>OX402586.1:20155435-24955435 GCA_948098905.1 Tiliacea aurago
CGTTTGACCAGAAGTATGAACGTAATCAAAGCAAAAGGAGTATGTGAGGATTGTAGCAGGTTGTGTTCTGGAGTTTCTGCCTCCCGCCATGGGAAGATGACGTGAGTTTACGTGTGTAAAATATATTATTATATTAGTATTATAAATTATTTTCTTATATTTATAAGAAAATAATATGTAGCTTGTGTTCAATCTTCAGCGAGGTATTAAGACCCAAGCTAACCAAGGCTAGATCATATGTGTTTACGTACCAAATAGTTTTTAAATACCAACTTCAAATACCTATACTCCATTTAAAATAAGATTAGACATTTAAATAAACCCTTTTTTACATTCCGTTCAACCTATTTTAACTTCTATTGCGTTAGTGGCATGACAAATAGCAGCTGTAATAAACAGTTGGTATTGTAACCACGTTGTTGCTTTTAATGCCGTCTTTATGCCTACGGAATATTAGTCAAAATTGATTGAACGGACTGTAAAAAAGTTTATTTAAATTACTAATCTTATTTCAAATGGAGTATGTAACATCAGTCTTTCTCGTTTCTGTGGTGGTCGCAAGCGCTACTGCTGAGCATGAGGTCCTGGGTTCGATTCCCGGGTCGGGCAAAGTGATATTAGATTTTTCTATCTGGAATTTCTCAGTAGCAGCCCGGTGTCTGGATTTGTGCCCGGTTGATGGCAATAGGCTCGCCCCCTATTACATGGGACTTGAACAAAACTGTCGAAATGTGGGTGTACTACAGGTACACCTCTGCCCAATCCTGGGGGGTAACAAGGCGTGATGTTATGTTATGTTATGTAAATACCTACGTTATGATTGCAGTGGAAAGTGTACTTATGCATTATGCAAGATATTTTTTATTAAGCCAAATCCATTTCGTTCAGATAAAATGTCCGAATTTTCAGCAAACGATGCTCGACATTCGACACCGGTATTCTAATCTACATAAATAACTTCCCGGCGCACTTCGACCTTGATCGATTATCAATTTGGCATGTCGTTATTGAAACAGGGTAAAATTGAATTATGGGGGTGTTCAAAGATAGGTACATTATTACCTAAGCACTATTATTACTAATACAAAAATACGATTCTTAGTCTAAAATTAAGTTTTATTTAATTTTATTTATTTATTCTAGTAAAACTAAAATTTCACTGCAAGCTGATTCATGTTCCTTGACGTCTATTCGAACCGTGACGTTTCACAATGAAAAACGGTCACTTTTGGGCTTACGTGTAGACCTTTCTACTAAAACTCAACTCGCTTTTTAACTAGTACAAGTGTAAATTAGCCATAAGTACCCATGCCTAGGTAATAGTGAGGACCATGAAATTCTTGCGTTTTTTGTTATTGGATTTTCAAGTGCCTTATAATTATAAAAGATTTACAAAATCGGTTCTCATAGAAGTATGTATAACGTTAATACGACAATGAATTAAACTCCGTATACAGCATGCCGTTTTAATGAAGGTTTTGCGTTTATTTTTTTATGAAGATATTTTAATTATATTAAACATTATTATTTATTGATTTGTTAACAATTTTCTAAAATACCACGGACAAGAGCCGAGAGGACCGGAGCCCGCCTGGCGGCGACACTATTACTAGATGCCTCTCCCATAGATAAATATCACCCGTCTCTCCACTATTCCAATGCTTGCTCAAGGATGCTTATCCGGCAGGCTCTTATAATCCTTCCATATCCCATGGGCACGTCTACTCTCTGATATACAATGATCTCTATAGTCCCATGAAACATGAGGCTTCAGGGGCCAGGGTGAATCTTTGGGTTCATTCGAGCAATCGAGTCTGGTATAACCACGCTGGGATCGGTGTACTTCATTAATTAACTCATTAAATATTAAAAAAAAAAAAAACTAAAATAGCATTTTTGAGCAACATAATACAGGGTGTAAGGGACAGCCCTCCGCAGACTGATGGGGTGAATTCAGTATATCGTACTAAGATGACTGGTACATGAAATTATTTCAGGAACGTTATGGGAATCCAATGAACCTGATTTGTCGCGGCGGGGTGGACGGCCGCGCTCGCGGATTTCAGGCGTCGTTCGTTAGAGAATTTCAACATCCATTGCTGATTTTTTTTATTTTAGCTGTGTTATTTACATCAATGGAATACTGCGTACAGAGAATGTGATTTTACATTGAAATAAAGGAATAGTAACTGATATTACTATAAAAAAAATTAAAATTTTCCTAAGAAAATTTTCAGTGGAATATGATTCAAAATAAGGAGCTGAATGCACCCTGTTAATTTGCGGAGGGCTGTCCCTTACACCCTGTATACTTAAAGAACTGTAACGCAGAGGTTATTTGCCGGGATCATGGATCATAACATCGCATAAATGAAATTAAAACGAATAACGTGCAAAGAGTAGGCGAATTGAAGGAAAGAGAGAGCTTTATTATTTAGTTTGTTTGAAAATTTTAATTTTCAATGTACGAATTATTTTATCTTATTATATTTTTTATTATTACTGGCCTACCCGTGTATTAAATGAATGTCGCCATTGTAGCGGCACGTTGTATAAAAAGTCTACAAATAAAATTCAATCAAAATTATTAATGAGGTACTACAGCTAGGCGGCTGATTAGAAAAACCCATAGTCGGCCTATCAATACTATTAAGATTGTTCACATAAATATTTAGTTTTTTTAAATTTCGGGGGAGCTCATGGAAAATTAATGTTATCTTTTTAAATAATATCTCTAGGTATAATTATGTAGAAGTTTGTTTAAGGTCACGCTAACTAATTGTTGTTGCCCTTTGACTCATTTATTGTACCTATGTAAATACTAAATGATTGATGTTTAAATACTAAATGATTGAGTTTGTAAGTTCCATTAAATAATTTTAAGAATATCTAAGAGATTATAATATCTTATCAATTATATTTTTGTAAAGGCATTGTTACAATATTTAGTTTAAAAGTATTTGTTTTGTAGTAGTAGTAGTTCAGTTTATTATCTGTTGCAATATTCATGTTAGCTAAGTAGTAAGGGTAGACAACTGTCATTTGAAATGTTATAAAAGATAGTGTAACTTTATTATTGGTCTCTTTTCTGTACGTGTCGCTGGACTGGTAACAATATACAAAACTGTAAGTAATTGATTATTATTCATCATTAACCTTCTTCACTACACCTGCAACATTAATAACAGCCGTACGGGTCGATCCATCAGGTTAAGCTACGCTTGCCGCGGTTGGTCCGTGGATGGGTGACCGAGACTCCTCCGTGCCTCGGAAAGCACGTTAAGCCCTTGGTCCCGGCTGTCATTCGTGAATCTTTGCCAGTCGTTACGGGTCGAAAAACTGACAACCAGTCTTACCAAGGGGTATCCTGTTACCCAGTAACTGGGTTGTGGAGGTCAGATAGGTGTTCAGCTGGATCCGGTTGGACTGAAAGCTGACCCCAACACAGTTGGGGAAAGGCTGGGCAGATTGATTTAGTTTTAATTATAAGGCTGCGTTTCCACCAGAGATGTGTGAGGATCCGTAGCGAGGGATGTGTTTGTAAATGACCAATAGAATCGCTTCATTTACCTCGCCCCGGTCAGTACAGCTCTGGTGGAAACGGCTCAGCGGAGCTAGATTTTTGCGCATACAAAACAAGCGAGGGATGTGTGCGGGGTTGTGTACGAGGGATGTGTGCGAAGGATGTGTTGCACATCCAACGCATCCTCGCATCGCGCAATGCGCATGTTCACAGCTCCGCTACACATCCTCGTAGGCACATTTTCATCGCACAGCTTTGGTGGAAACCCCCACACATTTTCACAGCACAGCTAGACATCCTCGCACGACAAATTTCCATCGCACATCTCTGGTGGAAACGCAGCCTATTGGTTGGATTTAGGTAGGTACAGTCACGAGCACTAATATGTATATACTTAGCAACTTTTAAAAGTGATTTCCTCCAAATAAAATGATTGTAATTTTATTTTACTACGAACATAGTATTTTGGAACCGAAATTATTATGAAATAGACCTTGTCTCAAAGTTGCAATCGTTATTCCACGAGAAAAACGGTTTTGAATTATGCTAAGTGTTTACATATAGTGCTCAGGACTGTACTACTTGATAGTTCCAAAATATTCCTATGTATTTAATAAAATAAAATAATCTTTAATTCGGATAAGCAACATCCATATGGGTTAGTAAAAACAAAAAGATAACTTATACCTATGTTAGTAAACTTATACATATATATATATATATATAATATACATATATATATATATATATAATATACATATATATATATATAATATACATATATATATATATATATATAATATACATATATATATATATAATATACATATATATATATATATATATAATATACATATATATATATATACATATTATCTATTTGACAACAAGGCTGTTGTTCAAAATGCATCTTTGAACAACATCACCTAACAAAGGAGAATCCAACCTCCCCGCTACGGTCTTCAGGATGGAGTTGGAGCTATCCCACACTCTGCAGAGCAAAGAGGCAGATTTCTGTCTGACTATGGCGTGGAAGCCATCGACGTGTGCTTGTGCAAACATACCTGATGCACTGCAGAAACGGGGCAGCCCCATCAACATCCTGAACCCATTATTATATTGGACCCGTAGGGCGCTGATAGCCCGCTGAGTATAGTTGGTCCACAGGCTGCACATGTAAAACACTTGGCAATAAGCTTTAAAAAGCGTTATTTTTACTACCCTGCTACATCGTGCAAACCTGCGAACTAACATGTTACATCGGACGGCCAGCGCCTTACGTTACCTCTCAATATCCACTCGGTCATTAAGGTCGTCGGTTACATAATGCCCCAGGTACTTGAACTGGTACACTCGCAATATTTCATTCCCATTTAGTTTGATCGGGGGCACATACTCAGGACATTTAACACCGCCAGCCTTAAAGACTAAGAACTCGCTTTTATTGACATTATATATTAGGCCATGCTCTCGAGCATAGCCCTCACAACAATGAAGCAATTCTCTAAGTGCCGCACCATATCGTCAGCGTAGCTGATGTTGTTGACACTAACGTCATCAATGCGACATCCTATTTTCTTGCTGCTGAGCTCAACGATTAGATCATTTATATATAGGTTAAACAATTTTGGTGACGTAATCCCTCCTTGTCTTACCCCACACTCGAGCCCATACGACACAGACAGCCCATCGGCCCATCTCACACTGTTCGTTTGGTTATAATACCAAAACTGGAAGATACGCAACAGCTCCGCTGGCACTTTTCTCTCCCGCAGCTTTTCCCACAAAATCTCGTAAGATACAAGGTCAAAGGCACGGGAGAGATCTAGAAAGTAAGCATACACTGGTGTTCGGCGTTTTGTGTAGTATTGCACCGTATGCTTGAGGCCGAGAATCGCACTTTCAGTGCCAAGATCATTCCGATACCCAAACTGTGCATCGTGCAATTTTAAAAAGCTATCCAATCGCGCGTCCAGCTGACTGTCGAGTACCTTCGCGATAATAGTTGCCAGGGAGATGGGTCGATAGTTAGACTTATCAGCAACGTCACCTGTTTTATTCTTAACAATAGGCACGACAATAGTTTTCAAAAGATCACAGGGAAGGTACGAGTGACACATACATAGCGAGTAAAACATAGCGAGCACTCTCGCCATGTGTGGACCAGCATGCTACAAGTGCTCAATGCTTAAACCATCGTGACCCGGGGACTTCCCTCTCGTCATTTTCTTAATGGTGCTTGACACCTGCTTGGCCGAGAAACGAACCAGATCAGAGTCACGACAGCATCCGTCATCGAGCTCTCGCACCGAAGGGCCCAGCGGTGACTCCACTTTAAAGTGGTCCATAAACATGTTGGCGATGCTATCGCTGATCAGCACCGTTGACACTCACAGGAAGGCCAGGCTTAATGTCAAACTTTTTAGTAGCCTTCCAGAACTTCTGAAAATCATTGGCTTTACGGAGAGAAGCTACAATATCAAGCTTAATTTGTTCTTGATGCGTCTGACACCACACTAGTTTACTTTTAAACACCTTTCGAGTCTGGCACATGTCGTTATAGACATCGCCAGAAGTTGGTTTATTGTGCCATACCCATAGCTGATACTTAAGCCTCGCCGCCGCGTGGGCCTCACGCACGTGCTTGTTCCACCCAACAACACGGCCAACATGTCTATGAGTCCGTGTTACCACTTGGCTCTGTACCGCGACCTCTGACAAGGTAGTAACAATACTTTCATACATCTTGTCAAGAATCACCCTATGCTCAATATTATTACAGTGGCTATTACTGCACAAACCAAATTCCTGAGGGTAATCAATCAGTTTTAACTTACTATTACATAAATTATAGTACATGCTTATTTGATCGCTATCCCTCTCGCCCCAAATTACGCTACTACGTAATGTTTTATGGCTTACTATCTTAGGTTTAATCTTATCTAACCTACACTCAACAAATATGGGACAGTGATCAGACCAAAACACATCATGCACAATACCTATCTTAGTAACCGTCAACCAAGCAGACTGTGTGACGACACAATGGTCAAGCCATCGCCTACAACCATGCGCGTCACTGACAAAGGTATAGCTGCTCGCCCCTAAACCTAGTTTCTCAATGTCCGCACACCTCCAATTTTGTTCGTTACAGAATTCTAAGAGTTCACAACAGAATGACTCACCGGGGTGTGCGTTGAAATCGCCGAGTATGTAAACTGTTTCAACATTACTAGCTTCGACCATCGCACTCACTTCACTTAGACACTCTGTGAATTCTTCTAAATTTACACGTTTGATTGCTATTTTCCATTATTTATTGTGTCAATGTTTGCTTAATTATGCCCGCCTTCGTCTTGTAGGCCATAAAAGTAATTCCGTCAGGCCATAACGTATTATCTAGAAATCGCTCTAGTTTCGTTTTGGGGACATACAGCATAAAGGAGTTGTACCGCTTTTCTGTTCTTCTATTGATTTTAAACAAAGTTACATCTTCATCGTCTTTAATATAAGCAATAATATCACTCTCATTCGTGGTTTTACACACATTTGAAATGAACAATGGTACCTTGATGATAGCTGCCTTAAACTTCCCATCTGGATCTACGTACGCTTTTCCCATCTTTCCATGAGATGAGGGCTTCTTGTGTTTCTAATATTTAACAACATTCCATTTTTCCCCTACTATTTCCTTGCACTCGTTACTCGCCTTCAGTACATCTGCCATCGACTTACGCGTATTACATTGCGGTGCAGGCAAGATATTAGTGGGAACGTTCGAGTTAATGAGATTAGAGCTCGCGGTAGGGGTACTGCATTGTTCATTCGATCGCCGGTCGTCGACGGAGACTCGTTTTTGTGAGTCATCAATGTGGTCCGGCCGGTGCGCGAACGAGACAGCATCGCACGGATTTACGTTAACCGTCAAACTCGCAGTTGATTGCTTCGCCTCGTTGACGGTCTCTGGAGTAGACACTAGTTTTCCCTGTTCACCCACATATTTTGGAAAATAATCACTAATTATAGATTGTGACCTGGATTTCGGAGATTTATCGTTGCTTTTTGAAATTGAATGCTGTTGTAAAGCCATTGGACCACTGTCAAAGTTGTGTATGTCTTCAATAAATGCGCCTCGCCTTCTATTGACAAAGTCAAAGTTATTGTGTACAATTGAGGCACTCTTTATATTTTCTAAATCAGTTCTTAACTCCAGTAGTTGCGATGCTGTCGCACAGTCATTCTTTAAGACTTTGATATCTGCTTGCAGCACGAGAATATCCTTTAATAGTTTCGTCGCGTCTATATGGTCAAACGTAACCGGTGGTAGTTTTTGAAGATCACGCGCAACGAAGATGGGTACTATCTCTGGATCAGTGACCTTCAGAAGACATATAATATCCTCGATGTCCCGTGCACTTTTTCCTTTACTTTTACGAATTTTCCGTTTAGAGTTTGGAACACAGTCAAAAAGAAGTGTCTTCGCCGCCACTATTTCACTGTCTGCAAAAGTATCACTGCATATCCGGGTGAGGGAAACCTCATCCATCACATCCGCCTTGTTTTGTATAAACGCTAATAGCTCATTAATAACTATATTACAATTTGCACATTTGACAATATCTGACGCCATTGCACCGACAATAAGACGGTACAGGTACGCTAGTAGTACGTACGCTCACATTCGCGCGCGAACGACGATGTTAGTAATGCCAGTATTTTTTCATTTATTGCCGTTCCCACATCGTCGAAGCATGTTCCCAAAAAAGTCTCAAACCATACCCCTATAATGTTCCTTTAGAATGTTAGGAGCATCCAATTTACGTAATAATCGTCCACACGCGATCCACACTTTATGCTAAGTGGATATTATGTACGTTTCTTTTGAGACGAGATAAAAGGGTAGCTCAGTGTTCTCGTAGTGCTGTGTGGTAATAATGTTAGCAGTTATGAGTGAGAAATTATGCAAAGGTGAGGTAAGGTAGGGTAGGGTAAGTAACGTAAGGTAAGTTTAAGTAAAGTAAAGGTAAGGTAAGTTTAATCTACAATATTAGTTTTAGTATATGCGAAACCCGAAACACGTGTCTAGTATTTTTAAATAAAGAATCTATGTACAAACTTTCAAAACTGTATCATGAAAAATCACAAAGTTGTGTTAGCGGGTTGTCCGTACAAAAACATGCTAACGGCGCCCCCGCGCCTCCAGGGTCGTCTTGTGCTCGTTGATAATAATTTGGCAGTAAGTACCTAACCGTACGGCGATTGTATTGTAAGTAATTAAATGGTGATAACATTTTCCATCACACTTAAATATTTTTGGGACAAAATATAACATGGTGTAAAAATTATTGAAATCGATTCAGTTCCTTATTCTGAACAAACTATGTTCAGGTTTCGCTTAAACTAAAAATAATGTTGTATACTTATCTCTACTAATAATTTACTTAATTACTTTAACACAGTTAATAAGTTCTCTGTATCTTCTAAGACATTAACACATTACATACGTATACTACATAATTGTGTTGAAGGCAACTGTTGCTTTCCTATGTTACATTATATATGTAACATATGGCAATAGTATGTATGTACGTATGTACGTATGTGTATATGTAGCGTACGTACTACTAGCGTACCTGTACCGTCTTATCGTCGGTGCAATGGCGTCAGATATTGTCAAATGTGCAAATTGTAATATAGTAATTAATGAGCTATTAGCGTTTATACAAAACAAGGCGGATGTGATGGATGAGGTTTCCCTCACCCGGATATGCAGTGATACTTTTGCAGACAGTGAAATAGTGGCGGCGAAGACACTTCTTTTTGACTGTGTTCCAAACTCTAAACGGAAAATTCGTAAAAGTAAAGGAAAAAGTGCACGGGACATCGAGGATATTATATGTCTTCTGAAGGTCACTGATCCAGAGATAGTACCCATCTTCGTTGCGCGTGATCTTCAAAAACTACCACCGGTTACGTTTGACCATATAGACGCGACGAAACTATAAAAGGATATTCTCGTGCTGCAAGCAGATATCAAAGTCTTAAAGAATGACTGTGCGACAGCATCGCAACTACTGGAGTTAAGAACTGATTTAGAAAATCTAAAGAGTGCCTCAATTGTACACAATAACTTTGACTTTAATAATTAAATTTAATAATAATAATTCGATATATTATACAATTTGCAATGCCCTTACAGGGTGCATGCCACCACTGGGAGCAACCATTTAACTATTTATTCAAATAATTATAAATAATTTTATCCACGAATTGTATATCTTTGAATTTGAATTGAATTTTTGTGTTTGTTTTAATTAATGTTATTTGAATGCTTATTTTATTATATATGTTATAATTATGTAATTGGACCTGTGCCGTTTTAATTAACTATAAATAAATAATACTGTGTCATGAAATTTTAATGCATGCCTACTAACCAGTGTTTTACATGTTAGCAAATAAATAAATAAAGAAAATCCTTCGTTCTTTTTCATGTTCTACAACCCATCTTAGCATATTGGCTAGCTAACTCATTCTATTTTTGTCTTATATTTTTGATGATGTCTGCTGTCCATCAATCTGATAGGTGGACCTACTTTATTGTTTTATTTTCAGCTCGTAGTAAAAATATATAGAAATATCTTTTTATTTCTTTTGCACTGAATTAAATCGAATTAATACGAAATAAAGGCGTTAATTTTGCGCTGGTCTAAGAACGCAACATTAAAGCCTGTCTATATACACTGTTCTTAGCACATTTATATAAGACCAACAATACCACCTCGATCAAAAGCAAAATCAAAACATTTTATTTTACATAAACCTACATGGGCACTTATGAAACGTCAGAAGCTAGGTGCACGGTTCCAATTGGTCGTTTCCTATGGAGAAGAGCCGGCAAGCAACTCCACGGTTACTCTCTCTTTTAAAAATAATTGGCTTTTATAAAGTTTTTAAATTGGTGTTAATAGGTATGGCAGGATAGTGTAGGCCCGTCAACAAGTACCAAGAACTTATCAAAAACTAGAAAATGGTTTACAAATATACAGTCTATTAAAACGTTCCCACATTCACAAAATATAAAAGAATCTATACAAAATACTAATAAAACAATAAAAATAATAACATATTTAAACCAAATGACATGATAAAAAGTTATATCACCAAAGTTACTACATATTATTTCAAACTACTTCAGAATATCTCCGTGCTTTATATGCCATAACAATATCTCAAACTTCAAGATCGGATAGTCTAGCGACATCTAGACGTTAATACTTTAAACCTATATCTTCAGGAAGTGCTGCCACCAGTTTATCTGACAACTGACCATTCCAGGCCATTGTGGAGCTATCATTTATAATGTTGAGCTTTTATAGTGCAGCACTTTTCACTCCATTGTTGACATGTCTTTGTTGCTCGCATGGGGAGGTACAATGTAATATGAAATGATGGGCAATTTAATGTCATGGTATGAAAGTTGCTATCTTTTCTATTGATGAGTTTAGTGAAGCCAAATAATCTTTGAACCGCCCACCACGGTTTGATCCCACGGAATTACGAAAAAGAATGAAAAGGAAAGGATCTCACTTAACAATACCTATGTACAATACGCGTGCGAGTTGAATGCCGTACGGGCCTGAACATCTCCCCCCGCAGTGCAGTGTTGTCCTTTATTGTAACGCATTCCTAAGCTTGGCATTCAACTCGCGAGCCGACTGTACCTGGTTAATAATTTTTGCACCGGCCTAGATAAAAAGATCAAGCAAAATCTAGAAAATCGAACCTTTAAGGCTTCTATAGACCGGTGCGACACGCGACGCGACACAAAGGCCCCGCATGTCGCGCGAGGAGCGGTGCCTTTGTGTCGCGTCACGAGTCGCGCCGGTCTGTAGAAGCCTTTATTCACCAAGATTTAGGTGGCCGTAAGTAATAACAGATCCCAAGATCCCCGGTGCAAGTGTGGGAAGAGAACACTGGGTGGTTTTAAGTCAGTAAGAGTCTGACAGACCCCTTCGCCCGCCCCAGGGCGGAGGACATCCATGACGATGTTCCACCCCGTGAAAAAAAAAAAAAAAGGTGGTATACTACCTCGGGAGCTAGTATACCACCTACTCTAACTAGCTCGGGAGCTAGTATAGGTACCACCTTTTTTTTTTTTGTTCACGGGGTGGAAAATCCTCATGGATGTCCTCCGCCCTGGGGCGGGCGGAGGGGTCTGTCAGACTCTTACTGACTAAAAACCACCCCAGTGTTCCCCTCCCACACTTGCACCGGGGATCTTGGGATCTGTTATTCCTTCCGCAATCCCCGGAGTATAGGTACCACCTACCCTAACTAAATATTGGTGTATGAAAATTCGATTTTCTAGATTTTGTTTGATTTCGTTATCTAGGCCAGTACCACATCGCGAGGTGATCGCGCGTAATGTTCCACACGTGCCCCTCTCAGACATCGCGTGGGGCCCCCACTTGACCAGACGGGGCCTGCAAATGCGTGCCAGTCGGGGCCTGCGTTGAAGAGTACTTAAGCGCCTCCGTAGCCTCCGGAGAAAGTGTGCGAGCCGAAAAATATGGTGTTTTACTTGCTATTGTAGTGTGGCTACTTACAAAACTAATCATTACTTCCAGACTAATATTACAACTGCGAAACTAACCGTCGGTCAGTTACTATTTCACGTTTTCACGGCTGCACAGATTAGGAGGAAATTTTGGCAAACGGATAGACTATGATCTGGGTAAGGACGAATATAATACTTTTTATGCCAGTAGTACGATCCCGTGGGATATTAATTTATCCTTTGTTATTGTTTATGTTATCGAGAGAGGAGCTCGTGGCTAAGTAATAGCATCAGCACGGGTCGATTCATCAGGTTAAGCTACGCTTACCGGGGTTGGTCCGTGGATGGGTGAACATATTTACATACCGAAACTCCTACGTGTCTCGTCTGATGTTAAGACGTTGGTCCCAGCTGTCATTCGTGGATCTTTGATAGTCGTTACGGGTTGTCGGAAGCCTGAAAGTCTGACAACCAGTCTTCCCAAGGGGTATCGTATTTCCCAGTTATTGGGTTGTGAAGGTCAGATGGGCAGTCGCTCCATGTAAAATTCTGGTATTCAGCTGCATCCGGTAAGACTGGAAGCCGACCATATAGTTGAGAAAAGGCTGGGCAGATTTGATAGTTATTTTTTTATGTTCTACTATTTTGGTTAGTAAACTGATTCTTTTCTTGTTATAATATTATTTTATATATTTTTTTTGCTTTTGCACTGAAATAAATCACCCGATAGATCAGGCGATTTAATCAAACGCAAAATGAACGCCCGTCTCTGAACACTTTTCTTAGCACATAAATAAGACCGACAATACCGCCTCGATCAAAATCAAAATCAAAATATTTTACTTCACATAAACTTACATGGGCACTTATTAAACGTCAGAAGATAGGTGGATAGATAGATACGACCTCCAAGCGCTGCCAAAAACTAGAGAAAGATGCAGGATGTTAAAGTAACTGCGTGCCATAGCTTACGGTAGGTTCAGTATCGATAAAGGAACCCAGGGAAAAAAAAAACATAAACAATCAATTAAATTAAATATTTAAAAAAAAAATTAGTCTCTTCGTACTTTAACGGGATTAGGACCGTCAAATAAAATAATTTTAATTCTAAACGATTGCTTTGTACTATTGTAAGTTAGTAGGTACTAAATTAGGTTGATTTTGCAATTTTTTTTTGTGTTTTCATTTTTTTTTTTCCTGGGTTCCTTTATCGTTACTGAACCTACCCCTAAGCTATGGCACGCAGTTACTTTAACACCCTGTATACTGAACTTGAAAATTCACTTCCTCGAATTGTAGCTTACAAACTTAGCTTCCACACCTGACGGCTACCACAAGATGTAGAGATACACTACAATAACATGGCGCCCCCATTCTAATTACCAATGTATGTAGTCAAGTCCTTACGAATAAATAAAGACTGCCGTCAAACAAAAATAAATCAAAGTATGATTTATTTTTGTTTGACGGCAGTCTCAGTACGCACACAACGCGTATTGAGTCTTAGTGGCGTTTTATTAAATACTTTCAAACGTTTTGAATTTTGGAGGGGCGCACCATTTTTTCGTAGTTTATCTCAAACAGGTAGCTTTACCTACCAAAATCAAAAGTTATTTATTCAAACAAGGCTGAGAATCAGCAAGAGCAGTGGTGGCCCAGCGGTAATGACCCCGTCTTACGAGTTATAAGGTCGTGGGTTCGAACCAAAGCAGGCGCTTTGTGTAAATAATAAATCATCACCACTGCTCTCAAAACGGTGAAGGAAAATATCGTGCGGAAACCGGCATTTTCTAGAACCAATAATTCGAAGACACGTGACATCTACCAACCCGCACTGGGCCCGCGTGGTAGATTACAGCCCACTCCCTAGAGAGGAGGCCTGTGGCCAGCAGTGGGACCATTATAGGCTGATTATGATGAGAATCAGCTCTTTTCGAACGACAAAATTATATAAGATAGTCCCCCAAAAACGCCCGCCCTTCACCATTTCCTAGTGATTTAGCTGGAAAGAAGACCTAGCATAACAAATCACTTCTCCAATTCTTTATTACTAAGTATATTCCTTTATGACCGTTATCTTTATGTTGATATTACTCTGTAAAAGGAAAACTCATAAACCATACATAATATTTATCATCGCGCTCCATTAACTTTATGTGCAAACAAATGTAAAAATGTTATGATCGACAAGTGCAGCAAGACAGCCGATAAGCAACAGTAGATCTTGAATAACTTGCTTCCGCCCGCGACTTCATCCGCGTGATTTTTCATTTTTCCTATGGACACTCAGGAATACTGTAGCTTGCCATTAGTAAAAGATTTTTTGGAATCGGATCAGCAGCTCAGAAGATTACCCCCTACATACAAACTTAGGGCGAGCTACCCATCGCTCACCGTCCACATACCTGCGCCTACAGTGGCCGGGAATCGGCCTGCAACTCCCGACGCCCGAGACATCTCCTACGGCGACTACGGGTGTGAGGGCGCGAATTTTGCCTCTCCTTCAATGCGTTCCGCCTCCTCCTTCGCGAGCATTACTGCTTCGCAAAAAGAGGTGACGGCCTCCCATGCCCTCTCGCTCCGAACCATGTTACCACCTTGTTATATCTTCAAGGAACTTATTAAGTCTAGTCTAGTTGTCCCGTCTGGTGCCGGACGTAAAGAATAGCACCATCCCATTTCTTGCTGTGGGTGTCGTAAAAGGCGACTAAGGGACTTAGCAGAAAATGGGCAGCAGCGTTCTCTATATATGCATTTAAATACCATACTGCGATCGCCAACCCGCCTGCCAAGCGTGGCGATTATGGCAAACCCCCCTTTGGGGAGGCCTATTTCCAGCAGTGGACGTCTTTCGGCTGAAATTATGAATGATGATGATGATGATAGTCTTTTGTAACAGATGTTGTCATTAGACCCTCGAAAATACGTCACTGGGCAGCAGTATTCAAATTTCCGTGTGATACTCCCTGGCCGAGCCACAGTGGAAAATTAAAAAAACATGTTTCTAGTTAAATTGTACCATACGGATATAAGTAGTACCTAATGAAAAAAATTGTAGGAACCTCAACGAATAATTAAATACAATGAGATTTAGGTGGCGCGGCACTGGGGAGTATACTCCCTGGCCGCACCATCACGGTTTTTGTATACTGTAAGGCCGCTTGTAGACGGCTGTTTTTTCCGTCGGCCCACGGATTGTGTTTTTCATAATTGTATGAGTTGGACACCACCGGTGCATGTACACACATTCATTATAAGCCATACAACACTGCAAGTCCAGCAAAATAAACGGTCCGTTGTCCAGTGAAAACAACGGACGTCTACAAGCGGGCTACGGCGTACCCGGACACATAAAGAATAGTACGGAAATTGTTATTTTCCGTACGCTATAAAGAGATCGAAAATGCTTTAGAAATTATAGCTTTGCGTTGGTGGCACGGCCAGGGAGAGTATTGTCCCACAGTCTTCGTCTCCGTGGTGTCGATGGCACGACAGTAAATTAGATTTTGTTGGCCCATTTCTTCGCCACTTCTGCGGCAGCGACGCTGACAGAACAGAGGTCACTATGGCTACATTTTTTGGGGGCCAGGGGGCAGGATAAGACACACATAGACAGACATAGTTTTATCCTGTAAATGTGTCCCTTTCATTAGTGTCTTCCAGGCCGCTCAAGAGAAAATACGAAAACTTACCCACTTCTTGTAAAGCAAAAAAACAATTACAGGAGCCCATCCGTCTCATCAAACTTTAAAATCGAATCGAACAAAACGAATAAAAACATTATTAGGTATGTACATCATTCCCAATTCTGAACTCAACTATTTTTTTACTGGAAACACCGAAACGATTTTAATTTTACCAAATAAAATGTAAGTATAATGACACAATTTTACGTCGATATATTTAATAATTGGGCCTTCAATTAAATTCAATATTGCCGGTACTGACTAAAAATTAATTGTTTGATGTTTGTGCCTTTGTTTGGTTCACTGAATGAAACGGAACAGCTCGGAAACATGTAATTTATAAATTGGCAAACTCAGTTTGTGTGAACCAATTGCTGGTATATTTTTGGGTAATTACTTCCGAGAGTCATTTTTATTGGGTTGTTAAAACAAAAAACAATATCAGCTTGGGCCCTGACAATTGGCATAATGGCCCTCTATGCTACTAAATCTTTTTTTTAATATTTTTTTTTATTGTTAAATGAGTGTGAAACTGTTCTCAAAGCAATAACAACCATTTTTAACAGCAAACAAATAAAAAAACATAACATCACGCCTGTAATACCCGAAGGGTAAGGCAGAGATGCACCCATATTACACGCACATTTCGTCAGTTATGTTTAAGTCCCATGTAATAGGGGGCGGCGCTATTGCCATCAACCGGGTACAAATCCAGATTCCGGGCTGCTTCTGAGAAAATCTTAATGGAAAATCCCAATAACACTTTGCCCGACCTGGGAATCGACCTGGGCTCAGCGTAGCGCTTGCGATCACGACCACAACACATAAAATATTTCCTATTATTAGGTATATTGGACTACAATGTAAGCACCTACCTCATTGATGTATTAAATAGGAAGATATGGTACGCGTTCCTCGATGTGGATCGCATAAATTAGGGGAAAGAACACAATCGATTAGGTTTATATATTATATTTATAGTTTTAATAGGTATATGTATATCTTTATATTTAAATAATATTATTTTATTCCTCAATTCTCACTATTGCACCTACCACTGTTTGTCTCTGCATCGCCCAAAGGTTGACTGGTAGAAAATGCCTATGGCATTAAGTCCGCCTCTGTACATTTCGTGCTTAAAGTATTAAATAAATAAATAATCGAACTTCATTACTCTCGGTTTGCGGGGTACCCGAATCGTAGTTTGTTTCCGAGTTGTTATGGGTACGTAACAGTGACAATTATTGCTATCTCGTTCCCGCTATATCCCGTGTATTATGCCTCTCTATTTCGGTTGTGAAGCACAATATGACGCACGACATCGGGTCCATTTAATATTTACGTGATGTTAGAGAGTGGCCTATCTTCCTATTTAATACATCAATGACCTACCTACGTAACCTTTGATCTACAAACCAATTTTGGCTTAACACATATCTCGATACAGCTAACTCAAATATCATCACCAAACTTCCATTTGATAGTTACCCAAATCTATTCCTATTATCCAAAAGGCCGTGCTCCCCTTACAAATTAATTAATTCTCGATATATTAATTAGAAAACGCGACTGTGAAATATTGTTCTACCGACTGGGTACTAATTATGGCAAGCCGGTGTTATAGATCGTCATTAGTATTATGGAACCCATGGGTGTTATAAACATGACATGATTGTATTTATTACATAACTCTTATGTTTTTAGGGTTCTGTACCTCAAAAGGATAAAGGCTTCTACATACTGGGGCAACACGCGACGCGACACAAAGGCCCCGCGTGTCGCGCTGGTCTGTAGAAGCCTTAAAATAGCACCCTTATAGGATGACTCGTGTGTCTGTCTGTCTGGCTGGCTGTTTGTCTGTCTGTCTGTCTGTCGGCTGTCACAGCCGATTTACTCAGAATCTACTGGTACATTATGAGTTTCTGTGACCCAAACACGGACGGACGTGTAACGTAATTAAATGAATATTGAATATTGGGGTCACTTTTAGGGGGCAAATTAGAAAAAAAAACCGGTCAAGAGCGAGTCGGACTCGCGCACCAAGGGTTCCGTACGTATATATAATATGATGTTGATGATTTCTGAAAAACTGTGCTATTTAGAGACATCGTTTTATTTTTCCTGTAATCTTTACATAAACTTCTATCTCATAGAATAATTTCAGATTTTTATCTATGCAAACTTCGGAGATAAGGGGCGGGGGAACGGTATTTTTTTTAAATTTTCATCATAAGTCGGAAACTAAGGTCCCCAAAAAAAAATGTTTGAGAATGTGCAAACAGCACTCTTTCATATGATACCCCACATGCTCCCATTTCTTGTTTACAAAATAGTTGGGCAAATGTCATCTAAAACTATTCTAAATTTCAAGTTGATAGCACTAGTAGTTCTTGAGGTATCCAGGTGTGACAGACAGACAGACAGACAGACTTAGTCTCACCATAAGGGTTCCTTTTTACCATTTTGGTACGGAACCCTAAAAATGTTTCAAAAACTCTACCGAAACATATCAAATTAAAGGGTTTGTTTTAAGGATTTCAGATATATTTTTTTTATAATTTCAAAATAAATACTTTTATCTCCTAAACTACTGATCCTAAAACTTGAAAAAAAATACAGAAAATAGTTCTTTACTTATAGATTACAAGAAAACCTATAAGAAGTCTATGATCTTAAAATAACATGGTAAATCTCTCAATATTGTGCGTTCAAACTTACATTATCAGTTGGAATATATGAGGGAACATGTTTTTCAACTACAATATTAAGTTTCTTCTTGAGATAAATTGATCCCAACTACGGAACCTGTCAATGTGCATGGTCGGACATGCACTTGGCCAGTCTTTGACTAATAATTACCTACCTACTAATAATATGAGCCTTAAATATGTTAACACAAAAACACAGATACTTACTTATCTGTGTTTTTACAAAAACACAGGTAAGTAGTTTTATTTTTTATTTTTACTATTAATGTACTAATTGATGTAACTCAACAGCAAACCAACATTTATGCTTTCCAGTGCCCTGACAGGGTGCATGTCCAAAAACCGACAGTACTTTTTTGTAAAATGTGGGATGTGCATGAGAGGAAATAAATATGAGATAAGGGACAGTGAAGAATTTGCCTGTCCGAGCTACGATCCATAGTTTATCGAAATAGTTTATTCTACCTGAGGATGAAGAGTTACATGATTCAAATTGGAACTTTCCGTCGATAGTGGAGTGTGGTTGGTTCTCGGTAACCTAGCGTCTTGGGAAATTGGAGATGTGACGACGAAAGACGAAACTTGAAAGAGCCCGTTCTGAGTGTGCTAAGATTTTATGAGTTCTTTAACACTTCGAGCATCTGGGTATTCAAATGTTTGTTGCGCGGCTCACTATTTTCTAATACAAAAAAAAAATAAGTGTAAAATAAAAAATTACGTGGAGTGGCTCTAGGAATCCGAAAATTTTAAGTGATCCGGCGCGATGACGTTGCTGGAAGGAATTGGTTTATGCCGCAGCCGTTTCATACACGCTCTTTAAAGAAAGGCATATTTTTCGCTGACGTGATTTAACGTTGTGTCAATTAGCGTCTATAAAGTTCCATTCAGGACCTTTGGCCATGTGCGTGAAAATATATAATAAGCTTCCAAATTAAATAAAGGACACAGAGTATGAAAATAAATTTAAAAACAGTCTCCAAAAATACCTTACATTAATATCGTATTACAGTCTAAAGGAATTCTTTGACGATAAGTAAATCTTGACATTTAAATTCATACCTACTTATTACACAACACACAGCACCTACAAATTTGACCTATACCTATGGTATGCTAAGTTTGTTTCATGATTATTATTGTTATCGCTATTTGTTTTAAATTAATTTTACTATCTTATTTTAATTTATGAATGGAAATAATCACTAATTAATTGTTCTTACCCTATCCTGTATTATATCATGACAGTATTTATTTAAATGACAAATGATGGAAATCTGAAAAGCATGTTTGAAATTAAAATTGTGACACTGTAGTACATTCAACTTTTTATATTGCTGTGCCCTAAGCAGGGTTCATGTATGAAACCTGTACCTAAACTTGTAACAACTTGTAAAACTACATGGATGCAATAAATGATGAATAATTATGAATATGAATAAAATTTTACGAATTTTAACGTATTTAAAGTACTTCTGAAGTAGTTTAAATACGTTAAAATTCGTAAAATTTTACGAGGGCAATTATTGAAGTGGAAACTACTTTAGGGCGCGTTGATGAGCAATTTTTGGTAAGAGAAAGACATATGGGTTCGCGGCACCGACATGCCCCCGCCGACTTGCTGTACTCGTAGTAACAGTAAATGAAGTTAAATTGACCACGTTAAAAGTTTAATTTGTCTATTCTGTGCATTGTTTAAACTGTGATTTAGGTAATCATTATTTTATTGAAGTGGAAACTTCTAAGGCGCGTTGAGCCATGTTTTAATTTCTGTTGGCATTCCCCATGACTGCCTATGTTTTTTAAAGAAATTCGCATTCTAATTCGCCAATCATTCCCAATCCTTAATCTGCCAAAATGTTTATCGCGTGTTTGACTATTGAAAGTCGCCGAGATCAGATTCCGACTAGATTTTGAAATTTGAAATTTTAGGGTTCATAGTCAACAAGGAACCTTTATAGTTTCGATATGTACACACTGCAAATAAGATCGGATTGCAGGGCACACTGACATAGATATTGGTGTGTGTACAATCAACGGGTGTACATTACTTCGCCTATTTAATAGTGCTTGCTTCACAATAACCCGTTGTCCACGCACACACTTGCAATTTCTTGTCACTTTAATGTTGCAGGCAGGGAATATGAAGCATAAATTCAGCCAATGTAATAATCGTCTCCGTGACGCATTAAGGCTTCTACATACCGGGGCGACTTGTCGCGCGACGCGACGCGACACAAAGGCACCGCTCGCGCCTTTGTGCCGTGTCGCGTCGCGCGACAAGTCACGCTGGTATGTAGAAGCCTTTAGCCGGGCGTTCGGTAAATAATTGCCGTACCCGGACCGTTGATTTTACGCACACTAACATCTATGTTGGTGTGACCTGCAAACCGATCTAATTTGCTGTGTGTACCTACGTCGTTTCTGTCTGTCTGTCCACGGCTCGATCAGATACTCTTAGTACTAGAAATCTATAATTTGGCATGGGTATATAATATAATTAATCACGCCGACTAAGTGGTAAAATACAATCATGAAAATATTTTTTTGTAGTTTTACCTCCCTTGTCCGTAAAGTGGGGAGGATTTTTTTTCTCGTCTATCCCATGGTGTGGAGGATTGTTTGAATAGGTAGTTCAAAAATATTGCGGGTCTGTGAAAACCATTTTTCCATTCAGAGATCCGTTTGCAAAACATTAAGCTCTAAAATGCAAATTGTTTTAAAAGTCAGGCGTCCCCTCCCCCTGAGAGTCCAACTGCAGCGCGGCCCTCTCTGAGTCCTCAGGTGGTGAGCCGGATGCCGCTGGCAGCTCAAAGGCGAAGGGAGCTGCCAGTAGCTTCGAGGAGGTCGTGATAGCCACGCTCAAAGGTGTGACCTTGAAGAGGACTCAGTCCTCTAAAGACAAGGTCATACCCACTGCCACGGCTTCCATTATGGCGGCAGCGAAGGCCCTTCAGGTCGGACCTCCGTCGGACGGAGTGTCCGAGATGCGGGTGGAGGTCGGCCGCCTGACGGCCGCTATGGAGCTTCTCCGTAAAGAAAATGAGGAGCTCCGAGCCGACCTGGCACGGCTCCGCGGAGCTGGCCCTCAGGAGGTGCCCAAGGGGATGGCGCAGCATGGGCAAGGTCTGCCAGTGCCTGCGGAGGACCGGGTTTTGAGCCTGGTCCGGCAGGAGCTGGCTGCCTTCCACAGTCGGTTTTCCGTCTTGGAGGGCATTGTCCTGCGAGCAGGCCGGCCTCTTTTGCCGCAACCGTGGCTGCTTCGGCGAGGCCCGCGGCTAAGCCTGCGGCCAAGCCCGCGGCCAAACCCGCGCCTCCGGCGAAATCGGTGCCGCCCAAGCCCAACAAGGGTGGGACGGCTGCGCAGGTGGCTGCGCAGAAAGCGAGGGCCCCAGCCCTGGCGACGGAAAGGCTGCCCCCATCCCCGCCTCCTAATTCTTCTCTGGCCGAAGCCGAATGGCAAGTAGCCGGGGAAAAAAAGAAGGCGGGTAAGGCCAAAAGGGCGGCCAATAGAAAGGAGAGGCAGCAACGGCGCAAGAAGCGAAGCGCCGTGGCTAGGCTCCGCGCCCCGAATTCCGCAGCTGTAGTGATCACACTACAGCCGGAAGCGGAGAAGAAGGGCGTGACCTACCGCGAGGTGCTCGCCAAGGCGTGGGCGGCAGTGAACCTGGAGGAGATCGGCGTCGCCGATGGCTTCCGCATGAAGGTCACTGCGACGGGGGCTCGTATGCTGGAGATCCCCGGTGCGGCCAGTGGCCCGACCGCTGACGCCCTGGCCGAAAGGCTTAGGGCGTCCCTCAATGCGGAAGAGGCCCGAGTCTCCAGGCCCACCAAGTGCGCAGACATGCGCATCTTGGGCCTGGACGACTGCGTGACGGCGGAAGACGTTGTGGCCGCCGTGGCTATGACTGGGGGTTGCTCTGCCGATCAGGTGAGGGCAGGCACCATCCGTCCTGACACTACGGGTATGCAAACCATTACGGTGAGCTGCCCCATGTCGGCGGCCCAAAAAATAGCTGGGGAGGGCCAAAGGCTCCGAGTGGGCTCGGTTTCCGCACAGGTCAAACTGCTGGAACCCAGACCTCTGAGGTGCTTCCGCTGCCGGGTGGGACATCACGTGGGAGCATGCTGCACCTCGGAGGTGGACCGCAGCGAGGACTGCTTCCGCTGTGGTCGGCCCGGTCACAAGGCCGGCTCTTGCGAGGCCACGCCGCACTGCTTTGCATGTGCAGCGGCTGGGAAGCCGGCCGATCACCGGGCTGGAGGCAAGGCCTGCGCTCCCCCCCCGAAACCTAGGGGCAGGGGCAAGCCCTCCACCAGCGCCGTCACCGCCGCAGCCGCCACGATTGCCGCCGCCGCTGCCGCCTCCACCGTCGTCGTTGCCGCCGCTAACACCGCGGCAGGGCCATCCCAGAGAGCCCAGGAGGAGGCTGATATGGAATGCCAATAAATGGCCCCATTACGCCTCCTCCAGGCGAACATCAACCACTGCGCCGCCGCTCAGGATCTGTTACTCCAGAGCATGGCGCAGTGGTCGATTAACATCGCCGTGGTCGCTGAGCCGTACTTTGTCCCACCCAGGGACGACTGGGTAGAGGACCTGAGCGGCTGAGTGGCCATTATGTCATCGGCCGCCGCCGGCACCCCGTCCCTCGAGGCCGTCAAGAGGGGACAGGGTTGCGTAGCAGCACGGTTCGGGGAGATTGTCGTGGTAGGAGTATACTTCTCCCCGAACCGAACTCTCGCCGAGTTCCACAACTCCCTTGGGGAGTTGAGAGTAGTCGTCGTCGGGTACCATCCCCTTCCCGTGATCGTCCTCGGGGACTTCAATGCCAAGAACGTGGCTTGGGGTTCCCGGTATACGGACACACGGGGCAGGATGGTGGAGGACTGGGCTCTCGAGACAGGCCTGGTCGTCCTTAACCGGGGTTCTGTCCCCACGTGTGTGCGGATGCGGGGTGAATCAGTGGTGGACATCTCGTTCGCCAGCCCCGCTCTGTCGCCGCGTGTCATTGACTGGCGCGTCATGGAGGGGGTGGAGACCTATTCCGATCACCGGTACATCCGGTTTGACGTCTCCGCCCAGACCTTAGGCGCGCCGGTCCGACAGGCCCCGAGTGGCCCGCGGTGGGCGCTGAAGCAGCTGGACCGGGAGCTCCTCCTGGAAGCCTCGATCGTGCAGGCCTGGGTGTCATCACCAGACAGGCCTGCCGACATAAACGACGAGGCGGAGTGGTTCCGGGAGGCCATGTCCGAAATATGTGACGTGGCAATGCCCCGGGTCCAGCCCGGACGTGCTCGGCGCCAGGTGTGCTGGTGGTCGCGTGAGCTGACCGCTTTACGCGAGGCGTGCGTTGCTGCGCGCCACCAGTACTCCAGGCACCGCAGGCTCCGTATCCGCCCTCCGGATACGGAAGCCATCCAGGCGGAGCTATACGAAGGGTACAGAGCGGCAAAGTCCGCCCTCCGAGCGGAAATCCAGCGAGCCAGAGGACTGGCTCGCGAGGAGTCGCTGGAGACTCTGAACAGAGACCCGTGGGGACGCCCCTACAAAGGGGTGAGAGATAAACTCCGCCCATGGGCTCCCCCGCTGACGCAGAGTCTCCGGCCCCAGCTCGTGGAGGACGTGGTGAGCGCTCTGTTCCCTTCACGAGGGGAACATACTCCTCCGCCCATGGCTCCGCCTCCTGTGGTGCCTGATGCGGACCACACTGCCGACGACGACGACGATGCTCCGGAGGTGACCGAGGTAGATCTGAGAGTGGCGGTACGTAGGCTGAATGCCAAGAATACCGCCCCAGGACCCGACGGCTTGCCTGGAAAAGCCTGGGTCCTGGCCTTGGAGGCTCTCGGGCCTCGACTAAGGGGGCTCCTAAGCGCATGCTTGGAGAGGGGCCAGTTCCCACTTCGTTGGAAGACGGGGAAACTGGTCCTTATTAAGAAGCTAGGGCGCCCGGCAGACTCTCCGTCCGCTTACCGGCCCATCGTGCTGCTCGACGAGGTGGGCAAGCGCTTTGAAAGAGTAATTGCAGACCGCCTTGTCGGGCGGCTGGTGCGGGTGGGGCCGGATTTGGCGGAGAGCCAATTTGGTTTCCGCAAGGGGCGCTCTACGGTGGATGCCATCATGCGCGTTCGAGCCCTCACGACGGGGGATGCTGTGGCCCGGGGTGGGGTCGTCTTGGCGGTGTCTCTTGACATCGCCAATGCCTTCAATACCCATCAGATCAGGTCATGGCCATCAGGCTGGTACGGGGTTACCGCACGGTCTCCCGTGAGGCGGCGAGCCTCCTAGCCGGACTGCCGCCGTGGGATCTGGAGGCAAAAGTCCTCGCGCACATCTGGGAGTGGCGCGAGGAGGCGAAACGCCGGGGTGAAACTCCGCTGCCGCGAGAAAACACGGTACAGCGGACGGAACTCCGGCGAGATCTTATGGCGGCATGGAGAGTGCGATTGTCGCAACCTAGCGCTGGGCACGCTACAATTGTGGCGATAAGTCCCCTCTTTGAGGAGTGGCTGGAGAGGCGCCACGGCGTCCTCACCTTCCGCCTGACGCAGGTCCTCACCGGACACGGTTGTTTCGGGAGGTTCCTGTTCAAGATAAAGCGGGAGGAAACGCCCGGGTGTCACCACTGTGTGGATCGCCCGGAGGACACGGTGGAGCATACGGTGGAGATCTGCCCGGCTTGGGCGGAGCACCGCCGTGTCCTCACGGAGGCGATCGGCGGCGACGATCTCTCGCGTCCAGCACTGGTTCAGGCCATGGTTCGGAGCGAGAGTGCATGGGAGGCCGTCACCTCCTTCTGCGAAGCAGTAATGCTCGCGAAGGAGGAGGCGGAACGCGTGAGGGAGAGGCTTGGTTCGCGCCCTCGCGCCTCTAGTCGCCACAGGAGACGCCCCGGGCGTCGGGAGTTGCAAGCCGATTTCCGGCCACCGTAGGCGCGGGCTTGCGGACGGCGAGCGATGGGTAGCTCGCCGTCCGATAAGGACCAGGCCCGGGTCGACGGCGCGTTGTGTTCCACGCGCGCCTCAAAGAGATGTCAGCACCAACTGACGGGGTCCGTCAGGACCAATGCCTGCCAGGGTTGCGAGTTTGTCCGAAAGGGATATCGTGGCCCTGGCACACAGGCAAAGGAAGGAACACGGGTGGGTTTTAGTCAGTAAGAGTCTGACACGCCCTCCCGCTCTGCCTAGAGCGGGAGAAGTTATTTGATAATTTCCCACCCAAAAAAAAAAAAAAAAAGGCGTCCCCTCCCCCTGCCAGCTAAATGGTTGTTTTTTGATATGTGAAAAAATCATGGCATAAAGAAGTTAAAAATAAAACTATCACAGCTAAGTAGGCTTTACAAGTTAACGAGTAATAGTCCCCCAACTTTAATTTGTAGTTCGAGAATTTACCGTGACGTATATCGATGTAAAGGAGAACATGTTTTTGTTTTTGGAATAAATTCATCCCAACTATGGAACTGGTGGTCTGACATGAACTTGGCTGGATTTTTTACATAAGCGAGTTGGCCATCCGATCCTAAGAATTTTGGTGTTTGTTGTTGTTTTTTTTTTTTACACGTAACCTAATTAAATCATGTAATAATAGTCCAAAACGGTCAATCACCAAAATAATCCGTGCCTTTGATATGTATATACCCTTTCCGTAATACGGTGTATAAAACCACTATCCCAGTGTGAGCTGAGCGATCCGATATGAGCGAGCCATTCACTACGTTTAATACACTCGGGTGTCGGCAGATAAGCAGCTGGCTTATGTGCTATCTCAGACGTATATTGTAGCAGCTTAGAACATTCGGGGATTTCGAAAACTAAATCGTAAGGATAAAGGATTTTTATTGTTTTTTCTTTTGTTTTCCGGTATTGTTTGGCAAGAGAAAAATATAAATTAAATTGGCAGTCATGGACTGAAGACATGGACAGAAGTGAAAACTTAAAACTTTGGAATTACAAACATACAACATTATTTTTAGTATATGCGAAACCTGAATATCATCATCATCATCCGAAAGACGTCCACTGCTAGACATAGGCCACCCCCAATATTTGGGGGGGTTGCCATAATCGCCACGCTTGGCAGGCAGGTTGGCGATCGCAGTATGGAGTTAAAATGCATAGAAAACGCTGCTGCCCCATTCTCTAGTAAGTCCCTTAGTCGCCTTTTACGACACTCACGGGAATAAATAGGATGGTGCTATTCTAGGTATTATTCTACTTTGAGACTAACACGTCTTATTAAAATCTCACACCACAAAACCAAGACTATTAAAATACTACTCAAGTAAGTAGTGTAAAGAAACATCTTTTCATTACGAATATTTCTGTATTTAACCTCTTGAACGAATACAAACTTGGAACACAGCAATATTTAACGAACTATTTAATTAGCTACTCATTATAATAATAAATATAGGCTTTAGACATCTTGAAAACAACCTTTAGGTTCCGAGCTCCATGAGAATTAACCTAGCAACTAGGCGACACTCCAAACGTCATGTTTTCATTCCGTTCCGTTAAAAAACCCGTACTTTTTAAAATAACTGTCAAAATGAGATACTTTTAAACTTCATGGCTACACTGATACAAAAATCATTTGAGGCAAATCTCATACTTTCACACATTAAATATTTAGTATTTAAAATCCACTATAGAATCTTATTAATATTTGAAAATCATGACAGTAGGTACATACAATGAAAGATTCATAATAATTAATTCAAAATATAATAGTTAGTTGAGAATCAGTACGTTTTGAAGATCAAAATATACAAAAAAACAGTTCTAAAACGCACCCTTTTTCACCATTGAAAACCAACTTCATTAGACCAGTGATAGCTAATAACGTGTTCACGCAGCCACACATCTACGTCACGTTAAACAACAGTCAAGTCCCTCCATGCATACGATAAATGATTTGACAGCTTCCAACAGGCTAACAGGCTAACCCAATAAGTTAACATGTCGAACCGCAGTTGGCGGCTGGACCACACAAACACACACGAACTCATAAACATACCCCCACGTACACACAAACACACCCCCATGCAGTGATTTAGGACGCGCAGCGTTTTACACGATTAATCTTTCATGATTGTCCGGACTGGTAATAGCGCGCATTGTCCGGGATTTATACGAACTACCTAGTTCCGCAATGCTTTATCTTTCGGAATTTCGTGATTAGCCCCTTTATGACCAGCTAGGTTTGAACTTTGCAATATGCAACCTGGGAGTAGCCATTGTTTTGCAGTTCCAATACTGCTCTTCTCTATTGTAACTGTTTGTTGAAGATGTTTAATATGGCACATAACATTACGGTGATATTACGGCATTGCAATATTGCCAACTGTCAAATTGTAAAATATAAATATTACAATTTGACAGTTGGGTATCGTATAAATAAAATGCATTTCTCTAGTAAATCCCTTGGCCGCCCCAAGGGATTTACTAGAGAAATGCATTTTAACACTATACAGCGATCGCCGACCCGCCTGCCAAGCGTGGCGATTATGGCAACCCCCCCTCAAATGACAAGCACTGTCGAAGTGGCGGTGCTTGGGGGAGGCCTCTGTCCAGCAGTGGACGGCTTTCGGCTGAAATGATGATGATGATGAATATTTATTCATAATTTCAGCCAAAAGACGTGCACTGCTGGACATAGGCCTCCCCCAAGCACCGCCACATCGACTCGTTCTGTGCTTCCCGCATCCAGCGGATACCTGCAGCCTTTACAAGGTCATCGGTCCACTTTGTTGGAGGCCTTCCAACGCTACGTCTTCCGGTACGCGGCCGCCACTCCAGAACCTTTCGGCCCCATCGGCCATCAGTTCTGCGAGAAATGTGCCCTGCCCACTGCCACTTAAGCTTAGCAATTCTTCGGGATATGTCGGTCCTCATAAATACTCATATGTTATTCTATCCATTCGTGTCACACCACACATCCTTATTAGCATTCTTATCTCAGCTACATGCAATTGCCTTTCATTCATCCCTTTTGTGGCCTAACATTCTGATCCATACAAGACAGCAGGTCTAACCATTGTTTTATAAAGCTTCTCCTTAAGTTTAAGGGGAAAACCAAGTAATAATAATTATGACGATGAGTACCAAATAGAGAAAATATGGTAATTACTTTAACCCTTCACTATCACAATGAAAAGCTCAATTTATTTCAGTGCACATTCACGGTTTATACCTTCACAAAAACAAACAAACATAAAATTTAAACCATCTTATTCGACACCAATTAATTACGAAATTATTGGCCGAGGGCATATCGAGAAATTTTCGAATAATAATTACATCTGCATTCACAGTAACAGGTGTTGCTTCAATGATAAAACGGAGCCAATTAAGTACGGAAGTGTACCACGAAATGCATGATTAATGAAAACGGTCCGGAAAATACGTAAACCAATTTATACGGATGCTGGGAACGGAATTCCGTTATGATTCGAGTTAATTGGTTTGAGTCAGAAGTTATATTTTTGTCCGTGGTATGTTGCATCTTTGTATAAAGAATGTTTGTTTTGGAATTTGATTCAGACGAGATCCTCCCTACGACGCACCTAGACAATAGGGTGCTTTCATTTAAGTAATTTATTTGTCAACTACATGGAAAGTAATTTTAATTTCGCACTGACTGTAGATTTGTGAACCATTTTTCTATTTTGTTAAGTACCTTGTACTTGTTGACGGGCCTAAACTGTCCTTCCATACTTAATAGGTATGGAAGGACAGAAAATTTCTCGATATGCCCTCGGCCAATAATTTCGTAATTAATTGGTGTCGAATAAGATGGTTTAAATTTTATGTTTGTTTGTTTTTGTGAAGGTATAAACCGTGAATGTGCACTGTAATTTGAAAACATTGTAAAAGCCAATTATTTTTTTAAAGAGTAACCGTGGAGTTTCTTGCCGGCTCTTCTGCATAGGAAACGACCAATTGGAACCGTGTACCTAGCTTCTGACGTTTCACAAGTGCCCATTTAGGTTTTTATGTGAAATAAAATGTTTTGATTTTGGAATTTACATACCTACTTACTTTGTAATTTGCTGTGCCCTTACAGGGTTTATGTCATGTTACGCACCCCTTGAAGGTAACATCATCTGACCACATGAGTGCAATAAAATATTTAAGTTTGATTTAGAAGAGAAGAGAGGAGAAAACCAGGTTAAATCACCAAATAGCACGAATATTTATTTCAAAAGTTTAATCCATTAGAATCGATACGGAATCCAAAGTCAAACGGATTTTACCTTTATTTTGTTAAACGATACTGTGTATAAAGGAGCTAAGCAACTGCAAGTCATCATTGAGATTGAATGTCGTCAAAGAGATCCGCTAAAATACTCGGAAATGGCGGAAGATGAGATGGCCATTTGGGTTATTTTCGCTGTCCCTGATTTTCTACCTACTCAATACCGAAGAGTTAGAATTATCTGGAATGTATTGCGGAAATTCTAAGTTACAGTCCAAAGTTAGATGTAATGATACTTTATATTAATATACATAAATTCTAAAGATTTGTATCATTTCATAACTTTCATAAAAAGTATGTGCATAAGTCATGCAACAAAAGTAGGTACACACAGCACAGAGGAGGAGGGATTTATTCCTTTCTAATACCAACAACTAATACCACTTTTCTTCAACTCATATTTATTTTCTATTCCGAACGGATACCACTCTTTAAATAATTAAATGTAATGTGCGAACGAATACTAACAACTTGAATTTGGTACAATCAGCTCAGTCAAAACTAGTCAAACTAAATTAGTTTTCTGATATTTTTATGTATTTTGATGATTTAACTGATTTATTTTTCAATTACAGGTCATATACCTAGGTTATATACATACAAAGCATTTTTACTGACTGTACCAAAAGTACTGTACTTACCTTTGAATTTGTTTTGGTATTAGTTTTAACAATGGTATCCGTTCGGAATATAAAATAGTTTTGTGAGTTGAAACAAATACCAGTGGTATTAGTTATTGGTATTAGAACGGAATAAATCGGAGGAGGTACAAAGCCAGGGAAATTAATTGTTAAACAAATTAACACCCTACGTTAATTTGTTACGTCGCAAATGAAGTCGGACTTTGTACAGTATTTTTTTTACTCGAGCATAAAGTTTTATTACATAAATAAATTTGCCGTGTTAAAGAATGACCGTTGTGATTTGATTATATGGACAATTTAGTAGATAGCCAATTTGCTTAACAATTAATTGTCCTGACTGTGCACCCCCCTCCCCTGTGCTGTGTGTGCTTTCGTTGCATGACCTATACACATATTTTTAACCGACTTCACAAAAAGGAGGAGGTTCTCAAGTCGTGTGTATGTTTTTTTTTTTTTTTTAATGTTTGTTACCTCAGAAGTCCGTCATTTATGAACCGATTTGGAAAATTCTTTTTTTATTTGAAAGGATATACCTCCAGATTGGTCCCATTTTTATCAAAATCCAGTTAGAGGGAACTCCTCAGATATTATAGGCATACATACTCGTATAACGCTTTTTATATTTTCATCAACAAGTCAATCATTTGCATTCAGAAAGCATAATTTGGTGAAGTGGAACTGATGAAGAAGGCCACAGATGGCCACCGGAACATCTCAATGATAAGTATTTCACGGGTGGCGATGAGATATCTGGATTAAGATAGTTAAGCGAAGCAAATTTGATCTGATGATCGAAACTGATCTGATGATGAAGCCGGAAGGTAGGCACTGGAACTCGGTAATAAAACAATCTATCCTACACTCCGTTTGAAATAAGATTAGACATTCAAATAAACCTTTTTTACAGTTCGTTCAATCGATTTTGACTTCTATTGCGTTGGTGGCATGACCAATAACAGCTGTAATAAACAGTTGGTATTGTAACCACGTTTTTGCTTTCAATGCCATCCTTATGACTGCGGAATAGAAGTCAAAATCGGTTGAACGGACTGTAAACAAGTTTATTTAAATGTCTAATCTTATTTCAAATGGAGAATACCCGTGTTTGGTCTTATTGGAATTGTCATGAGATGCATTCTGGCTATAAATAATTTTTAACCGACTTCAAAAAAGGAGGAGGTTCTCAATATATATATATATATATCTAGCCGTATAAAGGTACCTACATATAAAAGGAAACCGTGACTGATTGGTCTATCAACACAGCTCAAACCACTGACAGATTGGGCTGAAATTCGGCACGTAGGCATCCGCTAAGAAGGGGTTTTTGGAAATTTTACCTTTAAAGGGGGGAAACGGAAGGTTTTGTTTGCATGAAAAATCTTATTCCTAGAATTAATAAACTTGAAACTTGGACGAATACTTACGTAAATAAAATATAAAGTTTGTATTTTTTTGTAATCTTAACTTCAATGGATGGGATGTCAAAGCTTGTATAGAAGAATTATAAAGCGTGGTCCAATCAACTCGAAACTCAGTATTTATACTTAAAACCAAAAATGAAGAATAACTTGTATCAGGGTTTTTCTAAAATCTACCCATATCGGGGTGAAAAGGGGTAGTCAGTTTTAGAAGAGAGGATTTTACTACGTGGCTTGATTAACTCGAAAATTGGTATAACCTTTAAGTCAAATAATGGAAAAGTCGCAAACCACTTTAAAAATTAACCTCTTTGGGGGTGTAAAGTTGGGATGGATACAGTTTGTATGAAAAAATCTTCTTTCGTTGATCTATTAACTTGAAACTTAGACTGAATTCTTCATCATCAGTCTCCTGCCCTAATCCCAATTTATTCGGGGTTTTCGTAACATGTCGAATTACACATACAAAAGGAAACAGTGACTGACTTACTGACTGATCTATCAACACAAAACTCAAATCATTGAATGGATTGGGCTAAAATTTGGCACTCAGATAGTTATTATGACGTAGGTAACCGCTGAAAACAGAATTTTGAAAATTCAACTCCTAAAGGGGTGTAACGGGGTTTCACAACTTGTATGGAGAAATCATATGAATTGTATCAATTCGACAATTCGCAGGGTTACTCGTGTCTACAAAAAATAAAACGTGTTTCATGTTTTAAAAAAACAGCCTCTTCTGGGGGTGTAAAGAGGTAAATAGTCTACAAATCAATATGGTGTCATTTTCAAGGTTTGTCAGGACGTTGTTCTCGTAAAGGTCAACAAGTTTGAAATATTACACACGAAGAACAAAAAAAAACTAATATGTCTTAATTTATTATTATTTTGTATTTGTCTAAATAACAAATCTATCTGTATAAATAAATGGAGAAACTGACCGACTGATTGACTGACGTATCAACGCACAACCCAAACTACTGCGAGCGACGTGACATTTTGCAGTAGGGTCCTTTTATGTAGGGTAGGTACTTTTAATCCCGGTTCCCGTGATATTTTTTCTGACATCTACGCGGGTGAAGCCGCAGGCAAAAGCTAGTATTATATATGTTCAGGCATAACTTATTGTGTTTAGTGTGTTTGTTTATGAACTGATTTTTATAATTCTTTTATTTGGTAGAGGAAGCTTGCGCGGTCTCATATACATTACAGATTTACAGCTAACTCTTCAATAATACGTATTTAATCCACTCGGTGTATGTTGATGATGTTATAAAACTTCCTGTTACTGTTGTTTTCATAGCAAGTAGTATACGAATTGGTGTGGGGTAGGTACCACTAAAAAGTGAAAAATAAAAAACTTTTTTACAAAAAAACAACCGACTTCCAACAAAAACACTAAAAAGTGTTTAATTTCGGAAGTCGGTGTCGGCGGTTTTGTATTTTCGTTTATATGGCCACCGACTTCCGAAATTAGATTAAATATAATATTAAATGTGGGTATACTACAGGTACACCTCTGCCCAACCCTTCGAGGAAACAAAGCGTGATTATGTTATGTGCTTCCGAAATTAAAGTTATTTTGCACTTTTTAGTGTTTTTGTTGGAAGTCGGTTGTTTTTTTTTGTAAAAAAAGTTTTTTTATTATGTTATGCTTTGCACTGACGAAAAAATGTAAAAGAAAACTTAACATATTTTATCGATCAATCAATTTGTACTTATTTACAAATATATTATTTATTAAACATTTTGTAGACTTAACAGGTCAAGGCGTCTAAAACAAGTTCTTCTTCTTCTTCTTAGTCGTTAACTTCATTTCTGAAGGTTAAAAGAAGTTACATTTTCGTAATATATACCTACGTACAGTTACAATTTGTTTTTTAACAAATTATTATTATTGCTTAACTACTAACTTATACTGAATACAGGTTAGCCTAGTTACGTCAATGTCACGAGTTAACTTCTATGACAGTCATGTGAGGTGAGCCGCAGATATAATTTTGTTCAGTCTGTCAGTCAGAGTAATATTATAAAGAGGTAATATTTGTTTGTAAGTTTGTATGTAGGGGGGTAATCTCCGGAACTAATGACCTAATTCTAAGGAAAATTTCACTGGTAGAATGCTACATTATTGACATAATATGAACGGCTATTTTAGACAACTTTCAACAAAGCTAATAGCTTAGCGGTCCGACGACTGCTTTGCAATTCTGTGGTACGAGTATTTACGACTTCCACGCGTGCGATGTCGCAGGCAGAAGCTAGTTCGTAAGAAATATACGAACCATAAACATTGAAGTAGCTATAGGTACCTACTTGTATTTTTATACCATCTAAAAGAATCGTTCTTCCAGCAATATTCAACAATACAAACGTTCATGAATTCATTTTATTGATACAGGCTCGTAAAATTGCGTGTCAAATGGCTCAGAGAATCCGGGGTGATTCGGATCGAACTTTTTCTTTACGTTGACGGAAGAAAATCTACCCTTAATAATATATTTGTGATTTATTTTATATCATCGTTTGTAAGCAGAATTGTGTCTTTGTGGTTTCAGTATTGCTTACAAAGCCATTTACTGGAAAGCATTGTTATGGGGAAAAATGGAGACGGAAACACCTATTAGCTTAAATTATATGTATTCTGCAAAAGTGTGGGCAGTAGACATGGGTAGCTCATGAGCGAGTTATAGAAAAGAACAAGCTCTTTTCGATTAACGTCGCTCTTTCTCACTCACTCGCTCGCTAAATAGCTCACTAGCTCAGTGAGCTCATTCAGAATTTGACAATGACTATTGAGCGAGCTGAGCCGTTTCCTTCGACGCGCGTGCGGTGTGAGTGAAATGAGCTAACAGTCTGAGTCACTGAGCTATAGAAGAGCTAGTAAGTAACAAAGAGTCCAAACTTCTAAAGAATTATTGACTTTGAGTGAGCTGAGCCGTCTCCTTCGATGCGCGTGCGGCGTGAGTCAAAAGAGCTGACAGTTGGCGTCTGAGTCACTGAGCTATATAGAAGAGCTAGCGAGCTAGAAGAGTGATATAGCTCTTTAGAGTGAAAGAGATAATCGCTTCGCTCTCGCTCACTCACTCGCTTGCTAAATAGCTCACTAGCTCAGTGAGCTCATTCAGAATTTGACAATGACTATTGAGCGAGCCGAGCCGTTTCCTTCGACGCGCGTGCGGCGTGAGTGAAATGAGCTAACAGTCTGAGTCACTGAGCTACGAGTATAGAAGAGTTAGTGAGTAACAAAGAGTCCAAACTTCCAAAGAGTTATTGACTTTTGAGTGAGCTGAGCCGTCTCCTTCGACGCGCGTGCGGCGTGAGTCATAAGAGCTGACATTTGGTGTCTGAGTCACTGAGCTATATAGAAGAGCTAGCAAGCTAGAAGAGTGATATATCTCTTTAGAGTGAAAGAGCTAATCGCTCTTTTTTTTCTAATGCGTGGTCCAACCCGCACTTGGCTGGGTTTTCTACCTCTATAATGCTCTTCTCGATAACATTTTTGTTAGATAGCTAAACGCAACAAAATGGCTAATAGAACATGACACGTGTTCTTGGTTTATTGATAATATATCAGGAAATCTCCTTTCAGCTAAGAATCAGATGATTATCTCTCACGATCATTAATTACCGGGCAACATTTATCAGACACAGGGCCGTTTCTTGTGGGTGGCGTTGGACTATTTGTCTGACGGAGGAAAAATAAACTTAACCTTACGTGATCTAATAGAATATTTATTGTAATACATAATAAACTAACACATTCTTCCCATGGCGTTGGCAAAAAATACAGAACGCCACCTATTACGATTCTTACATACTCCTTTTGATTCTTTTTAAATATGTAGTTAGAATACACATTATTATTAGTACCGGGAGTGTTTTTTTTTTAGCTCTTAGGCTAGTATTAGCCTGTTTAACCTAAACAAGTAACTTATCAGTGCACTCGAGTAACCAGGGCCCCAAGTCTGCTATTTTTATAAATTCAGTCATTCCAACACGATCCCATTGTCATTTTGCTAAAAGTTCGTAATCTGCTAAATTCATAATGGTCGATCATTGGTCGGTCAATGTTCTCGTAATAGAATTGTGTTACTTATAATGGCATTGTCGTATTGCCATTATTATAAAACCCATTAGTAGAAATGACATTCATTTGTCATTATGTACAAGATTACCAATAAATGCAATTTCATTCAATGTAGTATCTGTCAGTGGCCGACCATTGGAAAGTCATAATGACGCCATTATAATAGTAGTTTACCAAACTTGTCAAAATCTACAATTATGAAATCAATGATTATCCATTCTGACACTATTGTAATAGCAGACTTGAGGCGCTGGAACGAGTACCTGAGATACGCCAATGCGAATACTTTGAGCACTCACTTACAACGATACAAATACGCCCTAATAAACTGGTTTACAATGCCTTAACATCACATCCATCACGGACCCTGCGATATAACTAAGATAATAGATAGGTACATATATTGCATCTTTATTCTTCTTCCACGTTGATCTCCGAGTCATCATTAATTTAAGATGAGGGTAGGTCTGTTTTCTTCGTCTGACTGCTGAAATTTCCTAACCATTCTCCAAGTCTTTAAGACGGCAGCTTTCTGTAGGTTGATATATACGGATTCTTCTAAATCGATTAGTTTCAGGCTTCGGAGAAAATGGTTGGAGATAATACCTGTAGTCTGTCTATCTGTCTGTCCCTGTCTCCTTATTATTATTATTATTTATTTTCAGGTATTAACCCATAGCAATATTACAATTTATAAATCTAGCTTAAATTATTACATCACAATAAATTAAATTTAAATGAAATTACATTATTAAAATTATATTAAATTTAAATTAAGAGTACAAGATTACATGATTTCACTCGTCGTTCGTCCTAGCAGGTACACAGAGTGAAATATTACAGACAATATTTGATGAGTACATGCACATAATCTAGTCAGGAAAGATTCCTTAAACATATTCTTAAGGTAGTGTGTCTTTATTCCGATTGGAATACAGAATATCTAGGTTCCCAAATATATATTTTGAATGGACACTGATTTAAACAAGAGTTATGAGAAAAAATAGTTTTCTATAGAAATTTTAAAGTCCTTATCTCGTCTTTATACGAGTATCATTGTCCTTTCAAATTATATATTTGGGAACATAGATATTTTGTAATCCAATCGAAATAAATACACACTACCTGAAGAATATGTTTGATTTACAAATTATTTTGGTATTACGTTTGTATGAACTACGCATGCTACATTAAGTCTCCTCAAGAGCCCTTAAAAATCTGTAACTCTGTTCTCAACGAACATGCCATTCCCACTACACCGCCAGGGCAGCTTTAATAAGAATGACAAAAAGAAAGAAATTACGTTTATTTGCGGTAAACATAACGCAAAGAAAAAAACGGCGTTGACGTGATGACGTCAAACCGGTGCAGCATTTTGTTTATTTTTACCTCATTTAATATGAGGTAAAAATAAACAAAATGACAAATAAAATAAATACAATACTTCGTTCTATATGTTTATATAAATATAATATCTAGAATGGCAAAATTCCGTAATTTCGGCAACGACTCAAGCGCCGCGTGCCGCTCATGCAATCTGTGTGTGCAGCTGTCAGCTGTAGAATTTGACAATTTGACAAAAAGAATTTGAAAGCTCTAAAGGCGTTATTATATTGTACACGAAGAGTGCTATAAGCATTGAAAACAGTGACTGTATAAACGATGTTTTACAGTATCCCACGATCCAAATCGACTAAATAAAATTTTAATCAAAAGTGAAAGAGCACGGTAATCAACGAGAGCTTTATCATCTCATACAGCTGTTGTCATAAAACAAGTTCAAATGTCCTGTACAAAAAGATATCAAACTCATTTAATTTTCCGCCAAAACAGAGTAATGACCAAGAGGGGTCTCTTTAATAAGACTGACGAGATTTTCTTGTGATTTTATTGCGCACTCCTCCGACTAAATCGCTCGTTTAGATGTAACGGCCAACGATTTACAGATCTCTTCATGGCTTCTCCTAATTTTCTTTGAGTTTTTATGCGACTTAACATTTCTTTTGAAATAGTCAATGTTTAGTGTTTTAAACCGGGGATTGCTATCTGTTGAATCCAACGACGTATTATATATAGACACGTTATCAACCAACATCTCGGCGCTTAAAAACGGCGACGATATAATTAAAAACAAACATAGCGTCGCGCGACAGGTTAGTGCGTGACTGAGCGCAATGTGGCCAATTGGCTTCATTTCATGTTGCCATTTTAGAGTGCGGACAACGTATCTATAGTTTTATACATCATTGGTTGAATCTGTTTAGTTAAATGTAAGTTTGAAATAATTAACATGCCATGAAAATTCAATAGTAAATAACGTTTATTGCAAAGTAGTTTTCAGTGAACAGCTAATATTAGCACTGAATAATTTATTGGTTTCACTGCTCACTTGAAAATTTAAACTGAAACTAGTTCAGTGAATTATTCAATCATGAATAAAATTGTAAACGACTGTTTTGTTATTCACAAATAGTTGGCAGGTATTTATACAACCGCATTATAGTGATATTATATAATGATTCCAAACAAATAAATAGTAGTTTAAGTGAAGCTGTTTATTAATATTAAGTTCTTAATGTACCATTTACTCAGAAATAAATGATATTCTATGCTATTCTATAATTATAAGACCAGAGTACATCAAAATTCTTATACAGGGAAATGAAATGAAATGAAATCGTTTATTCTGTAAATAGGATATTAAAATCACTTTTACACGTCATATTAAAAAAAAAAAACTAGATGTAGCCGACATTTCCTATCTGACTACCCCTGAGAAGAAATAGGGTGTTAAAGTATCTGCGTTTTTTTTTTTTTTTCTGGGTTCCTTTATCGATACTGAACCTATCCTAAGCTATAGCACGCAGTTACTTTAACACCCGGTATAAAATATATAACACAACTAACTATTTCACTAGGTACCAAATAACAATTCTTATTATCACACTAATATTATAAATGCGAAAGTTTGTGAGTGTGTGTGTGTGTGTTTGTGTTTGTTACTTCTTCACGCTCAAACGCCTGGACCAATTTTGATAAATTTTTGTATGGAGGTAGCTGACATCCTGGGTTAACATATAGGCTACTTTTTATCCGGATATTCTTACGGGCTCGAGACTTACGTGGGTGAAACCGCGGGTAGTATTTCTATAACCTTTTATAATCTTATTATCTTACTATACAAAAACAAAATGACATTTAGGCGTTGAAGTGCTCGTCCGTATCGCTGTCATCCGGAAACGTGCCCAAGAAAACTGGCAGCATAGTCACGATGAATGACAATGCTACTTCTTTGGCCAAAAAATGAGCCAGAAAAAAACAATCTTTGTTTTTTTTTGTTTTGCAAATCCAATACTTAAATATATCATAAAAAGAGTCACGTACATACGACTTTATTCATATAAATATAGATTTCATTTGCACTCATCTAATCAATTCAACCCCGTATTACGATAACAGTTACATAAATTACGACTTTTAATATACAAAATTGAACCATGCGGGGCGGTTATCAACAAAAGCCGGGTTTTTTTAAAGCCCTCGGCGCCCGGCAGCTGGAGGGTTAAACAAAAAAGGGCTTGGTTTGCGACAAAAACGACAACTAGTTATCTTCTGTTGAATCTTTTGTTTGTGAAACTCTATTGTTGGAATTAAACTGTGGTTTAGATATCATAATGGACTTATGTAGTGTTCTGTACTTGACATTAATCTTTTTGAGAGATCTTTAATTCGATACAGAGGGTGTGAATACGTTTTCCGTTAATTTACGGCTCCAGGCTAATAGAAATACATGTTAGGGCTCGTCCTGGGAAGTATTATCACTATGCCATATTAAAACGCCACCAAACAGCATTGATTTTCAAACATAGAATAGAATAGAATACTCTTTATTATGTACACCGTAAAAGTTACAGATATAAATGTTGAAATTTTTCATAGGGTGACACAATGGCGGTCTTATCGCTAAAAGCGATCTTTTACAGACAAACTTTGGATGGATTAAAGAGAGCAGGAGAGACAATACTGCAGGTAGTCAGTGGTGTACCATTTACATGTACAATAAATACATAAAGCATACACTTATCTATATAAATATATATACTTGTACAATATACAATAATATACATGAAACAAGAGCAAGGAACTGTATTCTGTAATGATGCTGTAAAACACAAACAAACAAACATTTATTTATAAAAAGACCAAACAGGCTGTCCCCTATTGCTTAGCATACATTAATAATGAATATCAACGGGAGAAAGGATGTAGATAAGGTGCTCATACACACTTGTCTGTTTTACGAAGGACAGAAAATAAACATTTAATTATGATGACGCCCTACAAATTCTCTTCGTAAACAACTAAAAATACGCCAAGAAATTTTACTGAATATCAAAAGACCCAAATTTAAAAACACGTCAAGGTATTTACGGACCCTCAAATTAAAAATGTTGTTGCCCGGGCCTCTGCGTCTGATCTGACGTTAGTATACAAGCAAATTGCTTTTTAAATATCGTATAGACTTCGTTATGCTATATTAAACACAGCTGAATAAATTTTGTTACAGCACATAATAAAATTGAAAATGTTGTATTCAAATATGAATTGAATGTAAATTCGCACGTGTTGAAGACATCAATTGAATAATAATATAAATGATTTAGTTAATTATTGCTTTTTATCAAAATTTTCACCATATTTCTAAGAACCACTCTAAATTTGGTCTTTTGTGTTGACAGTAGTTACATTTTTGGTCCTTACATCCACCCTATGTATATTTATATCATCATCATCATTCAGCCGAAAGACGTCCACTGCTGGACATTGGCTCTATGGGTCAGTTATACAAAAAACTCGTACGGTGCTCTGCGAGCCCAATATAACAATGCCTTCAGGGTGATGATGGGACTACCGCGCTTTTGCTGTGCGTCGGGGATGTTCGCGGCAACCGGCGTGCCGGATTTTTACGCGCTGATGCGTCTGCGTATAGCGTCCCTGATGCGGCCAGTGCGCGATAGTCCCAACAGTCTTTTGGCAACTGTGGCCAGCAGGATGGACAGCCCCATAATGTGGCATTGGATGACGACTCACAGAGCGTCATTCCAGTGCCTTAAATAGATTTATTTATATTTGTGTTTATTTTATTTAAAGTGCATGTTATTTTATTTGATGTGTTTTGTGTTTTTTATTGTAATGTTTTGTAACTTATGGACTATGTGTCTGAAAATAAAGTTTATATTCTATTCTATTCTAAAGGCGGGGGGGGTTTGGCATAATCGCCACGCTTGGCAGGACGGTTGGCGATAAAATGCATAGAGAACGCCCATTCTCTAGTAAGTCCCTTAGTCGCCTTTTACGACACCCGCGGGAAGAAATAGGATGGTGATATTCTTTACGTCCGGCAGCACTCGGTCAGTATTATGTACCTTAAACATATATATACATAATACAGCTTGCGTATCCCTCTTGTGTGTCCTAAGTTATAATCAGACGATTCTAACTTAGACCTCATTTCCGACCAACATCCTGGGTCGACACAAAAAGGTATATTATGTCGACATCCTTTGTCAAAGTAATGAACAGATTACTAACTTTACAGAATCGCTTAATTAAACTAAAACCTTAAACTTCACGCCGCTTTATTGAACTTTAATCGGTTTTCAAAAGAAATAAAAATGGATTAAAAAGTCGTTGGACAACTTTTCCTTCGCCCTAAAAAAGTTTGCTAAAGAAACGAGCTTCAACTTGGTTGAATCTTCGACGAAACTATAAAATACCTCTGCACGGGCCATTAACACTGAAGCTATTGGTAGTGTTTTAAATTTTAATCTCATTTTACAATGAGTGCTCAGATTTTACGTGAGTTTGGGCTTAATTTACAGTAAATCTCCGGTACCAGGGGTTCTACTCCGAAGATAAATCTGAAGTATCGGCCGAACGTTCGACCGTTTCCTGGCTACGACTGACTACGGCAAAAGAAAAAAAAACGACAGTCAAAGTGATAAATTAAGTAAAAGTAAAAAATGTGGCTTGAATTCGGATAAGGACTCAAAGTAAAAAAACCGGCAAAGACGAGTCGGACTCGCGCACGAAGGGTTCCGTGCCATTATCTATAAAAATAGCAAAAAAAAACACGTTTGTTGTATGGGAGTCCCCCTTAAATATTTGTTTTATTTTAATTTAATTATTTATTTTTAAAGTCAATATATATCTACATAATTATTCTGTGAATATTTCAAGCGTCTACCTGTTGCCGTTATCAATATAGAGCAAAAACGAGCAAAAAAACCCCGTTTGTTGTATCCCCCTTAAATATTTATTTTATTCTATTTTGTTGTTATAGCGGCAACAGAAATACATCATCTGTGAAAATTTCAACTGTCTAGCTATCACGGTTCATGAGATATAGCCTGGTGACAGACGGACATACAGACAGACGGCGGAGCCTTAGTAATAGGGTTCCCGTTTTACCCTTTGGGTACGGAACCCTAAAAAAGACACTTTGGAAGTCAAGAAACGGCCAAGCATTCGGCCGATACTTCGAATTATCGCTTCGGAGTAGACTCACTGGTCCGGGCCGGTTTATAAAGCATATACCAGAAAGGAGTATATTTAAGGGTGTGGTATAGACCATCAAACTGAATAACATTTTTCATCGGGCCAACATCGTAATCGTGAAAAAATAATCAGCCTTTCCATACATTTGGATCGGGTAGGTGTTAAAGTTTTGTATGGAACTGTTGATAATTTTTTCGCGATCCATGGAGAAAGTAATTCAGTTTAATGGTCTATACCACACCTGTCTGACAACCAGTTTTACCAAGAGGTATCGTATTACCCAGTAATTGGGTTCTGGAGGTCAGATAGGCAGTCGCTCCATATAAAATACTGGTATTTAGATGCGTCCGGATAGACTAAAAGCTGACCGATAGTTGGGAAGAGACTGGGCAATGATGATATTATTTACCGGGTCTGATACATGCTGTTTAATGTTTCTTTAGGTATTAAAGATAGAAAGAAAAAGTATTTATTGGGACTCGCACAGAACAATAATTAAACTAAAACACACTCATAGTAACATACAAAACAAAGTATAATTAATGAAAATAAACACAGAAAGTGTGATGAAAAAATTTAAACAATAACGCAGTAGTGAAACATTTATTAAAACTCGGTGGAGAAAATCGGATACAATTGTTCTCGTATGTTACTTGAATCCGCAATAGACAAAATGTAGACTTGACATTTTTACCATAGACACATTACTTATTTCTTTTTAGTTTATTGGCTAGCTACTCTACACTTCACAGAAAGTCCTGTACGAGGCCAAAAGGCTCCTATCTCAGCATGAAGGCTTCTACATACCGGGGCGACTTGTCGCGCGACGCGACACGACACAAAGGCACCGCTCGTTCCGCGACACGCGGGGCCTTTGTGCCGAGTCGCGCTGGTATGTAGAAGCCTTGATGCCACGACATTTAAAAATAAGTACCAAGTAAGTACCTATCTTATCGGGGATCATCATCATCATCATTTCAACCGAAAGGCGTTGACTGCTGGACATAGACCTCCGGGGTTTTGCCATAATCGCCACGCTTGGCAGGCGGGTTGGCGATCGCAGTATGGTGTTAAAATGCATAGAGAAAGCTGCTGCCCATTCCCTATTAAGGCGACGATAACCGACTTTTAATAATAATAAAAAGTTTATTTAAATAATTGTTTACAATGATACAGTGGTACCCAATTGATAAGGCGCGTCGTGAATCTTCGTTCACACAGAAAAGAAAGTATGGCCCCGAAGATTAACGAAATATTGCTTAAAACTTACAATCAACCTTAGGTCACTATTATAAGGTTCATAATACACTGGAGCTGTTAGCGTGCACTCGATCAGAAGTATGGCGGCTGACAAACATGCCACGCGGCGCGCGCTAACATGGCGGCAGCTGCCGACCAATAGCGGTACAGGAAAATGAACCGCGGTGCGTGGAGCGTGCCGATTGGTCAATAGCATTTCCCGCACTTTTAAATTTCTCCTTCTGCGCAGGTACATCGGTAAGCCATATCAGTTGGGTACTACTGTACACATGTATAATATACAGGGTTACTGGTAATTCGACGTATATCCGGCAGGGGCTGATAAGGGGGCCAAAATGCAACAAATTGAACCCCCCATATGTATGGCCGAAATTCAATAGTTTTCGAGATATTAGAATTTTAAGGGTTTTTCGATATTTACCCAAAATTTGACATTTCATTCCAAATTAAAAAAAAACTACATATTTTAATGGGTACCATTAAAAATGATGTTGTAGCTGGCACTTCAATTAAGCTATGGACATAATTAAAACTACTTAATTTAACAAAATAATGAAAATAATGAGCGATATAAGAATAATATCTTACCAATATTTTCATTTTACGCTTCAAAAATGTTGTCGCGTCACAAAAATTTATATGACATTAATCGTACAAATAACTAAAACAACTTGCTTATCCTGTAAGCTTTCCAGAAAGGTATAAAAGTCAATTTTAAAATACATAATTCGTGGCATGGCATGTGTTTGAATCGGCGCGGGGAGAGAAAGGGTCATTTGTATTTGTATGAAATAAAATGCATAAAAAAATGTACATCAAATTTTATTACAAATTTTACACATCTTGTTCAAAATGAGCCCCTCGATTACGAATGCAGGTTCGAATTCTCTTCCTAACTTCGGTTTTCGTCACTCTTGATGTGAACGTTGTTCTCATCTGTTGCGCCGCGTTTATTATTCGCTGTCGAAACGCTGACGCTGACCAGGAACATTTCCTAAGAAATATTTTGTGGACTGACGAGTTCAAAGTTTGACCGGGATGGAATAACGAATTACCATAACTTACATTTTTGGGCACCTAAAGCAGGCAGGAATCCAAAAAAACTAAAAGAAACTGCGTCGCAAATGAGATTTTCCCTGAACGTATGGATGGGTGTCGTTGATAATTATTTGGTGGGCCCTCATTTCTTGCCCCAAAATTTGAACGGCGAAAATTACGAGGAGTTTTTGAGAAACAACCTAGACGATTTGTTGGCGGATGTTCCCGAAGAAATAAAAAACAACCACATGTTTCAACATGATGGTTGCCCAGCACATTACCGGATTACTGTCCGACAGTGGCTAGACGAGAGATATCCAAACCGATGGATTGGGAGGGGAGGGCCAATTCCGTGGCCAGCACGAAGCCCTGATATCACACCACTTGATTTTTACGTTTGGGGTCATATGAAGGCATTAGTTTATGTGACCCCAATAAATTCAGTCGAAGAACTTCGACAGCGAATAATAAACGCGGCGCAACAGATGAGAACAACGTTCACATCAAGAGTGACGAAAACCGAAGTTAGGAAGAGAATTCGAACCTGCATTCGTAATCGAGGGGCTCATTTTGAACAAGATGTGAAAAATTTGTAATAAAATTTGATGTACATTTTTTTATGCATTTTATTTCATACAAATACAAATGACCCTTTCTCTCCCCGCGCCGATTCAAACACATGCCTTGGCACGAATTATGTATTTTAAAATTGACTTTTATAGCTTTCTGGAAAGCTTACAGAATAAGCAAGTTGTTTTAGTTATTTGTACGATTAATGTCATAGAAATTTTTGTGACGAGACAACATTTTTGAAGCGTAAAATGAAAATATTGGTAAGATATTATTCTTATATCGCTCATTATTTTCATTATTTTGTTAAATTAAGTAGTTTTAATTATGTCCATAGCTTAATTGAAGTGCCAGCTACAACATCATTTTTAATGGTACCCATTCAAATATGTGGTTTTTTTTTTATTTGGAATGAAATGTCAAATTTTAGGTAAATATCGAAAAACCCTTAAAATTCTAATATCTCGAAAACTATTGAATTTCGGCCATACATATGGGGGGTTCAATTTGTTGCATTTTGGCCCCCTTATCAGCCCCTGACGGATATACGTCGAATTACCAGTAACCCTGTATAGGCTATACTAGTTTCCTGTTACAAATGAATTAAACATATGTAGCCGAACTAGGCAAAAGCCTGTATTTCGGCTATCAGCGCCAAGCCCCTCAAATTATTATTAACATTTAAAAATAGCCATCAAGTAGATATGCTATCATTTTTTAGATATAACAAAGTGATTCTATACTTTACGATTAAAGATTTTATACTGAAGATCACGTCTAAACGAGTAGTGTTAATGATTTGAAAAAATATTATATAATTATGTTAAATTAGAGCATTTTTTCAATAACTTAATATACGAATATTTTAGATTATGTTTATATTTCATTGTGAAATTAATCTGTAAAGTTATGTCTAATGCGGATAAATAACTGAGAATGGTGCAAAATCTACCAAGCGTATTTTTCTGAAACCTACACCAATTTAAAGATAATTTAATTATTGATCTTTTAGTATACGCGTTTTATTAAAATACCTTTTGTTTTGTGTATAATAAATTAATAATGCATCAAATTGGGGACAGCGCTCTTTAATGGGCGAGTCCTATTACTGGCTGAACGTACGACGCGTTAGTGAGCTCAGTACAGAACACGCAAGCTAACCACTCAAGGACACTGGCATATATCTGCCTCTTAAGTCCCTTAATCGCCTTTTACGACACCCACGGGAAGAAATAGGGTGGTGCTATTCTTTACGTCCGGCAGCACAAGGGTCGGGAGTGTACTACAATAAGTATACAGTGAATTTACAGCTGCTGATTAAATCTTACTATTGATGAGAGTGGAAAAAGTTTTATAACAGAATCGTGACTAATTTGATGATCTTCATAAAGTATTGTAAAAATTACAGTCATCATCATGATCAACCAAAAGGCGTCCCCTGCTGGACCTCCGGGGTTTTGCCATAATCGCCACGCTTGGCAGGCGGGTTGGCGATCGTAGTATGGTGTTAAAATGCATAGAGAACGCTGCTGCCCATTCTATAGTACCTAAATTACGGTACGCCCGCTGAATTGTCGCCAAAGCGCATCTACAACCCAACGTCTGTCAACCCACTTAAACCCTTACAGCTTCTGACTCCATTAAAAAAACAAAGAAAATAAATCATTCCTCGACTGTTTCCTTTGTGACAAAACACCGAGTTTGAGTAAAGACCTGAACAAACCAGCAGTAACTCAACAAAGAACATGTTTTCTCAGCAAAAAACTGTAGAGATTACATCTTTCAATTTAAAAAAGTCCTACTAGTTCCGAAGGTATAGAAAAGAGCAACAATATATTCCTTTGAGGCGAATGCTGCCTAACACGGGAAACCAATTCCGTTTTCGCAGTCCGAAGGCTTATTATTCAAGTTGTGATTGCTACCAAACCATTGCAAATATAAAATGTTGGGGAAAATCTGATACGAATGAGATTTAGGAATTGAATTGTAGTAAGCAACGGTTTGAAATGAGAGGCACATGTAGGAGAATGAGGTTACCTATGTAGAAATGTGTGTGAAATTTTTCATTAAAAAAACCGGTCAAGAGCGAGTCAGACTCGCGCACCGAGGGTTCCGTACGTATACATGATGTTGATAATTTCTAAAAAACAATGCTATTTAGAGACATAGTTTTATTTTTCTTGTAATCTTTACATACACTTCTATCACATAGAATGATTTCAGATTTTTAACTATACAAACTTCGGAGATAAGAGGCGGGAACGGTATTTTTTGTTACATTTTTGGTCAAAAGTCGGAAACTATGCGACCTAAAAAAAGTCCCTTTTGCAAAAAAGATGTATTTTTATTTATTTCTTTCTCGTATGCAAAATAGTTGGGCAAACGTCATCTAAAACTATTCTAAATTTTAAGTTGATAGCATAAGTAGTTCTTGAGATATCCAGGTGTGACAGACAGACAGACTTAGTCTCACATTTTGGTACGGAACACTAAAAAAACACATACATATGAACATATTAGGAGAAACTCGTGGGCCGTGGCTAAGTAACAGCCGCACGGGTCGATCCATCAGGTTAAGCTACACTTGCCGAGGTTGGTCCGTGGATGGGTGACCATCTTTACATACCGAAATTCGTGGATCTTTGACAGTCGTTACGGGTCGTCAGAAGCCAGAAAGTCTGACAACCAGTCTTACCAAGGGGTATCGTATTACCCAGTTACTGGGTTGTGGAGGTCAGATAGGCAGTCGCTCCATGTGAAATACTGGTAATTAGCTGGATCCGGTTAGACTGAAAGCCGATCCCAACAGAGTTGGGAAAATAATAATAATGTATTTATTAACTCAGACAACAATGATCCATTTGTTAGTTAGTTAGGTACAACCTCAAAAGCTATATTACGATACCTTAAGGCGACGATAACCGATTTTTAATGATTTTATACTGAAGATCACGTCTAAATGCGTAGTGTTAATGATTTGAAAAAAATATATATTAAATTAGAGCATTTTCTTAATAACTTAATATGTGAATATTTTAGATTATGTTTATATTACATCGTGAAATTAATTTATAAAGTTATGTCTAACGCGGATAAAAACTGGGAATGGCGCAAAATCTACCAAACGCATTTTTCTGAAACCTTCACCAATTTGAAGATAATTTAACTATTGATCTTTTAGTATACGCGTTTTATTAAAATACCTTTTGTTTTGTGTATAATAAATTAATAATGCATCAAATTGGGGACAGCGCTCATTGATGGGCGAGTCCTATTACTGGCTGAACGTACGATGCGTTGCGTGACCTCAGTACAGAACACGCAAGCTAACCACTCAAGGTCACTGGCATATATCTACGTCTTAGTCTGCAAACCAGTTAACTGCATAAGAGCAAATTTTTCAGGAGACACTTAAAACTTTATAATATTTTGTTTAGACTACTTATGAAAAAATATAAAATACCGTTGGTGGATTCTTAAGCTGTTAAAATGTTAAACAAAAAAAAAATCTTTAAAAAAAATCATAATCAAAATCAACATCTTAAATCTTAAAAGATGTTTGACGAAATGTGGAGTTAGGTGGTTTGCTAGATGCGCGGATTAAGGTATCGATTAGTGTGTTAAAATAACAGGAAAATGCTAGGCGGATTGACATACGAACATTTATAACCTCCTCCTTTTTGGAAATCGGTTAAAAAGTATTCCAAGCCATACGGCATATAATAAGGAGATTACAACTTATTCCATAACTCAAACAGCGAAAGCAATTTCCATCAATATTTTCCGAAGACAAAAAAAAAAATTAAATAAGCGATCGGACTTCCAAAAAAATAAACAAGACTCAGGACCCGAACCACGAATGTTTATTGCTCACAAACATTTCGTGACGTATATTCAGACGTTTCTGCTGTTATTAAAGGGCTTACTAGACACAACAAATTCTAAACATTTGTCAGCAACCTGCTGTGGGCAGGCAGAATCATTAATTTACGACACTCATTTATCTTGCGAATCCGAAGTAAACAATGAAATGGTGTGATCAATACAAAAACCTTTCACAGATCGTTATTGTCACTGTGAAAGGTTTTAATAAATACTGGGGACTATTTTTCGTGGGGCTGTCTGTGAGATGGGCAATTTTGTGAATAAAATTTGGTGCTTTTGCTGGTAGTACGCGTAAAGATCATGGCCTCGACCGATGCCACTTGCGGCGCGACTTGTACCAAGCGACACGCGCGCGTTTCCGTCTGTAGCTTCGCAAGTCACGTTTCGGTGACTCGTGGTATATTCCAAATAACTTCTTTCATTGGTTTTCCCTCAGTCGCGATCGCAAGTAGCGTGTCGCTTGAGTTTGTAGCCCGTGGATTAGGAGCTAACGATGATCAGCACCGTTTTCGATATCCCTTTCGGACAAACTCGCAACCCTGGCAGGCATTGGCCCTAATGGACCCTGTCTGTTCGTGCGGACATCTCTTTGAGGCGCGCCTGGAACACAACGCGCCGTCGACCTGGGCCTGGTTCTTATCGGACGGCGAGCTATCCGTTGCTCACCGTCCGCAAGCCCGCGCCTACGGTGGACGGAAATCGGCCTGCGAATCCTGACGCCCGGAGCGTCTCCCGCGGCGACTAGGGGCGTGAGGGCGCGAATTTTGCCTCTCCCTCACGCGTTCCGCCTTCTCCTTCACGAGCATTACTGCCTTCCATGCATTCTCGCTCCGAACCATGGCCTAAACCAGGGCCGGATGCGAGAGATCGCCACCGCCGATCGCCTCCGTGAGGACACGGCGGTGCTCCGCTCGAGCCGGGCAGACCTCCACCGTATGCTCCACCATGTCCTCCAATTAATCCACACAGTGGTAAGCCGGTTTGCTACCGCTTTAACCTGAACAGGAACCTCCCGAAACAACCGTGTCCGGTGAGGAACTGCGTCAGGCGGAAGGTGAGGATGCCGTGGCGCCTCTCTAGCCACTCCTCAAAGAGGGGACTTTTGCCACAATTGTGGCGTGCCCAGATGATCAGCATAGGAACACAGTTTGAATCATAATCGGAATGATTTTATTAGTATATTGCTAATCCATTACTTCATAATATGTTAGAAAAATGTGTTGTGCTCAACAACGTTAATGTTGTTGAAACCGATTCCTACTGATAGCGTGTTACGCAATTAGCCCGCTGGTTCTAATTAAAGGCGTATGTTATATCCTAAATCCTGGAACCGAACGAACCAACCAACGAGCAGAGTTCATGATCTATATAATAAAAAATAAATGATGTACGTTGGTAAGCGCATACCTTGAGAACGGATAGACCAATTTGGCAAATTATTGCTTTAGATGTTCGTAATAATTCGAATCGGGGGGCCTACTCCGAAGCGATAATCCAAAGTATCGGCCGAATGTTCGGCTGTTTTTGACCTCCAAAGTTTCCTTTTTTGACTTTGAATCCTTACCCGATTCCAAGTCACATGCTTGACTTTTACTAATCTCTTTGACTGTGTTTTTTTGTTTCTTTCGACGTATTCAGCCATAGTCAGCCGTAGTCAGGAAACGGCCGATACTTCGCATTTATTTTTGGAATAGACCCCAGGTCTTGACGGAAAGAAAGTTTTGAATGTTGCCGGATTTAAAAAGCTTAGGGAAACTGAAAGTGCATTTTCTATGGAAACTTTGGATGAATTATTGAGACAGGGCAACGTCTGTCGAGTCAGCTAGTTGTTTATATTTTCAAGTTAAGTTTCGTTACGTTCTTTGTCTCTTGATTATTTTCAGACTCAAACGAAGCTAATACTTGAGCTCATCACGCAGCAAAGTTACGGGTATGACAATGTGTCGAAATGCTTTTTTCTAACAAAATTTTAAACAGCTATAATAACAATAATAACGATATTTGATTGCGATATTTCTGGTATTCAAGTATTGGAAGTGCCGATCAAACAGCGTCAGATGTAGAACGTTCCACAAGGCTCGTTAAATATATAATACCAACTTGCCGCGCTTGACTCGGTGGAACGCAGAGCTAAGAGGCTCATTGGCGACTTAAAACTGGTGGATGCCAAGCTTCACAGCTTGGCCGTAAGGCCAAGCTGTGAAGCTGCAAGGTTGCCTGCTTGACGGTCTTCTGCAGATTGTACTTCAGTGAGTGTGCCCAAGAGCTCCACGAACTCATTCCACCAGCCCCCTTCTATTATCGGTCATCTAGGCGCACTGAAGGTCACCATCCCTTTCTGGTTGCTATTCCACCAATTCGCATTAAGCGTTTCCAAATGTCCTTTATAATGCGCACAGCTAAGGAGTGGAACTCTCTGCCTGCGTCTGTTTCCGAACGCATACAACGCTAATCTCTTCAAAGTGAGAGTGCACAGGCTTCTTCTGGGTAAGCTCACTCCATCATTGACTTTGTCTCTGTCACCTCTAACCTAGACTAAGGTCAAGAGCAAACCCATCCCAAATAAAAAAAATATCTATGTATGGTTAATTTATTGGCGTAGTGTTGAACGCCCCCCAGCTAGATGGACCGTCGCCCATAAAAATGTGGCTGGGACAAACTGGATGCGGAAGGCGGAGGACAGGGTGTTGAGGCGTAGCCTGGGAGAGGCCTATGTCCAGCAGTGGAATGCCATAGACTGAGTTAATTGATGGTTTATTTGATATATTATAGGAGGAATATCTGTCACTAAGCCGTTGGTCTCGGCTGTCATTTGTACATCTTTGACAGTCGTTTTAGGTATTCAGAAGCACGAAAGTCTGACAACCAGTCTTCCCAAGAGGTTTTAATAAATACTGGGGACTATTTTTCGTGGGGATGTCTGAGAAATGGGCAATTTTGTGAATTTTGTGAATTTTGTGGGTTATTTTGTGAACCTATTAGACAAATGCCTACTGCTCTGTTTAAAATCCGTCCGTTCTTAGTTGGAATACGCGGTACCCATCTGGTGACTGTATTATGATAAATATAAGCAAGCAATAGAAATGGTTCAGAAAAAATTTCTTCGTGCCACGCATTACAGGTGCTTCCGTATAAGGATTCCCTATGTAGATTTGCTAAAGCATTATAAGATATTGAGCTTAGATTCCAGACGTTTACTAATCATGGTTGTGATGCTGTACGGTATATGCAATGACAAATTTAATTGTACTGAGCTCTCGAATAGACTGTAATACGTAGTACCTAGAACTGTTATTCGGCGGGAGGTGCGCGCTCCTCGACTATTCTACACTGCACGATGTAGAACGAAGGCTGGGGTGCGAGCCCCTCCGCCGACTTTTAGAAACCTATAACTGATTGATTTTGATTTTCGGCTGTCGCAATCCAACTCAAAAAAAATGGTTTCACAATCTCTTGCAAGCCGCCTATAAGACGGATGCTCTTGTCATCCGCTTCTTTCGATTCGTCGGTTTTTCTTCTACATAATTATGTAAAAAAAAAAAAGTTTTAAACATGCATTCGTTTTCATACACCGATATCACTTCGTGGACAATAGTGTGGGTTATACTCATACCTACGTTTTTTCGACTGTAATAAAACAAGTTTTTGTAAATGCTGTAATTGTACGAGTCATGCATCATCATAGATCAGCACTTTCCCGTCGCCTTGCACAAAATATAGTGTAACGCGACAGTACACGAACAGCGTTCATAGTCAGCTGTACTCATTCATACAACATTCATATAGCATTAGTTACGTGGTAGTTAAATATATTCAATAAACCATCATCTTTGGCTATCCGTGACTTATCATTCAAGCTAACATCCAAGGTGTGTGCGACCCATTCAGCAGCGCATACAGTAATGTGTTTGGGGGTATGAGGAACAGGGTGTAAAGTTCACTCATCCACCATAGAAAAGGGAGGATCCTCCGACCAGACGGGTGTCGTGTCTGGTGGGCAACTGCCCGACGGTTGATATCGGGACGTTGTATATATGCCAGTCGCGCGGTAAACTCTAATTGCGCGATGCAGGATTTTTGCGTGACGTCAGTGTGACGCGTAGTTCGTATGTGGCGATGTTGATGCCGCTTCATGTGTAACTGTTTTTTATCCCAAATAAAAAAAGTAAATACATTTAAAAAAATATCTCATAGCCAAATGCTATTCTAACATCTTCATATTAATCTATTTAACATACATACATACAACAATACACACGTGCACCCACCACGCACACACACACACACCCACACACATATACATAAATACATACAAACCCAACCTCACACTACAAACAGATTTAATTCAATCACAACTGCAGGAAGTGTTCACATGAAATATTAAATTTATAGATAATATGATAATGTTGTTCACCATACAATAATAGATAGATCGACACTATTTCACTCATAAGGGGTACAACTTAATTTACGCAACTATCTGGCCGAACACTGTCTCTTAAGATACAGGTCTCCTAGTTTAAGAGACAGAGTTTATGTTTTGTTTATATAAATTTTTTTGTAGCCTTTTAAATTTTGTACAAACAATTATGTATATTTTTAGTATATCTACCACTGTGCTCAACCTGTGTCTATGTATTATTTTGGATAAATAAACATTATTTATTATTATTATTATTCTATCTTATCGGAATTTTTAAATGGCCGCAATTAATTTCAATCGTTACCCAATACGTGGGTTGTGGAGGTCTAATAAGCACCTCCTTGTAAAGTAGGTATTTAGCTGCATTCAGTTAAACATAAAGCCATTTACAACACAGTTGGGAAAAGGCTAGGCTGATGATGATGAGCATCTGTTATTAGTTACATAGAGCAACTTTTTAAAACGCTTATTTATTTATTTATTTAACACTTTAAGCACACAAAATGTACAGAGGCGGACTTAATGCCATAGGCATTTTCTACCAGTCAACCTTTGGGTGATGCAGAGACAAGCAGTGGTAGGTGCAATAACGAAAATTGTGGAATAAATATTTATTTAAATTTATGGATATACATACATATACCTATTAAAAACTGTAAATATAATATATATACCTAATTATAAATAAATATAAGACCTTATAAATACACGAATATACCAACAAACCAAACAATCAATTGGAAAACATTACCGTTGTGATGATACTGCCAGCTTCTTACGAACGTGCTCGCGAACTTTATCTTTAAAGGATAATCGGTTGGTTGCCATCCTGATTTCCTGGGGGAGCGCATTCCACAGAGAGATAGACTGAACGAAGAAGGAAGAGTGAATGAAGTCAGTGCGGTGAGTGGGACATTGACGAAGACGATTGTGTGAAGAACGTAGATTTTTATTACACTTCCTCTCTCCTTAAACATCATCATTACATAATACAGTTCCCTGCTCTTGTTTCATGTCTATTATTGTATATGTATATATTTATTAGATAAGTGTATGCTTTGTGTATGTATGTATTTATTGTTAATGGTACACCACTGACTACCTGCAGTATTGTCTCTCCTGCTCCCTTTAATCCACCCAAAGGTTGTCCGTAAAAGATCGCTTTTAGCGATAAGACCGCCCATTGTGTCACGCTATATAAAATTTAAACATATCTGTAACTTTTATGGTGTACATAATAAAGAGTATTGTATTCTATTCTATTCTTTTTTCAGGTTTATCTGCAAACAACCAACCGCTTGTCTTAAGGCTCATACAGACTGGTGCGATATCGCAGTCGCTACAAGCACCGACAAAGAAATTCGAGCCCGCGATATCGCACCAGTCTGGATAAGCGCGTAAGCGTAAGGCGTGATTTACAGGCTTGAAATGCTAAAAGTAAAATTTAAAAGAGAGAGAAATTCCTATTAGATTAAAAACTTTTTACAAAACAAAAACAACCGACTTCCAAAAAAAAAACACTATAAAGTGAAAAAGTCGGTGTCGACAGACTCCCGAAATTAAAGTTATTTTTCACTTTGTTGTGTTTTTTGGAAGCTGGTTGTTTTTTTTTGTATACAACATGTACTTACGTACGACTCCATGAAGGGTGGGCGTTTTTGGGGGACTGACTGTCTCATTTTGACGTTCGAAAAGTGCTGATTCTCAGCCTAGTTTGAATAAATGACTTTTAATTTTGATTTTGACTATATTATTTAAGTTCAATCTATCAACAACGTACGTTCATTGTGAAAATAGAGTGGATTTGTTAAAGCATTCAGAGAGGAGGTTCTTATTATTGGTTTCCTATATTAAAAGGATCATTATTTCTGGCGGTCACATGAGCGATTGAAAATGTTCAATAAATATTTGCGGAGCTGGGCTTGTTGCCTTTATATATTTTCTTGTTGCTTCCGGTAACAAATTGTCAAAGGAGCTGTTGTTATTTTTTATATTAAGGTTACTTTGGTACCGTGTGGTGCCGGACGTAAAAAAAAGCACTATCCCATTTCTTCCCGTGGGTGTCGTAAAAGGCGACTAAGGGACTTACTAGAGAATGGGCAGCAGCGTTCTCTATGCATTTTAACACCATACTGCGAACGCCAACCCGCCTGCCAAGCGTGGCGATTATGGCAACCCCCCCGTTTGGGGGAGGCCTATGTCCAGCAGTAGACGTCTTTCGGCTGAAATGATGATGATGAGGTTATTTTGGTCAGGGGAATGGTGGATACATACAAAAACTGAGGCCTTCTTCTCATGGGGATGGGGAGGCATAAAGTACAGAACGCTACCTACTACGATCCTTAAGGCGATGATAACCGACTTTCAATGATTTTATACGTCTAAACGAGTTGTGTTAATTATTTAAAAGAAATATATGTCGTGGATAACGATATTGTTTTAATAAAAGTTGCTCAATTGATTAATGTAGTAGTGGGGCAAACGCCGTGACGTTATTTTGTAATGGCGGCACGTGGACAGAGTCGTTTTGGAAGGTGGGGATTGGCACTTCGCATCGAGACGCGGACCAAGTCACTTCTCCAAAACGAAACTGTTGGTTTGCCTAGTTAAATTATTATCACTCGTTATTATCTATCTAGTTTTCTGATTAAAAGTAAGGTAATATTACACCTCGTATTATAATTCAACGACACCAACGAAATGGACCCTTTACCACCGAATCAAGAAAGTGACGACCCTATCGCTCCGCCGTCGCTGACGTCGTCATATATGTTAAATTAGAGCATTTTCTCAATATCATAAAATGTGAATATTTTAGATTATGTTTATATTACATAGTGAAATTAATTTATATAGTTATGTCTAACGCGGATAAAAAACTGAGAATGGTGCAAAATCTACCAAGCGTATTTTTCTGAAACCTTCACCAATTTAAAGATATTTTATTAAAATACTGTTTGTTTTGTGTACAATAAATTAATAATGCGTCAAATTGGGGATAGCGCTCCTTGATGGGCGAGCTCTGTTACTGGCTGAACGTACGACGCGTTGCGTGAGCTCAGTACAGAACACGCAAGCTAACCATTCAAGGTCACTGGCATATATCTGCGTCTTAAATACTCCTTTTGCTTCGTTTACGTTCATACATCTGGTCATACACGCACGGCGGTTGCGAGTAATACGCACCCTGATCTTCCTGAAGAACATTTTATCACCTCAATAAGGTCACTTTGTCCTTCTAAGGCGTCCCGTCCCGACATGATAATTAAATCAAATTGTCTTGTAAATAATAACCAGTTTATGTATTTCTTTGCTGGTAACATCTATACAATATGGGCAACATAAATTCCGGTGAAAAACGATTCAATAGTGTAAGCAACCACCTTCAATAAATAAATAACGTTTTCTCAGAAAACATACTAACAAAACAAAATAGTTTTTTCTTTGAAAAAGTTCGCCAACTTCCAAGACCCTAATTTCGTTGACGTGAACCTCATATAATAAATGATGAAAATTTTATCTTGTACGAAATTATTTATATTTTTCTTTATGGCGGCCATTTTTCATTTGGCCTTTCAAAGAACGTCCCCAAATCTGTCCAAGTTCAGTCGTTTATGTGCGAAGACGTGTGTCTAAATTAATGACGTCACGACTCACTGATATGATTCACTGTGACGTCACGGAAGGCCGGATTTATGGGCCTGATATATTCTCGTTAAAGAAGAATGAAATAGGTTAAGCTGTTATGAATTAGTTATTTATTTATTTAACAGTTCTACACTCTACACTCATATAAACGTACAAGAAGAAAGGGACAGAAAAATACGCACAAAGGTGATGCTTATTTCTAAAGAAATCTCTTCCGTCCTGCGTTAGGTAAGTAGACAAAGAGATGTAGACAACGTGTGTAAGAGTAGAAGAGAAAACAAAATACATCAAATAAAAACCAGCCAAGTGCATGTCGGACCACGCACAATGAAGGGGATGAATTTATCCCAAAAACAAGCTTAACATTGTAGTTGAAAAACATGCTCTCCCATACATCGATATACGTTACGGTCAATTCTCCAACTGCAAATTTAAGTTGGTCGACTATTACTCGTTAACTTGTGAAGCCTACTTAGCTGTGATAGTTTTCCTTTTAATTTCGTTATATATACTATTGCCATGAATTTTTTCACATATCCAAAACCAACCATTTAGCTGGCAGGGCGGGGGGAAACTTGACTCTAACAAAAAATAGCACTTTAAAGCTTAAAATTACGCAAACGGATCCCTTAATTGAAAAATAGTAGTCCCCATTTCACGTGTAAGGGAGGTACCCTAAAAAAAAATGTTTTTCATAATTTTATTTTACCATTTTTTCGGCATGATTAATATGTATACCCATGCCAAATTACAGCTTTCTAGGACTAAGCGTCTCTGAGCTAAGCTGGGGACAGACGGACGGACGGACAGACAGACAGACAGACAGACAGACGGACATGGCGAAACTATAAGGGTTCCTTGTTTACTACGGAACCCTAAAAAACAAACTTACTAATATTATATTATTTTAATTTATTATTTGTAAGGAAAACGTAAGAAAATTGCCTCTTTGCGTATTGGACTTAATGTATGGTTCAAGATAGAAGTATCAGCAGTCCTCATGATCATCATTATCATTTCAGCCGAAAGACGTCGACGGCTGGAAATAGGGCTCCCCCAAGCATCACCACTTCAACCGGTTCTGTGCTTCTCGCATCCAGCGGATTCCTGCGATCTTCACCTGGTCATCGGTCCACCTTGTGAGACCTTCCAACACTACGTCTTCCACTACGCGTCGCCACTTTAGTGACAGTGGTTACTGTCATTTATTATTATAAATGATAAATGATTTATTTTCTGTAATTAGCACTTTTACACGTCAATCATATAAAAAAAAAAACTAGATGAGGTCGGCGTTTCGTAACTGACTACTCTGAGAAGAAAGGCCGAAACAAACTCAGAGGTCACAGTCTCTTTTAAAGTCCAGACATAATCTTGGTCAGATCATGTGAAGACCATGTAGATTGGTGCCTGAAATGATCTTTTGATGAAAGAATCACACAGATTGAGGGGACCTGTCCAGTCAGTGCACGCATTTGTCAGTAGTCTTGCAGCTCAACTCAACTTGAGGAGCTCAAAGACTCAACGAACAATACCATATTTAACTTTAACAGTAGACGAATACAATTAAATTTATGAATATATTTGTAACATCATCTGTTAGTGGTAACGGCCTCGACTTATGAGTAGTAGGTGAACGTGGGTTTGAAACCAGACAGGTGCTTTACTTTGTGTAAAATATTTCATCACCACTGCTCTCAAAACGGTGAAGGAAAACATCGTAAGGAAACCGGCATTTTCTAGAACTAAAAAAACGAAGACATGTTGTGACATCTACCAACCCGCACTGGGCCCGCGTGGTGGATTTTGGCCTCTCACAGAGAGGAGGCCTGTGTCCCAGCAGTGTGAACATTATAGATTGATTATGTATCATCTGTTACACAGAAAAGGACATTTGAATGCCAAAATAGAAACAGATACTCATCATTTCAGCCGAAAGACGTCCACTGCTGGACATAGGCCTCCCCCAAAAAGGGGGGGATTTGCCATAATCGCCACGCTTGGCAGGCGGGTTGGCGATCGCAGAATGGTTGGGAACAGATACTAATCCTAACTAATAATATAAATGGGGAAGTGAGTTTATTTATTTCGCTTTCACGCTAAAACGGCTGAACGAATTTCGATAAAAATTGGCAGATAGGTAGACCATGACCTGGATTAGGGCATAGGATACTTTTTGCCCCGGTATTCCCATGGGATGGAGACTTATGCGGGTGAAATTGCGGGGCGCAGCTAGTAATGCTATATTTTACTCCCATAACAGACAAACGGACCACGCAAAATGCAGGGTTCTGTTGACAAACATCGCAAGCCTCAATTTCCATTCCATGCATCAAAGCTTAGGTTAGCCAGTTTTGTTTTTTTTCAGCAAACATTACGTACTGTAAAAAACCGGCCAAGTGCATGTCGGACCACACACAATGAAGGATTCCGTAGTTGGGATGAATTTATCCCAAAAACAAACTTAACATTGTAGTTGAAAAACATGCTCTCCCATACATCGATATACGTTACGGTCAATTCTCCAACTGCAAATTTAAGTTGGTCGACTATTACTCGTTAACTTGTGAAGCCTACTTAGCTGTGATAGTTTTCCTTTTAATTTCGTTATATATACCATTGCCATGAATTTTTTCACATATCCAAAACCAACCATTTAGCTGGCAGGGGGGAGGACACTTGACTCTAACAAAAAATAGCACTTTAAAGCTTAATATTACGCAAACGGATCCCTTAACTGAAAAATGGTTCTGACAAACCCACAATATTTTTAAACAGCCTATCCAACGATACCCCACACTATGGAATAGACGAGAAAAAAAAATATCAACCCCATTTCACGTGTTATGGAAACACCCTAAAAAAAATTGTTTTTCATGGTTTTATTTGACAACTTTTTAAGCATGATTAATATGTATACCCATGCCAAATTAAAGCTTTGTAGTACTAAGTGTCTCTGAGCTAAGCCGGGGACAGACGGACGGACGGACAGACAGACAGACAGATGGACATGGTGAAACTATAAGGGTTCCTTGTTGACTATGGAACCCTAAAAACACACGCTTTACTAAGAAGACCTTACCTACCTTTTATCTTTCGTAACTTAAGATACCGTTTTCAAAGTAAAGACATCTTGACATATTGTAAGAATTAATTGCGTCACTAAATACACTGAGTACATCAAACGTCCAAGGATAAGCGCTTTTACCATCTTTTACTTGATCAAAGGTCGTATCTTTTTCTATTAAAAATCTCTTTATCCGTAGTTTGTTGGGAGTAAATTTTTCGTAAATGAAGTCAATCACGTCAGTCAGTTTCATCATAATCATAATTTCAGCCGAAAGACGTCCACTGCTGGACATAGGCCTTCCCCAAGCACCTCCACTTCGACCGGTTATGTGCTTCCTGCATCCAGCGGATTCCTGCGGCTTTCACCAGGTTAATGGATTTAAACTTCCAATATTTCTGGATTATTTGACGAAGCGTAGGTCCTATAGTGCGCGGGACATGCTACACTAATAATTAATATCCCTTTTGGATAAATATGAATATATTTATATCTTTTAAAATCAATACATGTTTGTTTGTAAGCTAATTTATGTCTGTCTCTCTAAGAATCCATCATTTCAATTATATATTCTGATTTAAATATTTATTTTTATTAAGCCGCCAGTGCCAACTAGTGGCTAGGATGATGCATTATCATAGAACCTCTACAGTATTATGACTGTGTCATTACTTTTGTGTGTACTTGAACAATGATGGGTAGACACCGCCCCACGAAGGTTACCGCCACGCATTAAGATGCTTGGCTCATCGGCGTATGTTGCTTGCCGGTTGGTCTTCTGCAGACTGTACTTCGGACTCCGAAAGACAATCTGTAGAAGTACACACTCCGAAGTTCGGAGAGTGTGCGCAGGAGCTCCACGACCGGATCCCGCTATCACCCTTTTATTACCGGACTACCAGACTTACTGCAGGACACCATCCGCACTTGGTTGATATCCCATCGAGTCGTACTCAGTGCTTCTCCTCCACAGCCAAAGTTTGGAACTCTCTGCCAGCGTCTGTGTTCCCTTCCTTATATAACGTCTGCCTTCAAAACAAGAGTGAATAGGCATCTTATGGGCACGCTCATTCCATCATAGACCTCATCCATCGCTTTCCATCAGGCGAGATCGAGGTTTAGAGCAGGCTCAATCAGCAATAATAAAAAATAAAAAGTTTCAGCATATGCACTTATTCTTTTTTTTTTTTTTACATAATAGCATCTCGCAGGTCAATCTAGGAGGTTGTCAACTGCTTAACCGGTCTTGCTTGTGGGTGCTTCAATATATTAAGGCCTCCAGCCAGGGCATAAACATATAAACTAAGCGACTACGCCCTGTGGGGTAAGCACCTCGGCTTAGGGCGCCGCTGGGGGAGGACTTGCTGTCCTCCCCCAGCGGCGAACTGGCTGGATCAGATTAAGTTATTTATTCAACTTTGTTTTTTCTTTTATGGTCGTTTACACTTACATAACGTTTCCGTTTAAAAAGTAGGTAGGTACATTCACGATTACTTGTGATATGCGTAATGTTTTTAATAATGCTTTTTTTTTATTAAATCATATCAAATCAAAAATATTTTTATTTCACATAAGCCTTCATGGGCACTTATGAAACGTCAGAAGCTAGGTGTATGGTTCCAATTGGTCGTTTCCTATGTTGAAGAGCCGGCAAGAAACTCCACGGTTACTCTTTTAAAAAAAAATGGGTTTAACAATGTTTTCAAATTATAGTGTTATTATGGTATGAATTACAGGGTTATTATGTCCAATTTACACAGATTCAAAAATGGTATGATGCGTGGTAATCATACATCGCTTCTGGGATAATTTTCTATTATTTCAAATAATTTAATCATCCTGTGATCAGCATGTCTATAAAATCCAAGGCTGTGGGCTATCATGGCATCAGTCGTAGAATAGAATAGAACAGAATAGAATACTCTTTATTATGTACACCATAAAAGTTACAGATATAAATTTGTCGTATTAAGGTCGTTTGGATCTTTGATATCCTTGTCTCTCCGATTCACATCATCAACTTTTCTCTTGATTCCAGCCAACTCCCATAAGGCGTATGGCCTATGTCCACCCACTCCCTAAAATTTCAAATTAAATTGATGATTATTTTTATGTAATGATTATTTATATTTGACGACTCCCAGTAATAAAACTATACACGTATATTTGAGATAACGATGGCTTTTTGACAACCTTAGTTCAACATCATTAGAATCGCTTCACAGGTTCTCCCAAAGTATGGGGTGAAAAGAAATACAGCTTAATGCGTCTCCCGATCACATCCGGGGCTGTTTGATCCAATGAACCATGTAGCTCCATTAAGTACTTGAGAGTGACGCGCGTTTTTTGAGTTAAATGTACCTACTCTCTGTTGATTACTTTTATTTTGAAGTAGGTAAGATACAAAAATCTTCTTCGAAAGAGTCTCTCAAAGATTTGTAAAATAGTTTCAATTATGTGAAATTAGTATTGTAAGTATATGGTTTCCTTCACGTACAGCATCCTGCAATTAGAACCTATCGTTTATTCGTGATTTTTTTTGTTTTGTTATTATATTTGATTACATAGTTTATATAATATTTATTAATAAGTATACAAATTATGTTCCGTGTGGTACCGGACGTATTTCCTCCTTTTTATTCATTCCATTAAATTTCCTCCCGTAGGTATCGTGAAAGGCGACTAAGGGACTTACTAGAGAATGGGCAGCAGCGTTCTCTATGCATTTGAACATCATACTGCGATCGCCAACCCGCCTGCCAAGCGTGGCGATTATTGCAACCAAAAATACTTTTGGGGGAGGCATAATGTCCAGCAGTGGACGTTTTTCGGCTGAAATGATGATGATGATAAAAATTATGTATGTAGGGACTACAAACAGTGTCAACATACCTAATGTTGACACTGTTTGTAGTCCCCGACACTTGTCCCTAAAGGTAGGGACAAGTCCCTAAAGGTTCATTAGAAAACCAGCGTCAGACAGCATCTGTGTGACATTAATGGTGAAATGGCACACACTATTGTTGTTAAAACATTATTTTCACTTTATTATTTTGTTATTTGTATTGTGTATTTCATGAACTGTGACCAAATAAACATTATTCTTTCTTTCTTTCTTTATTTCCTATTATAAAAACCTTCCTCCTTTAGAAAAGGGGGTAACCAACTAAATGCAAACGTCGCTTCTGTACAATTATTTACACGAACAATTCACTCGCTGTACTTTTATTACGTAGTTATCGTGCATTACTTCTCTGTCAAATATTCTGAAAACCCCTTCAGTATATTTCAAAGAGTATTTTACTTTGAAACAGTTCGTGCACAGTGGCCAATTCATCTCCTTCGTGTCGCTTGCACGACGGGATTTAAAATCTTAATGGCCCAAAACTTTGCCACTTCGACAGCGTCGTCGTTGGCAGCGCAAAGGTCATGGGTCAAGGGACTGCATGTTCAGACACAGAAGGCAGGATAGGAGGTGAAGCATGGTTTGCGATACAGCTCCACATCAGTGGTCAATAAAGAAAAAGTTTCATGAATTTTCCAAGACATTTTCTCCATTTACTAAGTAACATTGCTTCAGAAATAAAACTCTCATTCCACACATGCAATAATACAGTTATAAAACTGCAGAAAAATAAAAGCTTATCCAATCGAGCGGACTCTGATAGTTTTGTGCAATGAGCCAAATATGATGTCTTTTCGATAACTGCAGGCGGCTATTAAAATTTTTACTGTCTTTGATTTTTAAATTCAATTGGCCTATTTGTAAATATTGGTATATTTGTAAATACACTTGGCCTATTAGGAAGCAGTGTCTACTTTGGCATTGGTGAAGAAAAACAATCAATAATTATAAACTATATAATTAGAAAGAAAAGAAGAAAGAAAATACGTTTATTTGCGGTAAACATGACGCAAAGAAAGAACATAGATACAAAAAGAACAAGTAGGGGGAAACTATGCGTCACATCCACGCAAAACGGCCACCGCTCAGCATAATGCTGCGACCCTATTCGAGACAGAGCCCCAGCGCTGGTTTTCAAATCATAAGTCTAGCAAGGGTGGTGATTAATGCTTAATTGCTCATGCCTTCTCCGTATGAGTCTATGCCTTTTCCCTGCAGCAGTGCAGCAGTGGGAGAATAATAGGCTGTTATTATTATTAAGTAGCTGCACGCCACGGTTTCACCCGCGTAAGTCTCGATCCCGTAGGAATATCGAGATAAAAAGTAACCTATATGTTATTCCAGGGTGTCAGCTACCTCCATAATTTTTTTTATCAAAATCGGTCCAGCCTTTTGAGCGTGAAGAAGTAACAAACATCCATCCATCCAACCATCCATCCATACTTACAAAATTTCGCGTTTATAATATTAGTAGGATGTCTACTTTCAAATTCATTACCTAGTTGTACCTAAGGTTTAACTATTGTGAATGTCAAGGCTATGTGGATCACTGTTTTTTTGTTTTTTTTTTGCACATGGGTTGCCAGTTTGAGTAATTTATGCGGCCAACCCAAACGTCCTTTCTTATCCATCAAAAAAAAAATCAAATCATTGAGCTCCTTAAGTTCTGAGTTGAGCTGCACGACTACTGAGGAATAGGTGCACTGACTGGACAGGCCCACTCGATCTGAGTGGTTCTTTCATCAAAATACCATTTTAGACACCAACCCAGATATGGTCCAAGACTATGTCTGGACTTAAAAAGAGACTGCAGTGACCTCTGAGTTTGTTTCGGCCTTTCTTCTCAGAGTAGTCAGATATGAAACACCGACCTCATCTAGTTTTTTAAAATATGATTGACGTGTAAAATTGCACAAACCTACCTACAGATATAAAATCATTTATCATAAGGATCAGTATTAAAATAAAATATTTAATTTACGCGGTGATATAAAAATTAGGTACCTACTTTATGGTAACAAAATATTTATTAGAACACTTAAGTTGTCACACGTCAAGATTTACTTCCAATTAAAAATACACATAAACAAAGCCTTCGACGAACAGTTTTTCTAGTCCTGCTCAATTTATTGAACCTCTTAACTTCATACATTGTTAACTAGATCTCTTTTAACTCCCAATTTGAAGTAAACGAATATTTATTTTCTCAGCAGGTTCAAGCGATTGCGCTCTTAAGCAACGCCAATTCGGCCAGGTCGTAAAGAATCGGATAAAAAAGTGAGATTAGATCTTTTCATTTGAGGAAAGGTCCGAATATTGCTCCTGCGAGGCAGTTACTGAGAAATGGCGGATTGAGTTCGAGAAAGTCAACATTTAAATTGGAGAGAAAAACATTTACTGAATAGATTTGAGTCGGTCCCTAGGGTCCCGGTATTTGAACGTATTTGACAACGGTTCTTTTGATATCGTTTTAGTTGAGACCTTATTTATTGGTAGGACTTGATTGAGGGAAGAAAATCATAGTCTCTATGGGGAGAAATTTCTAGTTCTATAAATTCAACCCTAGAGTATTTCATCCGTCGCTTCTAAGATACTTGTCAGTTCCCGCCAGTGTAACTGAGTTTCTCGTAAAAATGAGTAAGTTATCCCCAGACTGACAGTAGCTCTGTAATTTGTCCAAGCAAAAAGGGTCCACTAAGATTCGGCATCTAGAATAGTCAATTGATAATTAGGATTCAAAAAATATTTAAAATATGGCATTTTTTTTAGCAGACATTTGAAGTTAAAACTTTGACAAAGCTTGATTTGAAAAAAAGCATTTGCAAATTTGGCATGCCGCCGACCAGTGGTACCTTTTTACTAAACTTTTTTCTTAATATTTATGGTACTTAAAGAAAAACATTATAAAGTCATTAATTTTATGAACTTGTTGATAATAGAGCGTTCATTAATAATCAACTATAATCGCGAAATGCTTCACCCAACTTTACAAAACTGCGTATATCTTGGAAACTAAATGCTGAGACCTGGACCCTTTTTGCTTGGACTCCCATAATAATTAGTCATGTAAGGTAAGCAGATCGGTGAGCTTACTCCTACGTTTTCAGGTTTTGAATATAATCTTTGTACTCAGTACAAATAAGTGCCAAAAATACTTTTGATTTCAATCAAAAGAGAAAATTTGATGAATAATCAAGTCCCCAAGATACAAGTAACTACCTGGTTTGGGGTCCACCGACCAAATAAACTGATTATTACGTAACATAAAATATCTAACAATGTTATATAGGTATGAAAGCAAACGAAGCAAAACGACTATGTAAGGATAACAGCAGGTGGCGTTCTGTAGCTTCTGCCTACTGTCATGGGAAGAAAGCGTGAGTTTATGTATGTTAATGTTGTAAGGACATCTTTGTACCAATGAAAAAATAAATGTTGTTCTTTAAGATATATAATACTAGCTTTTGCCCGCGGCTTTGCCCACGTGGAGGTCGGAAATTATCCAACCGGCCGGGATAAATGTATCCTATGTGTTAATACAGGTTAATAACTATCTGTGGGCCAAATTTCATCCAAATCCGTTAGCCATTTTTCAAATTCGTTTTCTGTCGTAGTACATACCTATTAGCAGAGGAAATGGTAATTGACTGACGCGCCACCGTCAACCATAATTATTTTGTGACGCGTAATTTTGAATCTGAGATATCTTCAGTATTCATTTAAATGATATGATATAAAGGCACATTTTTATTTTTATTAAATTCCCAATTTAAATAACACATTTCAGTGGATGAAGATTAATAAAATACCGGTAATAGTAAAATAGCTTCGGAAATTAATTTTTTTTTTTATCAAATTCTGAAAAATAAAAACAGGTACTGTGGGTCATCCTTAGAAGATAGACATATACCGTCTTATTACAAAACAAGATTTATACTTTGAAATGGCTTAAACCATGGAGCCAGTTTTTGTAATAAGAACGTAACAGTGATTGAAATACCGTTCTTTATACAAACCTGAAAACTTAGTTCGGTACAAAGTTGTCAGTTTTGTGTTTAGGAACTTTACCATAGTCGGAAGAAAGTTCGAAATTCAATAATGGCTCCATGTTTTAAACCTGGATCTGAAGATAAACCTTGTTTTGTAATAATAGGGTATATTGTGGATTTTTTCTAAAACTTTTTGGAATACACTCTTGTAGTACATACATTTGATGTATCACATACGGTTTACGCGGCTCACGCCAGTAAAGCTCCCGGTCGGAATAATCGTCATTTTTGAGCCAGTTTACACAAAATTGTAATGAATTATACCACTGAAACATTTCTCATGAATTACTCCATCTATTGGTGAAACCGTTTGAAAATCCGTTCAGTAGTTTTTGAGTTTATCGCGTTCAGACAGACAGACAAACAGACGCGGTGGGCGATTTTTTTTTCTATAATATGTAAAGATAAGGAGTACGCCAGGCGGCCTTTTTTTGAGCTTTTTATTGGTAAAACATATTGTCATCGATACACGCGTGGCTAGCAAATTGCGAAAGAAATGTGCGAATAAAACCCTTACGGTGATACTAAAATTCTGGACATGTAGGTACGACGTTCGTAACATCTTTCATGCTTGGAATATACGATTTATAAATAGTGTTAGAGGATAACAAAGATGCCTTTTCCATGACAATTGGGTTTATTTGATTTGTCTGACTTACTACTGGCGCAGTGTGGGGGCTTTTGAGAATCTAACGCTGATAGCACACCTCCGCCGTGAAACTATAGCAGCGAAACCGCAGTAGTTCAATTGTACTGGTTCGCGTCATGTTCCGCTACTCGCATCCGATTCGAGTAACGGAACATGACGCGAACCAGTACAATTGAACTACTGCGGTTTCGCTGCTATGGTTTTGCGGCGGAGGTGTGCTTCCAGCGTAAACGTAACTTTGTCGACATAAAAAAAATCTTGAGTTTTAGTATAGGTAGTCCCGAAAATAAGATTTGTGGTATTATTTTATTTTACACTTTACACAAAACAGGTCGAAAATTGGTTTAAGTAATAAAAAATCAAGAAACTAGTTAGGTAACTAACAGCGGTCCATATTGAAAAAAACCCTTTTACCCAAGATAAAAAGTAACAAATATAAATTGAGTAAAACACTGCAAAACAAAAATATTTAACGCCAAAATGTACTATAGGACCTAACCTAAATTCAGTATCAATTTGTAGGTGTCTTGAGAAATGTATTGTAACGTTTCGTTGTAATATTTCAACAAGTATGATTGTGCTCTCACTGTTTTTGAGGTCCAAGTGATACACTTTTAGCTCTTGAAACTATTAACTCCATGAAATGCTCATAATTTACCATACAATAACTATAAATCTTTATCATTTGTAAACAGTATTCCAATGAGGGTTTACTCATCTGTTAGACTGTCACGATACAATATAAAAGGAGGCACATAAACCAAAAAAATATAATAATTAGAATGTAGACTCACTTATTAACGTTGTAAGCTTGTAATTTTGTTAAGTACCTGTTTAATATAGTTGTTGTAATTTTGTTAAGTACCTGGCACTTGCTGACGGGCCTACACTGTCTTAACTTGAAAACATTGTAAAAGCCCATTGTTTTTAAAAGAGTAACCGCGAAGTTTGTTGCCGGCTCTTCTCCATAGGAAACGACCAATTGGAAACGTGCACCTAGCTTCTGACGTTTCTTAAGTGCCCATGTGAAATAAAAGATTTTGATTTTTTCTTATAGAAATTCTTCTAAGTATACATCTTCTAAGTACGAGTCAACTCACGCCACTTTTACCGTATTTTCGACAACCTTAAACACAGTTCCGTGTGGTGCCGGAGTTCCGTTTGGTGCCGGACGTAAAGAATAGCACCATCCCATTTCTTCCCATGGGTGTCGTAAAAGGTGACTAAGGGACTTACAAGAGAATGGGCAGCAGCGTTCTCTATGCATTTTTAAAACCATACTGCGATCGCCAACCCGCCTGCCAAGCGTGGCGATTATAGCAAATCCCCCCCTTTTTGGGGGGAGGCCTATGTCCAGCAGTGGACGTCTTTCGGCTGAAATGATGATGATGTTGTTGATGATGAAACACAGTGGAAGCCGCTTGCCAAGCGTGGCGATTATGGCAATCCCCTCCTTTTTGGGGGAGGCCTTTGTCCAGCAGTGGACGTCTTTCGGCTGAAATGATGATGATGATGTTGATGATGAAACAAAGTGGATGGCGTTTAGACTTTTTGTCTGACTGAGGAAAAATAAACTTAGCCTTACGTGATCTAATAGAATATACATAAAATCACGCTTTTTTCCCTTGAGGGTAGGCAGAAACTTCAGAATGTCACCTGCTACAATCCTTACATACTCCTTTTGCTTCGTTTACGATCATCATAATCATCATTTCAGCCGAAAGACGTCCACTGCTGGACATTATGCCTCCCCCAAAGGGGGGGTTTGCCGTAATCGCCACGCTTGGCAGGCGGATTGGCGATCGCAGTATGGTGTTAAAATGCATAGAGAACGCTGCTGCCCATTCTCTAGTAAGTCCCTTAGTCGCTTTTTACGACACCCACGGGAAGAAATAAGGTGGTGCTATTCTTTACGTCCGGCACCACACGGACAACTTTTTCAGTTTACGTTCATACATCAACCTAAATCACCTTTACGATTATTCATAACACCATTAATATGTATTTTAACAACCCCCAAAACACAACCGCTTTTAATGAACCTATAAACAATAAGCTCATTACTTACACCTCCCTCAAGCCTCAAGTTTCATCTACAGCGTGTTTGATAAATGAGCCACAGGCTGCTCATTTTCACGCTAGTCTTGATTGATTGGTTCCAATATTGAAATTCGAAACGCCCTGTATCGCGATCAGGGAAACGGTGAGCAAGCGGCCTTCTCTTCGGCTAATGAAATCAATTTCGAAGTCATCTGGGTAGCTTAAATCAATGGGAAGCCCGATATTGCCTGTAATGAGAATCCTGTGTTGCTTCCTAAATGGTTTTTGATGAACAACCAGGCTGTTTGTAGATACAGAATAATATTATGATATAACGACGATCAGTGCAGAAATGAGGTTAAAAAGGGTCAAATGAGACCTTTTCTGTTTTGTTTCCGAACTGAATATAAAGTGGTTCATGGGCAAGGAAGGGTTCTACCTCCGTTTGACCTTCACGAACTTTTGGTAGAACATAGTCTGAAAAACTGTCGATCTCATTACAGTATAAGGTTATTTTTAAATCTCGCGTTGTTGCGTATTCGGAATCAAAATACACTACGACGAGTTGGTCTATAATATACTTTTACATGCCTCATTCAATTTGGCCTCATAATATATTTGGGGCCGGTGCAGCAAATCTTCTTCCATACTACTCTTGTTGTCATCTCAGTAGCTGTTGTAGTCAGTAGCCAACAAGAAGGTATAAAACCTCTTTTTATATTTCATTTTTATTATTCTTAATTATATATATTTTAAATCTTTTTTTGGTTTCTTTTCATATGTAAGTGACATCTCCTGTACCTATGCACAATAACAAAGTAAATATTTCAATATTTGTTGGCTTATGTCTAACAGTAGCCTCACCCCCCTTTCATACAGTCCATCCCATATTTCTTTGGTCTTCCCCTTCTCTTACTTTCATACTCAATACTTTCCTCACAACATTTTTTATTACTGCCTTGATTACCAAAAACTGAACCTAAAAAGACCAATCTAATTAACACCAACAAGATGCAAATTAAAACCAGAGCGCAATAAGTTGTCCTCTACAAGTTCGCAAAACCCACTTTATCTCACAGCAAAACGAGACTTCAAAAGACCGACTTCAACCACGCAAATGTCAACACAATTTAGTTCATAACTTTATGACCTAATTGATGATTACCCCCCCCCCCCTCGTTGGATTAGTGGTTGAACGCAATACTGCTGAGCAAGGGATACTGGTTTCAATCCTATTTATTTCCAGGATTTTTCAGTCTGGATTTGTACATAGTTGATGACAATAGAATAAAGTGAAAGAAGAATAAATGCTATCGAAATACGTTCCTTGCGAAGCATATGTGGTATGACTATGAATGATAGGCTGAAAAATGATGTGTTAAGGCAACGCAACGGTGTGGTTTAAAAAAGATGTAGTGACAACAATTTAAAAGAGTGTGCTTAGATGGTTTGGTTATGTTGAGAGGATGAATGAAATAAGACTAACAAAAGATGGATTTACAAGGCAGATGTGAGTGGAAACGCCGAGAGGGGACGTTCTAGGAGGACATAAGTGACCTAATTGGTTATGTTCTTCAGAAAGGTCAGGTGCGTTGTACTCGCAACTGGCGTGCGTATATGACCAGATAAACGTAAACGAAGCAAAAGGAGTATGTAAGGAGCGTAGAAGGTGGCGTTCTATAGTTTCTACTTACTCCCATGGGAAAAACACGTGAGTTTATGTAGGTATGTATGATGGCAATAATTACATAATAAACATAACTGGCGAAATCATAAATGTTATGTTGTAAAGGAGATGTTTTTATTAAGCATATTAGAGTCTTTTTGCTGTATTGTTACAGCATTTATAGCTATTTCAGTCGACTGTCCAAAAATAACAGTTGTGATCTGAATTTACGGCAAATAGTAGTTGGAACCGGAGTTACAGACAGCCTGCAGAGTAAGCAAGCTGAAGTGGCAGTGGGCTGGCCATGTTTGTCGAAGGACCGATGGCCGGTGGAGCAGACGAGTCCTTTTTTTTTTTGGATGGGAAATTATTCAAATAACTTCTCCCGCTCGTGTCAGACTTCTCAGTCAGGCTTCGTTCGTATGTTTCCATTTACTCCCATTGATTATCATCCATTTTTTAAGCACGTTCTGGTATCCGATTGAGCTGAAACATACATACCTTCGGTGACAACGCAAAAATATGATACCAAGTAGCTTATCTGATAATAGAACCCGAAGGTCGCCATGAATAAGATAGCGTCATTGAGTTCGAACTCGATAAACAATTAATTTCGCTGTACACCTCTGCCTAACAATACAGGCATGACAATATGTTATACAACTTTATGACCTAATTAATGATTTCAAGTTTAAGTCGAGACGCAGATGGGTAGTGACGTCACTGATTGATTCGCGTCGACCCGACATTAATCATGTTCGGGCGATCCATGTTACAATAGTATTGTTGATAGGGGGCGTGGCTCCCTATTTGTAGGGTAAACCAAGCTTTTACTTACGTTCTGGGAGTGGATTTTGAGTGGTATATGATATTGTGTTTTTACGTTGTTTGTTATGGAATATAAGCGTTTGTTGCCCGTACTACCAGTATTACTACCAGTAGTACCACGGGTAAAATAAAATCCCGATATAAGTTGTAATCAAATGTGCCTTATATTGTCATAATTTATATTCGTCTTTTGTTTTTTTTATTGCTAAAATACCTAAATTTAAAAGACCTTAATTTATTATTAAAAATGTTTGTGGTTGACCCACCTTCATTCTGAACCTTCACACCAGTGTTAAGGTAGGGAAATTTCTAATTAAAAAAAGTCAAAGTGAGAAGTGTCAAACGGACAGGTGTCAAAGTGTCAGGTGTCAAACTATGAAATGTCGATTAGGAGTGTAACACGGGTAAAAAAAAAACCTTCCGTGGTACTACTGGATCGCATGGTAGTTCTACGGGATTTTTTTTTACCCGTGGTAGTACTGGTAGTAATACTGGTAGTACAACGGGCAACAAACGAATATAAGCACCAGATTTTTGCAATAATGCGAGATATTGCACTGACGCAGCCAGAACTATTTAAAAACAAACGAGCGCAAGCCTTACAGTAGTCGCTTATGATGTTAAACTTCTGACATCTCACCTTGGTAATAAGCAACTGAGCAGTGACAGAAATGACCCCCTCTACTTACAATCTTTACAACATATCCCAGAATTAACGAACAACCTCTTAAGGGGTCATTGTACTCATCATTATAAACAATTTTTACAATGGGACCAAACCTGAAATCGTGAAAAAAAAATCAGCTGTTCCCTACATTTTGACAAGTTATTCGGCCATGAATGTAGGGAACAGCTGATTTTTTTTTCGCGATTTCAGATTTGGTACCATAGTAAAAGTTGTTCATAATGATGAGTACAATGACTCCTTAAGAGGATATGCGTTAATTCGGGGACATGTTGTATAGTACTTGCTAATTTCATTAGTACACTAATTCCATGCTAATATATAGAACTTACTAATACCATGCTATTAAAAAGTGCTTGATAATTTCATATTCACTTCCATCCCTTTTCACGAAATCACTCCCACAGAAAGAGGAAAGATACTACACATCAAGAAATTTAAAAACAAACCTAACAAACGCGTTGAATTAAAAAGATTTTGGAAGCCAGTTTAGTAATTCCCTCCTTTTTCATGTGAATTACATACAACACACATACCTAAACCTACAAATTAACGATTTACATGGCAAAGGTGTACCTGAAAAACACCCTCGCCAGTTATGTTTAAGACGCAGATATATGCCAGTGACTTTGAGTACTGAGCTCACGCAACGCGTCGTGCGTTCAGCCAGTAATAGGACTCGCCCATCAAGGAGCGCTGTCCCCAATTTGACGCATTATTAATTTATTATACACAAAAAAGGCATTTTAATAAAACGCATATACTAAAAGATTAATAATTAAATTATCTTTAAATTGGTGAGGGTTTCAGAAAAATAAGCTTGGTAGATTTTGCGTCATTCTCAGTTTTTTATCCGCGTTAGACATAACTTTACAAATTAATTTCACTATGTAATATAAACATAATCTAAAATATTCACATATAAAGTTATTGAGAAAATGCTTTAATTTAACATATAGATTTTTCAAATCATTAACACTACTCGCTTAGACGTGATCTTCAGTATAAAATCATTAAAAGTCGGCTATCGTCGCCTTAAGTCAAAGAGACATCAAGATAAAATTATGTTCGAGCATCTGTTTTTCGTGAAGTTATCTAGAAGAGAACCGGATTTATCGACATAGCCTGCAGAGTAAGCAAGCTAAAGTGGTAGTGGGCTGGCCATGTTTGTCGAAGGACCGATGTGGACACCGTGTATCGCCAAGCGTAGTGTGGGACGCCCCCCAGCTAGATGGACCGACGACCTTAAAAAAGTGTCTGGGACAGACTGGATGCGGAAGGTGGAGGACAGGGTGTTGTGGCGCAACCTAGGAGAGGCCTATATCCAGCAGTGGACTGCTATAGGCTGAGATGATTGATCTTCTTTTTTTTTTTCAAGTTATGTGTTTCCAAATTATGAAGCAGTGTATTCAATTTAAAATACTACATTTCGCCTGACCGCCTTTTTTTTTTTTTTTTTTTCGGTGGGAAATTATCAAATAACTTCGCCCGCTCTGGGCTGAGCGGGAGGGCGTGTCAGACTTTTACTGACTAAAACCCACCCGTATTCCTTCATTTGCCTGTGTGCCAGGGCCACGATATCCCTTTCGGACAAACTCGCAACCCTGACAGGCATTGGCTCTTTGAGACGCGCGTGGAATACGACGCGCCGTCGACCCGGGCCTGGTCCTTATCGGACGGTAAGCTACCCATCGCTCACCGTCCGCAGGCCCGCGCCTACGGTGGCCGGAAATCGGCTTGCTACTCCCGACGCCCGGGGCGTCTCCTGCGGTGACTAGGGGCGCGAGGGCGCGAACCTTGCCTGTCCCTCACGCGTTCCGCCTCCTCCTTCGCCAGCATTACTACTTCGCAGATGGAGGTGACGGCCTCCCATGCACTCTCGCTCCGAACCATGGCCTGAACCAGGGCCGGACGCGAGAGATCGCCGCCGCCGATCGCCTCCGTGAGGACACGGCGGTGCTCCACCCATGCTGGGCAGACCTCCACCGTATGCTCCACCGTGTCCTCCGGGCGATCCACACAGTGGTGACATCCGGGTCGCCTGACCGCCTGACCTCTTAATACCTAAAATATAATAATAAATATGTTGACTAACGGCCCACTTGTAATATAATATTACAAACAGCTGCCACCACATTTTCATTTAACGTCAAATCCCGATACACTTGTTAAATCTTCAGAAATGCAAATCTATTTAACTCAACTTAAGTGGCCTTATCTAACAATCTGATTAAAAGCCAATTTCTGCGTTATAAACAGATTATAAAACGTGATACTTTAAGTTTAAGAGTGATCTTGGGACTAAGACCAACCCGGCTAAGAATAAAATTAAACTGACATTAAAATTTGGGTCAAGCCGGGTCATTTCTTTAGGTGATTTTGCTCAAACTCACCAAGAGGTCAACGAGGTTAGAGGATTCGTAAAACATGTTTCAAAACATAACCAGGAGTTTTTCGTCGACACTGCGGCGATGTTGAAAATGCCCATCTCTTAACAAAAGGGGCTTGTAACTGAGAATGGCCCTTATGCGATAAGGAGCTATGTTTCATTGTAAATTGAACACATTTGCAAACAATACAATTCAGCTGAATAGCGTGGTGGTACCTGTACTGTTATTCTGGATTTTTCCACATTTCATTCGATACTAATCTGAATGAATCATTTGTCATTTATTGATCGAGCTCACCTTATATTTTACATCATCTGGCTATGCCAAGATCTGTTTAACCCGCTCCTCATCAAGAGGTCATTATCCTGTCAAAATATTTCTTTAAAGCAATCTATGGGAAAGGTCCCATATGTCGAATACCCCGTAGGTATACCGTAACGTATATATACCATGAACCCTCCAAAGGTTCGGGTTTCGATCAAGTTGCACGAAAAACATTTTTCAAATTAATTGGACTCACTTAGGCCAAGCTTGTTTACCAATGTTCGTCGAAGTTCTGACGGGTTGACGTGTGGATGTTGTCGTAAGATTTAGCGGTCGATATTTTAGGGCTGGGCAAAGATTTTGGAAAGTAGAATAAGCGCAATCTTATTTAGTTAAACCATTAATTTAGCGACAATTTTGAGATTGAGGTTTTGCCCCTAGCTTCACCCGTGCGGATGTCGTATAATATCCCCGGGAACGAATCTACCGGGACTAAAATCTTATGTGTTAATCCAGGTTATAATCTGTGTGCTAAATCTCATCCAAATCTGGTCAGCCATTTTTGCGTGATTGAGTAACAAATATCCACCCACACAAACTTTCACAGTTATGATATAAAGTATAATGAAATGCATTTTCAGTACGAATATATCTGTATATTATATAGTCTTGCACACATACACATTTGGTTTAGAGCTAAATTTAACGAACTACTTAATTAGGTATCAGTATAGACTTTAGATTTCTCGAAGACAAACTTAACGTTTCGAGGCTCGAAGACAAATTGACTTATCAACTGCGTGACACCCCAAATATCATATTTCATTCCATTCTGTTAAAAAACCAGTACTTTTACCGTAACTTTCAAATGAGATACTTTTAAACTCAAACTCATCATCATTTGAAGCAAATCAGATAAGTATTTTCAATTTTATATTTAGTATTTAAAATCACTACAAATCTTAGTAATATTTGGTTAGTTTGGTTATATTTAAAATTCCATCAATCCGAATAATCTACAATTCTACTTAGCACAAAATTGATGATGTAACCTTCGCTTAATACAAAGTTTCAGCAATGTAGCTGTGTTATCAATGTTATATTCAATATTGAAACAAAATAACAACAGAATTTGTTTTGTATGCAAGACCAACGGCTTTGTACCGGGTTATTAATGCAAATAAAAAACATATACCTAGTCCGAACACACAGTGATGTTACATTGGCGACAATAACAAAAAAGCCAATATGACTGGAAAAAAACGCCTGATACAGAGATAATCTACAGTCCGTAAGTCGGCTTACCCGGCCATTGGAACACGCAAAAGTGACATTTATGTGTCAGTGAACGTCCCACGCCATGTTCGTAATAAACGGCCGGGCTGAAAATATACTGAAATAATATTAGAACATAGTTCACGAACCATTTCGAGATGTCTTTTCACTTTATTTGGTTAGAAGCGAAGTTATGGGAAGGAAAATTGTGGGTAAATATCCGGTAAATGTGTTTATTATGTAATTTTTAGGGTTCCGTACCTCAAAAGGAAAAACGGAACCCGTATGGGATCACTCGTGTGTCAGCCGATTTGCTCCGAATCTACTAATAGTTTTTATATTTTTTTTTATATTCTAATATTTAAAAATATAGTTTATGTGTAATTACTTAATGAAATAAAGGAAATAATAATAATCGTTTATTTATTCAAAGAGTCTCATGTACAATAAATACCTTGACAATTAAAAAAGAGCACAGTTTCTTATTTGCCTGAACTAGGTTGAACCTGTGCTTCAGGCTATAAAGTGCATAAATGCTTATTGTAATAAATTAACAATCAGTATAAAGTAACAATTAAAACTTAGGTAAATAAAAGTAAAATAGCATATTAGCGGTTCTATTTGCAGACAAACAAGTAGATCTTCTGACTATGCATAATTTATGGTTACTAAATATTTGAGTATATTTTTTTTACAGCTAGTCATTTTAATGTTTAGCTAAGTACTAAGTTTTCTATTTAATCTATTGTACAGAAATAGGTCTAAGAACTGGACCGGTTAAGTAAAAATGTGGTACATTTATATGAATTTCTGTGACCCAAACACGGACGTGTAACGTAAATTAATGAATTTAAAATATGGAAAAAAAATGCAAACTGTGCCTATCGCGTGACATACCAAATAAAAGGGCTTATTGTATTTTCATAATTTTAAATAAATATTTTTATAGCTATTTAAGAAAATAAATGAAAATTGACCATTCCTCCCCGTTATCTCAGAAACTACTACGTAAAATTAAAAAAAAAAAAATTACAGTAAATAGTTCCCATCCAGTTTTTAATAAATGATTGACGTGTAAAAGTGTTTGTACAAACCTATTTACAGAAATAAAATCATTTATAATTCACTTATAGATTACAAGAAAACCTATAAGAAGTCTATGATGTCAAAATAACATGGTAAATCTGTGAATATTGGGCGTACAAACTTACATTTGCAGTAGGAATGTATGAGGGAACATGTTTTTAACTACAATGTTAATTTCTTAGGATAATTAATTTCCAACTATAATGTTAAGTTTGTTCTTGGGATAAAAAACATGGTTGATAACTCATTCATTGTACGGAACCCTCACCACACCAGTTCAACTCGCACTTGTCCGGTTTTTTATTAAAGCAACATGATTTGTCGTTTGGTTTAAGATACCGTATTTTAATGTTTACTTTTCATTTAGTTTCTAGGTTGCTGTCAAGATTTTTGAGTGCCTGAAAGAAGTGGTCAGTTAAATAAATCGCTCGTTAATGTTGTCAGGTGTGTTCTATCAAAACCGAAACTAAAAACTTGTACCTCCCTACAATAATCATACTTAAAACAGAACCCATCAACAAAACAATTTATTACATTCAAATCACCGTCGGAATTAACTTACTCAATATTAAATGAAGCGAGGTAAAATCATTTTATTGACTCCTAAAATTACCAAACTCACGACAGCAAAATTAAATGTTAAAGTTTTTTGATTGATTTATTTGATTTGATTATTCTATTAAAATCAAAACGTTAGAACTCATTTGCATTTCGACGAACTTTCATTTCGTTTGAATTGTCAATTAATTTCTTTGATAAGTTACAAAGAATGTTTATATTTTCGTAAATTGTTACTGAAATATACAAACCTACCTAAGGTTGTTGTTTTGTGTTAGAGTTTTTTGAACATTCATTTTAGCCTAGTTAGCTTAATGTGTACTGGAACACGAAGTGGTAATTAGGCGATATTAATTAGGGTTTATATTTGGGTGTTTGTCGGAGTGTTCATATTAGTATTGGAATTAATAATGATGCTTACAAACTGAGCAACGGTATATATTATATTGGGCACGATATTTAAATAGGAGAACGATTGTACGAGCTGAAATATGTTATTATGGAACAAACGTAGGCACCTACATTTTAGATGATCATTTTATTTTTTGTGGGATTTCTCTTGTTCAGCATTTTTAGGTACACCAAGTAACAAGACACTCAAATATTTTTTAAACTCGACGAATATTCAAAGAACCAAAACGAAATATCTAGAAGACTTTTAAAACCATAATCCAAAACATTATCACATCTCAACAAAAGACCCAAATATATTTTTAATACCGCGACAATGGCCCCCCGTTCCCTTACAAAGTCAATCGTCAAAGTGGTAGAAACGGGGTCAGCAGACGACCGCGGAAATAGAGCACTCGAGGCGATGACGACTTGCTACTGTGATGATGATGTCTGTCAGAGACTACGGGCAATGAGCATTTTTTTTTTCAAACTGGGTTTTTGTTAAGCCAGTTTGCAGGTAATTTTTCTCTGGAGGTAAATGATTATAGCCAATGATATTATAGGTAAAAAAAGGTAGATTAATTATAGACTTTTCACAATTGGTAAGCTACAACTTGGCTAGTTAGTCAAGTTTTAGTTTTTTTTTTTTTTTTCATTGTCTTTTTTCGGCATAATTATGTCACATGTCTTCGATTTTTTAGTTCTACAACATGCCGGTTACCTCACGACTACCCTTCACCGTTTTGAGAGCAGTAGTGATGAAATAATTTACACAAAATAAAACGTCTGTCTGGGTTCTGTTGATTGATTTGATTTACTTATTTACAAAAATCAATCTTTAATCGATTCTGTTATAATCGATTTATATCGTATGTACTCTGTAATAATTGATATATATTATGTACTTTAAAAAAAAAGAAAAATGGAAGCCTGCCACCATCTATGTCATTTTACTTTCTTGTTTTGTGAGACGGACGTATAATTTTCCTAGTGATTTTTAATTGGCTACTATTAATCTATTCATTATACAAAGCCCATAACTCGTTTTATTAAAGTGTAGAAAGAACCTAGATCCTAACTAATATTATAAATGCGAAAGTAAGTTTGATTGTTTGTTTGTTACCCTTTCACGCCTAAACCACTGAACCGATCATCCTGAAATTTTGCATAAATGTTGGCAGGTGTACAGAAACGGACATAGGGTACCTTTCATCCCGAAAAAAAATACTGTTCCCGAGGCAAACAACAATAACGTTCTTATGATAATAGATGACGCCACGTGTCTTTCGAATCATCATTGAATATTATATTAGTATCGAAACTTGAATAGTTGAATAGTTATGTGTTTTTTGCCGCCAAACCCCAAACAACAAGCAGTGTACAATCCGAATTGGTTGTCAAATTCTAAATTAACACGAGCGAAGCCGCGGGCAAAAGTTAGTATCATTTAGTTCAAACCCACTACTACTCGTTAGTCGAGGCCGTTACCACTGAGCCACCACTGCTGTCTCAAGTAGATATATTTTTTAATAAATGTCCACACCCAATTATTTTTAGTGAACAGTCTTCTAAGAACCCATCCTAACTATAAATGCGAATGCAATATTATAAAAGCAAAAGTGAGTTGGTGTGTATATAACGCTATCACGCTAAGACGGCTGGGTTAAATTATAGAATACTTTTTATCCCACTAGTATATTCCCGTGGAATATTTTCCGACCTCCACGCGGTCGATGCCACGGGAATACGCTAGTATTTACTTAATAAGTACCTGTTTTATTTTTCAATGAATTGAAAACTGAAATTAAAAGTAACTTTCTGGTAATAGCATAAATTCTCTGAGTGTGTCATTGCCTCGCATTGGACTTTGTCTGAAATAAAAGTATTCTATTATATTATAATTCCGTGTGGTGCCCGACGTAAAGAATAGCACCACCCTATTCCTTCCCGTGGGTGTCGTAAAAGGCGACTAAGGGACTTACTAGAGAATGGGCGGCAGCATTCTCTATGCATTTTAACATCATACTGCGATCGCCAACCCGCCTGCCAAGCGTGGCGATTATGGCAACCCCCCTTTTTGGGAGGCGTATGTCAAGCAATGGACGTTTTTCGGCTGAAATTATTATATTCTATTGCAGGTGGTTTCTACTAAATAAATCATAAAATTCATAGCGATTCTTTCCATTTCCAGTTACCAGCGTCTTTGTTCTATTGTAAACACAGCGGTGGTCGGATTTCATGCAAGAAAAAACACAGAATGTATTTTTAAACCAGCCAAATCCTGTTCAGGGTCATAATTTTCAGACAAAACGCAACACTATTATGCAACCGCATAATACTGAATAAACCTCAAAGCAGGGATATTTTAACGAATGAGGAGGCAAATCTTTAAGTTCTATTTATTTTTGTAGTTGAATAAACTGAGAATGGTAAAGATTTCTGTACACAGAGTTTTGAAGTTTGTTTTAGTTCTGTTGCAGCTTGAATATTTTAGTTGTGAAAATAAGTTGTCTTTTTACAGCCAGATTATTAACGTTACAATAATAATTAATCCTCACAACCACCAGAATATTATTACATCTGCAGCTACGCCATGCTACGGTTGCTACGTAGACGTAGCACAGAGCTACGCGCCGTAGCAGTGAGTGCTACGTAGCAAAACACTGCTGCAAATCTACAGGGTGTTTAAGAAATTGCGTGCCATAGCTTAGAGGTAGGTTCAGTATCGATAAAGGAACCCAGGAAAAATAAAAATAAAATAAAAACATAAAAAAAAATACTGCAAGATCAACTTAATTTAGGACCTACTAACTTACTAATTAAAGCATTTAAACAAATAAAATAATTTTATTTCTAAACGATTGCTATTTTAAGTTAGTAGGTACTAAATTAGGTTGATCTTACAATATTTTTTTTTTTTCCTGTGTTCCTTTATCGATACTGAACCTACCCCTAAGCTATGGCACGCAATTTCTTTAACACCCTGTGTACATGTAACTAATAAAATAGTAACGAAGTAAAAACTGTACATTGAATTTGACTTGTTTGTCTGGATGTATGTTCCGGATTGGTGTAAAAACGGCTAAACGGATTTGGATGAAATTTAGCACCAAATAGTTTATAACCTGGTTTAACACATATGGTACCTTTTAATCCCGGTAGTATCTTCCCGTGGAATATTTTCCGACAACGACGCGGTCAACGCCGCGGGAAAAAGCTAATTATACTATAAAGTAAACGTTATATTCATTTAATTTACGTAGTTCTTGAAGTGCAATAAATATCGAATACATACTCGTATAAGCTTGGTTTATTAAACCTCTTTATTAAAGGCTTATCATCCATCTGAATTTCCACTCCGAATTGATATTAATATTGACTTCCCACGCACGTTCACTAATGTCTATTTGATTGAGCTCTAATTGAATACTTCGAGTACTAACTTTTCAATAAAGCTAAGTTTATGTTGGAGAAGAACTGATGAAAGTATTTATAGACTATTAATGTCATTTAAAATTAAATATTAGTGAGGCGAGTCGAAATTCAGTGGCTTTATATTAATTATACACAGATTAATTGATTTTTTTTTATTCTTTTAATCTTCTAATTTGAATTGCTTTAAATATATATATATTTTTAATTTTTTCTCACATATAGAGGCGACAGTAATAATGTACCCAGGATTTTGTAATATCTTGATTTAAAAGAGTGTCCTTGGAGTTTCCTGCCTGTTCTTCTCCATAGAGATATACGTTGTGGAATGGGCAAATAACTTCAACTTTCTGACTAACTGACCGACTGTTTGACAATTCAAAAGTCCCTGTAACTGGTTTAATTGAAATAAATGCTTTGAGTTTGAGTTTAAATAATTCAAATAATGTGAATGCCTTTACTGCAAATTGTAGTGAATTTCAAATTCCTACCAAAAAATACAAGACTTCATGTTGATTGCCGCGTGAAGTGCAGCAGTTACTGATACTTACAACGTATTCCGATGAGAGAAACTGTTCCTGAAACCTACCAGTTTAAAAAATTAAATTAGATTAGCTAGGAAAACTCCGCAAACGTGATAAGTAACGCCGATAGCACAGCTCCGCCGTGAAACCATAGCAACGAAACCGCAGCAGTTCAATTCAACTGGCTCGCGTCATGTTCCGCTACTCGCACCGATTCGAATAGCGCAACATGACGCGAGCCAGTTGAATTGAACTACTGTGGTAAACACGATAAAATAAAAATGTAAAATTTATTGATGATTTTTTTTTTCACAAATCGTTTTTTTAGTAACACCTTTAAAAATAAGAATTAATTCATATAATTTATGTTTTTGATAGCAGCCTAATACCCTATTCACGTCATGATGTCACTAGAAACAGACTAGACTAAAACAATAACGTTCTCAAAATCAAAACATCTGAAGCCAGTTTACCACTTGAAACTAAACAAATTCCGTCATAGAAAATAACCGTCGCGTTTATAATCGAAACAATTTGAATAATTACGTGAATTTCCATATCTGTAGCCTTCGTGAAATTTATGGAAGGTAGGCTGACGACACGACGACGCGACGACGTGAATTAATCTACTGGTGCGCTTGAAAGATGTGTAAGAAACGAACGGAGCTAAAAGGCCGTAATACAATGTTCAGATAATACCTGATTGTCACAATGACAACAGTTCTATCTTTTTTTAAATCCATAATTATATTTTTTTTGTTTTATAGAGTTCCATACCTCAAAAGGAAAAAACGGAACCCTTATAGAATCACTTCGTTGTCCGTCTGTCTGTCAGTCTGTGAAGACCATTTTTCTCAGGAACTCGTAGATGTGTCAAGGCGAAATTAAGATTAAATACGTAAACCCTTGGAGCTCTAAAAAAATCAAGCTTCTAAGTCAACGCAGTAAAAAAATACGGCGATTGATGCGACATATTTTGATATTTGTAAATAAATCAAAACCAGGGTAATGAAATGAAATGAAATCGTTTATTCTGTAAATAGGACATTAAAATCACTTTTACACGTCATATAAAAAAATTATCTAGATGTAGCCGACATTTCCTATCTGACTACCCCTGAGAAGAAATGGCGAAACAAACTCAGGGGTCAAAGACTCTTTTAAAGTCCAGACATAATCTTGGTCAGATCATGTGAGGACCATGTAGATCCGTGTCTGAAATGGTCTTTTGAGGAAAGAACCACGCAAATTTGAGCGGACCTGTCCAATCAGTGTAAGCATTTGTCAGTAATCGTGCAGCTCAACTCAAAACTTAAGGAGCTCAACGACTCGACGAACAATACCAAAGAAAGGACATTTGGGTAGGCTGCATAAAGCGCTCAAAATGTCAGACCTTCATTAAAACTTAACTGAGAAAAGAAAAAGAAAGGAAAATATTTAAAGAGAAAAAAAAAGTGACCCACATAGTTCTCACATTCACAATAAATTAAAGCAGTAAATATAATACTTTTCAAAGTAAACTTTCATGTAAAATTGTATACAATATTCTGCAATGTCAATATGTATATAAAATCATGCATAATAATTAAAATGTCAAGTTTTCCAGTTTTATCACAAGACTAGCAGAGCGAGCAGCTCAAACCCAAGCTTTTTTGTCCTCTAAATGGTACTTCTCGTTGACCTAGAATCATTAAATTTGTCAAGAAGCAAGGTCTCACAGCACAAGTAGGTAAAGGAAAAAGACCAAAAATCGTTAATTTGTAGTTTTATCATATATATATATTTTTTTTGCGATTACACACTAACATTTGCAGTGGGAATATTGACCGTGGCGTATATCGATGTATGGGAGAACATGTTTTTCAACTGCAATGTTAAGTTTGTTTATGCGATTAATTCATCTAAACTACGGAATTCTTCATTGTGCGTGGTCCGACACGCACTTGGCCGGTTTTTTAAATACTGAACTTTTCGCTGCATTGTAATAATAGTATGTTTTTTAGTGCATTGGATTTGTGCAGGATAAAAAAACAAATCGTTCAATGTTTAGAATCTGGGTGATATCGACGTGGCGACGTGATGTGTACCGGCGTGGTTGAAACACGATCGAGAAACGAACGGAGCTAAGAAGCCGTACAAACAATTTGAGAGTAATTAAGTTAAGTTAAGATAATGAAGCTACATTGGTGGAGTATCAATTTTCAATTCTATTATCTGGTTGATTGTGAAATATAATATATGTAAAGGACATGGATAAAGTTTAGCCTGGCACAGACAAAGAGATAATTATATTAAAAAAACAACTGATAGTATTTGATATCCCACCACAGCTTTCGTTACTTGGAAAAACTTTGCAGCAAATAATATTTTTTTTTTTTTAATTTTGCCGCACACTACGAATTTCTCCTGTATCGTGGGTGCGTTTACAAACATTTAAACTCACTTACACAAACAGCCAGACGCGGAACAACTACTAAAAAAAACAATAACAAAAAGGTAAGGCAGTAGGCATATAGGTAATTTAAAAGACTATTATTTTGATTCAAGTAATCGTGAAGATATTTATGTTGTCAGTTTTGGGAATGTGATGGTAATTGGCACATGCTTATTTTAAGAATTGATATGATTACGATTAGTAGTTGTAATTAATTCGCAAGAATAACTGCATACCATTTATGTTACAATTTATAAAATAAGTAAAATTAAGTACCACCCTATCGCTTTGGAGGTTTATGTATCTTATTATGAAACATTAGTTTAGCTTCATAATACATTTTGTTTTATATGTGTTCATTTCTGGGCCAAGCTTGTATGGGACTGTTATCCATCTCCATTTAATCATTAATGTATACACAGAAGACAAGAAGAAAATAACAGAAAAATACGTACAAATGTAATGCTTAGGGTTCTTTTTCCTTCTGCGAAGCAGTAATGCTCGCGAAGGAGAAGGCGGAATGCGTGAGGGAGAGGCAAGGTTCGCGCCCTCGCGCCCCTAGTCGCCGCAAGAGATGCCCCGGGCGTCGGGAGTCGCAAGCCGATTTCCGACCACCGTAGGCGCGGGCTTGCGGACGTTGAGCGATGGGTAGCTCGCCGTGCGACAAGGACCAGGCCCGGGTTGACGGCGCGTTGTGTTCCACGCGCGCCTCAAAGAGTTGTCAGCACCAACTGACGGGGTCCGTTAGGGCCAATGCCTGCCAGGGTTCCGAGTTTGTCCGAAAGGGATATCGTGGCCTTGGCACACAGGCAACGGAAGGAACACGGATGGGTTTTAGTCAGTAAAAGTCTGACACGCCCCCTCCCGCTCCGCCCAGAATGGGAGAAGTTATTTGATACTTTCCCACACAAAAAAAGGGTTCTTTTCTGTGTGTTGAAAGTATTTTAATAATGTTTACTTATTTGCCTGTATTAATTGGAAACTATTTAATTTCAGTAGCATCAGCATCCAGCTAGTAACAGCCCAGAGTCTGGATTTTTGCCCGGTTCATGGCAACAGGCTATTACATGTGTAAAGAAACACCTTTTCAGTGCGAATATTTCTGTATTTATCTTCTTGCACAGATACAAACTTGGTATATAGCAACATTTAACGAACTATTTAATTAAGTACCTAATCAATATAATAATCAGTATAGGCTTTAGACTTCTTCAAGACAACCTTTTGGTTCCGAGGCTCGATGAGAATTAACTTAGAAACTAGGCGACGCGACAATCCAAACATCATGATTCCATTCCGTTGCGTTAAAAAACCAGTACTTTCACAGTAACTGTCAAATAAAATACTTTTAAACTTCATGACAAAAAAAATCATTTGAGGCAAATCACATACTTTCAATTTTATATTTAGTATTTAAAATCCACTGCAAATCTTATTAATATTTGGAAATCATGGCACATGGGACTTACCTAAACATAACTGGCTAAATGGGGGACTAGGTATGGTACACCTCTGCCTAATCTTTCGGGGATTTCGAGCGTGATGTTGTTGTGTTACGATATTACATTTTAGAATGGCTGTTAATTCAAAGATTTAAATAAAATGTTGTTTATAAAGATAGTAGGTTTAAAATACTGAATTAACAAATAAAGTCTCGTCTAGTTAGTTTTTCTAGCACATTCCCTGTGAGAGCGAACGTTATGGAATCCAACATACATTGGATATATTTAGCATCCGTTGTTAAAAATGTTTTAGTAATTATTTTGCTACATACTTCTAGCTTGAAATATGAGCTTATTCACAGGTATAAATATTCGGTATTGCAATTCTTGTGCTCGAAATTCCATAATGAAACTGATGCCTGACATTACATATTATGTACCTAAGCCTATAATTAGTATTCTATCTTTTATTTTGGTTAAGCTAAATCCTTAGAAATCGGTAAATTTGTGAGTCAGTTTGTGGGTCAGTGCTGTGAGTAACCAAATGTACTTTTTGAAAGTACTAAAAATATGAGAATTTTTGAATTGAAAACGTTAGTATGCTACCGCCACTTGCCTGTGTTACATCCATACGAGTATTTCCGATGTACTCTGCAAAACTAATCAAGCAATAACAAAAAATTGTTCCCAAGTATAAACAATTTAATCAAGATAAAAAAAAATAACTCTAGTTAGTCCAAGTGTTTCTTTCAACTGTTCGAAAAAGGAGCTAAGCGTGTAAATGTCTCAGTAGAACTCGCGATAAAACTTTGTTTCTACGTCTTCACATATCGCGATCCGCGACAACGGCCATATGTCGCGAACCTGTAAGTTATGGCCGGGCGCTACGGAGTTTACTTTGAAATGAGTAATAGAATGACGGCCGTTATTGTTACAGGAAAGTTGTAAAGTTTTTTTGAATTGTAGCAATTACTAAAATTGCTGCTATTTGGTTCTTACATTGATATTAGATGGATGGAAAGTAAATATTTTTAAAGGATTTGTGGCTAAACAGCTGCTGTTTGAAATTTCTGAATCAAAATTGGTGACCAATAACTCTAAATGTCAAATTTTTTAATGTGTCAATAGAACTCGAGATAAAACTTTGTTCGTCTTCACATAATATCGCGATCCGCGACAACGGCCTTATGTCGCGAAATTGTGATTTATGGCCGGCGGGCTACGGAGTTTAATTTGAAATGAGTAATAGAATGATAACAATGTTAAGGTTACAGGCAAATTGTTGTTTGGCTCTTACTTTAGGTTGGTGGATGGACCAGTCTTACCAAGGGGTATCGTATTACCCAGTTACTGGGTTGTAAAGGTCAGATAGGTAGTTGCTTCATGTAAAATACTGGTATTCTGCTGTATCCGGTTAGACTGGAAGCTGACCCCACCATGGTTGGGTACAGGCTATGCAGATTGAGTGGCTAAACGGCTGCTGTTTGCAATCTCTAACTCAAAATTGATGACCACTAATTATAAATGTCAACTTTTTAAATGTCTTTCTTAGTAGAACTCGCGATAAAACTTTGTCTCTACGTATGTCGCGAACTTGTGAGTTAAGGCCAGCCACTACGGAGTTTAATTTGAAATGAGTAATTGAATGATGACAATTTAAAGTGCTATTTTTTTAGTCGCGTCCCCCCCCCTGCCCTGCCAGCTAAATTGTTGTTTCTTGATATCTGAAAAAAATCATGGCAGTAGCATAATTATTATTATATCGAAACGAAATTAAAAGGAAAAATATCACAGCTAAGTAGGCTTTACAAGTTAACGAGTAATAGCTGACCAACCTAATTTTTTAGTTGGAGAATTGATCGTGACGTATATCAATGTATGGGAGAACATGTTTTGCAACTACAATTTAAAGTTTGTTTTTGGGATAAATTCATCCAAACTACGGAATCCTCCGTTGTGCGTGGTCTGACACGCACTTGGCCGGTTTTTATCACTATATATTAAACTTCTGTAACTATATTTTAATATTAATATTTATCGAGAAGAATAAAAGTAATTTGTGTCAGAACATTTATAGCATTTTTTTTTCCATTTTGTAAGTAATTTAATAACATCATCATTACAGATAATAAAATGTCATCCCTTCTTATTAATGTATTTATTTATATGTCCGTGATATTAATTTATTTTAGTCTCAGTCCGTACAGACTATTTTATAATTCAGGTTTTATTGTGCTAAAGTTGGAATAAGTTTGCACATTGATATTAAAATACTTTTTGAACTTAGAAAATGAATTTTGAGTAAGTATTATTTACTTTGAATTAAAATTATACGAATATAAACAACTGAGAATAGAAAAAGTTTAGAATATGTTGCATTATACTTTTTCTCATGAAACTGTAAAGTGACCTAGTACTTCATGACATAATTCTGTGAATAGCATTTTTTTGGCAATTAAATACCGAACTAGGTACCTATTGTATTATTACTTGTGTAAAACGACAATAACAGCCAAAGCGACTATTCACCGTTAAGTATCTATGATAATAATAAACCGGCCAAGTGCGAGTCGGACTCGCGCATAAAGGGTTCCGTACCATTATCTATAAAAACGGCAAAAAAATCACGTTTGTTGTATGGGAGCCCCCCTTAAATATTTGTTTTATTTTAATTTAATTATTTATTTTTAAAGTAAATATATAACTAAAGAATCTGTGAATATTTCAACCGTCTACCTGATGCCGTTATCAATATCGAGCAAAAAAATCACGTTTGTTGTATGGAAGCCCCCTTAAATATTTATTTTATTCTGTTTTTTTTGTATTTTTTGTTATAGCGGCAACAGAAATACATCATCTGTGAAAATTTCAACTGTCTAACTATCACGGTTTATGAGATACAGCTTGGTGACAGACGGACAGACAGACGGCGGAGCCTTAGTAATAGGGTTCCCGTTTTACCCTTTGGGTACGGAACCCTAAAAACCGTTTGAATTTAATAACTGAAACTATTACAAATATCAATCATAATCAAAACTAGCACTAACCTAAAATAGATCGAATTCTCATTTTACATTCCAGTTAGTATCAAACAATTTTACCCAATTTTCATCCGTACGTGCATGACCCGAAACTTGGTAGGGATTACGTTTTGACACCGTTCGGTTCGGTACACACCGGTAATAAATTTGATTTCGACAAATGTGGCCGGAGGGCGACTGTCGCCTTGACCGCTACCTTTCTATATTAGATTACCTTTGGAATGCTACGTAAATAAATATTACGGCGTTTCATGTTTGATTCGTTTTAGAAATTTTCCTTATTTGAGATTAACGGTTGATGATTTCAGGGGCTATTAAGGGGCACAAGGTCAGTATGTGTCAGTATGCCCTTCGCAAGAATATATGGTGTTATAGTCTGTTCTGAAAGTATTTGATAAAATTATAAACAAACCCTGTTCAGGTTAAATTCGTACGCAATCACTCACTAACGGGAATTAACAACACATTCAGCCAGTTCACTGCTGCACATAGGCATTCCCCAAAGGGAGGGGGGAGTTGCCATAATCGCCACGCTTGGCTGGCGGGTTGGCGATCGCAGTATGGTGTTAAAATGCATAGAGAACGCTGCCGCTCATTATCTTTGTAGGTCCCTTAGTCACCTTTTACGACACCCAGAGGAAGAAATAGGATGCACTATTCTTTACGTCCGGCACCACACGGAACTGGATTAGCAACACATTCATCTGTATTTAGAAGGTTTTAATTTTATATCTTACCAATTTTTCCAACAATTATTAATTGTCATCGACGAAAATTGAGGTTATAAAATAAACCTCAATTGTCAAATGAAAAACATCAGTGTTTAAGGTGATTTAAAGTTACAATTTTGGGTTTTGGTATTCAAATAATTTAATGCAAACATTCAAATCATTTGTAAGTGGCATTATTTAATATTTATTTATTTAATTATTTATGTACACACAGTAAAATACAGAGAGGTACGACATAGTGACAATTTTAGTACATAGGTACTGCTTATTTCTTCCAACAGAGCTGCGAAAGGAGAAATTCAAAAGAAATGTAGACAATAGTGTGTGAAAACAAGAAGAGAAAAGTATAAATATGCGAAGACTTAAACTAAAATGTTAGATATACCCATACTATACCATAACTACTCGTATATATATATATATACAATTATATATAATTTACACACGTATACGTACACCTACACATGTGCAAAAAATCCGTTTATCTCTCTAAACTATATATAATATATAACTATAATAACTCATAAACGGATTTTAACTGTAGAGTATTCCCGCTTTAATTACCTTTTTGTACCTAAAACCAAATGGGTACCTTGTGCTATCCCCAGCATAAAACACCATGACCGACTTTTGCTAAGTAGGTGTCCGGGGTCTTTGATGGAAAACACTGATGGGACCTTCGCTACGAGGCCACGCTTTTGCGATGTCCCAAGGGAAAAAGCCACCTTCCCTCGTCAACCTTCCTGCGATATTTGGAACTAATCAAGTGCCTTGACTTATTTATAGGAATGGCCAACAGGAATCACGTGGGATGTGAATAAAGTTACGTATAGTCTGTTTCAAAAGTATCTGACGAGAATGTAAGCAAATCGAATATATAATTATGTTTGTTTATTTATGCTTTATGTATTTATTTAAGTATATGTAAGTTTTTGCACATGTGTACGTGTACGTATACGTGTGTAAATTATATATAATTGTATATATATATACGAGTAGTTATGGTATAGTATGGGTATATCTAACATTTTAGTTTAAGTCTTCGCATATTTATACTTTTCTCTTCTTGTTTTCACACACTATTGTCTACATTTCTTTTGAATTTCTCCTTTCGCAACTCTGTTGGAAGAAATAAGCAGTACCTATGTACTAAAATTGTCACTATGTCGTACCTCTCTGTATTTTACTGTGTGTACATAAATAATTAAATAAATAAATATTAAATAATGCCACTTACAAATGATTTGAATGTTTGCATTAAATTATTTGAATACCAAAACCCAAAATTGTAACTTTAAATCACCTTAAACACTGATGTTTTTCATTTGACAATTGAGGTTTATTTTATAACCTCAATTTTCGTCGATGACAATTAATAATTGTTGGAAAAATTGGTAAGATATAAAATTAAAACCTTCTAAATACAGATGAATGTGTTGCTAATCCAGTTCCGTGTGGTGCCGGACGTAAAGAATAGTGCATCCTATTTCTTCCTCTGGGTGTCGTAAAAGGTGACTAAGGGACCTACAAAGATAATGAGCGGCAGCGTTCTCTATGCATTTTAACACCATACTGCGATCGCCAACCCGCCAGCCAAGCGTGGCGATTATGGCAACTCCCCCCTCCCTTTGGGGAATGCCTATGTGCAGCAGTGAACTGGCTGAATGTGTTGTTAATTCCCGTTAGTGAGTGATTGCGTACGAATTTAACCTGAACAGGGTTTGTTTATAATTTTATCAAATACTTTCAGAACAGACTATAACACCATATATTCTTGCGAAGGGCATACTGACACATACTGACCTTGTGCCCCTTAATAGCCCCTGAAATCATCAACCGTTAATCTCAAATAAGGAAAATTTCTAAAACGAATCAAACATGAAACGCCGTAATATTTATTTACGTAGCATTCCAAAGGTAATCTAATATAGAAAGGTAGCGGTCAAGGCGACAGTCGCCCTCCGGCCACATTTGTCGAAATCAAATTTATTACCGGTGTGTACCGAACCGAACGGTGTCAAAACGTAATCCCTACCAAGTTTCGGGTCATGCACGTACGGATGAAAATTGGGTAAAATTGTTTGATACTAACTGGAATGTAAAATGAGAATTCGATCTATTTTAGGTTAGTGCTAGTTTTGATTATGATTGATATTTGTAATAGTTTCAGTTATTAAATTCAAACGGTTTTTAGGGTTCCGTACCCAAAGGGTAAAACGGGAACCCTATTACTAAGGCTCCGCCGTCTGTCTGTCCGTCTGTCACCAAGCTGTATCTCATAAACCGTGATAGTTAGACAGTTGAAATTTTCACAGATGATGTATTTCTGTTGCCGCTATAACAAAAAATACAAAAAAAACAGAATAAAATAAATATTTAAGGGGGCTTCCATACAACAAACGTGATTTTTTTGCTCGATATTGATAACGGCATCAGGTAGACGGTTGAAATATTCACAGATTCTTTAGTTATATATTTACTTTAAAAATAAATAATTAAATTAAAATAAAACAAATATTTAAGGGGGGCTCCCATACAACAAACGTGATTTTTTTGCCGTTTTTATAGATAATGGTACGGAACCCTTTATGCGCGAGTCCGACTCGCACTTGGCCGGTTTATTATTATCATAGATACTTAACGGTGAATAGTCGCTTTGGCTGTTATTGTCGTTTTACACAAGTAATAATACAATAGGTACCTAGTTCGGTATTTAATTGCCAAAAAAATGCTATTCACAGAATTATGTCATGAAGTACTAGGTCACTTTACAGTTTCATGAGAAAAAGTATAATGCAACATATTCTAAACTTTTTCTATTCTCAGTTGTTTATATTCGTATAATTTTAATTCAAAGTAAATAATACTTACTCAAAATTCATTTTCTAAGTTCAAAAAGTATTTTAATATCAATGTGCAAACTTATTCCAACTTTAGCACAATAAAACCTGAATTATAATAGTCTGTACGGACTGAGACTAAAATAAATTAATATCACGGACATATAAATAAATACATTAATAAGAAGGGATGACATTTTATTATCTGTAATGATGATGTTATTAAATTACTTACAAAATGGAAAAAAAAATGCTATAAATGTTCTGACACAAATTACTTTTATTCTTCTCGATAAATATTAATATTAAAATATAGTTACAGAAGTTTAATATATAGTTGTGGCGATCCTAAAAACATTTACTTAACACATACATAAACATTACACAATTATACACTTAGATCGACAAAACATATTTACATATATATAATTATAATATAGTTTATACAAATACAACATCCAACGTAGTTGATGCGCAGGAGTGGGGCCGCGCTGGACAGCGCGCGTCCGACCACCTTGAGTGACCTTTAGTCCGATCTCGCTGTCGCGACGCGAAGCCCGCGCAACTCTGAGCATTTCCTACTATCAAATTGTGTTTACCCATCGGGATTAGCATAGCTTCCTGTTTGCCTAACGGTCAATGTGTATGTCGAACTATTGTGCCATCCTTCCGTCAATGTTTGTGTCGAACTCTTGTGCCTTCCTTCTGTATATATGTGTGTGTTTGTGTATGGGACAATACAACCGTGAGTAAGAACTATATCTTTCATTTACCGCCTCGCTCCATACCAACACAATAATTAGTGTATCGATAACACTAAATTGGTGACCCCGCCTAGAATACGCCAGAAAGGCTCAATAACTACGTTTACCCTGAAAAGGACGTCGAGTATTGAAGGTAGCAGAGGGAAAACACAGTAGCACGATGAGTGACAGTAGTGACTCCGCAAAATCATTCGGATCCATCCGTTCGCGTCAACAACCTCGTCGCGCAAAGTGCGTGTCCATTGACGAGCCATCCGACATTTGTCGTATCGCGGTACGAATACCACCATTTTGGCCGGTTGACCCAGAGGTTTGGTTTGCTCAAGTTGAGTCTCAGTTCGCGAACGCGAACATCACCAGCGACGCGACGAAATTTAACCACGTCATCGACAACCTTGAACACCAGTACGCCAAACAAGTAAGGGATATTTTTCTTAAACCGCCCGAGCACAACAAATACGAGAAGCTCAAACGCGAGCTCATTAAGAGACTGACTGCATCGCATGAGAAGAGAGTGAAGCAACTTCTCATACACGAAGAGCTGGGAGATCGCAAGCCTTCTCAGTTCCTGCGACATCTCCAAAGTTTGGCCGGACCGAGCGTCCCAGAGGACTTTCTCCGGACAATATGGAGCAGCCGTCTGCCGAGTAAGGTCCAGACTCTGCTGGCTTCACAGCCACAGACTTCCATGGAAGGACTAGCAGACCTGGCGGACAGGGTCCAGGACATCGTGACCCCATGCCAAGTCGCCGCAGCATCGGCGTCGGGTCCAAGCATGCACGAGATGGCGAACGAGATCGCCTAACTAAAAAAGGCCGTGAGGAACCTGACGACGCAGCTGAGTAGGAGACCTCGTTCGCAATCGCGTTCGAACCACCAACAGCGTCATCGATCCAGACAGCGGTCCGAGTCCAGCCACCAACAGCAACCGTTCTGCTTTTACCACTCCAAGTTCGGGGCCAAAGCTCACAAGTGCATTAAGCCATGTGACTATGAGAAGTCGGAAAACTCCAAAGGCAGTCGGTAATGGCGGCTGACGACTGTCTGACGTCCTCCGGTCGCCTCTTCGTAACGGACCGAACATCAAAGACACAGTTTTTAGTGGACACTGGTAGTGATTTGTGTGTGTTTCCGCGGCAGGTTCTACGTGCACAGCGTGTCAAGTCGAACTATCAATTATCGGCCGCTAACGGGTCTATAATTGATACTTACGGCTACCTCCAGCTAAATTTAGATTTTGGTTTGTGCCGTAACTTTTCATGGCGCTTTATTGTAGCTGATGTCACCAAGCCAATTATCGGCGTGGATTTTTTAAGCTTTTACGATTTGCTTGTTGACATCAGAAATCAACGTTTGGTGGACAAAACCACCTCAATGTATGTAACAGCTTCCGTTGCAAAGGCTTCAGCGACGTGTTCAGTGAAGGTCTTGGTCGGGGATTCCAGGTATCACTTGATACTTAATAAGTACCCTGAGATCACGCGACCCGCTGGCACACACCGCATCACCACACACCACACAGTACACCACATACGCACCACACCCGGCCTGCCCATCTCTTGTTCCCCTCGCAGGCTAGCTCCAGACAAACTGCAGATCGCTAAGCAGGAATTCGAAATCATGCTTAGCAACGGCACTGCTCGACCATCTGAGAGCCCTTGGTCTTCACCCCTGCATTTAGCGCCGAAGAAGGACAACAGTTGGCGACCCTGCGGTGACTACAGGCTGCTCAACGCGAGGACCATACCTGACAGGTATCCAATTAAACATGTCCATGACCTTACCCACAGCATAGCTGGTTGCAAGGTCTTCTCAACTGTTGACCTTGTTAAGGCCTATAACCAGATACCGGTCAGTGAGGACGACATTCAGAAGACGGCGATAACAACTCCGTTTGGCCTGTTCGAATTCCCTTATATGACCTTTGGTCTGAGGAACGCAGGCCAAACATTTCAGAGATTCGTCGATGAAATGACGCGTGGCCTTGACTTCTGCTATTGCTACCTAGATGACTTTCTTATTTTCTCTAAGGACCAGGACCAGCACGAGGACCACCTACATCAGCTCTTCACCAGGATGCAGAAATATGGCATCGTCATCAACACCTCGAAGTGTGTGTTCGGAGCAGACGAAGTCACATTTTTAGGTTACTGCATCTCTGCAGCCGAAACCAGACCCTTGGAGTCCAAGGTGGAAGCCATCAAGGACTTCCCTACACCTAAAATTGTAAGGGAACTCAGGCGTTTCTTAGGGATGTTGAACTTTTACAGGCGGTTTATACCCAAAGCCGCAAAATTTCAAGGTCCCCTTAACGCCCTGCTAACTGGCTCAGTAAAAGGTCAACATCCTGTGGATATAACAGGTGAGGCGCTCACCGCCTTTAATATGTGCAAAGACAGCCTCTGCAACGCAGTATTGCTTGCACACCCTGACTACCAAGCGAAGCTCGCCCTAGTTACAAATGCGTCTGATCTGGCAATGGGTGCAGTTTTGCAGCAGTTCAGGGACGACCAATGGCAACCGCTTGCCTTCTTCTCACGCAAGTTGAGCCCCACGCAGCAGAAGTACTCGCCATACGATCGTGAGCTCCTCGCTTCCATATGTTGGAAGCGAGACACTTCACCGTCTATACTGACCACAAGCCGTTGGTATACGCATTCCATGAGCGAAAGCACAATTGTGCTCCGCGTCAGTATAGACACCTCGACTTTATTTCGCAGTTCACAACGGACATTCAACATATTTCCGGCAAGGACAATATCGTCGCCGATGCATTGTCCCGCGTCAGTGAACTGCAAACTCCAGTCGATTTTGAGGTTCTCGCTAAATCCCAAGCTTCTGACCCGGAACTGTTGCAACTTCTAAAGTCAGAAACATCACTATTACTAAAGAGGCTTAAGATCGATGGCAGTCCCGTCGAGTTACTCTGTGATGTGAGTACAGCCACTCCTAGACCATTCGTAACTAAACCATTACGATGACAAATTTTCGAGAGCCTACACAGCCTCAGCCATCCAGGAGCAAACACGTCTGCAAAATTGGTTGCGCAGCGATACGTTTGGCCTGGAGTCCGCAAGGACTGTCGACAATGGTCACGAACGTGTCTCAGCTGTCAACGCACTAAGGTAAATCGCCATGTGTCATCGCCATGTGTCATCACCATTGGGCACATTCGAATTACCCCGTGCTAGATTTGCCTTTGTGCATATTGACCTAATAGGTCCTCTCCCTCCATCACAGGGGTACCGGTACTGCCTGACGGCCGTGGATCGTTTCACTAGGTGGTCAGAAGTAGTACCGATTAAAAACATTACCGCTGAGACAGTCGGTAAAGCATTGCTGACCAACTGGATCTCTCGGTTTGGTTGCCCAACAGATATTGTCACAGACAGAGGCCGGCAATTCGAATCCGCACTCTTCCAATATCTAGCCAAAATAGCCGGATTCAAACATCGGAAGACCACAGCCTACCACCCGGCGTGCAACGGCCTGGTGGAACGATTCCACAGGCAACTCAAAACGGCTATAATGTGCCACGCGGACCATAACTGGACAGAGTCTCTGCCCTTGGTTCTACTGGGTGTCCGGAGCGCTTTAAAAGAGGATCTTCAGACTTCTTCGGCGGAACTCCTATACGGTGAGCCTTTACGACTCCCGGGAGAATTTTTAATTCCCGGTCACAGCGGCACCACCGACATCTCGGAGTTCACCACCCGTTTACGCTCGTTTGCCGCAAAATTGCAGCCCACTCCAGCTGCACGTCATTCCAGGGACAAAATATTTGTCCATAAGGACCTCGCTACCTCAAGCCACATATACCTCAGGGATGATGCGCTTCGAGGTTCATTGCAACCGGCATACACTGGTCCCCATAAAGTTGTCCAAAATGGCGACAAAACTTTTCTAATATTAGTAAAAGGTAAAAAGGTAAAAGTTACCGTGGATCGCCAAAACCCGCCTACATACTGGCTGACACCCCACCAACTGAAGAAGATGTTCATGAAGAGGAAAATCAGCCCACGGACACTCCCGTCAGAACTACCAGGTCTGGTCGAAGGGTACGATTCCCGGACTATTATCGCCCGTAGGACGGTCTCTGGAGGGGAGTGATGTGGCGATCCTAAAAACATTTACTTAACACATACATAAACATTACACAATTATACACTTAGATCGACAAAACATATTTACATATATATAATTATAATATAGTTTATACAAATACAACATCCGACGTAGTTGATGCGCAGGAGTGGGGCCGCGCTGGACAGCGCGCGTCCGACCACCTTGAGTGACCTTTAGTCCGATCTCGCTGTCGCGACGCGAAGCCCGCGCAACTCTGAGCATTTCCTACTATCAAATTGTGTTTACCCATCGGGATTAGCATAGCTTCCTGTTTGCCTAACGGTCAATGTGTATGTCGAACTATTGTGCCATCCTTCCGTCAATGTTTGTGTCGAACTCTTGCGCCTTCCTTCTGTATATATGTGTGTGTTTGTGTATGGGACAATACAACCGTGAGTAAGAACTATATCTTTCATTTACCGCCTCGCTCCATACCAACACAATAATTAGTGTATCGATAACACTAAATAGTGATAAAAACCGGCCAAGTGCGTGTCAGACCACGCACAACGGAGGATTCCGTAGTTTGTATGAATTTATCCCAAAAACAAACTTTACATTGTAGTTGCAAAACATGTTCTCCCATACATTGATATACGTCACGATCAATTTTCCAACTAAAAAATTAGGTTGGTCAGCTATTACTCGTTAACTTGTAAAGCCTACTTAGCTGTGATATTTTTCCTTTTAATTTCGTTTCGATATAATAATAATTATGCTACTGCCATGATTTTTTTTCAGATATCCAGAAACAACAATTTAGCTGGCAGGGCAGGGGGGGGGGGGACGCGACTAAAAAAATAGCACTTTAAAGCTTTACGCAAATGGATCCATCTCTGAACCGAAAAATGGTTTTCACAGACCCGCAATATTTTTGAACGCCCTATCCAACGATACCCCACACCGTGGGATAGACGAGAACAATAATATCATCCCCACTTTATGTGCAAAGGAGGAAACCTAAAAAATGTATTTTTCATGATTTTATTTATATACTTATAGATATTTGTCGGCGTGATTAATATGTATACAAATTCCAAATTACAGCTTTCTAGTACTAAGAGTCTCTGAGCTAAGCTGGGGACAGACAGTCAGACGGACATGGTGAAACTATAAGGGTTCCTTGTAGACTACGGAACCCTAAATATGTAGGCTTTAAGGTTTCTACAGACCGGCGCGACTTGCCACGCGACACAAAGGCTCCACTAGTCACGCGACACGCGGGGCCTTTGTGTCGCGTCGCGTGTCGCGCCCGTCTGTAGAAGCCTCTATCCATTAGTTTTTAGTAAGTATGCTAAATTCTACTTAAATACCTTTAATATAATATCAATCCTGATAACACGCACCAAGTTATGAAACAATTACTGAAACCAGTTGCTATAAACCAACAAAAGCACGCCCGATTGTCCGTTATAATTGTGGGGGACTAAGGACCCACACACACCTTCAGTTCCCCAAAAACATACCGGAGGACTCACTATTGAAATGCAAACTCAATTAACTAGAACATGATATCTTCAAACCGAATGCCGTCCGAACATTCATATGACGCTAATCTCTTGCCCAAACTAATCCTTCGAGTAAGGCTGCGTGTGCATTGAGAGGATAAGAGCGGGGCGAGGCAGAGGTAGAAAAATATTCATCATCATCATTGATGTTAAATAAGGGAAGATACGCTACTCACTAACATCACGTAAATATTAAATGGATTAGAAAACTTACATGTAAACACACTCACACAACTACATTTCCCGATGTCGTGCGTCATGTGCACGACAATCAAATTAAAGAGACATAAGATAGCGGGAACGAGATAGTTATAATTGTCACTGTTACGTACCCATAACAGGAGCCGGCGCTGTTGAAGCAAAATCGCGTTAGCAGCCGAATGTTGGCCGAATGTTTACGATTAGAATAGACTTATGACGGAGCAAACATTAAATATTATTATAATTTTCAACAAATTAACATTTTTAGCTGTACTTACGAGTGAAAACGAATCCCGTGGGACTTGTTTTTGGTTTTTGCACTATTTCTGCACATTTTATAAACACAGGAAGGCATTGTTGCCGCTTATTTAGAGGATTATTGTAATTTTACTTAACGTGCTACACAAACGCCAGTTCGATAGTGATTAAGGTCAATTGTGTCCTTTTCCCCTAATTTATGCGGTCCACGTCGAGGAGCGCGTACCATAGCTTCCTATTTAATACATCAATGATCATCACCATTACCTAAATTGTTTCAACCAGCGCGCAGCGCTGAGTTTAGGCCCTGCTTTTCTGCGGTCTTTTGTACAAAAAAAACATTAACCACAAAATTCGTATCTCCACTTCGCTTCAGTGACTACTACGGACCAGATATTTTTGCTCTGATTAACAGAATTTTATTATTAATCATGTCTTTGAGAAATATAATTGTACTTACAATATTGCAAAGGCCGTGAAATAGGCAATTGCAGATCGAGTATGATTTTGAAGGCCGAGCCGTAGGCGAGGACTTCACTAATACGAGACAGGTAATTGCCTTTTCCGCCGAGGCATATATAGTGCTTTTCTCAAAAGAATGCAGGGAAAGCAAAGGGAAAGTAAATTATTCATAAATTCCAGATTCAATGACGAACAACCTATTATTGATCGAAGCGAACAATGATAATTTTTCACGCGCCAATGTGTGTTCATTTGTTTTTTTTTTCAGTATACAGCTTTCTATTTGCAAGCCAGTTCGAAATTTAAATAAAACCTTTGATAAGTAACCTCCTTGGTTGCCATGTTTTGGAGTAAAAGATCGTTTCATTTTTAAATTACACGATAGATATGAGTTTACTATGTAAATTGGCCGCTAAACCACGACACATGGACTTTCATACAACTTTTGGTGGCCGCGCTCGCATGTATTTGGCCAGTACCGCAATTTTGATTTATCTCGAAGAAGGTTGTCAAAATAATGCTCGAATTTCCAACCATGTTTGAGAAAAGAGTAATAATAATGTTGTCTTAAACGGCGTGCTGGGGAGCACGCCGTTACATTCAACATTGCTAGAGCGTTGTAATGTTCCAAATTAAAAAAAGCTCCTGCAATGGATTTGATTTTCTTTAACCGTAAATTCGATACTTCGCGTGTTCTTTTTTCGAAAATAATGTCAATATTTCCATTTGTTTGAGAAAAGTATATTTTCGTGAGATTAACACATTTAGGGACACTAAACACCGATCGGTGTCATAACAATAAAACTTCCGTTCAGTGTCCTTGTAAGCACTACGTTTTTAGGGTTCCGTACCTCAAAAGGAAAAAACGGAACCCTTATAGGATCACTTCGTTGTCCATCTGTCAGTCTGTCAAGACCCTTTTTCTCAGGAACGCTTAGAGGTATCAAGTTGAAATTAAAATCAAATACGTAGGTCCCTTGGAGCTCTAAAAAATCAAAACCTATAGGATACTTCCCGTTGACCTAGAATCATTAAATTTGGCAAGAAGCAAGGTGTCCCAGCACAAGTAAAGGGAAAAGTATAAAAATAGCAATTATATCACATTAAAAAAATGCGTTTACAAATTTACATTTGCAGTTGGAAAATTGACCGTTGCGTATATCGATGTATGGGAGAACATGTTTTTCAACTACAATTTTATGTTTGTTTTTGGAATAATTTCATCCCAACTACGAAACCCTTCATTGTACGTGGTCCAACAAGCACTTTGAAGGGTTTATCTGACTTTACACAAAACAAAATCTATCGACACACATAAAATAATATTTTCATTTCCTAATTTCGGTAGAAAACGCAAATCATCGAATTTCGTTTTCAGCCTGATTTGTTTGGCCGTAGTCTCTATTAATTTTACAAATTTCAACCGCGGAATCTATGCAAAGATGATTGTGTCTGCTCATAGTATCGTATTTCGTAGACGTGGATATGAGCACTCCGCTACACCGCTCGCTACGCTCTAATAAACATAGCCTTATCCAAGTAGAATTAGAAATGTTATCCTTCACATCGGTTCGGACCACATGGCTCCTAAATGAAAAGATTAAGGAGTCCAACACGCTAGTTTGAATTCTAAAATGATTAAAACACGTTTTGCTTCGAGATTAATTTAAAGGAAGGATTAGGTAAGGTCTGTGTAATACGATATGGACAGTATGAACAGATATCTCGTGTACCTACCTACTAAGTAAACAATTTCAAATAGGAATAATAGAGAGATTTGGAATAAGATATACATTAATTATGACACAAAACACAAATAAGATACACACAGTTAGTTAAGAAGGCACAAAATAAAATGTTAGTGTAAGATATATCATTTATTCAGTGCAACAAAAGACACAAAACACTTATGCATAGTTACTTAATAAGGCACAAAATAAAATGCAAGTTTAAGAAAAAGTATCATGTTGTCTGTGTGGTGCGGGACGTAAAGAATATCACCATCCTATTACTTCCCGTGGGTGTCGTAAAAGGCGACTAAGGGACTTGGGCTGCAGCGTTCTCTATGCATTTTAACACCATACTGCGATCGCCAACCCGCCTGCCAAGCGTGGCGATTGTGGCAAACCCCCCCTTTGAGGGAGGCCTATGTCCAGCAGTGGACGTCTATCGGCTGAAATTATGATGATAATGAAATAAACTAATAACCAAAATTATAATAAATTATTTATGAACATGGAATTTAAAAGTAATAAGGTACTTACTTAATTATGATCAATCTCTTGTAATGCAAAAATAATTAAACTGAACTTACAACATAATACCAACTAAATCTGCAGGAAAAAAAATGCGCCTCCAGCACTGAACACGTGGTAGAAGAGAAGAAAGAAGGAATAAGAGAGATTTAGTGTGAGAGACAGAGAGGATTAAATATCTTTCTTCTCTCTCATGTTACGAAATGTGCCTAAACGTGCGGTGCCCTTAAAATGTCACTCTCGATTCTCGTCCAATTATCGAATCACCGCCTAAAAAAATTAACTTCAATAAATTGCATTATCTTAACAAATCAATAAAAAGATAAAGCCCACTTACACAAGGTTAGGCTAGATTGCCTTTTTAGAAGCCCCAGCCATTTGTTTCCAAGAAAATGAGAATCGCAGGAGCGAGCTACAGTAACGCAGTGATTGTCGAATAAATTGTGCCTCAGGGACTACCCAAACGCCAATTATCTGAGATTAAACGTAACGAAAGCCTTCGAAAGGCCCTGAAATGAAAATGTGTGAAAATAATTTATTCAAACGCATTGTAGCATAATTGGGCAAATTGTTCTGCAATGCTGAAAAATTTATGAAAAAAAATGAAGCATGAAAATTAAATTGTATCATAAAAAAACATTGCATACAAAACGTTGTCAAACGCAAGCAGAGGCTTGCGAAACTTATATGTATTTAACATGGGGATTGAAAACAGTATATTGTTTAATAATAGTAATTATTAAATTAGCGACACTGTTCACCCTTATAGCCCTAGGCTAGCATCCTGTGAAATAGCTGTTGTTACACAAACAGATCACATAATTATGGAATATTCCATGTAAAGTAAATATCTGTAGGCTATACAAATATTAATTTCAGTGTAGGATTAACGTAACTAGTGATATTAAGCGGAATAGGAGATGAATCGTTAAGATAAATATCAAATTATAGATGCCTTAAACACTGTTCCGTGTGGTGCCAGACGTAAAGAATAGCACTTAATTAAATTATATTATTTTCCTTTATATATGCTGTACCGGTACAGCGTCCTATTAATTGTTTGCTGCACCGGACGACTTCATTACGTCAGCGCCGGCTGTCGCTGAAAATCAGCGCTGGGGCTCTGTCTTGCATAGGGTCGCAGTATAATGCTGAGCGATAGCCGTTTTGCGTGGATGTGACGCATGTTTCCCCCAACCTTTTCTTATTTTTGTGTTTATGTTCTTTTTTGCGTCATGTTTACCGCAAATAAACGCATTTCTTTCTTTCTTTCTATTTCTTCCGTAGGTGTCGTGAAAGGAGACTAAGGGACTTACTAGAGAATGTGCAAAAGCGTTCTCTATGCATTTTAACACCATACTGCGATCGCCAACCCGCCTGCCAAGCATGGCGATTATGGCAACCCCCTTCTTTTAGGTGCGCCTTTCGGCTGAAATAATGATGATAATAATGATAACTAAACACTGCACCTCATACAACGAGAGTATGCCTTTGAAGGCAAAGTAATCCTAACTGCGAAAATAATCTTGTTTGTTTGTTACGCTTTCTCGCTAAAACGGCTGAACGGTTTTGGATGAAATTTGGCACGTGAGTAGACTATAATCTGATAAATGATAAATGATTTATTTTCTGTAAGTAGGTTTGTACAAACACTTTTACACGTCAAACATATTTAAAAAAACAAAAAAAAACTAGATGAGGTCGGCGTTTCGTAACTGACTACTTTGAGAAGAAAGGCCGAAACAAACTCAGAGGTCACAGTCTCTTTCAAAGTCCAGACATAATCTTGGTCAAATCATGTGAAGACCATGTAGATTGGTGCCTGAAATGATCTTTTGATGAAAGAATCACACAGATTGAGGGGACCTGTCCAGTCAGTGCACGCATTTGTCAGTAGTCGTGCAGCTCAACTCAGAACTTGAGGAGCTCAACGATTCAACGAGCCGCATAAATTACTCAAACTGCCAGACAATGATGAAAACTAACTGAGTAAAAACAAAAATAAACAATAACCCACATAGTCTTCACATTTACAATACTTAATTAAAACAATCTGGAGAAGGACATAGGCTACTTTTCATCCTGAATCACAGACGAAGTCGCGGGCAAAAGCTAGTTTAATATAAACCGTAAAAAAGGTTGGACACTTTTAAGGCTTCTTAACAATCACGGCACAAACGCCATTACACCGCAACCCCACACACAAAGAGAGGCTTTATTTAAATGTTATTAATACCAGAAATATTTAGAATAGCACCAGGAGTACAGAAACACTAAACAGTACGGCGTTCAATGTTGTGTAGTAGGTATTAATACGTGAAATGGTATCGAAACAGACACAATAATTGTGTATACCTGTGACTGGCGTGTTTGATGAAGTAATGTATCCAGAAATTAATATCGTTTGTGTTACATATTGTTATATCTTCTTAATAAATAGTATTTGAACAGGTGGGGTAAAATGATACAGTTTGCTTGAGGATACGTTTCACTTTCCTGGCCACTTAATTTTCTGATATTTTTGGGTTAATCTGTGAGTCTTTGATTATAATTATTTATGTCTAGATAGAGTGTCACGCTGCAAAATAACTAAAACAAACAGGCCAACTTTGATAGGCTGGTGTGCGTGACAGTTACGTCTTACATTCGCGCCACGTCATTGTGCTGTCATTATGTTATTCCAGTGTGCGTGCATTTTGCGGCCAATAGCTGGACGCATATTTCTTCGACGAGTTCACAGCTTTGATTGTCTATGTAGACATAATTATATCTTTGCAGTAAAGTCAGATCATGATTGGCATCTTTATTTGCCTTATTCATTATGGTTGTTCTTATATCGACCGCAAGATCAATCAACGATCGGTTCGATGGTTGCATCTAATTTATTTACCACGATATTTTTGATTTCATATTGTAAGTCAAAATGTTGTCTACAATGACAAAAGTAATTAGTAATTATAAATAAAAACTTTATCGACCCCAAAAAAGCTAGTGGAGTTTATGTACCTACATAAATATCTACAATAGTCCTCCTTCCACTAGTCCCTTTCTATACAATATTAGTTTTAGTATATGCGAAACCCGAAACACGTGTCTAGTATTTTTACATAATTTCAAAACTGTATCATGAAAAATCATAAAGTTAGAAGGTTGTTATGTTACCGGGTTGTCCATACAAAAACATGCTAACGGCACCCCGCGCCTCCTGGAGGCGCGGGGTGCCGTTAGCATGTTTTAGTCGTCTTGCGCTCATTAATAATACTTTGGCAGTAGGTAACTAACCGTATGGCGATTGTATTGTAAGCAATTAAATGGTGATAACATTTTCCATCACACTTAAATATTTTTGGGACAAAATATAACATGGTGTAAAAAATATTGAAATCGACTCAGTTCCTTATTCTGAACAAACTATATTTAGGTTTCTACACACAAGTAAAATATTATTGTGACCCAAATCTGTCTGCTAGATACGAAGAGTATTGATGACAGATGTCGCGATATCGCGGGATTTGTCATCGATTTCGTCGTGCTCGATGTCAAAAGCACTTACATAAAACCTTAATCCGATTTGTTCATTTTAGAGAAAATTGTATTAACCTAGATAAGGATTACGAGTATTTTTTGTGCCGGATCCAAACAGCGTCTTTGAAACTTGTCAGGAACAATTATAACTGAATAATTTTAACTGACATGCTTACTATGACAATATTGCAATGACTAAATAATTGGGCTATGCTAAACACAAGAACCGCTGCGGCAAAGCTCCTAAGGAGCCCGAAATGTGCTTGCGTGCCGCTAAGCCGAACACACCGGTGTACATCTCCCGCCTACACTACACCACTAAGGCGGAGGAGATCGTGGAGTACGTGCGCCAGAAGACGAGGTACACGCCAAGGGTGCAGTTACTGGAGTCACACCGCAACGTCAACTTCAAGGCGTTCGTGGTGCGAGTACCGAATTGTTTTCTGTCCGTCGTCATGAAGGAAGACTCTTGGCAGCAGGACGTGGTGTTTCGTCGCTTCCGCGAACAAGTGCCACAGGACAGCACAAGGACAAGCTAGTGAAGCGAAGTGCCACTAACATAGTTCACGAGTTTTTGTTTTCTACTTTATATATGTTAGTTTGTAAGGTATATGTCTATGGGCCATTGTAGCCTGCAATAAATGTTTTATTATTATTATTTTGACATTTATTTTATTTTCTCGGCTAGCCGGGGAGAACTGATAACACGGGCCTAAGCCAAGTGATTATCAGGTGGATTAAGTGCGGTCATGTGCAGAAAGTTGCACGGAAGATGGTTGCGTATTTATGTTTTGATGTGGGTTTTCTGATTCACATTGCAGAAACTTTCTCACGAGTCTGCATGTGTTTAGTATGGCTGCTTTCTGCAGCAGATGATACGTATTTGGAGGTAAGTTGAGAGAATTAAGGGACTGGTGAAGTTGTTTCGGTATGAGTCCTGTTGTAGATAATACTATTGAGACTATTGTAACTTTTTGCAAATGCCATAGTTGGGCTACTTCATTTTTTAATTCTGTGTATTTGCTCAGTTTCTCTGCTATTGTTGTCTGCAAGTTATGTGTATTTGGTATAGCAATCTATTAAATATCCAGTTTTGTTTATCTTGTTTATTAGTGTAATATCTGGTATATTGAAATGGATTGTTCGATCGGTAAGAATGGCGCGGTCAAAATATAGTTTTGTTGAAGGGTTCTCTTATACAGTTTCTGCATGGTATTTGTAGTATGGTGTAACGGAGTCTATAAGTTTGTACTGGTGTGCTAATTTTTGGTGTATGATGTTGGCTACTTGATCGTGTCTGTGTTTGTAGTCTGTTTGGGCTATTGACTTGCACGCGCCTGTGATATGCTGAATCGTTTCTGTAGAACTATTGCATTTCCTACATTTGTCATTATTTAAATTCTTTATGATAAACTGCCTATAATTTTTGGTTTCAATTACCTGGTCCTGTATAGCAAGCATAAACCCTTCAGTCTCCGGGAAGAGTTCGCCTCGATTTAACCACGCGTTCGATGCCTCTTTGTCGACATTTATGTGGCATAAGTCTTGGCGATATCTTCCATGTAGAGATTTCTGGGTCCATTCTAAAAGCTTAATTTTGTCATCGATTATTTTCTCATTTCTCTGTTCAGATGTATCTTTTAAATTTAGGAGTGTTAAGTGTTGGACGTTGTGTGTTATGATTATTATTATTATTAAACCATTTGTGCAATTTAGAGAAAATTTTATTATTCACCTAGCTATGGATTAAGTATTTTTTGTGCCGGATCCAAACAGCGTCTTTGAAACTTGTCAGAAACAATTATAACTGAATAATTTTACCTGACATGTTTACTATGACAATATTGCAATGACTAAATAATTGGACTATGCTTAAACCATTTGTGCAATTTAGAGAAAAAAATATTATTCACCTAGCTATGGATTAAGTATTTTTTGGGCCGGATCCAAACAGCGTCTATGAAACTTGTCAGAATCAAATACAACTGGGCTATGCTTTACCTCTACAAAGACTTGGTTTCTGTAACAGACGTTTACCAGCTGAAGATGAATTTTAAATCCCATTTTTCATTACCAAATTGCGGTATAAATCCCAGCTTAAAACCATCCAGCCTCTCTTTTCTCTCCAGTCCAAAAATTAGCGATATTGTAACTGGCAGAACTACTAAGCACCTAACGTTATGCCCTAGCCGATCTTGGCCGACCGCCAACGAACGCGGCTAACGCTCGTAGGCTTTTCCAAACATCGAATGTGTTCTAAATTCGAAATTGACTGTCGTAGGAATGTATTCGATATCTAAACTCAAACAAAAAAAGTAAACCGTTTAATTTCGGCAGCCATATTGGAAAAATTGGCTTACCTACGCAATAAAAGTTATTTCGTGGATCACTGTGGGTTCTCGTTAAACTGGAAGTAAGAGTAATAAGCCATAAAATGAGCTTTTTATTTCGCGTATTATTGCTAGATACTTATTTAGTTCATACATTATTGGTACATAGGGATTCAATGATGTTAATCAAGCTTTAAAGAAGAGTTTTTCTGCGTGGTATTCTCTTAATATTTATTCGTCAGAAAACCTTCGCTAATAAAGCTGCTGTATTTTGTTTACTGTTTCCCAGTATTTCAAAAACGATTCAATAAACTGCTTAATTTAACAAACAAGCCTAAATCGTTATTTCATAACATTATTGGCTTCACTGTTCTTCCAAATTGCTTTAAAGCGTTCAAAGGAAAAACATCAAGACACTTATTGTAGGGGAATATTTTTTTCTTTTTTGCCCTTTTTCCTTGATTCCGTATACTGAGCGAGATCAACTTTATATTACTCCTCAAAGTTTACCATAACTTTGTCTAGTTCTCATTGTCTTGCGGACGCCTGAGAAGCCTTTGGAATGGTTTTTTAATTATGTTTATGAAAGTTCGTTGGAAATACGAAAAATCATTCTCATTCATAAAGTCACTATTAATTTTTCAACACGACTTTTCTTGGAATAAGTACATTTATAAGGATTCTCCTTCGGAAGTTTTCTGGGTGGGAAATACAATTAGAGTAATTAAATAAAGGAAGAGGAAGGTCTACTTTAATTATTACTTTTTCTAAAAATAATCTGTGAAAATTAGATATAATATTTTGGAATTTGGGAGAGTAATAACCAGGGTTTGAAACCGGTTAGTTTTGATTTCCGAAGATTCATATTATTTTTGATACAATTGATATTAGCTTCAAAACTTGCTTCATCACATCAAGTTCACCATTGATTTTGTAACAAAATATTACCGAAAAACGATATTTTCGAAAACCTTTATAATAACGGTTAAGATTACATAGAAAATTAACCGGTTTCCGAGCCCTGGTAATAACAGCTGCACGGGTCGATCGATCAGGTTAAGTATACGCTTGCCACGGTTGGTCGGTGGATGGGTGACCATCTCTACATACGTTACGTTAAGCCATGGGCAATCATTTGTAGATCTTTGACAGTTGTTACGAGTCGTCAGAAGCCTGAAAATCTGACAACCAGTCTTACCAAGGGGTATCGTATTACCCAATAACTGGGTTGTGGAGCCCAGACAGGCAGTCACTCCGTGTAAAATACTGCACCCAGTTAGACTGCGGAAGCCAAAGCAGAAGAAATGGCTAGGCAGATGATGATTTTGGGAATCGCGTAAAGGTTTTGTACCGGAAACAAAAAAGCTTTTGATGTTCGAGTTGGGTTGTTATTGCATTTTTTCTGTTAGAAAATTCACTGTAACTGTCAGATACCTACTTAAAAAGAACTCGAAAAACAGTATCTAAAAAATTCAGCCTGTATAACATAGGACTATGGACGTGGACACATCACCACGGCACTACGTCGTGCCTCGAAACGGTGCCGTGCACGATGCGTCGCGTCGGCCCACAGCAGCCACCATATCGGTTCAAAAGACGACCGACGACACCCAATATTTTCTTCATTTGTCGTCTTAACAATTAGTAGGAGAAGAATACGTCTTTCGCCGTCACCAAAAAAATGTCAGTATAATTATTATGTAAGCATAATCTGCCTATAATCTTCCCACTGCTGGGACACAGGTCAGGTGGGCCGTAATCCACCACGTGGGCCCAGTGCGGGTTGGTAGATGTCACATGTCTTCGAATTTTTAGTTCTAGGACATGCCGGTTTCCTCACGATTTTTCTTTCACCGTTTTGAGAGCAGTGGTGATGAGATAATTTACACAAAGTAAAGTACCTGTCTGGCTTCGAACCTTCGACCTACAACTCATCGTAAGTCGCGGTCGTTACCACTAGGTCACCACTGCTCACCACTGGGCCACTACCGCTCACCACTGGGCCACCACTGCTCACCACTGGGCCACTACTGCACACCACTGGGGCACCACTGCTTAGTACCATGACAAAATACCTATACAGGTAAGTACGTATAGTCTAACTGTACCTACCTACCTACTGAAACAGTCAACTGCACGTCCATGGAAGCAAATAACTTCGTCGGCGCTTTCATTTCACAGCAGTAACGAGAATTTTTGTAGTTCTAGTGTAGTTCAATGTACAGTTGATGACAAACCAACATTTTAACAATTATTATTATGCAAATCATTAAAATGTATTCACCATACAAATTATTATAACAGAGACAAACATAAAGCTAAATTTATCAATAAAACCAAACCGACTCAATAAAATTAATGAAACCTTTTCAATTTTGCACTCACTGAGTCTTCAATCAAAACTAATTTGTGTTTCGAATAAAACAAGTCCTATTTGAAAGTGAAGTTAATGACTTTTCAAGTCACGGAGCCTTAAGTTGGAATAATTATGAGTTATAATGTCAATAGCTATTTACATTTCAATCGGGTAATGGGCCCTAGAAAAATAAGTAGGTCAAAAACGGCATAATGTGCCAATTATTAAAAGGAAAGCTAATCAAAGGTAATTTGACTCAATAGCTCACGTATTTATGTGGCAATTCATGTTTATGTTTTAGGTACTTTAGTCGAAATGTCACTAAATTAAGGTGACTTTGAAATGTTCGGTATTTTCATTATAGCATCATTTCAGTGTTTTCTATCTTGTCTTTTTCAATTAAGTTATCGATTTATCTGGTCGCTTTATTACGTCGTAATATTCTCCATCCTCAATCTCTTGCTAAGTTGTAAGATGTTCTCCTTAATTCATCTTCATCCCTATCAGTGATATTGTATCATGTTTCAACTAACTTTCTCAAGGTTAGCTTGTATTTTCCTTCTTATTCAAACCTTTATCGCATAACTTCTCGCTTATTTTTTTACGAAATTCTGTCTTTATGTGTGTCTGTATATTTTGAGTATCTACAGGTTTTTGCTCTTCTTTCACAATTATCATCTACTAAATTAACTACTCTAATTGAACCACTGTCCCATCCACCACCATTTTTCTCTCTCCGTTCATTCACCATAAATTACCAACCCCTCTGTTACCCACAACTCTACAAGAACTGCTAGCTCTTCTTCTAAATTAGTCCAAGTGGTACAACACGCCTAATTCGCGACATGTCGCGGCCACACTGAGTGCTCTCTACACGGCCTGACTTGGCCTGACTTAGCCCAGCATGGCCTTGGCACGATGCATATAGCACAATGACAACGGAACCTTGACATAACCTTGTCTTTGTTTTATTGGAATAAATAGAAACTGAATGTGTTGTTTTGTTCATGAATGTTGTTTTGTTTCGGAGAAAGATTTTTATCTGAGGACCCCAGGGTGAGATATGAGCGTTTATAACCACGTTTATGATATATTTATTCTTTATAAACAGGTATTTCGTGTGGTGCCGGACGTAAAGAATAGCACCACCCTACTTCTTCCCGTGTGTGTCGTAAAAGGCGACTAAGGGACTTACTAGAGAATGGGCAGCAGCATTCTCTATGCATTTTACCACCATACTGCGATTGCCTATACGCCTGCCAAACGTGGCGAATATGGCAACCCATCCCCTCCCCCCCTCCCCCCTTTGGGGGAGACCTATGTCCAGCAGTGAACATCTTTCGGCTGAAATGATGATGATGTATGTTCACAAGCTTCTCCCTCAAATAGTAATATTTTATAATGCAAGCATAAAAATCACAAAACATGATCAATTTTCTACTGAACTAATTAATGACTGTTTAGTTTTAGAATAAAAAAATAAATATCCTAACATTGTTCAATGTAGAAATAAAACGCGCAAAGTAACTACATAACAAGTATTAACAATTTTACAACCTGCAAACAGGAACTTACCCCACTAAACCGATCATAAACTTAGTCGTACATAATTGAACCGGCAATACAATCGTTTGAACGCAACTTTGACTGACCTAAAGACATATCCATTGCCACATGAATATTTATCAGGACGATCAGATCAATAACTGAATTACTTCGTCACTTCGACGTTTTGAATATCAGGCATACGCATGTCAGGAAGCAATCGAAATTCGATTGGTCAAATTGACTATTTTAAGGAAGTACTAGAAATTATTTAATGGTTGTAATTGAAGGAATTTTGATTAATGGAATGACGATTTCAGACAAGAAGTTTATAGGTTTAATAAACTATTAAAGCCACAGTCGATTGTTGTATTTGTTAAACTTTATACAATATAAAAGGCACAAAGGTGGACTGAATAGAAAATACAATATTCTATTGATACTCAATATATGATTGCGGTTCTTTTCCGGATAACTTTGTTTCTGGTTTAATCCTTCAAAGATACTCCAAGCATAGCCCGCCTCATAGCGCGCTGAGCGACCTTAAAGACACGTGCAGATTGGCGCGATATCACGGACGCGACGGGCAGCGCGACGCGTATCGTGCTTGCGATATCTGCACGAGCATTCAATTTGTAGACCAGCCCGACTGTCAGTGTCCACGTTTCAGCACCGTATGATATAACGAAGCCAGGCGTACTGGCACCAGATTTACCGTCATAGCTTGCGGAGTAAGCAAGCTGAAATGGCAGTGGTGTGGCCATGTTTGTCGAAGAACCGATGGCAGGTGGAGCAGATGAGTCCTGGAGTGGAGAACACGTATCGATAAGCGCAGTGTGGCATGCCCCCCAGCTAGACGGATCGACGATCTTAAAAAGGTGTCTGGGACAGACTGGATACGGAAGGTGGAGGACAGGGTGTTATGGGCATGGGAGAGGCCTATGTCCAGCAGTGGACTACAATGCGTTGAGTTGATTGACTCAAAATGTCGAAACAAAAGGCACATTTCCAATTGAGCTTCACAAAAATGAGAACTGTCAGAGCAGAGTATCGACCTTTACTCCGAACCACGGTTTAAGTTCATTATATTCAAAAACACAAGCATAATAAAACCTGGTTGTGATAGAACAACCCGTGATCGATGTACAAAGTTCAGTTCCCGTTTGCGGACACGTTGACAGCTCCATCAATCACGTTGTCGGTGCCTACATAATTGAATGTCGGCAATTTTTCGCCAGCATTTGTTAAAGAATTATGGATGATGCCAAATAAGATCGGGAATCTTGAGAACTAATTTTTCTACGGGTAATTTGGGCAAACGACGGTCCATCTGTCCACTAAGACCGAAAAAACATTAAAAAAACATTCGACACTGTAGTAATAAAATTTCGAAAGTGGGTCTACACAAAATTGGGGTCAATTTCGAGAAGTAAAAGTCAAGAACGGATAACATAATTAACGGTAAAAGACGAGACGGGTGGAACCAAATCAGATTTTTTACTTTCCGCAAAAATCTCGCTTTTGATTTTGGCAAGCATTTCATCAACTAGTAATGAGCGCCTGAAAGCCAAGAGCTTAACGAACTTTTGACCTAATAATCAGTGCCATATCACTTTGATCAAAAGATCTACGTAAACAACTAGCGAGTTTGGGAAAGTAAGACCCTCTATATAATTAGGACACTATGTCATTAATACCGTAGCTAACATCATTAGTGAACCTTTAGAGATCAAGGGAGCCTTGATCTCTAAAGGTTCACTTTCTCAGGCTCTGAAAGTGTATGCCTATAATTCAAAAGGTCCCTAAATTCATCCCCTACTTCAAACAGAAAATCTATAAACAATCTGCCTAGATTTTTTCCAATTATGTTAGGGTCAGCTTCCAGTCTAACCAGATACAGCTGAATACCAGTATTTTACATGAAGCGTCTGCCTATCTGACCTCCACAACCCAGTAACTGGGTAATACGATACCACTTGGTAAGACTGGTTTTCAGACTCTCGGACTTCTGACGACTTATAACGACTGTCAAAGTTCCCCGACAGCCGGGATCAACGGCTAAACGTGCTTTCCGAGGCACGGGAGAATCTCGGTATGTAAAGATGGTCACCCATCCACGAACCACAACCTTTGAAAATCTTTAAGAAATGTGACTATTAAATAATAAATAGATATTAAAATCTAAATGACGTTCAGAAGAAATAAAAAACCGGCCAAGTGCGTGTCGGACCATGCACAATGAAGGGTTCCGTAGTTTGTATGATTTAGACAAAAAAAAAACATTCTCTCCCATACATCGATATACGTTACGGTCAATTCTCCAACTGAAAATTTAAGTAGGTCGACTATTACTCGTTAACTTGTAAAGCCTACTTAGATGTGATAGTTTTCCTTTTAATTTCGTTATATATACCTACTAGTATTCTATTCTATTCTATTCTACTGCCATGAATATTTTCACATATCCAAAACCAACCATTTAGCCGGCACGGGGAGGGGGGGACACACACTTGACTAACAAAAAATAGCACTTTAAAGCTTAATATTACGAGTACGCTAACGAAACCCTGAATTGAAATATTGTTTTCACAGACCCACAATATTTTTAAACGGCCTATCCGACGATATCCCACGCCATGAAACAGACGAGACTTTCTCGGTGTGAAATCAAAATCAAAATCAAAAATATTTTTAATTCACATAAGCCTACATGGGCACTTATGAAACGTCAGAAGCTAGGTGCACGGTTCCAATTGGTCGTTTCCTATGGAGAAGAGCCGGCGAGAAACTCCACGGTTACTCTTTAAAAAAAAAAAAATTGCTTTTACAATATTTTCAAAGTATGAGAGGACAGCGTAGGCCCGTCAAAAGTACCAGGTACTTAACAAAATAGAAAATGGTCTAAAGATCTACAGTATATTAAGCCTACAACGTCCTCACATTAACAAAATTGATTGGATTGAGAATTGAATGTGATTAGTACCTACTAAGCGTCTCTGAGCTAAGCCGGAGACAGACGGTCGGGCCGAAAGTATAAGGGTTCCTTGTTGACTACGGAACCCTAAAAACTCGCACAAGTACTCACTTAAAAGCTCACGACAAAAAGTTTAAAGCCAGATGCTTCCGTTAGCTGGTTGGGTTATTGGCACGAGCCCAAAAAATATGATCCTAACATGCTGAAGATAGCCGCTAATGATACGAGAGGTTCTTATCTTTAAGCTGTTAATATATACCAGAAATCTGGTTCCATTACTATCGATATTAACATTTGTGAGATAAATTCATGCTTTTGATTCTAGTTTATTCTTGGGTAGGCACAAACTATAGTTCAATAGCTCATTTTGTGGAGAAAAAATTCGCTGGCCAGCAGAAATAATAGAGGATTTCTTGTCCATTATTGGGTTTTTCAAATTATTACTTTGAATACTTCATAACTTGATTCAATAGTAGCACTACAGTTTCGAGAACAGCAATATTATCACACACTCACTTAATCAGTTACTTTCAGATTTATGAATGGTATTCACCACCTGATATTGCGTGTCATGTTAAATGATATGATTGCTGAAATACGCCAAAGCTCGCCAAAAATCTGGGCAACCTAAAATGGATGGTACTGTCGCTTGCAAAGACGAAATACCTGCAACAGGGTACATAATTGCAAGCAACAAAATTCACGACAATTTACTTTCTACTGAATAAGAGCATATTCAATAGCTAACATTTAATAATACCTGGTACCGTCACAGAAGACCATAGAACGGTATAAGACCCCTTTAATCCACGTCGCAACTCATAATCCTTATAATGATCAGGTAAACTAATTACTAGGCGTTAATGTATGCCTTTAGGAGGGAAAAGCAACCCGAGTATTACGGTAATTGTAATGATGTAGACAGGTTACATCAGCCTAGGGTCTGCATCCGACCGGGAGTCCCGGGTCTGTCCTACTTTCGTTTACAATGGGCAAAGATGGGCAATATTTTTTTTGGAGTTCAGATATTTTGGTACGCACTGTTGATAGTAAATCTGAGTAAAGCGTTTGATACAGTAAAGCATTTTTTTTAGTTTTCAAATTGAAAGTCAAATTCATTTAATTTATCTTACACACTTAACCAAAAAAGTAACTAAATAAAAAATAGTAACTAAAAGAAGACTGGACAGATTTAACAGCGGGTCTCAAACTAGGCACAGCCTGTATCTTGGTGACCTATTCGAGGCCCATACATAGATGACAAAACGAATTCAAGACACAACATAGCCATTAGAAATGGAATTAATGGGGTCTTTTGTCCTGCAGTAGAAACAGTTATATTTTTTAATCTATATATTAAAAATAAAATAATGTTTGTTGGTAAGCGGAACTTTAGAACGGCTGGCCTGATTTGATTTGTTTTTAGTTTTGGAATGTCCATAAAAGTCCGAATCAGTTTATTACAGAAAGGCAAACTGAAAGTTCATTTTCAATGGAATGTTTTTATGAATTATTGAAATTTGGACAACACAACGTCTGTCGGTTCAGCTAGTAGAAAATGATTACTTACCTACTTGTTCGATATATTATAATAATGTCAACGCGATTAATAGATTCAATTATGTACTGGAATGCAAATCTTGTGGTTATTTCTCTTTATCTGAAATTGAAATTCTAATTAATATACCCGAAGTGCTTATTTAGCATTATCAATTCATTGGATTATACTTCAAGCCATAGGGTCGCAAGCATTGTACAATAAATTCCACGAAAACAATGCCAAGGATATATTCGGGGTTTAACTAAAACATCCAGGGTTCCCTTACTCATTATCCGGTATTATCAGCCCCATAGATGCGAGACTTACACCGGCACCCGGGCGAAATTCTAATGTTTGTTTTTAATTACACTTAGTTCCACAATGTCTGGTGTTAAAGTTTTTGAACAACGAAAACGTATAAAGAAACAGATTTGAAATAATCTTTGTTACTTAGAGGTGAAAATTGTATAAGCTGGTAATGAAGACGATATGCTTACAGAGAAATTCAATTAGTGTTCTCTCTCTATCTGGGGAATGTTTTTTGTATAGATCTCCTTGGATTTGAAACAAAAGGAGATAATTAAAACACACGCAGACAGCCTACTTTCTTGAGTTTACCGTTTTGCGTTTTGATTGGTTTGTCCACCTTCGCAGCTGAGATTTCGTTAACTATTCTCAATCACAATCTTAAGACGGAGATATATGCCAGTGACCTTGAGTGGTTTGCTTGCGCGTTCTATACTGAGCTCACGCAACGCGTCGTACGTTCAGCCAGTAATAGGACTCGCGCATCAAGGAGCACTGTCCCCAATTAGATGCATTATTAATTTATTATACACAAATCAAAAGATATTTTAATAAAACGTGTATACTAAAAGATCAATAATTAAATTATCTTTAAATTGGTGAAGGTTTCAGAAATATACGCTTGGTAGATTTTGCGCCATTCTCAGTTTTTTATCCGCGTTAAACATAACTTTACAAATTAATTTCACTATGTACTCGTAATATAAACATAATCTAAAATATTCACACATTAAGTTATTGAGAAAATGCTCTAATTTAACATATATTTTCAAATCATTAACACTACCCATTTAGACGTGATCTTCAGTATAAAGTCATTAAAAGTCGGTTATCGTCGCCTTAAGGCGCTCCCTCGTCGACATTAGCCCGTAATGTAACAATCCAAGATTCCATTGTAACGGCTAGGGCTTTCCAAGTAGACCGCGCAGGCCGTCAACTGCTAGATAGTTTAGAGATATAATTGACACCAGCAGTATAGCATATAATTAGGATATATTTAAATAGGTTGAAGTAAAGGTTACATTATAGGTTAATGCTCCCGGTGAGGAAACGCCTTTTGGGTTTTTTTCTTGTGACCGACAAATTCTTTAGGAAAAATGGCTTAAACACATTGCTCATGTCTTACCGATATTTTATTGCATGGAACTTTTATCTATGTTATTTTCTTTACAGATTTTTCGTAGTACTGGCAACCGGGCGTGCGTGTATATGAACGTAACCGAAGCAAAAGGAGTATGTAAGGAGACGAACGTAGCAGGTGGCGTTCTATAGGTTCTGCCTACCCCCATGGGAAGAAGGCGTGAGTGTATGTATGTATATATGTATCTTTCAGATGAATTCAACTAACGAACATTTTGATACACATCTATGAACGTTTCACCCAGATTTTGCTTCGTCAATAAAAAAAAAATGCATAGCAATATGAATGCGAGCCTCTGCATTCACGAGGTTTGTTTCATTGAATGTTGATCTGCGAATGAAAGAGGGATGCTGAAGCGGATCGGCAACATGTCTACCCATACAAATCGTGGAATTTGGCTCAGCGAAATGGGCTGCTCTATTGCTTTGGGCAACGTTCTAGCGAGTAGTGATTTGTTAGCACTCGCAACACTTCTTTTTTCAATACCAGATTTAAAAGGTTTGTTCGTATTCGGAATCTATGTATTTGAAGCTTTGAATTCCGTATGTGAAATACAAGAATTCTAAAACATACTGAACGAAAGATTTAGAATACCTATTCTCAAATCTATTTTATTAGCTTTAGAAAAGGTAATATTCTGCCTTTCATCGTGATAAATCACGCCAATAAAAAAAAATAAAAATAATTAAAGTTTTATAACTTTTACTAATTTTACATTTTTATTGTTAAAGTCAGAACGATAAACGACAAAAAGAACAATATGATCTTACATTAGGAACACACAGTAGGTCTCAACCAACCAATTCACCAAAAACATTTTTTTTTTTTATTCTTAATTTTTTATTAATTCTTAATTTTTTATAAATTCTTAATTTTTTTATATACGAGTATTAAACTAAATAGCATTTTTTATAAACTAAATAGAAATAGAAAGAAGTTTATTTTCTAGGTCATACTGTAAGCAGGCATCCAGTTAGACTGCCATGGAAGCCAAACCCAAAATAGTTGGGGAAAGGCTAGGCAAATGATGATGACAGTAAGCAGGAACATAAATTAAACACAGGTTGAGGCAACATAAGTAGCTTAAAATATTACCTAAAGCTGTGTTATAAAGTATTATTAATAGGTATTTCTTCATTACATAGGTTTTCTGCGAACATTCTCGCTTTTAGCGAAAGATCGTAAAGGTTTCTACATACTGGCGCGACACGTGACGCGACACAAAGGCCCCGCGTGTCGCGCGATGAGCGGTGCCTTTGTGTCGCATCGTGAGTCGCGCTGGTCTGCCTTAAGCCTTAACACCCAATATAAAAAAAAACTGATAAAATACGGACAAACACTGGATGTTTTAAAATAAAATTGACATACCGAAAGCACACCTACACGTTCGCGTACACATTCACACCGCATACCTACACTACACTCACTACACAAATTCACACCCTATACCTACACTACACACCCCACAGACGTTCACACCCTCATCCATACTACACACACCACACACACTCAACTTACATCACTCACCCGTCAAGTTTTAGACTGAATTACCTCCTTCCATAGTCTAAGCGGTTATTTAATTTTGAAATTGTCATGTATGAAATTTTTCGTTTTTACACCTTATTTACTACGAAAGAGCACTGTATTCCAAGATACAGGATTTTTACCTAGTTTGGAATTCATACAGTTTCATACAGTTTTAGCCGTCTACTCGCTTCCATGATTTGTGTCCTAGTTCTTAGGAGTATATCTGCAGTACTCGTAGGCTATATTTTATTTAGTCCAAATAAACGTTATTATTATTATTTTCATTTATTTCTTAAACATACATATTAATTGTATATTTAAGTAATAAACATACAATTAATATGATTAATTATTAGTATTATTATTTATTATTATTATAACCCAATGTATTTTTTTAGATTCCATCCGTTATTAAAAAGTTGTACAATAAAAAGTACCTATTCTATCTAAGTATCTTTTATCTATTTCAAACCCAACTCAACCAAAAAAAGCCACAAATTTACCAAGAAGTTCTTACAAACAATTACTTGATCTATACCTCTACTCGACCGATGAATTCTCGAGGCGAGCCGGCTGACTGATGAGGCGTGATTTCTGCATGAGTGACACGATCGTTAGTTGAACTCATTACTACTGCTTAGCCAACAATTCGTTCACTTGTTATAATGGTACTGTCACTTGTTGATGAGTCTGGTTTTTCTTTGCCTTGGAGGTTCTTTTATCTCTGCTGGAAAGATTTTGGGATATGTCTTTGTAAGTTGATGTTATTTGTGTAGGTTATAATGTCCATGGTAAAATTGAATACTCCCATATGTTGAATTAAGATATTGTAGTGTTTGTAAGATATTGTTGTCTTTTCGATCACGTCGGGGTCACCAGTTTAGAGGGATGAAGTTCACTCATCCTGTATAGAAAAGGGAGGATCCTCCGACCAGACGGGTGTTGTGTCTGGTGGGCAACTGTCCGACCGTTGATGTCAGGACGTTGTATATATGCTAGTCGCGCGATAAACTCTGCTTGCGCGATGCAGGATTTTGCGTGACGTCTGCATGACGCGTAGTTCGCATGTGGCGATGTTGATGCCGCTACAAGTTCAAAAGGATGGCTATTGATTCTTTAAAATAGCCATCATGTACCTATTATTCCAAAATACGTACGAGTACTTCTTGTTTGTTTGTTTGTAAAATCTACGCACGTACTAAATATCTAAGTATAGACCACATTTTGCGGACATTGGTGTGGGTTACACGTTTACCTAGTTTTTCATTTATTCTGTCACACTTATTTTGTAATGTGTAACTGTTTTATGTCCCAATAAAGTAAAATAAAATAAATAATTGTGTGTTTTTTCATCACTTGGCAGCATTATACGTATTATCTACACAGTAAAAATCTTATAGAAGATATGGAAACCTTTTTGAAGAAGGGTTTGATCATATTGAGAGCAGGGAAAACTACCTACACTAAAGAGTTTGTTATGAATTTTCTACTATACCAATGTATGCACAATCATAGATAGAATACTCTTTATTACTTATATATACTATAAAAATTAAAGATATAAATGTAGAAGTTTTAATTAGGGTGACACAATGGGCGGTCTTATCGCTAAAAGCGATATTTTAAAGAACCTTATTTGGATGGATTAAGGGGGAAGGAGAGACAATACTGCAGGTAGTCGGCAATAAATTTACAAAAGATATAACATATTAAGCTTATCTATATTAATATAATCTCAACTAATTTGGGTCTCTGGACACACTTTTAATTTTGTACACTTTTAATTTTTTCTCTTTTGTCTCTAATATTCATATGTTAAATGTCATGCATACCTGTTATTTGCATGGTTACTAAAGTGCCAATTTTATATGTTATTTATTTTTGAATTGTAAGTGACTATGCTGTTGGTGTGCTTATTATAAATAAATAAATAAATAAATATTCAATAATAATCATGAAACAAGCGCAAAGAACAAACAAATAAATTATGTTTAAAGAGAGAGATAGTGAATCATCAGTATTCAACATTTAAAAATGCCGATTGACATTACAACATTGCCAACATTAAAATCTCCCCAACAATTCACTTTTCACAAATAAACCAAAACCAACTAAAATATCAACACGTATCTCCCATTAATCTTTGATTCTATCCATTCTAGAACAGCTACATACCACATTCAGTCACTTCCAGTTACGTCTAAGGCTTACGTGTCGTACATACCAAAAATGTGTACACAAGCCCTTCATGTTGAACACAGAAACAGTCATTGCGCTCACACATTACCGAGCAAACTTAACTGGTGTGGTGTACGTAATCCGTCGTCATCCGTGATGAATGGTGGATGTCGCCTAAACCCGCACAGGATTAGTCAATTGCGGCCTCAAATCCACCAAGTCATAGTCGCTTGTGATGGTGCAAGTGATAAACTTGTAGCGATATGTGAGTTTTTGCACCGTATAGCAGAACATTCCGTGTGTGCCGGACGTAAAGAATAGCACTATCCTATTTCTTCCCGTAGGTGTCGTAAAATGAGACTAAGGGACTTACTAGAGAATGGGCAGCAGTGTTCTCTATGCATTTTAACACGCTGCAATGGCCAACCCGCCTGCCAAGCGTGGCGATTATGGCAACCTCCCTTCTTTTGGGGGAGGCCTATGTCTAGCAGTGGACGTCTTTTGGCTGAAATGATGGCAGAACAATGTTCAAGCTTGAATCTATATTCAATACAGTCGGAATTCGTGTGGATGTTTAATAAAATCCAGTTTATAAAGTAGCTGATTTGACTGATATTCAAATATGTAAATGATTATATACTAAAATTGCTGCAGAAATGTTAAAATACACACATAATTTCTTTAAAAGATTTTCAACTTTATCGTAGGGGGATAAGGTTCAAGGTTGATTGGAATTTTTTTACAGTTTCGGGTAGCTTGATCTGTGGAGTCTGTACCTGTAAGATGTTGCCGAAAAATAAGGCTCCTTGAATTCTTAAAAAGCTCTGTTGTCGGATCTACTGCAACTAATTGTTAAGGAATGGTTAAATAAATAAGGAGTACTTCAAATACCAATTTTCTAGAGAGGTGCCACGGCGACCTCACCTTCCGCCTGACGCAGGTCCTCACCGGACATGGTTGTTTTGGGAGGTTCCTGTTCAGGATAAAGTGGGAGGACACGCCCGGGTGTCACCACTGTGTGGATCGCCCGGAAGACACGGTGGAGCATACGGTGGAGGTCTGCCCAGCTTGGGCGGAGCACCGCCGTATCCTCACGGAGGCGATCGGCAGCGGCGATCTCTCGCGTCCGGCCCTGGTTCAGGCCATGGTTCGGAGCGAGAGTGCATGGGAGGCCGTCACCTTCTTCTGCGAATTAGTAATGCTTGCGAAGGAGGAGGCGGAACGCGTGAGGGAGAGGCAAAGTTCGCGCCCTCGCGCAGGAGACGCCCCGGGCGTCGGGAGTCGCAAGCCTATTTCCGGCCAACGTAGGCGCGGGCCTACGGACGGTGAGCGATGGGTAGCTCACCGTCCGATAAGGACCAGGCCCGGGTCGACGGCGCGTCGTATTCCACGCGTGCCTCAAAGAGTTGTCACCACCAACTGACGGGGTCCGATAGGGCCAATGCCTGCCAGGGTTGCGAGTTTGTCCGAAAGGGATATCGTGGCCCTGGCACACAGGCAAATGAAGGAATACGGGTGAGTTTTAGTCAGTAAAAGTCTGACACGCCCTCCCGCTTCGCCCATAGCGGGAGAAGTTATTTGATAATTTCCCACACAAAAAAAAAATATACCAATTTTATGTTATTGCTATTGATTTTCATAAACATAACATAACATCACGCCTGTATTTCCCAATGCGTTAGGCAGAGGTATAATATCTATAGTAGACCCACATTCCGCCAGTTATGTTAAGTCCCATGTAATAGGGGGCGAGCCTATTGCCATCAACCGGGCACAAATCCAGACGCTGGGCTGCAACTGAGAAATTCCTGATAAAAAAACCTAATAACACTTTGCTCGACCAGGGAATTGAACCCAGGACCTCATGATCAGTAGTACAGAGCTTGCGACCACTAGTCTAATTACGCATTCAATAGATTTTTCCTTACACAGTAATTACAGTTTTCCACCTACAATTCCAAGCAAGACTTCTGAATTTAAACTAAGATGTAGTACTAAAAATATGATTGTTAAAACACGCTTAAGTCTATGCTTTAACACCAAACGCCGTGACGGAAATTGTCTAGTTAGGTTGGGTAAACAACTGTCTGCTCCCACAGTTTTCGATGTACCCACTCGTTATTAGGTGGCGTAATTATATCTGAATCATAGTACCCAGCTTTATTGATAGACTAATAATTTAAGACTTTATAACCTAGATAGTGAAGAAGAAGTTTCGAGGAGAAATTAGGGTAATCACACACCAAATATCTAGTGTTTACAAATAATACTAGTTTGTAGTATCCTATAATTTTCTATAAAAATTAAATGTAATAATTACTTTAATTCACACATGGCGAGTAAGATGGTCTTATTCTGTAGTTCTCTGAGTGAATTCACAAGGAAAGCATTGTTTATAAATTGTGATTTATTTTAGTATCGATTGAGTTAGGATAGGAGCATTTATTCGGTTATCCTGTACCTAATGGTAAATATAAGTTGATAAATAAATAAATAAACAGGCTTTTTCTCTTCTATAAAAGTATTTTCTTTTTATATTATTATTTTAGAAAGATACTCAATACTCAATACTTTATTTGCATTTCACAATGGTGGAAGTGGTAACTTAGGTGGTAAGTAACTAAAATTATTTATAAATTCCAAATTCAATCACGAACAACGATAATTTTTTACGCGCTAATGTGTTCATTTGTTTTTTTTTTCAATAAACAGCTTTCTATTTCCAAGCCTATTTGAAATATAAATAAAACCTTTGATAAGTTACCTCCTTGGTTGCCATGTTTCGGAGTAAAAGATCGTTCCATTTTTAGGGTTCCGTACCCAAAAGTTAAAACGGGAACCCTGTTACAAAGGCTCCACCGTCTGTCTGTCCGTCTGTCACCAGGCTGTATCTCATGAACCGTGATAGTTAGACAGTCGAAATTTTCACAGATGATGAATTTCTGTTGCCACTATAACAACAAATACTAAAAAACAGAATACAATAAATATTAAAGGGGGCTCCCATACAACAAACATGATTTTTTTGCTCGTTTTTGCTATATGTTGATAAGGGCAACAGGTACCTAGATGCTTTAAATATTCACAGAATATTTAGTTAAATATTAACTTTAAATATAAATAATTAAATTAAAATAAAACAAATATTTAAGGGGCCCCCCATCCCATACAACAAACGTGATTTTTTTGCCATTTTTATAGATAATGGTACGGAACCCTTCGTGCGCGAGTCCGACTCACACTTGGCTGGTTTTTAAATTACATGAAAGGTATGAGTTTACTATGTAATTTATTTGGCCGCTAAACCACGACACATAATTATGGATTTTCATACAACTTTTGGTGGCCGCTGCTCGCATGTATTTGGCCAGTACAGCAATTTTGATTTATCTCGAAGAAGATTGTCGAAATAATGTTCGAATTTCTAAGCATGTTTGAGAAAAAATTATATGTGTTCATTATGGGGGTTTTCGGGCACAGCAAAATAGTAGGAGAGATGAAAGACTTACCTTTTCAGTCTTCTGAACTAAATCTAATATTACTATAAGTATTAAGGTTTTTTTTTAATGTATAGTCTACTTACTAATAGGTACTTATTACTATGTTAAGTATCGCTTATATTTTGTCATTTAAATATTCGTTAAACTATAATAGCATTTTCAAAGTGTTCTGCGTACCTTCGCACAATATTTAACAATAAACGCGGAAAAAAAACACGTTTCTTGTAAGGGAGACCACACAAGAAACAGGGGGTTACACTATTTTTTTATGTGTAAAATTTTTTCACTCGCTCGACGGAAGTTGTAACAGGAAGTGAAAGCTTGAGCATGGGATAAGTAAGTACTTCTTATAGCATGGAATTAGTAAGTACTTTAGAATAGCATGGAATTAGTAAGTACTTTAGAATAGCATGGAATTAGTAAGTACTTTAGAATAGCATGGAATTAGTAAGTACTATATAGATTATAAGTAGAAAAGGCCGAATTTCGACCAGTGGGCGACCACTAGTAATTAATAATTATTATTTAAATAAAAGGTTTATTATCTGTCGCTGCTCAGTTGGTTATTACCAAGGTGAGATGTCAGATGTTACACATCATATACCTACGACTACTGTCAGGCTCGCTCGTTTTTTTTATTATGTGTTGATATAGCGGCAATAGAAATACACAATCTGTGAAATTTTCAATTATCTACCTATAATGGTTCATGAGATACAGCCTGCTGACAGACAGGCATACATACGAACGGACACCGGAGGCTTAGAGTAATAGGGTTCCGTTTGGTAGCCGAATCAATGCTTAAGAGTGCTCGCCCACGAGCGATTTTTTCGGTGATTTTTGTCAGAAAGAAATACATTCACACAAAAATCGCCGCGGAAACCGCCGAAAAAGCGCTCGTGGGCGAGCACCCTTATCATAACACATAATGTGCAAAATTTTATATCATGTTTAATAAAAACAATATTACAATAACAATCACACATTAAACCCAGTCACAGCTGCCAAATTCCAATATACAGCCATCCAACACAAATCTTGCCCCAGGACATTCAAGTCGAAATATCAATAATTTAGTGCTATAACGTGACATTTAGCTGATGCAGCGTATGTGAATGGCTTGAATAGTAATGATCGTCTCTGACGTCATCAGATGGCTTAGTTGGCTGATCTTAGGCAATATATGTGAGATTTGTGATCAGGAATTATGCGGTATGGTAGAAACGAGGTATGTAGTGTTTAGTAGTTGGAAATTAAAAAACATTATGTTTTGTGTTCCGATACTATGGGTGTATGTGTAAAACTTGCCTGAAACAAAAGTTTTTTTTTAAATATTATTGAATAAATAAACATTTTATTTCTCTTCCACAAAGGCGCCTTAAGACGCGGACTGACTAGGATTTTAAACGCTGCAACTGCACTCACACAACCGCTTGAAATAAGGTTGAAAATTGAATATACAATTGTGTTGACGATGTGACTAAGCTGCGAATTGGCATTTATTTTACGGGTTTTATTTAGATTATTCGGAATATAAACATTATATTAAATAATTGTCCGGTTAAAGTTTTAAAACAAAGCTAATGCAATTAGAATCCTGAAAAATAAAAAAAATGTTTTCACTGAAAGTACAGAGATATTCGACGCCAAAGTTTATTTTTGTGAAGTAACTTCACAATTTTTTATTGCGAATATCAAACTATATTTTACTATTCTATTCGGTTAAAAATTTTCTATAAACCCTTTTCTGTCCACTGTATTTTTTGCGTCGGATAATTTCATTGCGTTACGTCATACTCGACTATCCAAGAAACCAGTTATTGTGAATATTGAGGTAACACCGCGCCTTAATATAACCTCCAATAAATCCTTTGTGGGAGGGAGACTGGTATCTGCACTAGGAAACCCTGTCAAACAGATTACCAGAACAAAAAAACAGTGTTCGATTATTACATCTTAAAGATACTATTTACAAATTATTTTAACCTTTGGTAGAAGAACGCATTATACAACAAAATTATAGGAAATAAAAATAGATACAAAATTAAAAGTTATGTTGAAGATTATGGGTGAAGTGTGGTGTGGTGTAGTGTAGTGAGGTGTGGTGTGGTGTGATATGGTTTACACATTATTGACGTAATATCAGGCCTATTTTACCCGAAGGGTTATGCCAAGAGTCTTCAACCTTTTTGAAGTCAAGGGTCGAGAATACTTTGATTTTGGTTCGGCGAGCCGCAACACAAGGGAAATTGATTATATTCCATTTCAAGGCTCGTACAGACGTGCAATATCATGGGCGCGACAGGCAGTGCGACCCTCTTGTCATGCCCGCAATATCGTACCAGTCTGTAGGACCCTTTAAATGTTTCAGTAGGTAAGTAATTAAAAACAACAATCATTGCAGTTATTTGTAAGCCAGTTCGAAATTTAAATAAAACCTTTGATAAGTTACCTCCTTGGTTGCCATGTTTCGGAATAAAAGATCGTTCCATTTTTAAATTACAGTTTTTTTTTTATATATAATGTTCTAATGGCCTGGTTGGTGGGACCTTTTGGCCAAGTCTTTATTTAGTTACAAAACTTGTTATTATTGACGAAATGAATGCATGATGATGATATTCCCGCCCGCTCCCCTTGAGTTTCATTAAAGATGTGGCACTTTACTGAGACCTCACGTGGACTTCTTGACTTGAGAGAACTTGAAGCGAAGTTGCACTGTTTTGTTTCATTTGCCTACACTAATGCACGTTCACAAACACTTAATGGTTATTAATCCACCATTATTACACATTATTATTCGGATAAACACAAATTTTGGAAAATTAAACAAACTGCTGAACATGTCGCTTCACTTTCCCGCCAAGAAGTCCTAAATTACAGTTTTACAAGGCTAGAAGCAGGCAATGATTCTAATAAAATTAAATCAATGATTCTAATAAAATTCAATCAGAGATTTGACAGATATTGTTTACTCTTAACTAATTTATCAATATCTGCCCCAATAGTGGTTGTTGCGATTCTCAAAGTTTTCGCGCGTTCGTGTTAGTACCTGTTTATTTTATTTTAATTTCTGGACATGAATAGTAATAAATAAATTTAATTTTGGCAAGCTTTTCCCGGGCCGCCAAGGAAGCCACCGTGGTCCCCAGGCGGCCCGGGGGCCGCGTGTTGAAGACCTTTGGGTTAGTCATCGGTGCACGTATCCACCTACATCACACACATACCTCACATGATTCTTTGACATAGTACTGTGGTGGCATCAACATCGCCGCATGCGAGCTACGCGTCATCGCGTCGGCGTAATTATGTCCTCATTATAATTATGCATCACTATATTACGTCCTCGTAGGACATCCCCTCCCGGCGTTTCTACTCATATCCCGTTACTAATCGCAACATTTCGTAAAGCCTTCTTTGATCCTCCGAAAAGGCTATAAAATCAATTTCACCTGTAAATATTGGTCTTTTATCAAATCTAAGCTATGAAGATAAGAGATTGTTAGTTGAACCAATAAAGGTAGAGGAGACAAAAATAATTGGGCGATAATCTTTTGTTATTCCTTTTAACCGAACCTTCAGCGAATATTTTCTACTATAAGTACGAGTACTAGGTATACAGGGTTACTGGTAATTCGACGTATATCCGGCAGGGGCTGATAAGGGGGCCAAAATGCAACAAATTGAACCCCCCATATGTATGGCCGAACGTCAATAGTTTTCGAGATATTAGAATTTTAAGGGTTTTTCGATATTTACCCAAAATTTGACATTTCATTCCAAATTAAAAAAAAACTACATATTTGAATGGGTACCATTAAAAATGATGTTGTAGCTGGTACTTCAATTAAGCTATGGACATAATTAAAACTACTTAATTTAACAAAATAATGAAAATAATGAGCGATATAAGAATAATATCTTACCAATATTTTCATTTTACGCTTCAAAAATGTTGTCTCGTCACAAAAATTTATATGACATTAATCGTACAAATAACTAAAACAACTTGCTTATCCTGTAAGCTTTCCAGAAAGGTATAAAAGTCAATTTTAAAATACATAATTCGTGGCATGGCATGTGTTTGAACCGGCGCGGGGAGAGAAATTATCTGTGTTTTTAGTTTATGATTCTCGCTAAAACAACCGATTTTCCTGGCGAAATTCTTCGCGATGGGGCGGGGTGTGAGGGCGGGGTGTGCGGGCGGGGGAGTACACGGCGTCTGCTGCGCTCGCGTCGCCTTCCTTAGTAAGTTTTGACTCTCCGCCGCCCAAGCACGTGTGTTGTTATCTTGCTACCAATCTCTCATCCCGTTAATTTGTTATCGATCATTATTGTTAATTCTTGTTTCTCTTGTTATTCTTTTTGTTATCATTGTTATTTCGGATAACATGGCTTCGTATCCTAATAACGAATACGCAGACATAATGTTTTGTTATGGTTTTGCCGATGGAAACGCGGCTGCGGCTCGGCGAGAATACCAACGCCGCTTTCCCGATCGTCGACTTCCCCACGTTACTGTTTTCGGGAGCACCTATCGACGATTGTCTGAAACTGGCAGTGTTCAAAGAGCACAATTCAACGCTGGCAGACCTCGACGGTACACGGCTGACGAAGAGGACACCATTCTTCAGTGTTTTATTGATGACCCAAACATCTCAACGAACATTGTTGCAAGACAGCTCGGTATGTCCCAGTGGAAAGTGTGGTCGGTAGTACATCTATCAGGTAGACACCCGTACCATTATCAACCTGTTCAAACATTGAACGAGGGAGATCCTGCCAGGCGACTCGAATTTTCTCGGTTTATATTAAACGCTGACGCTGACCAGGAACATTTCCTAAGAAATATTTTGTGGACTGACGAGTCAAAGTTTGACCGGAATGGAATAACAAATTACCATAACCTTCATTTTTGGGCACCTAAAGCAAGCAGGAATCCAAAAAAACTAAAAGAAACTGCGTCGCAAATGAGATTTTCCCTGAACGTATGGATGGGTGTCGTTGATAATTATTTGGTGGGCCCTCATTTTTTGCCCCAAAATTTGAACGGCGAAAATTACGAGGAGTTTTTGAGAAACAACCTAGACGATTTGTTGGCGGATGTTCCCGAAGAAATAAAAAACAACCTCATGTTTCAACATGATGGTTGCCCAGCACATTACCGGATTACTATCCGACAGTGGCTAGACGAGAGATATCCAAACCGATGGATTGGGAGGGGAGGGCCAATTCCGTGGCCAGCACGAAGCCCTGATATCACACCACTTGATTTTTACGTTTGGGATCATATGAAGGCATTAGTTTATGTTACCCCAATAAATTCAGTCGAAGAACTTCAACAGCGAATAATAAACGCGGCGCAACAGATGAGAACAACGTTCACATCAAGAGTGACGAAAACCGAAGTTAGGAAGAGAATTCGAACCTGCATTCGTAATCGAGGGGCTCATTTTGAACAAGATGTGTAAAATTTGTAATAAAATTTGATGTACATTTTTTTATGCATTTTATTTCATACAAATACAAATGACCCTTTCTCTCCCCGCGCCGATTCAAACACGATGCCTTGGCACGAATTATGTATTTTAAAATTTACTTTTATAGCTTTCTGGAAAGCTTACAGAATAAGCAAGTTGTTTTAGTTATTTGTACGATTAATGTCATATAAATTTTTGTGACGAGACAACATTTTTGAAGCGTAAAATGAAAATATTGGTAAGATATTATTCTTATATCGCTCATTATTTTCATTATTTTGTTAAATTAAGTAGTTTTAATTATGTCCATAGCTTAATTGAAGTACCAGCTACAACATCATTTTTAATGGTACCCATTCAAATATGTAGTTTTTTTTTTATTTGGACTGAAATGTCAAATTTTGAGTAAATATCGAAAAACCCTTAAAATTCTAATATCTCGAAAACTATTGAATTTCGGCCATACATATAGGGGGTTCAATTTGTTGCATTTTGGCCCCCTTATCAGCCCCTGACGGATATACGTCGAATTACCAGTAACCCTGTATTCACATACTCCTTCTTTTCAAAATATCGTAACATTTATTTTTCAATGAAGTAGGTACTAGGTACTTCATTTAAATATACAAGTTACAATTTATTACACACGAACATTTTGTTTTTAGGGTTCCGTGCCCGAAAGGTGTACTAAGCCTCCGCTGTCCGTCCGTCTGTCTGTCAGCGGGCTGTATCTCATGAACCGTAGTAGGTAGACAGTTCATTCAATCGAAATATTCACAGATTGTGTATTTCTATTACCGCTATAATAACCAATAATAATTTAAAAAAAGAGTTAATAATTAAAGAGAGTCCCCATAAATGGAAACGTTTTTTTTTTCACGGTTTGGCTCTTATACGGTACGGAACCATTCGTGTACGAGTCTGACTCGCACTTGACTGGCTTTTTTTTTTAATTTTGCCTTTTTCTTTTAATCTTATCTTGAACGCCTGGTAAAATTATTTACCGGTCATCTGCCATATTTTACTCTGAGATTGACATTTTCTAGTTATTTTTGTAGCCAAGAACCAGTGAATAAGTTAAAAAGAAAGTCGTCGAACGATAAAGAAATTTCGCGAAACCGTGGCAACAACAGTAAAACCCGTTACTTCACATTTTTATCTCAAATAAAATCAGTACCTACTATGACTTTAATTTACCGCACTATTTAGCATTTTAATACTTTCCACACACTTCTAATAAATTAAGTAAGTGATTTAAAGTTGAGTGCAATATTTTTTTCTAAGCGAACTTACAACGCAAACACGTAAAAAACCAACATGGAGTTACTTATGATCGTTTACACATTACGGCATTTCATACAAACTTTGAAGCCCGTTTTTCGAAATGACTGAACCGATTTTAATGAAACTTAAAGCAAGTTTGTTTGTTTGTTACCTTTTCACGCCTAAACCACAACCGATTATCCTGGAGTTTTGCACATATCTTATCAGGTGTACAGAAACAGACATAAGGTACCTTTCATCCCGAAAAAAAATACTGTTACCGAGGAAAACAACAATAACGTTCTTACGATAAAAGATGGCGCTACGTGTCTTTCGAATCATGATTGAATATTATATTATTTATTATAGAAACTTGAATAGTGAGTTAAGAGTTGATTGCCGCCAAACAACAAGCAGTGTAAAACCCGAATTGATTGTCAAATTCTAAATTAACGCGAGCGAAGCCACGGGCAAAAGCTAGTAAAGTTATACATTAGAAATCGCACATTGCTTCGCCATGCCATGCCGCGTCGTGCCGCCTAGTAAGCGGAGCCTTTAATGCTTAACATCACATGCATGCCCACTGTCAGTTAATGTAAACAGCATACTTGGTTGCACTTTTGAAATACAATGTGAATAATGTGACTAGCTAACGATTTACGTTTCACAAACTAGTTTAACTAGTTTATGTAAATAATGGTAGATGTTAGAAAACTTTATTGTATACACAAAGTTCTACAATAACATTACATACGCAGTTATGCACCCTATGGGAAAGAAAAGGGAAGGAAGGAAGGGAGAATAGGGGGCGGGGGGGTGTTTACTGCTGAGCGTGTTAACTGCTGCTAAATATTGATCATCGTCATCATTTCAGCCGAAAGACGTCCACTGCTGGACATAGGCCTCCCCCAAGCACTGCCACTTCGACCGGTTCTGTGCTTCCCGCAACAAAAATGGCTGTATTAGGTGAACGGAGTAGAAGCTTTTGGCATACCTAGTTTATTTTTTTAGTTTTTCCACAGCTTAGAAAAAAAATAATCTATCATCAAAAAACGCTACTTCCAAGTAAACTTTTCATATTAGAACAAAGAAAGATAAATAAAAAAAAAAAATATAAGTTGATAAAAAATATCGAATTTCAAATCATACGCAAGTTGCGTATGATTTTAATCTCGAAATATTTTACGTTTTATTTAGAAAAAAAAAACTAGGTATTACATTTTTGGTTCTACTCCGTTCACCTATTTATACCCATTTTTTTTTCGGGACGGTAAAAAATATAAATAATAAAATACGAAGAGCTGGCAGCTACCTCGGACAAATAATTAGTCTAGCTATTCAAAGGGGCAACGCTGCCAGTATCTTCGGAACCTTGCCTAAAGGGACTCCTTTTAATAATATATTTTAGTTATTAAAAAAAAAAAAACTATATTTTTTTAGTTATAGAAAATGTAAATAATTATGTTATATTTTGGGAATAAATTACATAAAATACATTGATATTAAACTGACATATAATAAAGAAAGATCAATCAATCACAGCCTATAGCAGTCCACTGCTGGACATAGGCCTCTCCCAGGCTGCGTCACAACACCCTATCCTCCGCCTTCCGCATCCAGTCTGTCCCAGCCACCTTTTTAAAGTCGTCGGTCCATCTAGCTGGGGGGCGTCCCTCACTACGCTTGCCGATACGCGGTCTCCACTCCAGGACTTGTCTGCTCCACCAGCCATCGGTCCTTCGATAAACATGGCCGCTCACTGTCACTTCAGCTTACGTACTCTGCAGGCTATGTCTAAAAAAGCTCAAAATTACAAAACCATGCGAAGTAGGGGTAGCCGGGTCGCTAGTAAATAATAAAAAATAATACTCTACAAAAACTTCACTTCGATCACACCTAAGTTTTTGCACACAGATTTTGTTTTCTTCGTATTGCATTTTTTATCGAAATGCTTTCACAAATCCATAACTTCTTAGTACACGCAAGGAGGAAGTTTCATCTCCTATATAATTTACGTTGAAGGGCGCCGCTTACAAAGTTGTCATCTCGAGCACGAGATTACGTTTGATTTGAGTGATATAAGACTTTCGAGATCCTCGTGTTTGCTTAACTCAAGTGCGGACTTAAAATTAAATGTTAGGAGAGGTTAAATTGATTTGGTGTGCGATAGAGGAATGGGTCTAGAGATGGGTAGCACACTCTTTTAAAATGAGGATCGTGTGAGGCAATCTTTTTATAAAGTGTGCTAGCACACTGTGCTACCACGAATGAGGCGAGACTGCGGTGGGCTGTGAGCACGTACGTGCTGTGAGTGTGCGAGAGTGTCAGTGAGTCGCATGACTCGCACCGCGAGTCGTGTCGTGTCGCGTTGTGGTCACTACACACCACACTCACGAGTCGCGAATGTGGTGTGTAGTGACGACAACGCGACACGGCACTCATACTCAGTCGCCTACTGCACACAAGGTGACTAGTCGGTTAAGCGCGTCACACAGCTCGCACGAGTGATTATGAGGGAAAGAGAAATGAGAATGATCACAAAAAAAATCTGTTTAGCTAATCTGTGCCCTGTGGTGTGTGCTTTTCATCTAAGTGATTAGCTACAACTGTGCTAGCACATGTGCTGAGTTACCCAACACTAAATGGATCTACAAAACTGGTAAGAAAATAATAGCCCGTTCTTCTCCATATGAAACTACCTTTGGAAAGGGGCAACGAGAATCACTTCTATTTTTCAGTAAATTACGACGTTCAAAAGTGTATTTTATGTTTCTATTTGAAATAAATGACTTGACTTTGACTTTTAAAAGAATAATAAAATAACTTAATATTAACCTTAATGACGTAATTATTATTTGTCAAGCAAAACTTGGCTCCAATTTTCAATTTCCGTCAGTGAATTTAAGACTTTTATAAAGTAGATTCGTAATGACTAAGTTGAAATTTATCCCATCTTCCATTTTTTCCATTTTTGCAGTAAACAAGTCATTTTAGGCGTCCTCTCTTATTAGAAATATCCAAGGCGTAACTTAAATAACGCACAACCTCTTAAGGGGTCATTGTATTTGATTTGACGAGTTATGAGAACATAAATGTAGGGAACAGCTGATTTCTTTTTCGCGATTTCAGGTTTGGTCCCTTAGTAAAAATTGTTAATAATGATGACCTTAAGAGGTTGTTGCGTTATTTATGTTACCTACATCTCGTATAATACAGTGTATACTAATACACTGTACTTTTACAAAGAAAATACAAACAAATCCTGTGTTTTTTGTCTGTTTCAAATAGAAACCAGTCGTCAAAACATTAATCCCATTAAGCGGAAAACCCACAAAATCAGTATGATACCTTTTTATCGTCGATCTCGTAGATTGATGTCCCTGATCTGTTGCCGTTCACGGCAATTAGCGACGTGACGACGGTAGGCGGAGGGTAGCAGTGAAATATTAAACTCGATAGTTTACTAGCTTACGATTTGAGGGGGGGAGATGGAGTAAGTAGGAAGGCACTTGAGGGTAACTCGTACTGGAATTAAATGTAGGTACGCGCCGCGATGGTGCAGTGCGTCGGGCGTGTTCGGGGACACACACATTGAAGCCCCATTTAAGTACACGGTGCAAGTTTCTGGAACGTTCAAAAGCAATAATCGCATGCCTTAAAGGCCTTTCTACAGACCAGCGCGACTTGCGACGCGACACAAAGGCACCGCTCGTCGCGCGACACGCGGGGCCTTTGTGTAGCGTCGCGTGTCGCTCCAGTATGTAGAAGCCTTTAAGCACGTGAAATTTTATTGCCATTCAAGAACTGCATGCATGTGTTTACACGCGTGCGATTTCCGTAAAATGCCATACAATAATTGAATGCAAGTTTTGCCGTTCGATAAAATTGCATGCGACTTACACCAAGGCAATTTTATTGTAAGGCAATTATTTCATGCAAGTTTTGCCTCGTCCTAATACAGAGTTGCACGTCCTTTTACAATTGAATCAAGTATTGCCTGTATTTGCGCTATCAAAATATTTCATAATTTTTTTATTGAACGGATTCTCAGGGTTTTTTTTAACTTGTTTCATTCATTCGTACTTGTAGAGTTGAATGCAATCTATTGTACGTGCAATTTTATTGTACGTGCTGTTTAAACCTATACCAGTTTTGACCGGAAAATAACTTGCCCGTATCGTGCAACAATAATGTACGTGTTGTTTAGACGGTGCCAGTTAGTTGCCCTTCAATTTATGATATTATTGATTTATTGTTATTTATTTATGATTTGCCCCAGGCAACAAACTTGCTTCATGTAAATTGAGCTTTAACGGCTTCCACGCCGTGCTCCGCAAGCGATGCACCGCCGGCGCTTGGTAGGTTGCGGGCCAGCACCAACCGCATCGTGGGTGTTAGTGCGGATACACTGGACACGCGTCACGTCCAGCACTGGTTTCACCCACATTAGGAAATAAGTAATTATAACGTTTTTAGGATTACGTACCTCAAAAGGTAAAAACGGAACCCTTATAGGACCACTTGTGTGTCTGTCTGTCTGCCTGTCACAGCCAATTTGCTTCGAATCTCCTGGACCGATTAAGTTGAAACTTGGTACAAATATGAATTTCTGTGACACGGACGTGTAACATAAATAAATGAATTTTGAATATAGGGGTCAGTATTGGGGGGTAACGTAGAAAAAAAATGTTTTGCAAATTGTGCCGTGTGACATATCAAATGAAAGGGTGTGTTGTAGGAATTTCAGATATATTTATTTTATCATTTTAAAACAAATGCTTTTAAAGTTATTTAAGAAAATAGATGAAAATTTACTATCCCCCCCCCTTATCTCCGAAACTACTTAACCTAAAATTTTGGAAAAAATACAGATTATTGCTCTTTACTTATAGATTAATGGTCAATCACTCAATATTGTGCGTAAAAACTTACATTTGCAGTTGGAATGTATGAGGGAACATTTCTTTCAATGTTAAGTTTGTTCTTGAGATAAGTTCATCCCAACTACGGATCCCTTCATTGAGCTTGGTCCGACTCGCACTTGGTCCGTTTTTTTTTAACTACTAACACTAGTTTCATAAGGTTTACTATACTAACATTCTATGGATTTCAAAGTGAATAAAAACGTTTTATTCTTTTTTAATATAAAAAATATTATAAAAATAAAGTAAACTTAATTGAAGAATTCCGTCAAGAAATAGTCCAACTTAAGCTCAATTAATGAATCTAAGGAAGTTTTCTAACTGAGTTGTAAGTCAGTTCAGCTCAGTTCAGCCAGTAAAATAGAGTAAATCAAACTATATTCGTTACATATTGTTATGTTTGTTTGCAAAAGTTATTTTTTCCCGTTTATAACCCAAATAAATATAAAAGCCTAAACAGATAATATTTTAATGCCAAATGTTTTGTGACTGACATTTAAAAAAACAGTCGCTGATTCGATGAAAATACAAGTAATTATGGTAATGGGCGCCTCTGGGTAAGCTCAAAAAATAACGTTTCAGACCGAGTTACTACGGGATAAAAAAAAGAACATGCTTTCAGGAAAATGCGATTCAAAACATCGTCAATTTTATATAAAACTAGAGTGAATAGAATAGGAGTATGTCTACGTTAATCCTGGCGATCCGGTTTTCAGCCAGTCGCGTGGAAAAATATACTTTTCCAGCATCAACACTGAAATTTCGTTAAAGAATGTTGTACTTACATAATTATGCTGGAAAAGTAATTTTTTTCAAAAATGATTTTTGAAAAGTATTATAATACTCCATGAACAAACGGTTTCGTATACAATCTGTAAGTCACGTATTTAATTAAGTGCTTATAAATACAATTTCGTCTTAACAATCCGTCGATATTCCCAGCATTCCATTTCTAACATTTTCTGAATATGACATGTGAAAACAAAACAAACACGCTTCAAAAAACAAGCAAAGCAAAAAAACTGGAAACAATTCCCCCACAGCGATATGGAATAGAAGGGCCTTGGCCGGCCGTCGGAAATAGCTTCAAGTGCCACTCTTGCGCCGTCGGCCCATCCGCTGGTTGAAGGCTGATTTTTTTATACTGATGAAGCTTATGATCTTACTCTAGAATAGATTAAACTGTTGAAGTTTTCATGAGGTAGACATTATTTTAATGAAAAAGAAAATTGGACTTGATTTTGAGTGAACTTTTTTGCCTGAAAATCATCCACTTACGTATTTACATTAATGGGCAGATGATGAGATTGAGGCGAATTATTATGTAGTAAAATATGATTTAAAATAATAATAAATATTTTGTCTAAAAAAAGCTACATTATCAGCAAGTAACATGGGCTGTATTTTATTTAAAAAAAAATTGAGATCCCTACAAAATTTACGGTATCAAAAATTTGCCTATAAAAGCATTGATATATTAAATAGAAGGCCACTCTCTAACATCATGTAAATATTAAATGGACCCGATGACGTGCGTCATGTGCTGGACAACCGAAATAGACAGACATATTACGCGGGCTATAGCGGGAACGAGATAGCAATAACTGTCACTGTTACGTACCCATAACAACTCTGAAACAAACTACTTTTCGGGTATTCCCCGCAAACCGAGAGTAATGTAGGTCGATTGTGTTCTTTCCCCTAATTTATGTGGTCCACATCGAGGAGCGTGTACCATATCTTCCTTTTTAATACATCAATGTATACAAGTCATTATTTGGCGTGCGCTGCAAAAACTATTGATAATATATAAAATAATGTACCTAGTACATGTTTATAGTACTCATTATTACCCACAATAAATATAGTCCGGCTGGCTTTCATGTCTAACTATTTATCCACAAGTCACAATAACCGGTTTTTGTTCAAATTAGTCTATCAAAACACGGGTAGAATCGAAAGATGATAACATTCTCGTATCATGAATTTGTTATGTTACCACTTGCGGAACCCTAAATTCCTAAGACCATGAGTAACACCGCATTGTGCTCTGCACCGTGAGATTCGCCTTCTCAGCAATCCGATGGCGTGGGAACGAATATTGTGCAATGTGCAGTGCCAGTGATTTATATTGATTTGGTGTATTGGTGAATCACTCTTGTTTCTCACATCGAACAATTGTCATGCATCTTAGTTTTAGCGATCTTATTGTAATAATTATATTAATTAAATCATTTAAGTAAATCATATCGGTTTCCTTTGCATCCTCGACTCCAGCCGAACGTAATTGGCGCAGCCGGTAGGATACTCGCGGTCGGTTTCGCGTAATAAGGAAGATTTCCGTAATCGTAAAGCTGCCCGTGCGGCTATCCAGTCGCTTCAGAGTATCCAGAATCTACACGTTGTGCTGTATCGAGGAATCCAGACATTGATTACGCAAAGGGGCTGATATAATGTTCAAGTAAGTACATTCGATTATTTCTAGTGACCGCTTTCTCCTAGCCTGTACTAATAACCTTCCAAAATTTTCTTTCCACGAAAATCCAGGAATTCTAAGTTAGTTAGAAGTAGTAGAGAATTATTGATAGATTCTAGAAGAGATATTAATTTAGATACAATAACCGAGGACACAGAATCGTTTTCTGGAAAAATGTCTTTGGATTTAGATACGGTTTTTAAAGCATTACGGTTGATACCCGAGTTTGATGGGAACCCGAATGTACTGACTAGGTTTATTCAATTGTGTGATCATTTAGTAAAAGAATATTATAACGTTCAAGGTGGTTCCGAATGAATTAACTCTGCACTCATTAATGGTATATTAAATAAAATTGTAGGGTCTGCTGCTCGCTTAATCAACTCGAATGGTATAGCAAGTGATTGGAATGGCATTCGTAGGGCATTAATAAATAATTTTGCTGACCAAAGGGATGAGACCGCTCTTTATAGTGATTTATCTCTTTTAACACAGGGCTCTAACACTCCGCAAGAGTTCTATGAGCGTTGTCAGAATCTTTTTAGTACAATAATGACGTATGTTTCCTTACACGATATCTTAAAAACTACTATAGACGCTAAAAGGGATTTATATAAAAAATTAACGCTCCAGGCGTTTGTGCGCGGATTAAAAGATCCTGTTGGATCACGCATGCGTTGTATGCGCCCTCAGAGTATAGAACAAACACTGGAGTTTGTTCATGAGGAAACTAATACTATGTATCTGCAAAATCGTAACGACCGTTTACCCGATAAAAGAATTAATAGTAATAACCAACCCGGTAATCATTTTAAAATTCCCTCTCAGCCGTTTAATATGCCTGATCCAAGGCCTAATAATTATAGCATACCAGGACCCTCACGGTTCCAATTTCCAGCTCAACAACCACCGCAGTGGAGACAGAATTATTTCCAACCTCGCCAGTTTGGTCCGACCCGAACTCAGCAAGTGTTCAGGGCACCCCCACCGAATTACAACCGCCAGAATAACCCATTTCAAGTTGTCCAGCAGAATTCTTCTACCCAGCCTAGTGGATCAGCAGAATCACGCCCAATGAGTGGTGTTAGCCATTTCATAAGCAGAAAATTACCACCTACTAACGCTTTTTCTAGGCATGATTGGAACAAATCAGGCAATCCTCCACCCAACAATTATTTTAAAACTCGGGAAATGCATTTTAGTGATTGTTATAATGATCCTTTGTTCAATGATTACTTTACCGATTATGATAAAACTTATTACGGTTACTATGAGTACCCAGATTTGTACTATGAATATCAACCATCCCTTCAGGAATGTTTAGGACATAACCAGCCTTCGGGAAGCATAAAAGAGGACGCCAAAGAATCCAAGGAGCCGGATTTTCAGAAAGATCCGAAATCCGACAAATTAAAATAGAAATAAATCTCCAAACTCAACGGTACCTTCCATATGTTCAAATCGCGTCACCTCCTCTTAAGCTTTTAATAGATACAGGTGCGAACCAGTCATTTCTATGTCCTAATGCTGTCGAAAAATACTTTAGTGATTTTCCATTAAATTATTCTCCATTCGAAGTCCATAGTGTTCATGCTAAAATTAAAAACGACTATTCAATTACTTGACCTATTTTTAATGAATTTAATGATTCAAGTACAGTTTCATTTGATATCTATAAGTTCCACGATTACTTTGATGGACTTATTGGTACCGATCTGCTAGAAAAATGGGAAGCTACAATAGATTATAAAAATAAATTATTTACAACTAAGTTCGCTTCAAACCCTATTAGAATCTATGATTCACGTAACACTAATTTATATGAGAATATTATTCCGGCAGGTACATCTAAGTTACTAAAAATTCCCATTAACGTTCACGACGGAGATGCTTATATTTCTGAACAATCTATTTCAAACTGTATCATACGTGAATGCCTTACCACGGTTAAACAGAATAGGGGTATATTAGAAGTACAGAATCCAAGTAGAAATGATATAATCTTTTCAATGGATTGTGCAATGCCTGCAGAAGTTCATTATTTCGAGTGCACGCGCAATAAACAGCAAAAGCAACGCGTAAAAAACGTGCTATCGCGCCTTCGTACTGACCATTTAAATGAAGAGGAACGCATTAATCTAGAATCATTGTGCTCACAATATGCAGACGTTTTTTATATTGAAGGTGAACAATTATCATTCACAAATTAAATCAATCATTCATTTAAAACCACAGATGAGGCTCCGGTCTATACAAAGAGTTATAGATATCCATATATTCATAGACAGGAAGTACAAGAACAGATAGGTAAAATGTTAGAACAAGGTATAATTAGACCTTCAAATTCTGCTTGGAGTTCTCCTATTTGGGTGGTAGCTAAGAAAGCTGACGCATCAGGAAAGGCAAAGTGGCGCATTGTAGTAGATTTCAGGAAACTTAATGAGAAAACCATAGATGACAAATATCCTATCGCCAATATAGCTGATGTCTTAGACAAACTAGGTAACTGCCAATATTTTACTACGCTAGACCTAGCTAGTGGATTCTATCAGGTCGAAATGGAACCGCAAGATATTACGAAAACAGCATTCAATGTAGATCATGGGCATTTCGAATTTTTAAGAATGCCCATGGGACTTAAAAATAGTCCATCTACCTTTCAAAGGGTAATGGACAACGTGTTGCGAGAACTCCAGAATACTATTTGTCTAGTATACCTAGATGATATAATAGTTTTTAGTACTTCATTGCAAGAGCACATAGTCAACCTAGAAAAAGTTTTTAAAAGATTACGTGAATCTAACTTTAAGATTCAAATGGACAAATCGGAGTTCCTTAAATTAGAAACAGCTTATCTAGGACATATTATAGGCAAAGATGGAATAAAGCCTAACCCAGATAAAATATCAGCAATACAAAAGTACCCCTTACCTAAAACCCCTACCGAAATTAAGAGGTTTTTAGGACTTTTGGGTTATTATAGAAAATTTATCCCTGATTTTGCTAAAATAACAAAACCTTTGACTCAAAGCTTAAAGAAAGGCTCTAAAATTATACTCGATCAAAATTACGTCGAATGCTTTGAAAAATGTAAGACCCTTCTGGTCAATGATCCAATTCTTCAATACCCCGACTTTAAAAAAGAATTTATACTCCCTACGGACGCTTCAAATTTGGCAATAGGAGCAGTACTTTCACAAGGATCTATTGGATCTGATAAACCAATAGCTTATGCCTCGCGTACGCTTAATTCTAGTGAGATAAACTGTAGCACTATTGAAAAGGAATTATTGGCTATAGTCTGGGCAAGCAAGTATTTCAGGCCTTATTTATTCGGACGAAAATTTAAAATAGTGACGGATCATCGCCCTTTGCAATGGGTGATGAATATCAAAGAGCCGAATTCCCGTTTAACCCGTTGGAGATTACGGTTAAGCGAATTTGAATTCACAGTTGTCTATAAGCAAGGAAAACATAACACTAATGCAGATGCTTTATCACGAATTGAAATTCATCATGAAGAAGCTAGTTCCATAGTAGTTAATACCTCACAAGGTGCACCTTCAGACTCAGATTCTAGAACTGAAAGCGCGGATTCTAGAACTTTAAGCGCCCATAGTGATTTAGAAAGTCCCATATTAGAAATTCCTATTTCTGACGACCCCCTTAATAAGTTTAATAAGCAAATATATCTTAATGTTGTAGGAGATACAAAAAGCAGGCCTAGTGTTTCTAAACCATTTGAAACAAATAATAAAACTGTCATACAAATTTCAAAATCCAGTTTAGAACAAGACGTTATTAGAGCAATTAAAGAATACGTTAATCCAAAAGTAAAGACAGGTGTTTTAATTAATCCTACATTAGAAATGTATTCTATAATACCCATAATTCAACAATACTTTAAAAATTCTGCAATGAAATTAGTACTTACCAAAACCGAAGTAGAAAATGTTAAGAATTATTTCAAACAGCAGGAAATTATAAAGAAATATCATGAAGGCAAAACCAATCATAGAGGCATCAACGAGTGTTATCTAGCATTATCGCGTAGATGCTATTGGCCAAATATGAAAGAGCATGTAACGAAGTATATCAATGAATGTCAAATATGTGGGCAAGCTAAATATGATCGCAATCCGGTTAGACCAAGGTTACAAATTGTACCTCCACCGACAAAGCCTTTTGAGGTTGTACATTTAGATCTGCTTAGTATTGAAATGAATAAGTATCTAATAATAATAGATGCATTCTCTAAGTATGGTCAAGCATACTTATTGAAAGATGCTACAGCTATTAGTGTCGTACAAGCTCTACTAAAGCTTTTTACTCATCACGGAGTGCCTTTAACTATTATAACAGACAATGGTCCGGAATTTAACAATCAAATATTTTCTGAATTTACTAGATTGCACAAAGTTCAACATCATAAAACCTGTCCTAATACACCCAATGAAAACGGAATGGTAGAACGACTAAATTCTACACTGTTAGAACATTTGCGTATATTAAAATTAGAACACCGAGGAGAATCACTTGCCAATCTTATATCTTATGCTATATTGGCATATAATAGCTCAATACATAGCTTTACAAAATGTAGGCCTATCGATATAGTTACTGGTAATTTTGATCCCCGGGATCCTTTAGATATGAATTTATCAGAACATCTATTACAACAATATATCCAGGAACACCGTAGACGAATGTCAAAAGTATACGATATTCTTAACGACACTTCACTTCATCACCGTACAGAAATTACTGAAAATTGTAATAAAAATCGTGAACCTGAAAAGGATTACGAACCAGAGCAACAAGTTTTTATAAGGAATCCTTTATGCCATAGGCAAAAGTTAGCAGCTCGATATACTCATGATACATTATTAGCGAATTTACCTATTCATATCTATACAAAAAAGAAAAGAGGCACCGTGTCTAAATCACGCCTAAAACGGGTGCCTAATAGTGCTCGTTTGTTACAGGACACTGAAAATACTACTAGTCCTGACCCTAGCCCTGGCCCGAGCGGACGAGATAACGTTAGACAGTCTTAACGATGGACCAGGTATTTTGCCCTTCAACCTGGGATCCACAAAAATCATCTCACATTTCCACTCCTTTCTCCAAATTATAAATCTTAATGATATGCGCAATAGTTTAGAGACGGTTAACGAGCAATTGCAAAATCTTACACCACAATTGAAAAATATGTCGCGCTCTCTCTACGAACCCCACGTTAAATATCTAGGTACTAAATTAGAAGAAATATCGGAACAGTTAGAAACACTTGAGATAAAGCGTGTTAAAAGAGGTCTCATAGATGGTCTTGGTTCAGTTATAAAAAGCATTTCAGGTAATTTAGATTATACTGATGCATTAAAATACGATAATGCCATTACAATCTTAAAACAGAATGAAAATAATTTAGTTGCTGAAATGAATCACCAAATAAGTTTAAGTAAACAGTGGGTTTTGCGTAGCTCAAACGTTACAGATAAAATAGTAGAAAACCAAGATAAAATCGAGAAAATTATCAGTTCTATTTTAGCTAGCAATGGTAGATATGAAACAGGTACCATTAAATATGCGCATTTGGCACAGTTACTAATGATATTAGGAGACAATATAGATAGTTTGTCTAAAGAACTTGACAAATTGCAAAATTTATTGGCATTTATTAGGGCTGGAAGTATTCATAATTCTGTATTGAACTATGTTATGTTTAAGGACATGATGAATAGATTAGGTATGTTATATAATAAGGATCAATTTCTAGATATTAGTTTTAGAGAATATTTTGACATAATTAGACTAGGATATTATTATAATGGGAATAAAATAGTGATAGTTATGAAATATCTGATAGTTTATCCTACTAACTTTATCCTTTATAAATTATCCCTAGCTCCTGATCATGACAATAAGGTCCTGATTCCAACTTATCCCTTCATAGCGGTTCATGAAAAAGATCTATTGTATATAGAGACATAATGTCCGAAGTATAGCCACGGTCACCTTTGCGAGGATAATTTAAGCCACCACCATGGCAAACAATCGGATTGTATCCAGCAGCTTATACTACACCAGAAAATCTATGAGTCCTGTCAATTTACATCAGTCATCCTGTCTTCTGAAGCTATGGAGCAACTAGACGACCAACACTTCATTGTAAGCTTCCCTAAACTTACGAAAGTTCGTTTAACTCGTTCTGAAGACAACTACAGAATGCTGAAAGGAAGCTACTTATCTATCATACCTAAAGGCTGCATGCTAAGAACTACAGCGTTTACTGCAAGCAATCGTCATGATCAAACTAAGGGAAAGATATTGAAAATTATGGATTTACCAATTACAAAAGAAAATTCGTACAACGTACCAATGAAAACTATAAACCTAGATACCATTGACCTTGGCAGTTTGCATTCAAGTAACTCTGAAATCGCTCTACAAGAACCTGTAACGCTACAGTCATCAAACATTGAAGCTATATACCACACTACTATACCGGTATACATTCTACTATCCGGTACATGTGTACTCATTATCATCATTACACTTCGTCGTCAGAGACTGAACCAACTACAGAAAGCCACTGATGGAATCGATACTAAGGCTAAGGATAAGGAGGCCTGCAACACCGAGATAGATCCAGCTTCGCCATCGACACTATTTTCGACTAGAGTTTTCAAATAGTTGCCGATCTCGTGGAGGGAGATGTTATGTTACCACTTGCGGAACCCTAAATTCCTAAGACCATGAGTAACACCGCATTGTGCCCTGCACCGTGAGATTCGCCTTCTCAGCAATCCGATGGCGTGGGAACGAAGATTGTGCAATGTGCAGTGCCAGTGATTTATATTGATTTGGTGTATTGGTGAATCACTCTTGTTTCTCACATCGAACAATTGTCACGCATCTTAGTTTTAGCGATCTTATTGTAATAATTATATTAATTAAATCATTTAAGTAAATCATATCGGTTTCCTTTGCATCCTCGACTCCAGCCGAACGTAATTAATTCATGATATTAATCCTTATCCAAGTAAATAGTTTCATAATCAAGGTTGATGATGTGAAAATTGTGGTAAAGTACGTATAAGTTTAATAGCTGTGCTGATTTTTATGGTTCCGTACCCAAAGGGTAAAACGGGAACTCTATTACTAAGGATCCGCTGTCTGTCTGTCCGTCTGTCACCAGGCTGTATCTCTCATGAACCGTGATAGATAGACAGTTGAAATTTTCACAGATGATGTATTTCTATTGCCGCTATAACAAAAAATACTAAAAAACAGAATAAAATAAATATTTAAGGGGGCTCCCATACAACAATAGTGATTTTTTGCCGTTTTTATAGATAATGGTACGGAATCCTTCGTGCGCGAGTCCAAGTCGTACTTGGCCGGTTTTTTATGTTACGCTATGTCTCCATCAGTTAAACCATTATCTATAAAAACGGCAAAAAAAACACTATTGTTGTATGGGATCCCCATACAACAATAGTGATTTTTTGCCATTTTTATAGATAATGGTACGGAACCCTTCGTGCGCGAGTCCAAGTCGCACTTGGCCGGTTTTTTATGTTACGCTATGTCTCCATCAGTTAAACAAAGCGTTAAACTACGCCAAGTTACCAATCACCAATCTTTCTGTGCCAATAGCCATACTGAACTCTTAATAAACTCCCCATTTCCAATCCGAGGGGGACTATTGACCTCGAATTGAAACACATCTGCCTCTAAATCGGTGTCATTGTTCCAGTCTCCTTTAACGAATACCCTCCTTAAATAAAGCTAATCAAATTCTTTAAACCCGAGGTCGTTTAGACCTTAAATGAACCTCCTTTCTTCCCATCCAGAATTGATGTCAAGTGCAGGCGCGGCCGCGGAAACAAAAATCTCTTGACAACGATATCATGTTGGGTCCAAGTGTTTTTACCGCATCTTCGGTCGAGTACGACTCCGGACGAGATTTAGGCCTTAAGCGACGAAAGATTATTATGTTTGTGAAGTTATTGGGGCGTAAACGTCTTCAGCTTAATGTTGAAAGATTTAAATATCAAAGGCAGATTTTTGTTGGCGTTTAGAGTTGGTGCCTGTTATTTTTTTTATTACCTACTAAACCTACATTTTACGTTTTTTGTTATGAAAGTAATATCTAACTAATTAGGACTTTTTTCGAGGCAAAGTGAGGACTTTGCCTCGAAAAAAGTCGTAATTGAATTTCGATAAACCATTAAAGAAAATGTTTTATCGTATTTCAATTACAAATTGTTACCAGTGTATTAAATATACCAGTTTAATGTACGTTTTAATATTAATATGAACTTAATATAACATGATGAAAATTCAAATGAATGACATTACAATTTCATGAACAATATTCCTGGAACGAATCTAAAGGACTGGAGTACGTACAATGAGATTAATGTGGTTGTATTTGAAGCACACCACATCCACAATTATGTTGGAAACATGAGAGAGCTTTTGAACTTGACGTTTCTTCTAAATTTTTTAAATGTCCTCTAGTGACCTTTAGTTGTTCACGTGCTGTGGTAATGGCTATTTTGCCTAATGAGCTAGAATTCCTACCTAAATAAACACTATAGTTGTTTTATTGATATATTTGTTTTACCATTTATAATTCTATATACAAGGTCAAATTAAATTAACTAGCAAAACTCCGCAGACGATATGGGTATCGATGTCTAAACAATTACGTCAAATTGTAACGTTGTATTGTGCGTGTGTGTGTGTCTGTATTGTTGTTGTATTTTGTGTTTTTTTTTTGTGGGTTCATGGACTCAGTTTGTGTAGTCACTTGAAATATCAGTTTTCTTTTTATGTTAACTTCACAGACGTGATGGGTATCGATATCTATACACGATAAAACAGATTTATCAACTCATACTTCTAGTAAGAGTAGTACCAGAGTAGTACCAGCGGTCACGCCCAAAAAAAAAAATTTTTTTTATTGTGTTTAGATATCGGTACCCTTTACTTCTGAAGAGTTTCGCTAACTAATTTAATTTGACCCTGAATATACAATGTGTTACTGAGTTAATGCACAATATGAAAGTAGTTTGTTCAGAATCATTTACTGAATCGATTTCTAACAATTTTAATATACTTAAGTATTTTTTTATCCCAAAAATAATTAAAACTACGTAAATTACAGTCACTCTTCCGCTGTACAGTCAAAACAAACCAAAATGGACAGAGTAGCTACTACGCTACACCATTATACGTGTGCGTGCGTAGATTTGTAATGCAACCACAATTTTCTCCCACAATCAGTATGAATAGTTTAATAAAAAAAACAATATTTTATACATAATAGTAAAAATTCAGTGTATGTATTATGATTATAATATAATATTCTAATTAGGGCTTGGGATTGAGCTGCTCCATTTTTTTACATATTGAGGTGGTTTATTTTTATTGTTGATGTTTTTTTGCAAACTTTTATTATTTTATATACAGTGACATTTCATTATTATTTTATAAACAATGACATGAATATTTACTTGTAAAGTATTATATTATTTTAATTATTGCGAATGTGAAGACCATGTGGGTTATTGCCTTTTTTTTCCTTTTCTTTTATACTCAGTTAGTGTTAATCATGGTCTGGCAGTTTGAGTCGTAGAAGCGGCCTACCCAAATGTCCTTTCTTTGGTATTGATCGTCGCATCGTTGAACTCCTTAAGTTCTGAGTAGAGCTGCACGATTACTGACAAAGGCGTGCACTGACTGGTCAGGTCCACTCAATCTGTGTGGTTCTTTCCTCAACAGACCATTTCAGACCCCAATCTACATTGCCTTCACATGATCTGACCAAGATTATGTCTGGACTTTAAAAGAAACTGTGACCTCAATACTCAATGTCTCCCAACAGCTCACCACCACCCCCACCCCTCACCTTACCTCTGAGTTTGTTTCGGCCTTTCTTCTCAGAGTAGTCAGCTAAGAAAAGCCGACCTCATCTAGTTTTTAAAATATTATATGATTGACGTGTAAAAGTGTTAGTACAAACCTACTTACAGAAATAAAAATAATTTATCATCATCCCACTAATATTATAAAGGCGAAAGTTTGTGAGTGTGTGTGTGTTTGTTACTTCTTCACGCTCAAACGGCTGGACCAATTTTGATACAATTTTGTATGGAGGTAGCTGACACCCTGGATTAACATATAGGCTTTTTATACCGATATTTCCGCAGGATCAAGACTTACGCGGGTGAAACCGCGGGGCGCAGCTAGTATATTATAAATTAAAGTAATTTTTTGTGTCTGTCTGTTTGAACACGTTGTCCTTCTAAACTAAATAACGTATTTCGATGCGGGTTTCAACATCATTTAGAGAATCTATTCTGGAAGGTTTATGTGTATATTTCATTGATATTAAAAATACGTATAAGGAGAAAACAAATGTTCTGTCAAGTCGTAAAAACCGTAAAACTAAAAAAAAAACTTTTAGTAGCCGTTTTGAATTGGGGTGCATTAAATAAGCCTCCTTGAGTGCCCTTAAGTTACTCGAGTATTTCCACCGTACCCTGGTCAATCAGCCCCACTACAAACCCTGCTGACTGGATAGTTTTAATAAATAAAGTCTCACCACGGAATGAATGATGTTTTATAAATTTTTTTTGTTTATGTATTGTAGAATACCTTCCTGGATTCCTTTTTTTGTGTCGCATGAACTATACAAAACAATTTGATTTGATATAGATATCATCATCATCATTTCAGCCGAAAGACGTCTACTGCTGGACATAGGCCTACCCCAAAGGGGGCGGGGGGTTGCCATAATCACCACGCTTGGCATAATCGCAGTATGGTGTTAAAATACAAAAAGAACGCTGCTGCCCATTCTCTAGTAATTAGTCCCTTAGTCGCCTTTTACGACATCCACGTGAAGAAATGGGTTAGTGCTATTCTTTAGGGTCTTTAGTGGTACTCTATATGGATTCATTATATACGAGTAAAGGCATATTCAGATATAACCGATATCGCTGTCGCCCTCGGTAACGATACTAGTCCAAAGTGACAAACCAGAAGGCGAATCAGTATCGCTACCGGGCGCGACAGCTATATCGCTTATATCTGAATAGGCCTTAGTAGAAATTTTACATAGGATGACACAATGAGCGGAAATCTCAAGATACATTTATTATTTAATCTAATACAAATTGAAACGGAGAGTTTCTCTCGAGGGAGTATTATACCTATTTTACAAAGATACTATAAAGTCCATAATAAATATCAAGAAAATATTCCGGTGAGTGATCCCTTAAATTGATGCCATCTTTATTCTTTCCTTCCGATATTCAAGATACTTTTTCAACTTTTACGCTTTTGATTGCGGTTGACATTTTCCTTTCCTAAAGATACCACTATTGCTATGAAATTGATACTATTTATTGCTGTTAATTTTGAGAAATATTTGTCTAATCCTCTAAAAACTTTTTGGGCTTCAAATGATGAACACCTTTTTTATAAATTAGCCTCTTTTTAACTATCAAGCCTATTCTCACAGATGGTTGGGGGAAAGAGATTTAAGATAGCATACTTACAGAGAAGTAATGTCATAAAAAATATTGTGATCCATGTCTCAGAGAAAATAAACCGTGGTTAAGTCGTGTAGTTGTTTTATCACTACGAGATTTGCAATACCATATTGCACAATTAAGCATTATACTTCGGAAATAATTTTGTTTTGGTGGACATGAATGCGAATTGCGACTTTGACATGCAGGCGTACCACACTACACTGAGCGACTTTTGTCCACTAGGACAAATGTATCGGATTACGATTTTGTTCGCTAAGTAATTCGTTATCAAATGTTTTTGTTGTAATGATATTCGTTGTTTCGTACTTTCGTCATTAGATTATTCGTTATTGCAAACTTTCGGCACTGTGTTATTCGGCGTAGCATATTTCGAAGACACGTAGCGGACTCAAATAATTTAATGTCTTTGGTTGGGTGTCAATGAAGAAATGTTGCGGCCACGGCCATCAAGCGGTACTTCCAAGTTTGTTGCAATTACTTGGGTATTTAGTACTTCTAGTACCGCAAAATTTGAATTATTATATAAAATTCATAAAAAAAGGATTGAATATATCAGAATTTTCAATAATATGTTTAGGAAAAAGCTATATTTTTAGGGCATAGCCGCAAGTGTCGATCGATCAGGTTAAGCTAGGCTTGCCACGGTTGGTGCATGGATGGGTGACCATCTTTACATACCAAGACCTCTTCGTGCCTCGGAAAGCACGTTAAGCCGGTCCCTGCTGTCATTCGTGGATCTTTGACAGCCTTTACGGGTCATCAGAAGCCCGAAAGTTTGACAACCAGTCTTACCAAGGGGTTTCGTATTACCCAGTAACTGGGTTGTGAAGGTCAGATAGGCAGTCGCTCCATGTAAAATACTGGTATTTAGCTGCTTCCGGTTAGACTGGAAGCTGACCCCGACATAGTTGGGATAAGGCTGAGCAGATGTTGATGATTTTTAGGAAAGCAAAATGAGAATTATATGAGGTTCGATTAATTACCTGCCATTAATTTTCAAGATTGCCAGAAACTCGTTGAAGACCAAAATTCACATTGGCGTCTCGAAATGCATTCCGCTTCAAAGTTCAAAGCATATTTATTTATATAATTATTTAAACTTCTCGCACACAATAAGGTACAAATGCGGGCTTAATGCCTTAGGCATTCTCTACCAGTCAACCAAGGGTGGTGAAGAGATAAGATGGCGGGTGCTCTGATGGAGAGAAAATAATAATATTAAAAAATATTAAATTCTAACCTATTTAAATTACTATTAATAAAATAGGTGCTCAAGTACATAAATATATTATAAACTTATAATACATATACATACGTACATATTTATTATAACATATCCCTATATTAAATATATATATTAATATAATACATACAAATTCAAGGAAAGGAGGTAATTGAGATGACTCTTCGCTATTTGTTTTGTAAATAACTCTGCAATTCCCGCTTAAATGCATACCGACTGCATATAGTGCCAGTGACGTTCGAGTATCTTCTAAGTAGGTACTCGTAATTAGGGTTGCTAAGTTTTTTTATTTAATTTTCTTTTAACCTGATGCAAAGTATTATACAGGGTCAAATTTAATTAGCTAGCGAAACTCCGTGGAAGTATTGGGTATCGCTATCTAAATACGAAAAAAAGAAATATTTGATGTTTTCTTTTTCTGGTGTCAATGACCACTGGCAGTGAAGTTACTTGAAGTAGTTAAGCTTTTGTTTTATCGTGTTTAGTTATCCATACAATCACATCTGTGAAGTTTACACAGAAAAAGAAACTGATTTTGAAACTCATATTTCAACTAACTAGTCGTTGACCCCAAATAAAAAAAATGTTTTTTTTTTTCTCTTTATCTTTTTTAGATATCGATGCCCAACACGTCTGCGGAGTTTCGCTAGCTAATTTAATTTGACCCTGTATAGGTGGACCTATATTAATGTCTAATGTCTGTCGCGCTGCAAAGGAACTAAAACAAACAGGCCAACTTTGATAGGCTGGAGTGTATGACAGCTACGTCTTACACTAGCGCCACGTCATTGTGTTAATCTAGTGTGCGTGTATTTTGCGGCCAACAGTTGGACGCCATTTTTTTCGATGAGTTCACAGCTTGTCTATCTAGACATATTTACGCCTTTGAGTTGGACTTTATGCCCTTACAAAGAGAATTAAACCAAGTCATTGTGCCCTTATCATTCACATAATTCTTTTCTACGTCCTACCGACTTTTTAATATCAGCCGTCCGATACATCAACAGAAAATATTAGTTAAGACGCTGACAACAGGTGAACCACTGTCACTGTCAGACTGCATACAAAAGAAAAAGAAGCACGATGACTCAACATGATGAGGTCGCCCAGCACGATACGTAGCGGACTATGCTTGGAGTCTCTTTGAATGATTGCAAAATACGAAGTATTATTTACTTAAAAATGAGTTTAGTAATCGAAAATAAAAAACAACCAAGTTCTGCATACAAATAAGACGTTCTTGTTATTAATTAAATACCAACTGTACGTTGATATTTAATACAGATATTTTGAATTGAAACTAAAAGTAAAGGGTTAGGTTAACGTTAATTTATATCGATATTTTTTTCTAAACTTGTTTTAGTAACAACCACTTTCTGTGAAATATGTTCAAGAATAACATACTTATATTTTTTCCGCTATCACAAACTATATAGATTTGGCTATTTTTTTGTAACAAGCCTACTTTTATCATTTGCCTCTTGTCAGCGCCTTAAACCCTAATAAAACACTACGGGCTTTATTTATAAATGTTGCTTATAAGTAGTTAAGTAATGTTTAGCTATTGCTTAACCATACATTTTTTGACGTTTAAACTCCTCTCCCGCCTCTTAACTTTAAACAACGTTTATAAAATATGGGGGTAAAAGGCCCCAGGTTCAGGTCAAAAGGTTTAAGAATATACAACATGGCGCTTTGGTGGCGACATTAATTTAACACGCGTTTACGATTTCGCCTTTACGTAATATGAAGATATTTTAATTTCATTAAACGTTACTTTTTATTGATTTATTTTCAATTTTCTATCTTATAACTTAGAGCAACCTGTACATAAAGAACATTTGCCGGGGTCATGGATCATGACATCGCATCAATGAAATTAAAACGAATAACGTGCAAGGAGTAGAGGAATTGAAGAAAGGAGAGAGCTTTATCATTTAGTTTGAAAGTTTTCTTTTTTTTTTAATTTGTAATTATTTTATCTTATTATATTTTTTTATGATTAGGTACTAGCCACTAGCCCGTGTGTTGAATTAATGTCGCCATTGCGGCGGCGCGCACCGTGTTGTTTAGACTTCACCTTTAAGGGTTCAAAAGCTATTTAAAATCTTGTAAATTTAGATCAAGACTACATAATTATATATCAACTATCGTGAATGTGCTCCTTTAGGTCAACTTTCGCTACACTACGTCCCATCTCCGATATCACATACAACTTTTATCCCGTACTGAACGTGACACCCCTACTATCTTACTTCATCATTTTCACTGAACAATTTAATTTGGCGGCCAATAAAATTGACGCTCACAAAGGTCGATAATATTATAAAATATTAAAAATATCTTTTTCAATATTTCGTTTTACCTGAGTACCTTCATCATTTCAGTCGAAAGTCGTCCACTGCTGGACATAGGCCTCCCCCAATGGGGAGGGGGGGGACTTGCTGTAATCGCCACGCTTGGAAGGCGGGTTGGCGATTTCAGTATGGTGTTGAAATGCATAGAGAACGCTGCTGCCCATTCTCTAGTAAGTACCTGAGTACCTTATTTCCAAGTAAAGTATCTGAATAGCTATTCAAATACTGCTTTACGACTTTTCAGCTGTAATGATAAGGAATCTAAACATGGAAATAAAAACGTTGAAATAAAAAAAATCTTTTATATGTTTTTGACGACTTTCAGTCCCAATTGACCTGATTTTGTGGCGTAGTGACCCAGAAATGTATTACTTTTATAATCTGATAAACTCACATGTATTTTTCAGTAGTAGATTTTCAAAGAAGGAGAAAATTTTCGCAGGCCGATTCCCGGCCACCATAGCAGCCGCTGGCTTGCGGACGGTGAGTGATGGGTAGCTCGCCGTCCGATAAGGACCAGGCCCGGGTCGGCGGTATCTTGTGTTCCACGCGCGTCTCAAATATTTCAGCACAAATTGACGGGGTCCATTAGGGCCAATGCCTGCCAGGGTTGCGGGTTTGTCTGAAAGGGATATCGTGGCCCTGGCACACAGGCAACTGAAGGAACACGGGTGGGTTTTAGTCAGTAAAACTCTGACACGTCCTCCCGCTCCGCCCAGAGCGGGAGAAGTTATTTTGATAATTTCCCACCCATAAAAAAAGCCTGTAATCCCCGAAGGGTTAGGCAGAGGTGCACCTATAGTACACCCACATTTAGCCTTAGGGGGCGAGCCTATTGCCATCAACCGGGTACAAATTCAGACTCCCTACTGCTACTGAGAAATTCCTGATGGAAAAACTGAATAACACTTTGCTCGACCTGGGAATCGAACCCAGAACCTCGTGCTCGGCAGTAGCCTTTGGGACCACTATACCAAAGAGAATTTTAATTATACAAATTAAATTATAACCATGAAACACAGAAATAGGCAATTTTAATTAGAAAACTGGAACGAGTCAAAACTTTTAGAAGCATCTGCAAACTCGAACGGATTACGAATTAAAGTGATTTTGTTGAAACCTAATTAGGAAATTCAAATTAGACTTCTGAGTTATTACGATGAAAGCTAAATTATTTATTACTAGTTGTTGCCCGCGACTTTGTCTGCGGTCTAGGATAAAACGTAGCCTATGTCCTTCTTCAAGTCATGGTATACCTATATGCCAAATTTCATCCAAATCGGTTCAGCCGTTTTATCGTGAAAGCGTAACAAACAAACACACTTTCGCATTTATTATACGAGCTGCGCCCTGCGGTTTAACCCGCATAAATCTCGATCCCGTGAGAACATCGGGATCAAAACTAGCCTATATGATTATACAGCGTGGCGTGCCGTGCCCCTAGCTTCTGACGTTTCATAACTGCCCATGTGTGAGTGTGTGAAATTAAAATATTTTTGATGTAATTTTTTTATTTTGGTGCTTTGGTGGACATTAATTTGACACACGTATACGGTTCCGCCTTTACGCTTTATAAAGATATTTTCATTTCATTAAACCTTATTATCTATAGATTTAAAAACAATTTTTTAAATAGAATCTTGGAGCAAAACGCTGCGCTGTTATTTACCGGGGTCATGTATTATAACATCGCATCAATGAAATTAAATCGAATAACGTGCAAGTAGTAGGCGAATTGAAGGAAGGAATAAGCTTTATTATTATATTTTTTTTATTTTTTTTTTATTTATAATTATTTTATCTTATTATGTTTTTTTTTATGATTATTGGCCACTAACCCTAACCGTGTGTTGAATTAATGTCGCCATTGTGGCGTCACGTTGTGTATGTCGGCGCGGGCATGTCAGTGGCGCGCACCCACAAGTTTTTCTCCAACCAAAAATCGCTCAACGCGCCTAAAGAGGTCAAGCGCACTATATTTAGTGCTTACTGCACGTCTTTTTACTCCTGTTATCTGTGGGCTCATTATACTCAGAAATCATACGGCACCCTTCGCGTTCAATACAATAACGCATTCAGGGTGCTGATGGGATTGCCTCGATACTGCAGCGCATCATAATGTTTGCTGACGCTCGCGTTGACTGCTTCTACACTGTGATGCGGAAGCGGTGCGCATCCATGGTTAGTAGGGTGCTGGGCAGCACCCTACTAACCATCCTGTTTATGGTAGCAAGTACGCTAGATTGTGCGTATGTGAGTCACTGCTGCAAGATATCGGCGGGGCCTGTCACCTTGCAGCAGTGATGTCACGAATAGTTTCTGTGTTAATGTTTTACTAACATAGTTTGTAAGTATTTTGTTACTAACACTATGAGTCTTGTTACTCGAATTAAATGATTAAATTAAAGAAGAACCAAAACCAAAAACGACCAAAAAAACTACTACACACTACTACTCGTACACATCTTTTGTTGTCATAACACTTTCCTTATCTATTATTGCGCCATCCATGATAATTATGATTACGTAATTTAACCAAAAGCAACTAAACGTCAAACAAATAGTTTTCTGACAGCTGCATGCACAGATTATACGCCGGTGGCGCGTACGTCGTTACCGACGAAACGAAGTGTTGCCATTGTAAATAATATATATTATAAACTTTATCTAAGAAGTTTATATTTATTTTGTTTCTTATTTATAATCTCACTGTATGCTGCACCGGTCAACGTCATCACGTCGACGCCGGCTATCGCTGAAAACCAGCGCTGGGGCTGTCTCGAATAGGGTCGCAGCATTATGCTGAGCGGTGGCCGTTTTGCGTGGATGTGACGCACATTTTCCCCCTACTTGTTCTTTTTGTATCTATGTTCTTTCTTTACGTCATGTTTACCGCAAATAAACGTATTTTCTTTCTTTTCTTCTTTTCTTTCTTTCTTTCTTTTATTTTCTTTCTTTTCTTTCTTTTACTTCAAAAAAGTTAGCTTTTCGAATTACCTTCTGATATCAAAAAAAATATTGTGTTCCTACCTACTACAGGTTTCTAACTTCCTGTATAAAAATAATTACAACCCATAAACGTAGAGTACCTAATTTCCTAAAAACTTAATAAAGCCAGGCGTCTGCTTGCAATAAAAGTAACAAGGTAATAAACAGTTAAAATTAAGTCGTTAACTTAAAAACAATCAACAACTTTATCAAATTATATCTAAACTGCTTTTGCCTTGAACGAACATTTTAATTTCTTTATGTGCCTATTATTTTTATTTTATAATAAAATTAAGAATATACTATGTATATTATATTTTATAGGTAGAATATTTTTTCTTTTTTTTTGAGGAGCTCGTGGCTAACTAATAACAGCCGCAGGGGTCGATCCATCAAGTTAAGCTACGCTTGCCGGGGTTGGTCCGTGGATGGGTGACCTTCTTTACATACCGAGACTCCTCCTTGCCTTGGAAAGCACGTTAAGCTAGTTGGTCCCGGCTGTCATTCGTGGATCTTTGACAGTCGTTACGGGTCGTCAGAAGCCCGAAAGTCTGACCAGTCTTACCAAGGGGTATCGTATTACCCAGTAACTGGGTTGTGGAGGTCAGATAGGCAGTTGCTCCATGTAAAATAGTGGTATTCAGCTGCATCCGGTTAGACTGGAAGCTGACCCCAACATACTTGGGGAAAGTCTAGGCAGATTGATTTTTTGACCTATTTTTATTATTTTTGACCTATTTTTATTATTTTTGACCTATTTTTATTATTTTTGACCTATTTTTATTTATTTATTATTTATTTATTTAACAGTTTATGTACACACATATATACAGACAAGAAAAACGAGGAACAGAAAAATACGTACAAAGGTGATGCTTATTTCTAAAGAAATCTCTTCCAGCATACCTGCGACAAGGAAAGTAGACGAAGAGATGTAGACAACGTGTGTAAGATTAAAAGAGAAAACATAATACATAAAATCAAAGAAAGAAAAGAAAGAAAGAAAATACATTTATTTAGCACAGACTAAGGCACACAATATAACATAAGTACAGCATGTAAAAAATAAAAAAAAACAAGTAAATAGTGTAAAGTGCGACCAACATAAAAAACTTACTAATATTATTACTATACTAATCACTAATTTAAAAATAAACACACAATAAGAGAAAATACTTACATACATACTTCTAAAATAAATATCACTAAAATATATAAAAGTATAAAATAATAAATACATAATATGCAACTATGACGAAGTGGAAAGATAGTGTTCTTTGACTCTTCTTTTAAAAACTGCAACGGTTTGGCAGTCCCTAATTTCAGGCGGAAGTGAATTCCACAACCGAACCGCGTGCACAGAGAAGGAGTAGGAGTAAAAGTCGGTAGAGTGGGGAGGTAATTTAAGGAGATTTCTGGGATGGGGGTTTATTATTTTTGACCTATTTTTATTATTTTTAATACAGGGTCGAATCAAATTTGATAGCGAAATTCCGCAGACATGATGGGTCGACATCGAATCGATATCTAAACATAGGTAATAAAACAAAAATAAATGAATTTGATGATGATTTTTTTTTTGGGTCATCAACCGCCGGTATTGTCTCTCTTCTTCGTCGTTCCCCCAAAGCTGAGGATCGCGACCACATACGACGCGTCTCCAAGTTATGCAGTCTTCTGCAGTGTGGACCGCTCGGTAAATGCTACCTCCATGCCTTCTTGATCGCGTCGGACCATCTTGCCGGTGCTCTGCTTTGAGCGCGTTTTCCTACCACCCGGCCCAGTATCAGAAGCCGGTAGTGTAGTCACTTAAAATATTAGTTTTTTTGTGTGTAAACTTTACAGATGTGATATTATGGGTATCGATAGACAAAAAAAAACCGGTCAAAAGCGAGTCGGACTCGCGCACCGAGGGTTCCGTACGTATATATGATGTTGATGATTTCTAAAAAACTGTGCAATTTAGAGACATCGTTTTATTTTTCCTGTAATCTTTACATACACTTCTATCACATAGAATAATTTCAGATTTTTATCTATGCAAACTTCGGAGATAAGGGGGCGGAACGATATTTTTTTTATACATTTTTCATCAACAGTCGGAAACTGTGCTGCCTAAAATAAAATAAAATAAATTTTAGGAATGTGCAAACAGCGTTCTTTCATATGATATCCCAAATGCCCTAGTAGCCTCACTTAAAATTTTTAAGACCCCCTTTCAGTCCCTTTTGCAAAAAGATATATATATATTTTTTCATTCCTTTCTTTTTTTGCAAAGTAGTTGGGCTAACGTCATCTAAAACTATTTTAAATTTCAAGTTGATAGCATCAGTAGTTCTCGAGATATTCAGGTGTGACAGACAGACAGACAGACTTAGTCTCACCATAAGGGTGGGTTCTTTTTTACCATTTTGGTACGGAACCCTAAAAACTGATATTTTAAGTGACTCACTTAATACTTATATCAGTTTTTTTTTTCTATAAACTTCACAGATATGATGGGTATCGATATAATCATCTCCAAATCGGCTTATAAGCGACGGAGTTCTGAGGTAAAAAATAATAAAAAATGAAAAAATACAGGCTACTTGAGAACCTTCTCCTTTTTGTGAAGTTAGTTAAAAAACATAAAACATTTAAGGAAATCAATTCATTAAACTTGAAAATGGAGACCTCTATATTACTAACATTATAATAAAAACATCTAGTTAAAAAATTACGTACTTCCTTCACAATGGCGTAATTTCCTAGCAAAAATGGCACCCTACCTTACATTATGATATTAACGTAGTAACAGTACTTTATCGCCTTATTAAAATCTCTAAAAGATCCGATTACCGCCGCCAATAGTCTCGCTATAATTCTATGTAATAACAAGAGGTAATCACGGCGTCAGCCCTAAGTTACGTGACAAACGGGCATGTTCGAACACGCTGTCAACCTCAGTACGAGTGGTCACGCTAGGAGGGATTGCAAGTGTGTAAATACCTATTTGTATGGGTTATAAGAAGGCTTTTGCCTATCACAAAAATTGTTTGTTGTAGCTTACTGTTTAATAATAGTAGAAAAATTACAGACCACAAAACATTTGTCTAAAACGTAATAAAATTATAATAATGATTTTTTTGCAAACAAAACCGTGACACTTTAGGTAATAATCACTACATTATAAAACAAATCATGTACCATTTCGTACTTGAAAACCCTAATAAGGTCCCATTATACAAGTAACGGCTGCTAAATATCAATCCCGCTATAATTATAATAATGTAACAACAAGAGGTAATCACGGCATCAGCTTTAAGATACGTACCAAACAGGCATATTCGTCACTTATGAGTACGAGTGTTCACGCTACAGATCTACAAGGGACTGCAAGGGCGTAAATAATTGTGTGTGTTTATTAGGAAGATTACATCGATCATAGATATTGTTTATTGTTAACTTACAGATAATAAAACACATAACAAAAACCAAAAAAATACAAATAATTCTTGTGTATAATAAAAAAACCAAGCCGTGTCATTAATTATGATATGATACAGTTATATAAACGTGTAGGAACAATTTCGAAACTCATAATAACCTCATTGCCACTGCAAGAGGTAATCACGGCGTCTGCCCTAACTTATGTGACAAACATGTTCGAACACGCTGTCAGCGATAAAATCACCCCCGCGAGTGGTCACACTACTGATGTACAAGGGATTGCAAATACTTTATAATAGAAATACTTTTATACGATGATAGGAAAAAACTTACGATCAATGACGTAGTATCAAAAAAATACCAGAAAACGTTCAGACAATAGCGGAGGTATCTGTCTGTCCCAAGCCCAAAATAACAATGTACTTGCCAAAACCACCATAATGACTCTCTTCCATAATTATGTATATTTTCGTACATGATGATTTCGTTATTAAAATCTCATTACTACCTACTGCTAATACCTCTATTTCTATAAAGGCTTCTACAGGCCAGCGCGACTCGCGACGCGACACAAAGGCACCGCTCGTCGCGCGACACGCGGGGTCTTTGTGTCGCGCCAGTATGTAGAAGCCTTTAGTCTATTTCTATATAATTGTTAGGTTAAGTTTGTAAACTTACCAAGGTCAGCACTAAGCTTTTTTGAGACACACTTTGCATTAGTATCTAAATAAGGTACTATTAATGGGCTATTAAAGGGGTTGTTTGTGTATGTGAGCTTAATTTTTTGTAAACGCACCCACAATACAGGAGATTTTCCTAGTGCGGGGCAACGTTAAAAAAAAAATACAGTAAGAGGAAAATTAGTTCATACACACACTTCACATGAACACTATCTTTCAACTTCGTCATAGTTGCGTTAATGTATTTGTATTTTAAATTACATTTTTTTTATTAATATTCTAGTCATATTTATTTTAGAACCATGTAAGTATGTTAGTAAATTATCATATTATTTGTTTTATTTTATTAAGTTACATCTTTTTTATTTGTTATCAAATTATGTTTTTTATTCGTTGTCTACATCTCTTTATCTACTTTCCTGTTTCAGGTATGCTGGAAGAGATTTCTTTAGCAATAAGCATCAGCTTTGTCTGTTCCATTTGGTGCCAGACGTAAAGAATAGCACCATCCCATTTCTTCCCATGGGTGTCGTAAAAAGCGACTAAGGGACTTTCTAGAGAATGGGCAGCAGCGTTCTCTATGCATTTTTAAAACCATACTACGATCGCCAACCCGCCTGCCAAGCGTGGTGATTATGGGTAATCCCCCCCTTTTAGGGTAAGCCCTAAGTCCAGCAGTGGACGTCTTTCGGCTGAAATGATGATAAATGATGATCACCTTTTTACGTATTTTTCTGTTCTTTTCTTCTTGGCTGTTTATATATTAAGTGTGTGCATAAATGAATAAATAAATAATGGAAACAAATAAACTTGTGTGAATTCCTTCAAGCGTAAACTATTTTAGTCAGATTATAAGATAAGTAAATACATTTAGCTCTTAATCCAACAGATACTGCTAATAATGTTGGCCTAATAAATTTAACTTTAGGCTTATCTAAGCCTACCCAGTAGCGAAGTTTGGATGAGGAAACATGTAGTCTGACATTATAATTTATCAGATTGATCTTAAGACGGAGATGTATGCCAGTGACCTTGAGTAGTTAGCTTGTGTGTTCTGTACTGAGCTCACGCATCGCGTCGTACGTTCAATCAGTAATAGGACTCGCCCATCAAGGAGCGCTGTCCCCAATTTGACGCATTATTAATTTATTATACACAAACCAAAAGGTATTTTAATAAAACACGTATACTAAAAGATCAATAATTAAATTATCTTTAAATTGGTGAAGGTTTTAGAAAAATATGCTTGGTAGATTTTGCGCCATTCTCAGTTTTTTATCCACGTCAGACATAACTTTACAAATTAATTTCACCATGTAATAAAAACATAATCTAAAATATTCACATATTAAATTATTGAAAAAATGCTCTAATTTAACATATATTTTTTTCAAATCATTAACACTATTCGTTTAGACGTGATCTTCAGAATAAAATCATTAAAATTCTGTTATCGTCGCCTTAAGGTACGTAACCGAACTAATCATGTGCTATTTATATGTACTATAGTAGTAAAAAAATAGGCCCGTTTTGACATTTAACTTGAATCGATTTATCGTGAGTATCGAGTGCCGAGACGTATGATTACTTGATTAGTTACGTTGCGATGGTCAATCGCGCGCACAACTTTAATTATGTGTTAACTGTTACCATATTGCCACAAAAACCTTTTTTGGAGCAGTTGATTTCGCGCAGGCTTCCTTGTTAATGTGATATTTATGGATATTGATTGGCTTCGTTTCATAATACTCGTATTTATACTCAACAAAAACTGTCACGTCCTCGACGGAGGCAGAAAACAATTTCCTCGTGATCCTGTATCTTTTAAAACTTCCACTAGTCAAAAGAGAATAAAGATCTATAAGCTTAAAATACGCCCCCGAAATTGCTCGCAGCTTGTGCAGAAAAATAGCTTTTAAAACCATATTCCCTTTTAGAAATAAGTTAAACAGAAATAATGCGACACATCGTCCGCTGCAGCACAATATAGCAAATTATTTCCCGTCCTATTCTGCCCTAGATTCCTAATTGCTTGCTCTGAGAGCACCTTAATGACTTCCCCCCAATTTTCGACAGGATTTTGTTTTAAAATGACTGTTCCAGGCACTGGCGTTCAGCTATTGTGCCAAGTTACCATTGTGTTGAAAATAAAATTTTAATAAAATCTTTGTTTGTTTGCAAAGGATTTTTTTATTTCAGTTTTATTGTTTATGAGTTTATGGATGAAAGAAGCCGTTTCCAAGCAGTAGGACAGCAATAACTAGGAAGAAAAAAATAAATTGAATTGCGCTTTGCTGAATATTTTAAGGAAACAAAGGTTTTTCACGTGATGAACGAGGAACTTGCATCTAGCAAGCCAAATTCGTGGAGCTACTTTTGGACATACGTACAAAACCAAACAATATGATGTTGCTATGTTGTTGCTCAACTATCTATTATGTCCAACGGTCCGTCTTTTGAATAAAGGGTCACAAACTCGATTTCCACTTCGTCCCAAGTATTCGTGAGACCTTAACCAGAAATTCCCTGAAAAAAATTTGGCTAATTACCCACATTTTCTTCGTCTTGTCTCTTTTTCGCTCCAGATAATCACGACATGCCGTCCTACTTCCACGTGTCATCTAATATTAGTGTGACATTGTTATGTTTTCGAAGATCAAATGTCGAATAGGTACGTCTACGTACCTATCTAGGTACGTCTTTTACATATAATGTCATTGCTCCTACATTTATCCCAATTAATTTGATTTGGTGTCGGAACAGCGCGTGTCCATCCGTAAATCTGTATCAACAGCCATCACGGTATTCAGTTCTCCTCATTCTAAGCTTAGCAACTTTCATACAACCATTGTTTCTTTCGTGGATCACGGCCCACTGCCTCTCACAGAGAAGAGGCCTGTGTCCCAGTAGGGGGAACATTATAGGCTGATTATGGTTATCTTAAGGCGGCGATAACCGACTTTTAATGATTTTATACTGAAGATCACGTCTAAACGAGTAGAGTTAATGATTTGAAAAAAATATGTATTAAATTAGAGCATTTTTTCAATAACTTAATATTTGAATATTTTAAATGATGTTTATATTACATAGGGAAATTAATTTGTAAATTTATGTCTATAGAACGAAAAAACTGAGAATGGCGCAAAATCTACTAAGCGTATTTTTCTGAAACCTTCACCAATTTAAAGATAATTTAATTATTGATCTTTTAGTATACGCGTTTTATTAAAATACCTTTTGTGTTGTGTATAATAAATTAATAATGCGTCAAATTGGAGACAGCGCTCCTTGATAGGCGAGTCCTATTACTGGCTGAACGTACGACGCGTTGCGCGAGCTCAGTGCAGAACACGCAAGCTAACCACTCAAGGTCACTGGCATATGTCTGAGTCTTAATGTGTGGTCATATTTAAGGGTGGGGTGCAGACCATCAAACGGAACAACTTTTGACACTGTACCCATGTAAAACTTCATTATCTACTTGTCCGAAATTTATGGATCAGCTGATTATTTATTCGCGATAAAAATGTTGGTGCCATAGACAAAGTTGTTCAGTATGATGGCCTGTATCACACCCTTAAATATTACCACACTTTTCTAATACACGCTGTACAAGTACATACCACCTATCCATCGTAATTTGTTATCTAACAAGAGCAGAGCCAAATATCTGTGTACTCGTAGATATGACAAGACTTAGCGGAACTAACTCAATCATAAGATGCAGGCATTAACCAATGGGGATTAAGTGAAGGAAACGTAAACTTTAAGGAGACACGCACACTTGACGTTATGCGGGTTGTTAGGCGACTTTTATTGAACTGGCCTCGTAAGAAAAGTAAATAGGAATGAATTCTAAGATTGCTTGAAGTTATATTCAACTTATAGCTTAAAATTTAAACAACTTCCGTTCGCCTCTTTCCATAACGCTCTCGTCACGCATTCACCAGCTCCCCAAGTCAAGCGTGCGTAAAGAAGTTTTACTTCAAAAAACATCCGTGACTCGACGCGACTTTTCACCTTCCAAACGCTAAACTGTGTCTTGTCACTTGTCACCATACGCGTTAGCCTTAGGTTCTATCCTAATGCATCCGCCAGAACACCATCCGTATCAGCTATGCTGATAGTGATCCATTAACGGAGAGGCTTGGCTTACACAAGTACGAGTATGTACTAGGTCAATATTTATGAATCAATCATCCTTCACGCAACAGAGATCGGCAGAGATTGAAGTGACGTGGGTTCATAAGGATGTGTGTGATTCTTAGAATTTTTTCTGGGAAAATCCGGACCCTTACTGGAGGGAAAATTAATCTGATTGTAGCTACATAGGTATGTACACTGAGAAGATTATAAGCTAAGGACGTTCTATTATTTTAGGCAACTTATTGGGTTCTAGGGTTCAATTTTAGGTTAAGTTCTATCTACAAATCTACCAGTAAACAAATTAAAACCCTTTATAAACCCTCATGTCATCCATATTTAATTTTTGTTTAACCCATAAAACCGATGGCTAGTCATATTTAATTTTATTACGTAGCGTTTTGTGGTCTTGTAAATTTGCTCCAGTCATGCAATGAGGTTGCATATAATGGCTTTATTATCATAAATTCACACAAAATAAATGGACCCTATTCGTGATTTCCCAACACTAATATTGTTGAAAAACGTCGGCTTAGTGATGCGAACACACCACTCTTTTCTGCTCGGTAAGACGATTCGATATTCGATTGTGCTCGAATCGGATTCTCGAACATTCGGATAACGGGCTGAGCTCAATAGCTTCTCAATATGAAGTCCGATCCAGTTCTGATGGAATCTTTTAAAATGAAAGCTTTTAAGTTTAGTAAGAGCCAGTTTTGGACGATCCTTTGAAATCTACGTTGAGAACAAGTATTCAAGGCGTCATTATATAAGCTTGAATAATATTTTATAGTTAATAAGTGTGTAAAATAAGAGTCAAAGAACACTATCTTTCCACTTCGTCATAGTTGCATATTATGTATTTATTATTTTATACTTTTATATATTTTAGTGATATTTATTTTAGAAGTATGTATGTAAGTATATTTTCTTATTGTGTGTTTATTTTTAAATTAGTGATTAGTATAGTAATAATATTAGTTAGTTTTTTGTTTTGATTTTATTTATTATGTTTTCTCTTTTAATCTTACACACGTTGTCTTACATCTCTTCGTCTACTTTCCTTGTCGCAGGTATGCTGGAAGAAATTTCTTTAGAAATAAGCATCACCTTTGTACGTATTTTTCTGTTCCTTTTTTCTTGTCTGTATATATGTGTGTACATAAACTATTAAATAAATAAATAAATAAAAAAGACCTTCTTTGAAAAAAGTTAAACGCTTTTGCCCGCGGTTTCACACACGTGGAGGTCGGAAATTATCCTACGGGAATGTACTATCGGTATAAAAAGTATTGTATGCCCTAACCCAGGTCATGGTATGCCCTTGTGTCAAATTCCATTCAAACCTATTCAGCCGTTTTAACGTGAAAGCGTAACAAAATGAACAAGTAAACTCACTTTCGCCTTAATAATATTACCAGCTGAAACCCCGCAGTTTCACCCACATAAGTCTCGATCCCGTGAAAATATCGGGAAAAAATGTATCCTAATCCAGATCATAGTCTACCCAAGTGCCAAATTTCATCGAAATCTGTTCAGCCGATTTAGCATGAAAGTGTAACAAACAAACTCACTTTGCGTTTATAATATTAGTTAGGATTAGTTAATAGGATGGATTATAAAACGATTAGAAAACTTCAAACAAAAAATTAGTTTATTGGTTTGTTTGCTTTTTGGTAATTGGTTTGTTATTGGTTGGTTGGTTTTGGGTGTACGTAGGCGAAGCAAAAGCAGTATGTAAGGAGCGTAGCAAGTGGCGTTTTATAGTTTCTGCCTACCCCCATGGGAAGTAGGTGTGAGTTTATGTATGTATGTAAAAAAATATGGTTTCTAACCTACCTACTTATGATCAAATCAGCGGCAGCGTATTTTCAATTTAAGAAGCTATTTATAATTTCTTGAGAAATTTTATATTAAAATTAAGATATATAAAAAATTTAAATTAAGCTTTTTATATTAAAATTAAGTCCCCACCTTCGTAACACCATGATAATTAAGGTCTCAAAAATTAATCGACTTTCGATAAACAGTAAAACGAAAAAGAATGTTCCCTTCCCTATCCCATACGGTAACCACGAGCAGATTTATTGTTTGTTTACCGAACGATAATGCAGTTATGAAATACCGAATACCACTATGAAAATACCGAATTCCATTTGGTAATATAAGGTAACGGAATAGTATGTTCATTTTACCTTGAATGGTGTTTAGAAATCTGATGCTTGCGCATACCTGGAACAGAAATATATGAACATTACAATTTTGCACATTTATCGTTGGTATATTATTATCTAATACTAGCTGTGCCCCAAAATCGTCAAATCTCTTTGACGACATTCAATCTCAATGATGAGTTGCAGTCGTTTAGCTTCTTTACACACGGTATCGTTTAAAGGCTTCTACATACCAGCGCGACTTGTCGCGCGACGTGACACGGCACAAAGGCCCCGCGTGTCGTGGGAGGAGCGGTGCCTTTGTGTCGCGTCGCGTCGCGCGACAAGTCGCCCCGGTATGTAGAAGCCTTAACAAAATAAAGGTTTTTACCTTTCCGTTCGACTTTGATTTCGTAAATATATACAGCGTGCTGCTTCACTGGCGATATTAATTTAACACACGCATACAGTTTCGCCTTTACGTTTTATGATAATATTTTAATTTCATTAAACATTATTATTTATTGATTTAATTACAATTTTCTCAAATAGCATCTTGGAACTTAAAGAACTTAACCCTGCACAGAGGTAATTAGCCTGGGTCATGGATCATAACATCTAATCAATGAAAAAAAAAATTTTTTTTTTCTTTATTTATTTAAAGGGGCTTTTACGCATAGCGTATGTCAGTCCCATCGTATCCTAAACAATAGTAGGTACTTAACAACACGTGGGCCATGAATTTGAACAAACCCTTCGCATCGTCGCCATTTGGTTGGGATAGAATTGGAATTAAATTGGATGGAATAGGAATTAAAACAAATAACTCGTAAAGAGTAGACGAATTGAAGGAAAGAGAGAGCTTTATTATTTTGTATGATTTTTTTAATTTTTATAGTTATAATTATTTATCTTAATATAATAATATTCAAAAAATAACAAAAGAATATTTTTTTTTTTTTTTTATTATTTTTACATAAAATATTTATAATATATATATATGATTACTGGGCCCTCGCCCTACCAGTGTGTCAAATTAATGTAGCCACTGTAGTGGCATGCTGTAAAACACTTCTAATGCCTTAAACTGTCGAAATAAAAATTGGTGCTTTTGGTGGTTTTAACCTGTTTCTCTCCTCACCTCTCTCCTAAATCAAGCTCAAACATTGCATTGCACTCATGTGATCAGATGTAACAACATTCAAGGGATGCGTAACCGGACATAAACCCTGTAAGGCCACAGGAATTTACAAAATATTAAAATTAAAATTACTTTCCATTTAGTTGAGTAATAAAGAGAAATTACCTATTATCTAGCTAAAACTATTTATAACTGCGCCCCGCGGTTTTAAACGCATACATCTCGATGCCGTGGGAATATCGGGACAAAAAGTATTTTATGTAATAACCCAGGTCATGGTTTATCCATGTGCTAAATTTTACTCAAATCCGTTCAGCCGTTTTAGCGTGAAAGCGTATAAAACAAAAAACAAACACACTCACTTTCGCATTTGTAATATTAGTTAGGATAGTATATTATATTCAGTTCAATATTCAAACACTTATAGGTTTGATTTGGTTAAACTATACTTGTATAAAGGTTGTGCCACACTAAACTGCTTGACTTATTTATCATTCATGGATGACCTACGTACGTATCGATTTTGGAACGGATTAAAGGTCCGTATCTCATTAATTTTGATTCGGCCAATGTTACAATCGACGAGTAATAGCACAAACAATTCTCGCAAGAAACAAGCTTCCTACATCTTACGTAAACATGTAACCTTTTACAAAGGCAGGACAATACAATCCAGTAACTTGCACAAAAGTATGCAAGTTACTACTTTTGTTTTTGTTAATACTTTTGTGCAAGTTACTGGCTTGTGTCGTCCTGGCTTTGTTACTTTGTGATTATTAATATAATGATCGTGATCATCTTTGGAGCGATAATTGGGCCTGGTCCTTATCGGACGGCGAGCTACCCATTGCTCACCGTCCGCAAGCCCGCTCCCACGGTGGCCGGGATTCGGCCTGCGGCTCCCGACGACCAGGGCGTCTCCTGCGGCGACTAGGGGTGTGAGGGCGCGAATTTTGCCTCTACCTCACGCGTTCCGCGAATATTACTGCTTCGCAGAAGGAGGTGACAGACTCCCATTACACTTTCCATGTCGTCATGAGATCCCGCTGGAGCTCTGTCCACTGTGCCGGGATTTCTGACGGCAGCGGAGTTACGCCCCGGCGTTTTGCCTCCTCGCGCCACTTCCATATGTGCGCGAGTACTTTTGCCTCCAGATCCAATAGCAGCAATCCGGCAAGGAGGCTCGCCGCCTTACTGGAGACCGTGGGGTATCCCCGGACCAACCTGATGGCCTGGCGACGCTTTGGGCTTGTGTAACCCTTGCTTGTGTATAACTTTGCTTAAGTGTGTAGAATCCGTTCTTCTTCTTAACGGTGTGATGGCAATCTTAATTGTGTCAGCCTATGGCACAATGGCATGCAAGCTACTTGCCTAATTTTGTGCAAGTTTAATTTATTTATTTATTTATTCTCAGTTACTGGCTTGTGTATTCCTGGCTAAATAATGTTCTTCTTCTTAACGGTGTGATGGCAATCGTAATTGTATCAGCCCTGTAGTTAACAACTCTACTTCCTTGCAGAGTAGTGGGGCTATAGAGGCAAGATAAATAGATAGATCCCAGCGGGGCGAGCACGAACTACTGTGACGTGACTTGATTTACACATTTTATCACAGTTTAAGCGATAAAACTGTTTTGTCATAAAATGCTAGTACAAATTGACATGACATAATTTATCATGTCTTGTCACAAACGTCTTGGCACGGCCGTGCTCGGCTCGCAGGTCGAATGTGTGGTTTGTACAGCCTCATTTAAAAACGATTTGCTGCCAACTAAAATACATGTAGCAATTAATTTCCCTGGCTGTAGGTACCTACAGTCACGAAAATGAATTATTAAGAAAATTGTCTCCGTGTTATAGCCATTTCACACCACAATCCAAAAATATTTTATGAATTGAATATACTGCCAATATAAGTTGGTAGTCAATTCCCCGACTGTACTAACACACGTTCATTTAATATTTCCTAAAATAGCAACTTACATCAGGTAGCTGCATGTACTAGGCACTTGTTCGAACGCTTGGTTAAACAAGTAGAAGCTAAGTTATTCTCTAAGGGTAACAGACCAAGTTACCCTCACTTGGGACTTAAAACTTTTGCGGGTTGAGAACTTACTAAATTCATATTTTTTGTTCTTTATTTTTGAACCAGCATTTTCTTAATTGTTACATTTTGGGAAATATTTAAATGCAGTTCTAAGATTAAAAAATGGAGACATTGGAAGAAATCCAGGTGATTTTTTTTTTTAATTATGATATAAGAAATATCTTAGACCCAGTAAAAAGTTAAAAATAAGGTCTGTAGGGAAAATTAAGAAGACTAGTTAGTAGGTTAACAAATCACATTATTAAGAGCTACCCAAATCCATAGTCCAATATCTTTGTGTCCATATCCTGCAATAGTCCTACACCAACCGGGGGTTGTCCTTGGGTGCACTTGCATACTGCGTACAGGGATAATCGTCGATTGGTGCGTAAAAGCGTCTAACTCGTCCGCCTCTGCGTATTGGCTTCGGCCCCTCGTACGCCTTTCAAAGGTCCGGGACTCCAGGGTCCCAAGATATGTTAAAAATACTGCTAAGCTTGGACCTTGTTCCTGATTCCAATGGGCCGTTATTTTAATACATTATAAATTTTTATTTTATAAATAATAATAATAATAGCTGGCAACACCAACGTCAACAAACGTCTCCAAACTGGATCTTATAATTTTCATATTTTTTAGCAGTTTTAATAATTTTCAACTCAATATTATAGTTTATATGTGCTTTAAAAAAAAACCCGAAAGAAGTCTGAAACCAATTTATCCCAAAAAAACACCATATTTTATTTAAGACATGAATAAAAAACTGCCGATTAAGAGATGACATCTGTCATACCATGCCACTGAAAAACAGAAAATAATAATGAAAATTTTATCGAGATGTTGACGAGATCAGCCGTAAGAAGTGCACGCCCACCACCTCCGGACTCTTCGCTCAGCTCCGCCTCGCCGCCGCCGGTACCCAGCCTTACTGTGACGACACCGGCCGCGGTAGTTGCGTCGAGCTCGAGCGACGAGTATTTCTCCCCGCCCACGACGCCACCACCTGCTCGTCGACGGGGAGGACGCCGGCCGCCGGATGGTTTAGGACCTCGAGGCCCACTGGCCTCTGATAGGGTCCCAGCTTCCGGCGGAAGTGTGCAGCGCATGAGATGGACACGAACCATCAATGAGAACGTCATGCGCGCATACTATGGGGCTACAGAGGGGGGAAATAATCTGACCGCGTACCGTGTTCGGATGCTCTCTTTTTCAGGTGCTTGAACCAGCTGTCAACGTTTCGGCACAACGACTATCGGATCAGGTGCGGGTTATCCAACGTAATCATATGTTGGATGACACTGTACTTGATCGCCTGCGAACTGAAATGCGGAATAGCCATGTCATCGCCCCCCTGTCGCAGACTGTTGTGGTACCACCGCAGTCCCACACAGTCCAAGCTGACGAGGGGAATGATGACAGGGCTACAAACGTAAGTACCCAGTGCAATGAGAAATTGAGGAGTGCTTTGGAGGGTGCGATTCGGGAATATCGGTTTATGTCACCCGAACTTAGACCACGCTTACCTCGTTTGCCCATGCATAACAAAAATAGGGCGCTGGTGGCAGCTCTGGATTCGCAGTTGTCAAACTATTTTGATGACTGCGAAGACCTCACTGATACTCATTCGATTCTGTACTGCGCGGCTGTAGCGGCATGTCGTGTAGCTCACGTAAAATTTCAAAATGACTTTATAGCTACACTACCGAAACCAGCCGTACCAGCCTGGCAGTGCAGAGTTGAGCGTCGTATTGGTGGGGCCAGAGCGCTCATCGGTAAACTAATCTGCTTCAGGGAGGGCAATACTCGCCCAAGAGTTATGCGCTTTGTGAGGCGGGCGTTCTCAGGGACTGATACCAGCCCTGAGGACTATTTATCTCGTGTCACAGAGCGCATAGACTTCCTGAAGCAGAAAGTGTATGCTTGGGCAAACCGTATTCGTAGGTATAAGCGGCGTGTGGACCGATACACTCAGAATCGCACCTTCCAGAGCAATGAAAGGTGGGTTTATAGGGCTTGGGAGCGACCGAATCAAGGTGTGACTGACACGCACCTGCCGGATAATGATGCCATGTCTTCTTTCTGGCACAGTATCTGGTCGGTGCCTGTCGGTCACACTGAAGGTGATTGGACTCGAAAAGTTGAGCGAGCCTGCGATCCAATACCAGAAATGGGGGCTAATACCATCTGCCCCCAAGATGTAGCTCGTGCGGTCCGTCCGTTGCCTAACTGGAAGTCTCCAGGACCGGACGGACTGCACAACTTCTGGATCAAATGGTTTGTTGGGTCGCACGCTCGCTTGGCGGCTCAGTACCAGACTTCTTTGGAGTCTGGTTCGCTACCCCAGTTCCTAACGACAGGAATAAACCACCTGCTCCATAAATCAGGTAGCACCGCGGAACCCAAAAATTATAGACCGATCACGTGTTTACCGACGGTCTATAAAGTTCTTACATCCATTTTGAGAGCTAAAATTAACAAACATATAGACACTAACTCCATCATGTCTGCCTCTCAAAATGGATGTAGGAACGAGTCTCGCGGTACTAAGGAGTTACTCCTCATTGATATGGCCATTAGCCAACAGGTTCGACGTTCCCGAAAGGATCTGTCGACATGTTGGATAGATTATAAGAAGGCCTATGACTCGGTGCCACATACATGGCTCATGAGGGTGCTGGAGCTGTATAAAGTAGATCCAACTCTGCGCACCTTCCTGATGTCATGTATGAGGCAATGGAGGACAGTCCTTTGCTATCCAGGATGTCGAAATATCCAGAGGAATAGCGAACCGATAAGGATCGAGCGAGGCATATTTCAGGGCGATAGTTTGAGTCCGCTTTGGTTCTGCTTAGCCTTGAATCCTCTAAGCACACTGCTGGAGGATTCAGGTCTAGGCTATCGGTTGAGGAGAGGTGGTCAGGTTATATCTCACCTCCTCTACATGGATGACCTAAAACTCTTTGCCCCCAACAATTTGCATCTGATGGAGCTACTGAAAGTAACTGAAACTTTCAGTAGTGCCATCAGGATGGAATTTGGTGTGGACAAATGTGCGGTCATGCATGTAAAGCGAGGGAAGATTGTGGAATCCGTGGGAATCCAACTTTCGGATTCCATAAACCTTAGAGCCCTCTCCGCATCCGAAACCTATAAGTATTTGGGTATGTCGGAAGCGTTGGGCATCAATGTTACTGACATGAAGCAATCGTTGAAGGAGCGCTTCTTTGCCCGCCTGAAGAAAGTATTTAATAGTCTTCTATCAGGTGGGAACAAAGTGCGCGCCTTCAACGGTTGGGTCATGCCGGTTTTGATGTACTCTTTCGGCATACTCAAATGGACTCAAACCGAACTTGACGCCCTGGATAGGAGGGTTCGTACGCTGCTGACTGCATATCGAATGCATCACCCACAGTCCTCGGTAATGAGACTGTATATCCCGCGAAAGTGTGGAGGTCGTGGCTTTTTAAACGCTAAGACACTCCACAATCGCGAGATATGCAGTCTCAGGGAATATTTCCTAGAAGCCGACGTGGGGATGCATCGAGATGTGATCGTGGTGGACAAGGGCCTCACCCCGCTCTCCTTGGCTACAGAGAACTGGCGCAAACCTGTAGTGCTTGACACTAATGATCGCAGGGAGGTATGGCAAAGTAAGGAGCTTCACGGACGCTTTTTCCGGGCCCTACATGAACCCGAAGTAGACTTTTTAGCGTCCGTAGCCTGGCTGCGTTTCGGTGATCTCTTTGGGGAAACCGAATGCTTTGTCTGTGCAATTATGGACGAAGTTATCATGACTAAGAATTATCGGAGATTTATTGTGAAGGACGGCACGGTTGACGTGTGTCGGGCATGCCACCGTCCGGGAGAATCAATCCGACACATTATCTCCGGGTGTTCTCGTCTAGCTAACGAAGAGTACTTGCATAGACACAACCTTGTAGCCAGGATTATCCATCAGCAACTTGCTCTGAAATACAACCTTGTGGAATCGGAGGTGCCGTACTTCAGGTATGTGCCCGACCCAGTTCTCGAGAGTGGAAATATCACATTGTACTGGGACCGATCCATCATCACTGACAGGACTATTGTTGCCAATAAGCCTGATATAGTGGTGGTGGATCGAATAGAGCGGCGCACAATGATTATTGACATAACGGTCCCTCATGACGGGAACCTCATGAAAGCCGAGAAAGATAAAGAAATCAAGTATCTTGACTTGGCTCGCGAGGTTGTCGACATGTGGGATGTGGACTCAGCAATCATTGTGCCGATAGTTGTATCAGCCAATGGCTTAATTGCCAAGAGCCTCGACCAACACCTAAAGAGGCTCTCGTCGGGCAGCTGGATTAAGGGCCTGATTCAGAGAGTGGTACTTCTGGACACGGCTCGCATTGTTAGGAGGTTCCTCTCTCTGGAGCCCTGACCGCCGGTAGCTTGGACCTTGTTCCCGATACCGGTGGGCTACTATTTTTAATATTTTTAAATGTTTTTATATTTTGTTTATATTCTAATATTTAAAAATATAATTTATATGTATATTTAATGAAATAAAGGAATATAATAATTAATAATAATAATAATTAGGAATGTATAAAAAAAATATGAAAATAATGTTAGAATACGAATGAAAGCTCTTTGTGATGTTTTATTATCTCTTTTTTTGTTGTTGTCTATTTCAACTGTATTAAGGCACAGTACAGTCACTTCGGTTGGCGGACACATCCAAACTCCGATCTGCCCCTGAGAATTCCCTAATGGAAAAAGCCGATAGCTAACACTTTATCCTACTGAAATATTAAAGGTTAAAACAGAGGCACTTATATCATTTAACATACGTTGAAAAAATTACAATATCACACCAAAATCAGAGCGTATGATATACCCTCTGATTTTTCTTTCTTAGATATGATATAAACAAATAACAAAAAAAATAAACAAAATTTAAGTGAAATAATAAATAAAATTTAAGTGTAACAGACACTTAAATTTTATTTATTATTTCACTTAAATTTTGTTTATTTTTTTTTTGTTATTTCAAATATAAACTGTTGTTATGTCAAAATAACAGTTTTTTACTAAATGTATATGAAAGTGTATACGGTACTTAAAAGAAAAAAACATTTTTTTATTTTTTTTGTCCCGGCTAATCTCCGTAACGGCTGGACTGATTTTGACAGTACTTTCACCATGCATATAGCAAATGTTGTAAGGAGAAACTTAGGCAGTAGTTAAGTAGTTTTTTTTTAAGCCACGCTTGTGAAGCCGCGGGCAGCAGCTAGTTATTTGAAATAAGGCTTCGAATCGGGGCCTTCTTTGATTTAAAATGAAAAGTCTCACTGACGAGAAAGTTGATTAACCTATTTCCAACTTTCAGTTTGTTGATTTAGGCTGTGATTTTGATTGCTGGTCTCATTTAAATCTAGAAAAAACTATATTTCGAATAAATCGAATAAAGCTACAAAGACAGGAATTTGGAATTGCCACACAGCTACCATCTACGTCTTTACTACTATATTAACACTTTTCCTTTTACTTATTAGTATCATGGTATATTTTCGAGTAAACGATCGTACATTTCAAGACAAAAATATGTACACACGACAATAAAAGCAAAACCAACGCGTTTATTAGTGCTGAAAGAAGAGTCTTTATTACAAAATTTACGAAGCAATTTTAACTTTTAAGCTCTAACTTTAGGGTTTAATTTCGTATGTGTGTTTGTCTTTTGTTTGAAACAGGTCGTTACGTAGTGACTTCACGCGTTCTCATTACTGGCTGGTTTGAGAGCGTTGCGTTGTACTTCTTACTGTTCCTGCACTCCTGGTATGTCGGAAGTGCGACCGACATACTTTCATTGTATTTTCTTCTATTTTCACTAATGTATGGTGGAAATGTGACGTCTTATCTGTCTGTAGAAGATTGGATTGGATGTCAGATTACGTGTCGCAATCAGGGATGAGTGCTGTTCACTTTTATCATCTTTTCGTTTTTGACATCCTGTTACTAAGATTATTATTTCAGCAGTGAAAATGTTTAAATACATGGATGGGGAACGCGAAAAATCTGTATTAATTTAAATGGAGAGGATTTAAATTAATAGTTTTGCGCATTATGAATTATCTCGTATTAATATTGCGTCAGCTATGTAATTAAGTTTATATGTAGTTTTTTTCGGAATCACCACACACATAGGTACCTACACATTTGGTTAAATGAAAAAAATTGTTTGATGTTAATAATAAATATCTATGTCTAAAACAAAATACATTACTTATAATTATATTAATTCGTAATATTCATTCCTACAGCATTTTGAAATGTTATGTAGAAATGCTTAGCATAATCAGCCTATAATGTTTCCACTGCTGGGACACAAGCCTCCTCTCGTCGAGAGGGACTGGGCTGTAATCTACCACGCGGGCCCAGTGCGGGTTGGTAGATGTCACATGTCTTCGAATTGTTGGTTCTAGGACATGCCGGTTTCCTCACGATGTTTTCCTTCACCGTTTTGAGAGCAGTGGTGATGAAATTATTTACACAAAGTAAAGCGCCTGCCTGGGTTCGAACCCACGATCTATGACTCGTAAGTCGGGGCCGTTACCACTGGGCCTCCACTGCTCCTTAGAAATGCTTAGTTAAACACAATTACTACGTAACTAACCAAACAAAACAGAATCTCATTGAAACTTTCAGTCATAAATCTCACCTCCCGTGTATTTCATTAATTTAAAACATTAAACTCAATGCATAATATCAGTTCGCAGACGGTTTTAAATTTAAAATAATTATTCAAATCACATCCGAACTTTTGCAATAAATATAAAAGGTTTTTTTGAAGTTACCTTACCTTCCGTACTTCGTCAGTTTTAATTTATTCTCCTCAAATAGGGATTAAGTTGACGTTCGCAGTTGGCAACTTGAAGAATTTGGGACAACATTAATCGTATCTGTTTATTTACGCAGATCTAATGGAAACATCGCTATTCTGTCAGAACTTTCCAGAAACATGACAAAGTTTATTTGCGAATTTACCAGTTTGTTGACCAAATAATCTTTGGGGACCGTTATAAGTTGATTCTAAAATGTTCGTAAAATAAAAATCTCTACTTAAGTTATCAATAATAAATCAAAATGTATCATTGAGACCACAAAAATTATTAAGCTATATTAATTACCTAGCAAAATAATAACTTATTAATTTCAGCGTGTAAGTAATAGGCGCAAGTTCATTTTATTAATTTAGTAATGTAGGTAACTAAACAAATATGGACTAACTACAAATTAATTTTTTTGTTTAAGATTAATTTCATTTTTTGTTTTGTTAGTCCGTTTAAAAAAGTAATTAAATAAAACTAAAAACTCTAATATTTTGTTTTGAGAAATTAGCACTATGCCATAATGTTGATATATACTGTACTTTGAATGTGGTATCATAAGAATGTTGTGTTTTTTTGAGAATATGATGTTTTGTAGATTATGATATTCAGAGACTGAGCGTACAAAACTGCATAACTACAATAAAATCTCATAACTGACACTAAGCACTGTAAAAATCGTCCACAGATCCTTGCGTCTTAAAAAAACTAACGCCAACGGAAAAACGTAGGTTCACCCCACAATAGAGCTTCAAATCCGGATAATACCGCGCAAAGTCTAAAAAAATAATGCGGCACGGACTTTTCGACTCCGTGAATTATGTAAAATCCCCGCTTATTTTTTAGGAGCGGAAATAATTTTCGCGGTCTGCCCTTAGTCACTTTCCTTTTGTTTTCATGCAAATTGACTACGAAATAATAATCAGAATGTATTAATGGAGCGTTTACAGCGTTTTATTTGTGTTTTCTAACATGATTATTGAGCGAGCGGTAGAATTTCTTGGGTGTGTTACCGCCCTTAATCATTGTGTTCAGAGAAGTATTCAATTTTAATTATATTTACGCAGTAATGTCGTAACAAAGTTGAAGAATTTGTATGGAACACGATTACTTCATGAACATTCGGTGATAACCACAGAATGTTCATGTAGGAATTCATGAGCAGCACGAGTACTGACAAATGCTTGCACTGATTGGACAGGTTCACTCAAATTTGTGTGGTTCTTTCCTCAAAAGACCATTTCAGACACGGATCTACATAGTCCTCACATGATCTGACCAAGATTATGTCTGGACTTTAAAATAGACTTTGACCCCCTGAGTTTGTTTCGCCATTTCTTCTCAGGGGTAGTCAGATAGGAATTGTCGGCTACATCCAGATTTTTAATTTTTTTATATGACGTGTAAAAGTGATTCTCATATCCTATTTACAGAATAAACGATTTCATTTCATTTCATGTTTAAGTTATTTCGAAACAGTTGCATAATAGATAAAATGTTAGAAAAAATCAGATACTTTTCGAACTATGTAATTGAAAGCAATCATTATTTAGTTGCATGGTAAATTGATACTAAGTAATTATATGAATAACTCTCAATCCCTAGATTCAACAAACATTTTCGTGAAACTGAGTAAAGTGTTTAACGTTTAATAAAAATAGTGGAATCCAGTTCGCACATAAAAGTACTATTTAGTACTTTTTAAGTTTTATGTTCCTATAAAAATACTTTTTAATCAAATGATCTAACGCTATAACAACGGTTTCTCCTATAAAGAAATTAAATGGTTCTTGAATACTCCTTATTTATCAAGATATAAGCTCATTCCATTGTCAGCCTTTCGCAAACAAAAGATAATTTGTCAAGTACGTAAACTACCGAACGAAAGCAGAATTAGCCTAGCATGATCAGGCTATAATGCTCACACTGCTGGGATACAGGCCTCCTCTTCGTGAGAGGGAGCGGGTTGTAATCCACCATGCGGGCCAAGCGCGGGTTGATGAATGTGTCCCATGTCTTCGAATTTTTGGTTCCTAGGACATGCCGGTTTCCTCACGATGTTTTCCTTAACCGCTTTGAGAGCAGTGTTGATGAAGTATTTTACACAAAGTTAAGTAAGTATTTTTCTGGGGTCGAGACTACGGCCTACAACTCGTAAACGCTTCTACAGACCAGCGCGACTCGTGACGTGACACAAAGGCACCGCTAGTCGCGCGACACGCGGGGCCTTTGTGTCGCGTCGCGTGTTGCGCCGGTATGTAGAAGCCTTAAGTCCCGGCCGTTTCCAATGGGCCATCACTGCTCTCACACCGAATGAAAACACCCTCATAACTTTATACAGTAATGTAGGTAAACTGAAATAAAGTCTATCTTCGAATGCTCAATGACGGTCTACGTGCTTTCATTCACATGTAAATTCACGATCACCTTCCCAATTCTCAAAATAAGGAAACGTATTTCCCACGACTACAATTTTTCTTCCTGATAAAATTTGTTGCGGATTCCAAGATGTCTTGACTTTCCATGGGACAATCAATGGATTCGGACTCACGGATAACCCGTTTTCTAAGAGATCGGCCAGAAATTGGACGACCGTGCCTTTTACACGTATTTCTCGGCCAGATCTCCCGAGAATTTTCTCAATTGAATTCGATTTAAAATGTCGTCTTATTTTTAAAATTGTATTTCTGAATTGTACCTTTTTACGTTGAAAGGATGTATAGCTCGTTTCGTTTTGAAATAATATAACAATATCCTGTTCCAGGAAATTAAGCGGAGACGTATTTCCGGCCGCCTGCTTAGCTGTTATTAATTCTATCTCTTTTAGGGTCCCATAGTCAACAAAAAACGCTTATAGTTTACCATGTCTGTCTGCCTGTCTGTCTATCTATCCGCTGCTTATCTCAAGTACTCTTAGTACTATAAAGCTGTAATTTGGAATGGGTATAAATACTAATCATGCCAAAACTGTGGAAAAAATTTTAAAAAAAAAACCTAATTGTTAAAATAAAAATGCTGCGCCCCTATGCGAGACAGAGCCCCAGCGCTGGTTTTCAACAACAGCAGGCGTTGACGTGATGACGTCAACCGGTGCAGTATTTATTTAGATAAAAATAACAAAATAAGAAATAAAATAATAATATATAAAATAAATACAATGCTTAATTCTAAATGTTTATCATCATCTGCCCAGCCCTTTCCCAAACATGTTGGCGTCGGCTTCCAGTCTAACCAGATGCAGTTTAATACCAGTATTTTACATGTAGCGACTGCCTATCTGACCTACACAACCCCAATTACTGGGTAGGTAATACGATCCCCATTGGTAAGACTAGTTGTCAGACTTTCGGGCTTCTGGCGAAACGCAACGTCTGTCATAAATCCACCAAAATGAGTTGAAATGAGTTCTAAATGTTTATATAAATATAATATTTAAAATGGCAACATTTCGTACCGTCGCCGTCGGCAACGATTCAAGCGCCGCGCGCCGCCGGTTTTTACTCGTCACAAAGAAACCCGTAGTATCGTATCTTAGTATTATCCATTCCTTTGTAAGTAAAGAAAGTGAGCACTTTCTTTGAAAAAAAAATCACTTGAAACAAGTCGCATTACAGCGAACGTCTTCCAGCTAAAGTCCGTTTGCAAATCGCGATAGAATTATCCTGCTAACTATCTAAAGGATAATAGGCTCTATTGTTTAGGTTTAGGTTTCAATTTCGTTTGATTACGCAACTGTTACGCGTTTTACTGTAACAGGGGTTTTTGGTGACGGGTATGAAATATGTGGTGAACCTAATAGTATTAGGATGAAAGTTAATGGATTGGAAGGATACAGGTGTGGCGGCAACTACATCGCCACATGTGAACTAGTAACTAACTACTACTACGTCAGTGTGATGACACTGACGTCACGCAAAGCCCTGCATCGCGCAAGCAGAGTTTACCGCGCGACTGGCATATACAGCGTGCCGCTACAGTATCGACATTAATTTGACACACTGGTAGGGCTAGTGGCCAGTAATCATATTTTTTTTTTTTTATTATTGTTATACAGGGTGTAAGGGACAGCCCTCCGCTAATTAACAGGGTGCATTCAGCTCCTTATTTTGAATCATATTCCACTAAATTTTAACGTAAAATACATTCTATGCACGTAGTACTCCATTCATGTAAATAACACAGCTAAAATAAATAACGCAGCAATGGATATTGAAATTCTCTAATGAACGACGCCTGAAATCAGCGAGCGCGGTCATCACTCCGCCGCGACAAATCAGGTTCATTGGATTCCCATTAACTTTCCTGAAATAATTTCATGTACCGGTCATCTTAGTACGATATACTGAATTCACCCCATCAGTCTGCGGAGGGCTGTCCCTTACACCCTGTATTATATTCAGATAAATAATTATAAATTTAAAAATAAAAAGAATCAAACAAACTAAATAATAAAGCTCTCTCTTTCCTTCAATTCGCCTACTCCTTTCACGTTATTTGTTTTAATTTCATTGATTCGATGATAAGATCCATGACCCCGGCTAATTACCTCTGCGCTACAGTTCTTTAAGTCAGGTTGTTCCAAGATGCTATTTTAGAAAATTGGAAATAAATATTAATGTTTAATGAAATTAAAATATTTTTATAAAACGTAAAGTCGAAACTGTATACGCGTGTTAAATTAATGTCGCCTCTGTAGCGGCACGCTGTATACAACGTCCCGACATCAATCGTCGGGCAGTTGCCCACCAGACACAACACCCGTCTGGTCGGAGGATCCTCCCTTTTCTATGGAGGATGAGTGAACTTTATAGACCCTGTTCCTCACACCTCTATACAGACTAAGGCTAATTACTCTTTGTTGCAACATGTGTACGAAAATGTATCTATACCTACTTAACTGTAATCTCTTTGAATTCTTTACATTTGAATCTTCACTTAAGTATTTTTACTTACTAACTAAAATGTTCCAAAACAATGGACGTTATTTAAAATGTATTTAATAATTTTTACTTTAACATAAAACGGCCAAGGCCAATTACATTAGTTAAAAGACGAACACACTATCCAAACCAAAGAGATTTAAGATACTTACTATAGAAAAGCTATGTGAAGAAATTTCATAGAAAAACTGTGAAGCCATTTCTCAGTGACGCCATCTAAATAAACCGAAGTTAGGTCCAGTCGTTTTACCATAACGAGATTTGCAATATCGTAATGCGCAATCGGCATATTTTCTTAGAAAATATTTATCTTTTGTGGACACGAATGCGACTTGATATGCAGGCGTACCACACTAGACTGAGCGACTTTTGCCCACTAGGACAGATTTATCTGATTACGATTTCGTTTGCTATGTCCCGTCTATTGTTAAGTAAACAATCCAAACGAATGAATTCTTACACATGAAAAACCTTTTAACAAAATATGCATCATGTAAATAGACCCAGTAATCACGGAGAAACGGTGTTCGTACTAGAAAAAATAGATACTTGCCTACTTAATGCATAACCTCCTTTTTAGGGTTCCGTACCAAAATGGTAAAAAGTTAACTTATGGTGAGACTAAGTCTGTCTGTCTGTCTGTCTGTCACACCAGGATATCTCAAGAACTACTAATGCTATCTACTTGAAATTTAGATTATTTTTATTTGCCCAACTATTTTGCAAACAAAAAAGAAATAAAAAAAAAATATATTTTTTGCAAAAGGGACTGAAAGGGAGTCTTAAAAATTTGAAGTGGGGCTACTAAGGCATGTGGGGTATCATACAAAAGATCGCTGTTTGCACATTCTCAAACATTATTTTTTTTAGCATAGTTTCCGACTTTTGATGAAAAAATTAAAAAAAAACCGTTTCCCCCCTTATCTCCGAAGTTTGCATAGATAAAATTCTGAAATTATTCTATGTAATAGAAGTTTTTGTAAAGATTACAGGAAAAATAAAACGATGTCTCTAAATAGCATAGTTTTTCAGAAATCATCAACATCATATATACGTATTCCGACTCGCACTTGACTGGTTTTTTTTAACATACATAGATAACATCAAGTCTATAGTCCCCGAAGGGTTAGGCAGAGGTTTACCCACGTTTCGCTAGTTATGTTTAAGTCCCATGTAATAGGGGGCGAGCCTATTACCAACAACCGGCACAAATCCAGACTCCGAGCTGCTACTGAGAAATTCCGATGGAAAAACCCAATAACACTTTGACCGAACTGGGACTCGAACTCCAGACCTCGTGATCAGCAGTAGCGCTTGTGACCACTAGACCAACGAGGTAATCCTTTTTTTTAAGTCGGTTAAAAATCTATAGCCGATTGGCTATAGATTTTTTATTGTAGGTACTACAACACTGAACAACATTATTCATTCACCCTCACGCCCTTAGTCGCTGCAGGAGACACCCCGGGCGTCGGGAGTCGAAAGCTGATTTCCGGCCACCGTAGGCGCGGGCCTGCGGACGGTGAGCGATGGGTAGCTCGCCGTCCGACAAGGACCAGACCTAGGTCGACGGCGCGTTGTGTTTCACGCGCGCCTCAAAGAGATGTCAGCACCAACTGACAACGGACCCCCGTTAAGGCCAATGCCTGCCAGGGTTGCGAGTTTGTCCGAAAGGGATATCGTGGCCCTGGCACACAGGCAACGGAAGGAACACGGGTGGGTTTTAGTCAGTAAAAGTCTGACACGCCCTCCCGCTCAGCCCAGAGCGGGAGAAGTTATTTGATAATTTACCACCCAAAAAAAAAAAAAGGCGACTACCTAAGTCCTACCTATTGTAATATTTATTTTATCAAACATTACGAAAATAAGTACAAGACGTACGTAATCGTGTTGTATCTCGGAGACATCAAATAACATGTTTCTGTCCAATTTGCTTTGGAACAAAAGTGAAGCCACCATTTTTAATATTTATAATATTTTTTTCTGGTATACAGAAAGAGTAGGTAATATTATTACAATCAATCTGCATAGCCTAGAATATTATAAAGATGTAAAATTTGATTGTAAGTTTGTATTTAGGGGGTAATCCCTGGAACTGCCAGTCGGATTTCATTTGATAGGCCAATTCGATATACTTCTACTTACGTCGGACGAGCCCTTTCACAAAAAGCTACCAAAACCAAATTAAGTTCCAATATCAGTTCAAACTGACTTCCCTACAACAGCCAAAATAGATGATTAAACATTGTTAGAACTATCGTGAACATCGAAGCACTTGAAGATCAGAGACAAGCCAGTGTGTACTCGTACTACAAAGTCGTACAACTTCGAATGTCCTTCACGTAGAACAGTAAGTGGTTCTGGGCTGTGTACTACAGGTAGCACATTGTGCCGGGAATTTTGGCCGCATTCTGAGAGAAACTGAAAGTGGCACCAGTCGTTGAAAGGCTTTTACCAATAACTACAAATACTCCGTTTTCGAGGTTGAATATGATGAAGAAGAGAATTCTTGTTCTGAGATTTTGCAGTTATCAGTGGCCTTCATTTTGTTTTGTATTCTGTACTTTCATTTTATTTTTTAGGGTTCCGTACCAAATTGGTGAAAAGGAACCCTTATGGTGAGACTAAGTCTGTCTGTCACACCTGGATATCTCAAGAACTACAATTGCTATCAACTTGAAATTTAGAATAGTTTAAGATGACGTTTGCCCAACAATTTTGCAAACAAAAAAAAATTAAAAAATAAATATATTTTTTGCAAAAGGGACTGAAAGGGGGTCTTAAACATTTGAAGTGGGGCTACTAGGGCATGTGGGGTATCATATGAAAGAACGCTGTTTGCATATTCTCAAACATTATTTTTTTGCCAGCATAGTTTCCGACTTTTGTTAATAATTTATGAAAAATGTTAAAAAATATCCCCCCCCCCCTTATCTCCGAAGTTTGCATAGATAAAAATCTGAAATTATTCAATGTGATAGAAGTTTATGTAAAGATTACAGAAAAAATAAAACGATGTCTCTAAATAGCATAGTTTTTCAGAAATCATCAACATCATATATACGTACGGAACCCTCTGTTATTGAGATGATATTCTCATAGCATGTATGTCTATTTTTATTAATATTTCTGTTTAGTTTATTCTACCACTTATTTTTATTATTATATTATTTTTCTTTATCTATGATCCTATTAATTGTTTGCTGCACCGTACGACGTCATACGTCGGCGCCGGCTGTCGCTGAAAACCAGCGCTGGGGCTCTGTCTTGCATAGGGTCGCAGTATAATGCTGAGCGATAGCCGTTTTGCGTGGATGTGACGCATGTTTCCCCCAACCTTTTCTTATTTTTGTGTTTATGTTCTTTGTTGCGTCATGTTTACCGCAAATAAACGTATTTTCTTTCTTTCTTTCTTCTTCTTTCTGTGCGCGAGTCAGACTCGCTCTTGACCAGTTTTTTTATGTGATTTGATCTTTCCCTCGCTTTTTGTGGGAGTGATTTCGTGAAAACGGACGGAAGTGTGTAACAGGAAGTGACAGCTCGAGCATGGAATAAGTAAGTACTTTATAATAGCATGGAATTAGTGTAGTCATGGAATTCATTAGTTAGTATGTAATATATAGATTGTAAGTGAAAGGGGTCGAATTTCTACCAGTGGGCGACCACTAGTAATGAATAAAATGATTCGAATAAATATTTCAGTATTTAGCTTTTTTCAATTCTGAGGTTAATTTCTGTCGCTGCTCAGTTATTACCAAGGTGAGATATCAAGTGTTCACATCATAAGCGACTACTGTAAGGCTGGCTTTTTTTATTTTATTGCTAATTCTTATTTTTATTAAATATTTTTGCAGCCGACAACGCTGTTCACCGATTAACTGTAGGATACAATACAGTGAAAATTAGCGCTAGGGTTACAAATTTTCAGTTTTTGTTATTACCATATTTTTAAATTAAATATCGTTATTAAATTAAATTATTAAATTAACTATTTTTGTCGGTGGACTGATTGTAAAAAAAAAAGTGCCAGGAACACTTTTGTGATTATGTAATGTGAAAAATGATGATTCAGTAGATAATCGACGGTAGGCATATTATTACCAAATTAATTAATATGAACAGAATTTTATAGCAACAATAAATTAAGTTCAAGAAAACTTAATTTTTATTAACTCAACTTACTTTGGAATTATTCCAAGAAGAAGTAAAAAATATTCTTATTAAAACACTACAAATTAAAATTACACTGAATTCTCCTGACATTTTGTCAACAAAATAAATATAAATTGTACTGAAAAATATGTCTTTAAAAATAATACAGGATGTTACATAACATTTATACGCAAACTCACGGACAAACATTATTAGTTATAACTAACTCCAACAATACGGGTACAGTTATCACTTCGTTAACTAAAATTAACAAGGGTAGGTACCTCAACGAGTCTGAAAACGGTAAAAGGCAAATTCTGAGAATGCCTTACTAGCGTTTTCAACGATTTCATTGTCAACTTTGATCATTTTCGCTGAATAAATTCAATGAAAGCTGTAGTTTCTGAAAGAACGTGTTTATTGAATTTACACGTAGGAACGCTAATTAGATTTGTTTTGATCAATTTATTTCATTTAATTAGGTACTATTCTGAATATGATAGGTTAAGGTAATAATGTAATTAATAATTAACTACCAATTATACACCGCCCCCACTTTTTTTTTCTGTGTGGGAAATTGTCAAATAACTTCTCCCGCTCTGGGCGGAGCGTGTCAGACTTTTACTGACTAAAACCCACCCATGTTCCTTCATTTGCCTGTGTGCCATGGCCACGATATCCCTTTCGGACAAACTCGCAACCCTGGCAGGTATTGGCCCTAATGGACCCCGTCAATTCGTGCTGACATCTCTTTGAGGCGCGCGTGGAATACAACGCACAACGGTCCTTATCGGACGGCGAGCTACCCATCGCTCACCATCCGCAGGCCCGCGCATACGGTGGCCGGAAATCGGCTTGCGACTCCCGACACCCGGGGCGTCTCCTGCGGCGACTAGGAGCGTGAGGGCGTGAACCGCCCCCACCTAACTGGCTCGTTGGTCTAGAGGTCGAGAGTGACTACTGAGCGTGGGATTGCCAGATCGGGCAAAGTGCCATTGGGTTTTCCATTAAGATTTTTTCAGGAGCAGCCCGGAGTTTGGAAGTTGGCGGTGTGATATACCCCTATGCTTCGGAAAGCGCTTTTGGCCCCGGGCGTGATCTCTCTCCGGTCGTGTCGGATTGCCATCCCATCGGACTATGAGAGTGAGGGAAGAGATAGTGCACCTGTGTCTGTACACACACTTGTGCACAAATAATATCTACCACGTGGATGGTTAGTCTCCGCTGAGATTGAAAATCGGTCTGAAGGACTATTATAACAATAACACTGTTCTGACAGTACCTATCTTAATCCGTTTCAATCTGTGCCTTACTGTCCTCCCCCAGCGATGCCCTAAGCCGAGGTGTAGTCGCTTAGTTTATAATTATATGCCCTGGCTGGAGGTCGTAATTTATTGAAGCAACCACAGGAAAACCGGTTAAGCAGACGACAACCTCCCAGATTGACCTGGGAGATGAAATTTAAAAAAAAAATACCTATATATGCCGTGGTCTCAATCGGGGTCTAACGTTTTGTGTAACTTAGCTATTTTTTGGATTTGATTAGTATATAGACCTGCCTACACCTGGCTAACATAAAATCAGGAGGATAGCAGCGTCGGGTGTGATACTAACTTACTAAGACGATGACAACAGCTAAACCGCTGTCACTGTCAGATTGCATACAAAAAAAAGGAGATGCGCGATAACACAACGTATGGCGTAAAAATGCAAATGAAATCGTATAAAATTAGATATTAACTAATTAATAAAAATGATTCCATGACCGGATGCACTTTGCAATTTTATGGTATACTTTACGAAGGGATAAACTGCTTTTAAAAATAATTAAGAGTTGTCTTTGAAGATTTTTTTGATGTATTAAATTATGTTTAATTATGTTTTGAGTTCCATCACCGTATGTACAAAAGACTTGAAAACATCATACTGTTTTTGTTTTAGAAAAAATATTTACGGTTTAAGAGATACACTGCTTTAAAAACCACCTTTTTGACCATTTTCAATAAATCTCCGTTTAATAAATTTAGTTAATCATTCACCCGTCCCTTTTCTAAGTGTGGTGATTATTTTTCTTGTGGTGATTTCTCTCAAGCCTGATAGCTCTTTACTCCATTGGTTTAGGTATAAAGGTAAACAAATCATAAAAAAGGTTTTTATAGATGACACTTTCTTGTTTAATTTTTTTATTTTATTATATGGTTTAACAAGATTTTTTACTCGTAATGAAGATAGAAAAAATAATTAGAAACAAAGAACAAAACACTAAGTAAAAACAAAATCATAATCGAAATTAGAATCACAAATTAAATAAAAATCAAAATTAAAAATATTATTAGAATCTAAAATAAACTTAAAACATTAAAAATAAACATTAAAATTGCAATTCAACATCAAATCGGTAGAACGTGACAACGAGTGCAATAAGAAAACATTCAAAAATTGTAAAAGTGGCAGAAAACCAAAAAAATTAATAGTAAAATACAAAACATAGAAAGTAAAAAATAAATAGAAAGTAATAATACTATAATATTTTGTAATCTGTCTATTGTAAAGAGCCCAAAAAGACAGATCCTTTAAACGTCAACGAATGATCCCTCTCAAAGAGAGAGGCCTGTGTCCTAGCAGTGGGAACATTATAGGCTAATTAGGATGATGCCAGTACCATTTTAACCACCAGATCACCAGTACCAGTTTTTTTTTTTTTCATTATTCATCCAGAATTGTCCTTCATCACACTATCACACTAATATTATAAATTCGAAAGTTTGTGAGTGTGTATGTGTGTGTGTTTGTTACTTCTTCTCGTTCAAACGGCTGGATCAATTTAGATAAAATTTTGTATGGAGGTAGCTGACACCCTGGATTAACATATAGGCTAATTTTAATTCTGATATTTTCACGGGATCGAGACTTACGTGGGTGAAACCTCGGGGTGCAGCTAGTACGTATCTAAAGAAATCATTATAATATATTAATCTTTGAAGCGAAAACTTTGTACCCCTTTTTACATAAATTGTGTGGACGGAGGAGTATGAAATTTCGCACAGTTAAAGTTTAGATGGAGGAGGAGTGCACAAATCTATTATATTGATATAATATGCGTTAGAAATAAACTATAATAATGAAATAGTACATTTTGATACAAGTGGAGAAAGTTTGTTATTGCATTCGAGGCGGAATTAACACCCGAGCTGTAGGCGAGGTTGTTTTTGAGCCGAGAAATGCTCTAACAAATGTCCACGAGTATCAAACGACGTTTTTCAATACACTTTTGAAGAAAAAAAAAATAACAAAAAATATTTTTGTCATGAATTATTAGGAAACTGTGATTTAATTTTCTTTTATTTCCGCGCTTTGCTTTCGCCAGGTTGAAGGAGAAGGAAAGGTATAAAGCCGATAAACAGCCTTATGTGAAAAATAGAAAATTCAAATATTTTTGAGCTTAGAACACAAATAAATGTTAAATTGTTCATAAACGCTTTTTTTATTGTAATAATCATGATAATCTCTAGAAAAACATTATTTAAATATTCCAAAAATATTAACGCCGTAAAGACGCATCTTTGCCGAGATTAAAAAAAAATCACCTCTGAATAGAGAGGACCGTCTGGCGCGAGAGACGGTGTGAATAGAGGCATTGAACCAATTTGGACTAAGTATAGGTATAAGTTATCTGTGGCAATTTTTATTCCCGCACACATGTTAGAAAATAAAAAATTGCACGCGTGTGAAATACATTGCATTGTGAACCTAATCGTAGTGCGATATGAACCAGTTTTCGAGGAAGTGTATTGAAAAAAACATTACATACACTACCCATGCGTTTGACACACACGTAGTACCAGGGCCCCATGACTTAAAGATAGATAGGTAACAGAAGTGACAGCTTGAGCATAGAATAAGTACTTTTTATTAGTATGGAATTAGTGTACTCGTGGAATTAGTAAAAACGGTACACACACACAACCATATACATACACACACACATATACACACACACCTCATACACCTAGAGCTGCTAAATTAATGTTTTATTTTATTTTTATTTTTGTTTATTTTTTCTGTATACTTTGATTACTTGTCATTGTAAAGCAACCACTAAAGGGAAGTGTGAGACAGCTCCGACACAAGTACTTTTGTAACTTACTGGGGCTGCCTCAATTTATGTATGACACAATGTTTAAGTAGAAAAATAAATATTTTTGTATTTTTTTTTTTTATTTAGTAAATACTATTTAGATTAAAAGGAGTAGGGTCGAATTTCGACCAGTGGGCGGCCACTAGTACCTACATATATTAATGCGTATAATAAATTCAATAAGCACGCATGTTTAAGTTCAGTACACCCAGTAAACATTACAATATAAATGTACGGAATTCGGAGGACCGCGTTTTAAAATTTCAAAGGTTACACGAACAGGCGACGACGCGTGTGTAAACGAAAGGTCTTGCCCATTTACATTTTGACTGCGCACGTTGTATTTGTGTTATTTACATTTTTTAACGAGTGTTACCCTTTTTTTTTGCTTTTTTGCTCGGTTAGCAGAATTAATAGCTGCGGGTTTGGTTAGATACTTAGATATGACTGCAATTATTTTTTTCCAATAATATTCAATGTACAGTTAGTTTTGCAAATAAATCTTTGACTTTGACTTGACTTTGAGATCTACCCACACCTCTAGCGCTCTTCTACAGAGTCGTGATGTTTTGAGCCGATGGGCGAGGAGGACATTCAAGATTCAGTGTCTGGTCTAATCGCATCGGAGTTAAGACGTCGCGGAACTGTACTCGATTAGTTAGGCTTAGTTATTGTGGTGATTATAATTTGTAGTGATTGTGTCAATTAGTGATTTCAATAAACGCAGTGTATCGCACCCAGTGTGTTTTCATTGCACGAAACCCAACTTGATGTCCGAATCTGACTGAGTTAATTAATCCTGACGATCCGACAAATAATTTGATGGCACGGTTGGCGCAGTGGTTAAGCGATTGACTGCTGCACTGCGTGTCGCGGGTTCGATTCCCGCACGGAACAAATATTTGTATGACCTACAAGTAGTTGTTCCGGGTATAGCCGTTTGTGTATGTGAGTGTTTGTAAATGCACCCACGATACAGGAGAAATTCCTAGTGTGGGGCAACGTTTAAAAAAGAAATAGATATAGATTATTTTTTTTATTGATAAGTATTGCCTAACTTGTCTCGGTATTCCTGAATGTCGCTAGAATGTGACAAAAAGGGTAATATCCAGTCTAACCTGATGCAGCTGAATACCAGTATTTTACATGGAGCGGTCGTCTATCTGACTGAGCGGTCGTATGTATGACATAGCTCGTAAGTTAATTCTAAGTCTTGTCAACCTCTGTTTACAACATCAGTCGTTCAGTAAACCTTCAACCGAGCACACGCTGTTTCATTTGCCGAACCTTCTAATCACTCACACCATCAAAAGCCTTATCGGCAAAATAGGATCTCTATTAAACCTTAGACCCGGCCATAGTCAGAGATCTTATAGAATAGAATTGAATATATTTATTGTAAAACATGAGTATACATCAAATAATATGTGCAAGGTCTTAAAATAACAGGTAGATCTGCATGTTTTGCCATTTCTGGCGTACAAAATAAAATATGTTTGGTTTATAATAAACTATAAAAGATTTGAGTCTACACAAAAAAATAACTATGAAATTAATAGCTTAAGTAAAAAAAGTATTGGTTTTACAACTTTGAAGGACAAATTGTGAAAATGCTTATCAACGCGCTATCGCTACTTAATATTATGACTCACCTGGCCACGGTGTATCTTGATAGCTATTACGATATTCTATAGCATTACAGATTTAAACCAACTAGTTCCGTAAATAACCCCGGAATAAAACAATATCCACGACGACAACTTCTCGTATCGGTTTACATTATAACAAGGTCGCATTTATTCATAGAGACCTTTTGTTGTCTTAGAATGTTTGACATAGATTGGCACTAAACAGGGAAGGATGGCGTAAATGGCATCTTTGACTTATGTCATTGCAACATGAAGAAAGAAGTCTTTGATTAGAATTTAGAATGGTATTGCAATGGTATTTTTTAGCAGCCTTCGCTTGTTTTTTTTTTGTACCATCATCTGTACCTACTACAATTATTTATAGAGCAAACAGTAAGGCTGCGTTCAGACGACACGCACACGCCCCACACACGTATTGTGCCCGCCTTGCTTGCACCCTCGTTCGCCACGCGCAAAATCCGCGTCCACCCCGCTTCCGCCTCGCATCCGCTTATACTACTTATTATTTATTCAAAAACCGCCTTTGGTCACAGTCAATACGGCACTAACCGAAGCGCGAGCATTCCGATAGATGGATTATACATGTGAAAGATGATTTTATCATTATAGAAAGGGGGTGATGATAACAGAGATGACAGCTATTAGACATGTTTGAAGCAAGAAAACAAGAATCAATAAGGGCCTACATAAAATGGGTTATGAGACGTGTAGGAAAATGACAAGTCTGTTTCCAAAGAAGAAAGGAAATACATCCGTATCTACACGGAGGAAATGTATGCAAAATTTTGTAATATCTTGATTTAAACGAGTGTCCTTGGAGTTTCTTGCCTGTTCTTCTCCATTGAGATCTACGTTTTGGAATGAGCAAATAGCTTCAACTTTCTGACTAAAACTGACCGACTCTTTGACAATTCAAAAGTGCCCGTAATAGGTTTAATTGAAATAAATGTTTTGAGTTTGAGTTTGACACATTCTGGCCAATCTGTAACTTTAACAATGACATCACAAAATTACACAAAAAAAATAAACAAACAAAAAATTCACCCACGTAAATAACTCTACTTGAAATTGATAAATGTATAAGCTCAACGCCATTTTCCCATTGTGTATGCGAATAAAAACTTTTTTGCACCTACCGGCGCCATTTGTCTTCCAGTCTGCGTATGGAATTATAAATAGCCGGCATTTTTGTCACGCGATTTTAATATAAGTGTTAAATACTGATATAAAGCTGTACTTTCAGCGTTGGTTACGGTAATGTTTTGTTTAACAAGCATTTTGTAAATATGTAGGATGAAATACTGAAATAATTCGGCATTTTTGGATGACTGACGTGACATGACAAAGTGAATTCCATTCAAAATTGAGCTATTTTGTCAAGAGCCTTGTTTCATTAGGAAATCTTCAGGAATGCCTTCCGTTAATGGAGTATGAGGGGTTATTTAACCACACGATATTCCACCTGCTACTATGAGTCGTAATAGCCGGTCTCCTTTATTAGAATAAACAATTGTGGGCGTCCAAGCAAAAAGGGTCCAGTTCTCGGCATTTAGTTGGGTAAAAAATTGCATTTCGCGATTTTAATTGATTATTAATTGCTCAATTATCTACAAGAAAGTGCATATACTTTTTCTCAAATCAAGCTTTTTCACAGTTTCAACTTCAAAAGGCTGATAAAAAATGTGCCAGTTTTTGAATATTTTTTAATCATTATTATCAATTGACTATTCTAGATACCGAATCTAGTCTAAACTCAATACTCCAGTACTAGACCCTTTTTGCTTGGACTCCCACAAGTTTTCTTTATTTCATTTTCACATGCTCCGTGCCCCTTGGTGAAGATTTTTTCTTTTTTACACTTATCAGCTAGAGTTTGGACTCTGTTCCAAATGCGTGAACCACTTTTTAGGGTTCCGTAGCCAAATGGCAAAAAACGGAACCCTTAGGGATTCGTCATTTCTGTCTGTCTATCTGTATGTCCGTCTGTATCTCACAGCCACTTTTTTCCGAAACTATAAGAACTATACTGTTGAAACTTGGTAAGTAGATGTATTCTGTGAACCGCATTAAGATTTTCACACAAAAATAGAAAAGAAACAATACATTTTGGGGGTTCCCCATACTTAGAACTGAAACTCAACATTTTTTTTCATCAAACCCAGACGTTTGGGGTATCAATGGATAGGTCTTTAAAAATTATATTGAGGTTTCTATTACCTTTTTTTTCTAAACTGAATAGTTTACGCGAGAGACACTTCCAAAGTGGTAAAATGTGTGCCCGGGCCCCTGTAACTTCTAAAATAAGAGAATGATAAAATTTTAAAAAATATATGATGTACATTACCATGCAAACTTCCACCGACAATTGGTTTGAACGAGATCTAGTAAGAATTTTTTGTTTAATACGTCATAAATCGTAAACCGCAATTTGCTTTTTTATAGATAATGGTACGGAATCTTTCGTGCGCTAGTCCGACTCGCACTTGGCCGGTCTTTGTTTGTAGTATAGTTTAATGCAACTAGAGGTTCTTGACCAAAGTTAAATACAATAGGCAGACTGTAGCCGATCTCATTAATTTATGTACAACATCTTTATACCTGTACCTACATTCATAGCAAATAAAGTTCTGATTCTGAATAGTGATAAAATTGTCACAATATTCTGAAAACAACAAAAAGCTGGCGAGGTCTTTTGTGACATACCTGAAGACCTCGCCAGCTTTACGAAATAATGATAGTTATCATTACACGGAAGACATCACTATACTATCGATGGAGGTCGTTAAATTTTGAAGTTTCGATAAGGATCGATAAATATAATAATAACGTTCTGTAGTTAAATACTTGATTGATTGAAAACGTTCCAAATACGACAATGTACATTAAACGACATTTACATTATTATTATTGTGTCGTTTAAATAAATCAACGATTTAATTTGAAAACGTCTAGCAGAGATAGTGAATTACTTTTCCAACAAGGAAAGTCCAGGAAATCGCGACCAGGAAACGAACAGTCAAAAAATTATCGCGCCAATTATCGTGTTAGACCCTTCCTTTTTAGTAACTTCCCAAATTCGCCATACCATTTGCATACTATAATTTATGACAACTAGCATACGCGAAATATTTACAGTAACAGTTAACAAAAATAAAATGGCATGACATCGCAAATATAATACTTACTTGAAATTCTTTTTATATATGATGAAGTTGTTAATTTAGTTATTTTTCATATGTGTACATGTCGAGTTGCACGATACGGTCGCATTTAGTAATTACATTAAAACATTATGTTAACTCTACTAATGTATGCTTGACATTGCTGCTTATGTTTTAAGCTTTTGGAATGAAATAAGATTGATGCAGCAATGTATTATGGTAGTTTGAGCTAGAGTAATTGTTAGGAATATTAAAGGTAGAATATTATTTTTGTTTTCAGTACCTTTTTTTTTTGGGTGGGAACTGATCAAATAACTTCTCCCGCTCTGGGTGGAGCGAAAGGGCGTGTCAGTCTTTTACTGGCTAAAACCCACCCGTATTTCTTAATTTGCCTGTGTGCCAGGGCCACGATATCCCTTTCGGACAAACTCGCAACCCTGGTAGGCACTGGCCCTATCAGACCCCGTCTGTTGGTGCTGACAACTCTTTGAGGCGCGCGTGGAATACGACGCGCCGTCGACCCGGGCCTGGTCCTTATCGGACGGTGAGCTACCCATCGCTCACCGTACGCAAGCCCGCCCCTATGGTGGCCGGAAGTCGGCTTGCGACTCCCGACGCCCGGGGCGTCTCCTGCGGCGACTAGGGGCGCGAGGGCGCGAACCTTCAGTACCTAAGGACACGGTTTTACTAACGATCATGAATTAAGTCTTGCATAAAACATGCACCAATTCATTACCATTTCTGCATGAATATTAAGTATTTGTCATTGTTACAAATAACAAAGCTAGAATCTACTTTGGTTTACGCATTAAGCCTGGTTTTTCAATATTTTGCAGTGTTGAATGAGTAGGTATTATTTAACTTAAGTCAAAATCAAAATCAAAAATATTTTTATTTCACATAAGCCTACATGGGCACTTATGAAACTTCAGAAGCTAGGTGCACGGTTCCAATTGGTCGTTTCCTATGGAGAAGAGCCGGCAAGAAACTCCACGGTCACTCTTTTAAAAAAAACAAAATTGGCTTTTACAATGTTTTCCAATTACAGTGTTAATAGGTATGAGAGGACAGCGTAGGCCCATCAAAAGTACCAGGAACTAAACAAAATAGAAAATGGTTTAAGGATCTACAGTCTAATAAGCCTACAACTCATCTCAACTCACATTGACAAAAAAAAACAATATAAAATATGATTAAGATAATAAAAGTTAGAACCTTGTTGAAATTTAAATTGTAGGTATAATAATGTCAAATAAGAAAAACATTATGTCAGTGAAGTTTGTAAAAAAAAAAGATAAAATTAAATGAAAAAATAACTTCGTAATTTGGGAGCTGTTATTAGACATTTACATAGTTTTACCGTTAATGAGGTACCAGGGAGGCCACATGTACAGAAGGAATGAATGCCAAACATCCTTGTCTTCAACGTAGTCCTTAATCTTATAATGTGCTTTTTTGATAAGGGCACGTTTAATGTGCGTTTTGAATTTCATGTTTACTACGTGTATTTATATTATGGAAATCACTTCTTATTTTGAAAAGTCCTAAGTTTTTGCGAACATATAAAATACTTTCTAAGATATAAAGAGAAGGCGACGATAACCGACTTTTAATGATGTTATACTGAAGATCACGTCTAAACGAGTGTTAATAATTTGAAAAAAAAAAATTTTAAATTAGAGCATTTTCTCAATAAGTTAATATGTGAATATTTTAGTTTATGTTTATATTACATAGTGAAATTAATTTGTAAAGTTATGTCTAACGCGGATAAAAAACTGAGAATGTCGCAAAATCTACCAAGCGTATTTTTCTGAAATCTTCACCAATTTAAAGATAATTTAAGTACTGATCTTTTAGTATACGCGTTTTATTAAAATACCTTTTGGTTTGTGTATAATAAATTAATAATGCGACAAATTGGGGACAGCGCTCCCTGATGGGCGAGTCCTATTACTGGCTGAACGTACGACGCATTGCGTGAGCTCAGTACAGAACACGCAAGCTAACCACTCCGGCATATATCTCCGTCTTAAGTCTAGCAACGTATCTGTCAAAATTACGCGACGGTAAGTTCGGTGTGTACACCTGCAAAATTTCGATTCTATAACCATAACACCGTGAAAACTTATCTGAAGTGAGCGTGGAGTGAGCTGTCAATGTCATCCCACCTGATGCTAGGGATGGACCAAGCACTACATTTACAATCATAATCAAGATTTTAATAATATTTTTATGCTAATTCTGTAGATCATTTGATATTAATTCAAAGCTAGTAGTAGTGTCTAAACATAGTAATGGTTGTCTAGGACTATAGGACTAGTCTAGGAAAAAAATGGACACAAAACAAAATTGAGTTTCTAACTGAATTTCTGTTTTGCTATTTTATTTAAAAACCTCCTAATTAGTAATGTTTAGACACTTAAATACGAGCTTTGAAATATATAAAATTATAAACAGAATTAGTGTATTTTTTTTTCATTAAAATCTCGATTGTGATTGTAAATGTAGTGCTTGGTCAATCCCTAGGCATCAGAGAGATTACACTGACAGCTCACTCCACGCAAGAATTCACGGTGAGATTTTTACAGAATAGCACCGCTGCAGTGCTTTCAAAATTACATGACACATCAGACCGAAATTACGTCGCATATTTTGATATAAAGCAAAACGTGCGGAAGTTCTGTCGCGTAATTTTCGGCAAATGTGTCGCTATGTAAAGTACGCTTATTTACGTTGCTCAGTTTTACTTTCCACACGAATAGTGTCAGATGTTCATTGTCTCAAACAGCTCAAGTTTCAAGTTCTATTAGATCCAAAGATCTCTACAAGAACTTCAATCGGAACAAACAACTTCTCACAAGTTGTGTAGGTTCCTTCTGTAACTTTAAATAAAAGGTTCTCTGAGAATGCTGTCATTTTACGCTATCTACTGAAATTACTTTAAAAAAGTGCTGGCTTTGTGAAAAACGTTGTACCTTGTTTGAAATTTTTTATTCAGTGTATAATTAAATTCTGCAGATATTTATAATAATAGGGTTTCTCTTTAATATAATACTCATATTGTTTGACATGGTTTGACCCATTACCCTAAAGATAAATAGGGTATAAGAAGTAACAGTAATGCCGTTATATGTCAATCATTGAGGTTCAAAGTAATCTCAAGTATAAAATTAGTCCAATGACGATAACACAGGGACCAAAAAGAGTAAAACTCTTCATGATGATAAGGCTGGGCACGTGGGCGGGCATTTGCCTTTTTTATCATTTAATAACCCCAAATAAATCAACCAAAACTAATAAATGCAATCAGGTTAAAGCTTATGACAGACTCACTACGACACTACTAGTTTAGCGTTCAAACCACAGACGAGTAACTACTCCCCCGGCGATTGTGTGAACAGCCAATTAAACAGACCCTGGCGCTGGCTTAATGGTAATCTACATGAGTTCTGACCTCAAATCTACTTATTTATAGTGGGAAAATTCGAGTTTTAACTGTGATAAAGCTGATTATGGTATTATATGTCTTCTACAAACAAAAAGAAAGGTGTTGAGGCTTAAACTTACCCACTTTTTAAGTGTGTGATTAAAACATTACTCAATCTTGGCAGCTAAAAGGCATCTATTATACCGTTGAACATATGACTTAACAACACATCAAAACATTTGACGGTTTGTATGACCTACAAGTAGTTGTTCCGGGTCTGGCTGTTTGTGTATGTGAGTTTAAATGTTTGTAAACGAACCCACGATACAGGAGAAATTCCTAGTGTGGACCAACGTTAAAAAAAAAAAAAGCAACAACACACAACAACAACAAACACTACCAACACAACAACAATACAACAGACACAAACCACAACCAACAACATATCATCAACAACAATTGTTCAACACACACAACAACAACAACTACAACAATAACACGAACAATTTTTCTTTATTTTTTCTTTAGGACTCTCCCTCCAAGCAGCCCCACTACAACCAGGAATCCTATGGATGCGAGCAGCGTGAATTCCTGCGACTTTATTTGGGCCCTAGGTACACCTTGGCGAATGTGTGAGGCTGAAATATACATCCGGCGCACCGCAGTCGACGCCGGTACCAAATTTTTAACTATCTAAAATTTCGACCACGGCATCAGCTATCCTTAAAAAATTGTTCGTGCCAATATAGGAGACGAAGATGATCCTAATTTATTATCTGGATCCCGAATTTTTAATATTTTCAAAGAACTTTTCGCTAACAACACTACACACACACAACCCACACACACACTCAAATATACCGCACATACAACACAAAACAGTACTATACCGCACATTTAACCAGCAATAATTCACGTTAATGAAATCAAATGGACCTATATTGATAGGAGACGAAGATCCTAATTCAATATCTGGATCCCGACTTTTCAATATTTTTAAAAAACTTTTCGCTAAAAACACTGCACACACACAACCCACACACACACACACACACACACACACACAAACATACCGCACATACAACACAAAACAATACTATACCGCACATTTAACCAGCAATAATTCACGTTAATGACAATCAAATGGACCTATATTGATAGGAGACGAAGATGATCCTAATTCAATATCTGGATCCCGACTTTTTAATATTTTCAAAAAACTTTTCGCTAAAAACACTGCACACACACAACCCACACACACACACACAAACATACAACACAAAACAATACCACCGCACATTTAACCAGCAATAATTCACGCGAATGACAATGAAATGGACATATTTTCAATTATAAGCTCTCTTTGTACCTTATCGTTATCCGGCGATCAAAATGATAAATTGCACTTTATATGAAGCGTGATGATAGTCTTCATGTCGATAACAATAAGAGAAAAAATTCCGAAAAAATTCGGAATAAATTCACCATTATTCATTCGATGCTTTATGTGTTTTCGTATTGTATTTTTAAGTGAATGTATTGACAAACTTGTTTAGGCGATTAAGTGCTTAAGCAATTTTTGACGAGGTCAAATCGAGTTTAATTTTAGACAGCCTTTTCCTAATTTCATTACATACACAATACACAGCTAGCGTTTACTAAACCAATTGACTAGTTTAACTACGCTAATCGTAGTTTTTTCGCTGATTTGAAAATGAGATCGTGCAACCTTTATCAATGTCTACGGTTCAATGTAAATACCTTTCTTAAGAGGTATGAGAGGAACAGGGTGTAAAGTTCACTCATCCTTTATAGAAAAGGGAGGATCCTTCGACTAGACTGGTGTTGTGTCAACTGCCCAACGATTGATGTCAGGATGTTGTATATATGCTAGTCGCGCGGTAAACTCTGCTTGCGCGATGCAGGATTTTGCGTGACGTCAGTGTGACGCGTAGTTCGCATGTGGCGATGTTGATGCCGCTACATTCCTACTTTGAAAATTACAATACTTGCTTTAGTTTTACTTTAATAGAAAAAAAAACTACGCATTCTTCATCGTAGCACAAATCTCGTAACGCTACGCTCGTTGCTACGGCGTAGCACGTACTACGCTAAGCATAATCTACTCGTAGTTTTTTCGCTGATTTGAAAACAATATCGTAATGCAACTTTAACCTGATACCCACTGTTCAATGTAAGTACCTACTTAACTCCAACTGAAAATTAAAATTATTGCTTTAGTTTTATTTCAATTGAAGAAGGAAACTACGCATTCTTCATCGTAGCGCAAATCTCGTAACGCTACGCGCATTGCTAAGGGGTAGCACGTACACACGGCTACACATCAAGCTATACATTTCCAGTTTACGCTGACTTCTCATTGTAAGGAAATCCTATACAATGCGAGATCAGCTTATACTGAAAAATTATGTATAGCTTGATATGTAACCGTGCGTACTACGCTACGCATGATCTAATCGTAGTTTTTTCGCTGATTAAGTCATAAGATATCGTAATGCAACTTTATCCTAATGTCCACTGTTTAATGTAAGTACCTAGTTAACTCCAAAGAAAATTACAATTAATGCTTTAGTTTTGTTTCAACTGAAGAAGAAAACTACGCATTCTTCATCGTAGCACAAATCTCGTAGCGCTACGCACCTTGCTACGGCGTAGCACGTACTACGCCAAGCATGATTTTTACGTATTCCCGACGTTTTTTTCTGAGTGAGACAAATTCAACCACAAAAAAATATTTTGATTTCAATTTAGTTCATTTCATAACGTACCCGAACCATATCAATCAAATGCATCCGGATGTCAAAAATGTGTTTGCACAGACCACAGACTAATGAAAATAATTACAATTGAATAATTAATACTGAACGGGGTGGTGAGCGTTAATCTGGCAAATCGTGCTGTAGTTAAATTGTATTAAATTCAGTATGAATAGTTAATCTAGTGGATTATCGCTGATGGAATTGAGTAGCGTGGCGTTCAATCCGATGCTTGTGAAATGGTTTAGGCATAATGTTAGTACTGGTAGTGAGAACCTTACACGTCTAAAGGGGGGGAAATTAGAAATTGCTTGATGTATAGAATAGAAATTCTAATTCTAATTGCCCGTGGACAAATTATGAAAAATCATAACGTTTTTACAAACGTTAAAAAATTGTACCTACATTTTACCTTGAAAAAATAAACGTATGTAATTAAAAATGTTTATATTCATAATCAATTTCACAACGAATGCCCATCCCTTTTAACGCCCTTTTCAACACACAAGGATACCCAAAGTTAAGTAATAAAATTATCCCTGATTCTTATAATGCGTTTAGGATACTGGTGGGGTTGCCCTGTTTCTGAAGTGCGACAGGGATGTTTGCAGATGCGCATGTAGATTGTTTTTATGCAACAATGCGTAAAGATCTTGCAGTAAGAAGATCGCAATAAGAAAATCTTGCAATTCTTTTTTTTTATCATTTTTTTTTACGATCCCAGGAAAAACGCACCCAGGAAAAAAAGTTATAAAAAAATTATCATTTTTTTTTTCTGGGTGCGTTTATCGATACCAAACCTATCCTTAAGCTATGGCACGCAGTTACTTTAACACCCTGTATATTCCCTTCACTACTTCATGTGAAAGCCTGTGCATTACTCGACCTATCCAATAGGTTTTAAAATAAACACAAACACAGAACCTTCCATGACATAAAGTGGAAACTAGTATACTCACAGGAGTTTTCAAGTAACGTGTTTTAGCATCCATTTTCCCATGAATATTTGACAAAACGATGTTTTCTTCACTAACTTTTGTTCGCGTTTCCTCTCATATAAGTTTTCTCTCGTCCCTAGAGAGAGAACTGTACTTACTTGAGCTCGCTTTAGTCTTCGAGAATCAATATGGAACATTCAAGAATTCGTGAGGTCCCAGGAAATCACGAGAATTGTCGTGAGGAAAAGAACTTATAAAATACTATTTTTAGCAGTTGGTTTTATAGTGTAGTCGTATTTCCATTTATTATTTATTTAAATCTCATTGTTGCACTGAAAAACAGTGCATTTTCATACAACATTTCTGCACGGTTTATTATTTTTTATTTAGATATAAATTTAACACAGAGGTTGTCTCCCATTAAGTTTAATATAAAATGTATGCATTCGACACTGACCTCTACTATAGAAGTACGCTGGACTTCATAATATCGATGTAAAAATGAAGACATTTGATTTTCGCCATTTTGGCGCTGATAACAACGTGACCGTCCATGGAACAAATTTTAGAGATGGGACACAGCCTGCGATAAAAAATACTTCTAAAGACTTTATCGACCGTGAGAGTAATTTATTACCTACGTAAGAGAAAAAAAAATCACTCCCAGTTATTTTTATTCATAATTGCTGTAATGGTTAATTGAAAAATATTTTCATTAGGGCGCGGTCAGATGGCAAGCTATAAATTAGTGGATAGTGTTTTAGTAAAGTTATAGTGAATGGTTGTCAGATCAGTGAGCTTTAATTATGGGGATAGGCTAACAACTTATCCTTAACACAGTGTACGTATTTGAGCAAGTATCTCCTCGCTCAACAACGCTGCAGTTTTACGAGCTGAGCTGGAGTCTCAATAGTTCGCAATGTGAACCAAAAACGAATGAGCTAAAAAATTGCAATTTGGCTCTAACCTATCAAATCAAATGACAGTTGTATCTTCGTGAGCTACTGAAGGAAAAAAAAACACAATAACACAATAAAATTATATTTTTAATCATTGGCGAACCCAAATAATTTGACGTGATAAAAAATCCGTACTTTATCACCAGTTATATAAAGCGAGTCATTTTTGGTAGCAGCGTACAGTACGTGCAGCGTGTTTAACGAAACAGTCCTCAGTAAAATGTTTACTACAAAGATGATCATTAGACTTAGTACTCCAATTTTCCATTTTCATGTTTTTCAGCCATACTAACTAGTATATTTATAATTATAGCTTAGTTGAGTCGGTGGGAAACCTGAAATTAAGTATTTTATTAAATACATTGAAGATGGTAAGTTTTATTTCGATGTTACTTCTTTTCTTCAGAAACAAGGAAACAAGTAAAATAAATTTTAAGTATCTTTTTAAATTAGAAACTAGTATTTGCTAATTTGGTTTAGATCATTAAATTGCATATTTAAAATGACTCACTATCGGAAGAAAACTATCGACACATTATCTATATGGAATATTCACAACCCTATTCAAATTATTGTATTAAATATATAATAAAAACTGAGCTGTAATTACACTACCTATGTGATGAGATGTGGGTAAAAAAGTTTATTCTAAATATCAAATATTAATAAAAAAGTTCACACAAGCAATCGAAACATTTAGTGATGAAATTCACTTACTGGTGGAAGGTTATTCCGCTGCCTTTAAGGTAGTGAATTTTACAAAATGCGCATACTCTCATGATAAAAATGTTCTAATTAACACCTAGTAAACACAAAATTCACAAAACAAATCTTATTTCACGATTTATACCTAAAATATCAGAGACGTACCAAAACAACACGTCAGCCATAAGCAACAATTTTGCTTTCAATTTTGGTTCCTGAGACGGTCGGGCGGGGGCGCTTTCAATCGGCACAAAAATCAACTGTCATTTCTCATACTATATTTTTTTTATTTTTTTTTTTTTTCCTTCTGGCTTCGCACGGTTTGTGCATTTAGCCAATATCAAGTTTTAGTTCTTGTTTAATATTGATGAAATGAATAATAAATGCATGATGATGATATCCCCGCCCACTCCTCTTGAGTTTCAGTAAAGATGTGGCACTTTACTGAGTCCTCACGCGGACTTCTTGAGAGAACTTGAAGCGAAGTTGCACTGTTTTGTTTCATTTGCCTACACTAATGCACGTTCACAAACACTTAATGGTTAATAATCCACCATTATTACACATTAATATTCGGCTAAACACAAATTTTGGAAAATTAAACAAACTGCTGAACATGACGCTTCACTTTCCCGCCAAGAAACCATACTATATTTAGTCCAGCGTACTCGTACTTGTATATTAGAGGTCAGTGGAATTCGATCAAAAAGATACTGGCTGAAAATAAAAATCGGCTGAATAAAACCCACTTGGTGAAAAACTTTGTTTTCATTAACTTGAGTTTTTATTTTGAGGAGGTATATTTTATCACGGTAGGTAGATTGGTAATTGAAAGAAAAGCAGATTACGCCCCTTGCTAAAGTGAGTAATTAATGCATTTGTGCTAATTTAGTGCCCTCCCATTGCGCTCGGGAACACTCGTGCAATAATAACTCACTTTGCGCTCGGTGCAACAATCTACTATAATATTGCAATTAGGTGCGATGTGACCAATTTCAAAATTCACCAAAACTGCTTTGAAAGCATCATGAAACAACAGTCACGCGTATATTTAACATATTTTTTAATCCTTCTAACAAAATATTTAGTATAACAAATTCTGCACCACAATGGATATGAAAAATTTCACGTCAAGCCTTGTAATTTATTACCTAGACCTAGATTATTGCTGCATACATTATATTTCGAATGGTTAGCAAAAACCTATATGACCTGGCACAAATTGGTTAGATTAACTTCTATACAACATTAGTTTTTGTTATACTAATATTGTATACATACATACGTATATTGTTATTTGTATTGATTAATTAGGTGTAAGTTTAAGTTGTTATTTATTTACATTTCAGTTTAATTCTGAATAAACACCCTCTAGGTTTTATACATACTGAAAGAATGAAAAGAAAGAAAGAAAAATAATTTTATTTGTCACAGAACGAGTGCGTACGAAAACATAATAAGTATGTAATAAACTCGAAGGTTACACAAAACAGATCTAAGTACTATCACAAACGAACAAATAGTCGGAAGCTGCACGTCATGACTATGACAAGAAGGCTTGGACTGCAGTGTGACTTCTGCGGTTTCAACCTATCAATTTATTTTTTCTAGTTCATTTATCTGGCCATCAATTCTTTATTCTTAATTAAAGAGTAAGAAGACGTAAAGAAGGCTGTCAGTTTTTTTTATAAAACTTCAGTCCCAAAAACTGGAAATTTGGTCCAGTCAATTTAATTTAAAAAAATATGTATAAAGCTATATATAAGTTTAATTAATATAATATTTTAATTGCAAAAGTCCTAATATACGTGATATTCACTACTAGTTTTCAGTTATCTTGCGGCGCCCTAACAGGGACATGTACTCACTAGTTTATAAGCCTAGCGTGTAACTATTTTTTTTTTGTTGATAAACACACATGCACAACATTACAGACCCAGATCTACGTTATTGCACAGTTAAATTTCGATAAAAACAGATAAATTTACAATATGGAAGGAATAACAATAAGAAATAATATAAAAATAACTAACAAAACAGGTAAAACTAACAAATAACAATCAAATAATATTGGCACCTCATCTTTCGTCCATCATCTCACAGAATCTCGAACATGCATGACATACGTCTATTGTAATACTACGAGTAAGGTTGTGTACATTGTGTATTAAAGAAATAAATACATTTTGGATTAAATTGTGCCAAGTGAATTTTATTGTTTATACTTTACCTTGATTCCTGATGGTTTCAGCTTATTGTGTTCTGTTATATATGAGGTATGTGTATTTGTAGCTAAGAATAAAGATTTATTTAAGTCAGCAAACGATATTAATCCTAGAAACAGACGAGATCCTTATAAACTGGTATTAAGTGATCTGCCAAGATTTGCCATATATAATAAAAACTGCCTAGCAATGTGCGTACGCATTTATAACAAAATGCCAAGTCGCTTTAAGGTATTAAACTCGAGGAAATTAAAGATTGAATTACACAAGTGGCTTAATGAATGTAATTTTTACAGTTTAAAAGATTTTTTGGATGTAAAATGTTGATTCCTTGCTCATTTTGTCAAAACAAAAATTTTTGCATGCTATGTTTTATCTTAGCGAAACATGTTGATCTACTCTAAATATTAACACCAATGTATACCATGTTTTACGCAAATAAATTACACTGGTCAGCAAATAAACCGAGCCACCCGCTACCTAGGAACTCTGATTCGATTTTCTCAAAAAGTATAAAACTTACAACTATCAAAGTTATACCTACAAAAAGTGCGTTTCATGGTGATTAAAATGACTACAAATTAATTAGAAAGTACCCTCAACTCACATTGTAATCAAGCAACAAACACAATGCTAACGATTTGCTCTGTTTTCACCAGAGTTTGAAATTAGCGTTCTTTTTCTCTACAATGAGGGTAGTCGGATATTTCTTATCATTTCTTTAGTTTTTGTCCATCGTTTGCTCAGACGCGTGTGTTTTTGCTACTTTTTTCGATTAATAATGGATACAACACCTCAGGAAGCAGCTCAAGCTGTAGCATTACTTCAAGCAGGCATTGCGCAACGTGAAGTCGCTCGAAGGCTTCGAATCAGCGATCTATATTCGATCTTCGGTGCAACGAGTTTACAGACGATACCTAGAGACTGGAGCATTCGATCGCCGTCCAGGTACGGGCAGACCTAGGGCTACATCAGCAGCAGATGATCGTTATATCCACCTTACTGTTCTGCGAAATCGCCACCTCAACGCAGTTCAAGTCCAACAAAGTCTGCGTGACGAACGCCAAGTGGTCATAAGTTCAGATACCGTCAGAAGGAGACTTGCTGAACGGAACCTGACCCCAAAAAGAGCTGCAACAGGCCCAGCATTAACGGTAGCACACCGTCGAGCACGACTTGAATTTGCTCGAGAGCATAGGGATTGGACATTAGAGCAGTGGAGTAATGTACTCTTCACTGATGAGACCAGGGTGAGTCTACATGGAAGTGATCGACGTCAGAGAGTATATCGTCGCCCTGGAGAACGTTATTCTCAGTGTTGCATCGAGGAAACTGTTGCTTATGGAGGAGGATCTGTAATGGTCTGGGGTGGCATCTCGTTAACAGCACATACAGCGTTAGTTTTCATCGAACCGACGGGCCGTACACGTGGACTGACTTCTCATCGCTACATTACTGAAATCCTCGCAGACCATGTGGTACCTTACGCAGGATATATCGGACAGGATATGCAATTGATGCATGATAATGCACGGCCTCATGTTGCTCATGTGGTGACCCAGTATCTACGCGACGTCAGCATTCGTACGATGGACTGGCCAGCTCGAAGCCCGGACTTGAATCCGATAGAACACTTATGGGATGAAATTAATAATAAATCATTATATGTGTAAAACTGGTGAATTTTCATTTTTATTTCGCTACAATACAGTATATACAGGTTGGGTAAAAAATCGTGGATCAAACGAAACAGGGCGATAGTTGGGGTTATTTGCAGTAAAAAATATATGTGTGGCAGAGCCCTAAATTGATCTCCTTAAAAGTTAGGGCTATTTGAGTGTTTTTTTAAAGAAAATCCAAAATCTATTAAATAGGCAATTAGAGTAAAATGGGGACCTGAAGATATCCATGATAAAGTTACCTACGTCATTTCAGCCGAAAGACGTCCGGGGATGGGGTTGTTTGCCATAATCGCCACGCTTGGCAGGCAGCGGGAGAAGTTATTTGATCATTTCCAGCCCAAAAAAAAAAAGGGGGGGGGGGTGCTGTTGGCAAAACTTTGTGCGATTGTTTTGTTAAATGTATTGAAAAAGCTATTTTAACCACGCGCCAAAAATACCTTGTGCGCTAGATAACTTTATGACATAAATTTGGTTAATTCTATACAATACGTAGCGTTCAGAAATCATTACAAGTAGGTATAGTCGCCGACACGTAACTTTGCAAGAATCGTTAGATGTTTGTCTCCTTTATTTACCTTTCTTCTAAACGAACATGTTTAAAAATTCTGAAAATAACCATAGAATAATGAGTAGATAAGTTTACATGCGTGAACTTATTCCCATTACGCCAAAACCTTACTATGTTACGTGCCGGCCACTATACAAAATCTAAAAATTAATCACAGAAGCATTTGGAACGTTACCCAATCATTAAAACTCCGACCAAAATCGCCCTCTAATTAAAAGTTCCCAAACCAATTTTATTGAATCACCGTAATATCTAAATGGGGCAATTAACAAAAATCGAAACTCGAAGCCTCGCATACGACCGATAAATCATGGATAAAAGAGGCTTTCGGTCTTTAAGCTGCGTGTACACGAGACATTTTTAGCAATTATTTCCGGAATTAGATATACTTACATAAGTTTTTGTTTTTGCTCCACATTGTTTCGTAAGATGGATCAATATGAAACTATGTGGAGCAATAAAATCTGCATAAAATACCAGGTTACAGTATAACCCCGGTTAAGGCTTAAGCCTTTCGAAGGGGTAACCCATTCAATGGGTTACCTTTATCATGGTGTAAAAGATTGAAAGGGTTTTATACTAGAAACCCATTGAAAGGGTTACATGATAACCCATTGAATGGGTTTTATACTTGAAACCCAGTGAAAGGGTTACCTGATAACCCATTTCAATGGGTTCTATACCTACTTGAAACCCAGTAACATGAAAAAATAATAATATTATGTTATTTCGATATCCGCCCAGCACGCGTAGCAGGACCAATTCTATCTTTATTCTACCCAGGGACCATTTTGGTTACCATTTTAGAAAAACCCTATCGAAAACCCTTTCAATGGGTACCACAACAACAGATTAGATACATAGACATTATAATCTATTAGTAAACGCAATATAAATTGTCTTTGGTCCCTGGCCCTGACATCAACCAATGGAAATGATTGTCAAAACTTTTAGTGTATTGGATACGAGGGTTTTGGCTACTCTGTATGTGTGTATTTTAATTATGTTTATATTTGTTGAAATGTGCGTTTTGTTTGTGCAGAATAAACAATTTTTCTTTCTTTCTTTTTTTTCTCTTTTAACCAAAATGGTCCCTGTAAAATACACACACATTTCTCGTTCAGTCAATCAAGTTCAACCAGTATTCGGATCAACAGTTCAACCTGCAGTCTTCAGTTCCGGGCATAGTGTTACCGAGTAACTGTGTTGTGCAGGTCAGATAGGCAGTTGCTCCATGTAAGATACTGGTAATCAGCAGTATTCGGTTAGACTGGAAGCTGATGATGATACTGACTCATTTCACATTCTGCCACTCATTTTAGTGACCGTCAGACACTAAGTTTCACATACTCACCCTCCTACACACACTCACTCATCAACATTCTCTCTCTACTCAAAAGGAGGTCACCACTCTAATATCTATACTTAATTTTACTTTATTTGTAGTTGATTTAAAAATAAATAAATATGTAATAAATTATTAAATCAAATTTGAACGTATATAATATTAAATGTATATAAATGTATATTTATGATATGTATATCTATTAAATTTATATTTTTAGGAAAGAGCGCTGTTGTCTGAGATACAGACATTTATTTATCTAGTTCAGACACCGATGTCTTGCCGAATTTTTGTTAGTTTAGGCTCATTTAAGATATGTTTTTATTTATAATTGTACTATCCTATTTGAATTTGAATAAATTATTATTATTACTCAGGAATACCGAGCAATACTAATCACTCAAAAAAATATATATCTAAACATAATATAATACAATAGTAACGAAGTCAGAACTGTACATTGAATATTATTGGAAAAAAGTAATTGCTACGAGGAGTTGGACGATTCTGATGCCGAAAATATAGTGTTTTAGAATTTATGTCCTCTTCTCTGTTTGTCTGGATGTACGTAACGTAAGGTAGGACGCCCTCAGGCTAGGTGGAGCGACGATCTTCGCAGGGTGGCTGGTGGCAGCTGGATGAGAGTTGCCGAGAATCGAGCTGAATGGCGTGCAATTGGAGAGGCCTATGTCCAGCAGTGGACTGCTATGGGCTGATGATGATGATGATGATGATGATTCCTAAAATATCGAACGATATTATCACACTATTTGCTAAGGGAGTATTCCTCAACAATTTACCGCTAGATTTCACGTGGGCGAAATCGCGGGTAGAAGTTATATTATAGTCTCAATAATTTCTCCACCATTACCGGCAATTATTGCCGAAAAAATTGCCCGTGTAAACGGAGCTTTAGGGTCAAACAAAATACATCGTCCGCCGCCCTCCTTCGATATTTCAAGGTATGGTTTAATAAGATCCAAGTATCCTTGAGGGGCGGATGGATAATAATTTAATCTATATACTTTAAGTAGGTAGGTACATTTTATCGTTTCACTCAACAGTTACATGGTACGATGGATGATTTCATTTAAAATGTTCATATGAAATCAAGAGTGATATTTTTGATGGTCAATTTTGAGGAGGATTTTCTTGGGTTAATTTATAAACGTTACTCACACACAGACTTATTATTTTAAAATATTTAGGAAAACATAATATACTTTTATGATGTTTGTAAATATATGAGCACCATGTATGTATCTCATAATTAAATTATCTGTCATTGCTTAATTTATAATTATTTTTACCTAATGTGGTATAGTAATTTTATTCTAGGTGCATCGTCTTCACATAATTATAACTATCATAAACAAAATAATGTAAAACATTTTTAAAAGAGTGACGGTGGAGTTTCTTGCCCATTCTTCTTCATACGTAACTACCCTTTGGAAAGGGCAACTACATAGAATTGAAACGATTTTATTGTAAATGTTGACTTTCAAAGGTGCCCCTTCTGTGCCTATTTGAAATAAACAATTTGACTTTGATTTTGTTAATGTCGTGTTGGCTCTGTGGTTAAGGCCTCGCCTCTCATGCACAAGGTTGTGTCATGATTTTCAAATATTAATAAGATTCTGTAGTCGATTTTAAAATACTAAATATTGAATGTGTGAAAGTATGTGATTTGCCTCAAATGATTTTTGTATCAGTGTAGTCATGAAGTTTAAAAGTATCTCATTGGACAGTTATTTTAAAAAGTACGGGTTTTTAATGGAACGGAATGGAAACGATGTTTCGGGTGTCGCGTAATTGCTAGGTTAATTCTCATGGACCTCGGAACCAAAAGTTTGTCTTCAAGATGTCTAAAGCATATACGAGTACCTACTTATTATTATTTTGAGCAGCTAATTAAATAGTTCGTTAAATATTGCTGTGTACCAAGTTTGTATGTGTTCAAGAGGATAGTTACAGAAATGTTCGTAATGAAAAGGTGTTTCTTTTTTACTTCTGACTGACGCGGGTGAAACCGCGGGGCGCAACTAGTATTATTATAACTTTACTAGCTGCGCCCCGTGTTTTCACCCGCGTAAGTCTCGACCCCGTGGGAATATCGGGATTAAAAGTAGCCTATATGTTAATTCAAGGTACCAGCTACCTCCGTACAAAATTTTATCAAAATTGGTCCAGCCGTTTGAGCGTGAAGAAGTAACAAACACACACACAAACGTTTTTCCGATGTTTTTCTTTTTTTTTTTGCCTTCTTGTCACAGTCATGACGTGCAGCTGCCAACTATTTATTTTTTTGTGCTCATGATTATATGTTATGTAGATCTGTTTTGTGTAATGTTTACCTAATATTTTTGTCAATGTGAGTACGTTGTAGGCTTAATAGACTAGATCTGTAGAACATTTTCTATTTTGTTAAGTACCAAACTTTTGACGGGCCTACGCTGTCCTCTCATACCTATTGTAAAAGCCAATTTTTTTTTAAAGAGTAACCATGGAGTTTTTTGCCGGCTCTTCTCCATAGGACACGACTAACTAGAACCGTGCACCTAGCTTCTGACTTTTCATAAGTGCCCATGTAGGCTTATGTGAAATAAAAATATTTTGGATTTTGATTTTACTCGAGTTTATTACGTTTTCATATTATGTATGTGTATCTGTGACAAAAACTTTTTTTTCTTTCTTTTAGAATTTTCTTATTCCTTCCACATTCCGCAAAGAGTGTCCTGTAATGCCAAGCGCATATAATAATATCTACACTGAATTCGAAATTAGTTACATTTTCTTACGGTTCAACCTAACCCTACCTTGACCCTTGAAAACAAATGAACCAATATAAATCACAATAGACACGACATAACCATGCGAAATACGCCATCTGTCACTCTGTAACAAGTCACAATAATTTATTTTAAAGGTAAAAATGATACAACCTATAAAATCGAGTTGAAAACTGAAAATTCCAATACATACGTACAACGGAGTATTTTTTAAATTAAAATGACGTGACTTCGATGGTGGCTCACGAAGTTTAAAAGCAATTTTCCAGGCTATAATAGGGATTTTTAATATTCATGTCGCACGTATGAGGTCGAATGATAATAGTATGGGATAGTAGATAAGTTGGTTAACGTAGGCAGATTGATCACCAATCTAATTGTAGTTTGACCTCGGCTTTTCTTCTCAGAGTAAACAGATACGAAACGCCGATCTCATCTAGTTTTTTAAGGTTCCGTACCCAAAGGGTAAAACGGGAACCCTATTGCTAAGGCTCCGCCGTCTGTCTGTCTGTCAGTCTGTCCGTCTGTCACCAGGCTGTATCTCATGAACCGTTATAGTTAGACAGTTGAAATTTTTTTCAATATTTCACAATAGAATTCACAGATGATGTGTTTCTGTTGCCGCTATAACAAAAAATACAAAAAAACTGAATCAAGTATTTAAGGGGGCTCCAATACAACAAACGTGATTTTTTTGGCATTTTTATAGATAATGGTACCTTTCCCCTTCCCTTCGTGCGCGAGTCCGACTCGCACTTGGCCGGTTTTTTTAATATGATTCACGTGTAAAAGTGTTTGTACAAACCTCCTTACAGAAATAAATCATTTATCATTTATCAGTGGTCTTCTATATGGCTTATGAACTGCATAATTTACAGCAGAACACAGAAACTCGAGCATAAATAACTGTTATCTTTCTCGAAACCTCAACAATTCAACAATCTCTTATCATTCCTTGAACAGACAACACAACACCTCCCAATAGATCCATGCTAACTTATGAACTGCATAATTTACAGCAGAACACAATAGAGCGACGTACAAAACTGTCCCTTTGTCTTCCAAGAGGCTTTGCACAAAGAAACTCGTGCGCCATACTTCTTCTGAAAGGGAACATTTTTCTCTTTATACGGGAGTGCTTATAATTTGGCGGAATTCGCGAACAGAGCCTATTGAAGCATGTTAAACATATTTTACATAAGGACGCATTACTGGTTTTAAAATACCTTTAAAGGCAGAGTCGAAGAATTTCGGAAGGTTGAATTTGAGTCAAAAGAATTTTCGTTCCTCTAATCTTATAGGTTATTTGTTTTTGAGTGCTACTTAGAAGGCTTTTTGTTGGTATTCGAGTGATTTTAGCAATGAGTAATAGATTAGTCGGTACGGTGGGCTGGACTGACGTCTAGTTGTGAATTAATAATGTTGCTACTTCCATTAATCCGCTGGCTCGGATTATTTCGGGATACCGAAAATGGAAAAGTAGAGCGCACAAAATTATGGATGGTCCGTACCTAATGACGGAACCCGTTAAAACTGCGCCCGACTTGGGGACATCCAAATTGGATAGTTATCATATTTTCGAAATGTATCAAAATAATGAAAACACAATCAAGAAAATATATAAAAGCTGTGTTAAGCGCCATTATGTTGATCACAAATTAAAATAATTACTCCTGTTTAAATCTGGAACACTAATTAATTTAAATTTCGAACGGTCGAGCTCACCTGTCATGGCGATTGTTGAATGGTGATGATACGGCTCGTATTGTTACTGAATTATTAAAATGCTTGCTAGAAATAATCATGGCGAAGGCTTTGTTTGACTGAATCATTAATTATTCATATGTATTTTTAATTTCGTTGTTCTGTCTTATCCTCTTTTCGTGATATTAAGTGACACTATGTTAGAGCTACTACTGGTCAGCTTTAATGAACAGTAACATGATCATATTTACAGAAACACAGTAGAAAAAAAAACGAGCGAGCTTTACAGTAGTTTCCTATGATGTGTAACATCTGACGTCTCACCTTGGTAAATAAGCAACTGAACATCGACATAAATTAACCTCACAATTAAAAAAAAACCTAAATACTGAAATATTAAAATTCGAATAATTATTCATTACTAGTGGTCGCCCACTGGTCGGCCCCCTCTATTTCGACCCCTTCTACTTACAAGTAGTAAGTAGAGGGGGTCGAATTTGATAAGTTTCGAAATAAAAAAACAAAAAAACAAGCAACAACAAATAAATAAAAAAACATAGGCAGTCATGGGGACTGCCGAAAGTGAAAACTTATCGCTCAACGCGTCTAAAGAAGTATTCACAAAAAAAAAAATGTGTACTATAAGCTTATACAGTATGTAACAAAAACCCTGTTGTTCCTTTTAGGGACGTATACATTAACCTGCAAGCACAACACTGGTGGAATTATAATTAAAAACAATTAAGTATTGGCTAGTCGAGAAGTCAAAATCAAAGAATGAAAGAGGTTAGAAATCAGTTAAACATTACAAATATTAATAATTAAATATTTATTTTAATTATTTTTGTTGCACAGTTTTTATTACGTATGTATACCGATTCTTAAAACGTAGGTAGAAGGAACAACAGGGTTTTTGTTACATATTGTATAATATAGTTGCTCACTCAAATTTATGGCTGAGAACCTACACGCTGACATCCTCCATTCCATACTTCCCCACAGTAAAGTAGGTTGTTAAGATGTTTTTAATTTGTTTAGGTTTTTTGTCTTCTAAATTTTTGGCAATTTTCTTTTTCAAATATAATAATGATTATCTAAAACACAATAGAAACAATGCACAGGATACACAAATTAAACTTTTCAGGCACTACTACTACAGCATGTCGGCGCAGGCATGTCGGTGACGCGAACCCTTATGTTTTTCCACTAACAAGAATCGCTCAACACGCCTAAAGAAGTTTTCACTTCAAAATCCTTTAACATTTTCTTAGGCAGGTACTCCATAAAATTTCATTTTCAAAAGCAGCCTTTACAATGGAATGAGACACGTTAAGCGAGAACCTCTTAACATCTTAAGAATATCATGGAAGCATCCAATGGCATTGATCAAAGGCGTTAAGCTATAATGGCACTTATAAGCAAAGATCGTTTTTAATGGCGAAAGTAGGAAGCGAGCCTCGATAATGAACGTAAGGAGGTTTAATAACGCCATGTAGATATTATAAATTGGTAAGTGGTGTATGTGTGTGGTGTGTGTGTGTGTGTGTGTGTGTGGTATGTGGTGTGTGTGTGTGTGTGTGGTATGTGGTGTGTGTGTGTGTGTGTGGTATGTGGTGTGTGTGTGTGTGTTGTTACGTGTGTGTGTTTATTGTTTGTCATCATTACTTTTTTTTTAATGGGTGGATTTTATAATGAAGGAGAGAATCGTTGCAATTTAGACGACGAGTACCTATGTAGAATCTATACTAATACTAGCTGACCCGACAGACGCGGACGTTGTCCTGTCAATCTATAGAAAAAAGCACATTCAGTTTTTCCCGAGTTATCCAATTTTGCAATAACTTAAGGATGTCAAAAAATAATAGGCCCGTTTTGACGTAACTAGAGAAGTAACCATACGCCTCGGTACTCGATACTCACGATAAATCGATTCAAATTAAATGTCAAAACGGACCTATTCTTTTTTGACAAGTATAGAATGATCAATGATCAATTGATAATTTTAAGTTATTTGATAATTTACGTTTATTTGATCATTAAATTATGTCTTTTGAATTTGTTGGTTCCTTTATTTATTCTTCCTTTAAAGTGTTATACTGGGAGAGATTATCGTGTTTGACTCTGTTTTTTCCAATATGTACGATTTTTTTTTTAATAAAGAAGTACTATCTTTTTGAACGAAAGGTACAATATTTTTTATTTGTCCGCTTCCAACACTTATGATAATACAAATATGAATATTTCTTACGAATATACTATGACTTCACTTGCCCATCCTAACTTAATATTATAAATGCGAAAGTAAGTTTGTTTGTTTGTTTGTTACCTTTTCACGCCTAAACCACCAAACCGATCATCCTGAAATTTTTCTATACGCTGTCAGGTGTACAGCAACTGACATAACCGTACCTTAAATCCCGAATAAAGTACTGTTCCCGAGGAAAACAACAATATCGTTCTTATGAGAATAGATAGCGCCACGTGTCTTTCGAATCGTGATTGAATTATATTATGGGACAAGCAAAGCACAACCCGAAATAATTGTCAAATCCTAAATTAACACGAGCGAAGCCGCGGGCAAAAGCTAGTTAGCTTATAATGCCAATAGAATACACAGTCACGTGAGAAAAGCCGCGGGCACAGATAAGAAGTTAAGTCATTTTATGATTTCTGAATCACTAAACGACTGAGTGGCTTTTGAGTCCTGTGAGAACTACAAAAGCTACCGTTTACGTAAACGATACACCTTTCCATAAAACTACACTGACCCTAATACCCGAGAAATAATATCCAATAAAACGATTTTCATTCTGTCCAATGACGTATTTTCTTTGCCGTAGCTGTGTTACACAAGGGAAATCACATGTGAAGGGCTTAGTAGATATCACCTGTAGGTCAGATTTTCAAAGGAAGAAGACGAAGCTTTTATTTGGTTCGATAGTTTTGGAATTTAATCGGTCGATTGAGCTGAAACCTCTTTTGGTAGGTGAACATTTTAAACGATAAGTTAACAATAAAAGGTGTGTCCTTTTCTACAGGTTAATAGTGTGTGGAAATATTGGAATCATAATCCAATTAAGATTGTGTTCAATTCTGACTATATTTTAACAATGCACAATGAAAATGAGTGTAAGGGCCGGCGCTCATGTCCACGGCACGGGATGGCATGGCAAAGGATTTTATTACTAATCAAGTTATTTTGAATCTTATTTCAATAAGTTTAGAGTTCATGTTACTTTATTTCGGTACTACGATGCCGCGACGTGCCGCGGGATGCTGTGGCATGACGCGACGCGCCCCGGCGTGTCGCGGGATGCTGCGGCATGACGAGTCATGCCGTTTCATTCCACAGGTTGCTGCGGCACGCCATTGCATCTCGCGAGACGTATGGGTCACTTTGTGTCGAGGAATTATGATTGCTAAGCTAGCAGTCTGCTAGCTTAGCAATCATAATGCTGGGCTTTTAGCAGGATGCCACGGGATACCACGGGATGCCACGGCACGCCGCGGCATGCCGGAGCACAACCTGCCATGCCGGAGCACAACCTGCCATGCAACGGCATGCTACGGAACACCGCGGGATGCCGCAGCACAATCTGCCGTGCCATGCCGGCAGTGAGCGCCCTTAGGCATTTTCTGATGAAATAATTGCCTTTCTCACAAAGTTATGTAGACAAAATTAAAGATATAATACCTACCCTAGTGGCTACCCTAATAGATATTGTGGAACCTTAAAGTTTGCTTAGTAAGTATAATATGAATGTAATTCTTACCTGTAATAGCCCAAAGTTCTTTCAAGCACTCCTCTCTCGATCTCTGTATGGCGGACCGTTTCTGCACCTCTGGCCCCGACTCCAGATACTCAAACAGCACTGCACCAAATAGTACATAAATCACCACTAAAATCACCAGGCCGATTTGCGAAAACGCTGCCCTTGCGCACCCAGCGGCCGCGCGGCGCACCATTCCTGGCCGCTCACGACCCTCCAATGATACTTCAGACGACATAATTATTCGATTTTCAAAATTCGAAACTCAAGAATTTGACATTTCACTTTTCTTTTTTATTCTCATTGCTTTTGTTTCGTTCATTGTTTTTTTATGTTTAATATCAGTATTGATATTTAACCGCGATTCTGTTTTTATATTATTTATAAACCCATACCTATTTATACTTGCTACGAACATCCATTATAATCTGAAACAAAAAAGAAGTACGTTAAAAATATCCTGTGATTCCCAAACATTTAGGGAACATAAAATTCGATATTTATTATCTGAACCAAAATCATTTTTACCGTGAATTACATGTGAAAGTATAATAGAAGCGTATAAAGTTTGCGCCCCCACTTAATAAAACTTTCCTATTTATGGTATTAAATAACTGAAGGGGATCCCCTTCAGTTATTTAAGTATGGATAAAATCGTTCAACTTTTAATAAGATCAGAATTTAACTTCGGCAAATAGGTAGGTGGTATATAAATTATAGGTAGGTACCTAGGACAGGTCGATCCATCAAGTTAAGCTACCCTCGCCGGGGTTGGTCTGTGGATGGGTGACCATCTTTGCATACCGAAAATCCTCCGTGCATCGGAAAGCACGTTAAGCCGTAGGTGCCGGCTGTCATTCGTGGATCTTTGACAGTCGTTAAGGGTCGTCAAAAGCCGAAAAGACTGACAACCAGTCGTACCAAGGAGCATCGTATTGCCCAGTTACTGGGTTGTGGAGGTCAAATAAGCAGTCGCTCCATGTAAAATACTGGTATTCAACTAGATGCAGTTTAGACTGGAAGCTGAACCCAACAAAGTTGGGGAAAAGGCTGGGCAGATTGATTGATAAAAATTATACCTATACTCCATTTGAAATAAGATTAGACATATACATAAACTTGTTTACAGTCTGTTCAACCGATTTTGACTTCTATTCCGTAGGCATAAGGATGGAATTGAAAGCAAAAACGTGGTTACAATACCAACTGTTTATTACAGCTGTCATTGGTCATGCCACCAACGCAATATAAGTCAAAATCGATTGAACGAACTGTAAAAAAGGTTTATTTGAATGTCTAATCTTATCTCAAACGGAGTATAGGTACTGAAAATATAATGTTACTGGGAAGATACATAGAGGTTCATGGACCGGGGATTGCCTTATACACCGTGGCATTTTAATCGTCTTTCAACGGCAGCCCACTTCATGTATCCAATGACTACTAATCATTCATAAAAGTTTTTTTTTAATTAACATTTGAACATTTAAAAAAAAAAAATATTATTCACTAGCTGCGCCCCGCGGTTTCACCCACGTGAGTCTCGACGCCGTGGGAATATCGGGTTAAAAAGTAGCCTATGTCTTAATCCAGGGTGTCAGCTACCTCCATACAAAATTTTATCAAAATTGGTCCAGCCGTTTGAGTGTGAAGAAGTAACAAACATACACACACACACTTTCACAAAGTTTTGCCTTTATAATATTTGTGTGATGATTATGACGCATAATGTAGTTTGAAACACCCTGATACGAGCGTGGTGAGAGCCATGCACTCCATTCCGCACCGCCCTTTGAACGCAAGGCTCGTAACAGGGTGTTTCAAACTACGTCATGCGTCAAAAAGTTATTTTTTTTTTTTATATTCAAATGTTAACACATTTTTTTTCTTTTATGAATGATTAGTAGTCATTGGATACATGAAGTGGGCTGCCGTTGTAAGACAATAAAAATGTCGCGGTGTATAGCTATACACCGTGGCATTATCTAATCTCAATGGAGGTTTCTTTAGTAAATAAGCAATAAGCCGACAGTAATCGTGAATACCTTTTTCTAGATTCTGAAGAAATCCCGAAAAAGGTAGACCTTGATATGATTGTATTAAGTGGGTTGTGCCTGAAAAAATCAGAAATTCAGAATGAATCATTTATAGGACGTGAAGGAATTGCTTAGGTATTTGAAGTTAGTCCTTCAAAGGGGTCTACTGACATCTATAAGCATGAGGATATACCATAATGATCCTATTTTATTTTGAAGTAAAATGTAGCAAGAAGATACTTAGGATGTTCAGCAGTAAACGGTTATGAGAGGAATATAACGTGGTCCCAAAATTATTGGATACTAACTTTTGCCAGCGGATTCGCCCGCGTGGATGGAAAGAGAAAGAGTTTGAAAGAAAAAATCGTTTATTCTGCACAAACAAAACGCACATTACAACAAAATAACATACATATTGTGGCGGAACAATAAATAATTGGACCACCACCTTACATTTTAGAGCGGAATCGCTCCGCTTATGAATCTTGGGCCAAACATACAGATCATACGATGTTTGCACCGAATGACCGCGCGCTTACACGTGCCGCGCAGTAGATAAGGAACGCTGGATATTGTACTGGCGACGGCGACAACGACCTTGGACTGCCGGAGACTGCGTGCACATACTTCCACCGGCGCGATGGCCGAGCTGCAGAGCGACAGTCTTCATTCGACCGCCTACCGAACTGTTCGGATCGCGCCGCGCTTAATATTGCTTATTGTTTTATTCTGTTAATTTTAATTGTCCGTTTAATTTATACAATATATAACTTTCTAATAATTCTAATAATATCCTTCATTTCTTCATCTGTTCTCGCATCATTCTTTCATCCTTCCGCTTACGCTACGCTATACGCTTGAAGCTAAATAATCATTAGTACGGGTTCGATTCCCGATCTAGTAGAAGATTGGTGAACATACCAATTTTCTACATTGGTGACCCTCGACTACCGCGCATATTGAAGACTCGAGTGCAGCAAGAAGGAGCAAGCAGTTTCATTGAAGCAAGAAGAGTGGTGATTCAACTGGTGATCAGAGTTTTTTTACGAGTACATCGGAGCGAGGAAAAAGTAGGCTGTGGTCCAAAACATAAGCGGTGAGCGATTTTATATTTTTTTAAAGATGTCCGATACAGAGAATTTTGCCGACGCTGACGCTAAAGATGCAGTAGCTGTTGTCTCTGGAGAGGTGTCAAAAATAGGGCTACCACTACGATGCCCACCTTTTTGTCCAGAGGAACCGGCATTATGGTTTGCCCAATTAGAGGGCCAATTTATCCTGTCAAGGATATCCAGCGACACGACAAAATTCTATTTCGTGACTACACAGCTGGAAACTAAATACGCACTTCAAGTTAAGGACATCATCACAAAACCACCGGAGACAGACAAGTACGACAAATTAAAAACTGAACTAATTAATCGCCTGTCAGCTTCACAGGAAAAGCGGATACAGCAACTTTTAATTCACGAGGAGCTAGGCGATCGCAGGCCATCTCAGTTTCTTCGGCACCTGCAAAACCTAGCTGGACCCGCTGGTGCTTCGGATTTTGTGAAAAGTCTCTGGACTAACCGCTTGCCTCAAAATATACAGACTGTAATTGCTTCACAGATTGCCGACTTACAGGTAGAAAAACTAGCCGAGATTGCTGACAGGGTGTACGAAATTGTACCATCGACTCCACAAATTGCTGCCACCGCTGCCTCTACCAGCTCTTCACCAGACTTGCTCAAGCAAGTAAGCGAGCTCACAAAGCAAGTGGCATTGCTGACTTCGCAGATGAACAGTAACTGGAGAGGACGTTCCCGCTCACGCTCACAATCCCGTAATCAAAAAAGGTATGAACGCAATCGCTCAAATAGCTCTAGACCACAGCAGCCGCCACCGAATCACCCACATTGCTACTACCACTATACCTACGGGGACAAGGCGAACAAATGTAAGGAACCCTGCACATTCACGTCGGAAAACTCAAAGGGCGGTCGCAAGTAGCGGCTAACGACTGCCCTACTTCAACAGGCCGTTTATTCATAACCGACCGGACTACGAAAATGCAGTTCCTTGTGGACACTGGCTCAGACTTGTGTGTTTTCCCTCGGTCGGCAGTAAAGACGCCTGTCAAACAATCAAAATATGATTTAGTCGCTGCCAATAATACTGTGATACACACGTACGGACCAACACAGCTGCGACTTAATTTAGGTCTCAGAAGAGACTACACCTGGAGATTCACAGTAGCAGATGTGTCACGACCTATCATAGGGGTCGACTTCCTTAGTTTCTACAACTTACTTGTAGACTGCAGAAACCACCGCTTGATAGACAACATAACTACACTATCAGTTTCAGGAGCTCACTGCAAATCAATGGACGATATTTCATCCGTAAAGGCTGTGATTGGAGACACAGCCTACCACGAAATTCTACGCGAGTATCCGGAAATCACGCGGCCTCCAGGTACACACTTACCGGGTAAACATAACACGTTGCACCACATAAGGACAACTGCAGGTCCACCAGCTGCAAGCAAACCTCGACGCCTTGATCCTGCTCGAACGCTAGTTGCTAAGAAGGAGTTTGAAGACATGCTAACTAGTGGCGTGGCCAGACGATCGGAGAGTGCCTGGTCTGCTCCACTTCACCTGGTTAAGAAGAAGGACGATGGATGGAGACCATGCGGCGACTACAGAGCACTAAATGCAAGAACAATACCAGACAGGTACCCCATCCGCCACATTCATGATTTCTCCTACCAGCTATCAGGGTGTGCAGTATTTTCCACCATTGATCTTGTCAAGGCATATAATCAAATAGCAATCAATCCAGACGATATTCCAAAGACTGCCATCACTACACCATTCGGTCTTTACGAGTTCCCATACATGACCTTTGGTTTGAGGAATGCTGCTCAAACTTTCCAAAGGTTTATCGATGAAGTTCTGCTTGGTTTGGACTTCTGCTACGGGTATATCGATGACATTCTCGTGTTCTCACAGACTCCAGAACAGCACAAACAGCATTTACGGCAACTGTTCGACCGCTTGAAAGGCTACGGTATTGTGGTAAATACATCAAAGTGTAATATCGGACACTCAGAGGTAACTTTTCTAGGATACCATGTAACAGCTGCAGGTACGAAACCTCTCGAGACCAAAATACAGGCTATCCAGGAGTATCCAGTCCCTAAGACAGTCAAGGAGCTTCGACGATTCTTGGGTATGATAAATTTTTATCGCCGATTTGTCCCAAACGCAGCTAAACTCCAAGCCCCATTGAATGCTGTCCTTGCTGGCCCTAAAATTAAAGGAGCACATCCAGTCGACATGACTCCAGAACTTCTAAAGGCTTTCGAAGAAATCAAGACATCATTATGCAACGCAACTCTCCTAGCTCATCCAGATCCATCAGCGGAGTTGACCATAGTCACTGATGCGTCTGATATCGCCATCGGCGCTGTACTGCAACAGCGAAAAGGAGACGACTGGGAACCTCTAGCCTTTTACTCACACAAACTTAGTGGTGCTCAAAAGAAATACAGCCCGTACGACCGCGAATTGTTAGCGGCATATGAAGCAGTAAAATACTTTCGGCATATGGTCGAGGCTAAGAACTTTGCCATCTTCACCGACCACAAACCACTGGTGTTCGCCTTCAAGACGAACCGAGACAGCCATTCGCCAAGACAATTCAGGTACCTAGATTTCATAGGACAATTCACTACAGATATACGGTACTTACCTGGCACAGAAAATGTCGTCGCTGATGCATTGTCACGGGTTGAAGAGGTATCAGCAGCAATAAACTTAGAGGATCTTGCAAAATTTCAGGAAACAGATCCAGAACTGCAAGACCTGATTCGAAACGGCTCTTCACTCAAGCTAGAAAAGATCGCTACACTGACGGGAAACGCACACATATTATGCGATACTTCAATGCCGATGCCTCGCCCATATGTGACACCACAACTAAGGAAGCAAGTCTTCCAATCGTTGCACAACATACATCATCCAGGATGTTCTGCTACAGTGCGACTGGTGACACAAAGCTTTGTGTGGCCAGGGATCCGCAAAAACTGTAGAGAGTGGGCAAGACAATGCTTGCAATGTCAAGCAAGTAAAATTACCCGCCATACAGTAACTCCTCTTTCCTCTTTCCTTACTCCATCTTCCAGATTTACCCATATACACCTCGACATTGTAGGGCCCTTAACCATTTCTTGTGATTACAGGTACTGCCTAACTGTCATCGATCGATTTACTCGGTGGCCTGAGGCGTACCCGATGAAGGACATAACCGCGGAGACCTGCGCAGCTGCCCTGGTGTCCGGCTGGATAGCTAGATTTGGCTGTCCGGCACGGGTGACTACGGACCGTGGTCGCCAATTTGAGAGCCACCTGTTCAAGGCCCTCACTACTTTGGTTGGTGCGAATCACTTCCGCACCACCGCCTACCACCCAGCTGCGAATGGCATCGTTGAGCGGCTGCACCGTCAGCTCAAGGCAGCCATCATGTGCCACACTTCTTCGCAGTGGACAGAAGTCCTACCACTGGTGCTACTCGGCATGCGCAACTCTTGGAAAGAAGACATCCAAGCCACGCCTGCTGAGCTTGTGTATGGTGAAGCTATTAATTTACCAAGCCAGTTTCTGTCTCCTACAGATTACACAGCAGCCGACGTCACACAGTACGCAACACGTCTGCGTACACACATGGCCAAACTCACTCCCAGGCCGACTTCCTGGCATACAACTTCTCCCTTCTACATACCTCGAGATCTGCATTCCTCTACGCATATCTTTCTACGCCGAGACTATGTCCGAAGCCCACTAGAACCACCTTACGCCGGCCCCTACAAAGTGATACAAAGGCATCCAAAGTATTACACAATAGAGGTAAAGGGAAAAACAACTAACGTTTCTGTTGACAGATTAAAACCCGCCTATATTTTAAAAGAGGAGGAAAAGCAACCAAAAGTCAAGTCAACACCAACGGCCGCCCCAACAACCATTACAACACCAGCAACAACAGACACAGAGAAGAGAACAAGAAGCGGCCGGCGAGTAAGATTCCCCGATTATTATCGACCGTAGTTACGATCTGGCCGGGGGGAATATGTGGCGGAACAATAAATAATTGGACCACCACCTTACATTTTAGAGCGGAATCGCTCCGCTTATGAATCTTGGGCCAAACATACAGATCATACGATGTTTGCACCGAATGACCGCGCGCTTACACGTGCCGCGCAGTAGATAAGGAACGCTGGATATTGTACTGGCGACGGCGACAACGACCTTGGACTGCCGGAGACTGCGTGCACATACTTCCACCGGCGCGATGGCCGAGCTGCAGAGCGACAGTCTTCATTCGACCGCCTACCGAACTGTTCGGATCGCGCCGCGCTTAATATTGCTTATTGTTTTATTCTGTTAATTTTAATTGTCCGTTTAATTTATACAATATATAACTTTCTAATAATTCTAATAATATCCTTCATTTCTTCATCTGTTCTCGCATCATTCTTTCATCCTTCCGCTTACGCTACGCTATACGCTTGAAGCTAAATAATCATTAGTACGGGTTCGATTCCCGATCTAGTAGAAGATTGGTGAACATACCAATTTTCTACAATATAAACAAAAAAGCCTAAAGTCTCGTATTCAATACAATAAAAGTTTGACAATCTTGTCCATTGTTTGATGCCAAAGACCAAAGACAATTTACATTGTGTTACTACCTATTATTCTGTTGTTGCGGTACTGGCAAATGACAACCCCAAGCAACCAGGCACTGACCTCTATATATTTCACACTGGACTGGCTGCTCTCATACTATTTTTGTGCCTATTTGAGTATCGCCATGTTGGCGCTGTAAGCAGATACGATTGTCCATGAAACTAAAATTAGTGATGTTCTTAATTAAGTCGACTGTGGTAATGATAATACATATCGATGATATGAATAAGTACATTTTCTTAATAACTTCCGATTTTAAGAATCTTATTAAACCATAGATGGTGTGGGAACATTTGCATATTGCTTCGGACAAAGTATTACTAAATCCTGCACACATTCGCACATGATAGGGAACACTATAGTAACGCCGTGTTCGACGCATTTGTCCTCATTTTATACTTGTTTGCCGCGAAAGCTGAATAGACGCGGAAAGCTGAACGGATGCGTACACGTCTCCGTACAAAATGTTTTTTTTCTATGGGCATAAGCTGAATAGAGCTGAATAAGTGTGAGTAGTCCCTAAATCGACCTCGCATAGCATGTGGGACAGACACAGTTTTTTTTAAATTTTTACCCATATTTATTGAAAAAAGTAGTTAATTTTAAGATTAGATAATATTACCACAACGCCGAAAAACGGGTTTAAAACGACTACTGGATCAGCCTGAGCTGTATCAACTTTTGGTATTGAATATCGACAATTTATCGATAAAAATTGGTGAATCACTAGCAAATTTGCAGTATACGTCAAAATTAGTTCTCGGGACAATCATAGTGGCGCTTCAAATTGCCACACAAAATTAGCTGTCATTTGTATGGAGACAGCCTGTCCAGTGTGAAATTAGAGGTCAGTGCAACTAGGTCATTGAAATATTATAAAAATAATAAAATACAAAAAACAACCTGTGATGACAACAAACAAAAAATCAAAACAAAAACAAAATGCCGATTGCAGAGTGGAAAAATAACTATTTTTGTCATGTAGGAAGAAATGGTACGTGCTCCTCGATGTGGACCGCATAAATTAGGGGATAGGACACAAATCGACCTACATTACTCCCGGTTTGCGGGGAATACCCGAATCGTAGTTTCTTTGCGAGTTGTTATGGGTACGTAACAGTGACAGTTATTGCGATCTCGTTCCCGCTATAGCCCGCGTAATATGTCTATCTGTTTCGGTTGTCGAGCACATGGCGCACGACATCGGGTCCATCTTCATAATTAATACATCAATGACTTTTGTAACAAATAAACAACTATAACACCTTTGTAATCTTTTTAGCAATAAAGTTTTATTATTTATTTATTTATTATTATAACAAGAACCACACAATAACCGTCCATCGCATGGCGGAAATTAACCCACGGGAACGTACTATATTACCATTAAAAGTATCCTTTGTGTTAAATCCAGATTATAAACTTTCAAGTCTGTTCAGCCGTTTTTGCGTAAAAGAGTAACAAACAAACAGACGTCCACACATAAAATATTATTAATAGGATTAGTAGGATAACCTTTCCAAAAGTCCTGCTGCTATCTTTGGACACTTAAATAGCTCTCTCTATGTCACCTTGTTGAGTATATTTTCATTATTTTTTACGTATTTTTACCTAAATGTCAGACACTTCAATCTAGAAATACCAGGAATACAATCATATCCAATAGAGGCTAGTGGCGTAGTGTGGGTGTCAGCCGCCCGGGGCAGTGGAAAATTTTGCCGCTCCCTTATTTAGGTATTCCAATTTAATAGGTATGTTCTTATGGACCACCTATAGATGTTTCACATCAAAAAGTCATTAAATAATAAAACGTAGGTTACCTAACTACTTAATTCTTACAATATTTATTTTACACAGTATTCTTGCTGCGGTAGTATTTCTTCCAACCCAAGTATTCATTTGAATATTTTCGAATTATTGCGAATACTTCCGAAGTTTGCAACGCTAAATTCACGACTCCACGGTAAACTGACGGTGGTCAAATAATTATTATACATTCATTAAAAGAAAGGGGATTCCCCGATTTCTTACAAGATTAATACTATTTATTGTGAAATTTTGCCGCCCCCTAAAAGTGCCACCCAGAGCGCCCCCCCCCCGCTCCCCCTACTACGCTACGCCACTGCGTCTACCGAAAAACAAACTAACTGTAATCCCTTTCACGGTCCAATATCATGTCAAAACAGAAATACCTGTAGCCCGAAGGGAAATCCCTCAGCTCCGTGTACAAAACCCATATATCAAAGAGGCATTTGGACCAAAACTATTTGTGAGATTCGAGTCAGGTTGAAGTATCAAATTTAATGATTCCTCCCTCACTTGTAGGTACGGTCAGAGACACAAGTCGTTGAACAACAGTCGAAAGTTTCAGAAATGATTTTGATTGTTAATTGGCTAAATAATACGTGTTGGTAACAATTAATTGAAGAGTAAAGAACAGATATTTTTAAAGCAACCTTACTATATTCATATGTTATCCATACTAGTATTCTCGTAAAAATGCGAAAGAAACTCTGTCTGTTTGTCTGTCTATTTCCTTTTTTATACTTTTTATCCTTTTTTTTTTTTTTTTTTTTTTTTGGGTGGGAAATTATCAAATAACTTCTCCCGCTCTGGGCGGAGCGGGAGGGCGTGTCAGACTTTTACTGACTAAAACCCACCCGTATTCCTTCATTTGCCTGTGTGCCAGGGCCACGATATCCCTTTCGGACAAACTCGCAACCCTGGCAGGCATTGGCCCTAACGGACCCCGTCAGTTGCTGCTGACAACTCATTGAGGCGCGCGTGGAATACAACGCGCCGTCGACCCGGGCCTGGTCCTTATCGGACGGTGAACTACCCATCGCTCACCGTCCGCAAGCCCGCGCCTACGGTGGCCGGAAATCGGCTTGCGACTCCCGACGCCCGGGGCGTCTCCTGCGGCGACTAGGGGCGCGAGGGCGCGAACCTTGCCTCTCCCTCACGCGTTCCGCCTCCTCCTTCGCAAGCATTACTGCTTCGCAGAAGGAGGTGACGGCCTCCCATGCACTCTCGCTCCGAACCATGGCCCGAACCAGGGCCGGACGCGAGAGATCGCCGCCGCCGATCGCCTCCGTGAGGACACGGCGGTGCTCCACCCAAGCCGGGCAGACCTCCACCGTATGCTCCACCGTGTCCTCCGGGCGATCCACACAGTGGTGACACCCGGGCGTTTCCTCCCGCTTTATCCTGAACAGGAACCTCCCGAAACAACCATGTCCGGTGAGGACCTGCGTCAGGCGGAAGGTGAGGACGCCGTGGCGCCTCTCTAGCCACTCCTCAAAGAGGGGACTTATCGCCACAATTGTGGCGTGCCCAGCGCTGGGTTGCGACAATCGCACTCTCCATGCCGCCATGAGATCCCGCCGGAGCTCTGTCCGCTGTGCCGTGATTTCTCGCGGCAGCGGAGTTTCACCCCGGCGTTTCGCCTCCTCGCGCCACTCCCAGATGTGCGCGAGGACTTTTGCCTCCAGATCCCATGGCGGTAGTCCGGCAAGGAGGCCCGCCGCCTCACGGGAGACCGTGCGGTAACCCCGTACCAGCCTGATGGCCATGACCCTTTGGGACGCATTCAATTGGCGGGCTGGTCGCAGCCTTAAGGAACGCGCCCACACCGGTGCCCCGTAAAGGGCCATGGACCGCACGATCCCCGCGTAGAGCCTCCGGCAGGAGGCGTTTGGACCCCCTAGATTGGGTAGGAGCCGCTTTAAGGCAGCCCCGGCCCGTTCCAGTCTGGGAGCCAAACGTCGAAAATGCTCCACGAAGTTCCAACGGCTGTCGAGGACGAGTCCCAGGTACTTCATCGTCGACTCGACACCGATGTGAACCCCTCCTACCGTTATCTGGGAACCCGACAGTAGCGCATTCCGAGGACCATAAAAACACATGGCCTCAGACTTGTGCAAAGCCACCTCGAGTCCCAATTGCCGGATCCTGTTGACGATTGTCGCAACCCCACGTGCCGCCAGTTCGGCTGCCGCCTGATGTGACCTCCCCTGCGCCAGGACCAGCGTGTCGTCAGCGTAGCAGACCACGCTGACGCCGTTAGGGAGGTCAGCACGCAGCACCCAGTCGTAGCCGATGTCCCACAGATGCGGCCCCAGGACCGATCCCTGTGGGACACCGCACGACATCTCTCGCCGGTTCCACTCTCCGTGGTGACCGGGGTAGATGACGGCCCTGTCCGTCAAATAGGCCTCGACCACTCGACAGAGGTAGGTCGGCATCCGGTGATACCGGAGTGCCTCCCTAATGCAACTCCAGGGCAGGGTATTGAAAGCATTGGCGATGTCAAGAGACACCGCCAAGACGACCCCACCCCGGGCAATAGCATCCCCCGTCGTGAGGGCTCGAACGCGCATGATGGCATCCACCGTAGAGCGCCCCTTGCGGAAACCAAACTGGCTGTCCGCCAAATCCGGCCCTACCCGCACCAGCCGCCCGACAAGGCGGTCTGCAATAACTCTTTCAAAGAGCTTGCCCACCTCGTCGAGCAGCACGATGGGCCGGTAAGCGGACGGAGAGTCCGCCGGGCGCCCTGGCTTCTTAATGAGGACCAGTTTCCCAGTCTTCCAACGAAGTGGGAACTGGCCCCTCTCCAAGCATGCGCTTAGGAGCCCCCTTAGTCGAGGCCCGAGAGCCTCCAAGGCCAGAACCCAGGCTTTTCCAGGTAAGCCGTCGGGTCCTGGGGCGGTATTCTTGGCATTAAGCCTACGTACAGCCACTCTCAAATCTACCTCGGTCACCTCCGGAGTATCGTCGTCGTCGTCATTGGTGTGGTCCGCATCGGGCACCGCAGGAGGCGGAGCCATGGGCGGGGGAGTCTGTTCCCCTCGCGAAGGGAACAAAGCGCTCACCACGTCCTCCACGAGCTGGGGCCGGAGACTCTGCGTCAGCGGGGGAGCCCATGGGCGGAGTTTATCTCTCACCCCTTTGTAGGGGCGTCCCCACGGGTCTCTGTTCAGAGTCTCCAGCGACTCCTCGCGGGACAGTCCTCTGGCCCGCTGGATCTCCGCTCGGAGGGCGGTCTTCGCCGCTCTGTACCCCTCGTACAGCTCCGCCTGAATGGCTTCCGTATCCGGAGGGCGGATACGGAGCCTGCGGTGCCTGGAGTACCGGTGGCGCGCAGCAACGCATGCCTCGCGTAAAGCGGTTAGCTCACGCGACCACCAGCACACCTGGCGCCAAGCACGTCCGGGCTGGACCCGGGGCATTGCCACGTCACATATCTTGGACATGGCCTCCCGGAACCACTCCGCCTCGTCGTTGATGTCGGCCGGCCTGTCCGGTGATGACACCCAGGCCTGCACGATCGAGGCTTCCAGGAGGAGCTCCCGGTCCAGCTGCTTCAGCGCCCACCGCGGACCACTCGGGGCCTGTCGGACCAGCGCACCTGAGGTCTGGGCGGAGACGTCAAACCGGATGTACCGGTGATCGGAATAGGTCTCCACCCCCTCCATGACGCGCCAGTCAATGACACGCGGCGACAGAGCGGGGCTGGCGAACGAGATGTCCACCACTGATTCACCCCGCATCCGCACACACGTGGGGACAGAACCCCGGTTTAGGACGACCAGGCCTGTCTCCAGAGCCCAGTCCTCCACCATCCTGCCTCGTGCGTCCGTATACCGGGAACCCCAAGCCACGTTCTTGGCATTGAAGTCCCCGAGGACGAACACAGGGAGGCGATGGAACCCGACGACGACGACTCTTAACTCCGCAAGGGAGTTGTGGAACTCGGCGAGAGTTCGGTTCGGGGAGAAGTAAACACCTACTACGGCAATATCCCCGAACCGTGCTGCCACACAACCCGATCCCCTCTTGACGGACTCGAGGGACGGAGTACCGGCGGCGGCCGACGAAATTAGGGTCACTGAGCTGCTCAGGTCCTCCACCCAGTCATCCCTGGGCGGGACAAAGTACGGCTCAGCGACCACAGCGATGTTAATCGACCACTGCGCCATGCTCTGGAGCAACAGATCCTGAGCGCAGGCGCAGTGGTTGATGTTCGCCTGGAGGAGGCGTAATGGGGCCATTTATTGGCATTCCATATCAGCCTCCTCCCGGGCCCTCTGGGATGGCCCTGTCACGGTGGTAGCGGCGGCGACGACGACGGTGGAGGCGGCAGCGGCGGCGGCAATAGTGGCGGCTGCGGTGGTGACGGCGGTGGCGGAGGGCTTGCCTCTGCCCCTGGCTTTGGGGGGAGGAACACAGGCCTTGCCTCCAGCCCGGTGATCGGAAGGCTTGCCAGCCGCCGCACATGCAAAACAGTGCGGCGTGGCATCGCAAGAGCCCGCCTTGTGACCGGGCCGACCACAGCGGAAGCAGTGATCGCTGCGGTCCACCTCCGAGGTGCAGCAAGCTCCCACGTGGCTTCCCACGCGGCAGCGGAAGCACCTCAGAGGTCTGGGTTCCAGCAGTTTCACTTGCGCGGATACCCAGCCCACCCGGAGCCTTTGGCCCTCTCCGGATATTTTTTGGGCCGCCGACACGGGGCAGCTCACCGTTATGGTTTGCATCCCCGATTTGTCAGGACGGAGGGTGCCTGCCCTCACCTGCTCGGCAGAGCACTCTCCAGTCCTAGCCACGGCGGCCACAACATCTTCCGCCGTCACGCAGTCGTCCAGGCCCAGGATGCGCATGTCAGCGCACTTGGTGGGCCTGGAGACTCGGGCCTCCTCCGCATTGAGGGACGCCCTGAGCCTTTCGGCCAGGGCGTCAGCGGTCGGGCCGCTGGCCGCACCGGGGATCTCCAGCATCCGAGCCCCCGTCGCAGTGACTTTCATTCGGAAGCCATCAGCGACGCCGATCTCCTCCAAGTCCACTGCCGCCCACGCCTTGGCGAGCACCTCGCGGTAGGTCACGCCCTTCTTCTCCGCTTCCGGCTGTAGTGTGATCACTACAGCTGTGGACTTCGGGGCGCGGAGCCTAGCCGCGGCGCTTCGCTTCTTGCGCCGTTGCCGCCTCTGCTTTCTATTGGCCGCCCTTTTGGCCTTACCCGCCTTCCTGTTCTCCCCGGCTACTTGCCATTCGGCATCGGCCGGAGAAGAATTAGGAGGCGGGGGCAGCCTTTCCGCCGCCAGGGCTGGGGCCCTTGCCTTTTGCACACCCACCTGCGCAGCCGTCCCGCCCTTCTTGGGCTTGGGTGGCACCGATTTCGCTAGTGCAGGTTTGGCCGCGGGATTTGTCGCAGGCTTCGCCGCGGGCTTGGCCGCAGGCTTGGCCGCGGCGGCCACAGTAGCCGCAAAGGTAGCCGGCCTGCTCGCCGCTAGCGGGGGGCGCAGGACAATGCCCTCCAGTACGGAGAACCGGCTGTTGAAGGCAGCCAACTCCTGCCGCACCAGGGACAAAACCCGGTCCTCCGCCGGCAAGGGCAGGCCCTGCTCATGCTGCGCTCCCACCTGGGGCACCTCCTGGGGGCCAGCTCCTCGAAGCCGGGCCAGGTCCGCTCGGAGCTCCTCGTTCTCCTTTCGGAGAAGCTCCATAGCGGCCGTCAAGCGGCCGACCTCCGCCCGCATCTCGGATATTTCATCCGACGGAGGCCCGACTTGAAGGGCCCTCGCTGCCGCCATAATGGAGGCCGTGGCAGCGGGTACGACCTTGTCTTTAGAGGACTGAATCCTCTTCAAGGCCACACCCTTGATTGCGGCTACCACGACCTCCTCAAAGCTGCTGGCGGCTCGCTCTGCCTCAGAGCCACCAGCGGCGTCCGGATCACCACCTGAGGTATCAGAGAGCCCCTCCATTGGCAGCCTCTCGGCTCGCTGGGCCGGCTCGGCTGGACTAGTTTGGCTGGACTCGCTGGTCTGGGTGGTGAGCCCTCTGCCCACACCCCGTCCTTGGACCCCTCCCCGCCGACCAATTTTCCTCCGGGCCGAGTTCGGCCCGCCATCAGAGGATGACCCCTGGCCGTCCCCTGGCTTGGAGCGCTTCTTCTTTAAGAACTTTGTGTTCTTCGCTGCCCCGACCTCCACGGGCTCCGGGCTCTTAAAAGAGCCGTTCGCCCCAGATGCAGCGTCGGACTCCGACGTCGCATCACTCCCTTCCTCTACACTTGTAGCGCCACGTTTGGGTTTTGGTTTTAAAAATTTTTCCATTTTGTTCCCACGAGTGTGGGGGATATAAAACGTCATTCCTAGGTTTACCCCCTGTGCCTAGGTAAGTCAACATTTGTTTCCCAACCAGGGGTTCGACTGGTCCCTGGCTGGGGGTGCGCTAACGACTGATGCGCCACCTGCAACTACAAGGTTACAGATGGCACTACTCCTCAGCCATTCATACCCTCGCCACGCACCAAAACTTGGTATTAGAGGATTTTTTATAGAGGTTATCGTCCTCGCGATCCGGGCGACTAAGCCAAGATCCTCGTCCCGTTCCAAGTCACAAAACATGACCGTGATCTCTTTCCGGATTACGATATCGACGGGTGCAGTCAGGAGAATCAGTTCTCCCGCTGCCAGCTTGTTGGCATGGTGAGTGCACAACGAGCGCCGCCCCTGCTTCTCCACAACGTGGAGAAACGTCCTCCTACGGCCCATGTTGGGCCCTTCCTCCACGGACCTTCAGGTCCTAACCTGCGCCCACTCGACCTTCCCTCTGTAAGCAGAGGGGGGAGTAGGCCACCATCCACCCAGGAGGAGCATTACGCTCTCCCCCTCGCAGAAATTCGCCATAAACAATACCCTATCCGAAAAACTCCACTACCTTTTTCGAAGAGAGTATTGTCCATGCCCAGGGTGCACCGGCCCGACGACTGCTCTTCCCCTCGAACGTATCCATAAGGGACCAGCAGGCATCAGGCATACACCCAGATGAAGCCCCAGGCAACAGCTAGAGTTTAATATCATCATTTCATCCGAAAGATGTCCACCACTGCTTGACATAGGCCTTCGCCAAATGCGAGGGGGTTGCCATAATCGCCACGCTTGGCAGACGGGTTGGTGATCGCAGTATGGTGTTAAAATGCATAGAGAACGCTGCTGCCCATTCTACGACACCCATACGGTGCTATTCTTTACGTCCGGCACCACACGGTACGGAATTTAATATAATGTGTTTAAAAAATGTGGGCGTTCAAGCAAAAAGGGTGCAGTTCTAGGCATTTAGTTTCCGAGATATACGCAGTTTTGTAAATTTGTAAATTAAAAAAATGCATTTATTGACTATTAAATTAATGCTCAATTATCTACAAGTAAATATAGTAAATGACTTTATAATTATGATGTTTCTAAGTACCAGAAATATTGAGTAAAAAGGTACCAGTGGTATGCTTTTTCTCAAATCAAGCTTTTTCAGAGTTTCAACTTCAAATGTCTGATTAAAAAATGTGCCAGGTAGGTATGTATTTTTTTTTAATCTTTATTACTAATTGACTATTCTATAGCCAATTATAGCATCATTCCATTTCTTCTCGTGGGTGTCGTAAAAGGCGACTAAGGGACTTACTAGAGAATGGGCGTTCTCTATGCATTTCAACACCATACTGCGATCGCCAACCCGCCGGCCAGGCGTGGTGATTATGGCAACTCCCCCCCCCTTTTTGGGGAGGCCTATGTTCAGCAGTGGACGTCTTTCGGCTGGAATGATGATAATTCTAGATACCGAATCTAGTCTTAACAAATACCCCACTACTGGACCATTTTCGCTTGAAAACCCAAATAATTAGGTTCTACAATATTCAATAATAAAAATTCCGAAATGATCATTGATTTATGTCGCTGATTACACGGTGTACCTATAAGCACGTATAGTAGGTACCTATAGGTATCTAATTGAATGATGTCGCCTTAGGGAATCACTTTGGAATGTGCTTGAGATTATGATATTACTTTTATGTTTAAGTTTCTGCTCCAATGTGTACGGAAATATGACGTAATTAGGGAAATGTTTGGTAATACGTCATAACTATTCGATAGGTATCGAATTTAACGTTAATTCAATGACAAAGTTTATACACCGTGGCATTTTAATTGTCTTACAACGGCAGCCCACTTCATGTATCCAATTACTGCTAATCATTCATGAAATAAACAAAAAAAAAAATGTATTAACATTTGAATATTAAAAAAAAATTGCTGCTGGGGTGGTGCCACAAAAACTGCCCTAAAACCATTGGAAGTGTCCCACAGAGCTATACTGAAAATTGCAACATTTCGACCTATTTTGTTTTCAACCTCAGAACTGTAAAAAAATTGTAGGGTCCTCAACATAAGGCAACATTCCATTCTCCAAACCATTCTTCTGCAACATTTGAAAACCCCTCTTATTAGTATTACCAAACGACGGAAAGATTTGATTTGTACTGTTCCACAAACTCAGTTCAAAGTCTCTCCTAAATACAGATTACTCAGTAATCTAGCTAGGAGAGCAGCGATTTACGTACCTACACCATCTTACAATAATGCATACTATTTAAGTCTCTCATGTACATCAAAATCTTTATGTACCTCAATAAATTATCTTAGCTTATATTATTATTCATTATGACGCATAACGTAGTTTGAAACACCCTGTTACGAGTGCGGTGCGAGCCTTGCGTTCCAAGAGCGGCTCGCACCGCGCTCATAACAAGTGTTTCAAATTACTGCGTCATAATGAAAATATAAAAAAAAAACAAATGTTAATAAACAACATTCGTTTTTGTTTATACTAAACCCGAAAAGGGGTCATTGTACTCATCATTTTGATTTTTTTTTTCTATGGGACCAACCTTGAAATCGCGAAAAAAAAATCGGCTGTTCCCTACATTTGTGTTCTGTTAAATCGACAAAATGTATGGAACAGCTGATTTTTATTTCGCGATTTAAATGTTGGTCCCATAGTAAAAATTGTTCAAAATGATGAGTACAATGACCCCTTTTCGGGTTTAGTATAAACAAAAACTAATGTTGTATATTTTTTTACTTTCATGAATGATTGGTAGAGTCATCGGATACATGAAGTGGGCTGCCGTTGTAAAACGAATAATATGCCACGATGTATAGTTTACCTATACAGGGTATAAGGGAAAGCCCTCCGCAAATTAACAGGGTGCATTCAGCTCCTTATTTTGAATCATATTCCACTGAAAATTTTCTCAGGAAAATTGTAATTTTTTAATCGTAATTTCAGTTACTATTCCTTTATTTCAATGTAAAATTACATTCTCTGTACGCAGTACTCCATTAATGTAATAACACAGCTAAAATAAAATAAAACAGCAATGGATGTTGAAATTCTCTAACGAATGACGCCTGAAATCAGCGCGGCCGTCCACCCCGCCGCGACAAATCAGGTTCATTGGATTGCACATAACGTTCCTGAAATAATTTCATGTACCGGTCATCTTAGTACGATATACTGCGATCAGTCTGCGGAGGGCTGTCCCTTACACCCTGTATAATAGCTAGGTACGGTACATATAGGTCATCATCTGCCTAGCCTTTTCCCAATCATGTTGGGGTCAGCTTCCAAACTAACCGGATGCAGCTGAATACGTGTATTTTACATAGAGCGGCTGGCTATCAGTCTCACCTACACAACCCAGTTACTTGGTAACACGATAGCCCTTGGTAAGACTGCTTGGTAGACTTTCAGGCTTCTGACGACCCATAACGACTGTCAAAGATCCACGAATGACAGCTGGGACGGCTTAACGTGCTTTCCGAGACACGGAGGGGTCTCAGTATGTTAACATGGTCACCCATCCACGGACCAACCGTGGCAAGAGAAGCTTAGCCTGATAGATCAAGCCGTGGGGCTGTTATTTGTTAGTCACGAGCTCTTCCATAGTACAGTAATCGAATCAAATGCGTACCTGGTATTTTACCCCAAATAATGTAGAGGCGTATCTCAAAGCGTGTTAAAAACTACGCAAATAACTGAGTATATAATTATAAAACATGTCCCGGAATTAACGCACACCACCAAACACCCCAATTAGGGTATTAACACACGGCACCGTGCACCGCCGCGGTAGGCGGTGAAGCGGATCTCAATGTCGCATTGGCCTCTAATAAATCCATTGATGCATAACACACGTACACCGCCCGACCGCGCGGTCGAGCGGTGCTCTCACCATATGAAACCGCGGCGGTGCGCGGTGCCGTGTGTGAATCGCCTTAGAATATTGTCATAAATTTTTATTATTGTGTATAAAAAAATGTTTATTTATTAAATTAGTTGTACTGATTGTGGGAGAAAATTGTAGTCACATTACAAAGCTACGCACGCACACAGTCGCACACGTATAAGGATCTAGCGTAGTAGGCAAAGAGATTTAAGGCGACGATAACCGACTTTTAATGATTATAAACTGAAGATCACGTCTAAATGAGTAATGTTAATGATTTGAAAAAAATATATGTTAAATTAGAGCATTTTTTCAATAATTTAATATGTGAATATTTTAGATTATGTTTATATTACATAGTGAAATTAATTTGTATAGTTAGGTCAAACGCGGATAAAAAACTGAGAATGGCACAAAATCTACCAAGCGTATTTTTCTGAAACCTTCACCAATTTAAAGATAATTTAATTATTGTTCTTTTAGTATACGCGTTTTATTAAAATACCTTTTGTTTTATGTATAATAAATTAATAATGCTTCAAATTGGGGACGCTCCTTGATGGGCGAGTCCTATTACTGGCTGAACGTACGACGCGTTGCGTGAGCTCAGTACAGAACACGCTAACCACTCAAGTTCACTGGCATATATCTGGGTCTTAAGGTAAGTAAATAATTTAATGTCTTTGGTACTAGCTACTCTGTCCATTTTGGTTTGTTTTGACTGTACCTACAGCGGTAGTTTGACTGTAATATACCGACGTAGTTTTAATTATTTTTGGATTAAAAAGTTACGTAGGTATATTAAAAATTATAGAAATCGATTCAGTAAACGATTGCTGTTTCGGGGTGAAAGTGTACCAAACAAACAAACGGAAAAAATCAAATCTTTTCTCCCTTTTTTATTTTATGTGTAAGAAAAAAGTGTTACAGAAATGTCATATCATAATTATGACATTTTTAATATTTATCATTGTAGAAAGTAGGTCCCAACCTACTAATTTCCACAATAACCTAGTACGAGGTAAGACGCATTAACAGTCTAACATGTTAGATATGAACTTGCCATCTGAAGTGAGAAGATTAGAGGTATTTACTGGCTTATAAGTTGTCAGTACCTAATATCCAAGGCAGGGCCGGATTTAAGGCAGGGCAACAGGTGCTAGCCCTGGGCAAAAAAAATCAAATTGTGGAGGAGGTTCTTTGTGGTGGCACAAAGAACCTCCTCCACAATTTGATTTTTTTAAATATATCCTTTGTGTATCAAAGAAAAAAAAAGCCCAAAAGTCTGACAACCAGTCTTATCAAGGGGTATCGTATTGTGGGGGTCAGATAGGCTGTCGTTCCATGTAAATACTGGTATTCAGCTGCATCAAATTGGTACCTTGTGAACGTCATTTTTTTTTCTTTGATACACAATCATTCTGCCTAGCCTTTTCCCAATATGACTGGAAGCCGACCTTGTGGTCGCAAGGTACCTTTTTAAATAGTGTTTTTTTGTTTGTCTGTTCTCAATAAATGTTTGAGGCCTACACTTTTTGGTTGCAACAGGGCCTCCACACCACTAAATCCGGCCCTGATCCAAGGAATCTAACGGTCAAGGCCGAAATATTTCCGTTTTAGATATAGTACAGGGTTCTGCACAGATTCTCATTTAGCTAATGAAGGTTTCAAGTCGATGTTGAACTTCCCTACCAATCATCATAAGCTTAAGATATAAAGGCACGGTTGGCGCAGTGGTTAAGCGATAGACTGCTGCGCTGCGTGTCGCGGGTTCGATTCCCGCACGGAACAAATATTTGTATGACCTACAAGTAGTTGTTCCGGGTCTGACTGTTTGTGTATGTGAGTTTAAATGTTTGTAAACGCACCCACAATACAGGAGAAATTCCTAGTGTGGGGCAACGTTTATTATTAAAAAAAAAAGCGTGGCAATAGGTAATTACGCCAAGCTGGACAGCTCAGAGTTTTATCATTTTTCTTGACATATTTGACATTATGTGATCTGATGACAAGGAGTTAAGACCGGTTCCTTGGCAGCACAGGCTTACGTAGTATGTAGTAGTAATACGTATAGTAGCTACGGTCCTCCGGATTAACCAGGTCCACAAGTATTGATCGTCGAATCGTTGAGCTCCGAGTTGAGCTGTACGATTACTGACAAATGCGTGCACTGACTGGACAGGTCCACTCAAATCTGCCACCAAAGAACCACTTCTTTCCACCATTTCAGACACCAATCTACATGGTCCTCACATGATTTGACCAAGATTATGTCTGGACTTTAAAAGAGACTGTGACCTCTGAGTTTGTTTCGGCTCTTCTTCTCAGAGTAGTCAGTTATAAAAAGCTGACCTCGTCTAGGTTGTATAATTTATGATTGACGTGTAAAAGTGTTTGTACAAACACACTCACAGAAATGAAATACCTTATCATTTACACTTGCAGATTTCCGTCTCAGTTTTAGTATATTTCAGTTATCCAGAGTTTTCGATATTTCTAATAAAGGTAAGGTAACACCACAATTGATAGAAGGAGGGATGCTCCTATATGTCTGGTATCAAATCGATTTAATGAAGTTTGCCAGAGTCTATTTCCAGATACGAGGCTTCATAATATCTGTTACTGGTTGTAATTTTGGGTTTGCCAGTATTACCACTATTTTACCACAACAACAACAGATTAGATACATAGACATTTTATTCTAGTAAACGCAATGTAAATTGTCTTTGGGTCCCTGGCCCTGACTTCAACCAATCGCAACCAATGGAAATGATTGTCAAAAAATTTTAGTGTATTGGATACGAGGGTTTTGGCTACTTTGTATGTGTGTATTATAATTGTGTAGATTTGTTGAAATGTGCGTTTTGTTTGTGCAGAATAAACAATTTTTCTTTCTTCTTTCTTTACGGGGTCTGGATACCTGGGAATACACTACGATTCATCCTGAAAATTGAACGCTTCAATAAAACCTTCACAAGTCCCGCATGTAATTTTTTTTTCAAGCTCACAGCTCTTCCTTTATTTCTGACCAACAGACTTCTGATTAAAAAAATCCAATAGCATTAATAGATCCGTAATCTATTTCTGGATATTCAATCTCATTTTTTTTGGGTGGGAAGTTATCAGATAACTTCTCCCCCTCTGGGCGGAGCGGGAGGGCGTGTCAGACTTTTACTGACAAAACTCACCCGTCGAATATTATATTTATACTAATATTATAAATTCGAAAGTAACTCTGTCTGTCGGTCTGTATGTTACCTTTTCACGCCTAAACCACTGAACGGATTTCGATAAAATTTAGCAAGGAGATAGACATAGGCTTCTTTTTGTCTCAAAAATGATCCATAAAGTACCACCCGGTATAAGTGATGAATGTTTGTATGGGGAACTTAGCATTTCTTAAAGTTAGGGATGTGAAAATTCAAATTTATGCTTTTGATAAGAAATAAATAAAGTTCGTGTCTCAGATTTTTTTAAATCATCCTCCAAGGGGGTAAAATAGGGGATGGTTTTAAAATTCACACATTCACGATTTAAGAGATTTAAGAAATTGGAAATATAGTCGAGTGTCCGTATCTTGAGCTGATATTTATTTAAGTATTTATTTCATTCAAATCGGTCCACCTGCTTTCTGCTGTCTGTCTGTCAGTCTATCAAGACCCTTGAAGCTCTAAAATAATCAAGCTTCCAAGTAAAAAAAAAAAAAAAATGGTGATTTATGCAACTTATTTTGATACTCGCAAATAAATCAAAACCTATAGGGTACTTCCCGATGACCTAGATGAAAACTTCATGAAATTTGGCAAGAAGCGAGGTCTCACAGCACAAGTAAAGGAAAACGTCTGAAAATCTATATAATCTAATATGTCTCTCTTTAATCTATATCTAATAAGTACCTAGTATTATCTCTTAAAACAAAATTTGCATCTACAAACTTACATTTTCAGTTGGAACATTGACCGTGGCGTCTATCGATCTATGAATGAGAACATGTTTTTTAACTAATTATAATTACCTACAAGTTTTTATGATTCTAAATGTCTAACTTAAAAATAATGAAAGTTATAGTAAATAAACGAGGCAAGAATGTCTTATGTCCGGAAATATAATATATTTCCGGACATAAAACATTCTTCCCTCGTTAAACACGCCACAGTAAATCATCAAACATACTACGTCATCATAAGACAGACAGAGCCAACACAATACCGTGACATAGTCCACATGGCGCTTTATATCCGTGACTCGTAACTTTGATGTTCTTGGAATTACCTACAGCCCTAACTGGAAGACGAATCTTTGACGTATTAAAAAGAACAAACCAGAAGTCGGATCTTTTCAACACATTTTAAAACCTCAAATGAGTTCATTTGATTAATTAAGGAGCTCTCATAAGTTATCTATTTCCGGATATGCGACATTCTGGCCACGTTAAACACGCCACAATAAATCGTCAAACATACCTACCTATGTCACCATACACAGATAAAGACACCACAATACCGTGACATAGTCATTAGACATAGTCCTTAAATCCGTGACTCGTAACATTGATGTTCTTTGAATTATAACCGTAATAAGAAGATGAATATACAACGCATTATAATGAACCAGATGAAAGAAGAGAAGAAGAAGAAGAAGAAGCAGAACTACTTCTCAACAAATCTAAGTAAAACCTCAAACGCGTTAATTCTATTTATTTAGGAGCCATCATAAGTTATCTGTTTCCGGACATGCGACATTCTTGGTTCGTTAAACGCCACAATAAATCAACAAACATACCTACGTCACTATAAGACAGTTATAGACATCACAAATACCACAATACCGTGACATAGTCCTTAAATCCGTGACTCGTAACATTGATGTTCTTTGAATTACAACTGTAACATGAAGACGAATATCCGACGCATTTTAATGAACCAGAAGAGAAGAAGAAGAAGAACTACTTCTCATCAAATATAAATAAAACCTCAAACGCGTTAATTTTATTTATTTAGGCGCCATCATAAGTTATCTGTTTCCGGACATGCGACATTCTTGATTCGTTAAACACGCCGTAACAAATCATCGAATAGGTCCATGCTAAGTACGTACCTATGTCATAATAGGATTAGATAAAGCCACCACAAATTCCTCAATACAGTGAAATAGTCGACATGGCCCTTTAAATACGTAACTCGTAACATTAATATTCTTCAAATTACCTACAGCTGTAACATGAAAGCCAATTTTGATTAATTTCTTTTTTGATTCTCATGATGTATTTCTGAAGAATTGAAGACTAAATCGGAAGATCTAATATAGACTTCACAAGCGTACCTTTAGGCCGGATACATAAACGTTTTTGAAGTCTGTGTATCAATATACACAGACTTCAAAAACGTTTAGCCAATGCTCATGCTTTTCGTTTTGAAACTTAAATTTTAATTTTTCTTTTTCTTTCATTTTTCTGAAGATGATAATTATCTGAAAGGCCGGAGTCTGCGGTGCTGGGGAGGCTTATTCGGCTTCACGTGGCGGGATGACGCAATGTTTTTATTTTTTGGTTTCTGTTTTATGTGTAACTAATAATATTATTCGAGAATGCTACAATACAACGTTTTAAAAAAAAAAACTAACAGTTTTTAAGACCTTTGTTACTAACATTGACAATTTTTATGTCTGAAAGAAATGTTTATTTTTTTTTATGTTATCCGTATGTAGTACATCCGGACATTCGACCTCCTTGATTCTTTACCTAAACACGCTATTTGGTAGCTTTAATTAAACCATGGCATACTGTTGGATACAAGGTAGGATTCGGTGGTTGATCCCAATAAAAGACGAATTAATTATCAAACACTATTGGCTTTGTAGTTAGTGTTATTTATGAAACAAGGTAGGTAATTAAATACTTAATATTATCACTTTAATGCTAGCAAAACAGAAAACAACATTTTATTATGAATTTAATAATATACCTACGTAGGTAAGCTAATGGCTGCCAGGAAAAGGAAGAGAATAGACAAATAGAGATGTCCCGACATCCTACAATAAGATAGTGATGGACGTTTAGCGTTCCAACACATACCTACCTATTATGTACCACAATATAAACGACGGACTTCTTGGCGGGAAAGTGAAGCGTCATGTTCAACAGTTTGTTTAATTTTCCAAAATTTGTGTTTAGCCGAATATTAATGTGTAATAATGGTGGATTATTAACCATTAACCGCCTTATTACAAAACAAGATTTATATTTTGACATGGCTTAAACCATGCAGCCAGTTTTTTGTAATAAGAACGTAACAGTGATTGAAATACCGTTCTTTATACAAAACTGAAAACTTGGTTCGGTACTAAGTTGTCAGTTTTGTGTTTAGAAACTTTACCATAGTCGGAATAAAGTTCGAAATTCAATAATGACTCCATGTTTTAAACCTGGGTCTGAAGATAAAACTTGTTTTGTAATATGGGGGTTTGTGTTTGTGAACGTGCATTAGTGTAGGCAAATTAAACAAAACAGTGCAACTTCGCTTCAAGTTTTCTCAAGAAGTCCGCGTGAGGTCTCAGTAAAGTGCCACATCTTTACTGAAACTCAAGGGGAGTGGGCGGGGATATCATCATTATGCATTTATAATTCATTTCGTCAATATTATACAAGAACTAAAACGTGACATTGGCTAAATGCACAAACCGTGCGAAGCCAGAAGGAAAAAAATATATATATATATATAAACGACAATGACCATTAGATCCGCGACTGAAGACATTAATGTTCTTTGAACGATAGTCTACCTATATCATGAAGCTGAATGTCTGATTTATTTCTGAAGGCTTTATCAATTCGTTTCGTATTTAGGTCTTAAGTTATAGACCTCCTAACAAAAAAAAATTGTTGGCCATGAAAACGTATTTTAAAAAGATTCATTCCAATAACGGATTTATCTTTGATTTTTACTTAAATAACAGCTCAACTAAAGTGTTCGTTTTACCAGGATTGAGGAGACCCCTCTACATCAACTACAATGAAAGAAAACTTAAAACACATATTAAAAGTACACTTTGCAAGCAAGCATAGCAAGTTAGAGGATTATATCCAGGATAGGAATGCTTGGAAACATGCTGGTCCAGCTTCATAGGATAATCTAGAGTCTAGAAAAATCAAACTGGTTGCTATTTTAATTGTATAATTTGTTATTTTCTGACATTGATTTTACATTCTGTGATGACCTAGACTCATACCTACACTGACTTATTATTTTACAATTTTTAGGAAAACATATACTTTTTCAATACACTTCGAAAACTGGTTCATATCGTACTACGATTAGGTTCACAATGCAATGTATTTCACACGCGTGCGATTTTTTATTTTCCAACACGTGTGCGGGAATAAAAATTGCGACAAATAACTTATACCTATACTTAGTCCAAATTGGTTCAATGCTATTCACACCGTCTCGCGTCAGAGACGGTCCTCTCTATTCGGAGGTTTTTTTTTTTTAATATCGGCAATGTTGCGTCTTTACGGCGGGGCGTTAATATTTTTGGAATATTTAAATAATGTTTATAAATAGAATTCCATGATTAATACAATAAAAAAAAAGTTTATGAACAAATTAACATTTATTTGTGTTCGATACTTACTCAAAAATATTTGAATTTTCTATTTTTCATAATTAGGCTGTTTATCGGCTTTATACCTTTGCTTCTCCTTCAACCTGGAGAAAGCAAAGCGCGCAAAAAAATGAAAATTAAATCATAGTTTCATAATAATTCATGACAAAAATATTTATCGTTATTTTATTTTATTTCTTCAAAAGTGTATTGAAAAACGTCGTTTGATACACGTGGACATTTGTTATTGCAGTTCTCGGCTCAAAAACAACCTCGCCTACGGCTCGGGTGTTAATTCCGCTTCGAATGCATTAACAAACATTCTCCATTTGTATCAAAATGTACTATTACGAGGTTTGTAAACATTTATCTACGAGTATCTCTTAGTTAATTTATTTTTTATTGCTTCATTTTTAATTAATTTTACCTATTGTGGTTTAATAATTTTATTTTATTCTAGGTGCATCGTCTTCACTTATAATTTATGTACATAAACAAAATATTGTAAAACATATTTAAAAGAGTAACGGTGGAGTTTCTTGTCCATTCTTCGACACTACGTTTTGGAAGGGGCAACTAGAATAAATTCTATTTTTTTGTAAATTTTGACGTTCAAAAGTGCCTCATATGTGCCTATTTGAAATAAACTACTACGGCTACTCGAGAACATTAGATAGGTAAGGAATGTACTTAGATTATTATTTTTTACTCTAGGTAATAAAATATCGCCATCACACTAGCTATGAGAGATAGATAAACCATTATAAACACTACGTCAGTCAGGTTTTATTTTCAGATCAGCCTTTATGAAGATGATCTTGCCTGTGATAGACCCGTTATGGAGATTAGACCCGTAGTCAAAAAGACGACCAACGATGACGAAGAAAATCATCAAAGTGAAGAAATTGACTATGGAAAAGTTTATCGGTAAGTTAAAAATAATTATTACTTAATTGATTGCTATCTAATAGGTACCTATCTAGCTAAAAGTAGGTACTGTACGTAAGTAAAAGTAGGTAAAATTAAAGCAGAATTCAAAGTAGACAGGAAGGTAGATATTTATTGCATTAGAAATGGGAAAAGTTTTTAAGAAATAGGTACTTACCAAAAAGTTAATTAGACATTATTACACTAGTTTATAATCCTTGAAATAATTTTACTTTAACATCACACGAAAAATCCGGAAAAATCTAACATTTATTTATTTACAAACTATTATTTACACAAAACTTTTACGAAATAAGCAAGAATGCCTAAACACCACATCGAAAATTTTAAGCGTCACAAATACTAGGTACTCGAAAACATTTTTCCAACTAGATTACGTTCGTAACTTAAGTCAGTTAGCCAGGGAAGCAAAGAGCCGACTCCTTCTCCCGGCGCCTAAGGTGGTACTGGAGCATGCCTGTTTCCAACATACCTAGCAAACAGTTTTCCACTGTTCCTTTCCTTCATAGTTACGATGCGCAAACCTGCGGGAAAAGCTTTTCCACGTGATAAGGTTTGTTTATTTTAGCTTAGTTTAACGCCATCTCCTGGCTGGCGCTAACAGCAAATACGTTGAGAATTATGACGTCCGCTCAAATAAACTTTTATGCAACACATAGATGTCGTTAGTAGCGACTTTGTTAACTTGGCTGATAGAATCATAGTAAATTATTGTAAAAGTGTGTTTTCTGTTTTATATTTATTTTTGTTATCTTTTATTTATATTTTCTAACTAATTTTAATTTTTATATATTTTTTGTTTCTGAGTAACCTACTGGTAATTCTATCGCGCTCAAATGTCATGGCAAAGTTGGAGATAAACTGTCAGTTTCGTGTTCTGGAAAATTGTACACGAACAGCGATTGACACGCTTTCTTCTATTTTTATAGTAAATGTAGAAACAATTAACATATTTTATAACTTATTTGTCGTTCCCGGTGTTATTAGTAAGCTAGAAAAGAAAAACCGCGAAAATGAGTACAATATTGGAGAAAATTGCGGGTATAGAGGCCGAGGTTTGTAGAAGAGGTTATATTAAAAATTCAATGATTTTTAACATATTATTGTCAAAATCTTTCACTAGAACATTGAGTCGCATAAAACATCCACAAAATTCAGCTATGGACCGTATATTTCATCTTTATTCTTATGCTATAACAATTTATTCATAACATTACAGATGGCTCGAACGCAAAAAAATAAGGCGACTGCACTCCATTTAGGTATACTAAAGGCCCGGTTAGCTAAATTGAGGCGTGAACTGATCACTCCCAAAGGTGGCGGCGGGGCAACCGGCGAAGGTAAATAGAGAATCATATTTTATAACCTTGCTAAGAACTTTATTATGATAGAATTAGCAAGTGGGGGTTCCCTGTATATTGAAAGCCCAATTAAATTACTAATAAAGCAGTGAAGTTGTATGTCATTAAAAACAAAAAAAGGAACCATTCAAAAATGACTAGGTAAAATCTAATTAACTCAGTATTTGAACCCCAGATTATTTAGAAAAACATTATTATTCAACAGAAATAAAAACATTGTAACTGTTTAAAAATTATTTAATTTTATGCTAATGCAGTCACAGTAGCAGGCTTGAAATACGGGCATTTTTGGGAACCAGTACTATTTGCATTGGTGTGGTACTAGTACCGGACATAGAACCAGTACCATGACTTAGTACCTGTACTATTGGTATTTCTTAACAGTATCAGTACTGGTGCCAAACAAATATTTCCATAACAGAGTGAGAAAATAGAAATAGAAGATAAAAAGATATAGTAAGTAATAAAAAGGATAGTTAATGGCTAATGAGATTTGTGGATGCGGCCATCCACAAATCTCATATTTTTTAGCTTTGAACTTAACTTTGACGTTGTTTACCTGAATTTGGGTACCTGAATTTGGTACCGGTACTTGTAAGGTAAATATCAAATCCCCAGTACCTACCGAAATGGCAAGATCTTTTGGTACGGGTTCCAAGGCCTGGTTACTAGTGTGTTTTATGATGCAGTGTGTTCTCTGGACTATTGCCAATTGGAATTTTATTTGTATTCAGACTTAAAATAATGCATCACTTTACCATTTCCAGGTTTCGATGTTGCTAAAACTGGTGATGCCCGAATCGGCTTTGTAGGATTTCCATCAGTGGGGAAATCAACATTGCTGTCTAATTTAGCAGGAGTGTACTCTGAAGTAGCAGCGTATGAGTTCACAACACTGACAACGGTGCCGGGATGTATCAAATACAAGGGCGCTAAGATACAGGTGATAAAACTAACATTCTTATCATTTTTTTATTTTTTTTCTTTACGGGAATTTGTTTTCTGGAAGGATTTGGGAGAGGCCTTTGCTCAGCAGTGGATCAAAGTAGGCTAAATTATAAAAAAAAATAACATTGAATGGCCTATACTCCATTTGAAATAAGATTAGACATTTAAATAAACCTTTTTACAGTCCGTTCAATCGATTTTGACTTCTATTGCGTTGGTGGCATGACCAATGACAGCTGTAATAAACAGTTGGTATTGTAACCACGTTTTTGCTTTTAATGACATCCTTATCCCTATGGAATAGAAGTCAAAATCGGTTGAACGGACTGTAAACAAGTTTAATTAAATATCTAATCTTATTTCAAATGGAGTATAGTTGTAAAGAATGTAATTGCAACCAACAGAGGTTTGTTCCTAACAAAGCAACTAGATATTCAGATTTTTTGCTAGACTAAATTGACATTTGGTATCAACATAAAAATAACCTGGATAATCTAGGTACTGAGTTACTCCAGGACCACTGAATCATTCTCTATAGGAGGGTATTCACTGTTTTCGAGTTGTCTCTGTAATATTGTTATTAAAAACATATTGAATTGCAGCCAATGATATTATATTAAACAGATATGTTATACACTCACAAAACAACCGAAAAAAGTGTTCCGCGCAGCAGCGGTAGCACACATACCCACTTTTCATTAATCAACAACAAGAAAAAAAGAGACAGCTAGTGTTGTCAATTGCGCGCGAATGTAAACAAACATTATTCTGGCCACCAATCACCGAATGTTGGCATCACAGTCTAACAAATACGTCCCAATTAGGATGTTTTCGAGTCTTCACGATTGCACGCTCACAACATAATTATCTGTTTAATATAATATCATTGATTGCAGCTGTCATTTTGGCATAGCAAATTAATAACCAGAGTTTAGTCACAAACAACAAAGACAACATGTTCATTCTATCCAAACAGTTCATTAGAATTAGCCACTACTGCACAGTTAATCATTATATTTTAAGTACAATACTTTCTTGTCTGCTTCAATGTTATTGAGTTAAAAGCTTCACAAACTGACAATATGTTTCAGTAATAAATTATACTCATTAAATTGCAATATTTAATTCAGGCATTAGGTAAATATGGAGGTTTAGCAGTAGATAATTTTCTTACTTACCCCAATTCTTTTAACTTAAATTTTTTTTTATGAATCTTTGTCATATCTTTTCAGCTTCTCAATCTGCTTCGTATTTAATATTAGTTGTATTCATTAAGGTCCTGGAAAGACTTGGAGGAGGCCTTTGTCTAGCAGCAGGACAACAATTAATAAAATAGTGCAATATTAATTAAATTATTACACAAAAACAGGGGCTCGGCAGTACATATCGTAATCAACCTAATTATTTGTAAAACCTTTAAAACACTTTCTTTTAAACATTTTTAACTCTAATCTTATCATATCTTTCCAGCTCCTCGATTTGCCTGGTATTATCGAAGGTGCGAAGGATGGCAAGGGTCGAGGTCGCCAAGTCATCGCCGTCGCTAGAACATGCAGCCTCATATTCATAGTCCTAGACGTATTAAAACCGTTGCAGCATAAGAAACTGATTGAGCATGAGTTGGAAGGCTTCGGGCTGCGGTTAAACAAACAACCACCTAACATACACTTCAGGAAAAAAGATAAGGGTGGAATCAATTTGAATACTACTGTGAGTTATTTTAAGTATGATAATTGGACAACAAGAATAACTACAAAGGTTTTCCTCAAATAAAAAGTCATATGAACCGACAATTTTTCTTAAGAAAAACACACTCCAAACAACAATAAATATAATTGTAAAAAATTTTGTTTGTAAGTCAAACAAATTCTTAAAGTACGAGTAGTGTGTATTTATTTCGATTGGATTACAGAATACCTATGTTCCCAAACTTTTTTTATACGTCCATGGTTCCCAAATATATATTTGAAAGGACAATGATATAAAGATATGTAGACGAAGATAGATCTGTAGACCGTTTTCTATTTTGTTAAGTACCTGGTACTTTTGACGGGCCTACGCTGTCCTCTCATACTTATTAACACTGTAATTTGAAAACATTGTAAAAGCCAGTTTTTTTTTTTTAAAGAGTAACCGTGGAGTTTCTTGCCGTGCACCTAGCTTCTGACGTTTCATAAGTGCCCATATAGGCTTATGTGAAATAAAAATATTTTTGATTTTGAAAGACGACTTATGAGGAATTTAAAATTTCTATAGAAAACTTATTTTTCTCATGCACATACATACATAAACTCACGCCTTCCTCCCATGGGGGTAGGCAGAAACTATAGAACGCCACTTGCTACGCTCCTTAAATACTCATTTTGCTTACGTTCATACATCTAGTCATACACGCACGCCGGTTGCGAGTACTACGCACCTGACCTTTATGAAGAACATCACCAATTTGGTCACTATATGTCCTTCTAGGGCGTCCGCTCTCGGCGTTTTTCTCATAACTTTTGTTTAAATCAGTGTCCATTCAAAATATATATTTGGGAACCTACATATTCTGTATTCCAATCGGAATAAAAACCCACTACCTTAAGAATATGTTTGAATTACAAATTATTTTGGTATTACGTTTGTATGAACTACGCATCCAGCCTCTTAAATATGGTTGTTTAAGAAATAACTAAACAATAGGTTATTTAGTTTAGGCTCACGCAAAATACGCGCATTGACGTGGAGTATTATTTTGTTTATTGTGTTATAAAACAACTAGCTTCTGCCAGCGACTTCGTCCGCGTAAAATGTCTTGGTCCCAGACCCACTGCGTCGCAACGCCCGCCAGCGCTATTACATGCCCCCCTTTTTCGCTTAGCGGTCTTTCTTGTCTTTTTGCTCGTCTACTAAGGGTGGTAGCGTGATGTTCCCTAAATAGCATTTTTTTTTTGGTTGGGAAATTATCAAATAACTTCTCCCGCTATGGAGCGGGAGGGCGTGACAGACTTTTACTGACTAAAACCCACCCATGTTCCTTCCGTTGCCTGTGTGCCAGGTCCACGATATCCCTTTCGGACAAACTCGCAACCCTGGCAGGCATCTAAATAGGCACCACCATCTAAACAGGCACCTAAATAGCCTAAGCATAAGATGACGGATTATCCTTCAAGAATTTGGCTATCAACTGCAAAAAGAATTGTTCAAATCCGACTGGTAGTTCTTGAGATTACCCCCTACATACAAACTTACAAACAAATTTTACCTCTTTATAATATTATTATAGATGACAACACACAACTGAATATTATCAGTCACAAGTACAAGAAGAAAAAATCACATTAAATCTCCTATTTACTGATTTTATTACTACATTCTTTTTTTTTAAAACGTTGGCCCACACTAGGAATTTCTCCTGTATTGTGGGTGCGTTTACAAACATTTAAATTCACATACACAAACAGCCAGACTCGGAACAACTACTTTTAGGTCATACAAATATTTGTTCCGTGTGGGAATCGAACCCGCGACACGCAGCGCAGCAGTCAATCGCTTAACTAACTGCGCCAACCGTGTCGTCAAAAATTCATGATTTCAAACATTTTTTCTCCAATCATTAGTTTTTATTAGGGTTCCGTACCTCAAAAGGAAAAAACGGAACCCTTAGACAGGATCACTTTGTTGGCCGTCTGTCTGTCTGTCGGTCTGTGACCCCTTTTCTCAGGAATGCGTGGAGGTATCAAGTTGAAGTTAATATGAAATACGTAAGTCTATGGTCCCTTGCAGTTCTAAAAAAATCAAGTACCAAGTCAACGCAATAAAAAAATATGGCAATTTATGGGACATATTTTGATTCTCGCAAACAAATCAAAACCTATAGGGTATTTTCCCGTTGACTTAGATTCATGAAATTTGACAAGAAGCAAGGTCTCACAGCACAAGTAAAGGAAAATCTGTAATTTGTAGTTTCATCACTTATTTTTTTTTTTTGCAATTACAAACTTACATTTTCAGTTGGAGAAGTGACCGCGACGTATATCGATGTATGGGAGAACATGTTCTTCAACTATAATGTTAAGTTTGTTTTTGGGATAAAATCGTCCCAACTGCGGAACCCTTCATTGTGCGTAGTCCGACACGCACTTGGCCGGTTTTTGTTACTAAAGCATATCATCCATATTCCAGTGCCCGCAAACCGAGTTGGACATAGAAACAGTGAAGACAATTCTATCGGAATACAAAATCCACAACGCTGACATTACTCTGCGGTACGATGCTAACAGTGACGACCTGATTGATGTAATTGAAGGAAACAGGGTGTACATGCCTTGTATTTATTTGCTTAATAAGATTGGTAAGTTATTAATATTACTAGACAGTTCATGCCATGAAGCGGCTTGTGGGTATGTAATACGAGCCGCAAGGGTGGATCGATTACGTTAACCTACACATGCCACGGTTGGCCCGTGGATGGGTGATCATCTTTACATACCAAGACCCTTCCGTGCCTCAGAAAGCACGTTAAGACGCAGATATATGCCAGTGACCTTGAGTAGTTAGCTTGCGTGTTCTGTACTGAGCTCACGCAACGCGTCGTACATTCAGCCAGTAGTAGCACTCGCCCATCAAGTAGCGCTGTCCCTAATTTGACGCTTTATTAATTTATTATACACAAAACAAAATAAAACGCGTATACTAAAACATCAATTATTAAATTATCTTTAAATTGGTGAAGGTTTCAGAAAAATACGCTTTGTAGATTTTGCGCCATTCTCAGTTTTTATCCGCGTTAGACATAACTTTACAAATTAATTTCACTATCTTTTATATAAAATTCTCGTGTCACAATGTTAGTTACCACACTCCTCCGAAACGGCTTGAACTATTTTGATGAAATTTTATATGTATATTCAGTAGGTCTGAGAATCGGCTACTATCTATTTTTTATACCCCTAAGTGTTAAGGCTCGCTTTCCCACGGGATCGAGACTTACGCGGGTGAAACCGCGGGGCGCAGCTAGTGTAATATAAACATAATCTAAAATATTCACATATTAAGTTATTGAGAAAATGCTCTAATTTATCATATATTTTTTTCAAATCATTAACACTACTCGTTTAGACGTGATCTTCAGTATAAAATCATCGTTATCGTCCCCTTAAGCCGTTGATCCCGACAGTAATTCGTGAATCTTTGACAGGCATTACTGGTCGTCAGAACCCCGACCCCCTTATTACAAAACAAGATTTATATTTGACATGGCTTAAACCATGGAGCCAGTTTTTGTAATAAGAATGTAACAGTGATTGAAATACCGTTCTTTTTACAAAACTGAGACTTAGTTCGGTACTAAGTTGTCAGTTTTGTGTTTAGGAACTTTACCATAGTCGGAATAAAGTTCGAAATTCAATAATGGCTCCATGTTTTAAACCTGGGTCTGAAGATAAACCTTGTTTTGTAATAAGGGGGCGAAAGTCTGACAACCAGTACTACTAAGGGGTATCGTATTACCCAGTAACTGGGTTGAGAACATAGATATAAGAAAGAAGGAGATATGCCCCGGTAGTTGAAAATGTATTGGAATTCGGTGTCTCCAGTTTGTCCCTACCACTCGCCACAACTACACATGAAACATTTTATTTATTTTACTGAAATATTTTACGATTAGATGTTTTTCATGATTTTAAAGACAAATATAGTAAATTACTTTTACATAAATATGTTATGTGACCGAAGACGAAACTAAAAACTTTATAAATCATTCCATGATTTATAAAGTTTTTAGAAACCACTGAACAACACGGCATTCCTATATGTTGTCACGACCGCGATCGAAAGCGCACTAGTTCGCAGATACGACCATTTGCCTGCTACATGAGCGTTGCGATCATGTCGCGCGGACTCAGACACGCCCCCTTGCCACTTCTCCTGTTTTTTATATTTCTATGGTTCTGAAGGTCAGATAGGCAGTCGCTCCATGTAAAATACTGGTATCCAGCAGGCTGATGATGAGTTCATGCCATGATAAAAAGATTAGCCAGTCACCAGGTAGATAGCACGGCGGACCGCCCAGCAGGTGCCCAGGGTGCTTTGGACCAAGCAGTTATGTTTATTTTAACATAAAGTTATAGGGATTGCATTTTTTAAATGCTCATAATTTTCATGCAAAGTTATGTAAACACAACTTGGCAAAAAGTCGTACAGAATATTTTTTCTATGCTGGCACCATGCTTTATCTGTCAAGTGACAATGTTGCAGTATGTTAAGGCTTTTATTTTATAAATACTTTTCTCAACATTTGATATCTGGGTTTCAAATACTTTCCCTGTATCCCTGGACTGAAAGTTCAACATGTTGATTGCAATTGAGAGTGAATTTTCAATAAACACAGTAGTTGTAAAGTCAAATTATTTATTTCAAATAGGCACATATGAGGCACTTTTGAATGTCAAAATTTACAAAAATAATAGAACTGATTCTAGTTGCCCCTTCCAAAAGGTAGTTTCGTATGGAGAAGAATGTTTTACAATATTTTGTTTAAGTACAGACGCCAGCACATCAAGCTACTACAATCTGTCAAATTTCTTTAAAAGTTTTTCAACTTTATTGTTTAAGCATAAGGTTCAAGGTTGATTGGGAAAATTTGACAGTTTCGGGTAGCTTGACCTGCTAGCGTCTGTACATTAATTATAAGATTATAATAATATGTGAAAACAATGCATCTAAAATAAAATTACTATATCACAATAGGTGACGACACGGTTGGCGCAGTGGTTAAGCGATTGACTGCTGCGCTGCGTGTCGCGGGTTCGATTCCCGCACGGAACAAATATTTTTATGACCTACAAGTAGTTGTTCCGAGTCTGGCTGTTTGTGTATGTGAGTTTAGATGTTTGTAAACGCACCCACAATACAGGAGAAATTACTAGTGTGGCAACGTTTTTTTTTAAACAAAAAAAAAATTGGTAAAAATAATTAAAAATGAAGCAATGAAAAATAACTTAATTATGAGATAGATACATGGTGCTCACATATTTACAAACATCGTAAAAGTATGTATTCCTAAAAAAAAAAAAAAATAATAAGTCAATGTATGAGTCTAGGTAATCACAGAGTGTAAAATCAATGTCAGAAAAATAACAAATTATACAATTAAAATAGCAACCAGTTTGATTTGGTCTAGACTCTAGATTGTCCTATGGAGCTGGACCAGCATGTTTCCAAGCATTCCTATCCTGGATATAATCCTCTAACTTGTAATATGCTTGTTTACAAAGTGTACTTTTAATATGTGTTTTAAATTTTCTTTCATTTAATTGCAAAATATCACAAGGTATTTAGTTGTAACATTTAACACAGTACCCCATAAAAGATATATATGTAATAGATCTGTTATAAAATTCTACAGATCAAATCAGCATAGAAGAATTGGACGTAATTTACAAGATACCTCACTGTGTGCCCATCTCGGCCCACCACAAATGGAACTTTGACGATTTATTGGAGAAAATGTGGGAATACTTGAAGCTAATCCGGATATACACTAAGCCTAAAGGACAGCTGCCCGATTATAATGCGCCTGTAGTACTGCACGCCGACCGGACGAGTGTTGAGGACTTCTGTAATAAGCTGCATAGATCCATCATCAAGGAATTTAAAATGTGAGTGCTATATATTTTTTTTTAATTCTATAATACATTTTTAGAATCTCTTTTAAAATATACTTGAATAGTACCAAAACACGTTTATAAATAAAATCTCGATACAAATTAACGGTAAAGTAACCCTTTACTTTGAGTTTCAATCCAAAATATCTGTATTAAATATCAACGTACGGTTGGTATTGAATTAATAACAAGAACGTCTTATTTTTATGCAGAACTTGTTTGTTTATTATTTTCGATTACTCAACTCATTTTTGAGTAAATAAATAATTGCTACATATTTTGCAATAAATTATAAGCGTTGTTTCATCGCGGTTCTCTTTCTTTGTATGCAGTCTGACAGTGACAGCGGTTTACCTGTTGTCAGCGTCTTAAGGTGGATCTGCCGAAAGCTCCGAAAAATCAAATCAAAAATCAAAATGTCTTGTTTTCGAGTTATAAGCTTCTATAGATGTAATAAAAAAAAATATATTTTGTCTTTATTTACATTAAATAGTAACATTGAATCGAAAATAAAGTCGCGTATCGAGCCGAATTACATCTTAGAAAACCACCTAGTCAGGGGATCGAGAGGGAGCGAGATAGCTAGAGAACGTTGTGATATTTTTTTTATCTTCAAGCTTATAAAAATTTAGGCTTTGTTATTAGGTCATGTAAGGTATTTAAAAACATCGAGGCTCTTAAATCAGTGTATTTTGCATATGTGCGCAACGTCTTAGAATATGCGTGCCCTATCTGGTAAGATAGGGCACGCATATTCTAAGACGTATATATTCTATTCTATTCTACATTATATTCTAATAATGTATTCTATTCCCAATACATTATTTATAAAAACCAGCTAGAACGGGTTCAAAGAAAATTTATTAACCACCTTAACTATCGCTTCCGCAAACCTCCGATGGCCTATGAAAATTATTGTCAAACACATGGTCTATTAACACTCGATGAAAGGCGCAAAGTTATGTGTTTGCTTTATGACATACTTAATGGACGCTTCGATTGCCCGGAGTTGGTCGCTCAGGTAACATTTAACACTCCCCTACGGCGAACTCGTCACACTACGTTGCTGCACGTGCCTCGGCACTCGACTAATTATGCCCAAAATTGTGTATTGACTCGTATTGCTCGAATTTATAACACAGATTTCTCTCAAGTGGATATATTTAACTCTAATAAACCTAAATTCAAAAAACAAATACTAAAAACCATAAGTGAAGGCAAATAGAAAGAAAGAAAGAAAGAAAGAAAAATAATTTTATTTGTCACAGAAACACGTACCTAGGAAAACACAAACTCGAGCAAGTAAACATTAAAAAAAAAAACCTATCTACATTATAATCAAATGACAGACTACTAATATCTTATAACTTATTATTCAAACTTTATTATTTTTTTTGGTCATAACAATTATACTTTTTTTTTCTCATTTAAATTTAAACTTAACAGCAACACCTAAACTTGTACCTTTTGTATTTAAATTTCTTAGTAGGTAGTCCGTTCGCATGTTTTATATTTATCCTACTTACAAAAATACAAAAAAATACAAAAATGTTTATTTCAATATTACACGATGTACATACGTTATACAGTTGGTGGCGTCCCCTTTTAAGCATATAGATGCCTGTGCCAGGAGGCGCCGAAAGCCTAGTTATACAGGGAAACCTATTATTAGCCATACAATACTGTAATACTTACTCTGTAACATACTATAATTATGTATCGGGTTGCATAAATAAATAAATATTTCCCTTTCTAGTATGCGGATCGATCGATCGGACGGTCGATCTCGATCAATCAGCCGGCTACTTTGACCTTCACTGTACGCTAGCGTTTATCCTGTTCTCTTTAAAGTGAATCTGTTATTGTTTATTAATTTGTTATTATTCCCGTACGAATATTAACACACGACGGTGTTATTTTTGTGGAATCAGCACTGTTCCTGGTCTATGAAGACGATTTAGACAGCTAATATGCTCATACCAGCTAGCCTCTATGGCGCTACTTGAACAACTTTGTTGGCTTATACAAGGTGTTACAGGACGATTGACATTCCTAATAAACCACGTAAAGAGTATCTTGTTTTTTACCCGTATACAAAAAATAAATCAAATCCAATGAATACTTTAGCCACAGGAAATTATTTTCCATTTTGTTATGTTTCAACATGATGTAGATCTGAGTCCGTAATAATAGGTAAACATTGTAAGGCGCGCCTAACGCGCCGCCCAAGGTCAGTAACTTTTCGTAGATATAGAGTTTTTATGCAGTTGATTCAGCTATTTATTTTGTTTGAAAATTGCAATTTTTAAATTTTCCAGTAACTACTAATCGTCGTGTTTTAAAATGTTTCGATGGACTAGTACTGTGCTCGTTTTAATTTAATGTCGTACATCCAGAGCCAGATTGTATATTAGAAATGTAACAGTTTAAGACATTTGTCAAAGTACATATTATTGTAATATGATGAAAGGAATCGATTTCCGTAAGTTTTATCCTTGGCCGCTATTCAAGAAAAAAAACAAAATGGCGGACAAAAAGGGAGCCAAAAGTTCCAAACCCCTTTACAGGTCAGTGTCAGGTTGTATCTTAATCAAAATATGATTCGCGACTATAACAGATAATTATGTATTTACAGAATTATAATCATTAGAATCATGAATACCTACATCTCTCTAGTTAGATTTGTTCCATCAAATGACTGTTTCATGAAATCATGAGAACATATCTGTAATAGTCGCGAATCATATTTGGATCAACATACAATCATACAACTTGACAATGACCTTCAAATTACAAAAAACGTAAGAAATTTTGAATTTCGCGGACTACAGCTGCAGATTAACCTTAAACTAATTTATTTAAACAAACGTTTTCTGTCATTATATTATAATATATTTTGAAAGTACCACCCTAATTCTTACCGTGGGTGTCGTAAAAGGCGACTAAGGGTCTTACTAGAGAATGGGCAGCGGCGTTCTCTATGCATTTTAACACCATACTGCAGTCGCCAACCTAGTTTCGACAAAGATCCATTCTATCGTTCGTATTTGGACTAATTTTGTGTTTTATCGACTGCAAATAATCATAAATAAGTGCTAGAAACATCTTTTTAGATAATATTTGCACTAAATACTTTTGAAAAGTTTCAAAATATCATATGTCAAAAATTGTTAAACTTTGAAGTTAACGCATCAATAACTTGTGGATACAAATATATATGAGCATCCTGCGCATACAAGAAGTCCAAGTGATTAAATAGATCGTAATCCAACACGTAATAACCACCTACATTCGGAAGCTCTTCCTTCAATCTTTCAGCAGCCTTTAGTCCCAAAATTAGATCATTTTTGCCCATAAATAGACTAACATTACACGTCACTTTCGCTAAATCATAATTAGGTGCGATTTCTGTTCCATACCGTTCTTCGTTGTAAGACCCGTAGTCATATTGGGCAAATCTGTCATTGTTTCCCACTTGAACATAATGATTCACGTTCGTTCTACTGGTTCCGGCCGGGTAATGACCCAGAACGGTATTGAAAAATTCTGGCCCCAAATTATCAGGATCGTATCCAACTATGGCTGCTATGCCAACTTTAACGCACAAGTCATAGCCCACTGTGCCTTGTGAACATAAAAGTAGAAGGAGTTTCCTTTCAATAGATTCATATCCTAACAGTTCTTGAACTCCAAAAGTCAGTAATATTTCGTTCAATACTGGTCCTAAGTGAATTGCTGTTGTAAGTAGTTTAGTAAAAACAACTGTCTGATAAATAAACAACAGGCGATAAGGCTAAAAATACCTTGATTTTGTCATTGTATTCCGGCTTCGTTGATGTTAATACAAAAACGGCTGAAGTCCCTTCCGAGTGTCCAATCACACTTAATTGTTCCTTATTAGTTGTGTTCAATGCAAAATCTATTACGGCTGGTAAATCGTAATTTCCAAACTCATGCATGCTATAGTTCCAAAACCCAGCATCAGTATCAGGATTTAGACTTACGTGGTTTCGTGAGTACCGGTTGCCTCTATAGTTCATCACCCAAACGTCGTAATCTTTTTGTGCCAGCATGTACACCAAAGAGGTGTTTCCTCGTAAAATAAAATCTTTCGAAGAACTTATTACTCCATGGGATAGTAGAACTACATCACTAGAGTTACCTTTGCTCGGTATACGGAAAACCTTCAAAATGTATCCGTCTTCTGTGGTCACGTTATATTCTTCCACAGTCCCTGTGTACTTCTCTGCAAGTCCAGTAAAGCCTAGAAGGCCATCTTCTGTGTTGTTCACACTGATTGTACTTAAAAACTCGGTAAGATTACCATAATTCGTGATCTTCTCAATTAAACTTGTAAAATTCAGTACTCCGTCTGATACAGTTACATTGGCCAAACTCAGAAGATCTGAGAAATTCACGGTTGTTAGATTGAAGTTCTGGAAAAGACTTTTCAGATCTAGTAGTCCATCTTCTGAAACTGTCACATTTAGCGAACTTATTATGGTCGTTATGTTTACATTATCCGTTAAGTTCAATTCCTGAATTAGACCAGTCAAATTGAAAACTCCGTTTTCTGTTATATTCAACGAATTTAGATAATGACTTGAACGCTTTAGATGCTGAACTGAAGAAATCTTCCGACAGTATGCTGGCAGTACTGCCTTGAAATATTAAAATAATAACGAGTCCTCTTGCAGGTAAATTCATGTTTCTGAGTTATGATCTCTTTTGATGACGAATTTTCCCTATGTATGGCATCCAACAATTTTCGCGCCTTTATATACTATTTCAAGAATTATGCAAAGCATTGTTAAAAATTGAGCCAAGTTCTTGTGTTATATTTTTTTGCAATTACGTAATAAATAAAACTAAATGCGTTATTAACTTATTACTAATGAATTGATTACACACCCGTTTTGTTTATTGGTATATATAGTGTTGTGAAAAAAAAAGACGACTTTGAGAGAAATTAGAGTCAGATTTTGGTGGAAATAGGGGTTTAATTCTTAATTTTTTCCTTAGATAGATGTGTTAAATAATAATATTAACAGACTTTTTACTTATTTCCAGTTTAATGTTACTATCACAACAGCTAAACTTTTATTTTGCATGATTACGGCTATCAGAAATTGGTGGAAATAAATAACATAGACTGCGATCGAACTTGGCCCAGCACTGCCATACATCCATATCCAGAGTCCCATGTTTGAACAGATGGTTTTTCATAAAAGGCTAATTGCACTAGTTTACATGGCTTTTGTCCTTGAAATGAAAAGTGTTTTTCTTAAAAATTGAGTTTAAAAAAGTAATTAAAAAATCCAAAATGTCACATTCCCCAAATATTTAACATTTTTGATTTGCAAAAACTGCCTACAAAATTATTTCAACAATTAAAAATGAATTGCCTTAGTTATTTTTCTTGTATTTATTTTTTTCTGTGTCTCTTATAATAGATCAGCAATAATCACCTTACATGGCCTGGTCCCAGTATTCTTGATAGTTTTGCTGACATGCAACACTCTCCATGTTCGTCGCTGACTTGTCCGGGAGGTTCTGGAACTTGATGCTTGTCTGAACTGTAGATAGGTTTAGTAATCGAAGGAACATCTGCATAATAATATATAATTTTATCTTTTTTTTTTTTCTTATTAAAACCAAATGTGAGACAGAAGTAACAGTCATTTTCGTGGTTGGATGGTTCCCCTCCATATCCTTGTTGGCATATTAAAATTCAAGAATCTTTTTTCACCTGCAGCCCAGGAAAGCTTATCGTTTTTCTACATCTTTCCCAAAAAACGTGAGGAGCCCATTTTTTGTCCTGGTGAGAAATTTTGAAATAACAAAAAAGAACAACCGACTTCCAAAAAAAACACTACAAAGTGAAAAATTACTTTAATTTCGGAAGTCGGTGTCTTTGGATCTGTATTTTACTTGTTTTGCCACCGACTCACTTTGTAGTGTTTTTTTTTTGGAAGTCGGTTGTTTTTTTTGTTTGTAAAAGGTTTTTTTATTTTTCTCTTTTTAGTGGATCGGTTTGTAATTTATCTTTGTATGTTACAATAGCCTAATGTCAACTGCTCAACACCTTTTACAAAATATTGCTTTTTCCGATGCAGGGGCGTCAATTGTTGAGGAGTTCGCCTGGTTAGAACCAGGAGAACTGGAACTGATGATGACTTCACCATATGCATTTGTGACGAGCATACATTGCTTAGCAACCATATTAAAGTGTCTAATCGAATGGCAACCGTGAAATACTTATTATTAAGTAGTTCCCCTTCACCCCTTTAGGGGAGGCCTATGTCCAGCAGTGGACGTCTTTCGGCTAAAAGTATGATGATGAAGAAGTAGTTCCGGTGGCCATCGATGTGTGGTCTTCAACATCAGTTTCACTTCACCAAATGGTGCTTTCCGTGTACAAATGAATGAGTTACTATAAAAAATACCTATAAAATTCGAGGATTTCCCTCGATTTCCATAGGACCCCGTCATCAGATTCTGACTTGGTGACAATGGGACTACTTCGACATCATACCCTTTAAAAAAAAAAGAATTTTCAAAATCGATCTACAATTGACGAAGAAATCGGTGAGCAAACATAAAAAAAAACTTTTTACAAAAAAATAATTACAGACTTCCAAAAATAACACTAGAAAGTGAAAAATAACTTTAATTTCGGAAGTCGGTGTCTTTGGATCTGTATTTGAGTTTTTTGCCATCGACTTCCGAAATTAAAGTTATTTTTTACTTTGTAGTGTTATTTTTGGAAGTCGGTTATTATTTTTTTGTAAAAAGTTTTTATTTTTCACTTTTTAGTTGGTCAGTTTTGAATTTATCTAAGTTACAATATCCTAATGATAACTGCTCATCACTTATTACAAAATATTGCTTTTCTCGATGTTGGGAGGTTGATTGTTGAGTAGTTCTCCTGGTATGAACCAAGAGAACTGCCACTCACCATATGCATAGTGACGAGCATGGTGTTCCCTTGTTTCGCAGACAGAAATTTCATAGAATTTTGTTTCGTAGAAAATGTTTCATATAATATTTGGTCCTTGTATTTTTATTTCGAATAATATTGTTTCAACGACTATTTAGTGGAACGAAACATATTTCACAGAAAAAAATGGTGCCGCGGCAGCAAACTCAAAGCATTTATTTCAATTAAACCAAAGACAGGCACTTTTGAATTGTTAAGAAGTCGGTCAGGTACTAATATGAAGCTAGTTGCCCATTCCAAATAGTAGGTTCCTATGGAGAAAAACGGGCAAGAAACTCCACGGACACTCTTTTAAATTAAAATATTGATACAAAATATTGGTTACATCATTCATATTGAAGTTAAACATGTGAGAACGATGCAATACGTCAAAAGCGTCAGTGATAAAAAGATAACAATTCAAAACTAAAATAATTAAAAATAAGCCGTGGCAGCTAAGAGATGACCAGTCCCAACTGACAGCGCCCGTTCACGAACATGACGCATGGATCAGCACCATTCAGCTCAACCATTTTGAAGGGAGCTAAATGATCCAACACACACGCCACCATCAGCGAGACATCTGAGTGAGCATGACATACTCTCAGCCGCCAGGGCACATTTAAGTCAATGAAAGACATAATTACCCGGTAAATGGTAGCTCTATTGTACATAGTACTCACACCTGTGATATGCAATTATATAATACAAAGGAGATTCGAGTTTATACAATGAAAAGATAGTCTTCCAATCTTCATCAGCTCCAACAGTATTTTCAAATGTTAATAAATTAGTTGTGGTTGTGGAGCTGGACCAGCATTGCGCCAAGCATTTCTATCAGCAATGTAATCCCCCAACCTATAATATGCCTGCTTGCATAGTGTGCGTTTTATACAAGATTTGAATTTCGTCTCATTCAGTTGAAGTATGAGGGGAGGGATTTTATTATAACATTTTAAACAGTACCCCATGAAAGATGAGTCTACTTTTGCCAGTCTGAAACCTGGTTGAGCTAATAGATCCAAGCGGCCGCCGAGCGCCAGATCCCCACTATTGTTTAGACGTTTGGTAAAATGAAAATATGGTAATTAAAACAGTGGTATAATGAATGTTCGGAAACAATATTTCGAGCAAATATTTTTTCGTCGAAACAGTTAATACGTGCAATGAAGTCACTATCAATGAGAATAACAAGATTGTTTTCCTGCAACCCGCATTGTTTTTGTGAACGCTGTGTTGTAATTTTATATGAGGGTATGCATTTTGTCAAAGATACGAACTGAAACGTTTAGAAACTGTCAGTCGATAAAATGTTTTTCTTGGTAATAAGTTTGATATTAACTAAGCAATATGAGGATAGAGAATATTTGATTTGTTATTCTATGAAATGAATATTAAAACATAAAATTTTATTTGTAACAAAAATCATTGATTTAAATTTCTTTAAAGTAAGTATTCTGCGTATTGATTATTCTATGAAATGATAATATGAGAAAAAAATTATGTGAAACGAAATTCTATGGAACTATTTTCTATAAAACAACGTACAACCGACGAGCATAAATTGCTTAGCAGGCACATTAAAGTACCAAATCGAATCGCAACCCGTTAAATAGGTACTCGGATCATTATTATATTGTTCCGGTGGCCATCTGTGGTCTCCATCATCAGTTCCACTTCACCAAATGGTGCTTTCCGAAAGCAAATGCACGAGTTACTATAAAATATACCCAAATCGTTATAGGTTTGCCTATAACATTTTAAGGTTCCCTTCGATTTCCATGAGATCTCCTCACCAGATTCTGATTTGGTTGCAATGGGACCACCTCGGGAGTATACCCTTTCAAACAAAAATCGGTCAATAATTGACGGAGTAATCGCGTAACAAACCTCCACCTTTTTGGAAGTCGGGTAAAAAAGAAAAAAACAACAAACACAGCAGAACATTAAACCTCCTCCTTTTTCGAAGTCGGTTAAAAATATGCTTGTTGGAGTGATTCCGCTATGGGATATCCTTTCTTAGATATAATAATAATAAAAAACCGGCCAAGTGCGAGTCGGACTCGCGCACGAAAGGTTCCGTACCATTATCTTGTTGTAGTTTGTTATATGGGATATAACAAACTACAACAAAATAATGTTAAGCAAAGCTAAGTAAAAAAAAAAAAAAAAAAAAAAAATTTAAGGGGGGCTCCCTTAAATTTTTGTTTTATTTTTTTTATTATTAAAGTGAATATACTTATAACTAAATATTCTGTGAATATATCAAGCGTCTACCTGCTGTTATCAATATCGAGCAAAAAAATCACGTTTGTTGTATGGGAGCCCCCTTAAATATTTATTTTATTCTGTTTTTTAGTATATGTTGTTATAGCGGCAACAGAAATATATCATCCGTGAAAATTTCAATTGTCTAACTATCATGGTCCATGAGATACAGCCTGTGACAGACGGACAGACAGACAGCGGAGCCTTAGTAATAGGGTTCCCGTTTTACCCTTTGGGTACGGAACCCTAATAAGATAAAATAAAAGTGGGGTGAATAAAATTGTACAAGAATTTACATCAAGGTCAATTCTTGTAAATTTTTAATTAACTGATATTGGTAAGTAATACAATCATTATGAAAATGTCTTAAAAAGCACCCCCACGCTTTTTTTTACGATAAAATCAATTTCTTGTCAGTAAATATTATTATTTCAAACTTATTGTAAATTATTTTCTACTTTTTTTGGTTAAGTTTTCTAATAAAGCGTGTTTTTTATTCCTACTATTTAATTTCTACTTCTTAGTTTGGTTTTCTATTAAATCATGTTTTTTTTTTAGTTTTTTATACTCTTATTATTAGTGTATCACATGTGAAAAGAAATAACCAGGTTGTTCTATGTTTTTTTTTTTGTAGAATGTATGAAACTCCCTTGCTAAACATGCAAGTAGACATAAATATGCTTTTCTCAGAGACCAAAAAACGATCCTAAGACGATCCTTAAATTGATATATGAATCCTCATTAGTGTTGGTTTATTTGATCAGAATTATTACTGAGGCAGCCTTGTTAAATTTTAGCTGATGTTTGGCCAATTGTTCTTCTGTTTGACTTGTTGATTCACTTTGACTTGCTGATTAAGTCATGTTGTTCTTGAAATTATTATAATTGTACATTTTTTTTATTGAATTTGTATAAAGTTATCAGCCAAACCATTAAACGGAAATTTACCAGGACATTGCTGAACAGGTCAATGAATAAGATCCCTTTGAGACTTCCAAGCCAGAGTGGATATTTCTGATATAAAGCCGAGTTTTAAAAGCACTCATATTCCCACTGCTAGGAAACAGGCTTCTATGTGAGAGGGATTGGGGCCCAGTACGGATTCCCTCCACCACGCTGGCCCAGTACGAATTGAAGGATATCACAAACATGTCCTCTAATCGAATCTAAGCTCGCTGCCTACTGATTCCTAATCGATGTCCTTCGAGAAATACAGGGTGTCAGGGACAGCCCTCCGCAAATTAACAGGGTGCATTCAGCTCCTTATTTTGAATCATATTCCACTAAAAAGATTCTCAGGAAAATTATCGTATTTTTATCGTAATTTCAGTTACTATTCCTTTATTTCAATGTAAAATTACATTCTCTGTTCGCAGTACTCCATTAATGTAAATAACACAGCTAAAATAAAAAACGCAGCAATGGATATTGAAATTCTCTAACGAACGACGCCTGAAATCAGCGAGCGCGGCCATCCACCCCGCCGCGACAAATCAGGTTCATTGGATTCCCATAACTTTCCTGAAATAATTTCATGTACCGGTCATCTTAGTACGATATACTGTATTCACCACATCAGTCTGCGGAGGGCTGTCCCTTACACCCTGTATAGATGACATTAAGTTAATCAATCTAATATAGAAGTCTACACGGAAACGTCATTTTTGTCTAATCTTCCGTCGACAAAACGCTTCTGACGGTTATCGTGCTGAGCCTGCTGTAGTTTATGTTACCCCCATGGGAAGAAAGCGTGAGTTCTTGTATGTGTATGTATGTATAAATTAATATTTTTTGTTTCTTTTCCAGTGCTCTCGTGTGGGGTTCTTCAGTGAAGCATCAGCCGCAGAAAGTGGGCATAGACCACGTGTTATCTGACGAAGACGTAGTCCAAATCGTAAAGAAAGTTTAGAACGTACCGATGTGTACTGAAGAATATATAGAAATATATATATTTTTGCGAAACGAGAGTGAAATTAACTTTAAGTATTTCGAGTATCTGAAGAATTTAAAAAGTAATATTTATTCAGCTTGTAAATAATTATAACCTTGAGATTTTGGCGTTGGATCCTTAAAGTTGGTATTTCTTTAAATTTAAGTGAACATTCGATGCCTTATTATCCGTACCTCAGAATGGAAAAACGGAACTTATATGTAAGTAATGTTACACATTTGTTTCGCACACATATCAAGGGTCTTGATTCGCTATCATTTACACAAGCCAAGTAATGCAGAAACCTTATCGTCTGCACCACAGACATTTAAAAGAAGCAGACAAAACATTCGCTAAAAATTGCGTAGCCATTACGCACACATAGGGAGTGTTGTCAATACAGGGCCAAAATAGGGTCGGTTATGTGTTTGCCGGTATTATATCTAACAATATTCAAAGAAGAAAGAACCGATACACTTACTGAAAATCCGCGTAAATCGATATTCTCTGGGTATAAGAAGTGTAGAATAAAGTCTTAACGAACAGAACCACCCATCTATTCCCGTGGTTATTGTAAAAGGCGACTAAGGTAAGGGTACTTTAAGAGGACGCTGTTCAGCAGTCCTCTATCCTCCTTTTGACGACCGGCTTGACGGTATATACAACCGGTTTTTTTTTATATCCCATAACTCTAGGGTTATATTCTGTAGGTAAAAATAATACTAAAACTCCTAGAATAGGTGGTCCAAAAATGCATCGTTTCGGAGATATCATCAATCATAATTAAATTAGGTCAAAAATTGTCACCAGTATGACGAATCTTTACTTTTGCGAGGTTGCCAAACTTCGCAGTAGTGTAGTAAAATAAAATATGTAGGTATGTTGGTATCGGGGCTTCCCGGCGGCAGCTAGTGAAGGGAAAGCTACCTTGTCGACGTTGTCATATTTCACGTAAGGGTGTTTTACATTAATAATCGTGACTTTGCCGAATTATTTTGTATGAAAAATGAAAAAAAAAAAATAACGAAGGATTGAAACATAACTCATATGCCAGTTGATTCTTTGTTATGGCCTCAATCATACCCTAGAGTTATGGGATATCAAAAAAAACACGTTGTATAGGTTCGGATCTACCTTTGACGGATTAGTATCGGATAGAAGAACCGGCCCTGCCCAGATGATGTTGCTTACCAATATGGCGGCGCGGGATAGACAAGCTACGTGTCAAATTTTGTCTGTATGAGTCATGTTGTCACACACAGGTGACAGAACGAGATACTATCTACGACTTGTCGTTTAGTAAAAAAAGGATCACCTCGACATTGGCAAAACCATCGAACGTCATCGATGGAGCCAGAACCTTCAAAAAAATTGAATTGAATTAGTTGAATTGAAAAAAAAAAGGATAAAGAATCATGTCCATCTACATAAATATAACTATGGATTAATGTTTTGGTCATGTCTGTGGTCTGCACATGGTTATGGTTAAGTGCCTATTCATTATGAATACAATATTTTAGTGTCAAGTTTCACTTGCAAGCAGAGCCACTAAAATGAAAAGGTTCAATAGCGAATTAAGGTTCTAACCATTTTTTGTGTGCATCTTACCGATTTTCAAAACGACTTAGTCTATAAATTTAGTAGCATGCACACAACCAAGAGTTTGTACACGATTATACTTAAACTCACACCCCTTATTACAAAACAAGGTTTATATTCAGACCCAGGTTTAAAACATGGAGCCATTATTGAATTTCGAACTTTATTCAAACTCAAACTCAAAGCATTTATTTCAAATAAACCTATTATAGGCACTTTTGAATTGTCAAGGGGTCAGTCAGTCAGATGAAGCTAGTTGCCCATTCCAAAGCGTAGTAGGTTCCTATGGAGAAGAACGGGCAAGAAACTCCACGGACACTCTTTTAAATCAAAATATTGTTACATAGTATTGGTTACATCATTTATGTTGAAATTATACATGTGAGTTAAAAGCGTCCGTAATAAACATATAAAAAACAACTAAAATACTAAGTTAAAATAAGCCGTGGCAGCTAAGAAATGACCAGTCCCTACTGACGGCGCCCGTTCACGAACATGACGCATGGATCAGCACCATTTAGCTCAACCATTTTGAAGGGAACTTAATGATCCAACACATACGCCACCATCAGCTAGACATTTTAGTGAGCATGACACTCTCAGCCGCCATGGCACATTCAAGTCAATAAAAGACGTACTCAGAAAATGGTAGGTAATTAGTGCTCACACATGTGCTATGCAATTATACAATACTAATAGATTGAATTTATACAATAAAAAGATAGTATTTACAATCTTCAGCCGCTCCAACAATAGATTTGAATGCTATTCAATTAGTTTATGCGCCCTTGTGGAGCAGGACCAGCGTTAAGCCAAGCATTTTTGTCAGCAATGTAATCCCCCAACTTATAATATGCTTGGCTACATAGTGTGCGTTTTATAAAAGATTTAAATTTCGTTTCATTTAGTTGGACTATGTGGGGAGGTATTTTATTGTAGCATTTTAAACAGTACCCCATTAAAGATGAGTCTACTTTAGCCAGTCTGAAACCTGGTTGAACTAATTCATCCCTATTTCTAGTCCCATAATTGTGTCTTTCACCTCTTTTACTGAAACTATTTAAATTTTTTCTTACGTACATGATGTTTTCATAGATATATTGACAAGGTACCGTCATGATGTTGATATCTTTAAACAGTTCCCTTAGAGAATCGCGCCTGCGGAGGCCATATATTGCTCTGATGGCTCTTTTCTGCAGAATAAAAATAGACTCGATATCTGCAGCCCGTCCCCATAGTAAAATACCGTAAGACATAATACTATGAAAGTAACTGAAATAGACTAGCCTCGCGGTATCTACATTAGTGAATTGACGGATTTTTCTCACAGCATACGCTGCTGAACTTAGCCGTCCTGCAAGAGATGTTAAATGAGGACCCCATTGCAGCCTTGAGTCGAGCGTGATCCCAAGGAAAACAGTTTTATCGACGAATTCCAGTTTCTCTTTATTCAATACTATGTCACAATCACTACTTTTAACATTCGGTAAAGCAAATCTTATGTATTTAGTTTTTTTCCCATTTAATACTAAATTATTAGCAGTGAACCAATTTTGGACCTGCAGTAGGGCGTTATTTACGTCGTCAAGATTTGATGCCCGTCTATTTATCTTAAAGATTAAGGAAGTGTCGTCAGCAAATAACACCATTTGTGGTTGGTTTTTGAATAAATGGGGAAGATCATTAATATATACTAAAAAGAGGAAAGGACCCAATATTGAGCCGACTATGGTAAAGTTCCTAAACACAAAACTGACAACTTAGTACCGAACTAAGTTTTCTGTTTTGTATAAAGAACGGTATTTCAATCACAGTTACGTCCTTATTACAAAAACTGGCTCCATGGTTTAAGCCATGTCAAAATATAAATCTTGTTTTGTAATAGGGCAGACAAAGTCACAATCTTAGATAATTTACATGAAAACATGCATTGCCACTTAATCAACTAGGTATCTACTTCAGAGTTTTGTAAGGTCCTCGGTTGCATTGCAATTTGAACTTTGTTGTTGAGTTTTTTGTTCCCACAACTTGAAAATTGTCTGAGATGCTGAATTCAAATAAGTATAGCATAAACTCTTTTTTCAATCAGTTGAAAAAAGCTTGATTATAATAAAATAATGTAATTACAAGGTGCTTTGCTCATTATAACATGGAAGTTTTATTTGAGCAAGAAGTACAGTAGAAATCAATGAATTATAATAACTAGCTTTACAAGCGATCTTATGAATACCAGGTTTACGGAATAGGAGCATGATATACAGGGTTATTTTTAAAACGACAATAACCTCTTAAGGGGTCCTTGTATTCACCATTATGAACAACTTTTACTATGGGACCAAAAATGAAATAGCGAAAAAAAAACCAGCTGTTCCCTTCATTTATGTTCGAATAATTCGTTAAAATGTAGGGAACAGCTGATTTTTTTTTCGCGATTTCAGGTTTGGTCCCATAGTAAAAGTTGTTCATAATGATGAGTACAATGACCCCTCAAGAGGTTATTGACGTTTTAAAAATAACCCTGTATATACATGGTGGAAGTGACATTGTAATGAAAACTTTTTTTAACATAAATTCATCAACGGTTCAGGGGGTTTAATCCCTAATCACGAAATCCGTAGTTTCGGTCGAAGTTTTGAGCGTTACCTACTCCGGATCACTTACGGACATAAGATAAATTCAGTGCCCGAATTAAAAATGAATGACAACATGATTTGTTAGTTTTCCCTAATCCCGATGTGTATTTACCCGTTAGAAAAAATATTTACCCTTGTTTTGACGGATCAACTACTTTCGGACGGGCCCTTATATCGTTGAGAGACTTAGAGAGTACATCCCCAGATCTCCGGCCCGTATGCGGCAACTCTTCACAGACAATGGTTCACCTCCCATCTTGCACCGCATGGACCACTTGCACATGTGAGGACCTTATGTCAGCGTCAGCAACGGTATTTGCGTTGTTAATTTTGGGCCGAACATATCTAAAATGTACCCATACATTTACGGTCTTATTCATAAAAAGTTATCGGACATGTAAAACCTATTTTAGTTAAAATAGGTCTTGTCACTTTCTAACAAACATAAAGGTCAAAGTTAGCTAAAATGCTGCTAAAGTTCGTTTGTCCTTATTAGTCAATAAGGACAAACGAACTTTAGCAGCATTTTAGCTAAAATAGGTTTTTATGACGTTTAAGACGATCAAGCAAAAAATAAATTAATTGGACGAGGTTTTTTTGGGGTCATCAACCGCAGGTAGTGTAGTCACTTGCAATATCAGTTTTTGTTATGTAAACTTCACAGACGTGATGGGTATAACGAAATCCTAAAGATGATCAAAAATTAAAAAAAAATCTCAAGTCATGCTCCTAGTAACAACACCACCAGCGCAAAAAAATACTTTTTTTTTCTATTTAACTTTAATTTCTAAAATATTTACATCATTTAAAAACTTAAAATAATAATAATATGTACAAGTATATAAAAAAGGAGAGGAAATAATCATAGGGCATCAAAAAATTCTTCCGCATCGCTGTCAACAGGAAAAGTGCCAAAAGGCTGGCAGCATTGCCACATTGTATGGCAATGCTGATTCTTTGGCCAAAAATTAGGCCAGCCCTCTGGTCACGTGAGGAGTCTACCAGCCGATTAGCGATGTCTCGAAAAACTAAGTGGGCACTTGGACCCCATGGCCCTAGTGTTTCAACCCCAAACGGCTCGAACATATAAGTCAATTTCATTTTTTTTTTGGTCATAGTCAAATTATTTATTTCAAATATGCACATATGGCCTCATAAGTGCATATTTGAAATAAATAATTTGACTTATTACCTAGAGTAAAAAATAATAATCTAAGTACATTCCTTACCTATCTAATGTTCTCGAGTAGCCGTAGTAGTTTATTTCAAATAGCCACATAAGAGGCACTTTTGAACGTCAAAATTTACAAAAAATATAGAATTGATTCTAGTTGCCCCTTCCAAAAGGTAGTTTCGTATGGGCAAGAAACTCCACCGTTTCTCACCGGAACTCTTTAAAAAAATGGTTTACAATATTTTGTTTAAGTACATTAATTATAAGATTATAAATATGCGAAGACGATGTACCTAGAATAAAATAAAGTTACTATACCAGAATAGGTAAAAATAATTAAAAATGCAGCAATGAAATATAACTTAATTATGAGATTGATACATGGTGCTCACATATATTTACAAACATCGTACAAGTTTAGTATATGTTTTCCTAAAAAAATTAAAATAATGAGTTAGTGCGTGAGTTTAAGTAATCACAGAATGTAAAATCAATGTCAGTAAAATAACAAATTATACAATTAAAATAGCAACCAGTTTGATTTTGTCTAGACTCTTGATTGTCCTATGGAGCTGGACCAGCATGTTTCCAAGCATTCCTAGCCTGGATATAATCCTCTAACTTGTAATATTCTTGTTTACAAATTGTACTTTTAATATGTGCGTCATGTGTCGTGTTTAGATATCGATACTTACCTACCCATCACGTCTGCGCTATTATTTTTATATTTATATTATATTATATTTGTATATTGTATTTTTTTGCCATCGACACGCTAACAAGCGGAACCACACGATTCTAGAGACCAGAGTAGAAGATCATCGTCCGTAAAATCTGCTGTTCCCTTCAAAAGTGTACCTAATAACTGCACAACCAGAATGTATGTTTTTAGGGTTCCGTACCGAAAGGGTAAAACGGGAACCCTATTACTAAGGCTCCGCTGTCTGTCTGTCTGTCCGTCTGTCACTAGGCTGTATCTCATGAACGGTGATAGTTAGACAGTTGAAATTTTCATAGATGATGTATTTCTGTTGCCGCTATAACCACAAATAACCAGAATAAAATAAATATTTAAGGGGGCTCTCATACAACAAACGTGATTTTTTTTGCCGTTTTTATAGATAATGGTACGGAACCCTTCGTGCGCGAGTCCGACTCGCACTTGGCCGGGTTTTTTTTAAATCATACCATCTTAAACTTTTCGTTACGATGATGCCTTTCTGCCATATTTTATTTTAAAATCTGTTATGTCTACTTATATATTCTTCGGATACTCAAAATAAATTTGTTATTGTTGGAAAAGAAAATTTTATGTAAGGAATACGTTTGTATTGAGTTTTATAACTTTTATTCTCAATTAATTCGCATTTACGTATCATAAGCCAACAGTTATGCATGCCTGAACTTGATGTAACATTCATAATAAATCAGAATTGAATAATTTATAAACTAAAATATATTTTTTCTTTTATATATGACTGTAATTTGAAGGAAAAGGCGTCCCACATTACCTTGGTCGAAGATTGGGCATTGGCCGAGCCTACCGGATTGTTTACACACAACAGGGAACTTAATAACTAAAGTTACTTGGTTGTGTGTAAACAGTGCTGCAAGAGTTAAGTTTAGGAGCAAGTTAACAGACAGATTAAATTGTTATAAGTACTTAGTAATTTCATTGTTTAGAAGCAAGTAAGAAAATTGGCAATTTAAACAAAATGTGCTGTAAATTTGTTTGCGCGCAGAAACTTTGAAGAAAACATCGACTGTATCTTATGCAATTAAAGTAATAATTAAAATAAAATAGACATAGTCACTGTTGTTCCTAAATAATAATATGGCAAATCCGACCAGTGTAGATTTATGGTATTTTTTTTCAATAACTTGGGATGTTAAACTTGTGTTGTACAGAATGCTCACTATAAATATATAAAAATCAAAATGTTGTTTTATTACTGTATCAACTTAGTAGGTATAAAATATGCCTATAGGAGCTATAGCCCCTTATGCCATGACCATATTATTATTAGGGCCCGATCACAGGTACCACAACGACAACACGTGGACGGGCCCTAATGTGTATGAAAATTAATAGTCTATTTACACTGACCACATTTGGCCGTCAAAATCAACCGTGTGGGCGATACCCATCACATGAAGGTGCCGTCGCAGCCACAACGCGGCGACACTCACACCCGCAGTCGATCTGGGGGCCTAAAATGGACGCTTTCGCAGAATCATATTATGATCTGCGTTCAATTCATATCCCGCAATTAATCTGTTTGACAGTTGTGTATGGAGTTTCGTAAAATGGTCCACAAATTAAGAATTAATATAGTGAAGTCTAATGTTAAATAGCAGCTGTCAAACAGATGAATTGCGGGCTGTATGAATTGCACGCATGATTCTGCCAAAGCGTCCATTTTAGGCATGTCTGCAAACACTAGCCACAACGTAACCACATTGCAACTACTAGCGACACCGAAACTGGAAAAAGTTGCAGCGACACACGTAACCACTGCTTGCCCATATTTTGTCGCTACTATGTGGTGTGGTTATGGTACGTGTGTCAATCTTTACTAGAGATCCCGAGGGCGTCACCCCGTTAACGTTTACTTTTTGCTGCCTATTTCATAGATAGGAAAGAACAAGATCAGCAGCTGGTCCACGAACTCCGTAGTGGTATAATTTACATATCGGTGTATTGTGGTCAACGCAGTCAAACGCTTTTGAGAGGTCACAGAAAATGCCAATGGCATCCTGGGATTTCTCCCAGGATTCCAAAATGTGACTGATGGGTTTAGAAAAATAAGGCAGTTGACAGTTATAGCTACAGCTAGGCTAGCTAGGTTACTTTGCTTATTTCCACAGTATTATGTCTTAAGGCGTTTTGCTGTGGGGATCAGCAGCCGACGTAGATTCAATTTTCATTTTACAAAATAGGGCAATCCGCGCGGTCTATATAATGGGTCCTACCTTAGCAATAAATTCAAAGAAATTGATGTAAGTAGGTAGGTACTAACTCTGCCTTCTCTATAAATCTTAGAAAGTATTTTATATGTTCGCAAAAACTTAGGCCTTTTTAAAAGAAGCGATTTCCATAAATAAATACCTACACGTAGTAAACATGAAATTGTGCTACCCAAATTTAGATTAACAAACAAGCAAGTCATTTCTTATAAACAGTATCCGCTTTTATAACAAGTTGCCAAAGTCTGTTACAGAACTTACCGATGGAAAATTCATAACCCACATTAAACGTGTCCTTTTCAAAAAAGCATGTTATAAGATTAAAGACTACGTTGAAGACAAGGAAGTTTGGCATTAAGTCCTTCTGCACATGTGGCTTCCCTGGTACACACGGCTACACATCAAGCTATACATTTCCAGTATAAGCTGATCTCGCATTGTATAGGATTTCCGTACAATGAGAGGTCAGTATAAACTGGAAATTTATAGCTTGATGTGTAGCCGTGTGTACGTCTTTTATCATCGCGGTATCTGAGTCAGTGTACGTAGAGTTGTGTCAACCAGATATGTGGCCCGTCAATGCTGAATTTTGCGAATGGATTTGGTTTCAAAAATCTGCAAGCAAACCATTTAAAGAAAAATAATAATTTTGAGTTTTATTATCACAACGCCAGAGGTCTTCGGACAAAGTTGAGCAATTTTTGTAATAATATAGAATCATTAAGGGCCGACATATTTGCAATTACAGAAACAGGATGTAACGATTCTATACTGGACGCGGAGATTGTACCACCAGGATATCAAATGATACGATGTGACCGGACGGACGGCCGCAAGCAAGGTGGTGCGTTTCTCGTGGCCACACACGGTTTCGAGCTTCGACGAGTGAATACACCGGGTGACGTCAACATTGATAACTGCTCATTTGAACTAGTTTGTGCGACTGTACATGTAAAATGTAGATTCTTGTTTTTATGTTGCGTTGTTTACATACCACCAAAGACGCATGAATATGAGTACATGATATTTTTTAGAATAATAGAACAATTGTGTGTAAAATATAGGAATGTTATTGTGTTAGGGGATTTTAATCTAAACTCAAGTAATGAAAACATTAAAACATATTTTGAATTTTTTGTGTCATTTTGCGTAATCGCCCAGATAAATAAAGTACCGAACTGCAATGGGAGACAATTAGACTTAGTGTTGTGCTCGTTATGTTTATGTGAGGACGTGCAAGTATGCGAGGCAGACGAGCCACTGGTGCCTGTGGACGCATATCACCCGCCACTCACTATAACCCTGCAAATCAGCGCAAGCGCCATGAACTCCCCACCACCGGCCGCCGTGTTCGTGACTCCACACCGTCAGGTACCCGTCAGCCAAATCGAGCCGCAATGGAACTTTTATAAAGCTGATTTCTATTTATTATATTCCTAATTGGCCTCCGCCGATTGGAATCCGATTTATAGCATGCACCAACCAGAACAAGCTTTAGAGTATTTTTACAATGTTTTTAATAGTGTAATTGAAAATTGTGTACCCAAAAAACAACCAAAACCTGTAAACCGTAGGTATTGCTATCCAGAATGGTATACAAAAGAAGTATTTGCTGATATACAATTAAAGGCTAGACTTCATAAGCAGTATAAATCGACGGGATCACGTGTTGATTACAATACTTTTTCTACATGCAGAGCACGCATTAAAGAAAGTATTCACCGTGAGTACACAAATCACCTAGATCGAGTGCAGAGTAACTTAGCAAAGGATCCTAAGTCTTTTTGGAATTATATCAGGGCAAAAAAGATATCCACTAAATGTAACAAAATTTTGAAGGATGAGTAGTTTTATCAGAACCAGAATGTGTGACGGAATTTGCAAAGTATTTCTATTCTGTGTATAATAAGGAACCGGCGCGGCTTGACGTGAACGAAGCGGTTGAGGCGGGGGGCGCAAGCAGCGCGCGTGTGCACATCCCACGACTGACAATCGACCAAGTTCAAGCTGCGCTTGCTCGGCTCAAACCCAAGCGCTCAGCAGGCCCGGATGGTATTCCGGCATTTATTATGCGAGATTGCCGATTAGTATTAGCAGGGCCGCTCGTACATATGTTTAACTTGTGCCTAGAAACATCGTACTTCCCAGAACGTTGGAAGGTCACCCGCGTAATTCCCATACCAAAAGGGGGAGACGGAACAGTCGAATCTTTTAGACCGGTGGCGATTCTGTCGACACCAGCGAAGGTGTTTGAGTCTGCCATTCAGCGAGATGTCCAGGAGCAAGTAGCATCGCAACTATCAGACGCTCAACACGGCTTCCGACCAGCGCGCAGCACGACCAGCAATCTATTGAATGCCATGACGTACTTAGTTCCTCATATTGATGCAGGGGTGCAGGTGGACGCCGCCTACTTTGATTTTAAGAAGGCGTTTGACCTGGTGGATAACGATGTCTTGTTATCGAAGTTAGCGAAAGTTGGTTGCACACCTAAATTGCTCCAATTCTTCGCGAGCTATATGAGGGACAGAAAACAGTATGTCGAGTACTGTGGATTCCGGTCGCAGCCTTATTTCACTAGGTCGGGAGTGAGTCAAGGTAGCAATTTAGGGCCGTTAGAATTCATAGTAATGATCAATGACTTGCCTGATGAAATAAGAGATGCCAAATGTCTGTTATTTGCAGACGACCTCAAGTTGCTACTGGCTATCGAAAATGAGGACGACTATCACCGCCTTCAGCAAGACATTGATCGAGTAGTGGAGTGGAGTCGAAAGAACAAACTGCAATTTAATGTTACAAAATGTTCAGTTCTAACATTCAGTCGTGCAAGAGTACCATTCCACCACAGCTACAAAGTGGATGACGTGCCTATGAAAAGGGAGGAGGCAGTGCTAGACCTTGGTGTTCGTATGGATACTCAATTGAGATTCCGGGAGCATATTATAAATGTCTGTAAAAAAGCATACAAGCGACTGGGATTTGTGCTTCGCAGAGCGGCATCTTTTACAAATATTAAAGCCATTTCGGCATTGTATGACGCTCTAATAAGAAGTCAATTGGAGGGTAATGCGGCAATATGCGCTCCACATGAGACTAAATATAGTCTCATGTTGGAGCGCATACAGAATAAATTTACAAGATATATATACCTAAGGCGGTATGGAGTATATCCCTTTTACCCCTTGATGTATCCAACCTTGTTTATGTTAGGCATGGTGGGTTACAACAAGTTGGAAACAAGGAGGGATCTAGCACTGGCGTCATATATCCTTGGAGTGTTCCGGGGTAACGTAAATAATCCGGGTGTGCTACAGCGGATAGGCTTGTGTGTGCCGAATATATTACTTTCCTCTATGGTGCCGGATGGGTACGTGCAGCGCCGACGGCGGCCCAACTTGTTCGCGGTGTCGCGCGGCCGAACTAAACTATTGGACAACGTCCCCCTGACGCGAACAATGCGCACACTAAATTTGGTTGCCGACAGAATAGATCTTTTCTCATGTTCACTGAGCGAGTTCGCAAGGGTAACGTTACATGTGTTATGTTTTTAATTTATATATCGTGTATTGCATGGATATTAATATGTGGTAAATTATTTCATGAACTGTTAAATAACTACACTACCGAATTGGGACACTGTAATGGTAGCGTATGTATGCAAATCAATAAATAATAAATAAATGTTTTAATCCCGGTTTTTAGTACGTAGGTAGCCGTGAGATATTTTCCGACATCCACGCGGGTGAAGCCGCGGGCAAAAGCTACTTAAGTGAAGTACTATTACTTATTCTGTGCTTTAGTTTAATATATTTTGACAAATACCAAGTCTAACCAACTCACCTGTAGGTACCTACTGACATTATAATAGAAAAACCGTGTAAAGTTATCAAGGAAAACCAGAAAACGATGCTTATTTTTGAGTATTTTTATTACTTAAGTACCTACTTAAGATTGAAATCGCCACTTGTGAAGGCTATTTAAGTTTCGGAGAAGGAATAAAGTTAAAGATGAATTCATATAAATTAAAATAATGTAATTGGACACAGTAAAATCAGTAAAATTTCTACACCAATTTCCTCCAAACTGTCGTCACAATTAAAGACATATTTATTTATTATTTATAGGTAGATGTATATTTTAAGCTATCAAAAAGGAAACAGTAGTTTAAATACAAACGTGAACAGTAAAAAAACGTAGGTACTTAGTAGCAGGTACTATAAATGTGGGAGTCCAAGCAAAAAGGAACCAGTATCTAGTGGGGTATTGAGTTAAGACTAGATTCGGTATCTAGAATAGTCGATTGATCTCGTACCTACTAAGGATTAAAAAATATTCAAAAACGGGCACAATTTTTTTTTATCAGACATTTGATTTGAAGTTGAAACTCTGAAAAAGATTGGTTTGAAAAAAACTACTTAGATGAACTTGTAGATAATTGAGCATTAATCAAATAAAAAATCTATTAAAATTGCGAAATGCAATTTTTCCCCCAACTTTACAAAACTGCGTAGGTACTTAACGGAAACTAAATGCCGAGAACTGGGACCCTTTTTGCTTGGATGCCCACATAAAGATAATATTATACTAGTTTAACACACTTATAACTTGTGGATACAAATTTGTATGAGCATCCCGCGCAAACAAGAAGTCCAAGTGATTAAATAGATCGTAGTCCAACACGTAATAACCTCCAACATTCGGAAGCTCTTCCTTCAATCTTTCAGCAGCCTTTAGTCCCAACATTAAATCATTTTTTCCCATAAATAGAGTAACATTACACGTCACTTTCGCTAAATCATAATTAGGGGCGATTTCTGTACCATACCGTTCTTCGTTGTAAGACCCGTAGTCATATTGGGCAAATCTGTCATTGTTTCCCACTTGAGCATAATGTATCACGTTCTTTCTACTGGTCCCAGCCGGGTAATGACCCATAACAGTATTGAAAAATTCTGGCTCCAAATTATCAGGATCGTATCCAGCTATGGCTGCTAAGCCAACTTTAACGCACAAGTCATAGCCCACTGTGCCTTGTGAACATAAAAGTAGAAGAAGTTTCCTTTCAAGAGATTCATATCCTAACAGTTCTTGAACTCCAAAAGCCAGTAATATTTCGTTCGATACTGGTCCTAAGCGAATTGCTGTTGTAAGTGCTAAACCACTGTCTGATAAATAAACAACAGGCGATAAGGCTACAAATACCTTGATTTTGTCATTGTATTCCGGCTTCGTTGATGTTAATACAAAAACGGCTGAAGTCCCTTCTGAGTGTCCAATCACACTTAATTGTTCCTTATTAGTTGTGTTCAATGCAAAATCTATTATGGCTGGTAAATCGTAATTTCCAAACTCATGCATGCTATAGTTCCAAAACTCAGCATCAGTATCAGGATTTAGACTTACGTGGTTTCGTGAGTACCGGTTGCCTCTATAGTTCATCACCCAGACGTCGTAATCTTTTTGTGCAAGCATGTACACCAAAGAGGTGTTTCCTCGTAAAATAAAATCGTTCGAAGAACATAATAGTCCATGGGATAGTAGAACTACATCACTAGAGTTACCTTTGCTCGGTATACGGAAAACCTTCAAAATGTATCCGTCTTCTGTGGTCACGTTATATTCTTTCACAGTCCCTGTGTACTTCTCTGCAAGTCCAGTAAAGCCTAGAAGTCCATCTTCTGTGTTGTTCACACTGATTGTACTTAAAAACTCGGTGAGATTACCATGATTCGTGATCTTCTCAATTAAACTTGTAAAATGTTGTACTTCGTCGTCTGATACAGTTACATTGACCAAACTCAGAAGATCTGAGAAATTCACGTTTCTTAGATTGAAGTTCTGGAAAACACTTTTCAGATCTAGTAGTCCACCTTCTGAAACTGTCACATTTAGCGATTTTATTATGGTCCATAAGTTCACATTATTTCTCAAGTTCAATTCCGGAATTAGACCAGTCAAATTGAAAACTCTATCTTCTGCTATGTTTATCGAATTTAGATAATGTCTTGCTTTTATATTACTTGTTGCGTTTACTATGGATGAAATACTAGATGAAACCGCTTTAGATGCTGAACTGAAGAAACCTTTCCTTAATGAACCCGCTTTAGATGCTGAACTGAAGAAATCTTTCGACAGTATGCTGGCAGTAATGCCTTGAAATATTAAAATAATAAAGAGTCCTCTTGCAGGTAAATTCATGTTTCTGAATTATGATCTCTTTCGATGACGAATTTTCGCTATGTATGGTATAATCCAATAATTTTCGAGCCTATATACTATTTCAAGAATGATGCAAAGCGTTGTTAAAAATTGAGCCAAGTTCTTGGTGTTATATTTTTTGCAATTACGTAATAAATAAAACTAAATGCGTTATTAACTTAATACTCATGAATAGATTAAATACACCCGTTTTGCTTGTTGGTATAAATTGTGTTATGAAAAAAAAAAAGACGACATGGAGAGAAATAAGTCATATTCTGGTGGAAATAGGGGTTTAGTTCTTAATTTTTTCCTTAGATAGATGTGTCATAGAATAATATTAACAGACTTTTTACTTACTTATTTCCAGTTTAATTTTACTATCAGAACAGCTAAACATAAGTTCGCCAGATTTACATTAGCTTGATTACGGCTTTCAGATATTGGTGGAAATAAATAACTTAGAGCGCTTCTTAAATTCGAACTTGGCCCAGCACTGCCATACATCCCTAGCCATGCAGAGTCTATGTTTGAACAGATGGTTTTTAAATAAAATTATTTTTCTTTCTTTTCATAAGGCAAATTTTATTAGTAACTTATTATCAGATTGCCTTTCAATCCTACTTATGACGTAGGTACATAAGATATAAATAATAGCCTCTTGTAGAATTTTGTCACTCTAAAAACGTACGCGTTTGTTGTAGTGTTGGTTTATTTGATAAGAATATACCTAAATGAGGCAGATGCCTTGTTAAGTCTTAGCTAATGTTTGGCCAGTTGGACCTTCTGTATGCCAATTATTATTACCTACACGTTGGCTGATTCAAGTCACGTTGTTCTTGAAATTATTATTATTGTAAAAAAAACACACCCTCTTAAGGGGTCATTGTACTCATCATTATGAACAACTTTTACTATGGAATCAAATCTGAAATCGCGAAAAAAAATCTGCTGTTTCAGAAGTAATTAAGTAGGTAAGTATACTAAATGTAGGGAACAGCTGATTTGTTCCCATAGTAAAAGTTGTTCATAATGATGAGTACAATTAATCCTTAAGAGGTTGTGCGTTATTTATGTTAGACCTTGTCTATTACACAGGATTAAATTAAATTAGCTAGTGAAACTCCGCAGACGTGATAGGAATGGATATACAATCTCAAATTTTCAGAGATATATCTAACTGAAGATCCTAATCTGGCTTATAATGAGTTTATCAATACGTTTAAATTGTTCTATGATTTATGCTTCCCGTTCAAGGAAATCAAAATCAACACATTTAATAAGCCCAAATGGCTATCAAATGGTGTTAAATTGTGCAGTAAGAAAAAAACAAAACTCTTATGGCAATTTAGATTGAATCCTAACCATGAAAATAAAAATAAATTTGCTACTTATTCTAAATTGTACAGTAAAATTATTAATTTAACACAGAAAGCACAGAATAATTACAAAATACAACAATCAAAAAATAAATCTAAGACTACTTGGCAAATAACAATATCCCTAAACAGCAAATTGAAAGACTAAGAATTGGTAATCGGACTATTCACAAACCATTGGATATTGCTAATGCTTTTAATGACTATTTTGTTGATAAAATTCATCCAAAATTAGATTCTGAATATAAACCAAAAGCATCCATTATATCAAGAAGTGCTAAATCAATGTTTATGGCTCCCAGTACACCACACGACATACATAAATTAATAATGTCATTAAAAAAACACTGGTAGTGTGGGTTTTGATGGGATCGCCACTAAAATAATAAAGTCAGTATCAGTCGAGATATGCAGTCATCTGAGTCACTTAATCAACCTCAGTATATGTACGGGTGTATATCCAGAAGCATTAAAAATATCCATAATTAAACCACTATTCAAGAAAGTAGATATGGAGTTGATGGAATATTATAGACCCATCTCACTCATACCAGTCATCTCAAAGGTATTCGAAAAGTACATATTTTACAAACAGTTAGCTAATTTCAGTGAAAAGAATAACATCTTATGTGAAGAACAAAAAGGATTTAGGCAGCATAGAACCATCGATATGGCAATTTATGACTTTTTGTTTCCAATTATTAGAAATGTGGATAAACGATTCCCCATATGTGCCATATTTTGCGATATGACGCAGGCTTTCGATTATGTCCATCATAATACATTGTTAAATAAGTTAGAAGCCTACGGCATAAGAGGCAACGTACTCGAACTAATGAAATCGTATTTAGAAAACAGAACACAGATAACTGAAATTAGTCGCATCAATGTAATTAATAAACATGAAGAGATATCGCGGTCTCGAGAACGCAAAATTACATTCGGTGTTCCACAGGGAAGCGTTGTGGGCCCGTTTGGATTTATATTATATGTTAATGATATGCCCACGTCCATTGAACATCCCTTAACTATGTTTGCTGATGATAGTACCATTACGATCCCGTGTAAAAATAAAAATACATATGAAACGGACATAAATGATTCTCTTGACAATTTGATTAAATATCTAGATAAGAATAATTTGAATATAAATTTAAGTAAGACTATGATAATGCACTTTAGACAACGTATGCCTCGTGTACCTAACCTTAACATACACTACAAAAATAACGACATTGATGAAGTAACTGATACCAAATTTTTAGGATTACAAATAGACTGCAGTTTAAACTGGAAAGCTCATATTGACAGGTTGTGTAAAAAATTGAGTTCGTCTGCATTTGCTTTACATAGACTATCCTCCATAGTGGATACAAAAACACTTCTTGCGGCGTACTACGGTATTGCTGAATCTTATTTACGCTATGGTGTCATTTTCTGGGCGAACTCCACCGACAAAGAGACAGCATTTAAGGCTCAAAAAAGATGTCTCCGGTCAATGTATAAACTAAAAACCACCGACAGTTGCAAGCCATATTTCAAGCAGTACAACATATTGACCCTTCCGTGTATCTATATTCTTGAAGTGGCTATGTTTGTGAAGAACAATCCAAATCGTTTTGAACGTTTGGCCGATGTATACCCAAGAAACAGACGTGACAATTCAAAATTAAATAATGTACCGTGTCAAACCGCTATGATGCGCAAAAGTATTTATTGCATGGCCCCAGTTGTTTATAATAAATTGCAAGTGCATGGAAAGACTTGAAAACGTTGCAATTCAAAAGTACACTTCGTAAATTGTTAATACATAAAGCATATTACAGTGTAACTGAGTTTTAAACGGACAATTTTTATCAGACCACCTCGAATTTTTAATTAATTAATTATTGTTTTGCGTATGGAATATTGATGTTTGTTTGTTTATTTATCTTCGGACCACGATTTGTATTTCTTGTATATACCTACTATTACTGACAATTTTTTTTTTTTTAATGAATATTTGAATTTTAATAATTTTGTTTAATGAGAATGACATAACTAATTTAATGTTCCAACAAGAGTTTAAATTTTAACAATTTTATATAGGTAATGAAAATGTTTGCATGCCGAATGGTGAAATATGGCAGAACTCTGATGAAAACCTACTACTACCTACTTATGTATAACCCATATTTGCAAATAAATGCTATTCTATTCTATTCTATAAAAAATAAGTAAATAAATTTGATATGAAGTTTATTTTGGGGTCATCAACCGCAGGTAGTGTAGTCATTTGAAAATCAGTTTTCTTAAACTTCCCGTGATGGGTTTATCAATATCTAAAGATGATTAATTTTTTTTTTTAATCTCAACTCATGCGTCAATCAATAACACCACCAGCGCATTTTTTTATTTTTCATTTACTTGTATTTCTAAAATATTTACATACTTAATTTAAAAACTAACAGAGTTAAAATAATAATGATAATATTATGTACAAATATATGTATACCTAACAAAAGGAGGGAAAATAATCATAGAGCATCAAAAAATTCTTCCGCATCGCTGTCAACAGAAAAAGTGCCCAAAAGGCTGGCTGGATTCTTTGGCCAAAAAATAGGCCAGCCCTCTGGTCACGTGAGGAGTCTGCCAACCTCTTGGCGATGTCTCGAAAAACTAATTGGGCACTCGGACTCCATAATATGGCCTTAGTGTTAAAACCCCAAACGGCTCGGACATAAAAAGGCTCGTACAGACTGGTGCGATATCGCGGGCGCGAGAGACAGCGACAAAGAAATTGTGCTAAGTACTAAAGTCTTTAGTCAATTCTATATTTTATTTTTTCGTGTTTAGATATCGATAACAATCAATCAATCAACCCAGCTTATAGCAGTCCACTGCTAGACATAGGCCTCTCCCAGGCTGCGCCACAACACCCTGTTCTCCACCTTCCGGATCCAGTCTGTCCCAGCCACCTTTTTAAGGTCGTCGGTCCATCTAGCTTGAGGGCGTCCCACACTACGCTTGCCGATACGCGGTCTCCACTCCAGGACTCGTCTGCTCCACCGGACATCGGTCCTTCGACAAACATGGCCAGCCCACTGCCACTTTCAGCTTGCTTACTCTGCAGGCTATGTCGGTAACTCCGGTTCTCTTCCGGATAACTTCATTTCTGGATCTTATCTTCATATCGTTAACGATACGATTTAAATAATTTAATGTTGACTTTATTATTGTGTTCATTTGTGTAGAGAGTTGCTTATTGAAACTAGCATCTTGCTACTTTAATAATTGCATGACAATTTATGGTGAAATGTGTCATCGCACTAACAATTATTTATGTACAGTCGCCAGCACATCAGGTTATACCAAACTGTCAAATTTCTCCAAATGATTTTAAACCTTAAAAGGTTGATGGTTAAGTTCAAAACCGAATAAGACAATTTGACAGTTTGTGGTAACTTGATGTGCTGGCGACTGTACGAGTACCTACCATCTTTTGTACTTAAAAACATTGCCCCACACTAGGAATTACTCCTGTATTGTGGGTGCGTTTACAAACATTTAAACTCACATACACAAGCAGCCAGACCCGGAACAACTACTTGCAGGTCATACAAAAATTTATTCCGTGCGGGAATCGAACCCGCAACACGCAGCGCAGCAGTCAATCGCTTAACCACTGCGCCAACCGTGCCGTCTTTGTCCTATTATTTGACCCTATACAAATCTTTTCATATTGTTTTTGCCATCGACATGCTAAGAAGCAGAAGCACATGATTCTAGAGACCAGGGTTAAGAGGGCGTACAACGGTCCACTAGCGCCACTCCTTTAAAAAAATATTATCTCATGACTGAGAAGGAATTATGAATAACGGCTAGTAGGGACCCTCGATAAGTGTGTCTAGAATTTTCTAATACCTTTTATAAAGTTTAATAATGAGACACGAAGCAACAAAATACGATCTAAAGAAAAGCGGCCACATTCCTCTAGATCGTATTTTGTTGCTTCGTGTCTCAATATGAACTAACAGCTGCTCCATACGCAGCATGTTTTTTGTAATTATGTACTGAAACCATCTTAAAAGTTTTCGTTAAGTACTATGGACCACACGACTGAAGTAAAACTTACAAATAGTAATACTAATTATACTTCCGTAACGCTCTCGTCACTTCCGTAACGCTCTCGTCATGCATTCACCAGCTATTACTCCCCAAGTCAAGCGTGCCTAAAGAAGTTTTACTTCAAAAATCTGTTATGTCTACTTATCTTTGACAATGAAAATGTATGGAGCAGCATGTTTTTTGTAATAAGTTTTCATTACGATGCCCTTCCGCCACTTTTTATTTAAAAAATATGTTATGTCTAGGTACAATACAATATTCTTCGGATTCTCAAAATAAATTTTGTTATTGTTGGAAAAGAAAATTCTATGTAAAGAATACCTGTTTGTATTGTGTTTCAAGTGAGTTTTATAACGTTTTTTTTTCCTCAAATAACATTTACAACACTGCCGATGAATCATCGCGGGTCGAACATAGCTCCGAACTTTCGTGCATGTTCTCTGACTCACACTCGCCTCATGTCACCAAAAAATGTGATTGAAATGAAATGCCATGATTTATCGGCCGTATTTAGGTTAAAATGCTCCAAGGACGTATTGTAACTGTTTTTGTTACTCTAGTTCGGAGTGTTGACACCCAGGAGGACATTTTTTAACCAATAATTAACTTCCGTAGAGGTAACAATGCTATTATTATTATTTTTATAGGTATCTTGATCATTTCAATTCTTGTCCGAATGCCGAAACCAAAACAATTTTTTTTTTTATTTTTGCTTTTATATTTTAAGGGTATGCCATAGACTACACAATTAACGTTGTGTAGTCTTGACAGTTTACACTTGAATAATTGGTCTGTGACTACTTGACACTGACAGACCAGTGACAGATAATTTTGTGTATACTGTCAAAGAAGATAGATTTCAGTTTTATTATTTTGTAACTGCAATTAGTAAGTTGTACAGAAAAGGTAACATTTTAGAAGTGTATTCAATGTAAAAGACAACCTTTTTACTTGTTCTATATTGTTACTAGTCTATTTTAGAGAACGTGTTAAAAAAATACAAATCGAAACGAAAATTGTTTATTTGTTTTGATTGTAAAATGACATCTTTTGAAAATCTGTGTTTAACCCAAGTAAGTTTTATTTCATAATCATTCAAATGATATTGTTAAATGATTGATTGCCAAAATTAAATTAAATGCTAATGATAACGAAAACAATTGAATATCTAAATTGGAGATTAACGCCATCTATGCATGTAATAACGCACTCTCTTGGAAGTATTTAAAAGTGACATCACTCATTTTGTCCATAGTTTAAAAAATATATCATAGATGGCGCTTTATCTAAAATTCTTTTATTTTTTAGAAAACTCGAGCTGCATTGCACCGGGATGTTCGAACTATTGGCACGGAAACTTGCCATTTCCTTGGCCTGGAGATAACAAAGTCTGCTATGGAAATTGTATCAGAACTCGTCTATAAGAAACTGTCGGTGTACGGAGCCGATTTGGAATCTTTTGCAAAGTTTGTATTAACTTTTTGTTCTTACGATTTCATGTTAATGGAACAATTTCCTGCATTACACAAAAAAAAAAAAAAACTGTTTGTACTCATAGTGCTGACCAATCTAATACCTAAGTGGGTAATTAATGCATCCTTATTATAGGTTGTGCAATTTCTTAATATAGTTTGTGCACCTTGTACTTATTACAAATTGCACAAACTATATTAAGGATTTACTTAACTGGGTAGGTATGTACCTACTGGTCGGTTAGGTACATACCTAACCTTCCAGTACATACCTATTACCTATACTATACTACCTAATGAAGGGGGTACCTACACATAAATTAATAAGTAAGTAGGTACCATCGCGGACACTGCCGCCTGACCACTTTTCACCCTTATGCTCCTAGTAATAAGGTCGAAAAGTGGTAAGGCGGCAGTGTCCGCGATAGTACCTAATGTCTATTTTGATTTCAGACATGCGAAACGATCGACAATCAATGCAGACGATGTTAAACTCCTAGTGAGACGATGCCCTTCTCTGGTAGGTCAAAATAATTTATTTTTACTAAACCTACCTAACCTCCATTCCTAGTGTCCCCCATTTTCCTAGTGTCTGTCTACTGAATGATTTTTTCTGAAATAATCATTCAGTAGGATTTTTCGAAGAGAGTTAGTTGTATTGCCGATTATATTATATTCAGTAAAGCGATATTTGTTATGGCCGCGAATCATATTTAGATCAACATACAACCTGTTACTGACCTGCAAATAGCAAAAAACGTAATAAAATTTGAATTTCGCGGGCTACCCTAGCGCCCCCTTAAGCAATTTGACATGATTTTGCCAGACGCAACTTAAAAACGTCAACATTTTGTGACATTTAGGTTTCGTTTCAAGGAATAATAGTTAGTGATTTACCAATATTATTAGAAAATAATTTTAAATATTTCGTTCGACGCAGCTCCGGCAGCTAAAATTGCTTGAGATAAACCCCCTCAAAAAAAAAAATCTAATCATTTCGACCCCCCACAGTGACAGACAGACTCCTCAAATTCAGGCGCCTTGATAAAAGACCCAACCCGATGGATGGGTTGGTGGGTCAAGTTTTTGCCTGTATTCATAACATGATAACAACAAAAGTGCCTTGTCTAGTCTTAAACCTAATTCACTTCTTCATTCTCTGGTATTCATATAACAGTAGTATGAGAAAAAAGTATACTTATTTCCCATTCAATCGTAAAATTTTTTATCCAGCCGTCCTTTTTGTCCAAAAATCGTCCCATTTCAAGTAGTGAATCGTCCGAAAGTCGACGCAGGTACTGGCAACACTGGTCTCATGGCATGGTTGGTTATAGGTGACGTTGAAACACTCATTTTCAAAATTCCGTTATATGTAGAGCTCGATTCAAACTTGATGGCGGTTCTGAAGTGCTTTACTCACTGCGCAGTACCGCATCCCTCACCCCGCTGACAAGTAAATTTGTTACTGCGCAGCGACTCGCCTCATGTTCCGAGCCGCCATAGAGTTACAATCGGGCTGTACCTATGCCTGGTTATAGAAGTCTTTAAATAGGTTCTTAACTCTTTAGACAGCTTCTATCTTCTTCACCGTTTATTCCGCACAACTGCACTATTTGACTACTAAACGACGACTGGTTCTGCAGTTCATTTTACTATTTAAAATTACTTTTCCCGCACTCAGAAATAACTCTATCATTCATTATGTCTAAGTGTTGCCAAATTAATATAATACATCAGTTACCATACTGAAAATACATTTAAAAGTTTGTTACAACATTCATAATTTGTACTTTGTCAGTGTTGCCACACACAGTAAATATTATAATTAGTAGTGTAGGTATTAAAATAATTTCATTTAATATTTTTTTAAATTTAATCAAAGAAATCACGACACTAGTAGGTACACCTACATTTAAATATTTTACATTGTTCCGTGAAGAAACGCAAGCTCATTCCAGACTACTCAGGAAACTTTTAAAACAAAAGCTAAAGAAGATATATGAAATCTTGTAATGATGCAATAAATCTGTGCCATCGCGTGTGTTATCGTGTCGTATAAAGGTTTCTACATACCAGCGCGACTTGTCGCGCGACGCGACACGGCACAAAGGCCCCGCGTGTCGCGGGATGAGCGGTGCCTTTGTGTCGTGTCGCGTTGCGCGACAAGTCGCCCCGGTATGTAGAAGCCTTAAGTATGGATAGATTGAATACTCTTCATTATGTACCCTACACCACGTGCCTTCTTTTTAACCGACTTCCAAAAAAGAGGAGGTTATATGTTCGACTGTATATTTGTTTTTTTTATGTTTGTTCACCGATTGCTCCGTCAATCGTGGACCGAATTTGAATTTTTTTTTGTTTGAAAGCATTGCCACAAAATCAGAATCTGATGAGGGGATCTCATGGAAATCGAGGTCAACCCTCGAATTTTATAGGCACACATATAGCGATTTGGGTATTTTTTATAGTAACTCGTGCATTTGCTCTCGGAAAGCACCATTTGGTGAAGTGGAACTGATGATGGAGACCACAGATGGCCACCGGAACAATATAATAATAAGTATTTAACGGGTTGCGATTCGATTAGGTACTTTACTGTGGTTGCTAAGCAATTTATGCTCGTCACTATGCATATAGTGATAGCAGTTCTCCTGGTTCTTACCAGGAGAACTCCTCAACAATCAACGTCTCAGCATCGGGAAAAGCAATATTTTGTACAAGGTGATAAGCAGTTAACATTAGGCTATTGTAACTTAGATACTTAAATTAAAAACTGACCCACTAAAAAGTGAAAAATAAAAAACTTTTTACAAAACTTTATTTAATTTTATTTTTGGCTGTTAACTCAGCATGGTTAACCAATATTGTATGTCCTAAGATAAATACCTGGGTTATAGGTAATCTGGCTGTAGTTCTTGGTCTATAAGATAGGGAATTTCGGTCAATGAAATCCAAGATTTGCGATATCTTCATGTGGGCCGTTAACACCCAAAATCAGACCATATCAACCACTAACATATATATGTAAAACATAATTTCATTGCATGCATAAAAGTTAAACCAAAACGCAAACGTGCTTATGTAAATTATAATCAAAAATCGTCACCTCATTATTTAAAATTTCCACCTTATAAATCACTTTAAAAAAGTCACCAGTCGGTGCGAACTCAAAACCCATGAATCGGATCCCAGTTATATTAACAACGATTTTAAATTTAAATCCGATGCTGAATCTTTAAATAGCTGTGTGATGGAGCTGTTTATTTATGCAATTGCTGTTTTCGCGTTGAAATGATATGCTTAATTGACTTAAGTATTACAACATGCTGTTTGATGAACTAATCGGTTCGGCGTCACGATTTGTTGACTTGCACGCAGCTTTGTCCAAGATAGGTACTTACTTAACTTAGCACGTTTAGTAGTGCCGTTAATCGTTTCGCTCTGAAATAACTACCTAACTAGTGCTTAAAAGGGCAAACAGTAATCAGTGCATGATTCTTCTTATCTTCTTATTCATGTTAGTATTAGTAAAACGCCCTTAAAAATAATGGTTCACCAAGGCGGGTATTTCAGGCTAGACCCAGTGCTTTGCAACTTGTGCAGTTTTTATACGTAGTCGTACCTCCCACACACTAGAGTTGGCTTGTTCTGCTAGCGAATAACTAAATCGAATATTACTTACGGTTACTGTCGCAAAAACTATTGAAAATCTGCTCATATTTCAGAAAAATCACTTAAACATAGTTGCACCAAGTCCTAAAGAAAAACGCAGAAAGACTGCAAGCAAAGCGCCAGAAACGACGGCTTCAAAGCAAAAGGAACCAGAAGTTTCGACTTCCAAACAGAAGGAGCCGGAGGTTCCGACTTTGAAAGAAAAGGAACCAGAGATTCCGACTTCCAAACAGAAAGAGACAGAGGATGCAAATCAGAAAGATAAAGACAAACAAGATGGAAAAGCAGGGATGGATACTATGGACATCGATGATATGATTGATTTAACTTTTGATTAAAACTCATTTTGTACTACTTAGTTGAGTATTTCATTCACATCTAAGTAAGAAAGTAAATGGAGTACCAATAGACGACGACCCTTAAATTTTGAAAGTTCTAGTTGGAATAGGTGGCCTAGAGTAATTAGAAATCAAGGAACCAATCAGAACAGTTGTTGGATAATCAACAACTCTTAAGACTAAAGAAAATATAAATTAACTAGATGACTCTGTGAACTTCGTATCACGTACAATATTTATCTAAGGTCAGTGTGACATACTTTTCACAAAGTTTACTTTGAACATAAAAACTAAATGTTTAAGGTTTAATTTGCAACTATCTCCTAAAGCAAAATGTAATAAGGTTCATAAAGGCCAGAAAACAATGGGATTTGTACAATTTGATACATAATGTGTTGGTTTTTAGGGCCCGAAATAAAAGTAATACGTCAGACACACTTCCCCAGCAAAACGAGGCAAGCGTGACTACATAATAAACCCTCGATGGACATCTGTTTTTTAAATAAAAACTGCAAATTCCGTGCTACCTATGCATGTCAAGCTTAACATCTTACCTAAATTACTTATATCGCTTGTTATGGATATTTTAAAATATAAATGTTATGGGGTAAGTGTGTCTTACCAGGGGCTCAATTCTGTAAAATAACCAACGTGTCAATAGTGTGTCAGTAGTGTCTCAATAGAATAGTCATTGACATTTGCTATTCTGCAAAGTGTTTATGGTCATTCACTTGCCACTAGTGCCATTGAAACGCCATAGTAAGACGATTATATTTGGTAGTCTGGTAGATAATGGATAATTGGTAGTCTGGTCCACTATAATGTTACAATGGCATCATGATGGCCAAACTTACGGTAGTCTGTAAATATTATAAGTGTATTTGACAGTTGTTTCTATCGTGTATGAATATGTTTTGGCCATGAAACCGCCATTGTGAAGCCATCGAACAACGACACCTATTTTCCCTATTGATTGGATTAATTTGTTTATTTTTTAAATTTAAAATAAAATGTCCTTGTGTGTGTGCGTCTTACGTATCGAAATTGATAAAGTAGACGTAGTTTTTCGCCATAATGAGGCCTTCTGTACCTACTTTGCGGTGGCGTATTATGTCATTGGCTTATAGTGCCGATCGCCAAGGTTTGCTTTTGCACCAGCGCGCAGCGCCGCAAATCTCATGCACTAATGAAGCTGCAAGTGAATGGCTTTCATGAACTTCCCAAGATGTGGTTTGTCAAAACGTTTCAGCTTGGTAGGGAGCAAGCAAGGGAGCTAATTGACGAGCTCATTTCCTTTCTCCAGAGACACCGACGGCGGAATGGAATCCCTGCTGAATTAAAGGTTTGTATGTGAAGGTACCTAACTTGACACTCCGACCGAAAACCATGAGACGATGTAAAAAATCCACGAAAAATTGTTTTTTTTCTTCAGTATTCAAATATTTTTTTATTCATAAGATTTAAATTCAAATATTTCGAAAACGGTGCGTCCTAGGCAAAAAATAACCAAAATTTGACCCCCCCTTAGGTACACCCCCCCGTGTAAGCCGCATCCCAACATGAATTTAAGGTTTTTTTTATTAATAAAAAAAAACAACAATAATAATCGAACGCCCATATCTCGGAAACGGTGCGTCGTGGGTCTCAGAGTCTAAATGGTTTCTATAGTCAAGTTTAACCCGGTACTGCAATAAAATTGGTAGAATATCGAAAAAAAAAAACGATGCATTTTTAAAATTTCAAATCCTCGCGCCATAGCGTCCCTAAGGCCTACACTCATTAAACGTTATTAAACGCATGTTTTTAGTGAAATTTGATGTTTTTAATAATAAAACGTTTTTATATTATTAAATAAACCCATATTATAAAGATTTAATTTATAAAAATTGGATTTAAAAAGTGGTAGGTTTGGTATACCTCATGGTAGATTTTTGTTAGCAACACTCAAAACTATTGTACTGTCACACTATCGACATACTATCGACACACTACTGAGACACCACTGAAACGCCATTGAAGTTTTTGCAGAATGCCAAATTTGCAACAGTGGCAAAATAATGTCTGTAGTGTGTCGATAGAGTGTCAATGGCGTGTTGCTTAACTCAAAGTTACAGAAGAGAGCCCCAGGAGCTTAAAACATTTATTTTTATTTTTATAAATGTTGATAATGGAAGAAAAATACATATTGGTGCTTAGTACAAAATATATTATCTAATTCAAACAATGACAATCAAATTAACAATGTCTGAAAACTAAAATTGCAAAGAAGTTTCCAAAAATTTTACATAAAAAAATCAACATTTTCTTAAATCTAAGTACGAGTACTTATTTGAAGTACGTGATATTTTGAAAAGAGAAGCAGCTACATAACCTCAAAGTCAAAAAAGGAAACTATGGAAATCAAGAAATTAGCCATTTCTCACATTCACATTCGGCCGATACTTCGGATTTTCGCTTCGGAGTATACCCCCTGGTCACTTTAAACAACAGGCTCACTAATATCATATTATGTTTGTGTTCTACTATTTCTTTTTTTCCATGTACTAATACTTTCTGCTGTAGTTCAGCTGCAGCATATCAGGGCCGCAAGTCTGCTATATTTATAAATTCAGTCATTTCAACACGATCCCATTGTCATTTTGCTAAAAGTTCGTAATCTGCTAAATTCATAATGGTCGATCATTGGTCGGTCAATGTTCTCGTAATAGAATTGTGTTACATAAAATGGCATTGTCGTATTGCCATTATTAGAAACCGATTAGTAGAAATGTCATTCATTTGTCATTATGTACGAGATTACCAATAGATGCAATTTCTTTCAATTTAGTGTCAGTGGCCGACCATTGAAAGTCATAATGACGCCATTTTATTAGTAGATTACCAAACTTGTCAAAATCAACAATTATGAAATCAATGATCGACCATTCTGACACTATTGTAATGGCAGACTTGAGGCCCTATCAGATACATTCACAGTCATATCCGTACCAACACCGATCTTATGGAGAATGAAATGAGCAAAGCAAAACACAGGTTGGCCGCGGGTCGAGTCACCGCGCTCGCCAAAAAACTCGTTATAACGAAACACAATTACCATGGCACAGGGAAATGTGTGGAGTAGGTAGATAAACGGTTATAATTAATTATGGTTATCAGTATTAGTGATATAGACGAAAAAGAAAGAACACAAATGTTTAATAAACACCTATATTCATATGCCTCCTTTGGATAATAATCGCTGCGTTAGCGTCATTAATATCTTTTTCGTACCACTTGCTCAAAAAAGTGACATTCTATGCCACAAAAAGCGCACATAACAATAGTCATTTTTAATCTGTTAAAAACAGGGAAAGAAAATTGTACTGAATTTCATTCATCCTCTAGGGGGAGAATGTGATTTAAATTTGGAATACTTACCGAAATTTATATTGAACTATATCTGTGTTTACACCATTGAGTTTTTTTTTTTTTTTTTTTCCTTCTGTCTTCGCACGGTTTGTGCATTTAGCCAATGTCACGTTTTAGTTCTTGTATAATATTGATGAAATGAATTATAAATGCATGATGATGATATCCCCGTCCACTCCCCTTGAGTTTCAGTAAAGATGTGGCACTTTACTGAGATCTCACGCGGACTTCTTGAGAGAACTTGAAGCGAAGTTGCACTGTTTTGTTTCATTTGCCTACACTAATGCACGTTCACAAACACTTAATGGTTAATAATCCACCATTATTACACATTAATATTCGGCTAAACACAAATTTTGGAAAATTAAACAAACTACTGAACATGACGCTTCACTTTCCCGCCAAGAAGTCCCACCATTGAGTTTGTATATAAAGCATTATACATCTTTTTGAAAAAGGAATATGCATTTATTATGCAGTTATGATTATTAAATAAAATTACGAAAACCGACGAGGCCGTATGAGCTTGATGCCTTTGCTTTTCCGACAAAAAAATATTAGTCTAGGAATTTGCCGCGTTTTTGTTTTCTTCAAATACATAAACGTTAAGTTTATTTTAATTTATTTTTATAAATAAGTTAATGTTCTAAAATCCTTATCTCATATTGTGTTAATTTTTTCGCAAATGGTACGAAAAGTAGAGTATTTTCCTCGGTGATAAAGCTGTCTTAGTCTTGGGTGAACTTAAATCCCTCGCTACACTCAGGACTCTTCTTAAATCCTTCGCTTCGCTCGTGATTTAAGTTTTTAACACGCTCGCTACGCTCGGGAGTAAACCTCGAGTCCTTCGTTAAGCTCGCGATTTAAATCGTCATCCGCGACAGAAGACACTACTTTATCCCCTTGGTTAATAATCTACTATTCAAAGGAAATCTTTCAAAGGTATAGGATGTTGATATCTACAATGCCTTCGGTAGCAGTCTGCTTGTGTGTCTCCAGAACTCTGGTACGTGCAGAACCTTCGTCATAATTCGGTAAATCGAAATTTAAAGGACATATTAATATTAATATAGGTAATTATTAACATTTATATGACAGGCTGATAAGCTACCAATTAACCAAATTGTTATTATTTATTTATTTAAATCACAGTTATAGCACCATTACAGACTCATCCAAGGCGATATTATAAGTCACAATGCCTACTTACATAGATTAATACAAAATTCAAAATAAATTACCAGTAGGTAAGAAAAATTACACACAGTAAAAAATAAAAAAAATAAAATAAAAAAAGTAAAATAAAAAAAGAAAAATAAATGATTAGCCACCAATTACTTAAATTACATTTAAGTAATTGGTGGCTTATCAGCCTCTGTCATATAATTGTTATTTCGAATCCGCTATTGATTAAACTAACAAACTAACCTGAAAATAAATACTAACTAACACCACTCTACCGCAACACCTGTCCACGGTAGTTAATTACTCCTATAACGACAGTTAGAGCATAATGAGATTTTTGCAATTCAACAGTAGCACATTACAGGGTGCTGTTTGTCAACTCCCCCCCCTCACCCCCACTGACCACCTCCTGGCCGTAGGGGGAAGTTATTAGGCGGCTTTGTTAATGAATTTCATGTAGGGTAAACACATATATCAGGTATGTACCTACAGGTATAAATGAGTTATGTTGCTGAGGTCACATGTCTGATTGTCGGTAACCGCGAGCTTTTATTTTTCTAAAATGCTACGTGTATTTGTGGGTACATACTGTAGCTGTTCATCGGGATGAGCGAATGAATGCGACGAATGAAGGTGTGTACGTGTGTAGTATCATTCAGGGCCACGATCGGTAACATTGACAATTTAGATTTTTTTTTTTAAATTTAGGTTGGGTTTGCTCTTGACCTTAGTCTAGGGCAGAGGTGACAGAGACAAAGGCGACGATGGAGTGAGCTTACCCAGAAGAAGCCTGTTCACACTAACTTTGAAGAGATTAGGGTTGTATGCGTTCGGAAACACAGACGCAGGTAGAGAGTTCCACTCTTTTGCTGTGCGCATTATAAAAGACATTTTGGAAACGCTTAGTGCGAATTGGTAGAATAGCAACCAGGAAGGGATGGTAACCTGCAGTGCGTCTAGATGTCCGATAATAGAAGGGGGCCGGTGGAATGAGGTCGTGGAGTTCTTGGGCACACTCACCGATGTACAATCTGTAGAAGACCGACAAGCAGGCAACCTTGCGGCGATGGGCCAAGCTGTGAAGATTGGCATCCACCAGTCAGTTTACGTCGCCAATGAGCCTCTTAGCTCTGCGTTCCGCCGAGTCAAGCACGGCAAGTTGGTATTTTGCTGAGGAAGAAACACTGTGTAGCTTTAGGTTCAAGCCCTAAGCAGAAAGATATTATTTTTGTTTTTTTTTTCAGTGGGCTCCTAAAGTTAGAGCTAAGCAGAATGTTTCAAGTTTTTGACTTGCAGCTACTTTTTTATCAATCCTAAAAATCTGTCATTAACCACGATTACTACGCAAGCAACCCGTCTCACACCATCTGACTCACCTAGTAAAAAAAAAAGAACCTTCCATAGATTTTACCATCTATTAGGCTTCTCTAATTATCGGCGGTGTCCCCCAGACGGCCGATGAATATGCACGAGACATCAGACAGTTCCCCCCAAAGCACACTTAGGCTAATGTTAACAGCTACTTTCTGAATATATTTGATATCGGTCCAAATGTTGCTTGGTTCTCTTTGGAGCCACTGGTTTTAATGGTTTTGTCTGGTTGTAAATTTACTGCAACGTTTTCAAAACAAGGGAGTTTTTGCTGCATTGCTACCTTACCAAATGTTTGATAATATTTGACCTCGGTCTTTTCATGAACGAGAGCTTTTCATGAAAGAAAGCAGAATTTATTCCAACGTTTCAAAACAAGGGAGTTTTGCTGCATTGCTACATTACCAAATATTTGATCATATTTGACCTTGGTCTTTTCATGAACGAGAGGTTCAAGAAAGCAGAGATTTGGATGATGTAGGCCCAATGGCTCAAGGAATGGTAAAAATCCCCAACGGTTGTTTATTCCACGTTTAAAAGTTCACTCATTCCACTTTTCGACTATCACGAAAGTCTTAAACTTCCTTATCCACCGAATCATCATCAACACTCAACATCATCATTAAGACGCTGACAACAGGTAAACCGCTGTCACTGTCAGGCTGCATACAAAAGAAAGAGAAGCGCGATGACACAATGCTTGTAAATTACAAGCATTGTATCATCGCGCTTCTCTTTCTTTGCAAAATATGAAGCAATTATTTATTTACTCAAAAATGAGTTGAGTAATCGAAAATAAAAAACAACAAAGTTCTGCATACAAATAAGACGTTCTTGTTATTAATTAAATACCAACCGTACGTTGATATTTAATACAGATATTTTGGATTGAAACTCAAAGTAAAGGGTTAGTTTACCGTTAATTTATATCGAGTTTTTTTTTCTAAACGTGTTTTGGTAACAACCAAGCTCTGAGAAATATGTTCAAGAATAACATATATATTTTTTCCGCTACCACAAACTATAGGTATAGATTTCTATTTTTTTTTGTTTAAGAAAGCTTATAAAGATTTGCCAATTTATTTGTTTAAGACAAGCCTACTTTTATAATTTGCCTCTTGTCAGCGCTTTAACAATCAATCAGAAGCCTCACATTACAACAAAAAAGCAAGTCTAATTAAATGCCAATAATCTCAAACGCTCGCATTGAACAAGCAAAAAGCAAATCGGCTACATCCATCACACAAAGCGGGTGAGTGAGAGCACTGAGCTGGCTACCTGGCTACCTGTGGCCGCCTACCTAGTAGAGCTAGGAGATAGGCCTCCGGTGCTCATTAAAATATGTAAATGCCTGCCGAGACATTACGCAGATAGGTGCTTCTGACTTATTGACTGGACCGCGTTATGTGAGCTTTGTGAGAGAAGAAGTAGTTTGTTTGTTTGTTTGTTTATTTTCCAAAAACAGTGCTTTACATTTCCTTATATGCTAAATAAATTAATAGCTAGGTTTACATAATTATATAAGACACAAAGGAAGTACTTTTACCTAAGAACTCTACACTAGGTCGAGCCTGTCTCGTAGAGTCCTTGGGTGGTATTGCCATATGAAAATGCGGATTACATAAATGTTATTGTTACAATCGCGAGTGGCTTATTATATAACAATTAAAACATTGTCTATGCTAAGAAAATTTAATTTAAAAAACAAAATAAACTAAATACGTATAAAATAATGTTTTGAGAGCAATGTGCACTATGTGTAAGTATGTATGTGTGAGAAAAAGTGTGTTGGAGTGGGATTTGGAGTTTTTTAACTGATCTGATGCATTTGGAAGTTAAATCAAGATTGAAGAAAATAGAGCACGTAACGTTGTTTCAGCGAGGGACAGGAACAACCATAATTTAATATTTAATGGTTGTTGCAAATGTGGTCATTGGTACATAGGCTAGCGCTCGCCTGTATGTAGACTACGTGGTTAATCACGCCAGACTAGACCGGAATCCGTCAATTGTTTTAAAATTGGCCAAGCAATCCATCATTTGCTTACCCGTTTAGAATTAAACGACTCCATCGATCTTACGGTACGATATGGTTAGCTAAATGATGCTGTTCTGGATAGGTTATCGTATCAGTGCTGTTCAGCCAAGTTTAAAGTTCTATCATAGTTTACAAGCACTAGCAACTATAGCTACGGTTTTGATCAATGGTAGCTAGTTGCTAGTGCTTGTAGATTATGCCGACTGGAAGTAGTAGCGAGCAGAAGCCTGATAGCTTAACAGCTTCCAGCCGGTCTAATCTATAAAACCATTACCGTGAAAACTTAGGTGCTTCAGCTTGAAGTGAGCTGTTAATAGTGTAAATACCTAGCATCGCGTTGAATTCATCATCATCATCATTTCAGCCGAAAGACGTCCACTGCTGGACATAGGGCTCCCCCAATTCGGTGATTTTGGTAGCTGGATCTCTTCCGGGGATTCTTAGCACCCCTTGCCTCCCCTCACCGTTGCCTTGACCGCTACCGTAGCCAAGGGTAGTCGGGCCGCCGGGTACTAGGGGCCGATTTTTCTTAATGCTTGTCATTTAGGGGGGGGGGGTGCCATAATCGCCACGCTCGGCAGGCGGGTTGGCAATCGCAGTAACTTCACCTTTCACGGTAAGATTTTTACAGCAACGATCGGCTGGACTCAAGGCTGATAACTGGTTTCAAGGCCTCGTCATTTATACCAAGCGCGTATATACAAAGAGAGCCATCCTTAAGTCTATCCGATAGTCACCCCCTTTCAAGCTGTAATATCATCGAAAACAATGACACCTGTGATATAAAAATGAATCGTCTCCAAAATCTTCACTAATATAGTCAGCATCATCCCCTTCCACATATACCCATCCTCTTCGAGTAGAGAACGCATTACTCGCTTCCAGGGCACCTACCGCGCGCAACTATTTAGTATCATTACAAATGTCGCTCGCCGCGTCCGTGTGTCCGTCCGTCTGTCTGTGTGCGCTTGAGAGCTACCGTTCCTTATTAATAAGGAGTATTGGATGGTTAGGATGTATGGAGGAGGCTTTCGAGATGTCGATTTGAAAGACGGGAGTTGATTTGAAAACGTGTTTGGCAGAAGATGTTGGTGATTGGATTTGTTTTAGTTGCCTGTAGTGTTGGCAGATGATTATGAAGCAGTTGGCATAAGTGGCAGAGCTGTCATAAAATTTCATCTAAAATCAAAAGGATTCCACAAGTCTAAACCACAATGGTAACTTTTTAGAAGTATCCCTAGAACAATTAATAGTGTCAATTCAAGTACCTAATAGAGAGCGGTTTAATTTAACACTGTTTTGGGTTTGAGCGGAGTGTCGGACTGAGCCGTGCTTAATATTCATTTATTTGCGTTCCACGAGGTAAAACAAGATGTTTACAAAAGGCTTAGAGCTAAGAGCCATTGTAGACCCTGTTAGGGCACAGCAAAAATTATTGTTAGTAATAATTATACACTTTGCCCGAATTGCGAATCGAACCCAAGATCTCATGCTTATAGCTGTATGGCACGCCCATTATGCCTGGAGGATTTTTTTAGGTATATTCTGTTTACGTTTTTTAGTTTTAATTTTATAACCAACAACAGCCAATCTCTATTCTCTCTGCTCTCTATTGTTTAAAGTTAAAGTCTAAGGCCCGTATTACAGAACGTCACTCAATACTCGTACTCAAGCATTACTTAAAACTAGATTCAAGCCATTTGATAGGTTGAAACTAGTTTTAAGTAATGCTTGAGTATTGAGTTAAGGCTTCTACATACCGGGGCGACTTGTCGCGCGACGCGACACGACACAAAGGCACCGCTCGTCCCGCGACACGCGGGGCCTTTGTGCCGTGTCGCGTCGCGCGACAAGTCGCGCTGGTATGTAGAAGCCTTTACGTTCTGTAATACGGGGCTTAGTCGTAGAGAGCTAAACATTCAAATTCAATTATACATACGCTTCGCTTTTACTATACGTTAGAAGATATTTAAAAAAGGGTAAAAAATAATTAAGAGATTCTGTTTTGTTTTTAAGGAAACCTACCACATGATCAGCTTTGGAAGCTTAGTTAGCTTTAGCCTATCGAACTACTTATTTATTCCCGCTGTTACAGTTCTCCAAAGGGTGAAAGCGTTCTCCTTACAACGGGTTATCCGTTCGTTACCGAGTCGCTGAGGTAAGCAAGAGTGTTGTTTTGTTCCGTTCTCCGTCCCCGTCATTACGTACCTTTCAGCTCATTACGAGAACAGATCACTCGCTTAATTTGTGCATTTCCGATCTTCAGATATTCAAATTTCAACCCTAATGACGCACGGGAAATGTTAATAAAATGTTAATGCCACGAAAGCGGTTGTCTCTCTCGCAATAAGTGACAGATTTGCTTGACAGCCCCAGGCTCGTTTGTTGCTATGTATGAATAAGTCACGATTTTGCTTTTTTGTTGGAACTAGATAGGTATATTTTAAATGATTGCTTTTAGAACTGGAGTTGGCATTTGGAGTATTTTAATGAGTTATTATATCGGGAGCTGTTATTGATTTTATTTTATGAATATTTTAGCCGTTACTGTTCATTTCGTTTGGTACGTTGTGCTTTTGTTTGGCATTTGAATTTCTTAATTATGAATTACTAACCTATTATGGAAACCATAAGAGCTCCTTTTTATAACGAAATCAAACATTAAAAAAACCGGCCAAGTGCATGTCGGACCACGCACAATGAAGGATTCCGTAGTTGGGATGAATTTATCCCAAAAACAAGCTTAACATTGTAGTTGAAAAACATGCTCTCCCATACATCGATATACGTTACGGTCAATTCTCCAACTGCAAATTTAAGTTGGTCGACTATTACTCGTTAACTTGTGAAGCCTACTTAGCTGTGATAGTTTCCTTTTAATTTCGTTATAATATATACTATTGCCATGATTTTTTTCACATATCCAAAACCAACCATTTAGCTGGCAGGGGGGGGGACACTTGACTCTAACAAAAAATTGCACTTTAAAGCTTAATATTAAGTAAACATCCCTTCATTGAAAAATGGTTCTGACAAATCCACAATACTTTTGAACGGCCTATCCAACGATACCCTACACCATGGAATAGACGAGAAAAAAATATCATCTACATTTCACGTGTAAGGGAGGTACCCTAAAAAAAAATTGTTTTTCATGGTTTTATTTGACGACTTTTTCGGCATGATTAATATGTATACCCATGCTAAATTACAGCTTTCTAATGCTAAGTGTCTCTGAGCTAAGCCCGGGACAGACGGACGGGCGGACAGACAGACATACAGACAGACGGACATGGCGAAACTATAAGGGTTCCTTGTTGATTACAGAACCCTAAAAAAGGATGTTTTCTAAATCTGTCAGTTTAGGCAATCCTGCTAATTATTAAACACTGGTGTCCAAAACCGGGACAAGGCAGTTTAGTCTCTTACATGTTTAAAAACGCGCCCGTTTGGCACCAGTTGGCCATCCTTATTAGTTTGTCAACAAACATTCAATGGCGTCGATGCTCGTTCCGCGAAAATAAAGAAGAAAAAATTTATCATGGTGTGTCTTGATGAAATATTCCTAGAAAAAACACGTGTTTCAATAAATTTGTTTATCAAGCTAACTTAAAATTGTTTTATAGCAAAGATTAAAAGTGTTAGTTAATGAACAAACGTTAAGTTTTGAAAGCGCCATGTTTTTAGCTTATTGTTGTGTTTGTCTCTTTAAAGTGCGTTTGGGACAAAACCGTATGGGGTAATATCGGGTACTAAGTAGATACGTACCTAGTACATTTAAGTATTGTTATTTTATTAATTTGAAATACATTTATGCAAATGAGCCATGCATGCAATGTCTTAAAGGTAGGTAAGAAATGCGCCCATGAAGGGGTTGGCAACCCGAAGAATTTGATAAGTACCAAATCGAGTAGAAGATGCAAGAGGCAAAACCGTAAAAACATAAACTATATATATTTTTTTTCTTTACTGTAAATGATTATTTTTTGTTATTTGGAATTAAGAAAAAAGTGATGTCGTGTTCAAAATATGTGATTTATAAAACTTAACTAAATAAAGGACTAATAATAAATAATAATAAAACATTTATTTTCATGTTACATGGACTAACGTTAGTAACAATTTACTTAAAAATGATGTTAGTAATATTTACAAAACATACCACAACAACAAAAACAACAAGTTCCTAACGAACTACGTTCCTATTAGCAGATACATGCAGCTGGCTTAAAAAGTAATTGATGGGGCAGTACAGTTTGCTAGCAATGACATCCAGGAGACTGTTGGAGTTGCCACACACTCTGCGCAACAGGGATGCTGCACGCTTGCGTCTGCGTCTGCGCGTCCGCGAACATACCCGAGTCACTACAAAAGCGTGGCAGCCCCAACAGCATCCCAAAGAACATTTTGAGTGAGGCTAGTCCAAAGACTGCAAGAGTAAAACACTTGGCAATAGGAATTAAAAAGTGTTATTTTAACCGCACCCGAGCAGCGTGAGAGCGAGAACGTGAATTAAAGTTTAATTATATTCTTCCAAACTTGTGTTTTATTCAATATTTTCCTTAGCGTCCCGATTTTACCCAACCTTCCCATACCGGGGTAATTGCGTAACACACTATCAGTAGCAATGGGTGTCATTTTGACAGTCCAACGACATTCATTGCGTTATTTATGTTGTTGAGCAGACAACATTTTTAACTTACGAAGCAATGGATTAGCAATACAGCGTGTTACGGAAAGGGTATATATCCATACAAACCGGGTGAAGAGGGCATCTGGTTCAGATTCTTTGTACAAAATTTCAGCTCAAAAAGAATAACTTTGAAAATGTTTTGTTTTTTTTTCTATGGTTTATTAAATTTAAAACATAACAAACTTGTCACCGCACTACGAGGATCATACTAACATAGGTCTTAAGCATTTACTAACACATTATGGATGTCTTTTATGGTATGAAATAAACTGATTATATATAATATTATCTATTATCTGTGTCTGTACGCCTAGCACACACACACACACACCTGCCACAGCTCTGCGACACGGCGCCGCACCGACACGCGGCGGGCGCGGGCGCGGCACGAATGGCGGCGAGATCAGACGAATGGTACCGATCAGCTGACTTGGTGTAGTGATGTGTAGAATTCAATTGGAAACATTTGATTATTAGGGTTCCGTACCCAAAGGGTAAAACGGGAACCCTATTACTAAGGCTCCGCCGTCTGTCTGTCTGTTTGTCTGTCTGTCCGTCTGTCACCAGCCTGTATCTCATGAACCGTGACAGTTAAACAGTTTCAATTTTCCCAGATAATGTATTTCTATTGCCGCTATAACAAAAAATACTAAAAACCAGAATAAAATAAATATTTAAGGGGTCTTCCATACAACAAACGTGTTTTTTTTGCTCGATATTGATAACGGCAACAGGTAGACGCTTGAAATATTTACAGAATCTTTACTTATATATTCACTTAAAAAATAAATAATTAAATTAAAACAAAACAAATATTTAACCAATACAACAAACGTGATTTTTTTGTCGTTTTTATAGATAATGGTACGGAACCCTTCGTGCGCGAGTCCGGCTCGCACTTGGCCAGTTTTTTATTAGTTATATGATTCTTAACTTTATAATTATGTAGGTATTATTAAAAAAAAATGGCCATGTAGTTTGTTATCACCAAAAGAGTCCGTGCCTTTTATATTCAGATTGTGATTGATAGTGTGTTACGCAATTAAGGTGCTGTTCACTCTTCCAGAGATGTACCTACATTGAGAGCCTTCTATTATAGACAGACAAGACTATGACAGTTACAGCCTAACAACTCTATTACGATAACGACCAGAAATTCCTCGAATTGATTATACTATAACACATGAGTAGGTATCCTACAGAGAGCAGAGCAGTGGTGGCCCAGTGGTAACTGTTGCAGACTCAGTACAATTAAACCACATTGTTCTGAAGTTGCAGATAATTCTACTTAACAGAACTGTCTAATGCTGTCAGTTTTTTTTTCTCATAGGTGACATAACATTTCAAATATTTACTTCTAAAAAGTTCATTAGCTACACTTGATGATATGTAACCTTCAACACAATGCCTCATTAATTAAGGGTATGGCATTTTATACCCAGGGCATCTCGAATTATAACAAGTCTTGGCCTAGGCACTGCCTTTGTCATAATATCTGCCAATTGAGTGTGCTGGGCCTCAAGTCTGCTATTACAATAGTGTCAGAATGGTTGATCATTGATTTCATAATTGTTGATTTTGACAAGTTTGGTAATCTACTATTATAATGGCGTCATTATGACTTTCCAATGGTCGGCCACTGATACTACATTGAAAGAAATTGAATTTATTGGTAATCTCGTACATGACATAATGAATGACATTTGTACTAATGGGTTTTATTAATGGCAATACGACAATGCCATTATAACACAATTCTATTACGACAACATTGACCGACCAACGATCGACCATTATGAATTTAGCAGATTACGAACTTTTAGCAAAATGACAATGGGATCGTGTTGGAATGACTGAATTTATAAAAAGAGCAGACTTGGGGCCCTGGTCTTTTGTACATCCACAAGTCCGTCTTGTACAGCTTCTCGTACGAAGAAATGTCTCACTCGGATGTGCTTGGTTCGCTTATGAAACGCTGGATTGTAAGCCATACGTCTTGCTTACAATCCAGCGTTTCATAAGCTGCAGCGGCTTCATTGTCTACTTTTAATGTGGGTAGGTACTCCGTCCATGTTAGTAAGTGAGCTGAATACTCTCTGGAGTTACACAAGTTCACGAGCGTCTTCATTTGCTGCTACTATTTCAGCTTCGGTAGTAGAAATCGCGACTGAAGATTGTCGTTGGCTTAGCCATGACACTATTCCTCCAGCAAAGATACATGCAACACCTGTTGTAGAGCGTCCTGTTTGCTGGTCTCCTTCATGATCCGCATCACTATAGCCTTGTATTAATCTTATATATAAAATAGAGGTTTAAATCATGTTCTGCTATACAACTGTCTAGGGAAGAGAGGACAATATATCTTTATATTTCATTTTGTAATCGCCCCAACGGTGTCAAAATGTCCGAATCCCAAAATGACCAATTGTCAAATTGTCCAATTCCCAAAATGTCCAATCTTTGAGAATGTAGCAAATTTGTTCAATAATAATTCATCAAAGCTCTTTTTTAATATTTATGACAAACAATAAATACAAAATACTGAAAGATTCAAAATATGTTTTATTTATAAGTAACAAATTAAGACCACAACATACCCGACATCACTATTTTTGTCATAATGTAATATAAAAAAATACAATAATACATATAATTTGATGTTGATTACCTATTGTATTTTGATTCTTTCAGTATTTTGTATTTATTTTTTCGCTTTGATAAGTTATTGAACTTTGCTACATTCTCAAAGATTGGACATTTTGGGAGTTGGACATTTTGGGAATTGGAAATTTTGAGAATTGGACATTTTGCCCCTGAACGGTACTGCGTCAACGAATCAGCAAAACTGAGCTCTGCCGGTTTGCGTTGGTAGGTCGCCACTTCTACCACATTAGCCCAACTACCCTTTGACAAGGAATTTACTGAGAAAAAAAATTACAGACTGGCTTAAATCTGTGTCCTAATGACGCAACTGAGCAATTTTTAGTAAGTATCATAAATAAACTCTCACGCTAGCATCCTCTCATAATAGACTAATTACACATCTTATTCATACTCACACTCAATAATGTAATGAATCAGCTTCAATAAAACTCACTTAGCAACGGCTACATTTAATACTTTTATTACATCACTTGCTTGCACCACAGTTAGTAACAGACACAGACACTCATAAACACTCTCACCCTCACTTCCACTCTACATCATTACATACAAACTTTTTAGTGACTTTTTATTTTGTAATTCTTAATTTATTATAAGACTTCTTTAAGAGGCCCGGCGCGGCGTAGCATGCGTAGTTCATACAAACGTATTACCAAAATAATATGTAAATCAAACATATTCTTATTAAAGTGTGTATTTATTTCGATTGGATTACAGAATATACAGGAAAAGTTTTTAACCAGTGCGCAAATTTTTTTTGGTGGTTCAATATCAGTAACAGAACACAATTCCATTATTTATTCAATACTTTTTTTTTTATCCTACTTTAAATCAGCAAAATATGGACACATCTATTCGTAATAATCTCAATGGGCGCGCGCGGCGGCCGGCGCAAGCGGCGGTGTTGCACGGGGGTGAAACCCCCTCCCGGGCGGCAGGGCGCGCCGGGCGCTGTGGCCGACAGTTCGCTCATCGCACGCGCTGTCGTGTGACGTCGCGTTTAATCGATTCCCCGCGCAAGCGCCGCGCCGCACGTGTGCCGTGCTACCGGTCACGATGTCGGACTTCAGTAACCGCGAGTTTTACGAGATGGTGCGAGTGTATGTTATGAGTGATGAAAATTTGCGAGCAGCTCGCAGAATGTATGCGACGGAGAGCATACCTCGAATGCGAGCCCATGGAATCCTTAACCCCGCGGTCCCTAATGAAAGGACCATTTTAGCGGCCACTCAAAGGCTGCTTGATCACGGACAGTTCAGAACCCCGAATCATGCACGAGGGTCTGGCAGACCCCGACTGGCGATCGAAATCGAAGAAGCCATCCTAAGCCCATTAAAGTATGAAGGAAAAATTGGAATCACTCTTCAAATAACTTCAGGTCACGGCCTAAACATAAAAAAGTCTAGTTCAAACCTGATAAAATTAGCGATCAGTACATTGTAACCCACGTAAATACCTACGCCCGGCGAATCGAGCGAGCGCACAGCTGATAGGTAGGTACTTTCGCGCGTTCCGCTTCGCCGCGCGCCGCCGGGTAGCCATACAACCACTTTTAAAGTAAACATCTTTCGTTAACGATATTTTTTGTTTTTTGTACTAAGACGTATCAAAATAAAAAATATATGTTTAATGAAACTCGTTTAAGTTTAACTTGTCAAAATTTGCGCAGTGGATAAAAACTTTTCCTGTATAAGTATGTTCCCAAATATATATTTTGAAAAGGATAATGATATAAAGACGAGTTACGAGGAATTTAAAATTTCTATAGAAAACTTATTTTTCTCATAACTCTTGTTTAAATCAGTGCCCATTCAAAATATATGTTTGGGAACCTATATATTATGTATTCCAATCAGAATAAAGACACACTACCTTAAGAATATGTTTGATTTACAAATTATTTTGGTATTACGTTTGTATGAACTACGCATCCATCGCCGGCCTCTTAAAGATGTGAAAGTCTGGAACAAATGTCTTCCATGTACTTATGTTGTTTGGGGCGTTGATAGCTGCGCCACAGTATTTTACTTTTACAGCTATATTCGTGTCTTTTGTTAGGTTAAACCTAATTGTTCCTAATAAATAAACTTAAATATACTGCAATCTGTAAATCCAACACCATAGGTATTGCTTTAAATTCTACAACATTAGATCTTTTATTGTGTTGTCTATGATTTTTTTGGTAGACTCACTGTAGGCCACTATTTAATCATAATGCTTACGATTTATCTCTCTTGGTCAGAGCCTTGATTGTCGCAAGCTTAAATAATATGCTCGAATGACTAGACTCTGCAAACACTGCTGCACAGTGCAGTACTACCTACTCGTAATGTCCAAAGCCAAAAAGTAGTGTCCTAGCTCGCAGGTTGTGTTCGTAACCAAACACGTCCGTTCGTTTTTTAATTCCAGAGACTAATTTGACATTTCAAATGATCGTTTTTCGCTTTATTTCAATTTGGAGTTTGACATTTGCACCTGTCAAATTAGTATTTGGGATTAAAAACGAGCTTTAGCAGTCTCCTTCTATGAACTTTAATTAAACGGCTCGAAGCTTTTGGAAGTACACTCCCAAATCTAGAAGATGACATTCACGGCCTTTTACAAAGTGAGCATCGACAAACTAGCTAATATAAGACGAGTTACGAGGAATTTAAAATTTCTAGAGAAAACTTATTTTTCTCATAACTCTTGTTTAAATCAGTATCTGTTTTATAATAATCTTCGCGTGTTTTGCCTCAGGACAAATGGCGAATGAGACATAATAATTATATTATAAATTATTAAGACACGCTTCTGTACCTATTGTAATTTATTAATATTAACTCTAGAGCGAGAGTAACCTATCACGATAGGACTACTATAAGAAAGCAATGATGAAAAGCGTTATTGATGTGGAAGTAGAGATTCCTGTGTGAAATATCCGACTCTTATCATCAAAATAAAATAAAAAATCATTCACTGAGAATGCAGCACTTTTTGAATGTCAATATTACATAAGTCAGCCCCCCAAAACGCCCGCCCTGCACGACAATATCGAAAAACCGACTATCGGATCAAAAATCTGATATTCAAAAACCGATAATGGATTTCACTGATATCGGTTTTTTGATAGTTGATTAAAAAAACAAGATGCAATAGAATCATTTACATATTTAACAATAAGTATGTTGCAGTTACATTTATAATTACCATTTTAAACGTCACGCTAAGTAGGTACCTACTTTTATCCGAAACCTTTAAGTTTCAAACGTACCATCTCTTCAACCACGCATCTCTTCTATGGAATGGATAGATATGGTGGATAGATTGAATCGGTTAAGATCATGTGTTTCCAAAGCACTGATTGACATGAACTCTGATATCAAATTCACACACCCCTAAGGCCCTAACAACGTTAAAACAAATTTGATAAAAAAATTGCCATAATGTCGGAAAACTATCGAAATACCGAAATATCGGTGTTAAGAAAATGTATATCGAAACAAAACCGGTATTGGAAAAAGGTTCCGATAGTCCATGCTCTAGTCCTAGTGCTTTAGCTGATGCATCACCTAAAACACAGGCTTTTGGCCTAGTTTAGGAGGCATCAGTTCGCCCTTTAATGTGACTGTATTGTACAACATTCCTTTAATCCTTGTGTATGTCTTTATAGTGTACAAATAAGCATTTTATTTATTATTACCTGGATGCAAGGCATCTAGGTCTGAAGTAACACCAAAAAGCTCACGTAGCCATAAACACACAGACAACTAGCAGTCCTCGATTGAAGTCTCATCTGATGGGATTCACTTAAGGGTTTTACAAAGGGTTGTAGGTTTATCAGCACCTTTCTTTACCTTAATGGGAACACAGCAATACTGCTAGGTTGCAAAGAGTAGGTAATTACAGCTCTTTCACAAAAAGATCTGTCTCCATTCAACTAAATGAATGTAAGATGAGGTCGACTAAAAATATTTTTATTTGTTTTTATTTATTTATTTATACGTAAATGGTATGACTGTAATAAATAAGTATATTAATGAATATAAAAAAAGAAATAAAAATGCCAAAAAGATTATGAATAATGATATAGAATGCCTAAGACTTTAAGTCCGCCTTTGTACTTTATTGTGTGCGAGAAATTTAAAAAAATAAATAAATAAAATGAGGTTGACTAAAACAATCAATGCAATGGAAAATGATTAAGTACCAACAATTAAGAGTGTAATGGTCTTATTATTAATTACTAGCTTCTGCCCGCGACTTCGTCCACGTGGAAGTCGTAAAACACCACAATATACAAATAACAGCTACATTTTTATAGAAAACTGCCTCGTTGGTCAATTGGTCGAAGGCGCTTCTTTTGGGCATGAGGTCCTGGGTTCGATTTTCGAGTTAGGCAAAGTGTTATTGGGTTTACCATCTGGAATTTCTCAGGTACAGTCCGAAGTCTGAATTTGTGCCCGGTTAGTGGCAATTGGCTCGCCCCCTATTACATGGGACCTAAACATAACTGGCGAAATTTAATGTGGGTTTACTATAGGTAGGTTCTCTGCCTAACTCTTCGGGGAATTTAGACGTGATGCTATGTTAGTTTTTTTAAAACATAAATACATACAAAAACTCACGCTTTCTTCCTATGATGGTAGGCAGAAACAATAGAAAGCCACCCTCTACGCTACTTACATACTCTTTTTGCTTCGTTTACGTTCATACATCTGGTCATATACGCACGCATGTTCAGATTACTACGCACTTGACCTTTCTGAAGAACATCACCAATTAGGTCACTATATGTCCTTCTAGGGCGTTTCAACTCACATCTGCCTTGTAAATTCCTTTTGTTAGTCGCCTTTCATTCATCTTTTCAACATGACCAAAACATCTAAGCATAATCTTTTAAAAATTTGCCATTACATCTTCTTTTAAATCACACCGTTGCCTTATCACATAATTTTTCAGCCTATCATTCATAGTCACGCCACACATGCTTAGCAAGAAACACATTTCCACAGCTTTGATTCTACTTTCATGCTTCTTTTGCCACACCCAGCATTCACTTCTATGCTTAAGCGTGGGTACCAGCACACCATTGTGAACAGCCAGTCTAGACTTTTTAGGCACCGACTGGTTCGTTACAATCGCATGTAGAACATAATTCACTTTATTTCCCGCATTTACTCTTTATAAAACTTCCCTGTATACTACGTTTGTAATTATGGTCTCAACAGCCAAAATATACAGAGACTCAGGATTGGTGACGCTGGAGCAAGCGGCGACGTATAGTTGTCCGTGTGTGAAGCAGTTACTCCTGAGATCGACTCCGCAGACGTCAGTAGTAATTTCCCACTGCTTTCGAAGTTCTTCGTTTTTAGTGAATTAATGAACGCCTGCGTTCCTGCTTATACTACCTAATGTCACATAACTGATACACTGTCTAATGCATTCTTACAGATAATTCCTGACGAACGACTATTATCACTAAAATAATATAACAGTAGATTATGCAGAACACATGGCCGCTAGGGCCGAAAGTTTCTGGAGTGGCAACCGCGTACCCGGAAGGCCGCTCACAAGGTGGACCGATGACTTTGTGAAGGCCGCAGGAATCCGCTGGATTCGGGAAGTACAGAACTGGTCGAAGTGGCAATGTTTGGGGAAGGCTAATGTCCAACAGTGGATGTTTTTCGGCTGAAATGATGATGTGATAATACTATAAATGAACGATTTTCGGACCTTTTCCTTTACTGTGTTGTGAGACTTTGCTTTGTGCCATATGATTCTAGGTCAACGGGAAGTACCCTATAGGTTTTAATTAATTTAAGTAAAGTTCCTGAGAAAAAGGGTATTCTCTGACAGACAGACAGACAGACGGAACCCTTATAGGATGACTTCGTTGTCCGGGCGGACAATGAAGTATATGACATAGCGTGATAATATATAGCCTATCAATTGACCAGGCTTCTATGGAATATGGATGCAGAATTTGAACAGAATCTATCCAGTAGAATTTGCGTGATGCTCTAACGTGCATTCATAGAGGAATACAAACATAATGCAATATTGCTGATCCCCCATGGCAAATAGCGTGATAATATATAGCCTATCAATTGACCAGGCTTCTATGGAATATGTATGCAAAATTTTAACAGAATCTATCCAGTAGAATTTGCGTGATGCTCTAACATACATACAGACAAACAGACAAAAATTCAAAAAATTATATTTTCGGCATTGGAATCAATCCCAGACCTCGTAGCAATTATTTTTTCTCAAAAATATTCTATGTACATTTTTGACTTCGCTACGATTTTATTATATGTATAGATTTATACCATAGCCAATAATATTGACATACAAAGAAAGAAAGAAAGAAAGAAAAATATTTTATTCGGGACACGCACAAGAAATACAAATATAGCACTTAAAACTAACTTACAATAAAAACAACCAAAACTTGTGCGATGCCAAAAAGGTCCGCATAATGCCGCGATATTTAAAAAATAAATACCGCAGCGCTGGTATGACATACATATAAATATTGTACACCTTAAGCTAATTGTAAGAACTGTCTTATCACTTGTGACAAACAAACAATAAATAAAAAAATATTAATATGAATAAAATAGCAGCCAGCTACCAGAATCGCAAAACAACCAAAAACCAACGAAATTCCTATATATTTCTGTTACGAATTAATTAGCTGATAGTTAGCTTAATGGATTCAAAAGTAAAGATAACTATAATAAGCCTGGATTTGAATAAACCGTCCCACGCGTAAGTAACAGCCCGGCTGCTAACAGATATTCGCTGCTTGAATTATTCATTATAATCAATGCACTTATACAAGTACCGTTTTATACTGAATTACTTGTAATTGTGTCGGTTTGTGTACTGTATCGTGTGGGGAAAGCTTTAGAAATCGTGAATAGGACGGTTTTACCTGTTAGCCTGTATTATACTTCTGCTGGACAAACGCCTCTCCCAAAGACTTCCAGTGGTTGCGATCCAGTGCTAACCGCTCTTGTGATCAATGCCAAAATTGGGAACGGAACGAAAACGCTTGGTTGAACAATGCCAAAATTGGGACTTGAAAACAGCGTTCTCTTATGTGAACCCTGGTTGTTTGTGCAGCTCGTCCCGCGATCTTCTACGGGGTCAGCCGCGATGCCTTCTAGCTGACTCAGGGCTCCACATAGCCTAGCCGGGGATTGCGGAAGTAATAACAGATCCCAAGATCCCCGGTGCAAGTGTGGGAAGGGAACACGAACACTGGGGTGGTTTTTAGTCAGTAAGAGTCTGACAGACCCCTCCGCCCACCCCAGGGCGGAGGACATCCATGAGCATTTTCCACCCCGTGAACGAAAAAAAAGGGCTCCTCATAGAGGTTATTTTGGCCCACAGCTCATTGGGCATGCTGCAAACGTTGCCAGCCCAGCCCCACTTTAATTTGCGACGTTTTACCTGTAGAGGGGGAGGCTTTTAGTTGATGAAAATAAGTGATGATAATGCAAAGTGGTGTTGATATAAGGAAATTGTTGGAGCATAATATGAGTTTAATAAACCATGGGACAAAATTGTTAATCATAGAAGAAAACATGTAGAGAGAAGATAAAAAAAAATGTATAGATTATGAGACGGAATCACGGAAGACATCGTTAGGAAACAATTCGGGTTGCAGGTACATCAACGCACACCCTGCTATCATGGATTCAGTACATGATTCTGGAGATTTTGAATATTTTTTTTAATCCTTAGGTATTATCAATTGACTATTTTAGATACCGAATCTAGTCTTAACTCAATACTCCACTACTGGACCCTTTTTGTTTGGACGCCCACATATTACAATCAGCCTATAGGCGACCCAGACTATGTTATAATCTGCCAGGGTTGCGAGTTTGTCCGAAAGGGATATCGTGGCCCTGGCACACAGGCAATAGAAGGAATACGGGTGGCTTTTAGTCAGTAAAAGTCTGACACGCCCTCCCGCTCCGCCCAGAGCGGGAGAAGATATTTGATAATTTCCCACCCAAAAAAAAAAAAAAAGACTATGTTATAATCTTAACGAGAGATAGTTATATTGTCCATTATCGAAACTATCTCTCTCTACCAATACCTACCTATATTCTAGTGTCCACGTGATGGAAAACGAGTCTAACGTCCTTTATCGAGGACAATTCTACTCCCAAGCCAATCAAACTCGCGGAAGTCAAAGGATTTTTGTTTTTATCTGTTTCCTTTTACAAATTTTCAGCGGCTAACCTCCATATTGCTTTCCGTTCATGGCCGGATGAAATTATTTTGGGTGGATGAGTAGTGTTTTCATTACCTACCTGTAGAGATGCAACAAACCTAGTGGGTAAGCAGCGGGGTAATTGAAAGAAAGAAAAATAATTTTATTCGTCACAGAAACACGTGCTTAGGAAAACATAATCTCGAGCAGGTAAACATTACACAAAACACATCTACAATATAATCACGAGCACAAAAATAACAAATAGTCGGCAACTGCACGCCATGACTGTGACAAAAAGGCTTGCACTCAGCATGATGCTGTGCTATGCCGGGACCCACAACACAGCGCTGATTTTCAGTTGTCACCCGAAAAATACGTACGGAACTCAAGTCAGGTTTAATGATTTGAACATAAAAGATAACAAAATAAAATAAAATAAACAGTACTTATAATATAATGCATATACAACCAATTGCGTAAAGGCTCTTACAGACTCACCCGATATCGCGGGCGCGACAGGCAGTGACATAGAAATTGTGCTACAGTGTCGCGTCGCGCCCGCGATTTCGCACCAGTCTGTACGAGCCTTTACACACATAAAATGACAAGCAATGGGTTTCATTTCACCCACGTCCATTGTGTTATTTACGTTGTTGAACAGACGAAGTTTTCAAATCTAGAAGCAATGGATAAACTATATCCTTCAAATTCTCAGATTTTGATTGAAAGTGTGTTATAAATTAGGGTGCAGATCATCATTATCATCATTCAGCCGAAAAACGTCCACTGCTGGACATAGGCCTCCCCCAAAAAGGGGGGGATTTGCCATAATCGCCACGCTTGGCAGGCGGGTTGGCGATCGCAGTATGGTTTTGAAAATGCATGCTGCCCATTCTCTAGTAAGGGCATTCTCTAGGTAGGGTGCAGATACAACTACGTAAGTACTTACCTATAATTTTTTAAACTGCAGTTTCGGTGTCCGGATCTTTTCAGAAGGAAGGTGAAATATCGGAAAACGAAGTGATTTATCTTTATGCTTATGACATTCAAAACAAAACTTCGAACGATAGTAAATAACAAAGTCTTAGAGCATTTCCAACGCGATAATAAGATTACCAAGCTCGGTAATTATTAGTTTTCTGGATTTAAATCCAGAAAACTTAAAAAGTCTTCCATCCTACGTCTGTGGCGACTTTGAAAGGAGCTCTATGGCACGAACTGTTATTCTCATAGCAGCAAAAGGAAGGAGTATAGCCCTGTGATTATTCATATGTCATAAGGGGACGATAACCGACTTTTAGTGATTTTATACTGAAGATCACGTCTAAACGAGTAGTGTTAATGATTTGAAAAAAATATATGTTAAATTAGAGAATTTTTTCAATAACTTAATATGTGAATATTTTAGATTATGTTTATATTATATGATGAAATTAATTTGTAAAGTTATGTCTAACGCGGATAAAAAACTGAGAATGGCACAAAATGTACCAAGCATATTTTTCTGAAACCTTCACAAATTTAAAGATAATTTAATTATTGATCTTTTAGTATACGCGTTTTATTAAAATTTATTTTGTTTTGTTTATAATAAATTAATAATGCGTCAAATTGGGGACAGCGCTCCTTGATGGGCGAGTGAACGTACTGAACGTACGACGCGTTGCGTGAGTTCAGTACAGAACAAGCAACCTAACCACTCAAGGTCACTGGCATATATCTGCGTCTTAAATAGAGTGTCACGCGCTGCAAAAGAACTAAAACAAACAGGCCAACTTTGATAGACTTGTGTGCGTGACAGCTACGTCTTACACACGTGTCACGTCATTGTGTTATTCTAGTGTGCGTGTTTTGCGGCCAACAGTTGGACGCAATTTTTTTCAAACAATTCACAGCTGTGACTGTCTATCTCAACGACCATCCCATGGTCGTTGGTCTATCTAAACCAGGGACCGTACAACCCCGGTTAAGAGTTAAGCCTTTCGAAGGGGTAACCCATGCAATGGGTTACCTTTATCATGATGTAACCCAGTGAAAGGGTTACATGATAACCCATTCAATGGGTTCTATACCTACTTGAAACCCAGTAACATGAAAAAATCATAATATTATGTTATTTCGATATCCGCCCAGCACGCGCAGCATGACCAATTCTATCTATATTCTACCCAGTGACCATTTTGGTTACCAAAAGGGTTATAGATAGGGTTTTTCTAAGCAGTTAATCAAAAACATATACGGTGTGGGTAATTTTGAACGGCTTAAACTAAGCCGTTCAAAAGGGTTACCCACACCGTATGGGTTTTTATCGAAAACCCTTTCAACGGGTTACCAAAATTTTAATTAAGCCGTTCATAAGGGTTACCCATATCGTATGGGTTTTTGATTAGCCGCTTAGAAAAACCCTATCCAAAACCCTTTCAATGGGTAACCAAAATGGTCCTTAATCTAGACATATTTAATTATGCCAGAGTTCCAAAGTAACATCGCTCGTGGCGACGACTTTTAGACACCATCAATAAATCCCCACATCTATCTTTTCATTGTCATTGTTTTTCAAATAAACAGACGATATCTCTGATAATTCCCCTCAATGAGGTGTAATCATATTGCAGACATCCTACGGTAATATAAATACGTATGCGTAATCAATCTGATCGCACTCAGCGCTGGTCGCCAACTGGCATTGACATTTTTTGGTTTAAGCTTAATTATTTACAAAATAGTGAAAAAGTATGAGTGGGTGATGGTTTAGTGGATGAGTGGGGTGGATAGTGTGGGTTTGATTTCTAGATAAAAACTGGATTGGTGGTTATTATGAGTTTGATAGATACGAGTAGGTACGTCAAACGGGTGTTACGTAAAAATGATGGATACCTATGTAGTAAATGTCTTGTCAAGTAGTTTTAATTTAAAAGATTAAAGAAAGAAGTAAATTCTGAAAAAAATATAACACTTACGTTTAGAAACTAAATGCGGCTTACAAAATTGTTATAAAAAGTCTGTCTTATTTTGTTAAATAAAAAGAAAGAAAGAAAAATATTTTTATTTGGGACACGCACAAGAAATACAAAAATCGCATTTTAAAAGTAGCACTACAAGTACAAAAATAAAAAACACGTAAGTTCCTGTAGAATAATATTTTATAAAGTTTCATAAATATAATCTTCATAATTATGTTCACTCACTTGTCGTTAAGGTTTACTTGTTAAAATACTAATAAACTATTTATTTTTTCATAAATATGCAACTTTTCTACAAAGCCATCTTATACAATCAACAACAAACGAAAACTCAATGCAATAACTACCAACGATATCTTACTCCATAAACACAACAAAATATAACTACCCTCATTCAATCACGCATAATATTTTCAGCTACCCGCACTATTTAAACATTTTAAGTGAAGCTACCTCTGTAAACATGATCTGTGCACAAATGAATAATAGTTATTTTATTTTTCGATTGTCCACTGCGGTTCGTCGAAGCCGGCTGTCCAAGAATTAATAACGAACGGTACTGGGTTCGAAACCACGACAATCTGCTGCTCTTTTTGAGTGCACAATTTTTTTGTGCAATTTTTTTTTTCGTTTTTTTTCTATTCAGTGCCCGATAGTTTTTTGCGGTCGATGACCGTCCCCGCTTTTATGAATGCAATGGAGTTTTTTTTAATCAACGGATTTTTGGTTAGCGATAATTATGTGGTTTAAATTGGATGTATGTTTTCGTTTGTTTTTTAAATGTTTAAAAGGGTTTTGATGTGATAGTGCAGTGTTTTATGGATAGGTTGTGCAATAATCATCATCATTCCAGCCGAAAGACGTCCACTGCTCGACATAGGCCTCCCCCAATAGGGGGCGGTTGCCATAATCGCCACGCTTGGCAGGCGGATTGGCAATCGCAGTATGGTGTTAAAATGTAGCCCGCGAAAGTAAGAACAGCCGCACGAGTCGATCCATCAGGTTAAGCTACGCTTGCCGGGGTTGGTCCGTGGATGGGTGACCATCTTTACATACAGAGACTCCTCCGTGCCTCGGAAAGCAAGTTAAGCTGTTGGTCTCGGCTGTCATTCGTGGATCTTTGACAGTCGTTACGGGTCTTCAGAAGCCCGAAAGCCTGACAACCAGTCTTACCAAGGGGTATCGTATTACCCAGTAACTGGGTTGTGGAGGTCAGATAGGCAGTCACTCCCATGTATAATTAGTATTGAGCTGCTGATATAGAATGAAAAGAAAGAAAGAAAAGAAAATACATTTATTTAGCACAGACTAAAGGCACACAATATAATATAAGTACAGCAGGTAAAAATAAAAAAACAAGTAAATAGTGTAAAGTGCGACGTAAGATATTAGCGGGTAAGTGTGCCTCACGGCTGCGCCAAAAAGGCCCAGTTCAGCAAAAATGCCAGACAACTAGTGCCTGAAGTTTTCAACTGGACCTGAAGTGTGAGGTGACGGATGTGAATCAGTTTTATACTGCATACATAAATAAAACAATAAAATAAATTTGTGTCAGATAAAAAAAAATATAGTGTGATTATAGTGAACAGTGCAACAAATCAAAACAAAAAAACACTAATAAATAAATGAGAAGGCCACATCATGACCTTCGTTAATATGTAAGTAAATAAATCCTTTAGGTAAGACTGGAAGCCGACGCCAACATAGTTGGGAAAAGGCGGGCAGATTTATATCATCATCATCATTTCAGCCGAAAGACGTCCTCTGCTGGACATAGGCTTCCCATAATCGCCACGCTTGGCAGGCGGGTTGCCGATCACAGTATGGTGTTAAAATGCATAGAGAACGCTGCTGCCCATTCTCTAGTTCCACCGAACCGCACTTATCAAAATTTTGTTTCAGTGCTGTTAGTGGAAGTGCTCAGGTGCGGTTCGGACAAGTGCTGTTGAAATCAGTGCTCTGAGTGGAATACCTCGCCTTTTACCACACCCACGGGGAGAAATAGGGTGGTGCAATTCTTTACGTCCGGCACCACACGGCAGATTTATATGTTATCCCACAATAGAGTATTTTAATAGGTGAGGGTTTCATGCAGTATTGTACTAGAAACATTTGAAGTACTTTGTTTGTAAACATCGGTAGGTACTCCGTCTAGTGGTCGCAAATGCTTCTGTTGAGCATGAGTTCTCAGTAGCAGCCCGGAATTTGGATTTGTGCCCGGTTGATGGCAATACCGTGTGGTGCCGGACGTAAAGAATAGCACCATCCTATTTCTTCCAGTGGGTGTCGTAAAAGCGACTAAAGGACTTACTAGAGAATGGACAGCAGCGTTCTCTATGCATTTTAACACCATACTGCGATCGCCAACCCGCCTGCCAAGCGTGGCGATTATGGCAAACACCCCGCTTTGGTGGACAGCAGTGGACGTCTTTCGGCTGAAATGATGATGAGATGGCAATAGGCTCGCCCCCTATTACATGGGACTGAAACATAACTGGCGAAACGTGGGTGTACTGTACCTCTGCCTAACCCTTCGGGGAATGCAGGTGCAATATGTTATGTGATGTTAAGTTTTCTCCAAAGTTTTCATAAGGGCTTGACATACGTTTGTTTACAATCGAATGATTGTAAACAATCGAGTGATTGTAAACAATCGAGTGATTGTAAAAAACTGCTTTTTTTCTGCAGTAGGTATTTCCAGCTAAAGTTTACTTATCTATTATGAATATATCTTTTCAGGTCCACCATGTCGCCAGAACAATGTTTGTGATATAACAGCAGCTAGTGATAATGAATTTATACGATACCGCGACGAGTTTACAAGCGCCGCGCTGCTAACATGACGCTGCTGAGGTGGGGAATGTGGTAAGTGAATTGTGATTGTTACTTAATTATGAGTAAAATATCTTAGGTATTGCGCTAAAGCTTCTGCTTGATCTGAAGTAAGGATGGTGTTGGTTATTAGAATAGAATAGAATAGAATAGAATACTCTTTAATATGTACACCATAAAAGTTACAGATATAAATGTTTAAATTTTACACAGGGTGACACAATTATGGTATTATTAATGATTTTGACATTATTAATGGTGATGTTGACATTATTATTAATTATTTTGACATTATTAGTAATTATTACCACAATTCGCCAAATGTTTTTTTTATTTAGGATGGGTTTGCTCTTGACCTTAGTCTAGAGCAGAGGTGACAGAGACAAAGTCGACGATGGAGTGAGCTTACCCAGAAGAAGCCTGTTCACTCTAACTTTGAAGAGATTAGAGTTGTATGCGTTCGGAAACACGTTACAGACGCAGGCAGAGAGTTCCACTCTTTTGCTGTGCCCATTACCTATATAAGACGAAATAGGAAACGCTTAGTGCGAATTGGTGGAATAGCAACAAGGAAGGGATCCTGCAGTGCGTCTAGATGTCCGATAATAGAAGGGGGCCGGTGGAATGAGGTCGCGGAGTTCTTGGGCACACTCACCGAAGTACAATCTGTAGAAGACTGACAAGCAGGCAACCTTGCGGCTATGGGCCAAGCTGTGAAGATTGGCATCCACCAGTTTTACGTCGCCAATGAGCCTCTTAGCTCTACGTTCCACCGAGTCAAGCGCAGCAAGTTGATAAGCTTAAACATAACATAAAATTACGCCTATTTTCCCCGAAGAGTTAAGCAGAGGTGTACTACCTATAGTACACCTCCATTTCGCCAGTAATTTTTATGTTCCATGTAATAAGGAGCATGCCTTTTGCTGTCATTAAACAGTAAAGTAGATATATATAACGAAACGAATAGTATTGCTTGTTAATAGTTTAAAACTAGTTCTAAACTTATATAAATACTATGAAAAACCTGAAACAATTCAACGTTTTGATGATTTTACATAATATTCGTAACAAGTTGTATCAAAACATCCTTAAGAATGTGTGTGTGTGTGTCTTTGGATCTGTATTTGAGTTTTTTGCCACCGACTTCCGAAATTAAAGTTATTTTTCATTTTGTAGTGTTATTTTTGGTAGTCGGTTACAATTTTTTTATAAAAAGTTTTTAATTTTTCACTTTTTAGTGGCTCAGTTTTGATTTTATCTAAATTACAATAGCCTAATGTTAACTGATCATCACCTTTTATAAAATATTGCTTTTCCCGATGCTGGGACGTTGATTGTTCAGGAGTTCTCCTGCTAAGAATCAGGAGAACTGCCACTCACCATATGCATAGTGACGAGCATAAATTGGTTAATCGCAACCCGTTAAATAGGTACTCATTATTTTATTGTTCCGGTGGCCATCTGTGGTCTCCTTCATCAGTTCCACTTCACCAAATGGTGCTTTCCAAGAGCAAATGCACGAGTTACTATAAAAAGTTCATAAATCGCTATAAGTTTGCATATAAAATTTGAGGGTTTCCCTCGATTTCCATGGGATTCCCTCATCAGATTCTGATTTGGTGGCAATGGGACCACCTCGGGAATATACCCTTTCAAACAAAAAAAGAATTTTCAAAATCGGTTCATAATTGACGGAGCAATCACGTAACAAACATATAAAAAAAAAAAAAACATACAGATGAATTAAAAACCTCCTCCTTTTTGGAAATCGGTTAAAAACGCAATAACACTTTCTCCGACCACAAAAACCACATTAGCGATTTAAGTAATAATTCCAAAACTAACAGAAAGTGGATACCACATACAAATACAATGTCTGCAAAAAGCAAGCGCAACATACCGTGTTCTACCTCAACACAGCCGCCTTTCCGATGTTCAATTTATTTTTGGGCCGCATTGATCGCTGCTTTGAGGTCCATTAATACGTTCCCAGCTAATTTTTAATGGATACCGAATAGTTTAATAACAGCTTTTCCTACGAACAATTTGCGGTGACAGAATCGAAGGGAAATAAGTGAGTATACACTTTCGAGCTGTCAATTAGCCGACTTCGGTATCAATATTGAATTATTATGAAATAGTAGAGTAAAAATGTGAGCATGAGTGTTTTTTCTGGAGCGATTGTTGGTATTTTTGCGGGGTTCCGTACCAAAATAAAAAAAACCGGCCAATTGCATGTCGGACCACGCACAATGAAGGGTTCCGTACTTGGGATGAATTTATCCCAAAAACAAACTTAACATCGTAGTTGAAAAACATGCTCTCCCATACATCGATATACGTTACGGTCAATTCTCCAACTGCAAATTTAAGTTGGTCGACTATTACTCGTTAACTTGTGAAGCCTACTTAGCTGTGATAGTTTTCCTTTTAATTTCGTTATATATACTATTGCCATGAATTTTTTCACATATCCAAAACCAACCATTTAGCTGGCAGGGGGGGGGGGACACTTGACTCTAACAAAAAATAGCACTTTAAAGTTTAATATTACGCAAACGGATCCCTTAATTGAAAAATGGTTATGGCAAACCCACAATATCTTTGAACGGCCTATCCAACGATACCCCACACCATGGAATAGACGAGAAAAAAAAATATCATCCCCATTTCACGTGTAAGGGAGGTATCCTAAAAAAAAATGTTTGTCATAATTTTATTTTACGATTTTTTCGGCATGACTAATATGTATACCCATGCCAAATTACAGCTTTCTAGGACTAAGCGTCTCTGAGCTAAGCTGGGGACAGACGGACGGACGGACAGACAGACAGACAGACAGACAGACAGACAGACAGACAGACAGACGGACATGGCGAAACTATAAGGGTTCCTTGTTTACTACGGAACCCTAAAAACGAACGGGACCCTATTCCTAAGGCTCTGCAGTCCGTCTGTCTGGCACAGGGCTGTTTGAATCGTAATAAATGATAAACGATGTTACTGCCGTAAGTAGGTTTGTACGAACACGTCAATCATATTTAAAAAACTAGATAAGGTTTAAGGATTTTCTAACTGTCTACTCTGAGAAAAAAGGCCGAAACAAACTCAGAGGTCACAGTCTTAAAGTCCAGACATAATCTTGGTCAGATCATGTGAAGACCATGTAGATTGGTGTCTGAAATGGTATTTTAAGGAAAGAACCACACAGATTGAGTGGACCTGTCCAGTCAGTGCACGCATTTGTCAGTAATCGTGCAGCTCAACTCAGAACTTAAGGAGCTCAACGATTCGACGAACAGTACCAAAGAAAGAATAGAATAGAATAGAATAGAATACTCTTTATTATGTACACCAAAGGACATTTGGGTAGGCTGCATAAATTACTCAAACTGCTAGACCATGATTAAGACTAACTGAGAAAAAATATAAAAACAAGACCCACATAGTCTTCACATTCACAACAACTAAAATAATTAATACTTTCCAAAGTAAATATTTATGTCATTGTATATATAAAATTCATCAATGGCAAAGTGTAAATAAAAATCCAGAAATAATCTTAATCAGATCATTTTTGAGGACCATGTAGATTAGGGTCTGAAATGGTCTTTTGATGAAATACCAAAGAAAGGACATTTGGGTAACCTTTATTCTAAAAGGTAGATATTTGAAATTTTCACAGAGTGTGTATGACTGTGGCCGCTATCAACAATAATAAAAATAAAATAACCTTAAAAATTAAGGGGGTGCCCGTACAAGAAACTTGGCTCGAATAATATGTATATAGTGTTAAGTATTGTACGGTGATACGGGACCCTCGTGTGCGAGTCCGACTCGCAGTTGGCCGCCTTTTTTTTCCCTGTGTTAGGTGTTGAGTGGTTACACAGTTAGGAAACAGTAGGATAAATGTTTGATATTTTTCCTAGCTATGACGTGGTGTTAAAATTTCATTTCAACTCAAATTTCATGATTTCATGAAATAGTCATTTATTAGGATTATAATTATGAACTAAGAGAGTTGTATTGTTGATCTTTTTAACCGACTTCACAAAAAGGAGGAGGTTCTCAAGTCGTCTGTATTTTTTTTTTTTTTTTTTTTACTGTTTGTTTCCTCAGAACTCCGTCGTTTATGAATTGATTTGGAAAATTATTTTTTTAATTGAAAGGATATACTTCCAGATTGGTCCTATTTGGCACACAGATAGTTATTATGACGTAGGTAACCGCTAAAAACAGATTTTTGAAGATTTAACCCCTTAAGGGGTGTAAAATAAAACTTCCTGTCTCTGTTGTTTTCATAGCAAGTAGTAGTATACGAATTGGTGTGGGGTAGGTACCACTAAAAAGTAAAAAATAAAAAACTTTTTTACAAAAAAAAACAACCGACTTCCAACAAAAAAACTTAAAAGTGAAAAATAACTTTAATTTCGGAAGCACATAACATAACATCACGCCTTGTTTCCTGGAAGGGTAGGGCAGAGGTGTACCTGTAGTACACCCACATTTAATATTATATTTAATTAAATTTCGGAAGTCGGTGGCCATAAACGAAAATACAAAACCAAAGACACCGACTTCCAATCGAAATCTGATTGTTGTTGATTGAAATCGAATTGAAATCAACATACAACCCGATGCTGACCTGAAAATTGCAAAAAACGTAAGATAATTTGAATTTCGCGGGCTACCCTGACGCTTTCGCCTTAAGACGCAAATATATGCCAGTCACCTTGAGTGGTTAGCTTGCGTGTTATGTACTGAGCTCACGCAACGCGTCGTACGTTTAGCCAGTAATAGGACTCGCCCATCAAGGAGCACTGTCCCCATTTTGCCGCATTACTAATTTATTATACACAAAACAAACGGTATTTTTATAATACGCGTATACTAAAAGATCAATAGTTAAATTATCTTTAAATTGGTCAAGGTTTCAGAAAAATACGCTTGGTAGATTTTGCGCCATTCCCAGTTTTTTATCCGCGTTAGACATAACTTTACAAATTAATTTCACTATGTAATATAAACATAATCTAAAATATTCACATATTAAGTTATTGTGAAAATGCTCTAATTTAACATATTTTTTTTTCAAATCATTAACACTACTCGTTTAGACGTGATCTTCAGTATAAAATCATTAAAAGTCTGTTACCGTCGCCTTAATGGGCCGACTCAATTGCTCATATTTCAGCTTTCTTTTTTCTTGAATTTGTCACGTTTGACCGTTGAGTTTATAAATAACTTACTGCCTTCTTAGCATATTATTTTTCTCTTAAGCAGGAATCCTTAGAAAATATCTGACTTGCCGCCTCTCTGAGGGCACATGGACAAATTACAACGTGATGAAAACTGAGGGCACGTGGACAAATTACAACGTGATGAAAAATGAAACTGTCGAAAATTCGGTGAAAAATGCTTTTGATTCATCGGTCAGTGTTAGGTTTTATCTTTATCAATAAGTATATGTGATAATAATTATAAGATTCGCGACTACAACAGATTAGTACATTACTGCAGCGGCCTGCAACAGGGCGTTGATGTACGAACGTGAAAATGTGGGCGGCGGCGAAGCCGAGGCACTCATACGTGAGTCCATCAATGACTGGTTGCGGCCAAGGCTTGTATAGTGCGTTTCTCAATTAATGCTCGGAAATTCAAACAAAGTAAATTGTTTATAAATTCCAGATTCAATGACGAACAACGATAATTTTTCACGCGCCAATGTATTCATTTGTTTTTTTTTTTTCAATAAACAGCTTTCTATTTGCAAGCCAGTTCGAAATTTAAATAAAACTTTTGATAATTTACCTCCTTGGTTGCCATGTTTCGGAGTAAAAGACCGTTCCATTTTTAAATAAATACATCTTTTAACCCACACCCAATACTCAATACTCAAATCTTTATTGCATTCCACAATGTAAGGTGGTAAACATTAGGGTATAGAACAATCGTGAATGTCGGGCACAGCAAAAGAAAGATAGTAGGTGGAGACGAGGGCTCACAGTTTATCTTTTAATCTAACTTATTCTAAAAAATATTTAGGTTTTGTGTATTTTACATGTGTTTTAGGGATAAATCATTAAAATATTCGGTTACACATTTTTCATGAAAAAATGGAGTTTTTTTTTCATTTCTTATTGTTTCGGGTAACTTATTATATAATTTTATTGACATTACCAGAGGGCCTGTGGAATGTATTTTTAAGCGTGATGTCACACCATTGCCTTATCACATAATTTTCAGTCTATCATTTATAGTCGCACCACACATGCATGCATGTTTTTTTATTATTAACATTAAAACGCTTGTATACAATTATTAGAAAGAAAGAAGTAAGAAAAATAATTTTATTCGTCACAGAAACACGTGCTTAGGAAAACATAGACTCAAGCAAGTAAAAATTTTAAAAAAAAACCTATCTACATTATAATCACGAGCACAAAAATAACAAATAGCACAATACACAAGACAACACATAACACAAGTAAGTTTTAACTGGTTGAGTCATAGTGACAGCACGGAAACGCTATGCTCCTGACATACTCCTTTTGCTTCGCCTACGTTCATACATCTAGTCATACGTCGCCTTTCACTCATCCTCTCCACATGACCAAACCATCTAAGCATACTCTTTTCAATCTTTGTCACTACATCTTCTTTTAAACAATTATATATACAACATTATTTTTAGTTTATGCGAAACCTAAATATAGTTTGTTCAGAATAAGGAACTGAATCGGTTTCAATAAGTGATGGAAAATGTTATCACCATTTATTACTTACAATACAATCGCCGTACGTTAGGTACCTCTGCCAAATTATTATCAATGAGCGCAAGACGACCCTGGAGGGCGCCGTTAGCATGTTTTTGTACTGACAACCAGTAACATAACAACCTTATAACTTTTGTTGATTCAGTTTTGAAATTTTGTACATAGATTCTTTACATAAAAATACTAGACACGTGTTTCGGGTTTCGTTCATACTAAAATTAATATTGTATAAATATAGATATATACATACAAATTCAAGAAAAAGAGGTAATTGAGATGACTCTACGCTATTTGTTTTGAAAATAACTCCGGAATTTCCGCTTAAGTGAATACCGACAGGTGGCCGTCCTGATATCAAAAGGAAGCGCATTCCAGAGAAGAATGAACTGAGTATGAAAGGAAGAATTAACAAAGTCAGAAGTATAAGAAGGATAGAGTAGGAGAAGATTGTTGGAAGAACGCAGATTTTTAGCGTGTGGTGAAGAACATAGATATGGGAAGTGAGACATAAGATAAGAAGGAGGGGTGGGAGACTTGAGAAGCGAGAAAAGACTGGTCAATGCACGCAAACTTCTTCTTTGGCGAATGGACATCCATTTGAGCTCAGACCTGTAGCTCGACACATGGTCATATTATTTCTTTAGATTGAATATGAACCGGATGCAATTGTTGACCAGTTTGTCTTATGTGAAATGCTTCTCCAAAAATTTGTTAATTTATGTGTTTTCCATTGATTTCCGTGCCCTGTGAATTGTGTTAACCTTTGCTTTAAGTAAGAGAGTAACAAGATGATATCTTATATTCAATTCAATTATTCATATAAGCAACAACATAATATGACTGCTGAACAACGCATACTCTCATCACCACTATAGATGAAACACGAATTCGGGGAAAAAAAGAGTCGGACTCGCGCACGAAGGGTTCCGTACAATTATTATCTAAGGTAAATTGCGGTTTACGATTTATGATGTATTAAAAAAAACTAATTACTAGATCTCGTTCAAACCAATTTTCGGTGAAAGTTTACATGGTAATGTACATCATATATTTTTTTTTAGTTTTATCATTCTTATTTTAGAAGTTACAGGGGGGACACACATTTTACCACTTTGGAAGTGTCTCTCGCGCAAAGTATTCAGTTTAGAAAAAAAATATTTTTGAAACCTGAATATAATTTTTGAAGACCTATCCATAGATAGGTACCCCAAACGTATGGGTTTGACGAAAAAAAAATGAGTTTCAGTTCTAAGTATGGGGAACCCCCAAATTTTATTTTTTTATTTTTGTGTGAAAATCTTAATGCGGTTCACAGAATACATCTACTTACCAAGTTTCAACAGTATAGTTCTTATAGTTTCGGAAAAAAGTGGCTGTGACATACGGACGGACAGACAGACAGACAGACAGACATGACGAATCTAAAAGGGTTCCGTTTTTTGCCATTTGGCTACGGAACCCTTAAAAGCTGCTTTAGGGGTTGTAGACGTGCACTAAAAATTGTTTTTTGGAAGCTCAACTACTGGGCGTGTCTAAATCTAACGAATCTTGATATTTGTATGCGAGCTTATTCTTAGAAAAGCGCTAGGAGTCTTTGGTCAACTGGACCAACTCCAAATGGACGCGCGGGATCACTCAACCCAATCACATTTTGAATTGGTCGACTGGACCTACTGCCCAATTTCATTATTAGTACATTCACGGAGTAAACCTGAATCTTTTAGTTTTATTTTAATGACTTAAAATATACCAATATTATTTAATTAGGTTTTAATTTACACTTACGCACCACACGTATTCACTAATACTAAAACTATAACTACTTTTTACTGTAATAATACCTAAATTAAGTGCACGAGCACCGCTAATATGCAACTACTACGTTGATTAGTATAATTTTATTCATATGTTCTTTTATCATTCTGTCTGTGATTTAATAGGTTGGGGAAATAGTTTCTTCGCATTTTTTAAGAAAATTCAAAACATTTTTTAATATAGTTTATTTACATTTAACTAAAGTATGTAGGTACCATTTTGTTCGATAACTTTTTGCCATCTTGTAGGTAGGGACATGATCCCTTTGCTATGGAAATTTTGGGAATTCTGATCAAAATACCGCGACAAGTAGTTTTGGCAGTCCTCTCGTGATGTTAACCTGACACTGCCTAAATAATTCTGAAGAGACCGAAACAGGTGGAAATCTGGAAATCGGATTGAAAACGCTTAAACCAAATTTGTGCTACTCTCACAGACACTGCTCTAGGTCCATAAACATCGCAATTTTTTTTCGCGGCTTGCGTTGCATTTTTCCTTTTTTGTAGTAAAATTATAAAATGTATCGAATTTCTTCATTAGAATCACTCATCTTGACAGTACGAAAAACAAATGAAAATCACAGATTTTTCCTAATTTGAATTTGGAATTATGTTCTTTAAAATTTAAACTTTCAATGATACCAAAACCAGCAAGTTCATACAAATATAATACGAAAAGACTTTTTCCCCAATATAAATAGTACATTTTTTTTTCTGTGTTATATTTGAGTATTACATTTATTTAATATTATCGATATAAAAAGGTTTGTCTTGATTTAACTTAAACGTGTCTAATTTAAAAAGGCTTTAGATTTTGATTAAGAATAAACGTTTAAACCTAATTGAATTGCGTTTTAATATACCTATTTTGACTAACCAATTTTGCGCTCGACTGTATCCACTGGTAGCTTTAAACAATACATGTTTTTATGTGGGTTCAGTTAACGAATAAAAATACAGAAAATAAACTATGTGATCAAGTGGACCCGCGGGTCCAGTAGCGACTGGGTCCATCTAACCGAAGACTACTATATTTAAATATATAAAGCATTTAACGACATCATAGTCATAAGCTTAGAAGCCTTATTCCTGTTAAAGTAGTTAGAGTTTAGGACCACACACTAAGGCTAGGCATGAACACGCATTTAAATAATAAAATTAAATATTTAAATTACACATAAACAAAAGGTAAAGTATGTATAGGTACTTTGAATTATACATAATGACTGGTATAATAAATTAGCTTTGTAATTAACGAGTGTACAGTAGATAATAAAACTACGCTTAAGTACCAGACTAATAATAATATATAAAGGTGTTATTATAGCCTTATCGAGGTATGGAATAGATTTAACTATTTGTACTGTGCGATGCCACAAGTTTGCTTCTGTGTTACATAAAGCAAACAATGTATTTCCTTTTTGTCTTGACTGACAGACTAATAAGGACAGTATTTAATACGGATAACAACTAATTGAAACGTGTACACTCACGATACGGCTGGTCCATAAATTCAAGGTCACTCAGCGAGCTATGGAACGGGCTATGCTTGGAGGCTCTCTGAGGGATCGAATCCGGAACGAGGTGATCCGGGAGAGAACCAAAGTTGTCGACATATAGACCACAGAATAAGCAAGCTGAAGTGGCAATGGGCCGGCCATATTAGCCGTAGAACCGATGACCGTTGGGGTAGACGTGTTCTTGAGTGGAGACTGCGATTCGGCAAACGTAAGGTAGGACGCCCTCAGGCTAGGTCGGGCGACGACTTTCGCAGGGTGGCTGGTGGCAGCTGGATGAGAGTTGCCGAGAATCGAGCTGAATGGTATGCAATTGGAGAGGCCTATGTCCAGCAGTGAACTGCTATGGGCTGTGATGATTATGATGATGAACAAATAATTGTTACCCGTATTAAATACTGTCCTTATTAGTCTTGTGTAGTTCGCGAACGAACTAGGTTGTAAGAGCGCTCCCACAGACGAATTAAGCGAACTAGTTCCTTTTTGTTTTTTTTTTTGTTTTGAAACCCAGGGTAAAGGGTTAGGTTTATGGTATCATTGGGAACCCGAACCTCTATAGTTTTCTTACTCTAAGGTGCAGGATCACCTTAATGAGGGTAATTAGGTAAATGTGATACCCTCATTATAGTGGTCACGTCACTACTACCGCTCACTTACTGCACATGATGCATATGCGCTTCTCATCGTTTTCATTGCTCTTTTCATCCTAAAATTAAAATATTACGGGTACAATGTGAAGAAAAAAAAAACAGCAAAATAGGTACTTTAACAAACGAAAGAGCAGGAGCAGGTGGCAAAGCGGACGAGTGATCTGCCTTTCTGGTTCGAGATGGGAGCTGACGAACTTAAAGAACGACCTAGTTCTCTAAGTCCCGTATTACAGAACGTCACTCAATACTCAAGCATTACTTAAAATTAGTTTCAACCAATCAAATGCTTAAAGTAATGCTTGAGTATTGAGTCATCATTTCAGCCGAAAGACGTCCACTGCTGGACATAGGCCTCCCCCAAAGACGGGAAGTTTGCCATAATCGCCACGCTTGGCAGGCGGGTTGGCGATCGCAGAATGGTTTTAAAAATGCGTAGAGAACGCTGGTGCCCATTCTCTAGTAAGTCCCTTAGTTGCCTTTTATACGACATCCACGGGAAGAAATGGGATGGTGCTATTCTTTACGTCCGGCACCAAACGGAACTACACAACAACATAACTAACATTTCATTATATTTTCATTGAATACAGTACGATTTGATATGGAAGTAATATTATAAATAGAACAATATCTGAGAACAATGTAGGTTAATGTGTGAAAAGTATACCACAATGTGTAGAGTAGGTAATAATAGCTACCACATTTTGATAAGCAAGTATTTCCATAGTAGGGCCCAATAAAAGTAGGGCAAATAGGGATCAATAAGTACCAAAGTAATTATGAGTAGAGTAAAAACGAGTGTCTTTTGCTTACCCGCAGTTCAGCCCGCGAAATTCAAATTTTCTTACCTTTTTTGCAATTTGCAGTTCAGAGTCAGGTTGTATCTTGATCAAAATATGATTCGCGACTACTTATAACAAATACATTTTAAAGAATTAGAATCATTAATAAAGGGTTTTTCAACAAGAACTTTGTTTTTTTCAAACAAATAAAACAAACAATTTATATGAAAATGATTCAAATTTTTATTGTAATAGAAAGAGTAAGGTTTGGAAAGGAAAAATGATGTCGGACATGTCCACCACGACCACGCTCACAGATGTCGATGGTTTGCCATAATCGCCACGCTTGGCGCGGGTTGGCGATCGCAGTATGGTGTTACACTGCATGGAGAACGCTGCTGCCCATTCTCTAGTAATTAGTCCCTTGGTCGCCTTTTACACCCACAAGAAGAAATGGGTTAGCGCTATTCTTTACGTCCGGCACCACACGGACGCATAAGCATAATCAGCCTATAATGTTCCCACTGCTGGGACTCAGGCCTCCTCTCTTCGAGAGGGAGTGGGCTGTAATCTACCACGCCCAGTGCAGGTTGATAGATATCACATGTCTTAAAATTTTTGATTCTAGGACATGCCGGTTTCGTCACGATGTTTTCCGTCACCGTTTTCAGAGCAGTGGTGATGAATTTATTTACACAAAGTAAAGCGTGTCCGTATGGATTGAGGAGCCATGTCCCATATTTAAACGAGGGTACTACCAATATTTAGTAGTAAATTAGCTGATTTTGTAGGCCCGATCCTGAAATTTGTAGTAAAACCGTTAAAAAGTTATAGGACGTTTAAGGTGGCTCCTCAATCCAGACATCTGGATTGTGGAGCCACCTTAGAACTCGAAAACTAGCCAACAGTCTTTTTGAAAATTTGGTAGGATTTAGTAGTGTTTATGCGTAATCTGTACAAAAAAAATGGGTTTTGTACAGCTGAATTTGAGGTGGCTACAATGCTTTGATTTTTCATAAAAATCCATAATTTTCACCACGCTGTTTCTCGGAAACTTATCAACCGATTAAAACGTATTTTTAGTATAATTTAGTAGTAAATGAGTTCTAATTTGTAGTATAAAAATAAAATGGAAAGACTATACAATTTCGGTGATACAACACATTTTATGTGGCTCCTCAATCCTGACGGTCTAGAAAAAATATATGTTCGTAGCTACTAAAGCAGTTGATCAAATTTGATAAAAATAGCACCAATATTTAGTAGAAATTTCTACTAAATATTGGCATCATCAAACATTCTACACACTCAGTATTTCAAAAGATATTAATAATATAAACATTCCTTAACAATTTTGTGTATATGGTGACTATAAAAAATTCAAACTATGAATACATAATTTTATTTGCTTATGACATTCTACGAGTACGAGTACCTACATGTAACCTTATTGTTGTTTTAGATTAAATGAGATAACTAGCTTTTGTCCGCGGTTTCGCCCGCGTGAGTATCTGAAAATATCTCACGGGAACGTACTACCGGGAATAAAAGTACCCTGTGTGTTAGTCAGGACTTTTATTTTTATTTATATAGAATAGATAATATATAAGATATATATCATTACGTACAACAAAAATCAATTTAACTAATGAAATTAAATTCAGAATTATTTTATGATTCTAAATTTATTATTGTTTCGCTGTTATTTTTCACAACATTATTGCTATGGCAATGTAAAGAATGTAATAGACAAACATTAGATGAGGAAAGTGAGAACAGTGGTGGCCCAGTGGTAACGGCCCCAACTTACGAGTTGTAGGTCGTGGGTTCGAACTTAGACAGGCGCTTTACTTTTTGTAAATAATTTCATCACCACTGCTCTCAAAACGGTGAAGGAAAACATCGTGAGGAAACCATGTCCTAGAACCAAAAATTCGAAGACATGTTACGTACACCAACGAGCACTGGGCCCGCGTGGTGGATTACGGAATGTCACTTCCATATGGATAGTCAGTTTTTTTGCTAAGATGATTATGAAACCAAAATTCGCAATAGTACCAAACAACCAAAATATTATCATATAATTACTTACGGTTCAAAGTTGTAAGGGAGAACATATAATATTTTTCAACTACAATGTTTAGTATTTTCTTGGGATAAATTCATCCCAACTACGGAACTCTTCATTGTGCACTTAGCTGGTATTTTGTGTCTCATTATATCTGCGCCAGTTTACGTTGTATGTTCTTTCATGGCGTCAAGTTTACTGGGCATTCTGTATCACATCTCTCTCTTTTGTTGCACGTACCAGTGACAAGAACCATCTATACAAAACTCGTACAGATTAGACGGGCCGTGTACACAATTAGACTTGCCAGGAAGGAAGTTGAAATCGATAGATATAAGACAATTTAGGACAATCCACTTTTAGTTTATTTTTATTTTTTTTCTTTGTATTTATTATTGTGTTCATTATTGTACTGATTGGTTTAGAATCGCATCAAATCATAGTTTGAATTATTTATGGTCACCCAATTCACAAAATTGTAAAGGAATGTTTAAATTATTAATATCTTTTGAAATACTGAGTGTGTAGGATGTTACATGGGTGCTATTTTTATCAACTGCTTTAGTAGCTACGAACATATATTTTTTCTAGACCGTCAGGATTGAGGAGCCACATAAAATGTGTTGTATCACCGAAATTGTATAGTCTTTCCATTTTATTTTTATACTACAAATTAGAACTTATTTACTACTAAATTATACTAAAAATACGTTTTAATCGGTTGATAAGTTTCCGAGAAACAGCGTGGTGAAAATTATGGATTTTTATGAAAAATCAAAGCATTGTAGCCACCTCAAATTCAGCTGTACAAAACCCATTTTTTTTGTACAGATTACGCATAAACACTACTAAATCCTACCAAATTTTCAAAAAGACTGTTGGCTAGTTTTCGAGTTCTAAGGTGGCTCCTCAATCCAGATGTCTGGATTGAGGAGCCACCTTAAACGTCCTATAACTTTTTAACGGTTTTACTACAAATTCCAGGATCGGGCCTACAAAATCAGTTAATTTACTACTAAATATTGGTAGTACCCTCGTTTAAATATGAGACATGGCTCCTCAATCCATACGGACACAGTAAAGCGCCTGCCTGGGTTCGTACTCAAGACCTACAATTAGGAAGTCGGGGCCGTTACTACTGGGCCACCGCTGCCCTTTTTTTCAGTAAATCATGAAAATTTCTGAAAAGAACAGGAAATAAAAAAGTTGGGTAAAAAGTCAGTTATTACGAATAGAAGTAAAGCGTTATCAAAATTGGATAATTAAAATAACAGAAATATAAAATGTAGATTCAGTATTATACCCGAGTCTCGTTAGCTTGGTAATAGTGGTCATTGACCCACCTTGAGAGATATTAGGAAAAAGGCAATGACCGCTATTGCCATGCTAAAGTGACTCGGGTATAGTTCATATTAAGGCCAATCTACGAAATAAAGTTCACCATCATCGCCAAGTATTAGAAATCAGTGGAGATAAAGTTGCAAGCAAAAGCGTCCTACACAGAGTTTCACATACAAACTACATAAACTTTTAATTTAATTATAATATATTGGTAATATCCAGTAATGCAAACAAGGACTTGCTCGGCGAGCTACCAGATTGGGATGTTCATGCATTGAGAAAAACGGAGGATAAACAAGTTGATTATCAGAGACTTTTGATGAATTAATTTGAGAGAACCTAGATTTTAAGACAAAAGACTAACTGGTTAGTTTGTGTTTTATCTATTGTCAAAGACTTATTTCTACCCAACGACTTATATAGTTGTCCCTACCAAGTTTACTGTAATCTGGTCCTAAGCCAAGACGGGAAGTAGTCAAAAGTTCAGACTGTCAATAAAAGTAAATAATATATCACGAGAAACTTGGTTATAAATCTTTCTGCAGACGAGTTGTTACACCACACACGAACCTGTTTAAGTGATATACGTGCATCAATGCTCTTCATATTAAATCTCATAAGTAGTGATCGCCTAATGGTGTGACTGTCGGACTGCCAAGTCATATTCCTACCTAGTCATATTATACCTCTGACTTTTCGGATTCATGTGCATATTGTATTTATCACTTGTTCAAAAAACGGTGAATTAAAACATCGTGAGGAAACCCGGATGCCTCAGAGATATATCTCGACGGCTTGTAAAACCAAGTCATGGGCGACAAAATTTACAAAAAAATAGAATTGATTCTAGTTGCCCCTTCCAAAAGGTAGTTTCGTATGGAGAAGAATGGGCAACAAGCTCCACCGTTACTCTTTTAAAAACAGTTTTATAAAACCAAACTTTTACAGAATTAGAATCATTAATACATCTTTCTAAGTTAGGTTCCACTGAATTACTGTTGCATGAAATCATGACATATTGGGGAACAAATCTAACTTAGAGATATGTACTAATGATTATAATTTAACTTAAAAACTCTGACACCAAGTTAGTTCACACGAAAAGGAAAGATCTTAAATCTGAAACAATTTATTTTTATTTTTCTGAACGTACTTTTCTTCAGTCACTTGGATGTGGGGCACATGAGCACATCTTAACATCTTTACACTATCTTCATTCAAAAATGTACCCAAGACCTATCCTCAAACGTCTCAAAACCATGGCCACCACCAACCGCGTCCGCAGTATCTTAGTACAAGTGCATCGAATTAAATTCACGATTAGCATACGTAATTACTACGCTTATCGGCGGCTTAATTGCGCCGTAATGAATCAACTGACGGTTCTTATAGTGTACGTTACCTACTTACTTTCAGATACCTTTATATTTTACTCGGTAGAAGTATTTTCCTGGTGTACCTATTGCGGAGGGGCTCGTGGCTACAGCCGTACGGGTTGATCGAAGGTTAGGGTAAGCTTACCGTGGTCGGTTTAGGATGGGTGACCAGCCATTACATATTACATAACGAGACACCTCCGTGCCTCGGAAAGCACGTTAAGCCGTCGACGTCGGTCGCCGCTGTCATTCGTGAATCTTTGACAGTACTTATGGGGTGGGTGTGAGAAGCCCAAAAATCCGGGAACCAGTCTTATTAAGGGGTATCGTGTTACCCAGTCACTGGGTTGTGGAGGTCAGATAGGGCTAGGCAGATTGATTTTGAGGTGTACCTACTATTGCGGAAAAGTAAAGTTTTAGATTCTTTGGGCGTAGCGTTTTGTTGGCAGTTCACATAAGTCGATCGAGGTAGAGAATGCGATTTGGCAAGGTCTGTACTTCTGCAGTTAGCCTGATTGCCGGCCACTGTAGCCGTGGGCTTGCGGACGGTGAGCGATGGGTAGCTCGCCGTCCGATAAGGACTAGGCCCGGGTCGACGGCGAGTTGTATTCCACGCGCGCGCCTTAAAGAGATGTCAGCACCAACTGATGCAGTCTGATAGGTCCAATGCCTGCCAGGGTTGCGAGTTTGTTCGAAAGAGATATCGTGGCCCTGGCACACAGGCGTTTGAAGGAACACGGGTGGGTTTTAGTCAGTAAAAGACGACACGCCCTTTCGCAGAAATTATTTGATAATTTCCCACCCAAAAACAAAAAAAAACGTAAGCAGTTTTGAAGAGTTTGGTGTGCTTACAGGCTTGTAAGTAAATGACGTAGAGGATACAGTATTTTGATCTCACGAAACAATGCGCGTTTAAAATTTGTAGGCCCGATAGCGCACGGTCTAGCACACGTGCAGTGTCCAGTTAGGTGCAGCGTGCAGATGGAGCAGCGTGTACGTTTTTAGAGTTGTGCTCAGGTTTAGGATTTTAGCATCACTCCACTATTTACCGTTGAGATCCTTCACAACGCTACAACACCCACATACATACCCCCCGCACCAAACATACACTTCTGACCTCGCCATTGTTTCGGACGGTACCGAGAGCTCCTGCGCTTGCACACACATTCTTCAGAGTGTTTGTACTCTTGGTTACCACAAGTAAAGCGCGCGTGGCTTCGTGAGACAAAAACACAATAGGAAGAAACTTAACTTGCCTGACTGTTCCTAAATTACCCTCACCATCATCATCATAATTTCAGCCGAAAGACGTCCACTACTGGACATAGGCCTCCCCCAACATTTGGGGGGTTTGCCATAATCGCCACGCTTGGCGGGTGGGTTGGCGATCGCAGTATGGTGTTAAAATGCATGGAGAACGCTGCTGCCCATTCTCTAGCAAGTCCCTTAGTCGCCTTATTTAAAAAAAAAGGTTTATGGTAGTACCTTGTACAACTTTTACAGTATATCTTACTTAAAGACCTCCCCCCTTCCCCCCTCTCTCCTCTCCGGAGGGGGGGGGGGTATTTAAATTACACTAGGCTGGTAAAATTTAAGTTTTTCTTCATTTTGCTTATATCAGCTTACCCTATCAATAATCATGTCTATAATGCACATCCTCCTCTCAATTTCTGTTCACGAAATCACTCCGATTCCGTGAAAAGGGAACAGGAAGTGACATCTTGAGCTTGGAATAAGTACATACATAAACTCACGCCTTCTTCCCATGGGGGTAGGCAGAAACTATAGAACGCCACTTGCTACGGTCCTTACATACTCATTTTGCTTCGGCTACGTTCATAAAACTGGTCATACACGCACGCCGGTTGCGAGTACTACGCACCTGACCTTTCTGAGGAACATCACCAATTTGGTCACTATTTATGTCCTCCTAGGGCTCCTCTCCTGGCGTTTCCACTCACGTACCTCTGCTTTATAAATACCTTTTGTTAGTCGCCTTTCACTCATCCTCTCAACATGACCAAACCATCTTAGCATACTCTTTTAAATTTTTGTAAAGTACTTTTCTGCTTTTAAACTGCACCGTTGCCTTATCACCTCATTTTTGGAAGAAGTAAGTACTTTTAATAGCATGGAATTAGTAATTGTACTTTATAATAGCATGAAATTAGTGTACTCATGAAATTAGTAAGTACTATACAGGGTGTTAAAGAAATTGCGTGCCATAGCTTAGGGGTAGGTTCAGTATCGATAAAGGATGCTCACAAAAAAAAAACCTATTTTTTTTAAGTACCTATTTTTTTTTTTGTTTTTTCTGGCTTCCTTTATCGATACTGAACATACCCGTAAGCTATGGCACGGAATTTCTTTAACACCCTGTATAGATAGGGGGCGAATTTCGACCATAGGGCGACCACTAGTAATGAATAATTATTCGAATAAATATTTAAGAATTTAGCTTTTTTAAATGTGGTTAATTTCTGTCGCTGCTCAGTTATGTGAGGTGAGGTGTCAGATGTTACACATCATAGGCGAAGACTGTAAGGCTTGCTGGTTTTTTTCTTTTCACCCTCAACGTAGGTAAACGTGGCCATAGTGGCGCATGAGTGTAGCAAAACATACTTACAACGCGCTTGGCATATTATTAAACCAACTGACGACTGATCCAATAACAATTTTAATAAATGGTCTTACTTTCAAACCAGTTCAATCATAATAACATTGCAACTTATTGAGATATTTCCTGCTCAAATTACGCACCTAATAGTAATTTAACAAAATATCACGTTTAATTACGAAATCATAATACTACAGCCTCGCAATGGAGACACGCCTTACGCAAAACTGAGTGCAGTAACTTTGTTGCGTGCAGCATTTATTTATTGTTTTGTTTTGTTTTTTATTGTGGGTTCATTCAGTCTCTTGTTCATTCATAGAGTTGACTTGAAGTATTTATTTGCATGTTTTAGTAAGAAGTTGGTACTTCAGACATGTTGCTTATATTATTTTATTTTTTTGTTTTGGTCAGTAGGTTGGCAAGTTTTAATTTTAATTTTAATTTTGTTTCTAAATTCCATTGCTGTTACGAACGAAATCATGTAACATGAAAGTATTGACCAATCCTAATGACAATTAAGCCAATAATTCCCAATATACATCACATTAAATTACGCAATCATAACTCTGTTTCGGTCAAATCGCGCGACGCTGCACGCCACATGGCCGAACGCAGTAACTTTGTCTCGTCGTCTATTCGTTAATTTATTTAATTTGCAGCTCTGTATATGCGGTGTTCTAATTGCTCGGGTGCCGTTCGCCCACTTATCATAATGTCTCGCAAATCACGACACTGCGGGAATAAATCTAGCGTCGATAGGACTTGGCCACTGGTCTGCTAGGGTTGAGTTGTGCTTGAATAGTTGGGGTGCTGAAATTTAAATAATGTTTTTGACATTAAATTGACTTTGCTCAGATAAGTATAATTATTATAATGGGTAAGCTTGGCTCTGGATAAATAAGATCTATGTGAAATCTTGCGTTTTCACGCCAAAGACGGTAGGTACTACAAGTCGGTATATTTTTTTTTGTTAGCCTACTTTGTGTCCCAGTGCTAGTCAAAGGCCTCCCCTTTTTCCTTCCAAACCTCTCCATTCTGTGCGATGGTGTAGTCAATAACAGAACTAATCAATTCTGTACTTTTATTGCTCTTGCTTCGTCAAAGATACAATTATGGCAAGTTTTGCATACGGAAAATTATGTAGGTAATTTGGGTTTTTACACAGCTGTGAAAAACTACATAAGAAGCGAAAACGTCTGTTATTTTACTGACTAATGCTTAAAAATCTACTTCAACAAAGAAATAATTAGTCTAATTTCTCTCTTTAAACTCCTGATAGCCCTACAAAATCCAGTTACGCACAAAAATGGAGCTGGGCGCACGCGAATTTCTAACATAAATCGCAAACGACTCCCCATCGGCGCGCACGCAGCGTACAGCGGCCACCGCAGTACTTTATTATGTATCAACACGAAATTATTATACAATCAACGCTATTAGCGATAACATTCAATTTGCATCTCATCTTAGAAACTAATCTTTATTAATTTTAATTAAAAATATTGAGGTTTTTTGGTATAATTAAGTTTCAGATTTTAATAAGCGTGGGTATTATGCAAGCCAATTTAATTAAAACAGCTTTTAACGCTGTTATTAGTTTTTTATTTAGAAAGTTAGCTGCTATTATCCCTGATGCATGCGTTAGATAAAAGTGAAGGTGGTACACTCAATGTTAAGCAAATCTTTCAGTACCTACAAAGAAATAACAGGCTTCAAAGAAGTTATTAAATTTCGAGTTTGCTTCAGAAACCGATGTTCATCTAACAACCTTCCAGCGCCTTACATAGTTTATCGATCTACGCCGGCTACATGCTATAAATGATCAAATATACACTGAATATCCTTCCTCTGTATTTACGTAGTACATAGCCTACACAAAACACCCACCTTGTACGTTGAGACTAGAAATCTATGCCTACAGAGGGGCTAGGCCGAAAATTATTGGGGGGTGGGAGGTTGGTTGGCGGAGGGGTTGGGGCCAGCCGTCGCCGGCCTGATATGTGACCGGAGAGTCTTGTTCAACAAACGATGACGATGATTTAAGCTCAGGCGTTTTAAGTGTATTACTGGGAGAAATCCGGCTTTTGGGCTTGGGCTTAGATTTGAGTGAGCCTGCTATTATGGGGGGAGGCTTCTCGATTTATGTGTGCCTGTCCATTTGACGGCGGGGCCGTTGGAGTCGGGAGTTGCGACGTCATTTAGTTAGTGGCCGCTGGTACAAAAAATATTTTATTTTGTTGGAGATTTTTTTTTTCGATAGCACCTAATGTTAAAAAAAAATATTACAAACAATTTTTATTTTCTAGAATAGTGACGGGAGGGTACAAAAAAAATAAATGAAAACAAACCTCATTTCAAAGTCATAGAAATGAGTTCCAGTTTTAAAATAATAGCTTTCAGCTAATTATGGCATTACCAAAATAAATTTATACGAATCTTAAAATATTGTTCTGTGGCGCAGAAACTTAATTAAAAATACTTTAAATATGTAATTCAATGAACCACAATTGTATTAAAATTATTCCTTTCTACGTAATCACGCGTTAATGTGCAAGATTAATAAGTTTTAAGTGCATTCAAATGTTTATTACACTAATTAAACACACACTGTTATTTGTTAACAGGTCAGACACAGCATCAATTGATATAAAAGAAACAATTAAAAATTACTTTTTTCACTCTTCACATTTACTTACTGTACCTATCCTTATTAAAAGTACACAAAAAAAACAATATTTCAATGACGTCATAAAATTAAATTAAATCATGCATCAAGATGACCTTGTAACCCTCACGTGCCTGCTACATAGTTACATACACCGCTACTTGTGCCTATAGCACTGATCGCAGCTAATGTGTTTGCGTGGAAACCGGGAGGTCATCTGCTTTCCTGGGAAGGAAAATTGGGATTTGAATACGAGAACCTTCTACCATGATCCATTTTAGTTAATAATGATGATTCATCGAAAATGTGTGTGTAGTTATCATGGTGGTGGCTTGTGATGTGGAGAATGGTAATGTCGTAAGAAGAAAAGTTTCTTAAGTTTTTGTATGACGTTGTTCGTTTGTTGTTTAAGGGTAAGTAAACCATTGGCGCCAAAGCTAAAAAAAAATCGACATAGCATCGCTTGCTATATTAAGATATAATACAATAAGATTTTTCTAACGAAAACACTAGAAAAAAAAAAATACAAAAAAAAAAAAACCGACTTCCAAATAAAACACTACAAAGTGAAAAATAACCTTAATTTCGGAAGTCGGTGTCTTTGGATCTATATTAATGTTTTGCCATCGACTTCCGAAATGAAGGTTATTTTTCACTATGTAGTATTTTTTTTTTAAGTCGGTTTTATTTTTTTTTGTAAAAAGGTTTTATTTTATTTTTTTGTGGGTCAATTTGCATTTAAGTATCTAAGTTACAATAGCCTAATTTCAACTGCTCATCACCTTTTACAAAATATTGCTTTTCCCGATGCAGGGGCGTTAATAGTTGAGGAATTCGCCTGGTAAGAACCAGGAGAACTGATGGTGACATCATCCTATGCATTGTGATGAGCATAAATTGCTAAGCAACCATATTAATTTAATTTAATTAAAGTGACTAATCGAATCGTTACAGTGAAATACTTATTATTAAGTAGTTCCGGTGGCCATCTGTGGTCTTCATCATCAGTTCCACTTCACTAAACGGTGCTTTCCAAGTGCAAATGCATGAGTTACTATAAAAAAATACTGAAAACGATATAGGTGTGCCGAGGTTTGCCCTCAATTTCCATAGGATACCCTCATCAGATTGTGACTTGGTGACAATGGGACCACCTCGGGTGCATACCCTTTCAAACAAAAAAAGAATTTTCAAAATCGGTCCACAAATGACGGAGCAATCGGAGAACAAACATTAAAAAAAAGAAAAAACATACAGCGGAACATTTAATCTCCTCCTTTTTGGAAGTCAGTTCAAAAGTTACAAACTATTCTTGGTTGTCTACCTCGTTGGTCGCAAGGTGCTGAGCATGACGTTTTGTGTTCGATTCCCCAGGTCAGGCAAAGTGTTATTGGGGTTTGCCCTCGCGAATTTCTCAGTAGCAACCCGGAGTCAAGATTTGTGCCCGATTGATGGCAATAGGCTCGCCTCCTATTGCATGGGAGGTATGAGGCTGTATTATAGGTACACCTCTGCCTAACTCTTCGGGGAAAACAGGCGTTTTTTCGACATTTATTTATCAATAATTATGATCATAAAAAATAATAAGTCGCACATACATTTCTTGCTTTTACACTTTTTTTAAGAGAGTTGCCATGATGTGTTCTAAAAATTACTAGAAAGCACTCTAGGCATTAATTTATTGTCTACAGTTCATACGAAACGGACGTTGTCGAAACGAATCGATAACGGGTTACTGGCTTAACAAATTCCAATACTGAAGAAAAAAAAATATTCAAACTTGGAACAGCGTTGGTGTATCAACTGTCTGACCACCATAGTGTGGATCTGTTAAGGGGGCGTACAATGGTACACTAGCGCCACTCCTTTAAAAAAGTATTATCTCGTGACTGAGAATGAATTATGAATAACGGCTAATAAGGACCCTCGGTAAGTGTGTCTAGAATTTAAAAAAAATCTCTTTTACAAAATTTCATATTGAGACCAGGGTCCGTACAACCCCGGTTAACGGTAACCCATTCAATGGGTTACCTTTATCATGATGTAATTCATTGAAGGGGTTTTATACTAGAAACCCATTGAAAGGGTTACATGGTAACCCATTCAAACCCATTGAAAGGGTTACATGGTAACCCATTCAATGGGTTCTATACCTACTTGAAACCCAGTAACATAAAAAAATCATAATACGAGTACTATGTTAATTCGATTTCCGCCCAGCACGCGTAGCATGACCAATTCTATCTCTATTCTACCCAGGGACCATTTTGGTTACCATTTTAGAAAAACCCTATCGAAAACCCTTTCAATGGGTAACCAAAATGGTCCCTGATTGAGATACGAAGCAACAAAATTCGATCTAAAGAAAAGCGGCCACTTCCCTCTAGATCGTATTTTGTTGCTTCGTGTCTCAATATGAAATTTTATGAAAGGTATTAGAAAATTCTAGACACACTTACCGAGGGTCCTTATTAGCCGTTATTCCTAATTCCTTCTCAGTCACAAGATAATATTTTTTTAAAGGAGTGGCGCTAGTGTACCGTTGTACGCCCTCTTAAGGGGCTACGATATGAAATGCATGTTGTTCTTTCTGTTTGCGTATGTTGTCTATGTGAATGCTATGCGCCAGACTTTGGTTACAAGTTCATATTGACACTTAACTTTGTTATGTTATTCTTAGTTGCTACACTTCAAATCTTAAACTTCTTGTCACCGTCCCATAATATGTCTAAAAAATGTGTGAAGGCCCTACAATAAATAACAATCAGATATAAAACCAATCAGGTATAAAAACCTACTAGCTTATACTTAAACACCTATTTAAAATTTTAAGTTACAAAAGCACATCCCAGTCATACTCAATCCTTCTACAGAATAATCCCGAATCTGTAAATTCGATATTGAATTTTTCTCGAGTTAATCTTGTATTCAAATTTTAATTATATCATTCTTGCGTTTGAATAAAAACGAATTCATTTCGTTTCGTCGGTGAATAATAATGTTCGGGCGAGTCGACGCTTGAATTACAGAGGGCGTGTGTCACACCGAAGTGTAATGATTATCGTAGAATAGAATAGAATAGAATACTCTTTATTATGTACACCATAAAAGTTACAGATATAAATGTTTAAATTTTTACATACTCGTATGGTGACACAGTGGGCGGGGGGGTATCGTACGATGTGTTGAAACATTTCGAGAGGTTTTTCTTATATTTTGGTATGTTTATTGATGTTGAGGACTGTGATGGTTATATTTTAACTACTACTACCAAACAAAACACACAACCCCCCCCCTACTAACAAATGAGTTACTAGATTAAATAAATGAAATTAAATTGAATTTTAACTAGTTTTAGAATCAAACGAAGCTCTATTTCATATTCTTGTTTTTATCTACTCACGCAGTGTCTTCAGTTGTAGTCCTACTTACTTACTCGAAACATAATTGATATGCTTCGAGAGGGAGTGGGCCGTAATTCCTAACGGGGGCCAGTGCGGGTTGGTAGATGTCACATGTCTTCGAATTTTTGGTTCTAAGACATGTTGGTTTCCTTCACCGTTTTGAGAGCAGTGGTGATAAAATTATTTACACTAAGTAAAGCGCCAGCTTGGGTTTGAACCCGCGACCTACAACTCGTAAGTTGGGGCCGATACCACTGGGCCACCACTGCTCTAGATAACTAGGTACTTTAGAATAACTAAGAACAAATAATTTTACGATTCAGACCGAAAACTGTATTGAATCGCACTCGCAGTGTGCAATTTTGATAACCGATGCTAGATTCTTCTCACGATAAGTTTTGCAATAGGACAATACAAGCTAATATTATTTTGTGGTACCTTCTGGACGAAGAAACGACAGCGTTTGTCAGAAATGAGATCTGTCCGAGAACCAAGGTAAACGACGTAGCCTGAAGAATTGCCAAGCTAGCAGGTGAGCACATTGCTCGCAGAACAGATGGCCGATGGGGCCGAAAGATCCTGGAGTGGCGACCGCGTTCCGGAAGACGAAGCGTTGGAAGGCCTCCCACAAGGCGGACTGAAGACGTTGTGAAGGCCGCCATCCGCTGGATGCGAGAAGCACAGAAAAGGTTGAAGTGGAGATGCTTGGGGAGGCCTACGTTCAGCAGTTGTCGTATTTCAGCTGAATTGATGACCTCCTAGACAAAATAAACCAATGTTACTGCACCGTGTAACACACAAAGTTATGGAGATCAACAATTAATTCCTGTGTCTGTATCCGGAAAAGCACTTTTCATGACCTCGTATGCATATTGAAATGATGCCGTATGATTACGTTTAGAATATTAAAATATCCGGGACTTGCTATCAGGTCTAGCCTGACAGCTAAGTCCTGACTATGATTGTCACAATACTAATTTCTGCCTATTTTCATTTGGGTCACCGAATACAGGCAGTACCGAATTTATTGAGAGGGCTACATTAGCTGCTACGAGTATTTTGGTAAGTCAGTTATTATAATTATTAGTTAGTTACGTTTCATTTAGTTAAGGTGATTTCTCAGCTGTAGCCCGCGAATTTTTTTATTCGAGTTAGATTTGTTTCTCAATGTTATAATTTCATGAAAAAGTAATTCAATGGAACAAATCTAACTTAGAGAGTTGAATTAATGATTCTAATTCTATAAATACATATTGATAGAGTCGCGAATCATATTTTGATCAAGGTACACACGTTTACACATCAAGCTATACATTTCCAGTTTATGCTGACCTCTCATTGTACGGAAATCCTATACAATGCGAGATCAGCTTACACTGGAAATGTATAGCTTGATGTGTAGCCGTCTGTACAACCTGACCCAGACCTGAAAATAGCAAAAAACGTAAGAAAAATTGAATTTCTTGGGCTACAATAATTGGGGATTTGCGCTAAGGTAGCCCGCGGAATTAAATTTTTCTTAAGTTTTTTTTGAAATTTGCAGGTCTCTGTCAGGTTGTACCTTGATCAAAATATGATTCGTGACTATAACATTATGTATTTATAGAATTATAATCATTAGAATCAACAATACAACTAACTCTCTTTGTAGCATCCTATTGAATTACTATTTCATGAAATACTCATTCAATATAGGATTCTATGAACTTTGAGAGTTGTATTGTTGATTTGAATGATTATAATTTTGTAAAGTCATATTTGTTACGGCCGCGAATCATATTTAGATCAAACATACAGCCTGTTACTGACCTGCAAGTTGCAAAAAACTTAAGAAAATGTTAATTTCCCGGGCAGATTCATTCACAACTTTGGTGATATTGGGCCCTATAGAGTTCTTCAATATAAAGTACTTATGCAGGAGACAGGAATTCCATGATTTACTTTGGCTGACATGGCCCTATTCATGAATCTCGAGATCTCGCAAAAACTGATTGAGTCGTAAAAATATGGACATCGCACAGATTATTATGCCTTTAATTGTCAAAGGGAGCACAAACTCGTCATAATCTACGCGGAAGAAGTCTCAAGGGGCTGTCACCATGCCGCGTCGTAATAAGGACACATTTAAAAAGAAATCACCATAACGAATTCAAACATTAATTCAAAAGCAAAACTGTACATCTGAAGTAGGTACAAGTAGGTACGTTACTAACACAATCTGTACAAAGGGCACCGAGCACTCCATTTATATAATACTCGTCAATAATAATTTCATTAAAATGTAGATCTAGTTAAAAGCATTTTTTCTGATTAATTTTCAGTCGCGGGCCCCGGCTCTTCTTTTTTTAATTGAATATCAGGCCACTTTGATGGCGCGACGAGAAAGGGTTGAAAAAAAGTTCGCCCTCATTTGAATAAAATAACAGCACTCACACTTTGCATTTACGGAGATATTTCAAATTATATCTGGACTCTTTTTTGTTTTAATTTTTTTTTTGTTCCTCGTATTTATTTTATTTTTCCATCACCGCTCCCGTCTAATTGAGTTAGGCCTCCAAATCGAAAATGTCGATCGAGTTGTAATTCAATTTATTTTTGTTTCTAATGGAGTTCGGAGCTTTTTATTCTCTTTTTTTAACTGTAATTTTGAATCATTTGCCTATTGAAGGGTTGGTTCTGTTTACCGATGCGAGGACTTTGCCATGGAATGTTTTTTTTTTCTTGGATCTGTTTACGTGCCCTGTTTTTAATGTCTTCGGTCTATACTTATAAACCGTGGTAAAAGCGCAGTTCCGTATTGTTTTGATTTAAACAAAGGTGTCAATAGAAGTGTAAATGTACCTACTGACAGCGAAAACTGGCTTTAGAAATGTCAAAAATACTACAAGAAATGATATCATGAAACAATGCAACAATTTTCTTTTCAGCTATCTCACTCAGAAACCTTGGCTTCTTATTTTACCCCGGCCCGCGAGATTGTATATACGAGTAAAAAGGTTACTGGATAACAGGCGGTTTAGTAACACTACCACTGCCGTGATTTGTGCTCTATTTCTTATTCCTTCATTTAAGATTTATGTTTTACGGAATTATTTCTAGTTTGTTCTAGCCTCAGGCCGGTATTTTCTATGGAAAGTGTGAGGATGGTAAGCAACTCAAAAGTCTTGCTGTTGTGGTCACACATTGTGATAAGTCGATCTTCAATATTATGGTTGAGCACCTAGAGTTGTGTAATGCAGATCCACACTGCAAGCTCGAGAACTGGTGCTCTCAGGATATACGTACCTACCCATTATATAATAGTACTAAAATATATAATAAATAAATAAATATATAATAAATAAATAAATAATATAAATAATAGGTAAATAAATTATCAATTTCACTTATATGAATTTACCATAGCTAATCACCACGTTTGGCAATCAAAATTATTGATTTATTTGCTCTCATGCACATCACACATTTTATAACAGATACTGTCGATTTTTGTACATTTCAGGGCACTGCAAAACATAAATGTTGGTTTTCTGTTGAGTTTATGAACAATAAATAAACTGAGTCAAACTGAACAACGAAAGAAAAGAAAGAAAGAAAAGAAAGAAAAATTGTTTATTCTGCACAAAATGACTTTAATATAAATTAGCCAAAACACAATACAATAAATTTCAGAAAAATTATATATATTATGTTTAGATGTAGGTAGTTATGATGTCCTATTATCAATAATAAACAATATACTTACAATACACAGACACAGTCATATTTAAGTCAGATGGTATTAGGGGGTAGGTAGTAAGAAATAATAAGAGATAGTTAATTAAAACAATCATGTCAAATTATTGTTATTAATTAATTAAATTAAATTATAGTATGTCAATATACAATACAAAATAAAATAAATTGAATGGCACTGGAATTAACAGTGTAATGTCTTCGTGCACGAAGACGCTAAGTACTGCCTCTCCTCCACTTATCCTTAAGTTGCCTTTTATAACACCTACGGATGTTCAGACATTTTTTTCCGTGGGGGATCCCGTCTGGGAAGAACGGAGGATTGCGCTACAGAGAGTAATCACTCATCTCCTACTCCACGAAGAGACCACCACCTGTAGCCAGGATCACCACGAGGAGGTCTTCTGGCACCGCACCCTTACCGTACTGACCTGCTAATATCCCACCTGCATGCTCCGTCCCATAGAGAGAAACAACGACAGCATTGAAAGAGGACTACTGAAACTAAAATCACTCGACCTGAAACCTAAAGTAGCTTTAAAAATAAGGTCAGAGTTTCTACCTTAGCTACATGCCACGGAACATAATGAAGATTATACACGTATAAGCATTATTATATTAGCTGTATACAAGCTGCAACAATGTCGCACGGACGGCGCCTACTCAAAAGACACTTGTCGCTTCTACGCTGATGTAGAACGCTTGATACTTTTCATTAAAATTAATTTCCTCAAACATGTTTGGACGTTAGAGCATTATTTTGAAAACCTTCTTCGAGATAAATTGAAAATGCTGTAGGTACTGGTCAAATACATACGAGCAGGCGGCCGGAAATATTAATATGAAAATTCATATCTGTCGTGTTTAGCGGCCAAATAAATTACTATGAAAACTCATTTATGTCGTGTAATTAAAAAATGTAACGAACATTTTACTTCGACACATGGCAACCAAGGAGGTAACTTATCTAAAATTATGTTCAAAGGAGACGGGGATTTCTGGGCCCAATTGTAATAAGTTGAGATAGGGTTTAAAAAAAGGGTTAATTTTTTCTAATTCACTTTGTGTAAAATCAGCCCAATCTACAATCTGGAAAATGAGATATCCTAAAATTAAGTTAAGGTTACGAATCAAATGGAATATCGATTAAATTATAATCGATTAACGTAACAGAGTTCATACCACATATTAAAAAAAATGCTTTTACCAGATGATTAATTCAATTACAATATTTAAATCTGTTAGAATTAGCGTAATAAACAGTAAATAAAATATATTTATCCACAATAGAAAATCTTAAAATCAATCATTCACATTTACTACTCTATTAATGTATTTTTAGTCTGTGCTGACATGACATGATTATAATTATAGTGCTCTGTTGCATGACACTGACAGTGACATGACAGCTCTCAATTCCAACTTCCCAATCCTAACATTATAATCATGACTAAAAATATTAATTAAGCATGATTAAAATGATCACGAAGATTATTAGATTCTTTGATAATCACTCCAAAACTCTGTGAAGTGTAGATCACTAACTCGTTTCGTATCGTTTAGTGCGAGTACGTTTTGAGTGTTTGTCTCATTTGGACTTATTTATATCTCATTTTGACATAAGTTATTTTGGATTCTACGACCGGTCTACCGATTGAATATTGATACCATGGAGCGTTGTGTAGTCGCTGTAATACACTAGGTCGTCGAGCTTTAGATGACGAAATGATACTAGCAGTGATTCGTCAATGGCGTGCACCATCTGTAAGTACTTACTCACCTCCTGTTTATTAGCTCACCGCGCCGGCTTGCATCTTCGCGATATTTTCCTTCACCATTATACATTTACAAAATAATAAGGTAAGTAAATAGATATAGATAAACATTTAAAAGGCACATGAAGATTGTTGTACATTGAACTAAGTAACTATCGAACACAGTCTCAGCTCTCAGATTGTCAAAATCCGCAGTTTCCAGTGATGGTTATAGTATCTACATACTACAGACACTACATCATATACTTACACTTTGCATTCATTAATATTATGTATCATACTCTTCTATTGGTTTTGCATTATTATTTTGCGAATCGTTCTAAAACGATTAGTTTTCTTTAATTTTCATATTTTTCAATGTTATGACACTTACGTCAGGCTGTCAAGCTGTCATTACTTTTTCTTCTAATTTTCTCTCATAGTTTTCTTACTGGCTTAGTCCATGAAGGTTACTTTTGATTTATATAATTTAAATTATTTTTATCAATATGTTTAGCTCAAATATTGTATTTTATAGATAATTATAATTGTTTGCTGTATAAAATTTGTATCCTAACTTACATTTATAATAATAATTGAAACGCTCTCAAAATTCATCAAAGAGGTTTTTGGTACGAATATGTGGTACGAATATGTCTGGCCTTTTCGAACACTGAATTTGAAATTAAATTCTGTAAAGAACAGAAAAAACAGATGATGTGGAAAAATCACCCGAGACTCGGATATAAAAGAGATTTTTGACACATTCCCGAGAGATCTGATCTGGTAGCGCTGAAGGAATCATCTAAGACCTTCTAGCCATTTAATTATAAACGAGTTGGACTCTGATCACTGTGGCCAGTTAGTAACTTTCCCTCGGAAAATAGTCAGAGCTCAAAGAAAACTAGTGAGTTATATTCCTGTAAACAAAAGTCGCTTAGAACAATTTAAAAATAATTTAATGGAAAAACTACCGGGTTTGCCTTATCACATCGACCCAGATCAAGCATATACTTTACTATTTAATCTCATTAATTGTGAATTTAGGAAGGTGTTCACCTCAAAAACATTGCCTGTTTGTGACCACGTAATATTTAGTGATTGGGCAACACCAGGTATTTACAAAAGTAGGCAGAGGTTATATGAATTGTATGATGAAAAAACATATAACCATGATGAAACTTTTAAAGAATTTGTTAAAAAATATTCTAAAACTTTTAAAAGAGCCTGTTCCTCGGCAAAAGCCATACACATTAAAAATAAAATAAAATCTTCTGGAAATAAAATTAAAACAACTTGGAATATTATTAATTCAGAAATGGGAAGAACGACAGTACGGAATCGTGACTTCCATCTAAAAATCAATGATGTAGATATTAAGGCAGACATGGAGGTGGCAACTGAGTTTGAATTTTTTTTCACTAATATTCCTATTTTAACAACCAAAACTCTGTCATCGTCGTCGTCCACTTCTGCTTACTCAATATTAAAAGAATGTGTACCAGAATGTGATAAACACCTTAAATTCACGGTCGTTACCGCTAAAGACATTATAGAATCTTTTAAAGACCTTGATATAAAAAAAACTGCGGACCTTTGGGGGTTATCAGTACATACCATGTCTTCAATAATTAATGTTATTTCACCCTTTTTAGCAATTGTTTTTAATTCTTGTATTGCATCTGGTGTATTTCCTGATCTGATGAAACTTAGCAAAGTGATTCCTCTGTTCAAATCTGGCAGCACAACTGATCCTACGAATTTTCGGCCTATTTCGATATTACCTACATTGAGCAAAATCTTTGAAAAATTAATTTTGAAACAAATGTTAGGACATTTTAATAAACATAATCTACTACATCTGAAACAGTTTGGTTTTACTAAGGGTCGTTCAACTACAGACGCGGGCGTGGAATTACTGAAGAGCATATTCGAGGCCTGGGAGGAGTCGCGGGATGCTCTTGGCATTTTCTGCGACTTGTCTAAGGCCTTCGATTGCGTTCATCATGACACACTCATCAGAAAACTGCACCATTATGGTTTGAGGGACAGTGCTCTCGACCTTCTGACTTCTTATCTGAACAACAGAATTCAGAGGGTTGATGTTAATGGCAAGAGATCTGCAGGATCTGCGGTCACTATGGGCGTTCCGCAGGGTTCAATTCTAGGTCCATTCTTGTTTCTAATTTATATAAATGACTTACCTTTTCACATAAGGGATAATCACAAGATTGTATTATTCGCAGATGACACTTCACTCATTTTTAAAATCAAACGTCAGCTAGTCAATTTTGAACATGTTAACGATGCACTCTCTAAAGTTGTCCATTGGTTTAATGTAAATAATCTTCTCCTGAACGAGAAAAAGACTAAACTCATTAAATTTTCAATGCCAAATGTCAGGCAGCTAACTACTAATGTTCAACTTAATGGAATAGAGTTGGACCCTGTTGAGTCGACAGTTTTTCTTGGAATAACTATTGACGGTAAATTACAATGGGGCCCACACGTAGAAAAATTGTCAGGAAGGCTTAGTTCGGCCGCCTATGCTGTTAAAAAAATTAGACAGATTACTGATGTAGATACTGCCAGAATTGTTTATTTTAGTTATTTTCATAGTCTTATGTCGTATGGGATCCTTCTCTGGGGAACATGTGCGGACATTAATAATATCTTTATTTTACAGAAAAGGGCTGTTCGAGCCATTTACAATCTAGGTCCAAGAGATTCACTTCGTGAAATATTCAAAGAAATAGATATTCTGACTGTAGCCTCTCAATATATACTTGAAAATCTATTATATGTACACAAAAATAAATCAAATTTTAAGAAAATGTCCGATATTCATAGTTTAAATACCAGGAATAAACACAATCTTGCTGTACATCGCACTCGCCTCCACAGAGTAGGCAACTCTTTCATGGGTCAATGTATACGCTTTTACAACCAACTTCCTACTGACATTCGGAACTTACCCATTAAACGATTTAAAATCTGTATTAAAACTAAACTTTGTAAAAAAGGGTACTATAAGATTTCTGATTATTTAGAGGACAAAAAAGCTTGGGACTGAGCTGCTCGCTCTGCTAGCCTTGTGATATAACTTGACATTTTAATTATTATGCATGATTTTATATACATATTGACATTGCAGAATATTGTATACAATTTTACATGAATGTTTACTTTGAAAAGTATTATATTTACTGCTTTAATTTATTGTGAATGTGAGCACTATGTGGGTCATTTTTTTTTTTTTTTTCTTTAAATGTTTTCCTTTCTTTTCTCAGTTAAGTTTTAATGATGGTCTGACATTTTGAGCGCTTTATGCGGCCTACCCAAATGTCCTTTTTTTGGTACTGTTCGTCGAGTCGTTGAGCTCCTTAAGTTTTGAGTTGAGCTGCACGATTACTGACAAATGCTTACACTGATTGGTCAGGTCCGCTCAAATTTGCGTGGTTCTTTCCTCAAAAGACCATTTCAGACACGGATCTACATGGTCCTCACATGATCTGACCAAGATTATGTCTGGACTTTAAAAGAGACTTTGACCCCTCAGTTTGTTTCGCCATTTCTTCTCAGGGGTAGTCAGATAGGAAATGTCGGCTACATCTATATTTTTTTTTTTTTTAATATGACGTGTAAAAGTGATTTTAATATCCTATTTACAGAATAAACGATTTCATTTCATTTCATTTCATTTCATTTCATCTCTACAAAAGTCTCGCAGCATACTCAGTCTTCTCGGAACTACATACTTGCCAAGAGGACCATCCACTACTTCAGAGGCCTGGACTGGACTAGCAGTGAAACTGGGAAGCGGATCTTTCAGGCCTCTAAGCTAACGAGGCCTGGCGACTTTAACACTGCCTGTTGAACCTACTGAAATACCTGGAAGCGGATCTGGATGCTTCAGAGCTGACGAGGCCTGACGTATCGAACCTGGATACCGTTTCGTACCATCTTTTTAAAACCTCACTTAACTTTTTATTTTTTCTGTATTTTTTAAAATCTTCTTAATTATATAGTTAACTAGTCTACTTTCCCTTTTATTTTTTAATAGTATATAGTAGATTTGTTACATGGTTTGATAATATAGTAGCTATCAATTGACACCAATTTCATCTTTTGACATCCAGGCCCAAGATTGTATGAAAACGTATCCGTCTCCTTTCGAACTGGCTTACAAATAGAAAGCTGTTTATTGAAAAAAAAAAAACAAATGAACACATTGGCGCGTGAAAAATTATCGTTGTTCGTCATTGTTTTATTCGTTTTTATATGTTCGTAAAAACTTAGGACTTTTCAAAATAAGAAGTGATTTCCATAATATAAATACACGTAGGAAACATGAAATTGTGATACCCAAATTTAGATTAACTAAAACAAGCAAGTCCTTTCTTGTAAACAGTATCCGCTTTTATAACAAGTTGCCACAATCGGTTACTGAACTTAGTGATGGAAAATTCAAAACGCACATTAAACGTGCTCTTATCAAAAAAGCATATTATAAGATTAAGGACTACGTTGAAGACAAGGAAGTTTGGCATTAATTCCTTCTGTGCATGTGGCTTCCCTGGTACCTCATTTAAAACGGCAAAACTATGTAAATGTCTATTAACAGCTCCCAAATTACGAAGTTATTTTTTAATTTAATTTTATCTTTTTTTACAAACTTCACTGACATAATGTTTTTGTTATTTGACATTATTATGCCTACAATTTATATTTCAACAAGGTTCTAACTTTTATTATTTTAATAATATTTTATATTCTTTTTTTTGTCAATGTGAGGACGTTGTAGGCTTAATAGACTGTAGATCTGTAGACCGTTTTCTATTTTGTTAAGTACCTGGTACTTTTGACGGGCCTACGCTGTCCTCTCATACCTAATAACACTGTAATTTTAAAACATTGTAAAAGCCAATTTTATTTTTTTTAAAGAGTGACCGTGGAGTTTCTTGCCGGCTCTTCTCCATAGGAAACGACCAATTGGAACCGTGCACCTAGCTTCTGACGTTTCATAAGTGCCCATGTAGGCTTATGTGAAATAAAAACATTTTTGATTTGATTTGATTTGATTGAATCTGAAATTTATAAATAATTTACTTAGTTTGCATTGATATCTATAATATTTCTATATTATTTGAGAAAACTACTATACAAGCCTTGACCGCAACCAGGCATTGATGGACTCACGTATGTATGCCTCGGCTTCGCCTTGGCCCACATTTTCACGTTCGTTCATCAATAACCCTTGTGCAGGCCGTGGCAGTAATGTACTTTAATAAGTAGATTGTTTTTTAAAACCTACTGTTATTGTGTAGATTGTATATTAAAATATTGTGAGGTTGAATGGTATTGTCAGGTTGGTGGCTGGTGAAAATGTTTAATAAAATAAATATATAGTGATCACGAATTTACTTACATTTTTTACTTAGAAGTTAAACTATACGCAGCATTTTTTTAAATAAAATACAACTGAAAAGTCATTTTCTGTTGTATTCTATTTGAAAAAACGATGTGGAGGGAAATTAAAAAAAAATGGTTTCGTTAAACTTTTTTTTCTGAAGTTATGGTAAACACACAGATACCAACCGATGCATTTAAGGCCGAAAACTGAAAATTTATGTTTTTTGTGATATTTTTTGTTTGATAAAAGTTAAATAAACACAGGGTCAATCATTTAATCATTACTCGAAAATACACTTTTCGTACCACTTGCTCAAAAAAGTGACATTCTATGCCACAAAAAGCGAACATAACAATAGTCATTTTTAATCTGTTAAAAACAAGGAAAGAAAATGGAACTGAATTTCATTCATCCTCTAGGGGGAGAATGTGATTTAAATTTGGAATACTTACCGAAATTTATATTGAACTACATCTGTGTTTACACCATTGAGTTTGTATATAAAGCATTATAAATCTTTTTGAAAAAGGAATACGCATTTATTATGCAGTTATGATTATTAAATAAAATTACGAAAACCGACGAGGCCGTATGAGCTTGATGCCTTTGCTTTTCCGACAAAAAAATATTAGTCTAGGAATTGGCCGCGTTTTTGTTTTCTTCAAATACATACACGTTAAGTTTATTTTAATTTATTTTTATAAATAAGTTAATGTTCTAAAATGCTTATCTCATATTATTATTGTGTTAATTTTTTCGCAAATGGTACGAAAAGTAGAGTATTTTCCTCGGTGATAAAGTCTTGGGTGAACTTAAATCCCTCGCTACACTCAGGACTCGTCTTAAATCCCTCGCTTCGCTCGTGATTTAAGTTTTTAACACCCCCGCTACGCTCGGGAGTAAACCTCGAGTCCTTCGTTACGCTCGCGATTTAAATCGTCATCCGCGGCAGAAGACACTGCTTTAACCCCTTGGTTAATAATTTACTATTATACTTTTCTCAAATGCATAAATGATGCAAACTGTTAATATTTAAGAGACAAATCGTTATTTAATATTTTTTGCATTTTATCAGTGCTGTGTGTTTAATTTGTTGTAAATGGAATGAACGAATTTTCTCTGAAAAAAATGACTCATATTAGTATTGATTTGCCGGAACTTCATTTTAGAAAATTGCTGAAAACCGAAAACTATATCCGGGCGTCCGTTCTACTCATTCATGTAGGAATTATTAATTGGTTTTCAGGCCCGAAGCCATGACAATTGTAGCAACTAAATCTAAATCACTACACTACACTAACTACTTCACTAATTCAAATGGAAATTAAGTTAAAATCAAGTCGAAGCACATTTTTTCCAAGTATCAACCACACTAAGTCACGCTACATTCACGGAGAGCGTTTAAGAGAGTGAGAAAAGCTCGCCGCCCCGGCCTATTCGTTTCATGAGGGCGGCCCTACTTTTGTCTTAGCTGTCGGCTGTCGGCGAACCAAACCGGGTAAGTCGGGATTTTACAACATTTTCTACTGACTTTTACGAGTTTTTCTTTTTGGTTTTGTTTGAGTGTGGAGATAGTAAGATGTTATTGGGAGTTGAGATAAACGAATGTTTTATTGTTTTCTTCTGTGACTGGACATTTTTTTTTAATTTTTTTTCGTAATCATTATAGTTTACTGCCATAAATGTGATGATTTGCAAATTAGTTAAACAGTCAAACTAATTCAACTGTACAAGTAATGTCGATAGATGGCGGTAGTAGTACCTACTTCTACTATGTTTTTTTTTGTAAGGGATAAATGAATTCGTGAACATTTTGTTTTACTCGTACCTACCTATTTGAAGGTTTAATGTTTACTTTTATTATGACGACAGCTCGTAAGCCTCTTAAGGGGACATTGTACTCATCATTATGAACAAAAAAAATCTGCTGTTTCCTACTTATTGACGAGTTATGCGAACATAAATGTAGGAAACACCTGATTTTTTTTCGTGATTTCAGGTTCGGTCCCATAGTAAAAGTTGTTCATAATGATAAGTACTCTCTTTTTACCCGACTGCGGCGAAGCCAAAAAGGAGGGTTATGTGTTTGACCTGTATGTATGTATGTATGTATGTCTGTCCCTCCCTATGTTCCCTCGTAACTACTAAACGGCTGAACCGATTTTGATGAATGATATGTCGTTAGATTCGTCTTTATTCCGCGAGTGTCATAGAGTATATTAAAATGATTAAAAATCTAAATGGCGGGGTTTTGGCGCGAAAAGGAGTCTTCGAAAAAAAAATATCTTCCAAGCCTATCGAGTGGGGTATCAAAATGAAGAGTTTTGAAAGGTGATTACAAAAATATATACGTATTATATGTTTAAAAGTAATTTAAATAGGAAATTATAAAAAAATATCCCAAACTTTGGACTTTTCGTGAGTGAGTAAGAGGTCGTTATCACCCGATTATAAGTGAGTATATAACCTAATTTACCGTCTTATAATCCTAACTCAAAAGTATAAAATAAAATAAAAAAAATAAAAAAAACAAAAACCCGACACACCCGTTCACTTTTTACGCAGTCGGGGTTTTGATATTTTAAATTAACTTTTCTTCATAGGATTTATTTATAGTGGTGATGGATAGTAGTGTAGTAAAACATAGTATAATTACAAGTGTATAGTTGTGTGTAAATAGAGAGTAAGTACAATGGGGTCGACGTATACGGGTGGATTAAAACCCCTTATTAATAAAAACAAAAAAAAAAAAAATGGTGAGTATTGTTGAGTACAATGACCCCTTAAGAGTTTCTCACTTTAGTGCAATATTCACCTTGTACTTATCTGCCAAGGAACTATGCTTCTTCGTTTACTACTTCATACAGTGCCAACATCTAAAAATAGATCATAATTTCTAAAAAACAAAACACAACCTATAGACTTACGCCACTTCTTTGTCTGGTCGCCAATCTGAGAAGAATCTCGGGGCGAGGTTGAAGTGACTCACGGGTTGGGGTCGCCGGCACCCCACCGGACTTGACACTCATTTAAGTAGCATATAATTCAGTTTATTTAACCGAATTGAATCTTCAAGAAGTGGAAAAGGGTTGGCTAAGAAAAAGTTAAGTATTGTTTTGAGTGGAAATGTTATTTTTGTGACTGAAAAATCTTTGTGGTTAAAAAAAATGGTTCATTACTAGCGTCTCAATCATTTGAATTAATTAATGATATATTTATTTGCAAGAATGGGTCAAGGTCATCATCATCATTACAGTCGAAAGAAGTCCACTGCTGGACTAGTTGCCATAATCGCCACGCTTGGCACTAGGTTGGCGATCGCAGTATGGTGTTATAATGCATAGAGAACGTTGCTGCCCATTCCCTAGTAAATCCCTTAGTCGCCTTTTACGACACACACGGGAATAAATAGGATGGTGCTATTCTTTACGTCCGGCACCACATAGAACAAACTACTTGCTACTACCTACTCTGGTATGTACCTGTCATTAAAGATCAACCTATCCTTGCTTCTTCAGTTACTTTATTGTTTTCAATGAAGAAGTAGCCTGTAAAGCTTATTAACTTAACACCTTTTTTCTTTTTTTGGGTGGGAAATTATCAAATAACTTCTCCCGCTCTGGGTGTAGCTCCCAAGGGCGTGTCAGACTTTTACTGACTAAAACCCACCCGTGTTCCTTCCGTTGCCTGTGTGCCAGGGCCACGATATCCCTTTCGGACAAACTCGCAACATTGGCAGGCGTTGGCCCTAACGGACCCCGTCAGTTGATGCTGACATCTCTTTGAGGCGCGCGTGGAACACAACGCGCCGTCGACTCGTGCTTGGTCCTTATCGGACGGCGAGCTACCCATCGCTCACTGCCCGCGCCTACGGTGGCCAGGAATCAGCCTGTGACTCCCGACGCCCGGGGCGTCTCCTGCGGCGACTAGGGGCGTGCGGACGCGAACCATGCCTCTCCCTCACGCGTTCCGCCTCCTCCTTCGCGAGCATTACTGCTTCGCAGAAGGAGGTGACGGCCTCCCATGCACTCTAGCTCCGAACCATAGCCTGAACCAGGGCCGGACGCGAGAGATCGCCGCCGCCGATCGCCTCCGTGAGAACACGGCGGTGTTCCACCCAAGCCGGGCAGACCTCCACCGTATGCTTCACCGTGTCCTCCGGGCGATCCACACAGTGGTGACATCCGGGCGTTTCCTCCCGACTAAACAGGGCTTGAGACTTATATCTTAAGGGGATGCGCTAAAATAGCCCGCAAAATTAAAATTTATCTAAGTTCGTAGAATCCTATTGAATGACTATTTCAAGAGAGTTAGATGTATTGCTGATTTTAATGAATAGAATTCTGCAAATCCATATTTTTTACGTCCGCGAATCATATTTAGATCAACATACAACCTGTTACTGACCTGCAAATTGCAAAAAACGTTAGAAAATTTTAATTTCGTGGGCTACCTTAGCGCATACCCCTGGCTTGAAGTACCCAAATTAATGTATGACCTGCCCCTGCTTTGCGACTCACCAAAACATGAAGATTTATTTATACTCGCGAGTACGTAAGTTTAATATTAATGTAATAAAATATAAAAAAATATTTTTTCTAAATTATGGTGGCAACACGGTGAAGGAAAACATCGTGAGGAAATTGGCATGTCCCAGAACCAACAATTCGAAGACATGTGACGTCTACCAACCCGCACTGGGCCCGCGTGGTGGATTATACAGCCCACTTCCTCTCACAGAGAGGAGGCCTGTGTCCCAGCAGTGGGAACATTATAGACTGATTATGCTTATGGTGACAACCGCATCAAAATACGTTGCGTAATTGAGAAGAACAGCGCGGTCACACGAAAAGCGACTTTAATGCATTAAATGTAAAGTTAAAGAATAAATGGTTCTTCAAAAAAATCTTTGCGTTGAGGTTATAATTTCATGCCAAGTCGTCACCAACTTTTTATACTCGTAAGAATGTAGTTCGGTCGTCTCTCCGTCCCTAAAAGAAAAGGGATGATTTGGAAGGGTTGTCAAACCTTTTTCTTTAAATAAATAAGCGGAATTGTGTTCTTTCTCTTGCTAATGAATGTCTTGTGGACTCGACGTCAGTCCTGAATTAATTCCGTCTTTAATTAATTGATTTTAATGAGAATTCGACGAATTTATCACCTATACTAATTAAGTAAAGTTAATTTTATTCAGTCTGGTTTGTTTTGGGCTACTTACTTGGAATTTAAATAAGTAGATTAGGTACTAACATAGTAATTGAAAATAAATTAACTGGTATTGTTAATTAAACTCGAGTAAACCTGCACTTTTCAATGACATACCTAAATATATCCACGTAAGTCTACAAGGTTATTTTTGTAAAAAAACCCTACCTAGTTCTTTATTTAGACCGAGCTTTACCTAAATACTTGAAATAATCGTGCTAAAAATACAAAATAATAAAAAACGAAAATCCCAATATAACACACCTATTGTGCACATTATAAGTATTAGAAGCGTGTGTTTTATCACTGCGACAATCAAAACGTACGTTCCCGACCGCAAGTTTAATTATGCAAACATCAAGCCGTCGCCAGATTTCTCATTAGAGCCAAGATAATGACGGTACACACTGTCGCAAAATTAGATAGCAAGCACGCACCCAAACAGATATACGCGCCACATTAACATAAACCGAATTTGCATGTAAATTACATTTTACAGCATCTTAATTAAAACATTTTGGCATTATAAATGATCAAGCGGGGGAGGGTGGTGTACCCCTGACCTTAGCGCCTCCTCCCTCCGGTTAATTCGATAGTTTGAAATTTGGAACATTTGTATTTGACGTTCGATTTTATGAATTTGTTTATTTTTTTTTTGGGTTTAGCGGGAAAGCCAACGTCGATTGAATAAAATAAAAGTCAGTGCGTTCGACAGTTAATAATAAAGCAAGTTGAAATAAAATGTTATTTTTGTAAAATTAATTGGATAGATCAAACAGTAGCGGTTCAAAAAAAATGATATATATTATATTTTCATTTTAAGGTTAATAATTTTCTATTAAAAAATGAACTGTCTGGCTCTCCCTGTTTCTAACAAGTAATATCCTTCAATTCTCCAGAATTATTATTGTTCACTTAGTACAAAAATCACTACAGATTTGGTACTTTCTTTTTTTTTTCGTATACATTTACGCCTGTATCATAAATTCATAATGCAGCTACTGTTTACCAACATTTACCCAGCATTACATTTAAACCTCGCACTGCAGAGTTACCGCGATGCATCGCCGTGACATATGGTTGACCCTCGACGTATCTACGTTCCACACTCCAGTACAATACAAGGGCTGTAAACACTTTACACGTGTTTAGAACTAATTATGAGATGAGGTTTTTTCGCTTTACGTTTCTTATACAATATTAGTTTTAGTATATGCGAAACCCGAAACATGTGTTTCGGGTTATATTTTTAGCTAAAGAATCTATGTACAAAATTTCAAAACTGTATCATGAAAAATCACGTTATAAGGTTGTTATGTTACCGGGTTGTCCGTACAAAAACATGCTAACGGCGCCCCCGCGCCTCCAGGGTCGTCTTGCGCTCATTGATAATAATTTGGCAGTAGGTACCTAACCATACGGCGATTGTATTGTAAGTAATTAAATGGTGATAACATTTTCCATCATACTTACTTATATATTTTTGGGACAAAATATAACATGGTGTAAAAAATATTGAGATCGATTCAGTTCCTTATTCTGATATATTCAGTTATATTCAGGTATCGCATATACTAAAAAGAATGTTGTAGAGATTTTTTTTTTATAAGACACCTAATTATGATTGATTGTTATTATTCTCTGTTCTACTTTTTTGAGTGACGAATATATTTATAAGTTATTTTTATTAAATATTTAATTTCAGAAAAACACGCTAGGGCAGTGGTGGCCCAGGGTAACTTACAAGTTGTAGGTCGTGGTTTTGAACCTAGCTAGGCGCTTTACTTAGTGCAATAATTTAATCACCACTGCTCTCAATGGTGAAGGAACCATCGAGAGGAAAACGGCATGTCCTAGAATCAATTTTTTTTTTCAAATTACAGTGTTATTAGGTATGAGAGGACAGCGTAGGCCCGTCAAAAGTACCAGGTACTTAACAAAATAGAAAATGGTCTCCAGATCTACAGTCTATTAAGACGCAGATATATGCCAGTGACCTTGAGTGGTTAGCTTGCGTGCTCTGTACTGAACTCACGCAACGCGTCGTACGTTCAGCCAGTAATAGGACTCGCCCATCAAGGAGTGCTGTCCCCAATTTGACGCATTATTAATTTATTGTACACAAAAAAAAAGGTATTTTAATAAAACGCGTATACTAAAAGATCAATAATTAAATTTTTTAAATTGGTGAAGGTTTCAGAAAAATACGCTTGGTAGATTTTGCGCCATTCTCAGTTTTTTATCAGCGTTAGACATAACTTTACAAATTAATTTTACTATGTGATATAAATATAATCTAAAATATTCACATATTAAGTTATTAAGAAAATGCTCTAATTTGACATATATTTTTTTTCAAATCAATACCACTACTCGTTTAGACGTGATCTTCAGTATAAATCATTAAAAGTCGCTTATCGTCGCCTTAAGCCTACAACGTTCTCACATTAACAAAAAAAACAAAAAATATGATTAAATTAATAAAAGTTAGAACCTTGTTGAAGTTAAAATTGTAGGTATAACGTCAAATAAGAAAAACATTATGTCAGTGAAGTTTGTAAAAAAAATAAAAAAAGCATCGTAATTTGGGAGCAGATAATAGACATTTACATAGTTTTGCCGTTAATGAGGTACCAGGGAAGCCACATGTACAGAAGGAATGAATGCCAAACTTCCTTGTCTTCAACGAAGACATGTGATATCTAACAACCCGCACTGGGCCCGCGTGGTAGATACAGTTCACTCCTTCTTGAAGAGAGGAAGCTTGTGTCCCAGCTGTGGGAACATTTAGGATGAATATGCTTCCAATTGTCACATAGTTTCTGGAAACCAGTATTGGTGCTGTACCTCTAATCCGTATATACCGTATGTATTCTAGATACATGCAAAAGAAACAGAGATTTCAAAAATTTGTATTATTTAGATCTACATTAATTAAAACTTGCTGCGCCCCGCGGTTTCACCAGCATAAGTATTGATCTCGTAAGAATATCTGGATAAAAAGTATTCTATGTCCTAACCCAGGTCATGGTCTATCCATGTGCTAAATTTCATCCAAATCCGTTCAGCCGTTTTAGCGTGAGAGCGAAATAAACAAAAAAAAACTTACTTTCGCATTTATAAAAGGTTGGTGCAGGTGGTTGGTGTGTGGTTTGGCTACACGTCAAGATATACATTTCCAATATACGCTGACCTCTCATTGTACGGAAATCCTATAAAATGCGAGATCAGCTTATACTAAAGAAAGAAAGAAAGAAAAACTGTTTATTCTGCACAAACAAAACGCACATTTCAATAAATAAACATAATTAAAATACACACATACAAAGTGGCTAAAACCCTCGTATCCAATACACTAAACATTTTGACAATCTTGTCCATTGGTTGCGATTGATTGATGTCAGGGCCAGGGACCAAAGACAATTTACATTGCATTTACCTTAGAATAATAACTAAAGGCATTTACTAGAGTATAATGTCTATGTATTTAATCTGTTGTTGTGGTAATGGCAAGCCTGGCAAATGACAACCAGTGATGACAACAAAGTCAACATTCAACAAACAAACTAGAATCAAAACAAAAACAAAATGCCGATTGCCTAGTGGAAAAATAACTACGTTTATACCAAACAAACTATAATATGAACAATTACAATAACCGTGCGTCTATATACTGGGAATGTATAGCTTGATGTGTAGCCGTCTGTACTTATTAGTTAGGATACATCATCATTTCAGCCGAAAGACGTCCACTGCTGGACATAGGCCTCCCCCAAGGGGGGGGGGGGTTGCTGTAATCGCCACGATTGGCAGGCGGGTTGGCGATCATAGTATTGGTGTTAAAAAGCATAGAGAAAGCTGCTGCCCATTCTCTAGTAAGCCCCCTTAGTCGCCGTCGCGTCGTCGTAGTTAGGATTAAAATTAAATTAAATAAGTAATATAATATGAATTAAACCAGCCCCGTCGGATTCCTAACAACATTTACATGAGATTAAAGGAAAAATGGTTTTTTTAGAACAACCCTTCCTTTGAGAGTATTAACTGAAAGTTCTTTAAATAAGTTAGCAATTAGGGGTAACATAAAATTAACATAATTGTATAAGTTCGTGCTGTTTATGTTTTGACAATAACGATTTTGTCTGTTGCAGTCTCCGTGGGTATGTATAATGAGGGTAGACGGAATTAAATAACTTGGAAATAGATAGACTAGCTTTTGCCCGCGGCTTCGAACGTGTGGAAGTCGGAAATTATCCCCACGGGAACGTACACTTTCTTCGTGTTCCTGATAGTTACTAACCTGGCGGGCTACTCCGTAGCAATAATCCGAAGTATCGGCCGAATGTTCGGCCATTTCTTGACTTCAAGAGAAAGAAAGAAAGAAAAAGCATTTATTGGGACTCGCACAGATCACAAATTAAAAAAAAACACACTCATAGAAACAAAGAACAAAACTAAAATTCCAAAGTTTCGCTGTCGCTGAAAACCAGCGCTGGGGCTGTGTCTCGCATAGGGTTGCAGCATATGTTGAGCGATGGCCGTTTTGCGTGAATGCGACGCATATTTTCCCTCAACTTGTTCTTTCGTGTTCTTTTCGTATTTTCTTTCTTTTCTTCTTTTCCTTATTTGACTTTGAATCCTTACCCGACTTCAAGTCACGTTTTGATGTGAAACATCTATGTATAGGCGCACGTAAAACTGATTGCTGGCGCCGCGCCGCGACGCATGCCGCGTGGCGATTCACCGCTCACTCCGCGTGCGCGCTTCCCCCGCTACGCGACTGTGTAAATAATTTCGACGTTTCACATCTGCCAGGCGTCCCGTGACAGCTCATTTTTTTTTTTGAGTTATCTCTTTGACAGTATTTTTTTTTCTCTCGCCGTAATCAGCCGTAGTAAGGAAACGGCCGAACATTCAGCCGATACATCAGATTTATCTTCGGACTGGACCCCTTGGTGTCAGAGTTTTTATGCCGCCCATGGGCCTCTGACTTGGCTTCACATGCCGTCAAGAAATATCTTTCAGGCATGCCGGTTTCCTCTCGATGTTTTCCTTCACCGTTTTTAGAGCTCCGTACCTCAAAAGGAAAAACCGGAACACTTATAGGATCACTCGTGCGTCTGTCTGTCACATCCGATTTGCTCCGAACCGAATCTACGGGACCGATTAAGTTGAAATTTGGTACACATATGAATTTTTGTGACCCCAACACGAACGTGTAATGTAAATAAATGAATTTAGGATATGGGGTTCACTTTTGAGCGGAAAATTAGAAGTTTTTTTTTTTTTTGCAAACTGTGCATTGTCCCTTGTCTCTGAAACTGCTGAGCCAATTTTTTTTAAAAAAGTACGGAATATAGCTGTATAATTAAAGATTACAGGAAACCATTAAGAAGTCTATGGTCTTAAAACAACATGGTAAATCACTGAAACTTGTGCGAACAAACTTATATTTGCAGTTCGAATGTAAAGAGGAACATGTTTTTCAACTGCAATGTTCAATTTCTTCTTGGAATAAATTCATCCCAACTACGGAACCCTTCATTGTGCGTGGTTCTACATGCACTTGACTTTTAAGCAACTGATAATTAATTCTACAATACGCACATGAATCCGAAAAGTCGGAGGTGCGTGCCTTGGGTTCGAACTCGAGACCTATGACTTGGCAGTCCGACTGTCACACCACTAGGCTATCACTGATCTCAAGGTTTTAACTATGGCATGAGCTATATACAATATTATTTTTAGTATATGCGAAACCCGAAACACGTGTCTAGTATTTTTATGTAAAGAATCTATGTACAAAATTTCAAAACTGTATCATGAAAAATCACAAAGTTATAAGGTTGTTAAGTTACCGGGTTGTCCGTACAAAAACATAATGCTAACGGCGGCGCCCCGCACCTCCAGGGTCATCTTGCGTTTATTGATAATAATTTGGCAGTAAGTACCTAACCGTACGGCGATTGTATTGTAAGTAATTAAATAGTGATAACATTTTCCATCACACTTAAATATTTTTGGGACAAATATAACATGGTGTAAAAATTATTGAAATCTATTCAGTCCCTTATTCTGAACAAACTATCAGGTTTCGGTTGGGCACGCCACAATTGTGGCGATAAGTCCTCTCTTTGAGGAGTGGCTAGAGAGGCGCCACGGCGTCCTCACCTTCCGCCTGACGCAGGTCCTCACCGGACATGGTTGTTTCGGGAGGTTCCTGTTCAGGATAAAGTGGGAGGAAACGCCCGGGTGTCACCACTGTGTGGATCGCCCGGAGGACACGGTGGAGCATACGGTGCAGGTCTGCCCAGCTTGGGCGGAGCACCGCCGTGTCCTCACAGAGGCCTCACCTCCTTCTGCGAAGCAGTAATGCTTGCGAAGGAGGAGGTGGAACGCGTGAGGGAGAGGCAAGGTTCGCGCCCTCGCGCCCCTAGTCGCCGCAGGAGACGCCCCGGGCGTCGGGAGTCGCAAGCCGATTTCCGGCCACCGTAGGCGCGGGCCTGCGGACGGTGAGCGATGGGTAGCTCACCGTCCGATAAGGACCAGGCCCGGGTCGACGGCGCGTCGTATTCCACGCGCGCCAAGAGTTGTCAGCACCAACTGACTGGGTCCGCTAGGGCCAATGCCTGCCAGGGTTGCGAGTTTGTCCGAAAGGGATATCGTGGCCCTGGCACACAGGCAAGTGAAGGAATACGGGTGGGTTTTAGTCAGTAAAAGTCTGACACGCCCTCCCGCTCAGCCCAGAGCGGGAGAAGTTATTTGATAATTTCCTACCCAAAAAAAAAAAAAAAAAGTTTTCGCATAAGTATACTAAAAATAATGTTGTATAGATCCTCGAATGGCCACTGATTTGCACCACAAATCACTAGATAAATACGTTTTTACGCGATTAAAACGAATCTAATGATACGTCATAATTATGTTAAAATACATCAAGCCGTTTAGGCTACAGAGCGTGCCACAGAAATAGACATACATACACACATATACTTGAAGAAAATATCCCTCCCCCTAGGGCAGTCGGGTAAAAACAAATCCGAAACCCAAAAACACAAGCAAGCACCTCTAATACTAGCATCCTAAAAGCTAAAAGACTTCAAACTTGACACAAATGTTTTGTCATACTAGTGACGGACCTTTGTCCCGGAACAGGAATAAATAATGAACACTGACGACTGCTACTTCTGTTGCTAAAGGAACTAAAAAGTAACGGCTATGGCCGACGGCGATCCCTCCGTGAGCTTTGGTGCGCTACACTAATTTCAGCGGAATAGAGATGCGAATGTGATATTTACGCGGACTGATGGAGGTCCGTCAAAAAGCCATGTTCTTTTTTTGAATTCATTTGTTTTTTTTTTCGTGTAATCGTTAATGGCTCGTGGTTGAATATGGAACTGCGTGGATTATTCCATTTGCAGGGAACGGCGGATTGGTAGGTTATTGATCGTTCTTAATTTAACGTAGTAGAAGGGCCATAGACAGATATTTTGTGTAAAGAGATGTGGGGGTACGTGCCTAAGTCTTATCATCATCATCATCATTTCAGCCGAAAGACGTCCACTGCTGGACATAGGCCTCTCCCAAAATGGGGGATCTTTACGTCCGGCACCAAACGGAACCTAAGTCTTATATTATTGATATAATATGACTAGTTATGCCCCGCGGTTTCATCCGCATAAGTCTCGATTCCGTGGCAATAACGGAATAAAAGTAGAATATGTCCTAACCCAGGTCATGGACTACCCATGTGCCAAATTTCATCCAAATCCGTGCAGCCGTTTTAGCGTGAAAGCGTCACAAACAAAAAAACAAACTAACTCACTTTCGCATTTATAATATTAGGTAGTTAGGATTTATAATATTAGTTACGTATAGCCCTTAGGACGCTCAAAAATCTAAATCCAAGATAGTAGTCACTGTGTTGAAATAAAAATCCGAAGTTTGGACCTTTCGTTCGTAATATGTACATTTTGAGAAAAAGGCTAAGCAAACAAACAAGTATGTCGGTACAATAAGTTTATTTTATTTTATTATTCTCAGAGCGTAATCTATGAAACAGAACAATATGATACCTACTCATTTCCTTGATAGCAAACCATGCTATAAGAGGAGGCTGACACTGTATAGTTTTATACCAGATAGCCTTTTCCCTATTTCGTTCGTTAAAGTACTCTTTAAACCTATCATAACAAACTGTTTTGCATTTACTTAATTGTTATACCTAAATAATTAGGTACTATACAAAATTTCTGTCCTTGAAAAACCGCTAATTTTGCCATAAGTTAGTAAAGTAGTTACATAATTATTGCACTGGGATTTAGCACATTCACTCACACATAAGTCTAGAGGATATTCGGATGCATATTTACCTAAAGTACGTTTTTTTCCCGGCAAAGGATACAAAGTATGGAAACGGCTTCTTAAAATATATTTTTATTCCGGGATCGCAAGGTTTCAGTAATAACAGTGTGTATGTAAACAGTTTTGTATTCCCAAGTATAACAAATATTTCATCTATTAAGAACTAGGCAATAATTTTGTGGAAAATAAAAACCTTTATTCTAAAATTAAATATATTTATTAGGGGATCCACAGTACCTACAAAAGTAATTCTTAAAAAATCTACAGTCCTTGAAACCGACACTTTTTCCCGTACCGAAGCGCACTCCAGACTAGTCAACTCTCAAACTTTAGGTGAATATGCATCCGAATATAAGATCTCTACTCTCCATAACGGGTGCGCCAAAGTTCACCTAAATTTTCAACTTCGATAATTGGAAATCTGAAAATGTTCTTCCTAACATTTTTTATCCTAACAATCACAATTCCTAACTACTCCGTCTCTAATGTTCATAATTCCGAAGCATTTAACTTCATAATGCCAGTAGCAATAAACATCTAATAGACTTTTATTTGTTTTCCTATATTTTCTCAACATAACCATCTTTTACAATATTATTCAAAGTCATATTTTAATTTTATTTATAGCGGTGTGTACCTGCAAAGATATCCATAGGTTAGGTTAGGTTAGAACTGTGACCAACTACGCGCGAGCCGAGCGAGCGAAGCGAGCGGTGCCGCGGCAGCGGCCGGCGAGCGCTACCTCGAAATTGGTCGCGAAATTTTTATAAGTATTTTTTTATAGTGCCCCCAAGACGACATTCTGACCTGAATTTCATTCATTTAAGACAAAAATCTGTGAAACGACCTTAAATCATTCTAAACAGTTGGTTTTTTAGACATAATTATCTCATGTATAGTTATAGTTTTAGGGATAAAGCGTTATGATAAAAAACAGTAGGAGTTTAAATATATTTACATTAATGATATTATTAATTACAATTTTCGGAAACATGAGTGTTATGAACATCGCCGGTAGCACTACAAATAGTATGAATGAAAACTTTAGGATGAAAAATTTTAGGAAGAGTGATCATTCGGATTACAAATCGTTAGGAAAAACAATATCGGGTAAAGAGCTTTAGTTGAGCCAATATGGACCCCTCCATAACACTTATGTCTTCCTTTTAAAAAAAATACAGGAACAATTAAGTAAGGTTTTTGCTGCGGCTTCACCTATGTAAAATGTCACCCCTTTACCGCAATACAATTAAACAAAAACTTTTTCAAAGACAAAGAAAATAAGGAAAATCGGTTATTAATATTCTCCCCTTTTTTGTTACTTAACGCAGTCATTAAATTACTAAATGGATATTCATCTTTGGTACTTTTAACACAAGTACAAAGTTAGTTATGTGGCTTCTTACCCACCTATTCAGATCACAAGAAGTTCCAATAGAATCCAAAAGATTACTTGCATGTGAATCCGGTTACAAAGTTACAAGTTACAATACACCATTTAAAGCATGTGTCTTGTAACCCACCTAACTATTTATAGCAGATAAAAAGTTTATATAAGTACTAATTAGTTATATGATAACAAACGTTTTTTTGTTTGTTAACGCAGTCATTTAATTGTTAAATGGATATATTTGTGTGTTGATGTTATTTATATTGTAATTATTCGTTATAATCAATGATATTATATTAAACAGATATGTTATACACTCACAAAACAACCGAAAAAAGTGTTCCGCGCAGCAGCGGCAGCACACCCCTACTTTTCTTCATTCATTTTACATTTCACTACAAGTAAAATACGTCCCAATTAGGACGTTTCAAGTTTTCACAATTGCGCGCTCACAACATAATAATATGTCTATTTTTTTTTTTTTTTTTTAGATGTGTATTCAAATATGGGTAATGTGGTAACTGAATTAAATTTATTTTATTTTATATAATTATAGTCATCTTTGGTACTTTTAAAACAAGTACAAAGTTACAATATCATCATCATCATCTGCCCAGCCTTTTCCTAACTATGTTGGGGTCGGCTTCCAGTCTAACCGAGTGCAGCTGAATACCAGTATATTTCACATGGAGTGACTGCCTATCTGACCTCCATAGCCCACTTACTGGGTAACACGATATCCCTTGGTAAGACTGGTTGTCAGACTTTCGAGCTTCTGACGACCCGTTACAACTGTCAAAGATCTACAAACGACAGCCCCTCTCTCTTGACTCTCTTTCCACTTCTCTGCAATTAAAGCAGCTATGGACCTTGTTCTTGTAGCAGTCCAGTTCATCCTGTCATCTCTGTCTGGACTTGCCGCGGCTTCTAACGTTCATCATCATCATCGTTTCAGCCGAAAGAAGTCCACTGCAGGACATAGGCCTCCCCCAAGCACCTCCACTTCGACCGGTTCTGTGCTTCCCGCATCCAGCGGATACCTGCAGCCTTCACAAGGTCATCGGTCCACCTTGTAGGAGGCCTTCCAACGCTACGTCTTCCGGTACGCGGTCGCCACTCCAGAACCTTTCGGCCCCATCGGCCATCAGTTCTGCGAGCAATGTGCCCTGCCCACTGCCACTTAAGCTTGGCAATTCTTCGGGCTATGTCAGTTACCTTGGTTCGCCTGCGGATTTCTTCATTTCTGATTCGATCACGTAGGGAAACTCCAAGCATTGCCCTTTCTAACGTTAGTGAAAGTTTAATATTTCTTTTAAACACACCGTAATGCGAATCACACTATCACACTTCACACCAATAATAGGTACCCCACCTATGAAATTAGCGTTTTGTATGGAGAATTTTAAAGAAGTTGCATGTTTCATACAAAAAATTTCTTAATTTATATAACAACCATGAACACTAATGTTTTAAAACTTTTATGTTTCAAAACTAAGATAACGATAATTATTATTATGGTATAGTTTAGGTATATTTAACATTTTGGTTTAAGACTTCACATATTCATAATTTTTCTCTTCTTGTTCTCACACACTATTGTCTACATTTCTATTTAATTTCTCCTTTCGCAGGTCTGCTGGAAGAAATTTCTTAAGAAATAAGATTAAGTACCTTTGTACTAAATTATTATTATGTCATATCTCTTTGTATTTTTCTGTGTGTACATAAATAATAAAATAAATAAATTATGCCACTTAGATTAAGCGCTAGCGCAAGCACTTTTGGCTAAGTTAAAACAAATAGGTAGTGGTAATTTCTGCTAACAAAATGAGGAGTAATTTTTAAGGTATTTTTAATATTTAGAAAACAACAACTAATAAGGTTTTTTTACTACTGGTAGTTGTCTATGATGGTCATTATTCGTTAAAATACCAAGCAATTGTTGAATATTTTAAATCATAGAAGTGACGAGGTTCTATATTTGTGAAAAAAAAACGCCTATTTCATAGGTGGGAACCCAATATTATAAAGGCGAAAATATGTGAGTGTTTGTTACTTCTTCACGCTCAAACGGCTGAACCAATTTTGATAAAAAATTTATCCCGATATTCCCACGGGATCGAGACTACACGGCTGAAACCGCGGGGCACAGCCAGTATCTTAATAAAGTACGCACTGAATTTGTACCACTTTTTCGACCCCAATAAGAAAGGATGTCTTAAACACCTGCCTCTATTAATTTCAATTACAACAAAACTATTTAACAGACCATAAATATATCAAGTAAGAGTATCTTGATGTTGTTGCATTGCGTGTGTTGACGTGATCAATTTTATTATCTGTGGACTCGTTCGAAGTGTGAAGCCATCTCATTTGCGATTATATTAGGATGTGGCTCGATTGTATTAAAGTTATGCCCCTTTCGTTTTGTAATTATGAAAGGTGATATATAATGTATTGCCCTCTCTAATTAAATTTGGTTTCAAGTGACAAGGACAGGTAGAATTTGAAAGAGTTTTTATGGCAAGTTTTATAAGTGTGTTTGGAGTGGACTTATATCGTATTTATAACTTTGATCACTCCATTAATAAATAATCAATAATTCAATAATCGATCAGAACGGTGCTTGTACATTATTGTTGTAAGTTTCTTAAATTACTACGGGAAAAAATATCATTCATATAATATATGTATAAATAAAAATGACTGGAAAATCATTTTTTTTTAATGTAGATAATACGTGCTTTTGGAATAAAAGGGTTCTCCAACATAGGTACATTTCGAGAAAACCGCAAAAAAACTTTTAAATGGGTTTCACTTGGAACCTTTACTGTAGGCTAGTTTAAAAATAATCAGATGGCACTGGGTGTTTGAAATAAATAAAATTAGAGCAAATATAACATTTTTCACCATAATTAAATTATGCTCAAATTGTAGATGGTAGATGGAACCATTTTATTCTAAATGCATGAATAGTCCAAATAAGGGTCTTATGGACAAAAAGGAAAATGTTGAAATTCGCACGGTAACGGGAAAAACGGGATAGGCGCGGGCAACGTCGCGGGGCGTCAGCAAGTGATTAATAAAAATTACCCTGCTCGGTAACATACATGCTACCTAGTATGGTTATTTTATTATAGTTGACTCAACTCGATAAAATATATATTTTGAATAAAAACTATCCGATACACACACCAACTAAAGCAAATACTTACTTATAAAACAAATACCGCGTCGTTGAAGTACAAAAAATAATAACTCTACCAACAATACGTTCAACAACTCTTAGCGCAAAAAGAAAAAGCAGGAAAATAATGATACAAAGCTCTTTATTTCACACAATTACAGCGATATGTGGAGGAGACGAGCCGTAGAACATACACAATTAGTCGCTTTTTCACACAACAAGCCACAGCATAGCAAACTTGTGAAGCGGAAAAGTTTGCTCTTCCAGTAAGTCAATAACTTTAGAACACGTTTTGTTAGCATGTACAGATTTCAAAAATAGGTAGTTAAAGTGTAGACGCTCAGCGACTGCAGCGCCGTGAAAAGTAATGAAAAACAGGCGCCTAGTGTCAAGTGTAAATCGCCTTGTTAATTTCACTAGCCCTGCGGCGAATTTCGCCGAGGACGCATTGTGTGTGCCGGCTTTATGTCGCGTCTTCCCGTTGTCTGTACACGGCTTTAATTGCGCGCGTCATTGGCGCGCTTTTTGAAAAAAGAATGACGTGTAATTAACGCGCGAATATGGAACGTGACAACGCGCGTTCTGAGGGAGCGATTTTTTTTTAATTTTTTTAATTAGGCTCACGAAGGGTTGAGTTCGGTGTTTTGTTTTAGTTCGTTTTTTTATTATTTTGTTGTTATGAGTCCAGTTATAGCAAGCACATTTAAATTATAATGAATAAATTAAAATGCTTTTAGTAAATCATTCGTATTGATTATAATTTTATAACTTGCTGTATTTCACACCTTGTATTCGGTTTAATTATAGCTTTAGGTCATAAGGTTCATATGTAAATGTAAGTGTACCTTATTTCCTTTTGTGATAGAGAAAACTAAAAATACATTTTAGGAAATTAGCAAATAAAAAAAAGCTTATTATTTTCCGAGTGACTAATAACTTAAAAGTCGACTAAATGTTTGCAACAAATAAAATAACTTGCCAGCGATTAAATATTTTCGCGCCTATTATATTATGTAAGGTTCAAAATTAAAGGTGTTATAAAAACTAAAAACTAGCAGCTGCGTTTAGGTAGCAAATAAACTATACCAGTCAAATAAAATATTAGGCGAGGAGCTATAAATAATGACTTGGCGACTAATAATGTTAGTAGGGTGGCAAAGATAATATATTACCAGTCTAGTTAGAGTAGGTTATTTTTTTTTTTTAATGGTTAGGTTAGGTTAGGTTAAAACTGTGACTTCCTACGCACGAGCCGAGCGAGCGAAGCGAGCGGTGCCGCGGTAGCGGCCGGCGAGTGCCAGAAACGACTAGATTATATAGAAAATCTAAACCTGCCCTAATAATACAATAATTATATATTATTTATGAATGCCCATTTTCTATTTTATTTTCGCCATTAAGTTTCCGCTTAGATATTAATTCTGTTCCCAAAAGAAAAACTTGATGCTAGTTTAAATTAAAACGGAGCTTATTACTGATATATTAATATGCTACCTATTACTTATTACGATACTCCTTATTAGCTGCCAACCCATTATATATGGTACCCACTCTATTTTTTTTTAAAACCTATATTCATTTTACTTAGTTGCCGCATTAAATACATGCCATAAAAAAATAGCCGAACGTTGTTTTTCGTAAAACAATCACAAACTACTCCTCATTGACCTAAAAATAATTCCATAAACATAATTTACTGAGTAATTAATTTGATGTATACTTTCGCCGTTTCCCATGTCTGTGGATTGTAAATAAATAAAAAATAAATATATATTTTTTTGAGGACAATGACTGTCCGAAAAATGCGATGATACATGATCCTCGTTTGGCTGGCTCGCGTACATTTCTTTTTTATTAAAAAAAAATCACATTAACGGCCTTCATTGGGGCGGTGATAAATAATGCCCTCCTTATTCAAATTTTGTTTTGTTCATCCCCCACACGTTATAAATGAGACTTATTTGGAAACGAATGATAGGGAGCGATAAAATTCTCGATTATGTTAGAATGTGTGAGTGCAGAACGAGTTGGTAATCGGGCCATTTATTATAAATTTAAATGTTATATTTACGCGCATTACCTGTGCGCTGTGTTGGTTTCGTATTTAAACTGTGTTTAAAAATTACATTCAAAGCAGCAAATCGATTTTTACAAGTGAATGTAGGTGTACCTTTATTTTGTAGGTACGGTTGCGAAACGTAATGCATAAAGGCTCGTGCAGACTGGCGTAATATCGCGGGCGCGACAGGCAACGCGACGCGCATCGCGTCACTTTCCATGGAGTTTTAATAAAATTGTGCTACTAGTGTCGCGTCACGCCTGTCTGCGGGAGCCTTAATGTTCTTTTAAACCCTTTACTTTATATTTCACCTCTTCTCTACGAGCTAGTCCAGATCACAAATGTTAACTATTAATAAAAAATACTCAATAATTTAGCCGTGGTCGTATGCCACCTAACCTATCAAAACAACACATTCTAACAGTAGTAAGCGATCATAATCTTTAGGGCAAAGTGGCATACGACCACGGCTGTGTTCTGGACATCACTATGAATATGTATTAAATACATTAAAATATATTAAGTGTAAGTTGTTTAAGTGCTGTTTATTTACACGATAAATATTGAATAGTTTGTACATAATAATTTCAGATGAGAATATTTTCTTGTTTCATACTTTTTAGAGCGTGATTTTTCAGTAGTCGGGTTTTAGTTTTTGAACTTATTTTTTATTCTAAAATAAAATTAGCTATCTGCCAGTGAAAGTCCCGTCAAACTTGGTCCAGCCGTTTCCGAGATTAGCCGGAACAAACATACAGACAATAAATAAAAATAAACTTTTTATTATTTGAATTTACAAATACCGTAAACACTTTCATATGCATTTAGTAAAAGGCTGCTATTTTAACATTACAAACAGAAAATTCAATTGTATTTATTTGTTTAAATTATCTTTAAGCTCCTTCGTAAAATAGTTTTTTCTCTCAACTGTAGCCGAATATAATTTTCAAAATAAAACTCTATTGTCCGAATCCAATTTTCCCCAATATGAGTACTTTTCAAACATACTGGCTGAATTCTCCGAGACTTTCAAACTCCCGAAGAAGAATCCTACCAAGTACGAAGTACATGCATAGCATTAATGCAATGATCCTTAGGGACCCTCGACGCGCCTTAATAACGACGGATCGCTAAGGTCGTGGCGATTTTCCTACTGACCTTCAACCGTTGCCAACTGATGCAGCTAAGTGGGATGCTCTGTCTCTTTCTAGTTCTAGCTGAGTAGTGCCGACTAGATCTTGGTTTATTCCTGGTTTGGGAATATGGGCTTTGTGATAGGGATTTGCTTTTTAGGGTTCCGTATCTCAAAAGGAAAAACGGAACCCTTATAGGATCAGTCGGGTGTAGCTGTCTGTTTGTCTGTCACAGCCAATTTTCAACAAATCTACTGGACCGGTTAGGTAAGTTGTACACATATGAATTTCTGTGACCCAAGTCCCAATCACGGAGGTGTAACGTAAATAAATGATTTTTGAATATGGGGATCACTTTTGGGGGGCAATTTAGATAATTAAAAAAAATTGTTTTGCAAACTGTACCGTGGGTAATCGGGCCGACATAGCATGCAGAGTAAGCAAGCTGAAGTGGCAGTGGGCTGGCCATGTTTGTAGAAGGACCGATGGCCGTTGGAGCAGACGAGTCCTGGAGTGGAGACCGCGTATCGGCAAGCGTAGTGTGGGACGCCCCCCAGCTAGATGAACCAACGACCTTAAAAAGATGGCTGGGACAGGCTGGATACGGAAGGCGGAGAAGAGGGTGTTGTGGCGCAGCCTGAGAGAGGCCTATGTCCAGCAGTGGACTGCTATAGGCTGAGTTGGCCGTGGGTACATGTCAAATAAATGGGCTTGTTGTAAGGGTTTCAGTATTTTTTTTATAATTCTTAAATTAATACTTTTAAAGTTATATAAGAAAGTAGATGTAAATTTACCAATTTGTACCCCTTATCTGAAAATTTAAACCATTATCTCCGATACTACTAAGCCTAAAATTAAAACAAAAAAATACATAAAATAGTTCTTTACAGGAAAACCTATGAAGTCTATGGTCTTAAAATAATATGGTAAATCTATCAATATGGTGCGTACAAACTTACATTTGCAGTTGGAATGTATGTATGTATTATGTATATGTTTATTCACTATTCGCGGGGTTGGTAACTAAGTAATTTTACTTACTGCAACATTCACTTCAGGTGCTTTGAAAATATAGTCAAGGAAATGCGACCTGAATGAAATGAAATGAAATCGTTTATTCTGTAAATAGGCTAGATTAGAATCACTTCACTCCATATAAAATAAAAAACCGGCCAAGTGCGGTTCCGTACCATTATCTATAAAAATGGCAAAAGTACACGTTTGTTGTATGGGAGCCCCCCTTAAATATATGTTTTATTTTAATTTAATTATTTGTTTTTAAAGTCAATATTTACCTACATATTCTGTGAATATTTCAAGCGTCTACCTGTTGCCGTTATCAATATAGAGCAAAAACGAGCAAAAAAATCACGTTAGTTGTATGGGAGCCCCCTTAAATATTTATTTTATTCTATTTTTTAGTATTTGTTGTTATAGCAACAATAGAAATACATCATCTGTGAAAATTTTAACTATCTAGCTATCACGGTTCATGAGATACAGCCTGGTGACAGACGGACAGACAGATGGACAGACAGACAGACAGACGGTGGAGCCTTAGTAATAGGGTTCCCGTTTTACCCCTTGGGTACGGAACCCTAAAAATTAAAAAAATATCTAGATGTAACCGACATTTCCTACCCCTGAGAAGAAATGGCGAAACAAACTCAGGGGTCAAAGTCTCTTTTAAAGTCCAGAAATAATCTTGGTCAGATCATGTGAGGACCATGTAGATCCGTGTCTGAAATGGTCTTTTGAGGGAAGAACCACACAAATTTGAGTGGACCTGACCAATCAGTGCAAGCATTTGTCAGTAATCGTGCAACTAAACTTTATGGTACACACCATTCTTTTTACCACCTACTGTCAGATATACGTAGACAAGATTATTACTAGAATCACAACCCAAACAGAACCACACCGCCCGTTCCCCATACATAATGTATGAAACTTAAAGAAATGCAATGAAATGATCGCTCCATTGTAGATAAACGCGCCATTTCCACTGGCACAATTGAATGATGACCAGCCATTGTGACTATGTTTAGAGATCCTGCATATAATGCCTGGATAGGTGCTCCAGAGTCTATTTCATCCACTTATTGCGATGTATTACTTGGATTATTGGGTCAGTATGAGCATGTTCAGCTGGTAATTGGTGACAAGATTTGGCGTGGAAGATTTTTGCACGACGTTTTTCTCGGGAGCGTATTAGATAACTAGATAAGTATTACTTTTGTGAGTTCATTGGGAGGATAGAAGAGAGGATATGGGTCATTGGTGTCGCACTGAAAAAAAAAGTGTTTGCTTTAACAAAAATGTTATTTAATGTGATCACGCATCTTGACTCCATACGAGCCTAACAAGATCTTGACTTCTAAAGCTAGGAGAACTTTGTTAAATTATCATAGTTCCATCAACTAAGTAATTAATTTGTTTAATTACGGGTAGTTATTTAATTTAACTCAAATGTTGGCCAGTATAAGAATGATATACTTAATGCTAACAAGTTGCTTGTTACCATCAACTTAAATTATTATTTGATATACAAAAGTGAAGAAATAAAATCAAACAAAGCTTGTATGATGTAACAAAGACTGGTGATTATTCTGTACATGTCACATTGTCGATATAAATAAAATTAATTTGTTCTGGCAAATCTGCCATGTTGTTTATAATAAATAAATAAATAATGATTCCAAACATTTTAATGCCAATTAAGAGAAAATGTATCTTATTTAGCTCGCATTTTTTTTCAGTGTGAGGAAAACACAAGGATGTAGATAAGATTAGTATAGGTAAGTACCTACTTACATGCTCGAGAAAATTGGCAAACATGATGCAGTATACCTACATGTGGTGTCCTTCTGTAGGCTTCCCTGGTACCTCATTAACGGCAAAACTATGTAAATGTCTATTAACTGCTCCCAAATTACGATGTTTTTTTTTTTTATTTGATTTTATCTTTTTTTACACACTTCACTGACATAATGTTTTTCTTATTTGACATTAATAAACCTGCAATTTTAATTTCAACAAGGTTCTAACTTTTATTATTGTAATCATATTTTATATTGTTTTTTTGTTAATGTGAGGACGTTGTAGGCTTAATAGATTGTAGATCTGTAGACCATTTTCTATTTTGTTAAGTACCTGGTACTTTTGACGGGCCTACGCTGTCCTCTCATACCTATTGACACTGTAGTTTGAAAACATTGTAAAAGCCATTATTTTTTAAGGAAGCAGTCGGTCATTAAAACAATATCGTCACTCGTAGAAGTTCTGTTTAGGGTTCTGTACGCCGTCGGGAGTTGCAAGCCGATTTCCGGCCACCGTAGGCGCGGGCTTGCGGACGGCGAGCGATGGGTAGCTCGCCGTCCGATAAGGACCAGGCCCGGGTCGACGGCGCGTTGTGTTCCACGCGCGCCTCAAAGAGATGTCAGCACCAACTGACGGGGTCGGTCAGGACCAATGCCTGCCAGGGTTGCGAGTTTGTCCGAAAGGGATATCGTGGCCCTGGCACACAGGCAAATGAAGGAACACGGGTGGGTTTTAGTCAGTAAGAGTCTGACACGCCCTCCCGCTCTGCCCAGAGCGGGAGAAGTTATTTGATAATTTCCCACCCAAAAAAAAAAAAAAAAAAAAAAAAAAAGGGTTCTGTACGCGAAGTGTCAAACGGAACCCTGTTACTAAGCCTCCACTCGTCGTCCGTCCGTCCGTCTGTCTGTCAGCGGGCTGTATCTAAGGAACCGTTAGGTAGACAGTTGAAATTTTCACAGATTGCGAATTTCTATTGCCGCTATAACAAAAAATAATAATGCATTAATAAAGTTAATAATTAAAGGGATCCTCATACAAGAAACGTATTTTTTCGGCGTTTGTTGCTCGATCTTAGTCCGACTCGCACTTGGCCGGTTTTTTAATGTAAGTACCCTATGTTTAGAGAATAGCACTACTGTATCCTACTTAAAAAAATACCAACACATCAATACTCCCTTCACGAACTCCCAGAGACATGCATAGGTACGCATAATATCAATACTAACCGACCAAATATCAACTGTGTCTAGCGTTGCGAAGTGACTGTTCTATTAATTATATGAGCGAATATCAGAGTGGCAATTCTACTAATTTTAAGAACGTTCACAGTCTGATCTCAGTCTCAATCTGTCAAAAATACCTCTTATTTCCCTACATTTTGACAATTTTTTGACGTTTGTTTGTCGCCAAGATGAGATTGCGACTAGATTTTGAACGTTTTAAATTACGAGAATTATTGGCCTTCTGCATTGTTGCCAACCTTTTTACGTTACGATAAGTAAATGAGCTTTTGTTTTTGGATTTTATTTGAATGTCGAATGTTTGTTCATTCTGCCTGCCTCGTTTGTACTAGACCAACGAGGCAGGTATATAAGTGTATAATCTATGGAGGCAGGCAGAGATCACAAGCGCTACTGCTGAAAACATATACCTGGGTTCGATTCCCGAGTCCGGCAGTGTTATTGGGTTTTAACATCTGGAGTTTTTCAGTAGAAGCATGGAGTCTGGATTTGTGCTCGGTTGATGGCAATAGGCTCGCCCCCTATTACATGGGAGCTAAACATAACTGGCGAAAACTGGGTGTACTTCAGGTACACCTCTGTCTAACCCTGCGGGGATTACAGGCGTGATGTAATGTTCATCCTGGTTTTAGAAGTACATAGTTTAGAATATGTTAGGAGTTTTATGAGTTTTTGGAACGAAGTTCCTGCGGTAGGAGTTGACTGTAGAAATCGTCACGTAAGGAAAAAGCCCTGATAAAAAGAAAGAAAGAAAAAGCATTTATGCATGCGACTTTCTCTATTTATCTTTTGAAGTAAAATCGTCACGTAAGGAAAAAGCGTTTTGCTCTCCTGCATGCGACTTTCTTTATTTATCTTTTGAAGTAAAATCCTCACGTAAGGAAAAAGCGTTATGCCCCCCTGCATGCAACTTTCTCTATTTCTCTTTTGAAGTAAAATCGTCAGGTAAGGAAAAAGCGTTATGTCCCCCTACCTGCAACTTTCTCTATTTCTCTTTTGAAGTAAAATCCTCACGTAAGGAAAAAGCGTTATGCCCCCCTGCATGCAACTTTCTCTATTTCTCTTTTGAAGTAAAATCGTCAGGTAAGGAAAAAGCGTTATGCCCCCCTACCTGCAACTTTCTCTATTTCTCTTTTGAAGTAAAATCCTCACGTAAGGAAAAAGCGTTATGCCCCCCTGCATGCAACTTTCTCTATTTCTCTTTTGAAGTAAAATCGTCAGGTAAGGAAAAAGCGTTATGCCCCCCTACCTGCATCTTTCTCTATTTCTCTTTTGAAGTAAAATCGTCAGGTAAGGAAAAAGCGTTATGCCCCCCTACCTGCAACTTTCTCTATTTCTCTTTTGAAGTAAAATCCTCACGTAAGGAAAAAGCGTTATGCCCCCCTCCATGCGACTTTATCTATTTTTCTTTTGAAGTAAAATTTATTTAGGCACGCTTGACTTGGGGAGTAAGCTTGTGAACGCGTGACGAGAGCGTTACGGAAGCGAGCGAATGGAAGTTGAGAGGGAGATATAAGTTAATGAAGATAGAAAGAGATAGAGTTACGTTTCGTATATTACTGTAGGGGCTAGAGAGAGAGGTGCGAGTACACATTTTCTTTCTCTCATAGCCAGTGGCGTTTCGTATATCTAAGACACAGTGCAGGCCTATTGTTGTACATAAAATTAGTATTACTATTTGTAAGTTTTACTTCAGTCGTGTGGTCTAAACTCACTCGTTTTTTTGAGTATCGCGTAACGAACTTCGTTCCTGACGGGGTTATCCCGACTGAACACGTTTTTTTTTCTTGTGAATTCGTGAAAACATAAAAGCCCGTGCAGACTGGCGCGATATCGCGAGCGCGACAGGGGGAAAAACATAAAAATTGTGCTACTAAGGTCGCGTCGCGGCCGCGATATCGTGCCAGTCTGCACGAGCCTTAATACCCGACTGTATTTTATAACTTAGTTATTTATTACTACGTACTTTTACATAATATAACTGTTATACTACTTAAAAAAATTAAAAAGTTGCTAGAATATTCTGTTTTGAACATTTATCTCGGAAATAACAAACTCAAAACGCTAGCACGTCAAATTATGTTTTTTTTTTTAAACCGAAAGTTATAGGAAGCCGTTATTTCGCATAGCAGCTGAAGGATCAAACGTGATATAAACAAACAAAGGCTTAGTAATAACACAGTTTCCTGAAAGTTGAAATTGGAATGGATTTTTAGAAAAATACAGGCACTATGGTTATCGTGTCGACATTTTTCAGGTAAAAATTTAAAATGTTTCTGTGAAAAGAACTTTATAAAACTAGCTTCAGTGTTCCATACGTATTTAGGTACTATACCAATTGCGAACGAAGTGAGACAAAGGGGTGAGAATGTTACATAAGCTTGCAGTTACAATTTTTAGGATAAACTAGAAAACAAAGAAAAATTCAAAGCTAATGGAAGAATTGATGAAGAAACACTGGTCAATACAGATAATTCATCCAAACCACACTCGAAAAACCCACTACTCCTTCTTATCTAACTTCTCATGTTCAATACTTGTGCTCTGCCCATATTAAAATTCTTCGTTCCACCAACAATCATCTTCTACGATGTCCTTCTCACCGCTGTGGTTTCATACACTCTTCATTCTTTGTCCAGGTGGTTTTTCTTTGGAATGCGCTGCTTCTGAGCATCAGGATGGCAACTACTCGGTTAACATTTAAAGTGAAGGCACTGGAATATATTCGTAAGAAGTTGGCAGAATCATCCCAGCGCTGATCGTTTTCTCCTCCATCAATCGTTATTTCTCCTGAAACTTTTTATTTTATTTAAAAGTATGTATGTATCTATGTATATATTGTTGTTTTTCGAGTTATCTATCCCTATATTGCACCTACCATGTTTTGTCTCTGCGTCATCCTAAGGTCGACTGGTAGAAAATGCCTTAGGCATTAAGTCCGCCTTTGTACAGTAGTTTTTTTTACTTTATGTACCTACAACATAAAGTTTTAATTAATACATAATTCAGTCATTGAAAGCCAACGCGTCTTCTTTTAAAGGCTAGAGTGAACAACAATGTATGTATGAAGGTACATTAAATGAACGACACACACCATGCACGCTCTTTATACAACCCATCAAAATCAAAGGCCAATTAAAAAAAGAAGCAGCTTATAAAAGTGCAATGATTATGAGACCGTATACGAAATATTTTTCAAAATTTCCTACCCGAGGTTATCGACAACTGGTAGGACGCTTAAATTACGGGGTAGGCACATTTTTATCTGCTTTTTTTGCCCGAGCCTAGGGGTGGTGCGAGTTTTTTGGACTTATTTTTTATCGAGCGCTTCGAATGGACCACTTCAATGTAGGGGTTAAACTGTCTGTGCAACGAAAACTACGCTTTGTTACGTACGCGTACGTAGGCATATGTTTTATTATGTTATTTCAACGGTTAATTGCTAATCTGAATGTGAGATTGGCTGGATGAATTGTGAATGATGTTGTTTGTGAAAATTTTGTTTTTGATGAGCAATAGTTTTGAGCTGATTGCGCATCTAAATATTTAATTTTAATCCAATTAAATATTTAACACAAGTAGTATAATTTAATCATCTTCGTATTTTCGATAATCGTATGACAACAGAGACAGCGATTTTTTTAAGTCACACCTTATTGTAGATTTTTTAAGCGTTTTGCTTAATATACAGGGTCAAATTAAATTAGCTAGCGAAACTCCGCAGACGTGTGGGTATCGATATCAATACACGAAAAAATATAAATGAAAAAGATTTGATGTTTTTTTGGGGTCAACGACCGCTTGTATGTTGTTACTGAAAGAATGAGTTGAGAAAATCTGTTTGTTTTTATTTTATCGTGTTTATTAATCGATAGCACGTCTGTGACGTGTCACGCCGTGATGTGTCACTTCAGTGACTACTCTACCGACAGTTAATGACCCAAAAAAAAATCATCAAATGAATTTCTTTTTTGTTTGATCATGTTTAGATATCGATACACATCACGCGTGCGGAGTTTCGCTAGCTAATTTATCTTGACCCTGTATTGCCGACCATATGTTCCGAATGACTACATTAAATCACAATCATCCGGATTCGTTATTGCCTTAATCACAGCACTATTTTGTTAAAAGCAGACAATGACATGTGGAAGGTTCTTTGCCCTGCACTTGCAGTATTTTGGCTGTTATAATCCCCGATAGATGCCTCGCTGCCTTTTTTATCTTACGTAGGTCTTCCCTTAGAAATAAAAAGAGTAAAGACTGCCTCGTTGGTCAAGTGGTCGAAAGCGGTACTCCTGAGCATGAGATCTTGGGTTCGATTCCCTGGTCGGGCAAAGTGACATTGGGTTTTTCTAACCGAAATCCCTCAGTAGCAGCCCAGAGTCTGGATTTGTGGCCGGTTGATGGCAATAGGCTCGCCCCCTATTACATGGGACTTAAACATAACTTGCAAAATGTTGGTGTAATTCACTTCTGCCCAACCCTTCGGGGAAACAAGGCGTAATGTTATGATAAATGATTTTTATTTCTGTATGAAGGTTTGTACAAACACTTTTACACGTCAACCATATTTTAAAAAACGGTCGGCGTTTCCTATCTGACTACTCTGAGAAGAAAGGCCGAAACAAACTCAGAGATCACAGTCTGTTTTAAAGTCCAGACATAGTCTTGGTCAGATCATGTGAATACCATGTAAGGCCAGGTATGTAGATATGTAAATAATTTACCTAAAATCTCGGAACTCTAGTGTCTTTAACATCGCAATTATTAGGCCCATCTCTAACCTAACCATCGCTGCAAAAACACGTCAGTATGGCTGCTGTCAAAACACGCATTGTACCGTGTACGACGTTTTGTTAGCTGCTCAAAACAGCTTGCAATCTGAGTAGCACAATCTAACCCAACGGCTTTGTGCTTACTTTCATATTCGCTGCATTGACAGCTAAAGGACGGGGTAGGGTTGGCAAGAGTATTACAGCAATATTTTCGGACTTTTTAAGTACACTGAAAAAAAAAAAGTGTTTGCTTTATCAAAAATCTTGTTTAATGTGATCACGCATCTTGACTCCATACGAGCCTAACAAGATTTGACTTCTGAAGCTAGGAGAACTTTGTTAATATATCATAGTTCCGTCTACTAAGTAATGAATTAGTTTAATTACAGGTAGTTATTTCATCATTTCAGCCGAAAGACCTCCACTGCTGGACATAGGCCTTCCCTAAAGCGGGGTTTGCCATAATCGCCACGCTTGGCAAGCGGGTTGGCGATCGCAGTATGGTGTTAAAGTGCATAGAGAACGCTGCTGCCCATTCTCTAGTAAGTCCCTTAGTCTCCTTTTACAACACCCACGGGAAGAAATGGGATGGTGCTATTCTTTACGTCCGGCACGGAACGGACAATTACAACGGTAGTTATTTAATTTAACTCAAATGTTGGCTAGTTTAAGAACCTGGCATGCGCTAAATTTCATCCCAATCCGTTAAGCCGTTTTAGCGTCAAAGCGTATCAAACTATACTAGCGCGAATAAACAATCTTGCGCGTTTATAATATTTAGTAAGGATAGCTGCCCACAACATCAGAAGGTACAACTTTCGATATTTTTTGCAGATAAATTTCGATGAAAAGGTCTAAGGATCAGTCATGGTATTTCCGTTGTAGGTATCTTAAACTACAAACAATATAGACGGTGGATAAAGGTAGCTATAATAAAGACACCGATAGTAAAACGATCATCAGCATCATCATCATTTCAGCAGAAAGACGTCCACTGCTAGACATAGGCCTCCACCAAATAGGGATGGATTTTCCATAATCGCCACGCTTAGGGTTGGCGATCGCAGTATGGTTTTAAAAATGCATAGAGAACGCTGCTGCCATTCTCTAGTAAGTCCCCTAGTCGCCTTTTACGACACCTACGGGAAGAAATGGGATGGAGCTATTCTTTACGTCCGGCACTAAACGGAACGAGTAAAACGATGCAAATGGTTTTTTTTTTTTTAAACGTTGCCCCGCACTAGGAATTTCTCCTGTATTGTGGGTGCGTTTACAAACATTTAAACTCACATACACAAACAGCCAGACCCGGAACAACTACTTGTAGGTCATACAAATATTTGTTGCGTGCGGGAATCGAACCCGCGACACGCAGCGCAGCAGTCAATCCCTTAACCACTGCGCCAACCGTGTCGTCAGTATATAAACCAGCCAAGTGCGAGTCGGACTCGCATACGGAGGGTTCCGTACCATATTAAGCTCGATCAAAAAACGCCTTGTATGGGAACCTCCTTTAATTATTTATTAACTTTATTACATTTTTATTATTTTTTGTTATAGCGGCAATAGAAATACACAATCTGTGAAAATTTCAATTGTCTACCTATTATGGTCCATGAGAGACAGATGGACAGATGGACATCGGAGGCTTATTAGGTAATAGGGTTCCGTTTGGCACCCTTCAGGTACGGAACCGTAAAAAGACAAATGACCTTGCATGATTAAATACATGCACACTTAAATTAAGACAGGTGGCGTAAATATTCCACAGTCCACGTTTTAAGTGGGGCTATATCGATAAATAGAATAACAGTCTTATAATAGCTAATCACAATCAAAAACAACCAATCAATCCAGTCCCTAAGGAAGAAATTTATCACAATTTCAATCAAACCTTACAACCCTAGGGCTACAAACACATGCACAGTAGTCGTATCGACCGCCTTATTAATAAACATACCCTAACAATAAATAATTGTTTATAATGAACTTTATAATATATTAGTGCAGATAGTTCATTATCTTTAGCACGCACACAGTGACGTCGGTCCACGCGAGACGCATCGGGTTAACGTAGTGTTGGGAGCAATCGATATCGATGATTTTCGAATCGATTTATGAGCGTGAGTCATTGGGCGGTTGCGTGGTTTTGAATCATTTTGTGTTTGGAATTTGTATCGTTGTTACACAATGTGTTTTGTATATTATTTTGATAGGCATGCTCGATCTGTGAAGAAAGGATAAGGTAATTGAAATCAAACAGTTGTATGAATGATCCAAGGGTTTAACAAATCCCGTATAGATCGTACTTAAAAGCCCAAATACAAACCAAATCAAATTATTGAGTCATAGCAAAAGATTTCCAATAAAAATAATAATAAATTATAAAATGTATCTAACCAACAAGTCAACTAGATTAAATAAACTTACCCGAAAGATACAGATCAAATCCCTTACACAACTTTGATACTAATAGTGTAACGCAAAATTCACATTAATACAAATCAGGGACCACTTTGATTACCCATTGAAAGGGTTTTCGACAGGGTTTTTTTAAGCGGTTAAACAAAAACCCATACGATATGGGTAACCCTTATGAACGACTTCATTTAAGCCATCCAAAATTACCCACACCGTATGGGTTTTTGATTAACTGCTTAGAAAAACCCAATCGAAACCCCTTTCCATTGAAAAGGGTTTTCGATAGGGTTTTTCTAAAATGATAACCAAAATGGTCCCTGGGTAGAATAGAGATAGAATTGGTCATGCTACGCGTGCTGGGCGGATATCGAAATAACATAATATTATAATTTATTCATGTTTCTGGGTTTCAAGTAGGTATAGAACCCATTCAATAGGTTATCAGGTAACCCTTTCAATGGGTTTCTGGCATAAAACCCTTTCAATGGGTTTCTGGCATAAAACCCTTTCAATGGGTTACATCATGATAAAGGTAACCCATTGAATGGTTTACCCCTTCGAAAGGCTTAACCCTTAACCGGGATTGTACGGTCCCTGATACAAATACAAGTCAAGTAAAACAGGAACAGCAAGTTGACAACTAAAACCCCAAAACTATCGATAAAAAACATCGACAGCATCACAAACCTACTTTGCGCAGGAGCATCGCCGCTCGCATTTTCTTTTATCAACGCATTGATTAATGCTGGTTGATTTGAATAATAATTTTCTGATACAAACGTTATTGTATGATAAATTTAGTGCAAATTGTAATGTGAGAGCGAGCCTGAGTTATAGCTAGATGTTGCTATCTGAACTCCTTGATTTAATAGCTCAGCCAGGAAGTGAGCTTTTATTATTTTATTGTTGTACAGGCACGTAATTTGCTTTGAGTTGGATTATTGAATTTGTAGGATTGTTAGAGATGGTTTACTATGTCATTTTCAGGGTTTTTAATAAACATAGATATGTTTTTATTAAGAACACGCGTCATCAAACCTTATGATATTTATTTTACATTCTGTGATTACCTTAACTCACACACTGATATTAATTTTTTTAGGAAAACATTTTGATTTTATTTTATTTTATAATGTTTGTAAATATGTGAGCACTATGTATCTATCACATAATTAATTTATCTGTCATTGCTTCATTAGTACCTAATTCTTTTTACATATTGTGGTATAGTAATTTTATTCTTGGTGCATCGTCTTCACAATTGATGTACCTATACAAAATATTGCAAAACATTTTAAAAGAGTAACGGTGGAGTTTCTTTCCCATTCTTCTCCATACGAAGCTACCTTTGGGAAGGGGCGACTAGAATCAATTCCATTTTCTTTGTAAATTTTGACGTTCAAAAGTGCCATTTATGTGCCTATTTGAAATAAATAATTTAACTTTGACTTTATGATTAATCAATTATAAGTAGAAGAGGACCTAAATGATGCAGATGGCTGAAAATCACCAACTTTATTGATACGACGTCAAATGTCACATACTCCTAAAGTTCTAACTTGCAAGGTGCAAGTAGCGACAAACTAAATGACGACGAATACTTTTTATGTATTATATTTGTTTAAAGCAGCAAAACATGCACCTAACCTAATCATCCCCTTAGAATGGGTAAAACAAAGCCTTAGAAGTAAAGCAAACATACACATCCACCCAACACAACTTCCCATTCACCCATTCACTATACAAGTAACGAAAATCCCATTCACATCTCCCAAAGGTCAACAAATCGTTCATAAAACAAGGAGAACAACATAAGAACGAGCAAAACAAGCGTCGCGAGGTGAAGGTCGCCCCACAAAGACGGAGCGTGTACATGCAACATACACGAACATCCAAACATCCATACACGACATACATACATGCACATACATACTCAGATGGACAGTACAACGCTACTCACTTACACGGACCAAATAAAAACGTGTTTGGGAGAAATTGAGAAATTTATAGAGCTGTTAATGTTACTAATTAATTATTTTCGCATTTCTGACATTTTGAGGTGGATATTTAAAAGTTTGTGTTTCTTATAAATGTAATAAAATTTTAGATTCGAATTATTGTACCTGATATTGTGCTTGCTAGTAGAATAGTAACCACAGATACAAACAAAAAAAATAATAACAGAGTGAATAGTTGTCAATTAGAGATTTTTATCTCTGAATAATAATAATATTTCACATTATTATTATTTCACATTTGTTCACAATGAAAACATTAATTTCTGCAATCGAGTGAATGTGTCAGAAATACAATATAAAGCAGTACTATAGCTGTCATTTATTTTTTTAGTTTTAAAACACCCTCATAGACAGAAGTCATAAAACCACTGTATTTACAAGAGTGTATAATTACACCATAAAAATAAATTTGAGAACGGAGTTTGCATATATACCATTGTACAGAAACAAGTATCAGATGATACTATAATAACATTTAGAGCTGTCATAAGTAAGTGATCACATGCAAAATACAGCTTGTTTACAGCTCTAAGGCTTCTACAGACCAGCGCGGTGGCGCGACTCGCGACGCGACACAAAGGCACCGCTCGTCGCGCGACACGTGGGGCCTTTGTGTAGCGTCGCGGGTCGCGCCGATCTTCAGAAGCCTTTAACGATAAAATTAGATTGAAGTGTCACAAAATACTTAAAGTTGTATAGTAGAGTTTTAATATTTAAGCACCCTAAGCTTACGCGTATCCCTTAATAAAGATTTTATACAGTTTGAGGTGTACAATAAGTTAATAACTCACAAATTACTCTTACAAAATATTTTTTTGCCCCTCTTGTACATCTCTAAAAGAACTCTAAGTTCTAAATTGGCGGGTATATTGATGTTGAAAACGCTGCTTGCGTGCTGCTTGGGAGGTACACAGTCCTACTTAAACACCATATTTTCATGGATCCAAATAACATTTCTAGGCCTTTGTATAAAAAGATACCGTTTCCTATAGCACCTGAAACATTAAGAAGTTTTCGTTAAAATGTCTCACAAACTGTCACAGCCAAAACAACGACAACACAGTTTAACCACTCTATACAGATCCTCCCACTAGGGCGGGCAGCGTAAGTCCGGTGGTCCCACATAACAGGCGCCACCTCCAGTCTTTTATAGTTAACACGACGATGATGGCTTAGTAGTCATACTCCTTGTTACTTTACTCCTGTTTATATCCCCGCTTGTGGAACTACCTTTAGGGTTTAGTATTAATTATATAGGAGTTTTAATATATTTTTTATAAGGATGGCTTTGTATTATATTTATATGTCACACTTCCTGTTGATTAACTTTGTTAATGTTAATTTTAAGTTAAAAATGTTTGTTCTTATACTAACTGACTCCAAGAGTTCTTTACAACATGTGGCTCGTTGTACCTCGACAATTCGAGTAACACCGATAGCTTATACGAGAATAATCGATCAGATTCTGGAACTTCAACACAATTATAAATTAGTAATACTGCAGTGGATTCCCTCACATATCGGGATACATGGCAATGAGGTGGTAGATGTTTATGCTAAGAGGGCCTGTGTAGAGGGTACCCCGTTAGATATAGTACCAATTTTCCCAGATAACTGTGTGGTTAATAAATATTTTAATAAATTGTGGAAAGAATATCATGATGTGAAATCAAGAGAAAAGGGTATCTGGTACAACACAATTCAGCCTGAGCCTCTAATAATTCCCTGGATAGTTAACTGTTCACTCAATAGACAAGATATTGTTACTGCCATGAGGCTTCGATCCGGTCACATCCCATCGAGGAAGTTTACGCTCCTTATGGGTATCACACCTTCACCTAATTCCGAGAAATGTGGAATAATCGAGGACGTACATCACATCTTGATCGAGTGTGAGCGGGGCGAACGCCTCAGGAGAAATCTGTTTGATTTCCAAAATAAGTTTGGAATTGGTATTTCAAATAGTGTGTTAGGTAAGCCAATGTCGAACGAGCCTAGAACTCTGTACAAAATATATTATAATCATATAAAATAATTTAAAATTCAAAATTTGGGTATGATGAAGCGACATAGTCAGTATTGTGACAAAGCTCCTTAATAAAGATAAAAAAAAAACTTTGTTAATAACTTTATTCGAAATTTTAAAGATATCATAATGATCATAGCTTCGTGAGTAGTCATAGTCCTTGTTGCTTTATGGCACCCGCAGACATGCGCGACGCGATACTAGTAGCAAAATTTTTATGAACACTATGGAAAGTGTCGCGCTGCCTGTCACGCCCGCGATTTCGCGTCAGTCTGCACGAGCATTTACTCGTGTTTATATTGCCGCTTATATTTGCAACAAGCTTTAGAAGTTTCTTTGCTATTTAAATATCAATTTTGAGGGTTGTTTTTTAAATATTAGTAGTCAATCCGGTTCCGTGTGGTGCCGGATGTAAAGAATAGCACCTTTCCATTTCTTCCCGTGGGTGTCGTAAAACGCGACTAAGGGACTTACTAGAGAATGGGCAGCAGCGTTCTCTATGCATTTTAACACCATACTGCGATCGCCAACCCGCCTGCCAAGCATGGCGATTATGGAAACCTCCCCCCCCCCCTTATTGGGGGTGGCCTATGTCCAGCAGTGGACGTCTTTCGGCTGAAATGATGATGAATTGTGATGAGTAGTCATTTTGCTTTACCTACTCCTGTTTATATTGCCGCTTGTACACACGGCTACACATCAAGCTATACATTTCCAGTATACGCTGATTGTACGGAAATCCTATACAATGGGAGATCAGCTTATATTGGAAATTTATAGCTTGATGTGTAGCCGTGTGTACATTCAGTCAACTCAGCCTATAGCAGTCCCAGCCTATAGCTGGACATAGGCCTCTCCCAGGCTGCGCCACAACACCCTGTCCTCCGCCTTCCGCAACCAGTCTGACCCAGCCACCTTCCTAAGGTCGTCGGCCCATCTAGCTGGGGGGCGTCTCACACTACGGCGGTCTCCACTCCAGGACTCGTCTGCTCCACCGGCCATCAGTCCTTCGACAAACATGGCCAGCCCACTGCCACTTCAGCTTGCTTACTCATACGTGTGTGTACATTATAATTGTTTGATTAGATATTTTATGCTCATAGTTTTAAAAATGGTTTTTTTTATTTAAAAAATATTGCATAGTTTGTTTCAGTTAGTTACATAATTGTTGTTATGAACTAAATCCACACTAATATAGTTTCACCCGCAAAAGTCTCGATCCCGTGGGAATATCTTATGTCCATATATCCTAATCCAGGTTGTGGTGTATCCATGTGCTAAATTTCACCCAAATCCGTTCAGCCGTTTTAGCGTGAAAGCTTAACAAATAAACTAACCACCAAATGTATAAACAAACTTACTTTCGCAACCTTACTTCATTACTAATATTATAAATGCGAAAGTAAGTTTGTTTGTTTGTATGTAACCTTTTCACGCCTAAACCACTTAACCGATCGTCCTGATATATAATATAATACATTGTCAGGTACACGGACACGGTACAACGGTTCCCGAGGAAAACAACAATAACGTTCTTATGATAATAGATGGCGCCACGTGTCTTTCGAATCATGGTTTAATATTCTGGTTGATACGGTAGGTTATTATAGAAACTTTAATAGTGTGTTATGAGTTTTTTGCCGCCAAACGCCAAACAACAAGCAGTGTACAACTCGAATTGATTGTCAAATTTTAAATTAACGCGAGCGAAGCCGCGGGCAAAAGCTAGTTTATAATATTAGTTAAGATACCATCCTGTACTAAAAAAGAAAAAGTGTGCTTATTTATTTATTTATTAGGGACAAAAAACAGTTACTTACATGCTAAAAATACAAAGAAATACTTAAACTAAAATTTAACAAATATGTAACCCACCCACACCATTGTCCACGATTTAACTAAAGGTTAAAGATGTCCTATTGATCGTGATAAAAGTGATAAAAAAGAAAAATAAAACTATAGTCGCTGCCATAATATTGCTGTGCTACTTAGCTTAGCTTCATTTAACTTAAAATACTCGCTAAACAAAATATCCAGAGCCTTTTCCTTAAATGATTGCTTAGTTATACAAATAAGAACTAAGTTAAAAGTCAAAGAGCGTTTACACTTTACGGCATTTCATACAAACTTTCAAGCCCTTGATTTTCGAAATGACTAAACCGATTTGAATGAAACTTCATACGCATAAGCAGGATACAAAGGTTTAAAAATTAGGTAAGAACATGTTCGAAAAATTGTGTTAGATACAGCCAAATTTTAAATTTTCCATAGAAACAGAGATTTCTAATTATCTGTTTTTAAATAAGACATTTCGAAAATGTTCTTAACTAACTTTTTAGACCCTTGTATCCTGCTTAAGCGTATGAAGTTTCATTAAACTCAGTTCAGTCATTTCGAAAAACAAGGACTTGAAAGTTTGTATGAAATGCCGTAAGGTGTAAACGCTCTTAATAAGAACTAATTTTGTTTACGTGGTAGAGTTCACAATTAATAGGCAAACCTTGTTTATTTTTCGTTCAAATGCTATTTATTTGTGGGTACTTTGCAAGTGGAAACATCTACTAACAAAACACTGTTTATACGTCGTCACGTGTCAGTACAAGTTATTACAATAAAACAAGGGGCTCATTAAATGCGTACGTAATAAAGCGCCACATTACTTGGTACAGACACAATGTAGCTCCAGCTGTAAATTACTTACTGTCGCCAAATAGCGCATCAGTGAATAGTTCGTGATTGTCCATTGGGTACGACGACGAAGGTTCTCTACTATATGTTTCAGGAAAATCACTTTTCCTGCTTCATATTTTAAAGAATACGTTGTGAAGCTGTATTCGTGTATGACAGTATTTTCTTTTATTTCAGTGAGTTATAAAAGAGACTTGTTAGGTTTTTTTTCTACTCACTAAAAAGGCAAACTTAATGAAAAAAAAAGTTTCGTTTAACGTAAAAAACTATGTTTGTGCTATTAAGTCCTTCTTCAACTAAATATTTGAAGCATAGACAGTAAAATCAAAATACAAAAACAAAACGAAGAAATAATTGTAATTTGGGTCTTAGGTATATAAACCTACCTACTATTCGATAAAATTTCATAAATGCTCATAGCACTTTAAACTTTTGTTTTTAATAAAGTCAGAAAACGTAGAATTTCCATCATTCCAAACGGTTTGCAACAAATGTCGTCACAATTTCATCAACAAATCAATCAAACCACACACTGATTTTCAAGTTTTGTTTCCCAGAAATCGTAACACATCACTAATCTTGCATTGATATTATATTTATACATATTTCTACAACGTTGACATAACGAGACAAATTCAATTGCGCTCACTGCCTACACGGCGCGCGGCGGGAATTTGTGTCGGGACCATTGGAAACGACGTAGACAGGGCGCGAACTTGTGTCCCATCCTATTGTGTGGACTCGAAACAATAATCTGGAACCGTAGTAATGAGTCGACGAGCCAAGGGTTGTTGTATAATGGTCGCAGGCTTTCATTGTAATTATAAAGTTTTTTTGATAGCTTTAACGAAGGAAGATCAAAAATATTTTATTTAATTATCATATCTACAAAGAACACAGGATTAAATAATAGATAGCAATCAAAAACCACTAAGGTTTAAACTTATGCTACTGCTGCTTTTGACACTGCTTTATTTGTTAGTTCCAGTGGATTAAGAATAAATAATTTAAAAGCTATTCCTTGGTTGGAAAACCTTAAGGTTCAGAGCCGTGTCCGATAAATAGCAATAGATCGTGTCTTATTAAATACCAAATAGCATCGCTGGATTTATACCTATTGATTAGAAAACCACGTCTCCATATTTTACATAAAAGCATTATCTATTTAAGATTATAACAGCAACTTCAACTCAACATATCACAGTCCTCTGATGGACAAAGGCCTCTTCGAAGTTAATGACACAACACCCGGTTATCTGCCTTCCACGTCTTTTTTACCCCAGGTGCCTTTTAAGGCTGTGAATTCGTATATCTCATTAAAGAAAATCTTACTTACACTTACGAATAAAATTTCTAAGAGAATTATTTCAAATCAAATCTGCACCCACTGTAGAGAACGGACCGCAAGCCGTCCGCCTTAAGGCTGGCTTCTTATTCAGATTTTACGAGAGGTTATAGCTTTAAGCAGCGCTCGAATCGCTTAATTGTTCGAATCAGACGTCTTACGAACAAAAACTTAACAACATTCGATGTTTTTGGCAACAAAGCGATATGACAAGCTAACTCCGCTTCATTTGTTAGTTATTCGTCTAGCCGCTTTAAGGACCCTTGTGGTTTGTCTGGTATGTCTGAATGAATAAAGGCTATATCCGTTAAGTGAGGAATTTACTATTAACGAACTTATTTTCAGGTATGTCAATGTAAAGAACAGTGATGTTGTTCCTAACAAACTCCAATTAGTCGTAAATTAAACCAAAATCTTTGAAAACCAATCAAACCAAAAGGCACAATCTAGCTTCTTAGAAACCATTTCTGAGCCCTAATCAGCTCATACTTAGTACTTACAAATCGTATTTTGTAATCCTTAATTAAAACCGAACAAAACTTAATTAGAACCAAAGTTGTCGACATAGCTCACAGAATAAGCAAGCTGAAATGGCAATGGGCCGGCCATATTAGCCGTAGAACCGATGACCGTTGGGATAGACGTGTTGTTGAGTGGAGACCACGAATCGGCAAACGTAAGGTAGGACGCCCTCAGGCTAGGTGGAGCGACGATCTTCACAGGGTGACTGGTGGCAGCTGGATGAGAGTTGCCGAGAATCGAGCTGAATGGCGTGCAATTGGAGTGGCCTATGACCAGCAGTGGACTCCTATGGGCTGCTGATGATGAATCCTTAATTTGCATTGAAAATATTTTTTTTAAAAAGTTCCCAGGTTGTGTTTAAACGGGATCTCCCCAAAATTCGCTGATACAAGACTTGACTACTAACCAACATCCGTCCGTAAGTTACTTAAAGGAATTGGGCACTAGGTAGCCTCCTTGAATGAATCGATCAAGGTTAAGTTTCTGTTTGAGGAATCGCGCTCTACAGCGTGCCGCTACAGTGCAGTGGCGACATTAATTTAACACACGTATACAGTTTCGCCTTTACGTTTTATGAAAATATTTTAATTTCATTAAACATTATTATTTTATTTACTATTTTCTAAAATAGCATCTTGGAGCAACCTGTACATATAGAGCTGTAGCACAGAGGTAATTAGTCGGGGTCATGGACAACATCGAATCAATGAAATTAAAACAAATAACGTGCAAGGAGTAGGCGAATTGAAGGAAAGAGAGAGCTTTATTATTTAGTATGTTGTTTTTTTTTTCAATTTATAATTATTTATCTAAAAAAAATAAAAAAAACTGGCCACTAGCCCTACCAGTGTGTCAAATTAACGTCACCACTGTAGCGGCACGTTGTATATAGGGTCAAATTAAATAAACTAGCAAAACTCCACAGACATGATGGGTATCGATATCTAAACATGATAGAATGAGAAAAGTTAATTTGATGAGTTTTTTTTTGGGGTCGTCAACCGCGGCTTTAATCACATGAAATATCAGTTTAAAAAAAAACATATTTTATTTTTAACTCTTAGACGTAAGTGATGGTTATCGATATCTAAACACAATAAACCAAAGAAAAAAAAGATATTCTTAACTCGAGTGCTGCTAGTGTTGTTACTTGATGTATTCAAGTAACAACGCTACCAGCGCTCGTAGACCCCAAAGAGATTCATCAAATCGTTTTTATTTTATACTCTGTGAATACCTAGTTGTCTATATTTCGTGGGGTTCAGGGTTTGATTCACAGGTTGGGCAAAGTGTTTTTCATTAGGAATTTCTTAGTTACAGCCCGCAGTTTCGAAGTTGGTGGTATGATACCCCAGTGACCTCTCGCCTCTGCTCGCTCTCTGGTCGTGTCGGATTGCCGTCGCATCGGACTATGAGAGTGAGGGAAGAGGGTGTGCACCTGTGTCTGCACACACTTGAGCACTATAATATCTCCCGCGCCGAAGGCTGGTCTCCACTAAGATTGGTCGCCAAGGCTGAAATTCAGTCTGGGAGGACTATTATTATTTTGTCTTTGGGATCTCGGCACCAGTAATCTGTTTAGTCAGTATCCCGAAGGCTTAGTATTCTTCGTTTTATTTTATTCTCCTCGTTCTCGTTACAAATTGTGAATTTTAAATGTAATGAAATACAAAGACAATCCTGAAAACTTTTTGACCTGACTTTTGGAACTTATTTTATTAGACGGGAAAACTTACCAGTAATAAACTTACTTACAAACTTAAAAAATACCCACTTCTTAACATGGGTTTTGATGAAACAATGATCGAATTATTGGAGCTTAGAAAATTAGCAATGAAACCACATTGCTAATTTTCCAATGTCTAAAAATTCCATCATTATTTCCTTAAAGGTATATTATTGAATAGATGATTTCGCCAATATCACCACAGTTTACCGTAGAAATAGTGTTCACAGTTCGTTTCTTAAAGTAGAAGACTGCTGCTTTTTAAATTTCCATAACGTATTCGATCATGAGAGCTTGCAACTAGTCAGTACTCCTGTTTAATACTCAACTAGGTACAAGGTCCTCTAAGCAGCACTGAAACAAAAATGAGTCTCCTACTGAGAGAACTCATGAGTCACCTAACACCTCTGAATCAGACCACTTACTCCTATCATCAGTCCTTAAACAGCTCAGCTACAACATAGCCTGTACTCTGTAGTCACAGCCACATTTAGGCGCCACCATAAAAGTATTAATTGCTTGCGCCATTGTTGTTCTAACACAGTATATTGATGGATCTAGAAGTGTCAAAGATATGAAGAAAAAACTAAATAATTTTTTTTATTAAAGTTTGAGCAAATTAATAATAGTGACATCTGTTGGTTGGAGCGTGAACGAGGTGGTATTTATTTTGGGGGTTAAACATGCCTGCATCGCGCAGGTGAAATTCGCATAGATTAGTCGGCTTTATTTTAGCCACGATTGTTATTTCTTATACTTTACACTGTATTAAGAAAATGATTTAATGTTTGATGTGTTTCTATTTTATCGTTTTAATGGGCTTACATATTAAAAAAAAATGCTCTGTTAAATAACGAGACATTTTCTACCCATCATTTAACAAACTCAAAAGGAGTTTTATTACGTGCAATTGAGTTTGTCTTCTAAAATAATTAAAAAAAAACAGCAAGAAAAAACACATCTTCGTTTCCATATTCTACGTCAATCTATTGTCTTAGCCGGTTCACAAATAAGTCGTAACAATTAATTGGCATAAGTACCAGGCTTGGCCCGATAATTTGTACTGTGAACCAGTGGGTGACTCATTTCATACGTCTCACTGGTATAACACTATCATATTAATTAATGATGTCATAGCAATTATTATAAGTGCGATTATATTAAGTCAGATTCTAGATTATGTTTGTTGAATGAGTTTCAGGTTACACTGGAATAAACTTTATGGGGATAGGACATTGATGTATTAAATAGGAAGATATGGTACGCGGTCATCGACGTGGACCGCATAAATTAGGGGAAAGAACACAATCGACCTACATTACTCTCGGTTTGCGGGGAATACCCGAATCGTAGTTTGTTTCCGAGTTGTTATGGGTACGTAACAGTGACAATTATTGCTATCTCGTTCCCGCTATAGCCCGCATAATATGTCTCTCTATTTCGGTTGTCGAGCACATGATGCACGACATCGGGTCCATTTCATATTTACGTGATATTAGAGAGTGGCCTATCTTCCTATTTAATATATGACTGGGATAGGAGGATTGTCTGTCTTTTTTATTTTTGGTCGGAAATGATCAAATAACTTCTCCCGCTTTGGGCGAAGCGGGAGGGCGTATCAGACTTTTACTGACTAAAACCCACCCGTGTTCCTTCCGTTGCCTGTGTGCCAGGTCCACGATATCCCTTTCGGAAAAACTCGCAACCCTGACATCTGACATCTCTTTGAGTCGCGCGTGGAACATAACGCGCCGTCGACCCGGGCCTGGTCCTTATCGGACAGCGAGCTACCCATCGCTCACCGTCCGCAAGCCCGCGCCTACGGTGGCCGGAAGTCGGCTTGCGGCTGCGGCGACTAGGGAGGATTGTCTGTCTGTGTGTAGATTCCGTTTCCATTTATTTGAACTACTTACCTACACTATTATATATTGGATGTGTTTTGCGAAAGGAGGAGCTTGTGGCTATGTGACCATCTTTACATACCGAGACTCCTCCATGCCTCGGAAAGCACGTTAAATCGTTGGTCCCGGCTTTCATTTGTGAATCTTTGACAGCAGAAGCCCGAAAGTCTGACAACCAGTCTTATTATACCAAGAGGTAGCGTATTACCCAGTTACTGGGTATGGAGGTCAGATAGACAGTCGTTTCAAGTAAAATACTGGTATTCAGTTCGATCCGGTTAGACTGGAAGCCGACCCCGACATACTTGGGAAAAGACTGGGCAGATTGATTGATTTGAACAAGGAAAGAAAATTAGCAAGAAAAGGCTCATTTTCAGATTTTAAATTCTGTCTCAATCATTATGTTCTTCAAGTTCCATAGTATCATTGGTTCCAAAGGTGGGACAGAAAAATCCGAATCGGAATTCATTAATAAGAGATCTGTTGGCCTACTCCGAAGCGATAATTCGAAGTACCGGCCGAATATTCGGACGTTTCTTGACTTCCAAAGTTTCCTTTTTTGACTTTGAGTCCCTATCCGACTTCAAGTCACGTTTATTTATTTATATAAACTTCTCGCACACAATAAGGTACAAAGGCGGACTTAATGCCTTAGGCATTCTCTACCAGTCAACCAAGGGTGGTGAGGTGATAAGATGACGGGTGCTCTGATTGAAAGGAAATAATAATATTAAAAAATACTAAATTATAACATACTTAATTAATTACCACTAACCACCACCACCACCCACTAACTATTATTATTTTATCACTATGACTTGTCTCTTTGACCGTCGTTTTTTTTTCTTTCGCCGTAGTCAGCCTTAGTCAGCCGTAGTCATGCAATAAATGATGAATATGAATAGTCAGGAAACGGCCGGACATTCGGCCGATACTTCGGCTTATCTTCGCAGTAGATCCACAGTATAAATGATTTCCGACATTTATGTTGCTTACATGGCTTTCAATGCAATTCTATAAAGGCTTACATATTTCCCGAAATATCTCAAGTTCATGTTACTCACTCACTGGCAGGGACCAATTAACCAAATTGGTCCCTGCCAGTGAGTGAACCCATTGAAAGGGTTTTCGACAGGGTTTTTCTAAGCGGTTAAACAAAAACCCATACGATAAGGGTAACCCATGAAAGGCTTAAATTTAATTTTGGTAACCCATTGAAAGGGTTTTCGATAAAAACCCATACGGTGTGGGTAACCCTTTTGAACGGCTTCATTTAAGCCATTCAAAATTACCCACACCGTATGGGTTTTTGATTAACTGCTTAGAAAAACCCTATCGAAAACCCTTTCTATTGAAAGGGTTTTCGATAGGGTTTTTCTAAAATGGTAACCAAAATGGTCCCTGGGTAGAATAGAGATAGAATTGGTCATGCAGTCATGCTACGCGTGCTGGGCGGATATCGAAATAACATAATATTATGATATTTTCATGTTACTGGGTTTCAAGTAGGTATAGGGTTACATGATAACCCATTGAATAGGTTATCGTGTAACCCTCTCACTGGGTTTCAAGTATAAAACCCATTCAATGGGTTACATCATGATAAAGGTAACACATTGAATGGGTTACCCCTTCGAAAGGCTTAACTCTTAACCGGGGTTGTACGGTCCCTGCTCACTGGTAGTCGATACTTCCATGTAAATCTTTCTGATATCAACAGTTACATGATCAATGATTGGTTGCATATATTAACTACTATACGCTTTTTACAATTCTGAGGTACTAATGATAGAGACCACTTAAATCTTCGTAAACACCTGTACATGCCACTTACCCACGTGTGTTTATTGTTCAAAAGTTTTCTCGTTTCCCACGGATTTGGACGGATTGAGGTATTAGACGATTCGCCACGATGCCGCTATGACATCAACCTTTAACACGCAGCCATTTCTTTTTATGTACCAATAAATCGATTAGGAAAACGATTGATAGATTTCGGCTAAGAGTCGAGTAGACTGAGGAGTGTTCAGAATAGAGGTGCGACGGGTGATGGTACACACGGTTACACATCAATTTATACATTTCCAGTATAAGCTGATCTCGCATTGAATAGGATTTTCGTACAATGAGAGGCCAGCTTATACTGGAAATGTATAGCTTGATGTGTAGCCGTGTATACAATTGACTATATTATACAATATTAGTTTTAGTTTATGCGAAACTCGAAACACGTGTCTAGTATTTTTATGTAAAGAATCTATGTACAAAATTTCAAAACTGTATCATCAAAAATCACAAAGTTATAAGGTCGTTATGTTACTGGGTTGTCCGTACAAAAACTTGCTAACGACGCCCCCGCGCCTCCAGGGTCGTCTTGCGCTCATTGATAATAATTTGGCAGTAGGTACCTAACCGTACGGCGATTGTATTGTAACACTTTCCATCACACTTAAATATTTTGGGACAAAATATAACATGGTGTAAAAATGATTGAAATCGATTCAGTTCCTTATTCTGAACAAACTATATTTAGGTTTCGCATATACTAAAAATAATGTTGTATAAGAATGCGTAACCAAGATTGTAGTTAGTTTAATTAATTTGTAGAATAGAATAGAATAGAATAGAATACTCTTTATTATGTACACCATAAAAGTTACAGATATAAATGTGTGTGTATTTGTAGTTAGTTAGTTAGTTTTTTATTAGTTTTTGCAAATAGCAGACTGAGCTTTTGAAATAGTCCTAATTCCTGCTATGCTAAGTTTGTTAGACAAAATCAACAGTGCTTGCAACATTTAATTGCAAATCTTGAACCTATTAGATCTAGAAACAATTGTTTTTTTAATGTCCGTGTTGTGCCTGACGTAAAGAATAGCACCACCCTATTTCTTCGCGTGAGTGTCGTAAAAGACAACTAAGGGACGTAGTAGAGAATGGGCAGAAATGTTCTCTATGCATTTTAACACCGTACTGCGATCGCCAACCCGCCTGCCAAGCGTGGCGATTATGAAACCCCCCTTTTGGGGGAGGCCTATGTCCAGCAGTGGACGTCTTTCGACTGAAATGGTGATGAACCAAAATGGTAATTTGTAGTTAGTACATATTGCAAATAGCAGACTGGAGTTTTTTGGAATAATCTTAATTCCTGCTACGCTAAGTTTGTTAGACACAATCAACAGAGTTTGTAACCTTTAATTACAAATCTTGAACCTATTAAATCTAAATAGGTACTATTTATTTAAGAAGATAGATCTATCTGAATTCCAGCTCACTTATAATATCTTCCACGAATAGAGGCGAGGAATCTATTCTTAACATACAATTGGAAACGTCTCTAGAATTAATTACCCGACTACAGCGAAGCAAAAAGGAGGGTTATGATTTTGATCGGTATGTATGTATGTTCATCTGTTCCCGCATAACTTCTAATCTCCTGATCGTAATTTGACAAATAAGGTATCGTTGGAAGCGTCTTAATCGTCTGCTGGTTATGTGACGTCACATTCAATGATGGCGGACTCTAGAAAACATAAAGTCATGAACTAAAAAAAAAGCTGTCGTCGTATTCACTTTGCCCTAAAGCTTATGATCGCTTAGCATAATCAGCATTTATAATGTTCCCACTGATGGTACACAGGCCTCCTCTCTATGAGAGGGAGTGGGCCGTAATCCACCACGCGGGCCTAGTGCGGGTTGGTGATGATGATAATATGATCGCGTACTATTGTTAGATTATATTGTTTTGTAAGGGTTGGTGGCATACGACCACGGCTATCCTCTGAACATCACTCATCATCATCGTGGGCCGTAATCCACCACGCGGGCCCAGTGCGGGTTGGTGATGATGATAATATGATCGCGTACTATTGTTAGAATGTATTGTTTTGTAAGGGTTGGTGGCATACGACCACGGCTATCCTCGTGAACATGACTCATCATCATAATCATAATTTCAGCCGAAAGGCCTCCCCCAAAGGGGGGGTTTGGCATAATCACCACGCTTGGCAGGCGGGTTGGCGATCGCAGTATGGTGTTAAAATGCATAGAGAACGCTGCCGCCCATTCTCTAGTAAGTCCGTTAGTCGCGTTTTACGACACCCACGGGAAGAAATAGTGTCTGAACATCACTATAAATATGTATTAAAATAATTAAATACAATACATTAAAATAAGTGTAAGTTGTTTGTTTAATAGACGATAAATATTGAATATTTTGTATGTACACACGGCTACACATCAAGCTAGACATTTCCAGTATAAGCTGGCCTCTCATTGTACGAAAATCCTATTCAATGCGAGATCAGCCTAAACTGGATATGTATAGCTTGATGTGTAGCCGTGTGTACGTAACAATTTTAGATGAGAATATTTTCTTGTTTCATACTTTTTAGAGCGTGATTTTTCAGTAGTAGTTTTAGTTTTTATACATCCTTTTTTAGGTACCATAGGTAATTTAACCCTCCCGTAGTTGACAATATTCATTACGTTTTAAGTTACCCCAAGCACGCGGTCAAGCCAATCCCTTGTTCTGTCCCAATTTGAAACATGGTGTAAACTGATACTCGAACAGCAGGTACCCGTCAAAACAAAACCGTGGTTTGTACTACCCACCTTTGTAGCTCCTTGCTAATAATGCTAATATAATTTGAAACTAAGTTTAAAGGCAGCAGCCGATCTATTATCATTATATGTGCCGCCCAAGCCAAAAGGGTCCAGTTCTCGGCATTTAGTTTCCGAGATATTCGCAATTTTGTAAAGTTGGGTGAAAAAATTGCGTTCCACGATTTTAATTGACTATTAATTATTGCTCAGTTAGTTTTTCTCGAATCAAGCTTTTCAGAGGATCTATTTCAAATGTCTGATAAAAAAGGGCCAGGTTTTGAATATTAATAGGTACGTAAAGCGAAAACTTTGTACCCCTTTTTTACCAAAATTACGCGGACGTAGGAGTATGAAATTTGCCACAGTTGAAAGTTTATTCAGGAGGAGTGCAGAAAGCTAATATTATATATTTATATATACCTACTTAGATTACATTAGAAATAAATTACATTAATAAAAAAATATTTCACATACTACCACACGTTTGACACACACACACATAGCACCAGGGCTTCATGACTTGAAGGTAGATAGGTGACAGAAGTGATAGCTTGAGCATGGAATTAGTAAGTACTTTATAATAGCATGGAATTAGTTTACTCAGGATAAGATAAAGATAAAGATAATTTATTTGTCCAAACATGAGCATACACACGAGAAAAAAAAAATCAGCATGCAAGTTGTTATAAAGTATTTTATACAGGTCGTCATGCTTGCCTTATACAATGGCATACAAATATTTAAGTAAATAAGAAGGTTGATCTATGCAAACATTTTTAACTTATTGAAATTAAGTACTCAAGCTAAGAAAATTATTTAAATATTACAACAACAATTCAATTATCCAAATTAAAATATAACACTCACAGTTAACATAGAAAAAATACATAAATTAAGTAGTCAAAACAAATAGGTCAGAATTATAAATCAGTCAAAATATTTTTCAAATAAAAAATCATTAATGGTATAATAAGCTCTTTCTGCTAACATTTTTTTTACTTTCACTTTAAACTTTAAACTGCACGTCACTTTAAAGCTGCATGGAATTAGTAAGTAGGTACTATATAGATTGTAAGTAGAAGGGGTCGACTTTCGACCAGTAGGCGGCCACTAGTACCAATAGGATAGTTTTTAAAAGAAGAGAAGTAATAACATTTTCTTAAAAATTTATTTGATAAAGGTCGTGAATCTTCATACGATATTTTACGACTATGCCTTGTAGGTATCGTTGTGTAAGGGTGTGCCGGGCGTATGATAAGTAACATAGTGAAGGCTATTTTTAGAAAAAGGTTTAACTAATTATAAGTATAGTTAGTTACAGGTTAACTAGCGTCAACGTTATGCCAAATGAGTCGCTTCTACAAAATCTGCAACTCTCACCCTAATTATTCCAACAGTTGTTACATCAAAAGCAAACTAGCCCGTACTTCAGGATATGCTAATTAATAATATAACAAAACAATCTGCGAATAAGCTTAAAGCGTAAGCGGTTGCAGTTAAGCGAAACGTACATAGCCGACTATCGCCGACTGACCCACCCTTATAAATAATAGTGGCAAGGCGCCCATCCGTGCCTCCTACCCCCTTAAAGGGTACCCTCCGGATCTCATTTCCAAATTGTATTTCGAAACCGAATCTCGACCTTAAAACAGGACGCAACAGATCAAAAACCCACCTTATCCTTGACCCCCTAAAGTCTTTTTTCGATTGATTTTGAGGATAGAATTGAGTGTTTAGTCGTCAGGTCATAACCCAAGGAGGCAACATCTCCGTGCGCAAGCACTAACTTGTATAATGAGATATGATAATAAACGCTTCAGTTGAATATTGATGTCGACGAGTTAGGAATGCACTCGCCATGTTTACGGCTGCTCGGAACTTCTAATTAATTATAAATAATTTCAGAGGATTGTTTTGAGCTGATGTATCTACCTACCTATCTACGCGTTTGATGGAAAGGTTCAGACGAACTAATTAAATAAGATTTCAACTGCTGTAATTATTGTAGATGTCGATGTGCTAAGTACTAATGTTGCGATCAAATGAAATAGGACTTACAAAGGGATAGCAGAATCTTCCGTGTCTATTATTTAAGCATGTTTTATTTTTACACAACGTTCAAGAGGTCATTCGCGTCATCATTTCAGCCGTAAGACGTCCACTGCTGGACATAGGCCTGCCCAAAAGGAGGGGAGGGGTTTGCCATAATCGCCACGCTTGGCAGGCGGGTTGGCGATCACAGTATGGTGTTAAAATGCATAGAGAACGCTGCTGCCCATTCTCTAGTAAGTCTCTTACGGCCGAATACTGAAACGCCACTCAAATATTTAAGGGCTGCTTAAACGTTTGAGCAGCTCCTAAACTTTAATTTCGTATACCTAAACGTCTTTTTTGAGTATCGTCTTAAATATAAGTGCTACTTAAAATAAGTAATGCTCAAACACCACTCAGTTTAAAAGTCGTATACAGGAACGCTACTCAACGTTATTTATCTGTCAAATCAACTGTCAAACTGCTTTGAGCAGCCCTTAAATCTGAGAGTGGTCGCGAGGTCCCTCAAATCAAGTTAAATCTATTGAAACTTTTCAAATAGTGATAAAAATATGTCTATCGTCCTTGTCTTCACTTTCGGATCACGAAAGGCCAACTGTTTTTGAATTAAATGAGTAAATAAAGAAATATTACTTATCATAAAAAAATCAAGTCTATATTTGCTTTGGCTATATTTTTTTTAGGCCTCTGTTTGAGGTTTTCATAGAAGTGCTGCGGCCGGAGTTGTTGTCATGTCCTGCAGCCGCTCACAGCGACAGCATTATACAGTTGGCACACTCTATTCCAAGCCTCTCGCGTCTTCAAAATTATGTTGGCATCAGTTTCTTTTTTCAATTATATTTTGATATATCTGGAATATTTATTTATTTGTAATACTTATGTAACTTATTATTTACAACATGAAACAGTTTGGAATTAAACTTGGGATCTGTGAAATGTTCAGCTGAGTATGTGTAAACGTGCATTATCTGGCCGTATATAAACTTGTAGGAATAAAAGTACTTGTAGGTACATAGACATAAATCGTGTATTTATTCTGAGCCTTTCAGATGGTAAGCGGTCACAAGTTTTCGTAGGTAAGTGCTTGATACAGACAACGGTTGTCCTGGCCACCCCTGGATATGTACGAGTATGTTATAGGCATGTATTGTCTAATAACAAACTATTACAATATGCACCGGCTCTTGCGGTTATATAAGTTTAAAGTACTTTCAGTATTTCATTGTTTATGTAGGTACTTACTACTTTATCAGTTCCAAGACCATATCTTTCTCAGCAGGTGTATAATTGCATTCACGTTTCTTCTTCTCCTCTCCATCGTGAATCAGTTAATAATAATCTTGTTAAATAATCGCGCGTAAAATGTCAAGTGTGACGTTCCAATCTAAGACAATTTTCTTTTCTTATGACGTCCTCTTTTGATATTTATGTAAATAGTATACATAATTTCCATCGTAATTCAAACCAAACTTACATTACGTTGTTATATTTCAACTGATTAATAATTATAGAAAATATTTGTTCAAAGAAGACTGCGTAAAACGAATACGAGACGTAAAGTAAATTATTTTGTAACTGAGAACGTGCTGATAACAATTTTTGAGCAGGATGTTGCCATGATGTAAACATTTGAGGACTGCTTGGTTAATCATGGGGTCGAATTGCTTGAGTGGCGTTTGTGTATACCATTTAAATTTGAGGGATGCTTATATTTAAGTAGCTTTTAGATGATTATGAGATTTGTGTGGCGTTTCAGTATTCGGGTGTTAGTCGCCTTTTACGACACCCACGGGAAGAAATAGGATGGTGCTAATTCTTTACGTCCGGCATCACACGGAATACGCGCGGTCATTCGCGTATTTTCTTGCAATTCATCACCTTTCCTCGGACGATTGGGTGAGTGACTGAGCTATCCATCTACACGGGGTCGGGGTTCCAATTCCCGCATTAAACAAATATTAGTGTGGTATGGCTTACAGATACGTAGTCTGGGTCTTTGTATACGTGCATGGGTAATTTGGTAAGGGAGGTGGGTAATATCTTTGACCTGTGACGTACAACGTTAACGATTTCTAGGAAATGTAGTACGTAATTATAATGCTTCTTGTTATACGGTTCGGTCTTACTTAGAGATGTTGTACAGGTATTTATGGATATAGTATCCATAGATACGTATAGACCAGCGGGCCGAGCACGGGCTGCCCAAGACGTTTGTGACAAGACATGATATATTATGTCATCTCAATTTGTACTAGCATTTTATGACAAAACAGTTTTATCGCTCAAACTGTGATACAATGTGTGACTCAAGTCATGTCACAGTAGGCCGTGCTCGGCCCGCTGTGGTGGCCCTGTGGTAACGGTCCCGACTTACGAATTGTATTGGGTTCAAACCCAGACAGGCGCCTCATCATCATCATCATCATTTCTGCCGAAAGACGTCCAGTGCTGGACATAGGCCTCCCCCAAGCACCGCCACATCGACCGGTTCTGTGCTTCCCGCATCCAGCGGATACCTGCAGCCTTCACAAGGTCATCGGTCTACCTTGTAGGACGCCTTCCAACAATACGTCTTCCGGTACGCGGTCGCCACTCGAGATCCTTTCAGCCCCATCGGCTATCAGTTTTGCGAGCAATGCGCCCTGCCCACTGCCACTTAAGCTTGGCAATTCTTCGGGCTATGCCGGTTACCTTGGTTCGCCGGCGGATCTCTTCATTTCTGATTCGATCACGTAGGGAAACTCTAAGCATCCCTCAGGCGCTTTATTTTGTGTAAATAATTTTATCACCACTGCTCTCAAAACGGTGAAGGAAAACATCGCAAGGAAACCGGCGTGTCCTAGAACCAAACATTCGAAGACATGTGACATCTACCAATCCGCACTGGGCCCGCGTGGTAGATTATAGCCGAGAGAAGGCTTGTTTTCCAGTGCCATTCTGTAAAACCCCATTAATGTCATCACAACTTATTATTTTTTCTTCGACTATGCTGAATGAATGAATGTATGGGAGTTCTTGGCGGGAAAGTGAAGCGTCATGTTCAGCAGTTATGTTTTATTTTCCAAAATTTGTGTATAGCCAAATATTAATGTGTAATAATGGTGGATTATTAACTATTAGGTGTTTGGGAACGTGCATTATTGTAGGCAAATGAAACAAAACAGTGCAACATCGCTTCAAGTTCTCTCAAGAAGTCCACGTGAGGTCTCAGTAAAGTGCCACATCTTTACTGAAATTCAAGGGGAGCGGGCGTGGATATCATCATCATGCATTGAATATACAGGGTGTTTGGTGCATCGTGTGCCAAATTGAAATGGTCGACTGAAGGAGTCATCCGCTAGCCTTTTAGACCCTTTAACACCCCTCATGCTCTGTGGATTTTTTTTTATCGACTTTTTATTGTTTTCCAAAAAAAAGACCCAAATTTTACATTCAAATACAGATTTCAAAAAAAATATAAGGCGTAGACTCTGAATTTTAATTTTATTTCGATGTGTATTGTTTAAGAATACTTTTAAATACAAAATTAGTGATATTAGTCACCTAGTTTTTTTTTAATTCACTCGCAAAGGTAAAACTTAAATTAAAGCTGTACATGTTACAGCTATTTAAAAGGCTACAAAAAAAAATCAAAAGCGACCGGGATCTTCCAACTCCCTCATTAATTCTCCAGTCTATCCTCTTTCTAATGATGTGCCACATGCCATAAAAATATTTTAATAACTTTGTGAATTCGCTAGAATTGTGAATCAAGTCACATAAAACTACATTCCAAATTCTCATGAAAAAATATTTATTGCGGAACTGTTACTTGAGAAAGAGGTAAAATATGTTTTCTCACTCTTTCACAGTAAAATCTATCTTCTATCTCTTTCTTGCATACCTTAAATCGGTTTGAACAAATCGCGCTGCCCGACCCGCCATTTTTTTAGTCGAGACATGACTGCCTCTGCTACCTAACGTGTGTGCTAGTTCACCATACTCCGCGATTCTTTTATTACTTTGTTATCGTTAAGTTTTGCTGGTTCTTGTGTGTTTAATTTTTGTTGTTATTGTTAAACTTTGAGTTTTTTGTTATTGCAATGGCGACATTCTCTAACGAAGAATATGCGGACATCATGATGGCTTACGGAGCCGCTAATGGCGTCGCTCGTGCAGCGCAACGACTTTACCAGGAACGCTTTCCTGGTAGACGATTACCTGGCCGCAGAGTCTTCCAAGACACATACCGACGCATACGCGAGACTGGCAGTGTTACTTTTAATGAACCAAGGGGCCATATTGTGCGACATACTGTTGAAGTAGACGAGAGAATACTGGCCCTTTTTGAGGAAGACCCTACAAGAAGCATTAGAAATGTGGCATCACATCTTGATATTTCAATATGGAAAGTGTGGAAAGTACTTCGTCAAAACAAAAAGCATCCATTCCACTACACTCCGGTGCAAGGTACGTAATTTTAAACTAACTTTAAACCCGTGCAAGCTTTGTTTGACCTTGCCTTTGTTTAGCAGGTAATGGGTACGGTATGGCGTCACTTCCAGGTAGTGAATCTATTAGCACGAACAGCGGGTCCTTTCTTGTGCAATTACTTATTGCCCAAGAGAAATTTAAAAGAGTTTTTTGTTTGTTGCAGGTCTTGAGGGTGGCGACTTTGAGAGACGAGTGGCTTTTTGTCGGTTTCTTTTACACACGGATGTGGATGATCCTGATTTTTTAATAAGAATACTGTGGACGGATGAATCCAAATTTACCAAGGATGGGATCCTCAATTTACACAATTTGCACCACTGGACAACGAAAACGCAAAACCCACGTGTTAAAAGACAGAAATCTTCTCAAAGAAGGTTTAGTGTAAACGTTTGGGCAGGAGTGATTGGGAATCAGGTAATTGGACCGCATTACCTGCCCGATAATCTCAATGGCGAAGACTACCTGGAATTCCTACAAAATGACCTGCCCGAATTAGTGACCGATGTGCCCGTATTTAATGAACGTGTGCCCATTGTATTTCAAAATGACGGCTGTCCCGCGCATTGGCGATTGACTATGAGGGAATATCTCGACAATGTGTTCCCCAATGCATGCGATGGCCCTATTCCATGGCCGCCACGTTCCCCAGATCTAACTCCGTTAGACTTTTATGTCTGGGGACGTGCCAAAGAGTTGGTATATGCCACGGAGGTTCCAACTAGGGAGGTATTAGTCCAACGCATAGAAGCAGCATACAATACTATTAAGGAGGAAATACGACTTCGTACAACAACTGTTGAAATACGAAACAGGTGTCGGGCCTGCATTCGCAACAGAGGCCAACAATTTGAGCAAGATTTGTAACAATGATTAAATAAATGTTAAAAATGCAATTTTGTTTTTTTATTTCAAGTAAATCCCACGAAAGATACAGATATGAGACACGAATTTACCTAACCATAAGAATGAGATAGCAGATTTATAGGTTTGACAGGTATCATTTAAGAATTTTTTTTTTAAATCATAATTTTGAATATTAGCCTTAGGTGACTCGATTCACAATTCTAGCGAATTCACAAAGTTGTTAAAATACTTTTATGGCATGTGGCACATCATTAGAAAGAGGATAGACTGGAGAATTAATGAGGGAGTTGGAAGATCCCGGTCGCTTTTGATTTTTTTTTTGTAGCCTTATAAACAGCTGTAACATGTACAGCTTTAATTTAAGTTTTACCTTTGCGAGTGAATTAAAAAAGAACTAGGTGACTAATATCACTAGTTTTGTATTTAAAAGTATTCTTAAACAATACACATCGAAATAAAAATAAAATTCAGAGTCTACGCCTTATATTTTTTTTTAAATCTGTATTTGAATGTAAAATTTGGGTCTTTTTTTTGGAAAACAATAAAAAGTCGATAAAAAAAAATCCACAGAGCATGAGGGGTGTTAAAGGGTCTAAAAGGCTAGCGGATGACTCCTTCAGTCGACCATTTCAATTTGGCACACGATGCACCAAACACCCTGTATATTAATTCATTTCATCAATATTTAAACAAGTTTTGTAACTAAGTAAAGACTTGGCTAAAAGGTCCCAGCAACCAGGCCATTAACTTTTTTTAATAAAAAAAAATATTATTGAACGAAACTGACCCATAAGTTTGTCACCCCATATGAATAGTGAGCTCTAAATAGGGGGAAGTTGCTTATTGTGATGCGGATCTGAACGACTGCTGTGTTTAGCTATTGTGATTGGTCTTGGAGATCTCGGAGGACTTTTTGGATTGCTAAATCTTTTATACTTACGTTGTGTGTTTTAATCGCATTTTAATGATTTACAAAACAACGTACTACGCTGCATGTTTGCACTTGACGGCACGGTTGGCGCAGTGAATAAGCGATTGACCGCTGCGCTGCGTGTCGGGGGTTTGATTCCCGCACGGAACAAATATTTGTATGACCTACAAGTACCTAGTTGTTCCGGGTCTGGCCGTTTGTATATGTGAGTTTAAACGTTTGTAAACTCACCCACAATACAGGAGAAATTCTTACTATGCAGCAATGGGGGCAAAGTATTAAAAACAAAATGCACTAAGCTATTGTAGGTATAGTGTCACTGAATATAATTAAATACTGCAATGAATAATATAAGTATTTTGTGTAAACTTCAATATGCAAAACTACGTTCATGGCACCACTGTTTTTATTTTCTTCTTAGAAAGAGAATCTACACTGAATTAATGAATTAAACTGGCCGATAAATGTGTCAGTCGCGGCCCGTTTGTCACCCCCCTACAAATTGTGTCGTAATAGAGGGAAGTTGCTTATTGTGATGCGGATCTGAACGTCTCTTTAGCTATTGTGATCTTTAGGTCATTCTCCTCGTAGTCTAGGAGATCTAGAATTGATTTAGGAGTTAAATCACACTATGTAAAATCTAGAAGTATTTTTGTATGAAAGAGTTGTATTGTTCCTCGCAGTCGTCTTTTGTTGATACTTTGTTTACCTACTGATAATCGAAGTCAAGGTGGCGAAATGTCCTGATGGGTTTACAGGTTCAAAACCAAGGATATATGAAGATGGAATGTTAGAAGAAATATCTATCCTATACATTGCATTAGACTTTAGCAAACATTCATTGAGCGATATTTTTATTTTTCATTTAGGATGGGTTTGCTCTTGACCTTAGTCTAGGTCAGAGGTGACAGAGACAAAGTCGACGATGGAGTGATCTTACCCAGAATAAGTCTGGTCACTCTAACTTTGAAGAGATTAGGGTTGTATGCGTTCGGAAATAATTAGATAAGTTAGTTTGAATAAAAAATATTTTACAAAACATAAAACACTTGGACAGGCGCCGCTATAATGTAACGTCTAGCACAATGAAGCCAAATCAGAAAGTGGATCAAAACAAATTTTGCCTCATTCCAACGGTAGCCCTACTAAAGACCTAATAATTAGCATTTAAATAGCAATTAATTTAGTAGCACAACAAACAGAAGTTAATTTACCATCTTTTACCTATCAAACAACGTATGTCTGTATCCAACGTTTCATGAATATTATCTACGTTTTTTGTCCAGACAAGCATATTAGCAGCCATCAAATTAAAACAAGTACACGATTATGCGTAATTTATGATAATTATTCTAACATTGCCTGTTAAGTAGATTTACTGTGAACGTTGAATTTTTTGGGAACGTTTCCATTGTCTGACTGCTCTCTCCAAATGTAATACCCTGGTAACCTCTCAGGGATTATAATAATTTTCTAGTTGTCGTGAACGTTTCATGATACTTATCATTGTATTACTACACCCACCCAATAATCGGTTTTCTTGTTCTTCCTCACCGCGTAGTCAAGATACTAATGAGTCAGCAACAACGTAAGTAATAATAATTATAATTACACTAATGTAATAATAATTATCGTCTTACTTGATGTGTGAGGGACTTCTTTTAGAGGAAGATCTTTTTTTGCAACCGTTAAAATGCCTTCTACGAAAGGATGGTGCAAACCTATACAGGGTAGTTGAGACCTCAACGCGTAACCTATTACCATGGATTCAGAACATGAAGTCATTTATTCAAAGTAGGCTGCGGATCAGCATTTCAAACATCAAAATTACATAAGACAGTGCCCCAAAAACGCCCGCCCTTCACCACTTCCTAGTGCTTTAACAACTAACTCCCCAGCAGCACAGCTGTCTGTTCAGTTAGAAAAACTTGATTCTATACAATAGTATGTAAAATAATTTACATTACGCAACACAAAACATTAAATTAAATTATTTGCCATATGTTAGCTAGCACAGGCCGCTATATGAAAAAAAAAATCTGGACCACCCTGCGTTAAAAAATTCGTCGGTTATTTAAAAAACAAATGCTATTCCATACATTTTGACCTCGTAGGTCTAGGTATTGCACTTCTGTATGAAACAGTAGGATATTTTTTTATAACCGACGAAAAATTTCTAGAAACGTGCTCATGCTTACAGTTTGCGAGTCGATGTTCCTGTCATCCTGCTCTCTATTCCATATCAGAGAGGATCTACAGGATCCAATAAAAAAACAAACTGATGGACCAAAAAGTTCGACTCCCAAATCACTTCCAAAGATGTTCTCCATTTTTACACGGGAATGGCTTTACAAAAATAATATCGTATGTGTCGGATAAATCGGCGTCAACACGATAGCGCCTTGCCTGCTGATTGATTGGTGCTCCAAATGATTTACACTGCCGGGATGGGGACAAATCGTCGGCTGAAACGGGTGATACGATGACGATGTTCCAGCTTCGTGTTAGCGCGCTAAGTCGGGTTAGGTATGATGATGGTTGGGCAGGTTGGTGACATAGAAAAAGATTCTTCCGAGGTATTTCAGAGGTACCTACTTAGATAATTATCTTAAAGTATTTCGTTTCGTGAAACATACATTTTGGAAATCGATTTTTCGTTTAGCATGTCTATTTGACTTTAGGTTTATCACGTCTAATAAACGAAAGTCAAATAGATATGATAAACTTAAAGTCAAGACTTTACGTTTATCATCTAACTATTTAACTTTATCATGTCTATTTGACTTTCGTTTATCATGTCGATTTGACTTTTTACTTTTATAATAATAGTTCAGCTTTAACCTTTTTAACCGTGAAATGTGCTGCATAACTTTCAGTCACGCTTCAACACTCAAAGCTAGCTAGAACCTTTCTCCTAAGAAATTAAGACGTAACACAATGGAAACATTCATAATGAGACATTAACTTCCGTAATTAGATAGCCGTGAAATTATTATTCTACAACATGTGAACTCGTAAAACTGGCTTCATAATTATTTTTCTACCAACTTAAATTGTTCATGTATTGAGACTTGAGTCGGCATCGTCAAAGGCAAGTGCCTACATTATATGGATATTGTTAATAGAATTTTTATAGCCCACATTATAAAATTATGAGGAATTAACACGGTGTAATATTTATATGATAATTGGAGAGGTAACGCACGTGACGTCATTAGAAAATACCGTAACGATTATCAAGTGTTGATGAACTAAGAATTTGTGTTTCCTATTCAGTTTTTCAAGGTTAATTTTGAAATAGATAATTAATGTAAAGCCGATGCATTTAAAGTGTAGCGAATTTTTATGAAGTTGTCTGATAGTTCTACACACACACTAGTGCTAATAATACATTTTGAACTATTCGACAAACCCTGACACTGACATCAAGCAATGGACAATATTGTCAAACTTTTAACTTTTAAGGTTTTGAATACTAGGCTTTTAGCAATTTTTTTTTTTCTTATTTTTGGTTATTTTATATTATACATCATAGTCTTAAAATATGATTGCAATTGGCTATTTTGTATTAGACTGTGTATTTTGACAATTATTATTTTATTTTTGTAAAGTGTGTCTTCTTTGTGCAGAATAAACAATTTTTCTTTCTTTCTATTTTAAAAATAACCAAGAAGAAAAAACCTTCAATATTGTTTTTAAAATCTTGTTCTAAGAACGTAACTTAAAAAAAAACCATCTTAACTTAGTCTAGGAACAACCACCAAACTGCAAACTAAAATTTTTACAAGCTCAAAACTTAAATTCACGGTCGTTACCGCTAAAGACATTATAGAATCTTTTAAAGACCTTGATATAAAAAAAACTGCGGACCTTTGGGGGTTATCAGTACATACCATGTCTTCAATAATTAATGTTATTTCACCCTTTTTAGCAATTGTTTTTAATTCTTGTATTGCATCTGGTGTATTTCCTGATCTGATGAAACTTAGCAAAGTGATTCCTCTGTTCAAATCTGGCAGCACAACTGATCCTACGAATTTTCGGCCTATTTCGATATTACCTACATTGAGCAAAATCTTTGAAAAATTAATTTTGAAACAAATGTTAGGACATTTTTATAAACATAATCTACTACATCTGAAACAGTTTGGTTTTACTAAGGGTCGTTCAACTACAGACGCGGGTGTGGAATTACTGAAGAGCATATTCGAGGCCTGGGAGGAGTCGCGGGATGCTCTTGGCATTTTCTGCGACTTGTCTAAGGCCTTCGATTGCGTTCATCATGATACACTCATCAGAAAACTGCACCATTATGGTTTGAGGGACAGTGCTCTCGACCTTCTGACTTCTTATCTGAACAACAGAATTCAGAGGGTTGATGTTAATGGCAAGAGATCTGCAGGATCTGCGGTCACTATGGGCGTTCCGCAGGGTTCAATTCTAGGTCCATTCTTGTTTCTAATTTATATAAATGACTTACCTTTTCACATAAGGGATAATCACAAGATTGTATTATTCGCAGATGACACTTCACTCATTTTTAAAATCAAACGTCAGCTAGTCAATTTTGAACATGTTAACGATGCACTCTCTAAAGTTGTCCATTGGTTTAATGTAAATAATCTTCTCCTGAACGAGAAAAAGACTAAACTCATAAAATTTTCAATGCCAAATGTCAGGCAGCTAACTACTAATGTTCAACTTAATGGAATAGAGTTGGACCCTGTTGAGTCGACAGTTTTTCTTGGAATAACTATTGACGGTAAATTACAATGGGGCCCACACGTAGAAAAATTGTCAGGAAGGCTTAGTTCGGCCGCCTATGCTGTTAAAAAAATTAGACAGATTACTGATGTAGATACTGCCAGAATTGTTTATTTTAGTTATTTTCATAGTCTTATGTCGTATGGGATCCTTCTCTGGGGAACATGTGCGGACATTAATAATATCTTTATTTTACAGAAAAGGGCTGTTCGAGCCATTTACAATCTAGGTCCAAGAGATTCACTTCGTGAAATATTCAAAGAAATAGATATTCTGACTGTAGCCTCTCAATATATACTTGAAAATCTATTATATGTACACAAAAATAAATCAAATTTTAAGAAAATGTCCGATATTCATAGTTTAAATACCAGGAATAAACACAATCTTGCTGTACATCGCACTCGCCTCCACAGAGTAGGCAACTCTTTCATGGGTCAATGTATACGCTTTTACAACCAACTTCCTACTGACATTCGGAACTTACCCATTAAACGATTTAAAATCTGTATTAAAACTAAACTTTGTAAAAAAGGGTACTATAAGATTTCTGATTATTTAGAGGACAAAAAAGCTTGGGATTGAGCTGCTCGCTCTGCTAGCCTTGTGATAAAACTTGACATTTTAATTATTATGCATGATTTTATATACATATTGACATTGCAGAATATTGTATACAATTTTACATGAATGTTTACTTTGAAAAGTATTATATTTACTACTTTAATTTATTGTGAATGTGAGCACTATGTGGGTCATTTTTTTTTTTTCTTTAAATGTTTTCCTTTCTTTTCTCAGTTAAGTTTTAATGATGGTCTGACATTTTGAGCGCTTTATGCGGCCTACCCAAATGTCCTTTTTTTGGTACTGTTCGTCGAGTCGTTGAGCTCCTTAAGTTTTGAGTTGAGCTGCACGATTACTGACAAATGCTTACACTGATTGGTCAGGTCCGCTCAAATTTGCGTGGTTCTTTCCTCAAAAGACCATTTCAGACACGGATCTACATGGTCCTCACATGATCTGACCAAGATTATGTCTGGACTTTAAAAGAGACTTTGACCCCTGAGTTTGTTTCGCCATTTCTTCTCAGGGGTAGTCAGATAGGAAATGTCGGCTACATCTAGATTTTTTTTTTATTTTTTATATGACGTGTAAAAGTGATTTTAATATCCTATTTACAGAATAAACGATTTCATTTCATTTCATTTCATTTCATTTCATTTCATTTCATTTCATTTCTTAAAAGTTGACATGAGGGGTTGGGGGTTGGGTCGATAGTTAATTCTGTCGGTACTTCGAAAGGGGGTTAATTAATAATAACGGCGTATGGGTGATTAATGAAACTGTACCCTACCTAATTTATAGTTGGACTTAAGCACCCCGCCCCGCGCGCCCCGCCGGCCCAAAGCAAACTAAATATCCAATACCTCGATGTTGACTGCCGAGTTAAAGGTTTTGATACTTGCATTACTTTTTATTAAGTTACAATGGCAGTTTTCTAAGTGAAGAAAATCATGGTATTTTGGAAAAGCATTCTTTGCTTAAAATGCATGTTAATGAATAAACTACTGAGGTCCAGTTCAAGTTTTGAAAACGGTAAAAAAAACTTTTTAGGGACATGGTAGGTATACTTATTAAAGCAAAAGTTATATCTAACTAACGCTTTTTAGCAATAAGTAAAACTTTCCGCGGATAGTCTAGTCATAATCACAGTCAGTTGGTTGTAGCTGAGAAGCAAGAGCCTGTTGTCCCACATTATCATGTAACTTTGACTGACGTTGAAGGGAAAAGTTGTCAACAAAAGGTGAGCTTATAGTACCATGTAGTGAGACTGTCACAAGTTGGCATATATCTTTCATGATCATAATTTCAGCCGAAAGACGTCCACTGCTGGACATATAGGCCCAAGCACCACCACTTCGACCGTTTAAAGATATTATATCTTTATATTAATTTAAGTAAAAATTATACAAAAGTATCAACTCCATTCAATCTGCTCACATTATTATGAAGACAAGTACGAGCAGTGTATTCGGACTTTGAAAATCTAATTACGTAGCCGGTACCCTTACCTCGATCGCTCCTTCGCGCCGCCCAGTCCGCCGCCCACGGCGCGCGGTCCATTGATGCCGACACGGAGGCTATGTGATCGACACGTCAATAACGGCAGATGATAATGTAGTTTTCCAAGCGTTTGAAATTGGAACAGTAAGAGAAAGACTTTATGGAAGAAAAAGCTTATCAAAAAGCTACTGCTAGAGCTGCCGATATATTGGCGAGAAATGAATTGACTTTAGTTCTTTGACTATTACATCTTACCTTCAATTTTAGAATGTTTTTATGATTTTTTTTTTTAAATTCAAGTATCTGACAAACGATGACCATCGCTGAGGTTCTAATATGACAGTACCAAAGTAGGAACTCATTCAATAAAGTAATTACGAGTATAAAAAAAAAATCTAACAAAACTACAGCCATACCCAACACGCTGATAACACTGTAATAATTTTCAGTAAAAAAATAAAAATCAGAAAAATTACAAAAATCGTGTCGACCCAAATGGAAAACTCTTAAGTTTGTCCAGGGCGCACGAATTATACATGGTGTATTAATACGCTGTTCAACTCAACTATTGCTAGTGAAGTTTTAATTCGATAACCCACCGGCTGGCCGCGGCCTAACCCCCTTTGCCCCGTCTGCTTCGTCTGCCCCGCGATAATGTATTTATGGACGATACCACGGGCCTAATGAGCGAACCTATGCCTCTTTACGCGACCCCTGTACTTAGATTTGGTTAGGATACGTTAGATAATGTACTGTTTGCGTTTTAGGGTTAAGGGGTGGCTCTATTGTGATGGTAAGATAGTTTTGGGCGTGTAGGCTTAAAGCTTGCTTTTCCTACAAACTTTTCTTCAATTTGTGATAGTGGATGTCTTCGTTCATTACAGTTATAGTGTTTGAAAGCCTGATAAAGTTTTACAACGGAAGTTTGATGTCGAATTTCATGATAGGATTAAATACGACTTCCCTTGAGATTAGGAGCGTCTGCTAGAAAGGTTTATGAAGGTTTTTGGTTTGTGGTTTTTTATTAATAGTAATATAAATAGGTTAGAATTTAATATTTTTTAATATTATTATTTTCTCTCCATCAGAGCACCCGCCATCTTTTCTCTTCACCACCCTTGGTTGACTGGTAGAGAATGCCTAAGGCATTAAGTCCGCCTTTGTACCTTATTGTGTGCGAGAAGTTTAAATAAATAAATACGCATAAGCAGGATACAAAGGTCTAAAAAGTTAGTAAAACATTTTCGAAATGTCTTATTAAAACTGGAAATCTCTGTTTCTATGGAAATTTTAAAATCGGTCTAATTTGGCTGTAACACTATTTTTTGAAAATGTTCTTTACTAACTTTTTAGACCTTTGTATCCTGCTTATGCGTATGAAGTTTCATTCATCAAAATCGGTTCAGTCATTTCGAAAAACAAGGGCTTGAAAGTTTGTATGAAATGCTGTAAGATGTAAACGCTCATAAAAACCGCTACACAGAATCTATTCGACTCGTGTATAATACAGCTGAATCGATGATAAACTGCAATTAACAAACATTATTGAGCTCATAAAGAAAATACTAGTACATAATGAGTAGCTACTGCTCGCACGCATTGGACCTGCGAACTGTGGGCCTAACCCGAACGCGCGGATGGCAACATGAATTCGACGGATTTTAAATTGAAATATTACGCAACTGCCTTGTCCTTTCCCAACTATGTTGGGGTTGTTGTTGGTTGGCTTCCAGTCTAACCTGATGCAGCTGACTACCAGTATTTTACATGGAGCGATTGCCTATCTGACCTCCACAACCCAGTAACTGGGTAATAAGCTACCCCTTGGTATGACTGGTTGTCAGACTTTCGGGCTTCTGCTGTCATAATTCACGAATGACAGCCGGGACCAACGGTGTATCGTGCTTTCCGAGGCATGAAGGAGTCTCGGTGTGTAAAGATGGTCTGGGTGACCATCTTTCCACGGACCAACCCGTAAGCGTAGCTTAACCTGATGGATCGACCCGTGCGGCAGTTATATTACTTAGCCACGAGCTCCTTGAAAATACTCGTTACACACTTAATATTAACTTAGCAACTGCCACGTTGGTCTAGTGGTAGTGGTCGCAAGCGCTACTTGCAGAACTTGAGGTCCTGGGTTCTAATCCCGGGTTGGGCAAAGTGTTATTGGGTTTTTCCATCTAAACTTTCTCAGTAGCAGCCCGGATTCTGGATTTAAAGAAAGAAAGAAAGAAAAATTATTTATTTGGATTCAACACAGAAGATCACAAAATTAAACTAAAAACACACTCTTAGAAACATAAAAACTAAATAATAAAAAAAAAAAAATTAAAATGATTTAAAAACATTGGGCATTGTGCCCGGTTCGTTCGCCCCCTGTTACATGGGACTTTAACATATCCAGCGAAATGTGGATGTATTAAAAATAATAAAATTAAAATAAAAACTTTTTAATACAGACAGAATCCATACAATGTTAGTAGAGTAAAACTTATGAAACTAGTGTTAGTACATTATAATTACCTACCTCTATATTATTATATTATTATCTCTGTGGCCGTCTTTGGTGCCGTGAGGTGCCAGACGTAAAGAATAGCACCATCGTATTTTTTCCCATGGGTGTCGTAAAAGGCGACTAAGGGACATACTATAGAATGGGCAGCAGCGTTCTCTATGCATTTTAACACCATACTGCAATCGCCAACCCGCCTGCCAAGCGTGGTGATTATGGCAACCCCCCTCCCCCCTGGGGGAAGGTCTATGTCCAGCAGTAGACGTGTTTTGGCTGAAATGATGATATCTTTTCATCTTTATATATTATAGGTACCTACATCAATGCCTAACCAATCGGAGATTGCAGACGTAATGTTTTAAAAGCTTCTCCAAGTGCGACTCGCGACCCGACACAAAGGCACCGCTCGTCGCGCGACACGCGGGGCCTTTGTGTCGCGTCGCGGCGGCGGGGTCTTTGTGTCGCGCCGGTCTGTAGAAGCCTTAACTTAATTTTAGGATTGTACTTACCGTGCATGCGCAATGTCAAACAAAATTCTATACATAATTTCTATTTTCGTATTAAAAAAAAAACCGTTCGATTTTGCGTTACGTTTAGATGTAAACGTGGACTCGTCGGGTTTTGAAATTAAACTACATCACACGTTCGTGCTAGGGCCTCTGTATCTGGTTTTGCTGTTACGATTTCTAATTGAAATGCGTTACCCTTGATAGGGTGGACTAACGAGATTTCTCTAATATGTACGAGTATTAGTATTAAGGCTTAGGAATTCCAGGTTAATTAGTCTTGGATAAAATAATTAGATGGAGTACAATTTCTCAGTGAAATAGGATGATTTTGAGTGAATATAATTAGAATACTATAAATTTTCTTAAAATCTCTAATTTATTTGTTTATTTATTTAATACTTTAAGCACACAAATGTACAGAGGCGGGCTTAATGTCTAATCTCTCTCTCTTTAATCTTTTTTCTTTGTATTTGTTTTTTTTATTTTTTCTTCATTATATCGGTAATTTGTATAGTGTACATAAAAGTATTCTATTCTATTAAAATTTTGCTGTTTTTTCGAATGAGCATCCATTAAGACCAGTGCAAGAAACTAATGTAAGGCATACTTCTTCGTTGTACTTGGAAAATATACAGGGTTATTTTTAAAACGTCAATAACCTCTTAAGGGGTCATTGTACTCATCATTATGAACAACTTTTACTATCAGGCCAAACCTGACACCGTGAAATAAAAATCAGCTGTTCCCTACATTTTAACGAATTATTCGAACATAAATGTAGGGAACAGCTGGTTTTTTTTTCGCGATTTCAGTTTTGGTCCCATAGTAAAAGTTGTTCATAATGATGAGTACAATGACCCCTGGGGTTATATCTTCTATAATGAAACTTTCACAAACAAAAACAATTGAGCAGCGCCAATCACACTCGAACTACAACAAAGAGGGTCTATGAACGACAATAGATACTTCCATCCAAATTTTAATTATAAGTAATAATGATTCGAGTCATCATCGCGACAACGGGTTGACCTACCGTCTCACACCCTCTGTGGTCATAGAGGTAACGGTGAAGGTTGATGCGGCATTTTGGTTTGTGAATGTAGATGTTACATTGGCATTGATTTAGAGATTGTGTTTAGTTTATGGTCATTGTCTTTTCTATCAATGAATTTGTATTAAGATTTTCAAAAAGTAACTAGCTAGTAATCAATTGACGAAGTAGTAATGTGTGGTAAAAAGATAGAGTTATCTTTTCCTGCAAACATATTATAATATGTTTATCAAGAAACTGAAACATATCATGAAATAAGCTGTATTTCCTAGGATTCAAAGACAATTATTTATTTTTCAATTGACTTTATCATACTATGTTATTACTTCTGATAGTAAGTCACAAACGTCACAAGAGTCGTCAAACTCTCACGTCTTCTTTAGGTACGAGTATGTCACTGTACGCGGCTACGTCTAAGTTCCCTGCGTAAAGTTACGCAGTCATCATTGCCCCCGGCCGTTGTTGAAGTATTGTCTTCATCAAAACAAAATAGTATAGAATAGTAATTGTACACCATAAAAATTACAGAAATTAAATTTTACATCAAATCAAATCAAAATAAAAAAAAAAACAAAAAATCATCATCATCATCATCACCATCATTTCAGCCGAAAGACGTCCACTGCTGGACATAGGCCTCCCCCAAAAAAGGGTAGGGGGATATTTGCCATAATCGCCACGCTTGGCAGGCGGGTTGGCGATCGCAGTATGGTTTTAAAAATGCATAGAGAACGCTGCTGCCCATTCTCTTGTAATTCCCTTAGTCGCCTTTTACGACACTCACGGGAAGAAATGGGATGGTGCTATTCTTTATGTCCGGCACCAAACAGAATAAAAATTTTACATAAGGTGACACAAAGGCGGTCTTACCGCTAAAAGCGATCTTTTACAGACAACCTTTGGATGGATTCAAGAGAGAAGGAGAGACATACTGCAGGTACACAGTGGTGTACCATTTACATATTATTATACAATAAATACATCCTAACTAATATTATAAAATTGTGAAAGTAAGTTTGTTTGTTGCCTTTTCACGCCTGAACGGATCATCCTGAAATTTTGCATATACGATGCCAGGTGTACTGAAACGGACATAGGGTACCATTCATCCTGAAAAGAATTACTGTTCCCAAGAAAAACAACGATAACGTTCTTATGATAATAGATGGCGCCACGTGTCTTTCAAAATTGTATATCAGCACATTCAGCACTTTAAAATAATACCTTACTAATAATACATCTACCATTTAACATTATTACAACCCATATATTATTACAAACAGAGTACAACCCGAAATGATTGTCAAATTCTAAATTAACGCGAGCGAAGCTGCGAGCAAAAACTAGTACATACATAAAGCCTAAACTTATTCAGATTAATATATATACAATAATAAACATGAAACAAGAGCAAGGAATAATATTATGTAATAATGACGTTTAAGGACAGAGGAAGTGTTTTTTTACCAGAATTTTAAAAGTGGACAAATATTGAGCACGCGTTATCGACACGTGCTCAATATTTGTAATAAATAAATTGGCGAAATATATTGCTATTTGACATTAGAATAATGAAGTCTAATGTCAAATAGCAATATATTTCGCCAATTTAATATAATGATAGCAATTCATAATTTGTAGAACAGATGAATTGCGGGATATGAATTGTACGCAGATTATATTATGATTCTGCCAAAGCGTCCATTTTAGGCCCCCTGAGCTGATATAGGATATAAGAATTCCGGCGAAAACAGATTCCGCAACAATATAAATACCTTATCCAACCCCAGCCGCAACGTACGTCCTTCACCACCCACCAACCCCTCAGTAGGTACGTACGTCTTGAAACAACTTTCCATAATTAATTATACTCATTATCATTATTGTTTGGAAGGCAGTTTTGCTTCGATAATGAATTGTTCGCTTCCATCATTAATTAGTTTATTATAATAAGAACGTAAACTTTCTTGGTAGATTAATCAAGTTTATCTGATGCCCGCTGCGTTTAAAAGTAGGTATTATTTTGCTTAACTGAAGATTCGCCAATTTATTTATTTTGATGGATGGTTCAAGTTCTTGGTGATTGTTCGCTGTTTTTTGTTTAGGGTATTGTTGTATTGCTATTGGTTTGTAGAATACATGAAATTTGGTTTGAAATAACATAACATGACGTCTTTATTCCGGAAGAGGTGGGCAGACGACTAATGAAGTGCACTTACACAGTTCATGGCATTATCAAACCAGCGATCTTCAATAAAGAAAGCCAAGCAAAGGATCCCAGGGAATCCAGCGATGTCCAGCGTAGTTCATGTAACATTATCATGGGGATACGCAGCGTCTGAAGGCTTCTACATACCGGCGCGACTTGTCGAAGCCTTAAGTATCGTCTACGAGGCGACTGCTACGCACCGTCTACGACGCCACTGCTACGCAACGTCTACTACGCCACTGCTACGCAACGTCTACTACGCCACTGCTACGCAACGTCTACTTCGCCACTGCTACGCAACGTCTACGCCAACGCTGGAAGTGCCCAGTGCGAAAACACTCCTAGTACGCAAGTAACTGTGCCAGTCTTATGTAGTATAGCGGAGTATGCGGGTATGAACCACAGTCACTACTTTAGCCCTTGGGAGTTAAACGGAGATGTTTAACCGAACATCTGTTAGTGATCGCTTGCATGTTTACACATCAACATGAGTTGACTTCGAGTTTAAGAGGATCGGCAGAAGCGTCCTCTATCCTGCTATTACCTATAAGTATGAGACTAAGTTCTGTAATTACCTATCCGTATACAAAGAGGTGGTGTTAGTTTTTTTTTCATTGTTAATGGTAGATACCATTTGTTTACGAGGTAAGACGATAGTGTTGTAGAGTAGTTTAGGACACTACGTAAATAAAGCATGCTTAGAAAATTTATTCCAAGCATATTTTTGCAATGCAGGCAGGCTTCAAAAAATTTAAAATCGAAACATTTGTTTTAAGTACTTATCTGCCTCGTGATTCCTCTTAGCCGAGCTCTTCAAATGTTTTCTGTCTAAAAACTTACTACCTACTTTGTATTAATATGTACCTGTATGTACAAATAACATTACTGGTTGCCTCAGCAACTCAAATGGTTCAACAAACTTTTTCATTTAATAAAACTTCATTTTAGTTTTGCTATCTGCGCTCGTATTTAACTGGCCAGCGAGTTTGCAATGGAAAACCCTAGTTCGATTTGTCTTTCCCGATTTGTCCAAATCCGTTTAGCTGCTTAGTCTATAGATGGATGTGTATAGGACGAAACATTGCCTTTTTTAGGGTTCCGTACCGAAATGCTAAAAAGGAACCCTTATGGTGAGACTAAGTCAGTCTGTCTGTCTGTCTATCACACCTGGATATTTCAAGAACTACTAATGCTATCAACTTGAAATTTACAATAGTTTTAGATGACGTTTGCCCAACTATTTTGCAAACAAGAAAGAAATAAAAAATATATATCTTTTTTGCAAAAGGGACTGAAAGGGGGTCATAAAAATTTGAAGTGGGGCTACTAGGGCATGTGGGGTATCATAATTATGAAAGAGCGCTGATTGCACATTCTCAAACATTTTTTTTTTGTCAGCATAGTTTCCGACTTTTGATGAAAAATGTAAAAAAAATACCGTCCCACCCCCGCCCCCCTTATCTCCGAAGTTTGCATAGATAAAAATGTGAAATTATTCTATGTGATAGAAGTTTATGTAAAGATTACAGGAAAAATAAAACTATGTCTCTAAATAGCACAGTTTTTCAGAAATCATCAACATCATACATACGTACGGAACCCTCGGTGCGCGAGTCCGACTCGCTATTGACCGGTTTGATTAGTTTTCACTGTATGAATCATTTCGTTTTTGTTTAGATTTTGACTGAGTTTCTCCTATAAGTTTGAGTTTGAGATTAGTGGTGTGAAATGCACAAGTTTGGACCCAAGGCTCAACATGAGGTAGGTTTAAGATAAAATAAGATCATTTATCTGTCTAAAACATTTAAAAAAACAACAAACATTTACTAACAAGTAGATTCTAAGTTTTTTTTATACTTACCTTTGGATCTAGTTGTCCCAAAATAAATAATTTTGAATTTACAGTATCCGTATCATATCGAAAATACTTACTGTCGAAGAAGTGAACAATTCTAAAAATATTTGCATAAACCAAAAGAAACAACAAAAAAGCGAATCAAACAATTAATACAAAAATAACATTTCCTATTTCTAAATATACGCAATATGTGGCCATTTCTTAGCAATTTAAAAAGCAAGACGGCAATAAGTACTTGCAATGTTTTTACTTACACACCTATTTATATACATACATAAACTCACGCCGTTTTCCCATGAGGTGAGGGGGGTGGGGATAGTTTTTAATTTTCCATGGATAAAGTTAGTTCTATTAAGCTTTTATCATCATCTTACAGTTTGTATCTTCTATCAAAATATAGAAGCCTTGAAGAACAACTGAACGAAAAAAATCCAACCCAACATAACATAGCATCACACCTGTAATCCCCGAAGGGCTAGGCAGAGGTGTAGGTACCTATAGTACACCCACATTTCGCCAGTTATGTTTTAAGTCCCATGTAATAGGGGCGAGCCTATTGCCATCACCCGGGCACAAATCCAGAGTCCAGGCTGCTACTGAGAAATTCCTAATGGAAAATCTCAATAACATTTTGCCTGACCTGGGAATCGAACCCTGGACCTCATGCTCCGCAGTAGCGCTTGCGACCACTAAACCAACAAGGCAGCGAAAACAAAAAAATCAAAGAAAACTCCTTTCTCCATTTATGCAAATCCATGGATGATTTTATTAAGTTACAAATTTTAAAATAATAATTACGCATTGTAAACACTAGGATCGAATAAAAAGTTTTTGTTCCCAAGTTGTTTAAAAGATTTTTCTCTTTGGAGCGTCTCTCATAATTTATTCATGTCTCGTTACCCCATTCTACAAGTTTTTGGGTCGCGGTTGCCATTTCTTTTTCGTGTTACCGCGCTTTTCTTTATGGTTTGGTTATGCTTAACGTTGACTTAATTCCTTTAAAATTAAACATTGCTTGTGATAATCGCAGTATTTATTTAACTGGGCTGAGTTGAAAATCCTACTTGTCGGTTTGGTGCCGGACGTAAAGAATGGCACCATCCCATTTCTTCCCGTGGGTGTCGTAAAAGGCGACTAAGGGACTTACTAGAGAATGGGCAGCAGCGTTCTCTATGTATTTTAACACCATACTGCGATCGTCAAACCGCCTGCCAAGCGTGGCGATTATAGCAAACCCCCCCTTTGGGGGAGGCCTAAGTCCAGCAGTGGACGTCTTTCTGCTGAAATGATGAATGATGAGCAGAAAATCCTACTGTAAATGCAGTAAGCAGTTAGCCAGTTGCCTTATTCAGACATGCCTTCAATTGCCACATTATGCCTTCTATTGGTTTGTTATGTAAGTACTTTTTTACCGCCTGCACAAAACCGCAACTTAATTCTAGGAATGTGGCTAAATGTATTGTTTTCACTATACTTATTGTTTCCATTTTCGTTGTTTTAATGTTTCTTTAAGCAATCTAACCTTTTATTAAGACTTAATCTGGACTGTTCTGGTTCGAAACTTGGATTTGCGTTAAATTTTCGATGTCTTTCTAAAGAAAAAGGACTTGTACTGATACATAGATATAGTCAATCGTTTATGCGTATTTAGAGGGTCACACAGGGTTGTCAGGTGTCCGGCTTTTTACAATCGTGTCCGGCCAAATATATAGTAGTCCGGCCTGTCCAGCTTTTGTTAGGCTTTTGGTCAACCCTGTCCCGCCAAAAGATGCCGAACAAAAGTACAAATACTTTAGTAAGAACAAAATGTGATTAATTTAACATAATTAATTGCAGCAGAGTAAGTCTCAAATGAATAACAGTAATAAATACAGAAATAAAGGTATCATTTTTTTTATGTTTGACATTAATAAAACATATTTTGTCATTTATCATTCCTCTTGGTTTCTGTGGGAGGGATTTTGTGAAAAGGGACGGAAGTGTGTAACAGTAAGTGATAATGACAACTTGCGCATGGAATAAATAAGTAATTTATAATAATTGCATGGAATTAGTAATTACTATACATATAGATTGTAAGTAGTGGGGCCGAGTTCCAGTGGGCGACCCTAGCGGTCGCCCACTGGTAGAAACTCGACCTCAATAATTATTTGAATAAACATTAATATCTTTGCTTTTTAAAATTTAGAGGTTAATTTTCGTCGCTGCTCAGTTGTTTATTACCAAGGTGAGATGTCAGATGTTACACATCATATGCGACTACTGTAAGGCTAGCTTGTTTTTTTTTCTTTTTAATACCAATGAGTCAGGCTATATAAGAATTTGTGTCCGGCTATTCTATTTTTGGGCCTGGCAACCCTAGTCACACAGCTGAATACCATTGTCTGCAAATCGTAGAGGTCAGGGCAGAAAATAGGTCATTGTGGCACGGCTGACAATTGACTGACTATCAACACTTAAGTATGCACGCTCAATCTCGATCATTGCTGTGCATACTTTGTTTTGTATGTCGAAGGCATATGAGTCATTTGTCTGTTGTACAGTGCAACCAGGTCCCACCCTAGAATTTGTACCTGCAGATCTATCTCAAAAACAGAGCCAGTCCCAGCAGATGATTATTCTTAAGTTCAAATTGGCATAGCAGAAAAAGAACTAGATAAAGAGCTTACAAACATTGAGGTTGTCAAAATCAAATTGTTTATTTCAAATAGGCACTTATAAGGCACTTTTGAACAAAAGGTAGTTTCGTATGGAGAAGAATGGGCAAGAAACTCCACCGGTACTCTTTTAAAATTTGTACAATATTTTTTATAGGTACATTAATTATATAATTATATGTGAAGACGATGCACCTAGAATAAAATTACTATACCACAATACGTAATAAAAAGAGTAAAGAATGAAGCAATGACAGATAAATTAATTATGTGATAGATACATGGTGCTCACATATTTACAAAAATTGTAAAAAAATATATACGATTTCCTAATAAATAACAATATCAGTGATTTAGGTAATCACAGAATTTAAAATAAATGTCAAAAAAATAATAAATTATACAATTAAAATAGCAACCTGTTTGATTTGTCTAGACTCTAGATTGTCCTATGGGGGGAATCGTAATGGAGTTGAATTGGCTATACCGGAAAAGTCCACTGCAAGCAACGCCCAAGAACAAACAGTTAAAAACACTGACGGTGGATTGACTACACCAGAAATGTATACTGCAAGCAACACCCAAGTATGTGCAAATTCTACCATTGGGGACGCTCTCAATCTGGCGGATCAAAAACTACAAAGCCTCAGAGAGGTAAACGTAACTTGTGCAAAACTTATAAAATGTAAATTGATTTATTTATCAGATGAAGATTACTCAACCTTTATCGATTGAGAAGAAGCTGCAATTTTAGATGGATCTACATCTTCTTGTAATGACGATGAAGTAGTTTCAAAATGTTAAAAATAAAAAAAAATAAAAAGACAAAATCTAAAAGCAAAATAGGCTAGAAGGTAATAGGCATACAAGTTTAGATGACATTAATACAGAAAAACTTGGACCAAAAGCTTGAGAAACAAAAGAATAAACTTGAGAAAGGAACGGTCGCAAAAAAAGAATTGCTGGACAAGAATTTGTGCGAAGTGATGGCAAAATCATCGAATCTAAATCTATTCATCCTAACCCGTGCAACCCGGGCTATTGAAATCAAGTTTTTAAAAACTTGATAGCAATTTTCTTCTTAGTTGAAATTTTGTTTCACCAACCTGTACTGATTTTGAAATTACTAGTATATATCTATAAAAATAAATTACTTTATTTATTTTAGTTTCGTTTTACACTTGATTTGAGCTATCCTAAATATGCAACGACAGCCCACATTCTATAAAAGATCAGCTCGGCGATCTCTCGCGTCCGGCCCTGGTTCAGGCCATGGTTCGGAGCGAGAGTGCATGGGAGGCCGTCACCTCCTTCTGCGAAGCAGTAATGCTTGCGAAGGAGGAGAGGCAAGGTTTGCGCCCTCGCGCCCCTAGTCGCCGCAGGAGACGCCCCGGGCGTCGGGAGTCGCAAGCCGATTTCCGGCCACCGTAGGCGCGGGCTTGCGGACGGTGAGCAATGGGTAGCTCGCCGTCCGATAAGGACCAGGCCCGGGTTGACGGCGCGTTGTGTTCCACGCGCACCTCAAAGAGATGTCAGCACCAACTGATGGGGTCCGTTAGGACCAATGCCTGCCAGGGTTGCGAGTTGGTCCGAAAGGGATATCGTGGCCCACACAGGCAAAAGAAGGAACACGGGTGGGTTTTAGCCAGTAAAAGTCTGACACGCTCTCCCGCTCCGCCCAGAGCGGGAGAAGTTATTTGATAATTTCCCAACCAGAAAAAAAAAGCTATCCAGTTTGCGAATGATTTAACAGCATTATACGAATGTTAGCGGTCCTTATAGATGTCTTTAATAAAGGGTTAGTCACTGGCCTAAAACCTCCACCAACGCACATTAGAGCAGCGCAGCGTGGTGGTCCACCTATTTTATTTTTTTTATTTTATTTTATTTTACAGAAAGCTTACAGACTAATAACACGATATGCTCTGATTCGTCCCTCATCAGATGGAGGTCCATATTCAGTAGTGAGTGATTGTAGATTACTACAAAGGCTGTAATGGTGATAATGATATCCGTCGAAAACCTTTATCAGAGAATCTTTGATTTTGTGTACTAAACCCAAAATTAATTGTAACTTGTTCAAAAAAATCCAACACTAACCTTATTAATTTGTACTATGACTAATACTGGCTGGCAGAACAGTTTTTAGTTTTTTTTCTATTTAGATCATTTTACCTCTGTGTCAAACATGCGTTACTTCTGGATGCGTATTTTTTCTACAAACACAATTATAAAATAATAGGGTTTAGTTCATTTTTCTTGTTTTATAATACAATTTTGTTGTCAGTAAGTAACTTTTACCTGTTTGTGATTTTGATGAAATTATTACTAACCGACACTATTTCATAAAATATTGAGAAAATTCATAATTTTTAAATGCCAGTTTATTAAGCCCTTAAACTGCATTTAAAATTCGTTGAAATTAAGTAGTTATGACTAATAAGCGATACGTTACGATTTTATTAAAAAAAAAATAACTTTAAAGTGCTCTAGTGTAAAGTTGCCAACATGTCGCTTGGTAATTATTGCCTTTCAAGCGTCGATATGTTTATAGAATAGAATAGAAACTTTATTTTCAGACACATAGTCCATAAGTTACAAAACATTACAATAAAAAACACAAAAAACATCAAGTAAAATAACATGCACATTAAATAAAATAAACACAAATATAAATAAAACTATTTAAGGCACTGGAATGACGCTCTGTGAGTCGTCATTCAATGCCACATTATGGGGCTGTCCATCCTGCTGGCCACAGTAGCCAAAAGACTGTTGGGACTATCGCGCACTGGCCGCATCAGGGACGTTATACGCAGACGCATCAGCGCGTAAAAATCCGGCACGCCGGTTGCCGCGAACATCCCCGACGCAGTGCAAAAGCGCGGTATTCCCAACATCACCCTGTAGGCATTGTTATATTGGACTCGCAGAACACCGTACGAGTTTTACGAGTTTATGATGCGGCGCTAACCTGTAAGAAATTGTTCGACTAACCTAAGATTATGGTAGATATTACTTCAACTATTTACACTGTAAACAATTGTTGGTTGGCAAATAAAGTAACAATAAAAATACTTAACAAAAACTGTTTCAAAAGATAAACTGAACAGTCTTATAGTACAACAAACAAGAATCGACGTCACAGTTACATTGGTATCGGATTAGTTATTTTTCAGCTCGACCCCGTAGCCAGAATACAACACTTGGAGATCTAACACTTAGACCAGTTACGTGTTGGTAAAGGCTATTGCTATTAAGAAGGCAGTGTAAAATTTTACTGGTATCGTGTTTCCCAGTAACTGAATTGTGGAGGTCTGATAGGCTCCATTTAAAATACTGGTATTCTGCATTTGGTTAGACTGGAAGCCGACCCCAACATACTTGGGAAAAAGGGAAGCAGAACTAGTTTTGACTGCTTCTCATCATTATCATTTCAGCCGTATGACGTCCACTGCTGGACATAGGCTTCCCCCGAAGGGCGGGTTTGCCATAATCGCCACGCTTGGCAGGTGGGTTGGCGATCGCAGTATGGTGTTAAAATGCTTATAGAACGCGGCTGCTCATTCTATTGTAGGTAAGTCCCATAGTCGCCTTTTACGATAGCCCCGGGATTTTGGACTTTATTTTTGATTTTGACATTTGAATTCTCGTAAGACGATTATTTCTACTTATATTTTTAAATTGCTTATGCTGTTCCTACATTGTATATAAATTTAATTTATTGTAATCGTTAACATATTTCTTTTAATAGTAGGTACTTACATTACTGCAGCGGCCTGCAAAAGATGCATTGATGCTGAGGCACACATACGTGAGTCCATCAATGATAGTGGCGGCCAAGGCTTGTAATAGTGCTTTTCTCAAATAAGGCGCGGAAATTCAAACTAAGTAAATTATTTATAAATTCCAGATTCAATGACAAACAACGATCATTTTTCTCGCGCCAATGTATTGATTTCTTTTCTTTTTCAATAAACAGCTTTCTATTTACAAGCCAGTTCGAAATTTAAAAAAACCTTTGATAAATTACCTCCTTGTTTGCCATGGTTCGGAGTAAAAGATCGTTCCATTTTTATATTACACGATAGTTATGTTTTTACTATGTAATTTATTTGGCCGCTAAAACACGACACATAATTATGGATTTTCATACAACTTTTGGTGGCCGCTGCTCACATGTATTTGGCCAGTACAGCAATTTATCAAAATAATGCTCGAATATCCAAGCATGTTTGATTTTTTTTTTATAATAAATTAATAGTTACTTCTCTTAAATGACTCAAATGTTATAGTTATACATATTTGTACGCCGTTAAGGTAAAACATGTTTCATATCTATGTATTAATTTAATCAAATCAAAACACATTTTCTCCAAAAAAATATGTAAATACAAAAAAAAAAATTGCGCTGTCAATATTAGGTACCCGTCAAACCCTTTTTCATCACGATCTATTTACAGGTACACAGCCTACGTATCTACATATTATACTCCTACGTACACACGTACCGTCCAGTACACAAAGCTGTGCAGGAAGGGTTGATTTTAAACTTGCACGTGCATATAACCTGTTGAATTAAAGATTACGCGTGCACAGTGACGCTGATGACCTAGCTAGATTGTGTAGTGCTAGACTCCATACTTTGTGAAAGTAAGGTACTGAGAAAAATTACCGCCCTTGTCTAGGACTGTTCTAATTGTATAATTCCCGGTTTCTGAATAAAAAATGTGAAGTTGATAACTTGTCAAGGTCTTTCTTTTCTTTCTTTCTTTTCTTTTTTATAAAAACGTTGCCCCACATTAGGAATTACTCCTGTATTGTGGGTGCGTTTACAAACATTTAAACTCACATACACAAACAGCCAGACCCGGAACAACTACTTGCAGGTCATACAAATATTTGTCTACAAGCATAACTTAACTTATTAAGTAATGCTAGTAGATCTTGACAAGTCAAGTTGGTTGGCGAAATTCAAAATGTCTTACGTTTATTTCAAATAAATTTTGAATAGCAAAAAAATAAGCCTACAGCCTAGCCTTGCTTTAGCCTAGGCTAAAGTACACGGAAAAAAATGCGAGCTAACTAACATTTACTCTTAGTTGGCATTAAAATGTTTGGAATCACTATTTATTTATTTACTTTCAACAAGATAGCATATTTGCCAGAAAAAAATAATTTTATTTATATCGACAATGTGACATGTACAGAATAATCACCGGTCTTTGTTACATCATACATGCTTTGTTAGATTTTACGTCTTCACTTTTTTAAATCAAATAATAATTTTAGTTGATGGTAACAAGCAACTTGTTAGCATTACATCATTCTTAAACTGACCAAAATTTGAGTTAAATTAAATAACTACCCGTAATTAAACTAACTAATTACTTAGTTGACGGAACAATGATAATTTAACAAAGTTCTCCTAGCTTCAGAAGTCAAGATCTTGTTAGGCTCGTATGGAGTCAAGATGCTTGATCACATTAAACAAAATGTTTGTTAAAGCAAACACTCCTTTTTTCATTGTAGAGTTTGAAAAGTTGTCAACTTCAATCCCAAGTGAAGAATCTTAACCTAGAAACCGAGTGTAAATAAATTTTTTGACGGTGGGATATCTTCATCGCTTTGCCCAAGGAAATGACCAATCTCTTTCTTTAAGGTCAAGAACTCCAGAAGGTTGTCGGAAGCAACATGCAAGTACCGAACGGTCCAGACTTCGGAAGACTGCATATCTTGGAGACGCGTCGTATGTGGTCGCGATCCTCAGTAGTGTGGGAACGACGAAGGAGAAGGTATGTGCACCAAAAAATCGAATTCCTTATTCTAAATTACTCCATACACCTGCAAATTTCAACGATGGATCTAATTTATAGTATCTACTACGCTTTGGAATGGGCAACCGACACCTTGACAACTCAAAAGTGCCTGTAAATGGTTTAAAAGAAAAATGGTTTAAGTTTTCTGATCAGATTTTTGTGACGTATAATATATTAGTCACACATCTGATGATAATACGTGGGGATACTGAAAGTTTCTGGAACTGACCACTTGAGCCACTAAGATATAAGCTATGCCTAGTTTGGGGCCCACGGCTACTTCTACTTATGCACTCTTTCAACAAACATTGTTCCTGTTTTTATGTTTCCTAACTTGTGTGTGTCAATAAATTGTTTTATTTTTTACTTACAATAAAAAAAATAAAAATGCTATTACGGAATTAAAAAATGGAACTCTGATTGACTGACAGACTGGTCTTCTCTTAACTGCCAGGGATTATTTGTAATCTTTTAATCTTATATTTTGTATTGTTTTTTTAATTAAGTAATTTATTTTTTTACATTGTTCTCACTTATAGAAGCAACAAGAATAATGTACCCAAGATTTTGTAAATCTTGATTTAAAAGAGTGACCTTGGATTTTTTTGCCTGTTCTTCTCCTTATATATCTACGTTTTGGAATGGGCTTCTTCATTCTTCAATAGCTTCAACTTTCTGACTAACTGACCGACTCTTTGACAATACAAAAGTGCCTGTAATAGGTTTAATTGAAATAAATGTTATGAGTTTGAGTTTGAATTTGAATGCCGGTTACCTCACAATGCTTTCCTTCACCGTTTTGAGAGCAGTGGTGATGAAGTTATTTACACAAAGTATAAGTAAGTAAAGTTGGGTTCGAACCCACGACCTACAACTAGTAAGTCGGGGCCGTTATCATTGGGCCAGCACTGCTCCCAGGTTTGGGTTAACTTAGTTATAACACAGCAACCTCGATGTTTTGACGTGTCACCAAATGAGTAGATTGTACCCTTCTTTTCTATAATCTGAGATTGTACCCATGCGAAGCAAGGGCGGGTCACTATCAGTATTATAATACGTGAAGCGAAAACATAGTACCCTATTACAAAAATAACGCGGACGGAGGAGTATGAAATTTGGCACAGTTAAAATTTATATGGAGGAGGAGTGCAGAAAGCTAATTAATATTTTTATAATAATATGCATTAGAAATAAAGTAAATTAATAAATAAAATGATTACACACACTACCATGCGTTTGACACACACACACACACATAGTACCAGGGCCTTGTGACTTGAAGATAGATAGGTGACAGACGTGAGAGCTTGAGCATGGAATAAGTAAGTACTTACATGGAAATAGTGTACTCATGGAATTAGTAACTACTATATACATTGTAAGTAGAGGGGGTCAAGGGAGATGTTTGAAAATCCGTAGAATTTGGGAAAAATACAGATAAATTGCAACGCATATTTTTCTGGTAATAATTTGAAAATTTATCAATTATTTTTATCGACTTTCAATATGGTGACCGTTTGACTTCTATTGCGTTGGTGGCATGACAAATGTCAGCTGTAATAAACAGTTGGTATTGTAACCACGTTTTTGCTTTTAATGCCATCCTTATGCCTACGGGATAGAAGTCAAAATCGGTTGAACGGGCTTTAAAAAAGTTTATTTTATTGTCTAATCTTATTTCAAATGGACTAAAGTGTTAAATTCATATCTGAATATTAAAAACTATATTTTCCTCATACACAACTTAGTAAGAAAACTAAAAACCCTTACATCTGATAGCAATTTCTCACCCGATTAAAACAGTACACGTAACATCAGTCAGGTATCAATAATTAATTGAATCGGTAACTTTTGTCCGCTGCAAGCTGGTCGGATTTGAAAGTGTGACGTCATTCAGCTATTTTTACGTGTAAGTGACGTTTTACCTGAGACGGAGACGATGTCTCGATTCTTTAGACGATTTGTTCCGATTTATTTTTGATTTAAATTGAGTTGTTTTGGGATGGATTGTTGGTTTTGGGAGGAGCTCGTGGCTAAGTAATAAACAGCCGCACTGGTCGATCTGTCAGGTTAAGCTACACTTACCGGGGTTGGTCAGTGGATGGGTGACCATCTTTACATACCGAGACTCTCCGTGCCTCAGAAAGCACGTTAAGCCGTTGGTCCTGGCTCTCATCCGTGGACCTTTGACAGTCGTTAGGGGTCATTAGAATCCCAAAAGTCTGACAACCAGCCTTACCAAGGGGTATCGTGTTACCCAGTAACTGGGTTGTGGAGGTCAGATAGGCAGTCGCTCCATGTATACTGGTATTTAGCTACATCTGGTTAGACTGGACCCCATCATGGTTGGGAAAAGGCAGGCAGATTGATTGATTTGTTTTGGGCTGAATTGGGAATTTGGGATTTTGTCTATGGGTGTTTTGGGAAAGATAATTAGATTCCAAATATGAAATCAGGAAAATGGAACAGGGTCGATAGGTCAAGTACAAATTGTACGGTTCTAAGGAATATATAGATCATAAAGGGGAAGAGCCTCCATGGAGAAGTAACTGATTAGTTTCAGTATGGTCTTACTCCCTTCGGAATTGTATATGGCTTCATACTCTCACATACGAAGAATTGGAGATTTTAGCCGAACCCTAAAGATCTTTCTTCCGTAGTCATGCTGCATGCACACCAAATACACTTAGCGTTGAGTGTGTTCGTGGGGAGGTTCCGCAAGCACAGTCTACAATTACACCCCACAGACACGCACGACACTCACATACAACACTCCCACATGCACAACATTAAGCACTTACCTATTTTAATTTTTACTTTTAAATTTATTACTATTTTATTTTTTACTTTTAAATTTTTTACTATTTAAATTTTTTCATATTGTTATTGTTCTTTTTTAACCCCTACTGCATTTTCATCTGTGGAATCTGGAACGCTGTTGTCTCCCTCTTGGAGGTAGCTGCGACACATTTTTTGTAACTAATGTAGCTATTTACGTACGCAATCAATTTGTAAAATGTGTTTTTGTTCCAATAAAGATTATTTATTTACGTATTGACTTAGAAAGTAGGTACATAATTATGAAACTAAGTCTGAAGTTGAAAAAATTCACATTTGATATTGCCAGGTTCCTATAATATAACAAACTCTTTTGCTCACAAAACAATCCCTAAACCAAATAACCATGACACTTTCTTCCTTAAAAAATACCTGAATACAATGAATTTTCTTTGCCCTGCAGCAGGAAAACATTATAGAACACAACACCACGCCTGAAATCCCAGACGGGTTAGGCAGAAGTGTACCTATAGTACACCCACATTTCGCCAGTTATGTTTCAGTCCCATGTAATAGGGGGCGAACCTATTGCCATCAACCGGGCACAAATCCAGACTCCGGGCTGCTACTGAGAAATTCCAGATGGAAAACCCAATAACACTACCTGACTCCGGAATCGAACCCAGGACTTCGTGTTCAGCAGTAGCGCTTGCGACTAATAGACCAACGAGGCACACTACAATGAGGAACATTCTAAAATCACACTAATATTACAAAGGCGAAAGTTTGTGAGTATGTGCGTGTGTCTGTGTTTAGTTTGGTTTAGTTATGTACTTTTTAACTGCTGGACCAATTTTGATAACATTTTGTAAGGGGGAGCTGACAACCTTTTTTTTTTTTTGTTCACGGGGTAGAAAATCCTCATGGATGTCCTCCGCCCTGGGGTGGGCGGAGGGGTCTGTCAGACTCTTATTGACTAAAAACCACCCCAGTGTGTCCCTTCCCACACTTGTACCGGGGATCGTGGGATCTATTATTACTTCAATCGCAATCCCCGGTTAGTGCATCTGCGGGCCACCTAAAGTCTGGGGAGGGGGAATGAGGTGTCTGAGCCCCCCCGCGAAGTCTGATAGGGGCGCGCGTGGAACACTACGCGCCACCACCTCGGGTCCAGTGTGATAGGGGGCGGCGGACGTCCCCAAGTCCGCCGTCCCTGGACCCATTTAGGGGGGCCGGAAGAGGGCGTTATCAGCCCTCTGCCAACGCCCAGTGCGCCTGCTGCAGGTCGGGTGAGTGGACGAGGTCTCCCGCTCCCTTTCCGCAGCCTCCTTCTGCGACACGACTGTTTTGCAGCAGGACACCACCGCGTCCCAGGACTCCTCACTGCCGACCACGGCCGGCAGCGATAGGTAGGGCCTACGCCTGAGATAAGGGCATGGCGTGGCTTCTCCCAAGTGGCACACTCTACCAGCGTATGCCGCGGCGTGTCCTCCCGGCAAGGTAGCTGACATCTTGGATTAACATATAGGCTACTTTTTATCCCGATATTCCTACGGGATCGAGACTTACGCGGGTGAACCACGGGGCGCAGCCAGTATTATTATAGAACCCTAAATTATGTAGTCCCTATATCGTGAAGGACACGTTGAGGAGCTAACTATCAAGTTGATATGATTACGAAGCGCAAGCGATGTTCCCTGGTCGATAGTGATTCTATTACTTTGATAATGTGGTGTAGAATTTACTAACTAGTGTAAAGGGGTGAACAGAATGAACGGTTTTGGACAGGTGACCAAGATTGTATTTTAAACTATTTAACTGCCCCTTGGGAACAAATTTTCTAATCAATAAATAGTAGAAAGTGTTTTGTTGTTTGGTGCTGACTGGAAATTAATAGTGAAAAATATGATTTTTTAAGTGCAACTTAGGAAAAGTTTATAGAAGTGGAAAGTGTCAGATATTAGATATTTGATTGGCGGTGGAATTGTAAAGAAAATAAACTGCAAAATCTCAAAATTTTAGAAAGGAGACGTTTTTATCAAAATTATGGAGTCAATTCTTTCATCTGTATGTCTATCATAAATAGTTATTGCGTTGGTATATTTCGATAACTTCTGTCGAATTAGTCACTCATGGTGTCGTTTTGTATGGTACCTACCAGCTGAAAAACGTTAGTGACTATCGAATAGATTACGTTAGGTTTCTTACCTATCGAAATCTATAGTGCTTATCTTACGAGTTTCAATTCTTTCTGTGAACGCTAGGGGCGTTGTACAATATTTCATACATATCATTTACGGAGACGCTAGCGAGTTTTGGCTGTGTAAGCTCATGGTAGAGCTACTAGATAAATATACGTTGTCTCACTTCAAAAAAATACCAAGAAGTACCTCGTATTTGCCGTGTAAGTAAGTACGTTACTTCGCAAATTGCTATTGCTACTTATGGTAGATACTTAGTAAGCAAACCTCATCATCATCATCATTTCAGCCGAAAGACGTCCATTGCTGGACATAGGCCTCCTCCAAAGGAAGGGGTTTGCCATAATCGCCACGCTTGGCAGGCGGGTTGGCGATCGCAGTATGGTGTTAAAATGCATAGAGAACGCTGCTGCCCATTCTCTAGTAAGTCCCTTAGTCGCCTTTTACGACACCCACGGGAAGAAATAGGGCGGTGCTATTCTTTAAGCAAACCTATCATAAGCATAAGTGTCTATAAAAACCCCATGACTTAAATTCCATAACTTTTGTTATGGAATTTGGCTAGTCAATAATACTCGTAGTATCAATACCGATGATACCAATGCTTATGTTCACAATTACAGGTATCAGTTCGGTGACGCGTTACGTGTCGCCATCACAATTATGCTTGAGCGGTGACAGTTGCCAGTTGAATAACCCACAAATTGTGTCCCACAAATGTCACTGATGTCAGTGTCGAAGATGGAAATTAAATGTGTGGTCATTTAAGGGTAAAGTATTTATAAAAATATTGTTATTACTGCGATCTAGACAAAGTCAAATTACTTATTTCAAATAGGCACTTATAGGGCAATTTTCAACGTCAAAATTTACAAAAAAATAGAATTGATTCTAGTCGCCCCTTCCAAAAGGTAGCTTCGTATGGAGACGAATGGGCAAGAAACTCCACCGTTACTCTTTTAAAATGTTTTACGATATTTTGTATAGGTAAATTAATTTTATCATTATATGTGAAGACGATATATGTACCTAGAATAATATTACTATACCACAATGGGTAAAAATAATTAAGAATTAAGCAATGACAAATAAATTAATTATGTGATAGATACATGGTGCTCACATAATTATACAAACATTGTAAAAAAAAATACTTTTTCAAAAAAAAAATATCTGTGTATGAATTAAGGTAATCCTAATCACAGAATGTAAAATAAATGTAATGAAAATAACAAATTATACAATTAAAATAGCAATCATTTTGATTTTGTCTAGACTCTAGATGTTCTACGGAGCTGGACCAGCATGTTTCCAAGCATTCTTATCTTGGTTATAATATTTTTTGCAGTGGATTAAGTATGCGATCATATCAGCTTACATGCTCTTATACGGAGTCAAGTTAAGTTAGCTAGGGAAACTCCGCAGACGTGATAGTTATCGATATATAATCATGATAAAACAATTAATAAATTAATTTGATGCATTTTTTGTGGTCATCAACCGCCTGTATTGTAGTCACTTAAAATATCAGTTTATAAAAAAAGTTTTGTTTTGTGTAAAATTTACAGAAGTGATGGAGATCGATAACTAAACAAGATAAAATAACCGCTGAGCATGAGGTCCTGGGTTCAATTCCCAGGTCGGGCAAAGTGTGATTGGGATTTTCCATTAGAAATTACTCAGTAGCAATCCAGAGTCTGAATTTCTGCCCAGTTGATGGCAATAGGCTCGCCCGTGTTACATGGGACTTAAACATAACTGGCGAAATGTGGGAGGTACATCTCTGCCTAACCTTTCGGGGATTACAGGCGTGATGTTATGTTATGATATATATTTTGTGTTCTTTAAATCTGGCAGCCACAGTATCTTAAAAGTAGATACTAGTATACCAAAATTCATTAGTCTTACTCAAACCGCAGTCCATACTATAGCTGCAGCCCGCGCCATCGCCCGCGTAGTTTTTCCTAATAATAAAAGTAGCCTACGTTACTCACTATAACATCAACTATCTGCTGTAAATATGTGAGCACCATGTATCTATCACATAATTAATTTATCTGTCATTGCTTCATTATTAATTATTTTTACATAATGTGGTATAGTAATTTTATTCTAGGTGCATCGTCTTCACATATAATTATATAATTGATGTACCTATACAAAATATTGTAAAACATTTTAAAAGAGTAACGGTGGAGTTTCTTGCCCATTCTTCTCCATACGAAGCTACCTTTTGGAAGGGGCGACTAGAATCAATTCTATTTTCTTTGTAAATGTTGACGTTCAAAAGTGCCATTTATGTGCCTATTTTAAATAAATAATTTGACTTTGCCAGTGAAAGTCCCGTCAAAATCGATCCATCCGTTTCGGAGATTAGTCTGAAGAAACAGACAGACAGACAAAGTTTTAGTTTTTTTTTTATTGGTACCGTACATACTTTCATAATAATAATACGCATTTAGTAAAATGCTGTTATGTTGACATTAGAAATAATTGTCTCTATGACTATACAGGGTTAGGTGAAGCGAGGGAAATACTTTAAGGCCTGTAATACTTTAAACACAAAAAAATATTATAAAAATAAATATTATTATTATTTTTTTTTTCTATTATTTTTTTATTTTTTTTTATTCTTTATTTATAAACGTTGATTAAAGTTAAGAGGCGTTTAAACGTCAAAAATGTATGGTTAAACAGTCGCTAATCATTACTTAACTTTGAGCAACGTTTATAAATATAAGGGTAAATGCGAATTGTTAGTAAATAATAATAATAACCAATCAACTTTCGTAATTAAACGAAGTCTATCTCAGCCAACCTTGACCTTTTCTATGGATTAAAGCATAGCTGTGTCGAAGTCGATTCTATAGGAATGAAACGAACAGGACATTTATGTGATCTTTCGAGTCGAATGAGTGAACCATTTTAAATACATTTACTTGTATACTAATAAAACAGCTTTCGATCTGTAGTTTGCGACACCATTTTGTATTCTTTAGATCAGATAAAAACAGTATCTTAAAATTATATCAATCTTACTCGAGCCACAGTTTCTATAAAATAACGCAGTATTAACGTACACGAAAATTTTTAGGTATATATTTTTGGTTCCAACATAATATTTGTTAATGTATAGTCTATTATAATTATAAAGTGAGTTAGGTTAGGGTCGACGGTCATACTTTATTTCTGAAAATGGTCAAAAATGTGTTTTTTTAAAGCAGTGTATCTCTTACCGTAAGTAATTTTTTTAAAACGAAAACAGTATGAGATATTTTCAAGTCTTTTATGCATACGGTGATGGAACTCAAAACATAATTAAACATAGGTAATTTAATTTAATACCTACATCAAAAAATCTTCAAAGACAACTCTTAATTATTTTTAAAAACAGTTTATCGCTTCTTTAACAGTTATAATTATAATTAAAAGTATACCATAAAAATGCAAATGCCAAACTGCATCCGGTGATGGATTAATTTTTATTAATTAGATAATAACTAATTTTATACGATGATTTTATTTGCATTTTTACGCCGTTTCATCGCGCATCTCTTTCTTTTGTATGCAATCTTACAGTGACAGCGGTTTACCTGTCAAGGCCCGCTTGCACTAAAAATCACTACATAAATACGTCTAGCGCTAAACATATTTAAAACATTAATCTTCATACGTTTAGCCTTTGATTATTTTGTACGAGTATATGTCTAAATGGAGTGTCGCGCTGCAAAATAACTAAAATAAACATGCCAACTTTGATAGGCTGGTGGCGTGACCAGTACGTCTTGCTGTCATTGGGTTATTCTAGTGTGCGTGCATTTTGCAGCTAACAGTTGGACGCAATGTTGTTCGACGAGTTCATAACTTTAACTATCTCATCATCATCATTATTTCAGCCAAAAGACGTCCACTGCTGGACATATACCTCTCCCAAACTGGGGTTTGAATATCTAGCTAGAGATATTTATGTTGGAGCTGGTCATTAGTACGGACAAGTAACGAATCAAGCTCGCCATGCACCGGTGACATCGCGTGATCTACCCACACCTCTGGCGCACTCCTACAGAGTCGTGATGTTTTGAGCCGATGGCGAGGAGAACATTCAAGTATCAGTGTCTGGTCTGATCGCATCGGAGTTAAGATGTCGGGGAACTGTACTCGATTCGTTATGCTCGGTTAAAGTGCTGATTATAATTTGTAATTTCAATAAACGCTGTGTACTGCACCCAGTGTGTTTTCATTGCACGAAACCCAACTTCTGCCCACATGATGACCGAATCTAACAGGGTAAATCTTGACGATCCGACATTTATATCTTTGCGTTTAGCGTTAAACGCATTGAGTAATTTTTGGTGCAAGCGGCCTTAGAGAGGGTATTACTAAACCAACTAACATCTGCTAAAATATATCATCTAACATTTGAAATATTATTATCCTCTAACGTCCGTAGGTGTCCCATCGAAACGCAACCTTATAATCTAGTTGATATATCGGCAAACATCGCCTAATACAATTACTTAGAGCTTTTACAGTAGAAACCACCTTGATATGAGAGGTCAAGCAGATTATTGATTAACTAGCGATCGCCCGCGGCCGGGTCCGTTTACGGTAAACTAACGTGCGGAATAGGTATAATGTCTTGACATTTAGTTTGAATTTATTGAGACGGAATTTTAGGGTTAATAACGGACCGGACAAAGTCAATTTAAGTTTTCGATGTTTGGAAGTACCTAATTACCTATGTCTTTCAAACCGCCAATGATTCCTTTTTTATATGTTTTCCTAACTATTTTTTTTGTGGTTAATTCCAGCTGCTGTTAGAGCCCTTCCAGAAGGCATAGACAAGACAGTCATGTTTAGCAGTTTGTTTTATTTTCAAAAAAATTGTGTTTAGCAAAATATTAATGTGTAATAATGGTGGATTAATAAGAAAAAAAAACCGGCTAAGTGCGAGTTGGACTCGCGCACGAAGGGTTCCGTACCATTATCTATAAAAAAGGCAAAAAAAAACACGTTTGTTGTATGGGAGCCCCCATTAAATATTTGTTTTATTTTAATTTAATTATTTATTTTTAAAGTGCATATATAAATAAAGATTATGTGAATATTTCAACCATCTACCTGTTGCCGTTATCAATAACGACCAAAAACGAGCAAAAAAATCACGCTTGTTGTATGGAAGCCCCCTTAAATATTTATTTTATTCTGTTTTTTAGTATTTGTGGTTATAGCGGCAATAGAAATACATCATCGGTGAAAATTTCAACTGTCTAACTATCACGGTTCATGACATACAGCCTGGTGACAGACGGACAGACAGACAGACGGCGGAGCCTTAGTAATCGGGTTCCTGTTTTACCCTGTGGGTACGGAACCCTAAAAATGAGAGATGGGAAAGTCAAAAATGTATTGGATTGACATAAGCTACAAAAAAGCTTACGAGTAAGATGTCAATCCGGTAGAAAGTTAATAAAGAAATACAAAACGCTTTGACAGCAATTAGCACATGTTAAGGCCCTCAGATGCATCTTTCACATTTTTGATATCACCATCGCCTATAATAAAGTCTCTCAGTTTAGGTTCTTTAATTACTTCAGTTACTGTATGCTGGCAAATTTTCTCATTCGATTTTGAACTTAACCATCAACATTTTTAAGGTTAAATCATTTGGAGAAATTTGACAGTTTGGAATAACCTGAGGGGCAATTCTACTAATTTTAAGAACGTTCACAGTCTGATCTCAGTCTCAATCTGTCAAAAATACCTCTTATTTCCCTACATTTTGACAATTTTTTGACATTTGTTTGTCGCCAAGATGAGATTGCGACTAGATTTTGAACGTTTTAAATTACGAGAATTGGCCTTCTGATGTCCTGACGACCTCAATCAAAGTTCAATTCGGTTTCGAAAATTAAAAGTCTGATTCGAAATAACAATTTTTTTTTTGCTCGGATTCTTGATGAGTTTTTATTGATACTGATATTTTTTTACATACCCATAAACCTAAAAAACGATAAAAAAAATAGAATCCAACCAATAAAGTTAGGATTCGTCTTTCATTACACTGCGTACAAGGCTCGTCTTTTCTTCGGCGATTTTCACAATTAACATTTTTGCCTTAAAATTTAATTATTTTAACAACTAAAACTACATCATACTACAATTACATGTGATTTTTTTTTTTTTTTAAGAAATTAATTTTATTCGGAAAGTTTGGATTAGTATCCAAATTTTCCGAAAGTTGAAAATTAATTTTAAAAAAGGGCCAGCCTTACAGTAGTCGCATTATGATGTGTAACATCTGACACCTCACCTTGGTAATAACTGAGCAGCGACAGACATGAAAAGCTTGTAGCGGCATCAACATCGCCTCATGCGAATTACCCGTCACACTGACGCCACGCAAAATCCTGAATCGCGCAAGCAGAGTTGACCGCGCAACTAGTATATATACAACGTTCCGACATCAACCGTCGTGCAGTTGCCCACCAGACACGACACCCGTCTGGTCAGAGGATCCTCCCTTTTCTATAGAGGATGAGTGAACTTTACACCCTGTTCCTCATGCCTCTAAAAGCTCATTTTTTTTAAAGCTTTTTCTAATAGTAAATACTGAAATATTTATTCGAATGAATAATTATTCATTACTAGGTAATGGTCGCCCACTGGTCGACATTCGACCCACGCTACTAACAATCTATAACTATATACAATATTAGTTTTAGTATATGCGAAACCCGAAACACGTGTCTAGTATTTTTACCTAAAGAATCTATGTTCAAAATTTCATAACTGTGTCATGAAAAATCACAAAGTTTTATGGTTGTCATGTTACCGGGTTGTCCGTACAAAAACATGCTAACGGCGCCCCCGCGCCTCCAGGGTCGTCTTGCGCTCATTGATAATAATATGGCAGTAGGTACCAAACCGTACGGCGATTGTATTGTAAGTAATTAAATGGTAAGTAATTAACATTTATCATGACATTTAAATATTTTTGGGACAAAATATACCATGGTGTAAAAATTATTGAAATCGATTCAGTTCCTTATTCTGAACAAACTATATTCAGGTTTCGCATATACTAAAAATAGTCTTGTAGATTGTTAGTAATTCCATGAGTAAAATGATTCCATGCTATTTTAAAGTACTTACTAATTCAATGGTCAAGTGGTCACTTCCTGTTACACACTTCAAAGCCAACCAAGCAAGACGAAATAATTATGTTATTCATCAAAAATCTTCCAACGACAAACGTAGCAAGCACACTAACTTTCTCCTACGGACACATGTCAATACTAATGTCATTGCGAAATCACAGGGAGGAGGAGGATGAGACTAACTCAGAATCGAAACACACGAGCTGTAATGAAGAGGAGGTCTATATCCAGACGTCTGTACCGGTAGACTAATAGACATGTAGAACAATGCAAGCAGTGGAAACGCATCTATCTTAAAGCAGTGGAAACGCATCTATCTTAAAGGAATATTTGAAAAATGATCCTATAAGATTATATTTTTTAAGCGACATGTCTGACACTGTTTTTAGGGTTCCGTACCTCAAAAGGAAAAACGGAACCCATATATATATATAGGATCACTTGGTTAAATTTTCGCCCTGGCTGGAGGCTTTAAGATTAAAAACCTTAGGGCAGCCACAGGAATATCCGGTTAAGTAGCAACGACCTCTCTAGGTCTGCTACGAGATGCCATTCATAAAAAAAAAAAAAAAATCCGTCTGTCAGTCTGTCAAGACCCCCTTTCTCAGGGGCGCGTAAAGATATCAAGTTGAAATTAATAACAAAGACGTAAGAGTATGGTCGCTTGAAGCTATAAAAAAATCAAGCCTCCAAGACAACGCAATAAAAAAATATAGTGATTTATGCGACATATTTTGATACTCGCAAACAAATCAAAACTTATAGGGTACTTTCCGTTGACCTAGAATCATGCAATTTGGCAAGAAGCAAGGTCTTACAGCTTATGTAAAGAAAAAAGTCCGAAAATCTATAATTTGTAGATTTATCACATGAAAAAATTTTTTTTTGTAATTGTAAACTTTCATTTTCAGTTGGAAAATTGACCGTGGCGTATATCGATGTTTGGGACAACACGATTTTCAACTGCAATGTTAAGTTTGTTTTTAGGATACATTCATCCCAACTACGGAACCCTTCATTGCGCGTAGTCCGACATGCACTTGGCCAGTTTTTTTTTTTTAATTGGTCATTCAGTATATCATCAATGTAAGAAACGATGGATGGACTGTGTGAAAGATTTTATGGTAGAAAGTGAGTAACTACCGAGATGACAGGGAAGTATGGAAGAAAGAGACATGTTGCGCCGACCACAAATGAAGTGGGATAAGGACAGGAGAATAATATATCTTATACAGCGTGCCGCTACAGTGGCAACATTAATTTAATACACGTATACAGTTTCGCCTTTACGTTTTATGAAAATATTTCAATTTCATTAAGCATTTAAGTATTAAGAACACACACACACACACGTACACGTACACGTACAATTGAGGTGATAAGGCAACGGTGCAGTTTAAAAGAAGATGTAGTGACAAAGATTGAAAAGAGTATGCTTAGATGGTTTGGTCATGTGGAGAGAATGAGTGAAAGGCGACTAACAAAAGGTATTTTATTATAAAGCAGAGGTGAGTGGAAACGCCGGGAGGGGACGCCCTAGAAGGACATAATATACCATCTTATTACAAAACAAGGTTTATCTTCAGACCCAGGTTTAAACCATGGAACCATTATTGAATTTTGAACTTTATTCCGTCTATAGTAAAGTTGCTAATACAAAACTGACAACTTAGTACCGAACTAAGTTTTCAGTTTTGTATATAGAACGGTATTTCAATCACAGTTACGTTCTTATTACAAAAACTGGCTCCGTGGTTTAAGCCATGTCAAAATATAAATCTTGTTTTGTAATAAGACGGATAGTGACCAAATTGTTGATGTTCTTCAGAAAGGTCAGGTGCGTAGTACTCTCAACCGGCGTGCGTGTATGACTAGATGTATGAACGTAGGCGATGCAAAAGAAGTATGTAAGGAGCGTAGCAAGTGGCGTTCTATAGTTTCTGCCTACCCCCATGGGAAGAAGGCGTGAGTTTATGTATGTATGTATTTAAGTATTTTTTATTGATTCATTTACAATTTTCTAAAATAGGATCTTGGAGCAACCCGTGTAGAAATAATTAGCCGGGGTCATGGATCATAACATCGAATCAATGAAACAACGTGCAAGGTTTAGGCGAATTGAAGGAAAGAGAGAGCTTTATTATTTAGTTAGTTTGTTTTTTTTTTTCTATTTATATTAATATATTAAAAAATAATATAAAAAATTTAGGTTTTTTTATTTTAAAAATATAAAAAAAAAATATGATTACTGGCCACTAGCCATACCAGTGTGTCAAATTAATGTCACCACTGTAGCGGCATGCAATATATCTTCCAAATACCCTCACATTTCTTCTTCAATATAGGTATCTTCTCTGAATTGAATATTTAAGACCTGAAAAAGCATTTTTGGCAGGATTGTACTGGTGTCCGTTGTTCCGTTTGGTGCCGGACGTAAAGAATAGCACCATCCCATTTCTTCCCATGGGTGTCGTAAAAGGCGACTAAGGGACTTACTAGAGAATGATGAGCAGCAGCGTTCTCTATGCATTTTTAAAACCATACTGCGATCGCCAACCCGCCTTCTAAGCGTGGCGATTATGGCAAATCCCCCCCTTTTTGGGGGAGACCTAAGTTCAGCAGTGGACGTCTTTCGGCTGAAATTATGTATCGGTGTCAACCTTCATCTTTTGAAGAAAATGCTTTAAAGTACACTTCTTGTGCCTAAGGAGCTCGTGACTAATTAATAACAGCCGTACGAGTCGATCCATCATGTTAGCCTGTGCTTGCCGGGGTTGGTGCGTGGATGGGTGACCATCTTTACATACCGAGACTCCTCCGTGCCTCGGAAAGCCGTTGGTCCCAGCTGTCATTCGTGGATCTTTGACAGTCGTTATGGGTCGTCAGAAGCCCGAAAGTCTGACAACCAGTCTTACCAAGTGTTATTTATCCAGATACTGGGTTGTGGGGGTCATATAGGCAGTCGCTCCATGTACTTAAAATACTGGTATTGAGCTGCATCTGGTTGAACTGGAAGCTGACCCCAACAAAGTTGGGAAAGGGTGGGCAGTTTGACTTGTCGTAAGTTAATGTGAGAAGGTTTGGATGCGTTCGATTGCATATAGACACTCACCGCCTTATTACAAAACAAGATCGATATTTTGACATGGCTTAAACCATAGAGCCAGTTTTTGTAATAAGAACGTAACAGTGATTGAAATACCGTTCTTTATACAAAACAGAAACCTTAGTTCGGTACTAAGTTGTCAGTTTTGTGTTTAGGAACTTTACCATAGCCGGAATAAAGTTCGAAATTCAATAATGGCTCCATGTTTTAAACCTGGGTCTGAAGCTAAACCTTGTTTTGTAATAAGGGGGGCAAAAGAATCTAAACTTCTGGCAAAGTCCAAGCAAAGTTATTAAAAAAAAAAAAATGGAAGTAGGGAGAAAAATGTGCTATGGAGGTTTTTTTTTTTAAATATAAAGAATAAGGGTGCTCACCCACGAGCGATTTTTTCGGCGATTTTCTCGACGTTTTTTGTCAGAAAGAAATACATTCACACAAAAATCGCCGAAAAAATAGCTCGTGGGCGAGCACCCTAAAAGTCGGAATCCTCCATTAAGAACAGACGATGAGTCTATAGAATTTTATGAACGCAATAATCAAAACTTTTTGTAAGATGAAGTATGATCATGCAAACTAGATGACGTAAGTATGGAAGAATTTGATGGAAATATTAATTTTACTTCTAAATAATGGACAGAATAAGTTAGAAAAAGTTCAGATAATAGATATCAGACCATCCAGAAACTCAATTGATACGTGAAATTCAACTTTATAAGTGCGTTGCACCTGTGATTTTTCTAATCCAATTTATCATCCTTTTTATAAAGATCAAGAAATCAATTCAATGATACACTCAAATCATTTTATGGTATATTTATTGATTGTAACTCATTTGGGGTACTTAAAATTGAAATCCGTGAAATTTTTAATTGCGTTTAATACTTTTTGTTACTTTTTTACTACAATGTTACGTGATGTTTATCCAAATCATTTTCGGAATCTATTTGAAATGCGGTAAAGCCATTATACCACCGGCCTGGCTTTATCCCATTCAAATCCAGTTGTTTTCGAGTTCAAATGGGCCACTAAGGTGATGCGTCCGATTCGCCGGCACTGCTCGATAATGCATTGTCCAGTTACGCGAACACCCCCGAAAATACAGCATGCGAAAAAAGCCATCCTCGCCACCTCCCCGCCAGCATTAATGTCCCCCCCACCTCGCACTAAGCTTCTTTTTTTAATACATAACTTTTTTTCAAGATGCATTTTTACATGTTTCGGCCTAAAACTTTACACACCCAGAAGTGAGAGCCGATGAAAACGGGAACGCCTATCGGCGCTCGGAAGTCTCGCTCGCGCACGCGGCCCGAGCCCGCCGGACGATAGTGGCGCAAGCGAAACGGACACATCCGTGCCCACTGCTGCGTCTTAAACTAAGATTAAGGCTCTATTCCGCTTTTCCGAACGCAGATTCTTACTTCAAACGCATGTAACGTCAACGTTTCAACACCAAGACCTGATTCTCGGTGCACTACTCCACACAACATTAACCGAAACAATTAAAATGTATTTAATGAAACGCAGCCACTGAAATAAGGCGAAAGCTATACGTCTCACTCTAGCGTCCAGTGCGAAGGCATTCGCGCCACGACAATTGAGTTGAGTTGAATTGAATTGAGTCGGTTAAACCGTAAAAATGGTCGGGCGGGTATAGCCGCGCGAGAGAGAGACGAACGAAAGGCGTGTTGGCCGAGACCGCTGCCTTCTTCTCCTCGACTTACGCCGAGTCGCGACTAGTGAACGTCAGCGTCCTGACGTGGACGGCCGTATCTGCGTTTGTTCGTGTCACGTTTGACAGTTGAAAAAAAAAACGTTTCGCGCGTCTTTCTGTCATTTTGATTTGAAACTTTCGAGTGCGTTTGGATATCGGACTGAGTGTTGATATAGGGTTCTTAAGGATTTTATTTGAAGGAAACTGGTAACGTGTTTGGAGTGTAATAATTAACTATCGGCTTGAACTAGCCGCTGAGACGCTATAAAGTGATGAATCAGCGTGCGCCGGCTAATTAACAACGTCACTGCTACGAAAACAAATCTAAAGCTCGAACTGCTGTAATTTAGCTTCTGGGATATTGTAAGTGTTAAGTTTTGTATTGTTATACAATATGGTTTTCTTGCTTTTGTCTTTTCTTATAAAAATAAGTTTTGTTTTGATAGTTTTACCTATTTTTTTTTATCGCACAAATTATATTTTTCTAGAATAGCTTTTCTTTTATTATTTAAAAAAAATAACAAAACCATTTCTAATGAACGAATGATTTATTTATAAATCGGAGTTGAGATAATATAATATTTTGTAAGCAGCGTGTAGTAGATTTTATGTCCAACATAAAGTTTAAGAAATAAATAGTATGAATGTGTGACAGAGAGCGAGATAAAAAAAAGAAATTGAATACCTTAATAAAAAGTTTATCACACGTATCGGGAAAATGATGGAATGGTTATATTTTTGACGAGCCAAAGAGGAAAAGTTACGCGGGGCGGGGCGAACGAAGCCAACAAACAGCCGATTGGTTCGAATACATGTGTCGCGTTTTTCTGTAGGTATTTTTTTTACTTTTTTTCTTTTCTTTGGGCAACTTTTTTTGTAGGCTGTATTGATTTTCCGTTGAAAGTGCATCATCATGCGTGTATCTGAGCGAGTACTGAATATCTTTTTGTAGACAAAGTAAAAGTTTGATCAATACATTATTTTGAACATAAAATTATTTGAATATTCATTTCGACAGCTCAACACCTAATTTGAAAAGCAATTTGATTGTAACGATAAAACAGGTGCATTATCATTAGACCATGAATTTATTGCTACATCATTAAGTTTCTCATTATTATGATATTAAGTGTATCGTTATTCATTATCATTTTGTTATCACCCACTTATTTTTTGATAAAATTACTATTATACTCAAAATGTACCACCTAATTTGTGTTTTAAAAACTATTTTAAATTAATTAATGTTCTAAACATATTCTAATATTCTTACATAAAAGTATATTAAAACTGTTAATTGAATGCAAATGAAATTGATAATTTCTCTCATGAATGAAGCGTCTATACACAAAATAGTTTTGTTTAAATAATTACACTCATTGAAACAAATTATAATGTTATTAATCTAATAAAGTTTACTTGAAACTTCAACACTTTATATTAAAATTATTAGATTGCCTTTTCAATAAGAAAAATACTTTTTCAGATATGTATCCAAGTAAGTATACCTATCAATAGGTACCATTGACAATAAATACAACAAACTGGGCCAAGTTCGAAAATAAAAAAAAAACTCAAGTGGCTCAAAAAAAAAACTTTTTTAAATCCAAAAAATATTCACACAATAAAAGTATTATATAACATAATTGATCTTCGTAGAAAAAATAATTAAATGTGATTAAAATTAATCAAACCGATCATTAATAAAGATCGCTTTACATACTACCGCCGTGAATAATGAAATAATGATAATAAAAAACAAGAGAAAATACACAAATAATAGACTAACGCAATACATGATACAATAAAAATATGATTATAAAGATTGATTGCACGATAACTTTTTCTAGACAACGCTAAAACATGCGCTTGCGCAGACAATGTTAGTTTTTCTGTTCCATTTTTTGTCCTTCTCTTTTTCCATAAAAATGAAGTGTGTGCCAACTATTTGAAATTATCATTATTTCCTTTTTTTTGTTATCTTTTAATATCTATGAATTATGTTACAATAAACTATAACTATGTATCTATCTTTAAGTATTCTGAATAAAAAATATTTAAATTGTACCTACCTAGAGATTTCCTACCATGTTTTTTTTTTAATTCAATTTGCAGATTTTTGTTTTTTTCTATACCTTGTTCTCTCCGTCAATATCTTTATTTAATTGATTGTATTTACCATTGTCAAAATTATTTATCGCATAATCTATCAGAAATATTCAAACAAATTCATACTGAGCAAATCTAAACTAGGTACCTACTTATATTAAAGAAAATGAAAAACATAATTTAAATAAGGAACGTATTAAATACAAAACTGTTAAGGAAAAATAATATTTCTCAGAAATCAGAATCTAGATTTTAAATATTTTGTAAATCAAAAAAAGAAACACATTAAGTAGTCATCTAACAAAGATCAAATGTAGACAGACGTAGTAATAAAAAAATGAGTTATAAAAAAAACTTTTCCAAAAAAACATTTTTATTTTCCTTTATAAAACTTTAAAATACAGAAAGAAAAAGTAAAGACAGTAAAGGAAAATTTGGAAAATAGGAAACCAAGAAAGTAAACTTGTAAGTATATTGGTTACAGAAAGAAACACGTGCATGGAGATATTTAATATTTTGAATTATATAAATAAAAGTTAAAATTTGTATTAAAAATCGAATGAAAATGTAAAGTAAAAATTACAGTAGATGGTCTGTCCAAAATCATTGACATTTCGGTGCTTAGCCACTCAAAAGTCAATCATGAGCCCCTCTGCGATGTCACAGACTAATCTATTCGTCAGTTGTATTTAGACGTGATCGCATCATTTTATTCCTTTGAATTCTTAGTCCATTGTACCTAATTAGAGTATATCACGTGACTCATTTGTATCCCAACTTCGTTGCTATGAATCAGTCATTTTAATTGTACACGCGGTCATTAAAATTCTGTGGCTTTGATTAATATTTAGATTGTTCAATTGTGTCAGCTACTATGATCGGCCACGATTTGTTTAAAGGTATCTAGGGCTACATAAATATATTTTTTAACATCAAAACGTTGGAAATGGAAACATCTCACCATTTTACGACAAACAGAACACCGTCTCTGACATCAACTTTTATAACCGTTCAAACAATTACATCTGATCACGGTGTCCCCTCGCGAGCCGACCAGCACGCTGAGAGAGACAGAGACAACTATAAACTACTCAGCTACGCCCATCAATGTCTAATTGCTTTTATTATTTTAAGGCATCGTAATCATTATGGCCGCAATAAAAATTGTAATTACTTCTCATTAGTTCAATTACGAATTTTCTAGACACGGTTTAGTTGATATGTTGATTGCAAAATGGTTTAGTCTAGTGATGCATTGTGTTGAGAAAGCGGCTCTTTTATTACTATTACGATAATATTAATTCCCTTGTCTGTGGGTGAAATCTGATGTCGATAATCAATAAATTTTATGAGTGTTAGACACGGCTCGTATCAATCAATATTAATGATCATTCCGAAATTTGGAACTAATCGACGTATTTTAATTTTTAATATCCATAAGTTCTAATCTTTCCGAATAGGTACTTTAACGGCTACAATTCGAATTCGAAAACGGTTTTGTTTAAACCGATAAACGGTTTCGAACAAATTCAAAAATTACGCGCCTTTAATCTTTAAAATTATCAGTTAATATAAGATATCGTAGCTACAAAAATAATCGACTCAATAAAACAGAGTCGATGTGATGAGTAAAAAGAAGGCGCGCTAAGAAATAAAACCGCGAAGTGAAGGCGAAGTTGAGCGTTCAACAAAAAAAAGGACCGCGTAACGCATGCACGCGAGGAAAAACTTCGCCAAAAAGTTTTCATGCACGTGGCTAACACGTGGTCTTGGGTGAAAAATCGCGCAGCCCCGCGCGTTCCTTGCACTACCCCCCACCCCCTCGCCGGCACGGGGGGACCCGCCTGAGGAGTCCTTTCTATACGATCTAGGCGGGAAGATGCGGCTGACGGGATATACCCAAGTTTATTACCGACTTGACTTTTCCGTTCTTTTCTTTAGTTTATCTAACATGCTATTTCTATAAAGTTTCTTATTGTACAGTTGCGGCGGCAGTCCCCAGGACGGCGGCAAGCTGTTTTACCCCTACTTGAAGACGTCTTCCCTACAAAGGGACTTCCTATTTGCCAGTGGCTCCGGTACGTAGCTTGTAGTTAGGCACAGTTTATTTGTAGATCACGATAGACTTGATGAACACTAAGTGGACTTTGTCGAAGCCATTAAGATTGAACTACTCTTTGAAGTAACAAACATTTAGAAGTTAGTTTAAGAAGGATTTTCTTTGAATCGTGATCAGTTGATTTCACGGAGTAGGAAATGTACGATTTATTTAAAGTTTCGATATCGTATAAAAATATGCAACTCTTTTTCTTAATTTGAATTTAAAAAATTCGAACATTTAAAAGAAGAACGCATGCACTTGGCCAGTAAAACAACATTTCACAGTCTCCGAACAAAACGAAAACTTATTTTAAACATAATAATTAAAAGGTGAAAGTTAAATTCATTCGGCTTAATTATAAAAACCAACTTGCATACGGTTGAAGTAATTAAAATTGTCAATGCATAAATTATGTGAAGCGCGTAATAACAGCTTTTGTACGCATCTGTAAACTATTTTATCTTAAGTACGATCTACGGAACGACGTGTGTAGCATTAAGGGCCAGTAAAAACTATTAACAATCCACTACAAATGTTTGTTTATGTAAAGTTAATTCTTTTGAAGTATTATTATCCATCTTATTTATCGATACATAAGTCGATTGCGGGGATCAACTGAATTAGTTTGTCCGTGGAGTGATGGCCCCGTTTGACATATGGAATCGATTAAATTTTATCGATTTAACGATGCGAGCTGTTTGTCAAAATCAATTATGGGATTAGTGGCGACCACACAGCTTTTTAATGGGTGCTTAAAAAAAAAGGAAAATGTTTTTTGAGCTATTTTCAAAACTCAATTACATAGTTAACTTATACTCGTAGAAAAAAACATTTAAACACAAAATCAATATCTCACAAATTAGCCAAAGAAGGCTTTCCTTCAATGCAATTTTTATGTAACTTTTACGACACTCTCTCATCACTTTATAATTATATAAAATAATGTTTTGTTATAAATAAGTGTTGTATGGGTTTCCTTTACTTCAAGAAGAATAACAACTTTATCAAGAATAATGATAGATTTTATCTAAATTTAACCCACATTATATTCCTTCAAAATAAATAAAGTGATGAGAGAGTGACGTAAAAGTTACACCAAAATTGCATTAAGGGATTAAGCGAAAGCCTTCTTTGGCAAATTTGTGAGATATTGATTTTGTGTGCAAATGTTTTTTTATTTTTAAGTTAACTATGTAATGTGGGTTAGCTCTAGATAAAATCTATCATATTCTTGATAGATTTCATCTAGAGTTAATCCACATTATATCTCTTGAAAATAAATAAAGTAGGTAAAGGAAACCCATACAACACTTATTTATAACAAAACATTATTTTCACAACATACCTAACACTATCTTCCATTGATAACTCAAGCTTTATTCCAAATACGTCGTAAGTTACTCAAAAACCGCCATAAATATTGTTAACCGAAACTAGAGCAATACAATAACACATTCACATCAAAATTGAGTTATCATTACTCCGGTTTTGCTTCGGCTGAGCTCACCAACACACTCATCGACGTAGTTTTATAGCAACTGAGGCGCCCGAATTACATCGCAAACAAGCTCGATTAGATCGACTCCGAGAACTGCCCATAAATTCAACCCTAAAACAACCGTTCTGTTTAGTTTGGAAGCTCCCATCCCAGTAATTATACAATAATTCATACTTTAATAAATACTAATAAATCGTTCCCTCACTCCGGCGGCTCGCAGCATTATCGACCATTATTACACGATGTAATTACATCCAATAAATTACCAAATAATACATCAATCAGATGTGTTATAATTTTCTTATTATTATTTTATTTTTTACTTTTTTATTGGACAACGGGCAATTTTATTAAAATTATAATGCAGCGGCCGGCTCCAAATTGGGGTAGCTGGAGGCTAAGATTCGGTTTAATTATATATGTAATGTTTAATGATATATTCTTATAATAAGCTACCTGAAGCTTGGTGGGCATAAATCAAATATTTCATTAAAATTCGGAGAGCTTACAACCCTTCATTTGGTAGTTATTAGTCTGGCGATACGATTGTTCGCGAAATTCTCTAAGTGTAGGTGTGCCTAATTTTGTGTGGAAATAGCATTTTTGTAGTGACGTTGATGAATGTGATCCATTTAATCCGTTCCATAATGTATATTAAGTTGGAGTATCGACTTAATGTTAGTGTCGAAGTCATCCGTATCGACTTTAGAGCTTTTATTTTTAGTACGTTGGCATCGTTTAGAATTAGTAGTTTTTAGTCTTATTAGGTATTCCGTGTGGTGCCGGGCGTAAAGAATAGCACCTCCCTATTTCTTCCCGTGGGTGTCGTAAAAGGCAACTAAGGGACTTACTAGAGAATACAAAGAAAGAAGAAAGAAAGAAAATACGCAGCGAATGTGGGCAGCAGCACTCTCTATGCATTTTAACACCATACGGCGATACGGCGATTATGACAACCACCCCAATTGGCGGAAGCCTATGTCCAGCAGTGGACGTCTTTCGGCTGAAATGATGATGATGATGAGTCTTATTAGTCTTGACCACTAAACTCATTAATGATGCGTGGAACGGGGAAAATGTCGTGAGGAATGTTTGGAGTGCGAATGTCGATGACTATAAGAGTAAGGGAAGACCAAAGAAACGATGGATGGACTGTGATGTGAAAGATGATAAGGCTAGAAAGAGAGTGATTACCGAGATGACCACGAATAGAGAATTATGGAAGGAAGGGAAATTGACATAAGGCCAAGAGAATCATCATTCTTGGGTCTTGATAACTAAACGGGTACGTATGTGAAAGCCTAGCTTTCAAGACTTTCGCTGACAAGAGGCAAATGACAAAAGTAAACTTGTCTTAAACAAAAAAAACCAGCCAAGTGCGAGTCGCACTCGCGCACGAAGGGTTCCGTACCATTATCTATAAAAATTACAAAAAAACACGTTTGTTGTATGGGAGCCCCCTTAAATATTTGTTTTATTTTAATTTAATTATTTATTTTTAAAGTCAATATATATCTACATATTCTGTGAATATTTCAAGCGTCTACCTGTTGCCGTTATCAATATAGAGCAAAAACGAGCAAAAAAATCACGTTTGTTGTATGGGAGCCCCCTTAAATATTTATTTTATTCTATTTTTTTGTATTTGTTGTTATATCGGCAACAAAAATATGATATTTCGATCGATAGATCATACGATGATATTTAATATCTGTATTAAATATCATCGTATGATTGGTACTTATTTAATTAATAACAAGAATGTCTTATTTGTATGCAGAACTTGGTTGTTTTTATTTTTACTTAACTCATTTTTGAGTAACTAGATAATAATTGCATTGCATTCATATTTTGCAATAAATTACAAGCGTTGTGTCATCGCGCCTCTCTTTCTTTTGTATAAAGTCTGACAGTGACCGTGGTTTAGCTGTTGTCAGTGTCTTAAAGGTTGTTTTTATTTTAATCAGTTGAAAAAATGTGAAACAAGGTAGTTTAGAAAAAAAATCGTCATTAAACTACAATAGGTCATTATTTTTAAATAAAATAATATGAATAGTCGACTCGTATATTTACATATGAACATTTATAGTTATATATTTCCTTATAAACAGACGAGTTCCTGTAGAAAAAAATACATGAATTGTATCTGCTGCTTATAATCGTGTAAATTAACAGGAAAATGAGTATTAATTATAATTGTTTACCTTGTGCGACAAAAATCCAATACGTTGCTTGCCCTACCTACAGGAAAATGTGCCTAAGGGGCGATCAAGGGATTCCGTCAAGAGGAATGGCGGGAAACATTATACCGTAAAGTAGAGTATATGCCTATCAAAGACACGTGGTTATTATCGTAAAGACAGGCTTTGTTAAAATCACTTTTAAAGTTATTAATAAGTTTAAAAAACAAAAAAAAAAACTCAAAGCATTTATTTCAATTAAACCATTTACAGGCACTTTTGAATTGTCAAGGAGTCGGTCAGTTAGAAATATGAAGCTAGTTGCCCATTACAAAGCGTAATAGGTACTTAAGGAGAAGAACGGGCAAGAAACTCCATCGACACTATTTTAAATTATAATGTTACAAAAAGATTGTTACATCTTTAGTGTTGAATTTATAACTAAATGTACACAGCAAATAGAAACAAACAAAAAAACTATTAAAAACTAAAATAATTAAAATAAGCCGTGGCAGCTAAAAGATGACCAGTCGCTACTGACGGTGCCCATTCACGAACATGACGCATGGATCAGCTCAACCATTTTGAAGGGAGCTAAATGATCCAACACACGCGCCACCATCAGCGAGACATCTGAGTGAGCATGCCTTACTCTCAGCCGCCAGGGCCACATTAAAGTCAATGAAAGACATATTACCGGCTCTATTGTGTAGGTATATTATTTTCATGTACCTAAATCATAACGTATTAACTGGTACTTATAAAAAATCAGGAATTAGTTTCTCTCAAGTTAGATTATTATAGTCTCGTGAAGACTAGTTTTGAACCCTTTTCTTATCCTGACATGACTCAAATTATTAGGACTCGTTTATATATATATATTTTTTTTATCATAGTGGTATTTAAATCGCTCTAATGGAGCGAGCATGTGGCTTTTCATTACTAGGTCAGGATTTTTCTTACAATTCACAACATCCTGAAATACACGGAAAGATAAATAATTCTGGTAGATTCAATATTGTAGTCACATTGAGGAAAATATCACCCCACCCAGTTACACACATTAACACAAGTCTAAACCAATTTCGCGCTAAAACTAAACTCGGCTAATTAGTTGTGTTTATGGAAACTTATATCACTTAGAAAGTACCTGCTTTTCATTATTAGGTCATAAGAATTGTATTATAAGTGTATAATTTACAACATCGTGAAATACCCTGAAAACTAAAGGAGACTCACACTAAGAAAAGTAACATCCCAACCTCTTACACACATTGGCACAAATCTAAGACATTTTCGCGCTAAAACTAAACTGGGCTAATTACTTCTATTTATAGGAACTTATATCACTCACACATCGACACAAGTCTAAACCAATTTTGCGCTAACACTAAACTGGAATAATTAGTTCTGTTTATGGAAATTTATATCACTTAGTAAGTACTTGCTTTTCATTACTAAGTCATCAGATTTTTCTTGCAAGTGTGTAATTTCACAACATCCTGAAATACCTGAAAAATAAAGAAAACAACTCTCTTCACACTAAGAAAAATAACATCCCAGCCTCTTACACACACTGGCACAAATCTAAGCCATTTTCGCGCTAAAACTAAACTGGGCTAATTATTTCTATTTATAGGAACTTATATCACTCACATATCGACAAAAGTCTAAACCATTTTCGCGCTAAAACTAAACTGGGCTAATAAGTTCTGTATGAAAATTTATATAACTTAGTATGTACCTGCTTTTCATTACTAGGTCATCAGATTATTCTTACAAGTGTGTAATTTCACAACATCCTGAAATACTCTGAAAAATAAAGGAGACTCAATTCTCTTCACAATAAAAAAAATAACATCCCACCCACTCACACATCAACACAAGTCTAAACCAATTTCACGCTAAAACTAAACTGGACTAATTAGTTCTATTTATAGGAACTTATATCACTTAGTACTTGCCAGCATAACAATAGTGAAGTACAATTAAATACTGGATGATTCGTTTCATTGTGCTAAAATTAGGACCAAACTAATTGTCACTTGTTTTGGAGTTCCAAAAAATCCGTTGATTAGCTGAACGCGGCCATATGGCTGGGTGAAATAGAGTTATTGTGGATTTCTGAATGAGCTCTATTTAATTTAATTTTACTACAATAACATTCCACAGATAACAGTAGTGGCCTAGTGGTATCGCGAATTACGAATTGTAGACTTACGAATTGTCGTATGTTCGAACCCTGACAGGCGCTTTACTTTGTATAGATTATTTCATCACCACTGCTCTCAAAACTGTAAAGAAAAGCATCGTGAGGAAACCGGCATGTCCTAAAAACAAGAATTCGAAGACATGTTACATCTACCAACCCGCTCTGAGCCCGCGTGGTAGATTACAGCCCACTCCCTGTTACAGATAGGCGGCCTGTGTCCCAGCAGTGGGAACATTATAGGCTGATTATGATGATGACAATATCATTATTTGCATAGGTAATTATACTTAAGGTTGTGGAGGTCAGATAGGCGCTGCGTCCGGTTAGACTGGAAGCCGACCCCAACAGAGTTGGGAAATTGTAGGCAGATTAATTGATCATAGTATACAGCGTGCTGCTACAGTGGCGACATTAATTTGACACAGTGGTAGGGCTAGTGGCCAGTAATCATAAAAAAATATATAAATATTTTATGTAAAAATAGTATACAGCGTGCTGCTACAGTGGCGACATTAATTTGACACAGTGGTAGGGCTAGTGGCCAGTAATCATAAAAAAATATAAAAATATTTTATGTAAAAATAAAAAAAATAGAATTGTTTTATTTAATTTTTTAAATATTATTTTTTAATATGTTATATTAACATAAATAAATATAAATTGAAAAAAATTATAATAAAGCTCTCTCTTTCCTTCAATTCGCCTACTCCTTGCACGTTCTTTGTTTTAATTTAATTGATTCGATGTTATGATCCATGAACCCGGCTAATTACCTCTGTGGTTCTTTAAGTACAGGTTGCTCCAAGATGCTATTTTAGAAAATTGTAAATAAATAAATAAATAATAATGTTTAATGAAATTAAAATATTTTCATAAAACGTAAATGCGAAACTGTATACGTGTGTTAAACTAATGTCGCCACTGTAGAGGCACGCTGTATACTTCAAAGAAGGACTATGTATTAGTGAAATCCGCAATGTTTTTTTGTTGTTGGAAAATGTCTCCACAAAACTGTGTTAGTTCAAAACAGTGATCATTTTATTCAATTCAATCATGATATTGCCACATTCATCATGTTTCACAAAAGGGGTGGCGATCACAGTTTGTAATAGGATTAAATTAATTTCAACCGAAAGACGTCCACTGCTGGACATAGGCCTCCCCCAATAGTGGTTGCCATAATCGCCACGCTTGGCAGGCGGGTTTGCGATTGCAGTATGGTGTTAATATCCATAGAGAACGCTGCGGCCCATTCTCTAGTAAGTCCCTTAGTCGCCTTTTACGACACCCACGGGTAGAAATAGTGTGGTGCTATTCTTTACGTCTGGCAGCACACGGAGCATTAGATTACTAAAGCATATTCCGGTTCATCTACTAGTCATAAACCGCTGGGTCACTTTTAAAAGACGCCTTCAGGAAGAAAATAGTTTGCTCTCTCTGTCCACACTACACAGTTTAAAAACCAAACCGTTTAAAACCGTTTACAACCGTTTTATTAGTTTTTGACTGCCTCGCTGGTCTAGTGGTACACGAGGTTCTGCGTTCGATTCCCGAGTCGGGCAAAGTGTTATTGGGTTTGTCCATCTGGAATTTCTTAATAAAAGCCTAGAATCTGGATTTGTGTTCCGGTTGATGGCAATAGGCTTGCCCCCTATTACATGGGACTGAAACATAACTGGCGAAAGTGGGTGTACTATAAGTACACCTCTGCTTAACCCTTTGGGGAATTCAGGCATGATGTTGTGTTATTAATTATTGACCCAAGGCACTAGAAAAAATTTAAACGTTGCTGTTCTTGGCAATTCCATACAATGTACAAATTTCACTAAAGATAAATAATAAACAGCTTTTCTTGTGGAATACCACAAAGCTCTACGTTGCATTACACCAATGAAACTCAATAACAGAAATAGATTCTGAATATTTAATTATAGATAGGTATTTATTCCGTGTGGTGCCGGACGTAAAGAATAGCACTCCCCTATTTCTTCCCGTGGGTGTCGTAAAAGGCGACTAAGGCACTTACTAGAGAATGGGCAGCAGCGTTCTCTATGCATTTTAACACCATACTGCGATCGCCAACCCGCCTGCCAAGCGTGGCGATTATGGCAAACCCCGCCGCTATTGGGGGAGGCCGAAGTCCAGCAGTGGACGTCTTTCGGTTGAAATGAATCTAATCCTATTACAAAGTGTGATGTGGCATTACTACCTATGATCCCTGTTTTGAACTAACGTATTAATTTCATTCCCGAAGGAATATATAGGGCCTTATTACAAAACAAGGTTTATCTTCAGACCCAAGTTTAAACCATGGAGCAATTATTGAATTTCGAACTTTATTCCGTCTATGGTAAAGTTCCTAATACAAAACTGACAACTTAGTACCGAAATAAGTATTCAGTTTTGTTTAAAGAACGGTATTTCAATCAGAGTTACGTTCTCATTACAAAAACTAGCTCCATGGTTTAATACGATACATGTCAAAATATAAATCTTGTTTTGTAATAAGACGGATAGTGTTCAAAATGTTAATACTTAGAAATCCCTTCAAGGCTCGTACAGACTGGTGCGATATCGCGGGCGGGACGCGACACTAGTAGCACAATTTCTTTGTCACTGCCTGTCGCGCCCGCGATATCGCGCGAGTCTGTAGAAGCCTTTATGGATTTATACCGCTTAAAATTATTCAAAAACTGTTCACCAAAAAAACTTTTTACAAAATTATAATCAACTTCCAAAAATAACACTACAAAGTGATAATTTCAGAAGTCGGTGTCTTTGGATCTGTATTTGAGTTTTTTGCCATCGGCTTCCGAAATTAAAGTTATTTTTCACTTTGTAGTGTTATTTTTGGAAGTCGGTTATTATGTTTTTGTAGAAAGTTTTTTATTGTTCACTTTTTAGTGGGTCAGTTTTGAATTTATCTAAGTTACAATAGCCTAATGTTAACTGCTCATCACCTTTTACAAAATATTGCTTTTCCCAATGCTGGAACGTTGATTGTTGAGGAGTTCTCCTGGTAAGAACCAGGAGAACTGCCACTCACCATATGCATAGTGACGATCATAAATTGCTTAGCAACCACATTAAAGTACCCAATCGAATCGCAACCCGTTAAATAGGTACTCATTATTATATTGTTCCGGTGGCCATATGTGGTCTCCATCATCAATTTCACTTCACCAAATGGTGCTTTCCGAAAGCAAATGCACGAGTTACTATAAAAAATACTCAAATCGCTATAGGTTTGCCTAAAAAATTTGAGGGTTCGATTACCATGGGATCCCCTCATCAGATTCTGATTTGGTGGCAATGGGACGACCTCGGTAGTATACCCATTCAAACAAAAAAAGAATTTTCAAAATCGGTTCATAATTGATGGAGTGATCGCGTAACAAACATACAAAAAAAAACATACCGCCGAATTGAGAACCTCTTCTTTTTTGGAAGTCGGTTAAAAAACGGCAATAATATTATCAATCAAGGTGTTAACCCTCAAGCATGAGACTACTGTATTATCATAGTTATTAAAACTATGGCAATAAATAAAAAGGCGAAAATGAAAACATTTAACACCTGCAACACATCTGGACAAATAATTGTACAAAATGCGTGTGCGTCATTATCCTGACTATTATTATACAATCATGAGAAAATTAGTTTGTTTGTATTTGTTTGTTACGCTTTCACGCTGAAATAACTGAACGGAATTGGATGAAATTTGGCAGATGTCTTGGGGCCCAAGTCTGCTATTTTTATAAATTCAGTCATTCCAACACGACCCTATTGTCATGCCATTGTCATTTTGCTAAAAAAAGTTTGTAATCTGCTAAATTCATAATGGTCGATCATTGGTCTGTCAATGTTCTCGTAATAGAATTGTGTTATTATAATGGCGTTGTCGTATTGCCATTATTATAAAACCCATTAGTAGAAATGTCATTCATTTGTCATTAAGTACGAGATTACCAATAAATACAATTTCTTTCAATGTAGTGTCAGTGGCCGACCATTGGAAAGTCATAATGACGCCATTATAATAGTAGATTACCAAACTTGTCAAAATCAACAATTATGAAATCAATGATCGACCATTCTGACACAATTGTAATAGCAGACTTGAGGCCCTGGATAAGGACATAGGATATGGTGGATATTTTTATCTCAATATTCCCGCGGAATCGAGACTAATGCATGCGCGTGAAACGGCGCACAGTGGATCGAAACTGCAATATAAGGGACATCGTTTTTTTTTTTCAATTCAATTATAAATGTTTCAATGCTCTATCCATGATATTATTAATGAAAAATTACTTTTGACTTACTTTCCTTTTCATTTTTCTGAACGTCATAACTCTTGAACGGGCAACTATGTGCGCGCGCTGATAGCGGAGAATTATAGGCAACAAGTCAAAGAATAAGAATATAGTAGTTTGAAAGCCTGGTCTTTCAAGACATGGCCAAATTTTAACAGTTTCTGTTTCATTCCATACAAAAAAATCTAAAATATTTTTTTCCGAGCAAACTAGCAGTTTTAGAGAAAAACTTGTAATGACAATTATTCATGACGAGATCTTTCGAAAGGTATTTCAAAAATTAAAAAAAAAAGAATGTCCTTCTTATAGCAGTTTCGATCCACTGAACGGCGGGGTGCAGCTATACAGGGTTACTTTTAAAACGTCAATAACCTCTTAAGGGGTCATTGTACTCATTATTATGAACAACTTTTACTATGGGACCAAACCTGAAATCGCGAAAAAAAAATCAGCTGTTCCCTACATTTTAACGAATTATTCAAGTCAAGTCAAGTCAAGTCAAATTATTTATTTCAAATAGGCACATACATGGCACTTTTGAACGTCAAAAAATACAAATAAAATAGAATTGATTCTAGTCGCCCCTTCTAAAAGGTAGCTTCGTATGGAGAAGAATGGGCAAGAAACTCCACCGTTACTCTTTTAAAAATGTTTTACAATATTTTGTATAGGTACATCAATTATATAATTATATGTGCAGACGATGCACCTAGAATAAAATTACTAACAATAGTTAAAAAGAATTAATAATGAAGCAATGACAGATAAATTAATTATGTGATAGATACATGGTGCTCACATATTTACAAACATTGTAAAAAAAATAAAACGTTTTCCTAAAAAATATCAGTGTGTGAATTTATGGTAATCACAGTATGTAAAAAAATGTCATAAAAATAATAAATTATACAGTTAATTCGAACATAAATGTAGGGAACAGCTGGTTTTTTTTTTGCGATTTCAGTTTTGGTCCAGTTGATATCATTAGTAGTTCTTGAGATATCTAGGTGTGACAGACAGATAGACTTAGTCTCACCATAAGGGTTCCTTTTTACCATTTTGGTACGGAACCCTAAAAACGATATAAAATATTAATAAAATTTAGAACCTTGTTTAATTAAAATTGAAGAAATATAATTTCAAAGAAAAAAAAAATGCCGAGGAAGTATGTAAAAAATAAATAACATAAACATAGTAACTTGGGAGCAGCTAATAGACATTTACAACAAACAAAATAATAAAGCTATCTCTTTCCTTCAATTCGCCTACTCTTGGCACGTTATTCGTTTTCATTTCATTGAAATGTTATGACGTGACTCCGGCAAATGACCTCTGCGCTACAGTTCTTTAAGTACAGGTTGCTCCAAAATGCAATTTTAGAATCTAATAAATCAATAAATAATAACGTTAAATGAAATTAAAATATCTTCATAAAAATAAAACGCGAAACCGTATAGGTGTCTTAAATTAATGTCGCCGTTAAAGCGGCATGCTGTATAAATGTACTAGGTACAGTAGGTACGTACATTATGTACTAAATGCTGGCTCGGCAGTGAACCGACACGAAACAGTTTGCACTGTAATTGACACAACTGTCTTTAGAAGACAGTCCACAAATATAATCAGTCTTGTGTTTTACTCGATATCTTCAAAATTCTACAAGGTCTAATGAAATAGTTCCTATTTCGCAAATGAATCGTTTCATCTGCCAATAGTATATTTATCTTTCGGCAAATTAGACCTTTGAATATACTTCTAAGCCTATTTCTCTAGTATGTTTGCTACTGTTGTGGAAAGATTTAATTTTAGATGCAGAACTGTGGGTCGGAGCAGGTTGTTTTATTTCTTTTGCCATATTTTGGAACTGTAAAAGTCTGAATCAATCATAGCTTCTTTCACAAATTTGTTTCGATAACATTAACATGGGCTGTGTTTTTGTAATAAATGCAATATCTAGATAGATAGATAGCATTATAACTGAAAAACGCTATATCAGTACCTAGATATTTCATTTGCAGTCTTAAACTATTAAGACCTACGATTATCCTTTGAAATTAAAGTTCTCGAGCACATTCGTAAGAATCACAACGTTAATTTTTTCCCATTGTTTGTCTTATTTGTTTTAGTATATTCGTTTGTTTGTGTGTATTTATTTGTGCTTATATTTATATGTAATTAGGTATATTATATTTATAGTTTAAGTTTGTAATAGGTATATGTGTCTTTGAATTTAAATAAATATTTATACCTAAATCATTTGTGATTACGTGATACCACTGTTTTTCTCTTCATCACCCAAAGGTTAACTGGTAGAAAATGCCAATGGCATTAAGTCCGCTGCTATACATTTGTGTGCTTAAAGTATTAAACTAGTAGTTCTGTGCACAGCAGACCTCGCAAGCACAAACTTTTTTGCAACAATTAATATACCAGCCGATTCCACAGGTAGAAATCTAAAAGTGAGCAATTTACTGCTTTTTTAGGAGCTATTCTGCTCATCGCGCCGAAAATCCTTATCAGATCTTCACCAAATTCTATGAGACCAACTTAAAGTTCATCATCATCATCATCATTTCAGCCGAAAAACGTCCACTGCTGGACATAAGCCTCCTCCAAAGGGGGGGTTTGCCATAATCGCCACGCTGGGCAGGCGGGTTGGCGATCGCAGTATGGTGGTACAGAACACTGCTATTCTCTAGTCCCTTAGTCGCCTATTACGACACCCACGGGTAGAAATGGGATGATGCTATTCTTTACGTCCGGCACCAAACGGAACCTTAAAGTGGAAACTTAAAGTTACTAACTTTCAAATAAAAAAAAACCATCGAAATCGGATCTCATAAGGCGGAGTTATTCAGTAGTCCCCTTTTTGAAGGAAGTACCCCTCCAATAAAAATCACCAAAGACAAAAAAAATTACCCTATAGTCATAAAACCTGTAAGATACCAAGTTTCGTCCAGATCGATTGTAAAATAAGACCAACCAACAAACTGACAGTGGAAAGCAAATTTTGCCACAGCAGAGATGCTTCGTCCGTTTCGCTTGCTCAATCAATAAATAATTAATAAATAAATGCAACAGCAACAAAAAAACTGTCTATAATAAAAATGTTGTTTATTGCTATTATCCTAGATAATGAACTAATTTCATTTTTATCTTATTCATCAATACTATATTTTATCACATCGCACTGTTTAATAAAGAAGCTTTCCGTTTAACACATTTTTGACATGACAACAATATACAAGCCAACATGTTCAAAAACTTGCATCGCGAAAGTTACCTTGTTTTTCCTAGGTAGTTTTTCGAAAACTTGAAGTGATACATGCCTTATCTAAATTCCATAATATGTATAATGATTTCTATTTCTTTCATCATGCTACGCTCTACACCAGTCTTTCTTTTTCAATACATCGGACCTGAAAAGAAAGAACATCGTAAGCGACATAAATTAAAATTTACAGGAGAGGTTTTATATTGATTATTTTATTGATTTTATTTAATTATTTACTGAAAAAGTGAAATACCTACATTATGTCGCTTACGATGTTCTTCCTTTTCAGGTTCGACATGTTTATATATTACATCGCACTATTCAACGAGCAAGCTTCCTGTTTCAACTAGTCAGTACCACATCCAAAGATTGGCTCCATTTCCAAGAATAACGCATCATTTGTTTGCTTCGAACCTCCGAGACCGTTCCTCCTCCATCCTTTTTCGCTTTGTCCTCATTCACTCTTCCCTCCGGTATTCTTTCAACACGTCCCAGCCATTGAGATTTGCTCTTTCTTATTTTCACAAATATTTTCATGGCTTTAAAATTTTTCGCCGCTTCTGGACGAGACTTTGTTTTGGTAGTACCTATCTGCTTTTTGAAAACGATTGATTTAGTTTCCTTTAGTAGCTGCAATTGACTATTTAAAATGATTATTGCATAAACAACGATAGCTTTGGTAACGTTCATTGTCCTAATTCAATTAAGATCAAGCTGAATTGGTGTAGTAAATAAAATAACCTTATTACTTTTATGTTTTACTGAAATAAAATATTCCTCAATCACCATATTGAAGTATTCGACAGGAAGAATTAACAGGTATATACAAGTAGTAACTTCCAATTTAAGTAAAAAATAAATTAACAAACCCAAATCAGTAATTAAATTAGTTCGTTACTTCCTAACCGCGTCGTCCTTGATAAGCCCATATAGCCAATTGAAAACATTTTCGAGTGTATGTTAGATTCGCGGCATACATAGAGGGATGTGGCTACTTATAATGATTGTTTAAACCGTCTCCCGTCGAATCGTTAGTATAATAACCTTGTTTAAATCAAGTGTCTTCTTCCGAGGAGGGGAATAGAAGCGGAAATATTTTGCATGGAAACTAAGAGGGATATTTGCTTTACTATTGTTTTGTGACCTATTTAGGACTACTGCATGGATGCACAGAGTTTTGGAAACTATCTCCTCATTCTTCTTTGTCCATGTTGAAGTCAAACTTCTTTAGGCACGTCATCGTCACAGAACATTTTCCATGACTATACTGTTTTCACTTCTATCGGCAGTCCCCAAAGACTGCCCCACATGTTTTTTTTCTGAAGTCTAATGTCTACCTCTGGAGTCCCGGAGACTTCTAAATACAGTGTTAGTCTACCGAAGAAACCAATCACATCTCATCATGATCAATGATCATCCAACGTCCTGTGTAAGGTCATCAGGTGTTGTTGAACGTTTCCTGCCAGAGATTTTAAATAACACCTATTTTATAATCACCAGTTGAATGTATGCTTACATCAATAGTACGTTCTAAGCCCGTTAAAAAGTAGTCTACCCATCTAGAGGCAAATAGCCTGCGCGGTTTTTCGGCTTGTTTGTGCAAAAGTTGGTATGTACAGCAGAATGTTGTTGTTTTTTTAAACAATGTATGTTTTGTGGATATCGAACGGTCTTAATTAATTTTGTCACATTTCACAGTTCATCATAATTATGCAAATCAGCTTTAAGCATTGTATGGTGCTCGATAGAAAAAAACTTAACATTCTGCATACCTTACCTTTAAACCTAATTGAAATGTCTCCCATACCAAATGCAGTTAAAACATTCAAAAACCATGACTACAATTCACCGAACAAGTTTTTCTGTATCTCTATTTGTGGCACAAGAACAACAATATTGTTCAAGTCTAATTAAGTATTAATGAGGGCTCATTAGCAGTACAAGGAAACAGCTAATCAATCGCTTATCTATCCTAATGTACGACCGCAGAGTTACACAATGTTTTATAACGCTGTTTTCCCAGTGCGTAACTTAATTACAAAAATATTACGCCTCATTAATGAACGGTGCCTTTTTGAGGACAGAGGTGCCGTGGAGTCGACGCTGTTGTAGGTTTTTCAACTTTTTTCTTTTTAAGTTAGTCTTAATCTAAAATATTACAAGTCTAAATGTTCTTCTGTAGGTAGTCATTATTCAGCTGTTATAACACAATCTTTACATTGTTCTCAACACCTCATAAAGTAATTTGATTAGCATCTGTTATTCTGCTTTTTCATGGAACACAGCTGTAAAAACGTCATTACTGTTATTGTTCTAAAATAAAATACCTATTACTCGTAAATCTTACTTTGTTAATTCAATGACACCTTTCACATTATTTTTGCATAGAAATTTAAATTATTATCTAACCTATATTTTCGAAACCGACTCCTCGCAATCTGTTCACGTTAAGGCCCCGCAACAGGCGCGACGCGAAGGTGCGACGTGATTCAAGTAGAACAATGTCCATGAAGTTTTTATATAAATTGTTCTCCTAGATTTTTTTTTTGTCGTGTTGGTATATTTTTTTTTATTTTTTATTGTTGAGAAAATCTATTATTATCGTTATCAAATTTAGTATCAATGACATCCATGAATATTTGTACGCCTTCTGGTATATCATATCACATCGCGCTTGTAATTTTTTTTTATAACAACTATTTTATTGTACCTATGTTTAAATGATTATGATTAGAGTCGCGTCGCTCCTGTCTGCGGGAACCTTTTAGCAGAAAAAAATACACGTTCAATTCCGCAGACTCCTACGCAGAAAAGGGACCATGGTATTCACTGCTCATACATAAGTATAAAGTTCTCAGAAATATTTGACAAATAGTCAATAATGCAGAGCAAACAATCGACAGCTTCGTTATAAATTCCGTCGTTGAAAAGGTCAGTGTAAAAAAATCTTCAACAAACAAACTAATTATTATGGCACGTTGTAATTACTTGTCGATCTTTGATGTACCTTTTAATTAGCAGTTGCTTACACCACGATAACACAGGGCTAGCAACACTGTCCGAATAATAATTAATACCTCATTTTGTGACGTCACGGCACATTATAAAATAATAATAGTCGGCCATCTTGTGCGGTTTATTTGAAGTGATAATTTTAAAATCATTAACATAATTACTAACGTTCGTTTTGCTTTTTGTTACCATATAAGTTTTATGTCTTTGCCGAAATAAGAAAGAATGTTTTAATGGGTTCAATGGTAGCTCTAAAATCTGTTTTAATTTATGGGCGTGTCGCGTCTGAGTTTATGAATTAATATATGATTAGATAAAGCAGATATGCGCAGGCGTTTGCGAATTAAAAAGAATAATTAGAGCTAAGACTGAGCACATTTTGATTTTTTTTTTAAGAGTTACGTCTCAATTCTGTCTAGATCGATGTATATCTGTTAATTTTATTGTGGGTAGATTTTAATCATCAGAGTTATGATTATACATAATGAAGAAATTATTTAAACTGAAATAATGAATGATGTCAAGCACCAAGTTTTATTGTCAGAATAAACAACTTGCACTATGAAACGTAAACTCGCAATGAGTCGCCGCGAATTTTACTACCTAAAGGTAACCAACCAAACACCTAAAAAAGCAATGGCCTGGTGCATTTAAGAAACAATTAAATATGTAGGTCTTATTCTCTATTAACTGGAAATAATAACTTGCACTGTGTCATTCACAACAAGTCGACTTAAATAAAATAAATAAAAATAAACTTTATTTCCAGCATCGCAATAACAACCATAAGAATAACAAATACTTATAAAGAAAAAAATTAATACAAAACATAAGATCTTATGTCGTGCGTACAAGTAATTCACACTGACCTCCGTACTAGTAAAAACTGTATCACGGTAGGTCAGTCTTCCTCGTTCTTCAACAATCACACACTTAACAGCACTTTTTACTTACTACGAGTTCCACTAACAAAAGCTTTTAGACCGTTCAAACTTGTCACAAGAGCATAAGATACTAACCGAAGCCTCCACAGAGGCCACCAGAGAGAATAGTGTAAAAGATACCATTAAGATACTATTAATTATGAAATGCTACCTTTATCAGACACTTGTCCCATAACGAGGAAGCGAGTAGCTACGATCGATAATTTTCTCGCTCAAGAAACTATAGGTCCAGTGTCAGTAAAAGATATGCATATTTATTATGTATTCATAGTTTAAAGATGACTGTTCGCACTGCCGGCGAGTTCTCTCCCTGCACTAGTTTGTCGCAATGACAAGAGGTATAAAATAAAATACTCGCTCAGCGACGCTCGTGTGGCAGAACACTCACTGAGAGACTCGCTTGGTATACAGCGTGCCGCTACAGTGGCGACATTAACTTAACACACGTACCTATATAGTTTCGCCTTTACGTTTTATGAAAATATTTTATTTTCATTAAATATTATTATTTATTGATTTATTTATCTTGGAGCAACCTGTACTTAAAGAACTGTAGCGCAGAGGTAATTAGTCGGGGTCATGGATCATAACATCGAATCAATGAAATTAAAACAAATAACGTGCAAGGAGTAGGCGAATTGAAGGAAAGAGAGAAGAGCTTTATATATATATGTTTTTTTTTTCAGTTTATAATTATTTATGTTACTATAAAATATTTACAAAATTAAATATAATTATTTTTATTTTTACATAAAATAGTATTATGATTACTGGCCACTACCAGTGTGTCAAATTAATGTCGCCACTGTAGCGGCACGCTGTATCCTATGTATACCAGCAAGTATCTGGGCATTCTACTCATCGCAGTCGCGAGAAACTAGTTGGCGACCAACGAGCAGCGAGTGTGTAATTAGGATCGTTTTGTCGCTGGACTATGAATTTCCTAATTTCTTTCTTTGAAGTTGGGGTGGGATTTTCTAATATATCTTGTATTTTATTAGGATCTGCTCGTAAACCTTGCTCGTCAACTATGTAACCGAGATATTTGAGTTATTTGCGAAAGAATTGACTTTTTTCAAAGTTTATATAGTAAGGGCAGCGTAAGATAATTTTTGAAGGACTAAGATGGAGTGAAATATGTTCATAAAAAGTTTCGCTAATTATAATAATGTCTTCTAAATAACAAAAGACTTTGTAGAATCGAATTCTGGGGTAAATAAGGTATCCATCAGTCCTTGCTGAGTTGCAGGTGCATTAGTAAGACCAAAAGGCATGACCTTGAATCAATACATCCCTCTGCCCGGGACATAAAATGCAGTTTTATCCCTGTCATTCCAGCGACAAAACTATCCTAACTACACACTCGCTGCTCGTTGATCGCCAACTCGTTTCTAGTTGCTGGCTCTACTCGCTTCTCGATAATCGTCGGCGGTGGGACATAATCTCTAATTAAAAACCAACAGAAAGGGTTCATCTCGCGAGCCGTAGCCTTGACCGAAAGTTATGCTTTGTTGCTTCTCTGTCGGTAAAATCGACAACCTTGCGTGGGGGAGCGAATAGAGGGTGGTGCAAACGAATCGGTTCCAATGAGACTGATAAAACTGGCCATATAGTATAGTAGAATAAGTACTAGTCTTTTTTTATTGAAAAGTATTGGAAAACGCCGGAAAATAGTAACATATTGATTGTAATCAATCAACTAAACCTGAGTTACACGGTGTGATTTAATAGGGTTTTTGACGGCTATCAAAAATAAATGAATTAATGCTTATTTTTAAAGGACAAGAAATACGATTTGTGAAAAAATAAATAAAATCGGCGAAAAAATGTTAGTTACACGGTTTTGAATTTATTCTACTATCCTTGTCACGCAAAACGATCATTGTACTGAATGGCGCGAAGTTAGTATGGCTTTCCTGTGTTGTGACGTCAGAATGTCAGATCGCAGCAGTGCTGTCTCTGTCTATGATAGATTTTAAAACGAATACAACTTCAGCATTTTTTGTGATATTAAAACAACTTTTTTTACTGTGGCTAAATTTTCTTGTTGGTTTAGAACGATCTAAATTAAATAAACACAGTCAAATACCCTATTGCCTGTGGCGTATTATTATATTATCTGTGCCTGTGGCAAACCATAGACAAGAAACTTGCATCGTGTAAATGGAGCTTTAGAAAAGTATTCCTAATTAATTGATTTAAATTATTTATTTGATATGTTAATTGTTAAAAAAATATAATTAAATAATATGTAATCAAATTGATTTATTTTTTACAATGACAGTAGTTCTTGCTACCTAGTAATTAAAGTGAAGTATAATAACAATAAAGGCAAAGGTACTAAATATCTAGCCAAGTATATCATTCTTTGGCTAAACAAACAAATACAAACTACAATGGCAATATTACGATTGCTCGTAAATGTTGAAAATCGCGATGCCAATCGTAAAATGGTAGTCCAACTTATAATTTCAACGGAAAGAAAAAAAAAATAGACGATTCAGAATTAAAATCGCTAATGACTAAGACCATTAAGTTAATCATTTTAATTAGACGTTGGTGTACGCTTGCGTTTCTATATTTTTTCGTGTAAAGGGGAGAGCGGGGTGATATTGTAGCAGCGACCACCACGACCGCTTCACTCAACGCTTATACAATACCATTTCACTTCATTATTCCCTAGTTAAGCTTCTGTTTAAAGCGGCAATGTATTACAAATTAATTGGGAGCTTAATTTAATTAGTGCAGTGTTCGGTAGCCATACTTAAATCTATCAAATGTCATAAATAAAGACACAAACGAGTCCGAAGCGGGTCTGTCATTTATTGGGGTGATAAAATTAGATGTTTTTTTGTAACCAATTGAACGGGCTACGTAATTGAATTTATTAACTTTATTATACCTTGTAAAGAGAAGTTCGTTACTAACAAAAACATTTAAGAGAAAAAAAATAAAACCAAGTTGTACAGTATTTGACCTAAGAGTTTGCTTACCTTAAAATAAATAAGAAATTCGGAACTCAATACACTGATTAACGAAAGGCTTCTAGATTTGTAAGTATTACCATTTCACTGAATTAAAAACCCCTTCATTTAGTCCCTGTCTTCGTCAGTCGTGATTTCGTGAAGGATGTGTTCAGGAGCTACGAACGTATAAATTGATACTACAATCATGCCAACGTTTTATTTTCAAACTTGGTACAATTTTGTGTAGGTACTTAAACGTACAATGGAACAACCTTGATGAAGACATACGTTTTAAAGAGACTTTTTACCCCTGAGTTTGTTTCGCCATTTCTTCCAGGGGTAGTCAGATAGGAAATGTTTTTATTTTTATTTTTAAAAGCGATTCCGATGTCCTATTTACAGAATAAACGATTTATTTTATTTCATAATAAAACTAAAAAAAACGTTAGTAAGCCATGTTTTTCTGAAAACATAAAAGGCCAGTCTTAGAAAAATATTTTTTATAAGTTATTTGGGGCAAAATATTAAATGCGTCATTTACCAATACAGACACAGTAAACCTCAATTTTAATAAAGAAATAAATTTATTTAAACAACAAAATGTTTGTTCCAATATAAAAAAAGCTCCACAAAATATGCCACATCCCACGCTTCTCAGCTGAACACGTCGAAAAGATCCAGACGGACATCTGAATAGCGTCTCATTATCTTTAATTATATACTGATTCTTCGGCAGAAGGGTGCCCGCTTTACTTATTGCTGCGTTCCCAATTATAAACTGCTATATATTTAGTTTTATACTTAAATGTATTAAGGATTCGTAATCAAGACCTTTAATTTCTGTTTTGACTGCATCTTTCTTTATAGCCAATGTTCTGTGATCTTTAAATAATTAAATAAGGTTCGTAATATCGTCATCAGTGTCGGAGTATATTTTCTTAAGAATTTAGAGAGGACGCTTGGAGTATATTTTCTTAAGAATTATGTGAAATTCACAGCAGAAAAGACGTTTACGCAGTATGTTAGTATACCCACAGTTTCACAATAGTTTGATAGTGATAATGTCATTTCAGTAACTATGCCCGAAATACAGATAATTATGCCCTCATAGTTCAACCTGACGACAACCACCAACCAGTAGCATAATGACAAGGCACTTTTTATCCACCCTTTTTAACTGTCTGTTTTAAAGGATTATTCTCTTACGATTCAAAGTACGTAAGTTAATTCTATATTTTGCTGTGGGTTCGTTTATAATCATAAATAAATCTCAACCAACACTTTTCAATTAGGTACAACTCTTCAAATATTAACAAAATACTTAAAACTGTCACCATAAACATGAAACTGCGCATCGACTATAATTTTTAAAAAACGCCTCGATATAAATAGAGAATCTTTTCAACGGCACTTATTAGAGGGTGAAAAGGGGATGCCAAGGTAAAAAGTGTAATTATGTTGATTATTTAGGCCTTAATGCGCTGACTATCCCGCACCTCCCCGAGCCGTCATTAATCGCCCCCCTCCCCCCTTTCCTTACAGCCTTTATTATTTCGTTTCAATTATTTTTGTGATTATCTTTTTATGGCGGGCGCGCATTAAAACTCGAAAAAATAACAGTGGACATTAAATGTAATTAGAATCGAAATTACGAGATGTCACCCAGTGGTGTTTGTGTTTTTAATATTATTAGGGTTCTGTGCGTTTAAGCTGCGTTTGTCGTTTTACGGCGTGTTTTAGCTGCCGTCTTGGGCTTTGTTATTTGTTGTGAGTGAGGCGATCGTGCGAATTTACTTTTGTGTCGCTCGAGTACTGAGACAAAATTTACCGATTTTTACTTTTACACCTTGGTTGTTTTATTTTTTTGGGGATGAGAGAGATTTTATTGAACCATAAAAGATACAGTAGCGTATAAGTGCTTTTAAACTGAAATTATTCCTCAAACACGACAGTATTGAGAACGTCAGTGACTTTGATTATGTAGCTTCATATCTGAGTGTCCCTAGAATTGACAACCTTACTTATCGATGAAGATACCTACTTGTATACGTACTGTAGATTTTTTTTACAGAAAATGCAGGTATCGATTTGGGTTTCAAAACGTCAGTGGTGTAACGATCTTATGTTCAGTTTGTAATAGCTTTGTTTTAGAGAAGAAAATAGTAAATTTATCATTATAGACCTAACACATACATAAAGATAAGATAAAGATAAATTTATTTGTTCAAACATGTGTAACATGATATATGATTATGCACATAGATGACGGAGACGTAGTTTTACCGGACCAACATGTTTTGCCTCACTAGGCGTACAAAATGTTAGCATTTTAATAATTAAGTTGGTAATTATAAATTCATTATTAATGGCAGTTTCATTTATAAAATTAAAGTTAGTGCAAAATATAGGTAGTCAATAATTCAATTTACAATCAGAGTCAGTACAAAATGTAGTCAATATTAATAAATTACAAGCAAAATATGTCAATGTAATATAATAAAATTAAACACATTACATAAAAAAATATTTAATATATCTAATGTAAGTGCAATCAAATAATAAATAATGTGAATGAATACGTGCCAAAATAAAAAAAATAAAACAGAAAATAAAACTTTTTATCCGTGCCTATAAATATAAAGTGCTTTAAAACACTTACCCAAACAGTAACAAAAATTATAATAAGCACAACTTTAAACACAGTTTTTCTACATTAGATAAACATAAAAAAAAACCTTATTATAAACATTAACTATTTATACAAATGTAAAGCATTAATTTCTATGGTAACGGAAATATAAAAACACGTATACTTAATACCAAGTGAGACGCGTGACTATTAACAATAGAACTTGGATTTGCCAACCCTTTGATTCGAGCCACTAATGAATAGAAGAGACGACCAATGTAGAAGCAACTTTAACAGCCGAAACTTACAGTTCAGAATAAAATGGACATAGACGTTAATGCATATTATTATTAAGAACATTTTATGGATGAGCAATTTTTATGATTGTATTGCCATTGTGCAGTAGGTACGTATTGCACAGATGTTTAACTTATTGTTTAGTTAATCGTTAAAATCTTTGGCCGCTACTAACGGCACGACTCTTAGTTTATGGTTATTTAATTTAAATTATAAACGTGGCACTGAAGACTAACGCCATCTTTTTCTATAGGTATTATAAAATAAAGTCCCTTTTTGTGTCTGTCTGTATAACCGCGTCGTTCTACGACACAACGGATTTTGATGCAGCTTTCACAATACATTTAGAAAAATGATTCAGAAGATTTGTGTGTGTAATGCATTCATAATAAACTTACATAATTATACAACATGTCCCAGAATTAACGCACAACCTCTTAAGGGGTCATTTTACTCATTATTATGAACAACTTTTACTATGGGACCAAACCGGAAACCGCGAAAAAAATTGATATTTTTTTCGCGGTTTCCGGTTTGGTCCCATAGTAAAAGTTGTTCATGCAGTTGCTGATGCGGGTTCCTACATTACGACGTAGGGAACAGCTGATATTTTTTTTGGCGATTTCAAGTTTGTTCCCATAGTAAAAGTTGTTCATAATGGCCCCTTAAGAGGTTGTGCGTTAATTCTGGGACATGTTTAAAAAATATAAAAACAGTGAGACGCGTGACTACCTCGTGACTGCCTCGTTGGTCTAGTAGTCGCAAGCGCTAGTGCAGAGCACGAGGTCCGAGGTTCGATTACCAGGTCGGGCAAAGTGTTATTGGGGTTTTCCACCAGGAATTTCTCAGTAGCAGCCCGAAGTCTGGATTTGTGCCCGGTTGATGGCAATAGGATCGCCCCCTATTACATACATGTCACTTAAACATAACTGGCGAAATATGGGTGTACTATTATAGGTACTCCTCTGTTTATCCCTTCGGGGATTACAGGCGTGATTTTATGTTATGTTATACAATGTGGAGACAAAAATACGACAATAAATGAAAACACTGGCAATACTAATCCATAAGAGTGTTTTGGAACAATCAAATATGTTTTGGAACGATCAAATAAATTCTAGCATCGAAATTAAAAAAGTGTTTTTTTCAAACAAACTAAATAGCAGTGGGGTGCCGACTATGGGTTTTGCATATCTTTGACTAGCTATAGCGACTAAACTATTGGATAAATTTGATTGAATTTTCGTGTGCAGAACTGCAGACTGCGAACGTCATTAGATATACGCAGTTGAATTTATTGTCATATTGTCGTCTCCACGTTGTATAATAAAGAAACCTTGATGTTTTGTCAAGTAGAAAAAACCGTGCGAAGCAGGGACATATCGCTAGTCCTAACTAATGTTATAAATGCGAAAGTAAGTTTGTTTGTTAAGCTTTCACGCTAAAAACGGCTGAACAGATTTAGATGAAATTTGGCACATATGTAGACCATAACTTGGGTTACAATATAGAATACGTTTTATCTCGATATTCCCACGGAATCGAGACTTATGCAGGTGAAACCGCGGGGCGCAGCTAGTGTTAAATAAAGGGAGAAAAGATGTCTGTCACACAATAAGACCTAGACCAACTCGTTTGTTCCCTGTTCTTGTTTGTGGTTTTACCTTTTAGTGGCAACTCTGGAGTTCATAAACATGGGCAGTAGTATCTATACGTGAGCGAATACCCGTAGCCACCCACTTCAATTACCAATAGGTACATTTGCCTTTTATGAGCTGATAATTATGCATGGCCCTTATCTTCGTCTGTTCCTCATTGAAATGGAGAGTCCCGTATGCAACCTTGAATGCTTCACCGGCAATGTTATGATATGATAGTAATAAGAAGGAGGTATTCCACTCAGAGCACGGATTTGAACAGCACTTGACCGAACCGCACCTGAGCACTTCCACAAACCGCACTGAAACAAAATTTTGATAAGTGCGTTCGGTAGAACTGTGGGCCTAAAATAGACGCTTTGGCAGAATCATAATACGATCTGCGTACAATTCATATCCCGCAATTCATCTGTTTGACAGTTTTGTATGGAGTTTCGTAAAATGGTCCACAAATTATGAATTGCTATACTGAAGTCTAATGTCAAATACTGCTGTCAAACAGATGAATTGCGGGATGTATGAATTGTACGCAGATCATATTATGATTCTACGAAAGCGTCCATTTTAGGCCCCCAGTTTATTAATATTATTTTCAGTGTCCGAACGGCACCTATGTAAAATATTTTTTTAGTGATGGGGTGTATTTTTTTGTTCAGTTCTTGTGTTCTAAAATCTGATTCTAATCATTACTGTATACTGCAGCTTCCTTTTTTGACCTATTAATAGCCCACGTCCTATTTTAAACTTTTTACTAACTACTTAATCCATAAATAACTGCAATACTCATCATTAACTGTCAATCCAACAGCAAGTCAAAAACAAACAATTTAAAATTGACATTTAATATAAAACTGAAATAATTATCCACATTTTACAAACGTGTGGTCAGCGGCGATCACGCGGGATTGGCAGGGAACGCCGACTGTAGGGTGACTATGCATCGCGGTCGATAACTTCGGGACATGGCCGTGGATTTATTTTGTGGAAACAATTGAATATCGCGAGCGTAAGTCGGTTTACACGGTTATGAGCGATGGAACATTTTGGGTGAAGTGAGTTTTAACAATATACTGAAAAAAGTAGTATTGCAGTAGTAGGAATAAAATCTCTATCTTTTAACATTTTCATATTTAGCTTTCTGAATATTTTAACATAAAATAATATACAGAATACAGGTCTTATTTGGTGGAGGTCAGATAGACAGTCGCTTCATTTAAAATACTGGTATTCAGCTTCATCCGGTTAGACTGGAAGCTGACCCCATCATAGTTGGGAAGATGATGATAGATCTTATTTGGAATTTAAAAATAAATCGTGTTTGCTCACTTCCTTGAAGACATTTAAACAAAGTAAAATCATTGTACTTCGGTGAGTGTGCCCAAGAACTCCATGACCTCATCCCACCGCCCCCCTTCTATTATCGGACATCCAGACGCACTGCAGGTTACCATCCCTTTCGGGTTGCTATTCCACCAATTCGCACTAAGCGTTTCCAAATGTCTTTTATAATGCGCACAGCAAAAGAGTGGAACTCTCTACCTGCGTCTGTGTTTCCGATCGCATACAACCCTAATCTCTTCAAAGTTAGAGTGAACAGGCTTCTTCTGGGTAAGCTCGCTCCATCGTCGACTTTGTCTCTGTCACCTCTGCCCTAGACTAAGGTCAAGAGCAAACCCATCCTAAATAAAAAAAATATAACAAAAAAAAGACACTTAAAACTGAATCACGCCCAAATGCGCATTAAACCTCCCCGCAACCCCCCCGCAAAAACCATCGAAGAACCTAACAAAACCACAAATAAACGACAATATTTTTAAAGTAAACACCAAATTGCAATTTCCAGTAAGCCAAAATCATGGCCGCCACGCACAGCGAAATTGAAAGTGCTCGGCCCGAAAACGCAGTGGACATTCATTGATGTATCTCTTCATCTATTATTATATTTACGAATGCGTTTATGCCTGGCCTCAGTGAAAGTGAAACCGTTTTCAATTGTTATCCCTCTCACTGCTTAATTGACCGATATTTGTAAAAGCCAGCGGTTAATTTGCGTTTTCAGCGATACGCGATGAGCTTGCGCGTTGCAATGTTTTTGCGCGGTGGGATAGTTATGGGATGTCCTCGCTTCTATATACAATGTAGCTCCTATCAATGCAGAGGGTCATAACATGTTCTTTCATAGAATGCTTTTGCGGGGTAAAATAACTTTGGGGATTCGTTGTGTCTTTGCTTGGACTAGATTAACTACTATGGAATCAAATAGACTAGGACCCAGCGGTCCTAGCGACGAGGGTCTTAGTTCTTCTTCTAGTAGTATTTATGGAATATAATAGCGGGAAGCGATTAATGAAACTGCGATTCCGAGTGACCACTGGTTTATATTTTCACCTACCCACAGTACTTTTATTACTTACCCTACACTTCTGTATTGTCTCGTGGCAATAACGTATATTGTCTCGTGGTAGCTAACGGTGGAGGCTTCTTTAATTATTAGTCAGTAAAAGCGAATAATTTGCATTTTCATCAATTTCAAAATTTATTAAATAGTCTGACTTTGTCGTTTCCTGGTTTTCGCGCTTTTACTAAATATAACTAGCACCTACTAAAGTCATAAAGAAAGGGTGCTAACCGTGTAACTCTGTTGTAAACTCAGATAATAAGCGCTGTCAGCAATACACTCACTTTTATGCATGTGTGATGATTTTGAAAATACAGTCTTCCCGAGCTTATAAAATAAATAAAACTTTGGTGGACACAAAATAGGGTACCTAACTAATATTCACGTCACCCTCAGTACAACGTTAACTCAATATCCGTATACAGCATCCGTTGATCTTGGCTCTATTAGAGTAATTGGTCAATGAAAGTAGTGACTAAAAATCTATTTTCCACAGACAATTTTTTATGTTTACATCGGTGATCATTTTCGTATAGTCCCTTTTCAAATTATAGTCTTTCTATAAAGCTATATCAAAAACGTATCGGAAAATTAAACGTGGAAATTACGTAATTAAAAACTTCCTAGTTCTAACAATAGTCGTTTTTCCTAGACAGTAGTCTACAAAACCAACTTATCAATTAAACCAACCCACATATAAACCATTAAACAACTAAAACCCGTCTACAAAACATCTAACATCATTGTCACCGCAGCTCAAACTTTTTACAGCTCATCCCTAATCTCGTTTGCATTCTAAACAGGAAGCTTTATTATAGCAAAACACATAATCTCGCAGAGTGTAATAAACAGACCATTTCAACGGAGTATAGTAGATTATTCCATTGTGCTTTGTGCTCAAATATTTGATTTTTATATTTGATTGTCCATGACGAGAGTGCATAAACACCTCTTTTTCTTAGAACTTTGGTCAATCAATCTGTTGGTTATGTTTAGTGTGGTCTGAGGTAAGACCACCCATGGGTTCGGTAATGTAGGAATATCGCTGGTTTGGGAAGACCTGATGAAGTATACATATAGTGAATAAGTTTTTTGTTTAAGTTAGATGTCAAGATATTTCGAAAATATAAAATAGACAATCTTTAGCAAACTCCATAACTGTTGTCAATTATCATAATTATGAGACATGGTGGAGACATGATATTCGGAAAGCGGCTTGTTGAAAAGGGCTAAGGATGGATCGAGCTCAATGGAGAGCAATTCCTCTCAAATTTAAGAAGCCTATATCCAGAAAATTTAATTAGGCTGATCATGACGATGAAGCGTTTTAATCATGGGCTTTGTTTGAGCTTAAATGCAATAACATTATTTTGCTCAATGAATTAGTATATGTTCACCGCCAAATCGCTACAATGAATAGTTGTGAAATATTGCCATAATCACTTGATAAACGGATTGGTCATCATCATCATACTATACGTAAAACAAGTTACCAATACTCAGGAAATAATTTTGTAGTCAAATGTTTCAGGAACCAGGCACAGAAAGTGACGATCTTCGAGACTGTCTATCCTAATCTAGCAGAAAATCACGAATCATAATTTCCAAGTAACTTCAAACAAAAATACTAGTAAATGTTCAACTCTAACACTCCTTAGCGGCTGCCACCGTGCTTAATAACAATGCCATCATGAATTTACGCGCTTTGCCGTCTCTAAATAACACATTAGAGGGAATTTTACGCGTTTACTGCATTTCCTTGACCATTACAATTGTTCTTGTGATGTGTTCGCAATAAAACCCCTGTTTCTATGCCGCTATTAATATTTAGTTCAAAGGAGTTGTCGACGCTTCATTTTATACTATTATTGCTATGACTAGGCGATTAAGTTATGATTTTTGTCTGTTTTGCTTTAGGTCATTGAGCTGTTTTATGTTTGTGGACTCTGTGTCTAGAATTAAAGTATTTTCTGCTTTTGTCTCATCATGTATAAGTTTATCGTATTCATTGTCAAGACGGGTCAATATATTACCTACCCTACCTCAAAAATCATCAGAGTCAATTGTCCTCTATTGTACTATAACTCGCATATTATACTGGTATCAGGACATTTTGGATTCTCGAAAGCACATTTTTTAATTTAAATTTGATTTTGGTCCCTGGCTAAGAATCCGTTCCATCATTTCTTCATAATAGAAAACTTTATTATCAGACACGTAGTCCATATGTTACAAAACATTACAATAAAAAACACAATACACATCTAATAAAATAACATGCACGTTAAATAAAATATACATACAATTATCTAAGACATTGAAATGACGCTCTGTGAGTCCAATGCCACATTATGGGGCTGTCCATCCTGCTCGCCACAGTAGCCAAGAGACTGTTGGGACTATCGCGCGCTCGCCGCATCAGGGACGCTATACGCAGACGCATCAGCGCGCATAATGACTGTAGATAAAACGATACTTATCAGCAATACTTACGTTGTAGTTGCCCGAACTTATTTGTGATATCCATCAAAATACATGTGCTTTGGTACTCTCGCAACTGGAATAAAAGGAAAAATTTTTGAATGTGGACGAAACAATGGCAGTATGCAAAGAACTTTGTTCTGTAATTTCTTCCCATTCCCTGGGAAAAATATTTTGTGTAAACTGTATTTAGTTTTTATTATTTTCATAAACTGGGCTAAAAGAAGCTGCTACATTCCATGTTTTTGTTTCATTCCCAGATCGACATGGATATAACGGGGTCTTAGAGTCGAAATATAACATGTACAATTGTGCATATCCTTCAAAAGATACCTGGATGCTTACAGCTCTGTTTACCCACTTCAATCAAAACCGTGAGTATACTTCTATAGTTCCATGCCTATGTCCATGTTGATCTGAAATCAGAAAGTTAGAATTAGGTTGTTGCACTTTTTATTGCGTAGATTTTTATGTTTATAATAATTATGAAAGATAGTCGATTATCGTGTTTTGTAGGGTCTCATTGACACATCCTTGTGCAAACCTAAAAATGTCGTCTTTATAATGATATATATATTTTTTTTATTTCTTTTTTTTCTAAAACACTTAGCCTATTTTACAATTTTTTTATAGCCGCACAACGAAAACCTCACAGGGTTTATCTGTGTGCCGGCGAGCCGTTCATTTTATGTTTAACATGTTATTTTTAAATGTTAATTACTACAATGATATATTATTTTATAATGATGATAATAATTTAAACATACTCTATTACATACATACATTAGGAGTCATTTTGTGTAAGGAAACGCTTTGATTTGTACTTATAACTTTTCGAACTCGTTTTGTATAACGTTTGCAAGTCGTCTGGAAGTTTATTAAGAAAAAAAGGTACTAAATAATCTGCAACCCTCATCCCGTACACATTATGAAATTTAGGTAGGATGTATTTATTTTTAAGTGGTATCATTTGTTGCCTGTTATCATTTGTTGATTTGATATTATTTGTTGTTTAAAAATCAATTCAATGAGTTAATTTGTAGGTTGAAATTATTAACGTTTTAATGCTGTCTCTCTCAAAAATCACAAAATTCAACCCCTGAAAGGCTCCTGCAAGTAAAAACATAAATAAAAATATACATCTTCCCGCGTAAAATGTAAAATGCAACTGTGGGAATCACTCCCCCAAAAGCCATGAACGTCGAAATGATCGGTATGTCGGTGTGAAAAGTTAAATAACCCGACAAATAAACGATTAAACTGATTCCATTTCATTGAAAGAGGTTCATCATAAAGAGGATTTCGTGGTCACATTTCATGTCTGATATTGACAGATGTCAGTCGGTGATGTTTGAAAGTTATAATTATGTCTAGTTACATAGCTACATTCCTAGTGTAATGTAGTTAGTTAATAAAAACTAAGACTTTGGTCACATTATAACTGGAGTCTTTTTTTATTTCACCAAAATCGATTTAGTGTAGGTAAATCCAGTATCAGACGTTAGGTACTGAGTAATTTTAAAAGAAAGAAAATACATTAATTTGAATGTTTAATTTTCTATAATTTATTGTATTAGGAATGTGTTAGTTTTTATAATTTTAATGAAGGTGATTTTTTTTATTTATTATTTATGATTTCAAACACAATGTGAATTGTTCCTGAATAAAATTGGATTGTATTGAATTGAATTATTATTTAGCACACGCTAATTAATAACAGCCACACGGATCGACCGAAGGTTAAGGTACGCTTGCCGTGGTCTGTTCGTGGATAGATGACCATTCATTACATATCGAGAACCCTCCGTGCCTCGGAAATTACATTACGCCGTTGGTCCCGGCTGTCATTCCTACATCTTTTATAGTTATTACGGGTATTCAGAAGCCCAAGAGTTTGACAACCAGTCTCACCTAGGGTATCGTGTTACCCAGTAACTGGGATGTGGAGGTCAGATAGGCAGTCGCTCCATGTAAAATACTGGTATTCTGCTACATCCGGTCAGACTGGAAATCGACCCCATCATAATTGGGAAAAGGCTAGGTAGATTGATTTTTCAGCACAGAATAAAAGGCACACAACATATTCACGTTTTTTTTTAATCACGTTTAGGCATGTATCATTATAGGCACTTGTAAAAAAACCTGAATATTATGTAGGAATTCAAATTATTTATAAATTTGGCCTTTAACATTTACAATTCTGAATTAACTTTCAATTCTACTCTCAATTCCTTACTTAAAAAATCTCCACTCGTGTAATAAGATGCAATACAAAACCTCCCCATACCCGGAGGTGTGTACTCACCGAGGGCCCTTGTCCCTCTCAACATGACAATGGCACTCCAGCATCATTCCTCCCGCGTGAACACCGATCACTTATTATTTCCTTATTATTGTTGGCTTCACGCTATTGTTTGACATTTTACATTTTGTCTTGTTAGAATTTGTTGTTTGAGGGTGAGATTTCAGTTCAAATTATGTTATGTTTCCCTAAGTTTTCGATTCTTAAAACTGCCTGTAATCTTCTACTTTTACAATCCTTATTATAAATAATCTGATATCTATAATAAGGATTGTAAAAGTAGAAGATTACAGGCTTTGCAATCAATACAATACCTTCCTACATCAATAAAACACCTTCTCCGATCAAATTAAACGTAGGTAAGAATTACAGGATTTTGGTACCCATCCTTATAGCAATTCGTGTAATGGGAAGTAAGTAAGTTTAGTAAAAAAAAACATTTTGTTTCGACATTTTCGTAGTAACTTACGAAATTTTTTCCCCACTCTTGTTGAGGAATCCAAATGACAAACTTAAATATCTATAATGACATTAAAATTAAAACTCGAAGTAATCGTTTATAGTATGCATAACCCCATATCACTAACCAATTCAAAAATGTAATGATCCACAATGTTACTATATTCTATGAAAATGCGAAAATGTTAGACACTAACGAGCTTCCACCATTAGATACTAATCACAATGTCAGAATCAATTGACAACTAGCAACAGATGGAGAATAATTGACATTTTGTATTAGGATTTCGTTTATTGCAGCTGGCAGGTGTGATCAACTGATTAGTTATTCTAACAGATTTAACCTTTAATGATTTTTAATTATTAAATATCCATCCTCTACTGCAAGCGATTCTGAACAGACACTTGAAGTTATCCGTGCATTAGCATGCAATCTATTTATGTACTATTTGTTTTGCTTAAGGGGACGATAACTGACTTTTAATGATTTTATACTGAAGATCACGTCCAATCGAGTAGTGTTAATGATATGAAAAAAATATAATGTTAAATTAGAGCATTTTCTCAATAACTTAATATGTGAATATTTTAGATAATGTTTATATTACATAGTGAAATTAATTTGTAAAGTTATATCTAACGCGGATAAAAAACTGAGAATGGCGCAAAATCTAGTAAGCGTATTTTTCTGAAACCTTCACCAATTTAAAGATAATTTAATTATTGAGCTTTTAGTATATGCGTTTTATTAAAATACCTTTTGTTTTGTGTATAATAAATTAATTATGCGTCAAAATGGGGACAGCGCTCCTTGATGGGCGAGTCCTATTACTGGCTGAACGTACGACGCGTTGCGTGAGCACAGTACAGAACACGCAAGCTAACCACTCAAGGTCACTGGCATATATCTGAGTCTTAAATCTTTAAAAGTAATTGTGATTTGAAACACTTGCATTGGAATACCATTTTCATGATTTTTAGCTTTTCTTGATTGAGTTAGTGCCTTAATTGTCTATCCACCAATTTAGGTTAGATTTGAACATATGTAGGAAATTTATAAAAACTGGAGTATAAGTTGCGATTATAAGTCACGATACTTTGGTAAAAGGGCTGCTACAATCGACTGACTTATTCGTTTCTATAAGTGACATTTGAATTTGAATGTGTATCAAAAGAATATTTTCGTGAAAACATTGTGGATTAAATTTGAGGTTAAGGAATTGGAACCTAGCTCAGCACAGAAACAAATTCTCAAATTCTCTTGATGAATAAGCTATAGCCCATAGAATTGTCTGGTTTCTGTTTCTCTTTACTCTTTCTTTGTATCATTTCTCAGAACCGTCTTAATTTTTTGAAAAGTTGGCTTCAGGGAACGCATCTCTATAATTTTGGTTTCGTTTAGAAAATTCTTGTAAATTTTTATTGGTCGGACTCGTAATGATTCTAATTTAATAAAGTTTTTATAGATTTTGAAAATTTCGTACCAGCAGCTTACGTGCCGTTCCAATAAAATGTGTATCCTGAAATTAAGTTAATTAATAGATAGAATTTCCTATTTTGATATTGAGAAAGTTCAATATCTAAAGATTAACACCAATAGTGAAGTCGCTACGGGCAAACCTACCGATCCTACTTTGTTATTCCGATTGCTTTGTGTTAGTCCATCATCGAAGAGGATCATAGTTATTTATTGAGCAGAAGTTTATAATATTACATCCGTATATGAACTTACTATTCGGGTCACGTTAGTCTAGCTAGAATGTTTAACTCTCTACTTGATTGGGCTAGTACTTGTTGTGAAATGGTGCCAAGGGTCGTCCCTACCAAATATACAACGAAATACGTCTGCAAAAATAGAATTCATAATTTATACCTCACCTAAGTACAGGTATAACAAGTTACCTGTTCCTATGTTTGAATATTTCAGAGTGGGTAAAACAAAATCCAATTTCGCATATTCATACCGCAACAAAAAAAAAATCATAAGTGACTTTCCGAATAAACCCTCGTTAGAATTAGAAATCAACCGTCACTGGCTGAAAAAAAAACAATAATTATAAAGCGCGCGTAATTCTAATTCCGAATTCAAATTAAAGCCGCTTAATGCGCGGGAGCGACCCCGTTAAAAAAAAGAGTTGACGAGTGCTCGGAGGGTGGTAATTTTTCATTAATTTAAGTTCACCATTCCCTGTTTTGTTTGCTTTTAATCGCATTTCTAATTAATCCCGTCGAGAATAACGTGACAACTGTCGACTATGGCCGCCATTTTTTCGAGCCGAGTATAGCAGATGTCGGGCGATTTCCATTTGTTTCTGAGATTAATGATTCGGTACGATTGTGAATTTTTCCGGTCGGCTTTTGTTGTTTTAGAAGCAATTTGTCCGCTTACTTTTGTAGAGAGGCAGTCGTTAAAGCCTCCACAAATGATATTGGAACGGAATAAAAAAAGTCGCGACAAAAAGGGTTTCATGTATTCGATTTCAGTTCCATGTCAACGGAATTCTGGTTGATGAAAACGAATTATTATTTCCAGGGTTCTAGAACGAATCAAATCCTATTGCACTGGGAAATATCTAAAACTATCACTTGCCCAAAATGATTTCAGACCTTTATGATAATCTAATTCTGGAACAGGTATTTTTCGAAACTCAATAAGTATTACCTTGGTAAATATTATGGCCCTAGTCTACTAGTATAGTCCGTTTGGTGCCGGACGTAAAGAATAGCACCATCCCATTTCTTCCCGTGGGTGTCGTAAAAGGCGACTAAGGGACTTACTATGGAATGAGCAGCAGCGTTCTCTATGCATTTTAACCCCATACTGCGATCGCCAACCCGTCTGCCAAGCGTGGCGATTATAGCAACCCCCGCCCCTTTAGGGGAGGCCTATGTCCAGCAGTGGACGTCTTTCGGCTGAAATGATAATGATGATGATATTGTGGCCCTAACTCAATCAAGAAAGCTAAAAATCATGAAAATGGTAATCCAATGCAAGTAAATCAAATCAAAATTATTTTAAAAGATAAGCAAAACAATTAATACATTCATAGATCATAAGCTAAAGCACGGATAACGTAGTCATGTGTCTGTTCGGAATCGCTTGCAGTAGAGGATGGTAACTTTATGTAACTATTATTAAACGGGCCTAGCTAGGATTTGAAATGTTTTAAATTGTGAACTTGGGCATGGATTTCGTTCTAAAATTAAACGGATGATTTTGACGAAGACTGTTTTGCTTTACCTACATCAATTTTTAGAAACATATTGTGTGAAGCCAGGGCCCCTACTCCGAAACGATAATCCGAAATATCGGCCGAATGTTCGGCTGTTTCTGGACTTCCAATGTTTCTTTATTTGAATTTGAGTCCATAACCGACTTTAAGTCACGTTTTTGACTTTCTCTTATCTCTTTGACTGTCGTTTTTTTTTCTTACGCCGTAATCATCCATAGTCAGCCGTAGTCAGAAATCAGCCGATACTTCGGATTTATCTTCGGAGAGGACCCCCTGGACTTATAGTTAAATTTGATATCGCCAACTCATCTTGAGCAAGTGTAGTGGTCAATGCTTGTGCCTTCTCTGTATAAGAAGAGGCTTTTGCCCTGCAGTGTGACAATAATAGGTTTTTTTTTAATTATTGTGTGGTATATGATTAATTTGAAGACGAAAGTGCAACTAAAGATATCTTTCATATATCGCTATTGTAGCGGCATCAACATCGCTACGCAAAATCCTGCATCGCGCAAGCAGAGTTTAGCGTGCAACTAGCATATATACAACGTCCCGACGTCAACCGTCGGGCAGTTGCCCACCAGACACGACACCCGTCTGGTCGAAGGATCCTCCTTTTTCTATAGAGGATGAGTGAACTTTACACCCTGTTCCATCCTATTAAGTACTTATCTTGTGGTTATTATAATCTTGTTCTTCAAAAGTCTCTAATGATATCAACGCCTAAAATTAAATTTTTCTACATGAAAATCTTTTAATGGATTCCACCTGTTTTCAATTAACATTGAAGATCATGCCTCGTAAAAACCACAGCTTCAATTTAATTTTAAAAGCTTAGATTAAAAAAGCATTACATCAAACTCTCAAGTTATATTTATTCGAATTTACATCCACCCTAACCACAAACGACACCCATCAAAATAAAATGTCACAATATTGAACAATATCCTTCATAATATTGCAAAAATAGTTTCATTTCCACGAGTCATTTTGTCCCCTACGGAACAAGCCATACTCAATAATTCAAGAACTCGCGGCCAGCTTGTAACACGTATAAATGACACCTCGATTTAAAAATCTACCATCCGTAACCGACCGTAACTAGTAGCTTGTGTAAAGTCATCTCCAATTAAATGTGTTGCAAAGAGTTACATACCTACTTGATTGACTTCACGTATTAATGTGTATGTGTGAGTAGTATCATTATGTTTGTGTTCCTGTATATGAATGTGCATGTCTTGCTAGGTGTTTAAAACTTCTTGCGTCGTTGTCTCCTCTTGATATATTATAGGTTTATGAATCAAATGCTGGTTAACGTTTTAAAACTTCTATCAATATCGTTCCCTGTATCCCTGTAGTTGAAGGGTGTTGCCTGCATCCCTGTAGTTGAAGGGTGATGACTACCATTCTTCATAAGACATTGCAAGGTTAATCAAAACTATGCTGTAAATGGTTGCAAACAATCTCTTTTTGTATGCGGTGTTAGGTTCAAGACAATAAATCTGACACAAGTAAGTAACTAACATTTAAAATGTTTAGATACTCATTAAAAAGTCATGTGTCAGTTACACAATACGTAAAGCATTGCTTGTAAGGGTTATTATTACGAAAACAAAAGTTTTTTAAGAGCTTACCCTAAAAAAGTCAAGGATGACGATGAACATGATAAACAAACTTCTATTGATCATTATATGCTGCATATATTCCCATACAAAAAAGAAAGCAATTGTTGATCAGCCGCCTTGAAAAAACCTAAAACAAATGAAGAACGGTGCAATGAGCAATTATGGCGTCTGTCACCCACTTGATCATAATTAGTCAAAGATACATTTATGACAAAGATTACTTCAACATGAGAATGATATGGAAATAGTAGAAACTTAAGTAAATAAAGAACAAACACGGAGATCCCCTTTAATCAGCACAGTTAGTAAAGCCTTATAGTGTAGTGCTATACGTGTCTGCCGGTTAATAGAAGACTTCTCTTAAGGTGGTAATTTATGAAAGAGGATGTGTCAGTTTTGGAAACATACGACTGTAAAGGTTATTATTAGTTCTAAAGCAAATCCTAAAATATATTAAATAAATTTAAAACAAACTCGAAGATCACAAATCGCCTTAATATCAGCACAGTTAGTAAAGCTAGCCTTTATAGTGTAGTGCTATAAGTGTCTGCTGCCTGTAAATTTTCGCAGAGGCGATCTGTGGCCGGTCTTTGTGCTATTAATTTGTAATGTCCCCCTCTGCCTGCCTAGATGCATAGCTCGGGTATACGTGAGAGCGTATGGGGGGATAACTCGACAGCTACGGGTTAAGGTTTTGAGTGCGTACGGTTGCTTGTTGCGAAGTTAAGTTTGGGTGTAAATGCTGGAATTTTGTCAGGATACTGTGAAATTAATGTAGATGGTTGATAATGATGTACGGAGTGTTTTGTTTCCGGTTTTACGTTTAGAGAATGCTAAAAATGAACAATGTTAGATTAAGTTGTTCTGGGGCTAAAGATTACTTCAGCGTTAGAGTTAGAGTACTTGTTTTTACAAATAAACCGAGAACATATTTTCTGAAGATTTTGTTTCTCTTAAAGAAACATACGCAGATTACCAAAGATAGTAGTAAAAGTATTTTCAAACATTCCATCTTCAAAATATTGCCAAACCACCTGGATCACACTAATATTAAAGATCGACACATCGTTCTCCAAACGCCTACCGATGACACGCAACATATTCGAAATCTTCAGACATGTCGTCGTTTTAGTACCTCGTGTTGAGCCTTTGCCGATCTTCAATGGGGGCCCGCGTTTCCGATAGGATTAAGCCAGACTTACTGCTCGGTCAGGAACACGGTGCGACGCAGTAACCCACCCCTCCCCGCACACCCGCGCCACACACCCTACAGCCTAACCTCACCCCCTCCCTCGCCCGCCGCATTAGGAGCAATCATATTCGACGGCTGCTAGGTTTTGGCATCGGTCTGTGTTGCTTAGCCTCGGCCAGCTATTTGTGGAACAATGATTGGTCTTGTCTTAGTTTGTAACGTCGCTTAGGCCCATTTTCGTTTGTCTCAAAAAAAATTGTGCTGCAATTTCTAATTTGATTGGCAAAGAAACTTCATCAGACAAGCAGAAGTAACAATTGACGTTTAATTACTTAGTACGGGGAAATTATAATAGAAGCTTGCTCGAAATTCTTCGAAGCGGTCAACTATTTGAAAATCCTGGAATTCTTGGATCTCGTTAAATCGCTTCTTAATCAAGCAGTGGAGACTTTGTGGTAGTCGTAAGCCTAGGCGTGACTTGTCAACCTTAGACCAGTGCCCAAAGCCTAGCTTTGTGGGTAAGTTTATTACTTACGTTCAAAGGTTTCTTGTGTGCGCCATGCGGCCGTACGTAAAGACCACCCTTTCACTTCCCGCGTAAGAGGGCTAAGGGAATAGCTACGGCAAAAGGATGGGACACTGCATCGTGATTATGTGGACGTCTCTCGTTGTACAACCTCTATGGCTTGAATATATTCTCCTGTCCAAATACTGCAGCTTTGAAATACCAAAATTGAGTCATCTCCTTTATTTTATTAAAGACTTCTACAGAGTTTGAAGACCCTGTTTCTTCTATTTTGTGTGTTCTATAACACCTAACAGATTGATAATTTTTCCTAATTTACGTGTAAGTACACTTTCATCATGTTTCAAGTCTTTTGGAATTCGAATACATTTACAGTGACGATTCCTATCGCAATGATTTTGGAATCTAATCATCAAATCGCGACTGCTTCGTTGGTCTAGTGGTCGCAAGCGCTACTGCTGAGCATGAGGTCCTGAGTTCGATTCCCAGGTCGGGAAAACTGTTATTGGGATTTTCCATTAAGAATTTCTCAGCAGCAGCCCGGAGTCTGGATTTGTACCCGGTTGATGGCAATAGGCTCGCCCCCTATTACATGGGACTTCAACATAACTGGCGAAGTGTGGGTGTACTATAGGTACACCTCTGCCTAACCCTTCGGGGATTACAGGCGTGATGTTATGTTATCTTCAAATCGCACCTGCCCAATTTTTTTTCACTTTAAAATCTAAATAAATCGCAGAACGAACCCTCCTCGTAGATACGTCAGCTCTCACAGACTACCACGATATATATAAGCAGTTTCGATATAGTTACACCTGCACCAGTGACCGACAAGCTAACTAAATACTAGCCGTGCGTTCGACAGGCGAGGGTTGTAAACATTTTTGTATCTATATTCTATTCCTGGTTTGTGAATGGATGAAGGGATTCTGATAAATGATAAATGATAAATGATAAATGATAAATGATTTTATTTCTGTAAGTAGGTTTGTACAAACACTTTTACACGTCAATCATATTTTAAAAACTAGATGAGGTCGGCGTTTCCTATCTGACTACTCTGAGAAGAAAGGCCGAAACAAACTCAGAGGTCATAGTCTCTTTTAAAGTCCAGACATAATCTTGGTCAGATCATGTGAAGACCATGTAGATTGGTGTCTGAAATGGTCTTTTGAGGAAAGAACCACACAGGTTGAGTGGACCTGACCAGTCAGTGCACGCATTTGTCAGTAATCGTGCAGCTCTACTCAGAATATAAGGAGCTCAACGATGCGACTATCAATACCAAAGAAAGGCCATTTGGGTAGGCCACTTATATGACTCAAACTGCCAGACCATGATTAACACTAACTGAGAATAAAAGAAAGGGAAAAAAAAAATATTATGCAATAACCCACATAGTCTTCACATTCACAATAATTAAAATAATATAATACTTTACAAGTAAATATTCCTGTCATTGGATCTGAATCTGGATTGATATGATAGAACACAACACAGACAATGGGCTAGATAAGATATTTGTGCTTGTGAATGAAATTGTTAGATCTGTCACCTTTAGACAATTATATATGTGACTTAAAGAACTTCATGACTTCATGAAACTGCTTCTAATTCTTACATGGTACTTTTTTTTTTTTTGTTTTATTTAGGATGGGTTTGCTCTTGACCTTAGTCGAGGGCAGAGGTGACAGAGACAAAGTCGACGATGGAGTGAGCTCCACTGCTGCTGTTTATTTCAGTTTATATACTAACTATGCAGTGTATTTGCTTGATGATGATAATCATATTATTTGATAATATAAACACGTGGAAATAAATATTAACCACTGCTCTCAAAACGGTGAAGGAAACATCGTGAAGAAACCAGCATGTCCTAGAACCAAAAAAATCAAAGACATGTGACATCTACCAACCCACACTAGGCCCGCGTGGTGGATTACGGTCCGCTCCCTCTCACCGAGAGGAGGCCTATGTCCCAGCGGTGGGAACACAATAGACTAATTTTGCTATGGGAAATATTTAGTCATATTACTCATAATATTAGTAAAACTTGAGAAGATATCAAAAATTTATAACAAAACCATCCTATAGCTCCTTAGTCTTGCTTATACATCTCTGGTGGTTGAATAAGAATGGTCCTCCATTCTCATTCAACCACCAGAGATGTAAAATGTGGAGATATAGAACCAAACTGTTCACCCCAGCTTAATCAGTATTACACATTCCAATTATATTATTCACTACTCAGAATCTATAGTTCACTGCTGCAATGATATTTGTTCATCGTTCTCTAATGCATTTCCAAGTATCAGAGCTTCTGATGGCTAATACGGCGTATGTATGAACTTTCATAAACATTTACTTGGATCATTCCAGGTATTATTGCCGCTTCTGCTAATTTATTAATTTTAGCACTATTCTTAATTTTGTTTTGGTGCAAATATTGTCCAGCTATTTATATTTTTTAAGGCGAAATTAAAATACATAAATAGTTATTAACATATTTTTATGGTTTCGTCACAGAATACTTCGGAATAATAAACTAATATATAATAAAACGCCTTTTCAGTACGAATATTTCTGTATTTAATATAAATACACACATACAAACTTGGTATATCGCAATATTTAACGAACTATTTGATTAGGTACTCAATAAAATATCAGTATAGACTTTAGATTTCTTGAAGACAATTTAACCACACAACCTATTGCTTCCGAAGGTCGACTTCGGAACCAAAAGGTTGTCTTCAAGAATTGAGACATAGTTATTTGACATCCCAAATATCATGTTTCTATTCCGTGGCCTATGTCCAGCAGTGGGCGTCCTTCGGCTGAAATGATGATGATGATATAAATTGTAAGTATTGGGGGTCGAATTTCGACTAGTGAGTGACCACTTGTAATTATTAAAGTACCTATTTACAAGTCTAATTTACTTACTAAACCCTATAAAAAGGATTTGTAGACCGGTATTGGTACATTACTAGTTACCCACCTCTAAAGCCGCTTGTACATAATCGGTACTACGTTACCTCTGCACACAGTATTATACTCATAAGATACAGGATCAACATGGCTTGTATTAGGAATTTAGTACTGTTTAGGTCTCTTGTCGTAAATAAGTAGAAAACGTTAAGTAAACACAGTTAAAGATAATGACATTTTCTTAAGTAATTTATAACAAGAAATAATAATTCGTCTAATATAATCACGCTGATATGTCAAAGTTTGACAGTTGGAAACGTCACTAATTCAAAAGTAGAACAGGATCAGTGATTTTTTAAACTGGCACAAAATATTGATGTTATGCATAATCTTAGTCTTGGTAAAAATCGAGATTCAAACTCAGGCATCTTTCTAGAATTCAGTCCTAAAAATCAACATTTTAACGTCTAAAACCAGCAAACAATTTGAAAAAGAACGCGATAACCCTAAAGCAACAAACAAACCGTTCTTCCCAACGCCATAATAATCCGTCCTTCAATTGACTCGCGATTCCAAACAGCTGATACACTTTTTCTTCTTCCTACCTAGCAACACATTCTAAACAGCACCTTGTTGCCTGTATCGTAAAGCCGATATTCGTTTAAGCACATGGAGTTCGAGCGAAAGAGGGAACAAAGGAGACGGGACCACGTGTCTTGACCTATTTGTGTCGTGCGATTGGTGTAGGTCGTGTTTACTATGTCTGGAGAGAGTTTTTAGAAGGTTAGCAGCTTTTTAGGGTTAGAAAAAGTTGATAGTGTTTTGTTTTTTTTGAGTTTTGTATGTAGTGAAGTGGTATTAGTGGAATAGTGTTTGGGGGTTAACGTGGTTAGAAAAACGGTCGGTGAAAAAGGTGTGTGTCAAATTTTGGCTTATTTTCCCTTGATTAGGAACTGATTTTTAGATTTGTATTAATATAATAAAAAGGTTTCTTAGCGGTTAATTCAACCTGGAATGTAAGGGATAAACTTAATTAACTCATACTGGGTGCTAAGAAAAAAGCCGTATGTATGTTTTTGGTCATTTCTGGTTTAATCTTTGGTGTAAACAATAATATTTTGTCCACAGACGAGTCGGGATGCGAGGCTGATATGCTGGAGGGCGCGGAGGTGGGACGGCACTCGCCGCCCCGGCCGCAGCAAGAGCCCATTAACCTCAAGAATGAGGTGAGTCCTCTTTACAGCACGTGCTTTATGTAGGACATAAGATTAAGACGAAGTGGAGGTCTTGTGGTACTTTGTACTTCGTTTAGAATAAGATATAAGCATTACGAAAACCGGATGTATCCGGTAAGACTGGAAGCCGACCCCAATATTGTTGGGAAAAAGCTAGGCAAATGATTATTATGAAACAAGGTTATTTACGGTATTAATTCCTGTTCTACTACTTACCTACCTGCTTTTTTGAGGAGAAATAATAAAGCTAGGCTACTGAAGGGACATTAATTGATATGAGCCCATCAACCCAAAGAATGAGGTGAGTCCGTTTTATAGCAGTTGCTTTATGTAGGATATAAGATTAAAATTAAGCGGAGTGAGTTCTCTAAAGATAAATGAGCTTAAAATAAAAAAACAGAGGAAGATGTTTTGTATTAAGTATAAACTTGAAAAATTTACAACGTAGAATTAAGCTTTTGGTCAGTGGGTCGTCTTAGGGGTTTCTCTTACTGTGTGTACTTTAAGTAAGGGGGGAAAGGTTAGGCCGCAGTAAAATCCCATCAACCCCAGGAATGAGGTGAGTCCTGTTTGTAGCACGTGGTTTATGAAGGGGATAAGATTAAGACAAAGGGACAAGAATGAAATGAGTTACAGATCGAAAGTAGAGTAGTACGTACTAAAGGTGTTTTGTGTAGGTTGATATTGGTTACAGAAGTGACGTTAATAGATAAGAACCCATCAAAATTAAGAATGTCAGGACATAATTTCCACTAGTCGACTGATATGGGTTACCTTTTAGAAGCTGCTTCATATAAGTAGGACAATAATTATTTAGACTTTGAAGTGCAGTCACTTCGTAATAAAAAAAAAATAGTAAAAAAAGACTAGTATATTACTAGCTAGTAGAGGGTGCGGGGGAGGGGTGAATTGGTAACGTGATATAAATATATTGGCTCTTTTCGAGTGATGTGAATAAGGATTTTGATAAATGTGGTGTAACTTTTCCTAATCAAGTTAATGTTTACAAGCAAACTGTTGAAGCAACTGTTGCTTTAACCCATATTAAAGCAAAATCCCTCAGAATCCAAAATGTCCCGCTAATTTATTTTCATTCCGACAGCTCCAAGTTCCACGCTGGACTCCAAAAAACAAAGCTGTCAAGCTCACCACTGCTACTTAACTAACACGTGGCCTTTAAATTGAAAACGCGGACAAAGTTGAGTGCGAATAAACGCGCTCGATCCTCAAGTGGCCGCTCGGCTCACCAAAAAGACGACGACATCCCCTGGCTCAAAAGGTCCTCGCAAAGACTAAACATTCGTCGCTTCGTTAGTGCCCCACGAAAAAATTGCCATGCGATTCGACGCCGACCAATCTGCTCCGCACTGCCGCAACTTGCTTCAGAATCTATAGTATCGATTAGTGAGCGCTTTTTTACCCACACGCACTCACACACCGCCGCGGCGGGGCCAGCCTTTTTAACAATCTTTTTTTCGTCCACCCCTCTCTCCCCCAAAACCGCCATGTCCATTGCGCGGATGCAAAGACCACCCCTCTCGCCCCACCCCTCATATAGCAGCATTGAAAATGGAATTTCCATGAGTGATGGAGTGTCAAACGGGAAGTGAAAAAACGGAGAAAAAGTACATTATGTTAATTATTGAACGCGTGCTCCGTCCGAGTTTAAATTGAATGTCATGTCGTACGCGTCCGTCGCGTCGTCGTGTCGCGGTAACGCACGCTTTTACTCTTCTATTCCGTTTCGGGTGTACGGTATAATTTTTAATTTTTACTCTCTGTTCGTGCTAAATTAATAATCGCACATGTCGAAATTCGGATACGCCGTATATTTTGTATGTGGCGAATTTTGAACAAAACTCCATTGGTAACTTTTGACCCGTACACGTGGACTGAGCGGAACCACATTATTGGTTTTTAATCAAAACTGAGCTCTATTAACATTATTGTAAAGCTGTTAATGCTAGTTCAGAGGCCGGGCTAAACGCCGGTAACTAGAATGACTTTTATTTTCATTCAAGTACGGGAAGACAGTGTGTACGCTAGTAATCTTTCCTACTAACTTTCTGTCGAATCTTGTATGTTTACTTCGCATGACTTCTCCGAACTTTGTGAAGACGAATATGTAGTAGTACCTAGTATTTGTTGTTTTCTTGGATCTTATTACCCTCTATATTGTCGATGCTTAGCTAAACATAGATGAATGACGTCAGATGTCAATGGGTTTCGGTTTAATGAGGGTTTTCTGAAATGACGTTCATGGTGGCAGCACTGAGACGTCAGGTCCGGGCACCTGTCAAAAGTGTCAAAGCACCTATATTTTCTTTAGTTTGTGACTGAATGTGAACGAATGAATGGAACGAATGATGAAAGTCATCATATATTTTATATTCATTGTCGAAATGAAAAACCTCTTGTCAAAGTGGCGCCAACTGGTGCAAACCCTCATTAATGTCCTAGTCTCGTCACAATAAGCTCGAACTGCATTAAAACTAATGTGTGTTATGAAACAATGACACTCAGACCGCTTGCTCTGTTTAAACTTTTAATGAAATCTACTATCTAAGCGAGCATTGCACAAAAAGACCGGACAAAGCACTTATTCACCGGACAACACGAACTATTCGGACAGTCGCATTGCTAATGGAAAATCCCGAAAAAATATTGGCGGTGAAAAAAATAGTTTAAAAAAATCGTCGAGCACATTTGAATGAAAATTGGGTGGTGAAGGGGTGGCGCGCGCGGCCGCCGATCGCCTATTATTATTATTATTACTTGCATTATATCTGCATTTTTTTCACGCACACAGACGCGGCCGCGCACGCCATTTTTATTTTTTTCTTCCTTTTTCTTTTTTTCGGGAAATCGACGGGGGCGCGGCGCCCCCACACATGGGCCGAGCTCGGAGCCCGTGCTCACCAGAATCGAACTATGCGATGTCTACAAGTGGACGAACATTTAAATTGGCTCTCATCAAATATTGACTGCGTGTAGTTTTTTCATTAACCATTCGGCTTTTTGTGAGGTACGCTCGCGGCCGCGTCGGTTGCCGTTCAATTTGTATCTACTTCCTTTGAGCAGGTATGGGAGTGCATCATAAGTTGTTTTTTAGCCTCAATTAATATTTTTTTAGTGCATCGCCACAATCAATTTACTGAAATCATCTATATTTATAAAGCTTCCTTGATTTGCTCACGCATGTTTTTTTTTTTCAGTTGCAAATTTTTTTAGCTTTACCTATTATCTAAACATGTTTTCACAAAAATGGAATTACAATGACATATCTCCCCAAACATACCTAACTAAAACAAGCACTTACAAAATGTCCCAACCCGATAAAAAAGAACGACTGCATATTTAACACACTAACACTGGGTCGACGTAATTAATCATTCGTATGATTTGATGGCACACACGAATATTCCATGTCGCTTTTATCAAAATGTTTTAATAAATTCGCAACAGGTTGGGGAGTGCTTGTTAAGAAAACATCAAGTGTTTGAATTTGATCCTTAGTTACTCTATTTACACTCTCAATTTGATTTTAACTCACTTTATTTTTGAACTCGTCTAATCTAAGCACCTCTTTCTTATCTTCATTAGACATTGACCTATTTGGTTCAACATGTAAATATTAAGAAAGTATCAAGAATTTATTTCCTTCAATGATCTTCACAGCAAAATGTTAAAACGTAGCATTTGCTACATCATCTTATATAGATCTATCTTCTCCACTCTTAAGTTTTCTCGGCTCATTGCCAAGGTCCGCGTCAAACAAAAAATGTTGCTTCGTTCCTTGCGACGCTTGGTCGATCCTTTTTGAACCATTTTACGTTGACCTCTCGCCGCCGCCGTCTGACCTTACTATTTGAGCCGGAAACTTGTCTATACGATTGATCATAAACATGATATTATTCTGGTTTGTCTACATATGGACTTGGAGTCTTTATTGAGTTATCATCCTCGTGTCTAAGAATTTAACGAAAAGTTTGCCTCTTTCTAAATCTAAGCGCGAACTAAGTCTAAATCAAATCCTAATTATCTTAAGTAAGTACCTACTTAAAGACCAAACTTAAGTAACCTCATCAATAACTTCATAAAAATTATAATAAGACACAAAATAATACATGTCCAACGTAGAACAACGGACGGCACTGCAGTCAAGCGAATTTATTATCATTAAAAAATGCAAAAAATCATAATTAAAGGGGTGGCTGTGGGGTGCATCCCATTTTTTATTTTAATTGGCTTGTAAATTACAAAAGTTATAGTGAAAACGTTGAGACCGTTTTTTCGGTATCATTATGCGGTTTTAAATTTTGTCGCTTACCCAAGGTAAAATGTATTACTATGGAAATAAGTTGCGCCTGATTAAATAAGTTATGAGGGTGTTCCGAGTTCGGGAAGTCCTCTCGTTTGTGTTACAGTTCCTTATTTTTTGGGGCTAGTTTAACAGTATTATTGACCGGTGTGATGCTGTTTTGTTTCTCAAATATTATTTTACTTTATAATAAACAAAATGTTAAATGTATTGGAAAAGCTACCAGAATCAGGCATTTTTAATTCCAGGGTCATTATGTTGCAGAAAATGTTAAAACATGTTTACCAATAAATATAAACATAAATCAAATCGACTTATCAAAGCAGACCTATAGAAATAGGCTTCAATAACCAAGTTTTCGCGTCCGTTCTACCTCAGGTGGCCATATATAATTATGTGATTAGGATTACCACCTACAGTATAATTCCCAAAACGCATTGAAAAGATGCGTTTCTTCCTCATCTTGCCTCCCCCCGCCGCATCTGTGATTCGTTTTTCCAAAGATGGGTAGGGAGGGAGATGTCAAAACAAAAGAAAATTTGAAAAAGGAACAGAACGCAAATGCATACGAATTCAAGTAAAGCAGTCGCGTCATATGAAAAGGATTAAGGTGCTAGCCACATTGAAAAAGCACTCATGATAAGTGTATGAAAAACAAAAAAAAAAATTAATTTAATTAATATCGATATCGATCAGAATTGGAGAAAAAGAAGAATCGTATTGAAAACAAAATCGGCTATGAAACGATCTTAATATCGGAACTTTTCAAAGATTTCTACAACATGGTTTTATTCGGTTAGGCTTAGCCCTTCTAATTGAAAATTTTATACTAAACTCTCCAAAATTATTAGTACCTTTCATTTTCAACTCCTTACCAAGTAACACATCTTGTACGCAAGTGAAATGTTTCTTCTTCGGACCATAAGCTCAACAAACAACATTAGATTATGCAGCACTTCTCACGTCATAAAATAATATCCTACGCATAAACCCATCGGATTTTCGTTATCCAGAAACTTTGCAAAAGATCCCACCATCCAGCAGATACGAAAGAAAACGTTATAATAAAAGGTTTAAAGTTCAAAATTGCATCAAAATTAATATTGACAGCGGTAAATACGGTGTAGCGCCTCCGGAGCTAGGGTTGCTACAAATATAAATCTCGGCGTCGCAGCCGCGGCCAGGGCTACCACGGAGGACGGACGTGATTGATCAAAGTCGTTTGTCAGGCTCGCGTCGCGACTGTTGGTAGCCCTGTGCAATTAGCACATGATTCTGGGCGTCTAATGCACGAATTTGGTTTTAATTATGGAATACTGTTGCTATGGCATCTGTTCGTTCTATTATTTGAACTTTAAAGTTAAACGCTATCGATTGAGGTTTTAACGTAAAATAATTGGATAAAGTGGCTGGCTTGTGAATATTATGATAATCCTTGGTTTTAAGATGCAATGTTGATTAGAGAGATTTGGTAGTTATTCGAATTCAAATTCCCTGTATGATTGACCTTATCGATTGATACTATAAGAATATAACAGGATGCATTTTGCCGTATTTGTGTCGGCTTGATTGGGACTGAGGACTGAAATATACATTTTTTTTAAATTACTTTTCTATTATATTTTTCTTTTAATAAAATAAAAAAAATATATAAATACCTACACATATTATACTAGTACCAGTAGATATGTGGTCCTTGTTTAATACGTCACAATTTTGTTTAAAAATTACTTTTAAAATTGTACCGAGTCTGAGGAGTTCACGGAAATTTTCGTTAACTATTGATTTGTATGCTTATTGAAACGAGTAACAATAAAATGTTTAATACGCTGTATAAGCAGTTAAATCGTGGTCTTTTGAAATGTAATCGTAATTTATGAGTATTTACTCTGTGCTTACACATATTATTAAGTCTTGTTTATTTCTTCGCGCTTTAAATAATCAATTGTTTCCTTCATCCAACTATTCTGGATTTGACTTCCGAACTCAAAAAAAGAACTGAATATTCGTTCATCTTACCTTAAACGATGCATTTTCCATAATATGTACCTACTGATTATTGTAATCCATCTTAGTTCTAGGACAAAATACTTTTAAAGATATCCTATGGATTGAAAAAAGCTAGAATAAATGATCGCTTTGAGAACCAACTACCTATTCCTTTGGTCCGAAACTACTTAGTTGGGAACGTCTCTTATGTTCAAAAGGCTAAGGAGAAAATTCAAAATGTGGCAGAAATAAAACATTATTATTTAAAAGGCTTAAACCATACTTAGCACTTTAAAAACTGTCGTCAACATGCCTGCAACGTGTCGTGAGATACTTCGGCCACATTGCCCGCAGAAACCAACAACATGGAACGTCTAATGGTGACAGGAAAGATACGAGGGCAAAAGACCTATAATACTAGGGGCCGAGGCCCAAAACGGTGGTCGGATCAAATATCTGAGCAACTGGAGACCAGCGCCGCAGTCCACCAGACCACCGATCGTAACAGATGGAGAAAGACTGTTGACAATTTGAAACGGAGTCACAATTCTTAGCAGTGAGAGATTGAGAACCTTAAGACGCAGATATATGCCAGTGACCTTGAGTGGTTAGCTTGCGTGCTCTGTAATGAGCTCACGCAACGCGTCGTATGTTCAGCCAGTAATAGGACTCGCCCATCAAGGAGCGCTGTCCCCAATTTGACGCATTATTAATTTATTATACACAAAACAAAATAAAACGCGTATACTAAAAGATCAATAATTAAATTATCTTTAAATTGGTGAAAGTTTCAGAAAAATACGCTTGGGAGATTTTGCGCCATTCTCAGTTATTTATCCGCGTTAGACATAACTTTACAAATTAATTTCACTATGTAATATAAACATAATCTAAAATATTCACATATTATGTGATTGAGAAAATGCTCTAATTTATCGCCAATTTTTTTCAAATCATTAACATTACTCGTGTAGACGTGATCTTCAGTATAAAATCATTAAAAGTCGGTTATCGTCCCCTTAAAATGCTGCAAGGTCGCTTTCTATATTTGACTGAAATTTCCTTTTCAGTTTCGATTTTCGTTGCAAGAAAAATTTGGATAACTTTTCCGCTGTATGGACTAGCATTTAACCTTACCAGAAGCATTGGCCTCACGTGATATCCAATCGCCGACGACCCATGTCTCCATAATTAACGAATTGCCACCTAACCAAATTACGTTACCATAACTTTACCAGTGTGGGCCTGAGGTCTGGGTTGTCATTTAAGGTTTCACGTGATTATCGACCAGTGAATTGACAGTCATGTGTTGATATAATTATGAAAAATTGCCACCTACTCAAGAAACTGACTCACGTAAAGCACAGCTTAGACCTTGTCCAGAAAGGACGAATTCGCGACAAAAGGCGACCGACGAGAAGGAGCGTACCAACGCGCGTCTATAAACATTTCCGTATCAAAATTTTGGCGATCCATTTCCCTCGATACATGCACTCGCTCTAGAGTTCGCGCTTTAACTAAACGCAACAAGGCGTCTCTATAGTATCTCGAACCGCGCAATACGCGCGATCCAAGCGCGAGTCGAGAGTCTGTCGAAGTGTTCGCGATTTACGCGCGTATTTTAAACTCGCGCGATGCTTGTGGATGCAATGTACTGGCGCCTAGAATCTCGCTAACGCGCGAATTCATTCGCGTGTGTCGCGGCTAATTCGCCCTTTCTGGACAAGGTCTTAACTTAGTATACCGGTCAGTCACCACTGCTCTAGCCAGCGAGAGTGTATCTGCTCTAGCAAGAAATTGTGTCTGAGACCTGGGTGCTAAAACACGATACGCACATTATATAAACATTAAAAAAATTCCAACGAGCAATGATAATTCACACAACTTTTACGATTTTAATAACAGAAATCCAATTAACTACGTATGAATATTCAAAACAGTTTACGACTGCCACGCATCGATCAAATAATAGCACAATAGTATTAAGTTTATGTTATATCTTACGCCTATGAGATCTGATGCAAAGTGCGCGTAGATATGCACGCGTACGTGCGCCCTCGCGCTTAATAATGCGCGAAGAAAAAAAATACGCAATAAACATTTAAAAAGGGAGATGTCCCAACATTACAGACGAATTAAAATGCGAAATCACGTACATTACAACCAGTTTCGATACTTTTTTTTCAATACACTTATAAATTCGAACAGCGGAATGAGTGGAGTGTCTCTATTGTATTTTTTTTTAATGCTTATTTGTAATTGTTTTTTGATCACGTTTGCTGGAGTAACTGTTCAGGGTTAAGCGTTTTGTATCATCGGTTTTTTTTAATTAAATTTGGTATATCAATGTGTTACTGAGTTGAATTAAATTATGAAGTTATTTGGGAATCGTTTATTTGAAATCACGTGCGATGGTTTTTATTATTGAACATGTTTAATATTTAGGAGTCTCTAATGCCTTTTGTCCCGTAATGTCGGCGGTCCGCATTAAAATTAATGGAAACACTGCTTAATGGTCGGTTCTAATCCTGTATTTATTTACAATTTTCATTTTTATTTCATGTTTCTGATAAAAGAGATAGCATAGCTTTTAATTCGTCCTATACATGTTGTCATATATTTTATTGAACATATTTTTTTAAAGTTCCCGGAAATTAAACTTACTTACAAAGTAACAACATATTCACACATACTTTGCATTGACAAAAGTTTAAATCTAAAACTTCCATGTAGATACTACATAGAAGCTAACAAGCTAAAAATGAAAAGATATAAGTCAAAACAACGCCGCATACCACAAGCATTCTATTACAAGTACAACACAAAAGAGATAAATTGTAAAGTCTATTAAAGAAAAATAAAAGTATTGCAATCATCAATTTATTCAGCAATAGGACATCTCCCATCGCAACTCAGAGACTGGCCAGAAACAATAGACTTCACCTATCGCACCCAACAAAGAACCTATTAACAATATGAGTAATGCACAACTTAGATCGAGTGGCTATCTGATATATGAAACCAAGGGAACAGACGGGCGGTTAGCAACGGCGACATAAACGCTCGAAATAAATCTGAAGAAAATTCTTGCCATTATTGGAAATAAGACTTTATAATTGGATACTAGGATCGGAAATCCACCCGGATAAAGAATGGCGGATTGCACACTCGTAAAAAAATTAAAGGAAAATAAAACTAATCTCCGATTTACATAATTGAAACCGTGAATCATAAACGTTCGTTAACAAAAATTTCTGACAGCCGATTACTAATTAATAATTGTTTGAGTATTTAATTCGATTATTATTTAAATAAAACGACTGTGAAATTGTTTTAGAACCAGAAATTGTGTGAAATATTTTAATTTTAATATCAGTTTTTTTGTAATAAAAAGTTAACCTCGAATTCCATGTTATGGTGAAAATTTTTAAATACCTGTAATAAGATCGTTAGAAAAAACATTAAATTTAATCACTTCCTCGCTCAATTATCAATTCGGATATACCACCATTATGATTATGATACCTGGAATGTCTTGATAGACTTTTTTTTTCAATATCAGTGTTTAAAACGCAGCGTTTTGCCCGCTCGTCTGCTACCACCCGCTCTCCACCCATCCTCTGAAAATGGAGCGACCGATAAAAAAGGTAACGAATTATAAAAAAGCGGAGGCGCACAATCGCGAGCGCGGACGTGTGGGGCGGTGGGCGAAATGAAATGAAATAATGAAAAAAATGGGCAAAAAGCAGTACAAACATGCATTGTCCTCGCCACCACCCCCCTTAATGAGTGGGTGCGGGGAAGCGGCCTCCCCGGTACGCGCAACGTGTGTCTGAAGTGGCTGATTATCACCTGATTCCATCTGCGTCAAGTGTTGGGCCGCTAAATAGGTCGCGGCGTTTGTGGTACCTACAGATTACCTACAGACAAGGACTTTTGTACTTACACTACTTACATCTCGATCATACCTCTATGCGAGTCAAGTTTTTTAGCCAACGAAGTTTTTGTGGAGATATTGACTTGGTTGCTACTTTTCGTGAACAAACTTCTGTTTGTAACAATGCTGTCTTTCTTTTGAAGTTATTTTGACAAAGCTTACCTATATTTTCAGTGGTATTTATAACCTTCATAGCTAACTTACGATATGCTATAAGTTTTAGTAAGCGCGAACTTTTAAAAACTTTTTAAAGTTCACAATATTGACATGAATATTTTTTTATCTTAAAAAATACATAATGTAATAAAGAACAAGCGCATTATAATCCCACCACGGCGGCTTGTAACATAATAATGCCCCACCCAAAGTTTTCTTTTCATCCGATTGGTCTCACACGAAAAAAATCCCAATTTTCGAACATATTAACCATCAAAAACAGCGTCCGAAATTAATTTGTTTATGCGAAACAAAGGTGGGTGCCGGGCGCATGCACCCGCGTCACCCACTCCCCAAAAAAAAAGGAAAAAATAGGAAAAAAGGGGGGAAAACGGGGTTCCCACACCCCTCCCGCGGCGCGATCGGCATCAGACTTCTTTTTTTAATCGCGTCGCATTCAGCATGGTCGTTTTTGGTAAGCACACACTGCGCATTGCCTATTTTCCAATTTAGATTGCTTTGTATTACCGGTTGAGCGATGCGCAATAGTTTTTGAGGCTCGTGACACGTGAGTGCAGGAAATTAAATTTCTGTGTAAAATAAAAATAAAGGGGATCGGGTTTGAGGGTACGTGAGCTTTAACTCGCTAGCGATGAATGGTTTCGGTAAGAAAAACTTTTGCTTCTTCCTCTCCATTTTCGCCCTTTCACATTGTCTTCGTCGACTTATTTCCAACTATTTCTAAGAATACGTCTTCTTACGTGACTTTTTCAAGTCTTCTGTTGTTCTCATCCTTACCTACTTTAATCTTCTTTTACTTAGTCCCACAAAAATAACTGTGTCGAAGGAGTCTCTAAACATTACCCTGTCCTAGTCTATAAGAATATACCAAGTATTGAATGAATCTTACTTCCTCCGCTTGTTACTTGTGCGTTTAGATTTAAAGTTACTGGACAGTATTATGTAGGTATGTCACATTTCGTCAAAGAGAATATTAATCAGGTCTGACAGTTTTCTGTTCTACTCAATACTTATAGAATTGTCTAGAACTTAGCAAAAATAAAGAATCATGTTTCCTTACACTTTATTTGTCTTTCTATAAATTAAGGGGTTTATTTATAAACGCTGCTTAAAGTTAAGTAATGATTAGCGACTGTATAACCACACATTTTTGACGTTTAAACGTCTCATAACTTTAATCATCGTATATAATACTCGTAAATAAACTCCTATGACATAATACATTAATAGAATTCTTGATTCAAAGAGTTTTTTTTTTAATTTATTTAAAGGGCTTTGTCGCTTAGCGACCACATCGCCCAGTGCAGAAAAACACAAAATTGATTATTATTATCTACCTTATAACTAACTTGTGCAATTGTTTAGCCTTATCGGACACAAAAGCAAGGATGATATTACAAAGGCCAATATCATACCTTTTATATTGTCCAAAAACATTAATTCTAGTATTTTCATTCCGGACACACTCCATCAGAATATGAAAGCCATCATCAACCATACCACAGTCATCACAATTTTGGGGACAAAGCTTTCCTCATTAAAAAGTTTGACTTGATAACTAGGATTTCACTAGGGACTTCGAAGGTTAGTCGCATCTTCCTTAGAACTTAGTTCAGACCATAGATTAACCATGTTTGCAACAAGACAGTCTAAGACAAATCATCATCATCACCATCATCAGCCTTTTCACTGTTTTGTGTGTTCTGTTTTTTGTTGGGGTCGGCTTCCAGTCTAACCGATGCATCTGACTACCAGAATTTTACATGGAGCGACTGCCTATCTGACCTCCACAACCCAGTAACTGGCCAATACGATACCCCTTGGTAAGGCTGGTTGTCAGACTTTCGGGCTTCTGACGACCCGTAACGACTGTTAAAGATCCACAAATATCAGCCGAGACTAACGGCTTACCGTGGTTTTTGAGACACGCAGGGGTATGGGTATGTAATGATGGTCACCACATCCACTGACCAACCGCGGAAAGCGTAGCTCAACTTGATCGATCGACCAGTGCAGCTGTTAACTATACAGGGTTATTTTTAAAACGTCAATAAACTCTTAAGGAGTCATTGTACTCATCATTAGGAACAACTTTTACTATGGGACCAAAACTGAAATCGCGAAAAAAAACCAGCTGTTCCCTACATTTATGTTCGAATAATTCGTTAAAATGTAGGGAACAGCAGATTTTTTTTTTCGAGATTCCAGGTTTGGTCCCATAGTAAAAGTAGTTCATAATGATGAGTACAATGACCCCTTAAGAGGTTATTGACGTTTTAAAAATAACCCTGTATATACATATATACTCTCTTGAGGAGCTTGTGGCTAAGTAATAATACTTAGCCACAAGCCCCTTAAGAGAGTCTAAGACAAATACAAACATCTTAAAGAAAAATTACCTACTAATTAAACAAACATCAACTAGCACCATTTAATTGCACAAATCCTTTAATTGACCAACTCTTACCATGTTCCAGTTAAACTTCGCCATAAGATTTCCAAACTATCATTCACGGATCAATTATAGCAGTATTAAAATTAAATATAATTAACGACTTACCAGGCTGTAGACCGATAACTCAGTATCAAAATTCCTTGATAATTAGCGCGCCAAAGCAATAAATATTGCCAAGACGATTATTAAGCGGCGAGTACTAATCACAAGAAGTTTATAGTGACACCGTGTAGACTAGAGACGTTGCTCAAATTATCGAGGGGGTTTAATTGTGGTGTAAAAATGCGTTATGAGTTGAAGATGGCGACGGACGGGATGCAAATGTTGTCTTTGTGAAGAAGAACTAATTAATTACATAGTAGCTGGCAATAAAAAAAAAAAAAGGAGCAGTGGTGGTCCAGTGGTAACCCAAACTCAAAACATTTATTTCAATTAAACCTATTACAGGCACTTTTGAATTGTCAATGAGTCGGTCGGTTAGTCAGAAAGTTGAAATTCCAAAACGTAGATTCTATGGAGAAGAACAGGCAAGAAACTCCAAGGACACTCTTTTAAATCAAGATATTACAAAATCCTGGGTACATTATTCTTGTTGCTTCTATATATGTGAGAACAATGTAAAAAATTAAATGGTTTATTAAAAAAAAAAAACAATACAAAATATAAGATTAAAAGATTACAAATAAGCCCTGGCAGTTAAGAGAAGACCAGTCTCAACTGACGGCGCCCGTTCACGAACATGACGCGTGGATCAGCAACATCCAACACAACCATTTTGTAGAGAACCGAATGATCCAACACACGCGTCACCACCAGCGAGCCATTTAAGTGAGCATGACACACTCAACTGCCACGCTTTTTTAAGTCAACACACATCTTATCATAATAAACGGCTCCATGGTACTCACATTAACAAAAATGAAAAAAATGCTTCTAAATTATACAAAACTATAGCTTGCAATGTATTTCAAAAAATATTTAACGGCCGTGACTTACGCCGTAGATCGTAGGTTCGAACCCAAATAGACTCTCAAAACTGTGAAGGAAAACATCTTGCGGAAACAGGCATGTCCTCGAACCAAAAATTCGAAGACATGTGACATTACAAACGCGTGGTGGATTACGGGCCACTCCTTCTCACGAAGAGAAGGCCTGTGTCCCAGCAGTGGGAACATTATAGGCTGATAAGATGATGATGATGATTTGTTGTCAAAACAATGTGAACGGACTGTAAAAAAGTTTATTTAAATTTCTAATCTTATTTCAAATGGAGACCTCTGCCCATCCCTTCATGGTAACAAGGCGTGGTGTTATGTTATTAGGTAGTAATGCCATAGCTTTTTATTGTAATAAACTTTAGCAGCCATTTGAATAAACTGCTAACTTAATCCTTATATAACAGACCGATAATTCTTGAAGTATTTTATGAAGCGATATATGGGCCAAAATACAATATTTATTTCTTAAAAAAAAGATCAGTGATAAATAGCGTCTTTTCAAAATATCCAACTGAATAATGATCGAAACTAAGAATCTACAACAAAGAACCCAATACCCTTTAAAAGTTTTAAGTCCAAAGCTATCCTAGTAGTACTTACTACGCCTCAAGCAACGCCAGTTTTCTGCACCCTTCCATATAATTAAAATACACTACTTTGTACAATTAGAGAGTACAAAGAAATCGTTTCTGTATAGATATTATCACTAAGAACAAAGTAGCATGAAGTTATTAATGATTTGAAAGTGCCCTATAAGTGTTGGACTATTGAAGTTATTAGGACGTGTAAGATTGGAGATACGACAGTTTAGAGTTGAAATATTTGGACTTAATTACTTAAAAACTATATGTAATGAGAACGTGCAAACAACATAGAAAATTAAACAAATATAAACAAATGACAGTGTTTCTAAGCTACTGTTAGTCTTTTTAATTGCAACACAGAAAGTTAAGTACCAAAAAAACTTTTTGTAAAATGAGTGTGACTGAGTGAAAAATAACTTTTTACAAAAAGATTTTTATTTTTCAGTTTTTAGTGGGTCAGTTTTTAATTTATCTAAGTTATAATAGCCTAAAGTCAACTGTTCATCACCTTTTACCATATTAAAGTACCTAATCGAATCACAACCCGATAAATACTTATTGTTATGTTGTTCCAGTGGCCATCTGTGGTCTCCATCATCAGTTCCACTTCATCAAATGGTGATTTTCGGGAGCAAATGCACGAGTTACTTTAAAAATTACCCAAATCGCTATAGGTTTGCCTATAAAATTCGAGGGTTACCCTCGATTTCCATGAGATTCATCAGATTCTGATTTGGTGGCAATGGGACCACCTCGGGAGCATACCCTTTCAAACAAAAAAATCGATCCATAATTGATCCATTTTTTTTTTAATTGACGGAGATATCGGTGAACAAACACAAAAAAAAAAAAACATTCAGCCGAACATATAACCTCCTCTTTTTTGGAAGTCAGTTAAAAAGTGAGAACTTGCATATTTCAATTTCTTAATTTATTTGTTTTTGTAAAGCTACCATGTTTTATTTTAGTGACATTCATTTTCTAAATAAGTATTCACGCAACTAAGACACTCCTAATACTACTGATAGACTAATTCCAAAGCGTTCCGCACTTCTCTTTGTGTCGCTAGCTACGCGGCAATCCTTTTGAAAAGCGTCTCCAAAATCGCCACACCAAATGTGAACTAGACCTGCTTAGGTGACGATGCAGGGAGAATAACAAAACAAACCCCGAAAACGTCTGCTACTAAACATGGACACACTATGCTAAAAGGAGTATCTTTGAAACGAATGATATGGTACTATTGGGCTTCCGTCTTCTACGAATCATGAGAGATACTTTGTATTACAAAATGTGGATTAATGGGTAATGAAGGGAGCACCTTTTTATATTATTTGTGAGACATATTAGTGAGACTACATCCAAGAGGCGAAGTAGGGGCGAAGTGGTAACTGAGCAAACCCACTAATAAGGGACAAAGCGAGCTAATAGAGCTAATAGAAACCCACACGACTAAGGAGTTGGATAAAGTCCATAAATATACGCCACACTTTTCAATTGATGGAAGCAAAGATATAAATATGTCTAGATAGATAGTCAATGATAATATGCTTTCGGCCGCCATGGCAACTGAGTTTCACAAGTTGTAAAAAAGGATTTTTTATTCTTATGAATTCGTCGAAAATAATCCAAATCCAACTTTTGGCCGCAAAATGCACTAGAATAACACAATGACGTGTTGCGAGTGTGATACGTATCTGTCACGCCCACCAGCCTATCAAAGTTGGTCTATTTGTTTTAGTTCTTTTGCAGCTCGAAACTCTACCTAGACATTAAAATAATCAAAGGATGGAAGTTACATAGTGGTCCTTATAACAAAGACTGAATTGAAAAAAACCACGATACAAATCTCATGACATATGGGTATGAAAGTTTTGATATCACCAGGATATCAAAACTTTTAGCTTATAAGGAGCTACATAACCATGCCTACAGTTGCAACGATTTTAAAAATCTGTGCGCGAATTCCCTATCGGCTTGTATGAAACATTCTTGAAGGGCCGGATGGGTAAGTGTACGTTTACGAGGGATATAAATGTGTATCATTAATCAACGTAATTAGATCATTGCCGGGATCGTGTTGCCTCCCGACCGTCCCCGAACAGCCCCGAAGCCGCCCGAGAAACTATCTTACGGCGTTCTTTTTTCAAATAAATCGAGTTCGGGTGCTTATCTTTTGATTATGAGGATAATGAAATTGAATTTTGAACGTGGAATGAGATACTGTTATACAATTTAATGGCAACTTCTTATTTTAAACTTGGCAAGTTTTACCTACTCTAGATTTAGTGAGCGGATTTCACCAGGTTGTATGAACAACCCTATAATTGTTTTTAGGGTTTAGCATGTAGTTATTTTTATACCTAAATGTTTTTTCACTATCTATGTATACATTCAATCGCTAGTGTCAATATTTAGAACAAAAATCAAAAGCATTGACTGAAATCTGAACACAAAAAACTACTATCTACATTCTCCAATCACTTAATAATTTTCTTGCAACTGTTTAATAAAGCAATTATAAGACAGCAGCTATAGAAAAACCTTGCACAAGTTTTTACGGCAAAGATCAAGACGTTCTGTGTGAAAATGATACTGTATTGTTTATTCAATCAGTTTAATGAAAAATAAAGAAAATAACCAAGACTTAGAAGTTTTCACATCAAAAATTATATGAAGAGATTGGTGGAGGAGTCTACAAAGTATGCCATATTTCAACACTCCTTACGTTCAGGGACGCGCCCTAAACGCGCATAGGCGTCATAACAATAAAACTTCTATTGTGTATCGTTCAGTGTCCTGGAAAGCGTTTATTTCCATAAGCAGTAGTATATGTACTGTGATACTGAGGAATTCCTATCGGAACAACTTAATACCGCTTTGCCCAACCTCGCGATCGAAACCTAGATAAATTGAGTCTATAAGCGCTAACGTTGCTGGAAAAGTCAAAAATTGACCCATACATTTATTAGTTTTCCGGCATCGCACGAGCTACTGAAAGCCATTTATGTCAATCCTGTTGTAAGTCGAGATCAGCGTGTTCAAACAAAGAAACAAACGTACTCTTCAGTTTCTTTTATTATAATAGTGTAATTTATATAAATAGATGTCATTGGTTTTCAATATATTCGTTCCATACCGTAGCTTATTCAAGATTTCTCAATAAATTGTTATTGAGAAATCATCAATCATCAATGAATGAATTATTGTTCTCCTCGAGTGAATGCAAGTAAAATTTAGATAGATACATAATTACATTCAGAACAGCATTAGAACTACTTTACTTTCCGCATCTTACGTAATTTTGTCTGTTCCTAATACAAGTATTTCACACTACATTTATATTCCTTTAGTTCAATATCTTATTAATAACTGCTACATGAAAAAAAACACCGATAAAATAAGTGATATTTTTTCATCATTGACATTTTAGGAAGTGTTTATCGACGAAACCACACCACTAAAGCACGAATCTATCTGTTTAAGTAAATTTTCAATCGAATAATTAACTCAAAAGGCTTTTTCCGCGTTCCTAAGTAATTTTATCCGATCTAAAACTACCACATAATTGGAACACCTATGATTTATTATCAGTTAATTTTATGATAATCAGACTATGAATAATCTGCGCGGGAGCCGTATTCTGTTACCGTTTTAGTCGGTCGTTAATCGAGTTACTTTTATCGATGATTATATGTTACTTGTCATTCATGTTTTTTTAATAAAGATCAGTCAATTGTTTGTCGATAAGATCCATTTATTAAAATGTCACTCGACACAAATTTTCTTGTCATGACAATGTTATTATGAGTTTGATCTCGTCTAAATATACGACAGTATGTTTACTGGGTTTGACTTTTTAGAGTAATTTACTTCAATATTTAATTTATGTTTTTGATACAATACGTTTACGCTAAGGTTATATAAAAAAAAACCGGTCAAGAGCGAGTCGGACTCGCGCACCGAGGGTTCCGTACGAATATATGATGTTGATGATTTCTGAAAAACTGTGCTATTTAGAAACATCGTTTTTTTTTTTCTGTAATCTTTACATAAGCTTCTATCATATAGAATAATTTCAGATTTTTATCTCTGCAAACTTCGGAGATAAAGGAGGGAGGAACGGTATTTTTTTTACATTTTTCATCTCAAAAGTCGGAAAAAATGCTGCCTAAAAAAAAAAAGAAGTTGTTTTGAGAATGTGCAAACAGCGTTCATTCATATGAAATCCCACATGCCCTAGTAGCCCCACTTAAAATTTTTAAGACCCCCTTTCAGTCCCTTTTGCAAAAAAGATATATTTTTTTAAATTTCTTTCTTGCTTGTAAAATAGTTGGGCAAACGTCATCTAAAACTATTCTAAATTTCAAGTTGATAGCATTAGTACTTCTTGAGATATCCAGGTGTGACAGACAGACAAACAGACAGACAGACAGATAGACGATAGTCTCACCATAAGGGTTCCTTTTTATCATTTTGGTTCGGAACCCTCAAAAAGGGTTTTGAAGACATCCTTGCATTTTCATTTACATTATTACTGATTATTATAGTATTGTTTTCCACAATAGCTAACGCTGTCAATGAATGCACAAAAACACCTTAGGGCTGAGAGAAATTAAAGCTTTTAATAACTTATCTTTCTAACAATCGAAGGGAAACTGTCATAAATATCGTTAAGTCCGTGTAAATCTTAACTAACCGCCATTATGTCTGATCATGCACAAAAGCAGAGAATAAAAAGATGACCACAAAAGACTTCATTATTATTTTATTTATTACTGGCATAATTATAATGAAAAGATCGATTTTCAATTGTCCCATCACTTCTTGTGTTGTAAAATATGAAATAGCTCTTTTGAATGAAATTTTCGACCTATGCGCTGGCGAAAATTATCTCACTAGGAAGTCCTACCGGAATAAAAAGTATCCTTTGTTATAATCCAGGATAAAAACTATCTGTGTGTCAAATTTCATCCAAATCTTTTCAGCCGTTTTAGCGTGAACGCGTAACAAACACAAAAACAAACAAATAAATAAACAAACTCACTTTCGCATTTATAATATTAATGGTGAGGATTACATAAGTAGGACATTAGAAATATTAATAAACTCCAAACAGATACTAGTGCTGTTATACCACATCCGGGAATCGTAATGCAAACCGGATTTAAAGTCTCTTTATCTGATCATTATCTGCCGTATCTGGTCCATTGCTCCCAATAATATTTGAATAATCTCATCATTATTAGGAGTGAATTGAACTAACTGACTGACTGACCATCCAAATCGGAAACTGAGAATAATAACGTCAATTTATTCTTCACGTAAGGAAGATTAGCTGGATTCAGTGTAATCGGAACTATATTCTTGTCAGACATGAATATAGTCCCGATTACACTGTATCCTGCTAATCTTCATGTTTAAAAGTAAGTAAGTTTTTAGTAGAAAAATATGATAACTAAATTATTTTTCACGTTAATAAGATCTATTTAACGATTATATAAGAACTTTATCACAGCTTTATATAAGTTTTGAAAATTTTTGTGAGAATGGTTGCTAACCAACTTTAAATCATTATAGATCCTAAATGGTCATTCATAATGAAAAATTATTGGAGAAACCGATTATTTTCTAATACCTATCCAATGATACCCCATTTGACGTAGTTCGTCGACTTATTTTTTTTTCTTTTTCACTATATGGCGTTTGGTGGTCGCTATATTGACTTTTGATTACTGTCATGTATTTAGTAACACTCACAAGATTGAGACAAATCGATTGACGTAAGAATCATCAAAACCGGGCCCCACGCGTTTGGTCTCTAGAGTACCACAGAGGAACAATTAAATATATATACATAGGCTGATAAACACATTACTCTCCTTTGCGTCACGCAGTCGGGTAACAAGGTAGACGAAAAGTAGGACTTTCTGTAGCAATTTTTCTGTTCCAACCACCACTAAATTCTCGAGTAGGCCTATGACCTGCGGGGTAATAGCGTAACAGACTATCAGTAGTAATGGGTTCCATTTTGACAGTTTAACAACATTTATTACGATATTTACGTTGTTGAGCAGACACATTTTTTGAACATACGAGGCAATGGATTAGCAATATACTTCAAAATCATTCAGATTGTGGTTGATAGAGTGTTTCGCAATTATCCGGGAGGATATCTTGAAAATTGGAGGATATCTTGCAGATGCTATATAATGCAGGATATCTTGAAAATTGGAGGATATATTGCAAATGCTATATATGTAGGATATCTTGAAAATTGGAGGATATCTTGCAGGTGCTTATATGCAGGATATCTTGAAAATTGGAAGATATCTTGCAGACGCTTATATGCAGGATTTCTTGAAAATTGGAAGATATCTTGCAGATGCATAAATGGTTGAGCAGGATATCTTGAAAATTGGAAGATATCTTGCAGACGCTTATATGCAGGATAACTTGAAAATTGGAAGATATCTTGCAGACGCTTAATATGCAGGATATCTTGAAAATTGGAGGCCTGTAACCAATAGGTACCATTCTGGGGCTCAATTTGATGATGCAACTTCTATCGGGCATCTCCTTTAAATACATCTCTGCTACTATTTCATACAATTTAATTACAAGACCAAATAAATTAATTCAAGCAATACAATATAATTGTTATCAAAGTACTATCTACAGTAATATTATTTAGGATACGATCTGAGAGTAGCGGAGCGGAAGCTATAACTTATTAAACTCACAAAGCAGCTCACACGGTGTTTATCTTAATTATATACTGATCATACTTTTATATACTGCATGCAGTGACATCATAATTAGAGAGCTCCGATGTGACTAGGCTGTTATAAATGATTTATTTTTGTTACGTTTTACCTAGCACAGGTATATCTTTTACTTAAAAGGAGGTCCCCCTATGTAAGATTTACTGTAAAAGTTGTACAAGTTTCTGAAATAAACCTTTTTTTTTTTACTTTTTTTTTGTATGGGAACTGATGATGATGTTGGCCGTGCCACGTTCTTTTAGCAGCAAAAGAACGTGTTTAGAAATGAGTCAACTTCTTCTTCGTCGTGACTAACCTGTGTCAGAGTTTGTATGTCGCCCATCTGCCTCTGTCTTGGCTTCACAAGCTGTCGAGAAATATCTCTCAGGCATACCTGTAGGTTTTGCTCACGATGTTTTCTTTCACCGTTATTTAAGCAAGTGATGATTATATAACACGTACACGAAAAGTCAGTAGTGCGTGCGTTGGGTTCGAAATTGAGACCTATGACTTGGCAGTCCGACGGTCACACCACTAGGCTATCACTGCCACATGAGCTCAACGAGTGCGGGCCTAAGGCCCTTATTACAGAACGTCTCTCAATACTCAAGCATTACTTAAAACTAGTTTCAACCAATCACATGGCTTGAATCTAGTTTTAAGTAATGCTTGAGTATTGAGTTACGTTCTGTAATACGGGCCTAAGAGAAGCAGTGGGAACATTATATTATTATGCTGATTATGATTGCTTATGAATATAATGTCGTTCGAATGTCCAGATTTTCAAAACGACAGATATGTTTGTTGTTTACATAATTTTTTTCTCTCTGAAAACCATAAAATCTGCGCGTGATTTTTTTGCGGTGTCACTTGCCAAGTATTGGTATCCATTGAAGATTTAAACAGGGAAACCGCTTGAAAAAAATCCTTGCTTTTAATCTCTAATCCACGTGGAATACCAAAATATCATATTACTATATCTCGGGGCAGCGGATTGTAATATGTCACCATCAACTAGCGAACACACCAGACTCAACTGTCATTTGTTTGTAAGAAGAACACTGCTTCTCTGTGGTAAGACTATAGTCGTTGAGTTTAAAAATAGAACAATATTTTTAAAGGAAACTATTGACAAGTTTTTGGTGACTTTTATCCTTTTGTAAAACAATGTTTCTTTGCTGGTTTAGCAGCTTAACCAGTGTGTAATGAGGGAAAATCGACTTTTCTTTTGCTCTAAAGGTGGTTTCTATTCACGTCGAACACTACACTAACAGCTGGTAACACGTCAGTACATAATACTACCTCGGGGCAGCGTGTACCGGGAGCAAATTGTAATAAGTTGCCATCATTTAACGAATACACCACACTCAACTGTCATTTGTTTGTAAAAAAAACGCTGCTTGTCTTTGGTAAAACTAGAGTCGTTGAGTTTAAAAATGGAACAAGATTTTTAAAGTAAATCATCGACATGTCTCCTATATAACCTATTTTAAAAGAGACAGCTTCTGTGCTTGTTTAGATACAACTACATCCATTTGATATGAGCTTTAGGATTTCGACTACTTTTTGATTGAAAAGTCCTCATTTTACTAGAAAAGTCCTCTTTCCAAACTAAGAGAGTCTGTGACTCACATCGAATACTAAAATATCAGCTGGCAACACGTCAGTATATAATACTAACTCGGAACAGCGTGTATTGAGAGCAGATTGTAATAAGTCGCTATCATTTAACGAATACACCAGACTTAACCGTCATATGTTTCGAAAGTTTGAAAATGGAACAAGATTTCTAAAGAAAATCATCGATTTGTTTTCAGCGACCTCTTTCCATCAAATCAAAGTAAAACAAAGTTTCTGCGCTGCTTTAGTAATTTAACCCATGTGCAATGAGCTTTAGGATGTCACTCACTTTTTGAGGGAAAAACTGAATGTTTTCTTTGCTATAAAGCTGGTTTTTATTCATGTCAAATACTAAAATATCAGCTAGTAACACGTCAGTACATAATACTACCTCGGGGCAGCGTGTATCGGGAGCGGATTGTAATAAGTCGCCATAATTTATGTTACATGCAATTAAAGTAAGATTGTTGCCTGGTCCGGCGGCGGTAGCGCGGGAGTCGGGCTTTTGTTTTTGATTGCTATTATTTAGTTTAGTGTAGTATCGATGTTTTAATGATAGATTGAAGTGAGTGTTCGGTTTTTTAGGTGAAACTTTAAAATTTGCAAATGCGCTGTGATGTTGTTTTTGAGTCTGTCTACGACAGAAATTGACTACAATTAAGTCTCTTTTCGTCCTTACCCCTTTATTTAATTTCACATCAATAAAAATGTCTAAAATAACAAACAAACGAAATATGTTTACCTACTTTAAGTTTTAAGACTTACAATAATGTTATTCAATTTGTTTGTCGTACATTCATTCTGCGCTATAGTATGCCATGATCACACTAATTAAATCCACATAAACTCTAAACTTCAGCTAATGAAAAATCATTTAAAAAACTACTGATCCCACAAAAAAAAATGAGCCGTCATGGGACGACTGGTGGATGTGAAACATCGCACTACACACACATTTACACACTACTACATATAGACTGTATAGTGACCGATCGCCACGCGGCATGCGTCGCCCCGCCAGCAATTGGTTTTACGTGCACCTATAGCGCGCGCGCTGTGCTGTGGGTCCCTCATAGCACATCATCATGCTGAGTGCAAGCCTTCTTGTCACAGTCATGACGTGCAGCTTCCGACTATTTGTTTGTTTGTGATCGTGATTATAATATGTACTTACTTAGATCTGTTTTTTATAATTCCTTCGAGTTTATTACATATTATGTTTTCCAACATTGTACTTGCACGTTTCTGTGACAAATAAAATTATTTTTCTTTCTTTCTAGATGTTTCACATCAAAAAAATACAACATCAACATGAATTCTGTCTTTGTAAACTCCCTTTAAATCCACTCTTCCACGCTCCTCGCTCCCGGCCTATAATTGCGGTTCTGTTACTAGGTTTCCTGTCACTAAATGAGATTAAATGCACCACAGAATGTTTCTCAATAGCATAAGAACATTTAATGAAGCCAGCTCGTTTTACGACCGCATTAAGGACTAAATACATTTGTACTGGATAGCCCGCCGTACACCGGAATAGATGACTTGGAGTTTATTGCTGAACGAATCTTTACGCACCTGTTTACTCTCGTCTAAACATAGAGAATGAAAGAAAGAGGACACACAGTAAAAAATGTATGTAAGTGCCAAAACGGCCCACTTCAGCATTTTGTAGACTACGCAGTGTTTCTCTGTTCGAGACGTCAGCGGGACTATAGGCGTTATTTGTCTTTGAAATAGGGCTGTGTTTTGCATAGACATACATATCAGTACTGTAATGGTTTGCAAGGCAACGGAAGCCTACTACAAATGCAGGCGGAAGCACTATCAAGTTTGTCGTACACCACACTTCGATAAACGCTTCTGGGTTTATGACTCTCTTTTATCAAATACACTCTCTTGTCTTGAGTAAGATTAGAGTCCTACAACTTCATGTTACTAAATATCAGTAGAGATGAACTACGATAACATGGCTCGCCCCTCCAAAATTCAAAAAGTTTGAAAGTATTTATGACAGTATTTACAAAACGCTACCAAGGCTCACAATGCATTGTGTGCGTACTGAGACTGTCGTCAAACAAAAAAAAAACTTATTATTTATTTATTCGTAAGGATTTGACTACTTAAATTGAAACAGTAATTTGATTAAAAAAACAAAAAACGAACATAATATTCCTAATTCAAAAAATATCAATGCGTCTTTTTAAACGGTTGTTTCCTACAAATGTATCCAGTCCTTAATCCATATTAATATGATTATTATATGTAATGATTGTATTTATCGTACCGATTTACTTCCTTGTTATGCAAATGTTTATTAAATGTCGGTGGGTAGTTACATAAAATAATAAAGGTACTACAAATATGGTTTAATGACTATATACGTAGTATGCTATGTTAACTTATCTTCATCGGTTCGTTAGGTAATGGATACAGGATTGTTAAGTAAATTAATGTATGTATGAAATAGTTAAGTAAAAATGTTAAACATGAGTTAAGGGAAAATGTCAAAATCCCTTCCCTTTGTGTCATGTATCCCAGGTCTGTGCGAGTCGCATCCAGGTCTACCCCGCGACCTATTGTGAGCCTATTGCCATTAACCGGGCTCAAGTCCAGACTCCGGGCTGCTACTGAAAAAATCCCGACGGAAAAACCCTGCCCGACCCAGGAATCGAACCCAGGACCTCATGCTCATAGCGCATGCGGCAAATAGACCGTCGAGGCAGTCCACTTGACTTTCTAATATGTATTTAACTGAATAAATTGAATAAAGAGTACGTCAATGTATCTAAGTTATAATACTAATTTATTTTAGTTATAAATACAAATACATTAATTGAAATACATGCATACCTAAGGTACAACACGTCAAAAAACTAAATCAAATAACCCGCCCCTAACTATTCCCCGCGCAAAGGTGCCCATAACGCTTGCTGCATTGCCCACGTTGGAACCTTTGCACCAAGAACAAAGCCGGCGTGGGAGTCACCAGTTTTTAAACGGAGCTTGTGCCCTATCTCACTATTGAGGTTCCTGGCCCCAGTGCCCCAACTACCCATGGTCTCAACGGCAATGGGTACAAAATGGTAGCGTTGCACCAATGGTGCGTATTTCACCCTCTTCCCCTCTGCGGCGTCTTCCACTGCTGCTGACGGTGAGAGGACGGTGCTACCAAGGTGGCTGGCGGCAACAGTGCTGACGCAAGTTGCGTCCCATATCAGGCATTTGCCGTTCTTCCAAGGCACCAGGGTCAGCCCGTCCGGCCTCTTGCCGTCAGTCCTGCACAGACACGGAGGCTCCTGCACGCAGGGGACATCTGCCGACACAAATGCCCTCCGCACAATATGTGTCTAAATAAATAAGATAAATTCACACTAAAACAGCTCCAATTCAGTATCAGTAATTACATGCAAATATATCCAAATAAAATTATCACACAACACTATTGCATGATATTAGCAATTTAATCTAATTATGCCAAAACTAGAATGTAATCTCAAGAAACAACAATCAGGTTTTATATTTATCTTACTCACTCTATCACAACGTTAATGAGTGCGAAAGAGAAGGGAGACGTGCTGTTGGATGTGTGCTTGCGCAGAAAACTGCGTAGCTTACATAAATTGTTTAAGGCGTAAAACACAGCTACTGTATCGCGCGACACGCGATATGACGCGCGATTTCCACGCGTCTTTATTTACACTCATTTTTCTTTTACGTATGTATCTACAAATGCTTGTGATTTTATGCCTAGTTATGTGCATAACTTTAACAACTCCTACTGTAGCAAGTTTGTATTCATAAATAGTAAATACATTAGTACGATGGGCTTTGAATAAGTTCCAGAAAGCTGCTGTTTTGAGTATTAGGAAAATTACGAAATTGAAAATAAGGTTTAGTGTTTCAAGTAGCTTTTAGCGATAAGGACGCCCATTGTGTCACCCTATGTAAATTTTCAACATTTATATCTGTAATTTTTATGGTGTACATAATAAAGAGGGGGAGGGGGGAGGGGGGGTATTCTAGATATTCTAATTTTGCTGTGTTATGTTCAGTACTTATGTTACATTCAGGATTATCTATCGAAACTATAAAAGCGGAAGAATAACTAAAAAATTATGACAAAGACGGACCTACAATAGTTTCCTTTCAAATCAATTTTCATAACATACTAAAGAGTCAAAGTGTGCAATGATTTCACCACACAACTTACCAACGTCACTACACTGTTGTCAAATACCTCACGAAAGACATCCGATACAACTTTCAACAGCGATCCTCCACACTTTCATAGTTATAAGTAATCGGTACAAGATAAGCGTCTTGTCGCGCGTATATCGCGGGCCCCGACAACCGGTAGCTCTAGCTGTGCCTACACAGCCGCGCGCCTCCACCGCGCCGCGCCGCGCTCGCGTCGATCGCCGATTCTAATCAATATGCTAAGTGGCGATACGGCATCGCGTGCGACCGCGAAATACTCGCTCTTTGTTTAATTAACTACCCGATTAATGTTACATTACGCGGATATCTCATTGCTACAGTTATAAACTAGTCCCTTTTTCTGTAAGGATATCGTAAAAATGTAGATCGAGATTATTTATAAGATCTAGGGAGCAGTGTGAACTTGTTTGTTGACTTTTGAAATCGATTTACTTGATATGGATATCGTTTTTGTTGTGATGAGTTAAGATAGTGTCGGATCTGTTACTGCACATGCAAATTAAAATAAACAAATGCCTACTTGATAATTTTTGCTTCATGCTTTCGAGTTTTGTAACTTAGAACTAATTCATGGAGCAAGATAAATAAGTCTGTCCGAGAAATGCGACTACATAAGCATGGTCGTATAAACTTGAACAATCACACTGCAAGAAGGCGCAAACGCCATTCTTAAACACAAATATAAATCACAATTAAAAGTAAAAACAGATGAATATTTTACTTCATTAGCCACCAAGATTAATGCTTAAAGAAAATAAAATGGCGCTCCAATCAAGGATCCAAAATTTCAGTTTATTCTTTTTGACTGGCCCATATCAGAAAAGAACACTTATGGATGCAATTTTATTAATTAATTTCGAGATGCATTTATCTTCTTCGCATGATGCAAGCGTTTAATAAGGCCGAGCCACCATTATGGGGATTGCGTTTGAGGGAAGTTGGGGTGATTCGGACAACGGGCTGAGTGGGCGATAATTCATCGCGCGGGAAATTAGGACCGCTCTGTTTTTTGCAACACATTTTCGTTGGCGCTTTGTTTGTCCGTGCGAGGTTTTAATTTTAGATTTTATGCGAGTTAGATTATGTTTTTGTTCGGGATATTAGATTTATTGGATTAAATCTTTTTTTTTTTTTGCGTAGGTAGATATTATATATACCTATTACAATTTTACTACTAAATTTAGTAATAGCTATAAACTATATTTAGACATACCTACGTTAACATCAATTCTACATCCAAATAATGCATCAGTTTTATGACTTATTTTCATATGAAAATAGTACCTAGGTACTTCGTTGAGTAGTGAGTAGACTACCTAATAATATTAAAAAAACCGCGGAAAATATTAGAAAATTAATAAAACCCTCAAACATCCCTGAAGAAACTAATTAAACCATACAGATTGAGTTCTAAATATGATATTGCCATAACAATAAACAGGCTCATCGATTTACACAATATTAGTATTTTAAAGCCGGTCCACACGGCCCGAGCCTCCCCTAATTTGAATAATAATCTCGCCATCAATCTGTTTGGTTTGCCTTGCTCCTTGATTATTAAAACAAGACCTCATTTAGATTATGCGTTCAACATTAAGTTAATTTTGTATTTTGTTTATTTCTTGTACTTAATACTACTAATACTTCGCCAATAAAACTACATAATATATATAATCGAGCCTGAAAAGGATGAACATCGTAAGCGACATAATGTAGGTATTTCACTTTTTCAATAAATAATTAAATAAAATCAATAAAGTAATAAACAAAAAACCCCTCCTGTAAATTTTAATTTATGTCGCTTACGATGTTCTTCCTTTTCAGGCTTGAAATAACAACCATGAAAAAAAAATCCATAAGGGTGATTTTATTTGGCGTAATTTTTTTTTCTACTTAAAATCTCAAAACATTAAAAGCCTATTTTTTCAGGACTTACCCACAACAGTGTTGTCTAGTTTTCTTGGTTCTGTAAAGAATACAAACCGTTTGGTTTTTCTTATTGGCACTAGCATAATCAACCTAAAATGTTCCCACAGCTGGGACACAGCCTTCCTCTCTTGGAGATAGAGCGGGCTGTAATCTACCACGTGGGCCCAGTGCGGGTTGGTAAATGTCACATGTCTTCGAATTTTTGGTTCTAGGACAAGCCGGTTTCCTCACGATGTTTTCCGTCACCGTTTTGAGAGCAGTGGTGATGTAATTATTTCATAAAGCGCCTGCTTGGGTTCGAACCCATGACCTGCAACTCGTAAGCCGTTGCCACTGGGCCACTACTGCTCTATCAGTATTATTGCCAGTAATTATTACAGCTAATTGAAGAACTAAATATTTAACTACAATTTGCGACAATATTTTATTGGTGCCAGGTGCAGGCATTTCATACCAGTGTCTTGGGAGTGCTAGTATTAATCTACAACTTTTAATTAAATTAGAGCTAATTTCACCAATGAAACTGAACGTGATCAATACATTTAAACTGCGTTCAAGAGCTGTCAGTGTCAATAATAAAAAACAAAAAAAAATACTTTGCAGATTACTTACATCAAGTAAAAATATTTTTTTTATCTATTTTAACATAGTTTATTTTACCAACTTTTTAAATAATAAGTTAATTACTAACATTATTGTACCTACTTCTAACCTCTTACATACCGTTCCGTTACTCGTTCCAAGGAACGTTTACATGTATACAACCAGTGTTTTTTTTGTGTTTATATTTTCCCTCAACTTGTTCTTTCGTGTTTCTATTTTTCCTTGCGTAAAGGCTTCTACATACCAGCGCGACTTGTCGCGCGACGCGACACGGTACAAAGGCCCCGCGTGTCGCGGGACGGGCGGTGCCTTTGTGTCGCGTCGCGTCGCGCGACAAGTCGCCCCGGTATGTAGAAGCCTTTATGCTTACCGCAAATAAACGTATTTTCTTTCTTTCTTTTCTTCTTTTTGTTTCTCATTCTAAGTGAATAATTGTATTCTGTTTTTGAGGAATAAATGTCTTAAACCATAAACCAAATTTGTCAGTGCTTGAACGCCGTTTAGATGTGCTGATCGCGTTCAGTTTCATTGGTAAAATTGGCTCTTAGTAATGTCGATTCTGTTGAGTAGGTACCAAATAAAACACAAAAGTATTGCCTTCAAATTAATTTTAAATCTGCACCGTAATTGCGTAACGCACTATCAATCACAGTCTGAATGATTTTGAAGTATATTGCTAATCCATTGCTTCATATGTTCGAAAAATTCGTCTGCTTAACAACTTAAATAACGTAATGAATGTTGTTGGACTGTCAAAATTAAAACTATTGCTGCTGATAGTGTGTGACGCAATTACCCCGCAGAAGAAAAACATGGCTGTTAAATTAACTACAAAAACATGGCTGTTAAATTAACTATAAAAAAATGGCTGTTAAATAACTATAAAAAATGGTTGTTAACCGGTTAGGCCCGAACGACGCCTTGAGGCGGCGGCAAAAATGGCAACTGCAAAAATGGCTGTTAAATTAACTACAAAAACATGGCTGTTAAATTAACTACAAAAAATGGCTGTTAAATTAACTACAAAAGCATGGCTGTTAAATTAACTACAAAAACATGGCTGTTAAATTAACTACAAAAAAATGGCTGCTAAATTAACTTCAAAAACATGGCTGTTAAATTAACTACAAAAACATGGCTGTTAAATGAACAACAAAATTGTTCAACTACATTCTTTATAACAACTGAAAATGCGCTGAAAATCATATGCAGTTAAGTTTGTCATGTGTAAACTATGCTAATTTGAATCTGTCTCCTTACTGTACTAATAATTTAAAGACAGCAGCACTATTTATCAGTTTTAGCTCGTATACACAACTGACATTGTACTGTAGTTTTTGACTACCAAACCAAAAAAGTATGATCCTAAAACTTCTAATACAGTAGCTCCTTTTTTATCACGCTCATTAAGATCCAAGTATGTCCCCATACAAAAAAAGAAAAATGTTTTTTTAAATTCTTTCGTGTTTGCAAAATAGTTGCGCAAACGTCATCTAAAACTATTCTAAATTTCAAGTTGATAGCATTAGTAGTTCTTGAGATATCCAGGTGTGACAGACAGACAGACAGACTTAGTCTCGCCATAAGGGTTCCTTTTTACCAATTTGGTACGGAACCCTAAAAAGGCCTAAATAATTATATATTCGACACTTATGTTAAGTTTTTTTTATTAGACACATATGCTTAGCTTGTTGTATTTAGACTTAAGTACATTTTTGCTATTCATTTATAAAATATATATTTTATAAATTAAACTATGGTGTTCAGTTTAATGCATGGCTTGAACGTCGTAATGTAAACTACAACCTATTGCTAATTTAGTTAAGTTAATCTTTAAGTGAACTGTAATTTGTTCTTTGAGAAATAAATGTCTTTAAACCGAAAAGATACATCACATAAAATTACAATCAAACATTAATTTGTAAAAACAAATGAAGTATTCTATTTATTTTTGTAATTTAAACATAATCTAATCACTATCTATAAAGCAGAAAGGCTTGTAAAAGTAGTATAATTATGCAGTCTGTCGCGGGCTCACATATCAGTAAGTAACTCCGAGTAGCGGTTTACGAGACGACCCGGAGATAAACTGCCGATAACTGACTGATGTTCACACGTCCCAATGTTTTGATGAGGTTCTTATTGCTTCCGTATCCCCCTGTGATTTTTTATAGGTAACGGTGGGCAGTGGTTGTGTATCTAAAAAGGATAGCTATGTAGGTAGGTATACAGTCTGAGTCTTCATAATGTGCACATATCGAAATGAGTGAAATTAAGCTTAATTTTATCGACGGAACAAATATTTAAAAAAATATTAAACAATTTTTAAGGGTCTCTACCTGCTAAAGTACGTAGCCGAGTGCAAGGCCTTTCTTTAACAGTTGTTAGGATGATTGAGTTATAAACATGGTATTTTTACTTTTAGAAAGCTGATACGATGGAAAATAATTTTAAGTAATAAAAAAGGGTAAGTAGTAGCGACTTTTATTGAGATATTTTACAATTATTATAAAAAAGTATGAAAAAATATCAGAGATTTGTTATAAAATCACCCTAATACTCAATTGAGGGCGAGTTTTTTATTTAGTTTTTATTTTATGAAGACGCCCTATTATTTCCAGTCATTACTGAGTTTGTTTCATCGTGATAGATCGTTTAGTTTAAAAGTTATACTGATTTGTTTACACAGAGGTCACAGCAGCGAACAAAATTTTAAAAATGCTATAAAAATTGAATTGTTTTTTTAGATTCTTTTTAAGTATTTTTTCCGTCGATAAAATTAAGCTAAGTTTCCCTCTGTATTCAGGAGACTCACACTGTATTCATTTGTTATTTAAAAATAAAACTACCTAACAAATAAGTAAGTAGTAATTAGTTCTAATCCGCTCGAGGATAGTTCACCATCCGCCTTGTCCCGTGCTTTTTATTTTTAGTTTAACTTCAAACATAAGTCGCTTTTTGAGTCATATAAAATAATTCGTGTCTAACAGATTTCAATAATTCTCATGTCTAAAACAAGAAGGAACTGGATAACTTTGAAAAAAAAAATTGAATTTACAAATGTTCTTACAATTTTCAGTTCACGCATCGTTCAATATTAAACAGAAACAGAGGAAAAAGCCAATTACATTTTTATTACAAACTCAATTTGTTAAAATAAACGCCTAGGTACTAACTAACCCGAAAGTTGTCCAAAGTATATAAAAACGTTAAAAAGGGTTGAAAGATAAATTCAGCTAGAACTCGAACAATAGAGGCAATCACAAAAAATTAAAAGCGTTTCACAGAAGAAAACTTCGTAATTTTGTATTGCAGATTCAATTTTTGGAACACTGTGCAATTATTATAATTTAACATTTAAAACTACTTTTACTTTTGCAAAGGATCTTTAAAAAAATCATTCAATTGAATTAAAATGAAATTGTTATATTCAAATTAAATCGGAAAATGAAAAACTTAAAAGTTAGCATAACATGAAAACTGAATTCCTAAAAACAATGAGCGGTTATTTACGTATAAATAAGTTTCGATCTTTTTACGGAACTCTTGTTAAGTTTATTTTCAGAAAAAAAACTTCTTTAAAATCATGGGGTATTTTAGTGAAAGGTTTATTTGTGTTTTTCCTTTTATATTGTTTTCCTTCATTTTTCATGCTTTGTTCCCTGTTCTTACGTAGTTTCAGAAAATATTTATTGAATCAAGATGACTTTTATGCAATCACTACTTTAATCTTCATCTACATGGTCAGTTGCAGAAACAGAAGTTACAATCGATTTTAATTGAATTTGCTGTCGCTATCAATTTACGAAGATGAATAAATAGATAATGTATTGAATAATAATATCTATACCTAACACATGAGAAATGTAGGTACCGTACGTTATATGGTTGAAAATTTACAAGAGGCACTATTGATAAAATATATAAATAAAATATCGGCCAATTTACTGGAAAATCTGAAGTTTTTCCAAGAAAAGCTATGAAAACTATTTCTTATTTTTGAACCGAGTTTCTTTTTAGTTACCTCGAGTTGTCCACAATCGACAATTCTGTATTGAAATTTGTCTTAATAGAACTCGTGCCGATGGTTAATTGCTCAAATCAAGTAACCCTAACCATGCAGGAAATCACTTCAGTAATTCGTTGAATGACAAATGTTTGTCACCGCGGATTCGGGTTTGCTTAATTTATCTAAAGACTTTCCTGCCGATCTGTTTTGTAAAAATCTCAGCGTGTAAAAATAGGAGAAAGGAGGAGGGTTGATAAGGACCATTTTCGCCCACCAGTCACTTGATATGGCATATATTTTATTTAACAATATCATCATCATCATCATTTCAGCAGAAAGACGTCCACTGCTGGACATAGGCCTCCCCTAAAAGGGGGTTGCCGTAATCGCCACGTTTGGCAGGCGGGTTGGCGATCGCAGTATGTTGTTAAAATGCATAGAGAACCCTGCTGCCCATTCTCTAGTAAATCCCTTAGTCGCCTTTTACGACACCCATGGGAAGAAATGGGATGGTGCTATTCTTTACGTCCGGCACCAAACAGACAATTCACAATATTAACAATATATCTCATGACAAATATCAAAAACAATATTTTAAATGAAAATTCTGTAATTGATAGTATAAATAAAATACATAATTATGTAGGTATTACGAACATTTATTAATATTAACTGACTATTGTCATTCATTTTAACACCAAAGCCAATTGTAATTAGGAGACTAAATGCCAGATTAAGATGAAAAGAGTTTATTTTTAATATTATTTCGTTTTTAAAAAAAAGCAAAAGCAACCGGCAACTTTTTTATCAAAAGGAGTATGTAAGGAGCGTAGCAAGTGGCGTTCTATAGTTTCTGCCTACCCCCATGGGAAGAAGGCGTGAGTTTATGTATGTATGTGTATGTTATTTCGATATTTGAAATATTTATGGGAAATAATCAATAACAGAAAATTATTAGAAACAGACAGTTTGAGCAATATTATTATTATTATTATTTAATACTTCAAGCACACAAATGTACAGAGGCGGACTTAATGCCATAGGCATTTTCTACCAGTCAACCTTTGGGTGATGCAGAGATAAGCAGTGGTAGGTGCAATATGGAAAATTGTGAAATCAATATTTATTTCAATATAAGGATATACATACATATACCTATTTAAACTTTAAATATAATATATATACCTAATTATACATAAATATAAGACCAAATAAATACACAAATATACTATTAACCAAACAAACAATGGGAAAACTTTACCGTTGTGATGATCCTGCCAGCTTCTTACGCATGTGCTCGCGAACTTTAACTTTAAAGGATAATCGGTTGGTTGCCATCTTGATTTCCTGGGGGAGCGCAATATGTTTTTTAATTCTCCTTGCTTTCTTCATGCGAATTGCTACTGGACCATCCATTAACGGCGGCGTCTTGTAGTGTACGTGAAAATTAAAAAAATATAAATTAGTGAAAAAATACAAAAACGCTCGAAATGAATTCCGCCTTCGTTCGTAATTGTTTACTCAAATTCGAATTTTAATATTATGTTTTATTGTTCATAAATGTATGTAAAAATTAACTTTACTATTCTTATTCATAAGTTGCACTTGCTTATTTTCTCATAGAGGGTGCTAAAAAGTAGAGTGATCACAACGGGAACAACACTATTGCTCCCTGTATTTGCTATTGCTGCCTGGACAAACAATCTAATATATCTATATTGCGCAGAAGCGCATAATAAACCAAAATGAAAAAATACTCATATACAGGCTTATTAAGAATACTATCTTTGTAAATCAAAATCAAAATGGTTCATGGAACGCCTCTTAAGGCGACGATAACCGACTTTTAATGATTTCATACTGAAGATCACGTCTAAACGACGTAGTGTTAATGCTTTGAAAAAAATATATGTTAAATTAGAGCATTTTTTCAATAATTTAATTTGTGAATATTTTAGATTATGTTTATATTACATAGTGAAATTAATTTGTAAAGTTATGTCTAACGCGGATAAAGAACTGAGAATGGCGCAAAATCTACCAAGCGTATTTTTATGAAACCTTCATCAATTTAAAGGTAATTTAATAGGTACTGATCTTTTAGTATACGCGTTTTATTAAAATACCTTTTTTTGTGTATAATAAATTTAATAATGCTTCAAATTGGTGACAGCGCTCCTTGTTGGGCGAGTCCTATTACTGGCTGAACATACAACGCGTTGCGTGAGCTCAGTACAGAACACGCAAGCTAACCACTCAAGGTCACTGGCATATATCTGAGTCTTAAAATGATGAAAGATGTACAAAAAAGGCAAAACACTCTTTTTAGGCAATGACTTACTAGATATATTATTTATTACGTAAACACTTATGGCAAAAGAATATATCTTTAACTATATAAATGCATTCTCTCTATGCATGCTCTGTATGTGTTCTCTATGCATTTTAATAACACCACACTGCGATCGCCAATTCGCCTGCCAAGCATGGCGATTATGACCAACCCCCTTTGAAATGATGATATAAAGGCAATGAAAGAAATTCTGAAAAGAACAAGTATTTTTTCGAGTGTGTTATGGGCGGAAAATAAACATTTATCAACCCACCTTCTTTAGCTTAAAGTGAGGTGTCATTCTAAATGATTACACATAACCCGACCTGATTTCACCGGATTGACACTGTTCACTAAATTCACTTCACCTATACGTTTTCAAGGTCCATTTTTTACAAAATCGGTCGGCTGTACTCAAAACTGGGAACATTTGAGCCTAGGTAATTGTCCGTATTTGCGGTTTGAACCGCGGTTTGCAAATTGTGTTTCTTTTAACAATGTTAAGGAAGTTATAAAAACTATTTAACGAATAAAATTGCATGAAATTAAAGGAGTATTGTGAAAAAGGCCTGCATTTAGTTCACAAATGCCTTAACATTTCGATTCAAGAACAAAACAAAACAATTCAGAACAAAAGATGAAAAGCATTAGGGTCAAAAAGTTGAATATTATTATAGAACTTTTTGGCCCTAATGTAGAGCTTTTCAGTGACAAAGTAGTTATTTTGCCTTTGCGTGTACAATAGATCAATAATTAGTACAGTAGTTAATTCCCGTTTATAAATAAAACGCAGATATATTTTGACTTATCTTTCTAACTAATCTAAATCTACCTCAAGCTGAAAACATCATTTCAATTTTTATCCTCGATTAACCCAAGTTCACACTTGCGAACCGTACACCATCGGGTATAATATCGAGTATATAAATACTGCTTTCTTCATTCCCGACGGTATTAACATACTTATTAATTGCTGCCTCCGGGGTACACTGGTAGCTTTATAATATTTCTCCAATGCTTTACGAGTCCGCGACTCCGCCCTATGCGTTGGACTTGCAGACATTAATGCGTTGCCATCGTCGTCAGACAAATGAGTATGCTGATTAAACTCGTGTGCACTATTCTTTATTTTCTTTTACTTTTTTGCTCGTGTATCGGCTACTTATTTTAATTTCAAGATGGTTGGTGTAATGTTTATGAGTCGTACTGATATATCGGACGTCAATTGTTTTTTTTTTGGTTTGATTAAGTTTACAGTGGCAATTGAAGTTCGAGTTATCTTTGGCATTGAAGTTAATGCTATAAAAGTGCAATGATAACGATGAGGCTAGATAAGATTAAATTAAGAAGAGGCATTTCGTTGCAGTTGCGTAATTATTACAGGCTTGATCCTGCAATACGTCAATTTCGAATCCAAACATTCTCAGTTGAATAAAACCAACAAATCTAATATATTCCTTTTTTGTTTCCAGGTAAAGTCGCATTCCACATCACCAGTAAGTTAACAGCACTTCAAAAATTTTCATACATTATCATAACATAACACAAACAAACTATTTAACGAACGTTAGCACGCACACAGACGCGTCTTCAATCAAGGCAAGTCGCATTTCGAAAGCAAATTATCAACCTAGAAGGGGGCAAGGGGGGGAGGTATAATTAAAATCCGTTGATTAATATGTAAATGTAATAAGATTACCCTCCCCTGAATAATTTAAATGGAAGCCCGGGAGATGAGTTATATACGGCGGACTCTCATTATACCGTAGTTGTATCGGCCACTATAATGTATGTTGCGTCCCGTTTGATAAATGCTGTCTGTAGATGCGAGTAGGTGCGAGTTTCGCTCGTGTGTCCGCAGCTTAGCTTCTGAGTGCATTGTTTCGAGGTCCACTCGGATGGTAAATGAAGAAAAGTGGAAGGGTTGCCTTTGGTAAACTGCGGTGTCTACAAATGTACAGTGTGATACGCATACTATGATCATAAACTATTACCTCGTAGATAAGAATATCGTGTGTCTTCGTGTTTTGACAAACATTACTAGAAATATTATATCATCATCATTTCAGCCGAAAAACGTCCACTGCTGGACAACCCCCCCCCGGGTTGCCATAATCGCTTGGCAGGCGGGTTGGCGATCGCAGTTAAATGCATAGGGAACGCTGCTACCCATTCTCTAAGAAGTCGTTTAGTCGCCTTTTACGACACCCACGGGAAGAAATAGGATGGTGCTATTCTTTACGTGTGGCATCACACGGTACCGTAAAAAAACATTGAAATATTAAGATAGTCCATTTTTGGGGCCAACTTAATAAGCGAAGCGTAGTCTTCATAGAAATTGATCTTGTGAACATTTACAGTCGAAATTGTTGACGATGATTTCTTAGAAAGGAAGGTGCTTTTTGTAAGGGTAGTATATAAAACCGATACATTCTCTAATACCAATAATCTAATACAACCTGCAGTACATAATCAGTTTACCACCGACCTCGCACCGCCAAAACGGCCATGTTTCCGCCATCTTTATTAAGAACGCATGGCCACCCGCCTCCTGGCGTTGGTCAACAGCCAGCAAGGCGTTAAAGGCATCAGCTACACCACCCACCAGTTGTGATAGACCTCCCCACCCCCGCTTGAGACCAACTGTTTCTAGTCGCAGCGGGGCGGTGAGACGGCGTAGACCGGTCAGCTAATACTAGTCGTAGGTGCTTGGCTCACTTGTCTAATGGCTTTGATTAAACTGCCAGTTTATTTGACGGTACGATGCGTGCGTGCGACCACGTATGAATTTATGTTTAGACGACGACCGAATATGGAATTATGATCGGAGATTTAGGATCGTGAGGAGGTATCGTGGGCATTCGTGGGCGATGGTCTGAGTCTTGCGAAAATTTATTTGGTCTTTGAAAACATTAATACAAAAGCTATTCTAAGCATCATATCATAATCGGCCTATATCCCAATGCTGGGACACAGGCCTCCTCTATGTGAGAGGAAGTGGGCTTTAATCCACGCGGGCCCAGTGCGGGTTGGTAGATTGCACTTGTTTTCTAATTCTTGGTTCGAGGACATGCCGGTTTCCTCACGATGTTTTCCTTCACCGTTTTGAGAGCAGTGGTGATGAAATTCTTTACACAAATTAAAGTGCCTGTTTGGTTTCGAACCCACGACCTACAACTCGTAAGTAGCGGCCGTAGCCACTGAGCCACCACTGCTCTCAAACCCACAGCACCATTCTAAGCATAATGTTTAAATGGAAGCAAAATAACGGAGAATTTCGGAAATAATCGCGATGCAAGCGTTTTTCTTGGGTATTGGTAGCGCAAAGTAAACAAAAAGAAAAAAAGATCTTTATTTGTTAAATCGATAAAACAACCTTGCACAATTCATGTAAGTTACAAATAAGCATTGTTATTATGATTGTTGAACGGAACTGATTCACTCTGTTCCCCGTACTAGTATAAACTGTACTACGGTGGAACAGTTTTCCTTGTTCTCTGTGAATGTACTTATAGTAGCAGACTTGTGACAAAATAATTAATTTAGTAGCAAAAATAATGTTGGTTATTAATAACAAAGCATAGTACAACAGAAGTTAAATTAAGATAGGTAAAGATAAAAAAAAAAAACAAAAATAGTGAACTTGTTTCTTGAAAACTTGTAGGTAGACGTTAAAAAGAGCGTATTAACCTCAAAGGAGATATCTTGGTATCTCTTTAACCCTTAAACATTTTCTTACGTCAGACTAACACGTAATCAGTTTATAATTTTTCTAAGGTAGGTTGTTAAGGATCGTACAAACTGGTGCGATATCGCGGGCGCGACGCGACGCTTTTTTTTTTTGGGGGTGGGAAATGATCAAATAACTTCTCCCGCTCTGGGCTGAGCGGGAGGGCGAGTCAGACTTTTACTGACTAAAACCCACCCGTATTCCTTCATTTGCCTGTGTGCCGGGGCCACGATATCCCTTTCGGACAAACTCGCAACCCTGGCAGGCATTGGCCCTATCGGACCCCGTCAGTTGGTGCTGACATCTCTTTGAGGCGCGCGTGGAATACGACGCGCCGTCAACCCGGGCTTGGTCCTTATCGGACGGTGCGCGACCCTAGAAGCACAATTTCTTTGTCAGTGCCTGTCGCGACCGCGATATTGCACCAGTCTGTACGAGCCTTTATGCGTGTGCATTTTCTCTACGATTAACATGACTTTAAATCATCATCATCATCATTTCAGCCGAAAGACGTCCACTGCTGGACATAGGCCTCCCCCAAAGGGGGGGGGGGTGCCATAATCGCCACGCTTGCAGGCGGGTTTGCGATCGCAGTATGGTGTTAAAAAGCATAGAGAACGCTGCTACCCATTCTCTAGTAAGTCCCTTCCTTAGTCGCCTTTTACGACACCTACGGGAAGAAATGGGGCGGTGCTATTCTTTAGGTCCGGCACCACACAAGTGAGCCTTTTAGTCTGTGCTAAATAAATGTATTTACTTTATTACTTTCTTAATCAAAAATTATAAACGGATTTAAGCCAAAAGCTCCAAAAACACCACTTATTTTATTTTGTCCATGCAGCGCTAGCTTGTTTTACACCAAAGCATCTTCCAAGACATAGTTTTTTTTTATCTGAAACTAAATCTGAACGTTACTATTTGTAGCTAGCCTATCGGTAGTTACTTTTGTTATGTTATGGGTATGAAGCACCTCTTAAAAATGGCAGTGCTTGTCAGCCTTGTTAGCTATGGAGCGTATGAAAAGTGCTAATAAGAAATTATTTATTTATTTATTGATATGACACTTCAACGACTTACTAAGACATACACAAACAAAAAACACATACCGTCTTATTTCAAAACAAGGTTTATCTTCAGACCCAGCTTTAAACCATAGAGCCATTATTGAATTTCGAACTTTATTTCGTCTAAGGTAAAGTTCTTAATACAAAAACTGACAACTTAGTACCGACCTAAGTTTTCAGTGTTGTCTTTATAAACGTATTTCAATCACAGTTACGTTCTTATTACAAAAACTGGCTCCCATGGTTTAAACCACGTCAAAATATAAATCTTGTTTTGTAATAAGACGGATATTTTAGTTTTATGAATATTGTGAATTCGTCACCTACAGAAGTGCACAGCACTACTTAGCACTGAAATTAATAGTATGTAATACATATCAAGCTATACATTTCCAGTATAAGCTGATCTCGCATTGTAGATTAAGTAGTAAGATTTCCGTACAATGAGAGGTCAGCTTATACTGGAAATGTTTAGCTTGATATGTAGCCGTTTGTACAAGACATCTTTAGTTGAATTACATGTAAGTAAGCTATATCCAAATCTGCCATCTTAGTACCATCCTTTAGTTACCTTCGACCAGTGTTTGAATCGGAACAACATTTTTGTAGGAAAAACCTACGGTAGTTATTAGAAAGAAACTCATGCACATTGACAGTTTCCATTTAAAATCATTCTTATATTATTTTTCCAATTTTCATTGTCTCACCATTGATGAAAAGTCTCCCACATCAGGTATCCCACCAAAGTTCTCGTCGTGGAACCATGCTTTTTAAAACAGCATTTTTCATTCAAAAAATTTCCTGTCTCATATTGGAAACGTAAAAGCAATTCTAACTCCTAACTTATCTACCTCCATAATTACTTACGAAGCTTTAATTGTAGCCAATTCCGTTCAGGTTCGTAGACCTACGGTAGAACAACAAATTATATCAATAATCCCTTCTATGCCCGCCTAAACGTAGTGGCTTAAACATTTAGGTTACAAACCTGACCAGTAACTTCAAAGATCTGCATGATGTTGACTGCACATAATGAAAATTTTCGGGAAAACGTGGGTTAGTCGAATTTTTCATCAGTTTCATCGAATATGTAGATTAGGCGTCATATGTAGGCGTCCAAGCAAAAAACAGTCCAGTTAAGGCTAGATTCGGCATCTAGAATAGTCATTTGATAATAATGATTTAAAAAAATATTCAATAATTGACACATTTTTTTTATGAGAAATTTGAATTTGAAACTCTGAAAAACCTTGATTTGAGAAAAACTATATGAACTGAATGAATTAATCGCGAAATGCAATTTTTTCACCCAACTTTACAAACTAAATGCCGAGAACTGGACCCACATTGTTTGTTTTTTTTTTTTAAAACGTTGCCCCCACACTAGGAATTTCTTCTGTATCGTGGGTGCGTTTACAAACATTTAAACTCACATACACAAACAGCCAGACCCAGAACAACTACTTGTAGGTCATACAAATATTTGTTCCGTGCGGGAATCGAACCCGCGACACGCAGCGCAGCAGTCAATCGCTTAGCCACTAGCTTTCATGTTTCTGAAAATTTTCAGCAGTGAAATCCTTCTATAGCTTTCATAGCTAAAACATAACAAATATTTATTTTCATGAATGGAAAACATGCAGAATCAGCTCCAATTTACCCAAAATCAATTCAATAACCATTTGCAACAACTCTTGTCGAAATCAATACAAAAACCACACAATCTTCCAAGAAACATCGCACTAGTAAAATACAAAGCAATTATTATTGGTAGCCGATGCACGTCAACAATAGTGTTCAACCGAGCCATGCCTGGCCTCTCAATAATTAGGATAGTGCATCTCCGTTTACCGAATGAGAATAAAGCCTACCCTTTGTGCTTGTGTGAAGACCCCCTGTGTGTATGTGTGTGTGCATGCATCTTGATTCTCCGTACTTATGTGTGCTGGCTGTGGGGGCATGCCGTCCTCCGCATGCCACTCTGCGATAGTAATGTCGTATATTTCGGTCGTGCGTACACTGGCCGTCTTATTATCTTTTAGCTGGCCGGAGTGACTTAAACAAGCACTATCGTGTCAGTTGCGAAGGTAATGTGGGATGTTTAGACTGTCGGCGATATTCTTACTCCTGAATTCGGCACCATAAAGTTTTGAGCGACGGTTCCCGGCCAATCAGAAAAGCACCACCAAATGCCAATAATATTAAAAACCGAATTCTAAATTCGTTTTAATTTTTGCCGGTCGAACATTTTGTAATCAGAAATCCTTTAGAGACTTCAATTTTTATTGAAATTGGCGTCTCGTTAATTAAAACCAAATCGAATTAATTACAGAGTGAAAATTATTCCACCCCTTTCCAGTGACCTTAAACGTAAGACACAGACTAGTAGGGTGAATGTACACAAAATCGGTACATACATATTGTTGGAAACACCGCATGCCATAAACTAATATTCGCTCGGACACTACTTGGAGTTATTGGACAATGTAAATGAACGCTATCTCCTATAATGCCTGCCTTATTTCCCCCTCAGCCAGGCCAGTGCCCGCAGCGACCCCTCCCGGGGGGAGGCCCCCCACCCCGGCCGATGTCTCATCAGTAAGGATTGAACCCTTTAATGTATTCACCGTAACTTCGGGATGAGTCTTGTATTAGTGTTATAATGAGACGTGGCCCTAAGGAATTATGGCTATACTTGTGGATCTCTGGGGTCGGGATTAACCCCAACCTAGTTTCAATTTCTATATATGAGAGGTTTCGTGGGAAAGGGTCGATAATATCATATCTCAATGTTTTAAATCTGATAGCCGCATTGTTTTGATTTTAGTATAGACGTTCGTGGTAGAATATTTTACTTTTATATTTATGCTTACTGAAGTGATCTCAGCACGTGAAACTAAGAAAAATGCAAGTCCTATACATTGCCTCGTTACCATGGGCACTAAGATTACTTCTCTAACAGTTCATATTATATTAAGAAACAAATCTTGAAGCACTTTAAAGAGTGTTCTCTATTAAAAACTTCTTTGATTAGAGTCTATTAAAGGAGTTAGAGTTCAAAATTGCGCTTTAATCATTCGCCAATAACCAAAACGGTTTCGTTAAAAATGTTATTTACTGAAGCTCCTTGAGTCGCCAACAGATCGATAATGCTGCCAATTAGCCGGTACCAATTTTCCAATAAAACTTCAAACTGTTTTCCATTCCATTATCTCTCACCACCCTTTATTGCTGGCGAAGTTAAGCTACGACTCCTCTTTCCACTCCGCTCCGAAATTATTACAATAATAATATTATTATATTAATAATTGTATTGATAAGGAGACTCTCGTAATAAGGGTAAACCGTCCCCTTTCTGCCAGCCATCCTCAATAGGAGAATTTATGTAACTAATGAAATAAGCGAAGTGGCGCGCCCCGCACCCCGCGACCCGCCCCAACCCGCTCCCATCCACCCTTCATTATCGGAAAGTTTGAAATATAATTTGAAATTATGCTCAATGTTATATTGAAGATAAGAGAAACACAAATTCCTTTAATTGGACTTGTTAAAGTGAGTCAAATTAAGTTAACACCGAGTTGATGGTATTACTTTTGAAGTTGGAAATTATGACGGACTGTCCGTAGGTTTCTGCGGAATTCATGGGGTGATTAGCGGTGGAAAGAACAGTTATCGGTTCCTCGACCCGCGTGTTTTATTTAACGGCCCGACGTTTATGGGAACTTATTGCATTGTATTATTAACTTCTAACAACGTTAAGTAGACCAGAGAAAGACCGAGTCGTGTGTACTGAATCAATACAATAGATTTTGGTGCAATCAATTATAATTAATTAATTGCAATTATCGTTGTTCCGTTTGGTGCCGGACGTAAAGGTTCCGTTTGGTGCTGGACGTAAAGAATAGCACCATCCCATTTCTTCCCGTGGGTGTCGTAACAGGCGACTAAGGGAATTACTAGGGAATGGGTGGCAGCGTACTCTATACATTTTTAAAACCATACTGCGATCGCCAACCCGCCTGCCAAGCGTGGCGATTATGGCAAATCCCCCCTCTTTGGGGGAGGTCTATGTCCAGCAGTGGACGTCTTTTGGCTGAAATGATGATGCTGATGAATTATCGTTGATTATTCCAGAAACGTTTTTACGTTTTTTTTTTAAATAAATCTAGTGATTTCTTTTTGAAATCACAAGCTTGCCTTCCAAGCGACTTAAAATTTTCTTTAAATCTTAACAAAATTAATTATTAATCATATTTGTATACAGTTCATCCTTCAGGGTCGCACGTTAGGTCAACTATTGATTTTGGCGTACGCCCCGCAGACTCGCAACTTGAGACCATCACAATTAGTCCCCGGTCTCAATCTAATTATATTTCTGATTGGGCTGGTGGCGACGCGTTGCTTCATGTGGTGATTTACACCATGTGCCTCTGTGACTACCTCTGACTGAGACGTAACAAGACACCGTTGCCTTGGAGATTATTGTTGTAATTAGTGATTTAGATTTATGCTGTCCGAATTAGAGTATTTATCGTGGTCGTAATTGGATGATTTAGTAATGACATCAAAATTAGAATTGAATTACAAGATTTTTTCTAGCGAAATCTTGGTCTGTTTGTTCTCCACAATATTTCAAACTACTTTTTTCAAATTCATGTCAGTTTAGTTCAGTTTTTTTTTACTATATCTAAAGAAAAAACGCGCACGAAGGGTTCCGTACCATTATCTATAAAAATGGCAAAAAAATCACGTTAGTTGTATGGGAGCCCCGCTTAAATATTTGTTTTATTTTAATTTATTTTATTTTTTAAGTGAAAATGTAACTAAATATTCTGTGAATATTTCAAGCGTCTACCTGTTGCCGTTATCAATATAGAGCAAAAACGAGCAAAAAAAATCACGTTTGTTGTATGGGAGCCCCCTTAAATATTTATTTTATTCTGTTTTTTAGCATGTTTTGTTATAGCGGCAAAAGAAATACATCATCTGTGAACATTTCAACTGTCTAACACACGTTCATGACGTCACGGTTCATGACATACAGCCTGGTGACAGACGGACAGACAGACAGACGGCGGAGCCTTAGTAATAGGGTTCCCGTTTTACCCTTTGGGTACGGAACCTTAAAAAAAACAAGATTAACGAACTCATTTTCTAAATCGATATCATTATACTCCTACGTAATCAATCAAACTATACGATATAAGGACTTACAGTCATACCAATTAGATGCAGATCGAGATCTAATTATTCGGATTCGGCTCGAGCTGGCACAGCACTATTCTGATTGTCGACAAGCGATTTCGGAAATTACTAAGGCGTCGACGCCGCCCCGCTCATTCCGACCGCCCTGTTCCTTGCGTTTCGGTTAGACGGTCAGTCACTGGTACCGTCACCCTATAAATTTTCATAGAGTTCGCATAATGTTTTATGGTGTGTGTATCATTGTTAGAATGATATGTTTTGACGTATTGGTAATGTGGATTTAATAGAGTGTATTGAAACATTAGAAAATACTTTTCTGTTTTTAAGTCAGATTTTCCCGTTGAATTTTAATTGAATTTTTCTGTACTTACTAATTTATCCTAGTCAGTTTATTTGACGTTATGATTTAGTGTGAGTAATATGGTTAAGTTTAAAATCAAATCACTGTTATAGTTTTATACTTTTACTATAAAGATGATATTCCCGCAAAAAAGCTTACGCCACAAAATATTCCAGTCCATAACTTTCTATTTATACCAAAATCATTGAAAAATACATAAATCTATCTCCCATAGCTTCACTAATTTACCAAGTAAGGTAACTAACCCAATAGTCGGCAACGACTCCACTTTGCTGACGTTTCTAGAACATAGTAATATCGACCAAAAATCCCCGCTTGGCATTAGCATAACAATTAAATTAATCAACCCACTCCACATTAAGATACGGAGCTAGTATTGTACTCGACTGAGTGTATTCTTGTACTCATACTATCTTCATTATTATGAGTAAAGTCGGTATAAGTACCTACCTATGCTATGAATTGGTTTTTAAGTTTTAACCGCGGATCTACCGGTATACATCAGTTTTCCGGAATGAAAATTAGCTTAAGAGCGTTTACACCTTACAGCATTTCATACAAACTTTCAAGTCCTTGTTTTTCGAAGTGACTGAACCCATTTTAATGAAACTTCATACTCATAAGTAGGATACAAAGGTCTAAAAAGTTAGTTAAAAATAGTGTTACAGCCAGCCAAGCCATTTCGAAAATGTTCCCTTCTAACTTTTGAGACCTTTGTATCCTGCTTATGCGTATGAAGTTTCGTTAAAATCGGTTCAGTCATTTCATAAAACATGGGCTGGAAAGTTTGTATGAAATGCCGTAAGGTGTAAACGCTCTTAAATGTCAATACAGAACCATTTCTGTACGCGTACAAAGTTGTATCTAATTCTGTTCAGCCGTTATAAGAGTGATTGAGTAACAAACATACAACACATGGATTAAGTGTTGCAGTGTCACTAATAAGGATTTATTACATTACTTTCAAGAACTTTTCTCAATTAACTAGCTTGACTTAACGAACTCGCAGATAGCGAGTTCGTTCGCGTAGAAGAAACAGCTTAGCTTTTTATCAATGAAAGAACTTTCGAAATCAGTCATCATAATCATCATTTCAGCCGAGAGACGTCCACTGCTGGACATAGGCCTCCCCTAAAGGGGGTTTGCCATAATCGCCACGCTAGGCAGCCGGTTGGCAATCGCAGTATGGTGTTAAAATGCATAGAGAACGCTGCTGCCCATTCCCTAGTAAGTCCCTTAGTCGCCATTTACGACACCCACGGGAAGAAATGGGATGGTGCTATTCTTTACGTCCGGCACCAAACGGATCTCGAAATCAGTATTTCTGCAAATAGCCCCTTGCATACAAATTCACAAATTTTACCTTTTTATAATATTAGTATAGATTAGTCTTTTTCAAGCCATTACTTTCTGCCACCGTAGGCGCGGGCCTGCGGACGGTGAGCGATGGGTAGCTCGTCATCCGACAAGAACCAGGCCCAGGTCGACGGGCGTTGTGTTTCACGCGCGCCTCAAAGAGATGTCAGCACCAACTGACGGGGTCCGTTAGGGCCAATGCCTGCCAGGGTTGCGAGTTTGTCCGAAAGGGATATCGTGGTCCCGGCACACAGGCAACGGAAAGAACACGGGTGGGTTTTAGTCAGTAAAAGTCTGACACGCCCTCCCGCTCGGCCCAGAGCGGGAGAAGTTATTTGATAATATCCCACCCAAAAAAAAAAAAAATTGCCACAAATGTAATAAATTATAAAGAAGTCCACTGTAAGCTCAACCGGAGATGCAAAGACCACTGTCTTATTGTTTTGCTTGTACCAACTATCCTGAGATTCTTACACTTGATTCAATAAAGCATGTTTGTAATCTAAGATTATGCATGAATAGATTAAATTAATGTTTGCAGACCAAGGATGTATGCTTATGTGTGCTAGATTTATTTCATGGGCGAATGATATTGTATGATAAATACTGCCATTAATCTAGTTGAATTGATTTAGTTATACCTCTAAAACTAAAATCGAAGTTTCTAGGTTAAATCAATTTTGTGAATTTCGAGGAGAGAATAAACTTATAGCCTACACAGGTTATTGTCTCCTCGAATTCAGATTTGAAGGCCACATATTTTTTTGTGACTTCATCAAAAGTAAATAAAAAATAAATACCTCTTCTCCTTAAAAAGTTAACACCTAAGTCAAAGTCAAAGTCAAATTATTTATTTCAAATAGGCACGTGTAAGGCACTTTTGAACGTCAATATTTCCAAAAAAATAGAATTGACCTAGTCGCCCCTTCCAAAACGTAGTTTTGTATGGAGAAGAATGCGAAAGAAACTCCACCGTTACTCTTTTAAAATGATGTACAATATTTTTATAAGTACATTCATTATACAATTACATGTGAAGACGATGCACCTAGAATAAAATTACTATACCACAATATGTAAAAAGAGTTAAGAATGAAGCAATGACAGATAAATTAATTATGTGAAAGATACATGGTGCTCACATATTTACAAACACTGTAAAAAAAAAAAAAAACCTAAATTTAACAAATTACAAAAATCTATATCGCTTACTTCTTAAATCGTTGTCATCAATAGTGTAGTTCACAAAATTAATTCGTTTGCTGCGCATACATTCGGTACTAAGTATAGTCGGCCAATAAACGCGGCGTGCCACCCGCCGCCCGGCGCGTTTCCTCGCGTCTCGCACGGCTCCCCGAAGACCGGCCCACCCCCACCCTGGCTGTACATCATCTCATTTGAATTTCTAACTAGGAAACCTCCATGCAATTATTGGATTAATGTAAATTACGCAGTCTACAGCTCTACGGTGCACTATCAGGGACAGGGTTTAATTAGAATCCGGTTAAGTCTAATAATTCTATAGTGTTTCGCAAAGTCGCTCTTATGTTCACTAAAGAATGGTTGAATTTAGAAAAGTTCGGCCACGACGGCAATTAGAATAATTATTTTCGCAAGTAGACGACATTTGGGTCTGTCACCCTAAATTACAGGGAAACTAGTCAATTTCAATGTGGAAATAATGTTAATTTATTTCTGTTTACTTGTTATGTTACGAAGGATTTGAAATACAGGAAACTTTATGCCAATGGCAGCTTATGATTATTCATTCAGTGAAAAGACAACGAAACTGTCATCCATTTATAATTTCAACTGTTAGGTATCCGTTTAACTCCTTTCTTGAAACCGCAGACTGTTGCTCACCACAAAACGCTACACATTTTTCTCTCACAGCACCCAGACATTCAAAGACGGGTCACCCAATTCCTAAACCCTCCGCGAACAGTCGAATACATAACCTCAAAACATTCCCGCCGTGACCTCGAAAATGCACGTAGGTGAAAGCCCTCGGGAGTTTCACGTAGGGGAACAAAAAAACCCCTAACCCCCGCGTAAGGAGCGAGGGGGGCGACCCGCCCGTGAATGAACGAAGGAGGATTGCGTCCTTGGAGCAAAAAAGTCACGTGACCCCGATCAACAGGTGGCGCCGTGAGTGTGTCCTTGCGCGCGGATTAGAAAAAAAAAGTTGCGTTCGAATTCTTTGACGTTTCTTTTTTTTAAGAAGCCGGACTTTTTTGGTTGTGGTTTTGGAGTGTCAGTTTTGATTGTGAATGAGGTTTTATGGTATTGGGACCTGCCTGCTTTTACATCGGAAAATAAGGCACAAGTGGCCGATCAATATCAACGTTGAATCTAGAGGAGATATTGAGTAAAGTAAAACGAAAAATAGTAACATTCATGCCCAAATAGTATTTGTATAGAGGCAACAACAAACATTATAAATAGAAACTGTTTCTTATACATGAATCGTTGACTAGGGGTCAGGTCCCTTGGTTGGTTTGGTATATTGCCTCATCGCGACCAATATTAGTTTGCCCTACAGATATTTGTTCTTAGACTCGCCCTTTCACTGTGATACTGATGATACTTACATCATGCGATGACATTCCGTAAAGACCAGAGACATTGATGCATCATAATTATTATCTATTGTTATCCCACTTTTGCTTGAAATTGTTATAGTACTGCCATAAAGCAAAACTTATTTCCACCAAAAGAACATCAAAATCCAAAAAGCATTCCATATAATGTAAAAACATTGAAGGTTTAAAGAATCCCAGAAATTGAATAAATAGTTCCGAGTTGAAGTGAAACTTTTACAAAGCTAACGCGTTAAAAAAAACCCTACATTCTAAAATATCCTCATAGCCAATAAAAACGTGCCTGATCAAACAAAATTCCCATCCACTCAGCTATTTATTTACCTTAAAAAACAACGCGTAAAATAACTGAACAATAAGTATAGACTATAGTGAACACTTTCAAAACAGGCCAGTAACAAAGCAAAGTTCTGTGCAGTCAAAAAGCGTATATCCAAAAAGTTTACTTCGAAACAAGTAGTAGGTGGCTCGGCTCCTTTATGAATGGCGGGCTCCCTCGGCCCCGCTTAACACAAATGTCACGGCGCCCCGACGAGCCGGAAAACTCTCTTTTCTTCCTGAATTACCGCACAAACGATACACGCTAAAACACTCCTTACAACCCAAAGAATAGAACACAAATCCCTTCACAACTCCCGGGAAAATTTAAGGAATTTTCTACTTAACACAGTCGTTGGATTTTGAGACGTGTTTCGGTTAAACAAGGCTGGTTTTTCAATGGTGTAGTCAGCGTCGAAGGCATGAAATCTTGCGTCTCCCGCGGCAAATTGTTTCCTCGCTCCGCGTGTTTGTATTTTATTATACATTTTTATTTCTCGATAACATTAGCTTAACCGACTTTTCATTGCCTCGCCTAGGGCTGCCGCTCGCGTTTTGTGTTGATGTCTTTTTATGGTTGCCACTGAATGTTTCAACTGAACTTTTTCTTGTTGCGTGTTTGGCTTACAGCTTACATTTTAAATGAGCTGTTGTAAGTAAATTAAAGTAGCTTTGAACATGATATTGCTTGATAATGTTCTGTTTTTTTTTATAATGTTTACATTATTTACTAATAATTGCTGTTATACAGTTGCTTCACTTGTTTCTTTGGCTTTTGTACATTGTATTATACATTAAAGGCCACAAGACTTAGCTAGTTTGATGCTAGTTAAAAAAATGCAAAGTTATTATGTGAGATGATTTTAAATTACTAAGATCATATCACAAGTAACTAGGTAGTATAAATCTTACCTAAGCTTTTCTTCCCCTTCGGTTTTCAAGATTTGTTGAGGCTTATTATTATTATATTTAGGAGGGGAGGTAAGATAGCTAAGCAGTCGCTCCATGTAAACACTGGTACTTATTCAGCTGTATCCGGTAAGACGGGAAGCCGACCCCAACACAGTTGGGAAAAGGCTAGGTTAGATATTCCAATATTTTGAGAAAACCTGTGAGAAAACAACGGCAAGATCACTTCCCACAATGTTTACAGTCAGTTTTAAACAAAATCAAATCGCTACGAAATTAAGATTTAACCTCTCAAATTCTTTTCACGAACCCTAATCAAGTCAAAGAGCGCGTCACAGCACAGCCCTAAGAAAAGTTGAGGCGAGGTAGGAATGTCAAAAACGTCGGGGCGCGAACAAATATGTGCTTTGCTGACGGGCCGGCTGCCTGCACCGCAGCTTAAACGGAGTTTAACTGACGTTTACAAAGCCTCGCAGGTTTTGTGTTAGTTTTACTTTTTGTTTAACATTTTTATGTGTTTTAGACGTACGATTTGAGTCGAGTCTTAGTTTTCGGTCTTGTTTTTGACAGTTATGGGCTAAGTTCAATCGTTTTGACTGGTTGATATGAAAATTTTGCTGTTTCATGATTATAATTTCAAGTGCTTCAACTATTTCCCGCTAGTAGTGCAGTCTAAACATCTCACCATGAAACATCATCCTCAATTATTTTTCAAAAACACCCTGATCATATTACAGATCCTTCTTAACCCCGATAAACGAACACTAAACCCGACTGCCCGAGTTACCATCGTTAACCAATCATGCCACCGGGCCGCTTGGCGAGACCCCTCAACGGCATCCTTTGCATTTCCCTCCGCACTTTACCGGATTTTTTCCGTTTTATTTACTTGGGCGCGAACGTTAGACGCCTCGGGCGCCACTTACTACACTTGCCTTTATCCGGACGTTGGCGTCGGTTGTGGCCCGATGTTTCGGATGCTACGAAGTTTTGGACAAATTATGTGATTTTTAGTAGGACTGTGCGACTGAAACTTTGTAGATTCTTTACTCATGTGTGCAAGGTTTTTGTTTCTTTCATTGGAGCGCGGATGTTATGTTTGCGTGAGAAAAGTTAATTGAAATCTTCTTCGGATATTGGTTTGTGTATCTAGATGTTGACTTTTTGCAGAGTAATGTTTATAAAACCCCAAATATGTGGTCACATTCTGTCATTTGGAACACTGAAAGTTTCTAGTGTTGTGGACCCATATCGAGGATATTGTCAGGTACATTTTTTAGGTATATCTCGAAAGAAAAACTTTCTGTGGCGATGTGTCGATTACTAAAATTCACGAACAAGTTATGTGGTTTAGAGGACAAAAACTTTATGAATTTGTGGCAGACAATGTAGACTTTCATGATTTTCATCCCTATTATTTTCTTGTTTATCTGGACGACGCGTTGGTTGTGGTCTTTCAGATTCTACGAGACCAAATGAACTGATACGAAGACTGATGTCGAAGTCTTTTTTCACTAACTTAACTGATAAATACGTTTGAATAATTCATTTTTAATATTGTGAGAAGGAAGGGTTCCCTGTCTTCAATTACGCAGGATTGTTAGGCAATTGTCCAGTTGCGTTCAGATTTGAACAGATTATGCGAATCAGAAGTTATTACTTGTAAATATTTGCAATGGCAATAACAATTGATGTTATTGATATTGAGCATTCTTTGAATGAATACTTTGGTTATGAAATTCAAAGTTGCAATTTGCAATCACCAATTTAGTTATATGAACAATTTAAAATACATTTTCTGAAATCTAGTATGTAATCAAACTGATGTTTCTTCTTTTACTCGTCTTTAATTCTCACTGTACTCTATGGCAGAGTTTTGCGTTACCTCTTTGATAATATGACTTGTCTTGTCTTATGCACTAAAATACATTTTGTTGTTAAATTATTTGGGACTTCAGATACTACCGTATCTTATTATGTTTGTTAGTTTTATTAACGTGGAATCTTTGACAATTAAACCATGTACCTTCATTTAATTTTACTTTCATTAAACTAGTTTCATTGGTAATATTAAACAGTTAACTTACAACTAGTGCGATAGTAATACAATATAGTAATGTATTGTATTATTAACTCCACAATGTACAATTATGATATTAATCCTACAAGTGCCTATTATGCAATGCAGATCAATATGATTATTCCTGGTACACAGTTTGCGGTTACTTACACACCTTTGGGCGTGATAATGATGTATTAGTAATAAACTACTTTCTTAGTAAAGTATTCTGTTGAAAAAAAGCGGCCAAGTGTGTGTTGGACCACGCAAAATGAAGGGTTCCGTGGTTGAGATGAATTTATCCCAAAAACAAACTTAAAATTGTAGTTGAAATACATGTTCTCCCATACATCGATAAACGCTATGGTTAATTCTCCAACTGCAAGTATAAGTTAGTTAAACACAAAAAAAAAATTGTGTTATAAGATAAAGGAACGATTTTTGGACTTGCTCCTTTACTTGTGAGACCTTGCTTCTTGCCAAATTGCATGATTCTAGGTCAAAGGGAAGTTCCAAGTACTAGGGTTCAGGTACCGATAGTAGGGTTTTTATTTATATGCGAGTAACAAATTATGTCGCATAAATGGCCGTATTTTGTTATTGCGTTGACTTCCTTATTTGATATAAATTTCAACTTGATACCTCCACGCATTCCTGAGAAAAGGAGTCTTAACAGACAGACAACGAAGTAATCCTATAAGGCTTCCGCTTTTTCCTCTTGAGGTATGGAACCCTCAAACAGGAATACTTTTGTGTTCATTATCAATTACATTATAGGTAAATATTAGACATTTTATTTTAGAAGAGATTATAGATACTGAAAACAGGGATTCAAAAAGGTGCAAACGAAGTATTTTCAACAAAGCTAGATGGATTGTGATAGGTACTGGACAGTTTCTTTAAGTTAGTATTTTTTTTACTTGTGTACGTATGAATACATAGCTGAACCTATGGATACACCTCTTAATAATGTTAGCGTCTTGTTACTAGGATTTGATCTACGTTTTTTACTAGAAAACAAACCCACATGAAATACTTAATATTGAATTGACACAAATAACACTAGTTATTTTTTTAACATCAAAATGAGCTCAACTTAGCCTTCTACACTACCACTACTAAACCAGACAAAAAACAGAAAAAAAACAAAAATAAACAACAAAACACAAGAGAAATCACAAATAAAACAATAGTTCAATCACAAGAGGCTGCAACGTAGGTTATCGGCCATTGTTATTAAGCCTTGCATGTCTCTAGTCCAGTTTCTCATCCAAAATCGATACCTACCCCCCAGGGGTGCACCCCCGGTTGTTATATCTAGAGACGGCCGCTCCTAATTCGTACTCCGTACGTACGTCGATCTTTCTCGTGTGTACTGTGGCAGGTGGAGTTTTGTTCCTACGTGCTATGCTAGCCTGATACCTTGCGGTTTTATGAGGAGTTGGATATGCATGTTTGGTTTAAAAAGTGGCTTGATATTTTTAGGGTTCCGTACCCAAAGGGTAAAACGGGAACCCTATTACTAAGGCTCCGCCGTCTGTCTGTCTGTCTGTCTATCTGTCTGCCTGTCTGTCTATCTGTCTGTCTATCTGTCTGTCTGTCTGTCTGTCCGTCTGTCACCAGGCTGTATCTCATGAACCGTGATATCTAGACAGTTGAAATTTTCACAGATGATGTATTTCTGTTGCCGCTATAACAACAAATACAGTATAAAATAAATATTTAAGGGGGCTCCCATACAACAAACGTAATTTTTTTGCTCGTTTTTGCTCTATATTGATAACGGCAACAGGTAGACGCTTGAAATATTCACAGAATATGTAGATATATATTGACTTTAAAAATAAATAATTAAATTAAAATAAAACAAATATTTAAGGGGGGCTCCCATACAACAAACGTGAATTTTTTGCCATTTTTATAGATAATCGTACGGAAACCTTCGTGCGCGAGTCCGACTCGCACTTGGCCGGTTTTTACAACTAATTTACTCTCTAATTGAAGATGTATTTAAATGATCTTTATCTTCCTCTTTACATAGTTGTCTAATATTGAAAATCACAACGTCTCTCCGTCTGCCTATCCGCTTATCAGACTGCACGTGATTTTTATTTGCTTGCTGTATTAGGCTGCTATTTGGTATATATTTTGACAAAATGTCTAATTGTAGTTTTGTTCCACGTTCCTACGGTTTTTATAAAAGTTGTTTGATAAGCATTTTAAATGCTTAGTTAATTTTGTAAATTGTAAATAATTAGTTAGTCGTCTAGACACAGAAACATGTTTTATCTTCATTAGCAGCTATTTAACTAACCTCTTATGTTGACGTCAATCACCTGCTTGGCTTAATGCACCACGTGGTGTCTACGGATATATCGAAAATATCCTCATTTTTACTAAAGACGGTGAAAGAGATTTTTTATCCCCATCCAGTTAAAATAATTATATGGTTGCCTAAAATCTTCAAGTGGCTTGGCTATTGGCTAAATACGAATGTCAATAAGCAGCTTTTTAACAGAACTGTAGCAGACTCCATTTCTGGGGTGAGTATCGTTGAGTTGTAACACAATGCAGTTTTCTCAACTATTAACATGTACGCGGTTTCAAGGAAAGAAATCTCCCTTTTTATGAAGATTGTGTTTTCTAAAAACGATTTTGATATTAAACAATTTTTTGAGGATTTTGTAAGATTACAATATTATCTACATACTTACTTTAAGTTTAAAGAATTAAACTCCTGATCGTTGAGTTGTAACACAATGCAGTTTTCTCAACTATTAACATGTACGCGGTTTCAAGGAAAGAAATCCCCGTTCCCCCCGTTCTCCCTTTTTTTGAAGATTGTGTTTTCTAAAAGCGATTTTGATATTAAACAATTTTTTGAGGATTTTGTTAAATTACAATATTATCTACATACTTACTTTAAGTTTAAAGAATTAAACTCCTGCTATTTATACCTTATCATTTCAGCCGATAGACGTCCACTGCTGGACATAGGCCTCCCCCAAAGAGGGGGTTTGCCATAATCACCACGCTTGGCAGGCGGGTTGGCGATCGCAGTATGGTGTTAAAATGCATATTCACGCATTCTCTAGTAAGTCCCTTAGTCGCCTTTTACGACACCCACGGGAAGAAAGAGGTAGGTGCTATTCTTTACGCCCGGCACCACACAGACAATTTTATACCCTACTGCTATAAAAATAAATACTAACGTTATTAGTTTTGCCCCTTAGAACATTAATTTTGGGTTAGACATATTTTTATCACGTCAATGTATCATCATAATTATTACAAAGGCATGTTCTCCACAGCTATTTTATACTAAGCCGATTATTATAAGCTTTATAATTAACGATTATTAATCAATCAAAATTAATTATACTGTCGTAACAAAACTGCCTATAATGATATAAAACCGAAGTGTGTCTAAAAAATCGATAATCCGTTGAAATTTAAAATCTCTTGTCCCGTAGAAACGGTTTGGCGAACGGCCACCGTCATTATCTAGCCGGGTAGCATTCTGAACTACATCGACCTCAAAACTTATTACAATCCGCCCTACCCAGCTCATTATCTCTGGCCCATAGTCTCAATCGATACTACCTAACTACAAACACATACAAACTATTAACACACACAAACACAAAGTAAATGAAAGTCTACGCGTACCCGTAACCGGCGCGTCAACTTAAAACTTAATTATAATTAATTAATTCCAATTGGACGTTATCTCTTTCTAACACACTATATCTTGAATACATCCATCTCTGTCTGTCGCAAAGGCGAGGGTAGACGCGGTATTGTGTTTTCGAAGACCTTTTATCACGAGGCATTTCACGAAGTAGAGTAGTCGTTAGTTCGATTCCAATACGATTTTATTAGTCCTCAGATTTTAATTGGCATCCTATTTTAATTATTTTTTTAAGTCTGCTACTTATTGGCGGTTGATTTTCATTAAAAATTTCGATGGGATGATTGAGAGCGGCCACTTAATAAAAGACTGAATGAGTTAGTTGAAATACTCTCATTAAAAATATGAAGTGATAATAATAATTGCTGACGCGGACGCTGATTATGTAAAGTTGTTACAAAGGATAGGAACCAATCCTATCCTTTGTAACAACTTTCTTTGAACATCAGAAAAAATACAACGTAACTTGTTGTCTTCTAATAAAAACCTCTCGAACTAGCATTATTATTCCAATAGATAAAGCTAGAAGATAATATAATGGTAAAATATCAGATTTTACATTTTATGCATTGCATAGAATTTCATTCTCAGAAATAAACCTCGGTACTAACATGATATAATCGTTTTAAGAAGCCACTGTATAGATATTAAATCAAACATTTTCTATTCATTTTCCTTGACATTAAAATTTAGGTCAAAAAACTACTTGGAACGAAGCAAAACAACAACATAGATCTCTCAAAAGGGGGTATAAAAGCATTAAATCAGAACAAAATGGCCGTAGCGCCCTGAATGGCGTATAATTTAATTGTAATCATCACTACATCGGCCTGTGACGAGTATCAACGAGATGCGACTAGAAGGGACCACCCTCAACCCCTTCACGACGACTTCAACCCCCCCAAGAAGGGGTTTTAACACCCCCCTCATTACCATATTTCATTTACTCAACGAAATTATGCTAATTACTTATATTGCTTTGTGTAAAAAGGAAATTTATAAGGATTAAACTTACACCCCCCTCCGCCTCGAACCGGTTGGATCCAGACATAACTAGTTTGGGCGAGTTCGGCGGATGAATTATTTAGAAGATGATTCTTCGAATTAAAAAATCGGGCGGTCCGAAGGGCTCCCGAATTCGCGATCGCTTGATTATAATCGTACGCAATTAAAATTCAAATTGGAGAATTTTTAATTTTGTTATTGATGACCCTCTTTCGCGGATGGATTGAATTGTGCGTTGTTGAAAACTTTTTTGAGCGAAGTTGAAAGCTATGCTTATCGAGAGAAAATTGCTTGTTTATTTTATTTTCGAATTTAATACATGCAGGGTGAACGAGGTTTTCGTTGAAATATCAGTAAATTTACTTGTAATGATTAAAATGTCATAATTTGATCTTGAAGTTAATCAGTACAGATAAGTACTAGGAAAAGCCTTGCTTTTTTTTATGAAATATTCAGAATAATAATTGTGAGTCTGTCACACAATATTCTAACTTACCACCCATTGTATTAGTTTCCATTGAGATATTATTTACCTATTGCCTTTACACATGATTGACCTAAGGCCCACAGCATCTTAAAATTCTAAGAAAAACTTCGACTTCAAAATACAGAGCGACACAAAAAAACTGAATTTGAATTCACTCATTCATCAATATGTAGGTACCGTTAGCACATCAAACACGTAAATGTATGTGCAACTTACGAATTGAATTATAGTAATGAAATAGTCTGTTGCTTTGGGCTAGCGGGCGCCTCTGGCCGGTAGTTTCACAACTTATCCCGGCTAAGGCGAGTCCTTATTTAAATGTAAATTAGGTTCATTTCACGAAATTAATGTCGTGAACACCCCACCCCCGGCGAGCGGTGACCATCGTTCGCACACTTCTCAGTACAAGTCCTGTTAAACTTATTAAGTTTTATCATTGTGTCATGTTTAATGACTGTTTATGACCGCCGTTTTAATTTCTTCGTGTTTCTGTTCGTGATACTTTGTATTTAATATTTTTCATGGTGATTTGTACGTCGAAGTTTGATTAAGGTGCTCTCGAAGGGGTTTTAATTTATTTTAATGTGTCTCGTGGAGTGAATTGGATCGATTAATATTCGCGTATAACAGTAACTAAGAATTAGGTAGCAGTTTTAAGAAAGTCAAGCGGTACTGAATATTTCTACTACTATTTTACTGAAACTTATTATGACTGATTTTCCACTAAGTTCATCCTTTTCCTATTGCTTATCTACTCTGAAATGTAGCAAAATACACTCATGACTTCTCATTTACTACTTTGGTGAACAAAAAGAGCCGCCAACGTTGGCAAATAAATAAAAGCTCGTGGGTAGTGGTCCGATAAAGTACTTAAGTACTTTTTATCTAGGTAGGTAAGCTATTTACTTCGACATGTACTTTTCCCGTATCTATAAATCAGCATCATCGTCATTTCAGCTGAATGACGTCCACTGCTGGACATAAGCCTCCCCCAAAGGGGCGGGTTTGCCATAATCGCCACGCTTGGCAGGCGGGTTGGCGATCGCAGTATGGTGTTAAAATTCGTAGACAACGCTGCTTCTCTAGTAAGTCGCTTTTACTTAAATACACCGTATTTTTTCACGTATTTTTTCATTGAACACAATTCACTCACTCACTCACTCACTCACTCACTCACACTCCCAAACTTGCTCATTTTCTCACTACTTCTAAATTCAAATCCGTTCAAAAACTATGATCATAGTCACACTACTCCGAGGGAGTAATGGCTGCTCTATGATTATATGGACAGACGAGTCATTACTCCTGTGTAAGTGTTGTTGCGAATTGCTAATGTTGTGCCTTCACAGTTTTACACACACAAATTAATCGTTACTTTAACTTCAATTACTGTTTTGGGGCGCTCACCTAATGGCTACATTATGTGCGTATGTGTTACGAAGTTTAGGGAATTATATTGAATGTTTTTGTGCGATTCTGTGATGGGGCATCATTTCAGCCGAAAGACGTCCACTGCTGGACATAAACCTCCCTCAAAGCGGTGGGTTTGCCATAATCGCCACGCTTGGCAGGCGGGTTGGCGATCGCAGTATGGTGTAAAAAAGCATAAAGAACGCTGCTGCCCATCCTCTAGTAAGTCCCTTAGTCGCCTTTTACGACACCCACGGGAAGAAATGGGAGGTGCTATTCTTTATGGCCGGCACCACACAGACAATTGAGGAGTAGTTTTTGTATATTGTAGACTACCTATGGAAAAATAAGTTCTATTATTGAAATTCGTGAACTGAGATGAAAACTGAAAGATGTGACGAGATGCTGCATCGACTTCAAATAAATCTAAATAAGGGCACAAGGAATGCAAGGATGTTGATGATTAGTCCGAGATGTAGATACTGCTGTTTTTTCCCTAGGGGAAAATACTTCTCGGGATAAGTTACTGGGTTACGTGACCTCCCAAAAACGATTGTATTAAACAATAGACTAACAAAGCGACGACACGGTTGGCGCAGTGGTTACGCGATTGACTGCTGCGCTGCGTTTCGCGGGTTCGATTCCCGCACGGAACAAATACTTGTATGACCTACAAGTAGTTGTTCCGGGTCTAGCTGTTTGTGTATGTGAGTTTATATGTTTGTAAACGCACCCATAATACAGGAGAAATTCCTAGTGTGGGGCAACGTTTTTTTTTTTAACAAAAAAGAAAAAGAAAAAGCGTATTCAGCCATATGTAGGATGGGTTTGCTCTTGACCTTAGTCTAGGGCAGAGGTGACAGAGACAAAGTCGACGATGGAGTGAGCTTACCCAGAAGAAGTCTGGTCACTCTAACTTTGAAGAGATTAGGGTTATATACGTTCGGAAACACAGACGCAGGCAGAGAGTTCCACTCTTTTGCTGTGCGCATTATAAAAGTCATATGGAAACGCTTAGTGCGAATTGGTGGAATAGCAACAAGGAAGGGATGGTAACCTGCAGTGCGTCTAGATGTCCGATAATAGAATGGGGCCGGTGAAATGAGGTCGTGGAATTCTTGGGCACACTCACCGAAGTACAATCTGTAGAAGACCGACAAGTAGGCAACCTTGCGGCGATGGGCCAAGCTGTGAAGATTGGCATCCACCAGTTTTACGTCGCCAATGAGCCTCTTAGCTCTGCGTTCCACCGAGTTCATCTGGTAGTCAAGCATACGAGCAGAAGTAGCCGTCAAGTCACGCAAAAGGATTGAAAAGCTGGTTATTATCTAGTACTTTTGTATATTAATAATAATGTAAAGTGTTTGACCTCCAACCCACTCAAACATGATACTAAATCCTCTAAAGCAAAGCTCCAGCAGATTTATTTAGCGTCTCATTTAACTTTTTGCTTATAGAACAGAGGTGTTTACGTTGAGAAGCCACGACCCTCAGTGGAAGCCGACACAAATAAAAGAAGTTCTAACTTTTTGCATTGCCGACATTCCGTACGTAAGTCGGTGTCACTAAATAGATGAGTACAGAAGGTCAGCTTCATAACATCGAGCGAAAATGCATGCTCACACACACATAGACACTCTTCACGTACAGCGACGCAAACGCAATTGCAATAAGCATTATTTTGAATAAAGAAGCTATAGCCTCTCCTGTAACTAACAGCGACCGTTTTCTTTATAATAAGATTACTTTTTAGATGGTCCATGTAATGCCGGACGTAAAGAAAAGCACCACCCTATTTCTTCCCATGGGTGTCGTAAAAGGCGACTAAGGGACTTACTAGAGAAGATAACTCTTATCTGAGTAATACATATTGCCTTTTGTTTGACAGCTTTCATATAGAAATAAATCAAACTGTGTCTGTGTGTTATATTCATTCTTCAGAGACCAGTTACCAGACTATTAAAAATTCTGTCCTTAAAATTCAGCCAAGTGAAATAGCCCCTTACTTACAAAGCACTTAGGCCCATATTTATAGAACTTTACTCAGTACTCAAGCATTGCTTATGACTAGATTCAAGCCATTGAATTGGTTGAATTTACTCTTAAGTAATGCTTGAGTACTGAGTAACGTTCTATAAATTCGGCCCTTAGTTTGAGATCGCCGTACGTACGCATCTATGTGTGCGTGCGGCTATTTTTGCTTGTTGTATGGAATAGACCTTCTGTAGTATCTACTTATTGTGTGTCGGGGTTTTGAGCACTTTCGCACTCACTACACTGTGCTCCGTATTCCGTAGTCACAAGGGGGATGGAGTGTTGAGTTCACTGTCACATTTGAACGCTCATTTTCATTATTGAGGAGTAAGTAGGTTTAGAAGTGATTTTATTTTGTTTTATTGGGTTTTATTTGTATCGGTGGTGCGTCTTTTTGACGGAAGTTATTGGAAAATAAAGGGAGACGATAATTTGATAGATAGAGAACTCATATCTCAAGGCATCGCTATATATAATATATTATAATTAAAAAACCCTCTGTAACAAATCTTCAGTCTTCAGTCATGACTAGCATTTCTTATAAACACATTATTGATCACAATACGTATCACTAACAATTTATTATTATCAGATAATTCTGCAAAATACAGACAGTTCTTAAAGTTTGAAAGTGAAAATTTAATTTAAAAAACTGCCGAAATTGTTAATAAAGGGAAATATATTAATAGCGTGAATGAACTCATAATATCTAATAACATGAGGATGAGCCCTCATCGAGTTAATTAATAAACACTACGGAGATTTAATTAAAGCACCTGCATTCTCTTAGAAATTATTATCTCCTAGTATTTTCTGCGAATTGATTCAATAAAAACATGTGAAAATGACGTGTTTCGATAAGCAGTAATAAGTCGATTTACGTCACTTTTATGTCGACTAAAATGTAATTTTATGTAGATAGAAATAATGACGTCAGTGTCAGTGCCTAAAAAGTCAGTGTCAGGGCCTAAAAATCTATTGAGACTAAATAAAGACTTTGTAACAATCGAATGATGACCTTAATAAGTCGATTTACACTTTAATGTTAGTGATAGGGCCTAATAATGCTTAACTTTTATGTCGACTAAAATATAATATTATGTATATAAAAATAATGACGTCAGTCATGTCAGGGCCTAAAACGTATTGAGACTAAATAAAAACTTTGTAACAATCGAATGATGTTACTGTGACCTTGACTCATGGGTTAGTAAAGCGTGAAGCGAGTTCTATTAAATTACACACGAACATAGCCATTAACCCCCTTATTACAAAACAAGATTTATCTTCAGACCCAGATTTAAACCATGGAGCTATTATTGAATTTCGATCTTTACTCCTTCTATGGTAAAGTTCCTAATACAAAACTGACAATTTAGTACCGAACTAAGTTTTCAGTTTTGTATAAAGAACGGTATTTCAATCACTGTTACGTTCTTATTACAAAAACTGGCTCCATGGTTTAAGCCATGTCAAAATATAAATCTTGTTTTGTAATAAGGTGGTAAATGTTTAGTTCTTACTTACAGGCTACTTGGTACATAAACGTCACTTCAAAAAATAATAAGTATACACCCTACTTACAATTAAACAGCAACGAAAACAGTAGACAATCTACAATTACAATCCAACATTACTAGGTAAAATAAAACAAAACACAAACTAACACATTAATCGTGATATTACGATCGCGATCAGTTCGCGACGCGATATGAAAGGGTTAGCCTACCCCTACGGCACATAATTACACCCACACACTCTTACACCCACAACACTACGATAAAACAACGCAACTACTTAGCATTTTCAAATTAAATACACTAATCACTTGTATAAACGCAGTGTGTACGGATAGGCTGGAAGGATCGATACTTTGGGTGTGTGAGTTAGTGATTATAATGAAGGGTAGAAGGGTGATATTAAGTGGCTCTATTCGTGTACCCCTCGCCGCTACTTGCTGTGTAGTCATGCTTTCGCCACTTCATACTTTGTTGGTGATAATTTCGAATTTTTAATGCTGTTTCTAGCTTGGCTTTGGGTTATTGAACGGTTATTTCTGCCCCGTTGGTCTAGTGGTCGCAAGCGCTACTGCCGAACATGAGGTCCGGGGTTCAATTCCCAGGTCGGGCAAAGTGTTATTGGGTTTTCCACCCCCTATTACATGGGACTTAAACATAACTGGCGAAACGTGGGTGTACTATATATAGGTACACCTCTGTCTTATCTTATCTTTATTTTTTATGGGGTACTGTGTTAAATGTTACAACAAAATACCTTGTGATATATTGCAAATAAATGAAAGAAAATTTAAAACTCATATTAAAAATACACTTTGTAAACAAGCTTATTACAAATTAAAGGATTATTTATATCCAAGATAAGAACGCTTGGAAACATGCTGGTCCAGCTCCATAGGACAATCTAGAGTCTAGACAAAATCTAACTGATTGCTATTTTAACTGCATATTTTTTTATTTTTTTGACATTTATCTTACATTCTGTAATTACCTTAAACTCACACACAGATTTTTTTTTTTGGAAAACGTTTTTTTTTTTTTTGCAATGTTTGTAAATATGTGAGCACCATGTATCTATCACATAATTAATTTATCTGTCATTGCTTCATTATTAATTCTTTTTAGCTATTGTGGTATAGTAATTTTATTCTAGGTGCATCGTCTTCACTTATTATAATTGATGTACCTATACTAAATATTGTAAAACATTTTAAAAGAGTAACGGTGGAGTTTCTTGCCCCTTCTTCTCCATACGAAGCTACCTTTTGAAGGGGCGACTAGAATCAATTCTATTTTATTTGTAAATTTTGACGTTCAAAAGTGCCATTTATGTGCCTATTTGAAATAAATAATTGGACTTTGCCTTTGACTTTGACTTTACCCTTCGCAGCTTACAGGCATGATGTATGTATTATTTGTCTTCCAACATTAACGTAATTAAAATAAAAAAAACATAGTTGGTATGTTTAAGATGTTGTGACCATGACCTTTTATTCTATTCCGCTATTCCTAGAATATAATAATATGAAATCCCTTCCCGTGTCGTCAGTCCCGACATCATGAGACCTAATTCATAGACTTTTAACAAATAAATTAGTCCTAGTGACTAGGTATTAGTAATTTATTTGTTAAAAGTCCTTGGAATTGGAGCAATCAGAACTCAAAAGGTTGACGAATCATTGTTCCATTTTATGTTAGTGAACATTTATGGAACAATGATTCGTCAACCCTTTCGGAGCTCTACACAAATACTTTTTGAAAATGTAAAATTATTTTTCCTAAAAGTTTAACCAACATTTCGCAAGTAACACTCAAAATCCAACCATAACACACTCATATGTGTTCAACATAATCAACATCGATAATTTCGTACCGTCGAGCCCACTCGAAATTCAGAAAAAAAGTCCTCCTACCCACCGATCGATTAATTAGCGTTATTACATGTACAACCATCCATCTGTCGTAATTAGCCGATCCTTTTCCCAGCGCAAAAATAATGACGCACCCCTAAAACACTTTCTTTTTTTTCATCATTTTTTAATCCAATTTGCTGAGGATTATGTACGTAATTATATTTTTCCAATTGCCCCGTTCGCTGGTGGAAATTCGTTCGCTTGATTGCGAAACGAAAAATCCGATGTTGATTAGGCTTTTTAAGCTGTGATTGTGTGGGTGTTAATGTGTGTGTTGTGTGTGTGTCGTATGTGGAGTTACGTCACTATTTTATTCGTAAGCTTGAGGTAAATCCTTTGGGTTGAGGTACTTCCCGACTCATTATTAAGAAATCAGACCATAATAAGGAAAGAAGTAATGTTTGGAAGACTCATTAAAATTCAAATGCAAACAGTTGGTTAATCATTGACCCATAGCCAACTCTTCATAAAAACTAACACACACACACAGCGTGAAAGTGTGGCCAAGGACCTAAGTCTTCTGATACATTTTAGATACTTTTCCACATTAGTGAGATCAAAAGTGAAGGTCTTCATAAACTTTTAATTTGACCTTGTTTGTTTACATTATGAAGGAAAAGTGTCTGCAAAGTTACGTAACCACTAAACAATTTCACCCCACGTGTGATAAAAATAGGTAATTATCCAACAATTCTAAGAAATTGTGACTAATGTCGTCATCTAGGCGACACAAGTCGTCATTTAACCGCAAGATTTTATTTTTATACCTAATTAATTGTCTATAGAAGAATATCAAGAGAATTAGTACTTACAATGTAAGAATAAGCATTAATAGTATTAGTCACTTCTTACAATACATAAAATAATAATTAAAACTACTTAAGGCGATGATAACCGACTTTTAATGATTTTATACTGAAGATCACATCTAAACGAGTAGTGTTAATGATTTAAAAAAAAATGTTAAATTAGTGCATTTTGTTAATAACTTAATATGTGAATATTTTAGATTATATTTATATTATATAGTGAAATTATTTTTGTAAAGTTATGTCTAACGCGGATAAAAAACTAAGAATGGCGCAAAATATATCAAGCTTATTTTTCTGAAACCTTCACCAATTTAAAGATAATTTAATTGATCTTTTAGTATACGCATTTTATTAAAATATCTTTTGGTTTGTGTATAATAAATTCATAATGCGTCAAATTGGGGACAGCGCTCCATGATGGGCGAGTCCTATTACTGGCTGAACGTACGACACGTTGCGTGAGCTCAGTACAGAACAAGCAAGCTAACCACTCAAGGTCACTGGCATATATCTCCGTCTTAAATGAAGATGTAGTAACAAAAATTGAAAAGAGTATGCTTAGATGGTTTGGTCATGTGGAGAGGATGAGTGAAAGGCGACTTACAAAAGGTATTTATAAAGCAGAGGTGAGTGAAAACGCCGGGAGGAGACGCCCTAGGAGGACATATAGTGACCACATTGGTGATGTTCTTCAGAAAGGTCAGGTGCGTAGTACTCGCAACCGGCGTGCGTGTATGAACGTAGGCGAAACAAAAGGAGTAAGTATCTAAGGAGCGTAGCAGGTGGCGTTCTATAGTTTCTGCCTACCCCCATTGGAAGAAGGCGTGAGTTTATGTATGTATGTAAAACTACTTAAATATTCAAATCAACTTAACCCGCTTACTGCAACTCATCTTTAAAAAAGTTACACATGTTTTGTGTCTCTGAAAAATTTTTTTTTTTTGTTAAACTGTGCCCCACACTAGGGATTTCTCCTGTATTGTGGATGCGTTTACAAACATTTAATTTCACATACACAAACAGCCAGACCCGGAACAACTACTTATACAGCAAAATACACCATATTATCTTATACAGCATGTTTAATTTAAATATCTCATAGACTGGTGAATCAAAGTGACAAGGTCGTAAATTAATATTTTTTAAGGATCTACTGAAAGAAAGAAAATACATTTATTTAGCACAGACTAAAGGCACACAACTACTACTACTACTGCACTTACGCTGCGCGCCGCTGCGCTGCGCTGCTACGGGTACTGATTGAACTAAGTGTTATTTCATGCTGTAATATCCAACAATAGTACCCTATGGCACTGAAACGTGGTCGCTTACAATGGGCCTTATCAGAAGGCTAAAAGTCACCCAAAGGGCAATGGAGAGGGCTATGCTTGGAGTTTCCCTACGTGATCGAATCAGAAATGAAGAGATCCGCAGGCGAACCAAGGTAACCGACATAGCCCGAAGAATTGCCAAGCTTAAGTAGCAGTGGGCAGGGCACATTGCTCGCAGAACTGATGGCCGATGGGGCCGAAAGGTTCTGAAGTGGCGACCGCGTACCGGAAGACGTAGCGTTGGAAAGCCTCCTACAAGGTGGACCGATGACCTTGTGAAGGCCGCAGGTATCCGCTGGATGCGGGAAGCACAGAACCGGTCGAAGTGGCGGTGCTTGGGGGAGGCCTATGTCCAGCTGTGGACGGCTTTCGGCTGAAATGATGATGATGATATCCAACAATAAAGTATGCAAACACTCACAGGTCCTAAACATTTAACCACAGTACAGCAAAAAATAAAGACTGTTTTCCACGAGCTCACACCCACCCTTCCCACCGCAGCTCGGTCTAGCCTAAGCTTTACCCCATAGACGCCAATTTGCGGTAACATTATTTGCACAATAACAAACCGCTCTATTTTCTTCGCACCAGCATAAACAGAAAACAGTTATTTCAAAGAACTTAATCGGTTTACCCTAAGGGCAAACATTTATGCACTAGTTTAATACTTAATCGTTACTTATACATTAATATGCAACTTAGTAACTTGCCGATACAAATTCTTAATAAGCGAACATTCTTGGTTATAACCTGGCTAAATTAAGCCGTATTGATTAGTCCAGTAGTTGTACGGAGGTAAGGACCATCTTAAACGGGTCGCGTTGGCCAGTTAATAGCAAGTTATTGTCATTAACGCCCCAGCAAGGAGCAATGGCTGGCACCTCCGAATTAATGGTAGTTTCCACTGTCCGAGGCACAGAATAAATAATTAAGTTGGTTAGCGATTATAGAGATACAATTTTAATTTGTTTTTTGAGTTAATTACTGATAAGGCAAATGTAATTTCAATTCAAACTCCAAGTAATAAACTTTTATCTGTATAGGGTTTTCGTTTTGAAATCTTCTTCTTAGTCGGTTAACTTCATTTCTGAAGGTCGTGCTTAACCTGAACTGTTGACCACTCGATGCACTATGCTCTTCCAAATGGTTCTGTCCTCAGAATAGCCTTGGATACTGGTTGGCCAGTAAGTTTTTTTACAAGGTCAGGCCACCGGGTAGGTGAGCGCCCGCGTGGTCTCTTCCTGTCGACCTGGCCAACTACCAACAGCTTCTCTAGGAACATTCACTCATGAGAAGCTGAACTCGAAAATTGACATTGGATAGATATAACATTGATCCTTGACGTCTCTCCTTTTAATTAATTTTAACTACAACCAATGTCCGTATGGTGCCGGACGTAAAGAATAGCACCATGCTATTTCTTCCCGTGGGTGTCGTAAAAGGCGACTAAGGGAGTTACTAGTGAATGGGCAGCAGCGTTCTTTATGCATTTTCACACCATACTGCGATCGCCAACCCGCCTGCCAAGCATGGCGATTGTAACAACCCACGCCCCCGTCCCCTTTTGGGGGAGGCCTTTGTCCAGCAGTGGGCGTCTATCAGCTGAAATGATGATGATAGGGCTCTCCGCGCTTCTGCAACGCTTCGCAGATATTCGTGGAAGCCCGTGTTGACGATTTTCATGCCGTTATGAGAAAAAAAACAGCGTCAATAATGGGTAGGTTGCGGGGAGGCTCCAACAGCATCCTAAAAACATTATTAGACAAAATGGACAGTCTCTTCGTAAGGACGTATTCCCCATTGGGCACCCGCTTAAATGGCACGTGAGCAAATGGTACCTGAGGTATTCCACATACGGCACCTATCGATATTTTTCGCAGGTGTGCCATTAGTGGAATAATTTGTTAGGTATTTAAAATTTTATTCCACAAATGGCACCTACGGATCAGTACATACTAGTGTTGGGACGATTTCTTTTTTTTAGGGCCTCAAAATCAAAAATTGATGACATCAAATGCTTAGACAACTATGGCGACTAGGTAACTGATAGAAGATTTAAAGAAATCACCAAGATCTTTAACTCTGTCACCCCTTTCCGTCACGTCATTACCGTACGACATTGGATCCGCACTATTATAGGACCCGCTCTGTCGTGGCGATCTCGCCCGTATACTTAGGCCCATTAAGCATCCGTCTAATGAGAGGCACTGCCCGACTACACTCACACTTAATAAGGTGTGTCTGTATTGTTTGATGTCCCGGTAGTCGTGTAAACTAAACGGTTTTGTGAAAGTGTGAAATTTTACAACTTCAATGAGGGTGCGGTATCGATACTTTTTCAAAGGTTTATCGATAGTGTAAAAAGTCGATTGTTTTACAAAATCAGGTTATCTCAGTCCCTGCCCCAATAGGTAAAAGTTTAAATCTTACTTAACCTCTCATAAGTCTTAACCCTGACTTAATTTGAAATCTTTAGAATGCTTTCAGTAGAAGACATCGATATCTCATTGGTTTAATGATCTTTAATGTTTATAGTTGTCAAAAAATAATAGGCCCGTTTTGACATTTAACTTGAATCGATTTATCGTGAGTACCGAGTCGTATGGTTACTTCACTAGTTACGTCACGATTGACCATCGCTTGGCATTCGATCGATAAATCGATTCAAGTTAAATGTCAAAACGGGCCTATTGTTTTTTGACAAGTACAATTAGAAATAAATCATAGTATACCTAATACTATGTTATTAGAAAAGACGCACTAAATGATAATAGAGGTGTAATCTTTATCATTTGCCATTCAAAGTTCGCGTGACCCATCACACGTCTGCCGGCTGACGCCAATTACTCATATCCATTCCGCTATCAGTACTGCTTTGACAGTCCTCTTTAATACAATTGCAGCGATGGTAATGTTACAATTTAGTTCGTCGCGTTTGCGTGTAAAAATAACGTAAGGATAACATTACTGATATCACCTACCTAGCAATTGTTTATTGTCTTAATTGCCTCATAATATCAGCCTGTAACTGTCTCATGGTACACGAGGTATAGACCTCTTCTCCTACCAGGGACCGTACAACCCCGGTTAAGAGTTAAGCCTTTCGAAGGGGTAACCCATTCAATGGGTTACCTTCATCATGATGTAACCCATTGCAAGGGTTTTATACTAGAATCCCATTGAAAGGGTTACATGATAACCCATTGAATGGGTTTTATACTTGAAACCCAGTGAAGGGGTTACTACACGGTAACTGACACGAGCCCCTCCTCTCGGTTACTGCGTATCATCAGCATCATCATTCAGCTGAAAGACGTTCACTGCTGGACATAGGCCTCCCCCCAACATTTGGGAAGGGTGCCATAATCGCCACACTTGGCAGGCGGGTTGGCGATCGCAGTATGGTGTTAAAATGCATAGAGAACGCTGCTGCCCATTCTCTAGTAAGTCCCTTAGTCGCCTTTTACGACACCCACGGGAAGAAATAGGACGGTTCTATTCTTTACGTAATCCGGTATTAGTAATCTGAGACCATGAAATCCGATTTTCCGACGATATTTTCCATCACTATTAGGATCTGTGCTACCAAGTTTGTAAGATTATAATATCCTTTTTCGAAATTTAACTAATATAAGTCAAGTCCTATTAAAACGTAATTAACAATCACAATCGCCCACAAAACGTACAGACGAAAAAGTATAATACACGGCATTTTTACACACACATTCACACACACACAAACGGTCTCCTTGAAATATTGCGTTAGTGTGGTACCCTAATTGCTTTTGTCATTAATAGTCGCGAATACTTCTTACTTGTGTATCGTACAATTAGTTATAATGATGTATAATTAGCTGGTTGTGTCGGTCTTTGTGGGTGTATAAGTGTGTATGTGGGGGTGTGTGTGTGTGTTTGTGTTTAAATGCTCGCGCGGGAATGTTGCCTACTTACGTTTGCGGGTTCGTCTGTAAGCTTTAATATAGTTGGGTAATGTTGTGTAATATGCGGTATTAAGGTATTTGTATCTATCAGAAGTGTTCGTATTTAATGTTTTACAGAGGGACGCATTTAATGTTAAGACTTGCGTGATCTTTGCATGAATCAAATTATAGAGCTTCGACCGGCTGATATGTTGTGTCTCAAAAAGTAGGAAATATGAGCCTATAATTGCTTTCTGTAATTGTTATATAGATTGTAGGTTCGAGCCCAGACAGGCGTTTTACTTTGTGTTATTTATGTCATCACCATTGCTCTCAAACGGTGAAGGAAAACATCGTGAGGAAACCGGCATGTCCTAGAACCAAAAATTCGAAGACATGTGACATCTACCAACCCGCACTGGGCCCGCGTGGTGGATTACAGCCTACTCCCTCTCTCACCGAGAGGAGGCCTGTGTCCCAACAGTGAGAATACTGGGAATATTTATGCTGATATGTGTTGTATACTCGTACTTTCTGAGAAAAAGTAAATGACTCCGACATTCATTATTCCCGAAAGCAAAGGGCAGGATCAATAGCACTCATAGCATTAAATGATTAAATTTACCAGCCCTTAAACAACCTCGCATCCTAACCAGGGACCGTACGACCCCGGTTAAGGGTTAAGCCTTTCGAAGAGGTAACCCATTCAATGGGTTACCTTTATCATGGTATAACCCATTGCAAGGGTTTTATACTAGAATCCCATTGAAAGGGTTACATGATAACCCATTGAATGGGTTTTATACTTGAAACCCAATGAAAGGGTTACCTGATAACCCATTTCAATGGGTTCTATACCTACTTGAAACCCAGTAACATGAAAAAATCATAATATTATGTTATTACGATTTCCGCCCAGCACGCGTAGCAGGACCAATTCTATCTCTATTCTACCCAGGGATACTCGTATTTTGGTTATCATTTTAGAAAAACGTAAGAAGGTTTTTCTAAGTAGTTAATCAAAAACCCATACGTTGTGGGTAATTTTCAATTGCTTAAATTAAGCCATTCAAAAGGGTTACCCACATCGTATGGGTTTTTATCGAAAACCCTTTCAATGGTTTACCAAATTTTAATTTAAGCCGTTCATAAGGGTTACCCTTATCGTATGGATTTTTGTTTAACCGCTTAGAAAAACCCTATCGAAAACCCTTTCAATGGGTAACCAAAATGGTCCCTGATCCTAACCCAATCGCTCCAAATCAATCTCTCTAGCCTTTTTCAACTATGGAAGTTTGAAAATGCTAGAGAATTGGATCGGCTTCCATTCTACCCGTATTTTACATGGAGCGACTACCTATCTGATCTCCACAACCCCGTTACTGGGTAACACGATCTCTATTGATAAGACTGGTTGTCCGACTTTTGGGCTTCTACCGTAACTACTGTCAAAGATCTACGAATGACAGCCGAGACCAACGGCTTAACGTGCTTTCCGAGGCACGGACGAGTCTCGATATGTAATGGATAGTCACCCATCCACGAACAGACCGCGGTGGGCGTAACTTAACCTTCAATCTACCCGTGTGGCTATTATCATTTAGCCACGAGCCCCTCAAACCCAATCACTGTTATCATTTAGCCACGAGCTCCTCAAACCCGTCCCTGTTATCATTTAGACATGAGTTCCTCAAACCCTATCATTATTATAATTTAGCCAAGAGCCCCTCAAACTCTATCACTGTTATCATTTAGTCACGAGCCCCTCAAACTCAATCATTGTTTTTATTTAGCCACGAGCCTTTTAAACCCTATCACTGTTATCATTTAGCAACAAGCCCCTCAAACCCTATCACTGTTATCATTTAGCCACGAGCTCCTCAAACCCGTCCCTGTTATGATTTAGACATGAGTTCCTCAAACCCTATCACAATTATAATTTAGCCACGAGCCCCTCAAACTCTATCACTGTTATCATTTAGCCACGAGCCCCTCAAACTCTATCACTGTTTTTATTTAGCCACGAGCCCTTTAAACCCTATCACTGTCATCATTTAGCAACAAGCCTCTGAAACCCTATTACTGTAATCCTTTAGCCATGAGCCCCTCAAACCCTATCTTTGTTATCATTTAGCCACGAGTCCCTCAAACCCTATCACTGTTATCTTTTAGCCACGAGCCCCTCGAACCCTATCACTGTTATCATTTAGCCACGAGCCCTTCAAACCTTATCATTGTTATCATTTAACCACGAGACCCTCAAACCCTACCACTGTTATTATTTAGCCACAAGTCCCTCAAACCCTATCACTGTTATCATTTTGCCACGAGCTCCTCAACCCCTATCACTTTTATCATTTAGCCACGAGCCCCTCAAACCCTGTCACTCAATTATGAAAATAAACTCGTACCTACTACGAAACAACACAAGTATTGGTAACAAAACAAACCTGGTAGAAACCATTAATGCTTAAAGGCGCAAAGGCAATGCACACTGAATGCGTCGCGAACAATACCGCGATAAAATATGCAGCGCCTCGGCGCGATCATAATCGAAACGTAATTAGCTAATAATGCATGCGTCGCGATCGAACGCAAAACTTAGATATAGTGTCCTATAGCTTACAAAATGGAAGGTCGTGTTAATATTTATTGGGCAGGTTCTGCTACTAAACTTGTCCAGATTATACCAGAATCAGAATGTATTTACTTGTAAGAATGTAGTTTTACATAGTATAGTGTTAATATTTTTTTAAGTTCTATACATTCTTCCACAACAGGTGTACACACGGCTACACTTCAAGCTATACAATTCCAGTTTACGCTGATCTCGCTCTGTACGGAAATCTTATACAATATACTGGAAATATATAGCTTGATGTGTAGCCGTCTGTACCTACAAATATTCAAAAGTCATTCTTATAGAACAATAATTAATTTTAAGATTTGTGATTTACAATAAGTCCAATAAGAATTAATAATATAATAATTAGGTAATCCTTAATATCAAATTAAGTACAAATATCATCTTGGATTTTTACAATAGGTATTCCTTATATTCGCCAATATCATAAAAACAATTATCCAATAACTAACTTGTCAGGTTTTTCTTGAACATGAGGAGACCATGGGGAGGCCAAGGCATCTAAGGCCAAGAACCAGCACCTTGGGTAACACATTTTTGATCACAATCCCCTAACAGCAGTGACAGCCTAGTGGTGTGACCGTTGGACTGCCAACTCATAGGTCTCAAGTTCAAACCCAAGACACGCACCGCTGACTATTCGGATTCATGTGCGTATTGTATGATTATCAATTGCTTTAAAAACGGTGAAGGAAAATATCGTGAGGAAACTGGTCAGAGAGATATTTCTCGACGTCATGTGAATGAAGCTAAGTCAGTGACCCATGCGCGCTGAGAAAAACCCATTTGCATTGATAATACAATAATTAAGTCTAGTACTAATAAATCTATCTTATTACTATTTTCCCAATATGAACAAATTCAGCTGTCTCAATACATTAGTTTCCCCACGATATTTCCTAGTAGCTAATTACCTGGCTATTGCAGTCAATATTAGTTTCGAATAGCTAAGTTTATCTCGGACTTAGTGTAGGCAGTAGTAATTATTTATGACTTAACTTAGATTGAATACTACAGCAATACCCTTTATTTTCAAATTTTGCTCTAAATAACTCATCATTTCGGCGTCTTATTTGCTAACCATAATAACGGGTATTTCACACAGTTTTTTTTTTACTTATTTCCTACATTAAAATATCGTAACATTTTCTTAAATCACTCTGTATAATGTCACATTTGTAATGTCTCGCACTTCAAAACGGATGTACGTAATCGTCACCTCGTTAATCCCCATAAAACATTAGCATATCGCTATAAGTCACTCTCTTGAGACACGCATCTCATTAGTATTATTGATGGATTTCTTAGTAAATCATTATAATACACGTACCTATCTGGAAATAACCTCGACACTTTAATCACATCATAACCGCATAAATGTTGGGACAAGTTTATTTAGTTGCGAAAATTATTGTGATCGAGAATTTAATACTCTGCGATATTATAATGTTGCAAGATAGGTTGTTGTAATTAACAAAAATCATTATTATTATTATACAGGCTGTACGAAAACAAAAAAATAAAAATCAACCTGTATACCAATAACAAGTTCGACTTTCATTCAACTCCCAATTATTCTTAAACGATTGGATGAAAGAGAAATAAATTACAACTACTCGACTACTTGACACAACGCGTCAAACATAATTCAAGGATGCCAACACATTGTTTAAAAACATGTCTTCTTTCAACTTCTGCGCAAACTAAAAAGAGAACGCGTTTATCTTGCCTTAATTATTTTCGCAGAATTGAACGGTTTCATTATTTTTAATTGAGTTATAGGCACGATTTATAGAACTTTGGATTAAGTCATACTTGTAGAGAAATAAATATAATGTTATGTACCTTTTAGCTACCCAACCTACTTATCGCAAGTCATAAATGTCAACAGCTGAAAAGGGTGAAGACTCTATTTAGTGTCGATGTCGATGTTGAAACGCTTTTAATACCTTATCGCTTTAGGAGTTGAGGAGTATTTTATCTCACTAGGACACCATGGTGGCGCAAATACACTGAAAAAAAACTGTGTGCTTTAGACCACACGACTGAGGTAAAACTACAAATAGTAATACTAATTATACTTCCGTAACGCTCTCGTCACTTCCGTTGGTAACGCTCTCCCCATGCATTCACCAGCTTACTCCCCGAGTCAAGCGTGCCCAAAGAAGATTTAATTCAAAAACATTTTTTTCCTTTAAAAATAATCTTGTTTAATGTGATTAGTGTGATCACGCATCTTGACTCCATAAGCCTAACTAGATCTTGAATTCAGAAGCTAGGAGAACTTTTTTAACTTATCATAGTTCCGTATACTAAGTAATGAATTTATTTTTTAATTACGGTTAGTTATTTAATTTAGCTTAAATGTTGGCCAGTATAAGAATGATTTATAATAGTAACAAGTTGCTTGTTACCATGAACTTAAATTATTATATGATATACAAAATTGAAGAAGTAAAATCAAACAAAGCATGTGCGATGTAACAAAGACCGGTGATTATTCTGTACCATATCACATTGACCATATAAATAAAAGGAATTTGTTCTGGCAAATATGCTGTTTTGTTTATAGTACATACATACATACATAAACTGACGCCTTCTTCCCATGGGGGTAGGCAGAAACTATAGAACGCCACTTGCTACGCTCCTTACATACTCCTTTTGCTTCGCCTACGTTCATACATCTAGTCATACACGCACGCCGGTTGCGAGTACTACGCACCTGACCTTTCTGAAGAACATCACCAATTTGGTCACTATATGTCCTTCTAGGGCATCCCCTCCCGGCGTTTCCACTCACCTCTGCTTTATAAACGCCTTTTGTAAGTCGCCTTTCACTCATCCTCTCCACATGACCAAACCATCTAAGCATACTCTTTTCAGTCTTTGGCACTACATCTTCTTCTTCATATTCTTTCTTTTCTTCTTGTTTATAGTAAATAGATAAATAATGATTCCAAACATTTTAATGAGAGAAAAGTATCTTAGTTAAGTCTGGATTTTTTTCAGTGTATTGTCGCATTGCATGCAAAATATACACAGCTTTACTGTGGGTATCTCATCATCAGCAGGCTTAGCGCGAGAACCGTAGAGAAGCGTTTTGTCGACGGAAGAGTAGACAAAAATTACGTTTCCGCGTAGACAGTTGAACATTTTTGGTAGACAAGCGGTTTTTATTCTACAGAAGAGTAGAAAATCAGAAATAGAACGTGTCATGCTAAACTTGCAAGCGTCCGATCTGTTGCGCACTCAACCATATGTAGGTAATTTTTTTTGGCAGTGCGACCATGGTGTCCTAGTGAGATATAAGCCTTGGCTCTAAAGAAATATAACTTTTAAAACTCTAGCACTATTACAAAACAAGATTTATATTTTGACATGGCTTAAACCATGGAGCCAATTTTTGTAATAAGAACGTAACTGTGATTGAAATACCGTTCTTTATACAAAACTGAAAACTTAGTTCGGTACTAAGTTGTCAGTTTTGTGTTTAGGAACTTTACCATAGTCGGAATAAAGTTCGATATTCAGTAATGGCTTCATGTTTTAAACCTGGGTCTCAAGATAAACCTTGTTTTGTAATAAGGGGGTTTGGGTTAATTGTTAGAGTCTATGGTATTGAGACTAAACCAAATTAACAATGTATTATAGTGTCACAGAGCATATTTTGTAACTTATTCGTGTTTGGATCTTTCACAGTCATTACGGGTCATAAGACGCCCGAAAGTCTGACAACCAGTCTTATCAAGGGGTATATCGTGTTACGCAGTAATACAACACCCCGACATTAACCATCGGCAGTTGCCCACCAGACCCGTCTGGTCGGAGGATCCTCCCTTTTCTATGGAGGATGAGTGAGCTTTACACCATGTTCCTCATGTCTCTATAGACATAATACAGTAAATGAAACCTTTAAACAAATTATACAGGTAACATGTATAAGTTACCGTGTAGGTATTAAGCGCATTATACAATCAGGTACATATTGAAGCGATTATCATAACTTAACCCAGATTAGTATTCAAACACCTACCGCACGTTCGCAAGGAAAATATAATTATCAATAATTATTGAAATTATACAACGTTGTAATCCATATTTAATAATATAAAATAGTTACGTCTCTACAAAGTATGTGCAGTTGAAGTCCTTGTGGAGTTTTCCTGATAGCGGAAACTGGGAGTTTTCAAATCATCAGTGTGTAGTGTTCTTCGCTAAGTTGCACGATTGTCAACTGTATCAGTAGTTAAGGCGACGATAACCGACTTTTAATGATTTTATACTGAACATCACGTCTAAACGAGTAGGGTTAATAATTTGAAAAAAATATATGATAAATAAAAGCATTTTCTCAATAATTTAATATGTGAATATTTTAGATTATGTTTATATTACATAGTGTAATTCATTTGTAAAGTTATGTCTACCGCGGATAAAAAACTGAGGATGGCGCAAAATCTACACAGCGTATTTTTCTGAAATTTTCAAAAATTTAAAGATAATTATTGATCTTTTAGTATACGCGTTTTATTAAAATACCTTTTGTTTTGTGTATAATAAATTAATAATGCGTCAAATTGGGGACAGCGCTCCTTGATGGGCGAGTCCTATTACTGGCTGAACGTACGACGCGTTGCGTGAGCTCAGTACAGAACACGCAAGTTAACCACTCAAGTTCACTGGCTTATATCTGCGTCTTAACATAGCATCACGCCTGTAATCCCCGAAGGATTAAGCAGACGAGTACCTATAGTACACAGTACACCCACATTTCGCCAGTTATCTAATAACAATCGAATGCACCATTTGGTGAAGTGGAACTGATGATGCAGACCACAGATGGCCACCGGAACTGCTTAATAATAATAAGTATTTCACGGGTTGCGATTCGATTAGTTACTTTAATAAATGGCTGCTAAGCAATGTATGCTCGTTACAATGCATATGGTAGTGAAGTGGAGCTTCAGTTAACATCCCTGCATCGGTAAAAGCAATATTTTGTAATAGTTGATGAGCAGTTGACATCAGGCTGTTGTGCTTAGATAAATTACAAACTGACCCACTAAAATAATTAAAATAAAAAACAATTTTGTAAGCCAGTTGTATTTTTTTAAAGAATTTTTTAAATATGATATCTTTCAAAACGGGAATAGAGAAACGATTGTTCGAAGTCAACCCTTGAGCGGGTCAAACGGGGTTGAAGACATGGAAGTAAGTTCGCAAACAAAGTCGTTAGAAACAACAAGTAAGTAATCAATAATTATTGAAATTAAACAACATTGTAATTTATAATAAATTATAATCAGCATTCTGATATTCGAAATCAATATGTAATTTATTTAATACCCGACCTTGGGTCGACTATTAATTATATTTAACAATTCACGAGTATGGCATTCAAATTGCAAATTATGTGTTTTTTTTGTAATCGTTCTGTAATTATATGTCTAATTATGGAAGTGTGCTAATTAGACATATAATTAGTATGTGGGAAGTTGTTTGTAATCAAACGTTTTAAATCTCGACACGTAGATGTTTACGTGATGCAATTATCGTTAATGATTGGTAAAAATAATTTCTGTCTTCATTTGTTAATTGGTAATGAACATTATTTGCGCTTGGAATCGTTTGAGAAGGTTTTGGGAGAAACGGCCCATAAAGTTGTGACGTCATGAAGCTAAGAAGAGTATTTACAACTTAATCTTCCGTTTGGTTCTGTGTAAGCGATCCTTTTCACAACGGGCTATGGTGCCACTTACTTTACAATTTTTCTTTCGTTTTAATACAATATCGTTTAAAATAATTCTAATATAGATAATAAATAATTCTTCTAATTCTGTGCATGTCACAAGTTACGTCATCCATCAACTCTTCTTTTATTGTGACATTTTAAAGGGATTATGTAATCAAATATTTCAATTTTAACATAATTTAATAAACACCAATGATTTGATTAATCCGATTCTTTATAACTAGGTAGGTATAATATGATATTATGATACTTTTATTACAAACTTGTTTTTTTCCGCGGCTTCGGCCGCGCGGCAGGCTATCGTCCATCCGTGTGCCCATCCAAATCCGTTCAGCTATTCGCCTTAATATTAAATTAATAAAAAAACGCCTTAATAAAAAAAAGACAATAATAGACATACAGACAGAGTTTACTTTCGCGTTTATAATATTAAGTATTATGTGGATAAGTACTTACTGCCTATTTTACCTATGAAATTCTCTAGCCCAGACATACTCAAAGTGTGCTCCGCTGAGCACTAGGTCTCCACGAAAATACTAGTAATCGTAATTAAAAAAAATAATAATAAAGGGGTAGGTACTAAGTACATTTTATTTTACTCTCTAACCTAAGTAAAATAAAAACTATAACAATAATTTAAAAAAAATAAGAAAATACGCAAATGTTAATGTCAAGTAATAATTATGATTACCTATTAATAAAGAATACACATAAAAGCAAGTTTGATTATTTTAGGGCTCCGTCAAATACTTCTGTTGGTACAAAACAGTGTGAGAACCACTGCTCTAGCCTACCATAAAGGCTTCTACATACCAGCGCGACTTGTCGCGCGACGCGACACGGCACAAAGGCCCCGCGTGTCGCGGGACGAGCGGTGCCTTTGTGCCGCGTCGCGTCGCGCGACAATTCGCCCCGGTATGTAGAAGCCTTAAAACTACAAACTCAGAGAAATGAGCAAGATTTTACTCTTATAAATTAAGATTCACGAATCACATAACAAAAGTATCAGTAGATATATCATGAACCTAATCAACCACAATTATACCATATCCAGCTACCATTAAAACTCCACGATCACATTCTACAACGCCAGCGTGTTTGTGCGTATAATGTTTAACACGCATTTTAATTATGCTTATTAACAATTAAAGGCAATACACGAATGTAGGTCAAGTCGGTTAAAAGGAATAAATCAAGCACCCGGTATGATCTCATGAATCACCATGGAGATTTTATGTAGATCTTAAAGCGTTGATAATAAGGTTGCTTTTTGTTTACCAATGGGTCAAGTTAAGTTAGCGAATGAGTTAAGGCCATCAGTATCATTACGTTTTATATTTGAGATAATTTAATCGGTACATTGTGAGAATACGTGATTGATATAAGGAGGTGTTATCGATATCCTTATGGGGATTTGCCTAGTTAACGGACTATTTAAACGATGGACGCTTGTAAGTGGAGATGTGAGCTAGATTTTAATGAGGGCTTGTCTGTTGGTCTGTCTCTTTACAAACTTTACCGAGCAACGAATCAAAATGGAATATCAAATAAACAGTCACCTCAGCAATTCCTCGAACTCTATCTGAATTATGACGTTATACAGAGTGTTTCCGAAGCAATATGACATTTTTTTTTTAAAACGTTGCGTCCCTTAGAAGCCGAGCAAAAAGAAAACGGAAATTGACGGCACGGTTGGCACAGTGGTTAAGCGATTGACTGCTGCGCTGCGTGTCGCGGGTTCGATTCCCGCACGGAACAAATATTTGTATGACCTACAAGTAGTTGTTCCGGGTCTGGCTGTTTGTGTATGTGAGTTATGTTATATGTTTGTAAACGCACCACATACAGGAGCAATTCCTAGTGTAGGGCAACATTAAAAAAAAAAAAAATAGCGCGGGCGGGCGATGCAACGCGACGCAGGGGGAACAAGAAATTTCACGCGGACGAAGTTGCTGTAGAAGCTAGTATCAATAACATTCTGTGGAAAATATACCTACTCGTAAATATGAACAAGTTACAGCAAAAAATATTGAGAAAGCACCTAAAAGCTATCCGAACAGATAACTAAGGATAGTTTCGGCGCTGTAAATAATTAGTTTAACCTCAGACGCGGAAAAAGCTTTTTTGGGCGCGAAACTTTGCTTGCATTGAAGCCAGGAGTCAGTTATAGTGTTTCAGGCCCGGTATCCACCAAAGCGGAGAGGAGAGGAGATGTTTGTAAACGACCAATAAGATATCGTTATTTCGATGCGATGGTACGATAAAGGCTTCTACAGACCAGCGCGAGTCGGGACGCGACACAACGCACACGCGCACGGTTGGCGCAGTTAGTTAAGCGATTGACTGCTGCGCTGCGTGTCGCGGGTTCGATTCCCGCACGGAACAAATATTTGTATGACCTACAAGTAGTTGTTCCGGGTCTGGCTGTTTGTGTGTATGTGAATTTAAATGTTTGTAAACGCACCCACAATACAGGAGAAATTCCTACGGCAACGTTTAAAAAAAAAAAAACAAAGGCACCGCTCGTCACACGACAGGCGGGGCCTTTGTGCCGCGGCGCGTGTCGCCTCAGTATGTAGAAGCCTTAACGGTATCTTATCGGTATCATATTGGTCGCAAACATCATCATCGCAACAACATCATTACAAACATCTCCTCTCCTTTTCGCTTTGGCGGATACTAGGCCTTACAGTTTTGTTATAACTGGAGCAGGTAAGTAGGTATGGCAACGAATAGGTAGGTAAAGAAATATTATTAATTATCATCCGTTTTTCAAATTTAAATCTGTCAAATTAGATACTAAGCCACACTAATATTATAAAGGCGAAAGTTTGAGTGTGTGTTTGTTACTTCTTCACGGTTAAACGGCACGATCAATTTTGATAAAATTTTGTATGGAGGTAGCTGAGACCCTGGATTAACATATAGGCTATAAACTTTTTATACCGATATTCCCACGGGATAGAGACTTACGCGGGTGAAAACATAAATATGACCTATAATAAAACAGTACACATCATCACGCCTGTATTATTATACCTATAGTGCACCTACATTCCGCCAGTTATGTTTAAGTACCATGTAATAAGGGGCGAGCCTATTGCCATCAACCGGGCACAAATCCAGACTCCGGGCTGCTACTGAGAAATGCCAGATATAAAAATCCAATAACACTTTTACCCGACCTGGGAATTGAACCCAGGACCTCATGCTCAGCAGTAGTTCTTCCGACCACTAGACCAACGAGGCAGTCAAACAAAATGTAAATAATAAAACAGTAGATTATGTAATCTTCACTAAATAGCTACATAGACTTCCAACATACTCGTAACTGGCGAAATGTGGGTGTACTATAAATTGTCGGTGTACTATAAATTGTGGGTGTACTATAAATTGTGATTGTACTATAAATTGTGGGTGTACTATACATTGTGGGTGTACTACAAATTGTGATTGTACTATACATTTTGGGTGTACCATAAATGGTCGGTTTACTATAAATTAACCTCTGCCTATCCTCCAGGGGACACAGGCGTGATGTTATGTTATTAACTTATTGCAACAATTAATGCAAGAAAATGATTTATAATAGGTTTCATTTTAATTAGTGTTTAGCTTATTATAATTAATGGAAATATTTTACACCTGGTAAAAACCCTTGACGTGTAAACAATTAAATTGAATGGAAACGTGACTAATTATAATAACGTAATGTTCTTACGAAACACAAAGGCATAAGTAAGTATAATTAGGTTTACTTTAAATAAAACCAATTTATTATAAGGTAAATGACAACAATCTGCCCGCCTTTTTCCAACTATTTTGCGGTCAGCTTCCAGTCTAACCGGCTGCTGTTGAATACCAGTATTTTACATGGAGCGACTGCCTATCTGACCTCCACAACCGAGTCACTGGGTAACACGATACCCCTTGGTCAGACTTGCGTTTCTTACGACCCGAAACGACTGTCAAAGATCTATGAATGACAGCCGGCACCAACGGCTTTACGTGCTTTCCGAGGCACGGAGGGCCCTCGATGAATGGTCACCCATCTACGAACCGACCGCGGCAACCGTAACTTAACCTATGATCGACCCGTGTGGCTGTTATCATTTAGACACGAGCACCCCCCCCCCCCCCCTAATTATCCCTTAATTTAATTTTGTGTTGTTTGTAATTTAATTTGATTTTTGATTTAATTCGTACATTCGAATTAAATCAAAAATTTTGACTATAATTTGATTTGGAAATTGATATTAATTTTGATATTGTTGGATACTTATTAGATTTTAATTTATTTTTTTGGGTTTGGTTGGAATAATAATTGTTGTTGATTTCAATGCTACTAACAATTTCTCTAAGTTTTAATACTAATACAATATGGATGTTTTTCGAAATAAATAATTGAATTGAATAAGGTAAATGACAACATACATATTAGACGATATTGCATCTGTTTTTTTTAAATCAAATTTATTTTATTATACTCACCATAAAGACGACTGGAACTTTTCAGCATTTTTATATGACCCTGTCTCTTTCATGTAGGACAGACACATCAGTTGATAAACAATGATAAAGAATTTAAAAAAAGCAATGTGTTATTGGGTTTTTCCATCAGGAATTTCTTAGTAGCTGCCCGGATTTTGGACTTGTGCGCGGTTGATGGCAATAAGCTTGCCCCTTAATAAATGGCGATATTTGGGTGTATTATTAGGCCCACCTCTGCCTAACCCTTCGGGGATTATAGGCGTGATGTTATTTTCTCGCGTGTTAAGGGGGATGCGCTAAGGTAGCCCGTGAAATTCAATTTTTCTTACGTTTTTTGCAATTTGCAGGTCAGTAACAGGTTGTATGTTGATCTAAATATGATTCGCGGCCATAACAAATATGGCTTTACAGAATTATAATCATTCGAATCAGCATCACAACTCTCTAAGTTCAAAAAATCCTACTGAATGATTATTTCAGAAAAAATCATAGTTCCTACTGAATGATTTTTTCTGAAATAACCATTGCCTGCAAATTGCAAAAAAAGTAAAAAAAAAATAATTTCACGGGCTACCTTAGTGCATCCTCCTTAAGACTTTAAAATAAACTAACACTAAATTGTTACCGATGCGAGAAACACACCACAGCCTATAAATATCACACATTTCAGTAGAAAGTTCCTAATAAATTACACTGTGGCATACTGGCTTGCAAAATGAAATAAGATCTTATACCTATTATTATTAGTTTCGATCAATAAATTTTCCTTAATAAATCCATAACCGGAGCCCGGACATGTGCAATTTATGCTATGTTAAAAGGTACTTACTAGAATACTGCTAACTAGGTTGAATTATTTATTAAGTTCGGCCAAAGGAGTGTGCTGTCGGTTTCGAGACGAAATTATTGATAGCCTGGTCTATTCTCTTCCAACTTCATATAACTGTTCAATGTCTTAATAATACCTACGATAGATGTAATATTATCAACTAGCTTTTAACCTAGCCCGCGTGGGGGTCGGAAATTATCCTACGGGAATGATACAGACGCCAGCAGGTCAAGCTACCCGAAACTGTAAAATTTTCCCAATCAACCTTGAACCTTATGCTTTAACGATAACGTTCAAAATCTTTTAAAGAAATTTGACAGATTTTAGTAGCTTGATGTGCTGGCGTCTGTACTACCAGGAAAAAAGTATCCTATGTCTTGGTCTAATAAATGTCTGCGTGCCAAATTTCATCCAAATCCGTTCAGTCTTTAATGCGTTAGTAACAAACATCCAGACATAGGTACCAACTTTCACATAAAATTTATAATAGAAAAAGAGGAAGACAGAAGATGTTGATTATGAATTAGCTCTGGATTACCAACATTTAAAACCAATGAGTCATCGGTAGTCTGCTTCATTGGGTACCTTAGCTAAAGTTTCCCAGGAATAGTTCTAAGCACGATTACTGACAAATGCGTGCACAGGTACACTCAATCTGTGTGATTATTTCCTCAAAAAAAAACCATTTCAGAGACCAATCTACATAGTCTTCACATGATTTGACCAAGATTGTCTGGACTTTAAAAGAGACTGTGACCGAGTTTTGTTTCGGCCTTTCTTCTCAAAATCAAAATCAAAAGTCATTTATTCAAACTAGGCGGAGAATCAGCACTTTTCGAACGTCAAAAATTACATGAGACAGTCCCCCAAAAACGCCCACCCTTCACCACTTCCTAGTGCTTTAGCTGGGAAGAACATTAAAACATGATTGACGTGTAAAAGTGTTTGTACAAACCTTTACAGAAATAAAATAAATTATCAATTATTTTAATATTTGTTCAGGAAAAAAATTAAGGGACCTGTCACACAAATCTATTTGATTTGCATTTGCACTCAGATAGAGAGATGAATTCGCGGGGCAATTGCGGAACACACAAACTGACAACTGATCGCGACGTCTTTCATTTGTCTTTTTTTTTCTTTTATATAGCATAAGTATTGTGTATTAGTAACATTTTATGGATCAAGGTCAGAATTAAAGTTTTTTTTATTAATTATTTTGACAGTTCAGCCACGTTCATTGCGTTGTTTACGTTGTTGAGCAGACGAATTTTTTCAAACTTATGAAGCAATGGATTAAGAATGTCCTCGGATTGTGATTTAAAGTGTGCTTACCCAATTAGGGTGCTATAAACCATAATGGCACTAACTACTTACCTAAATAATTAGTGAAAACTTCTTTAACCGCGTAGAACGATTTTTGGTAGCGGAAAATTTTAATGCGTTCGCGTCACCGACATGCTAATGTTAAAACTATAACAGTGTAACTGTAGCTGCGGGAGCGATGGGTAGCTCACCGTCCGATAAGGACCAGGCCCGGGTCGACGGCGCGTTGTATTCCACGCGCGCCTCAAAGAGATGTCAGCACCAACTGACGGGGTCCGTTAGGGCCAATGCCTGCCAGGGTTGCGAGTTTGTCCGAAAGGGATATCGTGGCCCTGGCACACAGGCAAATGAAGGAATACGGGTGGGTTTTAGTCAATAAAAGTCTGACACGCCCTGAGCTCCGCCCAGAGCGGGAGAAGTTATTTGATAATTTCCCACCCAGAAAAAAAAAAGTGTAACTGTAGCTAGTTATGAATAGTTTTAAGTTTTCACTTATTTCAGCAGTCCCCATGACAGCCTATGTTTTTTAGGGTTCCGTACCTGAAGGGCCCAAACCGAAACCTATTGCTGTCACTCACGTGTCCGTCTGTCCGTCTGTCACACTGGTTTTACAGCCAAACGGTTGAAGTTAGTCAGTTAGTTTTCAAATCTTCACAGTGACCATCTTGTTGACCCATACAAATTGTCAAAAAATATTTTTATGTTTTTGAGGGGGGCTGCCATACATCTAAAGAGGGGTGGGAAAAAAATCTTTGTTTAGAGCTCGTTGAGTCGATAAATACTGTACTTATATTTTGTTTTAAAAAATATTGGAAAACAAAGAATTATGAGAAGCCACCAACGTCTGCTTTTTTTATAAAATGATGTTCCGGTTTTTTTTTCAATTTATGATACGTCTTAGTGAATTAAACTAACAGCCGCACTTAAAAAAACCGATTATATTACAATAATCTCAGTCTTACTTGTTAAATTGCAGAACTTTAAAACAGGTATTGTGTTAGGAAATAATACCTGTGACATGTTTTATTGTTCAATCCACATTGATTAATGTAACTCTGTCAAAAATTAAATATATTAACTGGATTATCTGTGCTATAGCTTTTGGCCAAAACACGATTACAAAAATGGAGAAACAAGTAATTAGCCCGTTTCGTACTCCAGTTATACAATCACAATCACTTCGCTAAAGGTCAAAATATGCAAATCGCAGTTAATTTCTTAAGTTGTTAATTTAATGGCACTTAAGTGTGTATTTTGAATATTTTCTAAACATTTAATTCGTCTACATCGACCCTAATTAAAATGTCACTCAATAAAAATAAAAACGGTTCCATAATTATAGAACGTACAAACTATGTGACGAAAAATTGTAAACAAACAAAATAACATGACACCCACACGTAATATTATGCGGTGATTATATGGCGCTTAACTACAATCATCGTTCCAATAGAAAAAATACAAAATAAGTACCTAACTACTGCGTAACTAACCTACTTTTCATAACAATTCGTAATTATAAAGCACACGATAAGTTTTTAATAAACGTTTTGAAAAAAAAATCTTTAATTGGTGAAATCGACTAAAATAACATGTTAACAATCAATTTTAACTAACTATTATGTTGAAAACTAATCGGACGGCTATAAAGAACTCGATAAAATTACAAAAGAAATCTATAAAATGATTAAAATTTCTAATCGTGCCAATTAGGTGAATTTATGGTTTCACTTATAACAACCGCGTTTTACGGGTTATAAGTTTATAAAAGCAGTCTCAGAGTGCGTGAGGAAATACACTTTTTATCCTTATTTTTACAATGTAACGCTATTGAGCTATTATTCTCTTGATAAACGTGGAAGATGCTGCCTCGCTGACAAGACGCGGCCCGGTAAGCGCTCAATGAACGTTTAAAAACAATAACGATTGAATCTAATAGCGCGTTAATTTCCACGTGAGAGGTTATGTTATATTTATGTTATTTTCTCATGAGTGTTGCCGCAGTTTGCACTGTTATTAGTACAAACAATGAAGCAGGATTAAAAATGCTGTCTATTTCATTTCAATCCTTTAGTTTAGAGGGTTAATGCCTGAGAAGCTTTACATTCGATACGCTCACGCCTTTATTATTCTTGTGAAATATATTTGGGACCAGAGTTAAAAAGATTCTAATAAAACAGGGCCCTAATCAGAGCGGATTATTTTCTAACAATAATTAATTGTTACAAAAGCCATCCAAGATGGCGTTTAGGAAATATAAATTCGAATTTGGACTGGTAATTCTATACGATTCGAATTTAGAATTAAGCGCGCGCGACGCTACGGCGCGCACATAAGTGCCCCTACACACGTACCCACACAAAGCACCGCACACACCCCAATGCTCATAATTTGCTGACAAGAAAACAAAAAAGGAAAAAACTCGGCACCCGTTCTAATTAGGTCGTCGAGTGAGAACAGGGCGTTCGTCAGCACAATAATAATTAACACTGGCTGTAATGAAGCGTACCATAAAAACTAATTGGAGACCCTACGATCGTTGTGTCGCGAGGGTGAGAGAGAATATCTCTACGATTTCGATAGGTTCGACTTTTGTTCATTCTCCTCTATTCATTCGTGGCACGAAAATTAAATCATAATCAAGCCAGCGTTACTTTATTATCTGCATCATACCTACAGAGTACTTTTAATCAACTTGAATCAAATCAATTAATCAACGTGGTTGGCGACGCAGTAATTTTAATTAGAATCTTCTTAATGTATTTATTATGCATAAATTATTCTGCGCTAATGGTTACATGCGGTCAATTATTCAAAAATGCACTAAGTAATAAAAGTCTAGATGTCAACAAAGAATGATGGAAGCACAATAATTACCGGCAATAACAATTCCATTTTAAAAAGCACGCTGTATTCAAAAACATTACATTAGCTTAGTCACGACGAAAAAAAAAACTAAACATCAAAATGTAATCGATCAAAGCTAGCTAATGCAGTAAACATTCAGCCAGCGAGTATTTTAAATCGAAAAGCTGACGCGAACTGCCGTCTATCAGCTAGTTGAAAAGGGAAATCAGTCAATAATGCACTAATTTCCCCTCCTTAATGGCGCAGTCCGGCCCTTTACTCAGACACTATTACGACAGCAAGTTAGTGTTTAATGTAATAACTTGGTACACACTAGGAACATTTTCATGTAAAGACTTTAAACTTTTACGAGTTTCAAGGCTCGTTACGAATTCTTATTTGATGGTACTTTTGTAATTATTTTAAGTGATAATTGCTGTAAAATTGGCACTTAGTTTTAGTTTTTTAATGAGAAAAATGGGAGCTTGTTTCATTGCAACATTTGCAAGTTATAATTTGTTGGCGCACTTATGTATAACAATAATTAATATTTATAAATAAATAACACCTTATCTCAGATAGTTACATCTTTTATTAGCGATGACTTAACTATGATTACCATAGTTAAATCAATCTAACGATTCTTCTACAAGTAGGTAAGTGCCTTGGGTATCTTAATATTTCTCTTTAATAATATTAATTATTAATTTATTTAACTATATAACAATATTAACATTATCATATCATATCATCAGTATCACACTTGACTTGTAATATACATTGTCATGATTTTTTAGTTGTGACTGACATATCCATTTTATCGGAACGTTAAAAAAAAAAGCATTAAAACGTAGAAATAATCATGAAAAACCTAGTAGCTTCGTTTGTTCACTTAATAGTACTTCACTAATTGGACTTAAAACATTACAGTTCTTCAAAGTCAAGCCTAACAATTAAGTTATAGCAAAAGACAATTAAATGACCAACAATTGTTAGTAGACTTTGAGTACTTATGTGCAATAGTTACCTCAACTGCTAGTCAAACACACATGCCATTTTCATTTGACATGTCCGTACAAATACCACATTATTGAACGAGCTGTCAAAACGTCTTACGATATGCGATAGGCTGTAATTATAGCCTTATGATAAATACTTAGTTAATAGCCGGAATAAGGTAGAAAGTTGAATAGGAAAATTGCTAAATGGTACTGCTGTTTAAAATCGAGAGTCGTGCTTGTCTTTTGCATAAGTAATTTGTATTAATTGAGGTTTTATGCGGTAGAATCATAATTTAAATTTAATTTATGAGAGATTCGCCTTGATATTCCTGCTGGAAAATAATGACTTTTTTAAAAACATTAACATTTTTTTTCATCAACACTTTTTCTTTTGTAGGTTTGTGGAAAGTCACCTTTAGTTTTTTTTAATCTACATTTTCCGTTATCTGTCGAAATTATATTAAAATGTAACTTTTAAACAGTAACCACAAGGCCATTATAATTATGCCTTACTTTAAAATTTTACTTATCATGTAGTAATCGCAGTGTATTAGGCGCCTTACACATTGCCTACTAATACCCACGTAAGTGGAAGGCCCAATTATTTCTCCATTAGAACTTTTACTGGAAAGAAATTGCCTATTTGGATTATTAAAAAGCAGGGTTTGGTAACGATATTTGAGTTTTGTGTCGGTTTCATTAGTTCCAATACTTAGTCGTATCTATCTATAATATACGAGTACTAGTGGTAGCCCACTGGTCGAAATTATACCCCCTCTAGTTACAATCTATCTATAGTACTTACTAATTCCATGAGTACACTAATTCCAAGCTAATTTTTTTTTTTTTTTAAAACATTGCCCCACACTAGGAATTACTCCTGTATTGTGGGTGCGTGTACAAACATTTAAACTCACATACACAAACAGCCAGACCCGGAACAACTACTTGCTGGTCATACAAATATTTGTTCCGTAAGGGAATCGAACCCGCGACACGCGCAGCAGTCAATCGCTTAACCACTGCGCCAACCGTGCCGTCACTACTATACGTCTATTCAATCGTAAATCGTCAATTAGTAAGTACTTTATAATACGTCAGTATTATAAAGTTACTTACTAATTCCATGCTCAAGCTGTCACTTCTGTCACATAACTATATTCAAGTCATGAGGCCCTATGTGTGTATGTGTCAAATGTATGGTAGTGTGTGTAATGTTTTTTTTTATTAATTTAATTCATTTCTAATGCATATTATATAAATATATTTGCTTTCTGCATTCCTTCTCCATAAAAACTTTAACTGTGCCAGATTTCATTCTCCTCCGTTCACGTATATTTTTTGTAAAAAGGGGTACACGTTTTAGGCTGCCTCTCCACCGGAGCGGAGCGAGACTGCGGAGCGGAGGAACGGAGAAATATTAACCAATAGAATTGCAAATCCCTGTCCACTTGCAATCCTATTGGTCAATATTTCTCCGTTTCTCCGCTCCGCAGCCTCGCTCAGCTTTAGGTAGAGATTACAGGCGTTATGTTATGTATAAAATTATGTATGTATTCCCAAAAAGAAATCCCTTCAAGGCGACGAGCTTCCCAGTTTTATTCCCGACATAACGCGTCAGAAACAATAAGAAAAACATATAGAAAGAAATATAAGCATCAATTAAAGCCACAGTTCACAATTAAAATAATGGCTGTCACACCTATAAGACAATTAGTTTGTAGGAAATAAATTCTATGTTTTGGTCGCAGTCCACCGTGCTTAATTAGAGCTAATCAAAAAAACTTAATTTACCATAATGGTACGTAATAGCTGTTTTAACGCGGTCTCCTGATACGTTGATAATTATAATGTATGCTAATTATACGAGGTTTGTTGTGTCATGCTAGTTTCTTTGCGGAACATTTACTACGAAATTTTAAGTAATTACACCATTTTATTTTTCATTTACTTTATGACAATTATCGAAACCTATTTTAAATGAAAATTCTGGGGAAAATTGTGTGGAAAATGTGACGTTTAATGACGATTTGGTTTTCTAAACTAATATTATATTATATTTTGTTTGTTTGTTTGTTACGCTTTCACGCTAAAACGGCTGAACGGTAAAATTGTAAATTTGATTAATTGGAGTCAGAACCGGAGTCGGAACCAGAGTCGGAGGCGGAGGTAGAACAAATATGTGTTCAGGGTCCTTCTTTCCTTGAATAAGTTTTCTCACAAATATTACAATTAGCTACAAGCCGGGCGACAAGTTCAAACGTTATCGGAGCCAAAGTCGGAGTCGGAGGAGTAAAAGTAATCGGAAGTTCCAACCATTCGGAGTCGGAATTGAAGCTCCGTAACAACTCTGGTTAGGACATAGTATTTGATACAATAGTTTAAATATTTCTTTGTGCCATTCGATTCCCTGCATTGATAATATCCAAGTCTTTGGACTATCATCCTGCGTGGACAAAAACGGGGAACAGAATTTTAACGCGGAAATGGACAAATTCCTTACCTATAACAGCCACTTCCCTTAGATCGTCCTTAATTAACATTGTATAAGAATTCTAAATTAGGCGTTTGTATACAAACATCAAAAAATCTATAGTAAAGTATTAATTTTCTCTAAAATTTACGTTCTCAACGAAAAATAAATAAGAAAACAGTGTATAATTTACCGCACTTTGGTAAACATTTAAATAACTACGCGATAATGGCGCTGTGACGTAGTTCGTGTAAACAGCGGTGGCAGTTACTACGTTCTGCCACGAGCGACGTTGAGTGAAGTAAAAGAATTGTTGTTGTTGCCAAGTTTCCTCGTGTTTAAGTAGGGATTCTATTCTCGACACCTTTGCTTTGGAACTTTATTTTCCCTGTTTATTTTGAGAGATTTTACGTTTTTTAGGGTTCCGTAGTTAACAAGGAACCCTTATAGTTTCACCATGTCCATCTGTCTGTCCCCGGCTTTGCTCAGAGACTCTTAGTTTGGATAGGCCGTTCAAAAATATTGCGGGTCTGTGAAAACCATTTTTCGATTCAGGGGTCCGTTTGCTTTTCGTTGTGCTATTTTTTGTTAGAGTCAAGTGCGTAAATGTGAAAAAAATCATGGCAGTGTAGCGGCATCAACATCGCCACATACGAACTACACGTCACACTGACGTCACGCAAAATCCTGCATCGCGCAATTAGAGTTTACCGCGCGACTAGCATCCCGACATCAACCGTCGGGCAGTTGCCCACCAGACACGACACCCGTCTGGTCGGAGGATCCTTCCTTTTCTATAGAGGATGAGTGAACTTTACACCCTGTTCCTCATACCTCCAAAGCAGTAGTATATACCTACAGTGAAATTAAAAGGAAAAAGCTATCACAGCTAAAACAAGTAGGCTTTACAAGTTAACGAGTTGACTATTGTCAACCAACTTAAGTTTGCAGTTGGAGAATTAACCGTGGATGTTTTTCAACTAGAATGTTAAGTATGTTTTATGGATAAATTAATCCCGGAACCCTTCATTGGGCGTGGTCCGACACGTACTTGGCCGGTTTTTTGTTTTTCTCTCAGAATTCCTAGGCTTTAGTATATAATAATAATAATAACAAGAAATTTAGTCACTTTTTCCATTGCACATAAATAAAACTATTAAGGCTCCTCCAGGCTGTTGCGGTATCGCGGGTGCGACAGGCAGCGATATAGAAATTGTGCTACTATAGATAGTGTCGCGTCGTGCCCGCGATATCACCCCAGTCTGCACGACCTTTATTCGGAACTGCCTCGTTGGTCTAGTAGTTGCAACCGCTACTACTGAGTACGACGTTCTGGGTTCGATTGCTAGATCGAGCAAAGTGTTATATTAGGTTATTCGGAATTTCTCAGTAGCAGCTCGGAGTCTGGATTTGACCCCGATTAATTGCAAATATTACATTGGCCTTAAACATAACTGGCTGAATGGGGGTGTACTATAGGTACAAATAATTTACAAACACAAATAATTTATTTTCTTTCAGAAGTTATGTACACACGGCTACACATCAAGCTGGAAATGTATACATGTCCAGTTTATGCTGACCTCTCATGGTACGGAAATCCTATACAATGCGAGATCAGCATATACTGGAAATGTATAGCTTGATGTGTAGCCTGTACTGCATCTAGTGGTTGAAGTGACCTTTTAGACAAAAATTGCCTGTGTTAGGACAAACACCTCTGCCTAACCCTTCGAAGACTACAAAGCGTGCTGTTATGTTCTGTTTTAATATACCTATTGTTTTTTCTGAGAACGTGTTTAATATGGACTCAAAATAAAGCAATAAAGTAAACATAATTAGTAAGACCACTAGCACAAATTAGTTTACACTGCCATTGACGCGATCGACAAACAACAATCGATTTAAGTCGACTAAAAAGAGATGCACTTAATTATATCGTTGTCCCTCTCTTCCACTGAACATCAAAGTTCATTGCACACCCTCTGAACTTAAAAAAAGAGTTTAATTTGCTTACCAACGACTTGCTATATCGTATAACTAGAGACTGGCAATTACGGCTAATGATAATAGCCTTTATTACTTATGTAGTTATGTCCATTATGTTATGTTGGCGTTTGGCGTATTGTGTACGTTACCGACTACTTGCGTTCAGACACTTGGGCTGTTAAGTTTTGTTGGTCGTCTTTTGTTGGAGTTCCTATAACGCACGTTATTCTTTGCGCACTTGGGTGAAAAAAGTGCGATACACGGCCTTTCTAAGATGTAATTGTTGTTTGTTACAAAAGTAGATCATTTCCACTCTGCAATCGGCATTTTGTTTTGTTTTGTTTGTTGTCATTTGCCAGTGTCTATTCTATTTTTTGTTAAATGGCTAGCAAAGCCGGTGTCGACTATTCTGCCAATGTCTAAAGTGAGATGGAAAACAAGTGTGCAATGTAAAAAAAAAAAACAATTAGGTATTAAAAAAAACGAATAAAACTCTTCGATTGATACAGTTGAATACAATGCAGATCTTGTTGGATTAGTACGGGACTGAAACAAACAAGTGTCGTAACACTCGTAACGCGTAATGTGTGTTGCCTTTGACCTGCCCTGACATCAAGCAATGGACGACATTTATTTATTTATTTATTTAACACTTTAAGCACACAAAATGTACAAAGGCGGACTTAATGCCATAGGCATTTTCTACCAGTCAACCTTTGGGTGATGCAGAGACAAGCAGTGGTAGGTGCAATAACGAAAATTGTGGAATAAATATTTATTTAAATTTATGGATATACATACATATACCTATTAAAAACTTTAAATATAATATATATACCTAATTATAAATAAATATAAGACCTTATAAATACACATAAATACACGAATATACCAACAAACCAAACAATCAATGGGAAAACATTACCGTTGTGATGATACTGCCAGCTTCTTACGAATGTGCTCGCGAACTTTAATTTTAAAGGATAATCGGTTGGTTGCGACATTGTCAATCTTTTAAAGTTTTGAATACTAGGCTTTTGGCTCATCATCATCATCATCATTTCAGCCGAAAGACGTCCACTGCTGGACTTAGGCCTCCCCCAAAAAGTGGGGGTTTGGCATAATCTCCACGCTTGGCAAGCGGGTTGGCGATCGCAGTATGGTTTTAAAAATGCATGAGAGAACGCTGCTGCCCATTTTCTAGTAAGTCCCTTAGTCGCCTTTTACTACACCCATGGGAAGAAATGGGATGGTGCTATTCTTTACTTCCGGCACCAAACGGAATTGGCTTCATTTTTCTTATTTTTATTACTGCATAATATTTACATAATTTAAAAGCTAATAAATAGTCTTCAAATAATAATAAATATGTACAAGTACCTATATTTTTGGCTACTCTGTATTAGTGTGTATATTGTTTATTTTTTGTTTAAATATATGGTGTCTTGTTTGTGCTTCTGCACAAACAAGACCATTTTTCTTTCTTTCTTTCTCTTTCTTCTAACATTTTGACCGTCACGCCACTTTATAACGTAACAAAAATTTAATGACGGTCAATATGTTACACATTTTTCGGTCTAGCTCTCATTAGCCAAGTTTACAAGAGCAAGAAGAACTGCATTCCGGGTATCTCACGACGCCTCACGACTTTTTTTTTTTTTCGAAAGTGTTTGCAAATAAGTTTTACGCTGACAATCCAATGAGGTAGATTGTAAGTTATCTAATTAGGATATTTTTATTGCATTATTTTACACAAATTATTCATTTTAATTTTAATAATGAAGCAGAATAGTAGGTACATTTTGATACAAGTGGAGAATGTTTTTGGTTACATTCGAGGCGGAATTAACACCCGAGCCGTAGGCGAGGTGGTTTTTGAGCCGAGAACTGCAATAACAAATGTCCACGTGTATCAAACGAAGTTTTTCAATACACTTTTGAAGAAATAAAATAAAATAACGAAAAATATTTTTTTCATGAATTATCAGGAAACTATGATTTAATTTTCTTTTTTTTTCCGAATAGAGATTTTAAGTATTCATAGAGGTGAATATAAACTACTAATAATGATAAATCATGAAATTATGAGCTAAGTAAAAATACTCATGTCACTGCATAGTGGGTAAACAGACTAGTTAGTAAAAAAATCGTAAGTAATAGATCATTAAGACTGATGCACTTACGCCCTTTGTGGAACTGTCGGCGCGCTCGCAGTATGAGACATTAAAGTCAATACGCGGACATACCCAGAGTAACAAATTAGCGCGGGTGGCAAAGGGGGTTCAACATTCGACGCTATTTACCATACGTGGGCCTACTATTTTCATGGTTTTTTTCGTCGAGTTTTTACGCCATTTTCCGTGGCCCCACCGGGCGACCGGCCCACGAGCGAAGCCTTCTTTTTTTAAATCAGTAAATTGCATATTTGAAAAACTACTGCACAGTGCACAGTCAGAGGGATGTCGATTGAACAGGTGTACTTAGTGAGTTTTGGCTGTTGACTCTTTACTTCGATGTGAATTTCGATTCGGTTTAATCGGTTCGCGTATATCGATAATCGAATCGTATTGACTTGGCTTTAAATATTGTACGAAATTCGAAAAAAACTCAAAAGTCGAAAAACAACTGATTAAATCTTAATATTATACAACATACCCCAGAATTAACGCACAACCTCTTAAGGGGTCATTGTACTCATCATTATGAACAACTTTTACTATGGGACCAAACCTAAAATCGCGAAAAAAAATCTGCTGTTCCCTAGATTTTGGCGAGTTATTCGAACATCTGGGAGGAACAGCTGATTTTTTTTCGTGATTTCAAGTATGGTCCCATAGTAAAAGTTGTTCATAATGATGAGTACAATGACCCCTTAAGAGGTTGTGCGTTAATTCTGGGACATGTTGTACATAATTCTGCTGTACGTGTGCTTGTCACCTAACTCCTAAATGGCTGGACCAATTTGTTTTAAATTTTGTATTTATATTTCAACGGATTCCTGGATGGTTTAAAAATACAATTGGACCCGGTAGGTGGCGCTGCTGTCGGTATAAAGCGGTACGAAGTTCACCGGGTCAGCTAGTAGGTAATATATAAATATTTAATGATTTATATCTAGATAGAGTGTCCCGCTGCAAAAGAACTAAAACAAATAGGCCAACTTTGTTATGCTGGTGTGCGTGACAGCTACGTCTTACAGTCGCGCCTCGTCTTTGTGCTGTCATTGTGTTAATCTGTCACAGTGACACAACTATACCTTCTCAATTTCATATTGAAACAGCATTAAATAACACCGGTTAATCACGCAAACAAAAATAAGAGAACTGTCACTACTGTATGTGTCTCAGTCAAATGTAAGACAGCATCCGCTCAACGGTAACGCCTCTACCTAGCTAAGTACTTATATTTATAATAAAATAAACAAAATTCTCAACATCAACCCACTTACAAAAAATAAAACTAAGATTAAACTAAATACATGGCTTCAAACACTGGATTACCCAGAGACAGAAAACTTTAATAATAATAATAAATTTATTTCATATAAGGTTAACAATGTATTTAATTAAAGAAATACATTGTTAACCCTTTTTCTCTCCTTATGTATTAGGCTTATATGAAATAAATTTATTATTATTATTAAAGTTTATTAAAGAACAACACTCGTGATAGTTTATTAGTAATGTAGGCAAACGAACTCTCAGATATTATAACCCAAAGTCCACTCACCAAGCACAATCACTCACACACACTAACATAATACCACACACTCACACATACACACAAAACACAACAAAAATACACACACACGCGCACACAAACTACTCAAGAGCATGCACTAAATTCCTTAATTCATAGTTTTAATTTTACGTTAATTTAATATTTTTTTGCATACTATTGTTATTGTTCCAAAACCAGGGGAAGACACTGACTCCTGTAACACAGGTACCACCTAGCTCAGGAGTCAGGGCTTCAAATTAAAATGTAACTCCTTAATTAATGTCAATAAAACATTTTTTATTTATTTAATCTAGTGTGCGTGCATTTTGCAGCCCACTGTTAGACGCAATTTTTTTGACGAGTTCATAGCTTTGACTGTCTATCTAGACATATATAAATCTTTGATATTAACTATGTTATGTAAATAACACAAGAATGGTGTATAAGTTCCTACATAACTATTGAAAGCATTCAATGATTTCTAAAACGCACTATAATTTCTTTTGTCTTAACATTACAAAAGCATCATAATTATGAACGCACTAATTGCGTCGTCGATCAAAATTTTAAATAGAACATAACAATGGTAGATTGAAAAATGTAAATTTAGACGATTATGTCTGAACAATCGAGTGTGAGTTGAATCGAGTCGAGTGCCCACGCGCCGCTCAGTGGGGGTTGGGTTGATTCAATATCGGTATCCCTGTGACGTCAGTTAAGTGTCGGAAACCTGAGTGTTACCGAGTATTGTGTGAAAAAATAAACAGTGAGCTTATACGTTTAATAATTCGTATTACATATTCATCTATATCTATACTTAAAATACTTAGGCCCGTATTACAGAAGGTTACTCAATACTCAAGCATTACTTAAAACTAGATTCAAGCCATTTGATTGGTTGAAACTAGTTTTAAGTAATGCTTGAGTATTGAGTGACGTTCTGTAATACGGGACTTAGTAACCAAGTCGAAACTACCTACATACATCTACATGTACCTACTTACATTAAATATTTTTGAAAAAAATCTTTTTGTCCGTTTGTTTGGATGTATGTTCCGGATTGGCGCGAAAACTACTGAATAGATTCTGTTCCAATTTTATACAAATATTCCTTACAGCGGGGTGAGCACGGCCTACTGTGACATGACTTTAGTCACACATTTTATCACAGTTTGAGCGATAAAACTGTTTTGTCATAAAATGCTAGTACAAATTGACACATGATATAATTTATCATGTCTTGTCACAAACGTCTTGGGCAGCCCGTGTTCGGCCCGCTCGCGCTGGTCTGATCATCGAATAGGTTATATATTATCACGCTATTTGCTATGGAGACTTAGTTTACCGCAAGATTTAATTAGACAAGAAAAATTATAAAATATTGCAGATAGATACGGATTTAACCTCTGCAATGAATATCATCATGCTGTACCTACAAGGAGCTTAGCAGTCATTCTTGAGATGTATAAGAACGGCTATATTAGTCATATTGTCAACGAAGTAAACAGCCTAACGATTCCACGTTCGTACTGTTCGTGAGTTCCATCCTCAACAGATGATATTTTTTTGTGATTGTTTTTAATAATTTATTTTTTAAATATTACCTACTGTATGTTTTGGCTGCTAAGACCAAATCTACAAATGTAGTAAGTATACAGAGATTTTTTTTTAAAGCGTGGGTGTTATTTTAGAATATTCTGTTATCTTACAAGTCTTACGGCTTCCACGCGAATGAAGTCGCGGGCAGAAGCTAGTAAAATAATAAAGTACTTAGAAATTCTAGCAACTTTAACTTTCTGTATTGAAAGTATTAAAATTTCACTCTGATTACGTTATAAAATTTTGTTATTCTTTAAAACAGAAAATTACTCTTAGAAATTCCTTTTTAAAATTCAAAGGTTTTGTAAATTATTATCGCTCACATATACAGTACACAGCCATTACTCAAAAAATATGGAAATTCCGGAGTAAAAACTCCGCCCAAAAATAAAATAAAATAATTGAATCCATCAAATAAACTTCATTACACACACAATTATACCGGATACGGTGATAGCTACAAATATATCAATGTAGATAACATCGACTAAACTAATCGACTTTGTTATTAACAACGCTTAACTGCATAAACGTCCTAAGTACCAATAATACCAACCTATTATTGTTCTACTGCAGGGCTAAGACCTCTTTTCATACAGAGAAGACACGAGCGTTGATCAGTCCAGGTTTCCTTACGATGCCCTCCTTCACCGATGTCAGTATAATGCCAAAGATAAACTCAGAAAGAACATATAAATTGAAAAGTCTAATAGTAAAAAATCATAAGTACAAAACGAAACGAAAATCCAAAAAGTACCTAAGTTCAATCGACAATTCAAAACGTACCTAAGTACAACCGAAAATTCAAAAAGTACCTTAGTACAATCGAAAATTCAAAAAGTACCCAAGTACAATTGAAAATTCAAAAAGTACCTTAGTACAATCGAAAATTCAAAAAGTACCCAAGTACAATCGAAAATTCAAAACGTACCTAAGTACAATCGAAAATTCAAAAAGTACCTTAGTACAATCGAAAATTCAAAAAGTACCCAAGTACAATCGAAAATTCAAAAAGTAGATATGTGAAAATTCAAAATGTAGGTACTAGACAGAAACATTACGATCGTTGATCACATCTGTAATCCTGTTACAGAGCGATAAATGAAACGTAATTGAAAGGAAATTACGCAATAAATGGGAGGTTATTATTGAATTTAATGTTAAATTAATCGTAAGCCCCTTTCTAACCATCTGTCGTGTGTACCCCCCACTGAACAACCGTTTTATATTTTCGAGATGTACTCTCGATGTAACAATGAATTTGATTATTTTGTTATTGAGTGCTTTTCTATAATAATTGAACTGTTTCAAGAGTTCCGCAAGAGTTTGAAGGTTTAGCTTCCCTGGACCTTATTTGGGGTTAGCCTCGATTGTTGTTAACCAGATCAGGCTCTAAAAGAGTTGTAAGCTGCTCAAAACTTCAGCTAAGAAAAATCTCTATCTCTAGATGGAGGCACAATGAGTAAATTAGTTTTGAGCTGAATAGTTTGAGTTACGAATGAGACAAACTAAGATTTGGAACCAAAGTGGTAGACTCTTTTGAAGCAAAACAAGTAATCAATGCAAGGAAGAATGTAGAAAAAAATGTACCATAATCTCTACAAAGTTAAAATTTGAATTTATACAAACGTCTAAAAAGCAACCGAGTGGTCGCAAAGCATTTGACGGAACAATCACAGATACAATGTCGACCGTCGAGTCGAGCGCAGTGTTCGACACCGGTCAGCGTGTATTGGGCAGTCCGCGACACCCGAGAATGTGTCTGCATAATACATCGCTGTACGCTGTTGCTGTACGTTGGACTTTAATTATATATCTGCTACAATTTCGCCTTTTTTTCGAGTATTTTTCACATTTCGCCCCCCTATACACCCCTGTTCACCCACTGCTGAACGGCCGCGGAAAAAACGCCTCGCGCATGTGTGTGTGACAGTGTATTGTTGCACTACAAACGACGCCTCGCGCCGCACGACACAAGAAAATACAGACCCGACTCAATAAACAAGACAATTAACATCTCCCAAGTAATGAATAGCAAAATTGTCGTAATAAAAATACACTTTTAATGCAATTAAGCTTGTAGAACACGGCAGGAGAGGCCGATAAGCCGCGCTCAACTTTTCCTGTAACAGGCTGTTATTTCACGATTTAAAATCGGTTCTCAACCCGTTAATGACGCGAGGTACAAGTGCAGATCGGCGGCTCCGTTCGGCCGCGGACCAATCTATTTAATAACCCCCGTCGGTGACACCCCACCCGGCGGCCATCGCCAATTTTCGCCCCCTCGGCCCCCTCTGGCCCCCTAGCACCCGCCCTGAAAAAAATCCGGAGCGTTTTAAAATTAATGAGTAAAAATCTACACACACACCCGAGCGGACAATGCGACGCGTGTGTGCGCGAACGCCCGATAATGACCCGCGCTTTGCCGCCCAAATGAGGACGCCATACAATCACATGTTTCTTCCGTCGATCAGAGGGCCCCGGATCACATTTCCACGTTGCGCGCATCTACTACCCCAGATGCGACTAGAAAACCGTTAGCGCGACCGGTGCCCGTTTCAGACGGAATCCGTGATCGCCTAGCCTTTTCCATTAGGACCAACTATCCGAGAAAAAAATGGAGTACAAATTGAAATTTCGCTGGTTCGGGCGCTAATTCAGAGCGAAACGGCGCCGCGACGCGAAACGAACGCAGTTAGATAACATTTGTAGAGGCGAGGGGGGACGGGTGTCACCCCTACGCAACGCCGTTTTTATTTTGGCCGGCCCTTGCCCCCTTACCCCCTTCGTTCGTCCAACTTCATCTGAATAATTACTGATTTTTTCCGTGTACCGCTGATTATTCCGAATGTTACTTGTTGATGATAATTTTTTTTTTCAACTTTTTTCATTAGTCAGCGCCCGGTGGAGTTTTGATTGTGCTTTTAAGCTTTTTGTATTCAATTTGTTCCCAATGTTTATGTGTTCCAATATAGAATGTATGAAATAAATTGTATTTGTTTATTCTGTTTCAATTTAAAATAACTGCCGTGTGTTTAGAGCTTTCAGCTGAAAAGCTCAAAATTACATTTGTTTCCTTCACGTAGACATAAAAGTTAACTTAACAGTAACTATTCGTAAAACAGACATCTATTCCAAAAGCATGTCGACCCCCAATTGATTTAAAATAAACACCAACAATTGTATCAAAGTATTCAACCTACCTACTCTCAACAAAGCCCCTATGGTATACCCGACTGCACGCGTAGTAAACGAATAAAAAAAAGGTTACCTGCATTTAACTAACAAAATAGAAATTCCCAAAGCACTAATCAATACAACAACTAACAAAATATCTCTAGGGATTTCCTTTGACTTAACTTAAGAAATCATAAAGAGCTAATTAACTAAAGATACGTAACTATCTACCTACTTAAAAAAATCAATAAGTCCAATAATCAAATCAAAATGTCTCAAGATGAAAAGTTAGATCACAAATCAAACGCTAACGAATGAAATTCAGATCAAGTTAACTGAAAGAGAATTTGCACGAGACACGTGCTGAAAGCTCTAAAGAAATACGAATAAAAAAACTAATCGAAAACTTTAATTATCATGCTTATTCGACAAGTGACAAGTCGGACCGATGCCGATCGCTTTGGCAAGGATTTCGGTGGGACCACCCAACGCCCCGCGGGGCCGCATTTTTTCCACCCACCACCGAAGGGGTTGATTTTTTAAACTGATGACGCGCTTTCATTCCGCGCTGTGCAACTTGGCCGCGCGGCTGTATGTGTTACCGGCCGTTGATAAATAAATTTAAAAAAAGAAAAACGTGAACGCTTTGTCGATAGTGCGCGGCGTTTCTTTTTCGCGGGCGTTATCTATGCTCTATTTTCCGTTCTAAATACAACTTTTTTATAGTAAAGAAAAAGTTTTTCGCGCGTTCGGATAACCGTATGTGGATGGAATATTTTTTAAATAGAACGATCGTCACATATTTTGTTCGGGCGTTTGAAGTTTATCAAAGTTTTGGAAAAGTTCGCGTTCAGGCTGTTTCTGAGAATATTTAATGGATTTTCATTTAGTTTTTGATAAAGAAATGTTAGTTTTGTAGAGACAGTGATAGTGAAATTACCAGGCCTGGAGAGAATGACATTGTCCTTCGTGAGTAATAGAAAATAGTAATATTTATTTGATTTTAAAGATAAGAAAGTATTTATTTTTCATATTCTTAAAAATGTGTTGTAAATTTTTATTCTGAAAAATAAATGGAAACTATAAAACATCGCTTATAATTATGAACGCTGTAAGGCATAATCTAAACCATGATTTAATTGCCTTAACCAGTTTTTACAACGGCTTTTTAATAAAACCTTGTTGCAATGTTTAAAACATTTCACTTAGTTAACTTTCAAGCAGTCAAAAGACCATAGAATTATTTTTCTAACATATTTTTAGCTGGAAACATGTGAATAAGAGAGTCGTAGTAATTGTAACACTACTGACCGGCTATAATTATTACAAATTAAATAATTATTATTCAAGGCGTTTCCTTACAGTTATATTTTAATAGTAGTTAATAATTAAAAGTCAAGTAGCCTGACCTTATTCCGTACTTATAATAATTATTATTGCAATATAAATAGTTTATGACTTTACAAGCTGCACAATGGTTTATATGAGAATCGAATAAAAGATGGTTTCCTTAATTAAAATATTAATAGCAGTCAGTGTATGAACGTATTTATTTTGAGGTAATAAAATTTTATTCATGTTCTGGTTTTTTACATTATTTTGTGGTCCTTTTTCCTTGTTAAATTACCTGTAGATACTTACTTTATGTTCGGTTGTGATATTGTAAAGCTTTTAAAAATAGATCATCGAAAACCTTTTTTTTGAGAAGAAAACTACCGCGAGACATCTCTCATTCACCCCCCCCCTCCCACCTATTGGGGTAGGCCTATGTCCAGCAGTGGACGTCTTTCGGCTGGATAGACGGCGATTATGAACCACTCGCTAGTAAAGAAACATAGAATATTAAAAAAAAACACTTAATGTAAAGTTAATTTTTTTATCCCAGATAGTAATTTGACAGTTCAAATCTTTGTTGTTGTTATTTTTTTTCAATTTGGAGTTTGACAGTCGTATTGCTATGTCAGATTAGGTACTAACTGGGACTCAAGATCTGGGATTAAAAACTAACTATAAAATACGATGAAAGAAAAAACCTTGAGGAAACCTGGACTTAGTGACTTTCAGTGATCAATCATGGTGACCAATGATTGTCACTTCGCTGTAGCCTCAAGAACCTTTATGACGGCTGTGAAAAAGCAGGATAGTATTACAATAAATTCAAGTTTTTAATTTGTGCAGCGCAATTAGTCAAAATTGCTAACATAAAACCAAAATGTCTTACCAAAGCCGCCGATAATTAGAAACAAACTTGATGAACCATAAATGGCGATACGCTCACCCTTAATTACGTTCAGACCTAACCCCGTCATAGACAAACGGAGGGAGAATAATAACCCTCCGTCCTAGGTAGTACCGTAAATTTGCGCTATGGCGCGGCTGCATTAAACAAAAAACCGGCCAAGTGCATGTCGGACCACGCACAATGAAGGGTTCCGTAGTTGGGATGAATTTATCCCAAAAACAAACTTAACATTGTAGTTGAAAAACATGCTCTCCCATACATTGATATACGTTACGGTCAATTCTCCAACTGCAAATTTAAGTTGGTCGACTATTACTCGTTAACTTGTGAAGCCTACTTAGCTGTGATAGTTTTCCTTTTAATTTCGTTATATATACTATTGCCATGATTTTTTTCACATATCCAAAACCAACCATTTAGCTGGCAGGGGGGGGGGACACTTGACTCTAACAAAAACTAGCACTTTAAAGCTTAATATTACGCAAACGGATCCCTTAATTGAAAAATGGTTTGCCAAATCCACAATATTTTTGAACGGCCTATCCAACGATACCCCACACCATGGAATAGACGAGAAAAAAAAATATCATCCCCATTTCACGTGTACGGGAGGTACCCTAAAAAAAAATGTTTTTCATAATTTTATTTTACAATTTTTTTAGCATGATTAATATGTATACCCATGCCAAATTACAGCTTTCTAGGACTAAGCGTCTCTGAGCTAAGCTGGCGACAGACGGACGGACGGACAGACAGACAGACAGACAGACAGACAGACAGACAGACAGACAGACGGACATGGCGAAACTATAAGGGTTCCTTGTTTACTACTGAACCCTAAAAACGCGAAATAAGTACACGTCCACACTTCATACACATTGGAGTTGTATAGTTTATTGAAAAATAGTCACTGCAAAACATCATTTAAACTCAAACTCAAAGCATTTATTTCAATTAAAACATTTACAGGCTTTTGAATTGTCAAAAAGTCGGTCAGTTACAAATATGAAGCTTGTTGCCCATTCCAAATAGTAGGTTCCTATGGAGAAGAACGGGCAAGAAACTCCACGGACACTCTTTTAAATTAAAATATTGATACAAAGTATTGGTTACATCATTCATATTGAAATTATACATGTGAGCACGATGCAAAACGTCCGTGATAAAAAGATTAAAAACAAAAAAAAAACAATTCGTATCTAAAATAATTAAAAATAAGCCGTGGCAGCTAAGAGATTTTAAACTTTTAAGTAGTACTAGCTCAATCTATCAATATCCTAACTAATCACACTAATATTATTATAAAAGCAAAAGTTTGTGACTGTGTGTGTGTGTTTGTTACTTCTTCACGCTCAAACGGCTGGACCTATTTTGATAAAGTTTTGTTTGGAGGTAGCTGACACCCTGGATTAACATATAGCCTACTTTTTATCCCGATATTCCCACCAAACCGCGGGGCGCAGCTAGTATTATAAATGCGAAAGTGAGTTTGTTTGTTTATTACGCTTTCACGCTAAAACGGCTGAACAGATTTAGATGAAATTTGGCACATGAGTAGCCATGATCTGGATTAGGGCATGGAATACTTTCTATCCTGATATTCCCGCGGGGTCAAGACTTATGGCAGATGATACCGCGTGGCACAGCTAGTAATCTATAATCCCCAATACTAAAGATAAACTTAAAAACTCTAACCTAAAAAAGCACACATTTTTTCGACCTTTTATCTACCATTTTTAAAGTCAAAACTAACATGAATGAAACTCACAATCTGTGCATAAAACGGCAGATTGATATTTTAACAGCTTTCACCAAATTGAGCAGTGAAGAGCAGTGGTGGCCCAATGGTAACGGCATCAACTTACGAGTTTGGTCTTGGGTTCGATCCCAGACAGGAGCTTTACTTTGTGTAGATTCTTTCATCACCACTGCTCTCAAAATGATGAAAGAAAACATCGTGAGGAAACTGGCATGTCCTAGAATCAAAAAATTTGAAGACATGTGACATCTGCACCCGCACTGGGCCCGCGTGGTAGATTATAGCCTCTTGAAGAGACGAGGCCTGTGTCCCAGCAGTGGGTCTTATAGGCTAATTACCAAATTGCGTAAGCCAATTAGTGCTCGTAGACTTAGGTAGTTCTTTTTATTTTCCGGTGATAATAAACGTCGTACCATTTACAACATTATTTTTAGTATAAGCGAAACCTGAATATACTCGTAGTTTATTCAGAATAAGGAACTGAATTGATTTAAATTACACCATGTTATATTTTGTCCCAAAAATATTTAAGTGTGATGGAAAATGTTATCACCATTTAATTACTTACAATACAATCGCCGTACGGTTAGGTACCAGCTGCCAAATTATTATCAATGAGCGCGACACTGGAGGCGCGGGGGCGCCGTTAGCATGTTTTTGTACGGACAACCCGGTAACATAACAACCTTATAACTTTGTGATTTTTCATGATACAGTTTTGAAATTTTGTCATGGGTTCTTTACATAAAAATACTAGACACATGTTTCGGGTTTCTCATATACTAAAACTAATATTGTATACTACGCAAAATCATCTTCTGTTGCTACGAAGTCCCATATATTTTCCCATAAGTTGAATATAACTAATTGATGTGAATAAGTAGTTCTAAATAGGAGGACACTGTCATAGCTATGTTACAATTTCTATAAGTAGTCACCAAAATGGATATGTATGCAGGCCTGACCTGTAACAGATTTGTGGTCATGTTGTGTCAAGTGTTTGACATGGCACGATTCTGTTCTGAAAAGTTACGCCTGCAATTTGAATTAATATAATAAAGATTTCTCTGTACCTATGATAAGAGAATGTTTTCTTATGTGGAACAATTTCAGTCTGGTATCAATAAAACAAGTGTATTACTTGCCTGCATACCAAACTGTTTTGTCGACTGTGCGTACGGATCATCGCACTGCGTTGTTGCAATTCCTATACGAGGATAATTAAATTGACGATGATATATTGATACAGTATTTCATTAAGAATCTTACCAAAAGTTTGTGTTTCTACCAAAGCATACCATCTAACCATTCTCTTCTTCCCCAGGCGGAGTCAGACCGGGAGAGCGGCGCGAGCTCGCCGGAGGGAGGGGCGACGCGGGCGCAGCTAGCCGAGCCGCGCACCCCTTCACCCCGCGCGCGCACTCCGCACCAGCAGCCACATCTGAATGGCTCCAGTGAGTTCGTACTACATTCTTTTATCACCTTATTAAAATACATATTTAGTGGTTTAGTTGGCGCATTTTTGGAGGAAATTGAAGATAACAGTAGTAGTGGAATACCTTCTAGCAAATGCAATCAAGTTAATATTTTAGGAGCTTCATCTGAATCTGTACCTCTTCAATCGAAAAATGCGTCAGCATTAGCCAGTATTAAGAAAGGTAGCGTTATAATTCTGCTCTCATCTAGGATCCTTATATTGTTGCCTTGCAATACATTTTCAAGAAGAACAGCCCAGTTGTTTGCAGTTTTTGTAACATTAATCTTAAATTAAAATACCTTTTGGAACATGAATGAACTTTAAACTTTAGATTTGATTGCTAACGATAGAAATTAAACCTTATTGTTCAATGTAAAGTAGGTATCTCAAATCAGAGGTCATTAGTGTTAACATTTCTAAAAACTGCCACCCAAAAGATTAAACCCAACCTTATCTAAATCGTCGAAATCAATATCAAAATCACCATCACTATTATGTTTTACTTCCTTTATGTCTATCTTAATAATACCATATTATATAAATTCATCCGTAATTATTGCGACCACACGTTTTTCAATGAATATCAAAGTGAAAGAGTCTAAAGTCGATAAAATTTCAAACAGCTATTAGCTTCTTTACGAAATTCATTGAGATATAACATCGAGCAATACAAAGTAATGACGACATAATATTTTATGTTGAAGCTTTATTGTTATGTGAATGATGAATGAAGCAAAGAAGCGAATGCATATCTATACAAAGTCAAAAACACAATAGTTTAAAACAAAGTAGGTAGCTTTTCGTGTCTGACCGCTAATATCTTCTAAATTACAGAATGAAGTTTTATACAGTTTTCACCAACATTTAGAGCATTTATTCTGGAAGTTTTAAGTGAAATCGATTAAATCGAAATTTAAAGAAATCTCGATGATTTTACATGTCGGCTGGCACCCGTGGGAAGTAGAGGCGAATCGCTCAAGTTATCAAAATATAATAGGCCCGTTTTGACATTTAACTTGAATATCAAAACGGGCCTATTATATTTTGACAAGTATAGTTAAAGTATAAACTCCAGAAATATTTCCTTAAGAGTTAAGATAAATATCTTTTAGCAACTAATAACGAAACAGTAATTTAAACTTCATTCTTCCAATACCTTTCTTAACTTAATTCTTACAATACCGCAAACAATTAAGGACCTCCTCGAAGAGAACCCTGTAGACCAACTCAAATACCTCATCTTCATATAATCATTGCGCCATCCTTGTCCACAGTGGCGTCAATGTTCCAAAACCTGCAGAACCTGGCGAATATGCAACAGAACATGCCGCCGATGTCGCAACAGCTACAGCAACAGATGTCGCAACAAATGTCGCAACTTGCCGCCAATCTTCAAGGCTTGTCCTCTATGCCCTCCAATCCTGTCATCAATTCGCCTTTGAATTTGAGCGTCAGTGCACCTGGTAAGAAAATAAGATAAATTAATTAATTATTTCCCCATTTTTTGCCGACGTCAAATATTTAGGAAGCTTTAATTTTAATATTTCATTCCTAGCACACAATATCTATCAAAAACTCATGTCATTTTACGTTTGCGAATGATACAGTCGTAACAGAAACGCTAGGTTTAGACAAAAAGGTAATGCTGTATTTTTAGTTTTAGATAGCACTTACAAACTATAAAAGAAGTAGGAGTAGGTAGATAACAACATAGCAGTGATAGCCTAGTGATGTGACCGACTGCCAAGTCATAGGTCTCGAGTACGATGAACCCAAGGCACGCACCTCCCCCCTGCCAGGGTTTCGAGTTTGTCCGAAAGGGATATCGTGGCCCTGGCACACAGGCAAATGAAGGAACACGGGTGGGTTTTAGTCAGTAAAAGTCTGACACGCCCTCCCGCGCCGCCCAGAACGGGAGAAGTTATTTGATAATTTCCCGACCAGAAAAAAAAAAAAACAATAAAAAGGCACGCACCTCCGACTTTTCGGATTCGTGTGCGTATTGTATAATTATCACTTGCTTAAAACACCGTGAAGGAAAACATCGTGAGGAAACCGGCATGCCTGCGAGATCTTTTTCATCAGCATGTGAAGTCAAATCTGGTGCCTATGGGCGGCCTCAAAACTCTGACACCGGTTAGTCACAAATCAAACGACAAAAAAAAAACGAATATACTTAAATTGATTTAGTAGAGGCACCAATATACAACCTTGGGGAACGCCGCGAGTCATTCAAGAGTCAAGTGATTTTGTTAGTCATCATTTTGCTTACAAAACGGATAAATGTGGCTCTAACAAGGCTTTCTTAACTCCTCAAACACATAAACATATTTGTGCTGTAAAATGTTATCTTTAGGTAATTTTTGCATACAAATGTTTCTGTATAAACAAAATGCCCTGTGGGTGATAGATTACTTGTAGTAGTCGTCTATCGCCTAAAGGCATGGTAATAACCAGCTTCCGTTATTTTTTACTTGTATCATTATGAAGTTCATGAGAAGAACAAGAATGCCATACTTAATAACTACTAAGTTATTGATATATTCATAGAATAGGTAGCCCAATCGTTTAGTTGTAGTGGACATGACCTACGGTTTTCGAATCTACATTTATATTGCACTTGTATCGTGCATGATTAAACATCTGTCCGTTCCGTCACTTACGGTCTACTCCTCAACCAAAAACTCCAAATCCATGAAAGTTTACATTAAAGTGCTTTAGTTGGCCACTTTTGCCATTTTATGAAAACCAGATTGGACCTTACTTCACATTCGGATGTATTGCACTTGTAATATGCATTCAAGTTAGCGCTTTAAATTAAGTTGACCATCTATCCGTTCCGACACTCACCTATTCCAACCAAAAATCCTAATTCAAGAAAGTCTTCATTGAAGTGCTTTACTTAGTCACTTTTAGCAACGTTATGAAAATCAGATTTGACATCAGAGGGGTAAGTATGTAACACACTTTCAGTAGCAATGAGTTTCATTTTGACCAATCAAAAACATTTATTGCGATATTTACGTTGTTGCGCAGACGATTTTTTCGAACATACGAAGCAATGGATTAGCAATATACTTCAAAATCATTTACATTGTGATTGATAGTGTATTACGCAATTACGATGCAGGTTGACTATATGTCCATTCCGTCACTTACCTACTCCAACAAAAAGTTTTCAAATTCATAAAAAAACTGGTGATTTTTTGCTCCATAATGCATATCAGGGGGTCTAACTCTCTAAGTCCGTCAGCGAAGATACGGGCCCGGCCGAAAGTAGTTGATCCAACAAAACAAGTGACAAATTCAATTTTTGTAACGGGTAAATACATATTGGGATTAGGGACAACTGTCAAATCGTGTTGTTATTCATTCTTAGGTCAAGTCCTAAACTAATCTTATGCCCGTAACTTAGGCCGAAACTATGGATTTCGTAATTAGAGAGTAAACCCCTAGATTTGACCAATTTATTTCACTTTATTAAAGGTGATAAACTATTCATATCATATACCTAACATCAGGTTGACCATCTGTCCGTTCCGTAACTTATCTACGCCACCCAACAAAAAACTTACATCCATGAGATTTTCCATTAAAGTTGGTCACTTTTTGCCACTTTATGCAAAGCAGATTTTGTTATAGCATCATCATCACATCAAGATAAAACAAATATTCAAAACGCTACTAAACTTCGTTGACAGCGCAATATGCCACGTTAATGCAGGCAGAAATACAGACAATATTTTCCTATTTAAGCTAATATTATGCAATTGAAAGCGTCACCTCCAAAATTCGATTAACATTTTCAGAACATTAGCATTTCAAAACGTCTGATATTCTTCAACGGAGGGTATGCCTCTAATTAGACTGAATTAGACAGATTGGGATAATCAGAAATACACGGTTCGCGCATTAAAACTCTTAACTTCGAAATCACGTGAGCCGTAATTAGGTGATTACCGAATCCAATCGATTTAATGAATTCAAGATAGCGGCTTCACTCGCCCGCCCATTAAAGCTATGCCGTAATGGACGAAAAAACCTATTTAAATAATGAGTATAATTACATATTTTTTTCACGAACGCACGGATATTACGACTGTTGCGGTATCATTAAGAGTTTTATTGTCTTAATAGAGCTAATTATACATTTTTTTCGGTTCTTAATTGATGCGCCGTAGGAACGAACATTTATTACAAAATGTGAAATGTCATGGTATAAATGAATACGTTATGTTAATGCTGAGTTTAACGGGCTTGTAAGGCATGCAGATTATATTTTAGATTTTCTTTAGAGCCGTTTTGTTCGCAGTGAATTAGTTTTGGTCGGTTGCGTATGGGTTTTGTGTAATTTTCTATCATTGCTTTATATTCGGTAAGGTATAAAGCGGTCGGTAATAATTACAATATAATTTTATTGTTTAATAACTTAAGTAGAAAGTCGTCGGTCGATCCGCACGTTGCATGATCGTTTCTTCAATGCTAACACCATGACCGATGTATTAACGTAACGTTTAGTCATCGATAATCACATATTTTATTTTCCAAGTCTAATTTTTATTATAAGTTGATAAAAAACATAGTTTTACGAGATTTACATGTTTATCGATTTAGTATGAATTGGCGTACGTATTAAGGTGCTTATAAAAACATCGTGTCAAATTATCAACGCGCATTAAGTTGGTATTTTTTCTAGGATTATGTAGTAAAAATATGCATTAATATTCCACGATCATAATACGTGACTAAAGCTTGCAAAATGATACGGACAAAATGTTATTAAATACGTGTAGGTAACCACATTATAATAGAAAAAAACCCAATACGTTTACAAAACAATGGCTTTGTCTAATTTTAACGAAACTCAATCAATTATGGCTGGCCAACATAATAATCATGGCAATAAAACGTGTTTAAGAACTATGTTTTTCACGATTATAAAAATATAAACTTACACATTAGAAGCACCAAATAGTGAACAAAACGAAAAAAATAACAAAAGTGACGGTCAAACTACCCCAAGTTTTAGTAGCCATACTACATGACTACTAAAACTTACTGTACTAAGTTATCCCTATTTTTTCGTGACTGGCATGTCGCATGTCAACCTAGGAGGTGGCCGTCTGCTTAACCAGAATTTCCTGTGGGTTGTTCGTGCCTCAATAAATTAAGGCCTCCAGCCAGGGCATAAACTTATAAACTAAGCGACATATACGCGCTAAGGGCACCCCATGTGAGGTACAGACATCGGCTTCGGGCATCAAAGTTCATCATCAGCATTTGTCATTTCAGCCGAAAGACGTTCACTGCTGGACATAGGCCTCCCCCAAAAAGGGGGGGATTTGGAATAATCGCCACGCTTGGCAGGCGGGTTTGCGATCGCAGTATGGTTTTAAAAATGCATAGAGAACGCTGCTGCCCATTCTCTAGTAAGTCCCTTAGTCGCCTTTTACGACACCCATGGGAAGAAATGGGATGGTGCTATTCTATACGTCCGGCACCACACGGAAGTCAACATCAAAGTTAAGCTTTAACAAATAGGTATGGTTTAAGGAAACATTTCTATGCACAAATGAAGCTAGAGACATCTGAGAAAATGAAAATGTATTTGACTCAAACACATAGGTACCTACCTCATTATTCTCTTCCAACCATTATTTTTTGACACACCTTCTCATATAATTCTTTATCCCTCAAAGGTATGGGATCACCGAATCCCGTAGCCAACAACAATATGCTGCCACCTGCGATGCCGTCCCCCATGCCGCAACTCATTCTTGCCTCTGGACAGCTGGTGCAAGGCATACAGGGAGCCCAACTGCTCATACCAACTTCACAAGGTAAGGAACATGGTCACTATAAAGTTGAAAGAAAAAATACATTAGTTGCAACTAGACATTCCTCCTGTATTCTACTCCTGGCTCTTCATTATTATATTATTATTATAGGCCATCACTCCCCCTGTATGACATATGAGGTGACATATTTTGAGACATAACATAATGAGGTGACATATTTTGAGACATATTTATTTTTTATTTATTTAGAACACCTTAAATTTATCATTACAGGTTGCCCTAAATTACATATTTTGAGCCAAATAATATAATACGAAACATACGACATATATTATGAGGTGACATATTTTGAGACATATATTTATTTTTTATTTATTTAGAACACCTTAAATTTATCATTACAGGTTGCCCTAAATTACATATTTTGAGCCAAATAATATAATACGAAACATACGACATATATTATGAGGTGACATATTTTGAGACATATATTTATTTTTTATTTATTTAGAACACCTTAAATTTATCATTACAGGTTGCCCTAAATTACATATTTTGAGCCAAATAATATAATACGAAACATACGACATATATTATGAGGTGACATATTTCGAGACATATGACATTTAAGAGGAGACATATTTTTAGACATACTTATGACATGAAATATTTTGAGGCTATGTTATCGAATGGTCGACGTCCATCGAATGCAGTATAATTATACCATAGGTATAATATTGTATTAGTAAAGGATGAAAATGATAAAATAACCAATTTCAACGTTTACAGTAAAGGTTTGAACACCATTTCAAACCACAACTAATCTCATTTGCCATACGCTTTATAACCATGTCTAATAACATGTTTAAATCTAAAAGAAAGAGTTTTGTTAAGAATTTTTGTATGAATATAGACAGCTAAAGGCTCCCTTTAGATTTTGTACGTCTTCATCGTCATTATTTTCCATAGAGTAGGTTGCTTCGATAAACTTCTCAGTTAAATATTTTAACATTATCATCTCTCTACACAGGCATAGCAACACAGACGATCCTCACAATACCAGTCAACCACGTGAACTCCAACGACCAGATGGTGAACCTAGCCCTAAACAACGGACAAGTCGTGTCCACGTCTCTCGCCAACCTCCAAGCCATGGCCCAACCGCATCAGCTGCTAAACTCTAACCAACAACAGACGGCCAACATTCGGCCAAACATGTTGAACCCAACATTGTCGAACGCGCTTCTAAACCCAGGGCTGCCAAACTTTTTGTCGAACGGGGCGGCCAATGCGCAAGAGTTGCTCCAAGCGTTGCAGCAGCAGCCTCAACCGAATCATAACCTTCTGCAGACGGTACAGCAGAACAATATGCCTCAGCAGATGCAAGGCAGGCGGTCCTCATCTCCTCGCCCTGATAGGCATTATAAGGAGAGAGAAAACTTCGCAGAGAGATTCGGGGGTGTATCTAGAGAAAGAAATGAAAGGGAAAATTCTGGGGCTTCAGCTATGAATAGCATCAACAGGTGAGTTTTGCTCTAGTTACCTATTTACATTTTAGCTATATACGGCTCCAAAATGCGTTCGTTTACGAGTGTGTAATTAGGATGCGAACACGTGTATGTTTCAGTGATACTTCAGTAATACCGGCCGGCAGTGTACTTATTATTGAGTGTACATAACTATACACAATTGGTTTAGGTAGTTAGTATAAAGTTAAACAAATCATAAAAAGGGTTTTTATAGATGACACTTTCTTGTTTAAAATGCGTTGTAAGTTATAACCAGCTCTCTCGTCACGTGGTTTTTTTGTTTACCTTTATTTAACTACCTAAACCAACGAAGTATAGTCCTAATTTCGGATTTAAAAGTTTCTAGATTCTGATTCCATTTTTATCGATTGATATAGATAAATTACAGATTATTATACCAAGCTCATGTCGACCGATTTAACGAGCAATTCAACGAATTATCGACAATTATAAAAATAATTGATTTTTTAAATCAATTACATCATAATTGTCCAAGTCTAACGTTGTTTGATGTGGATCACAAAGTTAGGCTTACAATGGCTTTGTTGGATAGCCACCCTTATGGTGAGGGGATTAAAGTTGATATGGAGTGCAGATAATGTGTTTTAGCGTGGGTGCACCGACAAGTGTTGTCGTAATTATGTGACAATGAATGTAATTACGTGTGACGCGAGAACGTGGTATCTTGTGCGTGTGAGTGAGTTACTAATTAACGTTTTGTTGTATTAATTAGGGAATTTTTTTTCGTCCCTAATTAGTGACGAGTTTTTCATTATTGTGATGGATTTGCCGACATAATTGGTTGTTAAGTTGGGAATTTGAGGTTATAGCCAGAATGCATCAGGGTTTGCAAAATTGGAATTAGGAATTAGGGATGAACCAAATGACAATTCATGATCTTTTTGTCTTCTCCAAAAAGAATTAATGAGTGAGTTTCTTTTAAACTGCCAATATTTATTTTTATAACTCTTTTAATAAGTTTTCGTATCGTCAAGGTAATCTTAGATCTACATAATTTTATACCTATTATAAGTTTTTCCCTACATTAGGTATTCCCCGTGACCAATATACAAACTTTCCTTAACCGTTTGCAAAGCGGTCACGAATCGAAATGAAAATAAACAATATGACACTACTTAATTAAAATAATGTAGGCTTGTAAGTACATAATAATGGGTAAAAAGGTGAAGAAAATTTTCGTGAGGAAACCCTGAGAGATATTTCTTGACGGTATGTGCATAAAAGCTCTGACACCTTTTTTTTTTTCTTATCTCTGTCCAACCCTTCGGGGACTACAGCCGTGATGTTCTGATGATCCTGCCAGGGTTGCGAGTTTGTCCGAAAGGGATATCGTGGCCCTGGCACACAGGTAACGGAAGGAACACGGGTGGGTTTTAGTCAGTAAAATTCTGACACGCCCTCCCGCTCCGCCCAGAGCGGAAGAAGTTATTTGATAAATTCACACCAAAAAAAAAAAAAGGCGTGATGTTATATCATAAGTAAATAAAGGGAGTAAGTTCCGTTCGGTGCCGGACGTAAAGAATAGCACCATCCCATTTCTTCCCGCGGGTGTCGTAAAAGGCGACTAAGGGACTTACTAGAGAATAGGCAGCAGCGCATATATTTTTAAAACCATACTGCGAACCCGCCTGCCAAGCGTGGCGATTATGGCAAATCCCCCCCCCCCTTTTTTGGGGGAGGCCTATGTCCAGCAGTGGACGTCTTTTGGCTGAAATTATGAAATAAATGGAGGGAATGAATTATAGGTCATCAATAAATTCGTCAGCACCGAGTTAATATGTCATGCTCATGAGTCTTAAAAACCTAATCTCTCGATCGCGAGGATATCGTAAAAACAACATTTATTTACAAATGACATACATTACTATTAGCTAATAACCTTAGTAGCGGATCGACAAGATATTAATCTAGACTACTTGGTCTATTAAGGTCGCATACTTATTGCAATCTTTAGCTCTAACTTGGAAATAATAAGGTATACTCGTAACTTGCCATAATAAAAAAGTAAGTAGATATATAAATTAAAGTAGGTTTTCGTGTCTGTCTGTATGACCGCGTTGTTCTTCGAGACGTGATAAATGTCATGCTTTGGGATTTAAAACTTTAACCTATTTGCGGATGAATCAGTTTCTATTGCAAATAAAATTATTTTATGACGTTTAGCAATAGTTTTTTCATTCAAAAATCAACTTAGATTATTTGAGTTTAAAGTTGATATTTCTATTAGTTGCAATTTTATGTATTTATCTCGTATCGTTGGCCTATAAGCAACGGATTTTGATGCGGGATTCACCATAACTTAGAGAATTTATTCCGGAAGAAAAAATATTTTGTCAAGTCCTAAAACCGTTGAAACTGGGGCGGGTTGCTAGTAATGTATTAAAGGATTGTATAAATTGCTGTAAAAGTGGGTTACATACTTCGTAGTTTAGAAGAACAACGCAGTCACACGATTTTGCATTGAAGGTACTTTTTGATGTAGGCAATACACAGCTATTGGGTATTTATTTTAGTTTACCATTAATCACTACACAACACACACACACACACACACATGTATGTCACAATATTTTATTTTATTTTGTATGAGCTTTTTTTATATTATCACCTTTAATTTATTTTCTCAATTAATTAAAAACGGTGACTCAATACCCTATCCCCCTTATTACAAAAGAAGATTTATCTGGCCCAGGTTTAAAACATGGAGCTATTATTGAATTTCGAACTTTATTCCGACTATGGTAAAGTTCCTAAACAAAAAATTGACAACTTAGTACCGAACTAAGATTTCAGTTTTGTATAAAGAACGGTATTTCAATCAGTGTTACGTTCTTATTACAAATACGGGCTCCATGGTTTATGTCATGTCAAAATATAAATCTTGTTTTGTAATAAGGCAGAAGTGTTTATTATTCTAGCGTATGACACTCGTGGGTTGCAGCTAAAAATCAGCGTCAGGTGGTACACCTTGTGTTGTCATCTGACATTATGCTGGACTGACGGCCCTTTTGGCATTATAATCATTGTTTTCTATTTTTTATAGTTTTAAGATGTATTTATGTTTGCTGTAATGCCAAATAAACGCATTTTCCTTTATTTCGTCTTTCTATAATTTACTCTGTCGACTGGTTCCATAGTCCCTTACGTATATTTTTTTATGACAGTACTTTATTTTGAATCCATTTAAAATTACGATACCTAGAAAAAAACAGATATATGCCAGTGACCTTGAGTGGTTAGCTTGCGTGTTCTGTACTAAGCTCACGCAACGCGTCGTACGTTCAGCCAGTAATAGGACTCGCCCATCAAGGAGCGCTGTCCCCAATTTGACGCATTATTAATTTATTATACACAAAACAAAAGGTATTTTAATAAAACGCGTATACTAAAAGATCCCATCAGCCATTCTCAGTTTTTTATCCGCGTTAGACATATCTTTACAAATTAATTTCACTGTGTAATATAAATATAATCGAAAATATTCACATATTAAGTTATTGAGAAAATGCTCTAATTTAACATATATTTTTTCAAATCATTAACACTACTCGTTTAGACGTGATCTTCAGTATAAAATCATTAAAAGTCGGTTATCGTCGCCTTAACTTTTAACTACTGTATTCAAAGTTACTCATGCATAATGTCACGTTAAAAAATTACAATAAGCAGTTACACTCCTATTTGATTCATATAAATTTAACGAACAGTCTCGTAACCACCTATTCTAAACAAAACAAAACAGTAAAACGCACACATTTCTTGGAACATTATTATTTTAATTCCACTGTCATTTAAAGTCGATTCACATTTAATTAATAAGTACGTATATTAATTAATTAATTTGATGACTAATGCCCCACGTGAACCCATCACGCGAATATTATCTTTTTTAACACAAAAAGCTGTAAAAACAGATGCTATCAACCAGGGGTAATGTCCTTTATAACACGTAATTATGCACCAAGTGCACAATTGATGATATGCTTGGGGAAATACATTTTTGATAACAGACAATAGTGTATTAAAAGTTTTATTGAATGAATCCAAGAAATTATTTTATAACAATAGCATTTTTTAACCATCGGAAGTAGATAATTGTCCAACGGTCTAGGCGTTGATGGACACATTTTGGGTTGTGGCATTATGTGGTGACGTTTCCGAACACACTTGTGTTCGGAAACGTCACCACATAAATAATACAACATCGAAAAACAATAAAAAATAAAATTGTAGGAACAATTCACATTGCGTTTAAAATCATGCATACCTAAATAAAATCACGTTCATTAAAATTATAAAACTAACACATTCATAATACAATAAATTATAGAAAATTAGACATTCAATACAATTAAAAATTCAATAACATTACAAGCTACTAATCAAATGACCAAATCTCTAATATACTTAAACCTTTTAAAACGTGGATATGTTATCGTCTATCGAAAACAGACCTTTTTCCAATAGGAACGCTTTGAGTCTTGACTTAAATGAGCTCTTGTAAAATTATAGTCCAATGGCAACCTGTTAAAAATCCGCACCGCTTGATATTGAGGACTATGTTGAACAATCTTAAGTTGGGGTATTATTTTGCTTTTAAAATCTTTTCTATAAAACTGTAATTGGAAATAAACTTCATAATAAACTACTGACCAATGAGTTTTTGAATACAAATGTATATTAAATGCAGCCAATCATTACGTCTACATTTATAAAGATGCAGGACTTGAAAATATTTTCTACACATAAAATCACATTTCTAACACGGTTTAGAAACTTTATGCCATCACTTACTTTTGCTCACTTACACTAACTAATAATACTCTAAATTAGAGCGTACTTACTAACTTTATTTAGCATTTCAACGATGCTTCACAAAGCTAAATATAATTTAAGAGAAAGGAACACTTCATATAATATTAATAATTGAAGTAGCCGCGGTAACTGCCCGATATCCTGTCACAATTTAATTAATTAAACACAAACTGCTATCAATATTACGATAGTTACATTCTAGAGCTAGTTAATGTGGGTTACATTGATATTTAATTAAGTGACATTATAATAATAATTATGCATTTGATTCTAATTCTGAGAACTGTGCACACTCATATTGCTAAGAAATAATTTAAAACGTGGACTTTGGGTTAAATGAAACATTTAAATAATTATTTAGGCTGTGTCTCTTGTGCACCACAAATCGCTCAAAGCGTTTAGTGCTAAACATAATTTTAAAGTTTCAAATACGTTAAGAGTTAAATGCATTTAGTGATTAATTTGTCGTGCAACTGGGCCTTAATATTTAATATTAGAACGACAACGAGAAAGAGTTCACTCGTTCGAACTAATTTCGCCATAACTTCCTTGAAAAGTCTCATTACGACGGTTTAGGTTACTTCGTCTGTCCATTATTTGTTAAGTACATAGAATGTATAAAAGAAAAACAAATTAACGAAAACTGCTCGACCGTAGGAATTAATCAAATTTTAATACATAATTTGTATAAATAATTTCAGACCATTAGGTTCCTCTGTTTCTGTTATTAGCTAGGTAAGTACCCACAGAGGCGTAATAAGGAAAACGTAGGAACATCGGACTATTATCTACTTTAATTAGGTATTTAATGTTAATTATATACAGGATGTAATGTAACTCGTTGTTACTGATATAATTACATAAATAATGGCATGTTCACGCACTTTATAAACAATTTTCTGGTGTTGGTAGTGCGGAAAAATAATAAAAAATGTTGGTGCATGCGCAAGCGCGACATTGCGCTGCTTAGATTTAATTGTAAATTAGTACTTGTGACCGTGAATGTACTTGAATTTACATGTCAGTGTGAGCGTTCATTAGTTTAGTGTAAATCTTTGTAGGGTTATTCTTAAGACTTGAGGGTAGTTTCAGACTTTGGATAGCGCCGGAGATGACAATGATCAAAGCATAGTAGGTACTAAAAAAAGATCTATTCATCTATATCGATTCTATACCTACATAAATAATAAAATAGTAGTTTTAGTAATAGTAATTATAGTAATAGTAATTTTAGTTATAGTAATTTTAGTGATAGTAATTTTAGTAATATGAATTATAGTAATTTTAGTAATAGTAATTTTAGTAAAAATATTTTTTAGACAAAAGTTATTGCTACGAGGTCTGATGCCGATAATATAGTTTTTAGAATGTTTGTCCGTTTATCTGTTTTTATGGATGTATGATCCGGATTAACGCAAAAATAGCTGAACGGATTTGGATATTTGGCACACGGATAGTTTATATCCTGGATTAACACATAAGGTACTTCTAATCCCGGTAGTACGACCCCGGGGGATATTTTCCAACATCCACGCGGCCGGAGCCGCGGGCAAAAGCTAGTTTTGAATAAGTAGACTCTAAATCAAAAAGTTTATAGTTAAAACAAAGTTTTTGTGAAACTTTCTGGTCGGATAGTTTAAAACCAAAATCTATAAAAATATAAAATCATCGAGATAAGTCTAAAGCTAAATATAGCCCGAAAACTATAAGACAATACAAAAAACTTAACATCTGCTGCGGTGTCGCATAATTAGATAAGATTTATTACAAAAGAAACGGGAAAATCAACAGTTAATAAATGTCTTGATTAAAAACAAGTAGAGCATTCTGGTCTGGCCAGGTTGCACACAGGCTCACAAACAACACACACACACGCACGCACACAGATAATGTACAGTAGTTAATATATAATTGCTTTTGCATTGCCGCGCGACGGAACAACCGCTTTGGGTATTTGTCGGTTAATGTTAGATTTCTTGCGGTTCTTAGAATGTATCCCTTGGGTTACAATTTTATTGTTTTTTTTTATTTTTTTATACGAAACATTTTGAGGATAGGTATGTGTTTACATATCTGCCAAAGAGGTAGTTAGTTTAAAAAAGCTTGTTAAATTCGCTTTTAAAGGATAAACTGGCTATGTTCGCTATGTCCTATTTTTTTTCTTATGCTATTTTTTTTATGTTACTAGTTTTAAATGCTATTTTTGTATTTCTTGTGCGTGTCCCAAACAAAATATTTTTCTTTATCTAGGTATTTTAAACAAAAGCGGAAGCGCAAAATAAAGAAAAATCTGTTTAAAAAATCATATTATTATTTAAAGAAAAGCAAAACGTATAAATACATTACCGAAATAGCCTATTCCACGCTAAAAAATAGTTTACACACACACACGGCCAATCTAATCCTAGTCTTGTTAAAAGCTTGTTAAATTAATTTTTAAAGGATAAACTGGCTATGCGTCACTATCTCCTGCGATACTATCTCCTATGTTTTATTCTCAAGCAGAAGCGAAAAATAAAGAAAAATCTGTTTAAAATATCATAATATTTAAAAAAAAGCAAAACGTACAATGCCGAAATAGCCATAACTATATCATATAGTTTACACACACACACACGGCCAATCCAATCCTAGACTTAATACTATTTGCAACAGACATTTCGAAAGTCAGCTTCAGGCAAGCGGAGACATTCAGCTAATACGATATATAATTAGGTGGCGCATTAAGTATTCCGCCTATAATTACCGTAGCGCCCGTGACGCGTCTAATCCGGCAAGTAATGGTGATAAATAGATCTATACGGGGATATCGCACTGAATATATTAGCGTACAGCGAGCATGGCCTACTGTGACATGACTTGAGTCACACATTTATCACAGTTTGAGCGATAAAACGGTTTTGTCATAAAATGCTAGTACAAATTGACATGACATAATTTATCATGTCTTGTCACAAACGTCTTGGGCAGCCTGTGCTCGGCCCGCTGTACTTCACTACGCTGTGGTCTGTGACTGCGTAAACAATCGTACCGATCTTGGGTTTGAACTTTTATGGATGTGTGAAGTGTGTGAACTTTGTAGATTTTTTTTTATACAACATTATTTTTAGTTTATGTGAAACCTGAATATAGTTTGTTCCGATTATGGAACTAAATCGATTTCAATAATTTTTATACCATGTATTTTGTCCCAAAAATATTTAGTGTGATGGAAAATGTTATCTATCACCATTTAATTACTTACAATACAATCGCCGTACGGTTAGGTACCTACTGCCAAATTATTATCAATGAGCGCAAGACGACCCTGGAGGCGCGGGGGCGTCGTTAGCAAGTTTTTGTACGGACAACCCGGTAACATAACAACCTTATAGCTTTGTGATTTTTCATGATAAAGTTTTGAAATTTTGTACATAGATTCTTGACATAAAAATTCTAGACACATGTTTCGGGTTTCGCATTATACTAAAAATAATGTTGTATATTAACAACTAATGTCTGACTGGCCAGATTGAATGCAATAATATACTGCAGTTAGTGATTTTTTTTCATTATTTATAGTTTTGGTAATTCTGAAAATATTATTAGTGTGTAGGTACAGGGGTAAATTTATATTCAACGTTTTAATTACGTAAAGCTGGCTTTCCACGGTGCATGATATTGCGGTCGGACTCGGACCAGCCCGCACCGATGCACCACGGGAAGAGTATCGTCCGTCATAGCGCAGACACGTCTGTCGCGGTGCTTCCAATCCGCGGCGAGTCAGCAACTTCAAAGGTGCGGTACAAGCTCTCTTTACGAGTTCTCTTTCACTTTAGAATCAAAGTCAAAGTATTTATTTCATATAGGCACATAAATGGCACTTTTGAACGTCAACATTTACAAAGAAAATATAATTGATTCTAGTCACCACTTCCAAAAGGTAGCTTCGTATCGAGAAGAATGGGCAAGAAACTCCACCGTTACTCTTAATATGATGCACTTAGAATAATATTACTATACCACAATAGGTAAAAATAATTAATAATGAAGCAATGACAGGTAAATTAATTATGTGACATGGTGCTAACATATTTACAAACAGTAAAATAAAAAAACTAAAAGTGTTCCTAAAAAAAAAAAAGTGTGTGGAAGAAGAGCCTTGGTGTGCGGTGCGTGGCTGTCGCAATATCACGCACCGTGGCAAGTCAGCCTAACTCTAACCACTGAAGTTTATAGACTATATACAGGACCAACTTCTTAGCATTATATAAGACTTCTAGCAAAAATATCTTTGGTCGATACCTATTTTGATTAGCATTTAAACTTAAATGGCATTTATAAACGTTTGTGTTATTAAAATGCCAGGAGTAATGTATTCTTAATTGACCAACGGACAGTGCTACAGCTTAACCAATGGTTTATGGTGACATAATAAGTACTTATGTAGGCACATTCATATTTGACCTTTTGCATTGTCAAGCAGTCAGTCGGTTAGTCAGAAAGTTGAAGCTAGTTACCCATTCCAAAACCTAAATCTCTATGGACACGAACGGGCAAGAAATTCCAAGGACACTCTTTTAAATATTACTAGCTGTGCCTCGATCCCGTGGGAATATAGGGATAAAAATTAGCCTATATGTTAATCCAGGGTGTCAGCTACCTCGATACAAAATTTTATCAAAATTGGTCTAGCCGTTTTTACGTGAAAGAGTAACAAACATTCATCCATCCATCCATAATTACAAACTTTCGCGTTTATAATATTAGTAGGATTTATTTTGTTTATGAAATAATATAAAGTAAACCCGTTCTACGCTAGGGTACTACGTTCATATAAACCCAGTTCACTACAACAGCTTACTATTAATGCATTCTATTATTACATACAATGTTCGTTCATAAAAGTATCATTTTAGTATGTCGCATTATGTTAACCCGTAAAACGCAGCGATTCAACATCACTACAATAATTAAGTATATTATTATTGCCGTATCTGCGTCTATTATTCGTTTATATGTAGTGAGTAGGTTATATGTGTTTCTGTGTGTGTGTGTGTGTAGTCAAAGACATTAAGTTAATGCCACCTCATAATTACTGGTTGGAAGCATTAATTCTCGCATCCATAATTAAGTTTAATACCTCATTTCTGTTGGCCTACAATCTAGATAAATATTGTCTGTCGTTTGACGTCTATTAAAGATACATTAAAATTGTAAATCATTGTGAGTGTATAGAGTGGATTTTATATAGTTTTATAATATATCAAGTTCTCAAGGCTGTACCATTTTACATTCATATTAAGTAGGTTATTAGCGTATTTATCCTTATAAATAAATGTTTTACTGCTTTGTTGGTCTAGTGGTCACAAGTCACAAGCGCTACGGCTGTGCCTCGGGATCTACTCTTCGGAGTAGATCCCGAGGCACAGCCGTAGCGTTAATTCAAAGTATCGGCCGAATTTTCGGCCGTTTTATAAATTCCATAGTTTCCTTTTTTGACTTTGAATCCTTATCCGACTAAGTGCCAATTTCACCAATCATACTAAACGCGATCAGCCCATCTAAACCGAGTTCAAGAGCTGTCAGTGGCAATATTACAAAGAAAATAATGACACTGACAGTTCAGTTTTCATTGGTGAAATTCGCCCTCAGGCCCAATTTCACCAATAAACCTGAACGCGATCAGCACATCTAAACCGAGTTCAAGAGCTGTCAGTGTCATTATTGTTATGGAATATTGACACTGACAGATCTTGAACTCGGTTTAAACGTGCTAATCGTGTTCACTTTTATTGGTGAAACCAGCACTTAGTCACATTTTTGACTTTGGCTTATTCTCTTTGACTGTCGTTTTTTTTTCTTTCGCCGTGGTTAGCCGTAGTCAAGCAACGGCTGAACATTCAGCTGATACTTCGGATTTATGTTCGGAGTAGACCCCTCCGTCTTATTACAAAACAAGGTTTATCTTCAGACCCAGGTTTAAACCATGGAGCCATTATTGAATTTCAAACTATATTCCGGCTATGGTAAAGTTCTTAATACAAAACTAACAACTAAGTACCGAACTAAGTTTACAGTTTTGTATAAAGAACGGTATTTCAATCACAGCTACGTTCTTATTACAAAATCTGGTTCCATGGTTTAAGCCATGTCAAAATATAATATTGTTTTGTAATAAAACAGCCTGGGTTTAATTCCCGGGTCGAGCAAAGAGCTATTGGGGGTTTCCATCTGTAATTTCACAGTAGCAGCCCGTAGTCTGGATTTGTACCCAGTCGCCCCCCTATTACTTAAACATAACTGGCGAAATATAGGTGTACATAGGTGCACCTCTGCCTAACCCTTTAGGGAATGTAGGCGTGATATTATGGTATCCATATAAAAAAAAAATTAACGACTTAGAGGTAGGTTTTCAAGTTATACGTGCACGCTAAATGGCCGTCAGTAACTTTGAGCGCGTGTAATGAATATGCCAAAACGTTCTACGAAAACTGTTTAAGTGGGCGTGAAAACTGCATGAAAATCCACTCGGCAGTGATGATAAACTCGGATGTAAGGACGGAAGAACATTGTTTTATATTTTGTAGGACTAAAATAAAAGCAGACTAGTATAAAAATAAACCTCGTTTTCAGTTCTAGGAACTTGGATTAAATAAATTGTAGTTACAAATACATTAAGGCGCTGACAAGAGGCAAATGATAAAAGTAGGCTTGTCTTAAACAAAAAAATTGCCAAATCTACATAGGTAGTTTGTGGTAGCAGAAAAAATATATGTTATTCTTGAACATATTTCTTAGAACTTGGTTGTTACCAAAACAAGTTAAGAAACATAATCTTGATACAAATTAACGGTAAACTAACCCTTTACTTTGAGTTTCAATCCAAAATATCTGTATTAAATATCAACGTACGGTTGGTATTTAATTAATAACAAGAACGTCTTATTTGTATGCAGAACTTGGTAGTTTTTTATTTTCGATTACTCAACTCATTTTTGAGGAAATAAATAATTGCTTCTTATTTTTTGTATGCACAGTGACAGTGGTTTACCTGTTGTCAGCGTCTTAAGGCGCTTCCTCATCGGAAGCATTCGCCTGTACTGTAACAATCCAAGATTCTACTGTAACGGCTAGAGCGAGGAAGAGCCTTTAAATACAATAGTACATTATTGCAAAGGCCGTGAAATAGGCAATTGCAGGTCGAATAATTATGACTAATACGAGACCGGCGATTGCCATTTCTGCCGAGGCATATATAGTGCTTTTCTCAAAAGAATGCCGGGAAAGTAAATTATTTATAAATTCCAGATTCAATGACGAACAACGATAATTTTTCACGCGCCAATGTGTTCATTTGTTTTTTTTTTCATTATACAGCTTCTATTTGCAAGCCAGTTCGAAATTAAAACCTTTGTTAAGTTACCTCCTTAGTGTTTTGTGTAAATTATGTTTTGGAGTAAAAGATCGTTCCATTTTTAAATTACACCATAGATAATAGTTTACTTATGAAATTTATTTGGCCGCTAAACCACGACACATGGATTTTCATACAAGTTTTGGTGGCCGCTGCTCGCATGTATTTGGCCACTTTGGCCAGTACAGTAATTTCGATTTATCTCGAAGAAGGTCGTCAAAATAATGCTCGAATTTCCAAGCATGGTAGAGAATTTTTTTTTTTAGTATTTGTTCTATTTAAAGAAGAAACAATATTTTAAAGCAATATGTCAGGCCAGTTTCTGTTCAGAATTAAAAATGGTAAAGTAGGTACTTGCTGGATAATTACAATTATTTTTCTATTAATACCAGTGGCTCCAAATGTCAAGTAATAATTCATCTTTATTTACGTCTTAATAAATAATTATTATTAACGCAATAATGTCGTAGTACGAAGGGTTAATTTTATTGTTAAGAAAAGTTTGTGTAGTTCGTGAAATGTGACGATAAATAATGATTATTATCAGTTGAGAATAATATTGTTGTTTATTAATAATATTTGCAACAAAATAGAGCATTCTCAAGTCTACTAAGCAAAGTGGTTACCCGTCTTAACGTGATATACTACGCGCCGTTGAAGACAGGAGAAAATGTGGAGTCGCTACAATTCCAAAATATTGTTCAACGAAATTATAAGACTAAAAACTACATGTTTAAATGTTTTCTTATTTTATGACGTCTTTATCAGAATTTTCAATTTTAAAATCAATAAGTTAGTCAGTTATTCAGTTATTAGTTAGTCGGTTATTCCTAATCATAACGACAGAGTTGACAGTTTGAGTAGGTAGCAAATTCATTCTTAAATGGTACAGGTTTTTTTTAATCTGACCTATGAGATGCTTATAAATGCAAAACATAGAGTACGTCATTTTGCTCCATTGATAACTTCATTGATAAACTGTTGTGTAATAGAACGCGCGTCAATCGTAGAGGGGGCGTTATAAATGAAGAGCATAACATTTATTGTGACATCGGTTACCAATTTGATCCTCAAACACGTTTATCTATTACATAAAAAGCTTCGTTGTATGCTATATTTATAGAACTAACGTGTACAATATTTATACTTCAGAAAGGTACTTGGTACTTAAGTATTTGACGTTTATTTGTGACAATAAAAAAGGGAAATGTCATCTTAAATGTTAAGTGAAAGTTTGTGTTTACTAATAATTGAGTTATTATAATGTTACGTATTTATATAATGTTGAGAAAGGTCAGGTATGAATAGCAATCTGTCAATATTTTTTTTGTAAAAATATCAAACGTCAAGTTAGAAAAAATTATGTCGTCTGCGACTCCACTAATTTGTGTGCCCTTTTTCTTTTAGAATCGAACGCAAACTTTTTATCCGCGTTTTTCTCTTTAGCTTAACACTACTGCTTCACAGTTTAAAATATTTATAGAATTGACTTATTTTAAAACGATTAACGTGTTTTAGTTTTAATTCTTTTAAGTGGACTGGACACACCGGCATCATGATAATTATACTAAGTACGCTTTATTATTTTGAAGATTCTGCTTATAGATTGACTTACTTGTAAATTGTATTAAATCATGAATGATGAATTCCTGCATGTGCAATGTAAAAAAATAGTCCTTGTCATCATTATCATTTCAGCTGAAAGACGTCCACTGCTGGACAAAGGCCTCCCCCAAAAGAAGGTGGGGGGTTGCCATAATCGCCACGCATATAGGCGGGTTGGCGAACGCATTATGGTGTAAAAATAGTCCTACAGTTGCAATATTAAGGCTTCTACAGACCGGCGCGACTTGCGACGCGACACAAAGGCACCGCTCATCGCCTGACACGCGGCGCCTATGTGTCGCGTCACGTGTCGCGCCGGTCTGTAGAAACCTTTATGAACCATTTTTTTTTAATTCATGCCGTTACAGGCCGGAAACGTTGACCGGTTACATTCTGACATTATTTCGGTTTCAGCGCTCCTGCACTGTCGTTTTCGCCCCTTAGGCCGCGTTCACACCAAACGTATACTCGGCTACTGACTGGCTGTGACCGTCAAGTCAAAATGTATGAAAAACAACGTCAGCAGCCGACGCAGTCCGTCTCGCAGGCGGCCGACTAAGTGTGAACTCAGCCTTAATCTTTGACGAACACTAACGAAATGTCATTGACGTCAGGAAAGACTGACAGTTTAGCACGCACTCGAGAGTTCCAGCAATGGTTGTCAATAACTTACCAACTAGATATAAGTCTTTTGCTCTGGCGGATGAATGATGAAAGATGATGATTTTTTGGAAAAAGTAATGGTTATCGATTAATAATGGAGAAATAATTCTTAAAGAGCAGCATCATGACAACGTTTAAGCCGAAGTTATTGTTTATTACAAGACCGAAAAAGGAGGCAACTTCAACGTAAATGAGTTAAAACTCACTGATTACGTCACTAAGTATCATAATTCCTTGTAACTGTATATATTTATACATTAATTATCGCCATAAACATGATCGAATCTCGCCAACTACGCAATATAAATATGTCTGACAATACAATCTGATGAGAGTGTTCCACTTTTCCTTAAAGACGATATAAGTGTATTAAAAAGCAATTATTGACCTTAATAAAACATTTCGTATTTTTATAATCGTACCTTTGCGCGACCGTTATATTACTGGCCATATTTTAACAATTCCATTTTTAAATAATTAAAGGGTGTGTTTCATTGGTAAGTAGGAAGAGGTCTCTGAAAGTGCATTTTTAATTTTGATTAATGAAAGTTGTTATGCGAGCAAAGGACAATGGAAATGGTATTGAAGAAACGTGTTTTCTCGGATCTTTAAAAATATAGTGAGAAGTTGCCACTGTTTAGCGGTAAACTGGTAACAGAAGCAAATGCGCATCGAACTGAAAAAAGTTCTACGTTTCTTTTATTTTATAACTTATTATTGTTGGTCATCAAATCTTCATTGACTATCTCGTTAACTGAAAAAACAGCTACGTATGTACCTAATGGATATTTCAGCACAATGCCAGTAGGTATATTAATAGTACCAATAATAACCTATTAAAACATTTAAAACAGTATCATTTGCACCATTTATTAAGACCGACCCTTTAACATGCACGATAAAGGCTTCTACATACCGGCGCGACTTGTCGCGCGATGCGACGCGGCACAAAGGCCCCGCGTGTCGCGGGACGAGCGGTGCCTTTGTGTCGCGTCGCGCGACAAGTCGCCCCGGTATGTAGAAGCCTTAAACGTCACATGCGAATGACAAGAAAATAAGTTTTTAATTGAATTTGCAACCGGACGATTATTATTTTTTTAAATAATTATCTCGCAAAGGCGTAGTTTCGTTGTCGGGTACCTCTGATAAATTTGAAGGAACAATTAATGACTTATAAGTTTGTGTGCGTGGGTTACTCACTCACACACATTGTGTGTGTGCGAATGAGCTCATGTTCGTATCTTTGTGTGCGTTATTATCGCTTCACGACGTATACGTGCAGTATTTATTTACCGTAGCTTATAGGGTGCTAGTTTAATTTACATATTAATTGATTACTAAGAAAAGACAAATAAATTAACGAAAGCCATAACCTATGATTAAACGTCGCCAAAATAGAAGGTTACGACTTTAAACAAGAATATCATGAATCTCATTACCACATGGTCCTGTTTTATAATTGGTTCACTTCATTACTTTGTAGACAAACTTTTATGACCGTAGCAACAAATTGAATTCAATAAAAATATTCCTCAGCTAATAACTTACCGCCGGTTATATTACTTAGCTCAATGACTTGACGACAGACAAATTAAACCGAGTCAGCGTAACATCGCATCAACTGCACGTTCACAATAATAAAAGTGCATGAGTGTGTGTGTGTTCGTTGCAACGGATGAGGCCCTAATTAGCCAGCAATTACCGCTAATGCAGGCGCACTTAATGAAGCGCGCACCTCATTTGTAGCTGCCGCACTCGGGTGAGACACTCAAACATCATTGTTACACGAGACACGGTAGTTTTACAGAAAAAAAAAATGGGTTTTTAATGCTAGTTTAGCGGGCTGTGTTTTAACTAGGGCTTATTGAAATATGGAAGTATGAAAGGAAAGAACGTAGGTACACGAATATATGTATCTAATAGGGAGGATCGTACGTCGTACATACTCTTTTGATAGTACTTACATAAAAACAATACAATAAAGTTTTACAAGGGAAATTTGTAAGTACTTATATGTTAATTTTTAATGCTAAATTATTCTTGACACTGTTGCGGTAGATAGGTAAGGTGATTCAAAATTAACCCGACAAACTTTAAGAAATGCTTTTTAGACTATGGAACTGAATCACTTTTATTAAGGGACTAACTTTGAAATCACGAAAAACAAATTAGCTGTTCCAGTTCAACACTAACCCCCTTATTACAAAACAAGGTTTATCTTCAGACCCAGGTTTAAAACATGGAGCTATTATTGAATTTTGACCTTTATTCCGACTGTGGTACAGTTCCTAAACACAAAACTGACAACTTAGTACCGAACTAAGTTTTCAGTTTTGTATAAAGAACGGTATTTCAATCACAGTTGCGTTCTTATTACAAAAACTGGCTCCATGGTTTAAGCCATGTCAATATAAACCTTGTTTTGTAATAAGACGGTTATTGTTTTAAACTTACTGTGTATACAGTAAGTTAAAAAAATCTAGGTACTGTATAGTACCTAGATTTTTTTTTCGCGATTTCAAAGTTTGTCCCATAGTAAAAGTTATTCAGTGAGATGGTCTAATAAAGCACCTTGGGTTAATTTTAAAACACCATTATAATAGAGTTTTAAGGACGCATTCCCAAAATTTGACCAAAATTTGCATGGTACATTTTGCGGCAAAATTAAACTAAACCAAATGTAACTAATTATTGCCACAGATAGATTACTCCTTCATCTCAAATAGTAGCATTTTTTTATTCGAAAATGTTGGTTCATAATATTTTAAAAATAATTTCCGTTGCCTCTTCACACAAAATTGACGATAACGAAATCATAATCAAAATCATACAAATCGTGTTTGAAACATGTTTGTAACTGTTTGAAACACGCAACTATGGGCGCAGCAGACCCGACTTTAGAACTTTTGCGTTTTATATTTTTTTAAGGATGGGCCGAAATTCGTTTCATCACATTCGGTTTAAGCTAACTTCGGCGAGTGAAACCGAACTTCGGCATTCGGCTGAAATTCGGTTCAAATGCCGAAAATTCGTTACATTTTATCTAAAATAATAAAACTATACCATCAGTAAAATAAAATCATAAGCATATATAAAGGTATTGAATTTAGGAACATTTTTCTTCAATATAGTAACATAAACGTAGTTTTTAAAAATATTTTATGTATTGTATGTTCAACTCAAAAAGGTAGTACAAAGAACTATCAAAATGTTACAAATAGTCTCAGAAAATAATGTTGTATCCTATATTTTTTTTAAAACACTGTCGGTAATGTTTTTTTTTCCTATTATTTACCATACCATATCAAGAAATTTAAAAATCACACACTGGGCTTCAGCTATCCGTGTGATAAAATCAAAATTTTATTTTATAATTATACAATATCTTCAAATAAATCGTAAATCAACGGCGAAATAAGGTATATTTTCGAGAGCGCAAAAGTGATGAAACTATTAACAGGTGCTGAGACTGACACGAATGGTTTATCACCACGTAAACTGTACTGTTATAGTTACACAGATTTAATGTTTCAATTAAGTATTTCAAACTTTTACACAATTAGATAAAAAACTGACGAAATACTTTTTTTTTGTGAGAGTACTCTTAAATATTTAAGAAAAAAAAATGCCGTTTTTCTTATTTATAGCTATCGAATTCTTACGAGTTATAGGTACATTTAGGTAGTACTAAAACACATAACAAACCTACAGTCTGAGTTATACAACACTCGAGGCCAAAAGGTCAATTTAGCATGATTACTTTTGGCTTCCTTTTCAAAAAAATTAAAAGAAAAATTAAGGTTTTTTCTGCGGCTTCACCTACTTATGTAAAATGTCACCCTTTACCTCAATACAATTAAACAAAAACTTTTTCAAGACAAAGAAAATAAGGAAAATCGGTTATTAATATTTTCCCCATTTTTGTTTGTTTAACGCAGTCATTTAATTACTAAATGGATATTCATCTTTGGTAATTTTAACACAACAAAGTTATTTATTTGACTTCTTACCCTCCTATTCAGATCACGTCAAGAAGTTCCAATAGAATCCAAAAGATTACTTGCATGTGAATCCGGTTACAAAGTTACAATACACCGTTTATAAACATGTTTCTTGTAACCCATCTACATATTTTATAGCAGATAACACTCCAAATTCCAATGAAATCCAAAAGATCACTTACATGTGAATCCAGTTACAAAGTTACAAGTTAGGTACAATACACCATTTATAACATGTGTCTTGTAACCCATCTACCTATTTTGTAGCAGATAACACTCCAAGTTCCAATGGAATCCAAAAGATGACTTGCATGTGAATCCAGTTACAAAGTTCCAAGTTACAATACACCATTTATAACATGTGTCTTGTAACCCACCTATTTTGTAGCAGATTACACTCCTAGTTCCAATAGAATCCAAAAGAATTCTTGCATGTGAATCCAGTTACAAAGTTACAAGTTACAATACACCATTTATAACATGTGACTTGTAACCCACCTACCTATTTTGTAGCAGATCACACTCCTAGTTCCAATTGAATACAAAAGATTACTTGCATGTGAACCCGGTTACAAAGTTACGATTTACAATACACGTCCCTATGATGCCAGAATATTGCAGATCCATAAGCGGTTCTTCTATATCCTATCGATGATTCCATTTATATATTATACTTCGGTCAGAATTCATGGATGTAAATCCTGCTGGTCTTAGGCCAACATACGGAGTAAGGTCTCCACATATAATTCCTGAATCACATCACAGGAAACAATTCAATAAGTACTAAGACCATGAACCAATCTGTATTCTTGATCATAGTTACTAATCCAATCAATGATATTATATTAAACAGTTACGTTGTGAGCGCGCAATCGTGAAGACTCGAAAACGTCCTAATTGGGACGTATTTGTTAGTCTATGATTGGTGGCCAGAATAATGTTTGTTTACATTCACGCGTAATTGACAACACTAGCTGTCTGTTTTTCATCTCTTTTCATTCATACTTGTAGTGAAATGTAAAATTAATGAAAAGTGGGTATGTGTGCTGCCGCTGCTGCGCGGAACACTTTTTTCGGTTGTTTTGTGAGTGTATAACATATCAGTTTAATATAATATCATTGAATCCAATTAACTAATACGTACCTCTTATAATATGAGTCATATAAGGAAAACGAAAAACGTAAAACGTAAAGAGTCTTATCTCGGCGCTGATTGAGAAAAATTGGCCTCCATTGTTTGGTGACAATGAACAAGTGCCGTGTCACTATGTAGTGATAGTCCCTATCTTCCCTAAGTTACGGGTGGGTTCGTTTGGTATAGGTACTGGTACTTTTAACGTACTTGTAATACTTAGTTGAAGTTCTAAAATGGAAGGCGACTTATTTTTAAGAATTTTCTGTACAAATTATTTAAGTAATTTAATCAACACTCAGGCTCGGGCCCTGCTAGATATAGATCATCGGTAGATTGATTCCAGTTACCTAAAAGAGTGTCCATATGGAGATTCTTGCCCGTTCTTCTCCACAAGTACCAGCTACGCTTTAGAATGGGCCACTAGCTTCATCTTTCTGACTGACCGACTCCTTGACAATTCAAAAGTGCCTGTGGGTGGTTTAATTGAAATAAATGCTTTGAGTTGAGTATAAAGCCGGGTCTGCTGCGCTCATAGTTGAGTGTTTCAAACATTTATAAACACGATTTGGAGGCGTGGCCTAAATCAAAATCATACAAATCGTGTTTGAAACATGTTTGTAACTGTTTGTAACACGCAACTATGGGCGCAGCAGACCCGACTTTAGAACTTTTGCGTTTTATATTTTTTTAAGGATGGGCCGAAATTCGTTTCATCACATTCGGTTTAAGCTAACTTCGGCGAGTGAAACCGAACTTCGGCATTCGGCTGAAATTCGGTTCAAATGCCGAAAATTCGTTACATTTTATCTAAAATAATAAAACTATACCATCAGTAAAATAAAATCATAAGCATATATAAAGGTATTCTTTGTTAGTTGTTACTTAGGTATTTAACAATTAAATGTATTCGAAACATTACCAGAATTACATTAAAAATATTATCGCCGTTATCACAAAATTTTATTTTTTATAAAAGTGTTCGTTATCTTATTACCTACTGGTACCTATTTAAAATTTACCAAGGGCAGGCTATGGTGCAAAAACACCAAGGATTGTGCGTTATCTGGCAGGATTCTGAATTTTTTGTTCATATACGTTTCCTGTCTCTCAAAAAAGTGGCTCAGAATATACGGAGCTTCCTGCAGACGGCAGACTCGAGAAAGCGCGGTGAAAATAACCAAAATTCAGCCATACTAAGGCCGAACTTTTATTTTCACCGAATTTTCAGCCGAAGTTCGTACTCGGTTCAAACCACGTTCGACCCATCTCTAAATTTTGCAATAATAAATTCAATATTTTTACAAAAATGTTCGTACTGATCACCATTTCCACAAGAGGACAGTTAATTAAGAGTAGAGTATTGGAATTGAATATTTATTCCATTTTCCAGCAGTACCTATTAAAACTAAAATATAAAATTCTGTTTCGAGCTGATTTATTTTTATTAGAATTAGTAACGTTATTTGAACGTAATTTTATCTTTAGCCTATTGTAATCGGCAGATATCCATTTTATATTAAAATAGGTAAAATAAATATATAAAGTAAACGATACCAAACATACAAGGGTCGTATGTATTGACGCTCTACAATAAAAATGAATTATGTATTTGCAACTGTTTCATCAACCAACCAATCGCCAACCCGCCTGCCAAGCGTGGCGATTATAGCAAATCCCCCCCCCCTCCCGCCTTTTTGGGGGAGGCCTATGTCCAGCAGTGGACGTCTTTCGGCTGAAATGATGATGACGATGATGAACTGTTTCATAAGAGTTTGTCCATGACTGCGATTGTAGTATTTATTTATTTTATTTATTGTATTCAGAGGAACTGTTAGCCTAGGATAGTACCTAATGATAAAGCCTTAATTTACTATAAGACTTCCATAAAGCTGTGAGTCTAGAACAAAATGTCTTCCTTCTTGTATGTTAAGTATGTGGGAGCGTTGATAGCTGCGCCACAGTATTTTACTTTTGCAGCTATCTTCGTGTCTTTTGTTAAGTTATACCTAAATTAATAAATTAAAACTACTTATAAACTTATTATTAAACTTGACAGCTGCTTATTTTATAATGTAATTTACCTTATTTTTGTAAAACATTGGCTTGTGGCCTTTACAGAAATGCATAACAAAGATAACCATAAAATAACTTTGATATGTTACCTATTTTTTAGGTGTAGTGTAGTAGTTAAAAACCAAGCATTTCTGTCAAAGTAGGCAGCAAATAAATAAACTACAACAGATATCTCTTCACAGTTTGAACACAACAAGATTTCTTTTACATTTAAATGTATCTCTGAGATAAAAATACCAACATCTAATTGACTTTATCCTACATTTGTCTAAGATTACCTTATAACTTACGGTAAAGTGCGGCTTTGCTACGTCGAATGTTAAAATCACGAATCGAACCAGCCACAAGCACTCGCCGTGATGCGATCATCACGGCGAGCGCTTGTGGCTGGTTCAATGTGATTTTATTCGGAAACACTATAAAATATTCAATAGATAGCGTGGATATTTTGACAATGAATTAAACTTCCTCTTTTATGACCCTTTGTAGTAAACGAACTGATTCTAGTTTTAACTTGATTTAAATTACAATCACAACAAACTGAAACATATTCTGCCTGAGAAAAAGTTGTGGTAATCCTGAAACATATACTATTAAGTAAAGTAGAAGTGTAGTAGTGTGTGGGGTTTAAGTGTAGTAGTAGTAGTTAAGTTCGTCCGAAGTCACAGCATTTTGCTGAGTAACGACTTGTTCTTGCACAGATGCGACACACGGCTATTCTTACTTGTAATTGTTACAAGGGTAGAACATTTCCACTCGGCAATGCGCATTTTGTTTTGTTTTGTTTGGATTTTGTTTGTTGTCATTTACTAATACCGAAATCGCAACTATTGTCTTTTGTCTTTGGCCTGCCTTGACAAGCCCTGACACTGACATCAAGCAATTGACAACATTGTCAAACTTTTAACTTTTAAGGTTTTGAATATTAGGCTTTTAGCAATTATTATTTATTATTTTTCTTATTTATATTTCTGGTTATTCATAGTCTTAAAATATGATTGCAATTTGGCTACTTGTATTAGAGTGTGTTTTTTTTTCGTCAATTTGTATTTTATTTTTGTAATGTGTGTTTTGTTTGTGCAGAATAAACAATTTTTCTTTCTTTTCTTTCTTTTCTTTCTATTGTGCATTATTAAACATATACTATTTATATATTTAAACATATACTATTATTGAGCTGCTGTCAACCCATTTAACTTATAACCATAACAAATTGTAAACACATACTTGACATTATACCCATCTTAGCCGATAATTTGAAGCATCGAATACTTCAATCACCCAATTAACAATGTTAATTTAACATGCATTTACGAAATAATGACGTGATAATACTAATGTTACGCAGGCTGGCAGCGTCGAACGGCGAGATAACGATCACTACGTCACACAACGCCAACGCTGGACCGGCCAGCAGCGCCGGTAGCGCTGGATCCGGGCCGATACCATCGCCGCATGCGCCCGTGAAGATGTCGCCGGGATCTGTGAAGTCACCATCGCAAGACGACAGCGATCTTCTTGCTGATTCGCCAAGTAAGTGTTAATTAATGTATGATAAGAATTATGTTTGTAGGTGGGTACCTGTATATTTCTACATGTGTCGAATATCGTAATGTCCGGTATCTACAAAATATATGACAAAAATATGACCCTGACTAAGTTGGGGCCTGGTATAATTACCGAAAATGTGGTTAAAAACACAAACTAAGTACTGTGACGAACCAAATCTTTCTATAAATAAAATTAAGTCTCCTTTCGTGTCTGTCTGTTTGACCGCGTTGTTACTTTAAACTACGCAAAGGATTTTGATGCCATTTCACCATTATTTAGAGAATGTATTCTGAAAGGTTTATGAGTAAATATATTAATATACTTAGATATAATAAAGGCATCATCGTGTCTTGTCAAGTCATAAAAAGTATGCGGCGCAGGAGCGGGTCGCTAGTGTAATATAAACGGCAACTAATTACCCAACACCCGATCTATTATAAAACCAACTTACCATTGTAACTTCACTAAAACATTTTGACAAACTCTCATTCGCCATTTCAGCACAACAAAAGCAGAACTAAGAGCAACTTAAACGCTATTTTCGACACAACTACTAACTCAATTCTACTTATCCATAAAAGTTGTACGTTCTAAGCATAGAGGAGCGATCCATTAGCTAGGCGAAGTCTAACAGTGTCCTAGGAGTTATTTTACCTAATACTATAAAGAGTTGTTGTAGACTGTCCGTGCACTGTTTAGAAGTTCCGAGTTCCCGAGTGCGTTCCGTGACAGTCGAGTTAAGTTGATTAGCTCAAAGTAGCCGCGTCCATTCGACGTAGGCGAGCCGGCACTCCGCGATCTTATCGCGACATTGTAAAGTTAATTTGGTTGCGTTTCAAAAAAAGGTTTGTTTAATTTGATTTTTAACTTGAACAAATCTAATTATATGTTCAAGGGAGCGTTTAAACATGTTCTCAATTATTAAGTAAGTTTTAAGAAAAAGTATTGAGTTTCTGTGCAATAAAAACTATTAGCATCTCAACTTAAAGTAGTACAAGATAATATCGCTTACACATTTAATTCGTACAGTGCGTTATCTCTTAAAGATATGTTAAGTAATAATGTATTGGAATTAAGTGCATTACAAGTGGCAGTTTGTCGGGCCTACTTAGTACGTACTTACTTAGTCCAAACGGAATATCTTTGGCTTACTTACAACTTTTATTAAAATAATTTAAAAATCAACCGATATGGAGAGACTGGGTGGCCTATTTGCATACCAGATGGTTAATTAATTAATTGGTATTAATACCAATTACATGCTGATTGCAAATAAAAAGCAATTCACTTGTAAATACATATAATTTAACCAAAAAACTTATTCACTCTCTTTGAGTGAATCAAAGTGAACCGGCTGATCTTGGCACGCTAGTTCAATCGTGGACCTCATCCTTAACTTAAATTATAAAGCAATTGAGGAATTTCTGACTCATCCAAAATAGTCCATCCCGCTAATTTCCCCGAACATTATTGACGAACTGAGCAGTACCCGAGCCGGTTGTCGTATTGGTGATGTAGGTGTGAACAATCTTAGCTATGCGGATGACATGGTGCTGCTCAGTCCCTCAGCCCACGGTCTAAGGAGACTTGTAGCGATTTGCGAGAAATACGCAGCTGAACGGTAAAGGTCCTGATCATATTTTACCGATCAAGTTGTGTGGAACTGCCCTAAACATTGTTAGTAAGTTTAAATATCTTGGACACATAATTAGGGATGATTTAGCAGATGATGCTGATCTGGAACGACGGAGGCGTAGTATCGCATGTCGAAGCAACATGTTGGCTAGACGCTTTTCTCACTGCTCCAACTAAGTCAAAATAACTCTGTTCAAGGCTTACTGTCAGTTGTTCTACACCATTCGGCTCTGGTACACGTACACGAAGAGTGCTTATAACACTCTTCGTGAACAATATAATAACGCCTTTAGAGCTATATTAAAGCTGCCCTGGTGGTGGGACACTTAAGGATTTTCATACAACTTTTGGTGGCCGCTGCTCACATGTATTTGGCCACTACAGCAATTTTGATTTATCTCGAAGAAGGTTACCAATATAATGCTCGAATTTCCAACCATGTTTGAAAAAAAATTTTTTTACTAAAAAATAATAACCGACTACCAAAAATAACACTACAAAGTGAAAAATAAATTTAATTTCGGAAGTGGGTGTCTTTGGATCTGTATTTGAGTTTTTTGCCAGTTTTGAATTTATCTAAGTTACAATAGCCTAATGTTAACTGCTAATCATCTTTTACAAAATATTGCTTTTCCCGATGCTGGGACGTTGACTGTTAAGGAGTTCTCCTGGTAAGAACCAGGAGAACTGCCACTCACCATATGCATAGTGACAAGCACCTAGCTTCTGACGTTTCATAAGTGCCCATGTAGGCTAATGTGAAATAAAAATATTTTTGTTTGTTTGAGCATAAATTGCTTAATCGCAACCCGTTAAATAGGTACTCATTATTATATTGTTCCGGTGGCCATCTGTGGTCTCCATAATCAGTTCCACTTCACCAAATGGTGCTTTCAGAGAGCAAATGCACGAGTTACTATAAAAAATACCCAAATCGCTATGGGTTTGCATATAAAATTTGAGGGTTTCCTTCGATTTCCTTAGGACCCCCTCATCAGATTCTAATTTGGTGGCAATGGGACCACCTCGGGAGTATACCCTTTCGAACAAAAAAATAATTTTCAAAATCGGTTCATAATTGACGGAGTAATCGCGTAACAAACATACAAAAAAAAAAAAACATACAGCTGAATTGTGGACCTCCTCCTTTTTGGAAGTCGGTTAAAAAGATACTATAGAGAGGCTATGCGAAGAAATGTCATTGAAAAACTGTGAAGCCATTTCTCATTGACGCCATCTAAATAAACCGAAGTTAGCTCCAGTCGTTTTACCATAACGAGATTTGCAATATCGTAATGCGTAACTCGGCATATTTTCTTGGAAAATATTTTTCTTTTTTGGACACGAATGCGACTTGATATGCAGGCGTACCACACTAGACTGAGCGACTTTTGCCCTCTAGGACAAATGTATTGGATTACGATTTTGTTCGCTATGTCCCGGCTATTGTTAAGTACTTCCCCGGGCGTCAGGAATCGCAGGCCGATTCCCGGCCACCGTAGGCGCGGGCTTGCGGACGGTGAGCGATGGGTAGCTAGCCGACCAATAAGGACCAGGCCCAGGTCGACGGCGCGTTGTGTTCCACGCGCGCCTCAAAGAGACGTCAGCACCAATTGACGGGGTCCGAAAGGGCCAAGCCTGCCAGGGTTACGAGCCTGTCTGAAAGGGATATCGTAGCCCTGGCACACAGGCATTTGAAGGAACACGGTGGGTTTTAGTCAGTAAAAGTCTGACACTCCCTCCCGAACCGCCCAGAGCGGGAGAAGTTATTTGATAATTTACCACCCAAAAAAAAAAAAAAAGTACTTAAATAATGTAATGTCTTTGTACAGATCAAACTAAAACATTGTCCGTCTTATACAAAACAAGATTTATATTTTGACATCGCTTAAACCATGGAGCCAGTTTTTGTAATAAGAACGTAACTGTGACTGAAATACCGTTCTTTATTCAAAACCGAAAACTTAGTTCGGTACTAAGTTGTCAGTTTTGTATTAGTAACTTTACCTTAGACGGAATAAAGTTTGAAATTTAATAATGGCTCCATGATTTAAACCTGGGTCTGATGATAAACCTTGTTTTGTAATAAGACGGTGTATGTTTACAAAACAATAGACATTTTTAATCCAACAGCATTCCGTACTAACTTATAGTATATACAGTTACACACAACCTAATTGGGACTAATTCAGCTATCCGCCCAGCAGACGATACCAATTTATTTAAGACAAGTTATTTTTATTGGCCCATTTCATTCAGTTTTAGAACGAAACTGCGCGATTTTTATTTGCACCAAGTCTCGAGATCAGTTAGCTCCTATATTTGACCTATTCGAATATAGATCTTAGCTAGGCTGGAGTTATTTTGGGCGGCATTTGGCTCTACTTAGTTTAATTGGTGACCTCTTTTAGTCTCATGTTGTGAAGCTAGTCTGTTAATTGTATAAGTACTTATAGTTAGTTTTGAGAGAGATTTGGTGGAGAAGAAATGATGACAGTACAGAAATAAGCAAAGATAATAAAGTCATAATAAGAGACAGAGACCGGCTCGACCTAGTGTAGAGTTCATATGTAAAAGTACTTCCTTTGCGTCATAACTAATAATTTAAACCTAGCTATTAATTTAGGTAGCATATAAGAAAATTTAAAGCACTGTTTTTGTAAAATAAACAATTTTCAAATTTCAATAATCAAAGTCAGTTTCTATAATCAAACCTTTCGCTTGTTAAAAATGTTAAAATTGTAGTTAAGTCTTTTAGGGATGACTAGCTGCGCCCCGCGGTTCCACCCGCGTAATTCTCGATTTTGTGAGAATATCGGGATAAAAAGTAGTCTATAAGTTAATCCAGGGTGTCAGCTACCTCCATACAAAATTTTATCAAAATTGGTCCAGCCGTTTGAGCGTGAAGAAGTAACAAACCACACACTCACAAACTTTCGTGTTATAATATTAGTGTGATCAAGGATTTGTCAAGCTGGTCTCCTTAACTGAGAGTTATTAGTAATGCTGGCTTTATCTAACGGAACGTATCAAAAAGTGATAGTATTACATAAATTAGGAATTAAATTTAATGGACTTACGTGCAACTGGCGCCATGGCGGTAAGATTAGTTAATTTCGTTTAGGAGTAAGTTGCTATTTGTAAAAGCCCGATGGGATTGGCATCGTCGCATAAGTGTACAAAAAACCCTTAAATATTTCAAATTCATAAGAACTGAAAATAGAGGAGGAGTGCTGAAAGCTCATATTTTTATATAATACAATGCATATTATATAAAAATATTAAGTTCTAATTATAAAAAAATATATATTATATATAATACTAGCTGCTGCCCGCAGCTTCGCCGGCGTGGCTTTTTCTAAACATATAAACCTTCCTTTTGAATCAATCTATCTATTAAAAATAACCGCATCTCAATCCGTTGCGTAGTTTTAAAGATCTAAGCATACATAGGGACAGACAGGAAGCGGGAAGCGACTTTGTTTTATACTAAAGATTAAGCTCTAATTATAAAAAATATGTATTATATATAATAAACACACATAGTACCAGGGCCTCATGACTTGAAGATAGATAAGTGACAGCTAGAGCATGTAATAACTAAGTACTTTTTAATAGCATGGAATTAGTGTATTCATGGAATTAGTAGTACTATATAGATTGTAAGTAGAGGGGGTCTAATTTAGACCAGTGGGCGACCACTAGTACTCTTTATTATGTACACCATAAAATTTACCGATATAAATGTAGAAATTTTACATAGGGTGACACAATGGGCGGTATTTTCCCTGGAAAGTGAAAATACATAATTCCCGATATATCCCGATAATCTACGAAAAAACAAACTCTAATTTTCCAACTTCATTTTTCTGCCTGTCTGCATAAATTTATTTCAGTTATTTGGTACCTTCTGTATACCTTTACGTAGGTACCTCTCTTGAAAATCTGTGTACCTACACCCGTACAATGATATTTAAAAAATTTGGTACACCCGCCATCCTGATGTCAGAACCGAAAGTATTCTATTTAGATATCGATGCAACAGATGGCCAGTGTTTTACTCGCCAGAATAAAGCTAATTCTCTACAGCGGACATTTGTTTTAGGCTGTCACTGTCCGTAGGGAACTAAAATGTTTAAACTTTGTTATCGGCGATGTTACTAAGCTTTTTCACTTCCAATCTTGTTTTATTATTAGGGTTTTTAGCAGTAACTTTAAGTAACATTTGAGGATTGAAAGTTATTTTTAATTTCACGATTAGCTTAATCCAATGACGTATTATAAATAGACGCGTCATACACGAACATTAGTGCACTCAAAAACAGCGTAAGCCATGATTGTAGCTACATACTTGCATATAATCATACAGCGCGTGAAGAAAAGGAAAGACCTATACTGATATCTGTTGTTAGAAAGAGATGAACATACATATTTAGTTACGTCACTAGCTGCTGCATGTTCATTGGCGCGTACGTAATAATAATTATTATTATTGTAAATGTCAGGCAATTGCCTGGCATTTACTTTGCCGTTATTGAGCGCAGGTAACGCATCTTCAGCCTATAATGTTCCCACTGCTGAGACATAGGCCTCCTCTCGGTGAGAAGGAATGGGCGATAATCCGCCACGCACGGGCCCAGTGCGGGTGGATGTCGCATGTCTTCGAAGTTTTGGTTCTATGACATGGTTTCCTCACGACGTTTTCTTTTATCGTTTTGAGAACAGAATTTCATGATTCATTGACAATAGCCACCATAGTTTTTAGTATACGAGTTTCCGAATTGGAATGAAAAGAAAATATTATGCTGATACCTACATTTATGCGTATTTGCGCATACTAGCTATATTAAATGGCCTACTTGGCCTTTGGCTTTTTGTGCTCGTGATTATATTGTAGATGTGTTTTGTGTAATGTTTACCTGCTCTAGTTTATGTTTTCCTAAGTACGTATTTCTGTGACGAATAAAATTATTTTTCTTTCTTTCTTTACTTGTTAAGGCTTCTACATACCAGCGCGACTTGTCACGCGACGCGACACGGCACGAAAGGCCCCGCGTGTCGCGGGACGAGCGGTGCCTTTGTGTCGAGTCGCGTCGCGCGACAAGTCGCCCCGGTATGTAGAAGCCTTTTCTCGTAGATACAAAATGGAAAACTAGACTAACAATCTGGAAAACTATTACTTTTATGACAGTCGGACTTAGATATTACTTCAAACAAAGGTTAAAACATAATCAACATTAGTATTATTAAGACAAATTAACTAATAATAAAAAGACAATTACAGCAAACATCATTTGATGCCTACGTACCGCGACCTACTCAGTTAATTGTTTCATAATGAGTCCATCGATTCCTTGCTATTTCTGAACAACGATCCAATGTTAACTGCTAATTATTTGTTAGTACTCGATAACTGAAAGTGAACTGAGAGGGGCTGGTGGCTAAGTAATAACAGTGGCATGGGTCGATCGCCCAGGTTAAGCTACGCTTGCTGCGGTTGGTCTGTGGATGGGTGACCAACTTTACATACCAAGACGTTAAGCCGTTGGTGTTGACAATTCAAAAGTGCCGCTAATTGATTTATCACACTAATATTATAAAGGCGAAAGTTTGTGTGTGTGTTTGTTAGTTCTTCACGCTCAAACGGCTGGACCAATCTTGATAAAAAAATTATAGAGGTAGCTGACATCCTGGATTAACTGAAAGGCTACTTATATCCCGATATTTCTACGGGATCGAGACTTACGCGGCTGAAACCATGGGGCGCAGCTAGTTTGAAATAAATGCTTTAAGTTTGAGTTGAGGTCTCGGCTGTCATTCGTTGATCTTTGACAGTTTTTACGGGTCGTCATACATAAGCCCGAAAGTCTGACAACCATGGGGTATCGTGTTATTCGATTAGACTAGAAGCCGACCCCAACATTAACTGAAACTGATATCTATCCGCAAAAAGGATATATATTCCGAGGTAAAATGAAACACCTGGCTGGCAAATTTATTTTTTATTTTGACGTTTAAAAAAAGAAGTGTTTTTACGGCAAAAGCAAACAATCTTGATATCGCTATTTTTGTTTTTTTTTTATTGTTGATGTAAGTTAACCGTGACGGTTCAAGCCTGTAATTGGGACACCTTTTGTGAGAAAAATTGCAAACTTTGCTTGGTTTGTGACTGGCTATTAAATGACGAGTGTGGTCCCTATGTCGGAATCACTGTCATTGTCGCCCTGTGAACGTTCGAAAGCATGGTCCTGTCGATCCCTTTGGGGATTCCATTTTGGGTGACAAGTCGGCTGTGCGTGTTCTTACATAGCTACATATGAAAATTGAAAATGAAGACGTTTTCAAAAAAATGAGTTTCAATTATGATGGTTTTAATTATTTACTCAAGTTTCGAATCCAAAAGCAGCGTGCAGCATGTTGTGCTATAAAAAATCTCAAAAATGTGGTTAAGATTCTATTTATTATTTCATCACCTAATTTCATACGAATCCATTTAGTGGCGTTTAGTAGGAAAATTAATAAAAAACTTTCTTTAATATTACGAGTAGAAAGCTGATCATGATGGATATAAAAAAACGAAACTACTCTATATCCAATGGTTATACAGTGTGTCAGTGTGTGTGTGAAAGGTGTGGTCTTATTTAAGGGTGCGGTACACACAGAAAAAATAATCAGCTGTCCCATTCAACATATATACCATTCCTAACTAGTGTAGGACAGGCCAGAGTAAAAGAGAAATAAAAGCTTTAATTTGTACAAATAAGCATGATTTACTTACTAGGTTCAAACACTGGGTAAAATAATAGCACAAATATTACGGAAATACATTTATAATTATATTATTACAATTCTCGCACACTCTTCTCACATTACAATGTCCTTACACTTTTGCAGTTTAATCACTACTGCCTTGCTAAAATGGCGCTACCACGCCCCCTCCTCATTAACGGACTCAAATTGTCATTTGACATCTTAATATCCGGTGGCGATTTTAGCATTAAAAAAAAAAACAAATAACTAGTTAATTTTAACAAATACAATTGTTTTATTTCAAAAATACTGTAAATATCTCAAAACTAGGTACTTAAATTATATTTAAATAGCTAGCACATAGTCGAGCCAAACGTATGGAACAGCTATAATTATTTCATCGCGATTACAATGTTTGTCCCGTGAAAGTTATTCAGTTTGATGGTCCCCTTAAATATGACCACACATATTTCAAATACTGACACGCTGTATACAACACGTCAGAAAAAAAAATCAGCTGTTTCATATGTCATATCAATCATGAGAACATATATGTAGGGAACAGCTTATTTTTTTTCGCGATTTTAGGTTTGGTCCCATAGTAAAAGTTGTTCATAATGATGAGTACAATGACCTCTTAAGAGGTTGTGCATTAATTCTGGGACATGTTGTATAGAAAAGGTAGTAAAGAGTATCTTTTTTTTTTTTTTTTTTTTTTTTTTTTTTTTTTTTTTTTTTTTTTTCACGGTGTGGAAAATCCTCATGGATGTCCTCCGCCCTGGGGCGGGCGGAGGGGTCTGTCAGACTCTTACTGACTAAAAACCAGCCCAGTGTTCCCCTCCCACACTTACACCGGGGATCTTGGGATCTGTTATTCCTTCCGCAATCCCCGGCTAGTGCCGGCCCGCCTCTGCGGGCCACCTCAAGTCTGGGGGGGGGTGAGGTGTCTGACCCCCCCGCGACGTCTGCTAGGGGCGCGCGTGTAACACTACGCGCCGCCACCTCGGGTCCAATGTGATAGGGGGCGGCGGACGTCCCCAAGTCCGCCGTCCCTGGACCCATTTATGGGGGCTGGAAGAGGGCGTTATCGGCCCTCCGCCGACGCCCGGTGCGCCTGCTGCGGGCCGGGTGAGCGGATGAGATCTCCCGCTCCCTTTCCGCAGCCTCCTTCTGCGACACGACTGTTTCGCAGAAGGACACCACCGCGTCCCAGGACTCCTCGCTGCCGGCCATCGACTCGACCACGGCCGGCAGCGATAGGTCACTGCCTACTCCTGAGATGAGGGCACGGCGTGGCTCCTCCCAAGCGGCACACTCTGCCAGCGTATGCCGTAGTAAAGAGTATCTAAGTCAACCTTACCGCATTATTGCGTAAGTCTCAAGGTATGACAATACATTTACAGAGGCCAACATAAACCTAAACACGCGAAATTAGGCCCCAAACTTTAAGCGTAAGTACCCATTTAAAACAATAGCTTCGCAAATCCATCTGTCGCTTTTAGTCTGACAGATATCATAGATTGTCTATTAACCAGTTTGTTTAAGTGTGGTATGAAGTGCTGTGTCGATTGTGAATTATAAGACGAAGAGAATAAAATTCTCCCTGAAATCTCTGTATTTCAAAATGACATAATACTCCGTTTGAAATAAGATTAGACATATAAATAAACCTTTATTACAGTCCGTTCAACCGATTTTGACTTCTATTGCGTTGGTGGCATGACAAATGGCAGCTGTCATAAACAGTTGGTATTGTAACCACGTTTTTGCTTTTAATGCCATCCTTATGCCTAAGGAATAGAACTCAAAATTGGTTGAACGGACTGTAAACAAGTTTATTTAAATGTCTCTTCTAAAAATCTTATTTCTAATGGAGTATAGGTACCGACCATGTATTAATAAGTACTACAATGAAGTTGAAAAAGCTTTAGACTGCATGCCTTTTATTTTCGGTCATGCTAAAGGTAGAAGTGAGATAGATTGATACGTTTTTTAGAATAAAAATTTTATTCTGTCGTATTAGCTTTATAAGCATAAGAATAAGGATAAAAAGAGATTGAAGTAAAGGCACATTATACACAGCCGCATTATTGCTGTGTGGTGACGGACGTATAGAATAGCTCCACCCTATTTCTTCCCATGGGTGTCGTAAAAGGCGACTAAGAGACTTACTAGAGAATGGGCAGCAGCGTTCTCTATGATGATTTTAACGCCGTACTGTGATCGCCAACCCACCTGCCAAGCGTGGTGATTATGGCAAACCCTCCCCTTTAGGGGAGGCGTATGTCCAGCAGTGGACGTCTTTCGGCTGAAATGATGATGATGATGATAAACAGCCTATAACTACTGAAATTTATTGATTCAAGCCAATGATAATTATTATATATTAAACAGATTTATGTTATAACATATCGGTTTAATATATAATATTTATCATTACACTCACAAAACAACCGAAAAAAGTGTTCCGCGCAGCAGCGGCAGCACACATACCCCCACTTTTCATTCATTTTACATTTCACTACAAGTAAAAATGATAGAAAAGAGATGGCTTGATAAAAACAACAAGAAAAAAGAGACAGCTAAAGTAACCGTAATGAGAAGCTATAAATACATAAAATTGCAAATTATACAACTATCAACTTTAAACTCAAGATATCTAAGTTGATTTATGAATGAAGAAATTATCGCTAAACGTCATAAAATAATTTTAGTTGCAATGGAAACTGAACCATACGCAATTTCAGTTAAAGTTTTAAATCCCAAAGTATGAAATTTATCTCGTCTCATGGCGTTGACTTTAGTGTTGTCAATTGCGCGTGAATGTAAACAAACATTATTCTGGCCACCAATCACCGAATGTTGGCATCACAGACTAACAAATACGTCTCAATTAGGACGTTTTTGAGTCTTCACGATTGCGCGCTCACAACATATTTAATATAATATCATTGGATTCAAGCACATTAATCAATCGAATACGAATCGTATCGTACCCGCACCGGACTCACTAAAAGCACCAGGAGGTTCGTGCCCGGGCCCCAGTTCTATTGATTACTATTTAATTCGTTGTTAGTGGATACAATTACTAAATTACTCAGTTCCTCTCTACTGTGTTCTACGCCAAACACTCTGTACAAATCTATTTGGTAATGTTAACACGCGCTCTATAATCGCCTGTACGTTCATTGGTCAATGAAATGTTCTACTTTTTAACCGACTTCCAAAAAGGAGGAGGTTCTCAATTCGGCTGTATGTTTTTTTTTTGTATGTTTGTTACGCGATTACTCCGTCAATTATGAACCGATTTTGAAAAATTTTTTTTTTTTTTTGAAAGGGTATACTCCCGAGGTGGTTTCATTGATCTGATGAGGGGATCCCATGGAAATCGAGGGAAACCCTCAAATTTTATATGCAAACCCATAGCGATTTGGGTATTTCTTATAGTAACTCGTGCATTTACTCTCGGAAACCACCATTTGGTGAAGTGGAACTGATGATGGAGACCACAGATGGCCACCGGAACAATATAATAAGGAGTACCTATTTAACGGGTTGCGATTAAGCAATTTATGCTCGTCACTATGCATATGGTGAGTGGCAGTTCTCCTGGTTATTCCCAGGAGAACTCCTCAACAATCAACGTTCCAGCATCGGGAAAAGCAATATTTTGTAAAAGGTGATGAGCAGTTAACATTAGGCTATTGTAACTTAGATAAATTCAAAACTGACCCACCAAAAAGTGAAAAATAAAAAACTTTTTACAAAAAAAATAATAATCGACTACCAAAAATAACACTACAAAGTGAAAAATAACTTTAACTTTGGAAGTCGGTGGCAAAAAACTCAAATACAGATCCAAAGACACTTAACATTTTAACTAATTTGGTTATAAAACTTAAGGTAAATGTTTGAAGACTAAGGTCTTTAACCAGTGCGTCCTGCCCGTCATGACATACGGTGCCGAAACGTGGACACTGACAGTCGAGCTGGTCCACAAATTCAAGGTCGCCCAGCGCGCTATGGAGCGGGCTATGTTTGGAGTCACTTTGAAGGATAAAATCAGGAATGAAATTATCCGGAAAAGAACCGGAGTTACCGACATAGCTTACAGAGTAAGCAAACTGAAGTGGCAGTGGGCTGGCCATGTTTGTCGAAGGACCGATGGCCGATGGAGCAGACGAGTCCTGGAGTGGAGACCGCGTATCGGCAAGCGTAGTGTGGGACGCCCCCCAGCTAGATGCACTGACGACCTTAAGAAGATGGCTGGGCAGACCGGATGCGGAAGGCGGAGGACAGGGTGTTGTGGTGCAACCTGGGAGAGGCCTATGTCCAGCAGTGGACTGCGATAGGCTGAGTTGAAGTATAGTTATTAAAAATAGTACTAAGCTTTGTGTCTACTTACAAAAAACCGGCCCAGTGCGCGTCGGACTACACACATTGAAGGGTTCCGTAGTTGAGATGAATTTATCCCAAAAACAAACTTAACATTGTTGTTGAAACACATGTTCTCCCATACATCGTTAAGCGCCTCGGTCAATTTTCCAGCTGGAAATGTAAGTTTGTAATTGCAAAAAATTATGTTTGTAAGTTATAAAACTACAAATTATATATTTTATTTTTCCTTTACTTGTGCTGAGACCTTGCTTCATGCGAAATTTCATGATTCTAGGTCAACGGGAAGTACCCTAGACGTTTTGATTTTTTTGCGAGTATCACAATATTTCGCATAAATCGCCATATTTTTTTATTGCGTTGACTTGGAAGCTTGATTTTTTTAGAGCTTCAAGGGCTCATTGACCTACGTATTTGATATTAATTTCAACTTGATACTTCCACGTGTACCTGAGAAAAAGGGTCTTGACAGACAGACATACAGACGGACAAAGTGATCCTATAAGGGTTCCGTTTTTGCCTTTGAGGTACGGAACCCTAAAAAACACTTACGAATGTTCAAAATCATCGTCTGCCTAGCCAGTTGGGGTCATCTTCCAGTCTTACCAGATGTAGCTAAATCCAGATGATGCAGTATTTTACATGGAACTACTGTCTATCTGACCTCCACAACCCAGTTACTGGGAGCACGGTTTAGCTTAACTTCTTCTTTAATCTTTTTGGTTTCTATGGAGTATTCAGAGTGGAGGGGAGTGATGTGGCGGCACCTACGACGCCACATGCAAACTAGGCATGACACTGATGTTGAGCTGCACGATTACTGACTAAAGCTTATACTTATTGGACAGGTCCACTCAAATAAGTGTGGTTCTTTCCTCAAAATACCATTTCAGACATGGATCTACATGGTCATCACATGATCTGACCAAGATTATGTCTGGACTCTAAAAGAGACTTTGACCTCTGAGTTTGTTTCGCCATTTCTTCTTTGGGGTAGTCAGATAAGAAATGTTGGCTACATCTAGATTTTAATTTTAATTTTTTATATGACGTGTAAAAGTGATTCTAATATCCTATTTACAGAATAAACGATTTCATTTCATTTAATTTCACTGACGTCACTAAAAAATCCTGTATCGCGCAAGCAGATTTTACCGCGCAACTAGCATTATACAACGTCCCGACATCAACCGTCGGGTAGTTGCCCAGCAGATATAACACCCGTCTGGTCGGAGGATCCTCCCTTTTTTATCGAGGATGATTGAACTTTACACCCTGTTCCTCATACCTCTATAAATGTTCTTTTCTGAAAGGGTCATTCCCTTTGAGATATTACAAGCTATGGATTTCATCGAATATTTTGTTGAATATAAAAATAGGTGTCGCGCCATTCCACCGTTTGTATTCTAAAACAAAAGGTTTTGATGAATCCGTCTACAAACAAACAGAACACCAATAAAATTTTGTACATACCTAGTTACTCTACAGACCTAGGACATAGGCAGATGTAGGCTAATCTGTAGTTGAGCTCAAGCTTTTTTTTCATCAAAAGTAGAACTATCTAATTATTCCGGAATAATGTAGATTACAATAAAAAAGGCCATAAAAACTGGCCTTAAAAATAATAAAAATAATCTTAAATGTGTCCCAATAGAACTGGATTTTCGATAAATACATCCTATAACAATTCTTCCACATGATTGCAAAAGAAATTGACATCAAAAGTTTCCTATATAATTCAATGAACATCGTTAGCTGTCGATCGGGAATGCATCGATGCCTGTATATGATGACCGCGGCCGGGTGACGTCACCGACTCCCCTACTTTCAATTATCCCATAATTTATACACTAATAGCATTAGACTATTAATCTTTTAAGTAATAATAAAGGTCCTATTTTACATTATAAACGCATTCTGATGTTATAGGAGTAAAACGCAATAACATAATTTGCTTTTAAATTAACTTAAGAGTTAATTCAGAGCAAGAAACTTGATAGATTAGGAAGGCTGAGCAGTTCAGTACTTATGTTATAGATCTGGAAGCAAGCTATATAATAAGTAGGATAAGCCTAAGCGAACTATAAGGCGCGGGCCACACAAAAGGGGTGTGAGATGAGGACGAGACGCAGACGCGGCGTCCTATTCACGAATTTTCGTAATATTTCATACAAAATGTATTAACGTGATCTGGCGACGCAGAAGCGTTGCTTTTCCATCTGCATACTATTTATTTATTTAATTTACACGGCTTAAAAAAAAACAATTACATAAATCAAAGTACATACCTACAAACATAACACATACACTAATAACATCAATTAAGTACTATTGTTTTCAAAAAAAATTGGCAACCATTAAATTGGCAAATTTATTGGCGAACAGATCGCAGTCCGGGTTCCACGAGCTTATTTAGTGCGGTCAGCACGCGCGTTACGGGAGACGCAACACGGGCTGCTGTCCGACACTAGAGTCGAATCAGCTCATTATGGATATCAGGCGCATCCATCATACCCTTCCACACTTTGATCATACCACACTTCTGGTCTCCAGCATACACAGCAGGTCGTGTATACTATTGCCGCGTCCGCGTCTCACGTCCCTTCTACGAGTATATGGCCCGCGCGTAAGCTGATTACTCTCTAGATAAGAGTTCTCTATAACTAACTATTGTGAAAATTTTGAGATAAAACCTTGAACTACGCAGAAAACTGTTCCTGATAACCTAGCGAGTTATCAGACGAAAATACGACGAAACTTTCTGCCCCAAGCTTATGAGTAAATCAAGTCCCACAGGGCACACCGCACTTAAAATAATAAAGGAACCATTCCTACAAGTACGACGGGCTATTAATTCATAATTAAACATAATTCCCGGTAAATATACTACGTACTAATGACACTAAAATGTACAATACAAAGAGCTTCGACCAAAATAAAGGAAGTTCATATCGGCTTCAAAGAAACCGACTAACGACCGTGCCAGCCGGCGTACCGAACTAAATTAATTAATTAACTAATTAAAATCCATTACAAATAATTAACGTCGTCGATAAAATTGAACGCAATCGATAACGTAAGCGAAAACAAAGAGTTGGCCCGACTCGGATAGACTCAGTAAATAAGTGAACTTTAAATTAATTGGCATTAGTGAAAAATGTGAGGAAAGGAGGTTTCATTACTGATGGATGATTGTAGGTATTATTGTTTTCATTCTTTGGGACGCAAGAAGGTCTGAATCTCATTGATAGAAACCGGCTGCCCGCTGCGACAATTTTTTCTGTACATAGGTACCTACTTAAATATACATAGGGCCGTACTTAAAACGAATTCCATATTTAATGTATGTTTTACAATATTTACTTAGCTGACACAAGCGTCCCCGATGGGATTTTCCATCGGCAAAAATGACCAGCTTTCATACAATATTTCATTTAACTCCTATATAATATAAATTTTATGGCACTCTTGTTCACAGTTTCATGCTTCTAAACTCAGCGGTTTAGGCAGTGCTTTGTCTGTCATTGAAACTGGGAAACCGTTTTCTCCAGAATTTTATTAGTGAATCTTATAGTGAGGGTGCCAGCATACCCTTCAGCATATGGGGTTCAATGGCTACGCCATTTTTGATTGTTCAGGATTTCTGGTTGATGTTGGATCAACATTTTCCTTCAATTACTAGTATTGAACTAATGTCAGCTGACTGTAAGGTCAGCTGACATTAGTTCGATACTAGCCAGATAAAAAAACAAATGTTCGAATCAGATTTTATTTTTCTATATTCACGCCACTCGGGGGCCTTACCTGTTGATTCAGCTAGAAACGTGGCGTCATTACGTGATCTGCATGAAAGGACACTGGGGAACGAATATGTTGAAACTAACATAAATAATCGTATTTTAATAATCTTTATTTTTAGTCAAAATATATTTGATTGTATTGTTATGTCGTGCTACTTTTGTATTGATTCGAATAATGTATATAACTAAACGAATGTTAAACAAACCAATATTTTTTAAAGATGTGCTTAAATTATTTTTATGCCATTAATCTTTCCAATAATTCCACCTTTTATTTAACAAACCATCCGTTACGTAACACATCGGGGAGCTATTTTTAAAACCATTCGTAACTCATTAGCGATCAATGCTAAAACGCTCGACATTCACTTAGTACCGTAATTAATAATTGTTTTATACATTAACTTATAAGAGTAACGCCCAGGCCTTGTTCATGTCAATCGAATTACAATAAAAATAAGTAAGTAATAAATAAACCAGTTATTAATAAGGAAATCTTAAAAATGACGAAGTCATTTAATTTAATTAAGGCTTTTATTTTGCTTACGTAGGTATTGTTTAATTATAATGCCTTTTTAAACACGACTGGAAGAAACTTAATAACTTCCTATTACAGTGTAGGGCAAAAACTTAAAAATTATAGGCAGTTACTAAATTTCGATCTCCCAATATCTATTTACTTAATTATCAGCCTACACTTAATATCGGATCATTCACGAAATGGGTTTTTAATAATAGGACAAGCAAATGAAAAGCCCTCGTTAATATTGAAGAAAAGCTTAAACTTTTACCGAACAACGCTTAAATTCTTCAAGAAACTTGTTCAAAAGTGCTTACAACCGTTACTTTAATAATACGCGTTAATTGTAATTGATAACGTATTCGATTCTACATCGTAATCGTAACATGATTCGAGACGATTCGGCGCCCGTAATTTCACCCATTACATGAGCTCACAAATTTATAATTTGCGTGTCTCGATATGGTATTTATACGATTCTAATTCTTATGTCATTAACACAAAGAGTGGTTATTGGAAATTTTATAAATTTAATGACTGTATGTATCAAAATGATACACCTAATCACTCGAAATCTTTAATTAAGAATAATGTAGCGTTGAATGTGAAATGTTTAGAATTGCGGCCCGATTCGATTATTAACTATGACGAATTTTTCATTGTGGTGCCATATTGGGATCATACCCATTACGCTCGCAGATTGTTAGAACTATAGCTTAGCTATCTTTACTAAACATCAAATAATTTAACAATTTTCGTAGTTCCCTACAGTGCTTCAATCCACCAACGATTTAAAAGAACAGCAGAGCAACCTAGCTTTATCCTCATCAAAGCTATTACTGAGCTTTCATAATCAACTAACTCATCAAGTCAACCTTTTCTCTTAATATTTTATTAATAGTGTGTAATTCTTCAACGCTTATTGCCTGCTTTATCTTGTACAATAAAATCTCTTATGACCATTTAATAAGTTGAATTAAAATAGTAAGAATTACCTAAGTAGGCTATTATTTATTCGACAATTCAAGCCATATAACCTCCCTAATTTTTAGTGTTCTTTTCAATTTGCATATAGTTGGCATGAGAGTTCTACATTAACAGTCTAAGCAAACGCAAATCTGATATTAAAGGATCATTTTCAGTAGGAAACGATTACCCCAAGGTACTTTGATAAGCGAAATTTGGTAAGCAATGAAATAAATAGCTGTTGAATAAATCAAGACATGAATAAGTTTGGACAAAATTAGGTTGTGTTTTCGTCTTAATCTTTGTCGAATCTAGCTTTAAATTAGGGCTGAATTAATTTAAATGGCGAATGATATAAATCTGGACGTAGGAGAGAAATATTGCTATTTTATGCTTTTATAGGTTGGTAATTATTTTTTGTTTCGTGCAATTAGCATAGACAAAACCAGCCCGTGTTTTAACAAAGGCAAATTGAAATACTGAAGTTAAAGTCACAATAGATTAGCTCAATTATCAGATGTAATTTATTACTGAATGTTGACTGCCTCGTTGGTCTAGTGGTCAGAAGCGCTACTTCTAAGCATGAATTCGTGGGTTCGATTCCCAGGTCGGGAAAACTGTTATTGGGTTTTTCTATCTGGAATTTCTCAGTAGCAGTTCGAAGTCTAGATTTCTACCTGGTTAATGGCAATAGGCTCGCCTTTTACATGGGACTGAAACACAACCAACGAAATATAGGTCTACTATACGTACGCCTCTGCCGAACCCTTCAGAAAACCAAGGCGTTATGTTATGTAATTATTATTTGAGACAGATATACAATTTGATATCACCATATTTTATCATAAGGCATGCAAATTCCCTTCAGGTAAAAACTGAAAATCAAAAATGTTATGTCTAATAAACTTTAGACCCTGGCCTGTTAAACCGGATAAAGTCTGATAGAGTGCTCCTCCTTAACGTCAGCCCCGTTGACAGGTGACAGTTGACAGTTGCTTTGACATTTATACATGCTGTCCTGTCGTATCAATAAAACAATGTTATCGATAAAACGATGTTTCAATTTCAAAATAAAAAATATGTACCAAGCTTCCTCAAAAAAAACACAAAAACCGCTATAACTTGTGAAAGAAGCTAGATAGAGCAAAAATAACACTTCTTGGGGGTTCCATAAAGGGGTTTCACTAATCAAGACACATCGATCGAGAGGTTCGCAAACCTGAAAAACCTATTTCATATTTTTAAATCACATCATCGATATCATCTATCGATACGAGTGGACAGCATTTAATTACGTCAAGTCAACTGCCAACTGTCAGTTTCGACAGTTGGCATTTGACTTCGTCGTGGTTGAGTTTCGTCAACTGACAGCTGTCAACGGCACTTTCCGTTAAGGGTGAGCGTTTTTTCGGGAAACTACTTCCGGCACCTTTTAGGTGCCAGTAGGGTCTGACCGGGTAAATTGATTGATCATATCGTTATATTAGAAATGAGAATGGAATCGGAAGTCCTGTTATACATACTTAGTTCTTGTCGGTAAAATAACGGACTACAGATTATATTTCTACTCGCAATCACAAGCAAGTTATTCCACAGAGCTTTAAAAAAGTTTTATTCTTCAGTCCAAACTTGTCGAAGCATCAATGTATTTCTGTAGATGTCAGTCTTACTTAGCTCTCTCTCGCTTACCGATCCCTGGCTAACTAAATACAGCGTGTTCGGGATGTCAATCGACCTAGACAAACAACAGCGATTTATTAGGACACTTAGCGGCTGATGAATTTGACTATTTTTAAGATAGTCTCACATTAAGGCAGTTAAAATCTTTGCAAATCTATACAGGGTGTTAAAGTAACTGCGTGCCAAAGCTTAAGGGTAGGTTAAGTATCGATAAAGGAACCCAGCAAAAAATAAAAAATAAATCAATAATAAAAAAACAAAAATGAAAACACAAAAAAATGTTGCAAGATGAACCTAATAATAGCAATCGTTTAGAATTAAGATTATTTTATTTGACGGTCCTAAGCCCGTTAAAGAACGCAGAGTCTTATTATTATTATTTTTTTTTTCTGGGTTACTTTATCAATACTGAACCTACCCCTAAGCTATGGCACGCAATTACTTTAACACCATGTACACAGTAACCCGATATTGGTACAGATTTTTATTTGAAGTGATCTCGCGACTTGTTAAGCCAAAAAAGGTTTACTATGCAGCTTTGAGAATTAGTAAAACAAAAATGTTTCCATACGAACTAGTTTTCATAATCCACTTGTAATGTTCTCTTGTTGTAATCAGTTCCCAGTGCAGGTTGTTAAAAGTCATATGTCTTCGAATTTTTTGCTTCTAGGACACGCCGGTTTCCTCACGATGTTTTTTCTTCACCGGTTTGAGAGCAGTGGTGATGGAATAATTTACACAAAGTAAAGTGTCTGTTTGAGTTCCAACCCACAACCTGCAACTCGTAAGTCAATGCCGTTAACACTGGTCCACCACTGCCCCGAAAATCCAAACTGGTCAATTTGAGTAAATAATTTATAAGCAAAAACTATGAGCTTCAAAAGCAAGTTTCCGGCCATTATAAATCATAAGTAAAGTGGAAATAATTCCAATATTTCCAACACCACCCAACCGTTCCAATACGTTTCCACGTCATTTTTTTTGTTAAAGAACTGTTCAATTAAAATTAATTGCATCGATATGAGAGTAGCATCTGAAAATGCTCTCATTGTCTCTTGCGAAAGAGTGATTCATCTTACTTTTGAATGAGTATTGAGTACCTAAATAATATGGAATATTTATGAAATGTTAAAGCCCAAAGTTCCGTTGATTCTTCAAGGGCTAACACGCGTGTAACACGTAAGTAACTACTGGGTCGCCAGATAATAAGTTAATAACACAGCAAATTACCGTGTCGTGTGACGAAGAATAAAGCATATTACATTTAGGCAAAGGCCACTGTCAACCATAAAACTAACAGTGATAACGACCCTACATGGAAGGCCTATTACTTAGAAAGTAGCAAGTAAAACACTTAATCGCCATAACTTTCGTTAAAACAAAAGGCACACGTAACTCAGGTCATACAGACATACGGAGAGACACGCAAACTTTAATTGCTTCTAATTAATTTATTACATGTATTAAACAATTAAGCGTGCGGTATCTTGATGTATTGTTATCGAATTCAGGACGCCATAGTTACGAATGACTCTTTGCCCAATTGACTTATCTTTGTAAGCTAATTAATGGGTGCCGCTCATCACGCGATGTGCTCTAATTGGACGTCGAAAACAGACGTCATTTCGTTATTACTTTTCCATTTTATAAAAAGGATATACGTGTGATGGCTGATAGGGTATGTCGATTGGCGAGATCAATATGATAGTTTGGACAATCCACAATTGGTAGAGTAACTGAAATAAAAAACATGTCCTCTAAATATGTCTGTTTCAATTTGCTTATCGACTTTACGTGATAGCCCTTAAAGATACATCATTGTGTTAATACACATGAGTTAACAAGAGACTTATGCTTCCTGCATTTCATGACGGAAGTCCTAGTCTTAAATACAACTTTAACACTTAATAAAATTGTCCTAAAAATAAATTGTCCTTGCATCTGCACTTGGTAAAAGGCTGTCACCAAATCTTTACGGGTATCATGAAAGTAACGGACATTCTTCATTTGGTAGTTTCGTATTTGCAATCTAGATATAATACTTTTAGGATATGGGTAACAAATCTATAATAATAACGTTTGTTGATTTGTCAGGCATAAGGTTTATCCTTGATATATATATATAAACTTTCTTAGGCATAGAGAGGCACAAAGGAAAACAATCACAACATCGGATATGAATTATATTACATTAACTAGCTCCCCTAAAAATCACCCCATAAACTTATTACTGGCGGTAATAAGATTGCCGGAACAACACTATGTTCACGTACATAACAAAACGAAATTAGAAATCGTCTGAGTTACGAACACCGGTAAATGGTGAAACGATTGCCAATTTACCAACCCTACCCTGTCTTAATTGACGCAGACTACTCCTTAAACTAACGGGGGTAGATAGCGAAAGTAATTTGTCATCGGTTAGCTAAGCATGGTGGGGGAGGGGGTGCACTCGCGGGCCAACCTCCGCGGAGGTAGCACGTCTCCACACTAATGACATCCCGCATAATTAGGAACCGCCACCATCTACTAATTACATAAATTGCCCACTAAACTTGGCTATAATTTTGCTTCGCGTTTAAACGGGGTAACTGCTTGAGAGTTGGTACGGACTGGTTTAAATTATTACAATGTGATATACAGATTTGTAAACATATGTATGTGCAATCCAGTTTTGTTGGATATCGAACTGGTAGCACGCAAGTGCTCTGAATGTAGTAAATTCTAAAGTGTATTATGTGGTAGCAACAATGGATAACGCTACCTGTACCTAACATTAGAAGTACAACTTAGATATCCGGCTCCTGACTTGCGAGAATTCGCCGCAATGATTACACCCGATTGACTTTGATTCCCTTGCGGGGTGGGGTAGACAGTTATTAAGTAGATAGTGCATTTCGACAAAGGAACACAAACGGTCCGAAACACATCCGACTGTTTTCAGCGCTTAGCCTAATACTTTTTACAATACTACTTAAAAGATTGAATTTAAAAATTATATCGAATAAGGACTTTTATCGAGACGGGCCGGTAATCTGGGGAATTATTTGAAATATTTTTATCAATGTAGAAAGTAATGATTTCAAAAAAAAAAAAATATATATTTCTCAAAAAACTTAGTAATGTTTTACAGAAAATAGTTTGGCAGTATTAGATTCTAATAAAATGCATGTAGCCACTGCAACGGAACTAGACAATGCCTGTATTTCAGTTTTAAGTGCCTTTTCTCTCGATATTTTAACAATAAAAATGCCAACAAATCAAATATGTTTGGTTGTTCTACTAGTTAATTTTGAAAGACAATATCTAACTTAAGTGTTATATTATTTAAAATTATATTACTTATAATATATACCTACCTAAGTATATTAGCCTCACCTATCTACACAAAACAAATAAAACAAAAAAACTGAGTGACAAATTGCCGAAATTGATGAGAAATCCCCACCCCAAACATTCCAAATACCCCAAAGACCCCAGACTTTAAACGACACTAGTTCTAAAACGAGAAAGAAATATTCTTTCAACTAAGCAGTAAGTTTAAGTCTAACTGTGATATGGCAAGCCAATCATTATCACTTTTACCTCAATCATTACAAAATCTTTTTACATAACAGATCAACCGACAATCAGCCAGTCATCTAGCAACGTGGTCGACGGCATCAATTTGGAAGATATCAAGGAGTTCGCCAAAGCTTTCAAGCTACGGCGGCTTGGCCTAGGCCTCACTCAGACCCAGGTTGGCCAGGCCTTGTCCGTCACCGAAGGCCCCGCTTATAGTCAAAGCGCGATTTGCAGGTAAGGTCTAAAATAATTTCCATATTTGTTGTTTTGTGTATAATAGAATCAATAGGTTTTTTGCCTTTACTATACATATTTTTTGCTGGACACGACGTGGTGCACCCATGAGACCGTAAATAGATTGTCACTACAAGCAGCAGTTATAGTCCCGTAACATTTCCAACGTGTAATTAATAAACTGGCAGGCTTGTTCCATTTTGCAGTCTTCCTTGAATTTGGATGCAGAACTGAAATCACCTTTGTATGTAAGGTCCAGCAACATAATGAAAAAAACATCATCGTCCTTTTTCATGATTGAATTAATTATTTTTAATATTCAATAACATACTTTTAAAATTCACATGAAACCGTTATGGCATATGAAAAATTATATAGAACACACGACCACAGCTTCAAAATTAATGTTGCCACTTAATTATTGTTGTTGTTAATACAGTATCTAATTTGTCAAAGAAGCAGAAAAAAATACAAAAAACGATCTGATGATATCTTACTTGTAACCGAAGGAGATAAAGTCGCACGCTTGTCAAAATAATGTGACCGTTTGCTGGCAACATCGTGGGGCTGACAAAAAAAGGTTCAGAGAATCGTTTTTATAAATGTCGTCACGCAGGCCGGCGCTCGGTTATCATTCCAACTTTTTAATATCGTTAATTGAAGTGATTTGTAAAACAGCATGACTCCTTTCATTGCTTACAATTCGTTTAATTAATTACCATTCGGGTGGCTTCCGTTCCGTTCACTGTGTCGTGGCTTACACCATTTTTTACTCAGCTAGGCGCGGGCGCGTGTTTCCTAATTATTATTTTTTATTATTACGAATTGATTCATGCTAACCTTCCATATCTTTTTTAACAGTTACGTCAAATCTTAGGCTATTGGAACTTACAAAACTGTTTTCTGCTCAAGATATTATAATATAACTCATTCATGCAAATTCTAATACGCGCCTCTCCAGCTTTCAATAAAAAGTACACGAATAAACCAAATTTCACACTCCTTTATTTTGATATTACCTATAAATATTTAAAAAAAAACGCTGATGTGAATGCATTCACACAACAAACAAAACCTGAAATGTAGGATTTTTTAATTGTTCTTCCTGTCTTGCAATTACATCATAATTATCACAAATTGTAAGATTTTTATTTAAAAATTGCTACAACCATGTACATAAATACAGGTTTGACAGCCGATACTTGGAAATATTTTTTTTTTTTTACGTTACCATATACTACGTAAATCGACAAATTAATCACGCTTCAGCACAGCTTTACGCTCATAATGTTTAATTGAATCAAATCACTCGAAACAACGTTGCCCGTGAACAAATCGAATTTCGATGCAAAACGGAATGCGACCGGCACAAGCCGAAGGAAATTTCAATTCCAAGCCACCCCCCGACGACCTCCTTCGTATAATAAAATCATTAATCGTTACTTCTGTTCCAGTTAATTAATTAACTTGCCGTAATTACTTTTTTCGTGTAATTAAAAAGAGTAGAATTCCCCTGTCTTTGTTCTGTCGTGATTTCATTTCCCATTAATTTTTCTTTCGTCTCCCTCCAATTTGGTGTCGTGACGTCGCTACATGGTAGTTACCCCTTTCATTATACTGGACTTAATTAATTTGCATTTTAATTAAAACATATTATTGTTTTTGAGAAAAGAATTCCATTTAGTTTTCCTCGTTCCATCTCACTGAAGCTTTTTGTTAGAGTTCACAATGAACAAAAGTCAACAAAATTCTTTTTAATCATTTTCACAAACTCAAGGCGTTTAGCTACCCAAATCTAATTTAACCAAAGAATCCTATGAAAACATTCCAGAATTGTAAAAGCATCACTGTTTAACACCCCACAAAAAGACTACATCGAGATGCACGTTAAAGAAGTTTTATTGAAGCGACAACATTTTAAAATGGTTTATAATGTCTACCTTATTGATCTGTTTTGAAAACAATCAGGCGCATGGTCATTGCCACTTGGAACGATGTCAATAACAAAATGTTGAATTAACCATTAACCCCGGTCCGAGTGCATTACAATTTCATATGAAGCACAATGCGTCAGGGCATCTCACACCAGCATAACATTAAAGTTAAATAACCTACACATAACACGTTCACGTCCTAAACTGGATAAAGCCCGAATAATTTGGTTATGAAAATCGAATTTCCTTTTCAAATGATATTGATCAACAAAGCGTCGAAATGTTTACCTCATTGTATAGCGTAAGATCATGTAACGTTTGTTTAGTGACATCATAGCGTGCGACTTTGTTCCTAATCTTTCTAGATTTGTTGAGATGTAGTGATGTTGCTCCCGTTTACTTCGCCGGAGTACCGTCACCGTCACTGGCTACGACATAATCTAACATAATATTTGTTACCGTCCCCAGTGCCCTGGCTTCGCAGATGCTAGCAGCTCAGCTGTCTTCACAACAACAAAACATGTATGTGTTTTGTTTTTTATCCCTACACACATTATCTCCAAATTTATCTTCATCAGTCCTACATCCATCTACATGCAACTTGCATTTACTTTATAGAAACATTTCAAAATGGAGCTAAGATAATGGAGATAAATTCGTAGATACTTAACATACATTAAGTACACGCTTTGGCTCACTTATATCGGCCGAGTCCACACGCAGAATGTCTTTAAATCAAAATGTTTCAACGCTGTTTAATGTAATCTTATCTTGATCGGCGATCCGTGCATACCTTTTGAATGTATGCCGTATATAATTATTTGTAATTACCGGTTTTGACGTTCTTTCTTTTCCTTTTCACACGTGTACGGTATTTGCATTCGGGCTAATTACAGCGAAGGCGCCATACATCATACGGCCGACTTACATTTTGATGTTAAGACAAACGCGCTACACTAATGTGCCGGCTACCAAACCATGTCGATTCGACACTATGAGTAATCGCTGTGAGAACTTTATCACTTTTATTATTTGTAACATCTCGATGAGTAATATCTAACTTTCCATCTAATGTAGCATGATGTATTATTTTCATTACTCTTACTTTATTAATATTCATTTTGCGCAATTCAAAGCCAGGGCATTGGCATACGTTACCTTTCGTTTCTAACTGAATTCGTTGTTTTATTGTTACCTTGTTCGGTATTAATCAAACTGATTACCTCGGCAGACTAAATTGCCTATTGTTTTTTTTTCTCTCTATAAAATCGTTAACGCAATGTCAATGTCCTGTGTTTATGCCTCTGTTAATTTGGATCGGGTAAAAAATTACATCGCGTTCTAAAGGTGCTTCGCGTTAGATTTTCATTCGACCGGTGCTCGCATAGCAAAGTCTAACATTACATTTATGTTCGATACAGATTTGAGAAATTGGATATAACACCAAAAAGTGCGCAGAAAATCAAACCGGTGCTCGAACGTTGGATGAAGGAAGCTGAAGAGAGGTAAATATTTGTTTGAGTGAGTTATGTTCGTGGTTATGTGCTACACCGTGTTCGTGAAACATTTGGCCTATAATGCTTAGCAACGTTGTGAAAGACATTTCTCAAATCTGGACTAACTAATGCTTTTACGGGCTAGGCTTTATGTTTAGTTGGATCTGCTGTACGACTAACATCTAACACTCACCGTTACCCGAAGTTAAGAATAACTAATTTCTTGTCGTCTATTCCTGAAATCAGTTGTTCCTAATTTAGATGCTCATCGAAGACGGGTTATACACACACTGGCTATATCATGCATGTTTTAGTTTTTATGGTGCGGTTGTTTGGTTTAGCGTGTTTTGTTGTTTTCTGCATTTTGTTTTTTTGACGTTTTCCTCATCTATCATTAGGAAATCATCATCGTTATTATGGTTTTCGTTTTAGGCGTATCTCACGTGTGATCACAACTCCTAACACATTGTTCTTAATTTCGTTTCGACTTTCTAAAGCACACTTCTAAATCATCAACATTAGTGTAACTCACCTAGATGTTCTTACCAAATCAGTATTGTTGATTATGGTAACCTATGAATCACTTCTTTACAACGAAAACTTGTTAATTTGTCTCAAAATGTTCTGATGGACATATTTGAAGAAAACTAGACCTATGGTTTTGCGACGTAAGAATAATAATAAAAAATATTCTAAATAACCCAAAAAAAACATTTTTGACCCGTATGTTTGGGTTATCTAAACTTAAAATTGAAGTAAAACTATAAACTAAAACTATACCGACCCAGGCCGTTTGAAATACTTGCAAGAGGCATTAAACTAACCTAACAGCTCCTAAGCATCGAACATTTGAAGACGATCTAAAAATATAGTATAGAAAATTTGTTGTCGAGTTAACCAAAAATTTTCTAACAAACGCTTTCAATGAAATTACGGGCTCTATAAAGTTTACCAGCACAGGAGATCGAAATGATGACATCCTTATAGAAGACGTTTAAAATAACAACAATAAAAATGAAACTAACTTCACATAAACTAAAGTCTCTAAATAAAACAGACATCATAATCAGAATCAAGACAACACAATCGATCAACGAACCCCTTCTTTCCATAACATTTAAAACTAAACCAGGTGTCACTTAAATCTTTAACAAAGACATAATGTCGTAAGATCTCCCCACAGGATCCATCGATCGACATTTTGCGTCATTAAAATGCATTATCTGAATGCAACGCTTCGGTTTAACATTGCAAATGGGTGCATTGAATTTGCAATCGGTCCCTCTTGGTGGTAATTTTTAACGACCGCCTCTGTTGGCGATAGTACTTGAATTAATTCCGTTGTAACTTCGGGAATCTCGTTAATTTATTATTAAGAACTAGGTATATCTATTATGGTGTATCTACCTACTCAGTAGATATAAATGGAGCTGCTACAAATTAAAGTCGGAAGCAAACTACTGAGCTGTCGAATGGACGAGATAGACAGCCTTCGTCTATTTTTGTAAAGAGGGCAGAATTTAAAAAGGTAATGGAACAGTTAAAGAACGGAATAGTTAAAGAAAGCCTAATGGCAAGTTTAAGTTACATTCCGAGGTATACGAAGAGGCGCATAATAAATTATAAGCATCTAGTTAGACCGAGAAGCTAAGCATAGCTTCTCGATAATGTTTAAAATTTATTATGTGCCTCTTCCGCTTCGCTTCGGTTATAGGCTAATAATGATAACTTGGATAAAGATTAAGCTAATGATGCTATACAACATACACCGATTTAATTATACTTAACCATTTCTAATGCTCCAAAAACCTGGGAAAAAAAGATAAAATAAGAAAAAGATAATTCAAATGAGATTGGCATTATGAAACCAGAGCAAGGCTTCTATCTAAAACATTAAACTTAATATGAACATGTAGAACTTGACTGAATCAGTCTTCTTTCTATCTATGTAAACGGATTCGGGATTACTTTTATCGAAACGTAGAGACGCTTCATCGGAAAGCTACCAACTTTATTTGTTAACCACCTGCAGCATCAATCAACAATATTCTTCTATTCTTATTGTGTTTATGATCTTCCATAGGATTTACATTCGTGACTCTGTCTGTATGCATGTGAATGCAAGTATCCTTAAATTATTTCTTAGTTCTTTTGCATTCGTAGACGTCAAAATTTTGCACTCATGATGGGAGTCAATAGAACTTAAGCTTCTAACAGATTGAGGCGAACACCGCGCGGGATTCCCCCCCCCCCGAACTGTTTAACCCTTTACTAGCACAATGATTTTCCGGGCTGCTTTTTCTACGAAAAATACGTTCGTCGAATTTATCGCACTAAAAATCGATTAGCGTATTTTCCGTAAGTAGCGAAAAACTAGCTTTAAGGGCTTTGGCGTCTTAAGATTGTGTTATTAAATCTATCTAAGGTCTGTCGTTTTAATAATATAATCTTAGGAAATGACCACGAATCACAAAACTAAAATTACTGACGCTTGCTTTATCACCTTTCCCAAGCACTTAGCGTATAAACAGGGACACTACACAAAGGACCGGTCGAATAAGTTCTTACAGCAGTTCACTCAAAACTCCATCTTAAATCAATGTCATTAACGTTTAAAATTCCGATCATTACAGGTACGCTTCAGGCCAGAACCATCTGACAGATTTTATAGGGATGGAGCCAAGCAAGAAGCGAAAACGGCGTACTTCATTCACACCGCAAGCTCTGGAACTACTCAACGCGCATTTTGAAAGGAACACCCATCCCTCTGGTAAGTTTGGCGATACTTATATAGTAATAACTTAAGTCCTAGTACCTACGTCAGTGGATTTAATTGGGTCTTAATTATCGGGGAAGTTGGAAGCTCTTGTGGCTATGAATAGACAGCATTAGCGAAGGTTTGAGACGAAAGGGCGTGGACAGGGATTCGCTCGATAGGTAAATGTATAAGAAATTGACGATCGATATCTCGTTGACTCGGATAGCACGTTAAGCCGTTGGCCCTGCGCCTGATCTCTCTCCAGTCGTGTCGGATTGTAGTCCCATTGGAATATGAGAATGAGGGAAGAGAGACTGCACCTGTCTGAACACACAATAAATTGTGCACGATAATATGTACCGCGTAGATTATTATTATTTATTTCCGAATGTCCCGATTATTTGTTGCCGGTTTTGATGGCTAATGTCAGTTGCGATTGGCCACCATGACCAACATTCGGTCTCGAGGACTATTCATTTATTATTATTATTGTAAGCAAATCTGTAAGAAGCTGACAGACTTATTGATCGTCAAAATACAACATAACGAGCGACAATAAAAATCGTCAATAATCGAGCCAATCTGTAACCTTTGAAATCTTTAGGCACTAGGTTGCCCGAATAAAATAGTTATATTCGTAATTAAATGAGTATAGCAAAATACTTTTAAGGCTTCTACAGACTGCGACTCGCGACGCGACACAAAGGCACCACTCGTCGCGCGACACGCGGGGCCTTTGTGTCGCATCGCGTCTCACGCCGGTCTGTAGAAGCCTTTATACATAAAAAATAGTGTTGTTGGACATCAAAATCATCTGTGGAGGGATGATGTGAGTATTTTAGCACTCGGAAAAATCTACCATGGAATACAAAGGCATACCAAAGAGCAGAAGCTTGCTATAGAGGGTTCAAAAATATAAAAATATAGTCTACACAACGGCCGAAGTGATTGGGGTCGCAAGTTCGATTCCCCACGGAACAAATGTAAAGTGGTGGTTTTGTATAGCCTACGTACCTACCTAGTTGTTTGGGGACCGAATGTTTGTGCATGTGAGTTGGGATCTGCGTGTGTAAACGCATCCATGATACAACAAAAATTCCTAGGATTTTCCTAACTGTTGAAAAATAAAATAACTTTGTCTTCCGAACAGGGAGCCTAAAATGGACGCTTTGGCAGAATCATAATGTGATCTGCGTATTCCTCGTATATATTATTATATTCATACATCCCGCAATTCATATTTTGTTTGACAGCTGCTATTTGACATTAGACTTCAATAAAGCAATTCTTATTTTGTAGACCATTTTACGAAACTCCATACAAAATTGTCAGACAGATGAATTGCGGGATATGAATTGTACGCAGATCATATTATGATTCTGCCAAAGCGTCCATTTTAGGCCCCCAGGTTATTCCAAATCTAGAATTTCTTATGAAAATGATTAAGTATATACGTCATTACCGTAATCTGCGTTGCCAAATAGGTATTAACGATCAACTGCATGATTGAAGCAGAAATTTCCACGACCTGCACCCTAATTGCGTCAATCCGAGAGGTTCATAGGTTTGATAAATTCAGATTCTCAACCAACTACTTTCATAATGAATGAGAATTAATTCAGTTACGCACTGTATAGGTATCACACTTGACACTAATATTATAAAGGTGAATGTTTGTGAGTGTGTTTATTACTTCTTCACGCTCAAACGGCTGGACCAATTTTAATAAAATCCCTAAAAACCCTGGATTAACTTATAGGTTACTTTTTATCCCGATATTCCTACGGGATCAAGACTTATGCGGCTGAAACCGCGGGGCGCAGCTAGTTTTTAGGGTTTCGTACCCAAAGGGTAAAACGGGAACCCTATTATTAAGGCTGCGCCATCTGTCTGTCTGTCCGTCTGTCACCAGGCTGTATCTCATGAACCGTGATAGCTAGACAGTTGAAATTTTCACAGATGTATTTCTGTTGCCGCTATAACAAAAAATTCTAAAAAACGGAATAAAATAAATATTTAAGGGGGCTCCCATACAACAAACTTGATTTGTTTGCTCGTTTTTGCTCTATATTGATAACGGCAACAGGTAGCCGCTTGAAATATTCACAGAATATTTATTTATTATATTCACTTTAAAAATAAATAATTAAATTAAAATAAAACGATTTGTTCAGGGGAGCCCCCCTGAACAAATCGTTTTATTTTAATTTTCAGGGGGGCTCCCATACAACAAACGTGATTTTTTGGCCATTTTTATAAATAATGGTACGGAACCTTTCGTGCGCGAGTCCGACTCGCACTTGGCCGGTTTTTTTTTATAAAATAACGTAATTTCCGCAAACATAATGATCATTCTCATTAGCCACATCCATGTCACCTTGTAACAAACGAAAAACTATACTTATCTATATAAATAATTACCTAATATTACACTCAGACTCAAGTACTTAAAACATAAAAAAACCTGATGCTATTGTTTTAATTTTTCCAGGCACTGAAATCACTGGACTGGCACACCAGCTCGGCTACGAACGGGAGGTCATCAGAATATGGTTCTGCAACAAACGGCAGGCACTCAAGAATACTGTCAGAATGATGTCTAAAGGAATGGTCTAAATACATGAAAAACACAACAGTAATAAATCCCGTACACAACTGCGAATATTGGACACATTTCCAAGTCCATAAGTCCATTAAAAAGGTCCATCATATTAGTTGTAATCCATCAATGGACGCTGAATTTTATCCAATCTTTTCTATTTGTGTACAGGATTTTATACGAAAAAGAAAAAGACGACATAAAGTTAGAGTTTAGTGGTGGGATGCGACCGTGTGACAATGTTATCGATATCGATGGTTTCGCTTTAAGATCTGCACGTAGATTGGTGATCTCGTCTCGATATTCAAATTAATTATAATTTGCATCGATAGTGTCTTATTTATGAAGGCGAATGTTTCTTTTTGTTTTTTATTGATGAAAAGTCTGGCCTTAACCGCAAATCTTTATGCGATTCCAGCCAATATGAAACATGGAAAGTAGATAAATAGTATTAAGTGTAACGTAAATGTATTATAAAACAAATTTCGACTGAAATATTCGTCTCGATGTAGTTTACAATGATATGAATGGAATGTCGTCGTAGCGATTAATGTAGGTGTTTACTAGTACAAAGTAATAAAATTGAATTGTCAAAATCACTTTACCATTTCAATGTTTCCATTCCCATTATTTGTATTTTTAAAATAAACTGATTATAAATGAAAAATAACAAACAATGTTAATGAAATAGGAACTTTTACTCTTTTCATAAAAGCATCGGTCTAGCGAAACTCACAAAGATGGCAACTTATGTTTCATACATGAAAAAATAGTGTAGCTTCCAGGTTTTCTTTTGTAAAAAGATTGCATTTTGTAAATAAGTACAATATGTTTAATTTTCGTCAATAACAATGTAATGTAGCTGATACATTAATTTATTAAAATACTCTGAGTTGTTTCGTTCTCTTTAGCGAATGTTGCACTTTTTAGCTTTAAGATTAATATCGATATTATGAAAGTAGTTAAACTGTGTCGTCAATCTTAGTATAACCTACTAAGATTTTTTTATTAATCTATAGTAGGTTTTTGTTGATAGATAGGTATAAAACGATATGTATAGAGTAATTAAATATAATTATCTAATATTGCCGTAAATTGTAAATATTGTTTTCGTAATTTGATTTTAATGAAATGTATTATTAGTTGTATGTATTAAGTATAATTTCATAGCTTTTAAAAAAAGTTTTATTGTAATTAGGCAGTATTCAAGTTGGATTTTGTGGCGATATTAACGATATGATTTCAATTTTCATCCAGCAGTTAATTTTTAATTGGAATAATTAATATTCACATTTTCATAGAAATACATGTAACAGGGGGTCTTGAAATTAAAGTTAGATGATTTTAATGCGCATATTTCTCGCACGGTGACTGTTAAACTAATAAAATTGCCTCGCATTTGGAAACGTAGATTTTGAAGAGTATACTTATGATATGTAGATTTTCCAAAAATACTAAAATTTGACGTTATATATAATTATGTTTTAAGAAATAAACTTGTGCGAGAAATATGCCTAAATAAAATTTATATGATAAAGCTCTCGATGAAACTCACATTTTCGAATACTCGATGTTACTATTCGGTGCACGCACAGTGATATTTAAAAATATTTGAGATCATCGACAAAACAAAATTCTATTATTTTGCAATTGTGTCATTGCATTATATCACCACGTCTATGGAGACAGGTGCCTTATCGATATTTCGGAATACAAAATTTAAAACCGTGATATTTGCTGATTTCTTTTAAATTTTGATGGTTGACTAGGTATATATTTAAATCCTTTTGAAAGGTATACTTTGTGTAACATTATTATACTTCCAAAATCATACCTCTCGCAAAATATTACATACCTATGTAAATAATTTAGTTAGATAGTTTTCAAATAAAGACCTGCTGTTAACTGTATTACCAATAGTAATAAGGCTGTAATTGTAATAATGTATGTTAATGACCAATGAAAACCAACTTGTGATCATTAATATTTGTACTGTTACCTACTACTTAACAAGAGTCGTTAAAAAAATAATATTATAAAAATTGAACATATTTTTCGGCTGTTGAAAAATTGTAAATACAATATTAAGGATAATAAAACTATTTGGATTAATATTTAGGAACAAAGGGAAAAAATATTATCAAAATTTATATTTTCAAAAATATTACAAATGCAAAAAAGCGTATTTAAAAAAGGGATGTTTGGCCATAAACTAAAAAATCATATTCACGGAAAGGGTTTTTTATCGACTTAAACACACCACAACACTACACAAGCCCCGAGCAGTAAGGTAAACAGTGACTTAAAAATTGTGCGATGCGATGTTGCACGTAATCTCTGTACTTATAATAAAAGGAGTCGGATTTCTCATTTACCTATAAATCAAATAGATTACCCTTGTTATTGCAGGTCATTCCTTTAAATAAACCTTCTTTACACTTTTCTAGAAGACAAACGCCAGTAAATGACGTTTCACTTTTTTAAATGTATAGTATAAAATCTCCATACAATTTATAACGTATGAAAAATCTGATTCCCATCAAACATTAGCGTAATAGAAAGAGCATAGAATGCTAAGTACAAATGATATAATTTAACGATAAAACTGCTAGTCCCGTTAAAGGTATAATTAAAATAAAAAATATTACCATGCAAAATCGCGTTGCACCCTGGTTTTCATGATCCACATGTATCTATAATAATAATAGTAATACAATTATAAAATCTACACATAACTTCAGCTGTAACACATATTCAAACCAAACTGTAACAGTATGTAATAGTGTATTAATTTTTTCTTCCTATAATGGTACCGAACGAATGATTATGGCTGCTGGTTTATGATGAGAAGCAGAATAAAGGCAGATAACTGTTTGATTGCTTGTTTTATTCATTGTATCATATATTAGTAGGTACAGTCGCCAGCACATTTTATACCAAATTTAAAACTTTCTCCAAATGATTTTAAACCTTAAAATGTTGATGGTTAAGTTCAAAATGGAATGAGGAAATTTGACAGTTTGTGGTAACTTGATGTGCTGGCACTGCTGGTGACTGTACCTACTCTTACTCCTTATCCTTAGTGAACAGTACGTGTCGCGTACACCGGAGCTGTGCACTTCGTAACCAAAAAATTAATGTGTGCCTGAATAGTGAATATAGATACTTAAGACGCTGACAACAGGTAAACCACTGTCACTGTCAGACTACATATAAAAGAAAGAAGCGCGATGACACAACGCTTGTAATTTATTGCAAAATATGAAGCAATTATTTATTTACTCAAAAATGAGTTTGAGTAATCGAAAATAAAAAACAACCAAGTTCTGCATACAAATAAGACGTTCTTGTTATTAATTAAATTTATACCAACCGTACGTTGATATTTAACACAGATATTTTGGATTGAAACTCAAAGTAAAGGGTTAGTTTACCGTTAATTTGTATCGAGATTTTTTTCTAAACGTGTTTTGGTAACAACCAAGTTCTGAGAAATATGTTCAAGAATAACATATATTATTTCCGCTACCACAAACTATATAGATTTGGCAATTTTTTTGTTTAATACAAGCCTACTTTTATCATTTGCCTCTTGTCCGTGCCTTAAGGCGTAGCCTAAAAAGGCGGGTGCACTTTCGATAGCTGTACTAGTGTCTGTGAAAAAAACTTATTAATAGGTAGGTACTTAGATAATAAAAACAATAAAACGTAAAATTCCAGTTTCATTTATTGAAGCAGACATCTTAGACTATACCTAGTGACTTCTTAGGGACTAAGCACACAGGCGTTTTTTATTGCGCGACAAAGTCTTGGTTTTTCAAGTAGCAAGCAAACTGGCTGTCTTTGGCACGTATAACAAACGCCATGAACCTCTAAGGCCCTTAGTGCTTTCTTACAATATTCCTCAGATAAAATCGAATTATAACTTCATTAGTGGTCTTTAAAAAATAAATGAATATACATACAGATGATTAAATAAGTACCTACTACATTAGCAGGTAAGTAATTATCTTCCTTCATTATAGTGTTTTCACTAGAGTCGGCTGATGCGGTAATTAGCCGACGCGGTTTGAGCAACTGGATTTGATGGCACGAACGCCGCGAACGCCTTTCTGAATACTTACCTTCACAACGTTTTACCCAGTAGGTACCTATCTACGGTGCTGTTGTCAATTGTATCCCTGAACTGATTATGCTGATCCGGATGGCGGACGACGGGCTGGAATAAAAAATAATATAATATACTTACCTATCTACGTAAGTGAATAGGGGTTGGTACCTAACTTTTCGTGTTGCAAAACCTACGCTAAAATATGAAGTAAGTAAGTACCTAATTAAATGGGAAAATGTACTATAAAGCATGTGAGCTAAAAACCCAGAAAAATTTAACAAGAAAACAAAAAATAAACTATTCGGATCATAGTCACGAGTCACGATGCGTTTAAAAAGCCCGCCATTAGTGTTGCCGCCATTACACCGACCCTAACTTTTTACGTTTCGTTACTACTATTATTACGCTAATACTCAATATTGAAAGATAAATGATACGCAGAGAATAGAAGGTTTTTTTAATAATAAATATTTGACTATAAAAATTATCAGAACGTATAAATTAAGTAAGTAAATTTCAGTAAAATAACTAAACGCAAAACATTAGTCACTAGTGATGGAACACATACAGTAAAAGTCGAATAATGAGAAAAAAACTGCCACTTGCTCACTTCTAAATGTTCGTTACTATCCAGCGTCTAAGAATTTGACAGCTATCTGTCTATCCATATTTTTAATTAAACAAGGAACTTCTTATAAGCATAATTAATTTAATATGCCCCATTGCGAAGCTGTTGGTTGCAAAAATACGGGGACCCATGTATTTGCCAAAGATATCATCATGAAAACTGGGAAAAATCTCTCCGAAAAATTGTGTCTTATACATTGATGTATTCAATAGGAAGATATGGTACGCGCTCCTCGATGTGGACCGCATAAATTAGGGGAAAGGACACAATCGACCTACATTACTCCCGGTTTGCGGGGAATACCCGAATCGTAGTTTGTTTGCGAGTTGTTATGGGTACGTAACAATGACAATTATTGTGATCTCGTTCCCGCTATAGCCCGCGTAATATGTCTATCTATTTCGGTTGTCGAGCACATGACGCACGACATCGGGTCCATTTATTATTTACTTGTTGTTGTGTTGTTGATGTTAGAGAGTGGCCTATCTTTAATGCATCAATGGTCTTATAGTATCAAAGCCGGCAATCTCCATTATTCACACACAAATATGCGTTATCAACAAAAACGTGGTTCTTAATAAAAATATTTTTTAATTGATGAGTTCTGTATCAACACAGAGAACAGTTTTTAATAACATTTAAATTAAATTTAAAACAGCAGCATAAGCAGCAGCAGCAGCATCAGTAGCATTTCTTTATCATTTTACTAATAAATTAATATAAAACTGAAGTGAAGATTCCGGATTTGAAGTGTTTGTGTGGAAACTACTCACTTTGATACGGACAGTGGAAAATATTGCCGTATTTGATTTGAACGTTTGGGCAAACGTCATACTAAATGCTGGGGTCTAATTAGTTGTGGAGTGGAGACGGCCACATTTTTGAAAGAAACACTAATGGAGGTTGCCAATTTTGTTACCAACACTTTTATTCCCATCGCGTTTTTTATGAGCATGCCGCTTCTGAAGTAAATTTGGTTGTACAATACGGAGAATTGACCATAGAAAAAATATTTACAACATTATTTATTTTTTACCAATACTGGAGTATACACATATGACTCATTTGGTATGTCCTCGACTCGAGACTATGTGCTATCCTTTATAAACCGAAGACTATGGGAGAAATAAGTAAGTATACAGATGATGCTCCCAAGAGAACTTAGTCTGTTTTCATTACCTACAGGCACTTGTGGTGCGATATAATGTAAATTACAGTAAAGATAAAGGTATTTGTCTTCAACAAAAAAGAAACTATAGTCAACAAACATAAAATAACCTATAAATTATAAAATGGTCATATTTTATTTACTTTTCCACTACAGCTGCTTTTTTACCAGTGGTAGACGCTTTCCTTTACCTTAGCTCATCCTTTATTAGTGCTATACTCCAAGTCGCATACCTATTTAAGTTTTGGTTTATTTTGTGATCGACACGAACTTAGACAAAACAATGGCGGCTTATAGACGGTGGCCAGTGCTGCCACCTATGACCAGCTTTCAGTTTTTAACTCCATTATACTAACTTGATCATTGTGGAATAAAACAATACAATAGATTTATCTAGTGATCAAAGTTATGAAAAAGTTGTATTTTTAATTTGTAGCTTTTTGTAAAGTAAAATCTTGGTTGATTAAATTTCTAAATTAAATTAAACTTTTTTCGAATAGGTATATATAAGTAAATGTTTCGTTTATTCGTTTTGCCCATCACTATTATTTCTGATACCAATATGGCCGAATTTCTTATCAGCGGTACAGTGAATTTGTAAAATATCTGACGAAAATAGTAGATTTATAAATAGAAATTGAAACAAGAACAAACTATATTAAGAATAAAGGACCTATTTAGCACAAAGTTATATCTTCAACTGTATACATTGGTTATAAAAATAACCGCGCACCGAAATACATGATCGAACATCTGACAATAATAATAAACATGAGTTTATTGTTTGCAAAGCTTTCGGGACGAAAAATTGCGTAGTCTATTACGTCACGCCGCCGGCCTCATGTGTTGGGAATAACGTTTCTGCATTGTGAAGATACATGTCGTCGCGAAGGTCCACAATGATTCACGAGGTTAATTGAAGTTTTGCTTCGATAACGTAATTGGCTGGTCGTAAGTGTTGTTACGCGATAAGTGAAGTTTCGCCTTCGTCGGGCGTTGACTCGTCTCGCTGGAATCCGGTAGAAACGCAGCCGGGTGACTAATCGATGAGATGATCGAGAGTGTATCACGACGAGCATTTAGCAGTTCTAGCGGGACATATAACGTGCGTGCTTCGGAACTGGCGCGCGAACGAAAGCTCAACATCTTCAATGTCACTGTGCAGTTTCTGGATGATACCCAGCACTCCTTTCAAATTGAGGTACTTGTAAGTTTTTATTTGTAGTTTAATTCATGAATGCTTGTTGTCATAAATAAAGAGGCAAAGTTTCTGAGCCCCTTGTCTTTGATGTAGCCTAGCTAGGTATCTGATGGTTTTAGAATGCCAACAGTTTTATGGTCAATCAACAACCTCAGCTTAGAACAATAGGTATATCTAAATAAAACCATAACAAAATATCCAAGGAATGTTCCCACTAAGTTACCATTTTGATGTGGAATGCCTTACAACTTACTGATATCATGAGAGTTCCAATAGTTCTATCATTGAAAACCAACATGAACTAACAACAGCATGAATTTAGAAAATAATTATCATTAAACACATGCAATGTTCCCGATTGCTATTCAAATATTCATTTTATTGAGTAACTTTAGTGAATAATAATTTGAAATTTTTATGAGTATTTTATCACCGGAAATCAGTAAGTTAAGAAAGTGATAATACTGCAAGCATATTCATGATACAGTTTGAAATTATTATTATTTAATTTGAATTCAAGTACTGTACTGTAAGTGAATGAAAATCAAAAATATTATTCACTTATTTTTAGCTAGGAAGCGACTAATTCAGTGGTCTTTAAGCCGTCCAAGGATTTAAAGTATCAGATAATTCCTTTGCTGTATGACAACCATATTACTGCCAAAATTATGATAAATATTACATTCTGTCAATATTTGATATCTTCTAAATTGCCTTGAAAGTAATCCTTCCTTGCAGTATAAATTTTGTAATATTCTTAATAAAACACTGATTGTAATAAATATGTTGAACAAATAATATTCAATAGACATTTAGTAGTATGTATGTTTAACTGACATATAAAATCCTTTCATGAAATCTGTGTTCTTTTCAGAAAAAAGCTAAAGGAAATGTGCTATTAGAACAAGTGTATCAACATTTAGAATTAGTCGAGAAGGATTATTTCGGACTACAGTTCACAGAAAATGGAGCACCACCCAGCGCAACAAACACTGAAATAACGGTAAGTTATTTTGTTGTTTTATACTCTTAAGTATAATAATAATTTACTAAAACCATTAAATGTGTGTCTCCATTATAATCGTAATGGCTTATAAAAAAATAAAATGCATTCAAGGTTACAATAATATTATAATATTAGTTCAATTCACAACAAAAAGGTCTTGTACGTTACTAGAACACTGTAAGGGCACGGTAACTGATAACTTTCTTGAAATTATTTACAGAAATTGAAAACACAAACATGTAATTTTTAGGTTCCGTATGTCTGATTGAAAAATCGGAACCCTTATAGGATCACTTGTGTGTCTGTCTGTCCCCCCGTTCATCCGTCCAATTTGCTCCAAATCTACTGGACCATTAAATTGAAATTTGGTACACATAATTATGAATTTCTGTGACCCAAACACGGATGTGTAATGTTAATAAATAAAATTTGATTAAGGAGCAAATTAGAAATTACAAAAAAAAAGTTTTGCTAACTGTGCTGTGTGATATATCCAATGAAAGGGCTTGTTGTGTTAAGTTTGCTCTTGGGATAAAAAACCTGGTAGATAACATAAATAAATTGTCCCAAACCCTCACCATGCGAGTTCAACTCACACCTATCCGGTTTGGTTCAATTTAATTTTTAATCCTTTTAAAAAAACAATTCCGATTTAATTGTTGTTATTTGTTTATCAAAATATCCAGTAATTCAATTAACTGTCAATACATTTATTGACTTGTATAAATGCATACAATTTAGGTATGCTTTCCCAGTAAGGTAAAACTTGCATGAATATAATAAGGTAAAATGTGCACAAATCATGACACAATACCATCAGGGTAATTTTGTACCATGAATTTCCCTAACATCTATTTAATAATCTGGGGTACCTGTATTACTAGTAATTATGGTGGATCTGCAGCTTTAGCCCCCCAATGTTTTAGTTCCCCTAATGTCATGATTTTATAACTTCGTCATGAAATCCTGACATTGGGGAATAAATCTAACTTACAGATAATGTACTAATGACTAATGATTATAAAGTAAATTCTGTTATAGTCGCGACTCATATTTTAATCAAGATATAACCTGACACTGTCCTGCAAATTGCAATAAAACGTAAGAAAATTTGAATTTAGCGGGCTACCATGCGGATCCATCTTCCAAAGTTCCAATTTCTCCTGTTTTGTCAGGCTCTTCCACATTAGGATTAGAATTTATCATAGAATATGCCATAAATATAATTTTTTAACTGACTAAAAATCAAATAAAGGTACTTTCTTCAAGGTGTTGTCGAGACAAGTAAATTAGCAAATAAATAAGAAGAAAATGCTTCAGATACTGTTGCCAAATGTAGTCGTGGCAGAAACAACTAAGGGATTTAAAAAATAAATATTATATAAGTTAGTTTATTGACGTTTTCACGTCGTCGTCTATAAAAAATAATAAATAAATCAGCCTGTGTAGGGGGCCTACCTTAAATTTTTTTCTCAACTCGATCCTGCACCAACATGGACCAATCCCGCCTTTAAGACGCAGATAGGTATATGCCAGTGACCTTGAGTGGTTAGCTTGCGTGTTCTGTACTGAGCTCACGCAACGCGTCGTACGTTCAGCCAGTTATAGGACTCTCCTATCAAGGAGCGCTGTCCCCAATTTGACGCATTATTAATTTATTATACACAAAACAAAAGGTATTTTAATAAAACGCGTATGCTAAAAGATCAATAATTAAATTATTTTTAAATTGGTGAAGGTTTCAGAAAAATACGCTTGGTAGATTTTGCGCCATTCTCAGTTTTTTATCCTCGTTAGACATAAGTTTACAAATTAATTTCAATGTGTAATATAAACAATCTAAAATATTCACATTAAGTTATTGAAAAAATGCTCTAATTTAACATATCTTTTTTTCAAATCATTAAACACTACTCGTTTAGACGTGATCTTGAGTATAAAATCATTGTAAGACGGCTATCGTCGCCTTAAGGGAAAGCTCGTCCCGCCTGGGTCTGCCGCAATGCCATTAGACGTTTTCAGAAGAATGATGTTCTGAAAAAATATTTATGGATGTTCCAAAGTTTTCCTATCACGAATCTAGAACAGTTATGTAGTAGATTGCGTAATTGCTTGAAATTTATACGTCTCTACTAGCAAAGTAGGTTAATTGTCGATGCATCCAAGCCATCTTTTTGGTTACTATCAAAAGGATGACATAAACATTTAGGCTTGTAGTGACAATATTTGTTTTATATTAGCTGTATTTGAAGTTACGAAGGTAAATCAATTAATGTTTTTAATTTAAAGTTACTTTAGTACGCACGGCTACAGATCAAGCTATACATTTCCAGTATAAGCTGATCTCGCATTGTATAGGATTTCCTTACAATGAGAAGTCAGCGTAAACTGGAAATGTATAGCTTGATGTGTAGCCGTGTGTACCTTACAACACAATTTTAGTTACCAGAACAAAATAAATACATACTATAACTTGCAGTTAGTTAGAGTTAATTACTGGTTATAATTGCGTATGGCTTCATGTATACATCTATACCAATAAATAAAATTTGTCTGTTTGTAATGTCAAAATGTCATCACGTCTGCGGAGTTTTGCTAGCTAATTTAATTTGATACACAGTCAAATTGCGGTACTTACATAAAACAAAATATATATTTTTTTTAATTTTGTCGATTTGTTTGTTGCGGCTAATCTCCGAAACGGGATGGACCGACTTTGATGGGACTATATTTTTATCAGGTCTCTATTACTTTGTCACTAGCAGATAGCTGATGTTATAAGGAGTAGGTAACTTAGGCTTTAGGCTACTTATATTTTAGAAAAAGCCACGGGGCGTAGCTGCGGGCAACAGCTAGTTTAAAATAAATACTTACAGTATTATATCAAATAGCATTCAAAGAATTAAACTATTATATATTTATGTCGGTATATGATAGACCGGCCAATTGTATCCACAAATTCGTTATTATTTTGTCTCCTTTAAACAATATTTTAAAATAAAGAGTGTCCGTGGAGTTTCTTGCCCGTTTTTCTCCATATGTACTAGTAGGTACCTACTACCTACGCTTTGGAATGGGCAACTAGCTTCATCTTTCTGACTGACCAACCTGGACCATTCAAAAGTGCCTGTAATTGGTTTATTTGAAATAAGTGCTTTGTGTTTGAGTTTCTACGCAGGTATAATATTTTTATTATTATTTATAACATTAAGAATGAATAAATAAATAAATATAAATGTTTATTTCATCAACGTATGTAAATTACATTGTTTTGTTTGGAGTCACCTTTTAAGCAAAGATTTGCTTAAATTAGGTGGTTCCGCTCTTCCAGTTTACGTTGTGTGAGAGATTAAACAATTGATAATTACGATTAATGTAAATAATTGACAATTATTTACATTTCATTTAAGAATTAAGAACTGTAAATTATTTACATTTCATTAATATTTTTCCTGTTTAGTACCAGGTTTTTCTCCAAGTGTTGGTCCAAGTTACTTGTACTTAATACGTAAGTACTTAAAGTAACTAGAATAATACCTGTTTTAACTAAGTACATATAATTCAATTAACGATATTTTCTTCCTCAAATTAAGTTTGAACAGAAATTAACAGTTTTATTATAAAACAATATATATTAATGTTTTTTTTTATAACTAGCTATGAACTAGTTTTCTTCCATTATTGCCGCCTTAGTCATTGCGTAAGGAATTTATATAATAAATTGTTGATTGTACTCTTACATCAATTATCAATAGCAATTATTCATACCTACACACAAGATTTCTTTGTGATAAATAAACCATGGTTCTTGATAACTACACCGTATTATGCATTTCTTGGGCTTAAATAATCATGTATTGTTCCATATTGAACTAGACTAGACAATAAATCGTACTAGGAAATCGCATCTAGGAAACAAACACTGAGACTGAATTAATGGATGGACTAAATTGAATCAAAATATACTGATAACTGGATGATTGCATCTCAGTAGACACTGCAAATGGCTGCAGATGGCAGATGAGGCCGATAGGTTCTGGAGTGGCGTCCACGTAGCGTTGCAAGACCTCTCACAAGGTGAACCGATGACCTTGTGAGGGCTGCAGGAATCCGCTGGATGCGGGAAGCACAGAACCGGTCGATGTGGCGATGCTTAGGGGAGGCCTATGTCCAGCAGTAGCCACAGGACGTCTTTCGGCTGTAACGATGATGGTTATGATGAGAGACTACAAATTGTGATGAGGCAAACTTGACTTCTTGAAAATTAGTGCCCATAAGAAATTTTCTTGAAAATCTTTGATCCCTTGTTATGGTTTGGTTAAAGCTTTGATTCTACTACTTACTTAATTGATAAAATGTTTAAAAACCGCGCAATATGTGAATATTTATCATCAATGAAATTGATTTGCGCGAAACATTTAGACTGCTGCAAAGATTCCCATCAAACTATGATAACCCTGTTACGACAACTTCAGTGACATCTGTTACGTACTCTGCCAGGCACCTATAGAAAAATAGTGAAAGAGAAGTGTAAAAGACAACAATAACAGTATAAAATTCCCAGATAAGTACATTTAACTAGATACAAAATTACTGATTTGTGGCCCATTTTAAGTATCAAGGCTCGTATAGACTGGTGCGATAGGCAGCGAGACCCTTGTCGCGCCCGCGATATCGCACCAGTCTGTACGAGCCTTCATTGTACTAATTAAAAATAAACACCAATTAGAACATAATTCAGATCTAAAAACATAATTGACAGAGCGAGCGAAGCGTCTCAGCTTATAGTCGCAAAATTTGCTTCCTCTGTCAGTTTGTTGCTACTTCTTTACAGGTCGTATTTTACAACCGATATAGAAGAAACTTGCTAAGTATACAGGTTTTACGCTTTTGAAAAAAAAGTTTAAAATATTGACATCGATGATTTTTGATTGTAGGTGCATCCTCCAAAAAGAGGAAAAATGGGGGCTACTGGATATCTCCGCCTTATGAGATCCGATTTCGATGGTTCTTTTTTTATTTGAAGGGTAGTAACATTAAGTTAGTCTGGTAAGGATCTTCGGCGTGATGAGCAGAATAGCTCCTCAAAATGCAATAAATTGCTCACTTTTAGATTTCTACCAGTGGAATCGGCCCTTTAACTACTAGGCAGGGATTGATGGAGCACCTGGGCCCACCTTCTCATCAAAACTAGGCTGCAGCGTTACCTCTGCCAATTCAAACCTATTAATTATTTTTTCTAGCTGGCATACAAATTTTTACTCATAAATTTTCTTTACTGACCATGTTTTTAGAATCAAAAAACATGTTAAATTTAATTGTTGCAAAAAAGTTTGTGCTCGCTAGGTCAACGTTAAAAAAATGACGTTCACTAGGTGGCAGCACTGAGACGTCAGGTCCGGGTACCTGTCAAAAGTGTCAAACCGCCTTTATTTATTTTTTGTCTCGCTACTGTTCGCAGAACTACTAGTAATAACGTGGAAGTCTGATGGAAAGAATGAGTCACAATAATATCAATGCAATTCACACATAATCCTTGGAAGTTCCTTCTTAAAATGTATATATATTTTTTTAATTGTGTTGTCATGCTCTGAGTCATCAGTCTGGTGTTCCTAGTATTTGACGATGTCTATATCAGCTGTCTTTAAGGGTAAGATTTATAGAGTGCACTTTGCTATCTTAAGTGTTTTCATACGAATATAAACCTTATTCTTAATAGTTTAATGTTCATATTCGTATAAGCGAGTGTAAGCAATCGTATATGAACGTTTTGATTTGCGAATAATGTCCATATTTGTAAGCGACGCTTACTTATCAAACTCAAAGGGATCTGTGAATCTTGCCCTAAGTGAATGTTCATTGTATTGCCATATACGGTGTTATGCAATCTACTCTGGGCCAAAGGATATCCTTAAGTATTTATATACGCACATGCGTGTTTCGTCACCAATAGTTTTTAGGGTTCCGTACCCAAAGGGTAAAACGGGAACCCTATTACTAAGGCTCCGCCGTCTGTCTGTCTGTCCGTCTGTCACCAGGCTGTATCTCATGAACCATGATAGTTAGACAGTTGAAATGTTCACAGATGATGTATTTCTGTTGCCGCTATACCAAGAAATACTTACTAAAAAACAGAATATAATAAATATTTAAGGGGGCTTCCATACAACAACGTGATTTTGTATGCCGTTTAATAATGGTACGGAACCCTTCGTGCGCGAGTCCGACTAGCACTTGGCAGGTTTTTTTTATTATTGTAGAATATGTACATTTTTATTCGTGCATTGCATGTCCTTGTAACATCAATACTAGTGTTGGTACGCCTTGCTTCATTGCGCAAATTTTAATTAGTGTGTCTAACGTTGTGTATTTCCCCCCTTGCATTGAAAAGACTTAGATCGTGCGAAATCTCAAACTCCTTCGTCTTTCGTCTCGCAGTTTGTGTTTGTCTGTGACAGACAGACATACGAATTAGGAGCACTCAAGAGTGATCTTATGATAGTTCCGTTTACCTTTTGAGGTAAGGAACCCTAAGGCCTGCGTCCAGTGCACTGGCGGCACGGCACGGCACGGCAAGGGATTAACTTCGTGATCAGCATTACACTAATTTTAAGATGAGCTTATTCCATTCATTTATGTTATAATTGAAGAAACATTTTATTTAGATTTTTTGGAGATTTAGATTTCCGATTTTTAAAGACGGTCATATCGTTCAGATTATTTAAATTAATATATATTTTTGCTGGACGCTGCCGCATAAGTAGTTTGAAGTATCTGACACTCCTTTATTGATTCTTTTAAATCTGATTTCTAATTTAGATCGAATTAATAAATTTATGCACGAGTTTTTGTAATCATTTGAGTGGGAATTTGTTTGATGTTCTAATAGGCTTCTTATCAGTCAATGGCTTAGTTCAGTGATTACATGAACGTAAAATATTATGTGAAAACCCCACTATTCAATGATTTCAAAAGGATAAGTCAATGCCACTATTACTATTCGAAAGTAAAAGAAAATTGGTTTTTATATATTTATATTATTAATTACGAGGGCTGCACTAAAAGTATCGGGAATGGAATATTTCCACTGTTCCTGTCATATTAAAATCTTTTTAATTGAAAACTCCTTGGTTTTAAAAATCGAATACCATTTATTTATTTAAAAAAAAGATTCTCGGTCTTGTCACAAGGTTTTGTCAAACTTGTTTAGTCGTTGAGAAAATGGAATTGACTCGAGAAAATTAAAGAGCGATGATTTATTATGACTTTCGAAGTGGTTTAACACAAAAACAGTGTGTTGACCGGATGATTTCTGCATTTGGTGATGAAGCCCCATCCAAAACCACAATTTATCGCTGGTTTGCTGAATTTCAACGTGGACGTGCCAAGCTCAGTGATGATCCCCGTCAAGGTCGTCCAAAAACTGCAGTCACCCAAGAAAACGTTGATGCTGTGCGTAAGCTGATTGAGGAAGATCGACATGTGACATACCGCGAAATTCAGGCAACTTTAGACATTGGCATGAGTCAAATACAAATAATCTTGCATGAACAATTAGGTGTAAAAAAGTTGTTTTCCCGATGGATACCGCATTCGCTCTGTGAAGAGCAAAAAGCGGCTCGCGTTACTTGGTGCGTCAGAACTCTCGAAAGATTCCACGCAGGATCCTCAAATGCTGTATACAACATTGTATCAGGTGACGAATCCTGGATATACGCGTACGAACCCGAAACAAAAAACCAGTCACGAGTTTGGGTGTTCGAAAATGAGTTAGAGCCAACAAAAATTGTTCGTTCACGGAGTGTTGCAAAAAAAATGGTGGCCACGTTTGTCTCCAAAACCGGCCATGTTACGACTATTCCTCTTGAGGGACAAAGAACGGTTAATGCAGAATGGTATGCTAGCATTTGTTTGCCACAGGTCGTTTCTGAACTACGTAAAGAGAACTGCAACCGCCGCATCATCCTCCATCACGACGATGCGAGTTCTCACACCGCGCACAGAACAAAAGAGTTTTTAGAGCAAGAAAACATAGAATTATTAGACCATCCGCCGTACAGCCCCGAACTAAGCCCTAATGATTTCTATACTTTCCCTAAAATAAAGAATAAATTGCGTGGACAGAGATTTTCATCACCTGAAGAAGCTGTGGACGCCTACAAAACGGCCATTTGGAGACCCCAACTTCAGAATGGAATGGTTGCTTCAATGATTAGTTCCATCGTATGGAAAAATGTGTCAAATTTCGCGGAGAATACTTCAAAAAGCAATAAATACATTTTTAAATAGTAATGTTGTGTCACTTCCTTGATTCCCGAAACTTTCAGTGCCGCCCTCGTATATAAATCAAAGTATATCTATAATAAGTACTTACAAACATAACACATACACAAATAACAACAATTAACTAATATTATTCTCACAAAAAATGTAGTCACATAACCTTAGAGTAATTAGACTCACATAACCATTAAATTGGCGAATTTATTAGCGAATAGCACCCTAATTGCGTAACACAGTTTGAATCGGAATCGGAATGATTTTGAAGTATATTGCTAATCCATTGCTTCATATGTTAAAAAAATTTGTCTGCTCAACAATGTAAATAACGCAATGAATGTTGTTGAACTGTCAAATTGAAACCGATTCCTACTAATAGTGTGTTACGCAATTAGCCCGCAGATCGCAGTCCGGAAATTCAGTCCTTTCTTTCTATCGGAACTACGGTTTCGCTTGGTTTAGTCTACATGTAGGTATATAACTGATAACGATTTCGCTCTTTTTAGGGTTCCGTAGTAAACAAGGATCACCCTTAAGCGCAGGCCACACCGCCAGCTAGCGGGCGGGCGGGCTAGGCGGGCGAACATCGTTTCACCTCTTTACATGGTTAGTCGGTAGCTCGCGGTGTGAACCGAAGTATGTAAAGAGGTGAAACGATGTTCACCCGCCTAGCCCGCCCGCCCGCTAGCTGGCGGTGTGGCCTGCGCTTTATAGTTTCGCTATGTCCGTTGGTCTGTCTGTCTGTCTGTCTGTCTGTCCGTCCGTCCATCCGCCCGTCAGTCTGTCCCCGGCTTAGCTCAGAGACGCTAACACTCAGTTGCAGAAAGCTCACCATTAACACTTCATTACATAAAGCAGCATTATCGCTAATGAATTCATTACTTTAATGAAGTTGCACAAACAAATTTTTGATAGCATTAGACATTTTTAATGCCACTTTAGTTAAAGAAGACTTTAAATAATATTGCCAGGAACAAATTACCATATTGAACGAAAAGAGTGAACATTTGCGTTCTGTTATTATCCGTCCGTACAAGTACACCACAATTTTAGCATAAAATAAAGTAAATTTAGTTGATTTATGTGTATTCAGTGTACTCTGTGGTTTAATCTAGTTTAAATAATCTGGTTTAAGGGGATGCGCTAAGGTAGCCCGCGAAATTCAAATTTACCAACGTTTTTTGCAATTTTTATACTTCTGATTCATATTCTAATGATTATAATTCTGTAAAGCCTTAAGGGTTATGGCCGCGAATCATAATTAGATCAACATACAACGTGTTACTGACCTGCAAATTACAAAAATCGTAATAAAATTTGAATTTCGCGGGCTACCTTAGCGCATCCCCCTTATTCTAATAATTTTAACATTTGTGCAGTCTAGAGCTTCTGCCACACGTGAAAATCCATCAATTTCATAAAAACCTTCTGCAACTCTACGTAGTTCTGTCCGGTCTGGCATTTTAATATAGAGGTGGCTTAATTTTGCTAGTTCACGGGATACTTTTTGTATAAACAAACTGACAAACAACCTGACCCAACCTGTTTCCGACAAACTGTTTAAATCACTCAATACTTGCTGGAAAGATCCAGTGGAGAAAAATCTCAAACATATTAAAAGCTGTGTGAGCTGTGTCAGGCCATTAATGGATTTTTTTCTTTGCGTCACTGGTTCTAAATCTTAATCAAGTAGGTTACAAATTTGAAGAACTGCCTCCTTGGAAATTCTATACCTTACACGAAACTCTTCTCCATCATGTTTTAAAAATAAATTCACTCGGTCTGGGATTCGACGGCGAGGCAAATCTACTAAATAAGAATCAGATAATGACGAAAGACTGGTTAAAGACATCTTTCAATTACAGAAATGCATTAAAGTACCGTAGAAAACACTAATGTTGCTCTTTAATGGATGCTTTTCGGCCCATTAAAATTAAAAAATCTGAAATGTCAAACTTAAAGTTCACCACCTGCTAATGGGCGCTAATGAAGTTACGTGCAACGTAAAAGTGTTTAAAATGGCCGGTTTCATTAGGTTTGACATTTCATTAGTTAAATTATAATGGAGCATTAAAATAAAATAAAAAATGGTTTTGTGCAATGATTTAATGCTACATTAGTGTTTAATGTAGTCTTTAAAATTTAAAGATCGTTTCTGCAACTGAGTGTTTTTGTCCTAGAAAGCTGTAATTTGGCATGGGTGTACATATTAATCACGCCGAGTAAGTCGTAAAATAAAACCTTGAAAAACATATTTTTTAGGGTACGTCCCTTGCACGTAAAACGGGGATGATATTTTTTTTTCTCGTCTATACATGGTGTGGGGTATCGTTGGATAGGCCGTTCAAAAATATTGTGGGTCTGTGAAAAACATTTTTCAATTCTGAGATCCGTTTGCGTAATATTAAGCTTTAAAGTGCTTTTTTTTGTTAGAGTCAAGTGTCCTCCCCCTGCCAGCTAAATGGTTGGTTTTGGATATGTGAAAAAATTGATGGCAGTAGTATATATTAAAAAGAAAACTATCACAGCTAAGTAGGGTTTACAAGTTAACGAGTAATCGTCGACCAACTTAAATTTGCAGTTGAATAATTATATATGTATAGTATGGGAGAGCATGTTTTTCATCTACAATGTTAAGTTTGTTTTTGGGATGAATTCATCCTAACTACGGAACCCTTCATTGTGCGTGGTCCGACACGTACTTGGCCGGTTTTTCTTCATGATAGGAAATTATTACTATACCGGAAAACACAGAAAAAGTTTCCCATACGGACCTACTATTAAGCCTAATTATGGCTCTAACTACCAAATGTGCGGTTGCAGGTTCTCCGTATACCGCAATCATTCCCTAATTGACCAATGAAAACGGTTCCCCGAGGCCCGAATACGGGCGCTATGGCATGCTTTACAGAAATCTTCTGCACCCCGGATACGAGCCCTATCGAACAAATGAAAATGAGCCTAAAACTAGAAAATGTAAAGAAATCATCACACTAATATTATAAAGGCGTTTGTGAGTGTGTATGTGTGTATGTTTGTTAATTCTTCACGCTCAAACGGCTGGACCAATTTTGATAAAATTTTGTGTGGAGGTAGCTGACACCCTGGATTAAGACATAAGCTACTTTTTAACCCGATATTCCCACGGGATCGAGACAAACGCGGGTCGCAGCTAGTAATATTATAAAGAGAAAGGATTTGTTTGTTTGTTACGCTTTCACGCTAAAACGGCTTAACGGATTTGGATGAAATTTAGCACATGGGTAGACCATGACCTGGGTTAGGACATAAAATATCTTTTATCCCGATATTCCCACGGGGTCGAGACTTATGCGGGTGAAACCATGAGGCGTAGCTAGTTCGATAATAACATTGTTCAGCATAAATATGTAGGTATAGTTGACCTCGTAATTGCTTTATCACACTTATGTTGAACGTCACTTGCACGTCACAAAACGATAAGGTCTATTTGTCTATGTGACAGTCAGGTATTTTCAACCTTACTGAAGTTGCAGTTTACTGGGGATTGTTGGCAAACGTGTTGAAGCAATTAGGTATGCGATCGACAATAGGTACAATATGGAAGATATGGAAGCATTGAGATTGATTATTTACAAAGTGGCTTACATACTAAAAGTTTTTAATACTTATTAAGAGCGTGGCGATGATTGAATTGTCCATGACAAACGTAATACTAAAATCATTTGCAATTTGAGCATATTTCCACCATAATATGGTGATATTCGGACTAAGACAGTATTTATTTAGGTCTATAAATACCAATTTTTTTTTTTAAAACATCAAATTTTTACAGCGTAGGTACCTAAATTACTGTTTTCATATTGTTTTTTTTTTCATTATATCTATGGTTTTTTCTGTATTATAAACAAACATATTTGTAATATTGTTTCAGCAGGAACATAGCTTATATTATCAAAACGATTTCTTTCTTAGTAGTATCATAAATACTTGTAGCTTTTGAAATCCAGTTTCATTAGCAAACACATTCCGAATGCTGTTGCTAAGGTCATCCATCAGCTGTCAGCAAAAACACGCATAAAGTAAACATCTATCACCTGACATTCTATTCTCATTTTTCAAGCATTTTTCCTACTCTCTGAATGATCTTGGCACTCAATGTGAAGACCATCAATGTCACCCACTATCATTTAGGCTGTATGACGCATTAATTAGATCTGTGTTTTAGTTAATTTAGGCATTATACGACCCAGTAGAGACACGTTGGGCGAAGAGTGACAAGGAGAGCCGATCCCAAATAATGGGTTAAAGCGGGAACGCGCGTGAAGGAATTTCCTCCGCAGTTTTCCGTTCCCGCGGTTTGTCTAGCCTAATTGTTTTTTCCGCAGGCATAAGTGTTACTTTATTTATGGGGTAACTGAATGGTGTTATAGCCTACGTAATCTGTACCTATGATTATCTTTCTTCCATCATCTGACTACTGTTTGGGTCGGCTTCTATTCTAACCGAATTATTATATTATTCCTTCCAAAATTAAATAAATTCAGCTTGATTGCCTAGCTGGGTTTGCATATTATCAAGACAAGAATACGTCCATCTTCTTGAAATAACCGACGTCTTTAACGACACGTTTTCGTGTCGATACAGAGTGACCTATTTCCCATATTTATCAAACAATATTACACCCTAAAACTAACAAAATATAGCTCAATTTGCTAAATCTTTAATACTTTTCTTCCATAGATACAGTGATCTATTTTCCGTATTGATCAAACGATATTAAACGCTGAAACTAACAAAAATATAGCTCATTTTCCTAAATCATTCTTCCTCTTCTTTCACAGCGTTGGCTAGACAGTACAAAATCGGTGAAGAAGCAAGTCGGCGCAAACGCACAGTTTTGGTTGGCTGTCCGATTCTACCCGCCCGAACCGTCCCGATTGGCTGAAGAGTATACGAGATACTTGCTGTGCCTTCAACTCAGGAAGTTGCTGCTTGATGGGAGAATGAATGCGCCGAAGAATACCGCGTTGTTGCTGGCTTCGTTTACTGTACAAGGTGAGTTGGCAATTAATAAATCGTTCTGTATAAATTACTATGAATAACACGTTGGTCTGGTGGTCACAAGCGTGACTGTTAAGCGTACGGTCTTGGGTTCCAACCTCGGGGACGGACAGGGTTGACAGTGTTATTGGGGTTTTCCTTAGAGAAAGATGAAAGCCAAAAGCTGCTTATAATAGATAGGCAACCAGAATAGAATACTTTTTATTACGTACACCATAAAAATTACAGATATAAATGATGAAATTTTACATACGGTGACACAAACGGGCGGTCTTATCGCTAAAAGCGATCTTTTAAAGACAACCTTTGGATGGATTAAGGGAGAAGGACAGACAATACTGCAGGTATTAGAATAAATAAATTACACATTAAACTTATCTATATAAATATATTCAATAATAATCATGAAATAAGTGCAAAGAATCAAAAAAATATGTTTAAGGAGAGAGATAGTGTGTTTTTACCATAATTAAAAAAATGGACAAAGATTGAGCACGTCTTATCGACACGGGCAAGGCATTCCATATCCGTACTGCTTGAACTGTAAAAGATTTATCATAGAAACTGATGGAATGCATCGGCATCTCAAGTTTTCCGATGACCTCAGGTATTGTATGATGTGTATCATGAAGGATCTTGAAACGTTGTCCAGTTACAACTTTCTGACTAACTGACTGACTCCTTGACAACTCAAATGTGCCTGTAACTGGTTTAGTTGAAATAAATGCTTTAGTTTGAGTTTGAAAGAGTATTCTATTCTATTATATTCAACTCTTATTTCCGCATGCGACTATAAAAGGCAAACATGCAATGAGATCTTACAAAAAAAAATATGGTTGAAATTAAAAACTTCGTCTCTTTCCTTTATCAATCCATAAGTACTTGTCATATTATTTTAAAGTATATTGACGTCATGAACATAATAAATACATCTGTGTTTTTACGTAAGCGTTGTATCGTTATTCATTGTATAATTTTTTTCTTGTGTATAAACATTTTTTTTACCTTTAGGTTAAAATTTCTAAAGTAAATAATATAAAAATACAGACGTGATGTTATATTACGCCTATTCCCCGAAGGGTTAAGCTGAGGTGCACTTATAGCATATCCACATTTCGCCTGGTGTGTTTAAGTCCTATCTAAAAGGAGGTGCGGGGTGATTTTCTAAAACCATTATTCTAAATTTCCGTAAGTAATTATAATTTACTAGCTGCGCCCCGTGGTTTCACCCGCATAAGTTGATCCCGATCGGGATAAAAATTTCAAAAGACACCGCATACGTGCTGCTCAAATCTAACTTGGAGGACCGAATGTTATTATTTTTGTTGTTATATTAGCTGTCTACATAATAAATTCATTATAACGTATAGTGGTAGGAAAAATTGACAATAAAGATATTTTTAACATTATCCTCAAAATTTTCCTTTAGGGATAAAGTCATTCAAACATATTAATTCAAAACGAATAAATGGTTTCAAATTGGTTTTTCCTTAAACGAGTACCTACTTACTCAAAGAATACATAAATAAGCTCACCTGTATTGCTTCCAGATACTCTAATAATTGAAAAAAAAAAAACTTTATTTATGAATGTAACCCACCTCTTGTCAAGTCAAATCAATTCTCGTTTAAATTCAAAATAGGTTGAGAATTTGCACCTTTCAACAACAAACTACAGTAAACATGACGACACACGACAGCCTCCAAATAAGCTGGCCTTTCACCGCTTTGTAGTTTTTTAAGTATTCATATTTGACAAAAAAGTGTAAAGTTATATAGTAATCTCAATAAACCTGTCAAGCCCATTATTGAATATGCAAAGTTAAATCATTTATTTCAAATAAGCACTTAAGACGCAGATATATGCCAGTGACCTTGAGTGGTTAACTTGCGTGTTCTGTACTGAGCTCACGCAACGCGTCGTACGTTAAGCCAGTAATATGACTCGCCCATCAAGGAGCGCTGTCCCCAATTTGACGCATTATTAATTCATTATACACAAAAGAAAAGGTATTTTAATAAAATGTGTATACATAAAGATCAGTAATTAAATTATCTTTAAATTGCTGCAGGTTTCAGAAAAATACGCTTGGTAGATTTTGCGCCATTCTCAGTTTTTTAGCCGCGTTAGACATAACTTTAGAAATTCATTTCTCTATGTAATTACATATTCTAAAATATTCACATAATAAGTTATTGAGAAAATGCTCTAATTTATCATATATTTTTTTCAAATCATTAACACTGCTCGTTTAGGCGTGATCTTCAGTATATAATCATTAAATGTCGGTTATCGCCCCCTTAAAAGGCACTTTTGAACGTCAACATTTTTTACAGAGAAATAGAACAGATTCTAGTCGCCAAGTATCAGTTCAGAAGGTAGTTCAAAAGGTAGTTTCGTGTGGAATGGAATGTAAAGAATGGGCAAGAAACTCCACCGTTAAGGCTCGTGCAAACTGGTGCGATGCGAGGGTCACGCTGCCTGTCGCGCCCGCGATATCGCGCGAGTCTGCACGACTCTTTACTCGTTTAAAATATTTTGTATACATTAATTATATCATTATGTGAAGACGATGCACTTTGAATAAAATTCCTCCATCACAATAGGTAAAAATAATAAAAAATGAAGCAATGACAGATAGATATTAATTATGTAATATGATTGATTAGGTGATGGTGCTCACATATTTACAAACATTGTAAAAGTAAACGATTTTCATAAAATTGTAACAAGTAACAAGTCAGTGTGTGAGGTGAAGTAGTCACAGAATGTAAAATCAATGTCACCCCCTACCATTTTTAATCTGCGTTTTATATAAAACATTGGTCAGGCATTGGCCATAGTTTTTCCATAACCCACCACCAACCATAACCAACACAGCCCACCACTACCAGATACCCAGGTCACTTTAGCCACCCAAACCCATAATCCAATATCTTTGTTTCCATATCTTGCAATAGTCCTTCACCAACGGAGGGTTGTCCTTGGGTGCACTTGCATAGTGCGAACAGGGATAATCGTGGGATTTGTCGGTTGATGCCTCATTTCATTAAAAATGTTGACGGGCCTTTGCCAGTTGGCTTCGGCCCCTCGTACGCCTTCCAAAGGTCCGGAACCCCAGGATCCCGAGAAATGTCAAGAAACGTAAAATTTTTGATTTGACTTGGTCTTTGTGTACCTCGCATTGGTTGAAACGTGATCAATACGTACTTAGATATCATTATGTCGTAAGATTGTAATAAAATACGAACCATCTGGCCGTGAGTTTGACGTTTGTGGGAATATATTATATATATTTATAAAGTCATTTATTTTTTTATTGAAACCGAAACTATTAAAAAACCATAATTTAAATAACATAACATCACGCCTTGTTTTCCCCGAAGGGTTGGGCAGAGGTTATCACTTAAATAAACGCTATAAACCTAAAATTCTCATTTCCAGCGGAACTAGGCGACTACAACGTATCGGAACACCCTCCGAACTACCTATCAGACCTCTGTCTGCTGCCCAAACAGAACGCGGAAGACGAGCGTCGAATCAGAGAGCTCCACAAGTTACACAAAGGACAATTACCCGCCGATGCTGAGGCGAACTTTCTAGAACACGCGAAGAGATTGGACTGCTACGGAGTTGAGTCGCATCCTGCTAAGGTAACACATTCTTGTTTATACAAGGGGTAATTGAAAACAAAATCAAAATATTTTATTTCACATAAACCTACATGGGCACTTATGAAACGTCAGGTGCACGGTTCCAATTGGTCGTTTCACATGTCTTCGAATTATAAGTTCTGGGACATGTTTTCCTCAAGATGATTTCCTTTACCGTTTTGAGAGCAGTGGTGATGAAATTATTTACACAAAGTAACTGTGGGTTCCTACGACCTGACAGCATAGCTTAACCTGATGTATCGACACTTGCGGCTGTTATTAACACGAGCTCGTCAGATCAATGCTTGAGTATTGTTCTTAAGACGCAGATATATGCCAGTGACCTTGAGTGGTTAGCTTGCGTGTTCTGTACTGAGCTCACGCAACGCGTTGTACGTTCAGCCAGTAATAGGACTCGCCCAACAAGGAGCGCTGTCCATAATTTGACGCATTATTAATTTATTATACACAAACCTAAAGGTATTTTAATAAAACGCGTATGCTAAAAGATCAATTATTAAATTATCTTTTAATTAATTTCACTATTAAATATAAACATAATCTAAAATATTCACATATTAAGTTATTGAGAAAATGCTCTAATTTAACATAATATTTTTTTTTTTTCAAATCATTAACACTACTCGTTTAGACGTGATCTTCAGTATAAAATCATTAAAAGTCGGTTATCGTCGTCTTAAATACCGATAAAACAGAATGATAAATAGAAAAAGAATAATAAAGAAAATACATTTATACTTAAAAAAAAAACAAATCCCAAAAGTAACAAAATTCCCCTCCCCCCCTAAAACAAAACCCCAAAACCAAACCCCAAAACCAAAAACCCCCCAAACCCTAAATCTTCGCCCAGAAAAAAAAGTGTAGACTACAGGCAATGATGTATTATTACCTTTAGATGCGTTACCTGCGCTCAATAATGGCAAAGTAAATGCCAGGCAACTGCCTGACATTTACCATAATAATAATTATTATTACGTACGCGAAAATGAACATGCAGCAGCTAGTGACGTAACTAAATATGTCTTTCTAACAACAGATATCGCTATAGGTCCTTCCTTATCTTCACGCGCTGTATGATTGTATGCAAGTATGTAGCTACATCATGGCTTACGCTGTTTTTAAGTGCACTAATGTTCGTGTATGACGCGTGTATTTATAATACGTCATTGACTACAGGCACTTTTTCAGATCTAGATTTTCTCGAACGTGTCTGTAGTCACATTAAAAAAAGCCCTAGCATGGGTTTTTTAAAGTTACAGGTATTGCGATTCGTAATAAAGTAAACTCATTTGCTTGTGTCACAGCAGGATTGTGGTTTTCCTTACAAACATAATTATTCCCTAGGTGTCTGGCGATTCATTCCTGAATATCCTTTTGTAAACAATATTGTAATGACAACTTTGGCGAATTCCCATCGTTAAGACGGAGATATATGCCAGCGACCTTGAGTGGTTAGCTTGCGTGTTCTGTACTGAGCTCACGCAACGCGTCGTACGTTCAGCCAGTAATAGGACTCGCCTATCAAGGAGCGCTGTCCCCAATTTGACGCATTATTAATTTATTATACACGAACCAAAAGGTATTTTAATAAAACGGGTATGCTAAAAGACCAATAATTAACTTAATTATCTTTAAATTGGTGAAGGTTTCAGAAAAATACGCATGGTAGATTTTGCGCCATTCTCAGTTTTTTATCCGCGTTAGACATAACTTTACAAATTAATTTCACTATGTAATATAAACATAATCTAAAATATTCACATATTAAGTTATTGAGAAAATGCTCTAATTTAAGATATTTTTTTTTCAAATCATTAACACTACTCGTTTAGACGTGACCTTCAGTACAAAATCATCAAAAGTCTGTTATCGTCGCCTTAATGCGTTTGCTACTGTTTATCATTTTGCTTGATTTGTGTTTGAGTCATGCATGAGTCAATACCAAAATCAAGGCGTATTAAATACTCGTAGATAAATTACTCGAAAGTTATTACCAATCTATCCTTATCAACGTTCGAGTGAAGATTATTGCATGAATTGCAATAATTAATCCTCAATTTTTCATATGAATCACTATGCTCGAAATTAACCTATTTTAACCGACTTCTTCGTCTGTATATTTTTTGTATGTGTTCATCGTTATTTTCGTCAATTGTGGGGCGATTTTGAAAAATTTAATTAACTTTGCTTGGGTAGTTTTGAGTTAACTTCAATAATACGTATGTTTTCAACTTGTGTATTTTGATGCTTCCTGTCACTGATATTTACATAGCAAGTAGTGGTATACGAATTTGATTGGGGTAGGTACCTCAGCAAACAGTGACAAAAAATCTGTAGTCTTCAAAAAAAAAACACTACAAAATGAAAAATAACTTTAATTTCGGAAGTCGGCAGCAAAAAAAGAAAATACAAAACCAAAGACACCAACTTCCGAAATTAAAGTTATTTTTCACTGGTAGTGTTTTGTTTGGAAGACGGGTGTTTTTTTTTTGCAATAAAGTTTTATTGTATTGCGTGTTACATTACACGTAGTAAATTATCCTGTGACCCAAATATAGTGTAATGGATTAAAATTAAATACATCTAGGTATTGTACATCAGTGTGGTCCTGTGGACTGGATGTAATATGCAGACTATTTAATAATGCTATGAACGTTTATTTGAATGCTTGCGTTTTCCTTAACTAATTTGGGACCGATTTCCAAAATAATCATATCGAATATACTCGACAGACGAGTTTACAAATATTTATAAACAGACAAGACTTTCGAAAACGCATGAAACAAATGTGCAAAATCTTACCCATAATTATCTTGAGTTCTATTTTGGGAGCGACTTTCAGGAGACTCAAATTAAGTATAAATATTCTTCTAATAAATTCTCATAATTCACAATTATTTATTGCATTCCATAATATTGGTAAAACAGTTGGTGGGCTTAAAATTAAAGACACAATGAAAAAACGCACGGAGAGATTTTAATTTGTTAAAAACATCACTCATCCAAAGATTAGATTTACGCAATCTCCGATCGATTACCCCTTAGTTTATATTATGTATATTTGTATGTATGGCGCTTACTGTGGTAGAAAATGGAAATGGAAAATAATATTTTGTTACACCCGATAACCTGTGTATACAAATAAATTTATTTGATTGGATTTGCGAATTTAAACTTAAATATTTTCTCGATTTTCTTGGACCAAACACTTAAATATTTCTATTTCGTTTAATTTCAGGATTACAACGGCAAAGACATATTTATTGGCGTGACGTCAATAGGTATCGTCGTGTTTCAGAACAACATTAGAGTGAACACCTTCTCTTGGAGTAAAATCGTCAAGATTTCCTTCAAGAAGAAACAGTTCTTTATACAGTTGAAGAGGGAACCTGTAAGTATACCTAGAATCAGCATCATCATTTCAGCCGAAAGACGTCCACTGCTGGACATTGGCCTCCCCCAACATTTGGGAGGGGTTGCCATAATCGCCACGGCAGGCGGGTTGGCGATCGCAGTATGGTGTTAAAATGCATAGAGAACGCTGCTGCCCATTCTCTAGTAAGTCCCTTAGTGGCCTTTTACGATACCCACGTGAAGAAATAGGGTGGTGCTATTCTTTACGTCCTGCACCACACGGAGCATACCTAGAATGCCTTTTTAAAATTACTGGCTTTACTTCTAGCAAAATAAAAAACGAAAATGAATTTCAGAAATGATAATTGTTTAAGCGATCAATTGATAACGGGTGGGATCAATGCCAGTGCCACTTGTAATTAATTACTTGAAAATGTTTTTTTTTTACCGTTTTTTAATTGTTTTTTTTTTTCGCTGTTTTTAACACAACAATATTAGTTGCCGTAACTCATCACGTCTGTGATGGTTGAAAGAGTATACATTTATTTAGTACAGACTAAAAGTTTTGTCTTACCAATGAAATCAAAGCTAAGCTAAACCCTAAGTCATCAATTCAGATAATTTTAGTAAACAAAGAAATGTCACTGTCAAAATGACAGGACAGTGCTGCAAAACAATTTATCATATATCAAACTTAACAAAAACACAACAGAAACAAGGAAATATAACAACTAACAACAAAATGTAACACTTAACACGATGATAACAAAGCACAATTAACAAACACGCAGCGAATAATATGATCGGAGAAAAGAAAACGAACGTATTGAAAAGACGCGAGTTTGCAAATTATGTCAAATGAAATTTGAGAATGTTGGGAACTCCTGTAGTGTTACCAGTATCATAATATTTTTTATACCACAAAATTTTCTTTTTTTAATAACTTTGTTTAAAACCGAAAACTTATAAAAATTAACACGGTATGATAATTGTTTAATTATTATTTCTAAAATCAGTACATAAAAGCCAATATAGCCTTGTTTTCCGCCATTTTATGTGAATTACCATTATGACGATATTTTTTTGATCTGTTATCATCACCTTTGTTTACATAAATTATCTGAATTGATGACTTAGGGTATAGCAAGTTTATCTTGGTAATAAAATAACCAACTTAATATTGTATGACGGCACGGTTGGCGCAGTGGATAAGCGATTGACTGCTGCGCTGCGTGTCGCGGGTTCGATTCCCGCACGGAACAAATATTTGTATGACCTGCAAGTAGTTGTTCCGGGTCTGGCTGTTTGTGTATGTGAGTTTAAATGTTTGTAAACGCACCCACAATACAGGAGTAATTCCTAGTGTGGAGAAACGTATTTAAAAAAAAATGTTAAGGAAAACCTCATGAGGAAACCCGAACTTGACGATCAACACGATAAGCAAGTGCTACTCTTTGTATATAAAAATGCTTTTGCCTTACTACGGTACAATTACAGGATATATCAATCAAACTACAAAAATGACGCGGATTTAATACAATCCAAATCTTTTCGTGGTTTTATTAATTATTATTATTCGACCCGTCTCGGCCTCGTATGAGTGCAAATGTTTATTTATTTATTCAATCAATCAGTCATTTTATTTCAGATAAATTACAATCGTTAGTAAAATTAACCATCCATACATGTTTATTCATTTTTAATAATATAATATAATATAATAATAGCGAAATAGACAGACATAGTTATCTATAAAATACTTATCACCTCATTCGTTTATAAAAATTACAAAGTCGCTTATGCGTCAAATTTATTGGCGGCTCTGAAGTGTGCTACAGACTGCGCAGAACCGCACCCCTCACCCTCGCTGACAAATGAATTCGTTACTTCGTAGCGACTCGCCTCATGTCCCGAACCGCCATAAAGTTTGAATCGGACTGTACAGTAGTACCCAATTGATATGGCTTACCGATGTACCTGCGTAGAAGGTGTATTTTAAAAGTGCGGGAAATGCTATTGACCAATTGGCACGCTCCACGCACCGCGGTTCTTTTTCCTGTACCGCTATTGATCGGCAGCTGCCGCCATATTAGCGCGCGCCGCGTGGCATGTTTGTCAGCCGCCATACTTCTGATCGAGTGCACGCTAGCAGCTCCAGTGTATTATGAACCTTATAATAGTGACCTAAGGTTGATTGTAAGTTTTAAGCATTCTTTCGTTAATCTTCGGGGCCATACTTTCTTTTCTGTGCGAATGAAGATTCACGACGCGCCTTACCAATTGGGTACCACTGTAGCTCTTTTTCCACAGTCAGAAACCTATGACACAGTCCTCGGCTTCAACATGCGTTCCGGTCGGGCAGCGAAAGCGTTGTGGCGCTGTAGTGTTGAACGTCATGGCTTCTTCAGACTACGGGCCCCTAGGAGAAGGGCCTTGCTAGCCGCACTGGGAGCCTTGGCTGGCCTGGCCGCCCCCACTGTGCCCAGGACTGAAACTATGGCGCTAGAAGATGCTAGAAGATCGAGGTCGACCAATAGGAGTTTTGTTAGGTGAGTGAATAGAGAAACAAAACTTGAGTTATGAAATGAAAATGTTTATTTCAGACCACGCACACAGTAAATGATACAGGTCCATATTATGTTAGTAGGTAGATACTTATAGCTATGTTAGTAAAATGAAAAATTATATTATTTTGGACATGCGTGAGCGACCAATGCCACAGGATTTGGCTGTCCACTCAGTCCGACACCACGCTCAGGAGCGTGTTGGAGCTACCATTTACCCGAGACCACAGGGAGGCGGTTCTACAAATCTCCACTCATCTTAAAAAGTGCTCCTTTTGTGAAGTGCACCAATTGAGAAGTGCACCAGTTGCGAAGTGTACCATATGAGAAGTGCACCAGTTGCTAAGTTCACCATTTGAGCATGGTGTACAAGTTGAGATGTGCACCAAATGCGTCAAACCCTTGCGAAGCACCGCCTGGAAGCCGGCCATACTGCAGTCGGCGAACATGCCAGAGGCACTACACCGCCATGGGAGCCCCAACAAGCCCCTGAATGCGTTATTATACTGGGAGCGCAGGGCATTGTTGGCTTTTTTAGTGTAATTGCTCCACAAGCTGCACGTGTATAACGTTTGGCAATAGCTTTTGAATAATGTGACTTTAACGTCACGTGAGCATCGCGCAAACCTGCGAGAAAGCATATTACCCCTCACCGAAAATGCCCTGCGCTCCCTATCCATGTCCATATCATCGTTTAGTTTCTCATTGACCCAGTGACACAAGAACTTAAATTTGGACACTTGCTTTAGGACGGTTCCATTTAGTGAGATCGGAGGAACAGGGTAGGTTTTAGTCCCAGCCTTAAAAACCAGCAGCTCATTCTTCCGAACATTGTGCTTGAGCCCATGCGTTCACATTTATGGTCAATAGTGACCTCACGGAACTGATACTTTCATTCAGAATCTAAGATAATATCATACTTAATACAACGTGCCGCTGCAATGGCGACATTAATTTAACATACGAGTAGGGCTAGTGCCCAGTAATCATAAAAATATATTATAAGAAAAAATAATTCGTACATTGAATAATTAAAATTTTCAAACAAACTAAATAATAAAGCTCTCTTTCCTTCAATTCGCCTACTCTTGCATATTATTCGGTTTAATTTCATTGATGCGATGTTATGATCTGATCCCGGCAAATGACCTCTGCGCTACAGTTCTTTAAGTACAGGTTGCTCCAAAATACTATTTTATAAAATTGTTAATAAATCAATAAATAATTTTATTTTATTTTATTTCTTCAGGATAACAAACAATTGCGCAATAATGCTTAATATTTAGGTACAAATATTTTATAAAACACATAAGTAATCACGCAACCAGCATCGTTATCCACAAATTAATACAACAGTGAAAATAGTTTCAGCAAGGTCCAAGCAAAGTTAGCAAACAATTTAGTTAGCAAACAATAAATTCACGTTTACACGTTTTACAATGTGACAAACTAGATGTGTGAATATAAGAACTAAAGTGACCCCAATAATAACATTTAATAAAATTAAAATATCTTCATAAAAAGAAAACGCGGAACCGTATTAGGTGTATTAAATTAATGTCGCCACTAAAGCAGCACGCTGTATAGTCTCAACTATCCACTTTCCATTATGTATCATTCATCATCATCATTTCAGCCGAAAGACGTCCACTGCTGGACATAGGCCTCCCACACCAAGGGGGGGGTTTGCCATAATCGCCACGCTTGGCAAGCGGGATGGCGATCGCAGTATGGTTTTAAAAATGCATAGAGAACGCTGCTACCCATTCTCTAGTAAGTCCCTTAGTCGCCTTTTACGAAACCCATGGGAAAAAATGGGATGGTGCTATTCTTTAAATCCGGCACCAAACGGAACAATAACATTATGTGGAGTATACATAATACAAATTTGAAATAAGATTAGAAAATTAAATAAACCTTTTATAGTCCGTTCAACCGATTTTGGTTTCTATTGCTTTAGGCTCGTTGAGCGATTTTTGGTACGGCAAAACTCATGGGTTCGTGTCACCGACTTGCTAATTGCGACATGCTAATGTGACGTGTTGCGCCTGACTGGCGACGCGCGGCCTATGTACAGTTTAATTTTTCTGTCGACAGTCCCCATGAGTGCCTATTTTTTCCTAACAAAACTAAACTTTAACATTTGTTTGACCACAGACGCAGCAGTTCGCGCACTCGCGAGCGTTCAGTGGGCTGCGCGTCTCCCGCCGGCATGCGCGGCTCGAGGGTCACCGCGAACACGGAGCCGCCGCCGCGACCCGCCTGGACTGATGTCAGCAGACCTGTGTCTGAGATACAGTGAGTTTACAACAATCATAGAATGTACCGTATGACACAGTTCATAATGAACGTGGATATACAAAATTAGTTTTTGTTTATACTAAACCCGAAAAGGGGTCATTGTACTCATCATTTTGAACAATATTTTCTATGGGACCAACCTTGTGTTCAATTAAATCGACAAAATGTATGGAACAGCTGATTTTTATTTCGCGATTTCAAGGTTGGTCCCATAGAAAAAAAATTCAAAATGGTGAGTACAATGACCCCTTTTCAAGTTTAGTAGCTGTACAAGAATATTATGGCACGTGGCAAAAATCGGACCTAAACTAAACCAAACCAGTATGTCAAAACGTCTACGTCGTCGCATTATGCTGAGCGGAGGCCGTTTTGCGTGGATGTGACGCATATATTTTCCCCCAACTTGTTCTTTTGTATTTATGTTCTTTCTTTGCGTCATGTTTACTGCAAATAAACGAATTTTCTTTCGTTCTAACTAACGCCATCCGTCGTCATTTTGTTTGTTAAATACAATTTACCAAGAACGCCCTCTTGTCAATGCTACTTAAGCGAAAAAGGTATTTTAAATAATACTAGTCTATCATTGGCCAACAAATCTGACACCTGATGACGGGCATCGATGCAAAAAATTTCGCATTATTTTTAACAAACCATAATGATTTCTATTATCTTGTGGCTAAGGAATAACAGCGGCACGGGTCAATGGATCAGGTTAGGCTACGCTTGCCGCGGTTGGTCTGTGGATGGGTGACCATCTTTACATACCAAGACCCCTCCGTGCCTCGGAAAGCACATTAAGGTCCCGGTTATCATTTCGATACCTTCATCCGCAAACTAGCTAACTCCTTATGAGCAAATTTTTCAGGACACTTAAAACTTTATAATATTTTGTTTAAACTACTTATGAAAAAAATCTAAAATACCGTTGGTGGATAATATCTGATGCTGTTAAAATATAAAACAAAAAAAAAAACTTAAAAAAAAAACAAAATCAACATCTTAAATCTTAAAATGTGTTTGACGAAATGTGGATTTGGCTGGTTTGCGAATTAAGGTATCGATTTGTAGATCTTTGACAGTTGTTACGAGTCATCAAAAGCCAGAAAGTCTGACAACCAGTCTTACCAAGGTGTATCATGTTACCCAGTAACTGGGTTGTGGAGGTCAGATGGCAGTCGCTTCTTGTAAAATACTGGTATTCAACTGCATCCGGTGAGACTAGAATCCGACCTCAACGTAGTTGAGCAGGCTTATGTTTTTTTTTTTTTTATAAAGTATCACAGCTGGTGATTATTCACATTACAATCTAGCCTATTCGCTAATAACTAATAAGTAATTTAAATATAACCTAAATTGCTAAGTAAAGTCGCCATTGTCAATATCTAACAAATTGTTATTATACAAACAAGTTTTAAAGCCTGTATGGACCTACGGTATTCAGCTGTGGGGTTGCACCAGCCAAAGCAATAGTCAAATTATACAATGATTCCAAAACAAAGTACTCAGGGATATAGTCAACGCGCCCTGGTACATTAGAAACAGCGACCTCCACCGGGACCTCAAGATAGATGTCGTAAACAAAGTAATAAAAAAATATGCAGAAGCTCACGAACACAGACTTCATCATCACGTGAATGTCGAGTCGATCCAGCTCCTTGACATCACTGAATTAGTGCGATGACTAAAAAGGGTAATACCTTTTCCGCCTTATTACAAAACAAGATTTATATTTTGACATGGCTTAAACCATGGAGCCAGTTTTTGTAATAAGAACGTAACACTGATTGAAATACCGTTCTTAATACAAAACTGAAAACTTAGTTCGGTACTAAGTTGTCAGTTTTGTGTTTACGAACTTTACTATAGTCGGAAAAAAGTTCGAAATTCAATAATGGCTCCATGTTTTAAACCTGGGACTGAAGATAAACCTTGTTTTGTAATAAGGGGGTTTGAGTTAGTTTAGTGCAGTGTAAGTGAACTTAAACTGTAGTGCAAGTGCTGACTAAAGAACACGTAAATTAAGTGTCTTCCCCTTAACATAAAGTGAATAAGAAAGACGTTATTGGACGATTTCTTAATTTTATATTTACTTAGCAGTTTAGGCATATGATGATGGTGATTGCTGTTATAAGATTATTAATAAATGAATCTTTAAAATTACAGCGAAGGAGACCTATTAGAACGCGTCCTCCGCATCCCGTTGTCCTACGTCGACGAATCAGAATCGGGTTCAGAAGGGAACGATACCAACGAATGTAATGGAGGAGTTCGGATACGGTTGGAACCGGGAGCCGATGGACTGTTTGGATTTAATGTGAGGGGAGGGGGCGGGGCGGCCGTGTTAGTATCGAGAGTCGCTAGCAGGACCAGGCTACAGCTACAGGAGGGTGACCAGGTACAAATATCATGCCTTTATTCCCCAATGGGATAGGCAGAAGCATGTAATACATCCAAAATTGTTTTGGATTAGCAGGTTGGCGACAAAAGACACGCTTACTATTGTAAGCGTGCCTTTTGTCGCCAACCGTGCCCAAATGTGGACTACTCGCTGGTTCTGAGAAATGAACCAAGATTTGAAAAATTCCATGAAAAAATATTCTATAATATTTGAACTACCTCTGCTATCCAGATTGTTTTCTTCTCATAAAATGAAATTATCCTTTCAGGAAATAGAGACAAACTGTATTAAAAAAAAAATGTAGTAAATTTTACTATTTTTTGTGGGCAACTCGCACTTGACCAAGAATAATTGTAATACTAAAGGAGACAGTTGCCATCTCTTATTCGTATTTCCCCATACTGTTCCAGTAAAAAAAAAACATTGTATGCACTTACACAAATCTCTAATCTCTATAGAAGTGTACTATCTATTCTGACCCACATATAACATTAAGAATGTGACGAAAACGTGAAGTCTAAGGCCCGTATTTATAGAGCGTTATTCAGGACTCAAGCACAACTTATGACTAGTTTCAACCAATCCAATGGCTTGAATCTAGTCTAAAGTAATGCTTGAGTACTGAGTAACGCTCTATAAATACGGGCCTTAACATTGCCCACAGACTACACATTAAGTTAATTAGTCTAAATTAAAGATTTTTTGGTATTTTCAGGTTATATCAATAAACGGGCAAGACGTGGACGAAATGACTCACGAACAAGTAGTACAACTTATTAGAAACACGAGAGGAGCCCTTACGTTGGTCGTGAAGCCTAATGGTAAGATAGATAATGTCATATTCATTATCCTAAACTAATATTATAACTACCTACTACATCCCATTTCTTCCCGTGGGTGTCATGAAAGGCGACTAAGGGACTTACTAGAGAATGGGCAGCAGCATTCTCTATGCATTTTTAAAACCATACTGCGATTGCCAACCCCACCCCTGCCAAGCGTGGATTATGGCAAATCCTCCCCCTTTTTTTTGGGGGAGGCCTATGTCCAGCAGTGGACGTCTTTGGGCTGTAATTATGACCTACTAGAGAATGGGCAGCGGCGTTCTCTATACATTTAAACACCATACTGCGATCACCAACCCGCCTGCCAAGCGTGGCGATTATGCAACCCCCCTCCTTTTAGGGGAGGCCTATGTCCAGCAATGGACGTGTTTCCGCTGAAATTATGAATATTATAAATGCGAAACTGAGTTTATTTGTTACGTTATCACGCTAAAACGGCTGAACAGATTTGTATGAAATTTAGCACATGTGTAGACCATGACCTTGAGAAGGACATAAGCTAATTTTCATCGTGGATCGCAGACGAAGTCGCGGGCAGCAGTTAGTTTATTATATTGTGGACCTAAATTAAATATTAACATGGTAAAAGTGGTAGTAGAGCAGCATATATGTAGCCGGCTTTTTTTTCATTCTTTATGTAAAAGAACCAGGTTCTTAATAATTAAATACACTCTAGCCTATAAGAGTAATCCTGCCAGGGTTGCGGGTTTGTCGGAAAGGGATATCGTGGTCCTGGCACACAGGCAACTGAAGGAACACGGGTGGGTTTTAGTCAGTAAAAGTCTGACACGCCCTCCGCTCCGCCCAGAGCGGGAGAAGTTATTTCATAATTTCCCACCCAAAAAAAGCTTAAGAGAAATAATCAAATTTGTACGTGATACTTATTTTAAAACTGCATAGATTGAAAGACCTGAAATGGTCAAAAACCAGAAAACTGTTATGATAACTATAAGCATGACCATTATTTGTACATTGATACAGTACGGATGTATAATGGCCGGTCCGAACTTTGCGCTGAATGCTGCGCAATCACATTTTTTTGGAACCAAATGGTGCCATGACGCGATTGTGACTGACAGAACATGCGCGAAAGTTCGTAGTGCCTATGTTCAGACCGGCCATAATTCATCGGCCGAACTGTATACCACGTCTCGGTGAGCAAATGAAGCCACCTTATGTCTTGCTGTCTTCATAAATTTCCCATGTAACATGCGAGAAAAATGGATAGTAAATGGCTAGTCATTGTGGTTGCTTCATGAATAAACTACATTTTGATTAAGCCTAAAGCCAAACCTCTTAGGGCCAGAATTAGAAGGAATGGTCATAAACTTAAATCTGGCTAGTTCCTCCGCCGACGTCAGAAATTTACAGTAATTTTTTCCCCCAACCTTATTAGGGTTGTCAACCCTACTGTATATTATAGTATCCTGCTATATTAGAGGCCCAAAATACTATATTTCTAAAGTAAAAATACAGTAGGCGAAACTACAATATTTTTATTTCAATACAAAATGGCGAGATGATCGCAATAGGACCAGTATTATAATTAATTTCATAAAAGCTGAATTTATAGTATTTTGTAACCTTAATTATGAGTGTAAAAAATATGAGATATTAAAAAAAACCTGTTAAAGGTTCATAGTAGTAAAAAAAATGCATTAAATAGTAAAAATGTTTTTCAAACATATCTTCTATGTTTATTTCTTCGCTGTCTACTATATTTTCACAGGCAATGGTAGTCTACTATATTTTTACAGGCAGGCTTCGAAAATACGATGTTTGGTATAAAAAAAACGTTTACCCTACTTCTTATATTCATGACAGAATGAAAAATATAATCACCATACATACGTCCATAAGTTAATTGTAAAAAATTCTCTTTGCAGCTGTCTACGCGCCAGAAGACCCCGGCTCAGAGGAACCAGAAGTCTGTTTCGTTCCCTTATGCTCCGAAGAGTCGCGACACGGAGGTGACGCTCTCGAACAATCCATACTGTTGCTAGGCGACGGACTAGCCAGCGGGAATGCGCTCAAACAGTATGAGACTCTCCTGAGGAGGTTGCCTGATGAACCTACGAATGTGTCAAAACTGCCGTGTAATTTGAACAAGAATCGGTATAGGGATATTGCGCCTTGTAAGTTGAGATTTATTTTTATTTCATGCTTGAGTAGAATGTGTCGGAGCTCGTGGCTAAGTGATAACAGCTACACGGGTCGATCCATCAGGTTAAGCTATGCTTGCCGGGTTTAGTCGGTGGATGGGTGATCATCTTTACATACCGAAATTCCTCCGTGCCTCGGAAAGCACGTTAAGCCGTTGGTCCTGGCTGTCATTTGTGGGTCTTTGTCAGTCGTTAGAGGTCTAAAATACTGGTATTCAGCTGCGTCCGGTTAGACTGGAAGCTGACCCCGACATATTAGGTTGGGGAAAAAGTTTCTTCGTATTTTTTAAGAAAATTCAAAACATTTTTTAATATAGTTTATTTACATTTAACTAAAGTATGTAGGTACCATTTTGTTCGATAACTTTTTGCCATCTTGTAGGTATGGACATGATCCCATTGCTATAGAAATTTTGGGACTTCTGATCAAAATACCGCGACAAGTGGTTTTGGCAGTCCTCTCGTGATGTTAACCTGACACTGCCTAAAGAATTCTGAAGAGACCGAAACAGGTGGAAATCTGAAGGTGCAAGGTCAGGACTATACGGCGGATGCATTAACACCTCCCAGCCAAACTCTTAATTTTTGCTGAGTGGCTAAAGATGTGTGAGGTCTGGCGTTATCATGATGAAAAACCACACCCCTTCTGTTGATTAATTCCGGCCGCTTTCTCTCAACTTCTTGCTTTATTCTCATCAGTTGTTCGCAGTAGAGTTCAGAATCGATGGTCCTGCCTGGTGGTTACAGCTCATAATGAATAATGCCCTTCCAATCCCACCACACACACAGCATCACCTTGTTGCGAGTTAACCCGGGTTTCGCCACAGTCTGTAAAGCCTGACCGGCCTTTGACCACGACCTTTTTCGCACGTTCTTGTCGTACGTGATCCACTTGTCATCACCAGTTATATGATTCTTCAAAAATGGTTCGGTTTCATTACGTCGTAATAAAGAATCACAAATGAGTACACGGTTCATTAGGTTTCTTTCAGTGAGCTCGTGAGGTACCCAAATATCGAGCTTTTTTGTGTACCCAGTTTTTTTCAAATGTGCCAAAACTGTTTTGTGGTCAATTCCCAGTTCTTCAGCTACGTCGTAACTACTGATATGCCGATCTTGCTCCACTTTTTAAAAAATGGCATCTATTTTATCCGTAATAGGGCAACCAGAGCGACGTGCATCTTTGACATCAAAATTTCCGGATTGAAAACGCTTAAACCAAATTTGTGCTAATCTCACAGACACTGCACTAGGTCCATAAACATCGCAAATTTTTTTCGCGGCTTGCGTTGCATTTTTACCTTTTTTGTAGTAAAATTTTAAAATGTATCGAATTTCTTCATTAGATTCATTCATCTTGACAGTACGAAAAACAAATGAAAATCACACATTTTCCTAATTTTAATTTGGAATTATGTTCTTTAAAATTTAAACTTTCAATGATACCAAAACCAGCCAGATACAAATAGTATAGCCAAAGAGATTTTATTACAAGTTCATACATACTATAATGCGAAAAGACTTTTTCCCCAACCTATTAGTTGGGAAAAGGCTAGGCAGATGACGATTCGCTGTTATTATGTGAAAATCTCTTAGAAGCACCATTACTTGTCGGATTTTTATCAGATACAGACTCTATAATGCCCATTGCAAAAGTAAATAAAAATGTTTGTCTTTCTTGCAGACGATTCAACGCGAGTGATATTGAAAAACGGACCAACTGGAGACTATATCAACGCGTCTTACATTAACATGGAGATACCGAACTCTGATTTAGTTCTTACTTATATTGCAACACAAGGTAAGGCAAATATTTATGAAAACAGAACAATAAGAAAAACTGGCCAAGTGCGAGTTGGAATCGCGCACGAAGGGTTCCGTACCATTATCTATAAATTATGGCAAAAAAATCGCGTTTGTTGTATGGGAGAGCCCCCCTTAAATATTTGTTTTATTTTTATTTAATTATTTATTTTTAAAGTGAATATATAACTAAATATTCTGTGAATATTTCAAGCGTCTACCTGTTGCCGTTATCAATATAGAGCTAAAACGAGAAAAAAAAACCCTTGGTTGTTTTTTTGTTAGCCCCCTTAAATATTTATTTTATTCTGTTTTTTAGTATTTGTTGTTATAGCAGTAACAGAAATACATGATCTGTGAAAAGTTCAACTGTCTAACTATCACGGTTCATGAGATACAGCCTGGTGACAGACGGACAGACAGACGGCGGAGCCTTGGTAATAGGGTTCCCGTTTTACCCTTTGGGTACGGAACCCTAAAAAACGCGCCTTACAGTAGTCGCATATGATGTGTAACATCTGACATCTCACCTTGGTATAATCGCCGGCACGTAACTTGGAAAGGTTTTGGGGTAGTGGGGGTAAGTTTGTCTGTGTGGTGCCGGACGTAAAAAATAGCACCCCCCTATTTCTTCCCGTGGGTGTCGTAACAGGCGACTAAGGGACTTACTAGAGAATGGTCAGCAGCGTTCTCTATGCATTTTAACACCATACTGCGATCGCCAACCCGCCTGCCAAGCGTGGCGATTATGGCACCTCCCCCCCGCCCCCTTTTTTGGGCGAGGCCTTTGTCCAGCAGTGGACGTCTTTCGGTTGAAATGATGATGATGGAGTAACTTGCGCAACAAAAAAATTGTCACTTTATTGTTTGTCATTATTCTATGGTTATTGCCATCATTTATTTAAACATGTCTGTTTAGAAGAAAGTTAAAGAAAGCAGAGGAATTCGTAAAGTCTATTAGGTGTATTAAATAAAATATATAATAACACATTTTTAGGTATTGCGGCCTTTCAAGCTTCATTAGTAGCTGCCGCAAAAATACACTCGTAAAATAAACTTAATTTAAAATAGTAACAACAATTCGTATCAAAAACTTAACAAAAACAAAGGGTATAATTTTAGTGCACGCAAGTGTAATCGAGAGCGAACGGACGCGGGTCGAGGTGCGGGAGGCGCGTATCGACAGACTCACCAATCGCGTGCTCGGAATGGTGCTCCCTCATTCCCCGCGTCCCGCTTGACCACCAAAGAGTCCTAAAAATTACTTCTAACTAATCTAACTACTCTTGCCAACTTACGTGCCGGGGACTGTAATAATCAACTGAGCAGCGACAGAAATTAACCTCAAAATTGAAAAAAGCTAAATACTGAAATATTTATTCGAATAATTATTTATTAATAATGGACGCTCACTGGTCGAAATTCGAACCCCTCTACTTACAATCGAACTGATGACAAAAAAATAGTACTGCCCGTTTTGAAACTTTTGAACACATATTCACATACACACATACACACACACACACACATACACACATATTCTACTAATAAAACCTTATCTTTACAGGACCTCTATCAACAACAGTCGGCGACTTCTGGCAAATGGTGTGGGAATCAGAAAGCAGTCTCATAGTAATGCTAACAGTTCTAACAGAACGGGGCAGAGCCAAGTGTCACCAATATTGGCCCAAGGTTGGCAACACGCCGCTGAAAGCGACCAACAGTTTGACAATATTGACAACGAGTGAACAGAACCATGGCCATTATGTTAGGAGAGAGATGACTATGAAGGTATGTTGTTATTTTATTTTTGTTGTTAGTAGCTTGTAATATTTATCGTATGGCTGCGATTTGGTACTGAGAGCGGTTATACGTAACTGTTCTGAAAATAAACTATACTTTTCTGTCAAGTTTTCATATTTGGAACAACATACAGTTATGTTCCTAACTAATATTATAAATGCGAAAATGGAAGGATACGAGTATAGGCTACTTTTCCTGGATCGCCGACGTATTCGCTGGCCACAGCTATTAGAGAATACATACAATAAAACCGGCCAAGTGCGAGTCGGACTCGCGCACGGAGGGTTCCGTATCATTATCTATAAAAACGGCAAAAAAAATCACGTTTGTTGTATGGGAGCCCCCTTAAATATTTATTTTATTCTGTTTTTTAGTATTTATTTTATATCTGTGAAAATTTCAACTGTCTCAACTATCACGGTTCATGAGATACAGTATGGTGACAGATGGCAGTATTTGCAAAGCGCTACTAAGACTCACAACGCATTGTGTGTGTACTGTGAGTTGTGACAGCCATGAAACAAAAATAAATCCGATTATTTATTTATTCGTAAGGATTTGACTCCATACATTTTCTGAAACAGTAATTAGGAGGGGCTCGCCATGTTATCGTTGTTTATCTCTAATCTAGTACAATCCGATACAAACTTTATGGCGGCTAAAGGATTTTAATGTCTTAATTAAAATCCTTTCAGTATTAACACTAAGTACATTCGGTGCATCCTGTTTTAGCTCAGTACCACTTACCTGTTTACTTTATTCCTGAAGTTATTCCTGTATTGCCGATACACGCTGCGTCCTAACCGAAAGCGATTATCGCGCGAACCGACTACGCTATAGTTTATATGAATACGTCATAATCACGCGATCAATTCAGTCGCGTATGTATGTACCATAGCGAAAGTTCCCGGTCGACCACTTTTCAACCTTATTACTATGGGCATAAAGGCGACAAGTGGTCGATCGGGAACGTTCACGGTGGTACATCAAGTTACCACAAACTGTCCGATTTTCTCATTCGATTTTGAACTTAAATATCAACATTTTAAGGTTTTTAAAATCATTTGGAGATATTTGACAGTTTGGTAAAACCTAATGTGCTGGCAAATGTACGCCAGTCCATTTAAAATAAATAATTTGACTTTGACATGCATATGATTTTACTAATTTATTATCTTTTTCTCGTCTAGGAAAATACAGGTGCCTGTCGCAACGTAACCCAACTCCAATACACAGCATGGCCAGACCACGGCGTTCCCGAGGATGCCTCAGCCTTCATCAGCTTCACGCAGTTGTGCAGCCAGCTGAGGAAACATACAGCCTGTGAGTGTAAGTGGTTTCAAGGTAGTAGCGACTTGTACCACTAGTAGAGCAATTATGTTGTATAGTAAATACGTTGGCGGTTTCAAGATAGTAGCGACTTGTACCACTAGTAGAGCAATTATGTTGTATAGTAAATACGTTGGCGGTTTCAAGATAGTAGCGACTTGTACCGCCCTAGTGGTTTCAAGATAGTAGCGACTTGTACCGCCCTAGTGGTTTCAAGATAGTAGCGACTTGTACCACTAGTAGAGCAATTATGTTGTATAGTAAATACGTTGGCGGTTTCAAGATAGTAGCGACTTGTACCGCCCTAGTGGTTTCAAGATAGTAGCGACTTGTACCGCCCTAGTGGTTTCAAGGTAGTAGCGACTTGTACCGCCCTAGTGGTTTCAAGGTAGTAGCGACTTGTATCACTAGTATACCAAACGTGTTTATTTATACAGTTGTAATTGTTCTAGTTGATTTAGGCCTTCAAAAATGACCACTATGTAATCCCTAGTAGTTCAAGGTAGTAGCGATTTGTACCACTACTAAATATGTTTTGTATAATTACAGTTGTAATTGCTAAAGTTGATTTAGGTCTTTAAATATTACCTCTATGTAATCGCTAGTAGTTTCAAGGCAGTAGCGAATTGTACCACATACGGATTAAGACCAGCACAGCCAAGGAATACCATTTCGTATTAAGAGCGTTTACACCTTACAGCATTTCATACAAACTTTCAAGCCATTGTTTTTCAAAATGACTGAATCTGTATCGATTTTAATGATACTTCATACGCATAAGCAGGATACAAAGGTCTAAAAAGTTAGTAAAGAACATTTTCGAAAAATATTGTTACAGCCAAATTAGACCGATTTTTAATTTTTCTTAGAAACAGAGATTTCCAGAAACTGTATAAGGTAACCCGATAGGTTAGACGAACAATTTTGACCGACGTTTGGCAATCAAGTTGAAACTCATAACGATAAATGTAGGTTTTTGGTATATTATTTAGAAAACTATAATAGGTAATGGGTTTAGTGGACAAAAGTAAGAAACGCTCATGTGCACGGGACTTGATATTTTACATAATTATGGATGGTGTTCTCGTGACTTGAGCCCCCCTTTTATGGTGGGTATGAGTAAAGGTTAAAGCCACATTACAATAATTGAGATCTAAATGGGTGCTAGTTCTATAGAGTTGAAAGTTTATAATGTAACTTGGCATTTTTTTTAAGCTAAAGTTTCAACAGTTACAAACGAGAAACCTAATGTTTGTGGCACACAAATGTTTTCGGCGGGAATTTTTGTCTACTCGCGCTTCGCGCAGGGAAGGCCTTCATGCCACATGCGATTTGCCTTTGCACAATACAGTGCAAAATCCACGATACCAATAAATGATGGTTGGTTGATTCGTGATGATTTTTATTTCTGTAAGTATGTTTGTACAAACACTTACACGTCAATCATATTTTAAAAACTAGATGAGGTCGGCATTTTCTATCTGACTACTCTGAGAAGAAAGACCGAAACAAACTCAGAGGTCACAGTCTCATTTAAAACCCAGACATAATCTTGGTCAGATCACGTGAAGGCCATGCAGATTGGTGTCTGAAATGGTCTTTTGAGGAAAGAACCACACAGATTGAGTGAACCTGACCAGTCAGTGCACGCATTTGTCAGTAATCGTGCAGCACTACTCAGAACAAACAACAGACCACAGATCTCAACAATGCTACGATCAATACCAAAGAAAGGACATTTGGGTAGGTTGCTTATATGACTCAAATTGCCAGACCATCATTAACACTAACTGAGAATAAAAGAAAAAGGAAAAAAAAAAAAACCCACCTAGTCTTCACATTCACAAAAAAGTAAATATTCATGTCATTGTGTATAAAATAATAATTAAATGTCACTGTATAGAAAATAATAAAAGTTAGCAAAAAAACATCAAACAATAAAAATAAACCACCTCAATATGTAAACAAAAAAAATTGGAGCAGCTCAATCCCCTGATCTTGAACGTGGCTTGGAAGTTTATTATTTTATTGAGCCTTGTTGTAGGTACAACAAATGTATGTTTGTTTCTAGTATTTATATTATGGGTATCACTGTATTTTTTAAACAATTTTATATAATTTTAATATTAACACTGCTGCTAATTGACTTTGCACGGTCCCGCAAAGCAAAATCCACGATATACCATTACATTTTTTTTGTGCTCACTATCTGTTCGGCTATCTGGAAATACGGTTGCATATCGCTAGTATGAAAACACTCGCAAGTCTCAAATAAAAACTTACCAAATAATAACGGATTATTTTCTCTCTCACAGTAATACCAACAGTCGTAGACCCCGACGAAATAGAAGAGGAACGTGAACTGTCGCCGCCCATGATCGTGCACTGCTCGGCGGGCGTGGGGCGCACGGGCGCGCTCGTGCTGTGCGAGCTGGCGCTGGCGCTCGCGGCGCGCCGCCAGCCGCTGTACCCGCTCGACCTGGTGCGGGCCATGCGCGCGCAGCGCCCCATGTGCATACAGAATGCTGTGAGTATAGTGTTACTGGGAATACACCATGCGGGACCCAACAAATTACGCAAGTTCAGCATATGCATAATCAGCCTATAATGTTCCCACTGCTGGGACACAGGCCTACACTTTTCGGGAGAGAGTGGGCTGTAATCTACCACGCGGGCCCAGTGCGGGTTTGTCGCAGTATATGCGGTAACACTAAAATGTTACAACACTGAAATTCACAATTGCTAAAAACTAAAACCTATAACTACGACAAAAACGCCGACAATAACATCAGTTTTCGTATAACTGGTATCACACGGAATGTCAAATACGACAAGAAATTAAGGTTTTTATAAACGAACCCATGAACATATTGAAAATACATAACATAACATCACGCCTGTAATCTCCGAAGGGTTAGGCAGAGATGTATCTATAGTACACCCACGTTTCGCCAGTTATGTTTAAGTCCCGTGTAATAGGGGGCGAGCCTATTGCCATCAACCGGGCACAAATCCAGACTCCTGGCTGCTACTGAAAAATTCCGGGTCGAAAAACCCAATAACACTGCCCGACCTGGGAATCGAACCCCAAATCTCGAGATCGGCAGTAGCGCTTGCGATCACTAGACCAACGAGGCTGTCATACATACATAACCTGTTAAAAGTGTGCCCCTCCTTTGGCTTTGCCGGAGTCGAGTAAAAGCGGCCCATTGCATTTTAAACCCCAACATCATATTTCAGACAAACGACACATTAACCTCAGTAATAGTCCTGACTGATAGTGAATTTATGACAATCAATTTTCTTTCAAACCCGAGAGCCAATATCATGAATCTAATGCCATCACTAAATCATTTCTTTCTTCCACAGAGCCAGTACAAGTTCGTATGTGAAAGCATACAGACAGCCTACACCCAGGGGCTAACGCAGCCGTGTTCCGAGAGCGGCTCCAACTGATAGTGAGCTAACTCCCTTGCCAATTATAGTTTACAGTCATTGTAAGAACTGACTGATTGTATTAGGAATGTGTGTTTATTGTATACGCTGAATTTGGGACTTACTGAAGGACTTGTTCAATTCTGATTCAAAAATAAGCAGAAGGACAACCTAAACTTGACTTAAGTAACTAATAACTAACTAATAGTATGGGGCCATTTTCCAAGCATAATTTCAGTAAGTCATATTTATTCCCTCCGAGACACATGGGGAGGGGCCCTATGTCATAACTCATAAGTCTAAAAATAAGGAATTTATAGACTCAAGGAATTTAATGCCCATTTAAGTAATTTCTCTATTTCGGTTCTTTCTAACTTAACCATAAAACAGCGCGTGAGAGCGAGTAAGCAATATCAATAATTTGGTGAATCCCTGAACATGCTGTTCGCTTTTGAGGATAGACAAGTAGGGTTACCATATTTGTTCAAATCCGAATCTAATAAATATTGCTGACGTAATCATCATCCAGACCCCCTGTCCCCCATGTCATCAAAAATAAGCAAAGCAAACCCCCCCCCCCACCCCCTTTGGTTGTTTACGTAATACTTGAATGGCCCTCCTATGGCTGAAATTGATCGAAAGTACTTAGTTATAGAATTGGTCGCGTCTAAGGGCCTGTGCACACCACGTTTTTTAAACGCGCCGTTGACGCGCGTTTTAGAAACGTGCGTCGACGGCGTGCTTTTATCCGACAGAATAGACTGACTTGCGTGCGTATCGCGTATGTATCGCTACAAATGCGCGTCGACGGCGCGTTTAAAAAACGTGGTGTGCATAGGCTCTAAGGGTCTCCGTTTTAAACTAGTTTATTTCGTGGCTGCACAAAATATGCACAAGATTCTGGTGAACTGCAAAAGAAAATAAATAAACTTGCATAATTATCTACTTTTGGATAACCATGTCATCTGCGATGGAGTTTGCCACATGGAATTGCCTGGGAGAAAGTAATGACACCTATTTTCCCACGATTTATTCTTGAAAGGCCCTATGCGAACAAGTTCTTAGTCCTAAATGTAACGGTTCGGCGTATACTATGAATATTGAATGAAATAACAGTGTGTTCATGGTTTCAAGTAGTATAACAACTTTTTACATGATATAGAATGCTGTATAGTCAGAATAATAATAAGTTTAAGTTATTAGTTAATAGAAACAAGGTGAATAACGCAAACTGTCTTGAGAGTTGAGAATTCTATTCAAAAAGTTGGGCTCAGTATGTAATAACAAAGTATACTTCGTTCAAACATTTACTTTGTATCTTTCAACAACTCAGTGATAAAATAATTTTCTATGAACTTTATTCACTTATATTTATTTTTAGTCTAACTCTACCAGTGGTTTGTATATTATTAATTTATAAAGTTTTATAAAACGTTCGTTCCACGATGTTATTCGATTATCGATTAACAACTCGAATAATAATAATCGATCCCACATATCACTGTTTAAAATAAGATAACTTTATTTTACTGTTTATTATTTATTATTAGTTTTAATTTTTCTAACGCTTGCTGTGATTTTTCACTACACATTAATAATAATATGAATCTAAGTAATCTGTAGTCTTGCCTTTCCAACGAATTTAGTCATTTATTTGATACAAGTTGTATGATTTTAATATAATGTTTGGTGACAGGCTGAGCGTATTATTTCTATTAAAATGTCGATGTAATTATAAATATTCATTTAACTATGTTCTGTTGCATATAATGCAATTATACTAAATTACAATACCGTTTTCGGGAAACATCGAGAATTTGGAACTCAAATTAATGGGTTCCTCAAACGGTACTAGCCTTTACCCATCGACAATGTTGCCTGTCACCAAAAAACAGATATTTTATCGCTTCTTTTCCCGTGCCATTTGTAATTATATTCATAAGAAAGTTTGTACATTATACTTTAATATATTTCTCAGAAACAACATGTACTTTACGTTATTTTGTTTTTACCAAAAGCCCAGAATACAGTAATTTGGAAACTGTCTTAGTGTTCGATCGATATAAGTTATAGGGACCCAAAATAACGATAATATTGTATTGTGTACGATTTATAATAATTATAAGTAATATCTAAGTTTATCGAAGTCGATAATACGTAATTTTATTGAAAGTATATGGTATTTTTGCACCTTTAAAATATTGCATCGTGATTGAATGTGTCGTAAATCATATTTGAATGATTATACTATTATTAACTTGTAAACTGAAATCCAAAAATACTTGAGATCAAAATAACATAAAAGGTTTCATTTACAAAGAATTTATTTGCCGTTTAAATCTTGAATGTGCATGTTCTTGGTAAAAGCTTGCAATAGTTATTACTTACAATAGATTAAGTTACATGAGCGCAGACGCAGTGACGTCATCGCAACGTATTGGTTTGACAACGCAAGAATTTGTTTACAGTCCGACCGGCGAGAGAATGCGTTCTTGACATTTGTCAGTTTCATACTAACGAATATGTGTTTCGCGAATGTGATCGTTATTTCAACTAGAAATTGTCCAACTGAAATGTGTCCCGGCGCTCATTGGCGGCACGGCATGGCAGGGTATTTTTAGGCGACGAATAAAAATATAACTTAATGGTATGGAAATAAAGTTGAAATTTTAATTTTAACGGTCGTAAGTACAAAACCATACCGCGGTATGCTAACATTCTAAAATTGAAATTTCAACTTTATTTTTATACCATTAAGTTACATTTTTATTCGTCGCCTAAAAATACCTTGCCACGCCGTGCCGCAAATGGGCGCCGGGCCTTACTCTCCTTTCCTTTTGCCACCTCTTCAGAACTATCAACTTTTCTCCCGTTTATACCCTTTTATCGAAACTTTTTAAATTAACCTTCATGAAGCAATAACACCATATTCATCGATTTACCCAAACATATCAAGTACCTATAGATATTATACTTATATTATTCAGTAGAGTACACGGTTTTACGAACGATTGTAAATAAGTCGTTTATATATAAATAACTTCTAGGTCACACATTCAGACGGAAACTGATTTAGACATTTCTACTTATTTTATAGGCAAAACTAGCTTAGACATGACTGTTTTATTGGCGCAACATGTCCGCGTGAAATTTCTTATCCCCTATTTCATGTCCCTTAATCTAATATGTTGTCATCTTTTAAATTAAAGCAATTTCTTCTAAATGTGTGACCTAATATATACTGTGCCTATAATATTAAGTGATGATTGCCATAATAATATATACATAATTAGTAGTGTGATTAAATATCTAACGGTAGGTTTTATAGAATTATTATTAAGGATTTTATCATAATCTTTTAATACCTACGCATGAAACCCCCATACAACACTTTTGCAATAACAAATTAATTATGTTTCTATTAACAATATTGTAGAAATAAGTAAACGTCTTTTTCTTTTTCTGTAAATATAAAGCTCGGGCCACACTGAAGCGAATCCCGCCCGGGATGCGGGATGCGACTGACTACGTCGATTGTTTTATTAATTAAGAATGTGCGCATCTATTTGTGCCAGTTTGAACACCTCTATAAAAGTTAATTGACAGAATTGGTGCGGCGCGAGCGAATTTCTTCCCGCATTCAGAGCGTGATTCGCCTCAGTTGTGCGTTCCAGGGTTTAAAAGTACTTTTTTTTGGAATGGAATAGCTAACACAAATTTGCATTTTTTTCGCTGTTTGACACAATAATATAGCATTTGATACACGCACTATTTCTTATACATAAGTATTTATATATATGCATTCAATAGAATTCTATTTTGTCAACAATTTTGTATACTTACTGCTTAAATAACTCACGCTTAAATATTTCCTTTATCTAATTAATTAATTAATAAGTTTAACATTGAATTAATTAATTCTATTTTTAATTTATTGCAGTGTCTATAGGCTTTATTTACTAACAAACAGTAAATACAACAAAGTATATTTCGTTAAAATGTTTTGTGTATTCATTCAATCACTTTTTCATATTAGCCTATGTCATCTTCCCCCATATATAATTATTTCAGGCACATATGACTGTCTTAAATAATAATAAAAAAAAAAAATGGAAGGCGATCTATGCTACCTTAAGGGTGCCCGCCCACGAGCGATTTTTTCGGTGATTTTTGTCAGATAGAAATACATTCACACAAAAATCTCCGAAAAAATCGCTCGTGGGCGACCAACCTAACCTGGGTACAGAGTTTACGTTAGTCTGTGTATTCTTTAGAGTTGTCTGTACACGCCCTTTTCATCTTCCTCTTTTGAATTCTGAACCAATTGTTCATTATGGCTATGATATTACAAAAAAATTGAATTTTATTTACGAAGAAAACTTGCAATAAATTAAGTTTTTATTAATTTTTATTAAATTAAATGTGGTGTTAGTTTTGTGTGAATGACTGATGTAGTTGTAAGTGTTTTAAATGTTCAATTATTTTGTAGGGAGAGTGCGGATCTAACATTGTACCCCATTGTAATGTTTTCTATCTTGTGATGTACATGAAGTGCTGTGCGTTTTATTTTATGTCAAATAAAAGTTTATTGATTTATACGGGATGTTTTATTTATCGTGTGATATCACTTATCAGCGAATATTCCTGTTGAGTAACACCTTGTCGTCAACACTGTTGGCATTCGTTCACAGTGTTGACGAACGGGACTATTTTTCGCAATTTTTCGACTATTCCCGAAAAAAAAGTTCCGTTAAAAATCTGTGTCGTCTATAATTGAACTCCACTTTTCTAAACCTTGACTCTTGGACTAATCATTACACTCTGAACGAACGGCACTTTTTTTCTCCGATGGTCAACAGGTATTACTGATCGGGAATAGTCGAAAAATTGCGAAAAATAGTCCCGTTCGTCAACACTGAACGAATGGGACTTTTTATCCCGATCGTCAACAGTTTTGACAATGTGTTACTCAACGGGAATATTCGAAAAAAAGCGTACACCAAGCGAAGGTTCCGAGTCTGAGTTTTTAACACATTAAACAAGGTTGTATGATAAATTCGGCACAATGGAGGAGAAGTAAATAGGTTGATGTTTTGAATTCACAAACTTAATGCACACGATGTTCTAAATTCAATTTACGTTATCCTCTAGCTAGCCGATAAAAGCGGCTTTTGCACTCGGATAACGAAGAGCAAAAATAATCTTTCCGACATGAGGGGATGAAATAGTTATTTTTCACTTTGTACTAGTGTTTTTTCTTGGAAGTCTTGTTTTTTTTCCTGTAAGTACTGCAAGTTTTTTTTTTGTAATTTATCAAAAATCGAAATTGGTAAATCGTGTAAGTATTTTTGTTTCGTTTAAAATCTATTAGGTAGCTCTGACTATCTCGATGTCACTTATGCTACGGCTACATTGTCGCGATAACGCGAACTAGGTACACTTCGCACGGTCTCTTGCACACCGTTCAACGTTTCGCTATATGTACAACGAGGGTGCGCGAAATGTAGGTACTTAGTTCGCGTTATCGCGTTAATGTAGCCGTAGCTTAACTAGTATTTTAAATGTGAAAGTGTGTTTGTTTGTTACTTTCACGCTAAAATGGCTGAAAGGATTTGAATGAAATTTGGCACAAAAGTAGGTAAACCTTGACCAGGGTTAGGAGTTTAAGACACAAGATAGTTTTAATCCCGATATTCCCACGGGATCGAGACGTACCTATGTCTTGTGAACTTTGAAACAACATTATTACCAAGGTAGGTAGGTACTTTGAACCTCTGACTATATTGTCGTTTCTAATGCTACGGATACATTGTCGCGACAACGCGAACTCCACATCGCGCGCTCTCTCTCGCACAACGGTCGACGTCTCGCTGTACCTACAATAGAGAACGCGCGAAGTTTTGTTCGCGTTATCGCGACAGTGTAGCCGTAGCATTAGAAGCAGTCTTTCATTTTGTGTTAGGCACGTATTACAGTTTGTACAGTAGTTCTAAGGCTGTCGTAGATCGCTGACCCAAAATCCTCCTAGGTATATCGCTTCAGTCAATTTTGTATAAATCATCGCACCCAACACGCGGGCCACACCGCGCTGTTTTGTAGTCGAATATTGAATGCCAGTCGCTGAGCTCGATGCGGCTGTTATGTGCACTTGCCTTTACGATGCCAGGTCTCAAGCATAGGAGACGTCTTTCGGCAAAGACGTTGCAAAAATTTAAGGCCCCCTAAGTAGGTAACTATCTGTAAAAGACATGTACTCGTAGGTAATACAATTTACTCAATACTGCTCACACTCGCTTACTTTTGGCTCGTACGAGAGTGATCCTATCCCAGGACATACTTTCATCATAAAATGGTTTTGCATGGCTCCGTGCTCAAGGCAAAGGGCCTATCTCAATACTGGTATCTATCTACCTACCTAAATTTCCCTTAGTGTCGTATTTAAATAGTAGGTACGTAGGTAGGTCCTTATCTAATTCAAAATCTTTAATTCGAACGAAGACTTATAGGGTTAGTAACATCGAAGAGTAGTAAACAGCACGATACGATAGCACATGTAACTGACAGCAGTGAATTACATGCGAAGAGTCCACTCTGTCAGTAATCATTTTCAGAACCCTGTTAGGGCTGGCCATGACTCGAGCCACCATCGATGCTGCGCGCTTGCGCATTATTGTGTAAAAACAAGTCTACACGCGCCGCCGCAAAGATCCCTGACCCACTACAATGCCATGGCAACCGGCAAGGCAACCCCATCAGTTTTCTGAATAAGTTATACCTGCTACCTACCTACGTACTATTTTGTACCTATGATTCATACTGAATTTCGCATTAAAGAGAATAACCGTCAGGTATAATAACTGTGTTATTACGATGAAATACGGCTTATTTTTGCATCCTACAATCTCATAAATTATTCTAAAGATTTTATGCAATGCGTAAGTTGACAAAGTAACTTCAATATCAGCTGTATGAATAGTGAAAAAAAATACCTCTGAGGCATGCTAACATTTTCGAGTTCGCTTTGCTCGCTCTTGCATTCACTCAATTTTGAAATTTTTATCAATAAGTTGAAATGTTCTACGAGTATAATATTATCTGTAGGATCATCATCATTATCATCATTTCAGCCGATAGACGTCCACCGCTGGACATATGCCTCCCCCAACATTTGGGGGGGTTGCCATAATCGCCAGGCTTGATTTTGGGTTGGCGATCGCAGTATGTTTTTAAAATGCATAGAAAACGCTGCTGCCCATTTTCTATAGTAAGTCCCTTAGTCGCCTTTTACGACACCCACGGGAAGTTATAGGGTGGTGCTATTCTTTACGTCCGGCACCACACGGAACGCCGGCATCACACGGAACATCTCTGTAGGATAGTCAAAAGAAAACCTAACTTATCCGAAGTCGGGTGTTATTAATTACGGGGCGGCAAACCGTATGGGCCCGGGGTGCCAAATTTTATAATACGCCATCGCCAAATAGTGAGAATCAATAACGTCCATTTTAATTTGTTGCTTGTTTTGACACTACTTTAGTTTCTCCTATAACTTTGTATAATAATATGTTAGCCTGTCGCCCTTCCTACTTTAATTATACGTTAGGCTCAAAGACCATAAACGCTCAACCGTTTTTTCGAGTGTCACAATGGCTTGTTTGAAAGTGGCTGTTAAATTTTTGCGCTATGAGCGTTTTCGGTCTTTGAGCCTAACATTTAAATACAGTAGGAAGGACGACAGGATTGGTCTACGTAGTTTTCTAGTCATCTGCCTAGCCTATTCCCAACTATGTTGGGGTCAGCTTCCATAGTCTAACCAGATGCAGGGGAACCCGTATTTTACATGAAGCGACTGCCTGTCTGACCTCCGCAACCCAGTTACTGGGTAATACGATACCCCTTAGTAAATGCTGGTCCAGCTCCACAACCTCAACTAATTGATTAACATTTGAAAATACTGTTGGAGCTGCTGAAGATTGCAAAAACTATCTTTGCTTTGTATAAATTCAATCTCTTAGTATTATATAATTGCATAGCACATGTGTGAGCACTATGTACTTACTATAAAGCTACAATTTAATGAGTACTTCTTTCATTGACTTGAATGTGCCCTGGCGGCTGAGAGTATGTCATGCTCACTGTAATGTCTCGCTGATAGTGGCGGGTGTGTTGGATCATTTAGCTCCCTTCAAAATGGTTGAGTTGAATGGTGCTAATCCATGCGTCATGTTCGTGAACGGGCGCCATCAGTAGGGACTGGTCATCTCTTAGCGGCCTTGGCTTATTTTAATTTAAGTTTTGAATTGTTTTTTTTTAATATTTTTGTTACGGACGCCTTTGACGTTTTGCATCGTTCTCACATGTTTAATTTCAACACGAATGATGTAACCAATATTTTGTAACCATATGTTGATTTAAAAGAGTATCCGTGGAGTTTCTTGCCCGTTCTTCTCCATAGGTACCTACTAAGCTTTGGAATGGGCAACTAGCTTCATCTTCATGACTGACCGACCCCCTTGACAATTCAAAAGTGCCTGTAATTGGTTTATTTGAAATAAATGCTTTGAATTTGAGTTTGAGTTAAAACTGGTTGTCAGACATTCGGGCTTCTGACGACCCGTAACGACTGTCAAAGATCCTCGAATGTCACCCGGGACCAACAGTTTATCGTGTTTTCCGAGGGATGGCCCCTCTGTGCCTTGGAAAGCTTGGTAGGTATGTAAGGATGGTCACCCATCCATTGACCAACCGCAACAAGGTATCGACCAGGTTAAGATATGCTTAATGCGACCTGTTATTACTCAGCTGCAAGCCCCTCTATTGAAGAGCAGTGGTGGCCCAGTGTCAACGGCCCTGACTTACGAGTTGTCATTTCTTGAGTTCGAACCCAGGCAGGCACAGGCACGGAGCACCGCCGTGTCCTCACGGAGGCGATCGGCGGCGGCGATCTCTCGCGTCCGGCCTTGGTTCAGGCCATGGTTCGGAGCGAGAGTGCATGGGAGGCCGTCACCTCCTTTTGCGAATTAGTAATGCTTGCGAAGGAGGAGGCGGAACGCGTGAGGGAGAGGCAAGGTTCGCGCCCTCGCGCCCCTAGTAGCCGCAGGAGACGCCCCTGGCGTCGGGAGTCGCAAGCCGATTTCCGGCCACCGTAGGCGCGGGCCTGCGGACGGTGAGCGATGGGTAGCTCACCATCCGATAACGACCAGGCCCGGGTCGACGGCGCGTCGTATTCCACGCGCGCCTCAAAGAGTTGTCAGCACCAACTGACGGGGTCCGCTAGGGCCAATGCCTGCCAGGGTTGCGAGTTTGTCCGAAAGGGATATCGTGGCCCTGGCACACAGGCAAATGAAGGAATACGGGTGGGTTTTAGTCAGTAAAAGTCTGACACGCCCTCCCGCTCCGCCCAGAGCGGGAGAAGTTATTTGATAATTTCCCATCCAAAAAAAAAAAAAAAAGGCAGGCACTTTAAATAAAATAAATCATCATTTATTTCAGATTCATCAGTAAGATTACATCCATATTTGTTAGTACAACTGCGAGCTTACAAACTAGTGTTAGTAATAGTTAAGTTGGTAATAATAACTTAATTAAACAATACACAATTTAATTAAATAATTCAAGTGAAATACCTAATATTAATAGCAAAGACAACAGTAAGTGGCCGGTCCGTGTGGACTCCCCGATGCCAGTGACAAATCACTTAAGGTGCAAGTCCAAGATGGACCGCAGGCCGCAAACTGCAGCTGTTTCTATGTATCTCTATAATATAAAAATCTCTATGTCAACTGCAGCCGCTAGCCTTATTGTCGCCTGCGGTTGCAGTCTGCAGCCCATCTCGGAATTGTACCTTTAGATACGACTGCGTGCAGCCGTATCCAGCGAGCCAGCATCGGAGAGTCTCACCGGTCCGCCAGCGCGCGCAGGATGGTTTGATGATAGAAGCGCACCGTTTGCGCATGATGGCCGCGAAGCCGTCTGTGTAAGCCGCCGCGAACATTGCGGCATTCGGCGCTTTACTTTGTATAAATAATTTTATCGTGGTGATGAAATTATTTAAACAAAGTAAAGCTCTCAAAACGGTGAAGGAAAACATCGTGAGGAAACCGGCATGTCCTAGAACCAAAAGATCGAAGACATGAGACATGTGACATCTACCAACCCGCACTAGGCCCGCGTGGTAGATTACAGCCCACTCCCTCTCGAAAAGAGAAGGCCTGAGTCCCATCAGTGGGAACATTATTGGCTGATTATGCTAAGCCCCTCTACATAGTTTACTAAATTCGCTAGTTAATATCGTGTTGTCGCAAAGCTGCCAGGATTGACGGCCCAATGTGTTCTGAATATACGTGGTAAAAGATATTTTCATTTCTCATAGTCGGAAAGTAGTGTTTGTTTGATCCGAGTAGCGGGTGGAAGACGCTTCTGCCCACCCTTGGCCGCGAAAGACTCATATTGTTAATTGTTTCCTCTCCAGGGCGGGAATGAATTTTAAAAATAGAACAAAATTTTTGGTCAGGTAGTTTACAACGAAAAATTTTACATAATTAAAAAAATATCGATAAAAAAAATGCTGCGGTCTTGTGACTGTATGTAGACAGCCAGTGTGAATTTAAAAAAAAAACCTAATAAGTGGGACGGCCTGCGGCGGTGACGTGCCGTGTTCCATGTTTAAAATTAAAAAGACTATATAATTTGGCTGGATACTAACTCTGTAAGCTGCATCTCGGTTCTATAGACTAATATTTATTAATACAAATTTGTTCAAGCGATTCTGAAATGTTGACCCCAGATTCGGTTAAAGACGAGGCAAATACAGTAATCGAAAATCTTTTGCCAGAAATTTCAAACGAAAGATGATGAGAAATACAATGATTTTATGAAGTGGGGAACAAACAAGAAAATAAAATCTTTTAGAAAAACATATTTTTTTTACTTTCCTTATATTCGAAATGAAAAGTAGAGTGTTTATTTAACACGGGTGAGTCTCCAATTCCTTTCGACCCTTGTATAAAAATCTACTATTATATATTTAGTTATGTACTTTATCGTCGTTTCGTTACTTTTTATTTATTTATTTTTTTATTTAATGGTTCACAAATCGGGCAATACAACATTACTTATATCTACAAGGCAAACTTAAAGAGACACATCACAATGCATGCCCTAAAATAGTGAACACAGCATGCACAATGTATGTATGAGCTAGTTCAAAGTAACTAACTATAAATGAGCTTATAAATAATATGCAGCCAATGCCATTGGACTAATTATTATTAGTCGAATTTTGGCTGATGCTAAGGTCCCGGAGAAAAAATCAAATTGCTGTCTCACACCGTTGTAGCTGGAAAACATTCTATAAAAAACTTTTTGTAAAAAAAAATAACCGACTTCCAAAAAAACACTACAAAGTGAAAAATTACTTTTATTTCGGAAGTCGGTGTCTTTGGATTTGTATTTTAGTTTATTGCCACCGACTTCCGAAATTAAAGTTATTTTTCACTTTGTTTTTTTGGAAGTCGGTTATTTTTTTTTTACAAAAAGTTTTTATTTTTCACTTTGTAGTGGGTCAGTTTTCAATTTATCTAAGTTACAATTGCCTAAAGTCAACTGCTCATCGCCTTTTACAAAATATTTCTTTTCCCGATGCTGGGACGTTAATTGTTGAGGAGTTCTCCTGGTAAGAACCAGGAGAACTGCCACTCGCCATATGCATTGTGACGAGCATAAATTGCTTAGCAACTGTGGTCTCCGTCATCAGTTCCACTTCACCAAATGGTGATTTAGGGAGCAAATGCACGAGTTACTATGAAAAATACCCAAATCGCTATAGGTTTGCCTATAAAATTCGAGGGTTGCCCTCGATTTCCATGAGATCCCTTCATCAGATTTTGATTTGGTGGCAATGGGACCACCTGTCGGGAGCATACTCTTTGAAACAACTAAAATAATTTTCAAAATCGGTCCATGAAAAAAGCGCGGGAATCATCGAATTTGGCGGGCGTGATTTTTCTTTCGTTTTCTTTTTTAAATTAAAAAACACTTATGATTGGAGATAAGTTGTGTAAATATATGTAGATATTCATTAGATTAGTTAATTTTATTGTTTGTGTATATTGTACTTCATATTTAGGGTAAGTTTTTTGTATTTTATCTTTTTCTGTCCACAATGGACAACGAACCGCCTGATCCGGGGGGCACAGTCCCCTCGGTCGGGCATAATATAACCATTTATGAATCCAGTATGGATACCGATTCATCCATAACCAGATCGGAGCGGAAAAGGACTAGAGCTCCACGTAAAGTGTGCAAAAATTGCAATAAAAAAAGGCGAAATAGTCACTCTCACACTACAACAGAAATAAATAAAGGAGCACAGTGTCATTGCGACAATGACTCAGCCACTAGTTCAAAAATAGCATCAGACGTACCGGTTCTTTCAATTTTAGTTCACCAAGAAACCTCTCCACGTTCTGTGGATGTTCCCCAGACTGAAAACCTCATAAAGTCAGATCTTCCCCAGAAGGCGCCACAGGTTACTAGGACTTTGTATGAGGCCACAGACCTGTCGCCATACGTTGTACACATTCAAAAAATTTTTGATACACAAAACTCTGCTCAAACATTACACCCAATAACTTTAGGGCATTTTCTTAAAAAACGCATGTTCAACAACATCATTAACGGTTCATTAAAACGCATTGGTCGTAATAGAATATCGCTAAGTTTCTCTCGTTACGTAGATGCTAACTCTTTCTTAAATGACCCAAGTTTGGCCAAAGAAAAGTTGAAGGCATTTGTTCCATCAATTAATGTGTGTCGCATTGGAATTGTTAAAGGCGTACCTACCGAATGGTCTCCGGAGGAAATACTGGAAAATATATCTGTCCCCGCTGGATGCGGGAAAGTTATCAAAGCAAGGCGTCTCAATTATAAAGTGCACGAACCGACCCCTGTGTGGAAACCATCGCAAACAGTCGTGCTCACCTTTGACGGACAAATTTTACCAAAACGTGTGTTTTGTTGTTACAATTCTATGCCAGTGGAATTGTATACATTCCCAACAATTCAATGTTTTAATTGTTGTCGTTTTGGCCATACAAAGGTACAATGCAGGTCGAACCCTCAGTGCTTCAAGTGTGGGGAGAAGCATTCTGCTGACACTTGCAGTATTGAAGATGAGAGTAATAGTAAATGCTGTCATTGCGGTGGCATTCATTACGCCATTAATAAAAAATGCCCAGAATTTGAGAGGCAAAAAGCAATCAAGCATTATATGGCCCATAGCTGCGTGTCATATGCGGAAGCGTCACAGCTACATCCACCAATCTCAAAATTGTATGCCGATGTGGTCACATCTGCCCCATCACATACCACTAAAAATTCTTTCTTTTCACAACCTTCGCCCCAACCACGTAACACACCAATTGTCTCCTCACAAAGAAAAACCGTATTTCTTAAACCTCGGGATCCCCCAAAAACAACTAAGGGGTATGACCGGGCAGCTCATCAAGCACTAATCACTAATGATGTTTCTGTGTCAGGGAATGGTGTGGCATTCCAAAATAAAACAACAAATAATAATGAGAACCAAATTTTTAATTTAATAATTATGCTTATTAATACTTTATCTAAAAATAATAATATTGAACCGTCCAACGTTGCTACTTTAATTGATACTCTGTCTAACTTATTTAACCTTAATCATAATGGATCCAAATCTACCCAAGATTGTCCAGTGGAACAGTCGCAGCATTGTGAATAAAAAATCTGATCTGTCCTACATATTGAACAAATACGATCCCTTTGCAGTCGCTCTCTGTGAGACATGGCTTAAACCAGGGTTTTCTTTTAGAATTCCTGGCTATGCGTGTCTAAGAACAGACAGAAGCGATGGGTATGGCGGTGTCGCCATACTTATTAAAAATGTGACGAAATATCTGCTGTCGCTGCTATTGTAAATAAAATCTGTTTAGTATGTATATATTATTCTCGTCCCACTATAGATATCCTTTTACCTAAACCATTTTTGGTAATGGGAGATTTTAACGCACAACATCAGTCCTGGGGTAGTTCTAGTTCCAATTGCTATGGGGAAAAGTTATTAGAAATTCTAGACTTTAATAATTTGTGTATTTTAAACACATGTCTCCCAACACGCCGAACAAATCCAGATGAGGGAATAAGTGCCCCTGACCTCTCAATCTGCACACCTGAGTTAGCATCAACATTATCCTGGTCTCCTTTACCGTCTTCTTATGGTAGTGATCATTACCCTTTAATAATTTCTTTTCCACATAAAAAACCAGTTGCTAGCAATCCAGCACCACGATTAAAGTATAGACTTCAAAATGCAGATTGGGATACATACAAAAATGATGTACAAGAAAGAATTCTTGGTTTATCTAATTCCTTACAACTACACGATCCTCAGTTATTATCTAATCAAATAACAAGAATTTTAATAGAGGTGGCAGATAATACTTTCCCTATTAAGAATGGTGCTACAGGCAAAATTCCTTCACCACCTTGGTGGGATGCTGAGTGCACTCAGGCCATTAAAAAAAGAAAAGAGGCAGAAAAAAATTATGGCCATACTATGACTCGTCACAATTTTGAGATATACCTAGAAGCTGCTCGTAAAACTCGTAAGCTCCTTAGGAAAAAGAAATTTGAAGGTTGGCAAAGATTCTGTGCATCTATCTCGCCAGAAGTCAATGCATCTCTAGTATGGCAAAATATTAGGCGATTCAGGTCAGCATTTAGTGACACAACAGCCTCAAAACTGCCATTAGAATTAGCCAATGAGTTTATGGATCATTTAGCTCCTCCTTCAGTCCCAGAACAGAGATCTTTAATGCACTATCCCTATGTTCCTATTCCTAATTCTGAGTTGAATTCCCTGTTCACACTAAGTGAGTTGAAGGGAGTCCTTTCACATGTTAAGGTGAAGATGGTATACCATATTCATTTATATCTAATTTATCCGACTCTGTTCTTTTAATATATTTAAATCTCATCAATACAGCTTTGATATCTGGCAACATACCATCAAGTTGGAAGTCTCAAACAATTATTCCCATTCTGAAACCAAACAAACCTTCCTCTAATGTTACATCTTATCGACCAATTGCACTTTCTACAGTTCTTGCTAAAATTGTTGAAAATCTCATTAAGAATCGTTTGGAGTGGTTTTTGGAAAGCAAAAACTTGCTAGCTACATCACAGTTTGGTTTTCGGAAGCCTTAGTGTATTCACAACTGATATTCGCTTAGCCTTCTCTTCTAATAACTCTGTAATTGCTGCTTTCCTGGATATTAGCTCAGCTTATGATAATGTCCAGGTATCAATCCTAGAACAAAAGCTGAATTCATTACAAGTTCCATTAATGCTGTCTAAGTTCATAATTAACATGCTTTCAGAGAGATCTTTAAATCTTCACATTGAAGGGTATACATTTACCCGTTTAGTATGGAAAGGTCTCCCTCAAGGTTCTGTAATTAGTCCAATTCTCTACAATATTTACACTTATGATTTGGAATCCTCCCTAAATGAGTCAGTACAAGTTCTTCAATATGCAGATGATTTACTTCTTTATTCATCTGGTCATTCTGTTGAGAATATTTGTACTTCCTTAACCTCTTCTTTATGCTTACTGAAGACTTGGCTAGAAACCAATGGTCTACACCTGTCAATTGATAAAAGCAACATTGTCTTGTTTACTAGAATGCGTAAGCCCCCTATAGTTATAGTAAGGTATAATAATATCCCTATGCCCGTTAAAAACCAGGTAAAATTTTTAGGCCTTATTCTGGATACACATCTTACTGGTTTACCACACTGTGACTATATAGCTGCTAAATGTGAACGAAATATCAACATAATTAGATGTCTTGCTGGTGTTTGGTGGGGAGCACATCCCTTTTCATTAAAACTATTGTACAACACCTTGATTAGAAGCGTATTGGACTATGGGACGTTTTTGCTGGTACCTGCTAATGTTGCTGGTCTTAAGAAACTTGACAGTGTTCAGTCAAAGGCACTTAGAGTGGTTTCAGGTGCAATGAAAAGCAGTCCTATTAATTGTCTTCAGGTGGAATGTGGAGACCCTCCACTTCATTTACGACGTCAATTTTTAGCTGATAGATTTATGGCTCGGTGTCTGCAATTTACATATCATCCTTTGCGAAATAAACTTTTCATTCTCTCTGAAGATGTAATTTCATCCACTTACTGGAGGCACAAAGCTACTCCGTGTTTAGTTAAAAGCTTTAGAAATTTTAATTTAATTGAAGCTCCCTGTCACCAATCTCAATTTCTTCCTTTATTTCACTGTAATTACAGTTCATTAATTATGTCACCAAATATACATTATAACCTTAACATTTACCGAGATGACGTATGTCACAACCATATCTTCAACTTCACTATGGATAGAGACTGGAAGGGCTGTCAGCTCTTGTTCACAGATGCTTCGAAGCATGGAAGAGACTCATGTGTGGGAGTAGGTGTATACCACTCCCAATATAATATCGTCCAAAAAATAAAACTCCCGCCCGAATCATCTGTATTTACGGGAGAATGTTACGGTCTATTCAAAGCTGTCGAATATATACTTCTAATGGGCTTACGGAATTCACTCATTTTGACTGATGCAAGGAGTGCCTTACAATCTTTGGCCAGATTCCCTTTCTATTCTCATAATCCTTATATTATATTTGAAACACGTGAACTCCTTTATAGGTGTTCTATTAAGGGGTATTCAGTGCATTTTGCGTGGATACCCTCGCATTGTGGCATTTTAGGTAATGAGAGAGCTGACCAGATAGCTAATGATGCCGTATTGTGTGGAGACGTTTTTCCGAACAAAAATAACACCCAAGATCTGGCAGCTCTGCCCAGGGTTTATCTACAGGAATCCTGGGGTCAGCTTTGGTCCGGGCAATCAGTGAAAGGGAAATTTTATCGTAATATTCAGCCATCCATTTTTGTTAAACCTTGGTTTAGCAAATACAAACTAAACAAAAAGATTACAACAATATTCATACGTATGGGATTAGGTCATGTGTGCACTCCTGCTCATCTTGCCAGGCTTGGCATTGTGCAGAACTCTGCGTGTGAATGTGGCGCTGAAGTGGGAGATCTGAACCACCTTATTTTTTCCTGCCCCCTTTATGACCACTCCTCACTTTTCCAAAGTCTTGTTTCTCTCCGAGTCCCTTTTCCCACTTCTATTGCATGTATTTTATTTAATTTTAATGTAGATATCTATAAAACCATAGCTCTTTTCCTTGTAAATAATGATATATCTATTTAAACATCATTTATAAACCTCTTTTATGTACCATGTAGCTCTTAGTTTACGCATCGAGTCGGCCTTTTTGCTGGGCCACCTGGTGGCGTTAAAACGTTAGTTTTCTGTTAAATTAAATTCCCATAGTGTTAATTTGTTATAATTTATTATTTTTATTTAATAACATCTAATCTCCTTTCCATTTCCAAATTCCCCGTTATAATATTTTATCATTTCGCGAGTACTTGATTCTTACGTTTTGTTAACAAATAAAACATTGTCAGTGGCAATAAGCACGAATAGTGCAACGCCAAAAAAAAAAAAAAAATCGGTCCATAACTGACGGAGACATCGGTGAACAAACATAAAAAAAAAAACAAACATACAGCCGAACATATAACCTCCTCCTTTTTGGAAGTCTGTTAAAAATGGAGCATGTTGTTTTACTTGTTGATGTTCTTCCTGCAACGATGATGATTTGACTGTTGATGAAATGACACATGAACACTGAGCATTTATTATGAATGAACATGAATATCCACTGCCTTGCTAGACTAGTGATCTCAAGCGCTATTTTTGTGCATGAGGGGTTCGATTTCCAGGTCGGGCAAAGTTTTTGGATTTTTCCATCTGGGATTTTTTCAGTTGCAGCCCGGAGTGTGGGTTTGTGCCCGGTGCCAATAGGCTTACCCTCTTTTACATGGGACTTAAACATAACTGGCATTATATGGGTGGATCTGCTGAACCTCTAGCTAGCCCTTCGGGGTTTACGAGCGTGATGTTATGATAAGAATATCCCATAATAATAAGATAAAGCTACCCATGCCCATTGTGTCACCCTATGTAAAATTTCTACATTTATATCTGTAATGCATTTATGGTGTGCATTATAAAATTTATTCAATTTTTGATTCTATTCTAATAAAAACTTAAATCGAGTTCCAAAGCGATAAAAAAATGAGTTACGTTCCATTAGTAGTCATATCAAGGTCGTGGGAACAACGCTCCGTCAGTGTAACCGCGACTACCGGTACGGCGGCCCGCCCAAACGTATCCGCCCAAACGTTTCACTAACTAACGACTCGGTAACACCGCTACGAGTCGGTAAAGTCGAAAAAACTGCTAAATGTTAATGTAAAAAATAAAAGTGTAAAGCAAATTATATTCGTGAAATTTTTTAAATCGCTAAAGTGTATGTGTTTTGTTGTTTAATTATTTCGTGAAAATTAAGACGGGATTTTATCCTTATTTTGCCGTGTTCGGAATCTTAAGCTCTACTTATAACACGCTTAGTTATTAAAAAGCTTTCTCGTTAAAATTAATTTTGACATTTAAAGCGCTGAAAGAGAATTAATATTCAAATAGTCTTTGAAAATATTTTTAACACATATTTACAGTCAAACTGTTTTTTCTTACAGTTCAAATACTGTTGGAAATTGTTTGTAAGGGATAAGCAGACTTCTAAAAGTCAAAAAAGTCAAAGTCAAAACATTAATTTCAAATAGGCACATACAAGACACTGTTGAACGTCTAAATTTACAGAAAAATAGAACTGATTCTAGAAAATGATGGACTTAGGTACAGAAATACCAACTTGATTTTTTGAATCCAAGAGGATTTCAACATGAAATAGTCGTACTAGGTTAGATTGTAGCGCGTGCCCATATTGAACTCAAACTCAAAACATTTATTTCAATTAAACCTATTACAGGCACTTTTAAATTGTCAAAGAGTCGGTCAGTTAGTCAAAAAGTTGAAGCTATTTGCCCATTCCAAAACGCTATTAAATATCTTTAGTCTTAAGCAATGTATGACGTAGCTTGTAAGTTCAGTCGTTCAGTAAACCTTCCACCGTGCACACGTTCTTTCATTTGCCGAACTTTCTGATCACTCACACACCATATCTTCGCCTTATTGGCAAAGTGGTGACCCCGACGTGATTTGAACACGCAACCAGTCCTACAATACATCAGCCCAGGCTCTTTTCCTGAACCATGCTTGGGTAAAATTTTAGTCTAAATAGATGCCCGGTTGATGACAATAGGCTCGCCTGCTATTACCTACATGGGACTTAAACAAAATTTCGCCAGATAAGTTTAAGTCCCATGTCCCTACTACTATACAGGACAAAAATAACCAGTGCGCATGGCAATTTTTTATTAAACATTTAATACATTTTTTATTTTGATGTCTTAGTACAAAAAATTAAGTTACTTTGGAACTGGTTTTATAGTGACTTGTTGACGCGCGTGGCGTGGTGTAGCGGAACGCGCGAAGGTATCTAAACCGCTGTGCGCCCGCTCGATTTGCGATTTGTAGGTTTTTAGGTAGGTACCTACTTATTTTATTAATATCTCAAACCGCAAAAAAAAAAATGGAAATGTGTTCTATTACTAATACTGAGCCACCAAAAATCAATTTTCAATACACTTCCTCGAAAACTGGTTCATAGTGCACTACGATTAGGATCACAATGCAATGTATTTTACACGCGTGCGATTTTTTATTCTCCAACACTTAGTCCAAATTGGTTCAATGCCTCTATTCACACCGTCTCGCGCCAGAGACGGTCCTCTCTATTCGGAGGTGATTTTTTTTTAAATTAATGTTTATAAATAGAATACCATGATTATTACAATAAAAAAATCGTTTATGAACAAATTAACATTTATTTGTGTTCTAAACTCAAAAATATTTGAATTTTCTATTTTTCATACTAAGCTGTTTATCGGCTATAGACCCACACCCCCTTATTCCAAAACAAGGTTTATCTTCAGACCCCGTTTAAAACATGGAGCCATTATTGAATTTCGAACTTTATTCCGACTATGGTAAAGTTCCTAAACAAAATACTGACAACTTAGTACCGAACTAAGTTTTCGGTTTTGTATAAAGAACGGTATTTCAATCACTGTTACGTTCTTATTACAAAAACTGGCTCCATGGTTTAAGCCCTGTCAAAAAATAAATCTTGTTTTGTAATAAGGCGGACAGAGTACATTTGTATATTGTATAGCCCTTTGCTTCTCCTTCAACCTGGCGAAAGCAAAGCGCGGAAAAGAAATAAAATTAAATCATAGTTTCCTAATAATTCATGACAAAAATATTTTTCGTTATTTTATTTTATTTCTTCAAAAGTGTATTGAAAGACGTAGTTTGATACACGTGGACATTTGTTATTGCACTCGAGGCGGAACTGACACCCGAGCCGTAGGCGAGGTTGTTTTTGAGCCCAGAACATTCTCCACTTTTATCAAAATGTACTATTGCGCACTGGTTAAAAATTTTTCCTGTAGGTACACCTCTGCCTAACCATTCGGGGACAACAGGCATGAATTTATGTTATGTTGTTTGGTACACACGGCTACACATCAAGCTATACATTTCCAGTTTATGCTTACTTCTCATTGTAAGGAAATCCTATACAAAGCAAAATCAGCTTATACTGGTAAAGTATAGCTTGATCTGTAGCCGTGCGTACAATAGATGAAATGAAAATCTTATAACATACAAAACCCAAGGTCTTGAACTAAAAAGTATGGTCACCCATCTATAGGTAGGTACACATTGTCCACGGCAAGTTTGCAAAGCAAAATAATGATCTATTCCAAATAATGATAAAAACAAACAATATAATTGCCAGTACACATCTCTAAGCTTACATACTACTTACTACTCATAGTATATAAGCTACGATAAGCTTGTATACTGCGGGTATACGTAAAAGGTGAAAGTTTGTCTGTTACCTAATGGCCCTTGATGTTTCTTCAGGCAACCGGATAGACCATGAGTTGGGTTAAAATGTAGAATACTTTTGTACTTGGTAGTAACAGGTGGGGCCAAAGTAACGTTATAATATTATGAATGTGCCATAGTTTTTGCAAATGGCGCCAAAATTTAATTGTGATTTGACACTTAATAGACTCTTATAGATAATTCTCTATCCGCCTTATTACAAAACAAGATTTATATGTTGAAATGGCTTAAACCATGGAGCTAGTTTTTGTAATAAGAACGTAACAGTGATTGAAATACCGTTCTTTATACAAAACTGAAAACTTAGTTCGGTACTAAGTTGTCAGTTTTGTATTAAGGAACTTTACCATAGTCGGAATAAAGTTAGAAATTCAATAATGACACCATGTTTTAAACCTGGTTCTGAAAATACATTACTTTTGCGCCGCCTTGTACATTCACTCTCGTTTGTGCTTCCTGTACAACATCATTTTAGCCGAAAGACGTCCACTGCTGGGCATAGGCCTCCCCCAAGGGGGGGGTTTGCCATAATCGCCACGCTTGGCAGGCGGGTTGGCGACCGCAGTATGGTGTTAAAATGCATAGAGAACGCTGCTGCCCATTATCGAGTAAGTCCCTTAGTCGCCTTTTACGACACCCACGGGAAATAATAGGATGGTGCTATTCTTTACGTCCGGTTAAGTGTGCGTTACGGTTGCTCCGCCAAGTTATCCAAACAAAAAAAAACTTCGCCAAAAAAATTGTCGGAATTTGTCAAAATCGAAGGGAACAAACCAAAAATTTGTCAAAGTAAAAATAAAAAAGTTATAAGGGTTTTAAGTTGGCCGCGCGAACGTAACGTGGAGGATTGCGCGGCCATGGAGATCTCAGCAACTACTTGGGTTAGAGATCTAAAGGCTTCTACATACCAGCGCGACACGGCACAAAGGCCCCGCGAGTCGCGGGACGAGCGGTGCCTTTGTGTCGTGTCGCGTCGCGCGACAAGTCGCCCCGGTATGTAGAAGCCTTGATTCTTTTTGTCAATTGAAGACTGAATTTGTCAAAAATTTACGAAAAAACAATTATAAGCTCTAGATCAATATTTTACGAAATATTCACCTTGGAAGTTATGGCCGCGCAATCGTGCACTTGTCATTTCTTTAAGACTTATACAGTAAAACTGTTACAAGAAGAATGGTCTTAATTGTCAAAACTAACGAAAGCAATAAATACTACAAAAGTTTAGTTAAACAGACGATATAGTCCAAAACGAAAAGCACGTGGCCGCGCGGTCGAAACGTTACTTTGTACGCTGATATCTCATTATCTATAATTGCTAGGATTTCGGTGTGAACAATCGAATTAAACACTGCTCGGATACAGACCTCCTCTCGATGACAGGGAGTGGGTCGTAATCCACCACGCGGGCCCAGTGCGGGGTGGTAGGATGTCACAATATGCCTTCGAGTTTTTGTTTCTAGGACATGCCGGTTTCCTCACGATGTTTTCTTCACCGTTTTGCGCTTCTTGTGCGAGACGCAAATAAAACATTTTTCTTTCTTCTTGTTTCTCGACCTTTACGCTGGCGAAGCCACCGGCTAAAGATAGTGTACCTATAACAATGTAGTAATGTAGCTAGTGTACCTATTTAACAAGATTGGAGCACTTAATTACGAGAGAAATAAGTAGCTACAAAGATTCAGAAGAAGACAGAGTCAACTTAAGACGCTGACAACAGGTAAATCGCTGTCACTGTCAGACTGCATACAAAAGAAAGAGAAGCGCGATGACACAATGCTTGCAATTTATTGCAAAATATGAAGCAATTATTTATTTACTCAAAAACGAGTTGAGTAATCGAAAATAAAAAAAACAACCAAGTTCTGCATACTTATTAATAAGACGTTCTAGTTATTAATGAAATACCAACCGTACGTTGATATTTAATACAGATATTGTGGATTGAAACTCAAAGTAAAGGGTTAGTTTACCGTTAATTTGTATCGAGATTTTTTTTCTAAACGTGTTTTGGGTGCAACTAAGTTCTGAGAAATATGTTCAAGAATAACATATTTTTTTTTCCGCTACCACACAATATATAGATTTGGCAATTGTTTTGTTTAAGACAAGCTTACTTTTATCATTTGCCTCTTGTCAGCGCCTTAAGAAACACTCTGAAATTGGAGCTCTCTTACAAATTAGCAGAACAAGGATGGATCGTACTTATAAGTGATTAATTTTTAATGACTACTTGTACGTAATTTCGTCTGTTTGCGTTCGTAACAAGTCGATTTTCATGTTTGTTCTCCTTGAGAGTAGGCAGAAGTCTTGGTTTACTATGGTATATTATAGCTATCTTAGAGCATTTATCCTATAAATACTGAAAGATAGCTTTATATCTTATCTTCTTGTTTTTAATTGTCGCAGCATTATGCTAAGATAGGTGCCTTTTGGCCTCGTACAGGACTTTGTTAGGGTTCCGTACCAAAATTGTAAAAAGGAACCCTCATGGTGAGACTAAGTCTGTCTGTCTGTCACACCTGGATATCTCAAGAACTACTACTGCTATCAACTTGAAATTTAGAATAGTTTTAGATGACGTTTGCTCAACTATTTAGACTAGAAACTAAACAAGAAAGAAAATAAAAAAAATATATCTTTTTTGCAAAAAGGGACTGAAAGGGGGTCTTAAAAATTTTAAGCGGGGCTACTAGGGCATGTGACAAAGTCGGAATCTATGCTGCCTAAAAAAAAGAAAAAAAATGTTTGAGAATGTGCAAACAGCGTTCTTTCATATGATACCCCACATGCCCTAGTAGCTCCACTTCAAAATTTTAAGACCCCCTTTCAGTCCCTTTTGCAAAAAAGATATATTTTTTTAAATGTATTTCTTGCTTGCAAAATAGTTGGGCAAACGTCATCTAAAACAATTCTAAATTTCAACTTGATAGCATTAGGAGTTCTTGAGATATCCAGGTGTGACAGACAGACAGATAGACAGACAGACTTAGTCTCACCATAAGGGTTCCTTTTTACCATTTTGGTTCGGAACCCTAAAAATGAGTTGGTTAAGTCTCGGAAGCCGATTTATCTCTATACAATAGGGAAGAGTTGCTAACAGAGTTATTTTCTAGTGGGACCATCTCAAAACACACTGGAAGTAGGTAAACAGATACCCCCTTATTCCAAAACAAGTTTTATCTTCAGACCCAGGTTTAAAACATGGAGCCATTATTGAATTTCGAACTTTATTCCGACTATAGTAAAGTTCCGAAACACAAAACTGACAACTTAGTACCGAACTAAGTTTTCAGTTTTGTATAAAGAACGGTATTTCAATCACTATTACGTTCTTATTACAAAAACTGGCTCCATGGTTTAAGCCATGTCAAAATATAAATCTTGTTTTGTAATAAGGCGGATATAGTCTATCTCGTAAATTGCTCTACCACTCTTAGGTTGAATATCACTTACACGTCATGAAACGACAAGGTATATTTGTCTAAGAGACAGTTAGATAGTTTCAACCTTAGTGAAGTTTTAATTTATTATGAATTGTTGTCAAAGTGCAATACCAAATCTGATAAAAATGCCATACTAGGTTACTGCTATCATGCACAATCCCACTGCTGGGCAAATGTATACCTTTTTTTTTCTGGTTGGGAAATTATCCTAATAACTTCTGCCGCTCTGGGCGGAGCGGGACTGACTAAAACCCACCCGTGTTTCTTCATTTGCCTGTGTGCCAGGGCCACGATATCCCTTTCGGACAAACTCGCAACCCTGGCAGGCATTGGCCCTAATGGACCCCGTCAATTCGCTGCTGACATCTCATTGCGCCTCAATGAGATGTCAGCACGAATTGACGGCGTGGAACAGAACGCGCCATTGACCCGGGCCTGGTCCTTATCGGACGGTGAGCTACCCATCGCTCACCGTCCGCAGGCCCGCGCCTACGGTGGCCGGAAATCGGCTTGCGACTCCCGACGCCCGGGGCATCTCCTGCGGCGATATGATACGGCTCCATGATATAGATTTTAGGCAAATGTATACCTAAAATCTATACAACGTGTTTTTTTGATATCCCATAACTCTAGGGTATGATTGAGGCCATATCAAAGAATCAACTGGCATATGAGTTATGTTCCAATCCTTCGTTATTTTTTTTTTTCATTTTTCATACAAAATAATTCGGCAAATTCACGATTATTAATGTAAAACACCCTTACGTGAAATATGACAACGTCGACAAGGTAGCTTTCCCTTCACTAGCTGCTGCCGGGAAGCCCCGATACCAACATACCTACATATTTTATTTTACTATTTATTTTACTACACTACTGCGAAGTTTGGCAACCTCGCAAAAGTAAAGATTCGTCATACTGGTGACAATTTTTGACCTAATTATGATTGATGATATCTCCGAAACGATGCATTTTTGGACCACTTATTCTAGGAGTTTTAGTATTATTTTTACCTACAGAATATAACCCTAGAGTTATGGGATATCAAAAAAAAAACAGGTTGTATAATGGAGATATTGTTTGCCGCTAAAGAGAAGAAAAACTTCTACAGGAAGTCGTCCTACCTATATAATATTAATATTACTGTCTACTTTCATGAAGACAACTCTAATTTCGTATGCCTCACGGGAATACTCGTAAGCCGAGGCTTATCATTGGAAATGCGAGAGGAGCCGTTCGATATTATTATCAAATATGTATTTCCGAAACACACCCCAAGATAATAAGATTAAAATGATGTCATAAGTAGGCATGTATTTTTTGGGGACTTCAAAAAGGAGAATTGTTGTCAACTTCGCGGCGTTTCGTCGCATTCTTTTAGGATTTTATTAGCTTTTACAGACGGCTTCGCTCCCGTAACTTTTTCTTGACTATGTTGAGGATTGCTGCCAGTTTTATTGGACGCAGTAGAATACCATGTTTCCTATGAAGCGACTGTCGATCTACGGTTAAAGATATATATTTCTCAAAAGAATTACAAATTCACTTATAGAGAAAACATAAATAGGTTTAAACAATAATTATATGTGCCATCAAGCGTAGCTTAAAATAATATTTTGCTCCACATACTTACTACGAATCTTAAAACTAACATTATAATGACATTTTGACTAAACAGTTTCGGCGTAACAATCAAAACAAATCAGATGTAGGTAGTTCTACACAAGGAACAGCAGAACTTTAAAGCGATGCAGTTAAGGGGCATTTCAACGGTTGTAGCGTGTTTACTAAGGCCTACTCGTACACTACAGTCCAGAACAACAACAAGAATCGAAAAAGAATAAATTATATTTTGTTTTATTTACTTTTGTAAACTAACGTGCAGAGATTTTTTGTAGACTTTAGGAATTTGTATATTTTGATTAGTTATTATTTATTTATTTTATTGTTGGTTTTGATTTTATCGCTGATTTCTTTAATAGTGCTCTCACGGTAAGTCCAAGTTTAATCATTATTTTAGAGATATATATTTTATATAATATTATTCTTATCTGACCTGCACTATCCAGTTACTGGGTAGCAATGGCGTATTTACCCTTAGGCCAAGAGAGCCATGGCCCGGGGCGGCAGACTGTGAAGGGCGGCGCAAAACGCCCCTTGCAGTCAGCCTGACTTTCTTGATTCAACCACTACTTATCTTGGAGCCGCCCTAACTTCTAATTTGTATGAATGGTCAAATAAAATCCGATCTGAGGCAGGGTGCCACAAATTTTTGAGCTCGCTTAGCTCGCTCTTGCTTTCTCTCAATTTTGAAACTTTTATCAATAAGTTGCAACTTCTACGAGTATATCCGTAGGAATGGTCGAAAAAAAATCTAAACTATCCGAGACGGGGTGACAAAATTTTCGACGTCGCTGCGCTCCTTCTTGAATCCTAGTCTTAATTGTTTTGAAGCTTTTATGCATAAGTCGAAAAAATTGCTTCAATATCACCTGTTTGAATGGTAAACATGGAATAGACGAGAAAAAAAAATATCATCAACATTTCACGTGTAAGGGAGGTACCCTAAAAAAAAATGTTTTTCATAATTTTATTTTGCCATTTTTTTGGCATGATTAATATGTATACCCATGCCAAATTACAGCTTTCTAATCTAAGCTGCTGGCAGCTAAGCTGGGGACAGACGGACGGACGGACAGACAGACAGACAGACAGACAGACGGACATGGCGAAACTATAAGGGTTCCTTGTTTACTACGGAACCCTAAAAAAAACTAATCTATCCGAGGTGCTAAAATTTTCGATTTCACTTCTCGTTCGCGCACATATATTTGTTTTGTTAAATTACGGGGCGGCAAACTGCATTGCCCCGGGGCGCCCAATCTGAAAATACACCCTTGCTGGGCAGCATGATACCCCTTGCCCCTTGGAAAAATAAGTAATATATACTATTTATACTCTTTAGAATTCAAGGATCTTCTTTCTTACCAGTCAGATCAAAACGCTTACAAAGGCGTCATCCCATCCTAATGGCAGTCACTCATAGTGACGTTCTGGATCATTTTCTTTGACAACGTAAGTTTAAATTACCTACGAGCCCTCTACCAACAAGTCACGGCATTTGGGAGCCTGTTCCACTGTATCCTAATCCTGTATCGACCGTGATTATTTTCATATTGTGGCTTGTGAGGTATTTTTGATGTTTGATGGCAGGTAAAGATGGAAGCAACATGGCCGTCTCGCTCTGCCATTGTTGTTTTGTGAAAATCCCTTAAAAACCAGGTATTCTTTTGTTTGTTCTGAACAGAAAACTGTTTAATTTTTGTTAATATGTAACATCTTTCCTATCGCTTCTTGTGGGAGTGATTTCGTGAAAAGGGACGGAAGTGTGTAACAGCGAGTGAGATCTTGAGCATGGAATAAGTACTTAATAGCTTGGAATTAGTGTACTCATGGAATTAGTAAGTACTATATAGATTGTAAGTAGAGTGGTTCGAATTTCGACCAGCAGGCGACCTTTAATTAATAATAGCTATTCGAATAAATATTTCAGTATTTAGCTTTTTTTAATTTTGAGGTTAATTTCTGTCGCTGCTTAGTTGCTTATTACCAAGGTGAGATGTCAGATGTTACACATCATATGCGACTACTGTAAGGCTCGCTCGTTTTTTTTCTCTTTCTTAAGACTACTCACAAAAGAAAGAAAGATTAAAACATTATTAGGCACGAGTTATGACCCTGTGAAAACAGGGTCCACCATCATCTGCATAGCTTTATCTTTTATTTTTTATTATATAGTTTATTACAAATTTTAGTATGGGACCAAACCTGAAATCGCGACAAAAAATTAGCAGTTCCCTACATTTTGACTAGTTATTCGAACACGAATGTAGGGAACAACTGATTTTTTTTTCGCGATTTCATGTTTGGTCCCATAGTAAAAGGTGTTCATAATGATGAGTACAATTACCCCTTAAGAGGTTGTGCGTTAATTCTGGGACATGTTGTATATGATTAAAATAGATTATTACAGATTTATACATATCCTATAACCCGTCCATCCGTTATTCGGTTTTAAAATATTTAATCATTTAAAATGTTTCATTAATTGCTATTAAAAATCACAAACTTTACACGATCGAATACCATTTTATGTGTGGCAATTATCTCGCGGCTCATATTAAGTAAGTATTGAGGTTAAGGTTCGTGCTCTTCAATACCTAATTACGGTTTGGTATGCCTCACCCGTAGTCAAGTTATCTCGATAATTGGTTTAGTCGTCATATCACGTAACTTATGAGTATCTGAACAGGTAATATTAATGTTACTACTAATGTCCAGCTTGAGACGTTCCGTAAATATCCGTGCCATTCTCTTTCTTACCCAACTTTTTTATGTTCTACGTTACATAAAATAAAATGAGAAAGTCCTAATTAATGCAATGTAACATAAAATGTTACGTAAGGGCCGTTTCTGATTTGCCGGCGCAGCAGCGGTGCGACCTCAGCATGCTCGGGTGCCGACAACATACCTCGTCGCCTGCACCTACGAACATGTCGGTAAAAAAATATGCAGAGCCGCTTGTGCCGCCTCCAAAATAATGTCGTCTTCGAGTGATTTTGCACAGGGCGCGCGTCCGGCTCGGCAGTATGCAGAGCGGCCACTGGACATTCATGCCGAAACGCGCTAGGCCGAATCCAATACCGAGCTAATCAGGATGCATAGCCAAGTGGCAATTTTTGAAAAGCGTTATCGCTAGTTTTCTATTCGTATGAAGGAATTCGAATCGACAACTAGCGATAACGCTTGTCAAAAACTGAAAAATGGTAGCGATCGTAGAAATAGAATTGCTCCAAAGCGAATGCCAGTTGTCTAGGCCCTCAGGAACGCTCAATTGAAATCAAATCAAAATCAAAAATATTTTTATTTCACATAAGCCTACATGGGCACTTATGAAACGTCAGAAGCTAGGTGCACGGTTCCAATTGGTCGTTTCCTATGGGGAAGAGCCGGCAAGAAACTCCACGGTCACTCTTTAAAAAAAAAAATTGGCATTTAAAATATTTTCAAAGTATGAGAGGACAGCGTAGGCCCGTCAAAATTACCAGGTACTTACCAAAATAGAAAATGGTCTACAGATCTACAGTATATTAAGCCTACAACGTCCTCACATTAACAAAAAAAAAAACGATATGAAATATGATTAAAATAATAAAAGTTAGAGCCTTGTTGAAATAAAAAAACATCGATTATGTCAAGGAAGTATGTAAAAAATTAATAACATAAACATCGCAACTTGGGAGCAGTTAATAGACATTTACATATTTTTGCCGTTAATGAGGTACCAGGGAAGCCACAAATATCAGGCGTTCGTTGAACTTTCGGTACCGCTTATACCGAGCTTGATGATGTCGCACCGCTGCAGCGCCGACAAATTAGAAAAGGCCCTAACAACTAGACGAATTTATTTCAACGTCTTTTTTCATTTCATGATTTTACGTTTCACCAATAACAGAAACACTCTGGAACTTCCCATTGTCGCTTAGAAAGAACACCCATAAAGTTATGCTAACTATATTTTTTATAAGTAGGTATATAAATATATATATATATCATAAAATGATATAAGAAAATATAATTTTATGTTCAGCAGCAAACTCAGCAGTGGTGGTCCAGTGGTGGTCCAGTGTTACCTAAGGGCCCCGACATACGAGTTGTAGGTCATAGTTTCGAACCCAACCAGGCGCTTTACTTAGTGTAAATAATTTCATCACCACTGCTCTCAACGGTGAAGGTAAACATTGTCAGGAAACCGGCATGTCCTAGAACCAAAAATTCGAAAACAATGTGACCTCGTACCAACCCGCACTGAGCCCGCGTGGTGGATTACAGACCACTCCCTCTTGAAGAGACGAGGCCTGTATCCCAGCAGTGGGAACATCATCATTTATTTATTAAAACTTTATGCACAAGTAAAAAAATACACTGTACAAAGGCGGACTTAATGCCTGAGGCATTTTCTACCAGTCAACCTTAGGGTGATGCAGAGACAAAACATGGCAGGTGCAACGTACGGGATAGATAGCTCGGAAATAACTATAAAATACAAGCATAAATGAATACAAATACATAGATAGATACATACATACATAATATACCAAAATAAACTTTGTCAGGAGAAATAACGACCGGTAGCTAAGAAAACCACTCCAGCAAATCACCGTTGAGATGTTTCGGCCAACTTCTGACGAATATGTTCACGTGCCCTCACTTTAAGTGATAACCGGCTGAGTGCCGTCCTGATGTTCAGAGGGAGCGCATTCCAAAGAAAGAAGAATGAATGAAGCCAGAACGGTGCGAAGGACATCGTAGAAGACGATTGTTGGTGGAACGAAGATTTTTACTACTTCTTTCCTATTTTTGCATAAGTATTTAATTTTGGAAGTCAGGTAAGAAGGAGAAGTGGGTTTGTCGAGAATGGAGATCATCATCATCATTTCAGCCGAAAGACGTCCACTGCTGGACTTGTAGCGGCATGAACATCGCCACATACGAACTACGCGTCACACTGACGTCACGCGAATCCTGCATCGCGCAATCAGAGTTTACCACGCAACTAGCATATATACAACGTCCCGACATCAACCGTCGGGCAGTTGCCCACCAGACACGACACCCGTCTGGTCGGAGGATCCTCCCTTTTCTATGGTGGATGAGTGAACTTTACACCCTGTTCCTCATACCACCAAACTGGTGACCCCGAGTATGAACGTCAGCGCAGCCTTCGTGAAACTACTTCAGCGTGACGTCATCATCATCCCCCCCAAAATCGCCACGCTTGGCAAGCGGGTTGGCGATCGCAGTATGGTTTTGAAAATGCATAGAGAACGCTGCTGCCCATTCTCTAGTAAGTCCCTTAGTCGCCTTTTACGACACCCACGGGAAAAAATGGGATGGTGCTATTCTTACGTCCGGGACCAAACGGAACCAGTGGAATCATTATAGGCTGATTATGCTATGATAAGTACTAGTTTCTGTTTCAAACCATGTTTATGGAATGCGCAAACTCGTAAAAAACATGTTTTATGTTGTCTATACGAAACAGGCGAGTAAACACGGATGTAAGAACATGTATTTATTCTTCTGCCAATATTATTTTGCTGAGTGCAAAGTTGGATTTCTATTATGTAATAAATTCAGATTCACGAAATGAGAATGTGTATGTGATGCAAAGTGAATTCTATTTTATACTTCTTTTTAAAATGAGTGTAACGAAGGGGACTTTAAGGTCGTGTATAAAAATGAAACTGAGGTAATAAAAAAAATTGATAATACGCTTGGAATATCCGCTTGGCCTTGAGTACATAGTACATAGTAGAGAGACCTTCTAAAATTTAAAATCAAAATATTATATTTCACATTAGCCTACATGGGCACTTATCAAACATCAGGAGCTACGAGTAATAGACAATGATCTACAAATAATATACAGTCTATTAAGCCTACAACGTTCTCACATTAACAAAATATTCAAAAAAAGAAAACGTTATAAATTATTATTCAAATAATAAAAGTTAAGACCTTGTTAAAATTAAAATTGTAGGTATATACAAAAAATCAAATTAAAATAAACATCGTAATTTGGGAGCAGTTAATAGACATTTACATAGTTTTGCCGTTAATGAGGTACCATAAACATGTGGCATTTGGCAGAAGGAATTAATGCCAAACTTCCTTGTCTTCAACGTCGTCTTTAATCTTATAAAGTAATATGCTTTTTGATAAGGACGTTGACACTATGTAGTTCTAGCTTCGTGTTGTTTGTCAGTGTCTAGGTTATGAATCTTTACAAAATTAAGTTAATTAGGTATATTGTAAGTATGTTTGTCCTACGTATATGTACCTATGTCAATGAAAATATTCTGTCTGAATTCATACGGTGGCATTATATTTAAATGTCTTTCGGTGACATGGTTTCATTTCGTGTTTTCGTAGTCGGGTGTTCATTGGATGCACAAAAGATCAATCGGTCTATCAGTAAACATTCAATTTTTGTAGTGTTTATTGATGACGTCTTCTTGCGTTCTGTTATTTATAAAACTCGAGTACTCCACATATTTATATTTAGAGATCCGTATTATTTTCGCATGGATGTAAGTAATTGATCTTTTGCCAGTAGATTAGATCCTACCTACGTAACGATCATGAGAGTAAGTCGAAAATGTCAAGGAACAATGTTCTTTCTTTACAGATTACCTACAAAATGCTTTAGCTGAGTAAGTGCGTTTGTCCACCGCAGCCGTCACCAGGACGACCCTGAGAACAAGATAACGGCGCCGAAGTAGCGATACATATATTTACCGTGGCCGCGTGTCCACCGCAGGTCTGTCACCCGAGCTCCGTTATCCCGGCCGCCGAAGTTTCGAGTGGTTCGGGCTGACCGCTACAACTCGGGCCGAGATTGTACAAAACACCTTTGATCTTGTCCACACATTGCCGTCGCACCGGCGCGGCGCCGTTTGCCTACCTTTTTTTGTTTCTGTTTTCTTGGTTGAAAATTTTCATGGATGTCCTCCACCTTGGGGCGGGCGGAGGGGTCTGTCAGACTCTTACTGACTTAAAACCACCCCGGTGTTCCCTTGCCACACTTGCACCGGGGATCACGGGATCAAGTGCGACTTCTGCGATCCCCGGCTGGTGCTGGCTGTTGTTCTGTCTATCATAACATACTGTACCGCCGATATCGATCGTGGTGGAAAAACGATCGCCGTCACCGGTACGTCACGTTCGGTTCGAATAATCTTGATTCTCGGTGACGTCCCGGTGATGGCTGCGGTGGACAAACGCCCTTAAAGTAGAGAACTTACAGGTCCAAACTACAGAAGATATACCTAGATACCAATATTATATTCTATCTGAAATTGGTTCTAGAGATTCTACGAGAATCGAAATAATTACGGTTTTATTTTCGTCGACGCGCGATGGTACAGCAAAAGAGCCAGAAACATTGGAAATAAATCTGGCATTAAATGGAATTAATAAGGATACGCTAAAATTCTAAACAGCAAATGGAATCTAGCCGGCACAAAAAAAAGAACTGAATAACTGCGAGAAATAAGACCATTCATTCATTCGTTTTCCGTCATTTGTTCGCCATTTGTTTTGTACATTTTCCGAATTTCCACGAAACACTTCGTATTTTCATGAGAATAGGTATTCAGTATTTCAGCTAATATCACGATACATACAGGAGTAAATGGCGTATATATGTCACTTTGGATAATATACTTAATGTGCGAACGAGACAGAAGGTCTGAAGATTTTTTATGAAGTTGGCAGCATGTATCAATAATGTATAATGTACTAAAATTATCTAGGTATTTAAAAAAAAAAAAAAAAAAAAAAAAGTGAATTGCGAATGACATGCAGAAAGTTTATAGTGTTTTCCCTCTACTACACATACATACATACACTTATGCCTTCTTCCCCTGGGGGTAGGTAGCTAGTTCCTCTGTGGTTGAGGATTCCTGGTGAAGCTCGCTTCCACCTTCGGCTTGTTCATCACTTACCATCAGGTGAGATGAAGGCCAAGAAATTCAAAGTCGTGGTTAAAAAAAATGTGGGTTTCGGAAAGTCTAGAAAAGCAAGAAAAACTATTAGCCTTGGAAAGTGACGTAGGATGACGTAGCTATTGTAATGCATAAATAAATCTAAACATCCTGGGCGTACTCTACTACAAAATTAATAGGTACCTATATCGGATGCGTATGGAAAATAATCTGCTGTTATTGGTGTTTTGTTTAATCTTAAATTAATACGTTCCGTTTGGTGCCGGAAGTAAAGAATAGCACCATCCCATTTCTTCCCATGGGTGTCGTAAAAGGCGACTAAGGGACTTACTAGAGAATGGGCAGCAGCGTTCTATATGCATTTTCAAAACCATACTGCGATCGCCAACCCGCCTGCCAAGCGTGGCAATTATGGCAAACCGCCCCCCCCCCTTTTTGGGGAAGGCCTATGTCCAGCAGTGGACGTCTTTCGGCTGAAATGACGATGATGATGAAATTAGTACTGAATGAATTGTAGGAGGGAAAAAGCTAGATATGGATGTTGATGAGAGTTTATTTATATAAAGGCTTACCAACTAAATACATACACCGTATTATCCCACAATCCACTATAACTACAGGTTGGGTAGCGACGTAATAAGTCGTGTTACCAAAATAAAGGACCTAGGCGTGACCTTTGACACTGGTCTGACATTTAGAGATCGTGTCTCCACTCTTGCGAAGGAATCCTTTAGGCGTTTGGGGTTTGTTTTACGAAACGCCCGTGATTTTCACAACCCCAATGTAATTAAGCTGCTGTACACCACTTTCGTTCGTAGTAAACTTGAGGCTGGTGCCTGTATCTGGCATCCCTACACAGCGACTCAAACACTAACGCTGGAAAAGGTACAGAAAACTTTCCTGAGATTTCTGTATAAAAAGATGTTTCATTCCTTTCCTTTTATGTACCCTACTAATTACCTCGTAGGAGTTTTGGGCTTCAACTCGTTGGAGGTTAGACGAGGCTTTCTACAGTCCACAGTAGCCTGCAAAACACTTAGAGGACGCATCGACAGTCCCGAACTCCACGATCTTTTCTGTCGGCTATTTGTTCCTGACAAATACATCGGACATCGCCAAAGCTGTCGACGTAATCTGTTCGCGCCGCCGTCATCTAAAACTGTCGCCAGAGCTGAGTCCCCTGTGTGTCGTACGTTAAGGATACTCAATGCCCTCCTGACAACCAATCCGGAATGTGATCTGTTTGCTGATGAATGGAGTAGAATTATGCGTGTATGTCTGATGTTTTGTGAAAGAAAGTATGCTAGGGTGTCCTCCATGAAATATTTTTTGTTTACTATACTTACCTGTTTCAATCTCTATGTTAATTAATGTAATTGGTGTTACCGTTTTAATTAATAATAAATAAATAAATAATAAATAATCTATTGAAATGACCCCCCCCCCTCCACCTCCCTCAGCCCATCACATACAATTTTATATTTAGTATTTAAAATCGCAACAAATATTATTAATATTTGGGAATCATGACAGTTTGTTATAATTATAGATAATATAATTTATAATTAGGTCCGGTATCCACCAAAGCGGAGAGGAAAGGAGATGTTTGTAAACGACCAATACGATATCGTTATTTCGATGCGATGGTACGACAACGGTATCTTATTGGTCGTTTACAAACATCTCCTCTCCTCTCCGCTTTGGTGGAAACCGGGCCTTATACTCTCTTTCTCTCTGAGTTAAGTAGGTACTAACGGTACTAAAGATAATTCGTATGTAGGAAAGTTATAGCTTTCGAACTGATTGTTTTCAGCACTAATCCTAATCAAAAGTTTTAAATACCTCCACAGAATTCAAATTATTTTAATTAAGAAAGGAATTTGAACGTTAATTATTTTTAGTGACCAATTCAGATTTAGTGAGAAATTTTGTGAAAAATTTAAGGATAGAGTTTTGACTACCCAATTAAATCCCAAACCAGCCAGATTTGTGCCTCCCTAACCAAAAGTACCAATTTTAAAATGTTCCTCACACCAAGTGTTAGTGTATTAGTTCTACCAGTGTTAAATAGTAAGTGTTAAAACTCAATGTGGACTAAAGAATGTGGTCACGATGAGGAAGTGGCATGCGGCAGTGTGCTCCATCCTCATTTGGATGATGCCAACGCCGATAGTAAACTTTCGGACCCAAGAAATGGGTTTGATACCCCCAAAGTTCGAGCCGACACCGAAAACAGTGATTCCGAAAGTTGGTGTTGTGAAACTTGCAATTCCGAAAGTGGGTGTCCCGAAAGTGATTCCGAATTCAATCTCAGGGTTCTTCGGACAGTCGAAGGAGAAGGCGGGTCCTGGGACTACTACAGTGTCTGTGAAGACTGTAGATGATGTCCAGTTTCTGAAGGACAGCACCAGTGCAAGAACACTCAGCATGCCTTATGTGAGTACTATTTTTAATAATTTAGCGGATGAACATTTTCTGTAAGTGTATAAGCGTTGAAAATTTGCAACAAATTGTTTGGCCTATGTCGTATCCAAGGAGGTGGTGGTGGTAGTGGAGGTGAGGTGGGGGGGGTGTTCAAGGATTTTCTCGTGACGTTACCGTCTGCGTAACAAGAGTGTGGGCTTCATCATGCTGTAGGATACTGAAACAGTTACATGGGGTTTATCAATTATTGAGATTTTCGGTTAGGATAATTACTAACTTTCATAGCTCAAAAAACTAGTAAACAACACTATTATCATATTTATAGTTGTCAAAAAATAATAGGCCCGGTTTGACATTTAATTTTAACTTGAATCGATTTATCGTGAGTATCGAGTACCAAGTCGTTTGGTTACTTCACTAGTTACGTTGCGATGGTCAATGGTGACGTAACTAGTGATGTTAAAATGGGCCTATTCGTTTTTGACATCTTTAGGTACACACAGCGCCTTGACATTGATACCTACCTACAACTAAAATACCTACATGCATAAAAAAAACAACCGACTTCCAAAAAACAGTACAAAGTGAAAAATTACTTTAGGTACGGAAGTTTACATTTTTTTGCCACCAGCTTCAAAAATTTAAGTTATTTTTCACTTTCTACTGTTTTTTTTTGGAAGTCGGTTGTTATTTTTTGTTGTGGTACCTACCCCACACAAATTCGAATATCACTACCTACTGCTACGTAAATAACAGTGACAGGAAATTATTGTAACATCATCCACATAGATTAACTGGGAAAAATACGTTTTATTGAAGTTAACTCAAAAACTACCCAACCAAAGTTAATAAAATCAAATCAAAAGTCATTTATTCAAACTAGGCTAAGAATCAGCACTTTTCGAACGTCAAAATTACATGAGACAGTCCCCCAAAAACGCTCACCCTTCACCAAATTTGTATGGGACCACTGGCAACCTCAAATGAAAAATAATTATCCAAAATCAAAAGCAAAGATTCATAGTAATTGTTTCTCTCTCTAGGGCGGGAATGCATTTTAAAAATAGAACTAAATTTGGTTAGGTAGTCGCAGTGGCGTGCAGTGGTTCTCCACGAAAGGTAGGCCAAGAAATACCGATAGCAAAAAAAAAAAAACAACGTCGCTCTACATAATTATGATGACCCTCAAAGTAGTCACATTTATTGATTTATAATATTTGAAAATAAGCCTGTAAAACTTATAAATACTCACCACATTCATCAAGGATCAACTCACGATTTTCTAACGATGCAAACATGATCTATGCCGAGGAATGAAAATTATGCAAATCATTATAGCCCTTACTCCACTTACTGGATGTATTAAACAAAATGCCCGGAAAACAAAATAATTTATTTGTGTCTCACATCCACAGAGCCAAATAAATGTTGCATAATTTTGCGTATTGAAATGATGAGTACGAGATGAATTACCATATTTTTTGATTAATTCTCGTAATTCGGGTACCCAAACACATCTACCTTTAGACACAACTTGAATCTTATCATTATACGATCTTTGAAATAACTTATTGCATTTTAACTTCTAACAACAAACACACATTATCAGCGCACACTTCACAACTGAATACCATTTTTAAGTGATAAAAACACCAACAAACAATACACAAGTAAACTTTACTGTACTTTTCTGTTTCAAAACAAATTATGTATAACTTAATGGGTTAAAACATTTAAGAACGCGTTATAATGCTTGCCAACATGAAAAAACATCGTGTAATTACGAAAAATATAATTTCCAATTTGTCGATGGAAAAATTCTAGCAGATAAAATTGTGATATTTTTATATAGAGTTGCTTTACAAAAGCGGGCAACAAAATTTTGCCGGGTTATCCGTCTGCAGCCATGAGCCAATCACAGCCCAGCTCCACTCAAAGTAGTTACGCCCATAATCTAGACATGTGTGCCGTTCGTACACACAAATTATGCATCAGTGTGCTTAAATGTATCAATGAAAAAGTTGTAAAGTGAGGCAATTTGTCCTGGAGCCTATACAATCTACTACGTACTGACTTACGCGCGTAATTACGTCACATGGGCGCGAGAAGTTGCTATAAGTGTTCTAACAGGAGTTTTAACGTTTTGTATTATTTTATAACATATTTAAATAAATGCATTTGGGCGGCTAGGGCTAGAGTAGGGTAGGTCTAATTGCCTCTATGGACGGCCCGCCTCTGGGTAGTCGGCTACAATTTTTTTTACATAATTATAAACAAACATCGACTACAATAAAAAAATATGCTGCGGACTTGTGAGTGTATAAAGAGCCAGTTTGAATTAAAAAAAATACCTTTTAAGTGGGATGGCCCGCGGTAGTGAAGCAGTGCGTCCCATGTATAAAATTTAAAAAAGACTATAATAATTTGGTGGGATACTTACTCTGTAAGCTGCACCGAAATTCAAAATCTCGGTTTTAAAGACTACATACATACATACATAAACTCACGCCTTCTTCCCATGGGGGTAGGCAGAAACTATAGAACGCCATTTGCTACGCTCCTTACATACACCTTTTGCTTCGCCTACGTTCATACATCTAGTCATACACGCACGCCAGTTGCAAGTACTACGCACCTGACCTTTCTGAAGAACATCACCAAGTTGGTCACTATATGTCCTCCTAGGGCGTCTCCTCCCGGCGTTTCCACTCACCTCTGCTTTATAAATACCTTTTGTTAGTCGCCTTTCACTCATCCTCTCCACATGACCAAACCAAGACCAAAGACTATATATTTGATTAATGAATAAAAATGAGTTTAAGCGATTCTGGAATGTTGACCCCAGATTCGGTTAAAGACGAGACAAATATAATATATCAAAAATCTTTTGCCAGTAATTTCAAAGGAAAGATATTTAAATACATACAATGATTTCATGAAGTGGCGAACAAACAAGAAAATAAAATAATTTTGAAAAACTACAATTTTTTACTTTCCTTTTATTCGAAATGAAAAGTAGAGGGTTTAACACGGGAGAAAGTCACCAATTCCTTTCGACTCTTGTATAATAACTATCTACTATATTTTCGAGTAACATGGACTCATAAAATTTTATATTTGCAGAAAACACTTCTATTTTTAGGGTTCCGTACCTCAAAACGAAAAAACAGAATCCCTAGAGGATCACTCATGTATCTGTCTGTCTATCTGTCATAGCCAATTTGCTCCGAATCTTCTGGAAATTCGAATTTGGTATACAACGAATTTCTGTGACACAAAAACGGACGAGCAACATAAATAAATGAATTTTGAATATGGGAATTTTGGGGGGAATACGTAGAATAAAAAAAAAACTTTTGCTTTTATTTTAACTGTCTTGCGACTGATGAAAGGGCTTGTTATAAGTATTTCAGATATTTTTTTTATAATATTAAAATAAATACTTTAAAAATTATTTAAGAAAATAGATAAAAATCTCCTATTACCCTTATCTCCCGCTACTAAACTTACTACTGAACTTAAAATTTTGAAAAATATACAGAAAATAGTTCTTTACTTATAGATTACAGGAAAACCAGTCAGTTTGCTCGTCTGCGGACATACCCGAGTAATGCAACATTTGGAAAAATATTTTGGGGAAAGGGACTTAACAGCTTTAAAAAAACTATTATGTTGCTCTTTCCTTAAGAAAAACCGGGACTGGCCAGTAATGTTCCTACTAAGTACATTTGATCATATAAAAATTAAGGGCGTGTTTATCATTGCTTATGAAATTAGAATTCGAATTAGAATATATTATATGAATTCGTTAACCCACATGGCACCAGTTCTACGTATCTTGTAGGTACTCATAAAGTGCGTAGTACTCGTTGTTTACATTGAGCCGCCATATTGTCTCTTTATATATGCAACCCTTCAGTTTCCTTGGTATTATAAAAGCTCCTGCATACAGCCGCTACGCGACAGTGCGACGTGATTTTGGCAGAACAATTACCATGAAGTTTTCATAGAAATTGTTCTACTAGCCTGTCTGCAAATATTATTATTGCCTTTACAATAATAGTAGTGTTTACATTGTATCTATCTGATTTATCTTAATACTATGAAGCGGGGTTACTTTGTTAAGTGATGTGCGTAAAATAGTTTATCAATAGTCTATCATAATATGGCCTTGGAACTGTCCTATCTATAGCCAGATATTATCTGTTTACCATAACTATCGATAATATATATCTATGATATGTTTAATTTAGAGTTGGTGAAAATTACTACTTTTATATATTTATTGCCTTCGGCCTTCGATATAGGCCTTCGATTGCGTTCATCATGATACACTCATCAGAAAACTGCACCATTATGGTTTGAGGGACAGTGCTCTCGACCTTCTGACTTCTTATCTGAACAACAGAATTCAGAGGGTTGATGTTAATGGCAAGAAATCTGCAGGATCTGCGGTCACTATGGGCGTTCCGCAGGGTTCAATTCTAGGTCCATTCTTGTTTCTAATTTATATAAATGATTTACCTTTTCACATAAGGGATAATCTCCAGATTGTATTATTCGCAGATGATACTTCACTCATTTTTAAAATCAAACGTCAGCTAGTCAATTTTGAACATGTTAACGATGCACTCTCTAAAGTTGTCCATTGGTTTAATGTAAATAATCTTCTCCTGAACGAGAAAAAGACTAAACTCATTAAATTTTCAATGCCAAATGTCAGGCAGCTAACTACTAATGTTCAACTTAATGGAATAGAGTTGGACCCTGTTGAGTCGACAGTTTTTCTTGGAATAACTATTGACGGTAAATTACAATGGGGCCCACACGTAAAAAAATTGTCAGGAAGGTTTAGTTCGGCCGCCTATGCTGTTAAAAAAATTAGACAGATTACTGATGTAGATACTGCCAGAATTGTTTATTTTAGTTATTTTCATAGTCTTATGTCGTATGGGATCCTTCTCTGGGGAACATGTGCGGACATTAATAATATCTTTGTTTTACAGAAAAGGGCTGTTCGAGCCATTTACAATCTAGGTCCAAGAGATTCACTTCGTGAAATATTCAAAGAAATAGATATTCTGACTGTAGCCTCTCAATATATACTTGAAAATCTATTATATGTACACAAAAATAAATCAAATTTTAAGAAAATGTCCGATATTCATAGTTTAAATACCAGGAATAAACACAATCTTGCTGTACATCGCACTCGCCTCCACAGAGTAGGCAACTCGTTCATGGGTCAATGTATACGCTTTTACAACCAACTTCCTACTGACATTCGGAACTTACCCATTAAAAGATTTAAAATCTGTATTAAAACTAAACTTTGTAAAAAAGGGTACTATAAGATTTCTGATTATTTAGAGGACAAAAAAGCTTGGGATTGAGCTGCTCGCTCTGCTAGCCTTGTGATAAAACTTGACATTTTAATTATTATGCATGATTTTATATACATATTGACATTGCAGAATATTGTATACAATTTTACATGAATGTTTACTTTGAAAAGTATTATATTTACTGCTTTAATTTATTGTGAATGTGAGCACTATGTGGGTCATTTTTTTTTTCTTTAAATGTTTTCCTTTCTTTTCTTTTCTCAGTTAAGTTTTAATGATGGTCTGACATTTTGAGCGCTTTATGCGGCCTACCCAAATGTCCTTTTTTGGTACTGTTCGTCGAGTCGTTGAGCTCCTTAAGTTTTGAGTTGAGCTGCACGATTACTGACAAATGCTTACACTGATTGGACAGGTCCGCTCAAATTTGCGTGGTTCTTTCCTCAAAAGACCATTTCAGACACTGATCTACATGGTCCTCACATGATCTGACCAAGATTATGTCTGCATGAAACGTCGGCTACATCTAGATTTTTTTTTTTTATATGACGTGTAAAAGTGATTTTAATATCCTATTTACAGAATAAACGATTTCATTTCATTTCATATTATCGTTTTTTTATTCAAATTTGTTTACCAAACTTTCATAATGTGTTGCTTGCTTTATAAACAAGGGCACACAAAGGGCAATGGAGAGGGCTATATGCTTTGGGTTTCTTTATGTGATCGAATCTGAAATAAAGAGATCCACAGGAGAACCAAGGTTAAGTGGAAGAATTGCCAAACTAAAGCGTCAGTGGGCAGGGCACATTGCTCGCAGAAGAGATAGCCGATGGGTCTGAAAGGTTCTGACGTGACGACCACGTACCGGAAGACGTATGGTTGAAAGGCTTCCCACAATGTCCTGAAGATCTCATGAAGGCCGCAGGAATTCGCTGGATGCGGAAAGCACAGAACCGGTCGAAGTGGCGATGCTTGGGGGAGGCCTATGTCCAGCAGTGGACGTCTTTCAGCTGAAATGTTGATGACGATGAAATATGAAATTGTATTAATCTCATAATACATGCCATCAACTTAAAAAATATTGAACGGGGTTGATTGTCAAAGCCAACCGGACAAAACCTCAACAGTACTTTATTTTTTCACAGGACCCACTTTTGTCGAGACCATGACACCTCTATCAGTGTGATTAAATCAAATATCAAATGTGATCCCATTTCCTATCCTGAAACATCTTACTACACGTCACTCAAAGAGGACATCGCATACACCACATAAAACATGATTCATATACCAAAATGACAAAGCAACAAGCTATTCCACGCTCACAACCACAACACACATGACCGTAATACAAATACACCAATTTATATCTTATCTGCCTTTATCTGTGCGCACGTCAGCCATACTTGAGTTTTGGTATTATCAACAGATTGGACCGAAATTGGTATCAATAACCTATCTTAATCATGAAACAATTCGCCTATTTGTATAACATGCGCACGGACATATATTTTTGAAGAAATGTTCGATTTTTTTATATTTAAAAATATATAATAAAGCCTTATGTGTGTGAACTCATTTATGTGCAGTGTGGTTGTGTTTTAGTGAGAAAATGTGTATGCGAAGTGTGTTTGTGTTAGTTTTTATGTGTTGTGTGAATTCTCAGGCTCAGTGGGACCCAAGTAACTCCCTCGGATATCCGAATACAACCCTACATCCGGATATGCTTCCGGATGGAATGCCACCTCAGTCTGGTACAAATCTAGGATTTTTTAACTCCCCCGAAAATCCTGTTGTACAAACAACGACTGCGCATAATAGATATTCGAATGACACCGATAATCCGAAATCCCAAGGAATGCTTCCTCAATATAATCCGTACTCCGGACTTCCAGACGAACCTAAAAATTCGGATATATATCCGCAAGTAATGGCTCATCAATATGATCCGTCCTCCAGATTTCCGGACTCTCCAAATAATCCATTTATGCATCCGCAAAGGAGGCCTCCTCCATATGGTCTATCCCCTAGACATCCCGACGAACTTAAAAATCCGATTATGCATCCCCAAGGAATGCCTGCTCAATATGATCCAGCCCCGGGATTTTCGGACTTCCCCAATAATCCATATATACATCCACAAGGCAGGCCTCCTCAATATGATCCGTCCTCCGGATATTCGGACAACTCCGATAATATGCATTTGCAACCGCAAGAAACGCTTCCTCAATATGATCCGTCCTCCAGATTTACGAAGTCTCCAAATTATCCACATATGCATCCGCAAAGAAGGCCTCCTCCTCCTTATGGTCCATACCCCGGATATCTCGGCGAACTTAAAAATACGAATATGCATCCACATGGTATGCCTGCTCAATATGATCCATCCTTCGGTTTTCCGGACTCCCCCAATAATCCATATATACACCCGCAAGGAATGCCTCCTCAATATGGTCCGTCCCCTGGAATTCCGGACAATCGGGAACATCCGCACATGTATCCGCACATGCATCCGCCTATGCATCCTCACAATATGCCGCCTCCGTTTGGACCGATGCCGAATTACGTAAGTTTTGATTGTAAATATTTATCTTTGGATGTGAGACAAGAAATAGCTTGGAACCGTAAACAAATCTTTGGTTATTTTGTGTAAATTATACAGGGTGCTCCGTAATTCGACCTATTCCTTGAAAGGGGTTATACTAGAGATGATTTCCAACAAATTAAGCCCCACCAACTCACACACTTTTTTTAAGAAAAACACGTCTAAATTGCAAAAATTATAAAAGAAAGAAGGTTTCCTTTGCACTCAAGACCTTTTATTTCTGAAATTATGGGAATTTAAATCATGAATTTTTTTTATAAATGAACACTCGTAAGTGTCGAGAGAGAAGTAGTTATTTTTAAATTATTTGTTTTAGCTGACCAATCTTAAAATTTGAACAATAATTTAAAAGCTTCCGTAACTCAGAAGCCATTAATTTTCGACCTCTAGTTGGCGGGCTTAATTTGTTGGAAATGACCACTAGTACAACCCCTTTCAAGGAATAGGTCCAATTACCGAGCAACCTGTATGTTATGTTTGCGGAAACAGATTGTTTTGCTTGCCAATCATAACTTTATAAATGCGGAAGAAATGCCGTTTAAAACTACGGTTGATTCGATTCACCGTGTGTAGATCGTCAGTGTTGAATTGACCACTATCATATGTACTACCTATATAACTTTTCACGGCAAACATCGTGTGTGTACACCGGCCTGGCCTGAAACTATTTCATATGTTGATGAATTTATGAAAGTGTTCTTTTCGGAAAGGTTTTAGGAATCTTGCAATATTTATCAGTAGGTACCTAATTTAGGGCACAAATATCACAGAACTGGTGCCCTGAGACAGTAAGACGGGGTCACGGCAGGTCATGTAGGGGATGGCAGGACGAACTGGGGATCAACTATTGTTAAATTTATTTAAATTAATATATTTGTAATTCTAAAGATTAATAATTTAGTTTTAATGTATGTGACCCATAATTTTACAAACCATATTTGTACTCCGGAAACGGCCGAATATTATGATCGTATTCATTGAAAAACTAAAAAACTGCACATAACAACTTTGTACAATATTCTGACATTCTGGCGATAATCCGAAGTAACGGCCGAAAGTTCGACCGTTTCTTGACTTCCAAAGTTCCCTTTTTTGACCCGTCCTTACCCGACTTCAAGTCACATTTTTGACTTTGACTTATCTCTTTGACTGTCGTTTTTATTTTATGTTCGTCGTTGTCAGCCATAGTCAGCCGTAGTCAGGAAACGGCCGAACATTCGGCCAATACTTCAGATTTATGTTCGGAGTAGAACTGCTGGGTAGGTTCTGCCGTCAAAGGTGAAAGGAGGACGCGCGGGATTGCGAAACGTGGAAATAGTGGAAGGAAGCCTTTGCCCAGGAGGGGGACAGAGCAATTTAGAAAAAAAAAGTTTAAGTTTAATAGTTTTTATCGTTGTTCCTATTTCTATCAAAGAGCGAATATTCTTATATTAATTTGGGTAAGTAACTGAGGAAAATTGTTGGAAGTGCTCCCACACTCAGTTTGCTTTATTCATCAAAATGTTCAGGCAGTGTGTGCAGCATGTCGATTCTGTAAAAATATCACCGTGAATTCTTGCGTGGAGTGAGCTGTCAGTGTCATTGACCAAGGATTACATTTACCATATCTTAATCGATATTTCAATAATATTTTTATGCTAATTCTATTGATCATTTTATATTATTTCAAAGCTAGTATTTATGTGTCTTAACATTACTATTTAAGGGTTTTTAAATAAAATAACAAAACAGAAATTTTGTCAAACTCAATTAAATGTAAAAAAAAAACAATTTGAGTTTCTGTTCAAAATCTTGATTATGATTGTAAATGTAATCCTTAGTCTATCTGGGATGACACTGACAGTTCACTCCACGCTCACTTCATCTAAGTTTTCACGGGGAGATGGTTACAGAATAGCATTGCAGGTGGCGTTCTATAGTTTCTGCCTACCCCCATGGAAAGAAGGCGTGAGTTGTATGTGTATGTATGTTAATGTAACTTTTTAGTTACATACGATAACCCAATCGATAATCAATCTTAACTCCATTCAAGTTGGGATATCTTTTGAGATCCCAACTTGAATGGAGTTAAGATTGATTTTACCCACTTGATTTTACCAACGAAAACACAACAAAATATCGTTTCGTCATACTTGTAATCCCCGAAGGGTAAGTCAGAGGTGTCCCCATAGTGAAGTTCTTTTGCCTGAATAGAGCCTTTGACAATCAGCCTTTACTGGATAAGAAAGGTACTAAGAAGGAGATTTTAGTGACCACAAACACAAATATTTACAGATCCGACGATAGTTGTTGAATTATATTTATTTATGTAAAATCTTGTGTTGTACCTACTTGTCATAGTTATAACTAATCAGTTGTACCTACTTGTCAATGTTATAACTAATCTTGTGTTGTACCTACTTGTCAATGTTATAACTAATCAGTTGTACCTACTTGTCAATGTTATAACTAATCTTGTGTTGTACCTACTTGTCAATGTTATAACTAATCAGTTGTACCTACTTGTCAATATTATAACTAATCTTGTGTTGTACCTACTTGTCAATGTCATAACTAATCAGTTGTACCTACTTGTCAATTTTATAACTAATCTGTTCATGACCTTCAAAGTATACAGTCCAATTCAGTACATTTGTACCTACAGTAGAAGCTGGTTATAACTAGAGCAACAAAAGATGTACAAAACTGTAACTAACGACATTTCTCCTTTTCTTAAAATGCCCATTAAGCTATGTTCTACCTTCTCGTACTATTTTATACAACCCACACTAACTAAATACGATAAAGAGAAAAAAAAAACATTGTATTTTTTGGGGTCAACGAATAGTTAGTTGAAATATGAGTTTCAAAATCTGTTTTTTTTTCTGTGTAAACTTCACAGATGTGATGTGTATCGATAACTAAACACAAAAACTTAACTACTTCAAGTAACTTCACTGCCAGTGGTCATTGACACCAGAAAAAATAAACATCAAATCTTTTTTTTTTTTCGTTTTATCGTATTTAGATATCGATACCCAACACGTCCACGGAGTTTCGCTAGCTAATTAAATTTGACCCTGTATATAACTTTTCCTAAAAGAAAATATTTTTTTATTACAATTAATTTTTGGTGTAGATTTTATCCGAATGAAACTATATGAGATTTCAAAAAAAAATATCTACTTGATTAAGCATATTTGCCACTCGGGAGTTCTACTCTCACGTTTTAAATGACTAATTATATCCGTATTTCTAATAAAAATACCATGTCCGAAAAATGGTCTCTATATCACACTGTGCGGCGTGAGCGCGACGCGCATTTGTTTGGCTAAGGTCAACGGCGATTATCCGACCCTTAAGACGAAAATATATGCCAGTGACCTTGAGTAGTTAGCTTGCGTGTTCTGTACTGAGCTCACGCAACGCGTCGTACGTTCAGCCAGTAATAGGACTCGCACATCAAGGAGCGTCGTCCCCATTTTGACGCATTATTAATTTATTATACACAAAACAAAAGGTATTTTAATAAAACGCGTATACTAAAAGATCAATAATTAAATTATCTTTAAATTGGTGAAGGTTTCAGAAAAATACGCTTGATAGATTTTGCGCCGCTCTCAGTATTTCATCCGCGTTAGACATAACTTTACAAATTAATTTCGCTATGATGTAATATATAAAGATAATCTCAAATATTCACAAATTAAATTTATGAAAAAATGCTCTAATTTAACATAATTATATTTTTTTCAAATCATTAACACTACTCGTTCAGACGTGATCTTCAGTATAAAATCATTAAAAGTCAGTTATCGTCGCCTCAAAGGGAATTTCTGGAATCCTGCCACTATTCAACAAACTAACACTGGGCTTGCGTGGTGGATTCCAGCCCACTCCCTTTCACAGAGAGTAGACCTATGTCCCAGCAGCAGGCACATTATAGGCTGATTATGTTATTTAATTAACCCAGATTTCTTTACTAGGACAGCTGGCATTAACCATTATTGCTTTAAGTATTTTATTATTTCGAACTCAAAATTGAAATTGGTATTTTCGAGGTCCTCCAATATTTTTCTAAGCCGCATTTACACAAGCATTATAAACACAGTCTAACCGGTTCGTTTTCTTTTGTTCCTACTATACATACAGCCACAGACTTATCATTTATGTACGAATAATGTTCAATTTATATTATTACTTACCCTCTTGATGAAATCGTTTGTAACACAAACAAGCCTAAAGAAACATCGTTGAACAGTTAAACTGCACGAGTGATTTTAGGTTGTGAGTTTATGTTATGATTAAGGATAATTGTGAATAATTTAAAGCTTTTTGTTGATAGAGGTTCCGGGATTTATTTAGTTTATGTTAGGTTAGTAAACTTAAGTGGTTGGAATGTTGCGAAGTTTCAGGCTTAAGACTACCACTCTATTATTCAGTAGGTAACCTTAATTATTTTACTAGGATAATTTAAAAGTGACCATCAAAATCGACCGACAGATATATAGATAAATAGTAAAGTAGGTACCTATAGTCAGTGAAATTAGTATGTGTAGAGCAAATTGACACTTTACGTCAATTTACTATGTAGCCATTTTATATAACTGTCAAAGACTGACAGTTAGAAAGAAAGAAAGAATAACGTTTACACAAAATACAAATAATAAAATAAAAAGTGAAAATAAGGTTTTAACAACAACACTGCGTCCTTGTTTTAATTAATAAACGGACAATTTAAGTAAGCGCTTTACAAATTATTTCCCTGACTTCGTCTAAAGTTTATTCAATCGGCCTATTTATTTTCTCTTTTCATCCCAATGGCATTTTCATTGTGAACAACGCAATTTGAATGAGAGCAACAAGTGGCCGTTCATTGAAAACCGACAGGGTGCACCCATTCGTTCTCACCCCTAGGTCATACATTAGCATCTATTATAAAATTAACACGGTATATGGGATATCGACGCGTATGTAAATCAGCACCCTAATTGTGTAACGGACTTTCAATCACAATCCAAAGGATTTTGAAAGAAATTCCTAATCCATTGCTTCACGTGTTTGAAAATGTTGTCTGCTTGACAACGTAAATAACGCAATGAATTTTGACGAATTGTCAAAGGCATTGCAATTGTTAGGGTGTTACGAAATTACCCTGCAGGCTTTACACGGTGCGATTTAATTGCCTGTGTCATGCCATAAGCTGAAGCAACGATAAAAGCTGCACCGTCGAACTCTAAACAGTGTTTAGACAAGGCAAGTTATTTGCTGCTTCAATATGATTGTATGCTACAGTCATGAAACTTGCATCGTGTAAATGGGGCTTGGCTTAATGATGTAGGTACCAGTTTTTTCATTGGATGATGTTTACAAATGGTTTTGTAATTTCCAAAATCACAAAACCATGTATCGTTTAATCTGTCTATAAAGTATCGTTAAGACTCATTTACCTACTTTATTTGAGTTCTTCAGCGGGATAATTGCGTAACACACATAAAATAGCAATCGATCACATTCAAATATTCAATTCAAATATTTTATTGGAACAAAAACTTATAACAATTTTCGTGTACGTTAATACTGATTTAGTTTAGAAACTGTGTCGCAGTTATTAACGGCCACCCCAGGAGCGAAGACAATACTGAGTTCCATAACAACAAATTTGTTAGAAACTAGACATAAACAATTAATAAAAATAAAACTAGAACTAGACATTGCCTTTCATTTTGAAATCCATCACTTTTATAGGTTTGAAAACGTAGTCTGCTCCGCAACAACGTAAATAACTGTTGCACTGTCAAAATGATAAGCATTGCGATCGATTGCCAACTTATGTGCTACGAAATTATCCCGCAAGTCTTACCGATATTTTACCAAGCAGGCCGCTGGAAGAACAAAATAGGTTTTTGTTTCCAGGTTCCTCCTCCCTTTTGCAATTACATATTTTAGGAAAAACAAAAAAAAAAATAAAGATAAGTAAAAAGCAAAACGCCCCATTAGGTTTGTTTCCTGATTAAGTTACGTTTTTTCCTTATTGTGTCAGAGGACCTCTCAAACTCGAACTTAAAGCATTTATATTAACATTTAGTTAAGAGCGGCCAACCCGATATACTTTTCATACAAACGCTCGTACGTGATTATGGCGTTGTAACACATCTTTCTTTGCAATGTTTGAACCAATAGGTATCTTGTGCACTATATCTAGGTTTCTGTAGAAGCAAAATAAAAGAATTTGGAGAAGCTAATTCAGTATATGACTGCAAAAATCTGCTTTTTTGCACAAATTTTACCTGAACTTTGGCCGTTCATAATGTACTCATAAATTGTAATTGTTAAAAAAACTTTAAGATAGAAACCTTGCAAATGTAATTAAGATTCTAAATGACCAACATTTATTTCACAAACTTGTAAGGCTTACTCAAAAACACGTATTTACTGAAACAAGTTTTATGAAATTTCCGCACACTATATTTTGTTCACTGTTATCGCGTTCTCACTCGCTTGCTAGTTCTCCTTGCGCTGGATGAAACAACAAGCTTTTCGACCATGCTCGCGTTGACGATAGACGGACCGGGAAGGGCCCTCTTAAACCAATAATTACAGGCACTTTTGAATTGTCAAGGGGTCGGTCAGTCAGAAAGATGAAGCTAGTTGCCCGTTTAAAGCGTAGTAGGTTCCTATGGAGAAGAACGGGCAAGAAACTTTGCAAATGGTGTACTTACTGGAATATTTAGATGGATACCAATTAATTATCATTGTGATTTTTCCACCAAGCAGCGGCCATGACCTAATTCCATCAACTTCAGTGCCTTGATACAATTTCCCTTAATTACTCCGTTTAAAATTTTCTGTTGATTGGAGCCGAGTTTTCCTTATAATTTCATTGTCTTTATTACCTCCGTCAAAGGGACTTCGGACGAAGTAACTTAGTTTTGTATACAATATTTTGATAAAGCCGACATCAGAGGGATCATAAAAGATGTACTTACTTACATTGGTATTAGAGCTGGCGACGACGGTTAGAATTTTCCACAATTAATCAATCGGCTTTAGGTACATAATCAGCCTATAAGTTCCCACTGCTGGGACACAGGCTTCTATGTGAGAAAGAAAGAAAAAATATTTATTGGGACTCAACACAGGAGATCACAAAATTAAACTAAAACACACTCTTAGAAACATTATGGTAACTTCATAAGTTTTACATTACATTATAGGAAACTAGGCGATAAAACTAAGTTAGAGCTCAAAGTACCAAATGCAGGTACGGCTTTAATGAGGAAAAGTTTTTTTTGTATGGCTCAATGAATATTTAATAAGTTACCTTGCTCAATAAAAAGTCTCAATTTAATCAATTTCAAGCGTAAATTGCGTACTATTTTAATACAGAAATGTTACTATTGTCTCAGTGAGACTCAGTGAGTATTTTGATGACAATTCTTTGACAGAATAATATTATTTTGTATAATCATAACATGACTATTTAAGCATGACGACTTTAAATAGTAATTCTTTGGACAATGTCAATGTCAATTTAATTATTTTTATTATTTTCGTATTAACTTATTGACATTACTTATGATTATCTACTATTGACATTATCGCATTTGGTCAAATATTGACATTAATTACCTAACATTAACTACCTATTGCCTTCTTTAAATTACATTTTTTTTTTTTTTTTTAATTGACGTCGATTTCACTCCTGAATAAATTAATTTACTTAAATGGCCCAAGCCTAATAATTATATATATGTTTGTATGCCAAATGGCAAACTTTTTAAGACTTGTAACATCTTGCACATTGTTGTGTTTACAAATAAAGATTATTGATTGATTGATTGATTGATTGATAAAAACAAAAACATTAAAAAAAATCCGGCCAAGTGCGTGTCGGACCATGCACAATGAAGGGTTCCGTAGTTGGGATGAATTTATCCCAAGATCAAACTTAACATTGTAGTTGAAAAACATGATCCCCATACATTCGTCAAATCGGTCACCGATGTTCGCTCGTTTGTTTAATATTAGATAAATGTTTCGCTAAATACCCTCGCTGTTATTTTTATTGATGTTTAATTTTAATTAAGAACTTAACTTTGGTTTATTCTCTAAATTATGTGGTCGATGATTTTGGTGCACGGTAAAACTCTAATGAGTTTATGTTTGCGCCAGCTTATATGTATAAAAATGTAACTGTATTATTGAATAAATGAATAAATAAATAATAAATAAATAATTCTAACTCCAAATGTAAGTTTGTATGCACAATATGGAGTGATTTACCATGTTATTTTAAGATCACAGACTTCTTATAGGTTTTCCTGTAATCTATAAGTAAAGAACTATTTTCTGTATTTTTATCAAAATTTTAGGCTCAGTAGTTTCTGAGATAAAGCGGGGGAATGGTCATTTTTCATCTAGTTTCTAAAATAATTTCAAAAGTATTTATTTTAAAATGATAAAATAAATATATTTGAAATCCTTAGTACAAGCACTTTCATTTGATATATCGCACGGTACAATTTGCAATTTATTTTTTTAATTTTCTAATTTGCCCCCCAAAAATAACCCCTATGTTCAAAATGAATTTATATACGTTACACGTCCGTCTTTGGGTCACAGTGCACAAAATTTCAACTTAATCGGTCTAGTAGATTCGGAGCAGATCGGCTGTGACAGACGGACAGACAGACAGACAGACAGACAGACAGACAGCCAGACAGACAGACACACGAGTGATCCTATAAGGGTTCCGTTTTTTCCTTTTGAGGTACGGAACCCTAAAAACAAAGTAAAATTAAAATAAAAACAACGTCCTGTATGAAGCCAAAAGGCTCCTATCGCAGCACGATGCTGCGATAATGAAAAATAAGTACCGCAACGCTAGTATTCTGATAGGGTGGGTATACGTAAGAGGGAGTGGACAGTAATTCACCACGCGGGCCCAGTACGTGTTGGTGGATGTCACATGTCTTCGAAATTTTGGCTCTAGGACATGCCGGTTTCTTTATGATATTTTCCTCCACCGTTCATTTATTAAGAGCAGTGGTGATGAATTTAATGGCTTAACACTTTCACTGTCCACAGAGCCACCTATGGTTCAGGAAACGTGCGCTTGAAAGGCACTAATACGCTCCTGAGATATATGTGCGTCAGGAGACATATACAACTTCTAAGGCGAATAATTCCACTGGACGTGCTGGAACTGTACTGTTTCTGCATTGGACGTGCTGGTACGATTATAAAGTAAAGAAAAACGCCGGAACAATTAAATAAATCCAGGAAATTCGGGGAAATTATTAAAAAAATCCTATTGGACTTGTAACTGATTAACTTGACTTAACTGTTTAGAAAAACCCTATCGAAAACCCTTTCAATGGAAGGGCCATTGAAAGGGTTTTCGATAGGGTTTTTCTAAAATGGTAACCAAAATGGTCCCTGGGTAAAATAGAGATAGAATTGGTCATGCTACGCGTGCTGAGCGGATATCGAATTAACATAATATTATGATTTTTTCATTTTAATGGATTTCAAGTAGGTATATAACCCATTGAATGGGTTATCATGTAACCCTTTCACTGGGTTTCAAGTATAAAACCCATTCAATGGGTTATCATGTAACCCTTTCAATGGGTTACATCATGATAAAGGTAACCCATTGAGTGGGTTACCCCTTCGAAAGGCTTAACCCTTAACCGGGGTTGTACGGTCCCTGATTTAAATACACAAAGCGCCTGCTTGGCTCGACCTACAACCGATACCACTAGCCCACCACCGCTCTCCTCTCTGCTCTCAACCGGCTTTACTTAGTACTAGTAGTAATGCCAGTTCCTAACAGTATCCATTGTGGGACCAAATCACCATGTCACCAAATCATCAAATGCCTAGCCTTTTCCCAAATATGTCGGGATGGGCTTCCAGTTAAACCGGATGTATCTGAATACCAATATTCTACATGGAGCGACTGCCTATCTAACCTCCACAACCCAGTTACTGGGTAATGCGATACCCTTGGTAAGACTGGTTGTCAGAATTTCGGGCTTCTGACGACCCGTAACGACTGTCAAAGATCCACGAATGACAGCCGGGACCAACGGCGTGCATGACCACGTGCTTTCCGAGGCACGGAGGGGTCTCGGTATGTAAAGATGGACCCATCCACGCACCAACCGCGGCAACACGCATGTCACCAAGTATTGATCGATGGTAATAATATGCCTTCATAGCCAGAGATTTTTTTTTTTAAGTAATTTTGTATTTAATAATCGCGACTTCATTGCCACGGTTCAAATCAAATCTAAAATCAGAATCAAAGATTATCTATTCAAACTAGAATGAGAATTAGCACTTTCAGGACGTAAAAATTAGGTACATGAGGCAGTCCCCCAAAACGCCCGCCCTTCACCACTTCCTAGTGTTTTAGCTGGGAAGAAGAAGTGGCGCAACAAACTCCACAGCAGCACAGCTGTCTATCCAATAGGACCAACTTGATTTTAAATAATAAAAACTAATTAACATTACGAAATACAAAACATTAATTTAATTGCCATAATTATTATGTCAGCTAGCACACGCCAATACACCAACAAAGCATTGTAAACTATACTTAAGCAGAAATGTATACAAATAAATAAAATAGAAGTGTCTGTTTGTAATGTCAAAATAACAGATTTTTACTAAGGGTATGATACTTAAAACAATTTTTTTTATTTTTATTGTCTGCCTGTCGGCCTGTTTGTTCCGACTAATGTCCGAAATGGCAGGACCAATAACTGACGGGACTTTCACTGGCTGATAGCTGATGTTATAAGGAGTAACTAAGTCTAATTTTATTTTAGAAAAAGCCAAGCGGTCGATGCCGCGGGCATCATCTAGTATCTTTAAAACCTAAGATTTTAAAACTTTATAAATAACTTATTTACCAACCTAGCAGATATTAAAAAACCGGTCAAGAGCGAGTCGGACTCGTGCACCGAGCTTCCGTACGTATATATGATGTTGATGATTTCTGAAAAACTGATTTAGAGACATCGTTTTATTTTTCCTGTAATTTTTACATAAACTTCTATCACATAGAATAATTTCAGATTTTTATCAATGCAAACTTCGGAGATAAGGGGGGGCGATCGGTATGTTTTTTTTACATTTTTCATCAAAAATCGGAAACTATGCTGCTTAAAAAATAAATAATAAATGCTTGAGAATGTGCAAACAGCGCTCTTTTATATGATGCCCCACATGTTCTAGTAGCCCCACTTCAAATTTTTAAGACCCCATTTTAGTTCCTTATGCAAAAAAGATATATTTTTTTAAATTTCTTTCATGTTTGCAAAATAGTTGGGCAAACGTCATCTAAATTATTCTAAATTTCAAGTTGATAGCATTAGTAGTTCTTGAGATATCCAGGTGTGACAGACAGACAGACAGACAGACTTAGTATCACCATAAGTGTTCCTTTTTACCATTTTGGTACGGAACCCTAAAAACCGATACCTATTGTAATGTATAGTCCGATAAGTGGAAATATCCGGAACAACAGGGATTACCGTTAAATTACCTATTGGGAGTGCTTGGCTATTGATTAGCAGACGTGACTAAAGATAGCAGAGCATTATTAGTTTAATATTATGAGGGGATGACATCATCCGTAGTGGTGGTCTCGGTTGAAATTGAGTACCTTAATAACTGTATCTTTATAAAGGAGTACGTAATTTTCCTCTGGAAACGATTTCCTGTTAAGACGCAGATTTAAGTGACTTTTGAATCTGTTATTAGTTTATTACGCCTTCAAATAAGCAAGTAAGTTATGCAAAAAATGTACGTTAACTCGTCAAAATCTAAGGAACAGCAGATTTTTTTTTAGTACGAGTACAATGACGCCTTAAGAGGTTGTGCGTTAATTCTGGGACATGCTGTATAGGTAGTTTAATTCCAAAACTGAGCTTAATTGAATTGAATTTTTAAATGACAGCTCATTTTCCACTGACCTAGTACGTATACGTGGTACCATGTTCATAGCGTTTACCTTATACATTTCAACGGCAGAGTTAATTCTAGCTTCCTAGCTCAAAATAAATCTAATACATTCGCTCATCCATCTCAATCATTCAGTAAATAGCTGTTATGGTTATGTGAGACACGCAGTAACAATATTTAGAAACGCCGAATATTTTGGCGCCAATGCGTGTTATTTTTATCTCATCTATCAATCATGACATGATTGTAAACTTAATATATTTTGTAGCACATAAATATTATCCTAACTAATATTATAAATTCGAAAGTGAGTTTGTTATTGTGAATGTGAGCAATATGTGGGTAATTTTTTTATTTGAAACACCTATAGGCGCACGTAAAACCGATTGATGGCGGGGCGACGCATGCCGCGTGGCGATCGGTCACTATACACTTATACGTACAGTCTATAATAAGTAGTAGTGTGTAAACGTGTGTGTAGTGCGATGTTTCACATCTGTTAGTCGTCCCGTGACAGCTCAACTTTTTTTCTTTAGATATTTTGCTTTTTATTTTCTTTTTCTCAGTTAGTTTTAATGATGGTCTTGGCATTTTGAGCACTTTATGCGGCCTAACCAAATGTCCTTTCTTTGGTATTGTTCGTCGAGTCGTTGAGCTGCTCAAGTCTTGAGTTGAGCTGCACGATTACTGACAAATGCTGGCACTGATTGGACAGGTCCACTCAAATTTGTGTGGTTCTTTTCTCAAAAGACCATTGCAGACACGGATCTACATGGTACTCACATGATCTGACCAAGATTATGTCTGGACTTTAAAAGAGACTTTGACCCCTGAATTTGTTTCGCTATTTTTTCTCAGGAGTAGTCAGATAGGAAATATCGACTACATCTAGCTTACTTTTTAATTTTTGAAATGACGTGTAAAAGTGATTCTGATATCCTATTTACAGAATAAACGATTTCATTACACTTTCACGCTAAAACGGCTGAACGGATTTGAATGAAATTTAGCACCTGGGTAGACAATGACCTGGTTAAGGACATATCACATCTTTTTATCCGGATCCATTCTCGTGGGATAACTTCCGACCTTCACACGGGTGAAGCCGCGGGCAAAAGCTAGTTATAAATAAAATGTTACGTAAATAACTGGAAGTGTATTGATGAGCTAAACGATAGATGGGCTAAACTAGATCTGTGATAAACTATAATTAACTGACCAGTTGGTGGCAGTTTCTTTAATATTAACTTTTCCACATAACACGGACGTGTTTTAAATCCAATGGCTTAACTTTTGAGAAATAGTGTAGTACTAGTCCTTTTTTTACGCTGATATGTTAGTAACTAATTGTTTTTTGTTGTTATTACACTCGCATTAGTAATTGGGTGTAGGTAAAGTAAAATTTTATTTGTTTAAACATGGTGTACCTACATGATATATACATTGCATGCAAGATAATATGAAATACAGAAAGTTCTAACATGTTCAGCCGCATATCGTGGCGTACAAATTGGTAGGAAAAGATGGTGCACAAACCGTGTTAGTATTCATCAAAATTAAATTATAGAAATTATAAAATTATCATTATTAATTAAAGATTAAGTATAATTACAATTCAGCAAGCATATTTTTTAGATAAAATTAAATGTCAAAGTAGTCATTAAATAAATTAGTCAATAAAAAATTATTAATTACTATCATACAAAATTACAAACTACAATTATTTCACAAAAATACAATAGATTACAATAACATGTCAATAAAATACAACATCGTCATCTCAAAATCGAAGAAAAATTGTCCTCTTTCATAAACTCTGCTATACTGTAATATGCTCTTTCAGTTAGTAAACGTAACTAGCAAGTGCAGTGCTTCTGATCAGATCTTGTCCCACTTGCTGGAGTGTCCTAGTGCCCTTTCACTTGCACTAAAGAAGACCTAAAGAATGCCACTAATGCTGCAATCAAAGTCATAGTCAAAGTCAAAGAATTTATTTCAAATAGGCACATAAAAGGCTCTTTTGAACGTCGAAATTTCCAAAAAAAAAATGAGTTAGTTCTAGTCGCCCCTTCCAAAAGGTAGTTTCATATGGAGAAGAATGGGCAAGAAACTCCACCGTTACTCTTTTGAAATGTTTTACAATATTTTGTATAGGAACCTTTCTTATTCAGTATGTAACAAAAACCCTGTTGTTCCTTTTAGGGACGTTTAACCTACAAGCAAAACATTGGTGGAATTATTATTTGAAAAAATTAAGCATTGGCTAGTCGAGAAGTCAAAATTAAAGAATTAAAGAGGTTAGAAATCAGTTAAACATTACAAATATTAATAATTAAATATTTATTTTAATTATTTTTGTTGAACAGTTTTAATAAATCACTTGCTTTATTACGTATGTATATCGATTCTTAAAACGTAGGTAGAAGGAACAACAGGGTTTTTGTAACATATTGTATAATTATAATTATGTGAAGACGATGCACCTAGAATAAAATTCTATACCCACAATAAGTAAAAATAATCAACTTGGCCACCTACTGGACTCAAACAATATAAAAAAACTAGGGTCCCCTAGTTCGGATGAATTTATCCCAAGAACAAACTTAACATTGTAGTTGAAAAACATGTTCACCCCTACATTGGTGTTAAAGAAATTGCGTGCCATAGCTTAGGGGTAGGTTCAGTATCGATAAAGGGACCCAGGAAAAATAAAAAATAAATAAAAACATCCTAAGACATAATTATGCTATCACGGACTTTTTTTGTTTAACTTTTTAAGATGTACAACATAAAAATGAACATAAATTGTATATTATCTCCTACGGTTTACGCGGGTCACGCCATAGCTCCCAGTCCGCATGATTTTTTTCCGACATTTTCAACAATAATCGTCATAGAATAGAATATAATAGAATACTCTTTCCAAACAATAACAAACATGACAAAAAAAAACATCATATCATTCTTCATTATATATATTTATATTAACATTGTCATATTTCAGACAATTTACAGAAAAAAACTTTAATGAATTAAACACTTAAACCCTTCCTATGAATCACTCAGTCTATTCGTGAAAACCGTTTGAAAATCCGTTCAGTTGTTTTTGACTTTATCGCGTTCAGACAGACAGACAGACACACACGGCGGGCAACGTTTCATAATAATTTATTATGTAAAAATGTTCAAAATAGTGATTGATTTCTGAGCTAGATTCTCAAGATGTAAACTATTACCCCCTTTGAAACAGGTGAACCATATATTTAGTTAACGTTTGGCATTACTTTATTACACGTTTATGGGGTTATATTTTATTATAATTTATCTCCGGGTAAAAAATTGCGTCAATAAGTATCCTCAATTCTGCCCAGGATGCTTCTGGCTTGGATCCTAGGAGCTTCACTTTTCTACTAGTCTTTCGAGTGTACCTAGAGTACCTATAAATTATACCTAGGTACAATACGTAGTACCTACATTTTGATACAAGTGGAGAATGTTTGTTATTGCATTCGAGGCGGAATTAACACCCGAGCCGTAGGCGAGGTTGTTTTTGAGCCGAGAACTGCAATACAAATGTCCGCGTGTTTCAAACGACGTTTTTCAATACACTTTTGAAGAAATAAAATAAAACAATGAAAAATATTGTTGTCATGAATTATTAGGAAACTCTGATTAAATTTTCTTTTTTTTCTGCGCTTTGCTTTCGCCAGGTTGAAGGAGAAGCAAAGGTATAAAAACCGATAAACAGCCTAATATGAAAAATAGAAAAATACGTTTATGAATAAATTAACATTTTTTTTTTTTTTTTCTTTTTCCTTCTGGCTTCGCACGGTTTGTGCATTTAGCCAATGTCAAGTTAGTTCTTGTATAATATTGATGAAATGAATTATAAATGCATGATGATGATATCCCCGCCTACTCCCCTTGAGTTTCAGTAAAGATGTGGCACTTTACTGAGTCCTCACGCGGACTTCTTGAGAGAACTTGAAGCGAAGTTGCACTGTTTTGTTTCATTTGCCTACACTAATGCACGTTCACAAACACTTAATGGTTAATAATCCACCATTATTACACATTAATATTCGGCTAAACACTAATTTTGGAAAATTAAACAAACTGCTGAACATGACGCTTCACTTTCCCGCCAAGAAGTCAAATTAACATTTGTTTGTTTTCTAAACTCAAAAATATGAGTTTAGAACACAAATAAATGTTAATTTATTCATAAACGTTTTTTGTTGTTGTAATAATCATGGTGTTCTATTTATAAACATTATTTAAATATTCTAAAAATATTAACGCCGCCGCGCCTTAAAGACATCTTAGCCGAGATTAAAAAAAAATAACCTCCGAATAGAGAGGACCGTCTCTGGCGCGAGACGGTGTGAATAGAGGCATTGAACCAATTTGGACTAAGTTTATGTATATGTAATCTGTGGTAATTTTTATTGCCGCACACGTGTTGGAAAATAAAAAATCGCACGCGTGTGAAATACATTGCATTGTGAACCTAATCGTAGTGCGATATGAACCAGTTTTCGAGGAAGTGAAAAACATATTCTACGTAGTTTAAAGTTTAGACTGACGGTGAAAGTCTAAACTTTAAACTACGTAGAATATGTTTTTATTACTAATACCTATGCGTTTGAACTAAATATAAGCATCGGCTATACTAATACCTACTTGAAAAGTTAAGCCACGTATTAACCATTAACGTTCAATTCACATACTCTCTCTGTAACACTCCTCTGGAAAAAGTTTCCCTAATTAAAGATTTAGGTGTACTCTTTGATTCAAAGTTACACTTTGATGCACACGTTGATCACGTCACGGCCAAGGGTTTTCAACTCTATGGCTTTGTAAGGCGGACCTGCAACACATTTAAGAAACCATCTACATTCTTATTACTGTACAAAGCACTTATGAGATCTCAACTGGAATATGCCACTTGTGTTTGGAACCCCATCTACAATAAATATAGTGACCAATTGGAATCAGTGCAACGTAAATATCTTAGGTTTCTCAACCATAAATTATTTAAGAGGTGGTCATCATATCACACACTTCTAGATAAATTTTCCTTGTCAACTCTTAAAGTAAGGAGACTGCATCATGATTAATCGTTCCTATACAAGATTTGTCACAATAAACTTGATTGTAATAACCTAATAAACCAAATATACCTTCGCATATCTAGTCGTTCCCAACGTATTCGTGATACTTATACTCACTGTCTATTCGCGCCAAAACGGTGCAGAACCAACGCAGGAGAACGTGCGCCTCTACGTCGACTAATGAAAAGTTACAACGATAATTTTACCGATATTGACATATTTACATTGTCACTCGCACAGTTTAAAACCAGTATCATTAATAAACCCTTTTAGATCCCTTTATAGCTTTAGTTCTTATATTCACACATCTAGTTTGTCACATTGTAAAACGTGTAAACGTGAATTTATTGATTGCTAACTAAATTGTTTGCTAACTTTGCTTGGACCTTGCTGAAACTATTTTCGCTGTTGTATTAATTTGTGGATAACGATGCTGGTTGCGTGATTACTTATGTGTTTTATAAAATATCTGTACCTAAATATTAAGCATTATTGCGCAATTGTTTGTTATCCTGAAGAAATAAAAATAAAAATAAATAAAATAAGCCAACCTTGATGTTAAGGGTAGGCGATTTTTTTTAGGGTGGGCTTTCGCGATTCATTTTCCAAACATGGTAAATATATGTTTTTAAAACAATTTAAACATTTATCTTCAAAATTGTTCACATTCTAAAATCTATTTAATTCACACTACCATAAAGTTGATATTCGATTAGGAAATAACATTATTTGGAAACAAGGATTTGAATAGGCTTTACACTCTTATTTGTTAAGAGGCCTTTTTTATAAATTTCTAACAGTTTTAACGTTACTGCAAACTGGGTACCAGTTTGCGTTTCCTTGAAATATAAAACATTTTACTTACTTAAAAAAAAAAAAATTTAAACAGACTTAAAAAAAACATTACAAAGTGAAAAATAACTTTAATTTCGGAAGTCAGTGTCTTTTGTGTTGTAAAAAATATTTTCAAAAATCAGTCCACAATATTGACGAAAACAGCGATGAAAACACATTAATAAAAAAAAACATACATGCAGACGGACATAGAACCTCCTCCTTTTGAAAGTCGGTTAAAAAGGAACTGTTCTCCTGTATATTGCGTCATTCGCCCCTGTTAAGACTCAGATATATGCCAGTGACCTTAAGTGGTTAGCTTGCGTGTTCTAAACTGAGCTCACGCAACGCGTCATACGTTCAGCCAGTAATAGGACTCGCCCATCAAGGAGCGCTGTTCCCAATTTGACGCATTATTAATTTATTATACACAAAACAAAACATATTTTAATAAAACGCGTATACTAAAAGATCAATAATTAAATTATCTTTAAATTGGTGCATGTTTCAGAGAAATACGCTTGGAAGATTTTGCGCCATTCTCAATTTTTTATCCGCATTAGACATAACTTTACAAATTAATTTCACTATGTAATATATACATAATCTAAAATATTCACATATTAAATCATTGAGAAAATGCTCTAATTTAACATATATTTTTTCAATACACTTCCTCGAAAACAGGTTCATATCGCACTACGATTAAGTTCACAATGCAATGTATTTCACACGCGTGCGATTTTTTATTTTCCAACACGTGTGCGGGAATAAAAATTGCCACAGATAACTTATACCTATACTTGGTACAAATTGGTTCAATCCCTCTATACACACAGTCTCGCGCCAGAGACGGTTCTCTCTATTCGGAGGTTATTTTTTTTTTTAATCTCGGCAAAGAGGCGTCTTTACGGCGTTAATATTTTTGGAATAATATTTAATTAATGTTTATAAATATAACCATGATTATTACAACAAAAACAACTTTTATGAACAAATTAACATTTATTTGTGTTTCTAAACTCAAAAATATTTTCATTTTCAATTTTTCATATTAGGCTGTTTATCAGCGGTACAATAAATACAAGACCCAAGGTCTTGAACTAAAAAGTATGGTCACCCATCTATATGTACACATTGTCCACGGCAAGTTTGTAAAGCAAAATAATGATCTATTCCAAATAATTTATCCTGGAGGGATTGATAAAAACAAACAATATAATTGCCAGTACATATATCTCTAAGCTTACATACTACTTACTACTCATAGTATATAAGCTACGATAAGCTTGTATACTGCGAGTATCCGTAAAAGGTGAAAGTTTGTCTGTTACCTAATGGCCCTTGATGTTTCTTCAGGCAACTGGATAGACCATGAGTTGGGTTAAAACGTAGAATACTTTTGAACTTGGTAGTACTTAAAAGGGTGCAATAACAAACTTTCTCCACTTGTATCAAAATGTACTATTTTCAAATCATTAACACTAGTCGTTTAGACGTGATCTTCAGTATAAAATCATTAAAAGTCGGTTATCGTCGCCTTAAGTTACAATGATAACCATGTTCTAATCTAATAGTAAGTTCCATTTCCTTTGCAAAATTCAATGATGCGACAATCATTAAACTATGATTGTCATAGATATATTATACAGTTTATATTTAAAAAAAAACTTAGTTTTTACTTTAAAATAAGTTTTCTTTGTTTATTGCGACAAACGACACAACGGGGCTGAGCAACGAAAGTGTATCATTTCAGAATCCCCATCCGATGAGGCTATTGGCAATAGCCAATAGCCTCAAAAAAGGGGGTGATTGAAATTTCAATCACTCCCTTTTTTTTTGGGTGGGAAAGTTATCAAATAACTTCTCCCGCTCTGGGCGCAGCTAATTCAGATTGTAAAGCTTAGGACTCTACCTAGCAGTTTCATCTCGAAAACAAGGAGACAATACTTTCTTAGTTTTGTATTATTTGGGCAGATACAGCCCAAAGGCACTACAGTAAAATTTGATTTATCTTTATTAATAAAACTAAAAATTTCAATGTATAAGCCATTCATGAAGTCAAGTCATATGCGATGTACTGCGGATAATAGGATCACTTTTAGCTCAGCACTAACAAATAAAACGCAATGTTTCTTGCATCTAAATCGGCGCGGCATAGCCGCGCAGGTTCGTGTGCAACTCTTCTATAATTTATTAAAGGAAGGTCAAAGTGAAACATGTTTTGTTTGGTTTTCAAACGAAAAGCGCCTGTATTGCTCTTTCTTGTTATCTTGTATTTTCTTTCTAAGAAATTCTGAAGTTCCGATTCAGCTCTGAAAGCAAGAAAATAATAATTGTGTAAGTATTTGACCCAGATTAAGGCACAAAATATTTAAAAAAAAAAAATGGAGCTGCGCCATCGTACACGTGATAGAAGTGAGAGAATAAGAGAGATTTAGTATAAGAGATTGAGAGAGAGAGATTGAGTCATATCTTTCTTCTCTCTCATGTAAAGAAATGTGCTTAAATGCGACCCGCCCTTGAACTCTCAATTCTCGTCCAATTATCGAATCGCCGCCTAAGAAATTTCACTACAAAAACTTAGATAAATGCTTCTGAGAATTTCGTACGTCAGTGACATTCCCGGTTCATTTCTGCGAATTTGGTAGCTATGACCTACACGCGTTTCACAATGACAACAAAACAATAATACGGGTGACCTTGAACCTAACCTATCTGATTGCATGTGTTGTAATTCGTAGAAAAAAGGACCAATGTTATGTAGGTACTCATAGTCTTATTCAATCTTTTATGGTAAATTAACCTATAATGTGTGTCACTGCTGCGACACAGGCCTCCCCTCTTCGAGAGGGAGTAGGCTGTAATCTACCACGCGGTCCTAGTTCAGTTTGGTAGATGTCACATGTCTTCTAATTTTTGGTTCTAGGACATGCAAGTTTCTTCTCACGGTTTTTTCCTTCACCATTTTGAGAGCACTGGTGATCACAAGACCATAACTCTGAAGTCGGGGCCATTGCCACTAGGCCACTACTACTCTCACTGAGCCACCACTATTCTTTCTGGGCCACTACTGCTCTCACTAGGCCAGTAGGCCACTACTGCGCTCTCTAGACCACCACTGCTCTCACGATGCCACAACTGCTCTCACTAGCCCAGGACTACTCTCAGTAGGCCAACAGTGCTCTCACTAGGCCGGCACTACTCTCATTAGGCCACCACTGCTCTCACTAGGCCACCACTACTCTCTGTAGGCCACCATTTCTCTCACTAAGCCACCACTGCTCTCACTATGCCACAACTGGTCTCACTAGGCCAGCACTACTCTCACTAGGCCACAACTGCTCTCACTAGGCCAGCACTACTCTCACTAGGCCAGCACTACTCTCACTAGGCCACCACTGCTCCTACTAGGCCACCACTATTCTCTCTAGGCCACAACTGGTCTCACTAGGCCAGCACTACTCTCACTAGGCCAGCACTACTCGCACTAGGCCAGCACTACTCTCACTAGGCCACCACTGCTCCTACTAGGCCACCACTACTCTCACGATGCCACAACTGCTCTCTCTAGGCTACCCCTGCTCTCACTAGGTCACCACTACTCTCTATAGGCCACCATTGCTCTCACTAGGCCAGCACTGCTCTCACTAGGCCACCACTGTTCTCTGTAAAGGTAATAACTGGTCCTAATACACTTAGTTATTTATTTTCTATTATACCTATGTATAGCTCCCGTAGGACCAGTATTCTAGACAGATAGATCTTTAAAAATGTATCTGTCTAGAATACTGATACATTTTGGAGTTAGGCTCGTACAGACTCGCGCAATATCACGGGTGCGACAGGCACCGACAAAGAAATTGTGCTACTAGTGTCGCGTCGCGCCCGCGATATCTGTCCGAGCCTTTACATATTTTGGAGTATTATGGTATTAAATAATTTTATTAACAAAAGTAATCAAATATGTTATTACTCGTATTATAACTCTTAAAATAGACACGTGTTTCGCATTAATGCCTGTTACGTAGGAGCATAATAAATTAGGTTTGGAGTGCTTTTGATTTTCAACACCTAATACCTACTTAAGTCATATGATGAACGTGGACCATTATATTAGGCAATTTAAAATTAAAGAGGTCGACCTCGCCGTTATAGGTGTTGTGCCGGTCATGTTTCAAGTCAGACGTGGCCAGAAATTGCAAAAGAAACAGAGGTTCAGAATTTGGTAGGGGGCAACCTTTGCCTAACATTGGCTTTATCGTTTTAATCGCTCCTATCTGACCACAGGGGGTCTATTCCGAAAATAAATCCGATGTATTGGCCGAATGTTCGGCCATTTCCTGACTATGGCTGAGTACGGCGAAAGAAAATAAAACGACAGTCAAAGAGATTAGTCAAAGTAAAATTGTGACTTGAAGTCGGGTCAGGATTCAAAGTCAAAAAAGGAAACGTTGGTAGTCAAGGAACGCCCGAACATTCGGCCGATACTTCGGATCATCGCTTCAGAGTAGACCTCCAGAGCACGGAATCGCGGCGCTGCGCGCTGACGGCGCGGCGTCTAGAGAGCAGCAGTTATAATCAAATTCGTGGTGTCGAAAGTGCGTTAAGATGCAGATATATGCCAGTGACCTTGAGTGGTTAGCTTGCGTGTTCTATACTGAGCTCACGCAACGCGTCGTACGTACAGCCAGTAATAGGACTCGCCCATCAAGGAGCGCTGTCCCCAATTTGATGCATTTTTAATTTATTATACACAAAACAAATGGTATTTTAATAAAACGCGTATACTAAAAGATCAATAATTAAATTATCTTTAACTTGGTGAAGGTTTCAGAAAAATACGCTTGGTAGATTTTGCGCCATTCTTAGTTTTTTATCCGCGTTAGACATAACTTTACAAATTAATTACACTATGTAATATAGACATAATCTATCGGTTATCGTCGCCTTAACACGGACCGCCTTCAAAGCCGTTAGTTTCTACACGTCCTTTGTGTCGTTCGTGGTAAGAGTAAACGGCTTATTGGTCGATTCGCATGAATTATCTCGCCCGCAACGGGCCAATCGACATTTTTAAATAATTTTACTTTTTCTGTTGGTGTTTCTCACGAAGTATTTATTTGTGGTCGACAACTCCAGAAATACGTAGTAGGCAAGGTGGCAGCTATTGTATTTTATGCAATAAAGTTAATCATAGGTATTTCTGGAGTGAGATAGAAGATAATTCGTACGAATCAACTAATATGCTGAGCATACGGTGACACGGTACTTTGTATGGAAAATGTGAACGGTGCCGCCTCTAGCTGTGGTCACCGAGGTGTCTCTGTGCTCTGTTTATGCGATCTGACCGTAACCATGCATACCATGTTATTTCTAAGTTTAGAATAAAACAACAGTTGAATAAAGTATTTCTGAATGAATTCTAGATTCCAACAACTGATAGAAATATTGTTCTGTTCTGTTTAGAAAAGAGAAATAGAAACGTCAGTAAGTAAATCGTTGTATCTATAAATTGTAGCATACACATTATATTTAATGGACTTAGTTTCTGTTTTGTGCATTTGCATGACAGTAGTACAAATTTATACAGGGTTTTTAGAGTCATGAGGCACGGGCTTGAGGAAGTGATGATGATGATGAGGTCACGCTGAAGTAGTTGCACGAAGGATGCGCTGACGTTCATACTCGGGGTCACCAGTTTAGAGGCATGAGGAACAGGGTGTAAAGTTCACTCATACTCTATAGAAAAGGGAGGACGAGTGTTGTGTCTGGTGGGCAACTGCCTGACAGTTGATGTCGGGACGTTGATGTCGTCTAGTCGCGCGGTAAACTCTGCTTGCGCGATGCAGGATTTTGCGTGACGTCAGTGTGACGCATAGTTCGCATGTGGCAATGTTGATGCCGCTACAGGTTTAACGTAGTTTATACTTTAAGGGAGTGTGGTACTCATGAACAACTATTACTATGGGACATTGTAACCCACAGCTGGCATAACACCTCCACAAATCCGAAGAGAAGTTGCAAGCGCATTGGAGAAACACACGGTTTTAGGGTAGATTGAACGATGGGACATAATGGAGTGTAGTAGCCTCCCTTGTCCGTTCTTTTCTACCTTTAGAATGGGCAACGAGCTTCATCTTTCTGACTGACACTCTGACTGACGGGTGTGTAATGTTTGGTATAATAACAGATGGTCTAATTTCATTTCACATAAATTTCATATGATATAATTTTCGTATGCTATGAAAACATTTAACCTAATTTCATATGATCTAATGATATAATTTTCATTTTCTCTAATTTCATTTAGTTCATCGTTCTTTTCATATAATTTTCAAATTGTATAATGCTCTTTTTATATAATGTTCATTTGACCTAACTTATATAACGTATAGGTCTTATGATCATTAGAACTTTTGTTATTATATCGAACGTTACACACCCCTGACTGACTCCTTGACCATTCAAAAGTGCCTGTTAATGGGTTAATTGAAAAAAAAGCTTTTAGTTTGAGTTTATAGAGCCGTCTCTCTCTGTCTCCCTTCAAAACTACAATACGTAAACTTGTGTCCCTTTCTAACATGATCTCATTTGTTGCAGGCAGATGACCCAGAGCCTCCAGACTTACCCCACCGGTCAGGAACGGTACAGCATGCAGGTCTACCGCGGAAGCTGGAGGTCTTCCCTTTACCGTTGGAAAACTCTGATCATGAGCTGAAGTTTAACGTGTCATGGGTACCTTCTATGGGTAAGGCTTTTTATTTTACACATAAGATTTTATAGGGATACTCAAACATATAAGATGCAACGGAACTCTATTTCTAATGCCAGCTCTTCACGTTGGCCAAAATTGGGGCGAATGTTGTGGCAAAGATATTAGCCAAGAGTTCGTGATAGCGTCCATACGTTGGAAGGTCGTTCCGTTTGCTTCGGTTCAGGTCAATGTGCGGTATTAAAATGGATATTGAGGCGCTAACTACTGCTGCGGTTTATTTATTCATTGGTCATTGTTACTGACATTTAGTTGACACTAGTTAGTTACGACGCGTGATTATAAAATCAGATGCGTGCGATCATTCTGGGAGCTTGTAGCAAACTAAACGCGCGCCCAACGTGTGGACGCGGTGGCCGCTGGCCGTAACTCTGCCACAACCCTTTGATCTTTTGCTAAAAACCGACACCACACGGATCTCGCGCCAACTTGTCGGCCATCATTTCAATACAAACCAAGTAAGCACAAACACCCTCTCTACATGATGGCCAATAGCTATTGGCCACAACATTCGCCACAATGTTGGCCAACGTGAAGAGCCAGATAGACAGACAGACAGCATAAGCCAACGCTGTCTGTCTGTCTATCTGGATGCTTGCATTCCAAAAAATGTATATTTTTCACCGGCATAAGTAGTCAGTTGAAACTTTCACAAAATAAACACTACTTTGGCCTCTGCCATGGCATAAGATGACAGGGAAAGTAAAGTATCATAGTTTTGGTGGTGTGTGTGAATAAATTCTATATTTTTATGTAATTACTTACATATATTATAAGTACGTGTGGTGTATGTCTGTGTGCTGCCGGACGTTAAGAATAGCACCACCCTATTTCTTCCCGTGGGTGTCGTGAAAGGCGACTAAGAGCCTTACTAGAGAATGGAGTGGCGATTATGACAACTTTCCCCCCCTCCCCACTGGGAGAGGCCTATGTCCAGCAGTGGACGTCTTCCGGCTGAAATGAATGAATTATAATCATAAGAATCATTAATACATCTCTCTAAGTTAGATTTGTCATGATTTCATAAAAATTGTCGTTCAATGGAACAAATCGATTATAATGATTACAATTCTGTTAATACATATCTGTTATCATATTTTAATCAAGATACAACTTGACCCTGACCTGCAAATAGCAAAAAACGTAAGATTTTTTTTTGAATTTCACGTGCTGCTGAGGATGCACCTTAAGAATCTTGTCTACCTATACTCCATTTGAAAAAGAATTAGAAATTTAAATAAACCTTTTTTACAGTCCGTTCAACCGATTTCAACTTCTATTCCGTAGGCATAAGGCTGGTATTAAAAGCAAAAACGTAATTACAATACCAACTGTTTATTACAGCTGCCATTTGTCATGCCACCAACGCAATAGAAGTCAAAATCGGTTGAAAGGACTGTAAAAAAGGTATATTTAAAATTGTAATCTTATTTCAAATGGAGTATAAATGTTATGTATCTATTCTCATGACTGTACTCGGGCCGAGTTTGTTACTTATCAATGTTTACGCGTCCGCGTCGCTAACCACACATTATGGTCCTCCTACGCGTATAAAATACCACCTGCCCTCTTGAAATACTGCAAAAGGGACATATTACCCCACTTGTCAACACCCACACAATAAATTCCGAGCGTCACATACGACTATTATATTAATAGTAAAATAATACGATAATTACGTTGTTGAGCAGACATTTTTTTCTACCTTAGAGAAGCAATGGATTAGCAATATACTTCAAAATCATTCCGATTCCGATTCAAACTGTGTTACGCAATTAGGGTACAGGTTGTCATGGTATGGGGATGTGATGCGGAGGAATGAGGGAAATGTCACCTGAAAAGTTAGGAGTATGAATGTGGACTACGAGTAGGGGAAGACCAAAGAAACGATGGATGGACTGTGTGAAAGATGATATGACCAGATAGAGAGTGACTACCGAGATGACAACTAATAGAGAAGTGTGGAGGAAAGTTTTAGTATTTGTTTTTGAATAAACCTAAATTAAAAAAAAAATACTAAAAACCATAAGTGAAGGCAAATGACAGACTACTAATATCTTATATCTTATTATTAAAACTTTTTTTTTTTTGGTCATAACAATTAAACTTTTTTTTTTTGAGACTACCGAGATGACAACTAATAGAGAAGTGTGGAGGAAAGTTTTAGTATATTTTTTTTTGTTGAATAAACCTAAATTGAAAAAAAAATACTAAAAACCATAAGTGAAGGCAAGTGACAGACTACTAATATCTTATTATTCAAACTTTTTTTTTTTTTGGTCATAACAATTAAACTTTTTTTTTACACACCTAAACTTGTATCTTTTGTATTTCAATTTCTTAGTAGGCGCATCGCATGTTTTATATTTATCCTAGCTATACAAGTTGGTAGGTACAGGCATGTTTTATATTTATCCTAGCTATATTACCTTTTACGATCATCCCGAAATTTTGCATATAATATTATGTTGTCAGGTGTAAAGAAACGGACATAAGGTACATTTCATCCCGAAACAAAAGTCCTGTTCCCGAGGAAAACAACAATAACGTTCTTATGATAATAGAGGGCGTCTTTGGAATCATGATTGAATTATATTATTATAGAAACTTTAATCGTGTGTTAAGAGTTTTTTACCGCTAAACGTCACATAACAAGCAGCATACAACTCGAATTGATTGTCAAATTCTAAGTAACGCGAGCAAAGCCGTGGGCAAAAGAATATAGAGAGAAAAAAAATGTTTTTTCTTTGTGTGTTTGTAATGGATAAACTCAAAAAATACTTAACTAATTTTAAAAAATCTTTCAAGCTACATTATGAGCAAGCATGGGCTGAATTTTAATAAAAATTACAATAATGTAACCCAAGGTATGAAACATTTGCCATAAAAGTCATTATTTGGCGTGCGCTGTAAAAACTATTAATGATACCTAAAATAATTTACTACATGTTTATAGTACTCATCATTACACAGAAAAATGTCCGCGAGTAGAAACATTTAACTATTATTATAGTTAAGTCACAAAAACCGTTTTCTTTCAAATCAGTCAAAAGTACACACAAACATTAGTTGATGTTTACCCTAAACCCGAAAAGGGGTCATTGTACTCATCATTTTGAACAAATCAGCTTTTTCTATGGGACCAACCTTGAAATCGCGAAAAAACGTTCACCTAATCACGTTCCCTGTCCCAGAACAAAGGTTACAAATTTATTCATACGTCCAACTACAATTTCGTGATAATATGACAATAAATAAATAAGGGTTTACATTTATGCAAATACGAGCTGAAAACTCTTAAATTATTCAGGATAAAACGAAAAATCTTTGTGACTCCCTAAGAATAAGAATAATTTTTATTTAGCAAAAAGAAGAAATACAATGCTTGTTACTATAATATGATATTACATTATTTGTGCAAAATTTTTGTGAATAATGACCCCGATGATGCTAGGAAAATCCTGTGTTATAGGGGCCATCCATTCGTCCGCTTAGATTATTTAACAAAATTAGGGAAGCCAAAACGTGTAACAGTAGCAATAGTGTGTGAGTAAGCGCGTGTGATGTGGTGTAATGGGAAACGTGTATGAGTGTGTAATGTGTGTATGAGTGTGTAATGTGTGTATGAGTGTGTGATGTGTGTCGTGTGTGTGTAGAGAGGGAAGGTGATTTGGGGTGTCTGTGGGTGTGTAAGCGTTCGTCGGATACTAATAATTATCTATTTGCAAAGGGGTTTCATCAATGCTTCTGTTTCATCATAATCATGGATCTAAGGAGTCATGGACGTGTGAACTAAACATTAAAAAGGCTCGTATGAATTTTCTGTAGCCCTGTTATGTAACCATACGTCCATGATTTTGTATTCGCTCTTATTCATACGTCCAGTGAAATAAAAAGCATCAAATTTACTTTTGGAGTATGACTCCAACCAGAGTCATGGACGTATGTGTTCAGCACAAATGTGACTCCTTTGGAGTCATTAGACAGGGAACGTGTTAAATCGACAAAATGTATGGAACAGCAGATTTTTTTTTTAGATAATGTTGAGTACAATGACCCCTTTTCGGGTTTAGGGTAAACAAAAACGAATGTTGTATAGTTTAATGATAACCTGGATTAACATTATAATTTACTACTTTTAATCCCAGTAGTACGTTCCCGCAGAATACTTGCTGACATCCACGCGGGGGCAAAAGCTAGTCCTAGATATTTTGTATTAAAATTATGAAATACAAAATAAACACAGACAAAGTTGCGGGCAACAACTAGTTAATTTATTTAGCCCCACGTGTGACAATACTTAAATGTTCGCTCTACGCACCTTGAACAGACAACCTAAGTACCAACCTTATAACTGAATGGCCAATAGAAGATTTGACCAACATTTGTTGGAACTTTGAGACACATCACACGTTGGTTAATACTAATCGTTTTCGACCGTGAATTTTACAATAGCCTGATCTATTTTTGCAAACTTCGATACGAGAAAAGAAGCCCGACCTACATTAATTCCTCCACTATTTATTACTACGTCATTCACCCAACTATCAGTTCCAGAGCACGTGAATGAATCGCCAAGTAACACGAACAGACATCAGATCGTAGCGGAAGTCTCGGCTATTATTGAATAATGTTGAAAGAGAGAACATACCAATCATTCGCGAATTTTAACAGATTACGAGTCTTTAATGCACTGTGTTGATGTGAATGAAAATAATGGTATTCGAAATGGAATGACGCATTTGCTTACAATGAGATTTGCGTGCCATTGAGGAAATTATTTAGGACTAGCTGCGGCCCGCGGTTTCACTCGCATAAGTCTCAATCCCGTAGAAATATCGGGATAAAAAGTATCCTATGTCCTAACGTAGGTCATGGTCTATCCATGTGCCAAATTTCATTCACATCCGTTAAGCCGTTTTAGCGTGAAAGTGTAACAAACAAATATACACAAAAAACACCATCACATACACACACACACGCATCACATCACTTACACATCACAAACCACATCGCGCATCACGCATCACATCTTTTCTCTTCATTATATTTCTAGCTTTTGCCCGCGGCTTCGCTCGCGTTAATTTAGAATTTGACAATTAATTCGGGTTGTACTCCGCTTGTTGATTGGCGTTTGGCGGCAAAAAACTCATAAAACACTACTAAAGTTTATATACTTAATATTATAATTCAATCATGATTCGAAAGACCCGTGGCGCCATCTATTGATCATAAGAACGTTATTGTGGTTTTGCTCGGGAACAGTACTGTTTTTCGGAACGAAAGGTAACCTATGTCCGTTTCTGTACACCTGACAACGTAGGTATATGCAAAATTTCAGGATGATCGGTTCAGTGGTTTATGCGTGAAAAGGTAACAAACAAACTTACTTTCGCATTTATAATATTAGTTTGGATAGATTTATTATACAACGTGCCGCTTCAATGGCGACAGACTAGTGGGCAGTAATCATAAAAAAAATATAAGATATAATAATTATAAATAGATTTTTTTTAAATTTCACACAAAATAAATAATAAAGCTCTCTACTTCCTTCAATTCGCTTACTCCATGCACGTTATTCATTTTAATTTCATTGATACGATGTTATGATCTGATCCCCGGGAAATGACCTCTGCGCTACAGTTTTTTAAGTACAGGTTGCTCCAAGATGCTATTTTAGAAAATTGAAAATAAATAAATAAATCATAACGTTTAATGAAATTAAACTATCTTCTTATAACGTAACGCCGAAATCGTATAGGGGTACATACGTGTGTTAAATTAATGGCGCCATTAAAGCTTCACGCTGTATACAGGGTGTAAAAAGACACATCACAAAAGGGTCTTTTTACACCCGAGAGGAGTTCGTGGCTAAGTAAGCTTTTATTTGACTACTTAGTTGTAATACTATACAACATTATTTTTAGTAGGTATATGCGAAACCCGAAACACGGGTCTAGTATTTTTATGTAAAGAATCTATGTACAAAAATTTCATAACTGTATCATGAAAAATGGCAAAGTTATAAGGTCGTTATGTTACCGGGTTGTCCGTACAAAAACATGCTAACGGCGCCCGCGCCCCCGCGCCTCCAGGGTCGTCTTGCGCTCATTGACAATAATTTGGCAGTAGGTACCTAATCATACGGCGATTGTTTTGTAAGTAATTAAATGGTGATAACATTTTCCATCACACTTAAATATTTTTGGGGAAAAAAAACATGGTGTAAGCATTATTGAAATCGATTCAGTTCCTTATTCTGAACAAACTACTCGTATATTCAAGTTTCGCATATACCTACTAAAAATAATGTTGTATAGCAGCCTATGCATTTGTGGAACGCGTAGATAGTTAGATACTGTCCGATTGATCGATGACGATGACATATCTTTTATCTTTGTTTTGTAATTACAATATGTGTTTATAGCATTTATCTTTTCCAATTTGACATTATTTCGGTAGATAATCGAGTACTTCTGCGTATCTTGTTCTAATCTAAATATGAGTGTAGCTTCCAGCGATTGGTAAGCCTTTCCAATGTCATTGCTACAACCGATAGTAGGTTTTTTCCCGCCAAAATAAATGCCTTGGACAAGTTTTCTCTGCGACATTATTTCGGATATCAATATTTTGATTTCCAAAACAATCAAAATGACCCATTTGCCATTTCGTCGTAGTGCAATGAAAATCTCGTAAAGGAAAATTAATCGTTTTTATTTTTATTTATTGGTCATGTAGAAAACCTCGTCATGCATATTTAGAAAAAAAGGAAAAGATAAACTTTTATTTGCGGTAGTCAAAACGCAAAGAAAAAAAAAATATACTTATACACGAAAGAACAAGTTGAGGGAAAATATCGAACGAACAAACCTGCGTAGCTCTAAGACGCATAAAATGCCTTCTATTAATGAGATGAGAACTTATAGACATTTTCAGACACTTTTTATCTTTCTCTGTAAAATAACGTTTATTTCAATCACGAGGTTTTCACTGGGCGATGATTTGTGTCTGTGTGAGATAGATGGATCATCTTCAGATCATTTTCTGGACCATTTGAATACGTCCGAGCCATCTCACTCTTAATCTCTCTCAAACATTACTGCTCGCGGTCACGCGAGCAACCGAGACAGGCAGAAGCGCCATTGTCCTATCAAAATATATATTTGGGAACATAGATATTCTGTAATCCAATCGAAATAAATACACACTACCTTAAGAATAATGTTTGATTTACAAATTATTTTGGAATTACGTTTGTATGAACTACGCATGCTACGCCGGCCCCTTAAGGTAGTGCTACCTTTTTTTTTTTTTTGGGTGGGAAATTATCAAATAACTTCTCCCGCTCTGGGCTGAGCGGGAGAGGGCGTGTCAGACTTTTACTGACTAAAACCCACCCGTGTTCCTTCCGTGGCCTGTGTGCCAGGGCCACGATATCCCTTTCGGATAAACTCGCAACCCTGGCAGGCATTGGCCCTAACGGACCCCGTCAGTTGGTGCTGAGATCTCTTTGAGGCGTGAGATCTCTTTGAGGCGAGTGCTACCTTAATTATCTTAGTAATCTTTTGGAACTGTTTCATATTCTGCTCAACATTACTGTTTAAAAATCTGAAGTGTTAATTGTTTTTCTTTTCTGACCGTAGGTACACACGGCTACACATCAAGCTATACATTTCCAGTATAAGCTGATCTCGCATTGTAAAGGATTTCCGTACTGTGCGAGATCAGCGTTAACTGGAAATGTATAGCTTGATGTGTAGCCGTGTGTACCTATACTCGAATCTATCATCAAAATGTATAAACTATGTGTTGCGTGCATCTTCTGACCAGAAGTCGAAGTTTTGCACTATGTCCATTCATGGCTCAGTGAATGATGGCGATGCATGTACCTAGAGAAAAAAAAACGTTTTGATCGATTTGCTTGTTGAGAACATATATACATATATTTGTAATTATACAGCATTAGTTTTTGTTTATACTAAACCTCTTAAGGGGTCATTGTACTCATCATTATGAACAACTTTTACTATGAGACCAACCTTGAAATCGCGAAAAAAAAATCAGCTGTTCCCTACATTTAGGTAAGTTCGCTGAACTCGTCAAAATGTAGGGAACAGCTGATATTTTTTTCGCGATTTCAACTTTGGTCCCATAGTAAAAGTTGTTCATAATGATGAGTACACTGACCCCTTAAGAGGTTTAATATAAACAAAAACTAATGTAGTATATATTTCATAGTTTTGTATGGAAAATCCTTGGAAGGCCGTCACCTCGTTCTGCGAACCAGTAATGCTTGCGAAGGAGGAGGCGAAACACGTGAGGGTGAGGCAGGGTTTGCGCCCTCACGCTCCTAGTCGCCGCAGAAGACGCCCCGGGCGTCGCAAGCCGATTTCCGGCCACCGTAGGCGCGGGCCTGCTTACGGTGAGCGATGGATAGCTCGTCCGATAAGGACCAGGCCCGGGTCAACACGGTGGCACGTTGTGGTCCACGCGCGCCTCAAAGAGATGTCAGCACGAATTGACGGGGTCCATTACGGCCAATACCTGCCACGGTTGTGAGTTTGTCCGAAAGGCATATCGTGGCCCTGGCACACAGGCAAATGAAGGAACATGGGTGTGTTTATTCAGTAAGTCTGACACCCCCTCCCGCTCTACCCAGAGCAGGAGAAGTTATTTGATAATTTCACTACCAGAAAAAAATAAAGATGTGTCAGGCAATTATATCTGACGCTGATATTCTGCTGGATCCCTGCAGTGTCATAGGGACGTCGAGCAGACGAGATAAATGATGATGATAATGATGTCGACCATCCAACAGACTAGACGGCCTTTGGTGCTGTTGTGTCGTCCACTTTTAAGTTTTATAATGGCTTGTTTACCGTCTTATGTCCTAACCATATCATCCCATGTCAAACTATATCATAAATTATATGACTAAAAATAGAAGACTGATTTTAATCGATATGAAATCGATAATCATACTTATATAATTAATTGATATTTTATTTATTAAAGGACTGTAATTATATGCACTATAATGCATATTATGTATATGTAGTCCATTTAATTACTTTGAGTTAATTATCTAATGCAAAGGTTTTATTTTTGCAATTGTGTCATTGATAATCTCACGAAAACTACCTGTCTCACGCTTCCAGATTAAGAATTGAGGTGATTTCTCATATTCTAAGTTATAAAAATATGACTAATTATTAAAAACATATCTCAACGTATTACCTTAGAGAAATGTTCTAAGCTAATTACATTTGGGCTCACCGTTTTCCATCTCCTTTCAGTTTTGTAATGTCTATCTATGACATTGTTGTGAATTGACCGCTGAAGCTCCTTAAACAAAATATACACTGTGTGCTGAAGTTTGGAAGTTCGAAACTAGCTTGCTACATTATAGTAATCTGTGTTCGACACCTCGCGCTCATTCAACAAAGCTATTAATATAAGAAATAAGCTTACATACATAAACTCACGCCGTCTTTCCATGGGGGTAGGCAGAAACTATAGAACGCCACTTGCTACGCTCCTTACATACTCCTTTTGCTTCGCCTACGTTCATACATTTAGTCATACACGCACGCCGGTTGCGAGTACTACGCACCTGACCTTTCTGAAGAACATCACCAATTTGGTCACTATATGTCCTTCTATGGCGTCCCCTCCCGGCGTTTCCACTCACCTCTGCTTTATACAATAAATACCTTTTGTTAGTCGCCTTTCACTCATCCTCTCCACATGACCAAACCATCTAAGCATACTCTTTTCAATCGTTGTCACTACATCTTCTTTTAAACTGCACCGTTGCCTTATCACCTCATTTTTCAGCCTATCATTCATAGTCACGCCAGACATGCTTCGCAAGGAACACATTTCCACAGCATTTATTCTACTTTCATGTTCTTTTGCCACACCCAACATTCACTTCCGTATATCAGCGTAGGCACCAGCACACCATTGTGAACAGCCAGTCGAGCCTTTTTGGGCATCGACTGATTGGTCACAATCGCATGTATAGCACCATTCACTTTATTCTCGCATTTACTCTACTTTCCACATCTTCATCATTCTTTCCATCTCTTGTAAACTGACTCCCCAAATATATAAACTCACTTACTTGCTCCACACTCTTATCATTTATTTTCACATGACACACCGACACATCTTTATCTCTTTCAAACACCATGACCTTCGTCTTAAGAAATAAGCTTATTAATGAAATATTTCCGTTGTTACAGGAGGCGTTGCGAATGGATATTCCTTGGAGGTGTGGAGTTTGACTGAAACTAGCGACTGTCAGTCACCAAGTTCACTATCATACTTACCAATGTGCTATGAATACAACATTGCTGGGGTGAGTCAGTTGTATGCCGTTGTTTTTTTTTTTTATGAGAATAGAAATACGTTAGAATATAGTGACGATGGAAGAAGCAGTAGGTCGGAATGAATCATTTCATTAAGTAATACAATTTCCTTGAATGCAGTTTTTTTAAAACTAATATTGAGATGATTTTATTAAAAGCATCATCGTTAAAGGATTGGGGATAAGATCGTTGAGACAAGATTGGCAGACTGAGTTAGCTTTTGTCTACCTCCCACGTCTCACATACCTCAGGCGGTGACTAGCAGTCGCGCGTGGACTATACAACGTTTACCAACAGCGTCCCCAAAAGATCCTTGCAACAGTGTAGTTATTATGGCTAGAATGGGGGTTAATACTAATTGGAAAAGATGTCACAACTTTTGGTCAGATACTTAGTCCAAAAATAAACAGAGGCAGAGATCTAGTTTACTAATTACGATTCGTTTCAGTTATAAAGACATACTATACAGAGAATTTGAGATTTCCGTCACAGTCTGCCTAAGACGCAGATATATGCCAGTGACATTAAGTGTTGCATGTTCTGTACTGAGGTCACGCAACGCGTCGTACGTTCAGCCAGTAGTAGGACTCGCCCATCAAGGAGCGCTGTCCCCAATTTGACGCATTATTAATTTATTATACACAAAACAAAAGGTATTTTAATAAAACGCGTATACTAAAAGATCAATAATTAAATTATCTTTAAATTGGTGAAGGTTTTAGAAAAATACGCTTGGTAAATTTTGCGCCATTCACACGTTTTTTATCCGCGTTAGACATAACTTTACAAATTAATTTCACTATGTAATATAAACATAATATAGAATATTCACATATTAAGTTATTGAGAAAATGCTCTAATTTATCGTATATTTTTTTCAAATCATTAACACTACTGGTTTAGACGTGATCTTCAGTATAAAATCATTAAAAGTCGATTATCGTCCCCTTAACTTTAACCGAATGCAAGCCTGTTAATCGTCAGTACAGTGGTGATTAAAGCTCTGGCCACACTAACGTGAACGCGCGGGATGCGGGACGTAACCGGGCGCTTTGATTATTTTAATTATCAGGAAGTTACGCGACTATTCGTGACAGTTTGAACACCTCTATACAAGTTAGTTGACAATCGGCACGAGCGAAATTGGTCCCACATCCCGTGCGGGATTCCTTTCAGTTTTGCCAGGGTTATAACAAATTAATAGTATTTATTCAATAATAACTCCGTCTGCTAATCTTGTCAATCGCGCCCTCCCCCGTCTCACTGCTCACATACCTCAGGCGGTGACTAGCAGTCGCGTGCAGACTATACCTCGTATTAGAAAACAAGATGGCGACGTTAGTTCCGATTTTGGCCACGCGCCCAAAGATCCTTGTACCAGTGCAGTTGATGTGACGGTGACTGGAACTAGTGACTAGTACTACTGTGATGACGATAGACTTATAGATTTATTTATTTATTTAAAAAAACACTCAAAAAGTTACTTACTGAAGTGCTATTCGCCGACAGCGTCCATAATTGTGTCTTTAATTTTAAGCCTACCACCTGTTTTACTAACATTATGGAATGCAATAAAGAATTGTAAATTGTGATTATAACATTGTTGATTTTTTGAATGATACATTTTGAATTTAATTCTTTTTCTTTTTTCTTTTATTAAAAACTTTGCCCCACACTAGGAATTTCTTTCTCCTGTATCGTGGGGTGCCTTTACAAACATTTAAACTCACATACACAAACAGCCAGACCCGGAACAAATACTTGTAGGTCTTACAAATATTTGTTCCGTGCGGGAATCGAACCCGCGACACGCAGCGCAGCAGTCAATCGCTTAAACACTGCGCCAACCGTGTCGTTAAAAAGTTAATTGTTGATTTAATTTTAGTATATTACATTGACATATTTACTTTGTACTGACTCTGATTGTAAATTGAATTATTGACTACCTATATTTTGCACTAACTTTAATTTTATAAATGAAACTGCCAGTAATAATTAATTTATAATTACGAACTTAATTTTAAAATTATAACCTTTTGTACGCCTAATGAGGCAAAACATGTTGGTCCGGTAAAGCTATGTCTCCCTCTCCATCTATATGTGCATAATCATGTATCATGTTACACATGTTTGAACAAATAAATTTATCTTATCTTATAGAGAAGTATAGGGACGAAGAAGACCATGCTGCGCTGATTTCATTCTAGTACATATTTTGTGTCTGCCCCACAGAACGTGACGTGGTCGTTGATACCTGCACTCTCGAGCACCGTAGCTGAGACTTGCGCTATTCGCCCCGGATGCGCGTACAACGTCAAACTGATGTCGCATCCCTGGGACGGACACACCACCGCCAATTTACTTGTAGAACTTGATGGTGAGTTGGTATAACAACCTCAGGTTCTGTAAGCTTGTTTGGTAAACCTGCTGGAAAATATTGATTGAATAAAACAATAAAATCATCAACTACAATAAGTACAGTGAGCCTCAAAACGACGTACAGTCAGCATCAAAAGTTGATGACTATATTTTTATATTTTCAAAATCGCTGTACACCGTATTATACCGGGTGATATAATGTACAGTGATTTTGAAAATTTGAATGTTGTCATCGACTTTTGATGCTGACCGTTCCTATACATTGATTGTCTATAATTTGTGTTGGATAATTCTGGGTAGCTGCGACAGCGATATCGCTTGTATCTGAATAGGCCTTAAGTCTTTAGTCGGCGGCAACGTGTGACGTATACCGTAGCTACCCTTATACTAAACAGGATTAAGTACTTATAAAGATGAAAATAAGGGAAACTGAAAATTCGACTGATCACCTCAAACGTGTCACACGCTTAATAAAAGCGGGTGGTACACACGGCTACATAACAAGCTATACATTTCCAGTACAAGCTGATCTCGTATTGTATAGGATTTCCGTACAATGAGAGGTCAGCATAAACTGGAAATGTATAGCTTGATATGTAGCCGTGTGTACCTGTACCAGAATTTTCCTAAGGAGCGTAATATTTTGTTTCAGAATGTGTCGCAGGCGTATGCTCATGCGCACACTCACCCCGCCTCCCCGCGCCGGTGGTTTCTGCGCAATCTGTCACCATTAAAGGCGAGATGTATTCCAACATTAGCTGGACTCTGCCTACACCCAGCTACCCGCAGAGACTGCCCTCTGCTAAGCTGGGCAAGCGAAGCTATATTGTGAGGTTAGTACCTATTAGTTAAATAAACGGCACGTGTGGCGCAGTGGTTAAGCGATTGACTGCTGCGCTGCGTGTCACGGGTTCGATTCCCGCACGGAACAAATATTTGTATGACCTACTTACATGGTCGTTGTTACGGGACTGATTATTTGTAATCTTTTATATTTTGTATTATATTTAAATATTTTTATTTTGTTCTCACTTATAGAAGCGATATGAATAATGTACCCAGGATTTTGTAATATCTTGATTTAAAAGAGTTTCCTTGAAGTCTCTTGCCTGGCCTGTTCTTCTCCATAGAGATCTACGTTTTGGAATGGGCAAATAGCTTCAACTTTCTAACTAACTGACCGACTCTTTGACAATTCAAAAGTGCCTGTAATTGGTCTAATTGAAATAAATGCTTTGAGTTTGAGTTTGTGTATGTGAATTTAAATGTTTGTAAACGCACCCACAATACAGGAAAAAATCCTAGTGTGGGGCAACGTTTTTAAAAAACCAAACCAAAACGAAAAAACCAAACCAAATACGAACAATAAAAAAAATAAAAAATAAGAATTATTGGACGTCCTAATATCAGTATTGTGTCTAATTATAGTGTATTTTGAACCTTCAAAATTCGTGAAACCTAAGATATCTTTCGCACCTGGGCAGTGAGGCCGAGAGCTACAAACGTTACTTAGCTATTAACCTAGTGCAAGACAGAGACGAAAACATGTCGAAGCCAAAACGCGTCCTAAGCGCTGTTTATAAATCTCGGCCTTAAGGCGACGATAACACACTTTTAATGATTTTATACTGAAGATCACGTCTAAACGAGTAGTGTTAATGATTTGAATAAAATATATGTTAAATTAGAGCATTTTCTCAATATTTTAATATGTGAATATTTTAGAATATGTATTACATAGTGAAATTAATTTGTAAAATTATGTGTGACGCGGATACAAAACTGAGAATGGCGCAAAATCTACCAAGCGTATTTTTCTGAAACCTTCACCAATTTAAAGATAATTTAATTATTGATATTTTAGTATACGCGTTTTATTAAAATACGTTTTTTTTGTGTATAATAAATTAATAATGCGTCAAATTGGGGACAGCGCTCCTTGATGGGCGAGTTCTATTACTGGCTGTACGTACGACGCGTTGCGTGAGCTCAGTACAGAACACGCCAGCTAACCACTCAAGGTCACTGGCATATATCTGAGTCTTAAATAGTCGCGTTACCGCCATACTGGCTATTGACGGTTCTGCTGGTGACGCGTGCCGCTCGTGTGTACGACCACTTTACTATAATACCTTTACCCCGGCATGTGCGAATACGAGGCAAAAAGAAAAGCACATTTACTCAATTGAATTATTTATCTATACGTCAGGCATTAATACGACGTGGATATTATTATCTTGAAAAAAAAATCCTTTTTTTGTCTTCAAACGTTTTTACGTAAAAAAAATAAGGGTGACATCTGCTTGTTTTCCCACGTACGATACGATCCATCTAATCGAGGAAAATGGATTGGTATTCCTGAGATATTTCACTTTTGTATCTGAGGTAAAAGGAAAAATGTGTCGTGAGTAAGATAAAGAGCCTTTTTTGTCACTTCCAAGTGACCGGAGGGCTTAGACAAAGTGACATTTTATCAGCAATAATTTATTTTTCTTTATTTTAATTTATTTTTAATATGTTAAATTTATTTTATTTAATTCATATTTATTTTTTCCGTTGTGTTCCGTGTGGTGCTGGACGTAAAGAATAGCACCATTCTATTTCTTCCCGTGGGTGTCGTAAAAGCCGACTAAGGGACTTACTAGAGAATGGGCAGCAGCTTTCTCTATGCATTTTAACACCATACTGCGATCGCCAACCCGCCTGTCAAGCGTAGCGATTGTAGCAACCTCCGCCCTACCTTTCGGGGAGGCCTATGTCCAGCAGTGGACGTCTTTAGTATGAAATGATGATGACGATATTAATTTTTTCAGCATTAAGTTCATCATACATGTCAAAAATGTATTAGACTGATAGAAGCTTTTCAGCAGCTAATACAGATAAGCTTCTGCCAATCCTGTTAATTAAAAGTCGTTGTAGAAATACCTAGGAAACGCTTTGAAAGCGATTCCCACTTATCAAATCAAAATCAAAAATATTTTTATTTCACATAAGCCTACATGGGCACTTATGAAACGTCAGAAGCTAGGTGCACGGTTCCAATTGGTCGTTTCCTATGGAGAAGAGCCGGCAAGAAACTCCACGGTCACTCTTTTAAAAAAATAAAATTGGCTTTTACAATGTTTTCAAATTACAGTGTTAATAGGTATGAGAGGACACCGTAGGCCCATCAAAAGTACCAGGTACTTAATAAAATAGAAAATGGTCTACAGATCTACAGTCTAATAAGCCTACAACGTCCTCACATTGACAAAAAAAAACAATATAAAATATGATTAACATAACACTTACTTGTCTGAACCCTCAGTACGTTTAGCACAAGAACCGTAGAGAAGCGTTTTGTCGATGGAAGAGTAGACAAATATGAGCTTTCCGCGTAGACAATAGGACATTTTCGGTTGACATGAGATTTCTATTCTACAGTTATAGAGTAGAATATCTGCCAATTTTTTTAAAATAGTTGTGTATTTTTGAGACACCTTGTACTTTATCCAGTGTCATCAGATCAACTTCTCTTAGTATAATCTCACAATCAAGGCAGGTCTTCTCGAATAAAGGCTCGTGAAGACTGGGGTGATATCGAGAGCGTGACCGGCAGCGCGACACTTTCCATGATGTAGTAGGTCCTATAGTTTCTTAATCCTCATAAGAAACAGGATCGATTTGCATCAAAAAACGCTTTTGTAAAAGCTGCTCATTTTCTTGCTGACTACTTATATTTTTTTTTTATCTGTGAATGCAGATCAAAATGTCTCAAAAAGTTAAGTAGTCTCCTCAGATAATTTTCCTTTGCCCTTACTGCCCTATCTCAAATATCCACCCAGTATACATAAACATTATTTAAGATTCCTTAAACAAATAGTAAATAACTTATTAGAATGATAAAAGGTTTCTCACACGCGACGCGACACAAAGGCCCCGCCTGTCGCGCGACGAGCGGTGCCTTTGTGTCGCGTCGCGAGTCGCGCTGGTCTGTAGAAGGCTTTAAATTAAGAAAAACAGAGGGCCTAGACAAATGGCATTCACTTCGCAACGATTTTATTTCTACAATCGCTATTGTTATTTCACTTCTTGACAAGCTTTATCGCTAGTTTTCGATTCCAAATTCCTTCATACGAATCGAAAACTAGCGATAACGCTTGTCAAAAACTGCCACTTGGCTATGCATCTCTATGGAAGTTATCGTTCGAGCTGTCGATTCGTTTCATGGAATCGAATGATCATAACATTGTCTGGCTAATTTATATTCGTTGACCTATGATCACGTGACATTTCGATAGCTTATGTCAACCCCATACATTTTGTGTCTTTTCTACTAGCGTTATCGCTAATCGAATGTTACTTTGTCTAGGCTGTTTTTCTTTGCCCTCAGTTTGCTTAGCTTACAACTTTTCTGCATCTTACACACATACATATTTTTCAAATATATTATGTTCTATTACTTCTGCAATAAAACGTTCCATCAAATCATCTTAAAAAACTATCGTATTTTCTTCCACAGTCTCGGCAAGCAAATGGTGACAGACGCCATTTCGACTCCGTGGTTTGCCAACATCATGACCCATGACGTCGATGCTGATGGGTTTGTCTCCGAAGGCGATACCGTCCGTTCGATACTCTTCCCAATTTCACGACAAATGGAGCTCAAAGTAAAGCTGTTAGCTAGAGTCAAATTGGTTGATGAAAGAGGGTGCGTTGCACCTGCAGGAAATGCAACGGTTTTTGGTTAGTATTCAACATTTTTAAGGGTCCGTATGTCCGAATGAAAAAACGAAACGCTTATAGGATCATCCGTCTGTCTGATCGTCTGTCACAGCCAATTTGCTCCGAATCGAATACTGGACGTGGGACTTTTTTATTTTTAATTCGAACATAAATGTAGGGAACAGCTGGTTTTTTTCGCGATTTCAGTTTTGGTCCCATAGTAAAAGTTGTTCATAATGATGAGTACAATGACCCCTTAAGAAATTATTGACGTTTAAAAAATAACCCTTTATAAAAGAATTTTGAATAAGGTGTCACTTTTGGGGGCAAATTAGAAAATTAACAAATATTTTTGCAAACTGTACCGTGTGCCATATCAAATATAAGGCCTTGTTGTAAGGATTTTAGTTAAATATTTTTCTATAATTTTAAAGTTATTTATGAAAATATATATCTCCAAAACCACCGAGCCAAAAATTTTGAAACAAAAAACGGAAAGTAGTTCTTCATAGGATTACAGAAAAACCTATAAGAAGTCTATGGTCTTAAAATAACATGTTAAATCTCTTAATATTGTGCGTACAAACTTACATTTGTAATGTATCAGATAACTTATTTTTCAACTACAATGTTAAATTTGTTCTTGGGATAAATTCAGACCAACTGCGGAACCCTTAATACTCTCTCAGTGAAAACTTAAGTATCATTGCACCTGATGCTTAAGTCGCTAGGGATTTAAAGGTCACTCCAAGTTTTTCAGCAGAATTTTCACTGTAAATAAATCAGGTGATGTAGAATCTCATATGTATAAACGCTTGATATGGTTAACTTAACATTCTCTCTATCCACGGCAGAGGTCTACCTACCCGTGCTGGTGTGCATGTGCAACTCGAACACATGTCGTATGTTCCAAGAACTGTACAGCGGGCTAATTGCGTACCACAATATGTAGGAATCGGTTTCAATTTCACAGTTCAACAACATTCATTGCGGTATTTACGTTGTTGAGCAGACAATTTTTTTTAACATTATGAAGCAATGGATTAGCAAAATCATTCCGATTCTGATTCAAACTGTGTTACGCAATTAGGGTGCTGGTCTATTTCAATACACAATAATTATTATCCAAAAAAATTGTAATATGAATGCTGTCGTTAATCTTGACAAGTTAAGGCGACGATAACCGACTTTTAATGATTTTATACTGAAGATCACGTCTAAACGAGTAGTGCTAATGATTTGAAAAAAAATATGTTAAATTAGAGCATTTTCTCAATAACTTAATATGTGAATATTTTTGATTATGTTTATATTGCATAGTGAAATTAATTTGTAAAGTTATGTCTAACGCGGATAAAAAACTGAAAATGGCGCATAATCTACCAAGCGTATTTTTCTGAAACCTTCACCAATTTAAAGATAATTTAATTACTGATCTTTTAATATACGCGTTTTATTAAAATACCTTTTGGTTTGTGTATAATAAATTAATAATGCGTCAAATCGGGGACAGCGCTCCTTGATGGGCGAGTCCTATTACTGGCTGAACGTACAACGCGTTGCATGAGCTCAGTACAGAACACGCAAGCTAACCACTCAAGGTCACTGGCATACATCTCCGTCTTAATTTTATTTTATTTCTTTAAATTTAGTAATTAATTTTCTCTATTTTATTTTTATCCTGATTAAACCTAGTTTTATATGCATGCTAAGGTGCATGCAGTGGTCTCCTGTAATTGAATTGAAGGAGCACACGTAAAATAACCTTTTCTATTATTGATTTGTTGGAGATCCTAAATAAATAAATAAATAAATACACGCTCCGCGGCTCCGGTAAACATGCGCAAGCACACCTGCACCGTAGACACTAAACCGTAATATCTATGGCCGCCATTAGAGACTGCCTGACTTCAAGTACTGGGTTTTATTGGTGAAATTCAGACTCAGACTTGCAGTAACCAGCGATGTGTAATGTTCAAGACATATGAAACTGAATGCGATCAGCACATGTCATCTAAACTGGGTTCAAGAGCTGTCAGTGTCAATATTTCACAGCGATGATGACACTGACAGCCTGCTCTTGAACGCGGTTTAAATATGCTGATCATGTTCAGTTTCATTGGTCCAATTAAGCACGTAGGGCTAATTTCACAAATGAAACTGAACGCGATCAGCACATCTAAACCGAGTTCAAGAGCTGTCAGTGTCAATATTCCAAAGAAAATAATGACACTGACAGCTCTTAAACGTGGTTTATGTGCTGATCGCGTTCAGTTTCATTGGTCAAATTAAGCACTAAATGTTTCAAAATGAATAGCAGATAGTAACCTAGTTTACTTATTACTTAATTTGACTTTCTTGCAGATCCTGAGGAACTTTCTAAGAGCAAATTTTCATTTGGAGTTTACGTAAGTTGACATATTAAATTAATAAACGCTAAAAATAAAGAAGCTAATAGGTATTCGTTTGTGTCATCATTTCAGCCGAAAGACGTCCACTGCTGGACATAGGCCTCCCCCAAATGGGGGGGTTTGCCATAATCGCCACGCTTGGCAGTCGGGTTGGCGATCGCAGTATGGTGTTAAAATGCATAGAGAACGCTGCTGCACGGGAAGAAATGGGGTAATTAATTATTCGTTTGTGTAATATCTGAAAAATAACGATAACTTTATTTTATTACCATTCAGAGACAGAAATAAAATAAAACATAATGGCTGTCATCCCACACACACTAATTCAATCAAAGAAACTTGTTCATTCAATTTGTTCGGACAAGAGGTCTTAATGTGGGTCCGTATAGTTCTTAACAAAGAGTAAAGGACGACTGAAGGGCTAATGTCAAGATGAAGGTCAGGAACCCCCCTTGCCGTCGTCTAATAACAGGCCTACCGTCCGTTTAAGGAAAAAGTGTCATGGTGCTCCGCTAAAAACTGTCATGGTGCCCAGCTAAAAAGTGTCATGGTGCGCCGCTAAAAAGTGTCATGGTTCCCAGCTAAAAACTGTCATGGTGCCCAGCTAAAAAGTGTCATGGTGCCCAGCTAAAAAGTGTCATGATGCCCCGCTAAAAACTGTCATGATGCCCCGCTAAAAAGTGTCATGGTGCCCCGCTAAAAAGTGTCATGCAGCTAAATTTAAATGTTATTACGTTTTCTGTAATTTGCAGGTCAGTGTTAGGTTGTAAGTTGATACATATATTAACCGGGACCGCGGCATATGACCTGAAAAATGTAAGAAAATTTGAATTTCGCGGGCTTTTCCAGAGCATCCCCCTTAACTGAAACGGTCCCTGAGGTAGATGCGCGATGCGGGAGGGATGTTGACGCCCGTCAGCGCGCGAATGACAGCTCTCACGAGTCGCGACACGTCACCGTGCCCTTCCGATCGCGCAGCCACCTCAGGAACTGTCTCAGTTAATTAAGCATATAGCAAATAAAATTTTATCGATTGATGTTTCGGTTATTCGAAATGCCAATTTTGTTATTATCATACACCTGCTTGTACTTCAGCTTTGTAACTCAGTTTGCTTGCACCCTTATGTACTCCTCAGTCACTTTGTCCATTTTTAACCCTTTGCTCATCAAGGGTAGCAAAATAAAATGATAAGTCAAGATCCTAGCGTCAGTGTGATCTCGTACAGTGGGGCGCCATTCCAGTATACTTATCGGCACGGCTCTTCAGATTATCAGAGCATACCTACATAGCAACTGTCATTATTTATCCCATCCTTATCTGAATTTCCATTCTTCAGAACAGTCAACTCAGCCGAACAGTCCACCTTTTCCATCCATTTTGTCCCAGCTGTCTTTGTTATGTCCCTGCATACTTATAGCAATGTATTATTTCCACCAGGCAATACTAGGAGCTCTAATCGGCGCCTGGGCAATGGGTGCGGTCTTCGTGCTAAGCGCGCGCGTTGTCAAGCGCGTGTTGAAGTCATTCCGCCCCGCCCCCGTATCGGCTCCGCTTGAGCCACTAAGGCGTCGCCCGGCGTGGTTCCCACTGCAGCTGCGTACGTGAGTAGTAGAATAATAAAATTAATTTGGCAAAAAAAAAATGAGACCGGTCTTAAGAGTGTTGTTCTCAAGGGTTAATGTTTTTTTCATTATAGATTTGGTAAAGTTGCGAATAGGGTTGTTCTAAGGGTTGTTAATGTGTTTCTATAACATTTTTCGGTTCTGAATTTGTTTTGATTTTTGCTGCGATTTCGTTTAGTGAATTGTGTAGAATCAATATGGTAAAGTAATAAGAAGTTATTGATATAATTATATCTATGGATGCAGTTAACCCCGGCTGCATTCGATAAAATTACATTCACCTTTATGGAGCAACTTATTGCTATATTTCCTGAAATTGCTCTAAAAAATGCTCGTGTATATACTGGGCACATTAATATATTATCTTAAGTGCATTAATAGTAGATTGTTGCACCGAGCGCAAAGTGAGTTATTAATGCTCGATTATTATGTTGGTGCCCGAGCGTGGGCGAGGGCACTAAATTAGCACGATTGCATTGATTATTCAGCAAGGTGCGTAATCTACTTTTCTTTCAACTACCAATCTTCCTACCGGGATAAAACATACCCACTCAAAATAAAAACTCAAGTTTATGAAAACAAAGTTTTTCACCAAGTCGGTTTTATTCAGCCGATTTTTATTTTCAGCCAGTATCTTTTTGACCTAATGGGAGACACCTCTGTGGTAAATTTATATCTAAATAAAAAATATAAACAGTGCAGAAATGTTGTACGAAATCTCATTGTTGCTGTAAACAGTGCAACAATGAGATTTAATACAACATTTCTGCACTGTTTTGGTTCTAAGGAAAAAATACGTGCTTTGTGATCGGTTTTGTAGTGATTAATGATAACATTACTACGTAGTTGAAAGAAAAAAAAAAACAACTGTTAAGATTCGAACTTAAGTTTGCAAAGCAGTCGCCGAACCGCTAGGCTATTTACTTTGTTGTAAAAATGACTAAAATAGCCGTTCTGAAATATTTCATAATTGACTGCTTAGCTCCGTATAGGTATGATAATCATTTAAAAGTTTAAATCTGTAACTATCTGCTATATTCGATCCATATTCATCATGTTTTCTTGATTTAAGTTTAGTTTAAGGTCTTAGGTTGAGTTTAATTAGGTAAGTTAGTACCAAATAATAATATTATGATGGATGAAATACCTAATAAACAGGATATTTGGAAAGAACGGAGCTTATGAATTCTGAAGGCGATTCAGATAACATTATTTGCTCAAACATGATTGTGTGTACATACAATTATAAATTATTTGCATGAAAGGTGTTATAAGTACTGACATGGAGTTGTGCCAACATATTTACCATAAATTGTCATGGTGTGCAAATATTATTACAAGTTTAGAATTTAAAAAATATAATAAGTAACTGTCATTAACATTGACAATGCTGATAAATAAATAAACAAAGTATATTAAATTGATTGATAATTATCGATCAATACCATAGTAATTTGAAATGTGATTTACCTATGTTGGTGTGTAAAAAGTTTATATTTTCCTTTTATTTTGCATTATATACATGTTATACAGTCCACTCCTTTCATTTTGCTCCATTACGACCTATCATCGCGATTACTTAAATATTTATTCTTATTGATCAAAACGATAAGAAAATTACAATAATTATGTAATAAGTATTTATGTAGGTTATCATAATTATGCCATGAAAACTATGATGTTTGAGGAGAGATGCGTCCCCCTCACATATTTTATTTTCTAAACCTCTGTGTGATTTGCCTCTTGGTACACATACATTATATCTTAACCTTGGTCTCCAAGGCACTGGACTAGTAAACTATTAAAACAACCTTATTACCCTGAGCAACTATGTAGCAAGTGCCTAATAAAATATTAATAGCAATTCACATCGGTGCCCGAATGTTTCGACAAAGCCTGCAGGCGTTTGGTAGGAACGCTTTCTATATTATAATAAGTTTAAGGGTAACTTGATTTGAAAACGTAAAGGCTCAATTTTGGAGCCCAAATATAAACTGTTTATGTTTTACAAAGGGTTACATTACTTAATAATTGACTGTTGAAGGTTTTTAGCTAAATATGTGTAAAACTTAAGAAACCATTGTCTTCGGCTAACGCTTAAATTTTAAATTTTGCATGCATAACTGATTTTACATGTTAATTTACAGAAATTAGTGCGATTTTGGTGCGATAAATAAAATTATACCCAATAGATTAAAATCCCAATTAAAAGACACTAAATACATGCCACTCAGTCCATAATACCTACTGAAAATCAAGCAATTTATTTTAGGTTTTCCGTTTGTTAATTTTCCGTATCGTTAAAAACACTCGCTTTTTTCAAAGCTTACACGTGCGTGCGGATACAACTCAAGTTGGAAGATTACAAGCAGGCTTATGTATTACGAAGGTAAAAAAAAAACATTGTAGGTAGGTACTTAGTGCTTGACTACGCTTCAGGAGATAATTCCTTTTTATGGGTACCAAGTTCTGTTTGATAGAACTATTGAATCAATATCTTAATAGAAACAAAAAAAAGACAGAAAAGTATTTTATTTGGGATAAAAATCGAGCATTTAAAACGAACAAAATTTAAATTAACAATAAAAACAATTTCCCAACCAAATATTTTTTTTTGGTTTGGAAATTATCTACTTAATAACTATATAAATAGCTTATATATGTGATGACCTGAATAACGAGGTTAACTCATATCCGGCAAACCCTTCATGGACCAAACATTTTTGGCTGGTTTCTGCGGTAATGCAGTAGTAGTAATGGATCGGCTGATCTCTCTAAATAATTATTACCTATTCAAACGTAGGTAACCGAGGCCAAATTATATATTTCTTCGTACCTGCAAATAACTTATTTGAACAAACAGAACTAATTTAAAAGTAAAGTTTACCCTAACAAGCAGCTGTCAAAACTACGAAACAGATTTAATGGGGTTTGCCGAACAAAATAATAGATGGCGATAAGTCTGAATACCGCCCACTCTGTTACCTTTTAGTTTCAAACGTGAATTTGTTATAAATATTGATCGAACATTACCGGTAACTTTTAATGTGGAAGTTTCGGGGTTTCCAAGTTTTAGTATAATATTTTATTGTATAATTATTTTTAGATGAAATGAGATCTCAATATTCATTGCGGAGAACATCAACAATGTTAAACATTTACAACAAACAAAAGTAGAATTTTTCATGGACTTTACGGAGCATGGACAGTAATCGTTAAGGAATGGTACATAAACCGGTATTCATATACTACAAATCTACAGATATTAATGCAGGTATTTTTCCTGGTGCATTGAAGAAGTCTATAGTGAAACCGCTATATAAGAAAGATAATCACGAATTCATGATAAATTACAGACCGATCGCGCTTATACCAGTTTTGTCTAAGGTGTTCGAAAAATATATACGTATATGGTGAAATTAATAACTATTTAGAAAAATATAGTATATTAAGTGACGAACAAAAGGGATTCCGTAAAAATAAAAGTATAAATTTGGCTATTTATGACTTTTTACATAATGTCATGCTAAACGTAGATAAGAGAACACCAGTCTGTGCCATATTCTGCGACATGACACAGGCCTTTGACTGCGTCCAATAAAATTCCCTGGCAGAGAAACTTGAAGCCTATGGTGTTATAGGCAACGTTTTAGAATTAATTAAATCATATCTTCATAACCGCAAACAAGACAAGTTACAGAAATCAGGGCAATAAATAAAAAAAGTAAACGTGAAGAAACTTCAAGAAGTGGAAGGAACGTGAAGTTATGTACGGAGTACCTCAAGACAGTGTATTGGGGCTTCCGTTGTTCACCCTGTATATAAATGACTTGCCTAACGTTACTGAACAACCAATGCCACTTTATGCCGACGATTGCACTATTACAATAGCTTGTAATGACATAAACAAGTATGAACATGACATTAATAATTCACTAATATCTATTATAAATTGGTTAAATGATAATAATTTAATAATTAATTTAAAAAAGACTAACGTAATGCACTTCAGACAACGTACACAAACAATCAACAATCTTAATATTCAATTTGATAATATAAATATCCGTGAAGCTGACACAATAAAATTTCTGGGACTAATAATAGATTCTAGATTGAATTGGAAACCTCAAATAGAGGCACTTAGTAAAAAATTGAGTAGTGCAGCCTACACTCTGAAACAGCTTGCTGTGGTTCTCAATACAGATGCGCTAATTACTGCTTACTATGGTTTAGCCGAATCAATTCTTAGATATGGAGTCATCTTTTGGGGGAATAGCACGGACAATGAAATAGCGTTTCGGGCACAGAAAAGGTGCATTAGATCGATGTTTAGACTGCAAACAACGGACAGCTGTAAATCTTATTTTATAGAACGTTAGATATTGACATTGCCCTCGTTATATATCCTGGAAACAGTAATGTTCATTAAATCAAATAGTCATTTAATTCAGCTTTTGTCTGATGCTGTCCCTAGAAATAGACGTGATAACTTCAAACTTTGTGGTCAAGGCGCTAAAACCGCTCTTATGCGTAAGAGCATTTTTTGCGTGGGTCCGGCCATCTTTAATAAATTGCCCAAATCATGGAGATCATTAAATATATCTGCTCTTAAAAGTAAATTGAAGAGTTTACTAACTGAAAGAGCATATTACAGTATAGCAGATTTTATGAAAGAGGACAATTTTTCTTTGTTTTTGAGATGACGATGTTGATTTTTGTGAAATAATTGTAATTTGTAATTTTGTATGATAGTAATTCATAAATTTTTATTGACTAATTTATTTAATGACTACTTTGACATTTAATTTTATGTAAAAAATATGCTTGCTGAATTGTAATGATACCAAATCTTTAATTAATAATGATGATTTAATAAGTACCTACATAATTTCTATAATTTAATTTTTGATGTATATTATCACGGTTTGTGCACCATCTTTTCCTACCAATTTCTACGCCACGATAGGCGGCTGAACATGTTAGAACTTTTCTGTATCTTTTATTATCTTGCATGCAATGTATTTATCATGTACACCATGTTTAAACAAATAAAATTTTACTTACTTAAGAATACAACGTTCTCACATTCTCAAAATATATTAAAAATAATAAAAATATCATTAAAATTATAAAAATCTATTTAAAATAATTGATGGTATGTTCATCGTGATTTTGTTTGGCGACCGAAGAGTTGCAGCCCAGGGTTTTGACATAATTCTAGCACCAACACATACATAACTTAGTCACATAAGGAGAAAGCTTTATCAACGCTTTAATTTCTTAGTAGCTTATCGTACATCGAGATGTACGATAAGCCACTAAGAATGTTAAGCTAAGGAAATTACCAACAAGTAGGTATTGCTAGCTCCAATACCTACTTGTTGGTAATTTCCTTATTGATAACTCAATAAATATATCACACGTTGATGTCGACGACCTTTCATGAAAGTGTTATGATACCAAATACAAAATACATGTTATTATTAAGTTAATTAGATCACATCTTCGTGGCATTAAACTTGATAACTGATAGTCATAAAACCATCAAAGTTAGTCACTATATTACGCATTTATACTATAAATAAATCATCTTGATTCATCTCTCTCTGTTAATTTATTGATTCCATAACAAATAATTTTCTGAACAGGTTTGCAAAATTATCATGGATCTTCCCAGGCCAGGCCACGTCGACTAAAACTGCCACAGACAATATTAGACCGTCAATAGAGTGAAAATTGAGATTTGAATAGCGTGAGGTCGCTGTCTCATTGGTGAGTGGTCATCAGGGCTGACGCATTGAAAAAAGTGTTTGCTTTAACAAAAATCGTGTTTAATGTGATCACGCAGCTTGACTCCATACGAGCCTAACAAGTAATAATTGCGCCGCTTTTATATTAAATAAAATCTACTATATTACACCATCCAATCATATTCTTGACATTTGCTATAACATTCAATCGATTGAATAAGCTTTCAGAAACTTTGAATTTTGAATACGATAATCAAACCTGTGCTGATCCACTAGCTAGAGGGTGGTTGAATACGATAATTAAGCCCTTATTGATGCTAAATATTAAGCCACAAACAGATTATTACGACAGACCAGTACGGTAGTGAGAAAATAATGTTATAATCTGTTCTAACCATTACTCCCCTTTACGACGCCTACCCTGGATTAGATGAGAGGCTGAAGCTAATTTTAGCTTGGACCTGTGTTAGTAGTACCTACTACATTAGCGACACCACTAATAATTAATTTTCAATTTAGAGAACCTTATTAACTATTAAAGCTACAAAGTTCATGACTAACTTCATTCTTTCAAAGTTCAGCTTAGCACGAAAGAGCGAAGTTAACGTAGAAAATTGGAACGATTTTTTAATTCATCATAATTTTGAATTTGACTTAGAATCACAAACGAAGTCAATACAATTGCTAATGGAAAAGATTGAAAGAATTATTTTATACTTAGGGCTAATTTGACCAAACTTTTATACCATGTGTAAGTTTTATACTGCGTATTTTTTTTTTACGGTTATTTATACAACATTGTTATCTTTTGTTTTTTTTTTAAAACGTTGCCCCACACTAGGAATGTGTCCTGTATTGTGGGTGCGTTTACAAACATTTAAACCTCATACACAAACAGCCAGACCCGGAATAACTACTTGTTGGTCATACAAATATTTGTTCCGTGCGGAAATTGAACCCGCGACACGCAGCGCAGCAGTCAATCGCTTGCTTAACCACTGCGCCAATCGTGCCGTCATCGTCGTCGTCATTTTGAACATTTTTTTGTATGGGACCAACCTTGAAATCGCGAAATAAAAATCAGCTGTTCCATACATTTTGTCGATTTAAGTGAACACAAATGTAGGCAACAGCTGATTTTTTTTTTCGCGATTTCAAGGTTGGTCCTATAGAATTTTTTTTTCAAAATGATGAGTACAATGACCGCTTTTCGGGTTTAGTATGAAAAAAAACTAATGTTGTATACTTTTAGGCCACATGCATGCATGCAACTTCAGATAGCTCATAAAGTTTTGCGCGAACTACACTTCGCGCGTTCTCTGTTGTACAGCGAGACGTCGAGCGGTATGCAAGAGGTAGCGCGCGAAGTGGAGTTCGCGTTATCGCGAAAATGTAGCCGTAGCATAAGAGGTAAGATAGGCAGTTCCTCAGTGGTTGAGGATTTCAGGTGGAGCTCACTTCCACCTTCGGTCTGATCATCACGTACCATCAGGTGAGATGAAGGCAAAGAGCTTCTCCGTTGTGGATTAATTTAAAAAAAGTGTACTTAAATATTTTACAGCATGTACACACGGCTACAAATCAAGCTATAGATATCCAGTTTAGGCTGATCTCGTATTGTATAGGATATCATGCAGCTCATTGTACGACAATGAGAGGCCAGCTTATACTGGAAATGTATAGCTTGATGTGTAGCCGTGTGTACTATGCCAACAGGACCTTTTAAAAGGAGACTTCTTGGCGGGAAAGTGAAGCGTCATGTTCAGCAGTTTGTTTAATTTTCCATTTGTGTTTAGCCGAATATTAATGTGTAATAATGGTGGATTATTAACCATTAAGGGGTTTATTTTAAACGATGATTAAAGTTAAGAGACGTTTATACGTCAAAAATGTATGGTTAAACAATCACTAATCATTACTTAACTTTAAGCAGCGTTTATAAATAGAGGGGAAAGTGTTTGTGAACGTGCATTAGTGTAGGAAAATGAAACAAAACAGTGCAACTTCGCTTCAAGTTCTCTCAAGAAGTCCGCGTGAGGTCTCATTAAAGTGCCACATCTTTACTGAAACTCAAGGGGAGCGGGCGGGGATATCATCATCATGCATTGACTATAATTCATTTCATCAATATTAAACAAGTTTTGTAACTAAATAAAGACTTGGCTAAAAGGTCCCAGCAACCAGGCCATTAAAATATTATTTAAAAAAAAGACCTTTTAATAACAGTCAAAAAGCGATTAGAAACGTTTACGTCTGTAATAAATTAAAACTCGCAAATATTGCAGTTGAGATTTCGATAATCAATTATTTAATTAATTGATCTTTCTTAGAAGTTAGAAATGAATATTTTTGTATGCATTTGCATAATTATTTTCTGACAGAGATATTTTTATACTAGATTAGAAATCGTTGCCTAGTTAACGTTGCTATATTCTAATATTTCGTAGGATGTAATGGCTTTTACATACTGGCGCGACACGCGACGCGACACAAAGGCCCCGCGTGTCGCGCGACGAGCGCGTTCGGGCTCAGAATGTCCCTTGCCCAAAATGTCCCTTGGTTTCAAATAGTCCCTTTCCCGAAATGTCCCCTCCCCATAATGTCCATTTCCCGGAAGGTCCCTTTCCCGAAACGTCCATTTCCCAAAATGTCTGTGCCTTTGCGTCGCGTCGCGAGTCGCGCTAGTCTGTAGAAGGCATGGGTTAATGCTTTCTTGAGCTTTTTAATAAGATTATTAAAACTTTCATCGAAATATACTTTTTCGTTACCAGGCTATAACTATATATATTATATCCTACACCTACATATATTTTCGTTAGCAGACCATAACTGGATATACAAATATTTTTCAGCAAATATTTATGTACCAGCTCGCCACTGCCACTTCCAGTGCAGATCTAGTAATGAGTAGACACTACAAAAATATATGAAAAACAATTACAACAAAACGCTGTAAGCACAAGCGACAATCCGACATGGTTATTACATAATCAGCCTATATTGTTCCCACTGCTGGGACACAGACCTCCTCTCTGCGAGAGGGAGTGGACGCGGGCCCAGGGCGGGTTGGAAGATGTCACATTTCTTCGAAGTTTTCCTTCACCGTTTTGAGAGCAGTGGTGTTGAAATAATTTACACAAAGTAAAGCGTATTGTGATACGGCCCTTAAGGGCCCACTATGATGTCACGGATAGATACAGAAATATATAATAAATAAAATAAAATAATTAATAGATGTGTGAATATCATGTAAAAATAAAATATTTATTTAATATAATTATTGTAAACCGTGTGTCAGAACCCGACGTAACATCAGTTACATGTCAATGCCTTTTACAATACAAATACGAATTGTTTATTTCTTTACCAATCGTTTGATTTAGTTGTGATTGGAGCCTCCTTTTAAGCATGATGACGCCTGTGTTAGGAGACTCCGCACTTCCATCGTTTTGGCTGATTGTACAGTTTACAAAAATATAAGTTTTTAGTTCTAAGTATAGATTTTTCCTTATTACTAAAATAATATATATTACTAGAGCGCGTGTTGCGTGCTTTCCATTTACTTATAGAATAATTTATTACCATACATTCAAACACGCTCGCTTGCAAGTAAATTGAGCATCAAGTATAAATTAATGTGAAAACTTTTGTGTCTGTAGTACTCTATCTCCGCTAGGAGTAATAGTGTTCTATGAAGGTTCTGTGTGTGTACTCCAATGGCATCGCTGTGACAAAAGATAACGTCATCGTTGTCACCTACCTACCCATTACCACTCGCGCAATCTTCGGTCTCGTCCGGAAAAACAACCTAACCTAATTTGTATTCCGAAACTGCACTCGAGATATAAGTACATAGCGAGCTAATAGTCTTAGTCGAGGCACATATTAGTCACGCGCATATTCAAAAGCCACTCACACAAAAAGCCGAACTCATCTGCAACACTTTCCTAAACGCAGCATGCATCATTATTTCATCCTAGCTATGGGCACTAGCGCGAGTACTTTCCTTCCTTATTCTGGCTATTATTATTCTGAACGGAGTACAGTGAGTCATTCTTACATAAACCGGCGCAAGAGTTTTCTAGAAATCTTTACTATTTGATGCTTTTTGAATACAAATTGCGAACAATGGCGATTGTCGGCTAGACTGATGGTTTGAGTAATATTGATGTAGGTAGGTTCTGACATCTCTTTACATACCGGAAAAAAAAATAACGAGTCAGCAATTTTTTTTGGTGACTAAGTGTCAGTAACAGAACAAATTTGCATTATTTGTTAAAAAAAATTCCCTACTTGAAATACTACTAAAAACCGCAAATCGAGCGAGCGCACCTTCCGCTATACCACGCACACGCGCCGGCCGGCAAGTCACCATACACTATAAGATATATCAAAATAAAAAATATGCGTTTAATAAAACTCGCTTAAGTAAAATTTGTCAAAATTTGCTCACTAGTTAAAAAAAATCTGTTTAAAGAAGAAATTTTTGTTGCCTACGACTTATTTCGCATACACACTTAAACCTTAAACCAAGGGTGTGCAATATTGCAAAGATTCTGGCATAATATTGAAATCAAGAGGCTATTTGGATCGAACACATTTATTAACACCACAGTTATTATTATTATAATGAACAACGACTTTTTCTCCTTGACGGAACAGTTCTAAGTGACATATTTTAAAACAGTTTTACTCGAATCTTAAATCACTGTCATGTGGCTCCATCATATAACCTTAAAAAATCTTCAGCATAATTATGTAGGTATATTATATTATACCACTAGCGTCCGACCATCCCTGCTTAGCACGGTTCTTGCGACTTGAAAAATTATCGAGATTTCTATATTATGTACCATCCACCCCCCCACACACACACATACAGATACACTACACATACCCTGAACATGCTACAACAATTTTGTAACATCCTAGAACACAACAAAGAGAAAAACATTTCCTTTCTCCATAAACATCATCATTACATAACACAGTTCCCTGCACTTGTTTCATGTGTATTATTGTATATATGTATATATTTATTAGATAAGTGTATGCTTTGTGTATGTGTGTATCTATTGTATATGTTAATGGTACACCACTGACTACCTGCAGTATTGTCACTCCTGCTCGCTTTAATCCATCCAAAGGTTGTCTGTAAAAGATCGCTTTTAGCGATAAGACCGCCCATTGTGTCACCCTATGTAAAATTTAAACATTTATAGCTGTAACTTTTATGGTGTACATAATAAAGAGTATTCTATTCTATTCTAGAACCTAAACTTTTTATTTTATTTTTTAATTATGTCTCCACATTGTAGATAGTAACTCATGGGAAGTTGCGAGGTAACCCCATCACAAGTATCCTTATACGGGTCGACGGCGCGTTGTGTTCCACGCGCGCCTCAAAGAGATGTCAGCACCAACTGACGGGGTCCGTTAGGGCCAATGCCTGCCAGGGTTGCGAGTTTGTCCGAAAGGGATATCGTGGCCCTGGCACACAGGCAACGGAGAAGTTATTTGTTAATTTCCCACCCAAAAAAATAAATATCCATGTAACTTACCGCGGCTGCCTCAATTTTGTGTTGTGGAACCAAGTATGAGAAACAATAAAAACTTTTTACTTTATTTTTATTTCTGTGAGTTTAATATTATTATACATACATTTTCCCCAATAAATTCGCTAAATGATGGTGAAAACTGCATCAAAATCCGTTGAGTAGTTTAGAAGAACAACGCGGTCAAATGTCACTTTACGCCCTCTGGGAGTCTACTCCGAAGATAAATCCAAAGTATCGGCGAATGTTCGGCCATTTCCTGATTATGGCTGACTATGCCTGACTACGGCCAAAGAAAAAAAAACGATGGTCAAAGAGATAAGTCAAAGTCAAAAACGTGCCTTGAAGTCGGATAAGGATTCAAAGTCAAATATGGAAACTTAAATAGTCAAGAAACGGCTGACGTTCGGCCGATACTTCGGATTATCGCTGCGGAGTAGACCCCTTTGAGTGCTATGTTACGGTGGTTATCCTTCAAGTTAAAGTTAATGATCTCAAGGGCGTTATAATAAAACACAAGGTGTAACAAGACCCGTCACGAAACTGTCAGCCACGCATTCTGTAGATCAAAGTAACTTTGTGCAAAAGTAATTTCAGAGAAACGAGTTTATTTTTGGTGTGTTTTCTCGTAGTCGTGCGCAACATAACACCCGTTATAATGTATTTAAACCACTAAATACATTATATTTTAGGTTGTTTTCCCTTTGTACCGTTCATCTCACTTATGTACATAATCGAATTGATCTCGAGCCCTTTAAGGGTCGGGTAATCGCCTTTGACCTTGACTATACAAATGCGTGTCGCGTTCACGCCACGCCGCCATTCGGTTTCATAGAAAATATTTATTTTTAGTAACGAAAATATGAATATTCGAAAAAAAACAGATAGAATAATAGACAATAAAATAGTCTGTGCATACAAAAAAAATCATTGAAAGTAATATCGTTTTTTATGCTTTGGGTAGACATTACTTCCTGAGTTTATTTCATACTTTACTACAACACTTTAATATTTACATAATTATATAATTAACTAGCTGCTGCCCGCGGCTTCGCCCGCGTGGCTTTTTCTAAACATATAACCCTTCCTCTTGAATCACTCTATCTATTAAAAAAAACCGCATCAAAATCCGTTGCGTAGTTTTAAAGATCTAAGCATACATAGGGACAGATAGGAAGTGAGGAGCGACTTTGTTTTATAGTATGTAGTGATACTTTGTTTTATAGTTTATAGTATATGTGTAATGTTCTAGTTTAACATATATTTTTTGCATAACTTACTTGCATTTTAGGAAGGCGTAATAACAGATATAAAAGTCACTAAAATCATATATCTTCGCCTTAACTATCATAATTTGATCTTGGTAAGGCGTTAGCCTGTTTCAGTGGTAATATAATTAGATTCTGTTTATTTAGGCAAGTGTCAAAAGGCTTTCGCACTGAGATAGTTTCTGTTACTAAATTAGCTTTACCGAGGTGGGTATGTTTAATACTAACTTACCACGTAATCTGATCTTCTGATTGCGTGGGTTGTCTAAAGGAGTATATTTTCAAGATAAAATATACAGCTATACAGTCATAATATGTGGGCGTCTAAGCCAAAAGGGTCCAGTTCTCGGCATTTCGTTTCCGAGATCATAAAATCTCGAAAATTTATTTTTGCGATTTTAATTGATTATTAATTTTATTATTATTAAAATGTATTTATAAAGACAACAAAGATCCATATTGTTAGTAATACTTATAGCTAGTATTAGTAACCAAAGTAATATTACAAGAGTTTGAAACACTTTGCACAGAAGATGACCAAGCAAGTCTCTCACCTGGCCATCCTCTAAACAAAATGCCTCAAAAAGGGAGAATAGAAACTCTCTGACACAGTTTTCAGAATGCTGTTGTTACTGGCCCGTGTTCTAGTTACTAACGATGCGATTTTTTTTCGAATGATCGCATGAAAGCTCAATTATTAATGAATGCTCAATTATCTACAAGTTCATACAGTGTTTCTCATATCAAGGTTTTTCAGAGTTTCAACTTCAAATTTCTGATAAAAATAAATGTGCCAATTTTTGAACTTTTTTTTATCAATTGACTATTCTAGATACATCGATTTTATGAAACATTTTGTTTTTTTTTGTATTTTGGTTTGTCAACAAAAAAATACGAGAGGCACGTTTTAACGCGAATAATTAGATATCTGTAATCTATTAAACACAAATTCGAAGCATTTATTTTAAAAAAAATACAGACGACTTGAGAACCTCCTCCTTTTTGTGAAGGCGGTTAATAAACCAATTACAGGCACTTTTGAATTGTCAAGGGGTCAGTCAGAGAGATGAAGCTAGTTGCCCATTCCAAAGTGTAGTAGGTTCCTATGAAGAAAAACGAACAAGAAAATTAACGGACACTCTTTTAAGTTTTATTTTACAATATTTGGGTTCTATAATAAGTAAATTAAACATTCAGGTAAATTCAACGTTTTTATTCGAATAAATCTATGCATTAGCACTTTTTGAAAAGATTGAAAAAAACAGTCTACAAAATGCTCTCATCATCATCATCATCATCATCATTTCAGCCGAAAGACGTCCACTACTGGACATAGGCCTCCCTCAAAAGGGGGAGTTGCCATAATCGGCAGGTGGTTTGGCGATCGCAGTATGGTGTTAAAAAGCATAGAGAATGCTGTTGCCCATTCTCTAGTAAGTCCCTTAGTCGCCTTTTACGACACCCACGGGAAGAAATGGGTTGGTACTATTCTTTACATCCGGCACCACGCGGGACACAAAATGCTCCTTTACTTAAATTCCTAGTGTTTCAGGTAGGTGAGTTTTTGAGAATAAGAGTTATAGCTCACCGGGTCCGGGACGCCATGGCGACGACGACGTCAGGTCGCGCTGCCAGCTAAATGTATACATCTCAATGGTGAGTGGCTCACCTGTCCGCTTGGTTACGCAGCCAACCAAACATTTTGTTGGCGTCGCGACCTGGCTGCGCCCGCCGCCATGGCGTCTTGGTGTGTTAGCGCTCTAGGATGCGGATGGGGAGCGATTGGTAGCTCGCCGTCGGATGAGGGCCAGTCCCGGGTCTACGGCACGTTGTGTTCCACGTGCGCCTCAAAGAGATGTCAGCACCAACTGACGGGGTCCGTTAGGACCAATGCCTGCCAGGGTTGCGAGTTTTTCCGAAAGGGATATCGTGGCCCTGGCACACAGGCAGCGGAAGAAACACGGGAGGGTTTTAAGTCTGTTATGTTAGTTGATAATTTCCCACCCAAAAAAAAAGAAAATTAAGAAGTGACGTAACACTTACCAACACAATTACTTTCCTATGTATACACAGCTTTGCTAATCACATTGCTTATCTTAACCAGATCTTCATCAGTTTAACATCTGTCGTACTGTCAGATTACAAGACACGGATAAATGAGACGTCAACCAATCATAGGACGATTGACGTTCGATTGATGTCAAAGCTTTAACACAACACAAACGATAATACGGAACCCTTGTATTATTCAAAATATCTGTCCTGTCAATCCGGTGACATGTTGGGTTTGTTATGGCGGAGGTTATGGTAGGTACCTACATAAATAATGTTTTTTGAAAGTAAATTGTTATTACAACTTTGAGTGTTCGACCTTTTGAAATTGAAGGGGTTTTAAATATTTTTGAGAGTTAATTTATACCTATACACCTCATAATTATATTCAAATTGATTTGATAATCATTAATAAAGAATTAAAATGTAGGTACATAACAACTTCTACCTAATAATAAAATTAAAATATAATAAGTATCCTAACTTAACTAAAACTACACTTACCGTCAAAACTAAATATCCCAGAGCAACATTTTCATACAAACGAGGTCATTTCAAAGCCCCGGTTCTCCGTCAGGTAACGATTCAGATGAGATCTGACAGCAGCTCTTCAGACTAGGTATGGATGGAGGAGGTCTAGAGCACCTATGGCACCCAACTGATCAGACATCCATACCTACTCTGAAGAGCTGCTGTCAGATCTCATCCGAATCGTGACCTGACGGAGAACCGAGGCTTCCAAATTACTTATATGAAAATGTTGCTGTGGGTACTTAGTTTTGATGTTAAGTGTATAAAAAACTAAAATACAGCGTTGAAAAATTCTTCCACATAGTTTTCGATACCTATACAGTATACATGTATAATTGTATAAATGTTAAGAGTCTACAGTACCTCAAATTGCTTTGCATTATCCTCCGTTATATCGAAAATACTGCAGCATTCATTTTAAATAAATATATGGTAAAGTTAAACTTAATGATAAGTACTATATTTGACGAAAACACGATCCCATAAACTTTTGTTGATAAAAAAAAATTACAAAGTTACCTCCTAACCGAACAATAAACTGCTAAACTTTGCATAATAACTGAACTAAATATAAAGCAGATAATATGTTTTCTTTACCATTATTTTCACCGTAAAAAGAAATTACCTATACTATCGGTGCCTTGGAGCCTTCTCCCTGCCGTCCAGCACCACACTCAGTCTCGCTTGCTCGCGTAACTGCGAGCAGTAGTGTGCGAGCCAGATAAAGAGCGAGGTAGCGCTGAAGTAATATGGACTCTTAAGAATAAAGTAGGGCCAAGAACACATCCTTGTGGAACTACACTCTCAATGGGAACTTGATAACATCATCGACCCAATTTACTGCCTCCTTATTTCACCAATTTTGCACCAATTTCAGACTATATCTGGTAGGTATATGTATTTGAACTTTTATCTTAATTGGGGCTTCATAAAGTCCTCCAAAAAATCAAATTCATTCATCGTTAACTCTATTCAGAAACTTACATTCAACAATAGACTGAGAGCTTTAAGGATCAAATAAATACGGTTCATTCCTTTCCCAAAGCTACCCAACTAAAGAACATAGTAAATAAAACTACCCACATACAGGAAATACAAACAAACTGTAGATTAGATTACGCCCCGTAAGGAGGCAAGGTCGGATTGCGATCACATCAATCACAATTTAACTTGCCATGCGAAAATAACTTTTAAAACAAAGAACTGAAAAGATATACGTAGGTATGTCGGAAGTTTGACGTAAGGGTTTGTAATTTCGCATATCAAAAGGGTACGCTTTGCTTTGTATAGTGGCCAAATCTGATGAAAAGAGGTACGGTTGGCTGTCTCTAACAGGAATGGGGGAGCGCTACTTATCTTGGTGGGTAGACATATAAAAATAAACACTTGGCATTTCCTGGATAATCATGATTTAGTCGTATTAGTAAAATTGACGGGTTGATCTCTCTATAGACAAGTGTAATTAATGCAAAACCAAGAAACCTTTTGTTGTTTATAATTATGAGTACAATAACCCCTCCTTGAACTCATCATTATGAACAACATTTACTATGGGGCCACACCTGAAAACGCGAAAATAATATCTGCTGTTGCCTACTTTTATGTTCACTCGTCTAAATGTACAAGAAAGTTTTGTAATTGAGAGCAAGTTGCTAACTTTATAGATCTTCTTCGTCTGTTATAGGAAACCTTAACCCCATTATTACAAAACAAGGTTTATCTTCAGACCCAGGTTTAAAACATGGAGCCATTATTGAATTTCGAACTTTATTCCGACTATGGTAAAGTTCCTAAACACAAAACTGACAACTTAATACCGAACTGTTTCCATTTTTGTAAAAAGAACGGTATTTCAATCACTGTTACGTTCTTATTACAAAAACTGGCTCCATGGTTTAAGCCATGTCAAAATATAAATCTTGTTTTGTAATAAGGCAGAAATAGTTTCAAATACAAGAGTTGATATGTGATTCTTGAGCTCTTTCCAGATCGAGGAATTTGATTTTGACAGCTTCACCCCAAATTAGAATGTAGAAAGTTATTATAGATTGCGAAAGAGCATTATAGATGTGTTTATACCTAAGTTGCAGACATAATAAGTCGAAAAGTTTTAAAGACCCAGATGAGCTTGTGGATCCTTTTCATAAGGATCTCAATGTGAGGGTGCCATGCCAGTCTTTGATCAACAATTATGCCCAAATATTTTGTAGAGTTGACTTGTTGAATGAGACCATCCTATCCATCCTAGAGAAGTCGATTCCATAAACTTGGGAAAACACATTTTCAAGCCCTACCAAAACTCAATCAATATTTTGCTTTTCTCGTTTCTGTTACACAAAATTCCTAAAACATCATTTATGTCCCTCAAAAGAAAACCTTCGTATTTAATAACTTTTATGTTCATAGTAACACAATTTTGTTGAACGTATCAACTTTCAGCCGCTTTCAGATAATCCCGAAGAGAGAGAAACCTCAATGAATGTTTTTGACAGATTTGTAATTGACCTTTTTTTTTTCTTTTTTTTTTTCTTCTGGCTTCGCACGGTTTGTGCATTTAGCCAATGTCACGTTTTAGTTCTTGTATAGTATTGATGAAATGAATTATAAATGCATGATGATGATATCCCCGCCCGCTCCCCTTGAGTTTCAGTAAAGATGTGGCACTTTACTGAGACCTCACGCGGACTTCTTGAGAGAACTTGAAGCGAAGTTGCACTGTTTTGTTTCATTTGCCTACACTAATGCACGTTCACAAACACTTAATGGTTAATAATCCACCATTATTACACATTAATATTCGGCTAAACACAAATTTTGGAAAATTAAACAAACTGCTGAACATGACGCTTCACTTTCCCGCCAAGAAGTCGTAATTGACCTTAGATGTAAATCTATGTTGAACTTCATTAATTTATTTTATATAGCATCTGGTAAATAAAATCGACCTATAATGTTCCTCTGGTAGAACCCTGGCCATCTCTGTGAGAAGGAGTGAAACGTAATCCAACACGCGGGCCCAGTACGGCTTGCCAGTTGGTATAATTCTACTTCATCGTTTCAGCAGAAAGACGTCTACTGCTGGACATAGTTCTCCTACTTAGCCATGCTTTAAATTGAGGGTCACGAGACTCTAGGCCTAGATCAGTCAAGTCACGTAAGTGTCTTCTACGTTTTTCCGTAAGAAATGATTTTTAGCCGGAACGAAAAAGATTAAATTGCTTGATTTTAGTATGACAAAAGATTTGATCTACATCAACAATGTCTTGAAAATAATGATTATACGATCGTCACTAACAATAAAATGTGTTGTACTTTTTACTGCAAAAAGGCCTTGCAAGCTCACGCAGAAGCCAGTAAAATGAAAATATACTTGTCCCTGACAAACAATGCTCCAAAAATGGTCACTAACATCATCGTTAACAATAGAGTGGTCCACAACGAAAAAGAGCCATTTTATTTTGTCCGCGGCTTCATCCGCTGGGATGTCGGAAAGTAATAAATAATTTCTTTATTTCAAAAAGCCAAATACAATTTGTCCATCTTAATATAACATATAAAATAAATATAAAAAAAACCCGTCAAGAGCGAGTCGGACTCGCGCACCGAGGTTTCCGTACGTATATATGATGTTGATGATTTCTGAAAAACTGTGCTATTTAGAGACATCGTTTTATTTTTCCTGTAATCTTTACATAAACTTCTATCACATAGAATAATTTCAGATTTTTATCGAAGCAAACTTCGGAGATAAGAGGGGAGAACGGTATTGTTTTTTTTACATTTTTCATCATAAGTCGGAAACTGTACTACCTAAAAAAAATGTTTGAGACATGCCCTAGTAGCCCAACTTCAATTTTTTAAGACCCACTTTCAGTCCCTTTTGGAAAAAAGATATTTTTTTAAATTTCTTTCTTGTTTGCAAAATAATTGGGCAAACCTCATCTAAAAGTATTCTCAAGTTGATAGCATTAGTAGTTCTTGAGATATCCAGGTGTAACAGACAGACAGACAGACAGACTTAGTCTCACCATAAGGGTTCCTTTTTACCATTTTGGTACGGAACCCTAAAAACGCCAATATATGAGTTGTACTTCATATATTCGCGTTTTTAGGGTTCCGCTATGCATTTTTTGTTATTGATCGAAGACATGACAAGCACGTCAGTGTCTGTGCTACCAAAAAATATCCCGCGGGAACGTACTATCGGAATTAAAATATGTGTTAATCCAGGTTCTAAACTGTGTACCAAATTTCATCCAAATCCGTTCAGTCAATCCGAAACATACATCCAGACAAACGGACAAAAAATCTACGTTACAATTTTTTATACAGTGTTTTATTTAACAAAAGCCGTTCCCATACATGCAAAAAAAAACACACAAAATAGTTTTTTTTTTATATTTACTTACAAAAAATATTTCTTAAATTGATACGTAAAAGAAACGCTCTATACAGGCGTACTTGTCTTATGTCAACGTGGAAAGACAAGTGCGACCAGTGCGCATATACCGAGTGTTTCTTATAAATATCAATTTAATATTTTTTTTATAATTTATAAAAAATAAATGTTTTGCTTTTATGGACGCTATACTATTGCGGGTTAACAGGGACGCCTTATCATACTGTATGTATAGTCTTAACTACAACCACAGGTGGCAAATCTATACAAACCCCAGCCGCCTTATTAAAAAACAAAATTTATATTTTGACATGACATAAACCATGGAGCCAGTTTTTGTAATAAGAACGTAACAGTGATTGAAATACCGTTCTTTATACAAAACTGTAAACTTTGTTCGGTACTAAGTTGTCTGTTTTGTGTTTAGAAACTTTACCATAGTCGGAATAAAGTTCGAAATTCAATAATGGCTCCATGTTTTAAATCTGGGTCTGAAGATAAACCTTGTTGTGTAATAAGGGGGCAGTAGTTTAGGACCGGACCTTCTGCCCTTCTTACATCATGAACATACAAATATTGATCTATCATATTATTATGGCTCACAGAACGGAAAACAGAATGTGTAAAACAAATATTGTCTTCCAATACGTTGTGTAAATATCCAGCGTTGCTTAAAAGATGTTTGATTATCGATATTTCCGTCCGGAAATTCTTAGTAGCTCGGAGACTGGATTTGTGAATGATTATTCGGAATCTGCTCACCCACGACCCTTATTGTTACTCGACTGCCCCAGAAGGAGGGTAATGTTTTTCGAGAGTATGTATGTACACACGGCTACACATCAAGCTATACTTTTGCATTATAAGCTGGCCTCTCATTGTACGGAAATCCTATACAATGCGAGATCAGCCTAAACTACCGTGTGTACAGTGCTTCTATTTTCTTATGTCTCTCGGCAAACTTCGTGTTTCGTCAGTCGTCGGATATCTATAGTTCATACGGAATTCAAAACAAAACAACAATATAGTACTTACTTGGTTCTGAATTCAAATTATTATACACGATAAATCTAATTTGTATTGTATCTGCAAATACAAAAAAGGGAGGGGAAGGTTTTTAAAAATATATTACAACAATATTAGTATAAAATAAAACTAAAAAGCTTGAATTAATGCAAATTATTAAGAAAAGCAAAAAACCCAACAGCAAAAACACATAACTGAAAAGAGATTTTCCTCTTTTCAGTTAAGAGCGTTTACACCTTACGGCATTTCATACAAATTTTCAAGCCCTTGTTTTTCGAAATGACCGAACAGATTTTAATGAAACTTCATACGCATAAGCAGGATACAAAGGTCTAAAAAGTAAGTAAAGAACATTTTCGAAGTGTTACAGCCAAATTAGACCGATTTTAAATTTTCCATAGAAACAGAGATTTCCAGTTATCTGTTTTTAAATAAGACATTTCGAAAATGTTCTATACTAACTTTTTAGACCTTTGTATGCTGCTTATGCGTATGAAGTTTCATTAAAATCTGTTCAGTCATTTCGAAAAACAAGGGCTTGAAAATTTGTATGAAATGCCGTAAGGTGTAAACGCTCTTAAGTGTTTTTGCGGTCGTGTTTTTTGTTTATTTATTAAATGTCCATGCAACTAAAGAAGTACATAATGCCTTAGACATCTACAAGTCAACCAAAGGTAGCGAAAAGATGACATGGCATGTACATTACCCTGCGTCCTAACCAAAACGATCATTCGCGCGAATACGCGATCGTCGCGTTCATTTGTCACTTTTTGTTCGGAAAACCGGAAGGAGCCTGTCGGTGCAACCACGCGTTCGGGTTCGCCGAACAAAATGAACGCCAAATGAAGTTCGCGTCAGATTTAAAACGGACTTCCGATTTAAAACGAACGCAAAATTAGACGAAAGGTTCATAGGTTGAATGTGACACTTGGTGAAATGTAGACACTTCTGCCTGCATATCCCTTCGAGAAAAACAGGCAGAAAGTTATGTTTTGGTGTGCTGGCTTGCGGAGTGAAACCTTGCCACATCAAATATCTCGCACGGCTGACAAAACAAAGGCCATTCAATAACATTAATCCTATATTAAGCGTTTGATCTCTTGTTTTACTCTGTAACGCCTTACATAAGAGATAAAGATCGCATTGGCTCAGCGGAAACTATCGGCCCATTGTTCGATGTAACAGGTTCGCTTCCCCGGTCGATTTTATCGCCTCTTCTGTGTCAGCCTCATTTAAATTCACTTTCTACGAAAATGTTCTCATACGTTTAGATTATTATATTTTCTGTAGCTGTATATTTTTTGCACTGTTCTTGCTTGTCAGTTGCTAGATAGTATTCTGTTTTGCCGCTGTCATGTAAATTCTTTTACATTCCACTTTTCAAGTTACAACTTACTTTCTCTTCAGTCTTTTCCTAACTATGTTGGGGTCGGATTCCATCTAACCAGGGCTCTATTTCTCAAAACTATGAGTTTATTAGTATATTAGTGTAAAAATTACAAGTCCTAATATTTCCTGTTTTTAAAAACAGGTAATGGACTAATAACTAATAGTAACAGACTAATAAAAAATATTAGGCTGGCTAGGCTGAATACACATGTAAAAAAATACGGAAACTTTTCCCGCCACTTTTGAATCACGATCTATATTTTCTGGCCACTTCACTAAATCCGGAAACATGTTTTGCACTACAGAATTCACTACTTTATTTACAGCGCGACATACACTCGTGTTTGAAATACCATGCATATCAGTTACTGCGTGGCTTCTGCCAGCCATCATCCTCTGGTTCATCATCAGCCATCTGGTTTTCCATTTTTATGCTCGTTAAATTCTTATTGTATCTCCTTCACTGTAGGAAGTGTCCGAATCTGACCATATTTTATAAAAAAAAATTGGTTTTAAGTCTAATATTTTGGCTAATCTTTTTTACAAGCCTTCTGAGACTAATAGCTTTATCAGTGTAATTTACAAGAGTATTTAATAACACATTTTTTTAATGAAACCAAATTGAATTTACTCAGGTAATTTTGTCTAATTTTTATTAGTTGGCAACTAGTAACTAATATTTTACTACCGTAGCTTCGAGAAACGCACACTAGCAAACTTGTAAAAAATATTCGTTCATAGACTCATAATATTAGTCTAATAAGTTTCGAGAAATAGGGCCCAGAGGGCCTAGACAAAGTAACATTCGATTAGCGATGACGCTAGTAGAAAAGCCACCAAAATGTATGGGGTTGACATAAGCTATCGATATGTCACGTGATCATAGGCCAACGAATAGAAATAAGCGAGACAATGCTATCATCATTCGATTCCATGAAACGAATCAACAGCGTCGAACGATAACTTCCACAGAGATACGTAGCCAAGTGGCACTTTTTGTTGACAAGCGTTATCGCTGGTGTTCGATTCGAAAAAGTGAAATAACTATAGCGATTGTAGAAATAGAATCGCTCCGAAGCGAATGCCATTTGACTAGGCTCTCAGATTCAGCTGAATATTAGCATTTTACATGAAGCGACCGCCTATCTGACCTTCACAACCAAGTTACTAGGTAACATTGCCTCCGTTGGTCTCGTGGTCGTAACCGCGACTGCTGAGCGTGGGGTCCTGGGTTTGATTCCCGGGTGGGGCAAACTGTGATCTCTCGCGTCCGGCCCTGGTTCAGGCCATGGTTCCGAGCGAGAGTGCATGGGAGGCCGTCACCTCTTTCTGTGAAGCAGTAATGCTCGCGAAGGAGGGGATGGAACGCGTAAGGCAGAGGCAAAATTCGCGCCCTCATGCCCCTAGTCGTCGCAGGAGACGCCCCGGGTGTGAAATTCGGTCTGGAGAACTATTATTACTAGGTAACACGATACCCCTTGGTAAGACCAGTTGTTAGACTGCTGGCTTCTGACTACCCGTCATCATCATCATCATTTCAGCTGAAAGACGTCCACTGCCGGACATAGGCCCCCCCAAAGGGGGGGTTTGCTATAATCGCCACGCTTGGCAGGCGGGTTGGCGATCGCAGTATGGTGTTAAAATGCATAGAGAATGCTGGTGCCCATTCTCTAGTAACGACTGGGACCCGTAACGACTATCAAAATGCTGAATACTATCCTAATCACTAGTTTATTAAGCAATTTACATAAGGACCAACAATTCGTCAACTCCTTGAACGATCTCAAATTGATAATTTAATAATGAATGTAAGAAATATGTATTTTCTTAATTAAATGAAGCCACGAATCTACATATCATATTCTAACCAATTATAATTATCTGAGCTACGTAAATTATGGCGTCGAGTCGTCGCATGGATATTTATGTAACCTAGGCTTGCTTGCCTGTATCCGCGAAAGGGGTGGGCAGAGATGACACTACCTATCCTACGGAAAGTGTATGGCGGGCATGACGGTCGACCCTCGCGCCCCTAGTCGCCGCAGGAGACGCCCCGGGCGTCGGGAGTCGCAAGCCGATTTCCAGCCACCGTAGGCGCGGGCTTGCGGATGGTGAGCGATGGGTAGCTCACCGTCCGATAAGGACCAGGCCCGGGTCGACGGCGCGTTGTATTTCACGCGCGCCTCAGAGAGTTGTCAGCACCAACTGATGGGGCCCGTTAGGGCCAATGCCTGCCAGGGTTGCGAGCTTGTCCGAAAGGGATATCGTAGCCCTGGCACACAGGCAAATGAAGGAATACGGGTGGGTTTGAGTCAGTAAAAGTCTGACACGCCCTCCCGCTCCGCCCAGAGCGGGAGAACTTATTTGAGAATTTCCCACCCAAAAAAAAAAAATGGGTTTAACATTTGTGGTTGTCGCAAAAATTTCAACCAAATCCGTTGTTACATGTATTTTAGATAGAATTGAGAGTGATGGCCCAGTTAGCTGTGCCACTTACGAGCTGTACATCGTAGGATCGAACCCAGACAGGCACTTTGCTTTGTGTAAATTATTTCATCACCACTGCTCTCAAAACGGTGAAGGAAAACATCGTGAGGAAACCGGCATGTCCTAGAACCAGAAAGACGAAGTCATGTGACATCTAGCAACCCGCACTGGGCCCGCGTGGTAGATTAGGGCCCACTCCCTCTCACAGATAGGAGGGCTTATTCCCAGGAGCTCCAAATCTATTGTTCTCCAAACAGAGGCCTGTGTCCCAGCAGTGGGAACATTATAGGCTGATTATGCTTAGGCTACGTAACATTTAAGGCTAAGGCTAAGAGCCTTAATAAATAGCTGTTATTCGTAGGTATTCGCAAATTCTCAGGATTTGATCATGACCCACTTGTCTACTAGTTACTACCCGACTTGTATCCAAGATGCTCAGTTCTTATAATACTTCCGTATTATAAGTTTAATATTTTGCAGAGCCTTTTATAAAGTTATTAGGTAAAGTGTTATATGAGAAATGAGATTGGGTCGTGAGTCCATAGAGCTCTGCCCCGCAATCATATGATGTAATGCACCAGCACCAGTAATTTGGGCCAAAGAGGAAGCGGGGCGATGAGCAGAGCGATTTGTAAGAATCATTTGGAATATATAGTAAATAGTATCTATCTAACACTTCTTTAAATGCTTATGAAAGTTTGTGGTGAAATTGTGAGGAATCGTCACAATTCAGTTCATCAATTCAATTCCAACAAGTCGGTGTCTTTGGATCTGTATTTTAGTTTTTTGCCACCGACTTCCAATATTAAAGTTATTTTTCGCTTTGTAGTGTTTTTTTTTGGAAGTCGATTGTTTTTTTTTTTTGGCAAAAGTTTTTTGTTTTTCACGTTTCAGTGGGTTAGTTTGTAATTTATCTAAGTTACAATAGCCAACACACACACTCACTCACTGCTTATCACCTTTTACAGTATATTGCTTTTCCCGACGCAGGGGCATTAATTCTTGAGGAGTTCTCCTGGTAATAACCAGGAGAACTGCCCCATAATATGCATTGTGACGAGCTTAAATTGCTTAGCAACCATGTTAAAGTAGCCAATCGAATCCCAACCCGTGAAATACTTATTATTAAGTAGTTGCGGTGGCCATCTGTGGTCCTCTTCATCAGTTCCACTTCACCAAATGGTGCTTTCTGAGAGCAAATACATAACTTACTACAAAAAACACCCAAATCGCTATAGGTGTGCATATAAAATTGTAGGATTTCCCTCGATTTACATGGGATCCCCTCGTCAGATTCTGACTTGGTGACAATGGGACCACCTCGAGAGCATACCCTTTTAAACAAAAAATAATATCCAATATTGGTCTATAATTGACGGAGAAATCAGTAAACATACCTACATAAAAAAAAACATACAAGCGAATATATATACCTCCTCCTTATCGGAAGTCGGTTAAAAAGTAATACGTATATAAATATATACTTTCAAGTTGCTGTTGTATTTATACACTTAAAAAAACTATAAAAATTGTGATATTCATCTTAGCTCTAAATATAAAAAAATTGAATTCTCAAATCGCTTAGTGCATGGCCACAAACAATCACGCGAGCAATTTGCTCGCTAAACTAACTGCCAGACAGATTATAATGTCTGTAATAGTCTTTATAGCTGCCTTTATCATAACACGGTTAACACTAATCGACGTCTTCATAATACTGAGCTCGAAGAGAAATATACTCAGTTTATGTAGAGAATATGTACCGTGTGGTGCCGGACGTAAAGAATAGCACCGCCCTATTTCTCCCGTGGCTGTCGTAAAAGACGACTAAGGGACTTACTAGACAATTCCTCCAATTCGCACTAAGCGTTTCCAAATGACTTTTATAATGCGCACAGCAAAATAGTGGAACTCTCTACCTGCGTCTGTGTTTCCAAACGCATACAACCCTAATCTCTTCAAAGTTACAGTAAACAGGCATCTTCTGGGTAAGCTCACTCCATCGTCTGCTTTGTCTCTGTCACCTCTGCCCTAGACTAAGGTCATGAGCAAACCCATCCTAAATAAAAAAAAATAAAAATAAAAGAATGGGCAGCAGCGTTCTCTATGCATTTTAAAACCGTAATGCGATCGCCAACCCGCCTGCCAAGCGTAGCGATTATGGCAAACCCCCCTCCCTTTGGGGGAGGCCTATGTCCAGCAGTGGACGTCTTTCGGCTGAAATGATGATCTAGAAAAATGTCACCTGACTTTAAATTGATCGAATATTTTTTTCATCATAATCCCAGCTCGTGGCTAAGTCCATCCGGATAAGCTACGCTTGCCGGCGTTGGTCCGTGGATGGGTGACCATCTTTACAAACCGAGACTCCTCCGTGCCTCGGAGACCTCTTTAAGCTGTTGGTCCCGGCTGTCATTCGTGGATCTTTGACAGTCGTTACGGGTCGTCAGAAGCCCGAAAGTCTGACAACCAGTCTTACCAAGGGGTATCGTATTACCCAGTTACTGGGTTGTGGAGGTCAGGTAGGCAGTCGCTCCATATAAAATACTGTGTCTCAGAGTCTCAGCTCGATTAGACTAGAAGCCGACCGCAACATAGTTGGGAAAAGGCTGGCAGATTGAGGTTCTAGTGAAATTACAGGTATCTAGGACATTTCAATTTTGTCTCCCAGGTTGTCTGCTATTTTGTCTGTCTATTACTTATTTTGTTTGTTTGTTTGTTATTTCTTTATTCTCCTTCTTAGTCGTTAACTTCATTTCTGAAGGTCGTGCTTAATCTGAACTGTTGACCACTCGATGTACCATGCTCTTCCAAGTTGTTCTGTCCTCTGCGGTCTTCATAGCCTTGGATACTGGTTCGCCAGTGAGCTTTTTTACAAGGTCAAACCACCGGGTATGTGAGCGCCCGCGTGGTTTCTTCCCGTCGACCTGGCCAACTACCAACAGCTTCTCTAAGCTGTCAGGGTTTTTCCGAGCGATGTGACCAAAATATTTAAGGATTCGCTGAAAACAGTAGCGGACAGCCTTGTGGTTATTCCGAGCTCCTCTATTTATTTATATAATACTTAATTTACAAAATTTTCCTTTTAATTTAAATAAAATAATTTATATTGAGAAAGAAGCTTCGCTACAAAACCATTACAAAACACCATGAAATACTCCTATTCAGCAGTGAAATGGTGAAATATCAACTATCAGTTACAAATGACGTCAGCTCTGAGTTTCAAATGCCAAATGAAACGGATTCCTATTAATTTAATGTAACACGATTAGATCTGATGTTTGAAATAGCCGTGAACAGTTGTAATAATGTTTCAGTAATGTCTGATCTGAGATCTTGAGTGATTTTGAGAGAGAATAAAAACTTATCTTATTTTGAAATTATGAACAAGAACGCCCAATTTAATTAACTTAATTATTTAAGAAGAATAGAATATAGGAAAAGGAAGAAAAAATATTTATTGGGACTCACACAGGAGATTACAAATAAAACTAAAATACACTCTTAGAAATATAAAAATCAAAAACAAAGTAAAATAAAAATAAAAACAAAGTCCTGTACGAGGCCAAAAGGCTTTTTTTCAGCATGACGTTGTGACAATTAAGAATACTCTTTATTATGTACTCCATAAAGATTCAATATATAAATCGATACCTTAATCCGCAAACCAGCTAACTCCATAAGAGCAAATTTTTCAGGAGACACTTATATAACGTTATAATATTTTGTTTAGACTACTTATGAAAAAATCTAAAATACCGTTGGTGGATAATATCTTAAACTGTTAAATTGTTAAACAAAATAAAATCTTAAAAAAAATCAAAATCAACATCTTAAATCTTAAAATGTGTTTTACGAAATGTGGAGTTAGCTGGTTTACGGAATAAGGTATCGAAATGTAGAAATTTTACATAGGGTGACACAATAGGCGTTCTTATCGCTAAATGCGATCTTTTACAGATAACCTTTGGATGGATTAAAGGGAGACGAGGAGACAATACTGCAGGTATCTACTGCAGCTTATACATGCCGCTTCGCTCCCGTGGTATGGTCCCACAGGAACTGTGCTTTTTTTCGGGGTTCTTTGACATCTTTGATCTTTCTACGTCACTGTCCAGCTGGCCCATAATCTATAGAGATAGTTTCATAGGTCGTTGTGATGTTTAGCATAGAGATTTTAAAAATCACAACGATCCGTTGCTCCGAGGAAAAAGGACAAAACAAAAAATACACTTCGGCATTAAACAATTATTTATCACCTACTACTTTATTATAATTATGATTAAAACCTGTTATAGAAGTATATGAGGAACAGGGTGTAATGTTCACTCATCCTCTATAGAAAAGGGAGGATCCTCTGACCAGACGGGTGTTGTGTCTGGTGGGCAACTGCCCGATGCTTGATGTCAGGACGTTGTATATATTATGCTAGTCGCGCGGTAAACTCTGCTTGCGCGATGCAGGATTTTGCGTGACGTCAGTGTGAGGCGTAGTTTGCATGTGGCGATGTTGATGCCGCTACGCCTGTAAACGCGCGAAAATTGTTTCGCAGGTTCTAGTAAAATTACAAAGGAGCTCGTGGCTAAGTAAAAACAGCTGCATGGGTCCACCCATCAGGTTAAGCTACGCTTGCCGGGGTTAGTCGGTGGATGGGTGACCATCTCTACATACCAAGAGGCCCGGAGGAGCGTGCCTCGGAAAGCACGTTAAGCCGTTGATCCCGGCTGTCATTCATGGATCTTTGACAGTCGTTAGGTCGTCAGAAGCCCGAAAGTCTGACAACCAGTCTTACCAAGGGGTATCGTATTTCCCAGTAACTGGGTTGTGGATGTCAGATCGGCAGTCGCTCCATGTTAAATACTGGTATTCAGTTACATCCGGTTGGACTGGAAGCCAACCCCGACAAAGTTGGGAAAAGGCTGGCAGATTGAGGTTCTATAGTGAAATTATAAGCATCTATACTCCATTTGAAATAAGATTAGATATTTAGATAAACTTGATAACAGTCCGTTCAACCAATTTTTTAGTTCTATTCCTTAGGCATAAGGATGGCATTAAATGCAAAAACGTAGTTACAATACCAACTGTTTATTACAGCTGCCAAATGTCATGCCGCCAACGCAATAAAATTCAAAATCGGTTGAATGGACTGTAAAAAAGGTTTATGTCTAATCTTATTTCAAACGGAGTATAGGACATTTCAATTTTGTGTCCCAGGTTGTGATTTTTGGCGACGCTTCGAGTCTTTGACTAACCACTTGAAATTGTGGTTCTAATCATTTTCCAAAAGGTAGAAAATTCCGTCGTACTGTTTGCCAACCGTTTTAAATAAAAACGCCCGCTGCCTGTATATGGGCCTAGATCCTTTTGCCGTTTTGATGTTGGTTCTATTTATAATAATAATTATAATTCTTTATTGGGAGTAACTCATGAGACTCATACAGTATTAGTAACAATAAAATAAACTTACAACTATGTTAGTGATACAATTACAATAACAACTACAAAACATACACAACAACTTATTCACTGCTTCAGCATTCCAGCTGAAATACTGGAGCAACGACTTACTATAGAGCAGTCCAGCCTGTCAGCAATAACTCCCAGGATGCTGTTGGAACTAGCTCGCACCCTGCGCACCAAGGACGCACATCTTTTACGCATCAATGCATAAAAGCAATCAACACGCAAATCCGCAAACATCCCTGATGCGCTACAGAAGCGAGGTAGCCCCATCAACACCCTGAAAGCATTATTGTACTGCACGCGAAGGGCACTGTACGATCTTTGCGTAAAATGTACCCACAGGCCACAGGTGTAAAATGATGAGCAAAAGGCTCTAAAAAGTGTTTTTTTAACCTCCGTAGAAGCACGCTTAAACCTGCGGGCAATCATATTCGCTCTAACCGACAGCGCCCTCCGCTCTCTCTCAATATCGTCATCGTCCTTAAGGCTAGTGGTTAAAATATGCCCAAGGTACTTGAATGAGTGCACTCTTGATAACGGCACACCATTCATCATTACTGGAGGTACCGTTTCTGGACATTTTCCACCAGCCCCAAACACCATCACAACACTCTTTCTCACATTATACAAGAGGCCATGAGCACTGGCGTACCTCTCACACACACTCACCAGTTTCCTCAGGCCACAGACTGAGGCACTGAGCAGCACCATGTCATCTGAATAGCTAATGTTGTTGACACATATGCCATCAATATAACATCCGACTCTGGTGCTACTCAGTTCCCCAATCAACTGGTCCATGTACAGGTTGAAGAGTGTAGGAGAAGTCAGACCCCCCTGCCTCACACCTGACTCAAGACCATATGGACTCGAGCATGCCCCGTCCCACCTCACACTATTGACCTGGTTCCCGTACCAAAATTTAAAAATATTTATTATTTCAGGTGGTAGCTTCGCATCATTAAGCTTTTTCCAGAGAGTGTCATATGAAACCAGAAACGATACTGAGTTTCCGGCGAACAGTATTTGCTCAAAATGAGCAGACCTTAACTTTCCAGTAAAATTGCGTAGAAAAGTAATATTAATGCCTCAATATTAGCAGACCTTTTTACGAAAAAGCTAGATATTATTATATTATATTATTATTATTTATATTATGTGTCCGTTTTGTGCCGAACGTAAAGAATAGCACCCTCCCATTTCTTCACGTGGGTATTGTAAAAGGCGACTAAGGGACTTACTAGAGAATGGGCAGCAGCGTTCTCTATACATTTAACACCATACTGTGATCGCCAACCCGCCAAGCCAAGCGCCAAGCGCCAAGCATGGTGATTATGGCAACCCTCCCTCACCCTTAGGGCGAGGCCTATGTCCAGCAGTGGACGCCTTTCGGCTGAAATGATGATGATGATTTATATTATTATAAACCCCATATTATTATTATTATAATGATAAATAGTCAAACAAACAGTAGCTTATAGCTGTCAATTTTATAAGCGAGAGTGCAATAACCAATAACTTATTACCGACATTACCGGATATGGCTCCATAATATTTTGAAATAATTTGAATGAGTTTCATTACTCGTATGTTGAAGACCAACGCTTTAGTTAAATGTTTCGTAACACTTTTGGCAATTATAATGCTTCTGAGTTTCAAGGACTGAGTCAGAGTTCAGTTTGAACTTAGTAAGCTGTTATAATAATATTAGCGATATGTTGATATCGTTTTTATACGCAACCAAATCTATAGACCTTTTTTTTTTTTGGTGGGAAATTATCATACTCGTAACTTCTCCCGATCTCCCGCTCTGGGCGGAGCGGGAGGGCGTGTCAGACTTTTACTGACTAAAACCCACCCGTGTTCCTTCCGTTGCCTGTGTGCCAGGGCCACGATATCCCTTTCGGACAAACTCGCAACCCTTGTGGAACAAATGGTAGGAGTAAATAAATAGGCAGTTTTTTTTCCAAAACTCTCTCGTTGGCGGTCTTTAGGACATGCGTGGGAATTCCGGCATCTCCAGTGGAACTACTGGTTGCTCATTTGTGCGGTTGCGCGGCCTTGAAAATTGTTCATAAAGCTCTAAATAGGGAGACCGCTGGAGTCTTTACTAGCTCACGAACGGTAAGCCCGCACGTGGTTTTAGTCGATAAGAGTTCCACTTACTCCGCTTTCCCCAGACAAAAGGAATCCTTTTGGTTTTGCACTAAAAATATTTTATCTAAAGGAATCCACTAGAAACTTTTTATCTACGCTAACTAGTCGGCAAATACTTTTAACGTTTAATATTTTAAAACTTTGGCAACACTTCAGCGCTAACGAACCGTCAGTGCCGTTCAATAGGCATTCAAAATATTGAGGTTGCCTTGCGGTCAATTAGTAAGAAATTGCAAAAATGTACTGAATTAGTATACATTTTGAATATTCTTGTATATCTCGAATGTGTCGTAAGTAAGAGGTACTTCATCACTACTGGTCTCAAAACGGTTAAAGAAAACATCGTGAGGAAACCGGCATGTCCTAGAACCAAAAATTCGAAGACATGTGACATCTACCAACCCCCACTGGGCCCGCGTGGTGGATTATGGCCAACTCTCTCTCACAGAGAGGAGCCCTGTGTCCCAGCTGTGGGAACATTATAGGGACGCAGATATATGCCAGTAACCTTGAGTGGTTAGCTTGCGTGTTCTGTACTGAGCTCACGGAACCCGTCGTACGTTCAGCCAGTAATAGGACTCGCCCATCAAGGAGCGCTGTCCCCAATTTGACGCATTATTAATTTATTATACACAAAACAAAAGGTATTTTAATAAAACGCGTATACTAAAAGATCAATAATTAAATTATCTTTAAATTGGTGAAAGTTTCAGAAAAATACGCTTGGTAAATTTTGTGCCATTCTCAGTTTTTTATCCGCGTTAGACATAACTTTACAAATTAATTTCACTATGAAATATAAACATAATCTAAAATATTCACATATTAAGTTATTGAGAAATGCTCTAATTTATCATATATTTTTTTTCAAATCATTAACACTACTTGTTTAAACGTGATCTTCAGTATAAAATCAATAAAAGTCGGTTATCGTCCCCTTAAGAGGTACTATTTTGGAACACATTTTAATGTACAAATCTGGAAATACTAACCTAGTAAATACAAAATCCAACTACCTATACGCAGTGTCTTACCAAGGCTGACAACAGCTAAAGGCCCCCGCAGACAGGTGCGACACGATAGCGGGACGCGACACTAGTAGCACAATTTCTATGAAAACTTCATGGAAAGTGTCTCGCTGCCTGTCGCGCCTGCGATATCGCGCCAATCTGCATGAGCCTTAAAGCGCGGTTACTATTGGACTAGAAAAGGAACAAAAGCGCGATTACACAACGCTTGTAATTTATTGCAAATTATGAAGCAATCATCTATTTACAAAAAAAAATTGTTGAGTAATCGAAAATAAGAAACAATCAAGTTCTCTCTGCATTTAAATGAGTCGTTCGTGTTATTAATTAAATACCAACGTACGTTGATATTAAATACAGATATTTTGGATTGGAACTCAAGGTAAAAAGTTAAAAAATAACGAGTTTTTTTTTTAAGAACCTATTTTGGTAACAATCAAGTTCTGAGACATTTTTTTCCGCTACCACAAAGTATATAGATTTAAGACAATCCTTGTTTTACATTTGCCTCTTGTCAGCGCATTAATCCATGTATATTGGGACAAGCCTCCAATCTCATCAAATGGAACTGAATATCCGATTTACTATTAAGTTATGACAGCCATCTGACTTTCGTAACTCAATTACATACCCTGTACCAATGTCCAAAAGGTTTGATTGGCCGCCAGCTTCTATACTTGAGGGCTTCATTCAGGCCGTACCTGATTCAATGACTAAGAATGTGGGGAACGAAAGGAATGGGTTTTGTGCCAAATATTCAAAGTGAAATTAAATTAATTAGCGAGATTTTACAGCCGTATCGATATCTAACGACGATAAAACAAAAATATTAGAAACAACAAAACTGCTAAACTCATGCCTCCCCTTATTACAAAACAAGGTTTATCTTCAGACCCAGGTTTGAAAACATGTAGCCATTATTGAAGTTCGAACTTTATTCCGACTATGGTAAAGTTCCTAAACACAAAACTGACAACTTAGTACCGAACTAAGTTTTCAGTTTTGTATAAAGAACGTTATTTCAATCACTGTTACGTTCTTATTACTAAAACTAGCTGGATGGTTTAAGCCATGTCAAAATATAAATCTTGTTTTGTAATAAGGCCGATTATGTTTACTTTTCAGTAACAACGGTGCCTGTAAAGTTTTGCTAGTTATTTTAATTTTAGCTTGTATTTGTATGACCTACAGATTGTTGTCTCTAGTCTGAATATCTCCGGAAATGGTATTTGTATTAATGCAAATCCTATCCTGGAACGAGACCGCGTATCGGCAAGCGTAGTGTGGGACGCCCTCCAGCTAGATGGACCGACGACCTTAAGAAAGAGGCTGGGACAGACTGGATGTGGAAGCACAGATAATTACCAGCTAAATCACTCCATGTACTTACGCGCGCTATATACCTACCAATCACCGGGTCGCACACGACCCATTTCTCTGTGGGTTGCCTACAGCCCCGCGAGGCACGTACGTACGCATATTTAATTATTTCGGTCGACCTGACGCACTACAAAGCAAAACTCACTTTACGCTTGTAAGGTTAGGTACATTATCGTTTACAGCGTGTAGCGACTCGAAGGTGAAGGCTACTATAGCAGTAGTATAGATTTTGTATGGAGTGATTTATCTGGTAATCTGTGGAGGAAGGCGGAGGACAGGGCGTTGTGGCGCAGCCTGGGTGAAGCCTATGTCCAGCAGTTGACTGCTTTAAGGATATATGCAAATCTCTTTCTTTTTTTTTTTTTTACCTAAATATATTTATATCGCAAAAGTAATAAAATTACGTAGGTATCTAATATACCACATGTCCCAGAATGAACACACAACCTCTTAAGGGGTCATTGTACTCATCATTATGAACAACTTTTACTATGGGACCAAACCATGTTGTTCCCTACATTTCGACGAGTTATTCGAACATAAATGTAGGGAACAGCTGATGTTCTTTTCGCGATTTCAGGTTTGGTCCCATAGTGAAACTTGTTCATAATGATGAGAACAATGACCCATTAAGAGGTTGTGCGTTAATTCTGGGACATGTAGTTTAAAAACGTATTTCTAAAATTATAACACCAAAAGTCCCACTGTCACGCCAAGTTAATGATGCATCATCTTTACTTAAATTATAGTTATTATAATTTGCTCTTTGACGTTAGCAAAATAGATGTTAAATCTTTCTCGCATCATTAGGTTCTTGTGAGTGAAAGGAAACATTACGGTTTTCACAATTCGTGGCATGTACAGGTCGCTCCGTTTGAACTAAGATCGGTTAATTGTATCTTATGTATCTAATGATGAAGTGTCCCTATTTGTATGAGTTTTATTACAAACGATTTCTGTAAATACATAGATATTATATGTGGCACTTTAATTGAAAATTGAGGTAGTCCTTTCTGAATGAAGATGTTGTGTGTGTGAAGATATGTTTTAAAGTACAGCTAAAACAGGAGATAAGTAAACTAGTTTGATAAAATTTTCACAGTAGATAAGTACAAAAAACCGGCCAAGTGCGCAAGGGTTCCGTACCATTATCTACATATAAAAAGGTAAATTGCGGTTTACGATGTATGACGTATTAAAAAAAAACTACTTACTTCAAACCAATTTTGCGGTGGAAATTTACATGGTAATGTACATCATATATTTTTTTTAGTTATATCATTCTCTTATTTTAGAAGTTACAAGGGGTGGCGGACACATTTTACCACTTTGGATGTGTCTCTCGCGCAAACTAGTCAGTTTCGAAAAAAATGATATTAAAAACCTCAATATCATTTTTGAAGACCTATCCATAGATACCCACACGTATAGATTTGATGAAAAAAAAATTGAGTTTCAGCTCTAAATAAGGGGAACCCCCAAAATTTATTGTTTTTTTTTCTAAATTTTGTGTGAAAATCTTAATGCGGTTCACAGAATACATCTACTTACGAAGTTTCATCAGTATAGTTCTTAAAGTTTCGGAAAAAGTGGCTGTGACATACGGACAGACAGACATGACGAATCCATAAGGGTTCCGTTTTTTGCCATTTGGCTACGGAACCCTAAAAATAGTCTAGTTTTGTTTCTTTATAATCATTTCAGCCGAAAGACGTCCACCGCTGGACATAAGCCTCTCCGAAGCATCACCACTTCGGGCGGTTCTGCGCTTCTCGCATCCAGCGGATTCCTGCGGCCTTCACGATGTCATCGGTCTACATTGTAGGAGGCCATCCAACGCTACGCTATCATTCATGCAAAATAAATAAATTCTAACCCAATGAAAACTTCTATTAAACTACAATTTATTCCCAGTGTTCGTTCATCTCATCACTCTACATAACTTAGACTGCTATTCCCAAGCCCAAAGAATCCATTTTCCAAACTTCAATCAAAATAGATAAACAGCCTAAAACTAAACCGACCTTTTCAATTCCCAAAAGAATGAAACACAAATAATGGAACTGCCATAGATAAAAAGTAATTTTTTTTTGCGTTTATTTCCCTTTGTGACTCTGACCGAAATTGGGTGAAGTAGGTTGAAGACATCGCCCACTTGATATTTGGCTTACAGCGATGCTCAACCTTTTTGCTCGGCTTACACTAATTCTGATTACGTCACTCGCGCTTATAAGATCATCTCTCGGTAAATTATTTTCAGTGGGCACTTGCAAGTCCAACTCTGGCTTGCGTTCGCCTGTTCGCAGAATGGTCGATTCCTACAATGCGACTTTCGAACATATAGACATTTTTGCATGTGCGGGGAGCACAAGAAGTCTTTTGTAGGTTCAAAAGACTTATACTGAAGGAGCTTACTTGAATATCTTTATAAATTTTTCTTCTTTCTTTTTTGTACCATTTTTTGTTTATTATATACATATACCTCTTTAAATTAAACACGATAGTTAATATAAGTTAGAATAAAATTATATCTAGTACCTACTTGTAACCCTTTTTTTTTTTTTTGGGTGGGAAATCGTCAAATAACTTCTCCCGCTCTGAGCGGAGCGAGAGGGAGTGTCAGACTTTAACTGACTAAAACCCACCGTGTTCCTTCAAATGCCTGTGTGCCAGAGCCACGATATCCCTTTCGGACAGACTCGTAACCCTGGCAGGCATTGGCCCTTTCGGACCCCGTCAATTGGTGCTTCCATTTTCCAATTCCACCTGATGCTCGGGTTTGACACTATTAATAGCTCAATTCAATTTGGAGAATGAGCCTTGATAGTAGGGTGAATATCTTCACCCTTCTTTTAAGGCTTATTCTCTAATGTAAAATTTTGCCACTTGCAATATGTCAAACGTAGAGGAAAATAAAAAAGCCCTGCAAATGTTCTCGTGTGGTGCTGGACGAAAAGAATAGCACCATCCCATTTCTTCCCATGGGTGTTGTAAAAGGCGACTAAGGGACTTGCAAGAGAATGGACAACAGCATTTTCTATGCATTTTAACAGTATACCACGATCGCCAACCCGCCTGCCAAGCATGGCAATTATGGCAACACCCCGCCCTCCTTTGGGGGAGGCCTATGTTCAGCAATGGACGTCTTTCGGCTGAAATGAAATGTTCTCGTTAATTCATATCAACTAAGTTTTGTAATAGTACACAATAATTCAGTTAATTTAACTAACATCTTAAATGTTGCAACAATTAATAAACTAGACATGTAGACCCACTAGGAAATCCAGTTTGTCGAATGATTTAATGCTGCGCTGAACGATGTCCGGCTTAGCACAAGCTATGCAGTAAATTATACTATTGAACTGTCTGCTGCCTTGCTCATAAATAAACTAAGTTTTTCGGGCCTTAACTCAGCGACAAAGACTGCGGGCCAAATGTTGGCAATCCCTGTTAAGTTGTTTTGTATCTTATTCTGACAATCAAGAGGAGATTAGCACCTGTTTTAAATACAAATTCTAGTATCTACTTTCATTATTATACAGAAAACAAATCTTAAATTATTAGACTTTCAGAATTTCCTAGAAAATTAAGATGTTTTTATAGACCAACGTTTGTAAAAATCATAACTTTAGATATTAAAGTGGGCTGGGCATCTCATTGTCTTAACAATAATGGCTAATTATTTTACAACATTAAAAAGTAAAGTCAGAGGAATTCATTGTTTAGCAAACAACTTAAATTGTCCGTAAATTCAAATCATAACTGTAATTTTTTGATAAGTTGTATAAAATGGCTATAATAATAATAATACCGTTTATTTCAGGCGACACCAGCCCATAGAAAAATACCTTATTCTAAACATACATATTTTAATATAAACAAAACTTGTGTTAATAAAAAGGCTTAAGACGAAGATAATATGTGCCAGTGACATTGAGTGGTGCAGCGGCTTGCGTGTTCTGTACTCAGCTCACGCAACGCGTCGTACGTTTAGCCAGTAATAGGACTCGCCTATCAAGGAGCGCTGTCCCCAATTGGACGCATTATTAATTTATTATACTCAAACCAAAAAGTATTTTAATAAAACGCGTATTACTAAAAGATCAATAACTAAATTATCTTTAAATTGGTGAAGGTTTCGGAAAAATACGGTTCGTAGATTTTGCGCCATTCTCAGTTTTTTATTCGCGTTAGACATAACTTTACAAATTAATTTCACTATGTAATATAAACATAATCTAAAATATTCACATATTAAGTTATTGAGAAAATGCTCTAATTTAACATATATTTTTTTCAAATCATTAACACTACTCGTTTAGACGCACCCTCGGCATGTACCTTGTTTTTTGGCGCACGTACTCCACGATGTCCGCCTTAGTGTTGTAGTGCAGGCGGGAGATGTACACCGGTGGGTTCGGCTACAACTCGCTTAATCAATTAATATCCTTGACTGTACTTATTACCTACTTACCAACCATACCTTATTAGGGAATTAATACTTCAGTAACTCTACTTAAGTATTAATTCCCTCCCGCCCTCAGACACAGACAATTAATACTGCGGTAAACCGACTTATATTAATTGCCTGTAATTTAGGTACAATAAGTACCCAAATTATAAACGTAGGTAATTGGTACCTTCAAGTACCATTCAACTAAGAGTCAATAAGTTTGATTCTGAACGAGAAACTGACCATCAAAAGCAAAGTCAAGAGTATTGTTCGATATGGACTAATGATGTAAGGAATTATAATAAATAAATAAAAGTCTTTCATTGATTCCTTACCATTACAATTCATTGTACATTACCTATTAATAAAAAATAAATACATTTCAATTAAATTTTAATAAAATCATAAATTATTGATTACTTAGGTACTATGCGGACGTAAAGAATAGCACCATCCTATTTCTTCCAGTGGGTGTCGTAACTGGCGACTAAGGGACTTACTAGATAATTGGCAGCAGCGTTCTCTATACATTTTAACACCATACTATGATCGCCAACCCGCCTGCCAAGCGTGGCGATTATGGCAATCCTCCCCCCCGTAGGCCTATGTCCAGCAATGGACGTCTTTCGGCTGAAATGATACCTATTAATGATTATATCACAGTTAATAGAGAAAATCGAAATGAATTAATTTCAAACTTCATTCCAATCAAAATTGTAATACTTAAATATCAGTACGCGTGAAGAATTTTTCAGAAATAAATAATTGTGAAATCGAATAAATTTAACATTTAAATTATTAGCAATTATTATTGATAATACATAAATTCATGTCAGTTAGTAATATTTTTTAATTTGAGAATTTTATTTTAATCTGTTATTCCATTATAAGGACTGCCTAGTGCGGTCCTCTTGCAACATTCTCCATCTTATTCTCTAGCTAGTCTGCTCCATGTTTTTCCTATTAAGCCTGATAAGTATGTCGTCACTCCCTCTCCTGTTGGGTCTACCATACCTTGTTGAATGTAGGTACTATAATTTTATATTGTATATATAATTTCATATTGTATTGTATAGCTTCAAGTTTTATATGCGAACCGACAGCTGTGTGTGACCTCAAATATGGCGAGGGGGGTGATGGCTGATCTTTGCGTTATGCTCGTGAACGGGTGCTGCTTGTGGTGACTGGTCGTCTTGCTGACCATGGTTTTGTTATTGTTATTAATAATTAACTGTTTTTATTTTACTTCGATGGTGCTAGTTTGGTTTGGTGTTTTTGTTGTTTTGGTGTGGTTTTAGTGTTTATGTATTGTATAACTTCAAGTTTTTTATGCGAACAGACAGCTGTGCTGCTGGGGAGTTTGTTGCGCCACTTCTTCTTCCCAGCTAAAGCACTAGGAAGTGGTGAAGGGTGGGCGTTTTTGGGGGACTGTCTCATGTAATTTTTGACGTTCGAAAAGTGCTGATTCTCAGCCTAGTTTGAATAAATGACTTTTGATTTTGATTTTGTGCTGCTGGGGAGTTTGTTGCGCCACTTCTTCTTCCCAGCTAAAGCACTAGGAAGTGGTGAGGGGTGGGCATTTTTGGGGGACTGTCTCATGCTGATTCTGCTGATTCTCAGCCTAGTTTGAATAAATGACTTTTGATTTTGATTTTGTACAGAATTAGGAACGCTTTCATTTTATAATTAACTCTGAAGCCACACATCTTTAGGTTTGTGTAAGACTGGAAAGTTAATTTATTTGCAAATACGACAGAATAAATAAATGCTCTAAATATAAGTTTTTTGTGAAAAAATCACAATATTACGCATGCCCGAAATGGCACATTTTCGCAACTTGAAGCAACTTTATTTTTATATTTAATTCTTGTAGGTATTATATATTAATTTATTATCACAGTTAATGTCCACGTTAGGCCAGAGCATCCTAACAAACATCAATTCCCTTTGCACATAAAGACTGTTCGTAAAGGAAAATTGATTTCTCAGAGTTTTCAAATGGATTTTGCAGTTTTTTGTAGTTTTTGTCTACCAAATTCTCTATTTAGATTAACGGTTTATATCTCTACTTACTTCTTTTTAGCGATGGCAAATATTATTAAGTCAATTTTCCTGTTTGGCACTCACGGAGACAATATGTCCTCACGGGTACAGGTGACAGGGTATGTGGCGCAAGATGGAATGACCATGGTCTGTGGAGAGATGCCATATAATCTACGTCTACTTCCAATAAGTATTTTACATGTTATGTTAAGCCTCCATTGACTAACCTCAGAGCAAAAACGTTAAACTTTTCTCGATTTTCTGTGGTCATGTCCAATATTCAACGCAAACGTAACCCCGCCATCTTTATTTTCATATTGATAAAGCATATTGATTTTTAGCTTATGTACATAAAATCTTCAGCCATGACTAATGTTTTCATATCAAACGCCAATTCAAAATAATCAGACCAAATATCCTCGAGCTATAATATAATCCCTTGGGCAATAAGAAGTAGGTACTTATTCCTTTCAAAGGTAAGTTAGGTCGAGAGCTTCTTAAGGCTATTTTTGTTGATCATCAATGGAGATAAAAATGTTAAAATAATTTTGTTTAAGGTCGGAATCGTGAGTCCAATTTGTCATCATTTAGAAGTAGGTACCTATACTTACATAAAAAATGGATAAGCATTCTTCAATTGTAGACTGCGAATTGGTATACCTAATAAAAACTTGTCATTTCTGTAAGGATCGTACAGACTGCAGCGATATCGCGGGCGCAACAGGCAACGTGACTCTTGTAGCGCCCGCGATATCGCGGGTGTCTGTGCGAGCCTTTAAAGAGGATTTTATTGGTAACCTTGAGTGACCAAGGTACACTTCTTTCATATTGGATTGCGCTGAATTTCATGAGCCCAAGCGGTGAAAACATTTCGAAGCGTCCGACTTTTTCATAGGTTAAGCAACTGAGCAGCGACACAACATGACCACCTCTACTTATAATCTATAATATAGTACTTACTTATTCCATGATTCCACTTATTTCATGTTATTATAAAGTACTTACTAATACCATGCTATTAAAAAGTAAGTACTTACTTATTCCATGCTGAAGCTGGCACTTCCTGTTACACACTTCCGTCCCTTTGCACGAAATCACTCCCACAAGAAGCGATAGGAAAGAAGTTACATTATCAACAAAAATGAAACAGTTTTCTGTTCACAACAAACAAAAGAACAGCCAGTTTTTCACAAAACTAAAATGGCAGAACGAGACGGCCATGTTGCTTCCATCTTTACCTGCCATAAAGAATTCATTTAAGTTGTAGCGGCATCAACATCGCCATATACGAACTACGCGTCACGTAAAGTCCTGCATCGCGCAAGCAGAGTTTACCGCGCGACTTACAACGTCCCGACATCAGCCGTGGGGCAGTTGCCCACCATACACAACACCCGTTTGGTCGGAGGATCCTCCCTTTTCTATGGAGGATGAGTGAACTCCCTGTTCCTCATACCTCTATAAAGTCACCTCCTAGCCTAGTGCTTGTGATAGATAGCAACATTCTCCAGCTCAAAAGTTCAAATACAAAGCGAAATGACACATCATCCATACTTAACGCTTTCAAGGAAACTAAAAAACTGTCGGATAATTTCCAACCACACGCGGGCGCACCGCGAGCATAAACTATAATTAAATAAAATTCGAGTGAATGACTCAAATTTTCTAGGCCTTGTGAAGGATATTCTCATCTCTGCTCCAGTTCGGAGTAGGACGGTCGGAGGTTGTAGGATGGCACGGTTGGCGCAGTGGTTAAGCGATTGACTGCTGCGCTGCGTGTCGCGGGTTCGATTCCCGCACGGAACAAATATTTGTATGACCTACAAGTAGTTGTTCTGGGTCTGGCTGTTTGTGTATGTGAGTTTAAATGTTTGTAAACGCACCCACAATACAGGAGCCATTCCTAGTCTGGGCAACGTTAAAAAAAAAAAAAAACTGAGCTACAAAGCGAAATGACTCATCATAAGTCATATCTCCTACCATTAACAGATTATTATCAGATTTTCGACACATTTTCACTAACAGTAAGAGCCATCATCCGTGCAATCTTGAGATAGTTGATCAAAATGGCGATGACACACAAATGCTACATTATCTGCGTCAGATCTCACGAATTTGAGACGAACTGTCTTGTCTAATCTAGATGTTACAGCTTTTGTCTATTTTGTAATAGGTTAGTTTAATCTAGTTAGGGACGATGAAGGTAAAATGGTAGGTTTAGCTTGTTTAGTGGAGTGCCAGTCCAAGATGTTAAAATAATTGCTCTGAATTATTTATGAAACTCCACTCCGCAAGATATGTCATCAGAAACAACAATATTTTATTCGTCATGTTTGATCTGATTTTCATTTCAGTTTATTTCATAATATTTTTTTGATCGAGGGAGTATAGTAAGCGAAGCGTTAGGCTGAGGATACAGTAGGCAGCCATTAGCGATGCGACTGGAAGAGCGAAACGGGATAAACATGGTATGACTACATTTGAAGCGAAAATCCGGCGTATAGAAGGTGTACTTATCATATATTATGTTGATATAGCCGATGCCGTGATTACAGTAATGTTGTTCCGATCGCTTAAAGAATTCAAACATCGCTAGTTATATTTGATGTACGGTGTAGCCATATACGTGAGCATTCATTTATTTGTTTTAATCGCTCATGCGTCGCGGTCTAATGTAGCCTCAGCCTCAATTCTGGCAAAATTTGTTTTCCTCTGTCAGTTTGTTGGTACTCCTCCACAGGTAGAATTTTACAAACGATCTAGACGAAACTTGGTATACAAATTTGACAACTTTAGAAAAAAAAATTTCTCGCCAGAGATTTTCATTGGACCCCGTACTTTATCCAAAAAAGGGCAAAAAGGGGGCTGCTAGATACCTCTGCCTTATGAGGTTCGATTTCGATGGTTCTTTTTTTATTTGAAAGGTAGTAACTTCAAATTGTTCTCATAGAAATTCGGTGAAGATCTGATGAGAATTTTCAGCGTGATGAGCAAAATAACTCCTCAAAATGCAGTAAATTGCTCACGTTTAGATTTCTACCAGTGGAATCGGCCCTTTAACTACTAGGTACGGGTTGATAGAGCGCCTGGGACCATTTTCTCATCACAAAACTAGGCTTCAGCGTTACCTTTGCCAATTAAATCCTATTAGTTAATTTTTCTAGCTGGTCTACAAAATATTTACCATGTTTTTTGTTATTATAATATCCCGTTTTAAATAACTTTAGTGGTGTATCAATTGTTCCAAAAACTTTGTTCTCGCGAGATTTACTGTCTACATAACTACCAGTTGTAATATCGGTTACCTACTTCGCATTCTGATCTCCCACTTACAATTAGTCGGTACTAACCAAAACCTGTACATAACAAGGGCCCATAAACCTGAACATTACGTTTACCCAAAGAGAAGTTAAATGCCTTATTTGCCGTCATGCACATCTCCATGGTCCATGGACTTGACCGTCAGAACTCAGAACTTGTTCCAGTGAACAAACTCAAAGACAATTACGCAAGTGCAAGGTCACTGCATACCCTCCGTGCCGTAACGATATCATGTTAACTTTGTAATGTGTGTTACGTACACTGCGTAAGGGGCTGTTCATTTATTACGTAAGGCGATTTGAGGGGGAAGGGGGTCCGAACAAGTCTTAGGTACTTTTGTTATATGGGGTGGGAGGAGTCTAAATTATTCTTACGTAAGATCACAGAAGTAAGCAAAAATTTTAATTTCAAAACGCGTGCAGTCCCCAATCGTGCGGCACAAACCAATGCGTTTTTATATTTTTGTTACTTTTTCTTTACAGTTTTGACAGATACTGATCTAACGTTAGATTGAAAGGGGGGAGGGGGTTCATGCAAGTCTTATTTTTTCTTACGAAGGGAGGTCCGGACCCGGTCAGAATGTGGTTAAAATTGTCTTGCGTAATAAATGAACAGCCCCTGAACATGGTACATCGGGTTTTAAAAAAGTTCGGCTTTGTACTGCGTTGGCTCTGCCACTTTATACTGGTGTGGCAGTGTCTTAACCTCCCTGTGTCAGATTTACGTTGGAGTAGGAACTGAACAAAATCTGAACTGAACAGATCCGTTGCAGCGCTGACTTGCTGGATTCGTTTTCTCCCTCAACTGATCGTTATATGTAAATTTATTAAGGTCACATCATCATCTCCCCAGCCTTTGGCCAACTATATTGGGTCGGCTTCCAGTCTAACCGGAGGCAGCTGAAAACCAGTATTTTACATGGAGCGACTGCCTATCTGACCTCCACAACCCAGTTTCTGGGTAGCAAATTTTTTTTTTTTTTTTTTTTTCAAGCTTGTTATTTTATTAAGATATCAACGGAATGCGGTGCGACTCATCCAAATCTGCATTTGCCTTAAAATTAGTGTGGCAAATAAGTTCTCTGTTTTCCTGTATACGTTAAAATACATTAGTACATTATTGCAAAGGCCAAAGTTTGATAGCCGAGCCGCAGGCGAGGACCTCACTAATACGAGACAGGCAATTGCCATTTCCACCGAGGCATATATAGTGCTTTTCTCAAAAGAATGCAGTTAAAGTAAATTATTTGTAAATTCCAGATTCAATGACGAACAACGATAATTTTTCACGCGCCAATGTGTTCATTTGTTTTTTTTTTATCATTATACAGCTTTCTATTTGCAAGACAGTTCGAAATTTAAATAAAACCTTTGATAAGTTACCTCCTTGGTCACCATGTTTCGTAGTAAAAGATCGTTCCATTTTTAAATTACACGATGGATAAAGAGTTTACTAGGACTTCTTGGCGGGAAAGTGAAGCGTCATGTTCAGCAGTTTGTTTAATTTTCCAAAATTTGTGTTTAGCCGAATATTAATGTGTAATAATGGTGGATTATTAACCATTAAGTGTTTGTGAACGTGCATTAGTGTAGGCAAATGAAACAAAACAGTGCAACTTCGCTTCAAGTTCTCTCAAGAAGTCCGCGTGGGGTCTCAGTAAAGTGCCACATCTTTACTGAAACTCAAGGGGAGTGGGCGGGGATATCATCATCATGCATTTATAATTCATTTCATCAATATTATACAAGAACTAAAACTTGACATTGGCTAAATGCACAAACCGTGCGAAGCCAGAAGGAAAAAAAAAAAAAAATATTAGGAAACTTCGCATTGGACTTCTTGGCGGGAAAGTGAAGCGTCATGTTCAGCAGTTTGTTTAATTTTCCAAAATTTGTGTTTAGCCGAATATTAATGTGTAATAATGATGGATTATTAACCATTAAGTGTTTGTGAACGTGCATTAGTGTAGGCAAATGAAACAAAACAGTGCAACTTCGCTTCAAGTTCTCTCAAGAAGTCCGCGTGAGGTCTCAGTAAAGTGCCACATCTTTACTGAAACTCAAGGGGAGTGGGCGGGGATATCATCATCATGCATTTAAAATTCATTTCATCAATACTATACAAGAACTAAAACGTGACATTGGCTAAATGCACAAACCGTGAGAAGCCAGAAGGAAAAAAAAAAAAAGAAAAAGAGTTTACTATTTAATTTATTTGGCCGCTAAACCACGACACATAGATTTTCATACAACTTTTGGTGGCCGATGCTCGCATGTATTTGGCCAGTACAGCAATTTCGATTTATCTCGAAGAAGGTTGACAAAATAATGCACGAATTTACAAGCATGTTTGAGAAAATATACATACATACATAAAGTCACGCCTTCTTCCTATAGAGTAGTAATACATTATATTATTGTAGAAATCTAGACGATTATATACCTATACGCGAAATTTCTTTAGCAAAATAAGCCTATAATTTGTAATTACCTCTGAATGGGTAAATGATGTTGTAATTAAACATAATTATTAGGTCGGAATAAGATGGCTTTAGATATAATCTCTATTTTAGTAGGTACTTACTAAATTATTGGAGGTCGTTGAACCTATCTATAATTATAATTTCAACGTGACATCAAAGCCTTCTCAAGCTACCTAAACGCTCAGCTCGAAGACATCATTATCTTCTTGTCCTAATCTAAATTGATTTGGGGTTGGCGCAGCAAGTCTGTTCTTCCATACTTTTTTATTCGTCATTATTTCATTAGTCGCCCTGTGGCTGCATCAAAATCACTACATGCGAACTACTCGTCACACTGACGTCCTGACATCAATCGTTGGGCAGTTGCCCACCAGACACAACACCCGTCTGGTCGAGGATCCCCCCTTTTCTATGGAGGATGAGTGAACTTTACACCCTGTTTCTCATACTTCTATAACCCCTTTTCTAGCCACATCATCTTCCACACAGTCCGTCAATCGTTTCATTAATCGTATAGCCATCCACATCCATACTGAAACCTTTCCTCACGACATTTTCACGTGCTTAGCCTATATCATGAGAACCACACAACTCGCTCAGCCCGATTACATTTGTGCTACATTTATTTATTTATAGTTAATTAACACGGTACAACACCAATTACATTCCTTAACATAGAAAGAAAACAAAACAAAACTATACAATGCAGACAATTGTGTCATAAACAATTATTCGCTACTTACTAACATGGAACAGTGGACACCCTCGCGTACTCTTTCTCTCAGAACATCAGATATACGCGCTTTTAGTCCATTCATCCGCAAACATATCACAATCAGGGTTGACAATCAGGAGGACATTGAACATCCTGAAAGTACGACACACAGGCGATTCAACTCTGGCGACCGTTCTGCAAGGCAATTGTGCGACCAGATTTAGTCAGCGACTTCGGCGGTGACCGATCTATTTGTCGCGGGCACAAATAGTCGACAGAAAAGTTCATGGAGCTCGGGGCAGTCGATACGACCGTTAAGGGTCTTACAGGCTACCGTGAGGAGATCAAGGCCACTTCTTACCTCCAACGAGTTGAAACCCAAAGTCCCTAGGATATAGTTGGTGGGGTACATGTAAGGATAGAAATTGAAAGTTCTTTTAAAAAGATATCTAGTAAAAGTTTTCTTCACTTTCTGGAGCATTAGTGTTTGAGCCGCGGTATAGGGATGCCAGACACAACAACTAGTCTCTGCCCTGTTCACATGTGCATTCAGCAATCGCGCTTGCGACCACGCCGTCAACGCTCATCCGTCGCTAACTAATATTACTATTAGTAGATCTATGCAATCGGGAAGGAAAAAGACCATCACCTTCCATTCCATGGGTCTCAAAAGGCTTATTATGGAGATGCTGCCAAACAGATAAGCAGGACATCCTGGCTGAGCTCTAATTACTTTCTGCGATCGTCTATCATCTCTACTTACCACTTTGTCTGTGCTTGGCCAAACTTTATCCATTTCTTTTACACTAACTCTTTTATCTGTTCACTATCGTGTACCTGTACTATCTCTTCTTGCTGTACCAAACGAAAGTGAATTTATAAGGAAAAGCAGCGATTTTTTTTTAAAAAGTGTCTCATATAATAATAATACCGTTTATTTCAACACAGGCCTGAAGGAACAATACCTTAACCTAAACATACATTTATTTTAATACAAACAAAACTTGTGTTATAAAAAAAAATCAAGACTGTTAGTAGCACTTCACCTTGCACAAGCTTGAGTTTGTGCTGTCCTGTGGTATTTGTCCGCGGAAGCGACGGAACACCACGTTCTGCGGCCAAAAGTCTTCTTCCATGACGAAAGGCAAATAACATTTCTGTACACGCACGACAAACGCTTTGAAGTTGACGTTCCGGTGCAATTCCAGTAACTGCACCCTCGGCGTGTACCTCATCTTTTGGTACACGTGGGGTACGTGATGATGTCCTACGGGGAATAATTCCTTTTCTGTTGTTTTACACAAGATGAGTCCTGATGTCACTGATATAGAGCCGCATGTTGACCGTATGAAATTTAAGTCTAAGTTTGTTTCGGTATTTCTTCTCAGAGTAGGCCGACCTCATCCAGCTTTAAAAAAAATGTATTTTTGCGGTAGGCTAGTGTTTAGTAACCATTCTTACCAGGGGGTATCATGTTACCCAGTAACTAAGTTGTGTCGGTTAGATAGGCAGTCGCTCCATGTAAAATACTGGTATTCAGCTACATCTAGTAAGATTGGAAGCCGACCCCAATATAGTTGAGGAAAGCCTGGGCAGATGAGTGTTTTGTAAAACCAATTAACAGAAATAAAATACAATTTATCGAGCGTGCCTTTATTTATGAGAAATACAAAACTAAGAATGGGGACGCTCGAGAAACGTAGATGCCAAACGTCTTGTTCGTATCAGTAATGAGTTGACTGATATTATCATCAGTCTAAAGCAGTTGACTGCTGGACATAGGCCTCTCCTATTGCACGTCATTCGACTTGATTCTCGGCAACTCTCATCCAGCTGCCACCAGCCACCCTGCGAAGATCGTTGCTCCACCTAGCCTGAAGGCGTCCTATCTCACGTTTGCGGATTCCCGGTCTCCACTCAAAGACTTCGGAGACTTCGTATACCATGGGCCGCCATGAGAACGAATGAATCCATTTTGAAGGAACTCAGTATTACCAAGCGACTTTCTACAATATGCCAGGAGCGTGCCCTCAGTTTTTTCGGACATTTTATGCGTTCACCTAGGCATGGTCTGGAAAGGCTTATAATATTGGGCCGGGTGGTAGGAAAACGCGCTCAAGGCAGTGCACCAGCAAGATGTTCAGACGCGATCAAGAAGGCTGTTGGAGGTAGCATTTACCGAGCAGTCACTGTAGAAGACTGCATAACTTGGAGACGCGTCGTATGTGGTCGCGATCCTCAGCATAATGACGAAGAAGACTCAAAGACACGTCTACCCCAACGGCCTTCGGATCTACGGCTAATACGGCCGGCCCATTGCCACTACAACTTCCTTATTACGTTATCTGTTAAAATGATTAAACAATTATTCTTCTCTTAATATTATTGTCTTAATTGAAAAGGAGGTAGGTACGTGTTTTCCCAGACAATGTTTCTCACGATATCGATTCGATAAAACTTTTCCTATAGATTGAAAATTCTGTTACGTAACTATCCCAAGTTGTTCAACAATCTTGGTCTGTCTCTGTCAGACATTACATTAAGTTTGTATGGAGATAACTTTCTTCAAAAGTACTTGATGTGAGGACGAAAGTTTTCTTCTTTTGATATTAATTATTTAGACGTCTTCAGAAGAAAATGGAGTACAGAGTTAGTTGATGATATTTATTTATTTATACTTTATTGTACACCAAAAAAATACTTACCTAACAAAAAAAAACACCCAATGAAGGGTTCCGTAGTTGGGGTGAATTTAACCCCACAACATTGTAGGTGAAAAACATGTTCTCCCATTCATCGATATAATTATGTCATGCCACGGTCAATTCTTCAACTGGAAACTTTGGGAAACTTTTTCAACTGGGACCTTTTTGACGTCGCCCAGGTCTTTGTTTTGCTTATTCGAACAAATATATCAGTTTTGTTAGTTTTAAATGCTCCTTTTTTATTTTCGTGTCCCAAATAAAATATTTTTATCTCTGTCTTTCTTTCTTTATTTCTATTCTTATCTAATTCCCTACAAATAGATGAATTGTGACAAGTAATTAATTATTCAAGTAATCATCAATTTGATTTACCCTTCGAGGTTACCATAAGAAATTAAGTATAAATAAATTTGATAATTTGTTGTCTTGAATCCAGTTACCTTACTTTGAATTCCTAAGTAACTCAAATAAGTATTTTAATTTTGCTATTCATATTATATAAGCCTTAGAAAACTGATAAAATAATATACAAAATAGTTTTGATCCAAAAAATTGCGTATAGAGGCGGAAAATTAAAAAGTTCACTGCTAAAAAGAAAGAACGAACTACATAGGAAATTAAAAAATCCTTTAAAATCACTACAAAAGTTAAGCAACAAAAAAAAATCTACACAGTTCCTGGAATTTCTCTTTCGTCCTCCCTTTAGTTAAGCTTTGTTATATGTGTGCTTTCATCATCATCATCATTCATAATTTCAGCCGAAAGACATCCACTGCTGGACATAGGCCTCCCCCAAGCACCGCCACTTCGACCGGTTCTGTGCTTCCCGCATCCAGCGGATACCTGCGGCTTTCACAAGTTGCATGTGCTTTATTTTCTGCTAAAATGAATTGAAATATGTAGCCTACATTCTTTTTGTTTGTAGGTACCCCACGAGAGTCTTTCCATAAAATATTGGCACTTAATTAAATTGGCTGATTGATAGTCACATCGATAATACCTACATAGTTTTAGAACTCGCAAGCAAAGGCGGAATCGTAAAGGCTCGTTAGCGGGCGCGACAGGCAGCATGACCATTGTCGCACCCGCGGTATCGCCTCAGTCTCCACGAGCCGTCAATCCTCGAGCTAACACAACATTACCTCATTACATTCCAAAAAGTCTAGAAATTCTAGTCACACAGGAAATATTATCTACACAAGTCAATATTCATTAGTACTTCCTGAACAGATCTGCCTGACCTAGATTCCAGGCAAGATTAGAGCTAACGAACCGAAAAGAAAGTCATTATTTATATATGACCACAAAACAGGTGCTTATTATTGAAGCAGGTTTTGATTTTGACAGTCACACTGTAATGTCTACTTTCACTGTCATTCATGAGGAATTTTATTTAAAAATATGTTTTTGGACGCTAATTTTAGAGATGGACATCCTCGTTGGTCTTGTGGTCGCAGGGTTCAGGGTTCAGGGTTGTGTTAAATTCCCGAGTCGAACAGTGCATTTTGTTTCAATTAAACCGTTCACAGGCACTTATAGCAGTCAAAGAATCGGTTAGTCAGAAAGATTCAGCTAAAGTTAGCCCAATCTAAAGCGTAGTCGGTTCCTATGGAGAAGAACGGGAACGGGGGGCGGGTAAAATTATACATATAGCAGAACGATGTAGAAAGACTGTCGCAGCCCAGAATCTGGACTTGGGCCCAATAATTGAAATAGACTCAGTACAGGAGAATGATATAACTAGTGATATGTGACCCTTCATTGAATACGAAGAAATCGATTAAATATTTATAGTGTGGTAATCTTGGAAGTTTCGAACACTTACATCTTTGCATACTCCTTCGGGTACCTACAGTAAACGTGAATAAAAACTTTTTACATAAAAAAACAACCGACTTAAAAAAAAACACTACAAAGTGTAAAATAAGTTTAGGTAATTTCGGAAGTTGGTGTCTTTGGTTTTATATTTTCATTTTTTGCCACCGACTTTTTAGTTATGGTACATAACCCATCTAAATTCGAATACCACTACCCGTTATGTAACTAGCAGTGACAGGAAGGATTATACTCGTAACATCATCCATAAAGACTAAGTGGTAAAATACGTATTATTGAAGATAACTCAAAAACGACCAAAGAAAAGTCAATGAAAATTATATGGGATTACCGCGCAAACTTTTTCTACCAAATGAAAAAAGAATTTACAATTTCGGTCCACATTTGACAAAAATATCGATGAACATTAAAAACAAAAAAGGTTCCGATGAATTGAGAAAAGTCGGTTAAAAATACAGTTCGACGAACATAGAACCTCCTCCTTGTTTGAAGTCGATTAAAAATAGATAAAAGCCCGTGGCTACGTCTGAATTCAGTTCAAATTCAAACTCAAGGCAGCAACTTACTTTCTTGTTCGGATTCAAAACCAAGCAGCCAGTATCAATGGTCAACACAATACTAACTCAATCATAAGAGATTAGTAAATATTTAGACACATTTATTCAACCTATTTACATTCTAATCGCAAATAACCATACACGGACCAATGACGTCAATCACCTTAAAAGGCTTTATGCAACTGTCCCACTAAACAGGTGATTGTTTACTAAAGTCATGCTTTACTTACTTATCTTGGAAAGCGCCGCCATTTTGAAATCTTGTGGAAATCAAGACATATGGCGCGCGAAACGGCTGACATTCGCGCGTGAGTGATGGGCAGGTCTCGATCTTTATCGATAAGAATGCCAATCAAAAATAATAAGTGTAGTTCGTTTTTTTGTGGTCTATGTAATGCATTTTATGAAAGCGGTTAACCTCTGGAAACCTCTGGAAAAGATATGCTAAATTATAGAACACACATAATAACATCATGGCTGTAATCCCCGAAGGGGACACATCCCACAAATAAATTAAATCCTAAGACTATGCCACTTCTAAACAATTGTGATGAAGAGATTGATAGGTATCTGTTGCACGTCACTTCAAAAATTCAAGCGTCAAGTACCAAAATAGATAAGCATTATAATTATGTAATGCACGATTTTCCAACTATTGTCAACTATTTGTGTTAAATTGTGTAAAAATTATGTGTAATTTCTGTACTTATATTGTTTATTTTTTTTATTTGATATAATATTGTTTTGGCATGGTGTGTCTATCACTTAATCTATGGCTTTGCAGTTGGCTTGTATGTTGGCATGTTTTAATTGGTTGAACAGTGTAAAGATTGTAGATAGACCAAACTAAAAATCGTCAAGCAATCAACTTTGTAATACTTAATGGAAATTTGAATTCATTATAAATCTAACTACTGGACAGTGTGCATTAAGAACCATAAAAGATAAGAAAGAAAAAAGGAAACTACGTTTTTTTTTCTATTTACATCCCTAGTAAGCGATACTCGTAGAATCCATATCGTCAATGACGAAATTATAAAAAACCGCAAGATTTATAAATAAAGAAATTAATTTTAATCACCTGAAAATTGGGTAACATCTAGATTATATTTAAAGGCTTCTACATACCAGCGCGACATGTCGCGCGACGCGACACGGCACAAAGGCCCCGCATGTCGCAGGACGAGCCTTAAAGCTCAATGTTTTAAAACACGTTGATCATAACTTAGGATTATGTATCATTTTAACTATCAGTAAAGAAAAAAAAAACGAGCGAGCCTTACAGTAGGTAGTCGCATTTTATTATGATATGTAACATCTGACCTCTCCCCTTGGTAATAAGCAAGAAAGCAGCAACAGAAATTAACCCCAAAATTAAAAAAATCTAAATACTGAAATATTTATTCGAATAAATTATTATTCATTACTAGTGGTCGGTCACTGGTCGAAATTTGATCACCCCCTACACACAATCTATAATTAAATTACTTACTAATTCCATGCTACTATTTAAGTACTTACTAATTACATGCTATAAAAAAGTGCTTACTTACTCCATGCTCAAGCTGTCACTTCCGTCCCTTTTCCGTTACACACTTCCGTCCCTTTTCACCAAATCACTCCCAGAGAAAGCGACAGGAAATACTCGTATGTTACACATTAAAACAAAAATGATGGTAGAATTTACATAAAATATTCTAGCCAGCCTAAAAAACTTTCAGCGTTGTATTACAATAACAAATTTCAGTAGGAAATTGCTTCGAATAAAATATAATAAAATGTGGCACCTGGTTTTGACAGGGGTAACAGGATCAAAAGCCAACCTTTGTTGATACATAACAAATTATGGCATCTGTCCCACCCAGGAAGCGACTAGCTATCAAAATTCTTCTCACTCAAGACACGTACAAAAATTTTAGGTCCCGTGTAGGTAAGTTAAAGAAAGAAAGAAATAAAGAAAGATAATTTTATTTGGCACAGAAACACGTGCATACGAAAACATAATATCTAATAAACTCGAAAGTAAACATTACACAAAAGAGATCTACATTTTATAATAACGAACTCAAAAAAACAATTAGTCGGCAGCTGCACATCATGACTGTGACAAGTGGCTTGCACTCAGCATGATGCTGTGCTATGGGGGACCCACAGCACAGCGCTGATTTTCAGTGGTCACCCGAAAAATACGTACGGAACCCAAGTCAGGTTTGATGAGTTGTACTTATGTAAATAACTAACAAAATAAAATAAAATAAACAGTACTTAAAATATAATGCATAAAAAAACAATTTATTATAAGAATAAATATTATTTTCTCAAACATGCTTGGAAATTCGAGGATTTTTTTTGACAACCTTCTTCGAGATAAATCGAAATTGCTGTAAATGCGAGCAGCGGCCGCCAAAAGTTGTATGAAAATCCAAGTGTCGTGGTTTAGCGGCCAAATAAATTACATGGTAAACTCATATCTATCATGTAATTTAAAAATGGAACGATCTTTTACTCCGAGACATGGCAACCAAGCCGGTAACCTATTAAAGATTTTATTTAAATTTTGATCTGGCTTGCAAATAGAAAGCTGCTTATTGAAAAAAAAACAAATGAACACATTGGCGCGTGAAAAATTATCGTTGTTCGTTATTGAATCTGGAATTTATACATTTTTTTTCGAATTTCCGCGCATTATTTGAGAAAAGCACTATACAAGCCTTGGCCGCCACCAGGCATTGATGGACTCACGTATGAGTGCGTCGGCTTCGCCTCGCCTCACATTTTCACGTTCGTCCATCAATGCCCCTGTTGCAGGCCGCTGCAGTAATTTACTTTAAAAATAACATAAAAAATAATCCGCATGCATCACCATGCATAAATAAAGTACCCAGTAAAAGTAGAATAGAAGTAAAAGAGACACATATGTACATTAATAGTTTGTCACTGACTGTTACAACCACCACCGGCGAGTACTCGCTTATCACAGCGACAAGAGCTATCACAGAGGACGCTAGCTCGGCGGGCAGAACTCTCGCTAAGACGTAGGTACTCACGCTTGGTACAAACGCTTACCAGCGAGTAATCGCTCGTCACCGTCGCGCACTCGCTGCTCGCCAACTCGTTTTTATTAGGGTAAAAATTTGATCACAGTCCGATTTATTGTTTCGGAGAAACGTTGGACAGAAATACATACTTATTTAATAAACTGTTTTGAAGACCTAATAGATTATCATATTATTATGTGAATATATATATTATATTTTTTTTTTATCGTTAATAGGGAGCTTTGTCACAATACGGACTATGTCGCTCCATCATAGCTAAATTTTGAATTTCTAAAAATATTTTTTAAGATTGTAATATATTTTGTACAGAGTTCTAGCCTCATCCGACATAGGCTTAGCTGAAACACTATTTGAAATACCAATTCCAAACTTATTTTGGGAATCAAACAGAGGGGCAATTCTACTAATTTTAAGAACGTTCACAGTCTGATCTCAGTCTCAATCTGTCAAAAATACCTCTTATTTCCCTACATTTTGAAAATTTTTTGACGTTTGTTTGTCGCCAAGATGAGATTGCGACTAGATTTTGAACGTTTTAAATTACGAGAATTGGCCTTCAGATTTCTCCTGAGGCGTTCGCCCCGCTCACACTCGATCAAGATGTGATGTACGTCCTCGATTATTCCACATTTATCGCAATTAGGTGAAGGTGTGATACCCATAAGGAACGTAAACTTCCTCGATAGGATGTGACCGGATCGAAGCCTCATGGCAGTAACAATATCTTGTCTATTGAGTGAACAGTTAACTATCCAGGGAATTATTAGAGGCTCAGGTTGAATTGTGTTGTACCAGATACCTTTTTCTCTCGATCTCACATCATGACATTCTTTCCACAATTGATTACAACATTTTTTAACCACATCGAAGTTATCTGAGAAAATTGGTACTATATCTAACGGGGTACCCTCTACATAGGTCCTCTTAGCATAAACATCTTCCACCGCAGTTCCAATAATATTACCTACATAAGTATCGAATTGATAATCTCCTTTTTTTGAAGGCGGTAATAAAAATATTAGTTTTCTGCAATCCTCCTTCATATAAAATTTAACTGTGCCAAATTTCATATTCCTTCGTTCGCGTAATTTTCGTAAAATGGGTACAAAGTTTTCGCTTCACGTTTTAATATAATGTTACACTAATCACTAACAGTATTGCACCCATAGAAATCAATATAAATCTATGATTGCACCACTTTAAACAATATGGTATTGATTGCATTATGAAACAAATGCATGCATCTATTTCAAGTTTAGATTCAAGATCTTTATTCAAAACAAACAATATTTACATGTTGATGCAATACGCATCACTTTTGATCGGCGTCTGTTATTATCTTTTAATTAAACTAACACCACAATGAGAAACTAATGTATACATTTTTAAGAGTTATTGTTATTATAATCGAGATCTTTACAAGTTAATGCAATACTTTTAATCAGTGTATAACATTACCTTTTATTTGACTTTTAAAGCAACCACTCTTAAACCTTGCACACAGATTTAACCGCTCTCTTATTACCACATTTCGTGAACAGTAGAAATTCACTTTGATTGTGAATCCAAATTGCATCAGTGTTCATCTTAAACTCGCTTTCTTTACCGGAAAGGATTTGTATTCATTCTCCATTCGGTCTGAGATTTAATCTCGTATGCACCTTTCACTATAAGTACACTTAGATTCTCAGTTCAAGTTGTAAGTCACTTATCCTTCGACGTCCAAAATGTCTGAGGTCACGACTTTTAGGCCTTACTAAGTATCTACCTACATATTATCTTCCATATTAATGTTCTCTATAAATAATATAAATTAAAGTTGCTTTTCATGTCTGTCTGTGTGTCCGGGTTGTTCTTCTAAACCCCGCAACGGATTTTGATGTGGTTTTCGCCATCATTTAGAGAATTTATTCCGAACAGTGTATTATATAGGACGACGCGCGATGATTTAGTTGATTTATTGTAACACTTTTAAAAATTTGTAAGCGTTATTTTTAGTCTGTGGTTTAGAATTTATTTCTTTAGTGGTATTTTTATTTACAGCTGGTAACTCCGGAATGGGGTTGTAAGTGTTATGGCGGCGCGGTGGCGATCACTTTTGATTTCGTTACGCGGTGCATAAGCATCCTCTCCATCCAGCAGGCCTATGTCCAGCAGTGGACGTCTTTTGACTGAAATGACGACCGGTGTCAGGAACGCATTGTCTCATCGGCTGCAGTTTAGTACTTTATAGTACCTACCTACCATTTTAATAAAATCGTAACGAAGCGCATTATTGTTTGTATGTTCGACCTTCACACAAGAACTTACAAAATTCAACACAGCTTGAAAATACTTCAGGATACTTTTTTACGAGTGAAACCATGAGCAACAGCTAGCAATTAAAATGTGTCTATGGTAAAAATATGTAGTTAATACATTTCGCAAAATAAGTTAATGAATGGTTTAGGCTGGGTTCCACCTTGTGTATTGTATCGTTGACATATTCAGACAGATTGTTGGATTTGAATGAAAAGCTGAAAGCGCTGCTATTCAAAGGTCGTGTCATGGTTAAATGATAAATGTGTTTGAGAGTAGAAAAGTACATGGATTTTTCTTTGGAAGCTGATGGAAATTAATTGAAGGTAGTAACGATTTTCCTGCAAAAATTATACTTGTTAAGGCTCGTATAAACTGGCGTGATATAGCGGGCGCGGTTTCACCCGCGTAAGTTTAGAACCCGTAGGTATATCAGGATTAAAAGTAGCCTATGTCTTAATCCAGGGTGTCAGCTACCTCCATACCAAATTTTATCAAAATTGGTCCAGCCGTTTGAGCGTGAAGAAGTAACAAACATACACACACACACACTCACAAAGTTTCGCCTTTATAATATTAGTGTGAAGTGTGATTTACCAGCAGTGTTCATCTCAACAATTTAATGACATTAAATTAGATTACACATTAATTTACAAATAGTTTTGAGTCGTCTATTAAAGTGGTTCTAAAACCGAGAACAAATTATTAAATTAATGATAATCTAGTTATCCAAAATAACTGAAATTTCCTTTCAACTTCGAAGCAAAAGTATAATAATAATTTAATTAAAACATTACTGGATCCTAATTTAATGAACGCCTTAATACATTATTATTCAACTAGCTGTTGTCCGTGACTTCGTCAGTGATCCAGGATGAAAACTATAAAGCCTATGTCCTTCTCCAGTTCATGATCTACCGATGTGCTAAATTTCATCCAAATCCTTTCAGCCGTTTCAGCGTTAAAGCGTATCAAACTCACTTTTGCATTTATAATATTTTTGTTAGGATTTTATTGAAACATCCAATTACTTAAACAAACTAATAAATTTGACATATCGATATAATTGTTTATTCAATGAATGACCTTAGCTTTAGGCCTCCTTTGAAGATAGACACTTGACATGACACTGACACTTTAAAGTACCGAGTTGACACCATTGACACGTCGTTGCTTCACTTATCTCTTAAAAAGCGTAACGAATATCTTTATAAGGCATTTGTTAAGAGGTGGCACCTACCACCTCTTGCAAATGTGGTACTTGCCACTTGATAAGTTTTTGATGATGGTATATTGCGTTATCATGATGTTGCTACTGTGTCCGTGATTAGTATGATTGCGATGATATCGAGCCTGATAAGGAAGAAAATCGTAAGTGACATAAATTAAAATTTACAGAAGAGGTATATTATTGATTATTTTATTTTATTATTTTTTGGGATAGTGAAATACCTACATTATGTCGCTTACGATGTTGTTCCATGACAGGCTCGATATATTCATGGATGTTAAAATTTATTTCACATAAATACATAAAAATGCTTAAGTATAAACAATACACAGGTTCAAATTATTAAACTAGCTAGCGGAACTTTGCAGGCGTGTCGGACATTGATATCTAAACACGATCAAATAAAAACAAAGAAGATTTGATGTTTTTTCACAACTAACTTACTTTAAATACAAAATAAAAAGACACAGGCATCGAAGTACTCCGTATGTCTGAATGAAAAACTAAACACTGATAGGATCACTCGTCTGTCTGTCAGTCTCTTGGACTGATTAAGTTGAAATTTTAGTATACATTATGAAATTCTGTGACCCAAACATGGACGTGTAACGTAAGTAAATGAATTTTGAATATGTGGTCAGTTTTGGGAGGCAAATAAGAAAATTAAAATAAATAGTTTTGCTTGGGTCTCAAATTAGAAAAAAATATATTTTAAAATAAAAAGTTTTAAAGTTATTTAAGAAAATAGATGAAAATTTACCGTTTCCCTCCTTATCTACTACTCTGCTGGGCCTTATTCTTTTTTAATACAGAAAATAGCTGTATACTTACTTATAATAATAATAATAAAACACTTTATTTCGGATGGAATAGACCCATATAAACCTTAACCTAATATACATTTTTATTTTCTATGACTCGCCACACCCACACAAGACATGACCCACTGCTTCTGAAAGGGACAGTCAAATCGTACAGCTATTGCGTTCAGAATGCCGTTGTTGCTACCCCGTATACGGGCCAGCAGGGAAGCTGATTTTTTGCGCATGATGGCCTGGAAACCATCAGTGCGCGCTTCAGCGAACATCCCAGACGCGCTGCACCGCCACGGCAGACCCAACAACATCCTAAACGCGTTATTGTACTGAGTGCGCAGGGCTCTGTAGGCTCGCTGCGTATATCTCACCCACAGGCCACTTGAGTAGAAGGACTGGCAATAAGCTTTACTAGATTACAGGAAAACCTATACGAAGTTTATGGTCTTAACATAACATGGTAAATCTCTCAATAGTGTGCGTACAAACTAACATTTGTAGTTGTTTGAGAAAATATTTTTCAACTACAATGTAAAGTTTGTTCTTGGGATAAATTCATCCCAACTACACGTACTTGGCTGTTTTTTTTTGTATATTGGCACCGCCTCGGTTTTGTAATATGCACTTAGTATTTTTGCATTTATGTGTTGTGTTGTGCACCAAAAAACCATTTGTCTATCTGTCTATATTACCTTTACTAATTTTATATTTTTTTAACCGTAACTTTTTACCTATTTTACCAATGTGTCAATATTAGGGCTTACATTAAGTAAGATAGCGTATTTCTCTGATTCATTGTTTATAAGTAACGAATGCACTGATATTTTACTTAAAAATATATATTATAAGTGATCAGTGTAATAATTTTTTGGTGAACCTAATAAAATAAATAAATCATATCTACTTCTGAACTAGGGCTCAAAACTTCGAGCCATTATCGCTAAAATTGGCCAAAACCGTAGCCGGACCCCCGCTGTGTCGTACGTATAGTCCTGACCTTACAATCACTATAATGTTCGATACTATCACCAAAGCATCTAGGTCTCAAGTTTGCACCTTCACTTACCAAATGAGAATGACCTAAAACCCAGAGCCAACCCTAATTGTTACAAAAGTAACAATTAGGGTCGATTCATAGCAGAGAGTCGAAGCGCAGCGAAGCCTCAACGGTTATCGTTGAGGCTTCGCTGCGCTAATCATCCTTATCTGTACAACGTAACGCGAGCGCAGGGGGTCTACTCTGAACATAAATCTGAAATATCAGCCGAATGTTCGGCCGTTCCTTGACTACGGCTAACTATGGCTGACTACAGCAAAAACTACATTCAAAGAGATAAGACAAAGTCAAAAATGTGACTAAGTTGGGTAAGGATTCAAAGTCAAAAAAGGAAACTACGGAAGTTATAAAACGGCCGAACATTCGGCCGATAGTTCGGATTAACGCTTCGGAGTACAGCACTGGGGGTCAGTGCTGGTTGCTTGCAGACTCGCGGAAAAAAGACTTTTTAGAAGAAAAGAGTCTTTTTTTATCTCGATAGAAATATGACTGCCAACCCTGAATGTGATGTGTTTGCAGATGAATGGAGAAAAATTATGCGTAAATGTCTGGTGTTCTGTGAGAGAAAGTATGCAAGGGAGTCTACTGTTCCATGTTGGTTTTAACAATGAAAAATTAAATTAAATTGAATCTGTATAACATTTATACAAAATATAATATGTTAATAATAATATTTTTTATGCTTCTATTTTAATTAATGTAATTGGTGTTGTACCGTTTTGATTAACTATAAATAAAATAAATAATGTGCATTGCGTTGTAGAGATAGGGTGAATTTGCTATTTTTTGTTTTTAATTATTATTTCAATGCGCTTCGACTCTGCGTCAGTATGAATCGGCCCTTAGGTTTCAATATTTCCCAAAAATCACATCCTCCAAAACCGCTAACAAGTCAGGACAAATGCATTTAGATGCGTTTCCAACACTTCGCATGAGAGTCAGATATTTCACACATTCTATCAAGTTGGTTAAATTTACAATGTAGAGGGAACAGAAGGTCCACGCACTTTGCGAAGTTTATCTCTTTGTGATTATAATAGGTAACGTAATGACATCTCTCACTAAAGCGTTGTTAGCTTTATTTTAATGATTTTGAAAAAATTACCTCGTAAAAAATTAAGTTAGATTAAAATTGCTTATTAGTCTTAAAGGCTAGATTTAAATTCATAGTTAAGAACCTGGTTCTTTAAAAAGCATAAAAAATAAAAATAAAGTTTATTTTATATGCCTTTAATATAAATATACGCGTTTTGGAACTAAAACGACGTTAAATGTCGTCGTCAAGATCTCGTTAAATGAAAATGTTTTATTTACACCATTTGTAAACTTACATAAGGAAATATTTTTTTTTAGAACGGGTTATATCAATGCTTAGAGGGGATATTATAATACAATATAATCAATTAAACCGGGTCTCCCGATATTTTTCAGTTATTCATCATAAAACTTTGCGCTGTGTCCTTACAATTTTAAATACGTAGTAAACTTGGTAAATTGAAGAAGGTACAGACGGCTACACATCAAGCTATACATTTCCAGTTTACCCTGATCTCGCACTGTACGGAAATTCTATACAATGCGAGATCAGCATATACTGTAAATGTATAGCTTGATGTGGACGTTGGATTACACTTAGTAAAAAGTGATAAGTTTGGGGAAACTGAATGCTGGTGTGTTTGACAGCATCCTGTTTCCCCAAACGTCTTACTTATTATTATTAAGTGTAATTCAACGTACTTTCTCCAATTTACCAAGTTTGCTATTTAAAATTATAAGGACACAGCGCAATGTTTTATGACGAATGACTGAAAAATATAGGGACACCTGGTTTAATTGATTATATTGTATTATATCCCCCTCTAAGCATTGATATAGCCCGTTCTCTTACTTAATATGTTTTCTTACAAGCTCTTTTAGTCCCAGCGATATCACAGTGAGAACAGTGGTGGCCCAGTCGTAATGGGATCGACTTACGAGTTGTAGGTCGTGGGTTCGAACCCAGCCAGGCGCTTTACTTTGTGTAAATTATTTTATCACCACGGTTCTCAAAACGGTGAAGGAATACATCGTGAAAAAACCGGCATGCGGCATGTCCTAGAACTAAAAATTCGAAGACATGTGACATCCACCAACCCGCACCGGGCCCGCGCCGCGTGGTGGATTACGGCCCACTCCCTCTCACAGAAAGAGGAGGCCTGTGTCCCAGCAGTGGGAACATTATAGGCTGATTATGTGATATCACACTGTTGTAGTGCTGCTACTGTATCATATCTATACTCCATTTGAAATAAGATTACTTTTTATTACAGTCCGTTCAACCGATTTCGACTTCTATTGCGTTGGTCGTTTATGAAATGGCAGCTGTAATAAAAACTTGGTATTGTAACGATGTTTTTGCTTTTAATGCCATCCTTATGCCTAGGAAATAGAAGTCAAAATCGGTTGAACGTTTATTTAAATTTCTAATCTTATTTCAAATAGAGTATAGAAAAATGAGGCTGTCGTACGGAGTAAACCTTCTGTCCCTATTTCCTTTGGACATTCTAGTACGCAATCCAGCAATTGCAGTATAGAGCGCCCCACGATTATCTACTCGTACAAGTTGGCACATTGGCCGGTGAGAAAAAAATTACTTGATGACGTAACGTTCGGTGTTTCGGCTCGATAATGATCGATGGCTGTCCTATTGTGTAGTCTTTGGTGTTCTAAAGGCAACGTTACTATATAATGTAGCTGTTATATTAATCAATAAATAACTTAGAATTTAATAGAACTTTAAACAATAGGCTTTCTGACAGATGTTTTTATTCAATAGATGATTATTTAAATTTTAAACAGACATGATTTAAAATTATATAAATTTACGAACTCATATTTAAATTACTATATATTTTATTTATTATAATTATTATATATATTACATTATTTATAAATCAAATCAATAAATTGATGAATTGTCTAAACTGAGAGATATAAATGAAATTAACTTAATATAATATATAATGTTCCTAATTAATATTAACGATGCAAGATGTATATTTTATTATCATAAATGATGTGTATGACTAATGTAATGACTAATGACATTGATGTAATTTCATGATATTATTATGCATGTACTACAAATATTTGCACGGCTGATAAGTCGAATATAGTGAGACTAAAATTATTTTACCACGTTATTATGTAAGGACCTATATTCTCGCAAATAAATACATTTCATTTCATTTCAATAATGCGTTTGATATTTGAACTTGTCTGTACAAAGACTTGTAAGTTGCTGGATGGGACCGTTGCGTTGCATTTTAGTCCGTCCGTCTGCCTGTCTGTCAGCGGGCTGTATCTTATAAACTGTAATATGTAGACAGTCCGGTTGGGTTCGGCAGCGTTTGGAAAACTTCGTCAAGTCTTCTAGTCGCTGATCCCGCAGCGTTTGAAGACTGAGAGTCTTCTACCAGTGCGTCCTGCCCGTTATGACATACGGTGCCGAAACGTGGACACTGACAGTCGGGCTGGTCCACAAATTCAAGGTCACTCAGCGTGCTATGGAGCGGGCTATGCTCGGAGTTTCTCTGAAGGATAAGATCAAAAATTAAGTTATCCGGAAGAGAACCGGAGTTACCGACATAGCAGTGGGCTGGCCATGATTGTCGAAGGACCGATGGCCGGTGGAGCAGACAAGTCCTGGAGTGGAGACCGCGTATCGGCAAGCGTAGTGTGGGACGCCCCCCAGCTAGATGGACCGACGACCTTAAAAAGGTGGCTGGGACAGACTGGATGCGGAAGGCGGAGGACAGGGTGTTGTGGCGCAGCCTGGGAGAGACCTATGTCCAGCAGTGGACTGCTATAGGCTGAGTTGATTGATTGATGTTGATGATGACAGTTGAAATTTTCACGGATTGCGGCTGTAACAACAAATAAAATAGAAATAAAAGTTAAAAATTAAAGAGGTCCTGATACAAGAAACTTGTATTTTTCGGCGCTTTTTGGTTAAATAAACCCTTCTGTGTAAGTCCGACTCGCACTTGGCCGGTTTTTCTTTTTAGCGTTAACGCAAATATAATAATGAAGGATAGGCTTTTCTGGTCTGTGTGAAAGTTTCATACTAAATAAGTGTTTGTTTTGAATTTTAAACAATCTACGAAAGGTGATGGGCGGATGCTATTATTCTCTAGCACAGTAGTTCTCAAACTGTTTTGGCGACGGAACCCTGTTGGAAAACGAAAGATTTGATGGAGCCATAAAATAATCAAAAATGGTTTTACGTGTATTCTTTATTCACATAATAATTTGCATATTTTTTACTTTTTGTTGGAATATTTAAATAGATTTTATTTCACTCAGGTTGCAGAGTAAAATAAAATATAGTACAGTGGTACCCAATTGATAAGGCGCGTCGTGAATCTTCGTTCGCACAGAAAAGAAAGTATGGCCCCGAAGATTAACGAAAGAATGCTTAAAACTTACAATCAACCTTAGGTCACTATTATAATGTTCATAATACACTGGAGGTGCTAGCGTGCACTCGATCAGAAGTATGGCAGCTGACAAACATGCCAACAGGAAAAAGAACCGCGGTGCGTGGAGCGTGCCGATTGGTCAATAGCATTTCCCGCACTTTTAAAATTCACCTTCTGCGCAGGTACATCGGTAAGCCATACAATTGGGTACTACTGTACCTACCCCGTACTTTTCAATATCACCAGTATTTTCGCGGAGCACACTTTGAGTATGGCTGCTCCAGCAAATTTCAACCATGCTTGCTAGATTTCGCGGGTGTGTGCCTGCCACTCCTATTGATGTTGAACATGTTGAAATACATGCTAACAAACTTTAATTTTATTTATTTATTTAAACTTTATGCACAAGTACAAAAAAATACTGTACAAAGGGTCACAGTACTCGTAGTATACTTAGTGCCTGCGGCATTTTCTCCCAGTCAACCTTAGGGTGATGCCGAGACAAAACATGGTAGGTGCAACATAGAGGATAAATCAAAAATATATGTTAATATGATAATATATAAAAAAAAAGATGTGATACATTTTTTTTTTCAAACATTGCCCCCTCTATGTGTTGCTTGGGTGCGTTTACAAACATTTAAACTCACATACACAAACAGCCAGACCCGGAACAACACTTGTAGGTCTTACAAATATTTGTTCGGTGCGGGAATCAAACCCGCGATACGCAGCGCAGCAGTCAATCGCTTAACCACTGCGCCAGCCGTGACGCCATACTTAAAAACAAAATGAAAAGTGTCAGGAGAAATAACGATTGGCGGAGGAGTAAACGAATCAGCGCTGGGATGATTCTGCCAACTTCTTACGAATATATTCCCGTACCTTCATTTAATTCTCTCTTCATCAAACTTTTGACTTCGTCACAGACGTATTTTTTGTCACCTAGAAATAAGTTCTTTTTGATATGAGCGTTTACACCTTACAGCATTTCATACAAACTTTCAAGCCCTTGTTTTTCGAAACGACTGAACCGATTTTAATGAAACTTCATACGCATAGGCAGGATACAAAGGTCAAAAAGTTAGTAAAGAACATTTTAGAACTTTGTATCCTGCTTATGTGTTGTATGTAATGCCGTAAGGTGTAAACGCTCGGTGTATATGCAGCTAATAATAATAATAATTTTTTATTTCACAAAAAACGTTATAAGGTTCACAAAAAACAAATTTTCAAGTAAAAAATGAACAATACAGAAAAAAGTGTATCGTTGGTGTCTGTACTAATGAAAAATCATTGTATCACAGACACCAGCGCCTTCCAAACTCGGTTAAATAAAAATACAATAAAAATTCGATCGTCCATAGTGAACTCAGAAAAAACAGTAAAACTTAATAAAAAATAACAATAATAGCAAAAATAAATAGAATAATAGCAGTATTGGAATAATAGCAGTAGCCCGCGAAATTCATAAGAATCATAAAATTAATCAACATCATCTTTATTTATTTCTAAGTTAGATTTGTTCCATTGAATGACTTTCATGCAATCATGATATTGAGGAATAAATAACTTAGAGAGTTGTAGGAATGATTCTAATGATTATAATTCTGTAAATACATATCTGTTATAGTCGCGAATCATATTTTGATCAAGATACAACCTGTCACTCACCTGCAAATTGCATAAAACGAAAGAAAATTTGAATTCCGTGGGTTTACCTTAAAACAAAGTTGTACCTTAATTTCTACTTTTATATCTGTAAATCATTTAGAGGGGCTTGTGGCTAAGTAATAACAGCCCCACACGGGCCAATCGGGTTAACCTACGCTTGCCGCGGTTGGTCAGTGGATGGGTGACCATCTTTCCTTTTTCTTTTCCCTTTAGGTTTTTATTTTTTCTCTGTTTTTCTGTGACAAATAAAATTCTTTTTCTTTCTTTCTTTCTTTACATACCAGACCCTCCGTGCCTGGGAAACCACGTCATGCCGTTTATCCCGGCTGTCATTCGTGGATCTTTGACAGTCGTTATGGTTTGTCAGAAGCCCGAAAGTCTGACAACCAGTCTTATCAAGGGGTATCGTGTTACCTGGATTGTGGAGGTTAGATTAGCAGTCAATTCATTTAAAATACTGGTATTCAGTTGCATCTGGTTAGGACTGGAATCTGACTCCAACATAATTGGGAAAAGGCTGAGCAAATGAAGATATACGTAATATATAGTGGACATAATAAAGAGTACCCTATTCTAAACTTGTTACCGGATTTAACGATTAACATTTTCTAAATAGCAATTACTGTTATTCCATCGATCTAGGGTAGCCATCTATCTGGGTCTCCCCGGATATGTCCTAGCTTAGAGTCCAAGACTTAGAATCCGGGGAGCATACGTAAGGGGTTTTAAAAAAAGTGTTCCAATTAGTAAATTGGAAGATAAGCAATAAATTAAAACAAATCTTAGTTGTGTTCCTAATTATTCTGTTACCAGATTACTGACGGTGATTTTCACTCTACGTATTTATTTAATAAAAGGTAGCTTCACAGCTGACAGTAAATATAACATTTAGATTGTTCAAAACATTACGCCAATTACGAAGTACACAAAAAGCATTCAAGAGTAGAGAAGAGTATTCTGATTACTCTCCTAACACAGGCATTGTTTGCCTAAAAGGAGGCTCCAAACACAAATCATTGTTTAAGAAGCATTTTGTTTAAATAAAAATATTTTCATTTCATTTCATTTTTCATTACCTCAGAAAGAGAAGAGTCTATAATTTTATTTGTTTTATGAGACTATTTTATTTGTTACTCTGTAGTCGTCTTTGTTAATTATCGTTTAACATTGTTAAATAAAGCTCAAACAGGCTGTTTAAATAAATATAATATTTTTTTTAATGTAAATTTGTGTGCAAAAATATTTTTAGGGGTGTCCGGGAAAAACCTCAATTTCACCTAAATGTCCGGGGTTTTGTAATTTTTTGTCTGGCGTCTGCAATTTACGTAATGGCAGCCCTACATTTGAGTATTGTTTCTACAATTGCGATACAATCGATAATGTTGCATAGACCAACAACACTGGCCAGTTTTTTTTATTGATCGATTAAAATTGGATCGAGTGAAAAAATGTCATCTAGTTAGGATTCCGTAGTCAAGACGGAACCCTTATAGTTTCGCCTTGTCCGTCTGTCTATCTGTCTGTCTGTCTGACCGGCCGTCCCACGTCCGTCTGTCCCCGGCTTAGCTCAAAGACTCTTAGTACTAGAAAGCTGTAATTTGGTATGGGTGTACAAATTAGTTACGCCAACAAAGTCGTAAAATAAAATCTTGAAAAAAAATAAATATTTTTTTTTTCTTGTCTGTCCCATAGTGTGGGATATCGTTGGATAGGCTGTTCAAAAATATTGTAAGTCTGTGGAAATAATTTTTAGATTCAGGGACCGTTTGCGAAAAATTAAGCATTAAAGTGCTAAATTTTGTTAGACAAGTGTCCCCCCCTCCTGCCAGCTAAATGGTTGACTGGGTATATGTGAAAAAAATCATGGCAATAGTATAATATATTGTATAACGAAATTGAAAGGAAAACTATCACATCTAAGTAGGCCTTACAAGTTATCAAGTAATAGTCGACCAACATAAATTTGCAGTTGGAGAATTGACCGTGACGTATATCGATGTATGGGAGAACAAGTTTTTCAACTACAATGTTCAGTTTGTTTTTGGGATAAGTTCATCCCAACTAAGGAACCCTTCGTTGTGCGTGGTCCCACATGCATTTTTTTTATTTGTTTTTAATCACCTTTAGAGACCTTTTTAATCTTCCTCAACCTCTATGACCGACTTAACTTTTTCTGCGTTCTCAATTTCAAGCCTTTCTTTTTAAATACCGAATGAAGTTTCACTAAATTTCAACGTCTGGCGCAGGAGTGACAGATCTTGATCACTTAGTGCACAAGCAGCATAGGTAATCAGTTTGTGGTTCAAAAGTTATATCCAACGTTGTGCTGTGAATAATTTTGCCCATAACTGCATCCGGTAAAAGAGATTTGTGAATGAATAAAAGGTGAAATGGATGTTTGGGTTTTTTTTTGGATAATTGCCAATTCGCTAGAAATTTCGAATGTATTAAAAGAATATTGCAAACGTCGTACGAATTTTCTTTCCTTCAGGAAAAAAATACAACGATATTCGACTACAAAATCGATCCTAATTTCTAATTCACATCATCATCTGATGCCCAGCCTTTTCCCGGGTCTTTATCGAAAAGACCTTTAGCCTGACTTGGGTTCCGTACGTATTTTTCGGGTGACCACTGAAAATCAGCGCTGTGCTGTGGGTCCCCCATAGCACAGCATCATGCTGAGTGCAAGCCATCTTATCACAGTCATGACGTGCAGCTTCTGGCTATTTGTTTGTTTGTGATAGTACTTAGATCTGTTTTGTGTAACCTTCGGGTATTATTACTTTTTATGTTATCGTATGCACGTTTTTTCTGTGACAATTAAAATTATTTTTCTTTCTTTCTTTCTTTTGGCTGAAAGACAATTCACGTTGGATGATATGAAAGCAAGGTACCCAGATAGCCGAAAGACATATTCGCCCATTGAACCGTTAAAGGGTTCTACATACCGGGGCGACCCCGCCTGTCGCGGGACGGGCGGTGCCTTTGTGTCGCGTCGCGTCGCGCGACAAGTCGCGCTGGTATGTAGAAGCCTTTAACGGTTCAATAGGCGAATATGTCTTTCGGCTATCTGGGTACCTTGCTTTCATGTCATCCCACGTGAATTGTCTTTCAGCCAAAAGAAAGAAAGAAAGAAAAATTTAAACGTTTTATCATTCATTAATTCATCCATTTCAGCCGAAAGACGTCCACTGCTGGACATAGGCCTCTCCTAAAGGGGGGGTTTGCCATAATCGCCACGCTTGGCAGGCGGGTTGGCGATCGCAGTATGGTGTTAAATGCATAGAGAACGCTGCTGCCCATTCTCTAGTAAGTCCCTTAGTCGCCTTTTACGACACCCACGGGAAGAAATGGGTTAGTGCTATTCTTTACGTCCGGCACCACACGGACTCCATCGTTAAACGTTTTTTGCCACCGCGTTATTGTGACAGAATTTTGTCAAAAAACAATTTTTAACTAATACCGTGATTGGCAACCCTGATTCTAAAAATACAATAACTAACCTTGCTCACGCGCAAATTTTTAAAAAGCTTACGATTGCGTGTTCACTCTGAACCCTCGAGGTTCAGCTGAAACCTTGGCCCTGACCGAACCCACGTAACAGTGACAACACAGTAGCCAAACACGAATCGGTGACTTATGAAATTGACATAAGGTTTAAATTGCAATGACTGACGTACGACTATACGAATATATCCGAAACTAGATGCTGTCCGTGGCTTCGCCCGCGTAGCTTTGTTGAAAATAAAAGTAGCCTAAGTTACTTCTTATCACCATCATCATTTCAGCCGAAAGACGTCCACTGCTGGACATAGGCCACCTCCAAAGGGGGGGGGGTTGCCATAATCGCCACGCTTGGCAGGCGGGTTGGCGATCGCAGTATGGTGTTAAAATGCATAGGGTACGCTGCTGCCCATTTTCTAGTAAGTCCCTTCGTCACTTTTTACGACACCCACGGGAAGAAATAGGATGGTGCTATTATTTATGTCCAGCGCCACACGGACGAGTTACTGTTACAGTTAGTTACTTCTTATAACATCAGTGAAAGTCCCGTCAACATCGGTCTAGCCGTTTCGGAGATTAGCCGGAACAAAAAGACAGAAATACAAAACAAATAAAAAATATTTTTTTTGTTATAAGTACCGTACATACTTTCATAAAAGTATGCATTTAGTAAAAAGCCGTTATTTTGACATTACAAATAGACAATTCAATTTTATTTATTTGTGTAGATCATGTTTATTAATGGAGATTAGCAAGTTAAACTTTGTAAATTAAGTAAGAGGTAGGTATCGAACAGAAACTGTATAAATTTATGTATGTATGTTGGAAATCGCAAGGATTCTGCCGAATTTTATGATTCTGTATTTAAATAATACTAGCTTCTGGCCGCGACTTGGTCCGCGTAAAATTTTTAACATAAAATAATTATCGCCTATGAAACTCGGAAATACTGTCGCTTCACTTTCCTAGCCTGGGCAAAGGCCTCACTCCACTCCTTCCATCTTTCGCGAGCCCACGCGTCCTCCTTCCAATTTTGACGGAACCTATCTAGTTCATCCCGCCATCTCCTACGTGGTCTGCCGCGACCCCGTCGCACTGTCTCAGGGCACCAATTCTGTGCTATTTGGGCCCACAGTTGGTCGGCATGTGGCAGACATATCCTGCCCAGTCCCATTTAAGTTGGGCAGACTTTTGAGCCACGTCAGCTATCTTTGTTTTGGAGCGTAGTATTGTGTTTCGAACACGATCAGTTAATTTAACGCCTAGTATACTGCGCTCCATTGCTCGTTGGCAGACCTTGAGTTCACATTAGTGAATGAATTTTCAAAATCGGATCAGTAGTTCCGAAGATTACCCCACAATACAACCTCACAAACTTTACCTCTTTATAAAATTATATTAAGTATAGACTACAGGTAGAATTTAGGCATTATTTTATGAGTTTATGTAACATTTTGATCAGTTAATTGCACGATGGTAAATTAGGTGATGCGGAGGAATGAGGAACATGGAGTGAAGAAAGTAACCTTAAACCGAAAGAAGGAAAGGATGTAACCTTTAATTTTACTTAGAATAAGTTTTTATTTCCGTATTTAAATAAGTCCTCTTCCTTAAAATTGTTATTTTGCTGTGCCCGACGATTGTTACAACTAATGTTTACTTATCATCTAATCACATTGTGGAATGCAATAAATGATTACGTATTGAGTATTGAAAGTTTTGCTATAAGCGATGGTGAAGACCAAAGAAATGATGGATGAATTGTGTGAGAAATTGTATGGCTAGAAAGGTGGTGATTACTGAGATGATGACTAAATATAGATGTTTGGAAGAATTGGGATAAATTCAGGAAAATGATGTTAATAATAAAAATAAAAGCCACATAGTTACAATGATTATAAATAAAGATGAGTAATCCTCAGTTCCAGCGAATAACCAAAAAAAATATAAATCTGCCTCTTCCTAGTCTAAGAATTTTTTTAAACATAAATCTTCCGCGTATTACATCCCAAGTACTGTAATAATTGTCTACTCAGCAATGGTATTTTTTTTAAATATATTTTCAGAAGGCGTTGTCTTGCATCTAAAACCTAATTATCACCCTCTCAACTATCTTGGGGTCGGCTTCCAGTCTGACCGGATACAGCTGAATACCAGAACCTTACATGGAGCAACTGCCTATCTGACCTCCACAGCCCAGCAACTGGGTAATACGATACCCCTTGGCGACTGGTTCTCAGACTTTCGGGCTTCTGACGACCCCTAACAACAGTCAAAGATCCACGAATGACAGCTGGGGCTAACGGCTTTACGAGCTTTCCGAGACACGGAGGAGACTTGGTATGAGATGGTCACCCATCCACGGACCAAGCGCAAGCTTAGCTTAACCTGATGGATCGACCCGTGCAGTTATTATTACGTAACCACGAGTTCCTCCAGTCCACCAAATAGCCAATAGAAAGAAATTCGTTCACAAAAAAAAAGAAAGTGCAGTCAGTACCAAAACGAAAGTAGTAACAAACTTGAGAAACAAGTGACATTTATACATAGGTACCTGTTATTTTGAGCACTCAATTGTAAAATCATTCCTTTACAGAAATTATTTTTTTCTTTCAACTACGTAGTAATATTATGTTATCATTAATCACTACAAACCCGATCACAAAGCACGTATTTTTTGCTTAGAACTAAAGGCTTCTACATACCAGCGCGACTTGTCGCGCGACGCGGCACGGCACAAAGGCCCCGCGTGTCGCGGGACGTGCGGTGCCTTTGTGTCGCGTCGCGTCGCGCGACAAGTCGCCCCGGTATGTAGAAGCCTTAAAACGGTGCAGAAATGTTATATGAAATCTCATTGTTGCCCAGTTTTTCATTAATGCACTGTTTTTAATTTTTTATCTAGATTTTTTACCACAGAGGTTTAATACCTCCCATTAAATTTAATATAAAATGTATGCATTAGATCAAAAAAATACTGGATTTAAAAAAAAAAACGTCATTTCGAAATGCCTGAGATGTCCATCTTTGTCAGAAGATCAAATCGAATTAGATGTCCATCTTTGTCTGAAGATCAAATCGAATTAGATACACACGCATAATTATATGAGAATCTACGGTTTTACTGTGCAATAGTGAATGTAATACATTTGATGTCACAACTTTAATGGAACGGATTTAAAGATTTAAAATCGTTTTGCAAAATGAATATTGGTGTTTAAAATTGTTTATAAATGTGCGTTGATCACTGTTTAATAATGACGAATATTTATTAAATTTATGTTAGGGTTTTAAGTTGGTAATATTTTATAGTTTAGCCGTAAAGTTTTTGCGAGGTATATCTATTTAGACATATATTATAAACAAGTGGATTCATAAACGAATGGTCTTATTTTTTCTGAAATAACGTATCTGATCTTCCACTTCTTAAAAAAAATACTACATGTATTTTTTTGTTAGGGCATTTAAGCACATAATTGTGTATTGTTTTTTTGTATTTAATATGGGTCAAAGACCTGAAAGTCACACTGACGTCATGCAAAATCCTTGTATGCCTTGACCAATCTCAATGAAACATTCAATAGCTAAGCAGAGAAAACTAAGAGTAAAAAATAAAATTTGATAAGCCGTAATAAACCAATCAATAGCCTGGGTGCAGGAGATCACGGGGTTGCTAAGCAACGGCCGGGACAAATGTTTGTCCAAACTTTTGCAAATTAACTTGGTAAATGTTTGGCAAGTTTTATCTGCTACCGCGCATTTCTGTAAAGGTGTGTCCAAACATTGAGTGGCAAGAGCGCGGCAGCAACACGCGGCGTTCGCAGGACACATTTCTGCCGCGCTCTAGTTAGGACTAAACCGACGAATGTTTGCGCGGCAGTACTGCGCGGCACATCTGAGACACGCCGCGCACTTCAGTTGGCATCGGAACTAAAATGAAAGCGGTTGCGTGTGTCGTAGCTCTGCTTATTATTCGAAAATTGCGAAGAAGGAATAAGAAGGAAGAAAAAACCTATTAAAATAAGAAAATGCTGGATGAAACCACTTTATCAGCGGAGGTTACAGAATTGTGAATCAATAAATTACGAAATGAATTACCGAACACCACAGTTTTTAAGATTATCCTTGGAGGAGTTTGAATGGAGTTTTAGTTTTTATAGTTTTGGCTATTTCATCCCATATGTCTTCACGTTTGTTTTATTATGGTATTCTTTTTGTCAAGGATCCCATGACACATTAAAAAATCCATACATTTCATTAAACTAATCGATGTTTCGTTGTCCATTTTTATAAAGAAAGAAAAAGAAAGAAAGAAAAATGCGTTTATTGGCATTACAGCAAAAAAATACACCTTAAAAATTATAAATAACACAGAAAACAACGGCATCAGATACTCGTATACGTCCAAACACAACTAAAGACGAATGTTCACTGCAAATGTTTGTGCGCGGCAGGTTGACAGAAGCGTTCGCGCGCGGCAGTCGTCCAAACAGCGCGGCAGCCGCGCTCTAATGCCTGTTTGGACACACCTTAAGTTGAGTATTTGATGTCAATATCTACTTGTGAGTCAGTAAGTTCAAGCATCGATATAAATTTTGATGGCGGGTATTTCGTTATAACTTAACAAGCAACTTAGTGGTTTCATCAAGATGTCGTCATCATCATCATCATTTAAGCCACAAGACGTCTACTGCTGTACATATGCCTCACCCAAAGGGAGGGATTTGCCATAATCGCCACGCTTGGCAGGCGGGTTGGCGATCGCAGTGTGATGTTAAAATGCAAAGAGAACCGCTGCTGTCTATTCTCTAGTAAGTCCCTTAGTCGCCGTTTACGACACCCATGGGGAGAAATAGGATGGTGCTATTGTTTACGTTCGGCACCACACGGGCAAGATGTCGTACCCCTTGACAATTCAAAAGTGCCTGTAATTGGTTTATTTGAAATAAGTAAATGCTTTGAGTTTGAATTGAGTTTGGGTATTCGTGATACCTACTATTTTAGTAGTTTTTTTTTATGTGGCAATCCGCGATCAGATCCGTGGCATGTTTTATTGGTATAGCATATATTCGATCTACTGTAGCATTATACAACCGTAATGTTTTTTTTTTTTTAAGGAATTTCTCCCGTGCGTTTACAAACATTTAAACTCACATACGCAAACAGCCAGACCCATTTACTTGTCACAGTGATGCCATAGAGTCTTATTTATTTATATTAGTCTATGCCATATAGTGTCAAAGACACTAAAGGCATAGACAAGTAACTGATGTTACATCGGATGCTGACACGCGGAATAAAATAATTTTATTACATAAATATTTTATTTTTATACGTTATTTCACACATCTATTTTTTATTTTATGTTATTTGATTTATTATTTATTTCTATACCTGTCCGTGACATCACAGCGGGCCCTATCAGAATACCAGCGCTGCGACACTTATTTTTAAATGTCCCAGCATCATGCTGAGATAGGGAGGATCCTTTTGGTCTCCTCCTCCTACAGGACTTTGTTTTTATTTTCATTTTACTTTTGTTTTTTAAACATATTTTATTTTTAATATTTCTGTGAGTGTGTGATCTTCCTGTGCGAGTCCATAAAAATACTTTTTCTCTCTTTATCTCGTGTTCCCTACAGTGTCGACTTATCACCGAATTCTGTAGTTCATTTGCTCCATCGTAAAGCAGACAATTGCCGCTATAAATTCATGATTTTTTCCTATATTCTATCCTTTTCCAGATCAACGCTGCCCAAACGCGCTTTTCCAAATAAGTAAGACAATTTTAATTTTCAAAATAAGTAAGACAATTTTATCAACCGTGAAAATGTACAAAAGAAACGGACTCACTTTCCATTTAAATTGTCAATTACTTTGATCACGAGGACTGAAAAAGGAAAAATTAAACACCCCTTTTTTACAGCCTATAAACACCGTTTTTTTTATAAACTAAGAAAAACAATTCAAAGATGACCGAAAATAGAACTAACCCCGAATTCTTTACCTACGCCTTTCCATGAAAACTGATCACATCATTTGAGATAACTGTTGATGTATTTTTCTCCTTTTGTCCACTTAATGGCAATAGGCTCGCCCCCTAATACATAGGACTTCTGGTGAAATGTGGATGTACTAAAGGCACATCTTTGCCTAACCCTTCGGTTGATGTATGTTATACAACATTATTTTTAGTATATGCGAAACCCGAAACACGTGTCTAGCATTATTATGTAAAAAATCCATGTACAAAATTTTAAAACTGTATCATGAAAATTCACAAAGTTTGTTGTTATGTTACCGGGTTGTCCGTACAAAAAACATGCTAACGGCGCCCCAGCGCTTCCAGGGTCGTCTTGCGCTCATTGATCATAATTTAGCTGTAGGTACTTAATCGAACGGCCATTGTATTGTAAGTAATTAAATGGTCATAACATTTTCCATCACACTTAAATATTTTTGGGACAAAATTTAGCGTGGTGTAAAAATTATTGAAATCGATTCAGTTCCTTATTCTGAACAAACTATTCATGTTTCGCATAATTATACCACAAATAATGTTGTATATTTTTAGAGTTCCGTATGTCTGAATGAAAAATCGGAACTCTTATAGGATCACTCTTATTGAATCTAATGGAACGATTACGTTAAAATTTGGTACACATTATGAATTTCTGTGCCCCAAACACGGATGTGTAACGTAATATTTTTTTGAATATGGGGTCACTTTTGGGAGGCAAATAAAAAAATTAAAGTAAAAAGTTTTGCTAAATCTACCGTGTGACCTAACAAATGAAAGGGCTACCTGTGAGCGTCTCAAATAATTATATATTTTTTATATCATCCTAACTAATATTATAAATGCGGAAGTAAGTTTGTTTGTTTGTTATCTTTTCACGCCTAAACCACTGAACTGATCATCCTGAAATTTTGCATAATACGTTGTCAGGTGTACAGAAACGGATATAGGGTACCTTTCATTCCGAAAAGAAGTACTGTTCCCGAGGAAAACAACAATAACGTTCTTATGATATTAGATGGCGCCACATGTCTTTTGAATCATGATTGAATTATATTATTATAGAATCTTTAGTAGTGTGTTAAGAGTTTTTCGCCGCCAAACGCCAAACAACATGCAGAGTACAACCCGATTGATTCTCAAATTCTAAATTAACGCGAGCGGAGCCGCGGGCAAAAGCTAGGTTGAAATAAACAGTTTTAACGTTATTTATGAAATTAGATGATTTACCATCCATAACTCCGAAACTACTGAGAACAAAACATTTTTGAAACAAACTACCTACAGGAAATGTATATTTTAGATTACAGGAAAACCTATAAAAAGTATGTGGTCTTAAAATAACATGGTAAGTCCTCAATATTGTACGTACAAACCTACATTTGCAGTAGCAATGCATGGAAGAACATGTTTTTCAACTAGAAGTTAAGTTTGTTCTTGGGATAAATTCATCCCAAGTACGGAACCCTTCATTGTGCGTGGTCCGACACGCACTTGGCCGGTTTTTTCTTCGTCCTATTTGCGTATACATTATGGAGTCATTGAGCTTTATATTTTCCAGCTCATTGATTCCAAAAATGATGCTGTCATGATAGATTCAGTAATATTCTATTGTATTGATTTTGAGGACTATAATATATCGACGCTTTTTCAATTCATACGTACCTACTATCTTAGTTCATCTTGACTATAACTGACATCGATGAAGAGAAACATCGTGAGATAACCTAGGTAAGTCTAAAATCACAGTTGGTCATTCTTTATTCTATTAAATTACTAATAAGTAATTTAAATATAACTTAAACTGCCAAGTATCTATACTATTAACAAATCGTCCAATAATGTATTTCTGATACACTTTAAGTTCAGGAGAAGACACTTCACGTGTTCTTTATTAAGGGGACGATAACCGACTTTTAATGATTTTATGCTGAAGATCACGTCTAAACGAGTAGTGTTAATGATTTGAAAAAAATACATGTTAAATTAGAGCATTTTCGCAATAACCTAAATAACCTAACCACTCAAGGTCACTAGCATATATCTCAGTCTTAATAGTCAGCACTTGCACTGCAGTTTGAGCTCACTCACACAATCATTGAACATGAAGAAAAACGATTCGAGGGTACGAGAGCAATAAAATTATCTCTCGTAAAAGTGACAGTAAAAATAACATCTTTAGCCAGAATAAAAAAAAAAACATAACAAAAATCGAATGTGGTTGAACCGGTTTTAAATTTGCAAAACGTTGGAATTCGACAATCAAGTTAAACAATTAGTTACATCATTCTTTCAAATTCTAAGCTCACATTGTTTCAACTCCGATCAATCCTAACGATTAACAATTAAAGTTACATAAACATCATAAAACATTCCTTAATTGTTAACTGCACAGCATGGCATCACAGCCGACTACACCACGCACGATTAACTTAACTGGCGTTTAACGCAACCTGCGTTTAACTTAACCTGTGTTTAAGTGATACGATCAAAATGCTCGGTTTACAAGCGGCCGCTTATTATGTATTGTTGGCTGTCTCCGACAATCCAATGATTGATGGGTAGGCTTTAACTTTCACTTTACTTTGACAAGTTGTTAAGTTCGGATTACCTACATCTTCCTTTGTGTTCGCTGGTTGAATATTAATTCCGATATATCACCGTCATTGCTGCATTCATTGATGGTTAAGCAAAGATTTTATTGATATTATAATTTACAATAATGCAGACCCATAGTGGTACCGCCAGGGTTGCGAGTTTGTCCGAAAGGGATATCGTAGCCCTGGCACACAGGCAAATGAAGGAATACGGGCGAGTTTTAGTCAGTAAAAGTTTGACACGCCAGCTCCGCCCAGAGCGGGAGAAGTAATTTAATAATTGCCCAAACAAAAAAAATAATTGTGGTACCTGCCAGGGTTGCGAGTTTGTCCGAAAGGGATATTGTGGCCCTGGCACACAGGCAACGGAAGGAACACGGGTGGGTTTTAGTCAGTAAAAGTCTGACACGCCCTCCCGCTCCGCCCAGAGCGGGAGAAGTTATTTGGTAATTTCCCAAACAAAAAAAAAAAGTTTGTGGTAGGTCACAGTGAGGTTATTTCTGCCGCTGCTCAGTTGCTTATTAACAAGGTGAGATGTCAGATGTTACACATCATATGCGACTACTGTAAGGCTCGCTCGTTTTTTAGGGTTGCTGCTGTCCGTCCGTCTGTCTGTCTGTCCGTCTATCACCAGGCTGTATCTCATGAACCGTGATAGTTAGACAGTTAAAAATTTCACAGATGATGTATTTCTGTTGCCGCTATAACAACAAATACAAAAAAAGAATGAAATAATTATTTAAGGGGGCTCCAATACAACAAACGTGATTTTTTTGCAGTTTTTATAGATAATGGTACGGAACCCGTCGTGCGCGAGTCCAACTCGCAATGGCCGATTTTTTCTTATTTTATTTGCTTTTTCTGGATTCGTCCCATACTAAAAGTTACTCATGATAAGTACAATGATCCGTATTTAAGTTTTCAGTTATTTCAATGAAACGTATATATGTATAAATATTCTATTACTATCTGTTACCCGCGGTTTCACTCTACCAACTGCTTGCCATTCATTTCTAGATCGGTATACAGATATACCCATTACACAATAATTAATTAGTAATTTTTAGAATCAATAAAAATAATTATGCTAAAAAGAGAAACCTTCAAATGCCATTCTAACATAATATTTGCTATCCGTATTACTTTCTAATGCTTAGATTATCGAAATACTAGATACATTAATGTTTACTTTAGCAATATATTTAGTTACGTATACAGAGTGTTCTTTTAATTAAGGTGGCTATATATACACTTTTATGACAACAAAACTGTCAAACACTATTCAACTCAGCCTATCACAGTCCACTGCTGGACATAGCTCAAACTCAAACTCAATGCATTTATAACTAATTACAGGCATAGAGTCGGTCAGTTAGTCAGAAAGTTGAAACTATTTGCCCATTCCAAAACGTAGATCTCTATGGCGAAGAACAGGCAAAAAACTCCAAGGACACTCTTTTAAATCTAGATAAGACCAAATCCTTGGTACAATATTCTTGTCGCTTCTATAAGTGAGAACAATGTATAAAAATAATTAAAAATATAAGATTCAAAGATGCTCTCCCAGGCTGCGCCACGACACCCTGTCCTCTTCGCCTTCCGCATCCAGTCTGTCCCAGCCACATTTTTAAGGTCGTCGGTCCATCTAGCTGGGGGGTGTCCCACGCTATGCTTGCTGATGCGCGGTCTCCACTCCAGGACTCGTCTGCTCCACCAGGCATCGGTCCGTTTTCGGTTTAACCGGAAATGCCACTGTTCATGCAAAAAAAAAACCTCATCTGCCAGAAAAAAAAGGAAACCCGCCCGGTATGTCAAAATACCGGTGTCAACTCAACCTGTATAGTATAAAAATGCATCGCCTTGAGGTATTCAAAGTATGCTAATAAAAGTAGCAATAAAGACAAATACGCTAAAACGTCCAAATAAAGTAGCTTTTATTTAAATAATAGATTTAATCAATTAGATTATAATTTTGCAACTCTTTAATTATTCAACGTCTTATAATAAGCGTGGGTGTTGGAATTTTTTAATAACTTACCCCTTCATTTATAAACGCTGCTTAAAGTTAAGTAATGATTAAAGTTGTCAAAAAATAATAGGCCCGCTTTGACATTTAACTTTAATCGATTAATCGTGAGTATCGAGTATCGAGTCGTATGGTTACTGAACTAGTTACGTCACGATGGTCAATCCACCAACCAAAAAAATGTTCAGTATAGGCCTGACTGCCTCCCGAAAAATTCCCTTTCTGCCTTCAGCATTCCCTCTGCATAAACGCAATTTTCTTCGGGCTACGGAATGAAAAATTAAAATTTCACAGACGTGATGAGGATCCACTCGATCCGATCAATATCAAACGATGATAAAAAATAAATATGATTGTATTTTTTGTGACTCATCTGCCTACCCTTTCCCTATGTTGAAGTCAGCTTCCAGACTAACCAGATGCAGCTGAATACCTGTATTTTACATGGAGCGACTGCCTGTTCTGTGTCGCGTAAGACGTAGCGTTGGAAGGCCTCCTACGAGTACAAGGTGGGCCGATGGTCTTGTGAAGGCCGCAGGTATCCGCTGGTTACGGGAAGCACAGAACCGGTCGAAGTGGCGGTGCTTGGGGGAGGCCTATGTCCAGCAGTGGACGTCTTTCGGCTGAAATGATGATGAATTATGAGTACCTGTTTAACCTCCATAACCGCCCAGTTACTGTGTACGATACTACTTGGTAAGACTGGTTGTCAGACTTTCGGGTTTCTGACGACCCGTAACGACTATTAAAGATCCCCGAATGACAGCCGGGACCAACGGCTTAACGTGCTTTCTGAGGCACGGGGTGTCTCGGTATGTAAAGATGGCCACCCATCCACGGACCATGTGTTTATTACTTAGCCACGTGCCCCTCTATCTGTGTCTTCACTAAGTACACTTTTAACCAATTAATTTTATGAAGCCCTAGCAGCGCCCCGCGGTTTCACCCGCGTAAGTTTCGATCCCGTGGCAATATCGGGATAAAAACTATCCTATCTGTTAATCTAGTTATAAAATATATCTGTGTGCCAAATTTCATCTAAACCCGTTCAGTAGTTTTTACGTGAAAGCGTAACAAATATACATCCATCCTTCCATCTCACAATCTTTCGCATTTATAATATTACTAGCTGCACCCCGCGGTTTCACCCGTTTAAGTCTCGATCCCGTGGGAATGTCGGGATAAAAAGTAGCCTATGTCTTAATCCAGGGTGTTAGCTACGCTCATACAATTTTTTATCAAAATTGGTACAGCCGTTTGAGCGTGAAGAAGTAACAAACATACACACACACACACACACTCACAAACTTTCGCCTTTATAATTATTAGTGTGATAGTGTGATGTCAACTGTCATTACACGGAACTGTTCGACCTCTGTGACCTCTGTCTTTCCTTTCTCTCTAACAACGTATACGTAGAGGTATCTTTTCCTCAAAGTCAGATTATATGCCCAAAATTCAGATAATATAATATGTCCAATGACCGAACGAAACGTGTCCTTTCTCATCAAGTTTGTGTCGTACGTGATCGGGAAAAAAAGTATATTTTGTTAACCAAAATGAGATGATTTTTGGTTTTGCTACGTGATTGAATTTTTTGTGTATCATAAATTAGGTTTGAAATATGATTCATAACAGCACACTTATTTATAACCCATAGTGCTATGGTGGATTCCCGAGAGGTAAGCAAGATATTGGAGGATGGAGGACGTGCTCAAGAGCCATCTTAACGTTTGCGTTATTGGGCCTAATGGTTAGGAGAGGCTCTCTTTACATAGGTCGTCTTGGCGCTCTACTATGCACTAAAATATCAAATATTTCGAATAAATTCAACACGATGCTCCAGAAAGAAGCGCCAAATACATAAAGAGAGACCTAAGCTCTCCTACACGTATAAATACAACACTGCAAGCCAACTTTTTTGATCTAGTTTTGACCGAGTGTTCAAAACTAAATTCGGTCTGGCGAATCTTCTAGGGCACACGCAAGGAATTAATTTCTAAAGGTTGCCGTTATCGGATATTTTTTTTTAAACTTTGACCTATACTAGGAATCTCTCCTGTATTGTGGGTGCGTTTACAAACATTTAAATTCACATACACAAACAGCCAGACCCGGAATAATAAATTGTAGGTCATACAAATATTTGTTCCGTGCGGGAATTGAACCAGCGACACGCAGCGCAGCAGTCAGTCGCTTAACTAACTGCGCCAACCGTGCCGTCAAAGCTTTTGTTAGTTGTTTTATAAATCCCATGTGAATCGAGCTTTTTGCCACTACTTAATCGAAAACAGGACTTTAGACGAGATTATACTGAATTAAAACCCATATCTACAATCGTCTGAGGGATAAGTCAGAGAAGGCTTCGACTCAGATGAATAGACACGGAAAAACCACGGGATTTCTACCATGACCCCTGGTAGAATTTTTGATTTAGATAGAGTAGACCTTCCGTCATGGTCCATGACGGAAGGTCTACTCTATCTGACGCAAACATTCAGGGCATATACTTGAATATGGATCGAGAAGACTTCTGGAGTTGTCAACATTGGGCAGCTTATGTTTAATCCACAAATTTAAGGTGAAATTAATTTAATAAATCAGACAATAGCAACCCATCACATACAAATAATCAACTGGTCACATACAAATGTCAATTCCGAACTAAAACAGATGTTAAAATTATAAAAAATTCTCGGAACAAAAAAAAACAAATTAATAATTATGTATTAATTACAACAATCGAATATTACAATAAATAAATGAATAAGTAAAAGGATTTATTATAATTATTAATAAATTTAAATAATTCTACTTTATATCAAGTTGTTTGTACAGTTGTATTAAGAGATACTTTGTTTTTGATCGGAATTTCGAAAGTGATGCATTATGTATGGAAATTAGTTGATTAAGCAGCACAATCGATTGCATTTTAGTATCTTAATATTTTATTCAGTTTTTACTCTTTAATTGGTTGCCATGTGTGATTATTTAAGCGAAAGACTGAGCGAAGACTATAAAGATCACCTTCAGTGTAACATAAGGACTACAAGAATAATATATTTTTTTAAATAAAACACTGTCCTATTTTAGACAAACATGATTATAAATTTGTATATCATATCAATAACAGATTACTTGCTTTGTTTCTTTCTGTTGAATATAATCGCACCAGTCTGCACGAGTATTAAGTCTCGAAGATCAAAAATGATTGAATTAAGTACGAGTATAATAATTTCTCCACATTTTTATATCGGCACTGAAATCTATCCTAACATTCTTAAGAAATACTCAAACAATGATGATTATCTATTTACATATCTAAAACAAAAAACTGCAATAAAAACCATGTAAGTATGTAGGCTAATAGCCTAATAGCCTATCGTCATAAACGCTTAAACCAATCATTATACCATACTTGACTAAGAAACTATCAACCAGTTACGCAACAAGAAAGAAAGAACAGCCATATTTTTTTTTGCACATACATCTAATCGAATTATCGGAATCGATTAAAAAAAATGTGCTTGTCATTCGATATATGTATTGACTTTTATTGTACCAGTTTGTGACAGCGTTATGATTCCGGGTTGTTGAACTTTTGGTACGTGTACATGTGTGTAAGAGGTATATATTATTAGGTAATGACTATGAGAACAAGTGGATAGATGAATAAAGAGACATTTACACAGAATACGGTTGACAAGGGACTGATTAAGTTTGGGTACATTAATAAAATAATTAATTTACTATACTTTTAAAAGAATTATTCTAGGTTGCGTTATTATATATTTTTGACAAATCAAAAATATTTGACCTACAGAGGTTAGAATGTTGGCCATCTCTGCTTCAAAAGCACTAGAAATGCTTCTAATGTTTTTGTGATTTTAGAAAGTAGATAGAGCTGTCGAGACGCGATGCATCGTAATAGGAGGTAGCTCGAGACATGGGGTAGGCAGGAAGAGAAGGTTTACTTTGAATAATATAGAATAAACATTGTAAACATTATTATAGTTCACTCAGTTCTTACTGTCATTACTGGAGAGCTAGAAAATAGTGAGAAACAGTTTTTAATTATACTTTGTTAAAAATACTTTACAAATTCTGAGTTTATAAAGTTTAGCCAGAGTATATCAAGCACCTTGAAACTTATATTTTAAGACCATTTACAGCGTCCTATGTAGAAGGTTCGTAAAAGCCTAAAGTTTCCCGAAAATCATAGATCTTTGAACTAGACAAGTAACAGGTATCATGTCACTGTTTCATTGACTGGTTACAGCGTTGTCTATTGGCCAGTTAAACAACACTTGCTAATGGCATAAAGTCAAGATTACACGTCCGCTCGGTCTGAGTGACAGCTGTGCACTAGGAAAGGGGATGACACCCCCAAACGCACGGTACACCCACAATCGACTAACGAAACCTGTTGATAAGAGACAAGATGACAAATGATAAATGATTTTTATTTCTGTAAGTAGCTTTGTACAAAAACTTTTACACGTCGTTCATATTTTAAAAACCAGTCAGATAGGAAACGCCGACCTCATCTAGGTCGGCGTTTCCTATCTGACTACTGAGAAGAAAGGCCGAAACAAAATCCCTCTGAGTTTTTTTCGGCCTTTCTTCTCTTAGTTAGTCTCTTTTAAAGTCCAGACATAATCTTGGTCAGATCATGTGAAGGCCATGTAGATTGGTGTCTGAAATGGTCTTTTGAGGAAAGAACCACACAGATTGAGTGGACCTGTCCAGTCAGTTCACGAATTTGTCAATAATCGTGCAGCTCAACTCAGAACTTAAGGAGTTCAACAATACGAGTAACAATACCTAAGAAAGGACATTTGGGTAGGCCGCATAAATTACTCAAACTACCAAACCATGATTAAAATTAACTGGAAAAAAAAAGAAACAATGACCCACATAGTCTTCACAATAATTAAAATAATATAATACATTTTTTATCCCCCTTTGGGGGAGGCCTATATCCAGCAGTGAACGTCTTTCGGCTGAAATGATGATGACATTTTTTTATCATACAACATTTACGAGTAAATATTTATTCACACCTCACCTTCTGCATCTATCTTACGGTACCAGTGAACGGCGCGGGCGCTTCCTTGATGTGCACTCGATCAACGGCCAATAGCTGAAATTATTCGCTACGGGACTGGGGTTATCATCAATCCGGATTTGGCCGACTTTTTGGCCCCCCGTCCAGACTTTTCTATTTAAATGGATTTTCTAATAAAATAAAAGGAATAAACTGAAAATGTTTTTTTTTTAATAGCATCTCGCAGGTCAACCTATCAGGCTGTTTAACCGAGCTATCTTATGGATGGATGCTTCTAGTCAGGGGATAAGGTTTAGGTTTAAAGAAAACAAGAAAACTTAAGGAAACTTATAAAATACACGCCTACACCACCTGTGTGGTATGCGGTCCTCGGTTTAGGGCGTCGCTGAGGGTGGGCAGCAAAAGACAGGCTGGATCGGATTAAAATGAATTAGAGACGACTTTAAAGCCACTGGCTCAGTGGTGCGGGCTGGCTCGAGAAAGGGTCGGGGCGGACTGAAGAAAGAAAGTTATCTTGCTTTTATAAAAGAAAAATGTTCGGCTTTTTGACAAGAATTCTAAAATTTTGAAATGAGGTAACCCTATACGGGATGGATTTAGAAACACAAATGCATTGTCCGAGGCTACTTGATTTCTTAATAGAGTTAATTTGTTGTACAATCTGTGCATGTAATCTGTTATTTAGATGGACAGATGAAAGGCAAAATGTAATTGTGATTTACATATGAAGCGATGTGCAACTGCAGAGCGCCGATGTATATCGGACTGTGTGTCGAACTTTATAAAACATAACAAATTTCTATTTTTTTTTTATATTTCTTATGAAATAAGCAGTACCTTTGTAATTAAATTATAATAATTTCGTATCGCTCTATATTTTACTGAGTGTACATAAATAATAAAATAAATAAATAACGGATTAACATAACATAGGGGCTTGTCGCTAAGTAATAACAGATGCACGGGTCCATCGATCAGGGCCTCAAGTCTGCTATTACAATAGTGTCAGAATGGTCGATCATTGATTTCATAATTGTTGATTTTGACAAGTTTGGTAATCTACTATTATAATAGCATCATTATGACTTTCCAATGGTCGGCCACTGACACTACATTGAAAGAAGTTGCATTTATTGGTAATCTCGTACATAATGACAAATGAATGACATTTCTACTAATGGGTTTTATAATAATGGCAATACGACAATGCCATTTTAATAACACAATTCTATTACGAGAACATTGCAACTTTTAGCAAAATGACAATGGGATCGTGTTGGAATGACTGAATTTATAAAAATACACTACTACACTTGCCGCGGTCAGTCTGTGTGCTTTATTTTTTCGTAAAGATAGCATGATTATGCATTACATACATACACATTACAATGAATTTTCCGAATACACAGTGCTTGCCAAATATCCTATATTTCAAGAATACCTTCGATTAAACTAGACAAGAAGAAAAATTATCGCCAGTATTCATCCTTCTGTTGCTGATTTTGCTAAAGGAGCTTTCATGTTTTTTTTTTTTTTTTTATGAATGGCATCTCATAGCAGACCTAGAGAGGTCGTTGCTACTTAACCGGATATTCCTGTGGCTGCCCTAAGGTTTTTAATGTTAAAGCCTCCAGCCAGGGCGCAAATTATATATATTAAAACTAAACGACAGCGCACTAAGGGCACCCCCTGTGGGGTACGGACCTCGGCTTAGGGCGTCGTTGGGGGATCACAAAATTAGTAACAATTTGGGGACGGGCTGGATCAACATTTTGATCATGATTATTATCAGGGGATATTATATTTATTGCTACGGCGCTCTCAGCCTCTAACCGGGCGGCTGGCGCATCGACATTCAAGGGACGGGGGGGAGGACTTTTATTACCATTTACTCGGGAAGTTCGCGTGGTACCTCGGCGGCGAGGACAGAAGGTCGGTTTGTGTATTTTGTGCACTGTACTCGTGGCCCTATTGCTTTCCTGAAGGAGAGTGACGGGGTCATCCGGATCGAAGGCCCGTATTACAGAAGGTTACTCAATACTCAAGCATTACTTAAAACTAGTTTCAACCAATTAAATGGCTTGAATCTAGTTTTAAGTAACGCTTGAGTATTGAGTGACGTTCTGTAATACGGGCCTAAGAGAGTGTGCCTCGGTCGGCGAGTCTGACTAATGGCAGAAGGCCTGTAACTAGCGGCCTGCACAACCAGGAGCTTTCATGCTGAGATACGGGCCTTTTGGCCTCGTACAGGACTTTTTTTTTATTTTCTTTTTGTTTACTTTGTTTTATTTTTGGTTTTGTTCTTTTTATGGTTTCTATGAGTGTGTTTTATTTAATTTGTGATCTGTGCGAGTCCCAATAAATGTTTTTTCTTTCTTTCTTTTAGACAACACGAGGCGTCGTGGACTTCTTGCCATACAAGCCTCAGCCTGAGACAAAAATATCGACCGCCACCCTTTCTAGACGTCGCTTAAGTACGTGTACGTCCATGTCCACGACCATAAAATGTGTTCGGTGCAACCGCACATTCTGCAATTCAGCAGTTTACGCCACGGACTCATTTCAACTCATAATAATTAGTTCAGTTAGCGTTGGACTATCAAGTCAGCCAGGCGTTCTCGTTACAGCCAAAAAGGGCCGCGTCACTCACTTCATTTCCACAATATCAGTCTATTAAGCTCATTTTACCTTTAAGACCCAGATATATGCCAGTGACCTTGAGTGGTTAGCTTGCGTGTCCTGTACTGAGCTCACGCAACACGTCGTACGTTCAGCCAGTGATAGGACTCGCCTATCAAGGAGCGCTGTCCTCAATTTGACGCATTATTAATTTATTATACACAAAACAAAAGGTATTAAAAAAAAACGCGTATACGAAAAGATCAATAATTTAATTATCTTTGAATTGGTGAACGTTTCAGAAAAATACGCTTGGTAGATTTTCCGCCATTCTCAGTTTTTTATCCGCGTTAGACATAACTTTACAAATTAATTTCATTATGTAATATAAACATAATCTAAAATATGCACATATTAAATTATTGAAAAAATGCTCTAATTTAACATATTTTTTTTTCAAATCATTAACACTTCTCGTTTAGACGTGATCTTCAGTATAAAATCATTAAAAGTTGGTTATCGTCGCCTTAAGTACCTTTGAGACAATACAGTAGTGTTTTAGAAAGAAAGAAAGAAAGAAAATACGTTTATTTGCGGTAAACATGACGCAACAAAGAACATAAACACTAAAATAAGAAAAGGTTGGGGGAAACATGCGTCACATCCACGCAAAACGGCTATCGCTCAGGATTATACTGCGACCCTATGCAAGACAGAGCCCCAGCGCTGGTTTTCAGCAACAGCCGGCGCCGACGTATGACGTCGTACGGTGCAGCAACAATTAGGATAGGATCATAGATAAAGAAAAATAATATAATAATAAAAATAAGTGGTAGAATAAACTAAACAGAAATATTAATAAAAATAGACATACATGCTATGAGAATATCATCCTCCTTAAACGTTTTACAACTTTCCTTATTTTATTCCATTCACCCCTCATCTAAAAGTAATGTATGATCTAGCAAGGGACCATACAAAATGTATGGAAATACGTGCACGTTATACGGTTATCGTGGGCAGAAATTTCAAAGCGTCTTCATATTTCCATACATTTTACTTCCTTGTGTCATCGTGACGTGGACATTAACTTACGCGATAATATCGTCACGATAGAAATTATAAAAGCTAACATTGTCTCTTAGGCCGTGTTCACACCGAACTAATAGTCACTGTCAACCGCCGACAGTGAGCTCAAAATCAAGTTCATAATGTATGAAAAATCAAACGTCAGCCGCCAACTGACAGCTGATTGTGCAAGCTGACTGTCAGTGAGCGAGCGTTAAATTCGGTGTGAGTATTAATTATGCCTCGTGCAGTATTTTTATGTGAAACAGCCTTTATAAGTGGGAGACGCACGGTCGGGTAGTAAGTAACAGGAATGTATTGGCCATTAACCCAAGAGGCTAATAATATTTGTGTCATCCTTAATAAATAAAATTACTGTAATTTCTTACCGTGTAAATATGAAGAGATATTACCCAGCTATGATGTAAAATACTATTTACATACTGGTAAATAGTACCTACATGTTTAATTAAATTAGCGAAGTAAATTCAATGAGGGATTTCCTGATATTTCAAGCCACCAGTTGGCGCCACTTTGACAAGAGGTATTCCATTTTGACAATTAATATAAAATATATGATGACGGTCATCATTCATTTTATTCACTCGTTCATCATTCAGTCACGATTTTTTGATGATAAATACAATTCGAGGTTATCGTATAAGTCAATATTTTTATAAAAGAAAGTATTTTTTTTTTAAAACGTTGCCCCACACTAGGAATTTCTCCTGTATTGTGGGTGCGTTTACAAACATTTAAACTCACATACACAAACAGCCAGACCCGGAACAACTACTTGTAGGTGATACAAATATTTGTTTCGTGCGTGAATCGAACCCGCGACACGCAGCGCAGCAGTCAATCGCTTAACCACTGCGCCAACCGTGTCGTCAAAAACTACTGAACTGACTGTCGACTAAAGAAAATATAGGCGCTTTGACACTTTTGACAGGTGCCTGGACCTGACGTCTCAGTGCTGAACGATGAACGAATGAATGAAACGAACGATGAACGTCATCATATATTTTATATTCATTGTCGAAATGAAAGACCTCTTGTCAAAGTGGCGCCAACTGGTGGCGTGAATTTTCATGAAAACCCCCATTGACTGAATCACATCCAACTAACATTTAAACCAATAATGCTCCCCGTAAAAAGATCCTATCTCTGCGTACGTGATTTACCTTTTCCAATAAAACATTTACCAACAGTAAACACACTAGTTACAAAACGTGATACTTACTAAAGCTTGTTCCAAGAGTATCTAATCAAAGCCCCCCTGACCCTGACCCTGTTCAGGTCAAATACTTACGCAATCTATTAATATAATCTATCCATTCTATTCTAATTGTTGTTTGAATAACATCATTCACCGTCGTCCGTATGTCATTGCCGATCAGGGATCCAGCAGAATATCAGCGTCAGGTATATCTGCCTGACACATGCTGAGCTGGACTCCCATTTGGTGCTACCTTGAGACGCACACCGCACCTAATAATATTGATTGATGATGTCATAGTGTCACTATTTTTTTAAGTATGTTCTTCTTTTTTTTTGCCTATTGTTTTTCCTTTTTTAATACTTTTAAGTTGTTATCTATTATTTTTTTGTGCTATTGTGTGTTGTGCTATGTCTTTGTGTGCACTGAATAAATGTTTTATCTATCTATCTATCTATCTATCTATTAATTAAAAAATCATCGATGAAATTTGAAGTTATCAAATGAACTTCAATAATGCATGTATTTTTTTTATAATCACAAAAATAGTAGGTATTAAAAGTTAAACTACTGCCTGTTGCGATAAAAAAAATTACTCCAATAATTTTCTATACTACAGTTCAAACGGCCGTTTCTGTCGCGGTCATGATGTGACGTCATTTACCACGATACGATGTTTAAATCTGTTTTTGACCCCAAATCCTATCATTTAATACATTTATTGTGCTACTAGCTGCACCCCGTGGTTTCACCCGCGCAAGTCACGATCCCGAGGAATATCGGGATAAAAAGTAGCCTTTATGTTAATCCAGGGTGTCAGCTACCTTCATACAAAATTTTATCAAAATTGGTCCAGCCGGTTGAGCATGAAGAAGTAACAAACACACACACACACTCACAAACTTTCGCCTTTATAATACTAATGTGATAATCAAGCAGAAATCGCACTTACTTACCTTAGTGAGATTTCTAGCACTTTGCAAAGAATAGATTTTGATTCACATGGTTTTTTACGTCATTCTGGCATTGTCGTTTTGAGTTTGCGTTTCGTGGATCGAAACGCAATAGAAAATAGTTTTTTTGGTACACATAAAATAATCAATTATAAAATAAGTAATGCATAAAAAAATAAAAATAAATAGAAAATTGATTATTTTATTTATAATATTTTATTATTTTTGAAAAAGTGAAATACCTACATTATGTCGCTTATGTTCTTCCATAACAGGCTCGCGTTTGATCGCGCCTAACTACAGATCGTAGTAGATTCGTTACAAAATATTTAATTTACGGCTCCCGGGCGTGGGACCGCGTGCTCACGCGCACACGAGAACGGACCAACCATGAACTTACGCAAGATTGTATTTGTTTCCACTGTAACCGCCATTCGTTGGCGATTTTATTTGGAAGTTATCGGTGAAAAAGAAATTTACGTCTGCTCCAGAAGATGATTTTGTATTTCAAAATTGGGTTGTTTTTGCCAAAAGTTGTCTCACTTAAGGCGTATGTCACATCCGGATATGATAAGCTCCGGTCGACTTATGGGCTGTACCTATTCATTCAGCCGAAATTCGTGTTACATTTATTTATTTATCCGGTACTTACATAGTGAAAGTAGAAAGAAAGAAAGAAAAATATTTTTATTTGGGACACGCACAAGAAATACAAAAATCGCATTTTAAAACTAAAAATATACAAAAATAAACAAGACTTGTGCGATGGCAAAAAGGCTCTTTTCTCAAGGCTCATCTCAGCATAATGCTGCAATATTAAAAAAAAAGCCCGGACCTAATGAATAAGACAATTTACAGTATTTGTTCAAGGATGTATGTAAATTAATAGTTGACTCAAAAGTTATAAGTAAGCTATATAAATGCACGATAAAAGATGGCAAAAGTAATTATAAATTTATTTCTGAAAGTAGGTTTGTACAAACACATTTACACGTCAATCATATTTTAAAAACAAGTTAAGATCAGCGTTTCCTATCTGACTACTCCTAGAAGAAAAGCCGAAACAAACTCAGAGGTCACAGTCTCTTTTAAAGTCCAGACATAACCTTGGTCAGATCATGTAAAGGCCATTTAAATTGGTGTCTGAAATGGTTTTTTGACGAAAGAACCACACAGATTGAGTGGGCCTGTCAGTGCACGCATTTGTCAGTAATCGTGCAGCTCAACGAGTAAATTAATAACACTATAATTACAATTTAAAAGAAATTTATAGTCTAGGAAGCTAAGAACAATGAATAATAGATACGATAAAAAATCTAGATAAGCATGACAAATGTTAGGAGGCGCGAAACATTCTGCTTTCTATTAAGTTTAGAGGTAGTGTTAGGTAACATTTGGTTTGGCATTTGCTTACGCTATTATGGAGAATTCTTCAAAACGTGCTATAAATATTACGCACAGCGTCATATGTGCGTAGCGTAATGGTTTATACATATAAAGCGGGCTACAAACTCATGGGTTCTAGCTAGCTTCGTTTTATTAAAAAAAATGTTCTTTTTTTAATAAAGAACTATTTTTGTGTTTTTTTTTTATTGATGTTTCTTGAGATTCTGTAACTAGCCGATAGTATTACTGCTGATACCTCATGTTAGTTTTGGTGGAAGCCAAATAAGGGGTGACTTACGGCCGAACCCATTAGCTTATTTTCAGTTAAAGACAGATCGCTATTGATGATAGACAGTATAATTATATCTATGCTCGGATGGCGTCTCACAATCATTGATAAAGGCTATATATCTAACGAAAACAATAAGTAGGTTTCTCTACTTCGCCCTCCCGTGCGTTCCATTACAACCAACATCACTTTAAAAAACAACATGTGTAATTAGGGTTATATTAAAACTTCTTTGTTTCTTACTTCTAAATAAGTTACTGGATTAAGATATAATTCTGTAGAGCCATATTTGTTATGGCCGCGGATCAAAATACAACCTGTTACTGACCTGCAAATTGAAAAAACGTAATAAAATTTGAATTTCGCGGGCTACCTTAGCGCATTAATGTTATTTTTTTTTTTAACTTAAATTCATGTTGGAATGGTGCTTGCACGGGGGTTGTTAGTAAGGGGGGGGGGTTAAAATTCTGTTATTTTTTGCCTAGGGCGCACCGTTTTCGAGATATTTGAAATTCAATTTTTTTTTATTACTTTAAATAAAAAAAAACATCTTTGATCATTATTGCAAGTACTAAAGAGTTCATTTTAGCTTGGCTACTTTACGTTTATCCCTGCAATTCGGGGAATAGCCAAATCTGCCATCTGTAGTACTGTCCTGTCAAACAAATCGTATATTGGGACGCATACTTTGGCATTTTCATACAAAGAGATATCTGTTGTTGGCGATACACCCTCCCATCAGTAGATAGCGTGGGCCGGTAAGTCTCATAGATTATTGGGACGTTAAAACCATCAATAGATATATTTTTATATCTCCAGTAGGCCGAAACTGGTGATATATAGGTTATTGGGTTCGGCTGTTAATAGGCAGTCATGGGGACTGTCGAAAGCAGTGAAAAAGTATCGCTCAATTACCTAAAAAAAATAAAACAATCCAGTATACACAAATAAAAACTTTTCACGTGGTCAATTTAAACTTCACATTTTGCTACTACAGCATGTCGGCGCGGGCATATAAGTTTTTCTTTAACGAAAAACCCTCAACGCGCCTAAAGAAGTTTACACTTCAAAAATTAAAGTCAGGGTAATTAATTATTGTTAAGCAAATTGTCTACCAACTTAAATTGTCCGTTTATTCAAAGCACGAATGTCGTCCTATGACAGTTGTATGAAATGGCTATAACACGGAAATTTACTTAGGGTGTCAATTTTCTTACAAAATTAATTTCCCTGACACAATATACATAGTCACTGTAAAATGTACATAGGTATTATGAATTTTTATATTCTGTCAAAACATTATCAATGGACCCTATATTTTACACAAATAATCGAACCAAATTCATACAGAAATAGGAATAAGAAGGAACGGAAGTTTTTAATTAACCATTATATTGTCAAAACCCAGTTTAAATTGCTCAATGGGCAGTGTGAGCACGGCAATCTTTAAGTCACAGGGTCAAATACAGTCTGGCGTCGGGAGTCGAAAGCCAATTCCCGGCCACCATAGGCGCGGGCTTGCGGACGGCGACGACGGCGCGTTGTGTTCCACGCGCCTGAAATAGATGTCAGCACAAATTGACGGGGTCTGTTAGAGCCAATGCCTGCCACGGTTGCGAGTTTGTCTGAAAGGGATATCATGGCCCTGGCACACAGGCAACTGAAGGAACACGAGTGGGTTTTAGTCAGTAAAAGTCTGACACGCCCTCCCGCTCCGCCCAGAGTGGGAGAAGTTATTTAATAATTTTAAAACCAAAAAAAAGGTCAAATACAATCATAAGAAAAGAGCAATTCATACTTTCTACCAGCATAATGTGTAACCAGCCTAAAGGTCGGTCATCAAACACTCGACTCGGTACGCTAATTGGCTAGCAGTGACTTGCCGACATCACTTGAAATAAAAAATTTCACGTCCCGAAGAAAGTTGGCTACTTATTTAATTATTTTCCATTGACCATACACAGTTGACATTTTATACTCACTTTCTTCAATATATACGAAATTCGTTTTATGCAGGGGCTTAATTTTTACCGACTTCCAAAAATGAGGTTATAATTATGTTTGTCTGTACGTATATATTTTTTTTTTTACTAGCTGCGTCCCGTGGTTTTACCCACGTAAGTCTCGATTCCGTGGGAATATCGGGATAAAAAGTAGCCTTTGTCTTAATCCAGGGTGTCAGCTACCTCCATACAAAATTTTATCAAAATTGGTCCAGCCGTTTGAGCGTGAAGAAGTAACAAACATATACACACACACTCACAAACTTTCGCCTTTATAATATTAGTGTGATTCTGCATCACTGTATCATCGTCATTGTGTTGTGTGTTGTCATTGTTGTGTGTATTGTATGTTCACCGATTTCTCCGTCGATTGTGGACCGATTCAGAAAATTATTTTTTGTTTGAAAGGGTATGCTCAAACAAAAAATAATTTTCGGTGGTCCCAATGTCATCAAGTCAAAATCTGATGAGAGGATCTCATGGAAATCGAGGAAAATCCTCAAATGTTATTGCCACGTAGGTAACTGTCACGCCAGGGTTGCGAGTTTGTCCGAAAGGGATATTGGGGCCTTGGCACACAGGTAACGGAAGGAACACGGGTGGGGTTTAGTCAGTAAAAGTCTGACACGCCCTCCCGCTCCAAGTATAACTTCAAGTTTTTTTGCGAACAGACAGCTGTGCTGCTGAGGAGTTTGTTGCGCCACTTCTTCTTCCCAGCTATAGCACTAGGAAATGGTAAAGGGTGGGCGTTTTTGGGGGACTGTCTCATGTAATTTTTGACGTTCGAAAAGTGCTGATTCTCAGCCTAGTTTGAATAAATGACTTTTGATTTTGATTTTGATTTTGCTCCGCCCAGAGCGGGAGAAGTTATTTGATAATTTCCCACCCAAAAAAAAAACCTGATTTCGGTATTTTTTCTAGTAACTCGTGTCATTTGTTTTAGAAATTTGATGAAGTGGAACTGATGAAGAGTGAAAAATAACTTTAATCGGTAATAAGTCGGTGGCAAACAAAACTAAATTACAGATCCAAAGACACTGACTTCCGAAATTAAAGTTATTTTTCACTTTTTAGTGTTTTTGTTTTTGGTAGTCGGTTGTTTTTTATATTTTATAAAACTTTTTTTTTTATTGAGAACATATTCGTGTCATACAGGAATATGTATTTCGACATGAGTGATTGACAGTCAATATCCACATTTTCCTGGAGCCTTGGTAATCTATATTATACAAATACAAATAATAAAGCTGAAGAGTTTGTATCTTTGTTTGAACACTCTAATCTCTGGAACTACCCGTCGGATTTGAGAAAATATTTTTTCATTTGATAACCCAATTCTCGAGGAACGTTGTAGGTTACTTAACATCACGCTACGACCTTTAGGAGCCGAGCAAAACCACAAAAAGTCAGAAATTATAACGCTAAGCGGAAACGTAATAGTTCTATTACGTTTCCGCTTAGCGTTATATAACCCACCCCGACGCATCGGATCGCCCGCCTGTTCAGGCGGGCGATCCGATGCGTCGGGGTGGGTCGGGGGCCGAAATACGCGAACGAAGTCGCGGGCAGAAGCTAGAATTTTCTATGCTTTCATGTTTACCTTTATATCGAGAACGATATCAACGAATCTACGTCATCATTTCAGCCGAAAGACGTCCACTGCTGGACATAGGCCTCCCCCAACATTTGCGGGTGTTGCCATAATCGCCACGCTTGGCAGGCTTTTGGTAAGGACAAAACATATGGGTTCGCGTCACTGACTTGCCCACATCACTGACATGCCTGTGTACATGTATACCCATATAAACACTAATACATTATATAAACTCGACTATCATGTGCTGTTCAAATAATCGCCACGCTTGGCAGGCGGGTTGGCGATCGCAGTATGGTGTTAAAATGCATAGAGAACGCTGCTGTCCATTCTCTAGTAGGTCCCTAAGTCGCCTTTTACGACACCCACGGGAAGAAATAGGGTGGTGCTATTCTTTACGTCCGACGGAACACCTATTTATTTAGTCAGATTTATTTATTTATTTTGGTATATTAAGGTTGGAGGAGGCCTTTGCCGAGTGGCAAACGGACATTCAAAACGTAACTAAACGCCAAATACGAGACTGAAGACTACACTCTATGTTTGTCCGACTTAAAGGCTAATAATAATACATTTTTATTTATTTTATTATTTATGTACACAGTAAAATACAGACACTTAAAAAAGTCGTAAAAGTATTTGTACAAACCTACTTACAGAAATAAAATAATTTAATTTCATACTACTTCCACGTGTCATCTAACAGTGCGACATTGTGCCGGTTTTGAAGATCGAATGTTGAGTAGGTAACTTATCTACGTCTTTTTATGGTTTTTGCTGAAAATCAACGTTGTTGACGTTAGGTTTATCCGAAGTCACAGCATTTAGCTGAGCAAAGACCTGTTCTTGCACAGATACGACGCACGGTTATTGTAATTGTTCATATTATAGTTTGTTTGGTATAAAAGTATTTATTTTTCCACTCGGCAATCAGCATTTTGTTTTTGTTTTGATTCAAGTTTGTTTGTTTGCTGAATGTTGACTTTGTTGTCATCACTGGTTGTCTTTTTGGGTTTGCCAGTACCACTACCACAACAACAACAGATTAGATACATAGACATTTTATTCTAGTAAACGCAATGTAAATTGTCTTTGGTCCCTGGCCCTGACTTCAACCAATCGCAACCAATGGAAATGATTGTCAAAAATTTTTAGTGTATTGGATACGAGGGTTTTGGCTACTTTGTATGTGTGTATTATAATTGTGTAGATTTGTTGAAATGTGCGTTTTGTTTGTGCAGAATAAACAATTTTTTTTTCTTTTTTTTTTAGGGTTCCGTACCAAAATGGTAAAAAGGAACTCTTATGGTGAGACTAAGTCTGTCTGTCTGTCACACCTGGATATCTCAAGAACTACTAATGCTATCAACTTGAAATTTAGAATGGTTTTTGATGACGTTTGCCCAACTATTTTGCAAACAAGAAAGAAATTAAAAAAATATATCTTTTTTGCAAAAGGGACTGAAACCCGGTCTTAAAATTTTGAAGTGGGGCTACTAGGGCATGTGGGATATTATATGAAAGAGCGCTGTTTGCACATTCTCAAGCATTTTTTTTATCTATCGTAGTTTCCGACTTTTGCTGAAAAATGTAAAAAAAAGGGCTTTAAAAAAAAATATATTCTATGTCATAGAAGTTTATGTAAAGATAAAACAACGTCTCTAAATAGTACAGTTTTTCAGAAATCATCAACATCATAATATATACGTACGAAACCATCGGTGCGCGAGTCCGACTCGCTCTGACCGGTTTTTTTACTTATAATATCATCCACACACCATAAAAATAACAGATACAAATGTAGAAATTTTACATAGGGTGACCTCACACAATGGGCGGTCTTATCGCTAAAAGCAACAATAATGCTCGAATCTGTAGAATCACAGGATTTCCGGTAAATCAGATTCATACATGGATATGTAAAAGGTTGAGCAATAAAAATAATAGTCCCAAAAAAACATTATTCTTTACTTGAAGAATCACTTGAACTGCCTAGTCTTTTCCCAATTATATAGGTTTAAAGAAACTTTATTCTCAATAAAGATTTCACTCATCATCATCATCATCATCAGCCCATAGCAGTCCACTGCTGGACATAGGCCTCTCCAATTGCACGCCATTCAGCTCGATTCTCGGCAACTCTCATCCAGCTGCCACCAGCCACCCTGCGAAGATCGTCGCTCCACCTAGCCTGAGGGCGTCCTACCTTACGTTTGCCGATTCGCGGTCTCCACTCAAGAACACGTCTACCCCAACGGTCATCGGTTCTACGGCTAAGTTGGCCGGCCCATTGCCACTTCGGCTTGCTTATTCTGTGGGCTATGTCGACAACTTTGGCTCTCTGCCGGATTATTTCTTTCCGGATTCGATCCCTCAGAGAGACTCCAAGAGAAGATTTTTTGAAGAAGATTTCACTCACTTGAGAATAATACTAGCACATAAATACATAAATTAAACAAAGTATATAATTGGGGTTGATATCAGCTGAATACCAGTTTTTTACATAGACTGACTGCCCATCTGACCTCCACCACCCAGTTACAACTGGGTAATACGATATCTCTTGGTAAGACTGGTTGTCAGACTTACGTGTTTCTAACAAGATCCATGAATGACAGCCAGGACCAACGGCTTAACGTGCTTTCCGAACCTTTTTTTTTTTGGGTGGGAAATTATCAAATAACTTCTCCCGCTCTGGGCGGAGCGGGAGGGCGCGTCAGACTTATACTGACTAAAACCCACCCGTGTTCCTACCGTTGCCTGTGTGCCAGGGCCACGATATCCCTTTCGGACAAACTCGCAACCCTGGCAGGCATTGGTCCTAACGGACCCCGTCAGTTGGTGCTGACATCTCTTTGAGGCGCGCGTGGAACACAACGCGCCATTGCCCCAGGCCTGACCCTTATCGGACGGCGAGCTACCCATCGCTCACCATCCGCAAGCCCGCGCCTACGTTGGCCGGAAGTCGGCTTGCGACTCCCGACGCCCGCGGGGCGTCTCCTGCGGTAACTAGGGGCGTGAGGGTGCCTGTCCCTCACGCGTTCCGAACCTGGAATTGTATTTACGCAAGATTGCTTAGCCTAGATGTTATAATCTGACCTCCACAACACCGTTACTGGGAAGAAAAATAACAAAAGACAAATATATTCATCCTTCCTTAATCAAACGTACAATGGAAACCCACATTTCTCTAGACCTAAGTCCAGTCCAGGTTATAAGTTCACTTCTCACAAGTTACCGTATTCGTTACATATCATTGGCTTGAAATTCAATATATTACGTCATAATCTTATTACATAGGCGTCTGTATAAATTATGTGCATTACATTTGTGTTGTAAACTAAAAGCTGTAATGATGCAGGTAAAGTCTCTGCAAATCCCTGCTTCCAATTGATGTTTTTTCCACTTTAACGAACAGTAACTTTATGTTAGTGTAAATTACGTTGATTAATTACTACATAGTATTATTGCAAAACCAGCGTCAGGCACTAGTTGTCTGGCATTTTTGCTGAACTGGGCCTTTTTGGCGCAGCCGTGAGGCACACTTTCCTGCTAATTTCTTTCGTCGTACTTTACACTTTAATTTACTTGTTTTATTTTTATTTTATCTGGACAACTGGAAAGAAGAAAGAAAATACATTTATTTAGCACAGACTAAAAGGCACACACTTTTAGTCTGTGCTAAATAAATGTATTTTCTTTCTTCTTTCTTTTCTTTCAAAATTCATAAAAATATTTGAAGTTGAGGGCAAACTGACCTTAATGTAATAAAGATATTGATTATTATGTATTATTAATAATTTATTTACTATATTATTAATTAATTAATTATATTTTCTTATTTTTATAAAGATATTAACGTAGTAAAGATATATTCAAAAACTTAGACCTACTTGTGTACATGTTTGGAAAATTAATCTCGAACGCAGTATAGTCTGACCTATTAGGGCATGTTGCTTGCGTTTGAGTTTATATGTTCATCAATCTTCGTGAAGTTCTAAGATGATTTGCTTTCTTGGGAATAGATTTTCACGATAATATTGACTACTTAGGTTTTGTTACTAGATGGAGAGGTTTGAATCAATCATTCAGCCTTTTACAGTCCACTGCTATTAGGTTTAAGGGTTCAAACAGGCTGAAGTTTCCGTATTGTCTCAACAATCTACCAATACTGGTTTAGTTGCGACGCGCTTTTGTTCCGCATCTATTAATTCATCATCATCATTTCAGCCGCAAGACGTCCACAGGCAGGCGGGTTGGCGATCGCAGTATGGTTTTAAAAATGCATAGAGAACGCTGCTGCCCATTCTCTAGTAAGTCCCTTAGTCGCCTTTTACGACACCCAAGGCAATAAATGGGATGGTGCTATTCTTTACGTCCGGAGCCAAATGGAACATCTATTAATTATGACTATTATTTCCAAATACAGCTTCGTTTGGCCTCCCGGTCATCATACTAGAATCATTATCATCACCATTTTACTTTTCATCAAGGGTTACATTGAGTACCAAACATCGTAATCAGCCTATCATGTTCCCACTGTTGGGACACAGGCCTCCTCTTCGAGAAGGAGTAGGCTGTAATCCACCACGCGGGCCCAGTGCGGGTTGGTAGATGTCACATGACTTCGAAACTTTGGTTCTAGGACATGTCGGTTTCCTTACGATGTTTTCCTTCACCGTTTTGAGAGCAGTGGTGATGAAATAATTTATACAAAGTTAAGCGCCTTTTAGGGTTCGAACCTATGACCGTAAGTCGCGGCCGTTACCACTGGACCACCACTGCTCCACTCAATCAATCAATCAACTCAGCCTATAGCAGTCCACTGCTGGACATAGGCGTCTCCCAGGCTGCGCCACAACAACCTGTCCTCCTTCCGCATCCAGTCTGTCCCAGCCACCTTTTTAAGGTCGTTGGTCCATCTAGCTGGGGGGCGTCCCACACTACGCTTGCCGATACGCGGTCTCCACTCCAGGACTCGTCTGCTCCACCGGCCAAACATGGCCAGCCCACTGCCACTTCAGCTTGCTTACTCTGCAGGCTATGTCGGTAACTCCGGGTCTCTTCCGGAGCTGGACTGCTCCACTGCTGAGTATCAAACATGTAAATTATAAATAACTATTCAAAGCGCCGTTTGGTGCCGGACGTAAAGGCTCCATTTGGTGCCGGACGTAAAGAATAGCACCATCCCATTTCTTCCCGTGTGTCGTAAAAGGCGACTAAGGGACTTACTAGAGAATGGGCAGCAGCCTTCTCTACACATTTTAACACCATACTGCGATCGCCAACCCGCCTACCAAGCGTGGCGATTATGGCAAATCCCCCCCTTTTTGGGGGAGGCCTATGTCCAGCAGTGGACGTCTTTTGGTTGAAATTATAATGATGATGATGATTCAAAGACCCCTGTTTGGGACCCGTTGTTAAAGTTTTATGTTAATTAGTTTTTCATACCGAGTCACTTGTATGTTTGAGCTACATGTGTAAGTTAAATTAATTAATTTGAATTCGTCAGACCACCATTGATGAATTCCGCCATCAACATACGGAGGTTGGTGACGGATTTTTCTTTAAAAAAAACTTCCATTTAAGCAAAACTATACAAAACATATCGCCTGTGTGGTGTCGGACGTAAAGCGAATAGCACTCCCGTATTTCTTCCCGTAGGTGTCGTAAAAGGCGACTAAGGGACTTACTAGAGAATGGGCAGCAGCGTTCTCTATGCATTTAAAAAAAAAACCCCTTTAGGGGAGGCCTATGTCCAGCAGTGGACGTCTTTCGGCTGAAATGATGATGATGATACAAAACATCACAGAAATCTAAAATTAAAACGCTGGCCTCAAAATATTTGCTTTAATTACATAATTTCACGCATCTCCCCTCACGTGATAAGCAGACATCGAAAATTAAGCGCGTGTAATTATTATGACATGCCTTGCAATATTTCGTTAGGCTTCGAAGCAATTATAATCGAATGTTTAGGAGGTAAGTAGACACGCAATGCTGAGATGTTGCGAATTTATTGATACGTCTGCGCGTCTGCCTTTTCTCTCGTCTGCGTTTTAAGATGATTCTGGAAAAGGAATGTATAAGGTGAGAGAGGTTAATTTAAGGAATTATCTTTACAATCTCAGATTTTCAGTTCATCTAAAAGCCTTAGAAGCTTGGGTTTTTCAAGTTCATCGTGTCATTTCCTGAAAGATGGTATCTACCATTTCGCCTTAGGCGGCCCCTACACCTCCAATAAGTTTGTGCAATAGTTAAATTGCGCAATATGATTGAACCAGCCCTTGCACTCAAACGATCCAATATGTTCACGTCATGACATTGACGGGCCATAAGCTTTAATGTTTTCGCGTGAGCAAGACCTGCGCAATACTTAATTATATTACTTAATTATATGCAATTAAAACTAAACTCGCTCAAACTTTTATTCAATAATTGAACTTAAATATTAACCCACACGCTGATTGAACACCTCCGCCACGAAACTATTGCAGCGAAACCGCAGTAGTTCAATTGTACTGGTTCGCGTCATGTTCCGCTACTTGAATCGGATGCGAGTAACGGAACATGACGCGAACCAAATGGTTCTCTACTGCGGTTTCGCTGCTATGGTTTCGCGGCGGAGGTGTGCTATCAGCGTAAACGGTCAAAACATTGCGCAATTCGTGATATTTTGCAATGTAATTAATAGTTTAGGGCCCGCCATAGTATGAGTAGTCGCATTCATAGGTAGCGACCTGCAACACGAAAAAAGATGAAGATCGACAACACACGGACATTTTTAAAATCATTAACTCTATATTTAGTACCTACACAGAAGTCACCGCACATGGTTACTTATCATTGTGGGTACACGCACAATCTCTTCTTCATTAATAGTTATTACCTACTAGCTGCGCTCCGCGGTTTTGTCACGGTCTACCCGTGCCATATTTCATCCAAATCCAAGCAGCCGTTTAAGCATGAAAGTGTAACAAACAAACTCACTTTCGCATCTCTAATAATTCAATCATGATTCGAAAGACACGTGGCGCCATCTATTATCATAAGAACGTTATTGTTGTTTTCCTCGGGAACAGTACTTTTTTTCGGGATGAAAGTCAAAGCTCTATGTCCACTACTGTACACCTGACAACGTATATGCAAAATTTCAGGATGATCGGTTCAGTGGTTTAGGCGTGAAAAGGTAACAAACAAACAAACAAACTAACTTTCGCATTTATAATATTAGTTAGGATTAGGATGCTACTCATTTGCTGTCCACACAAATGACTTTTCTTACCAGTGTAAAAATGGTCATTCGTGTGGACAGCAAATCTAAAAAAGTCTAAAGCTCTGAAGGCCAATTCTCGTAATTTAAAACGTTCAAAATCTAGTCGCAATCTCATCTTGGCGACAAACAAACGTCAAAAAATTGTCAAAATGTAGGGAAATAAGAGGTATTTTTGACAGATTGAGACTGAGATCAGACTGTGAACGTTCTTAAAATTAGTAGAATTGCCCCTCTGGTCACACACAAGAGCTCTCTAGTGAGAGCTCTGGTATGTGACCTGGGGGCCTAAAATGGACGCTTTGGCAGTATCATATTATGATCTGCGTACAATTCCTATCCCGCAATTCATCTGTTTGACAGTTTTGTATGGAGTTTCGTAAAATGGTCCACAAATTATGAATTGCTATGGTGCAGTCTAATGTCAAATAGCAGCTGTCAAACAGATGAATTGCAGGATGTATGAATTGTGTGCACATGATGTTATGATTCTGCCAAAGCGTCCATTTTAGCGTCTATTTTATTCCCCCAGAGCTTTAGACTAGATTAGACCGCTAAGGTACCAGGCTCTGTTTAAACCATTCCTTCTTGTTTAAACATGCAGAAATTAAGGGTTCAAAAAGATCTTCACGTAATTATTAGGGACCCTAAATAGGATAGAAAGTATTCTATATCTGCTCCCGGGTAGAGTTTCTAATTCTGTTCGGCTCTTTTAGCTTGATTGACTTACAAACATCCAAACTGTCGGGTTTCTGGTTTAAGTTAAACAAAATTATAGACAACAATTTGTTCTGGAGCTGTGATTACCGTACTGTTTAGAGAAATGTTCAATTCGCAAGTTCATCACAGTAAATCACAGATATTAGTGATGAATGGAACACCTTTCATTTTGACCTTTCACAAATCATGACACTGCATTTTGAATGCGGAACATTTTTCGATTCATTACACGATGAATTGTCTAAACTTAAGTGCTAACTAACTACAGATTACTAAATTATGAAGCCCCGGTTTTTTCAACTCAACTCAATTTCATTTTTATCTCATTTGTTATAGAGGCCATATTTATTCTGTAAATTTTATGGTGTACTACATAATAAAGAATATATAGAATACTCTTTATTATGAATACACCATAAAAATATCTACCTATTATAGTCACATGCCTATTTTCTAAGTATGTACAATCGCAAATGGTTTACCCACACTTATGCAACATGGAATTTAATCAAACGACATTACGCGAACGAACGACGGGCCACCAAACCTTTCAAGGACATGGTATAATTTGTATGGGGCTTCGAGCCCACGAAAATCTAAGTTGTAACTGCATGCAACTTAAATAAATTTCAAGTACAGCAATAAATTAAATTTTTAGCGGTCCTACCATAAGATTACATAGCAACATAAGTAAGATAAAAGTTTATTTTTAATTTGCGTATTTATGTAATCACTTTTAAAAAGCACGCAACGTTTTGTCTGACATATGTGGGTTAGCATTGTCTTCTGATGTGAGGTGACTGATTCCCACGCAGATAACATGCGGGTCAGTAAGCCGACTGTTGCCAAGCGTTTATGGCTTTTAAATTTCTTCTATTATACCCCAGTTGTGTAGAGAGATTATTAAAGGGTTTTAAGATAGTTAGTAGTAGTTAGTTTAGTTAGTTTAAGATAGATAGTCCGTTCTTGTTCTTGTAGACATGTATTAGGATTAGGAAGTAGGCGATTTATTTCATGTTCAGTCGATTATTGCATACAGCACGAGTTCTTGTATGAAATAAATATCCTTATGGTAACGGTTACAAACAGTTGTTTTATATGTGAAGGAGCAGGAGTAATAAAAAATCGACTATTAAGAACTTTGCTACTCCAACTACGAATTGAATTGGATCAATGAACCAACAAAATGTATCTACTTCTTTGATGTAAGTGCCCATGTAGATTTATGTGAAATGTACATAAGTACATCAAAGAAGTAGATAAGGCTCTGTCTGACGTTTCATAAGTGCCCATGTACGTTTATGTGAAATTAAATATTATGATTTATTGATTTTGATTTTAAAGAAGTAGATAATATTATGTTCCAAGACACGAGGGTATCACACCGCCGACTTCCAAATACCGGGCTGTTACCGAGAAATTCCTGATGGAAAAACCCAATAACACTTTGCCCGACTCAGGAATCGAACCCAGGACTACATGCTCAGCAGTCGTGCTTACGACCACGAGACGAATGAGGCACTCCAGACGCACGTTAACCCTGTCCTGCGGCTGATCTCTCTCTGGTCGTGTCGAAATGCCGTCCCACTCACTCTCATAGTCCTATGAGAGTGAGTGAAGATAGAGTGCACATGTGTCACATGCGACACACTTGTGCACTATAATATCTCCTGCGCCGAAGGCTGGTCTCGGCTGAGACTGGGCGCCAAAGCTTGAAATTTGATCTGGAGGACTTTTATGAGTTATGTTACATAGAGTTTTTCTTTCTTCTTAAAACGTCTCAACAATTATATTAAGGCGCTGACAAGAGGCAAATGATAAAAGTAAGGTTGTCTTAAACAAACAAATTGCGAAATCTATATAGTTTGTGGTAGCAGAAAAAATATATATTATTCTTGAACATATTTCTCAGAAATACAAATTAACGGTAACTTAACCCTTTACTTTTAGTTTTAATCCAAAATATATGTAGGTATTTAATTAATAACAAGGAGATCTTATTTGTATGCATAACTAGTTTTTTTTTTATTTTCGATTACTCAACACATTTTTGAATAAATAGATAATTGCTTCATATTTTTCAATAAATTACAAGCGTTGTGTCATCGCGCTTCTCTTTCTTTTGTATGCAGTCTGACAGTGACCGTGGTTTAGCTGTTGTCAGCGTCTTAAAGGTTAACTACAGAATTAGCAATTCCTGTCACCCACGTCCATGTCATGTAAAAAAAAATATCTATACGTACATATTATTATTATTATTCATTAATTTCGGACAGAATCCATATAATTATGGATTATTAAAATTCCAAATAACAATTTTCATAAGATCTATGTTAGTAGGTACATAAAGCTCTAATTAAGCCATGATTGATTCATGAAGCAATCCTCTCATTTTAATTGCTACACCATAAAGCATTTCAGAATTTGCTCCAATCCATACAAATTAACCCATCGTTATATACGTCAAACAAACGTACAAATATGAAGCAACTTGGAATTAAAAGGCAATTATAATGGGTACCATTGCGTTGCTCACGCGCAATCGAATAGTTAGCAGCCCAACAATTGCGCAACGTACGGCCGTTGCCCATTTTTGGGAGAGTTCAATTTCCTACGATTAGATAGAACTAGTTTTTGTAGTTTGAAAACGTTCCGGTATGATGACAGCCATGCAAATTTTATGCAAACACAATTAATCATCCGTCAATTTGAAATCTGAGTTCGAGTGTATTTAATAACTCACACATAGATCGATTGATTAGATTAAATTTCGTTGGTTGAGGTCAGACAGTTGATGGGTGACCGTGCTTTACACATTGATGTACGGTATCTTGGAAAGTATAAAAAGCTGCAGAACATAACACATCATCATTTCATCTGAAAGACGTCCACTGCTGGACATAGGCCTCCCCCAAAGGGGGCGGGGGGTTGCCATAATCGCCAAGCTTGGCGAGCGTGTTGGCGCACGCAGTATGGTATTAAAATGCATAGAGAACGCTGCTGCCCATTCTCTAGTAAATCCCTTAGTCACCGTTTACGGCACATACGAGAAGAAATGAGATGATGCTATTCTTTACGTCTATTATTCTTTATTCTTAACATAACACATACGTACATATAATTAGGACGATCATTATTGGTAGCCTCGTTTGAAGAATACTTACCCCTTTTTAACCGACTTCCAAAAAGGAGGAGGTTCTCAATTCAGAGGTGTTTCTTTTTGTTTTTTTTTTGTATGTTTGTTACGCGATTACTCCGTCAATTATGAACCGATTTTGAAAATTCTATTTTTGGTTGAAAGGGTATACTCCCGAGGTGGTCCCATTGCCACCAAATCAGAATCTGATGAGGGAATCTCATGGAAATCGAGGGAAACCCTCAAATTTTATATGCAAACCTATAGCGATTTGGGTATTTTTTATAGTAACTCGTGCATTTGCTCTCCGAAAGCACCATTTGGTGAAGTGGAACTGATGATGGAGACCACAGATGGCCACCGGAATAATAATGAGTACCTATTTAACGTGTTGCGATTAAGCAATTTATGCTCGTCACTATGCATAATGGTGAGTGGCAGTTCTCCTGGTTCTTACCAGGAGAACTCCTCAACAATCAACGTCCCAGCATCGGGAAATGCAATATTTTGTAAAAGGTGATAAGCAGTTAACATTAGGCTATTGTAACTTAGATAAATTCAAAACTGACCCACTAAAAAGTGAAAAATAAAAAACTTTTTACAAAAAAATAATAACCGACTACCCTACAAAGTGAAAAATAACTTTAATTTCGGAAGTCGGTGGCCAAAAACTCAAATACAGATCCAAAAACACCGACTTCCGAAATTAAAGTTATTTTTCACTTTGTAGTGTTATGTTTGGTAGTCGGTTATTACATATTTTTTTGTAAAAAGTTTTTTATTACATCACCCTGTAAACCACGTTGATCGATGTTTAAAATGAGATCCCTCATAAAATAACTTTTAAGTAATAATTAGTTGAAACAAATAACACTTGACGATCGGACTGATTGAGTAGTTTTCGAATACTTGATTAGATTGTTTATTCAAATTCTAATCGAAGATTGTGGAATTTGTTGGAGTTCTTATCAAGCATTCTTTAATCCCTCTTCAAGTTTGTACTGCTCTACAGTTAGGTACCTATTATTACTAGAGAGAGATATATTTAAGTACTTACTGCTTAAGAGACGGAACATGAGAAGCTTTACTTATGAACGGAAATCCATACTTAGGTAGACCTTTAAAGGCTTCTACATACCAGCGCGACTTGTCGCGCGACGCGACACGGCACAAAGGCCCCGCGTGTCGCGGGACGAGCGGTGCCTTTGTGTCGTGCCGCGTCGCGCGACAAGTCGCCCCGGTATGTAGAAGCCTTTAGGCGACGATTACCGACTTTTAATGATTTTATACTGAAGATCACGTCTAAACGAGTACTGTTAACGATTTGAAAAAATAAATGTTATAAAAGAGCATTTTTTCAATAACTTAATATGTGAATATTTTATTAATGTTTATAATACATAGTGAAATTAATTTGTACAGTTATGTCTAACGCGGATAAAAAACTGAGAATGGCGCAAAATCTACCAAGCGTATTTTTCTGAAACCTTCACCAATTTAAAGATAATTTAATTATTGTTTTTTTAGTATACGCGTTTTATTAAAACAACTTTTGTTTTGTGTATAATAAATTAATAATGCGTCAAATTTGGGACAGCACTCCTTGATGGGCGAGTCCTATTACTGGCTGAACGAACGACGCGTTGCGTGAGCTCAGTACAGAACACGCAAGCTAACCACTCAAGGTCACTGGCTTATATCTGCGTCTTAAATGGATAGATAAGATCCCCGAAGAGTTAGGCAGAGGTGTACCTATAGTACACCCACATTTCACTTGTTAGGTTCAAGTCCCATGTAATAGGGGGCGAGCCTATTGCCATCAACCGGGCACAAATCCAGAATCCGGGCTACTACTATTAAATTCCTAATGGAAAAACCCGACTACTACCGACTATCACTTTGCCCGACCTGGGAATCGAACATATGACCTCATGCTGAGCAGTAGCGCTTGTGACCACTAGACCAAGGAGGCAACGAGGATAAATAAACAATCAATATCATCATCATCATCATTTCAGCTGGAAGACGTCCACTGCTGAATATAGGCCTCCCCCAAAGGAGCCATAATCGCCACGCTTGGCAGGCGGGTTGGCGATCGCAGTATGGTGGTAAAATGCATAGGGAACGCTGCTGCCCATTCTCTAGTAAGTCCCGTAGTCGCCTTTTACGACACCCACGGGAAGAAATAGGGTAGTGCTATTCTTTACGTCCGGCACCACAGAGACAATATAAGAATCAATATAATCAGTCTAAATTGTTCCCACTGCTGGGACACAGAACTCCTCTCATCGAAGAGTGGGCTGTAATCGACCACGCGGGCCCAGTGCAGGTTGGTAGATGTCACATGTCTTCAAATGTTCTAGGACACGCCGGTTTCCTCACGATGTTTTCCTTCACCAATTTGAGAGCACTGATGATGAAATTATTTACGATTCAAACCTACAACTCGTATAAGTCGGTGCCGTTACCACTGCGCCATCGCTGTTCACTCAAAAATTAAATGAACATTATTATATCAACAGAAATGAAATCTTACAAAAAATTTCAACAATTTCGTATGCCAACCCCAAAAGGCGCTCAACATCTTTTAAATGTTCTGGAAAGTTGTATTAGTTTAGTTCTTGCTCGATGGGAATTTCTCCTGAGATTTGACCCGATGTTATTTCAAAGTTTGCCCAAGTTATTATACGAAATGTAATAACAACTAGGCTAAGCAATTTTGTAAATTGCTTAGCCTAGTTGTTATTACAAAATTTGTAAATACAATTCTAGGTTCGGAAAGCACATTAAGCCGTTAGTCCCGGCTGTCATTCGTGGATCTTTGACAGTCTTTGCGGGTCGTCAGAAGCTCGAAAGTCTGACAACTAGTCTTACCGGGTATCGTATTACCCGTACGGGGTTGTGGAGGTCAGATAGTCGCTCCATGTAAAATACTGGTATTCAGAGCTGCGTCCGGTAAGACTGGAAACCGACCCTAGTTGGAAAAGGCTAGATAAATACAATTCGAGGTTATCGTATTAGTCAATATTTTTATAAAAGAAAGTATGGATGTTGTGAATTATTTTGGAATTGGCATACGACAAAGAAGTTGAGTTACCAAATTGAATATTGATTGATTGTATATGTAGAAAAATAATAGATTTTCAGTTGTTACTCATACTACAAGATTACTTATTTGTGCCGACCCTCAAGTCTAAAACCGTATACAAGTGGTAATTTTAACCAATTTACCTACAAAAAAAATATATCAGCAAACTTTTCTGATTTTCACAAGATTTGCATTTTTTTTTTTAATATTTTTATTTCACATAAGCCTACGTGGGCACTTATGAAACGTCAGAAGCTAGGTGCACGGTTCCAATTGGTCGTTACCTACGGAGAAGAGCTGGCAAGAACCTCCACGGTTACTATTTAAATAAAAATGGCTTTTACAATGTTTTCAAATTACATTGATGAGAGCGTAGGCCCGTCAAAAGTACCAGGTACTTAACAAAATAGAAAATGGTCTACAGATCTACAGTCTATTAAGCCTACAAAGTCTTCACATTAAAAAAAACAATATAAAATATGATTAAAATAATTAAAGTTAGAACCTTGTTGAAATTAAAATTGTAGGTATAATAATGTCAAATAAGAACAAACAAAAAAGACAAAATTAAATTTAAAAAAAACATCGTGATTTGGGAGCAGTTAATAGACATTTACATAATTTTGCCATTGTTCATTCATTTATCATCTTTCTTTTGCCCATATCCCGATTCATTGAAGGTTCGAATCATTACGGTCAAATATTTACAGAAAAGAAACCTTACTTTTTTGCAAATAAAGGCTTCTACATACCAGCGCGACTTGTCGCGCGACGCGACACGGCACAAAGGCCCCGCGTGTCGCGGGACGGGCGGTGCCTTTGCGTCGCGTCGCGTCGCGCGACAAGTCGCCCCGGTATGTAGAAGCCTTAACACGGAACGCTTTTATGATACCGTTTTTGGTTATATAACAGAAGGTTGCAATGCTGTCATTGCCTTCAAATTTTTTAATCGAAAAACCAAAAATATATTGACACTTGATAGCAACCTTGCTCTAATTATATCAACATCCTTGTTTATCTTGAGAAAACAATTTAAACCCACATCAGAGTTCCAATTCTCAACCATAAACTCCTTTACAGAGCTCCGATTACTAGTGACGTAACGTCAAATTTATATGCTGGCGACACCCAACGCTAATTTGATCTCCGTAGGCCTACCGCGAATCGTACGCACTTTGAATGAACTATCACGTATGACAGGGTGCGCTTACGCATAGAAATCCGATAAAAATAGAAGATTAACTCATAGTATGTTGTAGCTATTTCTACGATTACTCACTTTTGAAGTTTCTAAAGCATCGCGTAATGTAACGTAATAAGTTTTTGTGGGCTGGCAACACGGATGGGAAAGATTGTGTACATGCAAATGCATGCTAATACAATGGTAGTTATTGTTTGTGTGACAGGAATGTATCGATGGCAAGGGTTTCCCGACTCGAGATTATTTCATACCGCGCTTAGTTTCGAGATTTATGTAAGACTGATAGAATTAATATTATTTTATAGGTTTATAACCACAGTGTCCTGTTATGTGATTGTTTTGATTTAGAATATAATAACTTTAGTATAAACAGAATACCTTAAACCTTTAAAATAAAATCCCAATTTCACGGAAAATCCCAGAGACAAGTCATTAATCTCGATCTTTGTCATCGTGTATTGATATATAATTATATTTCGTGCCCCCCTCATCTCTTTGTAACTAATGTGAAATTATAGTTGGTTGAGTTGTTTAAGCAATGTCAGTCAATGTCGTCCTTTGTAGAATGCTCGGTTAAGTTCGTCTAAGTTCGGAATGTGACGAATCATGGCGTACTACTTATGAATTAACTTTTATAAAAATTGTTTCTTATTGAATAATTTCACATTATTGACAACCCAATACTCCGCTTTGGCACAAAATCTTTAACGTTCAAGCATTCGATTATTTTCACTCGAACAGTTTAATCTAACGATACAATGTTAAGAATTCCATAATCGGTGCTATACGCGGATGCGATCGACATTATGTAACTGTGAAAGATATGGGCAGGACGTAAATACATGTGTTTCGATTAGGCTGTGATATTACTCCCACGGATTGCTTATAAAGTACTCTTCTTACGAGATACAGATTTATATTTACTTCATGCAGTGTGGTTTTATAAGAGTTGCCTATATTGTGATGCCACATAGCTTTCTTTCTAGAGGCTTTGAGTCATCAACTTGAGAGAAGCCTATACAACTGTAGACACACTGCTGGATATTTAGGCCACTAATCTTACGCATCAAGTCTATCCCACCCGCCCACCGGTCAGGATGACGGTCCATCTAACATGGGCTCTTCATTTCTACTGTATCAGATATCAACACGATATCAATGACATTGGTTTTTTGCTATTTGCTTAACGTTAAATTTTCAACTTAAGAATACATTACTGTGCAATGCTGCCAGTCTTCTGGGCACGTTTCCGGATGACAGCGATGTGGACGAGTACTTCGACGCTTAAGTGTCTTTTATTTAATTTCGTATTTTTTTTTAGTTGTTAGTACCTTCTTAGTGTAAATAATTAGCTGTGTAACCTATGAGAAAATAAATAAATAAATAAAAAAAAGGAAAAAATAAGAAGAATATATTTAATATTTTCCCGTGAAAACGTAGCAGCTCAAGTACACTAAACGAGTCACAATCTAAAGTTTTATTGTTATGAAGCCTATGGGCATTAAGCTTCGGCCAAACCTGAGCGACTATAACGCGGGAAGCGGGATCGAGCGTCAATATCGCGGGAATTATCGTGCACACGTGTGAATAGTCACTTTTTACGTATATTTTTGTATCCAGGATTTTTTAGATTGTATAGAAGAGTATGTTATCTTTTTTTGATAAACATCTCTGTATTATGATCGTCCGTTATCGTGGAGTTAAAATAATGAGATGTCCGTAATAATGTAACGATCCGGACACACGTGTGAACACTAGACGCGTGCTTCCCGCTCACTCCCGCTTTCCGTACGCTGTGATCCCGCGTCGCGGTCGCGTAGGTGTGCAAGGCGCTCCCGCTTCGCTTCCCGCCTCCCGCGTTGTGGTCGCTCAGGTTTGGCCGAAGCTTAAAGTGGTCCTCAACTAGAAGGGAATTGAGCAAAATTAAGATAACCAAAAAAATACGAGTCGACCGTTGTATTTAACCACCTAAACTAGCTATGCTAAAGTAGCGCAGTAAACAATTGTTACATAAGACATACCTACTCTAAACTAGTGCAGTAAAACATTCTCACTCCAAAAATGTACTACATATTAAAATGTATCAAGCCCATAATAATATTTTGTAACCACTCCAAATCCATAATTTCGAGTAACATCAACGGACGCACTCCACATTTTTAGCATTCCAAAAAGCATCTTGCATTACTCATAAATATTTGATCGTGTTATAAATGAATTCATTTTATCTAAGGCTCGTGAGATGATTCGAGTATTGCTAAACTTAATTAGTACTTATAAGGTAACCCTGCCTTGTTGATTGCACGCACTTTGCCTTACATGATGACATCCGATTCTGTTATATAAATGAATGATTCATTCTTGCCCCATCACTAGGTTGTTACACATCGACCACCTAAAGTCGAATTATTAATTCACTGGAGGAATCTGACATGTGCTAGCTGTCACTATGTAATAAAATGGTCATATTTACTGTATTTATTGTGTTCTAGACTTTTACACTTAATATTACACATTTATTTTACACTTTTATAAATCAATAAAACTAAACGATCACCATTTTATGACTATTTTATTACAAAAAGTGACAGCTAGCACATGTCAGATTACTCCAATTCACTTTAGTAAGATCTTCACTTTCTGCTTGGGGCGCTGATGACCTTCATCCGTCACAATAACATAAAGTTATGAAGTATTCCGTTTGTGTGGTTGTGGTATGCGTATATTTTATGTTTTAACCATTATAATATATATATATATTTTTTTTTTTCATTTCCGTACTAGTCCAACAAGATCTACATTTTGTTGAACTGTATCAATCGAAGGGTTTTATTAGTTCATCTAATTGGTTTTCATTTTTTTTTTCTTTTCATGTAACTTGCTTTCTCAACTCACTTTAGACATTGGCAGAATAGTCGACACCGGCTTTGCTTGCCATACAACAGAAATATAATAGAATAGAAGATGTTCACTTAGGGCGTTGAACGTAGGGCAATTAAATGTTGTAAGGGAAAATCAAACGGAAGTCTACCCATTGTAGAAGTTATTAATAATGGTGAATAGTTACCTAATGAAGATGAAGAAGTCTGCCTAATGTAGAGATTAGGCAGACTTCATTTTTTTTTTTAATCTTATGTCAAAAACCTTATTACAGCTTTTTTTAGAGATTTTCATTACAGACTGGTGTTTGATAAGTGCCTGAATTAAGGAAATAAAAACATGAAGTCTAGTCACTACAGCTGAAGTGCGACTCTAGAGAATAAAAGACAATGAAACAATACTTTAAAATAAAATGAGTATGTACCACCGCGAACATTCCCGGTCGACCACTTTTCGCCCTTATGCCCATAGTAATAGGGTTGAAAAGTGATCGACCGGGAACTTTCGCAGTGGTACCTACTGTGCTAGAGAAATGCGAGAAATTTAGTTTAATTATGACATTTACAATAATTTATATTCAGAACAATTTAAGTAACACTCAACATTGGTGTTGAGCTAAATGAGCCAACTAGACAGATAAAAAGAAATATTCTAAACGACACACAATCTCATTCAGCTCACATAATCACAATTTACATAATTTATACATTAGGTAATAGTCTTATATACGTAATAAAGAGCCGTCCAGCACTCTGATTGTTCAGATCATGATCATCTCAATACTCGAGTGAAATGGATAGTCAGGTTTAAAAGGAGGAAATAAATGTTAGATGACTGTAATTTTATACCTAGGAAATATTTATCTTTTATCGAAATGAGAAGGGGTTTAACCTTATATAGGTAGCCATAATGATGGCGTTATGGACTCATATATACAGAGTGTCCCAGAAATCAACGTCAAGCCGGAAACGGGTGATAGGCGAAGTCCTGACCTTTATCAGAAAAATATTAAAAAAAATCTTAGTCACCTACTTTTTATATTTTAAGTATCAAATTATGTTCCGTTTGGTGCCGGACGTAAAGAATAGCACTATTCTATTTCTTCCCGTGGGTGTCGTAAGAGGCGACTGAGGGACTTACTAGAGAGAGTGGGCAGCAGCGTTCTCTATGCATTTTTAAAACCATCAAGCGTGGTGATTATGGCAAATCCCCCCCTTTATTGGGGGAGGCCTATGTCCAGCAGTGGACGTCTTTCGGCTGAAATGATGATGATAACTGAAATATCAAAAAATGTATCGGAAAAACTGACACCCTGTGATGATGTTTCAAGTCCTGAGACTACAAATATTAACTTTTCTTTAATTTTTTTCCTGTAATGCAACCATGAATAACCCTTCTGCAAATCCAAAGAAAAACAAATAAATAAAAGTTAACATTATTAGTATTTATTAGTCACTGGATTTGAAACATCATCACAGGGTGCCATTTTTTCCAATACATTTTTTGATATAAAAAGTAGATGACCAAGATCTCTTTTTATATTTTTCTGATAAAGGTCAGGACTTGGCCTATCACCCGTTTCCGGCTTGACGTTGATTTCTGGGACAACCTATATATCATAGTGTTTTAATGCTCCATAATCTTAGAATAATAATAGATAAGTTTATTTGAACAGACTGGCTAGTTGAAGCATCAAATGCGATTGCTCTACTTGGAGTCACTCGGCCTTATTACAAAACAAGATTTATATTTTGACATGGCTTAAACCATGGAGCCAGTTTTTGTAAAAAGAACGTAACAGTGATTGAAATACCGTTCTATAAACAAAACTGAAAACTTAGTTCGGTACTTAGTTGACAGTTTTGTGTTTAGGAACTTTACCATAGTCGGAATAAAGTTCGAAATTCAATAATGGCTCCATGTTTTAAACCTGGGTCTGAATATAAACCTTGTTTTGTAATAAGGGGGACTGAGTTTGATCCAATTTTTAACATGCTCCTATTAGGTTGACCTCTATCTATGTAATGGAATCTTCCAACGTAATTTTCATTAACTTCTAATTCTCGTATCCAAATTAAACTTTGTATGTGTAAGTAGTTTGGATGACAATAATATTATTTGGTATCTTGGAGCTGATCTGCTGATGGAGCCAGGAGGTGGATAGTGGCACTCCTCAGTGGCTTACAGTAAACCCCTCCCCCCTTATTACAAAACAAGGTTTATCTTCAGACCTAGGTTTAAAACATGGAGCCATTATTGAATTTAGAACTTTATCCCGACTATAGTAAAGTTCCTAAACACAAAACTGACAACTTGGTACCGAACTAAGTTTTCAGTTTTGTATAAAGAACGGTATTTCAATCACTGTTACGTTCTTATTACAAAAACTAGCTCCATGGTTTAAGCCATGTCAAAATATAAATATTGTTTTGTAATAAAGGCTTCTACATACCGGGGCGACTTGTCGCGCGACGCGACGCGACACAAAGGCACCGGTCGTCCCGCGACACGCGGGGCCTTTGTGCCGTGTCGCGTCGCGCGACAAGTCGCGCTGGTATGTAGAAGCCTTCAGGCTGCTCGAGTTTGGGCTCATATGATTCGTTTTAATGAGTCCAGTGCTATCTGCACTTGGTGTTGAGTGTCTGATGATGGAGCCAGTTGGTGGATAGTGGAACTTTTCAGTGTCTACTAGTAAACCAGTCCAGTCATAACTTCGTTGACTTTTAAACTTTTTAATTAAATGAGAATATACTAGACTAAAAAGTAAAAAACATAAATATGTAGTTTAAAAAAACACGCTTTTATCACGCACTAAAAATGATAAAATAATTCATTTGATTTGTATTCGTTACGATATAAGTACCTATGCAGCTTGTTACTTCTTCTATCCAATGATTAAGGGTGCTATCACAGAAAAAAAACGTTTTTCGTCAATTTCTTATCTAATTGTGAGAAAGCGTGAAATAATCGAAACATTAAGTCAGTGTAACTATAAAAGTACAGTTTTCGTGGTGATAAACCATTCGTGTCAGTCTCAGCATCCGTTAATAGTTTCATCACTTTTGCGCTCTCGAAAATATAGCTTACTTCGCCGTTGATTTACGCCGTTATTTTACTTTTAAATACAATTGTTTGTATCGAGCAAGGCAACATAGTTACCTTAGTTATTAAATAGTTTTTGTTTGAATTTGGATTATATATTCGTAGATAAAAAATAAAATTTTGGACGAAAAATGATCAGTAACTCTCTGTTTTACAGAATTATTTTTGGTGTATTACTGTATGAAATATAATTAATTGATTAAAGCGCTCCCAAGTATAAGATACAGTAGTACCATGGACATTTTTTTTTTTTTTTGAATTATGTTATCTTCGGTGTAACAAAGCATCAAAAGATACCCAAAAGTAAAATGTTATGAAACATCCTTTGCAGAGACAAGGTTTTTACTGATTTATGTAAACAAATGGAAATATTTATTTAAAGCGCTCCCAAGATAAATAATCAAACTTGCTCGGGCATATTTTATTTTTTGGCTATATCTAAACCATAATCACACATCAAAACTCGAGTAAAACGCTCAATATCAAGAAAAATTGTGATAGCTGGTGAGAGAGCAGTGGTGGCCCAGTGGTAACGGCCCCGACTTACGAGTCATAGGTCGTGGGTTCGAACCCAGGCAGGCGCTTTACTTTGTATAAATAATTTCATCACCACTGCTCTCAAAACGGTGAAGGAAAACATCGTGAGGAAACCGGCATGTCCTAGAACCAACAATTCGAAGACATGTGACATCTACCAACCCGCACTGGGCCCGCGTGGTGGATGCCCAGACCCTCTCGAAGAGAGGAGGCCTGTGTCCCAGCAGTGGGAACATTATAGGCTGATTATGCAAGATAAATAATCAAACTTGCTCGGGCATATTTTATTTTTTGGCTATATCTAAACCATAATCACACATCAAAACTCGAGTAAAACGCTCAATATCAAGAAAAATTGTGATAGCCCTCTTAATTCAAAAAGTGGGGCGCTTCTTGGTTGTCAAATCAAATCAAATCATTTATTTCTTTGCAAACATGGGTAAAGTACATAGGAGTTTTATAAAAAAAAAGTTCTCCATATTTTACCGACACATGGGCATGCAAATGTTTACAGTTTCTAATAACAAAATCAAAATTAAAAAAGAAAAAATTAAACATATAAATAAAAAATGTCAACGTGGTCAACTTAAATAAAAATAAGACTGCATAATTGTTGTGTGTAGGTACTTTTAATTATTCATTTATACAAAGCGCTCCACACTTTTTAAATTATTCATTGGATAAAACAAGTGACAATTATAATTTTTAGTGCGTGATAAAAGCGTGTTTTTTGCAATCAATTTGCCTGCCTTTTCCCAACTATCTTGGGGTCAGCTTCCAGTCTAACCGGATGGAGCTGAATACCAGTATTTCACATGGAGCGACTGCCTATCTGACCCCCACAACCCAGTAACTGGGTAATACAATACCCCTTGGTAAGACTGGTTGTCAGACTTTCGGCCTACTGACGAACCATAACGACTGTCAAAGATCCACGAATGACAGCCGGGACCAGTGCTTTCCAAGGCACGGCGGAGCCTCGATATGTGAAGATGGTCACCCATCCACGGACCAACCCCAGCAAGCGTAGCTTAACCTGATGGATCAACCCGTGCGGCATTTATTACTTAGCCACGAGCTCCTCAAAAGCGTGTTTTTCTATTTTTAGTCTCAATACTCACCTGGAGTCGTAATAACTTTGGAATTAAAGTCAGTTAATAATTACTGCCTCGTTTAACTAAGGGTCTCAAACGCGACTACTAAGCATTTGGTCTTGGGTCCGATAAAATTATGTTGATGGCAACAGACTCGCCTCCTATAATCTAGGACCTACATATAACTAGAGAAATGGGGGTGTAGCATCCATAAACATCTCTGCCAACCCTTTAGGAAAATACAGGTACTATTTTCTGTTTGTATATTATATGTTTTTAACTACTAACTAAATACAAATGAAATATGTTATGGAAATTATTAATTAATTATTATGAAATTATAAAAATAATAATTATACTAATGTACTTAACAATTTGTTTTGGAAATCAATTAAAATACATAATAGGTGTAAAACTTGTTAAAAAGTTAAAAACAAAATGTTAAACAAAAAAAAAGAAAATATTTTTTAATGCATGAACTACAAGGCTTTTTTATTTTTATTTTAATTTTTTTATTTATTTTATTTTATATTATATGTACGTACATATAATATAACACATCTACAATGTACGTACATTGTAGATGTAATAAATAATGTTTATCTGTCTGCTATTCCGGTGGATATGACAGTGAATGAGCGAACGGTCCTGGGTTCTCTCGGGCGGCTTACTTAGATGTAAGAGTATAGTTGGAGGCCAATTAAAAGTAAGTAACGTTCGTGATGAATTTATGGGTTTAAAGATTATAGCAATTAAATTAACAGTTTACATATCTGGCATTTAAGTCTTTGATAAATATTAACCTACTTTATAAGTACGGTAGTATAATTATAAGCAGTAAACATTTAGGTAATATGGGGTTATATGTACAAGAATGGGAGTACGAGTACACTCTCTGTCTTCCTGAGGGCGGAAAATATCCATGCCCATTGAAATTACCTCTAGGAAAGATTTAATTCGTTCTGCATGCTGATTCTGTAAAAATCTCACCGTGAATTCTTGCGTGGAGTGAGCTGTCAGTATCATTGCACTAATGCAAGGGACGGACCAAGGATTACATTTACAGTCATAATCGAGATTTTAATAATATTTTTATGCTAATTGATAATTTTATATTATTTCAATGCTAGTATTTAAGTGTCTAAACATTACTATTTAGGGGGTTTTTAAATAAAATAGCGAAACAGAAATTTAGAAATTCAAACTCAATTTTGTTTTATTCTTTTTTTTCCTAGACTAGTCCTTAAATAGCCTGAGGCGCAAGCACGTCACGCACTACAATAAATAAAACCTAGTCTAGGAAAGAAATTAAAAAGACAAAATTGAGTCAGTGGCGCAGCAAAGGGGAGTCCCACCGATCTGAGAACCGCTCAGGAGTCCGTTGGTGGTGCGCGCAGCCGGCCGGCTATGGAGCGGTCCTTTTTTCTATTTATGGCGTAAAAATCGTCTGTGGCGCCCCAGAATATAACCCAGCAACCAAACTGCGTAACACAGTTTGAATCACAATCAAAAAGTTTTGAAGGATATTGTTAATCCATTGTTTCATATGTTTGAAAAATTAATTTGCTCAATAACGTAAATAACGCAATGGAAGTGGGTGAACTATCAAATTGAAACTTATTGCGATCAATTGTAATTTTAAGTGTGTTACACAATTACCTCCCCCTCCTTTGGGGGAGGCCTATGTCCAGCAGTGGACGTCTTTCGGCTGAAATGATGATCATGATGACAATTACCCCGCAGATCATGGTCTACCTGTAAGCCAAATTTCATCTAAATCCGTCCGGCCAGTGGTTCAGACAGTTTTAATTTCGCATTTATAACATTAATATTAAACCCCAGGCCGATTCCCGGCCACCGTAGGCGCGGGCTTGCGGACGGTGAGCGATGAGTAGCTCGCCGTCCGATAGGGACCACGCGCGCCTCAAAGAGATGTCAGCACGAACTGATGCGGTCCGTTAAGGCCAATGCCTGCCAGGGTGGCGGGTTTGTCCGAAAAGGATACTGCAGCCCTGTCACACAGGCAACTGTAGGAACACGGGTGGGTTTTAATCAGTAAAAGTCTGACGCGCCCGCCCGCTCCAACCAGAGCGGGAGAAGTTATTTGATAATTTCTCACCCAAAAAAAAGAGGGTTACCATCCCAAATTCCCAATATGAAACTATTCTTGACCAATCATAGACGAGAAGACTCGACTATTATGACAGCACATCATCTAGTATCGTTCGATGCAACACCGTTATTAAGGTCAAGTGGCCGAGTTCAAAGGTCATAAGTAACCATTTTACAATTTGTTGAAATAAAATAACTTCACATACTTAATATGTATAAGTATGTAGTATACTTTGAGTTAATTCGTTCAAACTTTTATACTTAGGTACTAAGTATTAGTAATTATTAGTAAGTCTTATCAAAAGTGTTTATGTGCCTATTTGAAATGAATAATTTGACTTTGACTTTATCCAGCGAATAAAAACGTCTGACGGTTTTTGGATAACAAAACTGTAAAAAAAATAAAAATTCACAGGATAAGACTTATCCTTATATTATCATTATATTAATACGTGAAGCGATACGAAAATAACGCGGACGGAGGAGTATAAGCACAGTTTAAGATTTATAAGGAGAAAGAGTGCAGGAAGCTAAAATTTGTATATAATAGGCATTAGACATCTATATAAAAAACATTACACACACAAACGCATGGTAGCGTTTGACGCACACATACATAGTACCAGGGCCTCATTCATAACTTGAAGATAGATAGGACACAGAAGTGACAGCTTGAGCATGGAATAAGTAAGTACTTTATAATAGCATGGAATTAGTGTACTCATGAAATTAGTAAGTACTATATAGATTGTAAGTAGAGGGGGTTGATATTAGCCTTTTTAGTGTGACAAACAAAGTGTAATCTTCAGTCTCGTATTTGGCGTTTGTTTATATATTGTATGGCCGTTTGTGTTGTTTGTCGGCAAAGACCTGCAACCTTCTCCATTCTTGTCTCTCTCTGGCCACTCTAAACCACGTCGTTCCAGCGATCTGTCTGATGTCATCATCCCACGTTTTCTATGGTCTACCTCTGTTTCTTTGGCTATTCTTGGGTACCACTGGGTAACTATTTTGCTCCATTTGTCCTATTTGCTAATGTGTCCAGACAAGACCAAGGTTGAGGATATAAGTACATAACCCTAAAAATCAGAAGACTAAGCTGACTGACTTTTTTTCTTTTCTTTTTTCTTAAAGACTTATACTTACTAGGTAAAAAAGTTTGCTCAAATTCACCCTATAAAAAGTCTATCTGTAAAAATCTGACCGTAAAAACTTTGGTGAAATCAGCTGTCGACTGATACTAGGGATTAACACTAATGACAGTTGGTGAGATTTTTAAAGAATGAAACGGCTGGTATATTTACTTCGTTATTATCGGACCAGCATGTCGATTCTGTAAAAATCTCACCGTGAATCCGTAGCGTAGAGTGAGCTGTCAGTGTCATTCCACTGATGCTAGGGATTGACCAAGGATTACATTTACAATCATAATCGAGATTATAATAATATGTCTATGCCAATTTTATTGATAATTTTATATTATTTCGAAGCTTGTATTTATGTGTGTATATTTAAGGGATTCTTAAATAAAATTGCAAAATAGAAATTTTGTAAAACCCAATTTAATGTAAAAAAAAAACAAAATTGAGTTTCTGTTCAAAATCTCGATTATGATTTTAAATGTAATTCTTGGCCCATCCCTAGCATCACGTAGGATGACACTGACAGTTCACTTCATCTAAGTTTTCACGGTGAGATGGTTGCAGAATGGCACTGCAGAATGTTGGGCCATAAAAGGAACGAAAGAAAGGCAATTGCATGTAGCTGAGATGAGAATGCTAAGATGGATGTGTGGTGTGATACGAATGGATAGAATAAGAATTGAGTACATACGAGGAAGTCTGAAAGTGGCACCGGTGACTGAAAAATTGTGCGGAAATCGGTTGTCATGGTGTGGGCATGTGATGCGGAGGAATGAGGGAAATGTCGTGGGGAAAGTTTTGAGTATGCATGTCGATGGCTATAAGAGTAGGGGAAGACCGAAGAAACGATGGATGGACTGTGTGAAAGATGATAATATATGGCTAGAAAGGGAGTGACTACCGAGATGAAGACTAATAAAGGTATGGAAGAAAGGGACATGTTGCGCCGACCACAAATAAATTGGGATAAGGGGAGAATGATAACTATTAAAAATCCTACGAGTGAAATGAAATTAAATGAAATCGTTTATTCTGTAAATAGGATATCAGAATCACTTTTACACGTCATATAAAAAAAAAAACTAGATGTAGCCGACATTTCCTATCTGACTACCCCTGAGAAGAAATGGCGAAACAAACTCAGGGGTCAAAGTCTCTTTTAAAGTCGAGACATAATCTTGGTCAGATCATGTGAGGACCATGTAGATCCGTGTCTGAAATGGTCTTTTGAGGAAAGAACCACACAAATTTGAGTAGACCTGTCCAATCAGTGCAAGCATTTGTCAGTAATCGTGCAGCTCAACGAGTTTTACCTTTCACAGAGTTAATTGAGTTTAAAATCAATGCTTAATTAAAAGTTTATATATTTACGCTAGGTATGAAAAGTTTTGTGCCGCTTTATTTTAATTGGATTCATTATAATTATGTATTTCGTTTCTGCTTATTTATTTTATAATTCTCTGATTAGTGGGTACAGTATATAAGTTTTGGAAAGGTCATGTTCAACAGCAGATGTTTACTACACGATCTCTATTTGTTAATATTATGATGCGATAAATAATGTGTAATGGCTGCGACTTACGAGTTTTTAGGTCGTGTGTTCGAACCCAAACAGGCGCCTTCAATCAATCAATCAACTCAGCCTATCGCAGTCCACTGCTGGACAAAGGCCTCTTGCAGGCTGCGCCACAACACCCTGTCCTCCGCTTTCCGCATCCAGTCTGACCCAGCCACCTTCTTAAGGTCGTCGGTCCAGTTAGCTGGGGGGCGTCCCACACTACGCTTGCCGATACGCAGTCTCCACTCCAGGACTCGTCTGCTCCATCGGCCATCGGTCCTACGACAAACATGGCCAGCCCACTGCCACTTCAGTTTGCTTACTCTGGAAGCTATGTCGGTAACTCCGGTTCTTTTCCGGATAATTTCATTCCTGATTTTATCCTTCAAAGAGACAGGCGCTTTACTTTGTGTAAATTATTTCATCACCACTGCTCTCAAAAAGGTGAAAGAAAACATCGTGAGGAAACCGGCGTGTCCTAGAACCAACAATTCGAAGACATGTGACATCTACCAACCCGCACTGGACCCGCGTGGTGGATTATGGCCCCCTCCCTCTCATCGAGAGGCCTGTGTCCCAGCAGTGGGAAAATTATAGGCTAATTATACTAATTAAAAAAAAATCTTTTATTTCAGACCCATAAATCCATTTGGTTAGTATACACAAGACTTAGAAACTAGTGTTTTTACTTAAATCTACCAGAAAAACAACACAAACTATTAATTACTACGCCACAGTGGCATGTAGGCGTATCCAATGTCCCAGTAGGGGGCTGTCCCACCTATCAGCTATTGCCTTCAGGATGCTGTTGGGGCATCCTGAAGGCAATAAGCTAATAATAATGCTTTAACGCTTGGCTTTGCTTCAATCATTTGATGTTTACTAAGCAAGTCATTTATAGAACTTACATCTTTTTCAAGTTCATTATTCAGAATCATAGTTTTCCACCCTGAAATTCAGACTTGAAAACATAATGAAAAGCGATCGCATTTTAAACCAGCAAAAAGTTGGAGATTTGGTAAATATTATTCTTCATACAAAGTTGCCAAGCCGGTGTTATTTATTTATGGTAAATATCTGCAAAATTTTCATTTGTAAAAAAAAAACTAAGCTGAAAAGAGAGTTACGTTTCGTAACGCTCCGTGTATTACTGTAGGGACATGAGAGAGAGGTGCAAGCACACATTTTCTTTCCCTCTTTCTCTCATAGCCAGTTGCGTTTCGTATATCTAAGACACAGTGCAGGCCTATTGTTGTAAGTAAGTACAATTAGTATTACTATTGGTAAGTTTTACTTCTGTCGTGTGGTCTAAAGCACACTCGTTTTTTTTTTAATTAAATTCCGCCCAGAAATATTTTCCCCTTGAACACTTTTCTTCGGAATAACTGAAGAAACATATCAGACATTACTAGTATCCACTCTCGATATCAAATGATTTTATAACAAATATTATTGTATTATCTGTGCCTTTACTCTCTCTGCCTATCCGTTTCCCAGCTATTTTGGGGTCAGTTTCCAGTCTAACCGGAGGCAGCTGAATACCAGTATTTTACATGAAGCTACTTCCTATCTGACCTCCACAACCCAGTTACTGAGTAATATACTCAATATCTTTATTGCTTTACCATAATGTGTACTTAGGTGGTAACTATATAATTTAGATCATTATGGACCCTATGGGGCCCAGCAAAAGGGTACGAGAGAAGAAGCCCTGTTTTAAGGGATCATTAATATGTTGTTGTTGTTGTGTATCAAATGTCTTATTTACATACCTAATTATAATCATAGTCAGGAGATCGCGAAATAGATACTTTGTTTACTAACATTTCGCACTATTCTATAATATTATGTATTATTTTATCTGCAAAAGTACTTTAATATTTTAGATTGTTTTTATATACCTTAGATTGTTTTTATATACCTGTAAAGAAAGAAAGAAAGAAAGAAAGAAAAATGCGTTTATTGGCATTACAGCAAAAAAAAATGCACCTTATAAACTATAAATAACACAGAAAACAATTAATTATAATGCCAAAAGGGCCTCAGCTCAGCATAATGTCAGATGACAACACAAGGTGTACCACCTGATGCTGATTTTCAGCTGCAACCCACGAGTGCCATACGCTAGAATAATAAACACAGGGAAGTGTGTGTCCGTTAATTAATTGAGAGTAAATTAAAGGGTAATACTTGTACTTATGTATTATGATTCTGCTTATTCATTTAAATAAATTGTTTATGTTTGAATAATTATTATTGCTATATAATTTATTTATTATTATTGCTATTTAATTTAATTATGATTATTGTTATATTCTTTATTATTATTGCTATTTAATTTAATTATGATAATTAGGTCAATTAATAATTATGATTATTGTTATATTCTTTATTATTATTATATAATAATAAAATATGACATAATAAATAATACGATACGCCTTGGTAAGAAGACTATATAGTTGTCAGACTTTCGGGCTTCGGACCCATAACGACTGTCAAAGATCTACAAATAACAAGTAAATAATATGCCTATACATATAATATGTTAAAGTCGCTTTTCGTCTGTTGATACCGTCAAGGGTTTAACGTGGCACGGACGGGTTTTGATATGTAATGGATTTTCACCCATCAACGGACCGACCTCGGCAAGCGTTAATATTTAGCCCCGAGCGCCTCCCAGTATGCAACAGGTTGAAGAAACCCAAAGTACCCAGTACATATGTAGGCTCATTATTATTCCGCCCCCGATTCAACTGTAGTCAGAATGTATGAAAATATTTTACTCCCATATTTTCTGACATGTTTTCCTGAAGAAACCTCCTCATTTTCATATAATTGTTAGTGGAACACGACAAAAAAAATATCGCGTTCCTACAAAGTTAGTTATTCTGTATCTGTTATTCTTCGGGATGATACAGGTTGATCGATATGCCCCACACGATTTATTTCAAGGTCATCTTCACCAGCTTTTGCATGCGGCTACGCCCGCGTAGTACCAGGAATTGATCCCACGGAACCATACTACCGGGTTTAAAACTGTTCTATGTCCCAGGGTATGTAACCCAGGTCATGGTCTACATAATTATTATGTGCCAAACATCGAAATCTGTTAAGGCGTAAAAAGGTCAGGACAGACATTTATTTTCACATTTATAATATTAGTACCTATGGAAGTATTTTTTTTTTACAAACATTTAAGCTCACATACACAAACAGCCAGACCCGGAACAACTACTTGTAGGTCATACAAATATTTGTTCCGTCCGGGAATCGAACCCGCGACACGCAGCGTAGCAGTCAATTGCTTAACCACTGCGCCAACCATGCTGTCAATTTAAAAAAAGATGTAGTGACAAAAATTGAAAAGAGTTTGCTTAGATGGTTTGATCATGTTGAGAGGATGAATGAAAGGTGACTAACAAAATATGAGGTAGTAGAAACGCCTGGTGGGGACGCCCTAAGAGGACATAATTATAGTGACCTAATTGGTGATGTTCTTCAGAAAGGTCACGTGCGTAGTACTCGCAACGAGCGTGTTGGATGAACGTAGGCGAAGCAAAAGGAGTATGTAAGAAGCGTAGCAGGTGGCGTTCTATAGTGTCTGCCTACCCCCATAGGTGTACCGTGTGTTGCCGGACGTAAAGAATAGCACCACCCTATCTCATCCCGTGAGCGTCGTAAAAGGCGACTAAGGGACTTACTAGAGAATGGGCAGCAGCGCTCTTTATGCATTTTAACACCATACTGCGATTGCCTGCCAGGCGTGGCGATTGTGGCAAAACCCTCCCTTTGAGGGAGGTCATGTCCAGCAGTGGACATCTTTCAGCTGAAATGATGATGAATGACCCCCATAGGAACAAGGCGTGAGTTTATGCATGGAAGTATGGATATACAGGTTTGGAAGTAGGTAGGTATAACATAAGTAAGTTCTGTTCTGTGTACTTCTGTAAGTGACAAATTCACCATAATAATAGATGACTGTATAAGTTAATTTATGTATTAAGTAAATAGTGAATAAGTCGTTGGAGTACCTATAAATAAATAAAAAAATAAAAAAACATAATCTACATATAAGAATAAATAATTGAACTTCAAAAATAATTTCAAATCCATAAACTATCAAAATGAACTGTGAAACGTTTAGTAAGCAAACGTAAAAATAGAAAATAACATTAACTCCGGTAGCAGTTACTTACACGTAACGCACTTGTTTAACTAAAAGGTTAGTTTGAACGGAAGTTGTTTAAACTATACAGTAGTAAACCAATGGACATGTCGCTTGAACCAATGTGACAAAGTAACTGTTACATAATGAGTAAATAAGAGGCTATGTATCGGCAAACATTTGTTGGACGCCTCTGCCAAATGTTGTCTAACAAATGTTTTGAGTAACAAGAAAAGAAATAGAAAAAAAAAAAATAGCACAGACTAAAAGGCACACAAAAAGCATGTGTATTCCGTTGCATGGAAGCTGAATTTTCGGGGATTGTTTGATTTTGTGACAATATTTGGCATTCAAAAATAAATTCTGAAATTGACATCTTCTTTGCGAAGGTATGGTCATGCAAGAGAGTTGAGTAGACTCACGGAAAAAATCAGCAACCAGTCCGTGTTTATCCGGGTTACGGAAAAGAGACCCATTCGATCAATCCAATCGAACAAGACTACAATTATGTTCCTGAAGTTGTAGTTCCTATTAAAATGCTGAGAAATATTAAAACACTGTTTTTGGTAAATGTAAACCTAAGCAGGTTCTCTGTTTATTACTTTGAATACGTTAACAACGTTTTAAAACATGTTTTTTCCTTCTTTCACCTACAGATTCATTAATCATTCCACTCATTTATTACGGTTTTTAATATTAGTAGTTTTTAATATCCACGTGCATTAATAATAATGAAGACTGTCTCTTTTTCCTAGCCTCTCTAGGCTTTCATAATTATTGACATACATTATTAATTTGATGACTACATGAATATATAATTTATTATCTCTAATTATTTTAATATTGTTTTTTGCAATCGGTTTATTTTTAGCTTTCTGCCAAAAGCGTTTTTGCTATCTTTAAAAGGATTTATGTCCATTCTGCCATATTTATATGTCCATAATAATCTTAGGGATCTATATGATATCAATAATTATGTATCAAGTAAACGGCTGCCTCCGCCTGATAATTAATTAAATTAAAAAACAAGAGTAAAAACGATATTTGTTGCCTAGTTGTGATGGCTAAAGATAGGTCAGTCCTTTAACAATAGTCCCGAGAAACAGTTACAGAATAAAAAAAAACTTTTTACAAAAAAACAACCGACTTCCAAAAAAAACATTAACTATGGAAGTTGATATATTTATCCGTATTTTAGTTTTTTGCCACCGACTTCCAAAATTAAAGTTATGTTTCACTTTGTAGTGTATTTTTTATGACTCATGAAGTTTTGCAGTTTTACACGTTGCGCACACCGAGCCGAACAATTTAGTCAAAAATCAAAACAGGTTTTTCTGTAGACTATTGTCGCTTTAACTTTAAACTTAAACTCAAACTCAAAAGCATTTATTTCAATTCAACCAATTACAGGCACTTTTGAATTGTCAAAGAGTCGGTCAGTTAGAAAGCTGAAGCACATTCGATTTGCACATTCCAAAACGTAGATCTCTATGGAGAAGAACAGACAAGAAACTCCAAGGACACTCTTTTAAATCAAGATATTACACAATCCACATTATGCTTGTCGCTTCTATAAGTGAGAACAATGTAAAAAAATAAATTATTTAAAAACAATTCAAAATATAAGATTAAAAGATTACAAATAAGCCAGGACCAGTCTCAACTGACGGCGCCCGTTCCAAAGTTTAAGACTACTTTGAACTGACTGAAGTTGACTTATTTGACATGGGATCCGGACTTTAGGAAGTACGTGTATTATTAGACTATTACACAATAATACCTAATAATAAATAAGTAAGGAGTTACTCAATACATCTTGAAACTCATGAAGTATCTCTTGCAACGGTTTGTTTTCAGTAGTTGCGTACTAGTGTTTATGTTTCTAAGCACTTAGCGGCTCTAGAGGTTGAGTATTGTAAGTGCAAGAGTGCTTGCTTGTAGGTCTTTCGAAGCCTACTCCATAACTACTCGTAATAATATTATGCCCCTACGTTTTGACTACAGGGCCCTATTTCTCGAAACTTATTAGACTAATATTGTGAGTCCATGAGCGAATATTTTTTACAAGTGTGCTAGTATGCCTTTCTCGAAGCTACGGTAGTAAAATATTAGTTACTAGTTGCCAACTAATAAATATTAGCTAAAATTACCTGAGTAAATTTAATTTGGTTTCATAAAAAATTTGTTATTAAATACTCTTGTAAATTACACTGATAAAGCTATATAGTCTTTTTTTTTCTTTTTCTTTTTTTAAAAACGTTGCCCCACACTAGGAATTTCTCCTGTATTGTGGGTGCGTTTACAAACATTAAACTCACATATACAAACAGCCAGACCCGGATCAACTACTTGTAGGTCATACAAATATTTGTTCCGTGCGGGAATCGAACCCGCAACACGCAGCGCAGCAGTCAATCGCTTAACCACTGCGCCAACCGTAGTCTCAGAAGGCTTGTAAAAAAGGTTAGCCAAAATTATTAGACTTAAAATCAAACAAATTTTATAAAATTTGGTCAGATTCGGACACTTCCGACAGTGAAGGAGATACAATAATAATTCACCGTCGTCAAAGGTTTCGTTTAACTAGCATAAAAATGGAAAACCAGATGGCTGATGATGAACCAGGATGATGATGGCTGGCAGAAGCCACGCAGTAGCTGATATGCATGGTATTTCAAAGACGAGTGTATGTTGAGCTGTAAATCAAGTGGTGAAATTCTGTAGTGCAAAACATGTTTTGATTCCGGATTTAGAGGAAGTGCAGGCCAGAAAATATAGATCGTGATTCAAAAGTGGCGGGAACTGTTTCCGTATTTTTTTTAATAAGTAAAGAGGCATGGGTATTATGTGTATTCAACCTAGCAAGCCTAATATATTTTATAAGTCTGCTACTATTAGTTGTTAGTCCAATACCTGCTTATGAGAAACAGGAAATATTAGGACTTGTAATTTTTACACTAATAACTAATAAACTAGTAATAATAGTTTCGAGAAATAGGGCCCTGGTATATGTCATCATACTCTGCCTAACTTTTTCCGTCCTATGATTGTCTCGGCTTCCAGTCTAAGAGAAAGCAGCTGAAAACTCATGGAGCGACTGCCTATCCTCCACAACTCAGTTACCAGGTAACACGATACCCCTTGGAAGATTGGTTGTCAAACTTTCGGGCTTCTGACAAGCCGTAACGAATGACAGCCGAGACCAACTGCTTAATGTGGTTTCCGCGAGGCACAGAGGGGTTCGTTAAGTAATGGATCACCACCCATCCACGGACCGACCTCAGCATAAACGTCCATTTATAAAAAAAAGCCTTTCAAAGAACTGGCAGAAGACCTGTGCAATGACCGTAATGATGGTGATAGCGATTAGACTTCGTGACCCTTTACGCACTTCCATAAGAATACTTTCTTATTCTATGGCATTGCCCCTTTTACCCTTTTAGAGAAGTGGTAGCCCAGTCGTAACGGTCTCGATTTACGAGTTGTAGGTCGTGGGTTTGAACCCAGACAGGTGTTATACTTTGTGTAAATTATCTCATCACCACTGCTCTCAAAACGATGAAGGAAAACATCGTGAGGAAACCGGTATGTCCTAGAACTAAAAATTCGAAGACATGTGACATCTACCAACCCGCACTGGGTGGTGGATTACGGGCCCCTTCCTCTCACAGAAGAAGGAGTCCTGTGTCCCAACAGTGGGAACAATATAGGCTGATTATGTTCCCCTTTGACACCCAAAGGATGTCCTAATTTTAACCAGAATGTAGAGCAAGAGGTACATTCCTAGCCGCGCCTAGTATGATATCGGTCCTCGGCAAATTTGGATGGGGCTCCGGGAACACCGCAGGAATGGTCCAGTGCCCTTCAACCCTTCAGCGAAACTTTGCGTGCCTTTGATAGTTCCTTTAAGTTTTGCTAACCACCTACGCAGACTATGAGAGAGTGAGCACAATGTGGCAAAAAAATGCAGAGCTCCAACTACCAACACAGCCCACACCCGACTGAGCTTCGCCGATATATTTCTTTTTATTTTATTCACACAGTATTCTTCAAATTGTACCGTTTCACAATGTTATAGTGCAAATCTCTGCGGTTTTATCAAATCATAATCGCATTCTCTTTTAATTTTACATCGCGAGGTCGACGGTTGTTACATCACTGTGAAATCCTCTCACATGGGCGATTTATGACAATTTAACTTGGAATCGTATCGTAATTGAATTCTTTGACCTTTTTCATGTTATTCAGCTTATTTGAGAGCCTTTTGATACCCACTTTATGGAGAGCGAAAGTGATGCATCAATTAGACGTGAACCAACCACTGCGGTATTTATATTAACTACGAGTATTAATTCCATCTCTATTATGTAGATTATCATCATGGTTGGTTTTATTATAAATTACTTACTGGAAAGCATATGACGATTGATTTATTAGTTATAAATATGATTTTTTACATGTGGTTATTTCAAAAAAAAACTGTGATCTGGGTGTCTACTCCGAAACGTTAATTCGAAGTATCGGCCGAATGTTCGGCCGTTTTATAATTTCCATAGTTTCCTTTTTTGACTTTGAATCCTTACCCGACTTATAGTCACATTTTTGACTTTGGCTTATCTTTTTGACAGTTTCTTTTGTTCTTCAACGGCCCAGCATTCGGTCGATACTTCAGATTTATGTTCGGAATAGACCCCAAGATCACGGTGTTACAGCTTTGAAAAAGCCTCCACAGATGAAGATTGTTTAGTACCTCTGGCGCGCGACTCGTCCTGGACAGTTATTCTTTCGATCATTAGTTTAATCCTTTCACACTATTGATGTAGATTGTTGAAAACCTTAGAAAAATCGGGGTGTTTTAGTATTCACCTATACTCCATTTGAAATAAGATTCGATATTTAAATAAACTTGTTTACAGTCCGTTCAACCAATTTTGAGTTCTATTCCTTAGGCATAAGGATGGCATTAAAAGCAAAAACGTAGTTACAATACCAACTGTTTATTACAGCTGCCATTTGTCATGCCACCAACGCAATAGAAGTAAAAATCTGATGAACGGACTGTAAAAAAGGTTTATATAAATGTCTAATCTTATTTCAAACGGAGTATAGTAGTGTACAGAAAATGTAGAAAATGGAGGGGCTTAGTCATAACACCCACACGGGTGGGTCGATATCGGTTAAGCTACGCTTGGCGAGGTTGGTCCGTGGATGGTGACCATCTTTATGTACATACCAAGACCCCTCCGTGCCTCGGAAAGCACGTTAAGCGAAAGGTCCCATCTGTAATTCGTGGATCTTTGACAGTCGGTACGGGACGTCAGAAGCCCGAAAGTTTGACAACCAGTCTTAGCAAGGGGTATCGTATTACCCAGTAACTGGATTGTGGAGGTCAGATAGGCTGTTGCTCCATTTAAAATACTGGTATCTCTTAAGCTGCATCCGGTTAGACTGGAAGCTGACCCCAAGGGCCCAGCTTAGTTTGGAAGGCTAGGCTTATGATGAGGAGCTGTGTACAGAAAATGTGACTATACCATTCTATTTATCAAAATTATTTGACCCACACAAAAGGTAATTAATCGACACATAGCCCTGAGGGCACATACCGAACACATCGACATCTCCAACCCATACTTATCACGTCCAACAAGATGTACGATAAGATTATCAAGTGAAAGTAATCAAAAGATTGCCTCACTGCATCGGTAACAATGTAGATTGACAATGGGATTATTAATGGTGACCATAGACAATGAGTCTATGATCCACAGACCAGCGCTAATTATAGACTGTTACTAATGCAATGTGATAGTCTTGTGAGAATGAAATGGGTATGGGATTGTTTTATGTGGTGTATGCAGGGAACAACAATTAGTTTCATTGGAGGTCCGTTTAAAAAAATAATACGACTATCGCGGTTCGTTTGGTAGAAGAACTTACTAGCAAGCAAGATTTGGTGAAATTTTTTGTATACAGTAATAAACAAATATTAAGTAATGAACAAAAATTACAAAGTAATTAATATATTTTTTTTTACTTTGACAGTGTCTGACTCTTGAAGTGAACAAAGCGCGGGCTAAACTAAATTACTCTTATTTTTTTATATTTGTAGATCGTCAATATTTAGGGAACTGCTGTTATTTTTTTCATAATTTCGGGATTGGTCCCATAGTAAAAGTTGTTTATAATTATGAGTACACTGACCTCTTAAGAGGTAGTTAATGTTTTACCAATTACCGTGTATTTTTGGATGACCATACTTTTTGCCACATTCTCATTTTGCTGCCTATTATGTGCCTATTGTGTAAGTTTTAGTTCTTAATTTTAAACAAGATCGGCGCGGGTCCGGATCTGGTGACCCCTGGTACAGAGTATAGACCACCATAATAGACTTGTGCGGAAATCGGTTGTCATGGTATGGGCATGTGATGCGGAGGAATGAGGAAAATGTCGTGAGGAAAGCTAGGAGTATGGATGTCGATGGCTATAAAAGTAGGGGAAGACCAAAGAAACGATAGATGGACTGTGTGAAGGATGATATGGCTAGAAATCTTCTGCCTATCCTCTTTGAAAACCCCTTAAATTCTTTTAAATTCTTCCACGGAAATAATGAGAATAGTCTTCCAAAAACAGTCTACTGTCTCTATGTAAAGCGTCATCCCAGCCCTTCCTCTCTGCTTATCGATGGCAATCTAAATGGACTCGGCCCAGAATTCGACTACGTGTTTGGCGCCATCACTAACGTGGTTTTCTATGCATTTTAACACCTTACTGCGATCGCCAAGCCACCTGCCAAGCGTAGCGATTATGGCAAACCCCTTTTAGGGTAGGCCTATGTCCAGCAGTCTTTCGGCTGAAATAATGATAATGACTAGCTTCCATCAGTCCCTGTAACATCCAGACGACAGGACATGCAGAACACGATATTGACGCTTTTACAGAAAAACATCTACTTAGGGTGATCACTGAATATCAGCGCTGTGCTGTGGGTCCCCCATAGCACAGCATCATGCTGAGTGCAAGCATTCTTGTCACAGTCATGACGTGCAGCTTCCGAATATTTGTTTGTTTGTACTTATACGCCATTTGAAATAAGATTAGACATTTAAATAAACCTTTTTTACAGTCCGTTTAACCGATTTTGACTTCTATTGCGTTGGTGGCAAGAAAAATGGCTGCTGTACCTAATAACCAGTTGGTATTGTAACCACGTTTTTGTTTTTAATGCCATCCTTATACCCACTGAATAGAAGTAAAAATCGGTTGAACGGACCGTAAACAAGTTTATTTAAATGTCTAATCTTATTTCAAATGAAGTATAGATCTGTTTTGTGTAACCTTCGAGTTTATTACATATTATGTTTTCGTATGCACGTTTTCTCTGTGACAAATAAAATTATTTTTCTTTCTTTCTTTCTTACTTATCTTCATGGGTGGCATAATTTTTACCATAACCGCACCATACTTATAATACCGAGAAATCCATTACCTACCTTCGTAGTTCGAGCAAAAAACAGTAGCCGGCTCATATGCAAAGCTATGCATAAAGTATACCTATATACTGCCTGTTGCATGACCGGAACACATAACAGATGAGAAAGTCAATAACTTGGAAAGTCAGGTCGGGTCATTATATCTTCATGACTTTACATAAAGGAGATGGGTAGATGTAATGGTTTACACAATGGTGATGATAGCGCGCTTTTGTGGATGGAGACAGATATCTTTGCTATTATTGATAAGAACATTTTTTTTTTTCAAATAATTTTGTCTCTGCATGTCTTCTATGATTTAAGGGTAAGATAATCGCCGTTGAGCTTGGCCATACAAATGCGCATCGCGCTCACGCCGAGCAACCAATAACTTTCATAGCGAATATTTATTTTTAGTAACGAAAATATAAATATTTGAAAAAAATCACAGATAGAATTATAGGTAATAAAACAGTCTATTCATACAAAAAAAAAAACATGAAAATATCTTAAGTAGTTTTATTTCATAAAGTATTACCTAGGTACTACAATACTTAAATATTCACATATAGAATTGATGTGTATACGTTCTAGTTTAACATATATTTTTTGCATAACTTACTTGCATTTTAGGAAGGCGTGATAAAAGATTTAAAAGTCTCTAAAATCATATATCTGCGCCTTAAGCTAAGAAGATGATTTAAATAGAAACTGAAGAGAAAAATATGAGTTCTTTCAGTAAACCCGGAGTCTAGATTTGTACCCGGATGATGTAACTAGGGTCGTCCCCCTATGCTTGCGAAGGAGGAGGCGGAACGCGTAAGGGAGAGGAAAGGTTCGCGCTCTCGCGCCCCTAGTCGCCGCAGGAGACGGCCCGGGCGTCGGGAGTCGCAAGCCGATTTCCGGCCACCGTAGGCGTGGGCCTGTGGATGGTGAGCGATCGGTAGCTCGCCGTCCGATAAGGACCAGGCCCGGGTCGACGCGTTGTAATCCACGCGCGCCTCAAAGAGTTGTCAGCACCGACTGACGGGGTCCGGTTGGGCCAATGCCTGCCAGGGTTGCGAATTTGTCCGAAAGGGATATCGTGGCCCTGGCGCACAGACAAATGAAGGAATACGGGTGGGTTTTAGTCAGTAAAAGTCTGGCACGCCCTCCCACTCCGCCCAGAGCGGGAGAAGTTATTTGATAATTTCCCACCCAAAAAAAAAGGGTCGTCCTATTTTAGTGAAATATGAGTGTACCTACTATAATTACACCTCTATTTATTTATTTATTTATAATAAGCCCACCAACAACACATTCACAATACTGTTACGAGCTTGGGGTTCGTGACAATAAAAACTGCCGATTTAATAACTAAAAAAAAGTAGACACTTTAATTAAGAACACCAATTTAAACACACTACTACTTTAAACACAATTAAAAACACAATCACTTAATGTCACTCTCAAATATCGTTCAGTTGTTTCGCTTGTGTCGTTTTCCAAAATAAAACTAAACTCCGTCGCGGCCCATACCGGCCTTATATAGGGCCTCGGATAGTTCCCGAAACATCTAGAACATTCGAGTACATACCGGCCCCGACTGACCGGGTGTCGATAGTTCTAGAATCGAACTTTCTGGAAGAATCTTGACTCTACTAGTTCCGCTACCTGACACTAGATGGCGCTAGTAGTAGGCTTTTTAGTTGTGCGCGCAACACTGCCCCCTCCTAAGACATGCTCGTCCCGAGCATTATCGGCCTCATGATAACGCGCCAATCGATCCACATGGACGATCTTAGGAGTACCTCTTGCCCTTTTCCGTATCCGGTAGGTTTAGTCATTGATCTTTGTCACAATCCGGTACGGTCCGTCCCATTTAGCTTGAAGCTTAGGAGATTTCCCTTTGCTGCGGACCGGGTTGTGCAACCACACTAGTGAACCTTCGTCGAACCCTTTATTGTTCATTTTGCGGTCATAACGGGTTTTCATCTTTTCAGACATTTGCTGGCCTGATTGTCTGACATGCTCATAGATGTCATTCATTTTGTTCCGCAAGTCATTCGCATAATCGGTAATACTGCGTGGGGCATCAGGTGGTATTCCGGTGATCAGGTCTGCAGGCAGCCGTAATTCCCTTCCAAAATTTGCGAAAGCTGGTGTCACCGATGTACTTTCGTGAACAGCACTTCGATATGACAATAAAAACGGTTGTATGTGTTTGTCCCAATCTCGTTGCCAATTTTCCACAACTTTTGCCAGGTATCGCTCCAATGTCTGATTAAATCGCTCCACCATTCCATCCGATTGTGGGTGGTAAGAAGTTGTTCTCGTTTTATAAGTACCCATTACTCGGCAAGTTTCCTGAAATATTTGGGACTCAAAATTCCTTCCCTGATCGCTGTGAATTTCCAAGGGTACTCCAAAACGGCAGAAGACTTCATGAACCAGTTTATCTGCCACTGTTGAAGCTTCTTGGTTTGGAATGGCGAAGACTTCCGGCCACTTAGTGAAGTAATCCATCACAACCATGAAATACTTGTTACCACTTTCACTCTCCGGAAATGGCCCCGCAACGTCAAGGGCTATCCTTTCCCATGGTGCACCAACATTGTACAATTTCAATGCACCTCTACTACGAATCTGAGGTCCCTTTACAGCTTATACATTTGCGACACCAGTCCTCGACATCGTCCCGACAGTGGACCCAGTAAAACCGCTCTCGTATCTTCAGTAGAGTCCGTTTTACTCCCAGATGACCTCCTGAACAACCATTATGGTACAGCTGTAGAACGTCCGGTACTTGAGCTTTAGGGACAACCATTTGCAAATGACAGCTGTCTCCCCGAGCATTTTCCCATTTACGGCACAGGACTCCATCCTGAATCGCCAAGCTGTCCCATTGGGCCCAATAGCTTTTTGTGATCGAACTCATCGCTGAGACGTCGCTTCACCTGGGCTTGGGAGCTCTGGCCTTTATCCACTCTAGAATCGGCTTGATGTCCGAATCTTCCTGCTGTGTACGTTGTAGGCTTTCCTTCCACTCGTTGCTGAGGTCTGTCCTGAGCATTCTCACAGGTACCACTTCCTTACCCTCTTGCCTAGTACAATGCTTGCAGTCTTCAGGACAAGGTCTTCTTGACAATGCATCCGCGTTGTCATGAGATTTCCCGCTGCGATGTTCGACCACAAAGTCGTATTCCTGCAGTAGCTCAATCCATCTCGCAACTTGTCCTTCTGGATTTTTGAACTGCAATAGCCATTTCAGTGCAGCATGGTCAGTTCGTAAGTGGAATTTCCGCCCCAGAAGATATTTGCTAAAATGTTGCAATGACTTTACCACAGCAAGCAATTCCCGTCTCGTGACACAATAGTTCCTTTCCGGCTTTGACAACGACTTGCTGAAGTACGCTATCACAACTTCTTGATCACCATTCCGTTGAGACAGCACACCACCAAGTCCTATGTCACTTGCGTCTGTGTCAACTATAAATTCCTTGCCTGCATCAGGATACCCCAAAATAGGTGTTTTGCACAGTCGGTCCTTTAACTCCTGGAATGCAATGTCGCAACTTTCATCCCAGCAGAAATGTCGCTTCTCCTCGGTTAGCTTGTGCAGGGGTTTGGCTATAACCGCAAAGTTCTTAACGAATCGCCGATAATAAGAGCACAATCCCAAAAATGCTCTGACCTGCGTCTTGTCCTTTGGAACTGGCCAATCCTTGACTGCGGCGATTTTCTCTGGATCCGTGCGGATACCTTCTTCCGACACTACATACCCCAAAAAGCTAACTTGCCGTTTGAATAGGGAACACTTCCTTGGACTCAACTTCAGGTTGGCACTCTGGATCTTCAGAAGCACGCGTTCCAGGTTTTGAAGATGTTCTTCAAACGTACGGCCTACGATGATGATGTCATCCAAGTAGACCAGGCAGGCATCGCCAATTAACCCGGTTAGTAAAAGTTCCATCAGTCTTTCAAACGTTGCCGGAGCGTTGCACAATCCTAACGGCATAACTTTAAATTGCCACAGACCCTTTCCTGTCGAGAATGCTGTTTTCTCCTTGTCCTTAGGGTCAATCTCAACTTGCCAGTAGCCACTTTTAAGGTCCAACGTGCTAAACCACTTAACTCCAGCAAGCATGTCCAGCGTGTCATCTATTCTTGGCAAAGGATAGCTGTCCTTCTTCGTGACATCATTCAGACGACGATAGTCAACACAAAACCGCATGCTGCCGTCCTTCTTTCTTACGAGCACTACAGGTGAACACCATGGACTAGATGAAGGTTCAATAACACCATCCTTCACCATTCCTTCAATCATGGTTTCCACTTCCTTTTCACGTGCTACCGGCAATCTCCTTGGCCGCTGACGTATAGGCAATCCTTCTCCTGTGTTTATTTTGTGTTGAACTAAGCCAGTCTTCCCGATGTCACCATCATTTGACGAGAAAACATCAGCGTACTTGAGTAACATCTTCTTTGCCTTGAACATTTCATCTTGGGACAGAGTGCTGCGGCAGTCTTCTAAAAGTGTGGACACTTTCGTTTGTGCATCCTTGCTGAGGGTCCCAGTCGATAGATATTGGCATCGACGCAACCAATCCACTTCCTCGCAAGTACCAACTAGTGTGCCTTTTTCTATAATCTGTTCCTGATCACAAAGGTTCAGCACGCGTACCCCTGAGATGTCTGTGGCTCTGACCAAAGTTCGTGCCACTTTCCATGGAAGGACATTGTCCACCCTTTCCACGAGTACACAATGATGGGTTTGCGCAGGATTCCGAGGAAGACTTATCGGCACAATCGTTTCCGATCTCGGCGGAAGAACAATCTTCTTAAGGCTGTACACATTCCCTGGTAACGCCCCTTCCATGAAAAGTTCCTCTTGTCCAAATTTCAAAACACCTTGCTTGACGTCAATCTCACAACAATTCTTCCTCATAAAGTCAAGGCCTAAGATGCAATCGTCCATTATATCAGCCACGATGACATTATGCAGGTAGATTCTGTTACCTAGCTTCAACTCCATCTTCTTTTCTCCATGGACGGGTATGCGCTGACCGGTGGCTGTTAACAAATTAATGCGGTCTCGGTTATATGCGGAGTCCCCACGAAACCGACTTATAAGTTGGGAACTGACGACCGTACGAGAGGCTCCAGTATCTATGGTTAGCTTACAAGGCGTTCTGTTGACCTCGCCCTTGATGACTAAGGTGTTCCCGTCATGGGTTTGTGTGATCGAAATCCTTGGGGCTCTTTGAACATCAGCCAGCACCCACCCCGCAGTCCTGGCTATTACTCGTTTCCCTGCTGCTGGTGGCTGGTGCTGTTAGCCGCACTACCCTCTGGAGACCGGCCATCTTCCTTTTCTGTAGTTCGCTTAGGGCAACTAGATCGAAGGTGGCCCCTTTCCCCACAGCCGTAGCACCTAGGGATGTATCCTTTACGATCGCGAACTGTAGACGCTGCAACCTCCCTGACGCGATGGGAACGATGATCCTGCCGCACAGCTTCCACCTCCAGTGCATGGGCCAAGGAGTCCTTAAGCGTCCCGTGGTGACCGAGCCTCACAGCAGCTCTAACTTCAAGGTCGCGGATGCCGTCGATGAATGCCTGCACCAGGTTCCCATCAATAAGCGCAGGTACGGACTGGTAAGCTTTACGAACCAGCTTCTCCACTTCAAGAGCCCACTGCTGCAGGTTTTCGTTACTGCGTTGCACACGATCTTTGAGCTGCGCACGAAACACGTGTTCCAGGTGAGCATCGCCATACCGAGCCTCTAATGCCTCAAGGAGCTGCTCGTAAGTCACTTCCTTACCAAGAGCTTCCAGGACAGTTAAGGCCTGGTCGCGCAGGCCTAGGGTGAGGGCAGTCATGGCCTGACTGTTATTCCACCCGTTCGCCTTCATGACAGCCTCAAACTGGATTTTGTAGGCTGACCAGGAAGAAGTTCCGTCGAACGGTGGCACTTTGAATCCACGTAGCGAAGGTGTTGTAGCTACGGGAGCTGCGATTCCATCCCCAAGTTTAAGGTTACCCAACTCCCGCTTCACATCAGCAATGACGTTGCTAAACTTGCTGATCTGAGTTTCAGCTTCTGACAGGCGGTTGTCATGCTGGGCAACCTTCTCCTTCACCTCCTTCACGTCTTTCCTGAAGGTTGCGTGAAGGTCCTTTATGAGGAGCATCTGCTCTTCCTGACGGCGAGCCTGTTCCTCCTGACGGCGGGACTGCTCCTCCTTATCGCGCTGGAGCTGTTCTTCCAGCCGACGTGCCTGTTCCTCCTGACGGCGGGACTGTTCCTCCTGACGGCGGGATTGCTCCTCCTTATCGCGCTGGAGCTGTTCTTCCAACCGACGAGCCTGTTCCTCCTGACGGCGGGACTGTTCCTCCTGACGGCGGGACTGTTCCTGCAGCATCATCACCAGGGCAGCAAAGTCTGGTGCTGCTGATGCTGGAGCTGCTGCGGACGGGTCGGCCTCCGTGGTCGGTAGCTGGCCCTCCGACCTCTGTGGCGTAGCTCCACCAAAACGTCTCTGGTCCGTCTCCTGTTGGCGTTGACTCCGGGTACGGATACCCTCCGTGTCGTCTTTAGGTAAAATCGGCATGATTTTAATCCTAGCTTCTGACACCAATTGTTACGAGCTTGGGGTTCGTGACAATAAAAACTGCCGATTTAATAACTAAAAAAAAGTAGACACTTTAATTAAGAACACCAATTTAAACACACTACTACTTTAAACACAATTAAAAACACAATCACTTAATGTCACTCTCAAATATCGTTCAGTTGTTTCGCTTGTGTCTTTTTCCAAAATAAAACTAAACTCCGTCGCGGCCCATACCGGCCTTATATAGGGCCTCGGATAGTTCCCGAAACATCTAGAACATTCGAGTACATACCGGCCCCGACTGACCGGGTGTCGATAGTTCTAGAATCGAACTTTCTGGAAGAATCTTGACTCTACTAGTTCCGCTACCTGAAACTAGATGGCGCTAGTAGTAGGCTTTTTAGTTGTGCGCGCAACAATACAATACAATTCAAATTAATGTCACTTCAGTTACCATGCAAATGACAGGTATGCATGATATTAACATAACAATACCAATATTAGAGACAATAGAGAAAAAATAAAAGTTTGTCTAGAGATCTAAATCTAGAACACTACAAAACAAACCAATTTGAGCTACACAGACGTGCACTCTTCGCACTGTGCAAATAGGGAACTTATGAAGAAAATATCAATAGGGTGATCTACCTAACCCTTCGGAGAAATCTGGCGTGATATTATTAATTATGTTATATAGTAATATTCTTTTATATTATTATTTTCTCTCAAATCAAACATATTTTTATTTCACATAAGCCTACATGTGCACTTATGAAACGTCAGAAGCTAGGTGCACGGTTCCAATTGGTGGTTTCCTATGGAGAAGAGCCGGCAAGAAACTCCACGGACACTCTTTAAAAAAAATGGCTTCTACAATGTTTTCAAATTACAGTGTTAATAGTATGAGAGGACAGCGTAGGCCCGTTAAAAGTACCAGGTACTTAACAAAATAGAAAATGGTCTACAGATCTACAGTCTATTAAGCCTGTCAAGCCTGTTAAGCCCAGTCTGTTAAAAGAAACAATATAAAATATTAAAAGTTAGAACCTTGTTGAAATTAAAATTGTAGGTATAATAATGTCAAATAAGAAAGACATTATGTCAGTGAAAAAAGTAAAAAATGATTGAATTAAATAAAAAAAACATCGTAATTTGGGAGCAGCTAATAGACCATTTATATATTCGTGCCGTTACCATGGAAGTCACATGTACAGAAGGAATTAATGCCAAACTTCCTTGTCTTCAACGTAATTATTTCTCAATCAGAGCACCCGTCATCTTATCACCTCACCACCCTTGGTTGACTGGTAGAGAATTCCTAAGGCGTTAAGTCCGCCTTTGTACCTTGTGCGAGAAGTTTAAATAAATATTACGTGTTATGAGAAAAACAACATTGAATGTTAAAAATATGAACGACAAGATTTCCACAAATAACAAAGACCCTGTTTTCAAGAGCAATTTAATAATAGCTTAGTTGAAAGCAATGTAAACTGGTGCTATGTGTTACAATACCTTAATTCGTAAACTCTGTCCTTATGAAGGTTTTATGTTGCAATCTTGTTTACAAATACGTCATTATTTCTTCTTTATTTTGGGCTACAGATACCAATCTTACAAGGCCAAACAACCAACAACTAGCTGTAGGTCAAACTAATGACGTATTGGTTGGCGCCTTGGTGTAGTAACTAAACGTTTGGGTTTAAAGCTCCAGGTAGCAGGTTCCAGGTGCTTCTCTCTTCTCAGATTCAACGGGAAGTAATTGACGGGTTGGATTTATTTGCGAGTATCGAAATATGTCGCATACATCACCTTTTTTTTTTTATTTGCGTTCGCGTCGTTTACCTACGTTTTTCATAGTCATTTTAAGTTGATACCTGTACGCATATCTCGCGTGCTCGTACTGCTACCTGAAAAAGGATCTTGACAGACAGACAGACAGACAGACGAACGGACAACGAAGTGATCTTATAAGGGTTCCGTTTTTTTTTGACATATGGAACCCTACAAAATACAGATAAACCTTGACGCTTGCGAAACAGGGGCCCACCCCTGCACCCTTGCAAAGCAGGGGTGGGTCGCTAGTAATGAAACAAACCTATTTATGGGCAAACCTTACGACAATTTTTTTTTTTAAACGTTGCCCCACACTAGGAATTTCTCCTGTATTGTGGGTGCGTTTACAAACATTTAAAGTCACATACTCGTAGGTCAAACAAATATTTGTTCCGAGCGGGAATCGAACCCGCGATACGCAGCGCAGCAATCAATCGCTTAACCACTGCGGCAACCGTGTCGTCGAAAATCGAGATGTCAAATCCACAAACATGTGACATCCACCAACCCGCACTGGGTCCACGTGGTGGATTACAACCCACTCCCTCTCACAGAGAGGAGGCATGTTTCTCAGCAGTAGGAACATTATAAGCTGATTATCTAATCAAATTGTATGGTCTAAAAACCGTGGTCATAAAAATAAAACAAACATATTTGTAACAGCAAGTTATGTTACTGTTCCATAGAGATAGTTGTTTTTTCATCGTTATTGCGATGTCTGCGTTATGTCACTTCGCAATAACTTGACCTGTGACATTCACTGATGGTATCGTTTAGGAAAAGTTTCACTGTAATTGGTCCAGCTGTTTTTGAGTTGGAGATACTTTTTTAGGTGTTTGTTTCGTCCTAAAATCAAATCAAAGTATTTTATTTCACATAAACCTACATGGGCACTTATGAAACGTCAGAAGCTAGGTGCACGGTTCCAATTGGTCGTTTCCTATGGAGAAGAGCTGGCAAGAAATTGCACGGTTACTCTTTTAAAAAATAATTGGTTTTTACAATGTTTTCAAATTACAATGTATGGGAGGACAGTGTAGGCCCGTCAACAAGTACCAGGTACCTACTTAATAAAATTTTAAATGGTCTACAAATCTACAGTCTATTAAGCCGATGAAAATATGAAATAAAAATCTATTTAGAATATTATTAAAATAATAAAAATCTTATTTAAAGAATAAAAATCTATTTAGAATATTATTAAAATAATAAAGTTGAAATTAAATTGTAGGTGTAAATATTTTTTTTTTGTCTGTCTAACAAAGGTTCACATAGTTATAAACTTCTACCCCCTTATTACAAAACAAGGTTTATCTTCAGACCCAGGTTTAAAACATAGAGCCATTATTGAATTTCGAACTTCATTCCGTCTATGATAAAGTTCCTAATACAAAACTGACAACTTAATACCGAAATAAGTTTTCAGTTTTGTATAAAGAACGGTATTTCAATCACTGTTACGTTCTTATTACAAAAACTAGCTCCATGGTTTAGTTAGGCCATGTCAAAATATAAATCTTATTTATTTATGGCGGATAGAGTCTAGAATTATACCTAGCGTTTTAACAAAAATGCTTAAAATATGATCCTTTGTGAGAGACTGGCGTCCATATTTAGGATACCATGTGTGACGGGATGCTTTCACCCCGAATTGAATCTAATTAACATTACAATGCCCAATTTCAAACTCTAGACAAATTGTTTTGATGAAGGGCGGGATTTAATCATTTGGTTATCGGAATGTGTTTGACCTAATTGCAAATATAGACCTGAGTTACGAATCTTCGTGATTTTTTTTCAATAGGTAAATTCTAACGGTGACCGTATTTTACCGTGACCTTAGAATAGAACTCTGAGTGACCTGATTTCCGATTAAATTTAACGTTATTATTTATTTATTTATTAAGGCACCAAGTTCCAATATACCAATCATAATACATAAAATTAAAACAACAATCATTACACCATTAAAATATAATACATTAAAATTAAAATTAATCCATTAAAATACACATAATATAAAATTAAATAGACATAAAAAATTAGTTAGGTTACTTTTCAATTAACATTTTTATTTAAATATTTATGTGCTCTTAAAATAAATATTTAGCAAATCGAAATGTCACACTTCACAAACCGTGAAGACATGATTTGGGAAGAATAATATTTATTTTAGTCTTTGTTGTAAAGTGGAAAGTGAATAATTATTTACAACAGTACTTTCACGAAAATGAAAAATTAAGTAAGGTAAGTTTTTACGTGAATTTTTCATCACGTTTTGTACAAGATATTTTCGTTATTTTTTACTAGTCTCAAGATTATTTTAATGATTATAATATTACTTCGGCACCGGAAACATCCATTAGAAATACTACCGATCACAATTCGTAAAGGCCGTAATGTATGCATATCAGAGCCACAAGAAATTCAAAGTAATCTCAGTGACACAAAAACTTCTAAAATAAGGAAACTACCTAGTTCCGTAATCAAAGAACTAATCCGAACATTTACCTAAAGAAAAAGTTGAATGAATATTACCTCTGAGATGAGACAAGTGTAAATAAAATATTCTATGGAATATTTAACACCTCAAAGATAAGCCTGAACAATAGGAGACATCAACAACAATAGGAAATTAATATGTCACATCGAATTCTCTGTTGACATATCAATTATTACCATAGGCGAGCCTGTGAAAGTGTCCAATAGCCGTACAAGATCCACTTTGTTTTCACCAAAGAAGAATTGGACGGGTGTCATTAAAATCATAATTCTCGTATGGCCCGAAGGCCGAATGTTAGGAAGAGCCAGGGAGAGAGGCGTCGCCGATCCACCAGTATATAAACCAACGGTCGCTGGTACAGAGCATCACACAACCACGACACCTCCGTGAGTCAACATGAAAGCGTTCTTGGTAGGTATTCGTGCAGTGAAAGTGACTTGTGACCTGTGTATTGACCCCCGCTCCTGTGACCGCGCACTGTGCTTCCTCATTGGATTGTTTAGTGCTCCGATCGCTCGGCTCTATTCATCGAGTGCATCTCTCGATGATCACCATCGATCAATACAGTCGAGCAATCGATAAAAATGTTTATAAAAGTGTTGTTCAAAAGTGAATTTTCTGCCACAGGTATTAGCTGCCGTTGCGGCACTCGGCTCGGCAAGGCCCGAGGCGGGATACAGTTACAGCGCGCCTGGAGGCGGTGGCGGTGGACACGGCGGCCACGGAGGCAGCATTGGTGGCGGCCACGGAGGGTTCTCCTCCGGTGGTCTGAGCTCCAGCAGCTTCGGAGGCCTCGGTGGTGGCGGCGGCGGCGGTGGCTTCTCCTCAGGAGGATTCTCCTCTGGAGGCTTCTCTGGTGGATTCTCATCCGGCGGCGGCTCCGGCTTCGGCGGAGGCTCCGGCTTCGGAGGAGGCGCCGGTTTCGGCGGCGGCGCTGGCTTCGGCGGCGGCGCTGGCTTCGGCGGTGGCGCTATTGTGCAGAAGCACATCTACGTCCATGTCCCACCCCCAGAACCTGAAGAACAGCGTCCCCAGATCGTGAGCGGTGGTGGCGTACCCCAGAAGCACTACAAGATCATCTTCATCAAGGCCCCCGCTCCTCCCGCACCCGTCGCACCCATCATCCCCGCTCAGGCTCAGAACGAAGAGAAGACCCTTGTCTACGTGTTGGTCAAGAAACCCGACGAGCAACCCGACATCACCATCCCCACCGCGGCTCCCACTCAGCCCTCAAAGCCCGAGGTTTACTTCATCAAGTACAAGACCCAGAAGGACGGTGGTGGCTCTATTGGAGGCGGCTCTGGTATCGGCGGTGGTATCGGCAGCGGCATCGGCGGTGGCATCGGCGGTGGTATCATTGGCGGCGGCATCAGCGGTGGCTCTATCGGCGGTGGTATTGGCATCGGCGGCGGTCACGGTGGCTCCATCGGTGGTGGTCACGGAGGCTCCATCGGCGGCGGTCACGGTGGCTCCAGCGGCGGTGTCAGCTCATCGTACGGCCCCCCCGGCCAGTCTGGCCCTTACTAATCGGCGCAACGGGCGCGCGCAATTGTGATACCTGCTCTGCCGGCGACAAACCTAGTTATAAGTAGAGAAAAAATTACGGTGCCTAAATGTATTTATGTAAATAGTAATTTTAACGTACTATAATTTTAGTTGTATTATAAATTCTTATTTTTGCATAAAAAGTTTAAAAAAAAAGTTAATATTTTTCATTATCATCTATTCTTCATCAATCCCTTAACATTAACACCATATACACTCAAGACACACTGCAAGGTTAAACCCACAAACACAGCTCCATCCGAGCTTAAAATTTAAATGTCAAAAAGCCATTCACCCACAAAGCACACATTTTAACATGTCAATATCATTAACACGCTACATAAACAGGTGTAAGGTAGAAAGTGCTGTTTTCTCCGAAGTGGGCGAGGTTGCGCAACAGCGGGATAGCATGACCTCAGTTGCATCATGCACTCAGAAAGAAGCTGTTTGCAACATCTATATAGAAAATAAGAGAGTTTCGCTAAATATTTCATTGCATAACACACACCTATTGCAGTTCTTCACAATGCCGTTGCGTAAACCTTGACATTTGGGTGTATTCTCATATTTTCCCTTTTATTCTCAAGTACTAGCTAACACAACTTCTGACGTCATCATTGTTAATAGTAGCATCTTCTGACATAATGGCAACAGTGTTAGGAATAGCAGTAACGAGCTACTCATACAAAAAAGGCGGTTTATGCGAGGATATTTAAAGTATTACACAAGAATGATGACATGGAACGAAAACAAGTTTTAGCTGAATATTTATAACATATGGTGACTTTCGCAACTTCCGTGTGCGCCTGCGCCGTGTTTGGGCAAGTCATTATAGTGGCTGCATCATATTGTGTGGAAAGTGAACGTGCCATTATTAAGAGGTGACTGGTCAGATGTCCAACTTATACGTATTGTAAATATTTGAACGAAATTGATGATGAGGATTATTTTCGAGACGAGGAATTCGGTTCGAAAGTTCGATTTCAAAAATTTCTTGAATAAGCCTGATTAATTTATCTTTATTTTGGTAATTTGCATTTTTGAATATTTCTGTATCAACATTGAGAACATTAATAATGCTACTCATTATGAACGTTCTCAATTTTGATTAATCAGATAAACACTTCATAACCAACTACAATATTTTCTTAACAAACGTATTTTTTTTGAGTATGCAATACACCATACAGCCTATTTCCCCATCTTTCTTCAAGATGTTTCCAAGCATTTATTTCGGTATTTTCTCACGGAAAGACATAACCCGTATCTTACTTCCCATGATATTACCAAATGCCATGAGATCAGCAATCTCTTACTTCTCATGCAGCGATTTACAAAAACACTTTATTTTTATACTCTGTAATTACTTTAATTATATGCTCATTTATTTTTTACTGCTTTAGTTAGGATTGTATGGACTTTTAAGGGACTTGAATTACTTGACCGAGACCTGCCACTAATGTATGAGCTGGTCTGTCAGAATAAGGTCGCGAGATGTAAGCGATGACATAGCCTAATGCATTCTAAAATTTATGTCAGTGTCAGATTTTTTTACATTTGTTAACATTTTTGCAGCGTCTTTAAAATTAGTTGAAAAGTCGCAGATTGTTTTTATTTAAATATGATTTTTATTTAAAAAAGTGTCCGTGGAGTTTATTGCCCGTTCTGCCCGAACGAACCTGCTACGCCTTGGAACGGGCTTAGTAGCTTCATATTTTTGACTGACTGACCCCTTGACAATTCAAAAATGGCTGCAATTGCTTCAATTGAAATAAATGTTTTAAGTTTGAGTTTGTCATAGTCACACCATAGTCCAGATGCATTTTAATTTTTAGGTAAATGAATGTCAGGGTCAGTGTTTTTTTTTTTTTGATATTTATTGACTGCAATTTGCAGCGGTTTAAAATTGGTTCAAATCTCAATGTTAGGTGTTCAAGATGACATAGTTCAGATGCATATTAATTTGTAGGTAAATGGATATCAGTGTAATATCCTTTTTAAGTTGTGTTTCATTAGCATGCCCATCAACTTAAAGAATGATGGAAATCTCTCAGATTACGGTCACTCCTCGCAGGTGTGCAATAAAATAGAATATTCTTTATTGTAAGCGATGATATAGTCTAAAATCTAAATGCTAAATTGATGTCACTGTCATTTTAATTCTCACTCTTGGGTTTATACTATGTACAAGGTTAAAGGCTGGTACAGACTGGTGCGATATCGCGGGCGCGACAGGCACCGACAAAGAAATTGTGCTACTAGAGTCACGTCGCGCCCGCGATATCGCACCAATCTGTGCCTTAATGGGTTAAAATATTATTATTTTAATAATAATAATTTAACTTTTTTTTAATTAAAAAAAAAAAACAATTAAGTTAGCACTTTATAAACTTCTAAGCTATTTGGGCGGTACCGTTTTTCAAATAAACATGCTTGTTTTAAGGTACCGTTACCAAATGGCAAACACCTAATTAATCATACTAATTCCGCAACCCTTCACTGTGCGTGGTTCAGTACGGACTTGGTCGGTTTTTCTTTTGGTGTCCAGTTAAGTTAGACCCATTTCATCACTCTTTTATGGATTAATTGCTCTATTACCAACTCCTGGTTGCGTGATATCACGAAATAGGTCGTGAAACAGACTGTGTACTCGTACTGTGATTTTGTTAATGTTCTGATTTTATAGACTATAAAATGATAGTGTTGAAACTTGATTAGAAGTGATGCGTGTATCTGTATAATAAATATCCACTATACATTTTTGGTTGAAAGTGAATTTTGAAAGAAAACCAACTTGGTACGTACACATTTATTTATTTATTTATGAAAGCGTGCAGCAAGCCAACAGTATATCATTACACGTAACAACTAAAAAACTGAATGCAAACATTAATCATATATTTACTACTACACATAAATACAACAGTCAACATCCGGCTCCTGAGCAATCAGGGCGCTCAACAGATTGATCGCCTGGGCTGTGGGAGCATATCGAGCAGTAAGGGTACGCACTGGTGGAGCCCCGAACAGGTTCCGCGGAGCACCGGCGCGTACAGTATGTTTTATTGTATCTAAATAATTTTTTGAGGTCGATTTTAATAATATTCGATGCGAAACAAAATGTTATACTTAGCATAAGAATCTGAAACAAAAAAAAAACGGCCAAATGCGTGTTGGACCACACACAGTGAAGGGTTCAGTAGTTGGGATGATTTTGTCCCAAGAACAACCTTAACATTATAGTTGAAAAACATGTTCTCCCATAAATCGATATAAGCCACGGTCAATTTTCCAACTGCAAATGTAAGTTTTTGAGACTTTTTCCTTTACTTATGTTGTAAGACCTTGCTTCTTACCAAATTTCATGATTCTAGGTCAACGGGAAATACCATATAGGTTTTGATTTTTTTGCAAGTATCAAAATATGTCGCTTATGTCGCCATATTTTTTTATTGCGTTGACTTAGAAACTTGATTATTTTAGTGCTTCTAGGGATCATAGACCTACGTATTTGATATTAATTTCAACTTGATACCTCCACGCGTTCCTGAGAAAAAGGGTATTGACAAGCTGACAGTCAAACAGACAGACCGACAGACGGACAGATAGACAGACGGACAACGAAGTGATCCTATAAGGGTTTTGTTTTTTCCTTTTGAGGTACAGAACCCTAAAAAGATTATTTTTAAGAGTTAAATTAAATTAATTAACTTTAATTTTTAACGTTACTGGTTTATTATTTTTCAATCCAATTGACAAATGGATCCTTTTTTAAGTGTTTTGAAACAGTTTTAAATCCTCTTTGCTCTGAAATAATAGTTTAGAAACCATAGATATCGGGAAAAATGTTTTCCTACATTATGATTGATCTGAATCTAATTTAAAATCTTTTGTCTACACTTTGAATCACGGAAACAGTTAATTAGGGACACAGCATACTTATTCAAATAAGTGTTCCAACATAAGACAAGCGATAATAATTGCAGAATTATTGCATAATTTACAACGTGCAATAACTATGCTACTGGTTGCCGTATGTAATGCGAGCGGTCGCAGTCGCAACCGACGGATGCTGCCCATTAATCACCATGACTGTTCCAATCGATCACAGTGTACTTAGTTGCAGTGGGACAAGTTCATGATAGCTTTTAAAAATTAAAAAAGAGCAATTTATTTCGATAAAAAAAATCCCATTTCGTATAAATTTATTTTGATGACTGCGTGCCGGTAAATCTTCCAATGCCTCTTTGTGGTCATTCCAAACTTGTCCTGAAATAAAAACAAAATACATTATAATTTATTCAAATACATTTCATACGATTTATAAATGGCCTAACATATAACAAATCCGGTCCGTTTGCGTCACAAAAAGAGATTGCTAAAAAAAGATTTTCTCTACTGGTTATATTTTTACTGAAATCGACCGCATAGTTAAATTTTATGTAAGACATCGGATTATATGCATTATCAAAATGCCAAAATATGCATGCCAATATTCACTTAAAAAGAAAAAAACATCGCGACGTAACTAGTGAAGTAACTATATGAAACGGTACTCACGATAACGCCTATTATTTTTTGACAACTTTAATACCGTTTACAAGTCTATTCCTTAGATACCTTGAGGCTTCTTTTCAATACGTTTTATACTGGCCACACAAAACAACAACAACAAAACACAGTTCAACTGTATTCCCTACTCTGTGGCGACCGGTCAAGACCGTTCTACTTAAGCATTATATCACAGTCCTACTCGTATTAAGGCATAGCTCTCGGCTCTTGTCGTATACTCAGTCACGCCTGCGTCGATAGATCCATCGATCATGAGGCAACTGATGATCGACGATAAACGACTTGCTTCGTTTTTCATCGATCACGAAGTTTAGGAATTGTATGTTTGTCGAAAGAGAGCTTTGTATCTGCATTTCATTCTGAGTGATTTAACTGTTTGGAATCTTCAAATAAAGAAATGCATTTGCTATTTGAAATTTAAATAACCTCAAATAAATTGGGATACAAACAGTACGAGTAGAATGATTAGCTATTTGAAATAACAGGGCTTTCGTTTTGTTGTAATAGTTTTAGGTTTTTACGAAGGATATGAATTTTGGAACGAAGAAAGAAAGTTCGCAATCAAATTGAATGTCAGGCCTACTATTTTAAATTTTAAATTTAGGTTGGTTGGGATTCTTCTTTCTTTTCTTTTTTTTAAACGTTGCCCCACACTAGGATTTTCTCCTGTATTGTGGGTGCGTTTACAAACATATAAACTCACATACACAAACAGCCAGACCCGAAACAACTACTTGTAAGTCAAACAAATATTTGTTCCATGCCGGAATCGAACCAGCGACACGCAGCGCAGCAGTCAATCGCTTAACCACTGCGCCAACCGTGTCGACAGATTCTGTTTTTGAACTACTGCATGTAATGATATCCTGTATTTTATTTTATTTCAGACAAAACTAGCAAGCAGGTCTGAACAAAACTGCACCATTAACATCGATCTCGTTATTTGTCAACCAGTAAGTTGCAGTAGTCAGCTGGTTGTAATAAATCACTTTACTGAGGTAACAACTTACCCTCACTACTGATTGACACGTTGGAAATTAGATTGGAAATTGGACAAAGTTGAGATGACTAAATTATAACAGCTAATATTTGGAAAATTCGAATGAAACTGGTGAAATAGAAAGAAAAAAGAAAGAAAGAAAAATAATTTTATTCGTCACAGAAACACGTGCTTAGGAAAACATAAACTCGAGCAAGTAAACATTAAAAAAAAACCTATCTACATTATAATCACGAGCACAAAATTAACAAATAGTCGGCAACTGCACGTCATGACTGTGACAAAAAGGCTTGCACTCAGCATGATGCTGTGAAATAGGGTTCATGTAAAAACAAGGAAGGAATTGACTGCAAATAAATGTTATTCATTTATATTTATCATTTGTGTATACACACGGCTGAGCAACAAGCTATACATTTCCAGTATAAGCTGATGTCGCATTGTATAGGATTTCCGTACAATGAAAGGTCAGCTTATACTGGAAATGTATAACTTGATATATAGCCGTGTGTACACATTTATACCAAATTAAATTAGCTAGAGAAACACCGCAGACGTGATGAGTAATCTTTATCTAAATACGACAAAATAAAACAAAAAAAAATTTTTTTTAGGGTCAACGACCGCTTTTAGTGTTGTTACTTGAAGTACGAGTTGAGAAACCGGTATTTTCTTTGTTTTGTCGTGTTTAGTTATCGATACCCATCACGTCTGTGATGTTTACTTTAAAAAAAAAACACATTTTTTAAATAGATACTCAACTACACTGCAGTAGATGACACCAAAAAAAACATCAAATTAATTAATTTTTTGCTTTATCATGTTAAGATACCCGCAAATACAATTAGTAAAATAAAAAAAAAACAATTTATTAAGCGAAAATCCGCAGATGTTATCATTGGACCCTGTATAAGCAGACAAAAAGAAAAAAAAACAGAAAAATGGTTACAAAGTTGATGCTTATTTCTAAATAAATCTCTTACAACATTGGCACCTAACCTTTTATATGCCTATTTGAAATAAACAATTTGATTTGACTACGATAGGAAATTAGACGTAGACACCGTGTTTTTGCAGGTTCTTGAGTAATTTAATGTGATTCATTGTGGTTGTAAAAAGATTCGCGTAAATATTATATACAAAAATATTACATCACTAAATAGGTCAAGATCTGTAATCCAGTTTAATAAAAAAACACTATACTTGAATGAGTCACAGTGTTATGATGTCTACGACCTCGCGCTTAAAAACTTGCACTTTTAATATAATCAGTACAAAAAATATACAAACAAAATATCGCGAATCGCCATTTAAAGACTGTTGTTTACCCTTATCTTAAGCAAAAAAGTGAATCACAATCATTAAACTTTTTATTTATCCATCGATACTTGGGCGGTCCCATTTATTTTTATTACTTTCTCTTGGTTCTTTTTTAATAAAATAAAAAAAAACAACTCTAGTACAATTTCGACAAAAAGATTCAATTAATGAAACCGCTAACCAGACTTATTCGAGAGATCACCAAGATAAATAAATATTATTAGCTATTTATGATAATTTAATTATTTTATTAACAACTGCATTTAAATTTAAACTCTGTGCTCATAAGTTAAGGATGAAAGTTGTAGGTAATGCGACGCGGATGTCAAAATTGTGTGTGTTTACATGTCTGCGGCCCGTCTCGATAGTGAGAGTGAAGTGAACTCGCGCCAGTACTTTCGCTAGTTCCATACAATACCCATAGTACTACATCATACATGTTTATTTGTGGTTTATGGTCGTTAGCGCTTCGTACATAGCAACGAACCTTTGTGGTGGTTGTGGGTTTGTGGTACTGACTGTATTAAACGTCTTATCAATGGTAGCATCGGCTTTGATCCTGATAAATTTTGTTTTGTAGCAGATGGAACATGAAATTAAAAATAATAAATAATAAAATGTTTATTGGTACACTTTGAAAACATACATAAGTACACAAGGAATAAATAAATTTTGTACAATATAGTCACATTAAAGGGCGAACTGATGCCTCCTAAACTAGACTAAAAGCCTGTGCTTTAGGAGCCAATGTTCCTCCAGATATAACGGCATACAACTGGTATTGGGTGTCATACAAGTACTTAAAGAATCAACCACATAAAATCAAATAGATAATAAAAATTGAGTTCAAAGTCAAAGAAATTCTTGTGGGAATTGGTTGAAAACGACATCTGTGATGGTTTCCAATACGTATAGTGTCTAAGCCAAAATGTATTATTATGGTTTCGGTGTTTTTTTTGCCGTTGGTCCCGGCTGTCATTCTTACAGTCGTTACGGGTTGTCCGAAGCCCGAAAGTCTGACAACCAGTCTTACCAAGGGGTATCGTATTACCCAGTTACTGCGTTGTGGAGGTCAGATAGGCAGTCGCTCCATGTAAAATACTGGTATTCAGAAGCATCCGGTTAGACTGGAAGCTGACCCCAACATAAATGGGACAAAGCTAGGCAGGTTCAGGTATTTTTTTTACATTAAAAAAAGTTCTTATATACAGGGTTATTTTTAAAACGTCAATAACCTCTTAAGGGGTCATTGTACTCACCATTATGAACAACTTTTACTATGGGACCAAAACTGAAATCGCGAAAAAAAACCAGCTGTTCCCTATATTTATGTTCGAATAATTCGTTAAAATGTAGGGTTATAATTATTTTATTAACAACTGCATTTAAATTTAAACTCTGTGCTCATAAGTTAAGGATGAAAGTTGTATGTAATGCGAGGCGGATGTAGGGAACAGCTGATTTTTTTTTCGCGATTTCAGGTTTGGTCCCATAGTAAAAGTTGTTCATAATGATGAGTACAATTAACCCTTAAGAGGTTATTGACGTTTTAAAAATAACCCTGTATACAAAGATTTTTCTTCTTATAGTTACCGTAACATTTTCAAGTTACGAAGTAATTTTCAGGACGACAGTCTCCATTTTATCTAAAAGATCCTGAAACATACAACCCATCTGTTTTATAGAGCTTATAAAATGTGTGAAACCACAGTGTAGGAACTACGTAATTCCGCCAGACAATTCTTACTGAGACAGTTTTTGTACGCTATCATGCTACACACATCGCCTAATTACCAGATTTTTTGCACTGACTCATGCAAAATATATACGTAACCGTTTGTTGAGCATTATTCCATTAAAACAAAGAAATCGCTAAAATTAAACGCAATCTTACAGGCATTATGTCATCGCTGAGAATTATTTCATTTATCTTGTTTCCATCTTTGCGGAATTCATTTACAATTGACTTTTGTTAAGGGGCCGTTATACCAAAATAATTTGTAAATCAAACATATTCTTAAGGTATTTATGGTGTGTATTTATTTCGATTGGATTACAGAATAATTGTCTATGTTCCCAAATATATATTTTGAAAGGACAATGATATAAAGACGAGATATAAGGAAAGAAAGGAAAGAAGGAAGAAGAAGGAAAAAAGAAGGAAGGGAGGAAGGATTTTTTTTTTTTTTAGTTTAAATTGTCTTTGGTCCCTGGCCCTGACATCTAGCAATAGACAAGATTGTCGAACTTTTATTGTTTGATTATGGGACTTTTGGCTACTTTGTTTGTGTGCAATTTGTGTTGTTTCATTGTAACGTGCGTTTTGTTTGTGCAGAATAAACATTTTTTCTTTCTTTTCTTTTTCTTTATACTCTCATAACTCTTGTTTAAATCAGTGTCCATTCAAAATATATATTTGGGAACCTATATATTCTGTTTTCCAATCGGAATAAAGACACACTACCTTAAGAATATGTTTGATTTACAAATTATTTTGGTATTACGTTTGTATGAACTACGCATCCAACGCCTCTTAATGTCAATGAACTTCAGTATATTTTTTTTTTATTTGATGAAGTTAGTCATTTTACTGGGCCAGTATCAGGCTTTTATTACACATCGTTGAATACTATATTGAGGTTAAGTTCCAGGTTACCAGTCATACGTACTTTCTACATAACATCACGCCTGTATTCCCCGAAGGGTTAGGCAGAGGTGTACCTATAGTACACCCACATTTCGTCAGTTATGTTTAAGTTGCAAGGTAATAGGGGGTGAGGTTATTGCCATCAACCGGGCACAGTCTTAACACACACACAGTTCAATCTACATAATAAGACAACCAGGCAAAGATATAAATATATGTCTAGATAGACGGCCAAAGCTGTGAACTCGTCGAAAAAAATAGCGTCCAACTGTTGGCCACAAAATGCACGCACACTAGACTAACAAAATGAAAAAAAGTTGGCCTGTTTATTTTGTTTTATTTGCAGCGCGACACTCTAGACATACAAATAATAGAAAGAAAAACGAAATAAAAATTGTTTGTTCTGCACAAACAACACACTTTAATTTTTTCTTTACAAAATACACTATAATACAAAGTAGCCCAACATATACTAGCAAGTAAATATTATTTTAAGAAAAAGTAGCCAAAAGCGTAATATTCAAAAAAGTTAAGAGTTTGACAATGTCGTCCATTTGCATTTTGCATTGCATTTGTTTTGTATAAACAAAGCAACCCGGATATGTCATCATTGACAGCAGTCTTTAACCGGTTATCCTAAATCCTCACGCCAATTACCAACTCCTATTTAAGGCGACGATAACCGGTTAAATTGCAGCATTTTCTCAATAACTTAATATGTGAATTTTTTTGATTATGTTTATATTACATAGTGAAATTAATTTGTAAAGTTATGTCTAACGTGGATAAAAAACTGAGAATAGCGCAAAATCTACCTAGCGTATTTTTCTGAAACCTTCACCAATTTAAAGATAATTTAATTATTGATCTTTTAGTATACGCGTTTTATTAAAATACCTTTTGTTTTGTGTATAATAAATTAATAATGCGTCAAATTGGGGACAGCGTTCCTTGATCTCTCGTTAATTCTGAATGCTGAGTGTTTAAATCAAAACATATTATCATCAGATTAATAGCTTGCGATACTACACAAATATACAGTGAGCTAGAATCAAGCGTATTGTGTACACGTATTAAGTAATTATGTTAATAGCTGTGGGACAATGCTATCTAATGTGCGGAAAAAGTCTTGTGTCGTCATACGTCTGTGACATGCATGTATATACAACATGTCCCCGAATTAACGCACAACCTCTTAAGGGGTCATTGTACTCATCATTATGGACAACTTTTACTATGGGACCAAAACTGAAATCGCGAAAAGAAATCAGCTGTTCCATAATTTTGACGAGCTAAGAGAACATAAATGTAGGGAACAGCTGATTTTTTTCTCGCGATTTCAGGTTTGGTCCCATAGTAAAAGTTGCTCCCCTGTTGGTCACCTGTATGTATACACTCTGTCACCTCTTTGTATACATAGGTAATAACCGTTTTACGATCGATGCCAACCATTTACCGGTATAGCTGGCTTTAGATTGTAGAATCTCACTTAAGTACATCAAAAGCGGATAGAATTAGCCTAGTTTTCGGTTAAAAATATTGCTATTAGTATGCAAGAGAGGACGTTTTTTAATACACACAAAAATCTGACACACATCGTTTAAAAACATTAACTTAAGCTCAGTAGGCGAATTCTCGGTACCAATCATGTTAAAATCTAGTGACAATCTTATTTCAGCTACAAAAAATACCAAAAACTTGTCAAAAAAGTAAAGAAATTATATTTATTTTTAAAAAATTGACTTTTTTTTTATTTAGGATGGGTATTGCCCTTAGTCTAGGACAGAGGTGTCAGAGACAAAGTTGACGATGGAGTGAGCTTACCCAGAAGAAGTCTGTTCACTCTAATTTTGAAGAGATTAGGGTTGTATGCGTTCGGAAACACAGACGCAGGTAGAGAGTTCCACTCTTTTGCTGTGCGCATTATAAAAGACATTTGGAAACGCTTAGTGCGAATTGGTGGAATAGCAACAAGGAAGGGATGGTAAGCTGCAGTGCGTCTAGATGTCCGATAATAGAAGGGGGCCGGTGGAATGAGGTCGTGGAGTTCTTGGGCACACTCACCGAAGTACAATCTGTAAAAGACCGACAAGCAGGCAACCTTCCGGCGATGGGCCAAGCTGTGAAGATTGGCATCCACCAGTTTTACGTCACCAATGAGCCTCTTAGCTCTGCGTTCCACCGAGTCAAGCGCGGCAAGTTGGTATTTTGCTGAGCCATCCCAATTTTGACACTGAAAATACAATGGGAAGGTTCTTAAAAATACGTAAGTTGCCCCTTAGATTTACGTACCTACCATTCGACATTATTACTATGCGTTGTTCTGTTCCTATTTGACACCGACTAACAAAACGTTTACAAAAATTCCAAAACCCTAACGAATTGTTCGTTTATGAAGCCTATTTAGACATGTTCAACTAATTAGGAACACTCAGTTTTACATACCTACTAGTCTGTTTACAAGAGAACTCACAAATGAAAAGTTTCACAATTACGAGTGAGTGGAGTGACCAATGCCTCTGTGAAATGTTCAGTAACTCAATAACCTGTTGTAATTCAAAACAATAGCTACACAACATCTTTTGTTCAATAATGACTATGGTACATAACTCACTCACTCATTTTTAGGGGCCCGTAGCCAAAGTGAGTAAAACAGATCTTTGATATCGTTTCGGTATCATCCTTGCATTTATATTAGGCAATTTTTGGAAAAATAATTCTTCTGGTAAATTAAAAACGATAGTTTGAAAGAATCTGAATTAAAGAATCATGACTGTAAAAAAGAGGTGCAGATTAAGTCAAAATAAATCATAGTAGATAAAACAATCAAATTACCAAGACTAAAAAAGTTCTGTCGCAATCGTGTTCCGTTCAGAATTAGTTATGAACAATTATTATTTTAGTTTGGCGTTTAGTAGCAACCATCTTAGTAATTACTAGACGCCTATGGCATTAAGTCCACCTGTGTTGTACATTTGTGTGCTTAAAGTATTAAATAAATAAATAAATACCAGAATAAGAACAAATAAATAAATACGGTACGGAACCCTAGTTATGCAAGTTTGACTTGCACTTGGCCAGTTTTTTCTGTATTGTTTGCAAATTAATGAGCAGTCAAAAACGTCAAAATAATGATCGAGCTTATAGAGTTGGGGTACGCCCTCGGCGGTTCTTGCTTCGTTTAAACTTATTGCATAATGCGATCCTTTTGTTCCGCTTTTGGTATTCACTGGACAATAGTTGCAGTTTCATTAATTTTGTTCTTTTAATGGACGATGTTATGTAATATATGATAATTAATCTCAGGAATTCCCACGGACATCTTAATGTGTTTTAGAGATCTTGTTTTTTAGGCTTGTTTCTTTTTTTATATTGTAACTTTCGTAAGACATTTATTTTAAAGAATACGTTTTCGATTTCACTCACGCGTTTATTTCGGAATCACCTGAAAAGATTCGGTAGGTACTCGAACGGAAGTATTTTAGGACCTCATCTTAATCTAAACTTAATATAAATTAAAATCTCTTTTTGTGTCTGTATGACCGCGTTGTTCTCCTAAACTCCGCAACGAATATTGATGTGGTTTTCATCATCATTTAGAGAATTCATTTTGGTGGGTATAATACATTAACATTTAACTAAGATATAGTACAGAAGTCTCGATATTTTCATTCAATTCAGCCGAAATACGTCCACTGCTGGACAAAGGTCTGCCCCAAAAGAGGGGTTGCCATAATCACCACGCTTGGCGGGCGGGTTGGCGATCGCAGTATTGTGTTCAAATGCATAGAGAACGCTGCTGCCCATTCTCTAGTAATTCCCTTAGTCGCATTTTACGACACCCACGGGAAGAAATGGGATGGTGCTATTCTTAGCAATGGAACTGCCCATTTAACGCCCCGCTGCACGCTGCTAGAAACGCCCTTACAAATTTGCGGCCTTAGTCGCCTTTTACGATACCCACGGGAAGAAATGGGATGGTGCTATTCTTTACATCCGGCACCACACGGAACTACACACACTGGAAATATTATAATACAGGCTTCATTTATATTCAATTTAAATCCGATTTAATCGTAGGTATGGTATAGATTCGATGCAAAAAATTATACAAAAGTATTGCAATTAGGTATGGCCGTTAAAACGAAGTATTATATAGCATGCAGAGATATGTCTAGCCAATAACAGACGCTACGTTGAATGAGACTTACGTACGTAATCAACCGTAAGAAATATATTTGTCTCGAACAACAAAGTAGAAAACGTTAAAAATAATTACATTCATTTCACACGAACCACAATCTCCCGTTCCCCATAAATTAGCAACAGTCAGGCTATGAACCCGGAACCCTTCGTTACGTCGACCATTAATCGCACAGCCAATGGTATCTACCTACCTACCGGGAAAAGTTATAACCTTTCACATTATGTCATCCTAGGGTCTGGGGCCAGCGCAAAAACTTGTAGTGTTGGATGTAAGCGCTGATTATACTAAGTAGCCGTGTTGGATAATGTGTTTACGTGGATTTTCTGAGCTCACGGAGGACTCTCACTCCGTCTCCTATGTAAATATAAAAAATATATTTATTTGCTGTTAACATGTCGCAAAGAAAAAACATAAAAAAGAACAAGTTGAGGGAAAATATGTGTCACAAATCCACGCAAGACAGCCATAGCTCAGCATATTGCTGTGACACTATGCGATCGTTTCTGTAAATGTGATAAGAAGGAATCAATTAGGGAAAACTGGTAAGGGAGACAGGGGTCAAAAATTCCTGCGGGGCGAGCATGGCCTATTGTGACATGGCTTGAGTCACAAATTTTATCACAATTTGGGTGATAAAACCGTATTATCATAAATGCTAGCACGGCGGCGTGAGAGAATTCCTTGACATGTGACATAACTGCTTGACTTTAGTTGGGACTCCAACGATGCTTTTCAACACTCTTGCGAGGTTTTATTTTTTCATAATTATTTTGTTAATTTTTTGAGAAAAATCACTCGCTCTTTTTTAGGAGAGGTACCAAATAATGTATTGAGTCAAATTCTGCCTGAAAAACTTTTTTTAAGTTTAGAGTTTCAAAACTGTCTAAGAGTATAGAATTGACTACACTTCAAGAGTTCATTAGACTATTGATACCTAGTGGATATTATTATGGCTGAAAAAAATAAAGTTAGTACGTTTAATTTACCCAAAAACCCTACGTTTTAACCCTATGAAGTCGGCAACAAGAAAAGCATGTCGCGCCTCTAGATTATGTCACATGATTTAACACAAATTGTAAGACATGACATAATCTATCATGTCTTGTCAGAAACGTCTTGAGTACGCCCGTGCTCGCCCCGCTGTAACTGAAATTGAGGTTTGTGTTAATTGTTTTATTGTAAATAGCTCCACCCTAAGCAAAAATAGTAGCCATTTCTACCGCCATCGCAGTAAAAGGTGAAATTAATAGACTGTTTACAGCATCTAAGTTTATGGCCGAGTACTACCTATAGCATTCCATATAAAATAACACACGCCTCTATAAAAAAATATATCTACAGAATGTAACAAAAACCCTGTTGTTCCTTTTAGGGACGTATATACCTATAAGCACGACATTGGTGGAATTATAATTAAAAAAAATTAAGCATTGGCTAGTCGAGAAGTCAAAATCAAAGAACTAAAGTGGTAAGAAATCAGTTAAACATTACAGATATTAATAATTAAATATTTATTTTAATTATTTTTGTTGAACAGTTTTTATAAATGACTTGCTTTATTACGTATGTATACCGATTCTTAAAACGTAGGTAGAAGGAACAACAGGTTTTTGTTACATATTGTAGAAGTATATAAAAATAAAAATATTACCGTTAAGTTATACATATAGTACTTACTAATTCCATGAGTAGACTAACTCCATGCTATTAAATTAAAGTGCTTACTTATTCCATGCTCAAGCTGTCACTTCCTGTTACACGCTTCCGTCCCTTTTCACGAAATCATTCCCACAGAAATCAAGAGGAAATCTGTTACACATCAATAAAGAACTTCCATCAGCAAACTTTCATCGTGTTGGACAGCCAGCACCACTGCCTAAGTTGCTAATCTAGTTTGTGCCGACGACACAGGGATTCCACTAGTCAAAAGAATTAAAATTACGAAACACAACAAACGATGACCCAAACAGCTTCTATTTTAAAATTGAACACGAATGTGTTTTAAATAAACGCCCTACCAAGGTTATGTTTTGTAATTATGTTGCCTACAAGTCATCAAGGTCACGGTGTTTTCTTATTTTTACCAACCCAAGGTCAATGTTACTTAATTTTGTATTATTTTATTTTGATACAAAAGTCTTATTTATCAGCCTAGCGACTAATTTTTGCGTCACGAAGGGTTCAGATACGTTGATTGAACCTTTGTTATTTGATTCTTAATGATTCTTAATTAATGTCCAGTAGAAATTCCGGCTGTTGTTCTTTTTTTGGCAGGTCATAAGACTAAAGACGACGTCCGATGGCTAAGGAGTGAATAACGTCAATTTAATGGATTTATAATCTTTCAAAAGGACGGAATGAAAACAACTGTTTTTGAATCGTTATTGTTGTCCTCTAAACCGATAGGTTTCTTACACTTATGAAGTAAAATACTGAAACAGTTTCCAACGGCATAAAACTCTCCTTCGTAGAAACGGATGGCTAAATATCTATAGAAAGCCATTCTCGAAACTAAAAAAAATAGAAATGTAAAAATACTCGCATTTAAGCCCACAATATTAAAACAAATCTCTCTCCGACCTCTTCAAACGCTTGACAGAAATAGAACGATGTTTTTCTTTTTAATTCGTTTTGCGCTAAACGTGTATAATAATTTGTGGTTCAAGGGGTCATATTATCGTTTTCTGCAGATCAAAAATCCCACAAAAATATAGCACTAAATTCTCACAGCTTTAATCGATAAGGAGCTTCCATGTACACGATTTAGTAAACAGTTATCAACCCGCGTGTTCAAAGTCAATCGCAGGCCACAGGTGATATTAGAAGTTTGTTGTTTGTACCTCGTTAATTACGACCACAGAGCCCATAAAATGAACAGAGTTCCCATAGAATAAGGATGTATCTTTCAGTAATTTATGCCAATAGGGTTTAGACGCGTGCCGCGGAAGCACGTTAAGCCGTTAGTCCCAGCTGTTATAATATTTGTAGATCTTTGAAAGTTGTTACGGATCGTCAGAAGCCCCGAAATTTTGACAACCAGTCTTACCAAGAGGTATCGTGTTACCCAGTAACTGGGTTGTGGAGGTCAGATAGGCAGTCGCTCCATGTAAAATACTGGTATTCAGCTGCATCTGGTTAGACTGGAAGCCGACCCCATAATTGTTTGGAAAAGGCTGGGGAGATAAGGGGAGGGAGGGGGAACTATTTGCTTATAAGGATTCTCCCAATTGTAACTAGAATAAGTTATTTAAGTTTTTTTTTTTTTTATAATCACCTTTTAGACGCGAAACAACGCCTTCTGAAAATAATTTAAAAAAAAACAGTGTTGAGTAGACAATTATTACAGCACTTGGGATGTAATACGCGAAAGATTTTTTTTTTAAGAAAATTATTTTAACGACAGTACAGCTAAATGCCTCGATCCCTCCTCACGGAGAGACACTCCATTTATTTTTGAAAACTGAAATAAAGTAGCAGATTTCGAGATACATGATTTTTGGTAGGTGCATATTGACGTAGTGGGGAACAGAATGCCTTTCTATCAATTTAACCGCTCTATGCCACAGACTAACAGCCTGTCAATACGGCCATAATCGCCTTTAGCCTCGGCTTTATTAATAGCCTTAGTACCAGATAAAGTCTTATTAGTAACAGATAAAGTACTAGACATTTATTTCTATTGAACCCCGCTGACTGGAGTTACGTAACTTTTGTGTGGATGACGTGGTCAATCCATCAATTGGTTATTTTATTGTAAACATTCCTAGGGTACCTACCTATTCCATGTTTATCGTGCCTTGGTAATAAACAGAAGGTTTATGGATTAATGCTTTGGAACATGAAGTGGGTGGTCCATGGATGCCCAGTGTCCTATGTATGTACAAAACTTTTTTGAGGCAATTTAATGTCTGTCTCAGCTCAATTTTACCCGATAAATATCATGATGTTCTCGTCACTGTAAGGCTTAAAATGTTGTCGCGAGAGCACGTTAAGTGTCGTTTAAAAATTCGGTGTATCTTGATTTATTTAAAAAGATTTTGTTTTTCTTTTTAAAAAACGTTGCCCCACACTAGGAATTACTCCTGTATCGTGGGTGCGTTTACAAACATTTAAACTCACATCATACACAAACAGCCAGACCCGGAACAACTACTTGCAGGTCATACAAATATTTGTTCCGTGCGGGAGTCGAACCCGCGACACGCAGCGCAGCACTCAATAGCTTAACCACTGCGCCAACCGTGCCGTCAAAAGGGAGTGGTGTTGTGTGCAAGGAGACAACACAGTGTCGGATGGCCGAATGTCATGATTTTCAGTTTTTAATAAGATTTGTAGTGATTTTAAATACTAAATATAAAATTGAAAGTATGTGATTTGCCTCAAATGATTTTTGTTTCGTGAAGTTTAAAAGTATCTCATATGACAGTTACCGTAAAAGTACTGTTTTTTTAACAGAACGTAATGGAAACACGATAATTATTTGGGGTATCGTGTTATAGTTACTAAGTTAATTCTCTACGAGCTTCGGAACCCAAAGGTTGTCTTCAAGAAATCTAAAGTCTATACTGATATTATATTGAGTACCTAATTAAATAGTTCGTTAAATATTGCTATATATCATGTTTGTATGTATGGAACTTCTTGCACACGCCTTCTCGTGGAAGGCGTTTTATTACAGGTGGGAAAACCCCACTTATCTATGATGCAGAATGTCAAGTGAAATTGAGGACTTAATAGGCTGAACGGTCCGTTCGTCAACACTAGTTAATCAATATTCGTTCATTCTCCATTTGGGAAAGACCCTGTATTATACCGTGGGGTCACTACAGGCCCAGAATCATGATAATAATAATAATATCCAACACTTAAGGAGGTTCTCGTTGGGAGCTGGATTAAGGGCCTTATTCAGAGAGCGGTACTTCTAGACACGGCTCGCATTGTTAGGAGTTTCCTCTCTCTGGAGCCCTGACCCCGTAGCTTGGACCCTATTCCCGATACCGGTGGGCTACTATTTTCTTTTTGTTTTTTTAATGTTCTAATATTTAAAAATATTATTTTTAAGTACTAAAATAAATAAAGGAAATAATAATAACAAATTAATGACGTTCTGTTTTGAGACAATGCATAATAATCTGAATCTTTGTACCCTTGACTTACATTTACCAATATGGGTTTTGAATTAAAAATCGATACATTCAGGCATTACCACTCAAGGACCCGAAATCTAAAAATCACACTGAATGTTTGACCTCGTATCCAAAATGACAACACACTGAAGATTTTTGTAGGTCATTTGAAGTAAACGATCAACATTTATTGTGAAATTGAACATCACAAAACGATTTTTTTTTTTTTTGCGTTTGACCTTAATACGTCAAAACATATTATATTTGAAAAGCGTAAAATAAAATTGAACATTGCTTCATAAAAATTGAAAGCATCATTAAACTTTGAAAAGGTTTTTGACAGATATTAATGAAGAGGCAACCCTTATAAATTTACAAATGACTAAATTATTTTATAGGATGGTTGGTGGTACGGTTCCTTGATTGTAATTATAATGTTATGATTATAAGCTTCCCCTACTCTTAGCAGCTATTAACGATAAGGAGGAGAGAAAAAATCGCGAAAAAAATATATAAAAAGCTGTTTTTTTTTTTGCAATATCTTGGTTGGTCCTATATTAAAAGTTGTTCATAAGATGAGTGAATTGGCTTGATATATGATTTTAGTGAGTTTTAAATCTGTTATTGCGCGTTCATATAATACAAGTAAGTTATGCAAAAAAAATATGTTAAACAAGAACGCATACAGATCAATTCTATATGTGAATATTTAAGTAGGTACTGTAGTAATATACTTTATGAAATAAATTCAGTAGGTAATGTCTACCCAAAGCATAAAAACGATATTACGATTTATTCCCTTTATGTCGAGTCCCGTCTGTCAAACTATTTATGATATTTTCATGTCTTTTTTTATGGACAGACTATTTTATTATCTATAATTTTATCTCTGTTTTTTTTTCAATTATTCATATTTTCGTTACTAAAAATAAATATTCCCTATGAAACCAAATCGCGGCGCGGGCGGCGTGAGCGTGACGCGCATTTGTATGGCCAAGATCAACGATTACCCGACTCTTAAGAGGTTTTCCGTGGTATCAATTACACCTTGTTTACAAGAGGGAAACGTTATCTGAGCCATTTTAGTGACTTCTCTTAAAACGTCCGGTATTCCGGCAATAAAGCCCGCAACTGGGCAAGACAACGCCCTTGAAAGCTACCAACCTTACTCTTAACTATCCCATCGTAGGTCTACTATAATAACTGCTCGTTATTATATTGCTGGGTCGTTCAAATAAAACGAGTTCTAGGTAAATAGTTTAACTTGGATAATTATTCCTATATTTTGATTTCCCACAAATAATGATTGAAAGAGGTTATAGTATAAACGTTGGCAGGTTTACAATAAAATGTAATTTCCGTAAATAATAGCACCATCCTATTTCTTCCAGTGGGTCGTAAAAGGCGACTAAATAAGACCACAGATACCACACGACGTTTCGTAATGTAAATAACCAAGAAAATATTAAATTAATTAAAAATATGAATTAAGGGACTTACTAGAGAATGGGCAGCAGCGTTCTCTATGTATTTTAACACCTTATTGCGATCGCCAACCCGTCAAAGTATTTATTAGTGTGATTTTTGGTGATACAGTAGGTCTTATAGTTAGGTTATGGTAACTCAAAAAACTACCTATTAAGGCATACACTATTTAACAATACAAGAATTTAAAATCGAATTTACATACAAATGAACAAATATTTAAATTTTTAGTATACAATCATTCATACAAACAATATAATAATAATAGGTGTACGTAATAAATGAAAATAATAATATAATCATACGTTGCTTCATAAGTTTGTAAAATTCATCTGCTGACAAATTCTATAACTACACCGACAGTCATAAGCTCACCACACAATTCCCCAAATATACTAACAAGATCTTCTTCCACTCTGATAACGAAAAGGGCTAAAAACCAATACAAAATTGCTTTAATTTTCACTTATACCCCGTTTGAAATAAGATTAAACATTTAAATAAACCTTCTTTACAGTCGGATCAACCGATTTTGACTTCTATTGCGTTGGTAGCATGACAAATGGCAGCTGTAATAAACAGTTGGTATTGTAACTACGTTTTTGCTTTTAATGCCATCCTTATGCCAAAGGAATAGAACTCAAAAATGGTTGAACGGACTGTAAACAAGTTTATTTAAATGTCTAATCTTATTTCAAATGGAGTATAGGTAAAGATCTTAATCACATGTACAACAACACCTAATAAATTACAGCGCACGCGCAATTGTTTCATAGCTTGTAGGATTAACAACAGTTTAGTTCTAAATGTCAGTAACCTAACCTTTTCTAATTCAATTTGTACTAACTCTCGTGTTGGCACGAGTTTTAAGAGTCTTCTTATACCTACTTGGAAAAATTGGCGAGAAAGCAAGGTTGGTCCAGCTCCACAACCACAACTAATTGATTAACATTTGAAAATACTGTTTTAGCTGCTGAAGATTGTAATACTATCTTTTCATTGTATAAATTCAATCTCCTTTGTATTACATAATTGCATAGCACAGATGTGAGTACTATGTACAATAGAGCTATCATTTACCGGGTAATATGTATTTCATTGACTTGAATGTGCCCTGGCGGCTGAGAGTATGTCATGCTCACTCAGATGTCTCGCTGATGGTGGCGTGTGTGTTGGATCATTTAGCTCCCTTCAAAATGGTTGAGCTGAATGGTGCTGATCCATGCGTCATGTTCGTGAATGGGCGCTGTCAGTTGGGACTGGTAATCTCTTAGCTGCCACGACTTAATTTAATTATTTTAGTTATGAATTGTTTTTTTTATGTTTTTATCACGGACGCTTCTGACGTTTTGCATCGTTCTTAATAATAATAATAATTTCAACATGAATGATGTAACCAATACTTTGTATCAATATTTTAATTTAAAAGAGTGTCCGTGGAGTTTCTTGCCCGTTCTTCTCCATAGGAACCTACTACTCTTTGGAATGGGCAACTAGCTTCATATTTCTGGCCGACTCCTTGACAATTCAAAAGTGCCTGTAAATGGTTTCATTGAAATAAATGCTTTGAGTTTGAGTTGATATTGGTCATAATCAAAATTATTTTATTCAAATGATAGGCTGAGAATCAGCACTTTTTAAACGTTAAAATCAATAAGATTAGAAATTTAAATAAACCTTTTTACAGCCCGTTCAACCGATTTTGACTTCTATTGCGTTGGTGGCTTGTTAAGGGCCCACCGTGAAATGTTCGAGTTGGTCAGTCAGAAAGTTAAAAGTATGTTTCAGTCATCATTCATCATTTCAGCCGTAAGACGTCCACTGCTGGACATAGGCCTCCCCCAAAAGGGGGGTTTGCCATAATCGCCACGCTTGGCAGGCGGGTTGGCGATCGCAGTATGGTGTTAAAATGCATAGAGAACGCTGCTGCCCATTCTCTAGTAAGTCTCTTAGTCGCCTTTTACGACACCCACGGGAAGAAATAGGGGAGTGCTATTCTTTACGTCCGGCACCACACAGACAGTCCGGCACCACAAAAAATCACATATTTCAGTAAATAATCTTACTTTAACGATTTTATTATAGTAAAGTATTGCTTAACAAATTACATGGTTCAAATGTCAGATTAAAACCACATCTTACACCACTTGAAGACGTGGTTGTAATCTGACATTTGAACCGCTCCCCGCGGAGTGGAAGCGGTGGTGGCCCAGTGGTAACGGCCGCAACTTACGAACTGTTGGTCGTAGATTCGAACTCTGACTTTTACTTTGTGTAAATTAATTCATCACGACTGCTCTCAAAACGGTGTGGGAAAACATCGTGAGGAAACCAGCATATCCTAGAACCGAAATTTCGAAGACATGTTACATCCACCGAACCGCACTGGGCCCGCGTGGTAGATATGGCCCACTCGCTCTCACAGAGAGGAGGCCTGTGTCCCAGCAGTGGGGACATTTTAGGCTGATAATGCTTATAATCACATCAAAGTCCAAATAGCCTACCCCATTTGTTTTCATGAACCACAAAAATGGCTACTGTTTCTTAAAACTGTATAAACTACACTAGGAAGTCATTTATTAATAATTTTAAATCGCAGAAGAAACCACTTCTATTTTAGAATCAAGAACAAAATCTGCCTCTCAATCTCGTGGTTTATTCCGTTCAAAAACATCTGATCCAGTCTTCCAAAAAATTATTTCAACTTAAACAAAATTCTAGGGGTCGATCGGCCGAATATTCGGCCGTTGCTTTACTACGGCTAACTATGGCTGACTACGGCGAAATAAAAAAATAAAAACGACAATCTAAGCGATAAGCCAAAGTCAAAAATATGACTTTAGGTCGGGTAAGGATTCAAAGTAATAAAAAAAAATAATGGAAGTTATAAAACGGCCGAAGACAGAAAGAAAATACATTTATTTAGCACAGAATAAAAGGCACACAGCATAATACGAGTAAAAAAAAAAAAAAAAAAAAACGCACCGACAATACAGGAGAAATTCCTAGTGTGGGGCAACGTTTAAAAAAAAAAAAAAAACTATGTTGGGGTCGGCTTCCAGTCTGACCGAATGCAGTGAAATACCAGCATTTTACATGGAGCGACTGCCTATCTGACCTCCACAAAACAGTTGCTGGTAAATACGATACGCATTTAGACTGTTTGTCAGACTTTTGAGCTTCTGACGACCTCTATCGACTGTCAAAGATTCACGAATGACAGCCGGGACCAACGGCTTAACGGCACGGAGGAGTCTCCGTACATAAAGATGGTTACCCATCAAACTCAAAGCATTTATTTAAATTAAACCAATTACAGGCACTTTTGAATTGTCAAAGAGTCGGTCAGTTAGTCAGAAAGTTGAAGCTATTTGCCCATTCCAAAACGTAGATCTCTATGGAGAAGAACAGGCAAGAAACTCCAAGGAAACTCTTTTAAACCAAGATATTACAAAATCCTGGGTACATTATTCTTGTTGCTTCGTGAGAACAATGTAAAAAAAAATATATAAAAACAATACGAAATAAAAGATTACAAATAAGCCCTGGCAGTTAAGAGATGACCAGTCTCAACTGACGGCGCCCGTTCACGAACATGATGCATGGATCAGCACCATCCAGCTCAACCATTTTGTAGGGAACCTAATGATCCAACAGACGCATCCACGGACCAACCCCGGCAAGCATAGCTTAACCTGATGGATCGACTCCTGCGACTGTTATTACTTAGCCACGATCTTGATAATCCATCCCCTGAAGGCGTTAAATCGGGGATGAAATTTTGTAACGAAGTTCATAGTTTTTTCCCATGGAAAATTCCTTCGGACGCATGGGTTGGGTTTCAATAAAAGGCTTAATAAAGTTACAACTCCCCAAGTGACTGCCTCGTTGGTCTAGTGGTCGCAACCGCTACTGCTGAGGTCCTGGGTTTGGTTCCCAGGTCGGGTAAAGTGTTATTGGGAGTTCCCATTAGGAATTTCTTAGTCTGGATTTGTGCCCGGTTGATGGCAATAGGCTCGTCCCCTATTATACATGGGACTTAAACAACTTCTCTGCCTAACCCTTCGGGGATTACAGGCGTGATGTTCATCATCATCATGATCAACATGTGTGATGCTATGCTATGCTATGCTATGCGTGATGTTATGTGTGTATAAAGTTACAAATATAATAATTTTGCGGTAATAACACGTTATTAATCGTAAAATAAACAGCAATTTGTTGTGGTAAACCTAACAATGCAGCTTTGAATGGGGATATAATTTACAACAACATAAAGACTCCACAAGACTGTTATATATTATTACTAGTGACCCGCTCCTGCTTCGCTCGGTTTTTACGACTTAACTAAACGTTAAGATTTCTTTATATACGATATAATAATATATGTAACTTTAATATTAATGAGCACATAAGAGCAAGTCTGAAAGTGGCAGCGTTCTCTATGCATTTTTAAAACCATACTGTGATCGCCAACCCGCCTCCCAAGCGTGGCGATTATGGCCAATCCCCCCCCCCCTTTTGGGGGAGGCCTATGTCCAGGAGTGGACGTTTTTCGGCTGAAATGATGATGATGATGAACATGACATGTCTACGTGGGTTATATATTCTTTTATTTACTTAGGTGTCCCTATAAACAGCTACAATAACAAAAATACCTATTGGAGTTATTAACCATATTGCATAGCCTGCATATTAATAAAAATAAGTTGCATATTATTAAGAGGAAGTCTGAAAGTGGCACCGGTGACTGAAAAGTTGTGCGGAAATCGATTGTCACGGTATGTGATGCGGAGGAATAAGGAAAATGTCGTAAGGAAAGTTTTGAGTATGGGTGTCGATGGTTATAAGAGTAGGGGGAAGACCAAAGAAACGATGGATGGACTGTGTTAAAGATGATATGACTAGACAGGGGTGACTACCGAGATGACGACTAATAGAGAAGATGTATGGAAGAAATATAATAGAATATTATAATGAATAATAGAATATTTGCACGCCACACTTGGCAGAATGTGATGATACCATTCATTCTAATCTTAAGACCATAAAATGTACCATATTCTGACAAATAAATGATTATGATTATTATGATTATGAAGAAAGGGACATGTTGCACCGACCACAAATAAATTGGGATAAGGGGAGAAAGATGATGATGAATATTACTGTAACCGTATGTGTGGTCTAGTGGTAAGACCACACCTGTCTCAGACCCAGAGGTCCCAGTTTCGATTAGCGGGGTCAAAATTTTTTGCCCGGTATGGTTGGTGGCAGGGCTTGTTCTAAGTCCACCTGGCAGCTACCACATCTACTCTAAGTCTGTCGCTGTAACAACAGTTTGCTGCAACAGTTAAAGGTAAGATAGCCAGTTCCTCTGTGGTTGACGATTCCGGGTGAAGCTCGCTTCCACCTTCGGCCTGATCATCAATTACCATAAAAAAATAAAAGTAAAAAAATTTTCCTTCTTTTCTTTTGTCTTTTTAGAGTTCCGTACCAAAATATTATATTTAATTTAATTTCGGAAGTTGGTGTCTTTGGTTTTGTATTTTTGTTTAGGGCCACCGACTTCCGAAATTAAATTAAATATAAAATTTAAATGTGGGTGTACACAGGTACACCTCTGCCCAACCCTTCGAGGAAACAAGGCGTGATGTTATGTTATGTGCTTCCGAAGTTAAAGTTATTTTTCACTTTTTAGTGTTTTTGTTGGAAGTCGGTTGTTTTTTTTGTAAAAAAGTTTTTTATTTTTCACTTTTTAGTGGTACCTACCCCACACCAATTCGTATACAACTACTTGCTATGAAAACAACAGTGACAGGAAGTTTTATAACACCATCAACATACACCGAGTGGATTAAATACGTATTATTGAAGAGTTAGCTGTAAATCTGTAATGTAATGAGACCGCGCAAGCTTACTCTACCAATTAAAAGAATTATAAAAATCAGTTCTTAAACAAATAAGTTATGCCTGAACATATATAATACTAGCTTTTGCCCGCGGCTTCTTAACTATAGGAATAAGATTTTTCATGCAAACAAAACCCCCCGTTTTCCCCCCCTTAAAGGTCAAATTTCCAAAAACGGATGCCTACGTGCCAAATTTCAGCCCAATCTGTTCAGTGGTTTGAGCTGTGTTGATAGACCAATCAGTCACGGTTTCCTTTTATATGTATATATGGCTAGATATATATATATATTGAGAACCTCTTCCTTTTTTGGAGTCGGTTAAAAATCATTTATAGCTAGAGTGCATCTCATGACAATTCCAATAAGACCAAACACGGGTAGGATACATTGTTTTACTACGGAGTTCCAGTGCCTACCATCCGGCTTCATCATCAGATCAGTTTGATGGTACCATCAAAATGGTTAATAGTTAAGCGAAGCAAATTTAAATAAATAGTTCTGATCAAAATCAGAACTATTTATTTAAATTTGCTTCGCTTAACTATCTTAATCCAGATATCTGATCGCCACCCGTGAAATACTAATCATTGAGAAGTTACGGTGGCCATCTGTGGCCTTCTTCATCAGTTCCACTTCACCAAATTATACTTTCTGAATGCAAATGATTGACTTGTTGATGAAAATATAAAAATCGCTATATGTATGCCTATAATATTTGAGGAGTTCCCTCAATTACTCATGGATCCCAACATCAGAACTGGATTTTAATAAAAATGGGACCAATCCGAAAGTATATCCTTTCAAATAAAAAAATATTTTTCCAAATCGGTTCATAAACGACGGAGTTCTGAGGTCACAAACGTTAAAAAAAAAAAAAAAAAAACAAAAAAAAAAAATACAGACGACTTGAGAACCTCCTCCTTTTTGAAAAGTCGGTTAAAAAGGAACACTTATGGCTTATCCAGGAGTGACAGACAGACAGACTTAGTCTCAACTAAGTCTGTCTGTCTGTCACACCTGGATATCTCAAGAACAACTAATGCTACCAACTTGAAAATTTAGAATAGTTTTAGATCACGTTTGCCCAACTATTTTGCAAACTAGAAATAAATAAAAAAAAATATATCTTTTTTTCATAAGGGACTGAAAGGGGGTCTTAAAAATTTGAAGTGGGGCTACTAGGGCACGTGGGTATCATAAGAAAGAATGCAGTTTGCACATTCTCAAACATTTATTTATTATTTTTTAGGCAGCACAGTTTCCGACTTTAGATGAAAAATGTAAAAAAAAATACCGTCTACCCCCCCCCCTTATCTCCGAAGCTTGTATAAATAAAAATCTGAAATTGTTCTATGTGATAGAAGTTTATATAAAGATTATAGGAAAGATAAAACGATGTCTCTAAATAGCACAGTTTTTCAGATATCATCAACATCATATATACGTACGGAACCCTCGGTGCGCGAGTCCGACTCGCCCTTGACCGGTTTTTTCCTAAATTGTTGGTATGCTTATAAATTGGAATGCAAGATAGTTTTAACCTATAGGTGAAAAAGTGTATTTATAAAAACCATGATAATATAGTTTACTTACAAAAAAAGGACCTACGTCTGCCAACAAACTGCTGTGCAGTTTGGCGAGGCACAGAGCAAAGGTAATAAAATATCTTTAAAATAATTCACCGTATAAACAACACTTTTTAATTTTTTAATTTATTTTTAGATCAGATGAGATAAAGCTTCCTCATATTGGATTTAAAAAAAAGGTATTGTACAAATAATCCTTCACGGATAAATTCTTTAGATGATGGAGGAAACCGCATCAACATCCGTGGCGTAGCTTAGAAGAACAACGCGAACACACAGACAGACGAAAAGCGACTTTAACATATAATATGTATGTATAGGTATATTATTTACTTGTTATTTGTGGATCTTTGATAGTCGTTACGGTTCGTCAGAAGCCCGAAAGTCTCACAACCATCACCAAGGCGTATCGTATTACCCAGTAACTGGGTTGTGAAGGTCAGATCGAGGCAGTCGCTCCATGTAAAATACTGGTATTCAGCTACCTCCGGTTAGACTGGAAGCTGACCCCAACATAGTTGGGAAAAGGCGGGCAGATGATGATGAAATTATTGACTTGCATATACATAATGTAGGCCCGCCCCCTATTACATGAGACTTACAGCTCGTACAGACTGGTGTTATATCGCGGGCGCAACGCGACACTATGGTCCGGTCGCGAAACAGAAAGAATTTCGTACTATGACCCCTCATTACTTATCTCTATCTTGTCTGTGTGGTGCCGGACGTTAAGAATAGCACTTCCCTATTTCTACCCGTGGGCGTCGTAAAAGGCGACTTAGTGACTTACTAGAGAAAGGGCAGCCGCGTTATGGCGTCTATGCATTTTAACACCATACTAGAATCACCAACCCGCCTGCCAAACGTGGCGATTATGGCAAACCCCCCCTTTGGGGGAGGCCTATGTCCAGCAGTGGACGTCTTTCGGCAGCAATGATGATGATGAAGATGACTTATCTCTATCGCTCGCGCACAATTGTATTGCCGTCGCGCTCGCGCATTTTAGGGTCCTTCTTATGTCCGAGTGCGACGGCAATAGAATTGTGCGCGAGCGATAGAGATAAGTAATGAGGGTTCATTGTACGAAATTCTTTCTGCTTCGTGACCGGACTTTAGTAGCATAAATTCTATGTCTTTATCAGTCTGTAAGAGCCTTTAAACATAACTGGCGAAATGTGTGTAACGGAACGTTACTATAGTAGTAATTGTAAGACAGATCATTACGAAGAACTTATATACCAATAATATTAAATATCTTTATTAAATATTATTGTTTTACAAGTACTTCGTAATGATCTGTCTTAAAATTACTACTATAGTAACGTTCCGTTACTACATAGGATGTAGATTATTGGTATACAAGTACTTCGTAATGATCTGTCTTACAATTAATACTATAGTAACGTTCCGTTACTACATAGGATGTAGATTACTGGTATACAAGTACTTCGTAATGATCTCTCTTACAATTACCACTATAGTAACGTTCCGTTACTACATAGGATGTAGATTATTGGTATACAAGTACTTCGTAATGATCTCTCTTACAATTACTACTATAGTAACGTTCCGTTACTACATAGGATGTAGATTATTGGTATACAAGTACTTCGTAATGATCTGTCTTACAATTACTACTATAGTAACGTTCCTTTACTACATAGGATTTAGATTATTGGTATACAAGTACTTCGTAATGATCTGTCTTACAATTACTACTATAGTAACGTTCCGTTACTACATAGGATGTAGATTATTGGTAAACAAATACTTCGTGATGATCTGTCTTACAATTACTTCTATAGTAACGTTCCGTTACTACATAGGATGTAGAATATTGGTATACAAGTACTTTGTAATGATCTCTCTTACAATTACTACTATAGTAAAGTTCCGTTACTACATAGGATGTAGATTATTGGTATACAAGTACTTCGTAATGATCTGTCTTACAATTACTACTATAGTAACGTTCCGTTAATACATCATAAGTAGTTGTATACCAATTTACCATTATGAAGTACTTGTATACCAATAATCTTTAATAAAGATATTTAATATTATTACAATGTGGGTGTACCTACTATAGGTACACCTCTGCCTAACCCATCGGGGAAGCAAGGAGTGATGTTATGTCACGATATGCATAACGTGCCACCATTTGATATAAGCACTTAGTTTCCATGTCACGGAGAAAGAGAAAAGAGATTTATATAGTTGATAATAAAGTGTTTTATTACATTAAAAGATTGATAAGCAGACGCGTAGAAAGTGGACAAGTAAGTCACAGACTATACTTAGCATTCCTAGCGGTAATTGACAAAGAACGTCTTGAAAAAGTTAAAAGATGTGCTCATCTTTTTATTTTTCCTGTTTAGGGTTCCGTACCTCAATAGGAAAAAACCGGCCAAGTGCGTGTCAGACCACGCACAATGAAGGGTTCCGTAGTTGGGATGAATTTATCCCAAAAACAAACTTAATATTGTAGTTGCAAAACATGTTCTCCCATACATCGATGTACGTCACGGTCAATATTCCGACTGGAAATGTAACTTTGTAATCTTAAAAAAATATTTTGTTATGTGCTACAACTACAAATTGTAGATTTTCGGACTTTTCCCTTTACTTGTGCTGTGAGAACTTGCTTCTTGCCAAATTTCATGATTCTAGGTCAACAGGAAGTACCCTTATAGGTTTTGATTTGTTTGCGAGTATCTGGATATATATAAATATATATATTATATTTAAAAAGAGAGAGATATATATAAATATATATATATTTATATATATTATTTCATATCATATGTCGCATAAATCGCCATATTTTTTTATTGCATTGATTTGGAAGCTTGATTTTTTTGGAGCTTCAAGGGACCAGAGACAATTATTTATTTATTTTGGATAGGAAATATTGATATTAATTACAACTTGATACCTCCACGCGTTCCTGAGAAAAGGGGTCTTGACAGACTGACAGACAGACAGACGGACAACGAAGTGATCCTATAAGGGTTCCGTTTTTTCCTGTTGAGGTACGGAACCCTAAAAATATTTAAATATAACCCTATGTGGGTTAAAATATGACCCACATAGGGTGATATTTCTCTTTTATTTATTTAGGGACAATAAACCCTATACGTAGAACTCCTGTAGGGTCTTTATTTTTATTTTATCTACATATATTGCATATATTTGAGATATCATTAACAATATTGCATTACCCGCATATTAATAAAACAAAATGTTTGTACCTAAATAATATGTTATTTGATATCTTATTTTCATCCACGTCTCTTTCGGATTTTCCATCATATTGTTTTCTTGTATCCAAGCTATCTCTATGCAGAATTTCCCCCAAACCGATTCAGCGATTAAGCCGCAAAAATATAACAAACAAACAGATACACAGATACAATTTCGCATAAATCGTGTTTGAAAAAGAAATGGTTTTCTAAATACGTCCTAAACTTTTGAAAGTTTAACATAACTTGAATTAATAGTTGTTTTGTGTTAGTATGTAAATTCATTATGACATACGTACACACACTGCCTCAGTTTACAAATCTAACATTTTGCAAGCAGGAAATTCTTAGTTTGCGTCTAGTTTCGTCGTTGCGTAAGCAGATTTCTGCAGTTGCATCTGACCTGGTTTTGACCCGTCATTATGATGCTTTCATACCTAGGAGCATATAGACTGTGGACAGAATGACATTCCCTCAACATTTTTCTCTTACTCTGTCTCTTTTGGTGGCTAAGTATACAACATTATTTTAAGTTTATCGCGAAACCTGAATACAGTTTGTTCAGAATAAGGAACTGAATCGATTTCAATAATTTTTACACCATGTTATTATTTTGTCCCAAAAATATTTAAGTGTGATGGAAAATATTATCACCATTTGACAAATAGCAAGAAAGCATATCAAACGAACCCACTTTGACATATAAAATATCCCAACAAAAACATTGCATGTAAAATGTTGCCAAGACGACCACATAAGGTTTGCCCTGTGAAAAAGATATGATCTCATGTAGAGCCAAACTTCTGAATCTACACGGCCTAACTCTACCGACCCTAACTTCACAAATTCTACATAATCAGTAAAAATGTATGGCTTCGCCGTTTCGATACCGTCGTGGAGGTGATGCGAATATTTAGTTTCGAAGTAAGTAACGAAACAGTCAAGCCATACATTTTTACTGATATTTTATTTGCGCTGCGGTTGGCTCGTCTTGGCGGGGGCACTAACGTGCCCCCAGATTAGTTAGGATTTATACACATAAAACTTACGAAATAAGTTCTTTAAATCGCAACAAAATCCGTAAAGTTCTAAAAAAAACTATAGAAGCTATATTATAGCTTCTATAGTTTTTTTTTTCAATTAAAATATGGGATGAGAGAGTTATGACTAAACAGCAAATATTTTTGCTCACAGTTAATTAATCGAATTCTAAAGTATCTAATTTTAGATTTAGAAATTAAACGAATTATTTAGTATTGAATACGCAGATATTAATGGTAATTTAATGCAAATGATGTAGACATAATTAACATACCTACACTCACAGAGTTTTGAGTTTATTGTCTAATGCAATTAATTATATTAATTTGTGCTAATTAGATACAGGTCCATTTTTACTCGTTGGTTTTGTAATTTTTAAACTTATGATTTGAGAAATTGTCCGATGGTAGGATTGTCTAAATATTGAACTACCTTAAAATAGCACTACTACTAACTTAAAATAGAAATCGTTAGAATTAAAATTATTTTATTTGTTTTATGCTTTAATTACTAAATTATTAGGTAATAAATTAGGTTGATCTTGCAATATTTTTTGTTATTTTTTTTAATTTTAATTTTTCTTTTCTTGGGTTCCTTTATCGATACTGAACCTACCCCTAAGCTATGGCACGCAATTTCTTGAACACCCTGTATAATGATAAACTTTAAGAAACATTTTGTTCCTAAGCCCGGCTGAAAAAAGGCAGACCTGAATTAAGAAATAGCTTTAATCTTAGGTAAGGTAACTAAAATAACATTCCGATGGTTCCCAGTTATTATACAATTACCTTTTGTTACCATTATTAGTTAATAACTACCAAAAGAAAATTACAATTCTTTATATCTTAATTTATTAACGAGGGCTTGATCACGTTGTGAAAATTACAAGACATCTTGTTAATTAATTTTAGTAGTACCAAATTAATTATGAACCTAGCGAAATAGAGTCGGTCTAATGGGATGCTATGTTTTAGAGCCAATCAGCTTTTTACAATTTTTCTCAAACATGCATATTGTAATTATTTTCGAAAAAACACACGCGAAGTATCGAATTTACGGTCAAAGAAAATCAAATCCATTGTGGAGGCAGGAGTGTTTTTTGAATTTGGAACATTACAACGCTCCAGCAATGTTGTATGAAACGGCATGCTGGGGTTTCTTTTTTTCTTTTTTTTCCTTCTGGCTTCGCACGGTTTGTGCATTTAGCCAATGTCAAGTTTTAGTTCTTGTATAATATTATAGTAATTATAAATGCATGATGATGATATCCCCGCCCACTCCCCTTGAGTTTCAGTAAAGATGTGGCACTTTACTGAGACTTCACGCGGACTTCTTGAGAGAACTTGAAGTGAAGTTGCACTGTTTTGTTTCATTTGCCTACACTAATGCACGTTCACAAACACTTAATGGTTAATAATCCACCATTATTACACATTAATATTCGGCTAAACACAAATTTTGGAAAATTAAACAAACTGCTGAACATGACGCTTCACTTTCCCGCCAAGAAGTCTCCATGCTGGGGTTATTAAATACTCTTTTCTCAAACATGCTTGGAAATTCGAGCATTATTTTGACAACCTTCTTCGAGATAAATCGAAATTGCTGTACTGGCCAAATACATGCGAGCAGCGGCCACCAAAAGTTGTATGAAAATCCATATGTGTCGTGTTTTAGCGGCCAAATAAATTACATAGTAAACTCTTATTATCGTGTAATTTAAAAACGGAACGAGCTTTTGCTCCGAAACATGGCAACCAAGGAGGTAACTTATCAAAGGTTTTATTTAAATTTCGAACTGACTTGCAAATAAGTAGAAAGCTGTATATTAAAAAAAAAACAAATGAACACACTGGCGGGTGAACAATATCGTTGTTCGTCATTGAAACTGGAATTTATAAATAATTTACTTTCTCTGCATTCTTTTGAGAAAAGCACTATATATGCCTCGGCGGAAATGGCAATTGCCTGTCTCGTATTAGTGAAGTCCTCGACTACGCTCGGCCTTCAAACTCATACAATGCAATTGCTTATTTCACGGCCTTTGCAATACTGTATATACTATTAATATAGGTATTTTTGTCAAATTTATGGATAACCTGGAAAAGAGATACTTATGTTTTCCTGAAGAAAATATAAAATTAAATTACTTAAAACTATACGTAAGAAATGAAAGTAATAAAAAAAAACCTATGCAAATTATTTGTAAGCAACACTAAACCAAAATTTGCATTTGTAAGAATAATTAATTTCAATAAAAATTTAACAAGCAAAGAAACAAATGGCTTCTTTCACCATTTTGGGTCGTTTCTAAACGAGAATCTAATTTAAATGAAATTGCTTAATCTAAAAAACGAGCTAAAATGATAACATTGACCTCTTGGTCAGATTAATACGAGAATTTGCGTTTAATTAATTATGAAATACGAAGTTTTATGATAAACTAGCTGCATCCCGCGGTTTCTCCCGCGTAAGTCTCGATCCCGTAGGAATATCGGGATAAAAAGCTTATGTATTAATCCAGGGTGTCAGCTGCCTCCATACAAAATTTTATCAAAATTGGTCCAGCCGTTGACCTTGAAGAAGTAACAAACATATACACACACACACACTCACAAACTTTCGCCTTTATAAAATTAGTGTGCCTAACTGCATCCCGCGGTTTTACGGTCCCGTAGGAATATCGGGATAAAAAGTATTCCATGTCCTAACACTAGCCATGGTCTACCCTTGCGCCAAATTAGCACAATTCGCAAACGAGCAATTCGCACATTAGTCCGTATCCCGCAAAGAGAGTTGCCGTGAACATTTTATAAATGTGAATATACTTACAGTGCCGCCGAGCATTTATGTATTTGTACTTCGAAGTAACATGGCCAAGTATATGCATGAATATGAGCCAGCAGAAGAACGACAGAGTAGAGAAGGCACACGTAGACAAGACATTAAACGTTACAAGGTACAACCTAATTTGAATATTGTGAAACACAGTCCCAGATACCAATCGGTTATACTCGTATTATTTAATCAGTTACCTCTAGATATAAAAAGCGCTACCTACTCAAGCTCTTTTAAAAAATCAACTTAAACGTTTCCTGTTGAATAAGTGTCTTTATGCTGTTGAAGATCTATAACGAAATTCCTATACATGTGCATTGTTGTAATATTTAACGAGTTTTTTTCCGTATGTAATTGAATGTATTTTTTTATACCATATAATTTAACATAGGTACAATTTATTGGTAACTCCGGTTCTCTTCCGGATAACTTTATTTCTGATCTTATCCTTTAAAGAAACTCCGAGCATAGCCCGCTCCATAACACGCTGAGTGACCTTGAATTTGTGGATCAGCCCGACCGTCAGTGGTCACGTTTCGGCATGGTATGTCATAACGGGCAAGACGCACTTGTTGAAGACCTTAGTCTTCAAACACTGCGGTATGTAGGACGAGAAGATATTGCGTAGCTTCCCGAACGCTGCCCAGCCGAGTTGGATTCGACGATTGACCTCTTTCTCGAAGTTGGACCTACCTAACGGGACAGTTTGTCCGAGGTGAACATACTCGTTCACAACTAAAACTAAAATTGTTTTAATTACAGGTGCAAGTAATGATGGTTCGGAATTAGAATGTTAGGTAGCGACCCGCCCCATCTAGGTTTTTTTAAACCTGTGTTTCAGGCCATCACTTTGCATTTCAAGTACATTGGAACATAATTTTTAGGGTCCCGTACCAAAATGGTAAAAAGGAACCCTTATGGTGAGACTTAGTCTGTCTGTTACACCTGGATATCTCAAGAACTACTAATACTATCAACTTGAAATTTAGAATAGTTTTAGATGACGTTTGCCCAACTATTTTGCAAACAAGAAAGAAATTTAAAAAAATATATCTTTTTTGCAAAAGAGACTGAAAGGGGGTCTTAAAAAATTGAAGTGGGGCTACTAGGGCATGTGGGGTATCATATGAAAGAATGCTGTTTGCATATTCTCAAAAATATTTTTTTAGGCAGCTTTATTTCCGACTTTTGATGAAAAATATTAAAATAAATAACGTCCATATAAGTTCTGTACTGGAACTTTGAATAAAGTTAATTTAAGAAAAGTTTTAACTAATGCATCATCAATCATTACATTAATCTTGTTTATAAAACAATGGATGCTATAGCCATTTAACCAGCCTAACAAATAAGGCTTCATCATCATCAGTCTACCTATACTAGTCCACAGCTCGATATATGCATCAAACTCAAACTCAAAGCATTTTTTAATTGTCAAGGGGTTGGTCAGTCAGAGAGATGAAGCTAGTTGCCCATTCCAAAGCGTAGTAGGTTCCTATGGAGAAGGACGGGCAAGAAACTCCACGGACACTCTTTTTAATCAAAATATTGTTACAATTGCACGCCATCAATAATGGGCTTATAAGATCATTATTCTAAATCTACATGACCAAAAACATGTTCTACATTCGACTATCCCTTTGCTTGCATCCAACATCTCCCACGTACACACACACGCACACACACAGACGCACACAGTTTTTACACACACGCACGTACATCCATCTTAACAACGTCCCATTCTCTGTGTATGTGTACATATATTTATCAAGATGAATGTCCCCAGTTCATGTGACAAGATCAACAATGCTTAGCGTGTGCACAGCACCGGATTTCCACGTAACAAGCGAAACTTCCGGATTGGCTGGTTTAAGGGGCTATTCCACTCAGCTGAATTAAGTCGTCTCTAAATTCAAACAAACTTGCAAACTTAAAGAACACTTAATTAACTCAATAATACTGTAATGATTAGTCAACTTGTAATGATGGACCAAAATTGTCCGTATTGTGTTTTTTTTTAACAAATAGCGTGTCGATTGTTTTTGTTTGGTTTAGTTTGTGATCTTCCTGTGCGAGTCCCGATATATACTTTTCCTTTAATTCTGTTAAAAAAAAATTGCTGTTCCATACATTTTGACCGCGTAGGTATTGCACTTTTGTAGGAAACAGGAGATATCTTTCCGACAAAAAATTTCAATGCAGGGTGATCATGTAGGTACTGAATCCATGGAAACAGGTTGTGCATCGTCCCTGCCCCCTGTGCACCTAATATACTTTATGTACAACATTGTTTTTAATTAATTCATACAATAATAATAATAATAAATGGCTCAGTTACTGAATTCAGACAAATGCAATGGCATTCAGCAAATTTTCCTCCTAAACAATAACCTAATAAGAAAGTAGAAACGTCGTGACACATCCATCTCTGTCGCACTTTAATTTGCACGGATTCACTAATTAAAACTAAATAAACAACTATAAATTTAGTCAACCTAGAACAAGCCTTGGCCTAAATATCTCCTCTCCTTCTAAAAAGTCTGAATTCAGGAGACTATATTTAGATGACGGAATTCAGCTGAATGAATTCAGCCCAGTGGAATAGCCCCTTTACAAGCGAACCTTCCGGATTGGCTGGCTTTATTAATTGAAGGAACTTTGTATTGTACTGTATTATTAACTTGACTTTTATTATGTTATGGCACGCGACGATTATTTAATAATGTCTCTTTTACATTGCTGTTTAATTTATTCATAGTATTGTCTCGTTCATTTCCTTCAGGATATTGATACTGTTGATGTTGGCTTTATTGTAGAACGAGTACATTGTTTGTACCCGCATAATTGATTAAAAACCAAACCGTCCGGAATAAAGTCTCTAAAACCGCATCAAATTAATTGCGTTTTTTATATGAACAACGCGATCACATAGAATTTATTATTTATTTTTACAATGCGATTTTTTTTTCATTGATTAATAAGGACTAGTGTTTTTAATAATTTATTACAATCTAGCCTAATAGACTAGTATGCAATTTAACTCTAACTTATTATTTTACGTGACAGATTACGTTGTAACTAAGAATAGTGTCAATTTGCACTTTTACACAATTCCGTAGCAATTTCTTAGAGTCTGATAATTAATCAAATGAAATGAAATGAAATTGCCTGTTCTGTAAATAGGATATCGGAATCACTTTTACATTATTTTTTCCTCACACATCATTAACATTACAATCTAGCCTATTGGCTAACAAGTAATTTAAATATAACTTAAACTGCTAAGTAACTATTAAACTAAGAAATCGTCCACTTATTCACTATAAGTTAAGGGGCCGGCGTAGCATGCGTAGTTCAAACAAACGTAATACCAAAATAATTTGCAAACATATTCTTAAGGTAGTGTGTATTTATTTTGATTGGATTATAGAATATCTATGTTCCCAAATATATATTTTGAAAGGACAATGATTATTAGTGATATGACGAATTTAAAATTTCTATAGAAAACTTATTTTTCTCATAACTCTTGTTTAAATCAGTGTTCATTCAAAATATATATTTAGGAACCTAGATATTCTGTATTCCAATCAGAATAAAGACTGCTACCTTAAGGTTATGTTTAATTTACAAATTATTTTGGTATTACGTTTTTTATGTGCTATTACGCATCCATCCGCCTCTTAAGGGGAAGACACTTGATTCACGTGTTCTTTATAAAAGTCAGCACTTGCACTACAGTTTAAGTTCACTTACACTGTAATAGAGTAAACGAACTCTATCCGCCTTATTACAAAACAAGATTTATATTTTGACATGGCTTAAACCATGCAGCCAGTTTTTGTAATAAGAACGTAACAGTGATTGAAATACCGTTCTTTATACAAAACTGAAAACTTAGTTCGGTACTAAGTTGTCAGTTTTGTGTTTAGAAACTTTACCATAGTCGGAATAAAGTTCGAAATTCAATAATGGCTCCATGTTTTAAATCTGGGTCTGAAGATAAACTGGTTTTGTAATAAGGGGGAAAAGGTTTTACCCTATTTAGTATTCGCACTAAATCAGTGTTGTCAAGGAGTTGGATCACCTCTATTGCATGCCATCTGACAACCTCTGAGAAGAAATGGCGAAACAAACTCAGGGGTCAAAGTTTATAGTTTATAGTTCCACTGCTGGATATAAGCCTCCCCCAAAAGGAGGGGGTTAGCCATAATCACCACGCTTGGCAGGCGGGTTGTCGATCGCAGTGTGGTGTTAAAATGCATAGAGAGCGCTGCTGCCCATTCTCTAGTAAGTCCCTTAGTCGCCTTTTACGACACCCACGGAAAGAAATCATCATATTTCAGCCGAAAGACGTCCACTGCTGGACATAGGCCTCCCCCAAAGGGGGATGGGGGGGTTGCCATAATCGCCACGCTTGGCAGGTGGGTTGGCGATCGCAGTATGGTGTTAAAATGCATAGAGAACGCTGCTGCCCATTCTCTAGTAAGTCCCTTAGTCGCCTTTTACGACACCCACGGAAAGAAATAGGATGGTGCTATTCATTACATCCGGCACCACACGGAAGGAAGAAATAGTTAACTCAATATCTAGGAAGATATAATTACCTTATTTAGGATATAATACCAAATGATTCATACTGCCGACATTCAAACAGGATTATACAACAACAGATTCACAAAAACCCTTCAACACCCATAGATTCAGTTGCAATAAGTTCTCAGTAAACACTCCACATCCTTATTGTTGTTTCAATAACCCAGGATGACGTAAAGGCTTAGTCACGATGAAAGTCCAGCATGTCTGACTTGTATCACGTAGCAAGCAAACACGCAACTAAATTGACAGTTTATGTAAGAGAGTTAACTGTTGCAGGCCTTGAAAAAGAAAATGGAGTGATTCAAATTCATTATTGCATTCATTTGTACATTCACGCTGGTCCCGCACGGACACCCGGACTCTAGGTTTTTTTTTTGTTTAATTGCATAAAACCAAAACGTATTATATATTACTTAGATAAGTCAAAGTTTTATATCTGGAGAAGATGATAAAGCCATATTTATACACAGTTCCCATCCCGAAATCACAAATAAGACAGAAAACAAATGAAAGCGTTCGCTTCGGTCCGGTTTTTCAATGCTGAAAAGTCGAGACATAAAACCTCATGTGCTAACTGTCCTGGTATAGGTTACTTAATGGACGCCCCAAACCTCATTCCTTATAAATGCATTGTATTTAACAATACGCATAACATTTCAGGCACTCCCAAAACGATATCTCGACACCCTTTATCGATTACCATTTATCGACTCCAAGCGATAATAAGAAACCCAAAAAGTCCTCGCACTTGTAAGTAAAAATCTTAAATACCCCAGAAAGTTTACGACCCAGGTCACCGCAATCGTAAACACAATACTATAAACGTCCAGATTAAGGGTGTGTCCACATCGACGGTCGAACGCGGCGTTTCGAATATCGATTTCCATACAATTTGACAGAAACCTGTTGATAAGTTCAACAGGGTGTCGAGCATTTACATTGTAAGTTATGGCGAAAAATAATTCGCTCGGTAAATATCGATGCTGTGAGTAGGGTGACCATCCTTCTAGTAAATAAATGAGAAATTCTCGTTTCTTTGTACTTACTATAGAATTTAAAAAAATATCGTTTATTGATCTGATTTAATTAAATGATTTCACTTTGACTTTGGCCTGACTTGTGGCGTATTCATCATTTCAGCCGAAAGACGTCCACTGCTGGACATAGGCCTCCCCCAAGCACCTCCACTTCGACCGGTTCTGTGCTTCCCACATCCAGCGGATACCTGCAGCCTTCACAAGGTCATCGGTCCACCTTGTGGGAGGCCTACCAACGCTACGTCTTCCGGTACGCGGTCGCCACTCCAGAACCTTTCGGCCCCAACGGCCATCAGTTCTGCGAGCAATGTGCCTTGTGGCGTATTATTAATAAATAATGTCTGCTAGTTACTTACATAAAGCTTAAAATAACAATACCTAGGTTCTACCTTCAATCAACTCAGCCTATCGCAGTCCACTGCTGGGCATAGGCCTCTCTCAGTCTACGCCACAACACCCTGTCCTCCGCCTTCCGCATCCATCCGCTTCGCATAGTTTACCTTGTTAAGATAATATTAAGGATACCAACCTCCAACCACGTGTAGTAATTATTTCTCCGTTCTGTTCCGAGATGAGAGTAACAAAAACTGTTCCAAATTCAACACAGTTTTAGCGACTATGATACATGAGTTGCTACTTTATTCAATCCTACAGGATTTGTAAAATGTGCTCGACCTAGAATCTCCTCGTAGTATATTTATTGCGTGTTGTTCTTTCATTCATCTTGTAATGGTAGGTTTGTTTTCTGCAACAATTTAAGTGTCATATATAACCAAGTACTGCGTAGCACAAAAAAAAAAGGGTTAGAGTCTTTATTATTATTGAAATTAAATTAATTAGTATATAGCTCTGAAAAAAAAAACACATAATATCAAGTCTATTTTCCGCCGAAAGGTTAGGCAAAAGTGCACCCACATTTCGTCAGTTATGTTTAAGTCCCACGTAATAGGGAGTGAGACTTTTGCCGTCAACCAGGCACAAATCCAGGCTCTGCCTGTCTTGGAAATCGAACCTAGAGCCTCATGCTCAGCATATCTCTGCCTCGGCGAATACCATATGCCATATTTGCGTAAACTAAATATGCTCCATTATCTACAAGTTCATACAGCGTGTTACATATCAAAGGCACGGATTCTTTTGGTGATACCAAACTACATGGCAACATTTTTTGAATAGGTAATACCTACATAATTATAAAATTAAGAAACATTTAACTAATAAAAATCAAATGTGTCCAATTCAATTCTACACATCACTAGACCAAGTCAGCTGATCGATACACGTTTTAATCTATTTGTTTGATCACGCCGCAATCGTGCCGCCCACGCCGCCACGTGTCGGTGCGGCACCGTGTCGCGGAGCTGTGGCAGGTGTGTGTGTACTAGGCGCACAGACACAGATAATGGATAATGACCCTCGTAGTGCGGTGACACGTTTGTTATGATTTATATGTAATAAACTATAGAAATAAAAAAAATATCAAACATTTTCAAAGTTGTTCTTTTTGAGCTGAAATCTTGTACAGATATTCTGAACCCGATGCACTCTTCCCTGTTTATATGGATATACCCTTTCCGTAACACGCTGTATAGTAAATGACTTTATATGATGTTTATAAGTACCAGAAATTTTAGTTTCTATTCAGAAAAGTGTAGCAAAAAGGTACCAGTGGTCGTCATGTTTTTCTCAAACCAAGCTTTTTCAGTTTCACCTCCAAATATTTGATAAAAAAAATGTGCCAGTTTTTGAATATTTTTTTATGTCCTTATTATCAATTGACTATTCTAGATAACGAATCTAGTCTTAACTCAATACCCCACTACTGCACCCTTTTTGCTTGGACTCCCACATATAACATAATAAGGTCTTCTGTAGTTTCTGCCTACCCCCATAGGAAGAAGGCGTGAGTTTATGTGTAAAAACATTTCAAAACAACTTTAATCTGTCCTTCCGTTAACATGGTAACCCTACAATCGAGGGAAACCCACCGGAGCGTTGTGTCATACCACGAAAGGCTTTCATATGACGGATTCGACATTATCGTACAATTTCTCATTGCCTTATAATTTCATATTTTTAGGGTTCATAAATGATAAATAAATGATAAATGATTTTATTTCTGTAAGTAGGTTTGTACAAACACTTTTACACGTCAATCATATTTTAAAAACTAGATGAGGTCGGCGTTTCCTATCTGACTACTCTGAGAAGAAAGGCCGAAACAAACTCAGAGGTCATAGTCTCTTTTAAAGTCCAGACATAATCTTGGTCAGATCATGTGAAGACCATGTAGATTGGTGTCTGAAATGGTCTTTTGAGGAAAGAACCACACAGGTTGAGTGGACCTGACCAGTCAGTGCACGCATTTGTCAGTAATCGTGCAGCTCTACTCAGAATATAAGGAGCTTAACGATGCGACTATCAATACCAAAGAAAGGCCATTTGGGTAGGCCACTTATATGACTCAAACTGCCAGACCATGATTAACACTAACTGAGAATAAAAGAAAGGGAAAAAAAATATTATGCAATAACCCACATAGTCTTCACATTCACAATAATTAAAATAATATAATACTTTACAAGTAAATATTCCTGTCATTGTGTATAAAATAATAATTAAATGTCACTGTTTATAAAATAATAAAGTTAGCAAAAACAAAAAAAAAAAAACAATAAAAATAAACTACCTCAATATGTACAAAAATTGGAGCAGCTCAATCCCAAGCCTTTTTGTCCTCAATATAATCTTTAACAGTATAAAAGGCTTTCTGGCACAACTTACGTTTAATGAATGATTTGAATTTATTAAGGCTTAGATCTTGAACGTGGCTTGGAAGTTTATTATAAAAGCGTATACATTGACATCGAAACGAGCCACCTATTTTCTTGAGCCTTGTTGTAGGTACAACAAATTTGTGTTTGTTCCTAGTATTTATATTATGGATATCACTGTATTTTTTAAATAATTTTAAATTTTTATGGGCATATAATAGATTTTCAAAAATATACTGAGAAGGCACAGTCATTACATTAATCTCCTTAAATTTCTCTCTGAGAGAGTGTCTTGGACTTAATTTATAAATTGATCGAACAGCTCTTTTCTGCAAAACAAAGATAGTCTGAATGTCGGCAGCATTTCCCCATAACAGAATACCGTACGACATTACACTATGAAAATAGCTAAAGTACACTAAACGGGCTGTCTCTTCCGTACCCAAAGGGTGCCAACGGGACCCTATTACTAAGGCTTCGCTGTCCGTTCATCTGTTCACTGTATCTTTTGAACCGTAATAGGCAGAAACTCATATAAGATGTACTACTATGGTACAACAAATAAATTAAAATAAAATAACTAATAATTGAATTATTAGTGATTAGTATAGTAATAATATTAGTGAATTTTTTATTTTTTTTATAATATGTATTTTGTTTTCTCTTCTGCTCTTACACACAGTGTCTACATATCTTTGTCTACTTTCCTAACGCAGGTATGCTGGAAGAGATTTCTTTAGAAATAAGCATCACCTTTGTACGTATTTTTCTGTTACTTTCTTCTTGTTTTTTTATATGTTTGTACATAAACTGTTAAATAAATAAAAAAATTAAAGGCGGTCCCCGTACAAGCAACGTGTTTTTTTTATAAAGCTTTTTTATAATATATTTTGTGTTAAATATAATATGTACACGTACAGTGATACGGAACCATTCGTGTGCGAGTCCGACTCACACATGACCGCTTTTTATTAGCATATTATACGCATGTTTTTTTCCCTATAGAAAGCTTTTGACGTAACCTTCAATATCTCACGTAATATGACGATTACATTCACACTATATTAATCGAGGAATTCCATGAATTTTAATGTGTTATGTTATTTATAACATGTATGATTATGTGGACCAGATGTACCGTAAACGAAGCAAATGGAGTATATAAGGAGCGTAGCAGGTGGCGTTCTATAGTTTCTGCTTACCCCCATGGGAAGAAGGCGTGAGTTTATGTATACAACATGTCCCAGAATAAACGCACAACCTCTTAAGGAGTCATTGTACTCATCATTATGAACAACTTTCACTATGGGACCAAACCTGAAATCGCGAAAAAAAATCAGCTGTTCCCTACATTTTGACGAGTTATTCGAACATAATGATGATGAGTGTGAAAATTGATGAGTACAATGACTCCTTAAGAGGTTGTGCGTTAATTCTGGGACACTCGATTTTATTACTCATTCATAATCATTTCAGCCGAAAGACGTCCACTACTGGACATAGGCCTCCCCTAAAGGAAGAGTTTGCCATAATCGCCATGCTTGGCAGGCGGGTTGGCGATCGCAGTATGGTGTTTAAATGCATAGAGAACGCCGCTGCCCATTCTTTAGTAAGTCCCTTAGTCGCCTTTTACGACACCCACGGGAAGGAATGGGATGGTGGTTCCTTACGGCACCAAACGGAATATTTACGGATTTTATTACTATCATGACGAAACTTCACGCCTCTATTCCCCGAAGGGTTAAGCAGAGGTGTACCTATAGTACACCCACATTTCTGTTTAAGTGCCAAATAATAGATAAACTGGGCACAAATCGAGTCCCGGCTGCTTTAGAATTCCATTTCCATTAGTAATAATTAATTTACTTTGTCTTCCTCGTTGGTCTAATAGTCGCAAGCGCTACTGCTGACCATAAGGTCCTGGGTTCGATTCCCAGGTCGGGTAAAGTGTTATTGGGATTTTCTATTAAGAATATCTCAGTAGCAGCCCGGAGTCTGGATTTGTGCCCGTTTGATGGCATCAGGGTCGCCCCCTGTTACATGGGACTGAAACATAACTGGCGAAATGTGGGTGTACTATAAGTAGGTACACCTCTGCCTAACCCTTCGGGGATTACAGGCGTGATATTATGTCATGTTATAATTAATTTAAACGTAAGTATTATAAAATAAAATATCTTACTTTTTTTTTGTATTCGTAAAGGATGACCATCAATCAATCTGCCCGCCTTTTCCCAGCTATCTTGGGGTCGGCTTCCAGTCTAACCAGATGCAGCTGAATACCAGTATTTCTTCTCCACAACCCAGTAACTGGATAATACGATAACCTCTTGGTAAGACTGGTTGAAAGACTTTCGGCCCGTAACGACTGTCAAAGATCCGCGAATGACAGCCGGGACTGGCTTAAGAGGAAATGTGGGCGGAGAGACTTTTAGAGTAAAAAGTCTTTAATCGAGGTTCGGCTCTCGCCTATTTCCTCCTCCAATATTGGACCAATTTAAAAGATATTTCTTATACTGAATAAGAAGGATATATACTGTGTCCCTATGTTTTCCTTTTTGATGATACATTAGCTTTATAAGAGCTGGAACCCTCTGAAAATGCTCAAAATTGCCTGTTTAGACCGCTGACAACAGAGGGCTATTGTACAAATTTGCCAACTATTAATAAAAAAATAATGATGATGACAATGATTTTATATTGAAGATCACGTCTAAACGAGTAGTGTTAATGATTTGAAGAAAATATATGTTAAATTAGAGCTTTTTCTAAATAACTTAATATGTGAATATTTTGGATTATGTTTAAATTACATAGTGAAATTAATTTGTAAAGTTATGTCTAACGTGGATAAAAAACTGAGAATGGCGCAACATCTACTAAGCGTATTTTTCTGAAACCTTCACCAATTTAAAGATAATTTAATTATTGTCTTTTAATATACGCGTTTTATTAAAATACCTTTTGTTTTGTGTATAATAAATTAATAACGCGTCAAATTGGGGACAGCGCTCCTTGATGGGCGAGTCCTATTACTGGCTGAACGTACGACACGTTGCGTGAGCTCAGTACAGAACACGCAAGCTAACCACTCACGGTCACTGGCATATATCTGCGTCTTAACGTGCTTCCCGAGGCACGGAGGAGTCTCGGTTTGTGAAGATGGTCACCCATCCATGGACCAACCCCGGCAAGCGTAGCTTAACTTGATGGTTTGACCCTTGCGGCTGTTATTACTGAATCACGAACTTTGTAGAGGATCATCATAATAGGCTTTGATTATTCTTTCATAACAGCTAGTTAACATGTTTATTTTTCGTGATAACCTGGTATTAAGACGCTGACAACAGGTAAACCGCTGTTTCTGTCAGACTGCATACAAAAGAAAGAGAAGCGCGATGTCACAACACTTGTAATTTATTGCAAAATATGAAGCAATTATGTATTTACTCAAAAATGTGTTGAGTAATCGAAAATAAAAAACAACCAAGTTCTGCATACACAAAAGACGGTATTTTTATTAATTAAATACCAACCGTACGATGATATTTAATACAGATATTTTGGATTGAAACTCAAAGTAAAGGGTTATTTTACCGGTAATTTGTATCTAGATTTTTTTTCTATACGTGTTTTGGTAACAACCAAGTTCTGAGAAATATGTTCAAGAATAACGTATATCTTTCCGCTACCACAAGCTATATAGATTTGGTATTTTTTTTGTTTAAGACAAGCCTACTTTTATCATTTGCCTCTTGTCAGCTCCTTAAGCTGTTGAAAATGTTACTTGATCTTATGCCACAAAATCTACCCTTTTAGTGTAGACAGCAGTATCGTTGATAATATCAAACTGTTGCAAAAGACAGGTTTTCCATAGGTCACGAAGGTGATACGGTAGCGCTTTCAATACAACCAGAAACACGACATATCACGAACGATGGAGCAGGTCGAACGATTGCTATCAAGCGCAATTTAAGTTACTTTAACATAGTTAAACAATCAATCAATATATCCTATTTCACATAAACCTACATGGGCACTTATGAAACGTCAGAAGCTAGGTGCATGGTTGCAATTGGTCGTTTCCTATGGAGAAGAGCCGGCAAGAAACTCCACGGTCTCCTCTTTTAAAAAATATTGACTTTTATAATGTTTTCAAATTACAGCGTTAATAAGTATGGCAGGACAATGTAGGCCCGTCAACAAGTACTAGGTACTTAATAAAATAGAAAATAATCTACAAATCTACAGTCTACTAAGCCACGTTCTCACGTTTACAAAACATAAAAGAATCTATAAAAAATACTATTAAAATAATAAAAGTAAAAACGTTTTTAAATCGAATGACATGATTTCCATTACAACTGTAACAAATCTGCCATTGCCACATCTTCATTTCAGCCGAAAGACGTCCACTGCTGGACATAGGCCTCCCCCAAAGGAGGGGTTTGCCATAATCGCCACGTTTGGCAGGCGGGTTGACGATCGCAGTATGGTGTTAAAATGCATAGAGAACGCTACTGCCCATTCTCTAGTAAGTCCCTTAGTCGCCTTTTACGACACCCACGAGAAGAAATAGGGGAATGCTATTCTTTACGTCCGGCACCACACAGACGCCACTGCCACAAAAGGCCACTAATAAATAATTAAAATTGTAGGTATATAATGTCTAATAATGAAAAGATGTGTGATGATATTAGCTAGATAGGTTACTTACCCAACATTTGACGTTGAATAACGGTACAATGTCACACTTTTAAAAGACACGTGGAAGTAGGACGGCATGTCGTAATTATCGGGAGCGGGAAAGGGACAAGACGAAAAAAATGAGGCTTGAAATTAAAATTGTAGGTTTATTGTTAGATCACTGGTTAAAATAAATCCACGTATTCCGGATAATTAGTATATTCCACTACAATCACACTTTTACTTAGTTCTAATAATTTATGTTATAGTTCAACCTTCTAAAATAACAAGCGCGAACAACCTTCCTCGTTAATTCGACTCGATCTGCTAATCCAAGAAAAATCTCACAATCAAGCAAAGAGGGTAACATAAAAAATCTACACACGAACATAATCCCTTTTTCATCGTTAAATAGAATGGTCCGTTTTAAACATAAATGTTACCAAATTTAAGGAATTATCTTTTCTTTTTCAATTTACAATTTATTTATTAATGTACTGTACTTAAATACAAATCTTTATAAATTTTACCAGCTGAAATAAACTTATATTTTAACGGTGTATAAAATACCTATGTTACCTATGATAAATCAATAGAATTTATGACAATAAACCAGATTTTTAATTGTTTGGTATTATTTGACACAAGGTAATGCAATATAATGTCTAATAATGAAAAGATGTATGATGATATTAGGTAGATAGGTTACCTACCCAACATTAGACGTTGCAAAACGGCACAATGTCACACTATCAGAACACACGTGGAAGTAGAACGGCATGTCGTAATTATCGGGAACGGGAAAGGGACAAGACGAAAAAAATGAGGCTTGAAATTAAAATTGTGGGTATATAATGCCTAATTCTGAAAAGATGTGTGATGATATTAGGTAGATAGGTTACCTACCCAACATTCGACGTTGGAAAACGGTACAATGTCACACTATTATATGCAACGTGGAAGTAGAATGGCATGTCGTAATTATCAGGAGCGAAAAAAGAGACAAGACAAAAAAAAGGGGCTAATTAGCCAAGGTTTAACATGTCACTTGCAGATCGCGTATAACCTACTAGCTATCTACCACTTTTACTTATAATGTCATTGTAGTAAAATAGAACTGACAGCAGGCAAGGAATATTTAATAACAAAAAAATATTCATAAACATGGGTAAATAAGTACTACTGGTGAATATAGAACCCAGGACCTGAAACCCTCTGAATTGCGGCATACAAATTTATAAGCATCTTTCATTTTTCCCTATGTAAAAATATATTTTGCGCCAACCCCAAATAAATTGGGATCAAGGCAGGAGAATATAATAGAATAGAATACTCTTTATTATGTACACCATAAAAGTAACAGATATAAAATGAATGAAGATGAGAATGATGATTAAACCCCATGTAGGTAATGTAACTGTGTATTTAAAGTGTTTCAAAATTAACCCAACAAACTGTTTAGACCATAGAACTGAACTTAAAAAAAAAACAACTGTCCCATGTAGTTTAGAACAGTAGGTATAAACTTTAGTATGGAAGAGCAGTTTTTTTTTCGCGATTTCAAAGTTGGTCCCATTGTAAAAGTCACTCAGTTCGATGGTCTAAAGTACTCCTTAAAGTTTTTAAGGTTCATTTAAACACCTTATATAGTCCAGAGCTAATGGCCAAGCCAGGCAGTCTGGATTTGTGCCCGGTTAACGACAATTAACTCACCCCCTATTACATGGGACTTAAACATTTTTTATTTTTTTTTGGGTGGGAAATTATCAAATAACTTCTCCCGCTCTGGGCTGAGCGGGAGGGCGTGTCAGACTTTTACTGACTAAAACCCACCCGTGTTCCTTCCGTTGCCTGTGTGCCAGGGCCACGATATCCCTTTCGGACAAACTCGCAACCCTGGCAGGCATTGGCCCTAACGGACCCCTTCAGTTGGTGCTGACATCTCTTTGAGGCGCGCGTGAAACACAACGCGCCGTCGACCCGGGCCTGGTCCTTATCGGACGGTGAGCTACCCATCGCTCACCGTCCGCAGGCCCGCGCCTACGGTGGCCGGAAATCAGCTTGCGACTCCCGACGCCCGGGGCGTCTCCTGCGGCGGCTAAGAGCGTGAGGGCGCGAACCCTGCCTCACCCTCACGCGTTCCACCTCCTCCTTCGCGAGCATTACTGCTTCGCAGAAGGAGGTGACGGCCTCCCATGCACTCTCGCTCCGAACCATGGCCTGAACCAGGGCTGGACGCGAGAAATCGCCGCCGCCGATCGCCTCCGTGAGGACACGGCGGTGCTCCGCCCAAGCCGGGCAGACCTCCACCGTATGCTCCACCGTGTCCTCCGGGCGATCCACACAGTGGTGACACCCGGGCGTTTCCTCCCGCTTTATCCTGAACAGGAACTTCCCAAAACAACCGTGTCCGGTGAGGACCTGCGTCAGGCGGAAGGTGAGGACGCCGTGGCGCCTCTCTAGCCACTCCTCAAAGAGGGGACTTATCGCCACAATTGTGGCGTGCCCATGGGACTTAAACATAACTGGTGAAATGTGGGTGTTCTATAATAGGTAGGTACCTCTGCCCAACCAGTCCCGGATTACAGTCGTGATGTCCTGTTATGTTATGTTTGTCACTTTTACTCTCTTCGATTTCAAAATTTTCGTGACATTAGGCTTCACAAAAACTGAATCCCATCTTCTAATCCGAAATGAATCGTGCTTTTCAACTTAAGAACACGACTAATATTCGTGATCTTCGCATTAACGACTTTTTAATACAAACAAAATTATTACAGACATAAAACCTAATGCATTATATAAGTGTTAATTATGAAGTTTCCAAATGTGTCTTATTTGTTCAATATTTTAATAGGTAATAATGATTTTCCTTTTGCTAGTAAAATTTTATTAATTTTTGAAATACATTGCAAGCTATAGTTTTGTATAATTTAGAGGCAATTTTTGTTTCATTTTTGTTAATGTGAGTACCATGGAGCCGTTTATTATGATAAGATGTATGTTGACTTAAAAAAGCGTGGCAGTTGAGAGTATGTCATGCTCACTTAAATGGCTCGCTGATGGTGGCGCGTGTGTTGGATCATTCGGTTCCCTACAAAATGCTTGAGTTGGATGGTGCTGATCCACGCGTCATGTTCGTGAATGGGCGCCGTCAGTTGAGACTGGTCTTCTCTTAACCGCCAGGGCTTATTTGTAATCTTTTAATCTTATATTTTGAATTGTTTTTTAAATAAACAATTTTTTTTTTTTACATTGTTCTCACACATAGAAGCAACAAGAATAATGTACCCAGGATTTTGTAATATCTTGCTTTAAAAGAGTGTCCTTGGAGTTTCTTGCCGATTCTTTTCCATAGAGATCTACGTTTTGGAATGGGCAAATAGCTTCAACTTTCTGACTAACTGACCGACTCTTTGACAATTCAAAAGTGCCTGTAATAGGTTTAATTGAAATAAATGTTTTGAGTTTGAGTTTGTCATAATCATAATAAGTACCTAGTCGTAATCTCTTAATGGTAATAATGAACACTACTGGTTTTGATAAGTAGGTACATGAGGAAAACAGAAGATGGATGTTCCGATTGAATGTAAGATTTAATAGCAAATTAATATTATTATTAATATTTGGGCGAAATGTGGGTGTTCACCTCTGCCTAGGCCTTCGGGGAATATAGGCATGATATTATGTTTTTGAGCAGTGGTGGCCCAGTGGTAACGGCCCCGACTTACGAGTCATAGGTCGTGGGTTCGAACCCAGGCAGGCGCTTTACTTTGTGTAAATAATTTCATCACCACTGCTCTCAAAACGGTGAAGGAAAACATCGTGAGGAAACCGACATGTCAAAGTCAAAGTCAAAGTCAAATTGTTTATTTCAAATAGGCACATAAAAGGCACTTTTGAACGTCAATATTTACAAAAAAATAGAATTCTAGTCGCCCCTTCCAAAAGGTAGTTTCGTATGGAGAAGAATGGGCAAGAAACTCCACCGGTACTCTTTTAAAATCTAGTACAATATTTTTATAGGTACATTAATTATATAAATTATATGTGAAGACGATGCACCTAGAATAAAATGACTATACCACAATAGGTAATAAAAGGAGTTAAGGATGAAGCAATGACAGATAAATTAATTATGTGATAGATACATGGTGCTCACATATTTACAAAAATTGTAAAAAATATATAGGTACGATTTCCTAAAAAATAACAATATCAGTGTGAGTTAATTTAAAATAAATGTCATAAAAATAATAAATTATACAATTAAAATAGCAACCTGTTTGATTTTGTCTAGACTCTAGATTGTCCTATGGAGCAGGACCAGCATGTTTCCAAGCATTCTTATCTTGTATATAATCCTCTAATTTGTAATATGCTTGTTTACAAAGTGTTCTTTTAATATGAGTTTTAAATTTTCTTTCATTTAGTTGCAATATATCACAAGGTATTTTGTTGTAACATTTAACACAGTACCCCATAAAAGATGTATGTACTTTAGATAACCTAAAAAATGGTTGATCTATTTTGTCTTTATTTCTAGTATTAAAATTATGTCTATCACTTATTTTATTAAAAAGATGTAGATTTTTCCATACATACATAATATTTTCATAAATGAATTGGCAAGGTACCGTCATGATATTAATATTTTTAAATAGTTCCCTAAGAGATTCGCGGCGACTTAGATTATAAATTGCTCTGACAGCTCTCTTTTGCAAAATAAAGATGGACTCAATGTCAGCAGCCCGACCCCACAGTAAAATGCCGTACGACATAATGCTGTGGAAGTAGCTAAAATAGACCAAACGCGCGGTTTCTACATCTGTTAACTGTCTTATCTTTCTAACAGCATAAGCCGCCGAGCTTAGCCGCCCTGCAAGAGATATTATATGTGGTCCCCATTGTATGTCTCCTAGAACCAACAATTCAAAGACATGTGACATCTACCAACCCGCACTGGGCCCGCGTGGTAGATTACAGCCCAGTCCCTCTCGAAGAGAGGAGGCCTGTGTCCCAGCAGTGGGAACATTATAGGCTGATTATGTATTATGTTTTTAACGTTTGGTCTCTTATAAAATTAATTTGACTTTTTTTACTTTAGTGCTAGAGTCAAAAAAGTCAAATTGTTTCACATTTGAACGACAAAATGTACAAAAAAAATTTAATTGATTCTAGTCAGCCCTTCCAAATCTTTTACTGCTTTAACTTATTGTGAAAGTGAGCACTATGTGTGTCATTTTTTTTTTCTTTAAATATTTTCCATTTTTTTTGAGCTGAAACCAATAATTTAAATTTAATATTAACCTAAATAAATGCCTTTAATAAACCTAATATTTTGCATGCCGTAAGGTAAAATGTATCGGGACCTTAATAAATGTGGTATGTTTACCTATATTATCAGCAAATAAATTATTTCTTTCTTACTTTCTTTCTTTGTTCTTAATTTTATCAACCAACATTTTTAGCCACATCAGTTAGTTACAGAAAGTATAGATTTTTCGAATACCTATCAAGTCTTTTCCCAGTTTTAACTAAGTAATTATAATATATGCAGCATCACGAATCAATCTACACAGTTAAGAGCGTTTATACCTTACGGCATTTCATTCAAACTTACAAGCCCTTGTTTTTCGAAATGACGGAACCGATATTAATGAAACTTCATACGCATAAGCAAGATACAAAGGTCTAAAAAGTTAGTAAAGAACATTTTCTAAATGTCTTATTTAAACACAGATAACTGGAAATCTTTGTTTCTATGGAAAATTTTGAATCGGTCTAATTTGGCTGTAACACTATTTTTCGAACATGTTTGAATTGATTTGCCAATCAAAATAAAGACATATTAATCAGTCATAGTCTGAATCTGAGTCTGGTAAATCTGTGTCAGAGCCACAATAATAATCATCAAAACAAATCGTATTAACAAATCACTTTTAAAACTCACTAGAAATCCTTTCAAGGCCGTTTATAAGACGCAGATATATGCCAGTGACCTTGAGTGGTTAGCTTACGTGTTCTGTACTGAGCTCACACAACGCATCGTACGTTTAGCCAGTAATAGGACTCGCCCATCAAGAAGCGCTATCCCCAATTTGACGCATTATTAATTTACTATACACAAAACAAAAGGTATTTTAATAAAACGAGTATACTTAAAGATCAATAATTAAATTATCTTTAAATTGGTGAGCGTTTCAGAAAAATACGTTTGGTAGATTTTGCGCCATTCTCAGTTTTTTATCCGCGTTAGACATAACTTTACAAATTAATTTCACTATGTAATTTAAACATAATCCAAAATATTCACATATTAAGTTATTGAGAAAAAGCTCTGATTTAACATATATTTTTTTCGAATCATTAAATCTACTCGTTTAGACGTGATCTTTAGTATAAAATCATTAAAAGTCGGTTATCGTCGCCTTAATGAAGAAATCATAGCCTTTCACAAACAAAGCTAGCTATTACGAAACGATTGCCCTTAACGTAAGCGTTCACCTAAAATGGTCAAGAAGCTGCATCTGATTCTCGCGTTCACGACTCCGCATGCGTAATCTTAGCGCTGTCACTTGTTCGTTGGTGGTATAATTTGTAAGCTGATATAAAATAAGTGTAACACATTGATTGAGATTTTTTTTTATATTTTTTTTATTGAATGTATGAGAGATTAGGATGGCTGTATTAGGCAGCCATAGCGAAGGGCAAACCCTTTTTAAAACATATAACATTACCTTTATAACATCGCACCAGCATGTCGATTCTGTAACCATGTCACCGTGAAAACTTTGTGAAGTGAGCGTGGAGTGAACTGTCAGTGTCATTCCACCTGATGCTAGGGATGGACCAAGTATTACATTTGCAATCATAATCGAGATTTAAATAATATTTTTTTATGGTAATTCTGTTGATCATTTTTTTTTATTTCAAAGCAAGTATTTAAGTGTCTAAACACTATGTTTAGACACTTAATTATGTAGATTGCAAATGTAATGCTTGGTCAATCCCTAGCATCAGGTGGGATGAGACTGACATGTTTAGACACTTAATTATGTAGATTGCAAATGTAATGCTTGGTCAATCCCTAGCATCAGGTGGGATGAGACTGACAGTTCACTCCACGCAAGATTTCACGGTGAGATATTTGCAGAATAGCACTGCTGTTCCCTAAAGAGGTGTGTAGAGGTGTATTAGGTAAGTACCTAATATCGACACCTATCATTCTCCAGTTGTATTTTAGTCCCATGAACCTAGGCATGGGGGCAAGCTTATAATAATCGTGCGGGCACCAATCCAAACTCCGTCCCAAAGAAATTCTTAAAGAAAAACGCAATAAAACTTTTCTTGATGAACTGCTGAGGTTCGAATCCGTGAAAATCCGTGGGGATTTAACCCAGAATTCCAACCTCAGCAGTTGCGCATCCGCCTGTTCCCCAAAGAGGTATGTAGAGGTGTATTAGGCAAGTACCTAATATCTACACCAATCATTCTCCAGTTGTGTTTAAATCCCATTCACCTAGGCATGGGGGCAAGCTTATTGTAATCATCCGGACACAAATCCAAACTCCGGCCCGAAGAAATTCCTAAAAAACCGCAATAAAACTTTTCTTGATGTGGGGATTTAACCCAGAATTCCAACCTCAGCAGTTCCACTTGATCAACGAGGCCATAAATCTCGCTTTTCTTTTTTATTCGGAAAAGCGACACTTCGTTGAAGTCTTTTGCACTGCGCCCGCGCCGTACGAAGAAAATGTCACAATGTTTTGGTGCGTTTTGTTTAACTTCATCACATCCAGCGGGAGGACGTCCACTGCTGGATATAGGCGTCCCCCAAAAAGCCAGATTTGCCATAATCGCCTCACTTGGCAGGCTGGTTGGCGATCGCAGAACGGTTTTAAACATGCATAGAGAACGCTGCTGCCCATTCTCTAGTAAGTCCCTTAGTCGCCTTTTACGATACCCACGGGAAGAAATGGGAAATTGTCTAACTTATTGAAATAAAATCAATCTGCCTGGTCGGCTTCCAGTCTAACCGGATGCTGCTGAATACCAGTATTTTACATGGAGCGACTGCCTATCTGACCTCCACAACCCAGTTACTGGGTAATACGATACTCCTTGGTAAGACTGGTTGTTAGACTTTCGGGCTTCTGGCGACCCTTTTGTCAAAGATCAACAAATGACAGGCTTAGCCACGAGCTCCTCCTAGCTTTTGTCTAGCTTACTGAAACAGACCTAACAAGATTAGTATTAGTAATATTAGTAGTAATTAGTTTTTAATAGGTTTATCTATGTATATCCTTATATTTAAATAAATATTTACTCTACAATTTTCGTTATTGCACCTACCACTGCTTGTCTCTGCATCACCCAAAGGTTGACTGGTAGAAAATGCATATGGCATTAAGTTCGCCTCTATATATTTGTGTGCTTAAAGTACTAAATATTTTTTTTTTTAAATGGAAAAATGTTATACTATTGACGAATTCCTTATTGATAAAATGTTAGTTATTTGATATTGATATTTATTTAATTTTTTGACAATCAACAACAATTTAAAATCATTATTTCCATTCATTATTTATACACAAAATTGTTAATGTTTTGCTTGTTTTTTTTTCTGTCTTAAGTTATGTTGTGTTTCATTGTAATTATTTTATTTTAATATGTTGATTATTCTTTTTTATAATAATTACTAGTTGTGTGAAAACGTGTACACCTTTAAGGTACATTTTTGAGGAACTAATTATTTGTTATTAAGATCTCATGTAAAATATTATATACAAAAAATCAAACTAATATATGAATTTTGATTTGGATTTTTTTTTTAAATAAAATTGAGTAAAGAATCATCGCGACTGTTAGACAGTCAGCTGAGTAAGAACTTCTAATATCCTCACAATGACGTACTTATGAACAGCAGGAAAAATTATTTGTGTAGCAGCAGCACTACCTCAATTTACCGTGGCAGCCATTTCATAGTTGTCGTTTCTTACGGACAATTTATTTTAACAATTCTTCTTCAATGGCCAAAGACAATTTAAGTTGATAGCCAATTTGCAAAACACTAATTTTAACTGACTTTACATTTAAATAAATATTTTAAAGGCCACTACACCACTATTTATGCCAAACGCTGTCCGCTTACATCTTAAACGTTCTATTTAAACCGCGATGCGTTAAGTCAAAGGGCAAGTGAGTGGCGACGAGCTGTCGATACTGATCTAGATAGTTCTACCGACCGTTCTCGTAAATGGAAATGGAATACAAGGATTCACAGACTGGTCTGGGATACGGGCCGTTATGCAATGAGTTAGTTACTATTTATTTTAACCTATGATTAGTAGACGAATAGTAACTGGCAATGGTGGTGCAACGTAATCGATGCTTGGTTCAGACGAATAATTAGTAATGTTCGTGGTGCTTGCATATAAATCAATCGTTGATCATGTAGTACCATATGTCTCTTCATAGGCTCTGAAGTCAACCAGGATATTCTAAATTATGGTACTGTTATCCTCATTATTACGATATTTTGAATGCAATAATAAGTCATTACGTCAGTACGTTTAGTACTAACCCATTATGATGCAATTTGACAGAAAGAGAACTCGGTTCCTGACTAAGGATTAAGAGCTCTTGAATAAATAGTTAAAGCACCAATTACTTACATTTTTTCACTTGGTTTGCTTTCATCTCGGAGACTTAGATCGTGTACGAAGTTGCATACAAATCAGCGGATGACGGCAGATCTAAGACGTACGACGAATATTCAAAAGATGATGTCTCTTCTTATGTAATTTGATGACGTCTTGTTGTCTCAAATTGAAATTCAAATTTTCTTAAGTTTTTTGCAATTGGCAGGTCAGTGTCAGGTTTTATCTTATACAAAATATGATTCGTGACTGTATTAGACATGTATTTACAAAATGACTATCATTATAATCATTAATACATCTTTCTAAGTTAAATTTCAGCAGTAACGCTGGCGACCACTACACCATCAAGGCTTAACAGATTCGAATTCTATTACTATCGAAATACAAGGTTTTGCTAAGGATATAAATTGGTTCAGTTATGTGTTACTTCAAGTTCAAACAACTTTGATTGACGACTTACCAAGAGCAGAGCAGGACATGGTTTCACTGCTAGCGGGCAGGCAGTTTCAGTCTACCGTTTGGTGCCGGACGTAAAGAATAGCACCATCCCATTTCTTCCCGTGGGTGTCATAAAAGGCGACTTAGGGATATACTAGAGAATGGGCAGCAACATTCTCTATGCATTTTAACAGCATACTGCGATCGCCAACCCGCCTGCCAAGCGTGGCGATTATGGCAAAACCCCTTTGGGAAAGGCCTATGTCCAGCAGTGGACGTCTTTCGGCTGAAATGATGTGCATCTTTAGAAGCCACACCAAACGTTTATTGTGACTGCAGATAAGCCATTCTGAATTACGTCTAAGCTCGGGTAGCATTTTTGTTAAACATAGCGCAATAGCAACGGAGCATAACGAAGCTATTTTGTAAAACAACTAATGGTTTTTTTTAACAGTCGATTCGGCAAACCATCTGCGACGTACATGTAATAATCTTTGCAATAAAAAAAGACAGACACATAAATTACAATGCGAGAAGAATTATTCTTAAAATAGATGTCTCGATTAACTCCACTACACGATTAAGACCATTAACTCCGTTTTCCTCACTAAATTTTCCTTAGCCAAATGACAATGACGATTAAGATTACCAAAGATATCATTCTTATATTCAAAGACCATAGGTACTGCATTACACAGGGTTATTTTTAAAACGTCAATAACCTCTTAAGCCTGATATCCCAAAAAAAAAAAGAAGCTGTTCCCTACATTTTAACGAATTATTCGAACATAAATGTAGGGAACAGCTGGTTTTTTTTTCACGATTTCAGTGTTGGTCCCATGGTAAAAGTTGTTCATAATGATGAGTACAATGACCCCTTAAGAGGTTGTTGACGTTTTAAAAATAACCCTGTATTTCTATCCACAAATCGTTCACTGTAGGACTATAGCCTAATATTACCATCCATTTTTAATTTGATAGACCTTACTTAGTAACCGCTGTTTAATATTCTAAACAGCTATCTGCTTATCCTTTTTAGGTATTATGAGGGCTGAATCTGCATTAATTATAATTTATTTTAATGCTTGTAAAGTAGATGGGAGAGGGTCCTTTATATATAAAAGGGTAATAATGGGTGACGCGTGTGAGTTTTGTGGTAAAACTAAGGGCCTTATCATACTAGCGGATTGCGAGCGTACTCAAAGCGGAGCGGGCGCGCAACGAATAGGTTACTGGCGCGCAAAGAACACGCCACGGCTGCGCAGCGAATTCGTTGCGGAGGCGCAACAATATCGCCGTGAATACTGTCTCGTACAAACACCAGCCCCGCCGCCCCGCCTCACTTTCTTCTTCCTCACATCCGCGACGTCCGCGCTGTGCAGCCGCGTCGTGTTCGCGACGCATTCGCTGCGCGCCCGCTCCGCCCCGCAGCCGCAAACCGCTAGTATGATACGGCTCTAAGGAGGCATGAATGATAAATGATTTTATTTCTGTAAGAAGGTTTGAAGATTCAGTTAGCAAGTCAATAATATTTAAAAAACCAGACAAGTGCGAGTTGAACTCGCATGGTGAGGGTTCCGTACTATGAATATGTTATCTACCATGTTTTTTATCCCAAGATAATTTATCCCAATAACAAACTTTACATTGTATGTAGTTGAAATACATGGCATCCAACTGCAAATGTAAGTACGCTCAATATTGAGAGATTTACCATGTTATTTGAACACCATAAACGTTGTGCCCGACAGGGTCCACAATGATCATCATTTCAGCCGAAAGACGTCCACTGCTGGACATAAGCATCCCCAAAGAGGGGGGATTTTCCATAATCGCCACGCTTGTCAAACGGGTTGGCGATCGCAGTATGGTTTTAAAATGCATAGAGAACGCTGCTGTCCATTCTCAAGTAAATCCCTTAGTCGCCTTTTACGACACCCACGGGAAGAAATGGGATGGTGACATTCTTTACGTCCAGAATGATATTGTCTTTGTAAAATCTACCACGTTAGTTCACATGTGGAAGCAATAAATATATTGAGTACTAGCTGTTGCCCGCGATTTCGTCTGCGATCCAGGATGAAACGTAACTTATGTCGTTCTCCAGGTCATGGTCGTTTTAGCGTGACAGCGTAACAAACAAACAAACTCTCTTTCGCATTTATAATATTAGTAAAACCGTTAGCGAAATAAGTACATTAGGTCGAGAGTTACTTTTAAACTGTCTATAGAAGCATGAGGAACAGGGTGTAAAGTTCACTCATCCTCTATAGAAAAGGGAGGATCCTCCAACCAGACGGGTGTTGTGTCGGGACGTTGTATATATGCTAGTCGCGCGGTAAACTCTGCTTGCGCGATGCAGGATTTTGCGTGACGTCAGTGTGATGCGTAGTTCGCATATTGTGGCGATTTTGATGCCACCACAGTTATAACCATAACATTACCTTCTACGTATATTTCTAACAAAAACCGGTAGATAACAACATTTTAATGAAAAACTATAGAAATTTTAATAAAGCCCTTGTTTAGCAATTTATTTTGACTCAATAAAACTGACAAATTGGTGAACTTACTGGAAAACATTAATTTCATCTGTCTTGTAAAAGCATTAAATAAAATGTATATATATTATACATCATGGTTATGCCTTAGCATCAATGAAATAAGGTTCAAATTCCAAAAACACTTTAAAATCAATAGCCAAGTCCCCTTTGACACCAAACAAAGTTAAATTTGCTGCTGAAAATTGATTTATCCGAAGTATTCTTCTACAAATTTTCTTTTCTCCAGTTGTATATGAAAGTATGTACAGAATACGCATGCGGACGTAGAATAAGTTACAATTTACGTAAACATTACGTCACTGGGAGTATCCATATATACGCAAGAGTCGACCTACGACATATGACCTTCTAGTGATGTAAATGTAATTTTCTTTCATCGATATTTCTGGTTGACGACACGCAATTTTACGTAACTTTTATTGTGCCTAATTGATGTCATTATTGGATGTAATTATAGCTTGATTAATAATGATGTGTGCAAGGCAATAAAAACTGGAGAGATAATGCTGTCGTAATGTTTTTATTGACTTCAGGCTAAAATTAAATAATAAAAACTGTATTGGCTATTTTCTTAGCGTATAAAGCTTCCATTCATTATTTAATCTACTTATGAAACCTAATGCAATTGAAGTGATGTCCCACTGTGGTTATCGGTAATTTCGTAATGTAACTGCTGTCGTTATACGTACCTATAACAGAGTCAGACAGATCCTCATAACTTATAGAATCATTAAAGCGCTCTTCATCTCTCCTACTTATTTAAAATGTCGCTGTGTTCGATAGGGTCCATAATTGAATAAAGTATCTAGCGTCGGTTAATTTAATTTCGCGGGCTACCTTAACGCTATAATTGCAATTACTTGATTTGATAGAACGAACGCAGTTTATGAAGTTTAACCAAGTTTTGTTTTAAAGTGATGTTCATAAGTCATAAAAAAAACACGAAATCACGTAAACGAGTTTTGTAAAAAAGAAAATATACATTATTTCATTACTTTGTTTTTTTTTTAATTTTATAATGTGACTTAACGATTTTAATGGAACCGACAGTCCCAAAATTGTAATTGTCAACTTTACGCTGTAGTAATAACTTCCAAATTTTGAACAGCTAGAAATAAGTGAGTTTTTGCATTATAAAGAGCTCCTCAAGACGATCTTCAAGGCGTTATAAAACTGTACTTGGTGATTTTTTTTTTCATTAGTGAGTTCTTGCAGTAAAACGACGCTATTTAGTATTATTTACCACCTGTATGTGTACATTATGGATTGCAATAATATATTTGAATTGAATTGAATTGAAACACTTAAACTATCGATACTTATGAAGTCATCGACATATAAAATTAAAGGAAATCCCAACACTACCACGCACTATTGCGTGAATAGATAGATTCGGTACCGCTTGCCCCATAGTGACACAATACCTACACTAGGCCGATGAGATTTTTATAACGAAACAAAGATAAAGATATTTTATTTTGCAAATATGGGTACAGTTTAGGGTGATATAGTGAATAGATTCAGCCATTATTTTACCAGTAGACATGCAAAAGTTACAAAATTTTAAACTAATCCACTAAACGAATGTACTAAACTTTAACAAACAGAACAAAAAATAACACAAAATCAAACATACCTAATTCTTATTTTAAACATTATAAACAGTCAAAAATATCGTTTAGTCGTATAATGCCTAATTCGCAAAATGGCACCCGATTCTCTAAAGGGCCAATTCGCGAATGGACTAGTTCTCAAAAGGACTAATTTCCCTCAAGAATTCTGTTACGCTATAATATGCTTTGACTGCTTCGAAACCTTTTTTAAAAGATAGCGGCAATTCTTTCTAATGTTTTTAAAGTATTTTATCATATTATATGACCGGAGCCATGCAATAAACACTTGAGCATTAGTGCTGTCTTAGCGGACTGATGATACAGTAAGGTATTGTCCCGTCTATTACGTGCAACCACATCGGCAAAACCATTTCAAACTATTTGGGTTCAACTTAACATACAAAGCTACATCTAATATGTATAAACATGGCAGTGTCGGTCACCAATCACATAGCTACTAGACACATTACTCCATAGAATACTTTTAACACTAAAGCTGCGGTCCTACGACACTCTTTCTCACAGGCCAGATCACGGCAAGCCAGGCCAACAGGCCATGCGAACCATCCATCCGATGAAACCACCGGTGGCTTGTCATCGTCCGTCCGATGCGTCAGGAGTTGGCAAGTGCAAAGGCGCTGCCGCGGCGCGGTTATGGCGGCCTGTACGGATGCGTTTCTTCTGCTTTATTGTTGCTTAGTTTATCAAATGTTGACCACTGAATAACACAGCGTCTGCACACGCAGCCATGCGCTTCGTATCACTTGACATGTTGGAATAGCGGCCAACAGGCCGCACCAGGCCGACACATGCCGTGGGAATGCTCGGCACGGGCCTCGACAGGCGTGGCAACGTCTGGCACGGCCTGTCAGATAACAGGCCGTGGGACCACAGCTTGGTGTACCTATTCAAATTGGTAAAGACGAAAATAGAATTAATTTTGTTTGAACATTTTATTGTAAGGCGATTAAATTTTTACGTCAGTATTTCTCAATTAATTAAAATTATGTAGTTCCGGTACAGATGGTTTAATTTAGATAAAATGAGCCCGGGAATGTTGTGAACCTTGAACTTTTCTCATTTCTGCGACTTACATTATTCTGAAAATCCTAAGATTCCTCTTACGTATCTTTCTCTATATTTTCCTGCCGTAAGGAAATCTTATACATTGCGACCCAAACATGTTATCTGTGAATTCTGCAAATGTTTTACGGGACAAAGACCTCGATTTTTTTGTTGATTTACGCTCGTTTGACCCTTTTTCACCCGGAACAAACTTATTGGCACCAAGCGCGTCCTACCATTTTTTTAAACCCATTAGTAATATTACTTTAGCCCTTGTCCTTAAGTGCCAGCGCAAACTGTGCATCTTGTCGCTGCGTCTAGTAATTAGTTGCTGCAACAAGACACAGAGTTGTCGTTGCATCTGCGTCTTGTCGTTGCGACTACGCACAGAGCTGTCCTTTGCATCTGCGTCTGGTCACTGCGACTACACACAGAGCAGTCGTTTGCATCTGCGTCTTGTCACTGCGACTACACGCAGAGCAGTAGTGTGCATCTGCGTCTTGTTCGTGCGACTACAGGCAGAGTAGTAGTATGCATCTGCGTCTTATCCGTGCGACTACACGCAGAGCTGTCGTTTGCTTCTGTGATTAATCGTTTCGACACACGTTGTGCAGAAAGCAATAATTTTCTTTGGTATTCGAGAGAGCCGGTCGTGTTGACTTGTCGCAGGTGACTGTCGTCGCGAACACCGTACATCTAGTCGCTGCGACAAGTAGCGAGAGTGTGCGACTCCCTTAGCGTGCTGTTGCGACTCTGTAACTCGACGCCAAGTGTGCGCAGTTTTGAACAAACAAACTATAAGAAAAATTGTCGCCCGCAGTCCGTTGCTGCGTCTTGTCGCATAATGTGCGCCGTGTCTTACTGTTGGTGGCATATTTTAAATACCTTGAAAACAACTCTACACGACCTTTAAAAAATAAACATTTTTAAAACAAGCGAAAAGAATCAAATTATTAAATAAAACCTTTTTGTCTGCAGAAATAATGAAATTCCGGTGCGAGGCCAGATGGAAGAGAGCCCATTGTACACACAAAAGGAATTTGAGGTAAAATTATGTATATTTTATAATACAATAAAAGGTATACTTGAAAAAGAAACATGGTTTTTGAAAGAGATGAAATTCGTATTGACGTGGCCATAGATTTAGAGTAGGCTAGATACCGCATGTTCATTAGATAGTATGAAAATTGATTGTTTTTAGGGTTCCGTACCAAAATGGTAAAAAGGAACCCTTATGGTAAAACTAAGTCTGCCTGTCTGTCTGTCACACCTGGATATCTCGAGAACTACTAATGCTGTCAACTTGAAATTTAGAATAGTTTTAGATGAAGTTAGCCCAAATTAAAATTTGAAATGGGGCTACTAGGGCATGTGGGGTATCATATGAAAGAACGCTATTTGCACATTGTCAATATTTTTTTTTTTTTTAGGCAGCATCGTTTCCGGCTTTCGATGAAAAATATTTATACAGTTTTTCAGAAATCATCAACATGATATATACGTACGGAACCCTCGGTGCGCGAGTCCGACTCGCTCTTGAACGGTTTTTTTATTCTTGAAGTAATACTTCTTTACGCACGCTTGACTTGGGGAGTAAGCTGGTGAATGCGTGGCGAGAGCGTTACGGAAGCGAACGAACGGAAGTTGAGAGGGAGATATAATAGTTAATGAAGATAGAAAGAGAGAGAGTTACGTTTCGTATATTACTGTAGGGGCAAGATAGAGAGCTGCGAGCACACATTTTCTTTCTCCCTTTCTCTCATAGCCAGTTGCGTTTCGTATATCTATGACACAGTGCAGGCCTATTATTGTAAGTAAGTAAGTATAATTAGTATATTTGTAAGTTTTCCTTCAGTCGTGTGGTCTAAAGCACATTCGTTTTTTTTTTATTACTCAGTGTGATTTGACTACATTCCGGCCGTTGAGAATATGCGTTCTTGTCACCGGTCAGTTTCATACTAACGAATGTGTGTTTTGCGAATTTGATCCTTATTTCAACTAGAAAATGTCTAACTGACAAGTGTAAGGAACGCATTCTCTCGACGGCTGGACTGTAACAACTTAAATTGTCCACATAATCAAATGACAACTGTCATTCATTGACAGTTGTATGAAATGTCTTTAACATGGCAAATTGACGTACCTAGTGTCAATTTGATAAACCATTGATCTCCCTCGTGCATATGTAGAAGTTCATTGTAGGAAATGGTATTACAAGGATATTTTGGCACTTGGAGCTGTTCGTAAACATTTGTGAAATTGTATTAAAAATACAAGATGGCGGCGTAGCAGGTTCCGATTTTGGCGCCAAAATAACCTTGTACCGTTGTTATTTAACCATTTCTTACTGACACATGAAATCTGCCTGCCTTTTCCCAACATATTGGAGTTGGCTGCCAGTCTAACCAGATGCAGTTGAATACCAGTATTTTTCATGGAGCTACCGCCTATCTAACCTCCACAACCCAGGAACTGGGCAATACGATAACCCCTTGGTAAGATCGACCCCTAACGACTGTCAAAGATCCACGAATCGGGATCGGGATCGTTGGTCCCGTTTTTGACTACATTAATTAATGTTTGCATGCCTAATCTAAGGTAGATTGTACAAGGATCACAACCGTTTTTTTAATAACTTATGTCATGTACCTACAATCTGTGCAAATAAATAAACTTTACTTTACTTTACTTGACTTCACGAATGACAGCCGGGACCAACGGCTAAACGTGCTGTCCGAGGCACGGAGGAGTGTCGGTACCTATGTAAAGATGGTCAACCATCCACGGACCAACCCGGCAAGTTTAGCTTAACCTAATGGGTCAACCCGTGTGACTTTTATTACTTAGCCACGAGCTCCTCTTTCTTACACATGAATCATTTACACCTATTATTGCTACAGGTTGAAGAAGAAGGAGGTGATGAATGGGAGGTGAGCAGATCCCGGGTGCACCTGGGTTCCCTCATAGGTAGTGGAGCATTTGGAAGGGTGCATGCTGCGCAACTCGACATGCCAGGGGGGGAGACTGCAACAGTTGCTGCTAAGATGCTGACAGGTAAACTTGACAATAGCTACTACTATTTAAGATAAGATAAGATAAGATAAGATAATTTTTATTTGTTCAAATATGAGTAAAAAAAAAAAAAATTTTTTACACGAGAAAAAAAAAATCAGCATGCAAGTTGTTAAAAGTATTTTATACAGGTCGTCATGCTTGCCTTATACAATGGCATACAAATAGGTAGGTAGGTATAAGCAAATTTTTTTAACTTATTGAAATAAGACATCTTTTACACAAGCTAAGAAAATTATTTAAATAATACAACTACATTTCAATTATCCAAATTAAAATATAACACTCACAGTTAACATAGAAAAAAAAATTAATTAGTCAAAACAAATAGGTCAGAATTATAAAACATTCAAAATATTTTTCAAATTAAAAATCATTTAGGGTATAATAAGCTGTTTCTGCAAATTTTTTTTTTACTTTCACTTTAAACTGCACGTCACTTAAAAGCTTCCAACTTCTTTTGCTTCTTTCTTTCTTCTTTAGGTGGCTCCGCAGTGGTAACTCGCAAAATTCAAAATTTTCTTACGTTTTTTGCAAGTTGCAGGTAAGTGTCAGGTCGTATCTGGATCAACATTATGATTCGTGACCAGAACAAATAAATGTATTTACAGAATTATAATTTAAAAAAAAAATTAAAAAAATATATATATACAATATTATTTATTATTTTTATTATTTAATTATATATTATTATATATTTATTATTTGGTAAATTTTTTATTAAATTTAAACATTTATATCTGTAACTTGTATGGTGTACATAATAAGTATTCTATTATATTCTATTTATGTAAGATTTGTCCCGTTAGAAGTAACAATTTTTCCAAAACAAAGGTGGAAAAATGGAAAGTCCTCATGGATGTCCTCCGCCCTGGGGCGGGTGGAGGGGTCTGTCAGACTTTTACTGACTAAATACCACCCCCGGTGTTCCCTTCCTAGTGTTGCCCCGGGAATCATGGGATCTTGTGCGACTTTGTTTGATCCCCCCGCGATGTCTAAGAGGGGCGCGCGTGGAACACTACGCGCCGCTACCTCGGGTCCTGCTGTGTAGGGGGTGATGGACGTCCCCGAGTCCGTCACCCCTGGACCCATTTAGAGGGAGGGGGAATAGAGCCCGCTACGGGCCGGGCCCAGAATAGTCCACAATTTTTCGATAATTTATAATTTCGCTAGCTAAATTATAATAAACTAACCGTGCTCAGAATCTTACGGTGACATAAAATATGCAATACAGCAGATGAGACATTACAGCTTTTTTCTTTGGGATTGCACTGAAGATGTTTAACAAGTTAATTACTTGTTAAACGTCTTTCTATTTCAATTGGTATTTCTTAAACAACTCGTTACTGGTCAAAAGAACCGGGCGTTGTTAGTAATTCTCTCTTTCAACAGACAATGAAATACGACGTGATTTGTGTGTAGATTTGGTGTTTACCGTAAATATTTAGGGAATATAATGAACAAATACTTAAAATTACACATTAAATATAAATACTACCATTTAAAATAATATTTTCTCAAACATGCTTGGAAATTCGAGCATTATTTAGACAACCTTCTTCGGGATAAATCGAAATTGCTGTACTACCCAAATACATGCGAGCAGCGGCCACCAAAAGTTGTAAGAACATCCATAAGTGTCGTGGTTTAGTTTAATTACATAGTAAACTCTTAACTATCGTGTAATTTTAAAATGGAACGATCTTTTACTCCGAAACATGGCAACCAAGGAGGTAACTTTAACAAAAGTTTTATTTAAATTTCGAACTCGCTTGCAAATAGAAAGCTGTTTATTGAAAAAAATAAACAAATGAACACATTGGCGCGTGAAAAATTATTGTTGTTCGTCATTGAATCCGGAATTTTAAAAAAATACTTTGTTTGAATTTCCGCGCATTATTTGAGAAAAACACTATACCAGCCTTGGCCGCAACCAGTCATTGATGGACTCACGTATAAGTGCCTCGGCTTCGCCTCGGCTCACATTTTCACGTTCGTCCATCAATGCCCCTGTTGCAGGCCGCTGCAGTAATGTACTATTGTAAATTTGTAACACCTTTTAGAACTGTGAGAGATTTTTCTGCTGCCACTCCTTTATCAACAGAAAAATTTGGAGTTTCGTGAATAACATAAAGGACGTTGCGTCAGCTTTAATTCGTGAGCTCGATAGTGATGTGCCATTGTTTTTAGTGGTAATGAGTTAATGTCATTAGTTTACAGGTTACAGGGTTGTCGTTGGTCCTGGTCGCAACCGCTAAGCAGAAGGTCTTGGTTCCGATACCCAAGTCGGCAAAGCGTTATTGAGTTTTTCCATCAGGATTTTTTTAGTGACAGCCCGTAGTATTTGTGCCCGATTGTTGGCAATATAGGCACGCCCCATATTACATTGGACTTGCTAAAATACACCTCTGCCTAACCCTTTGAACAACGCCTACCCATGCAAATATGACAACATCTACCATTCATATGTCCATACAATCTTAGCTTACTAAAACACATAAAAGGAAAAGCTTACATACATAATTATTTTAAATTAAAGTCGCTTCTCGTGTCTGTCTGTATGACCGCGTTGTTCTTCTAAACTACGCAACGAATTTTGATGAGGTTTTTACCATCGCTTAGAGAATTTATTCCAGAAGGTTTAATGTGTATTAATACATTAATCTATATAAATAAAAATGAATGGTTAAGAGCCTATACTACCTCAAATGTCTTGGCATGATCCTCCGTTATGTCAAAAACTCTGCAGCATTAATTTTGAAATAAATATTATGGTCAAGTTGAGAATTAATGTTAAGTACTATGTTAACGAAAACACGATTCCATAAAATTTTCTACATAGAAAAAAAATCCTAAGTTACCTTCAAACCGAACAATAAACTGCTGGTATTCAATAAATACTTCAAATTAGATAATGAAACTTTGCATATTAACTGAACTAACTGTAAAGCAGATCTCATGTTATTTTTTTTTTATTAACGTATCATTATTTTCACCGTAAAAAGAAATAAACTAAAATATCGGTGCCTTGGAGTCTTCTCCCTGCCACCCTGTCTCGCTTGCTCGCGTGACCGCCAGCTACTGGTGCGAGCGAGATAAAGAGTGAGGTGGCGCTGTGGTAGTATAGACCCTTAAATGTGTTGTTAAGCGCAGAACTTGAGAACGGCTGAATCGATTTGGCTAATTCTTTTTTTTTATGTAGGTACTTAATAGTCCAAAATAGGTTCTTATGAAAAAAAAACGAATACGTCGAAAATTTGGATAGCCGCGGGCAACGTCGCGGGGCGTCAGCTAGTATTATAATAAACAAATCTCAATATTTTGTCAAGTCGTAAAAACCTTGCGAGGCAGGGGCGGGGCACTAGTTTAGAAATAAATCGTAAAACCGTGTAATGTGAATGTCTCGACCACAGCAGTAAGTGGCGCCATCTGTCGTATATAAGGCGTACTAGCGACCGGCCATACTTGTTAACATGGCGAGGTGTGTCAAGCGCTCTCTGTATAAAACATCAATGTGTTTACTTTGTAAATACTGCGTAGTTTCGTATCAATTGAAATTGTGAAATACTTCTACAATACTCGTAGAAGTAAGTACGGGTAACCACACGTCAGTAGTTCAGTAGGCACACTGGAACTAAATAGAAAGAAAGAAAAATAGATTTATTCGTCACAGAAACACGTGCATACAAAATGTATGATAATTCAAATAGAAAACATAAAACAATAAGTATTATTGAAATAGGTAAATGAATAATAGGTGTGTTGAATGAAATAAGAACACATTTATATAAATGAATAGAGACTTTGTATTATATTTATTAAATTATTCTTACAAATATTGATTATTATTTTCGCAATTAAAGGAAATAAAATTTAGTTATTCCTAAAAAGAACTCAAAGTACGATAGAGAAATAGCAATTTTATTATTGGGTACCTAATCGACCAGGAATTTTAATCATTTCGTCATATCGTATGACCTTTGAGTATTTATCGTATGACTGACGCCTGACTACCTACAGACGTTCATCATGCTGCGTCACCACCATACCTACGACAACATCACAAGTTGATAAATATCATTTCATACCTGCCTAAACAAGCGGCGGCGGCGGCGCGGCGGGGATAATTATGACAAAATCAAACAAACAGGATACATTTTTAGTGTAATGATCTCACCTAAAGGCCCAAAAGTACCTAGATATAAATGCAATAAGCTTATTGCCTACCTATTGTGTATAAAAAATCTCACCTTTCAATATCCTTCGGTAGTATGTGAAACGTCAAGCTTCGATCACTGTCATTATTTAAACAACCAAACGCTTTATAATATTTTTTTGGTTTTATTTTTGTAACGTGAGAACTCGGAAGCGCGAGAATAAAGTACCTACTCGTCCTAACGCGTGCGAACTAGCAGCGCGGCGCGCGGCAACCCACTGATTGACCGGTCCGGACCGGCCACCGCACGTACTTGTAGTTTTATACCTAAACTGCGGAGTGAGCCAGGCCTGCTTTCGTGAAAAGTGGTACAAAGCTTTCGCTTCACGTACTAAGGCGGAGATTTTTGAACATGGTCAAGAATGTGTTTTTTTAAAGCAGGGTATCTCTTAAACCGTAAATAATTTTTAAACACATTTGCTCAAAATATGCATTTACGAAGCCTGTATACATTGTTCGAAAGTTAAAAATTACGCACCATACAACGGGCGGTAAAATAGGTACTTTCACCTAAGTACATGGTTTACCGCCTCTTCGTTTTATAGCGCCGTGCGTATCCTTTACGGTTTTTTATTAGTTACTATAAAAATTATATAAGAATTCCACCAAGGAGTTTCAAATTACGAGAATAAATAAGCTGGATGATCGAACCTCTTTGGAAGCGCTTCTGCTCTATACGTTTATCTGAAAAATGAGACGAAAGATGTAATACTAATTTTCACCATGTGCACGTGGCGCCATTTGCAAATTCGCACCATTTTCTTATTAAAAATGTCAAAGATTGTTGCGACTTTCCGACTGGTATTTACAAAATAATAATATTAGTTCAAGCGAGTCAAGCGAGGAATCCGATAATAATATGGAATCTACTGCACCTGATATCTTGAATGAGCCGCCAAAATCGTGAGTGCTATTTAGTGATTTACAATAATTTTATATCATGGAAGATTCGAAGAAATACTCAATCATTCTCTTAAAAAGTTTTGATGGCTTATTTTATTACCTATTGTACTGTTTTCTCGCAAATGTGTTGAAAAACGTTGTATGACACACGCGTGGAAATTGGTATTTACAAACTCGTGACTATGGTAAGCCCGAGACGAAGTCTAGGGCTTACCATAGTCACGAGTTTGTCTTCTGTCTGTCATTCGTCTACTCGTTTGTAAAAACCAACTTACCGCACTAATATCATAAATATCTATTTCCAAAACAAAAACAGTATGATATTTTAAGTCTTTTGTGCATCCGGTGATGCAACTCAAAACATAATTCAACATAATTATTTTAATACATCAAAAAATCTTCAAAGACAACTCTGAATTATTTTTACAATTATAATTAAAAGTATACCATAATATTGGAAATGCCAAACTGCATCCGGTGATGGATAAATTTTTATCAATATCTAATTTTATACGATTTTATTTGCATTTTTACGCCATACGTTGTGTCATTGCGCATCTCTTTATTTTGTATACAATCTGACAGTGACAGCGGTTTACCTGTTGTCGGGGCCTTAATATAATGATTACACAGACACGTCTAGGAAATGAAAGTCGGCAATCTGTATAATATTCATGGATGCACTCTTGAACTGCTTGTTTCGAGTAATTTCTTAGATAATATTATGGAAGCGTGTAATTTGACTCAAATTGCTTGTAAGGGATCTTCTGATCTTTTAAAGTTCCTGTGTTTGCGGAAACCAGAGTTAAGAAAGACTAAAGCTTCTACCCGCGACTTCGAGTGGGATGAGTTCCGTGTGGTGCCGGACGTAAAGAATAGCACCATCCTATTTCTTCCCGTGAGTGTCGTAAAAGGCGACTAACGGACTTACTAGAGAATGGGCAGCAGCGTTCTCTATGCATTTTAACACTACACTGCGATGCCAACCCGCCTTCCAAGCGTGGCGATTATGGCAAACACTCGCATCACATGCCTTGCGTTTAATTTTGACGGGACGATAATTTTAATATTCTTGATCGATCGAAGCCTGTAATGATCCATTTTTAGGGTTCCGTACCTCAAAAGGAAAAACGGAACCCTTACGTAAAGCTACCCCTTGGTGCTCTAAAAAAACCAAGCTTCTAAATAAACGCAATAAAAAAATACGGCCTTTTATGCGACATATTTTGATACTCGCAAATAAATCAAAACCTTAAACCATTACACAAGAAGAGGAAAAAGTTCGAAAATCATTAATTTGTAGTTTCATCACATAAAAAAAATTGCCTTAAAAACATACGTTTGCAGTTGGAATTTGTTTGAACTACAATGATAAGTTTATTTTTGGGATAAGTTCTTCCCAACTACGGAACCCTTCATTGTGCGTAGTCCGACACGCACTTGGCCGGTTTATTAGAATTGGATTGAAATATCCATCTAGGTTAATATATTAATCCTAGATGTATATTTCAATCCGATTTTTCCTTGAAGCTTGCCAATATCCAATTCGTGTATCAGGAAAAGTCATCAAACGTGAGCCTAACATCAAAGATATAAAAAAACCGACGAACTGTTTTAAACGCATAAATAATTAAAGGTTTGGTCTTAATGCTCAGTTTTGAATTAGGCACAAGTACTTGGTTCCGCGCACTTAAGCTCATTACAAACATGTAGGCTTCTCCGTTTTTCCGTCGTTTACCACGTTGATCTCTCAATTGTGATAAAATTAATTAGTTATGTAAATAGTCTCTAGGATATTACATAATACTCACAGAGAACAAAATAAATCTTTCAACTGAAATTAATTTGTTTGAACAAACCAAAACTGATTTACTTTAAACATTATCGGCACTGGTCTATTTCACGGGCAGCAACCGTGAAATAGACCAGTGCCGATAATTTTTGAGGAAAAAAAAATCTTAGCAGATTCTTAAATTTTTTTAAGGTTAAGTATGTCAAAAAATAGTTCGAGTAAAAGTTGTAGATTTTTTTAAGTTCCTACAACTTTTACTTTTTTCTATAGGAGCTCGACTTCCCAGAAATCGTGAAAAACCGCGTTTCACCCCTAAAAACACACATTTTCGCACTCCACCGTTCCGGTCATCTGTTGCGGTCCAATCGATTTTACCCCGTTTATATTTAATTTATTCTAAATTTTCCCGCCATCCATAATATTAATATTTTTTTTTTCCTTTACTGGTAAGAATTTCTCAGATTATTTAACTCTCAAAACCGCTTTCGCACCGGTCTATACAACATGTCCCAGAATTAACGCACAACCTCTTAAGGGGTCATTGTACTCATCATTATGAACAACTTTTACTACCTATAGGGAACAACCTGAAATAGCGAAAAAAAAATCAGCTGTTCCCTACATTTTGACGAGTTATTCGAACATAAATGTAGGGAACAGCTGATTTTTTTTCGCGAATTCAGGGTTGGTTCCATAGTAAAAGTTGATCATAGTAATGAGTACAATTACCCCTTAAGAGGTTGTGCGTTAATTCTGGGACATGTTGTATATGCGTAAAACAGTTTCAATCACAATGGGAGAGTTTTAAAGGATATTGCTAATCCACTGCTTCATAGGTTAGAAAAATTCGTCTGCTCAACAACGTAAATAACGTACGTAATGCACGTGGGTGAACTGTCAAAATTCGTCTGCTCAACAACGTAAATAACGTACGTAATGCACGTGGGTGAACTGTCAAAATTCGCCTGCTCAACAACGTAAATAACGTACGTAATGCACATGGGTGAACTGCCAAAATTCGTCTGCTTAACAACGTAAATAACGTACGTAATGCACGTGGGCGAACTGTCAAAATTCGTCTGTTCAACAACGTAAATAACGTACGTAATGCACGTGGGTGAACTGTCAAAATTCGTCTACTCAACAACGTAAACAACGTACGTAATGCACGTGGGCGAACTGTCAAAATTCGTCTGCTCAACAACCTAAATAACGCACGGAATGCACGTGGGTGAACTGTCAAAATTAAACCCTTTCCGCCATATTACAAAACAAGATTTATATTTTGACATGGCTTAAACCATGGAGCCAGTTTTTGTAATAAGAACGTAACAGTGATTGAAATACCGTTCTTTATACAAAACTGAAAACTTAGTTCGGTACTAAGTTGTCAGTTTTGTGTTTCAGAACTTTACCATAGTCGAAATAAAGTTCGAAATTCAATAATGGCTCCATGTTTTAAACCTGGGTCTGAAGATAAACCTTGTTTTGTAATAAGAGGGTTTGCGATCAATTGTCAATTTATGTGTGTTACGCAATTACCCCGCTGAATCTACCAACATAAACCGGCCAAGTGCGTATCGGAGCACGCACAATGAAGGGTTCCGTAGTTGGGATGAATTTATTCCAAAAACAAAAGTTAACATTGTAGTTGAAAAACCCTCTCCTTGTCCTCTCCGATATCCTCTCCTTTAGATCGTTTACGTCACGGTCAATTCTCCAACTGCAAATCTAAGTTGGTCGACTATTACTCGTTAACTTTTAAACCTACTTAGCTATGATAGTTTTCCTTTCAATTTCGTTGTATATACTACTACCATGATATTTTTCACATATCCTCAGGCTTAATTTTACGCAAACGGACCTCCGAATCGAAAAATGATCTTCAAAGACCCGCAATATTTTTGAACTGCCTATCCAACGATATCACACATCATGGGATAGACTAGAAAAAAATTATCATCCCCGTTTTACGTGTAAGGGAAGCGCCTAAAAACATTTTATTCATGATTTTATTTTACGAATTTGTCGGCGTGATTAAGGGCCTGTGCACACGTTTCTAAAACGCTTTTATCCTACAGAATAGACTGACTTGCGTATCACGTCTGTATCGCTATGAACGCGCGTCAACGGCGCGTTTAAAAAATGTGGAGTGCACAGGCCCAAATATGTACACCCATGCCAAATTTACAGCGTTTTAGTACCTACTAAGAGTCTCTGAGCTTAGCCGAGGACAGACAGACAGACAGATGGACATGGCGAAACTGTAAGGGTTCCTTGTTGACTACGGAACCCTTAAAACGTTGACCCATAAAGGCACGTACAGACTGGTGCGATTTCGCGGGCGCGACAGACAGCACAAAAAGAAAAAAACAATTGAGCAATTGTGTTGTGAAATTGTGCTACTAAAGTCGCGTAACGCCCGCGATATCGCGCCCGTCTTCTCAAGCCTTAAGATATCTAGGAGCAGTGGTGGCCCAGTGTTAACGGCCGTGACTTAAGGGGACAATAACCGACTTTTAATGATTTTATACTTAAGATCACGTCTAAACGAGTACCTAGTATTCATGATTTGAAAAAAAAAATATGTTAAATTAGAGCATTTTTTCAATAACTTAATATGTGAATATTTTAGATTATGTTTATATTACATAGTGAAATTAATTTAAGTTATGTCTTAAAAAACTGAGAATGGCGCCATATCTACGAAGCGTATTTTTCTGAAACCTTCACCAATTTAAAGATAAATTAATTATTGTTCTTTTAGTATACGCGTTTTATTAAAATACCTTTTGTTTTGTGTATAATAAATTAATAATGCGTCAAATTGGGGACAGCGCTCCTTGATGGGCGAGTCCTATCACTGGCTGAACGTACGACGCGTTGCGTGAGCTCAGTACAGAAAACGCAAGCTAACCACTGAAGGCTACTGGCATGTATATGCGTCTTAAGAGTTGTAGGTCGTAGGTACGAACACAGACAAGCGCTTTACTTTATGTAAATGATTTCATCACCACTGATTTTAAAAACGGTAAAGGAAAACATCGTAAGGAAACCGGCATGTCCTAGAACCAAAAAATCATAGACATGTTATATCTATACCAACCCGCATTGGACCCGCGGGGTGCATTACGGCGTAGTCCCTTTCACCGAGAGGAGGCCAGTGTCCCCGCAGTTCCCAATATTATAGATTGATTATGCATAAGGTATCCTAACATCCCTCTCAAATTGAACATTTTTGCTTTGTATTATTTGAAAAGTGAGATTATCTAACTGTTTTCTCTCAAAACGGCTTATTATTATTATAGTAAACAGAGAACGAGGAAGCTGTCCCACCGTAACACAATTTATAACTAGTACGGGGGTCAGGGTGAATCGGTTTGGTAACAACCATGAATTTATTATTGTGCACTGAGGAACGGAAATTAGATATTTAATCTTTTAGATTCTTAAAAATAAGTTCCTTTGTATTTGTTGTTTGATTGTTATTCTTTTGGTAAAAATAAAGATTATGATGATTATGATTCTCTTCCACAGAAAACGTATCAGAAGAAGAAGTTCAAGACTTCCTCCGTGAGATCGTGATGCTCAAACACGTCGGCTCACACAAACACGTAATCCGATTGGTAGCGTGTTGTACAAGACGGGCCCCGCTTATCGCCCTGTTGGAACATGCTCCAAGAGGGGACCTGCTGTCACTCCTGCGGGCAGCGAGGGGGAGGCGGAAGGATAGTCAGGTCTCCAATGTTACTAAGAGGGTTGACAGCTCGCAGGGAAAGCCGTCTGAGGCATACTGTAAGTTTTAATCATTACCCTTCCTTTATGCCTATGATCTCTTCTCTGTCTCCTGCTTGATATTTATGTAAAACGTAGAATCAATAGTTTTAATGGTTCCAATACAGTTGAATGCTTTTTCTCTAAAACACAAAGAAAAGTTGGTAAGAAAAACCAGTCAAGTGCGAATCGGTTCCGTACCATTATCTATAAAAACGGCAAAAAAATCATGTCTGTTTTAGTATTTGTTGTTAAAGCAGCAACAGAAGTATATCATTTGTGAAAATTTCAACTGTCTAACATCACGGTTCATGAGATTACAGCCTGGTGACAGACGGACGAACAGCGGAGTCTTAGTAATAGGGTCCCGTTTTACCTTTTGGGTACGGAACCCTAAAAATTACAGTGTTTAGATTTTTTTTTAAGTGCATCCCTTCTTTTGGTTGCTTTTGTTCCAATAATTGACAATTTAAACCGAACCACAGTTATACCAAAAACAACTAAACAACTTAACTAAATTTCACACAGCTATAGGCTAACAACGAATAAAAGCTCATTCAATTTTACCCAATTTTTTTGTTAACCACCTACAGCCAAAATAATTAATATCATTTTCTATTCTATTTAAAACGCCTGTTAATTTTCTGTAAGCAATATTTATTCTTGAATCCTTTCAATCAAAATATTTTGTCAGGAGCTTATATTCAAACAGACTTACTGAAAATGTGGGTGTATACCTATATTTTCGTATAAAAGAAGAAAGATCAAAATTAACCCACGTCCTATAACAATCTAAAAAAATTGCTATGAAAATTCGTTTAGGTGCAGTGATACGTGTATGTATGTACAAGAATATAGCTACAACATTGAGATACTTAGCTATCTTGCATAAGCATAAGCATAATCAGCCTATAATGTTCCCACTGCTGGGACACAGGCCTCCTCTTTTTCGAGAGGGCGTGGGCAATAATCTACCACGCTCGCCCAGTGCGGGTTGGTAGATGTCACATGTCTTCGAATTCTTGGTTCTAGGACATGCCGGTTTCCTCACGATGTTTTCCTTCACCGTTTTGAGAGCAGTGGTGATGAAATTATTTACACAAAGTAAAGCGCCTGGCTGGGTTCGAACTCACGACCATCAACTCGTAAGCCGGGGGCCGTTACCACTGGGCCACCACTGCTCTCAGCTATCTTGCTTTGAATTCAATTATGGAGTTCCATCATCGAACAAATAACATTTTTTCTCACTCGTTCGACCACCGAACATCGAACTAATGAGAATTAAAACTTGATTGTTCGATCTTCGGTATTATTACTTAAATAGAATAGACTAGACTAAGATAGAGTAGGGTAGACTATGGTAAATTCCTACTCTGATGATCATGAGGATGATTACTGTTGATGATTCTTTTAAACATCTGACAATCATGAAGCATAGGTTCCTCTTAGAAATACTTTCTACTGTCAGTTGAGCTTTGGCAGAATCATAATATGATCTGCGTACAATTCATACAACCCGCAATTCATCTGTTCGATAGCTGCTATTTGACATTAGACTTCATTATGACCAATTCCTATTTTGTGGACCGTTTTACGAAACTCCATACAAAACTGTCAAACAAATGAATTGCGGGATATGAATTATACGCAGATCATATTAAGATTTTGCCAAAGCGTCCATTTTAAGCCCCCTGACTTGGGTTCCGTCGTATTTTTCGTGTGACCACTGTAAATCAGCGCAGAGCTGTGGGTCCCCCATAGCACAGCATCATGCTGAGTGCAAGCCTTCTTGTCACAGTCATGACGTGCAGCTTCCGACTATTTGTTTTTTTGTGCTCCTGATTATGTAGATCTGTTTTGTGTAATGTTTACCTTTGAGATTATTACATAATATTATGTTTTCGTATGCACGTTTTTCTGTGACAAATAAAATAACGTCCCGGAACGAATTTTCATAGCATTTTTTTTGTATGTTAGAGTATTTAGACTGTAACGATGGCGTTAAGAAGTATGACATCTTTTTTTACTCATTTTTATCTTTTTGTAAGATACTTCTCTCTGCTGTAAGACGTGGGTTAAACTTTGTACGGACCGTTTAAGGCTTCTACAGACCGGCGCGACACACGATGCGACACAAAGGCCCCGCGCGTCGCGCGACGAGCGGTGCCTTTGTGTCGCGTCGCGAGTCGCGCCTGTATGTAGAAGCCTTTATTCAGCACACACATTTTTAATTCTAATTTAAAAAAATCAAGTCTTCAAGTCATCTGGTAGCTAGTGGTCATAATCGTGACTACTGTGTGGGGATCCTGAGTTCAATTCCCAGGTCGGACAAAGTGTTATTGGGTTTTTCAAATGGAATCTCTCAGGAGCACCCGGAGACAACAAGTCACAATTGGCTCGCCTCCTATTAAATTACACAAATAAAAATTTACACGTAACTAGCATAATATGGGTGAGCTACGTGTAGTTGCATCTCTGCCTACCCAAGACAATATATATATATACTTTTTTTTTGTTTTAAAACGTTGCCCCACACTAGGAGTTTCTCCTGTATCGTGGGTTCGTTTACAAACATTTAAACTCACATACACAAACAGCCAGACCCGGAACAACTACTTGTAGGTCATACAAATATTTGTTCCGTACGGGAATCGAACCCTCGACACCCAGCGCAGCAGTCAATCGCTTAACCACTGCGCCAACCGTGCCGTCAATAATACAAGCTTTTTATTTTTTACAGCCGAGTACACGAACCTCAGTGATTCGGACCCTGCTCTTTCGGATGGCGATTGCAAATTGTACATAGATTGTGATAAGAAAAAGGACCATTATGTAGCTGAACCGGCTCTGCAACTTGACGGCGGTACTATGCGGGAATATGCGCTGCAAGTCGCGCTTGGAATGGGGCATTTGGAGGAGAGAGGAATAACACACAGGTGAGCTATCAACATGCATTACTTTTTTTATTGGATGGCAAACACGCCTCCGGCCCCTCTGAAGTATCAGATCATCATCATCATCATCATTTGAGCCGAAAGACATTCACTGCTCAAACTCAAACTCAAAGCATTTATTTCAATTAAACCAATTACAGGCACTTTTGAATTGTCAAAGAGTCGGTCAGTTAGTCAGAAAGTTGCCCATTTACCCATTCCAAAACATAGAGATCTACTATGGAGAAGAATAGGCAAGAAACTCCAAGGACACTCTTTTAAATCAAGATATTACAAAATCCTGGGTACATTATTCTTGTCGTTTCTATATGTGAGAACAATGTAAAAAAAAAATATTTAAAAACAATTCAAAATATAAACGATTACAAATAAGCCCTGGCAGATAGGGGAAGACCAGTCACAACTGACGGCGCTGGTAGGCCCACCTTCATTGTTCGTGGACCGACACTCACGTGGCCGGTTGGTCACTACTTCTTCACTCAACTGTTATTCCTTGGCATCACAGATTAGTTGCCATCCCAGAAACAAAGCGGAAATGTGTAATGTCATCATCATTTCAGCCGAAAGACGTCCACTGCTGGACATAGGCCTCCCCCAAGCACTGCCACTTCGACCGGTTCGTTTAATTTAATAACAATAAGTCGCACGGGTAGGTTGTCAGGTTAAGTTACGCTTCCTACGGTTGGTCCGTGGTACCGAGGCTCCTCCGTGTTAAGCCGTTGGTGCCGGCTGTCGTTCGTGGAGCTTTGACAGTCGTTACGGGTCGTCAGAAGCCCGAAAGTCTGACAACCAGTCTTACCAAGGGGTATCGTGTTACCCAGTAACTGGGTTGTGGAGGTTTAGATAGGCAATCACTTCATGTAAAATGCTGGTATTCTGCTGCATCCGGTGAGACAGATGATGAGATGATGAGTTTAGGTCTCGAAAGTCATCATCATCATTATCATCATTTCAGTAGAAAGACGTCCACTGCTGGACATAGGCCTCTCCTAAAGGGGGGGTTTGCCATAATCCCCACGCTTGGCAGGCGGGTTAGCGATCGCAGTATGGTGTTAAAATGCATAGAGAACGATGCTGCCCATTCTCAAGTAAGTCCCTTAGTCGCCTTTTACGACACTCACGGGAAAAAATGGGATGGTGCTATTCTTTACGTCCCGCAACACACGGGGAATGTGTATTGTGTGTGCCAGTAACATTACATCGACCGGCACCCAATTAAAACGAACATAGCTACGTCGTTTTCCAGCTGAAATGTAAGGGTAGCACTCACAGAGCAGTACCTATAGGTATAATACGAGTATGTAGCACTTTCCCGGACGAGCTCCTTCAAAACGAGCTTAAACTTTGCTTGTTTATTTCTCTCTCTTCTTCCAAGGAGTGCTAATTATGAAAAAAGCTTTGCTCTTTCTTTCAAAAATGTACCTAATCATCATGGGTAGTCCATAGGTACAGTGTAGTTTTGGTCCCGATCTTTGACAATCGTTGAGAGGTCTTAAAGGTGATGACTTTCAAACCGTTTAGACATCCTACATCTTGTCTGTATATAGAAACTCAGGTACTTTCTGTTAGGCAGCTGTTTGTGCTTCACACAGTTAAGGCTTCTACATACCGGGGCGACTTGTCGCGCGACGCGACGCGACACAAAGGCACCGCTCGTCCCGCGACACGCGGGGAAAGGCCCCGCGTGTCGCGTCGCGAGACAAGTCGCGCTGGTATGTAGAAGCCTTTATGCGTAAGCATCTGACGGTAAATTATGATTCCGATGTCGGAGACAAACGTCGACTTTACTCAACGGTGCAAAACGCATTTGCTCGACGGCATTTCTATGGTATCGGGAGTCGACTGTATAATATAATTGACAAACATTGCTCTATATATCCTACTACTTTTCAAGAATTGAAAATTAGGGTCAAAAAGTGGTTACAAGCGCAAAGCTACGAAGAAACTGAAGATCCTATAAAGTTATCAAGTTAAGCATCACTTCTTTAGATACACGCTAACCTGGTACGATGGATGATCCTTCAGACACGAATACACATCTTTCCTCACTCATATATTATAATTTCACATTTCACTACACTTACACACATAGGTACGACTAAAGGCTTATTCTCTTGTATACTGCGCCACTCTTGATATCGTCTTCTGGTGCAACCAATGTAACCTACAGATATATTTCATTTATGTGAGAATGCTGGTATCCATAACACAAGTTAAATCTTTCTTTGGATGCCAGAGTTCATACAAAGACTGCGTAGAGCACTAATGGTTATATAATTGTAATTGGTGTTGTTTGTGTTTGATTGTTCAACCATTATTTTGTTCAATAAATAATCTTAATCGTTACCCAGAAACGACAGGGGTTGCACCGAGTTGTAATTGTAATGCTGATTCTAATGATTATAATTCAGTAAACCCACATTTGTTATGGCCGCGAACCATATTTAGAACAACATACAACCTGTTACTGACCTGCAAATTCCTAATAACTTAAGAAAAAATTAATTTCGCGGGCTACGTTAGCGCATCCTTAAGACGCAGATATATGCCAGTGACCTTGAGTGGTTAGCTTGCGTGTTCTGTACTGAGCTCACGCAACGCGTCGTACGTTCAGCCAGTAATAGGACTCGCCCATCAAGGAACGCTGTCCCCAATTTGACGCATTATTAATCGTGTATTCCCGTTGTCCCCGTACGCCGTGTCCCCGTCCTACGAGGACAGCGGAGAAAATACTACCCATTGTCCCCGTGGTTTGGTTTTACAATCAAAAATATGTTTCTGGCACTCGCCGACCGCTGCCACGGCACCGCTCGCTCCGCTCGCTCGGCTCGTGCGTTGTGTGGTCACAGTTCTAACCTAACCTAACCTAGCTGTTTCGATTTAAAAAAGGTTTACTTCGTACGATAAGGGGACAACGGGAAATAAATTTAATCACGTCCCGCTGTTCCCGTGACGGGGATATGGCAAACGGGGACAACGGGAATACACTTTATTAATGTATTATACACAAAACAAAAGGTATTTTAATAAAACGCGTATACTAAAAGATGAAACGTAGACGAATAATTAAAATATCTTTAAATTCGTGAAGGTTTCAGAAAAATACGCTTGGTAGATTTTGCGCCATTCTCAGTTTTTTATCCGCGTTAGACATAACTTTACAAAAAATAATATTTCACTATGTAATAAACATAATCTAAAATATTCACATATTAAGTTATTGAGAAAATGCTCTAATTTAACATATATTTTTTTCACAAAAGGTATTTTAATAAAACACGTATACTAAAAGATCAATAACTAAATTATATTTAAATTCGTGAAGGTTTCAGAAAAATACGCTTGGTAGATTTTGCGCCATTCTCAGTTTTTTATCCGCGTTAGACATAACTTTACAAATTAATTTCACTATGTAAAATAAACATTATCTAAAATATTCACATAATAAGTTAATGAGAAAATGCTCTAATTTATCATAATTTTTTTTCAAATCATTAACACTACTCGTTTAGACGTGATCTTCAGTATAAAATCATTAAAAGTTGGTTATCGTCCCCTTAACTGTAATATTTACAAAGCATAATATGCTTTATGCTGTTTAGTTTATTCTACCACTTATTTTTATTATTATATTATTTTTCTTTATCTATGATCCTATTAATTGTTTGCTGCACCGTACGACGTCATACGTCGGCGCCGGCTGTCGCAGAAAACCAGCGCTGGGGCTCTGTCTTGCATAGGGTCGCAGTATAATGCTGAGCGATAGCCGTTTTGCGTGGATGTGACGCATGTTTCCCCCAACCTTTTCTTATTTTTGTGTTTATGTTCTTTGTTGCGTCATGTTTACCGCAAATAAACGTATTTTCTTTCTTTCTTTTCTTCTTTCTTTCTTTATTTTTTGTCCCAGTGGTAACGATCGCGACTTACGAGTTGTAGGTCGTAGGTTTGAACCCAGACAAGCGCTTTAATTTGTGTAAATTATTTCATCACCACTGCCCTCAAAACGGTGAAAGAAAATATCGTGAGGAAACCAGCATGGCCTAGAACCAAAAATTCGAAGACATATGACATCCACCAACCCGCAGTGGGCCCGCGTGGTGAATTACGGCCCGCCTGTGTCCCAGCAGTGGGGACGTTATTGGCTGTTTATGTACGCTTTATACAACATTCGTTTTTGTTTGCCCTAAACCCGAAAAGGGGTCATTGTACACATCATTTTGAACCACTTTTTATGTGGGACAAACCTTGAATTCGCGAAAAAAACATGAGCTGCTCAGTTTGTCGATTTAAGTGAAATGTATGGAACAGCAGATATTTTTTTTCGCGGTTTAAAGGTTGGTCCCAAAGAAAAAATTGTTCAAAATGATGAGTACAATGACTCCTTTACACTACAATAATTGTGCAATATTTACATAACAGAAAAAGGCCACATGTTGCCATCAAATCATTGAAAGCAGTGGTAGGTAACCAAAGACCCTGGGGCCAAAAAATAAACTACAGCGAAAATCTAAACTATTTAAAATCGTTTGTTCCGTGTTCGTCGTTTTCCGAATTCGACGTACTCCAGAGGGCCTAATATGGACGCTTTGGCAGAATCATACGTACAATTCATATCCCGCAATTCATCTGTATGACAGTTTTGTATGGAGTTTCGTAAAATGGTCCACAAACTATGAATTGCTATAGTGAAGTCTAATGTCAAATTGCAGCTGTCAAACAGATGAATTGCGGGATTTATGAATTGTACGCAGATCATATTATGATTGTGCCAAAGCGCCCATTTTAGGCCTCCAGATTTGTCGTAATCCAGATTCGTCGTAATACGAGTACAGTCGACTCCATAATTATTAAAAACCAAATACAAATTGTAACTTATTTTATTGAACAAAAAACCTAAGAATACAGGAGAGTTCCCCGCAATTTCAAAGAAAGATGTGCGAGACTTGTTGGGAATTCCCCTGTATTTTTTCAAATAAGTTGCCATTATTAAAGTCGCGTTCCTGGAATCTGGTTTATTTATATTCCGAATGTGGGAGAAATGTGCACTAGTTCAATTTATAGTTTGTAAGTCAGAGTCCGAGGGGCCCCGTCTAACCCTCCGGTAGCTAAGCCACTGATTGAAAGTCCCAATCCATAAGGCGTGACGTAGGAATTTCAAAACATCCAACGCGCAGGTCGGTTACCGTACGAGGAAAATACCGACGGTTTCTGCGAACTCTGCCCGTCAACAGCCATTTGCCCGGGGCGCTCGCTCGAGCCCCAGATAAATTTAATTTAAAACGTAAACCGCCACCGCGGGGCGAGCACGTCCTACTGTGACATGACTTGAGTCACACATTTTGGCAATAAAACTGTTTTGTCATAAATTTCTAGTACAAATTGACATGACATAATTTATCATGTCTTGTCCTCACCTCAGATTACAAACCAAATAATCCTGTTTGATGATAATCCATCTCACATTATTACCTTTATTGGTATTGTTAAATTAAATTCAACAATGATAAATATTTATCTGAACATTGAATGAAAATATCAGTTAATTGGATAGCTGCCGATGAATTCCATTCAACCATTTATGTAATTTGAACCCTATTATAGCGAGATCTATTGTTGAAATGATGAATAAATATATTGGAGTAGATTCTCCTATTTTCTATAATGTTTAGTTTCGATCTTAAAGAGTAGTAAGTACGAAATAATTCCGTATTCATTGTGAAGAAAATTGGCCACTACTCCTGACAATAATGTTATAGCAATATCTTTTAGCCCCATAGGTTGTTACTTTTTTCGTGTAGGCGTTTCCAATTTGTTATTTGTTTCGAAAAAAGACCTTATCAATTGCGATTACCTTCTTTTGCTGTTCGTCGTTAGTTATATAACAATTATGTTTAGGTACTTTTGTAGTTCACCAGTAGTTAGCTTATGTAATTTCATTTTATAATGTTAATACTAAAGTTACTTCACTGATCTCTTTGACAAATTATGTCGGATACTTAAGTCTGCAAACGATACGACGCTACGATAAACGTAGGTATAAAAATGTTGGCAGAGTTCGATTGTAGCTGAACATCCAGCTTTCGGTGTTGCCTAGCAACCGTTGCTAAGAGCCGACAAAGCTCAAGGTTGGCGAATCATCCGACTTACCAAAAATTTGAATTCTATCGCAACGATATCAGAGTTTACATTACATAAATGTGTTTGGGGACGAATTTTATTATTATTATTTCGTCCCAAAGCTCTGAATACAATTAAATTAACTCAGTTAATATTACTGCAAACAGAATTACTTTGGAACCGTATCTGCATAGTCTTTTCGGGGTCGGCTTCCAGTCTAACCGTACATGCAACTGACTACCAGTATTTTACATGGAGCGATTGTCTATCTGACCTCCACAACCCAATATACTTACTTATTATACTTTAGGACCAGAAGGGCCTGTCTGGGTTCGAACCTATGACCTACAACTCGTAAGTCGCGGCCGTTAACCACTGACTGGGCCAATAAATAAAGCATATTATGCTTTTTATTACAGTTAAACTAAATAATTATTAATCAATTAAGTAATCATGTTCAGTTTTGGGAAAGAATATTCGTTTTTCAATTAGGTACATCTTGTAACTGTATATTTTATTAAATAATTTTCCTGTAAGCACACAGCGTTGTTCATTTTTAGGATTCCGTAGCAAAATGGCAAAACGGAACCTGATGATGAATGATTCCGTCATTTTCTCATATCTCGTCAAAATATATGGAACAGCAAATTTTTTTTTCGCGAATTTATATTTGGCCTTATAGTAAAAGTTGTTCATAATGATGAGTACAATGACCCCTTAAGAGGCTGCACGTCTTGTTTAAATAACAAAGTGAAAAGTTTTTTTAAGTAAGTAAGTACGTATTATTGAGCAGACGAATATTACCAACATTTTTGAAGCAATGGATTCGCAATTTTCTTGAATATTCTTCGGATTGTCATTAGAAGTGTGTGTTACGTAATGGGGTGTAAGATAATCGGCTCTAGGTACTAACACTTTGCCATCTGGTCTACTCCGAAGCGATAATTCAAAGTATCGGCCGAACGTTCGGCCGTTTCTTGACGACCAAGTTTCCTTTTCTGACTTTGAGTCCTTATATAATATAAGTCAAAGTCAAACATGTGACTTTGAAGTCGGGCTTCAAGTCACATGTTTGACTTTGACTTATCTCTTTGACTATCGTTTTTAGGGTTCCGTTCCCAAAGGTTAAACGGGAACCCTATTACTAAGGCTCCGCTGTCCGTCGGTCTGTCTGTCTCTCTGTCACCAGGCTGTATCTCATGAACCGTGATAGTTAGACAGTTGAAATTTTCACAGATGATGTATTTCTGTTGCCGCTATAACAACAAACAAAAAAAAACAGAATAAAATAAATATTTAAGGGGGCTCCCATACAACAAACGTGATTTTTTTGCCGTTTTATAGATAATGGTACGGAACCGTTCGTGCGCGAGTCCGACTCGTACTTGGCCGGTTTTTGTTTTCTTTCGCCGTAGTCAGCCATAGTCAGCCGTAGTCAGGTAACTGCCGAACATTCGGCTGAAACTTCGTATTTATCTTCTGATGAGACCCCCTGGCTAATCATTCCACCACGGCACGTTAGTCGATCGCTAAGCAGCTACTCCGTTTCACCATTAATTTCTCAGTATGAAACTCGTAAGCTTCCTACATTTTGAACACTTTTCTGTGATTCTTAGTCAAGTTCATTGTCTGTCAATATTGCATGATAGAAATCTGTTGCTAGGCAACCCCTAAGAGTTTCCTAAGCATTACGCATCGACGAATAGGTGTCGTAACTTAAGTCAGCGCCTAGTGGTTGGTGAAATGTTTTGCGCTACGTACTTACTTAACTGCTTTATTTACGAATTACATTTAGGGGCGACACCTAAATGTGGTATTAAAAACGGGACTCTGTAAGCCCTCGTGCCCAAGGGAGATTTTTTATCGCGCATTGGATATTCAACGCTCTGCTTAGCGCCTAGAGTTAAAAATCCAACAGTGTATTTTTGTATAAGGGATGCAACTTGTTGGATTCCCATCGCTCGGCTCAACACGATTCGAAATCCAGTGCGAGAAAAATAAATCTTTGCATTAAAAAATCGCCCATGCGAACCTGGGCTTAAGGCGCTGACAAAAGGCGTTTGACAACACGGTTGGCGCAGTGGTTACGCAATTGACTGCTGCGCTGCGTGTCGCGGGTTCGATTCCCGCACGGAACAAATATTTGTATGACCTACAAGTAGTTGTTCCGGGTCTGGCTATTTGTGTATGTGAGTTTAAATGTTTGTATGTGAATATCCTAGTGGGGGTATCGTTTAAAAAAAAAAAAAAAGCAGATGATTAAAGTAGGCTAGTCTTAAACAAAAAAAATGCCAAATCTATATAGTTTATGGTAGCGGAAAAAATATATGTTATTCTTGAACATATTTCTCAGAACTAATTGGTTGTTACCAAATCACGTTTAGAAAAAAATCTCGAAACAAATTAACGGTAAAATAACCCTTTACTTTGAGTTTCAATCCAAAATATCTGTATTAAATATCAACGTACGGTTGGTATTTAATTAATAACAAGAACGTCTTATTTGTATGCAGAACTTGGTTGTTTTTTATTTTGGATTACTCAACTCATTTTTGAGTAAATAAATAATTGCTTCATATTTTGCAATAATTTACAAGCGTTGTGTCATCGCGCTTCTCTTTCTTTTGTACGCAGTCTGACAGTGACAGCGGTTTACCTGTTGTCAGCCTCTTAATGGAAAATCTAAATCTAACTGTAAACCTTCAACAATTTCCAGAGATCTGGCAGCCCGGAACATCCTGGTCGACGGAGCTGGTCTTCTTAAAGTGGCCGACTTCGGTCTCTCTAGGTCCGGTGTATATGTACACACGAGGTCTAGGCCGGTACCACTACGGTGGCTAGCTCCTGAAGCCATCCTACATTCCCAGTACTGCGGGGCCAGCGATGTATGGGCATTCGCGGTGCTGCTGTGGGAGATTGCTACTTTAGGTAAGATCATCAGCATCATCATGATACTCTTGCGCTTCCCTTTTATTCCATACTTCTCCATCAGTCGTCATCTCGGTAGCCACCCCCTTTCTATAAGCCATATCATCTTTCACACAGTCCATCCATCGTTTCTTTGGTCTTCCCCTACTTTTACGAGTAGCCATCGACATTCATACTCAAAACTTTCCTCCCGACAAATGAAATGAAATGAAATCGTTTATTCGTTTATTGTACAAGGAGAAACTGACTGACTGATATGATTATGACAGTCAGTTGAATGAAAAAAAATATTGAGACTTTTTTTTTTAATCTTTATTTATTTGAAAGGGTTTTATCACTTAGTGTTAATGTCAACCCCGTAACAGAAACATTCAACAACTTAAATCTAAACAATGGGTTGTAAACAGTTATTATTATAATTATGACCTACTTAATAGTGTTGACCCTTTCGTTTTGGTAAATAACCAACAACAGTCGACACAACATCCTAGCCTACTTCGAAAAAGGGGACGCTAGGACATGCCCCCACTTCAAATCCCATACCAAGCGAATATTGCCTATCGTGTATATTCCGGTCACATTCCATCAGCAAGTATTATGACTTTAGGGGAGGATTTAACTGCATGACTTGATTAGCTCCATTTGTATATAATGGAAACGTCTCAAACAATTTTTCAAATTTCCATTCCTGTGGGGGTGAAGAGGGGGATACAGTCTATATAAGAAATCTTTGACTTTAACTTGAAACTTGACTTGGCCCGAACACTTTTCTAAATAAATAATTAATAAATTATCACTGAGGCACGTACTTACAACTAACAACAACATAGATAAACTTGAGCGACTTCATGACTTTCGTATTTGATATTAATTTTCGACTTGATACCTCCACGTGTACCTGAGAAAAAAGGTCTTGACAGACAGACAGACAGACGGACGGACGGACGGACGGACAGACAGACAGACAACGAAGTGATTCTATAAAGGTTCCGTTGTTTTCATTGACGCCATCTTGAGTTTTGATTTGAACCCCAGTTTTGTTATCAGAGACCTCGAAAACCATGATAACGACACCCATGACGAAAAATCATTACAAAATCACGACAACCATCTTCTCGCACAAGTGGGTTCGCGCAAGTGTCTTTCGCGGAAACGTCATTCGCGCAAGTGTGATTCAGATCCGATGTATCAAACCTCGGTTGGTCTAACTCTCTCATAAGAAACAGGATCTATTGCATCCATTTTTTTTATGTGAATATTGGCAATTTAAATAAAGAATTGAATAACCAATTTTTCTTTCTGCCTTTCATTTTCTTGCACACAGTAAAAGTTTTTTCAAAATCTGTGTATGCATAATATCAAAAAGTTAAGGATAGTCTCCTAAGACCAATTTCGTGTAGCTACAACGGTTAAGATACCCTTACTGCCCTATCTTAAAAATCCACCCTGCTTATATCATGATGATTGACTGCTTAGCGTCATAAATATATAGCGTGATGATAATCATTTAAAAGGTTAAATCATGTAACTATCAGCAGATAGTTACATGACCTTTTAAATGATAAACTGCTGTAAACCATAGAGGAATACTAACATAATTTAATATTGCTCATCCGCCATAGTAAATAGCGTGATAATATATACCCTACCGGCTGACCAGACTTATATGAAATATATATGCAAAATTTGAACAGAATCTATCTGGTAGAATTTGCGTGATGCTGGTCATGCTGGAACACACATTCAGACAGACAGACAAACATTCTAAAAAAATTCGGCATTACAATCGATCCCAGACATCATAACAATTACTGTTTTTTCAAAAATATTCAATGTACAAATTTGACTTTGCAACGATTTTATTATCTTAATATATATAAATCTCGTGTCACAATGTTTGTCCTCAATGGACTCCTAAACCACTTAACCGATTATAATAAAATTCGCACACCATGTGCAGTTCGATCCAACTTGAGAGATAGTAGGTAGGTAGGGTAGGTAGGTAAGGTAGGTAGGTAGGGTAGGTAGGTAGGATATGTAGGTAGGGTAGGTAGGTAGGGTAGGTAGCTAGGGTAGGTAGGTAGGGTAGGTAGGTAGGGTAGGTAGGTAGGATAGGTAGGTAGGGTAGGTACGTAGGGTAGGTAGGTAGGGTAGGTAGGTAGGGTAGGTAGGTAGGTAGGTAGGGTAGGTAGGTAGGTAGGGTAGGTAGGGTAGGTAGGTAGGGTAGGTAAGTAGGATAGGTAGGTAGGTAGGGTAGGTAGGTAGGGTAGGTAGGTAGGTAGGTAGGTAGGGTAGGTAGGTAGGTAGGTAGGTAGGTAGGGTAGGTAGGTAGGTAGGTAGGGTAGGTAGGTAGGTAGGTAGGTAGGGTAGGTAGGTAGGTAGGTAGGGTAGGTAGGTAGGTAGGGTAGGTAGGTAGGTTAGGCAGGTAGGGTAGGTATTCTTTTACCCATAGAAAGCCACGTTATTTGTGAGTGTCATAGAGTGAAAATGTTTACCGCCCAACGGAGTGGGCACGGGTCAGCTAGTATATGTATAGATTGTAAATTGTACACCAGACACCACTCTCTACCTGCAGTACCTATTGTCTTTCCTTCTCCCTTTAATCCATCCAAAGGTTGTCTGTAAAAGATCGCTTTCAGCGATAAGACCGCCCATTGTGTCACCCTATGTAAAATGTCATCATTTATGTCTGTATTTTTTATGGTACATAATAAAAAGCTCAGATTATAGAAAGAAGCAGATAGACCGCGCGGAACAATAAAGTGAGGCCCGTTTGTAGACATGTGTGCGTTACAGCCACGTGACAGCACTATAAGAACAGGTGCCTCTATGTGTGTGTACGGTTGCCAGGATAATGAAAAAATTAGCCATGATATTTCACTACATGAAAAAAAAAAAGTTGTTTTTTTTCTTAAATCAGTTGTTTTTGTTAACAGTATACGTCAAATTAACAATACCCATATAAACGATACATTTTCGATATATTTTTATTTTGAGACTCCAACATTTTATTGTTTTTGGTAGCTATAATTACTTTATGGTAACGTCATATAACCCATGATATAGCAAATCGACTGATGTAATAAGTATTATAAAATCCATTAACTAGTTACACTTACGAAGACACATACATACTTATTTATTTATAAACATACCAACCAGAAAAGGCGATAAATAAAACACTATTATCAAAATAAATATTTTTGAAAATCGATACTCCTGTATCCTATACTTATTTCCTAACTTAGGGGTAAATGTTCCAATATATATAAACTTCGATCAATAATAGTCTATTATTGATCGAAGAATATAAACTAGCAACACCGAATGATTTTTGTTAAGGTTTTGTGTTTCAAGATGTCACTAACAATAAACACGTAAAATAAATCCAAATAGACAAATAATCACTATTTTACCTATGAAAGATACTCCATCTTATTTCTTTTGTTTTTGGGAACAGTTATTACAATGTTTAAAAATACAAGACGGCATTATTCTGAAATTATCTGTTAGAGCCCGTGACGTACTAACGATGCGACGCTTCGTGCTGTACTGTACTTTTTTTTTTTGTATGGCATCTCGTAGCAGACCTAGAGAGGTCGTTGCTACTTAACCGGATATGAATCGAGATTGTATTCGCTTTTGAATTTGTATTTGCTTTGTTGGCCGCACTCTCGGTGTTCCGTGCGGTCTATCTGCTTCTTTCTATAATCTGAGATAAAAAGTATTCTATTTTATTCTGATCGTAATCATTAATTACGAAATCTACCTTATTAAAAGGTAATAGCAGTGTTGAAAATAGGGGAAAATACGTAATCCACGTAATGCTAGTGATAATTGATAAATAATTCTAATTTCACTTTAACGTATATTTCAGGAGGCTTCCCATACGCCGAGCTCAGTAACCATCATGTACCTCCATTCCTGGCCGGAGGTGGCCGTCTCCCGAAGCCAGCCCGAGCCTCGCCCAGGCTGTACCAGCTGATGGTCGAATGCTGGTCCGAAAATCCCTCAGACAGGCCGACTTTCTCCGAAATTGTGGACAAATTGACAGTTCAAAAGCAGTTATATGTTGACTTGGATTGTGTTTTCCCGCCGTCCGAAGACGAGCTGGAAGGCCTAAGAAATATTGACTTCAATGTGGCGGAAGCCAACGGTCATCTTGACCGGTGACCCTTGTAAAGACTGAATATTTTTATTGTTATTATTGATTGTCATTGTCACCTTAAGTAAACAGTACACGTGTATAATAATTATGAAATTTGTTTTATTTTTTAAGACATTACAGTGTAGAATGTGTAATTTACTGGTTTTAGGTACTCGAAGCTGCTTGAAAAATTCACATCAGCTAGGTATAATCACGTTCCATTAACTTTTCGTTTTACTGATTCTGATAAGAAAACTATAAACTATGATTGAAAACATAAATAAGTAAATAAATGTTAAAACGTAAAAATAAAAAAAAGTTGTTGTTAAAATATCAAGATTCAGAAGACAGTAAGTTATTCTTGTTTTACATTTCATTCATTATTAAATGTATTTAGAATTAAAATAATATGTACATAATTAACAACTTAGACCTAATGAATTGATAAAAATAAAAAAATGATATCCTAACTTAACTAAAACTATTCACAAACTAAAACTATCGCGTTGAAAAATTCAACAATATCACTGTCGACTGGTAATGTACCCAAGTCCCAAGAGACTGGCAGCATTGCCACGTTGCATGGCAATGCTTAGCCTCTGGCCAAGGTAAAAGCCAGCCCTTGGGTCACGGGAAGTGTCATCCAGCCGTTCGGATATTTCATGAAAAAGACCATGAGCACTCGGACCCGGTTTCAACCCCAAACGGCTCCAAAATTTAATTGCAAACAAGGTTACTTACGCCGCTTGAGGCAGCGCTAGCACAGCACGCTGAGTCAGGAAGATGGGATGGCGCAAGAGTATCGACACACGTTGCATCCCAAAGGCCTACCCACCTTCCATGGAAATAAACACATGCCGTCCAGTCTCTTGCTCGTCGCGTGCCAAGCCATTGGGTTCTAATACAGCTGGAACGCCGACGGTGACAAGAGCTCATCGGATGATGTCGTTAATGTTCGCGTGCCGTACTAAGGCGACCCGCACTTCGGCTGCAAGACAGGCCGTGGTGTACGAGACTGTTGACAACACCGCCACAGTGACAGCAATGAGGAGAACAACATGGAGCTCCTAGTCTTAGGGAAGCAGCGAGGCGGAAGGGTAGTGCATGAAGCCACAGACCCGACTCCTATTTACCCACAGCCAGCAACCGCGCACGCTCAGCAGTATTAGCAGACGTGTTAAGTAAATTGCTCTGGACTACTCTGCAGAGCGAATCATCCCACCGTCTCTGGGAATATGGATTATCGAGTAAATCTGAGTTCGGGCGAGCGAGTCTCCAGGCATCCGTTGCACGGCACATCAAAATTAATCAGTGTGGAGGCTAGGATTTTATTGATTATTTTCTTAGTGACGTGGACCGAGGATACTAAAGCCGGTAAACGAATACTAGACATTTTCTTGTCTTTGATTTTATTAACTTCTTGAAGTAAAACGTATTAACAACAAAAAAAAGACTTCCAAAAAACAAACTACAAAGTGACAAATAACTTTAATTTCTGAAGTCGGTGTCTTTGGTCTTGTATTTTCGTTTTTGCCACCGACTTCCGAGGTTAAAGTCATTTTTCACTTTGTAGTTTTTCTTTAAAGTTAATTTTTTTTATGTTTTTATTTTTCGCTTTTTCGTTGTGGCATGTACCTACCCTACACAAATTCGTATACCACTAGGTATTAGCTATGTAAATAACAGTGGCAGTTAGCTATTATAACATCATCAAAATACATGACGCGACGTGGAAAAAATACGTATTAATGAAGCTAACTGAAAAACTACCCAAGCAAAATTAATAAAATTTATATGGGTCCAAAAATTTTCAAAACCGGTCCACAATTGACGAAAATATCGATGAACATAAATACAAATATAAACAGACGAATTGAGAACCTCCTCGCTTTTTTATTTATTTTATTAAGAAGTCGGTTAAAAAGTCGAATATTATGTAAGTAGATACGAAAGAGATAGAATACTCTCTCGAATGCGTTTCATCAAATGGTTCCTATGCCCGTAATGTTGGCTCCATTGTTGTAAGACGAAGTTTATTCTGAGCTGCCGTCCTTTAACTAGAAACCCTCAAATGGTAATTTTTTACTTTTTAATAGAAAGTGATAGCGTTCCAAATTCTCTATCTTTCTGTCTAAGAAACATTTTTACAATATGAACAGTTCCAGAGATATGAACATTTTGTAGGCCGTTAAGTAACACCATTTTTGATGATTCCATCACTTGAAAGCGTCTAACCCACATTTCTTCGCTTAATGTACGTTAACTGCCCGATGTATTAATTATTTTTTGGTATTTTACTTAAGAATTCTTGACTATAGAGACGCAAAAGGATTATAACTTCTTTATAGTTAAACATTTAAAGAACATTTTCCAGAAAAAACTTAACTTGTTTGGAGTTACCCGCCCTTAACGCTATTTTAGTCAAGCATTTAATTCTGGAAATTTCTCACACTATTTCTGTTTGAAGAAAACGATGAAAAATAATTAAATTATGCTTAGCTACAACGCAGCTAAGCCTCATTACTTAGCTAAAAGGCAGTTTGCCGACTCTCGCACTGCGTTCTCTTTCTGGGGGTGAATTGACAAGGTTAGTTTACAACATAACATAATTATTGTAGTACCAAATTGTAAACATTATTATTAATTTAAATAATCTCCAAATAGTACAAAACAATGACACCATTCGCGTCGTGTGTTTGTTCGCTAATTTCTTTTTCATTTTGTTTCTTCGAAACTGAAGATTTTTGGCGACGATTCTATAATTAAAATGAAATATTAGCTATACCTATTCGCGGGAGAATTCGTTACGATTTTATTCATTAAATTACTACTGCTGGAGATTATATAGATAGTTACACATACATAACCTTACGCCTACAATCCTCGAAGAAGTAAGCAGAAGTATTCTCCGTTTACTGGAGTCTATGTTTCCACGTTTCTCCTTTGTTGTTAAGATTCCCATGTAGATATGTGGCAAGCCTATTACCATTTTTCGGGCACAATTTTCATACCAGGTTCGACGCCTCTTACCTGGCGAAGGAGAGGAAAGTACCTATTCATAATCCACGGATATGTAGAAAGATACCTACATCATGTGAGGATAGATTTTGAGATTTCATATAATATTTAATATTGTATGAAAATTTTACTTACATAATTTAGTTTAATAATTTTATTTTAGGCATTTCGCAATCCTTTGATCAAAAATATCTATAATGTTCATAGCGAATCTTGAAAACCTTGACCAGCAGTTAATTTATCAAAATACAAATACGCTCAAGACTGGTCGTACAGGTTTTATAAAAAGTTCACACCCCGGACAATACTACGATACATCAAAAATTGGCAAATAAAACCCACTCCTTTATTGTCAGTCTCTACAGGTCTCTACGTTAAAGACTATTCTATGACGTCCGAATTCTCCCCATACTTTTGTGAGACACGGACCACAGCACAAGGACTCCAAACCAATTGCGGCTATTTGGTACGATGGTATCGCTGGTAGAAAGCAAAAAGACATAGGTAATGAGTGCGTATTATAACTTTTTCTTACGTTTCCGTGATATCAAAACAATACATGATATTTGGATATTTTGGATGGACAATTGCACGGCTCAAAATAAGAACTGGCTGGCTATTTTCCATTTTATTGTAGCAGACATTGTCAATAATGACGTTATTATCACAGAACGTATAGTATAATATTATACTATTTTGAACCAGGACCTAATGAGTTGCGACCAATTCCACCAGCAAGTTGAAATTTCAATGAAAAAATAGTTAAATCTACGACAACACTGATTTCGAAGACGCTGTGGCCTCGGCTAATAATGGAAAAATAGAAAAGAAACTATCCAAAAAATATATGCATTCAAAACTCGAATTCAAGAGCATAATATGTCAAAAACACGGCTGAGTTGTTTTCATGAGATCGAGCTTCGATCTTCAGTGAGAAAATAATTTTAATGAAGATTATAACTTTGAACTTTTTAAAGGTAAAGTTTCTAAAGAATTCTCAACCGTCAATTACATTTCGTGCGCATTCTAAAGGGATTGAAAAATAATGAAAAGCATTATCAATAATACCCAAGCATAAAACGTTATTATGGCAAAATTTACGTATGATAACGAACATCATCAAAAGACCGGTAGCAAAAGAATCACTAAGCAATACAAATTAGCCTTTTTATACCTCATGATATATTTTTAATAATTTTATACCTGTTTAATTTAGACACTTTTAACTACAAGCTTTTACTCGTGGATCTGTCCGCGTGGAGATCGGAAAACGATATGATTTCGAACAATTAACCTACGGGAATGAACTAACGGGACAATAAGTATTCAAAGTATATTCCAGGTCATAGGCTACAAGTCTGCCAAATTTCAATTAAATCCGATCAGCCGTTGAGGCGTGATTGATGATCAAACATCCTAACTCATAAACATCAAACTTACAGACTTTCAAATCCATGTTTAGTAAAATATCTTAAAATTACTATACTTAACACGAAAGTGACTATCTGTGTTACCTTTACCTCACGCCTTAACGGATGAACGGATTTGGATGAAATTTGGCATACAGGTAGTAAGTTGCCGTAGGATCATTCACAACCTGAACGCGGGCGAAGCGATGAGAAAAAGCTAGTTTATATTATTAGTAAGATTAAGATTTGATACATTTAATTTGTACACTTGAAAAGGTGTCTTTGTGATTTAAATTAATTGAATAAAGAACATAGATTAAGTCGACGCCAAATAGTGAACTCATGATCTGTAAGATCTTAATTAGTTATTAGTTGATTATTGCCTATTAAAATTATATTCAGGTAGTAGTAGTTTTATTTATCTTTTAAATTTTGAATTATACTTTTGATTTTTAAATGAACATGTCTTTACTTTCTCACATGAATGCTAAACTATAAGGAAGTTAACCACAAGCGAAATATTTTTAGCCACCTTTTAGTTAAGTAAAGTAGTTAAGATTTTACAAAAGTTCCCTTTTACATTGGCAACAATTAGCTTAAAAGTATCTAAAGCCCCGTAACCGCTCATTAGGAAAGTTATTGAAATTTAAATATAAGTGAATTTCATGGCTATAAAGCAGTTATGTCACTTAAGAACTTTTTAGATAAGTATTTCTAAACAAATTTAACAAAAATTATGAAGGCTAAAATTTAAAATAAATTACATCACTAAAAAGCCGCTACGGTATGGTTAACGGCCTTTTAGTACAGTAATAAGATGCAATAACTAGGTAACATGCTTAACAAAATGAGAAAAATGAATTTTAAAAGTAATTAATAATATTTTCTGGACACAAAGGATTCTTTAAGACAAACAGAAAGAAATACCAATAAATGTGCCTAACAATAATTAACCTAATTACCATAGTTTTTAAGAAACAACGATTCCCGCGTTTTTTGCCAATTTCTCGAAAACAACTTTTTGGGCCTAACGGCCTTCTAGTTAAAGGACGGCAGTGAGGACGAAGAGACGAACACGAATACGCTACATAAAATAGGCTTTAGCGGTGTAGGTTTTACAGCATATGAACTATTTGATGAAACGCACTTTATCTAAGTACTAGGATTATTCACATCGACCCACAGGATAAAAATCTGTTGAACTTTCTTCGGTCTTATATTTATTTATAATTAGGTATATATATTATATTTAAAGTTTTTAATAGGTATATGTATGTATATCCATAAATTTAAATAAATATTTCTTCCACAATTTTCGTTATTGCACCTACCACTGCTTGTCTCTGCATCACCCAAAGGTGGACTGGTAGAAAATGCCTATGGCATTAAGTCCGCCTCTGTACATTTTGTGTGCTTAAAGTGTTAAATAAACTTTGTTTTCCGTATTGCCGAAAAAAATCTGAAATATTGTACCTATTTCCTGGGGTTTTCGGCAGTTGAATTCACCGTCACCTTTCAACATAATATTTCATAAAGTGTCTATTAACTATCGATCGAACTTGGTACGACATGGTACGACGGACCAAGTTCAATCTGGTTGCAACCACAGGCGACCGGTAGACCAAGTTTGGCGTGCAAACCATCGGCCCAAGTTGACACGAAATAATAATTAAAAAAATCAGCAGCCTTCCCTGTCTAGCTAGAGCTGAAAGAAGAAGACGAACAGATTTGGTTGGAGCGTGTTTCTCGCATCCAGCGGATTCCTGTGGCACTGAAGGCTGAAAGTCACCCAAAGGGCAACGGAGAGGGCTATGCTTGGAGTTTCCCTTCGTGATCAAATCAGAAATGAAGAGATCTATAGGAGAACCAAGGTAACCATCATAACCCGAACTGCCGAAAGGCACATTGCTCGCAGAACAGATGGCCGATAAGGCCGAAAGGTTCTGGAGTGGCGAACGCGTGCTGAAAGATGTTGGAAGGCCTCCTACAAGTTAGACCGATGACCTGGTGAAGGCCACAGGAATTCGCTGAAAGCCTTATCTGTTTTATACATATAATAAAATAGTAACGAAATCAAAACTGTAAAAGGTGTGGGTGGGAACGAGTCTGCTGATGCCGAAAATATCTTTGTTTTTAGATTTTTTGTCCGTTTGTATGTGTGTTCCGGATTGGCGCAAAGGACAGAACTGATTTGGATGAAATTTGACACACAGATAGTTTATAACCTAGATTAACACATAGGGTACTTTCAATCCCGGGAGTACGTTCCCGTGGGATATTTTCCGACATCCAGGCGGACGAAGCCACGGGCAAAATCTAGTGAGTACGTATAATTTATACTTCGCAATAAAAAAACTTCATGTGTTGCTTTTTTTCAGTGATCTCTACAGCATTAACATTATGCTCGGTGGCGGTCACCGTAGGCGGGCGCTGGCCAAATCCTGTTAAAGACCCATTGGTGTACATCGCGAACCCAATCGAAGCCGAAATGCCCGGCCACTGGGTCCCAGTCAGCATCGTCAAAGTTATTCTAGAAAAAGGCCCAGCTACCACTTATAATCCTCTTAAATTGAACCTTTCAGACAAAACGCCTGAACCGCAAACTAAAATGAATGTCACCAAGAAACCACGCAATCGTATCCCACATTGTTCATATTACATGATAGGATTTTATGAGGGTTGTATGGAGGAGGACGGATATAATAAAATTAGATATTGGAAGGGGACGTTCCCCCCCTATTTCAAGCCAGAGTATCCACGCACTGAACCAGCTACATCCACTGCTGTTAGTCATGTTGCTAGTACTGGTAACCCAGGGATAAATCATTCGGGAGGTGGTAACTCTGAGAATTCAGGTGGAAGTCCACCTGTTCATAAGGAATCCAGTGATGATGGTGGTAAAGAAAATGAGGAAAATGAAGGAAGTGAAATAATTGAAAATGAAGCAACAGATAATGAAGAAATCGAAAATGTACCAAATGAAAATGTACTGAATGGAAATGTATCAAATGAAAATGTACTAAGTGACCATGAAACAATTGACAATGAAACAAATGACAATGAAACAAATGATAGTGAACCTTATGATATTGAAACAAATAACAATAAACCAAATGATAGTGAACCTTATGATATTGCAACAAATGACAATAAACCAAATGATAGTGAACCTTATGATATTGCAACAAATGACAATAAACCAAATGATAGTGAACCTTATGATATTGCAACAAATGACAATAAACCAAATGATAGTGAACCTTATGATATTGCAACAAATGACAATAAACCAAATGATAGTGAACCTGATGATATTGCAACAAATGACAATAAACCAAATGATAGTGAACCTTATGATATTGCAACAAATGACAATAAACCAAATGATAGTGAACCTGATGATATTGAAGCAACTGATAATGATAACGACAGCAACGTAGACACAATCTCTGTAGGCTCGGATGTTCTACCAACAGATCCACCAAAAAAAAAAAATTATAGACCTCATGATGCCCACCCTAACACTGCTGTGTAATTCTTTGGAAAGGTTTAATTTGTTTGGTTTAAATTTATTTGTACTATTATTAGACCTCAAATAACATTTTTGTTTGTTCGCTCATTAAAATTATTTTTTGTTTCCTGTAACTTGGTTGTAGATGAAAATTTGTAACAATAATATTCCCAGCGCGCCGTATCTCTACGTTGATGTCGTCGTGGTGGGGCTTGCGTGCTCTTATGAACTCTAGATCGGGTTCGGTAGAGTTTACTTTCTCTAGACAGGTCTAGGGTGTAGAGCCAGACCAAGAGAAATACAATGCACATGCCGAGGGCTGCATGGCTAGGGAAATACGCTAGTCGTTAGTGTGCCAACCTGGGAACCTTCACTTTTATTCACCCTTGCCACAGTGAACGGTAGGGCTAGCTATTCATTGGAACAACATGAACACTAGATCTAAAACAAAGAAAAAACTAGGTCAGGCCTATTTGCCTCAGATAGGCCTCATATCATCTCCCTCATCTATTATTCCATAAATTCATCATCATCACAATCTTTCCTCGTCACTCCGACGCCATCTTCATTATGTATAAGTATACAGTCAGCGGATGTTGTACAGGAGAAAAATTTTGTCAACGGTAGTGTATCCACCACTGCAACAACTCGTAGGAAATGTGTTGGGGAGGTTTGCAGAGATAAAACACAGGAAATAGTGTAAAGCATATATTAGGTGTAAAAGGTACTCAGAACAAATGTAACAATGGAATCTCGTACAAAACCATATGTCAACTATTAGCTAGATAACTTTCTATCTAGCCAGTCTAAGTATTTACATGAAGGTGATATATCTTCAACACACCACCTCAACTCATGTACGATACGATTCACAAAAATAAACCTATCTTTACTTTCGCACACACAATCCTAACGCACTTATTAGTAACTCGTGTCTTACGCGAGGCAAAGGTTTGGTGAGGACATCTGCCAACATCTTATCAGTCGACAAATATTCCAAAGTTATATCTTTATTGTCACGTAGCACATCCCTTATAAAGAAATGTCTAATGTCAATGTGCTTACTTTTCGCATGATGTATACCATGATCCTCGGCAAGGCAAATAGCACTTAAATTATCAGCATGCATTCTTACCTTACAGAGTTGATGTAAATCTAGTTCTTTCAACAGGCTATTCAAATACACAGCTTCTTTCATAGCTTCTGCCAAAATCACAAACTCAGCCTCACAAGTAGATTTTACGAGGGCGGCCAACATGTCCATTCTGAATCCTTGGCCTTCCAGGACCTCTTTTTAAAATAATGTTTCTATAACCAATTCCAGTAGATTCTGTATTCTCTGTACTTCCTTCATCATTCACTGGCACATTCGGTTGAATATCTAATGGAATTTCTTCTCTTGAAGGTTCATCACTAAATGGCACATTCGACTGTTCTTTAGTTAGGATTTCTATATCAACGGTCTTTCTCACAACACTCTTTTCACATTGTGGTTCAATTAGTGATTTATTTGAGACCTTACACTCAGTTTCAGTTAGTTTACCTTTCTGAAATTTTACATCTCTCGACACTACGATTCTTCTACTCTCAGGTATCCATATTTTGTAGCCTTTAGAATCAGCTGGATAACCCACAAAAATGCCGAGTGAACTTCGTGCTGCAAACTTATCCTTACCTGGTTCCTTTTCCAAGACGTGTACTTTCGTGCCATTTGTTTTTAAATATTTGACATTCACAGGTCTCTCAAACCATTTTTCGTATGGAATTTCACCATTCAGACTGCTAGTTGGGCACCTATTACGCAAATAGCATGCAGTAGCTACAGCTTCTGCCCAAAAACTTGGTGAAATACCTGACGATAAGATCATGCACCTTGCCATCTCAATTAACGTACGGTTCATCCGTTCCGCGATGCCGTTACTTTGAGGTGAGTATGGCGTCGTAAAACGTCTCTTAATCCCTTCATTGTCTAAAAATTCATCGAAAAACTTATTTTTGTATTCAGTTCCGTTATCCATATGTAAACATTGTATTTTTCTTCCTGTCAAATTTTCGACATGACATTTAAAAATTTTAAACTTTGACAAAACGTCACTTTTATTTTTCAGCATAAAGACTTCACACCAACGAGTACAGTCGTCAATAAAAGTAACAAAGTATTTATTTCCGCCATTCGATTGAACTCTCATTGGACCTACCACATCAGAGTATATTATTTGCAACTTCGCATTGCAGCGTGAACTGGATTTCACAAAAGGCAACGACACCATTTTCCCTTTAGCACACACATCACAATCATGCAAGTTACTATCGATCTTTATTGGATCAATATCTGATTTCTTTAGTACTTTCATAAGATCCCTAGCATTCAGATGTCCTATACGCTCATGCCATCGATACAGATCAACTCTTTCACTACACCACAGACGCTGTAGCGTCCAGTTCCCTCAAGTAATATAAATCACCTCGTCGATCGGCGGTCAGTTTTACCTCACCTTTTTTAACAGCATAGGCAACGTCTCGCTTGAACGTGACTTCACAGCCTCGTTCAGTAAGTTGGGCGATGGAAATTAAATTACTACGTAAATCGGGAACCAATAGGGTATTTTCAAGTTGAATTTTACGCGTTCGATCATCATTGCATGCTAATAACTTAACTGTACCTTTACCTTGCACGGTTGTCAAAGAATCTGTGGCTAATTTTAATTTTTGATTCGCAGGGAGTATCTCAGCAAACCTTTCCGCGTCATTGCACATATGAGAAGTGCAACCACTATCAAAAATCCATGCCTGACGGCGCTTCGCATCAACAGCGATACGGCAGTCATCTGAAACATGATTTAATGTTAAAGCTTCACAACTTTCATGACTAGTGCTTGACTCCACACATTGGGTTTCTTGAGTCTTCTCCCTTTTCTTTGTGCAGTCCGATGCCTTATGCCCAAAATTGTGGCATTTAAAACATTTAAACTTAAATGTTTTTCCAGTCGTTTTCTTCTGATGTTTGTCCAAATACATGGCGCCTTCTATCTTGTCAATTTGAGCGTTTCCTCTTGAACTATCCTCTTCGATGATTTTAACTCTTAGTTGTTCTGGCTTTGGGAGTTCATCTCTAGACTCTATGGCACATCTAAAGTTTTCGTAACTTCCCGGAAGACTATACAACAACATGATCGTTAACAAATCATCATGGATTTTTATATCCATTTCTTCCAATTTGTCGACAGCTTCAAAAAAAGAATCAAGGTGTTCACATACCTTTTGGTTTTCACTCATTCTTTGTAACATGAGCCTTTTCATTAAATTCGCTTTCTTTGCAGGTCCTCTTGACGCAAACAAGCTCTCTAATTTTAACCATACCTCTCGTGCAGTCTCCATCCTTTTTACATGACGAACTACACTCGGATCTAATGCCAATATCAACTCAGACTTTGCTTTTCTTTCAGCCGTCTCCCATGTCGATATAGCAGCATCGGTCGTAGGTTTTGGCTTTTCTCCACTTACATACTCCCAGAAGTCATTTTTTATTAACAATGCTTCTACCTGTACCTTCCAACTGTCGTAGTTGTCCTTCGTCAATAATTCTATTCGTACATTCGAAGTCATTTTTCTTCCCACATGTACTTTACCAATTTCGAATTATTTTCACAACTTATAACAAATACACTTTACTGCTCTGGGCCCATAACCTTTGTTGGGGAGGTTTGCAGAGATAAAACACAGGAAATAGTGTAAAGCATATATTAGGTGTAAAAGGTACTCAGAACAAATGTAACAATGGAATCTCGTACAAAACCATATGTCAACTATTAGCTAGATAGCTTTCTATCTAGCCAGTCTAAGTATTTACATGAAGGTGATATATCTTCAACAAAATGGCCAAACTTAAAATGCTCTAAGGCCAAACTTCCACATGCTCACCTCTAAGATGATAATCACATAGTACGGCTCACAACTCTTTATTAATTATTATTGTTGACAAGAAGTAATTTCGTACTCATATATCTTCTGTTTGGTTTAGAAAATGTATTATTGGTATTGCTTTATTAAATTTGTATCAACTTTTCACAAAAATATAATAGTTTGGAATAAGAAATGTCATAGTATATGGGCTGTCAGGTCGGGATTAGCAAGATAAAATGGCTCGATAGTTGCATTCAATCTTGTCCGACCAGTGTGTAGCTACCTGGACAGTGTACAGCTTTAACATTGGCTTCGTTTAAATCCTGAAACGCGCATGATGGGCGGGAAAATAGGGTCACTTTCCCTGCTAACTGTCCTAACTATGTAGCAATTGATATTGTTCCCGGGCAACAGTTTTTCGATCAGGCGCTACAATCATTTTACTGTAGTTGCGTTAGTTGTGGCTTTATTAATAAAACATCTGTGCCCGCGACTTCATTCGCGTGCATGTCGGAAAACAATAATGTGTCGCTTAGAGAAGGTGTCACTCCTCTATTGAAAAGGAAGAATCTTCCGATCTTGCCTGGTGGGAAGCGCTACCTAGGGTTCTCTAAATAGCCCTTTCTATTACAGTACCGCGTCTTCAGGGTCCATATTGGCAATGCGACGAGGTGTCACTTTGATTTTTGATCGGTCGGGGCTCATTATCTGTGCACTGCCGTACTCAATAAATCGACTGCCCCTCTGGCGGAGTGTGCTGCTGAAATGTTATAATGGTAAAGACGGAAAAGTTTTTTTTTGTTGGAGATCGTAAATAAATAAATATCTTAAAAACTTGTTTTAATTAAGAAAATGCTTCATGGTTTAGTTTTAGTTTGGGAAGTCGTTAGCAATAAATTACCGAAACTAAAAGTCTTTTGAACTGTTTTCTTTTTGAAGTCGGTAAAAAGTTTTTAACTGACTTCCAAAAAGGAGGAAGAACATTATTTTTTTATTTGAAAGGGTATGCTGTCGAGGTGGTCCCATTGTCACCAAGTTAGAATCTGATGAGGGAATCCCATGCAAATCGAGGGAAATCCTCAAATTTTATAGATCCTCCTCCTCTCTGCTATTCCTCTGATCCTCATTTTTTTATAGCTATTTTGGATTTTTTTATAGTAACTCATGCATTTGCTGTTGGACGCACTGTTTGATGAAGTGGAACTGATGATAAAGACCTCAGATGGCCACCGGCACTACTCAATAATAAGTACTTCACGAGCGATTCGATTACTTTAATGTGGCTACGCAATTTATGCAGCTCGTCACAATGCATATGGTGAAGTGAAGCTGATGGTGAAGTACCAGAAGAACTCCTCAATAATGAACGTCCCTGCATCGGGAAAAGCAGTATTTTGTAAAAGGTTGAGGATGAGCAGTTGACATTAGGCTATTGTAACTTATAATTACAATATGGGTCTGAGTGGGGCCGGACGTAAGGAATAGCACTCCCCTATTTCTTCCCGTGGGTGTCGTAAAAGGCGACTAAGGGACTTACTAGAGAATGGGCAGCAGCGTTCTCTATGCATTTTAACACCATACTGCGATCGCCAACCCGCCTGCCAAGCGTGGCGATTGTGGCAAACCCCCTTTGGGGGAGGCCAGATCCAAAGACGAAAGAAGATTCGAAGATTCGAAGATTTCCGAAATTAAAATTATTTTTCACTTTGTAGTGTTTTTTGGAAGTCGGTTAAGTATTTTTTTTTTGTAAAAAGTTTTTAATTTTTCACTTTTAGTGGGTCAGTTTTTAATTTAATAAGTTACAATAGCCAATAGCCTGATCATCACCTATTACAAAATATTGCTTTTCCCGATGATGGGACGTTGTTGAGGAGTTCTCCTGGTAAGTACCTGGAGAACTGCCATTCACCAATGCATAGTGACGAGCATGGATTGCTTAGCAACCATAATAAAGTAGGTACCTAATCGAATCGCAACCCGTTAATTACTTATTATTCCGGTGACCATCTGTGGTCATTATCAGTTCCACTTCACCAAATGGTGGTTTCTGAGAGCAAATGCAGGAGTTACTATAAAAAATACCCAAATCGCTATAGGTCTGCCTATAAAATTAGAGGGTTTCCCTCGATTTCCATGGGATCATCAGATTCTGATTTGCCACCAAATCAGAATCTGATGATCCCATGGAAATCGGACCACCTCGGGAGCATATACTCGTATACCATTTTAAACTAAAAAATAATCTTCCAAATCGTGGACCGATTTGGAATAAAATTTTTTTGTTTAGATTTTTTTAAATTTTTACGTGACAGAGAAACCGGGGATTAAAAAAAAATACGAGTGTGCTTTAGACCACACGGCTGAAGTAAAACTTACAAATAGTAATACTAATTATACTTCCGTAACGCATTCACCAGCTTACTCCCCAAGTCAAGCGTGCCTAAAGAAGTTATACTTCAAAAAAAAACATGCGGGGCAGTCTTGATCGGCAGTGGGGACTGCCAATAGAAATGAAAACTAAGTAACTTGTGAATTGTATCGAAGCGTTCGGTGACGGTGACACGAATTCCATGATTTTTGTCCACCCAAAAAGTGCTCAACGCGCCTAAAGAAGTTGTCACTTCAAAAACAAACAGCCGAATATTTAACCTTTTCCTTTTTGGAAGTCAGTTAAAAATCCATCAAGCCATGATCAAACCGTTTAGGCTTTAGAGGCATGAGGAACAGGGTGTAAAGTTCAATCATCCTCTATAGAAAAGGGGCGATCCTCCGACCGACGCAACGCGTGACGTCAGTGTGACGCGTAGTTCGCATGTGGCGATGTTGATACCGCTACAAGGCTACAGAGCCTGCCAAAGAAATAGACATACATACATACTCTTGAAAAGCGTTACCGTCCTTCTGGGGCAATCGGGTCATAAGTTATGACCCGATTGCCCTCTTATCAGCCGCATTTTTATAAAATTCCCTTGGCAGACCCCGATCCACCGTGTCGCGTCGCATCGCCCGTCCTCACTATTACTTCCTTTTTACTTAGCGTTCTTTCTGACTTTTTTGGGGTTCCGTACCTCAAAAGGAAAAAACGGATCCCTTATAGGATTACTCGTGTGTCTCTCTGTAGAAACTTCAAACAAAACTCCAAGTTGAAACTTGGTCACATAATGAATCTCTGTAATGAAACAACCGTGTCACACGGTTGTTTCGGGAGGTTCCTGTTCAGGATAAAGCGGGAGGAAACGCCCGAGTGTCACCACTGTGTGGATCGCCCGGAGGACACGGTGGAGCATACGGTGGAGGTCTGCCCGGCTTGGGCGGAGCACCGCCGTGGCCTCACGGAGGCGATCGGCGGCGGCGACCTCTCGCGTCCGGCCCTGGTGCAGGCCATGGTTCGAAGCGAGAGTGCATGGGAGGCCGTCACCTCCTTCTGCGAAGCAGTAATGCTCGCGAAGGAGGAGGCGGAACGCGTGAGGGTGAGGCAGGGTTCGCGCCCTCACGCCCTTAGCCGCTGCAGGAGACGCCCCGGGCGTCGTCGGGAGTCACAAGCTGATTTCCGGCCACCGTAGGCGCGGGCCTGCGGATGGTGAGCGATGGGTAGCTCGCCGTCCGATAAGGACCAGGCCCGGGTCGACGGCGCGTTGAGTTTCACGCGTGCCTCAAAGAGATGTCAGCACCAACTGACGGAGTCCGTTAGGGCCAATGCCTGCCAGGGTTGCGAGTTTGTCCGAAAGGGATATCGTGGCCCTGGCACACAGGCAACGGAAGGAACACGGGTGGGTTTTAGTCAGTAAAAGTCTGACACGCCCTCCCACTCAGCCCAGAGCGGGAAAAGTTATTAGATAATATCCCAACCAAAAAAAAAAAAAGTACTTGTTTCTTTTTGCTCGACTCCTAAGGTAGCGTGATGCCTTCTTCATGAATTGGGCTATCGAGTGGAAAATATATATTTTGTCAAACCATGATAGTTGCAGAGATTAGAGCGTTCAAACAAACTTCTCAGCTTTATTATTTATGGATAGATCAAGCTATTTCTAGCATAAGCTGATTCGCATCGTGTAAGATTTCCGTACAATGAGAGATCAGCGTATACTGGAAAAGTATAGCTTGATATGTAGCCGTGTGTACTACTTACTACTACTTGTAGGTACCATTTATTACCTAATTTAAACGGGTTATTCCCAAAGTACTCCATTATTTTGTTCTAAAAAGATAAGAATCTCATACATTAATTCCCGAGTTACTCCAAGGAATTATTATTATTTAAAAATACTTATTATTTTGTTCAAATTCAAATTCAAATCTTTATTGCATATCACATGTGTGTAGTACAAGTTCTTAAAAATAGTCATAATGTTCACATGGACCCTGTCGGGCACAACATTTTATGAATTTGTACGTACGTCATAATAAAAAAATATAGGATAGATTTGACACATAATCATTTTAAATAAATAAATAATATCACATTTTAGTGATATACGTCATTACAAATTGTACCGTTAAAAAATCAACTTAATTATACTGATACCAATACAATTACCTACTTCGAAGAAAATACATAAAATAAGAAATAAGTAAATAATAATGTCACGGATTAAAATAATATTTAAAATTAAATTATATTAAAATAAAATAAGTAATGATAATCAAATAAATGACTAAAATAGTCATCCCGTTTTGAAGTATCATTAAAAAAGTCATTCAATGTGTAATAGCATTTATCCACCAGTAGTTTTCTGAGTCGTTTAATAAATATTTTATCATTTTGTTCCATTTTTATGTCGTTAGGTATTTTATTATATATTTTAATTGATATGACATGAGGACTTGTGCTGTGTAATTTTAGCCTAGATTGTGGTACTACGAGCGTGTTTTCAAATCGTAAACGCGGTGCATATCGGCGAGTTTGGTCTGTAATTTTAAGGTAGAAGTGTGGGTATTGTCTAACGAACTTGTTCCCGTTCCGCTCTATAGGTATCTGGAATTATTCTCAAAGTACTCCACCGACTATTCGTTATCAATTCTCAAGCTGCTCCATCTACATAATTACCTATAAAATACATTTATTTCATAAAGGCTTCTACAGACCGGCGCGACTCACGACGCGACACAAAGGCACCGCTCGTGGCGCAACACGGGGGGCCTTTGTGTCGCGTCGCGTGTCGCGCCGGTTTGTAAAAGCCTAGTCAGTCACAAAAATTGTTAAAAGAAAGATTAAAGATTTGTTATACTAATCGTCTTAAATTAGTTTTTGATTAAAATGGAGTGGATTACATTGAGAACATTTTAATATTATCATGGAGTAGAATGAAACCTAATTAAAAATATTATATTTTTCATGGAGTAGTTTAGGAACTCTTTTTTGATTACTTTGGGAATATCCCATTTAAACTAGCAATATGTCTACTCCGAGACACTGGAGCTTGGGTTTAATAGATAACTGTATAAAACTTTACAGTTCGTTTTACAATTAATTAAACAGTATTTTTAATATAAAACAAAAATATATGTGCTAATCTGGTACGGACCGATGTTCGTCCATCTGATAGAATTGACAATCTTATTGTTTATCGAAAAAGTCAGGTAGATATATTTCCTTAGCCGATTTATTATTTATGTGACCTACCGTCACTTCTGTGCGCCTTATCAAAACCCGTTAGCAGCAAATTGACACAGACACTCTAAAGTCACTAAAGTATCAGCCGCAAACACAATATACTAGGTAAGTACTAAGAAAGCGTTCATTGTTATCGACTGTAGGAACCTACCAAAAATAAACATTAATGAAATGTTACTTTGTTCAGAGTCTGAACAGAAGTCAAGTTACAACTTGTCAAGACTGATACTGACTTGACAAGTCGGGGCAGCAGATTTTAACTGTATGTAGTTAAAACAATCGGCTGCTCCGTGTCCATGATCTACATGGTCCTCACATGATCTGACCAAGATTATGTCTGGACTTTAAAAGAGACTTTGACCCCTGAGTTTGTTTCGCCATTTCTTCTCAGGGGTAGTCAGATAGGAAATGTCGGCTACATCTAGATTTTTTTTTTTTTTTATATGACGTGTAAAAGTGATTTTAATATCCTATTTACATAATAAACGATTTCATTTCATTTCATTTCATTTCCAAACCCAGGCACTTAGAATAATAACTCTAAGCCCAGGCACTTTTGAATTGTCAAGGGGTCTGTCCTTCTTTCTTATATATATATGGGTCGGTCAGTCAGAAGTTGCCTATTCCAAAGCGTAGTAGATTCCTATGGAGAAGAACGGGCAAGAAACTCCACGGACACTCTTTTAAATCAAAATTGCATTTTTAGGGTTCCGTACCCAAAGGGTAAAACGGGAACCCTATTACTAAGGCTCCGCCGTCTGTCTGTCTGTTTGTCTGTCCGTCTGTCACCAGGCTGTATCTCATGAACCGTGATAGTTAGACAGTTGAAATTTTCACAGATGATGTATTTGTATTGCCGCTATAAGAAAAAATACTAAAAAACAGAATAAAATAAATATTTAAGGGGGCTCCCATACAACAAACGTGATTTTTTTGCTCGTTTTTGCTCTATATTGATAACGGCAACAGGTAGACGCTTGAAATATTCACAGAATATTTAGTTATATATTCACTTTAAAAATAAATAATTAAATTAAAATAAAACATATATTTAAGGGGGGCTCCCATACAACAAACGTGATTTTTTTGCCATTTTTATAGATAATGGTACGGAACCCTTCGTGCGCGAGTCCGACTCTCACTTGGCCGGGGTTTTACTATCTGTTATTGTCCCACTGATGGGCACAAAAAAGACAAATATTGAATTTAGGACACGCACAAGAAATACAAAAAAAAATCATTTAAAGCTAACAATATACAAAGAAAAACAATCAAGACTTGTGCGATGCCAAAAAGGCCCATATCTCAGCATCAATCAATCAACTCAGCCTATAGCAGTCCACTGCTGGACATAGGCCTCTCCCAGGCTGCGCCACAACACCCTGTCCTCCGCCTTTCGTATCCAGTCTGTCCCAGCCACCTTTATCCACCTATAAACCTATAAATATCTCAGCATAATGCTGCTTTATTTAATAAACTTAAATACCACAGCGCTGGTATTCTGAGAGCCTAAAATGGACGCTTTGGCAGAATCATAATAAGATCTGCGTGCAATTCATATCCCGCAATTCATCTGTTTGACAGCTGCTATTTGACAGTAGACTTCAGTAAAGCAATTCATATTTTGTGCACCATTTTACGAAACTCTATAGAAAACTGTCAAACAGATGAATTGGACGCAGATCATATTAAGGTTCTGCCAAAGCGTCCATTTTAGGGCCCCTGATAGGGCCCGCTGAAAACAGAAAGGCAAAGACCTCCCTACTTTCCATCCACCTCTCTCTGTTCAAAGCAGCCATTGACCAATCTTTGTTGAAAGAGTCCAGCTCATCTCCCAATCTCCGTCTGGGATTCTGGGGGCCTGCCGTTCGCCGCGATGTTATTGGGAATCCGCAGCTGTTGCCCGCGAAATTCAAATTTTCTTACTTTTCATGGTACCGTACCCAAAGGGTAAAACGGGAACCCTATTACTAAGGCTCCACCGCCGTTTGTCTGCCTGCCTGTCTGTCCGTCCGTCACGAGGCTGTATCTCATGAACCGTGATAGTTAGACAGTTGAAATTTTCACAGAAGATGTATTTCTGTTACCGCTATAACAACAAATACTAAAAAGCAGAATAAAATAAATATTTAAGGGGGCTCCCATACAGCAAACGTGATTTTTTTGCTCAATTTGGCTCTATATTGATAACGGCAACAGGTAGACGCTTTAAAATATTCACAGAATATTAAGTTATATATTAACTGTAAAAATAAATAATAAAATTAAAATAAAACAAATATTTAAGGGGGGCTCCCATACAACAAGCGTGATTTTTTTGCCATTTTTATAGATAATGGTACGGAACCCTTCGTGCGCGAGTCCGACTCGCACTTGGCCGGTTTTTCTAATTTTTTGGTCATTGTCAGGTTCTATCTTGATCAAAATGCGATTCGCGACTATAACAGATATGCACACAAACGATAGTCGTAAAATACATGCTTACATACATATAATATATAAATAATATTATAATTATGATATCATACATACTATCACGCCTGTAAAGTGTATTCCCCGAAGGGTTGGGCAGAGGTGTACCTGTAGAACACCCACATTTCGCCAGTTATGTTTAAGTCCCATGTAATAGGGGGCGAGCCGACAGACGGACAGACAGACATACAGACAGACAGACCGACATACAGACAGACAGACGGCGGAGCCTTAGTAATAGGGTTCCCGTTTAACTCTTTGGGTACGGAACCCTAAAAACGTAAGAAAGTTTGAATTTCGCGGGCAACAGCTGCGGATTCACCTTAAGTGGGACCCAACATTTTAATTAAATCAAAATAATGGACGACTTCAAAGTCAAGCATCAAGAATATCGTGTGAAATATATAGAGGTCAGTGAGAATATCTTTCCATCGTCAAAAAAAAAAAAACATTCAAACTAGGCTCAGAATCAGGGGCCCTAAAATGGACGCTTTGGCAGAATCATATTATGATCTGCGTACAATTCATATCCCGCAATTCATCTGTTTGACAGTTTTGTATGGAGTTTCGTAAAATGGTCCAAAATTATGAATTGCTTTATTGAAGTCTAATGTCAAAAAGCAGATGTCAAACTGATGAATTGCGGGATGCATGAATTGTACGCAGATCCTATTATGATTCTGCTAAAGCGTCCATTTTAGGCCCCCTGCACTCGAACGTCAAATATTACTTATGACAGTCCCCCAAAAACGCCTGCCCTTCACCACTTCCTAGTGATTTTTAGCTGGGAACTATATAAAATTTTAGTCTGTGGCTGGGAAAAAGTGGCGCAACAAACTCCCCAGCAGCACAGATGTCTAGTGTCTGTTCAGTTAGAAAACTGGATTCTGTATAATAGAATCCTAATCCTAACCTAACTAATATTATAAATGCGAAACTAAGTTTGTTTGTTACCTTTTCACGCCTAAACCACTGAACCGATCATCCTGAAATTTTGCATAGGTACATTTTGTCCGGTGCACAGAAACGGACATGGTACCTTTCATCCCGAAAAAAAGTACTGTTCCCGTGGAAAACAACAATAACGTTCTTATGATAATACATGGTGCCACCTGTCTTTCGAATCATGATTGAATTATATTATTACAAGCAGAGTACAACCCGAATTGATTGTCAAATTCTAAAGTAACGCGAGCGAAGCCGCGGGCAAAAGCTAGTGTAAAATAAGTTGCATTACGCAACACAAAACATTAAATTAAATTATTTGCCTTAAGTTAGCTAGCACACTACTTAAAGCTATAGCTTCGTCTTTCTTCTTTCATCATCCTTCGGATTGTAATGGATAAATCAAGGACTGTCAAAATTTGCACTGTGTCCAAATAATTTAAAAGGCAGCTCTTAAAAAATTGTACTTACTTTTAAACCCAACCCGTCTTATAAACAAGAATTATATTTTGACATGGCTAAAACCATCGAGCCAGTTTTTGTAAAAAGAACGTAACTCTGATTGAAATACCGTTCTTTAAACAAAACTGAAAAATTAATTCAGTACTAAGTTGTCAGTTTTGTATTAGGAACGTTATCAGAGACGGAATAAAGTACGAAATTAAATAATGGCTCCATGGTTTAAACCCGGGTCTGAAGAATAACCTTGTTTTGTAATAAGACGGATTGGGCCTTATTACAAAACAAGGTTTATCTTCAGGGGGGCTAAAATGGACGCTTTGGCAGAATCATAATATGATCTGCGTACAATTCATATAAATAACCCGCAATTCATCTGTTTGACAGCTGCTATTTGACATTAGGCTTCATTAAAGCAATTCCTAATTTGTGGACCATTTTACGAAACTCCATACAAAACTGTCAAACAGATGAATAATTGTGGGATAAGAATTGTACGCAGATCATATTAAGATTCTGCCAAAGCGTCCATTTTAGGCCCCCAGACCCAAGTTTAAACGAATTTCGAACTTTATTCCGTCTACGATAAAGTTCCTAACACAAAACTGACAACTTAGTACCGAACTAAGTATTCAGTTTTGTATAAAGAACGGTATTTCAATCAGAGTTACGTTCTCATTACAAAAACCAGCTCCGTGGTTTAAGCCATGTCAAAATATAAATCTTGTTTTGTAATAAGGCGGATTGAGTTATAATGTAGTACGTTCTACATTATATTAAGTATAACTCAATGTTTTAAACATGATAATTATGATATAGGTAGGTACAGTCGCCAGCACATCAAGTTAATACCAAACTGTCAAATTTCTCCAAATAATTTTAAACCTTAAAATATTGACAGTTAAGTTCAAACTCGAATGAGATAATTTGACAGTTTGTGGTAACTTACACTAACTTAATAGCAAGAGCACACACAAGGCACACAACCCAAATTGGTCTAACCAAACACAGCTACAATCTACTTCTGTCACCCGTCAGCGATAATAATACAATTTACTTACGGAACTTAAAACAAATAATAAGTCTGTCTGTCAGTTTATCGCACCTCCCAAGCATTAGGACTTGTATTGTTTGTTCAGCGGCGACTTTTTTTTTATGTTAACTTGATTCGATAAGGGATGGGGCTTGGCGCCATCTGTTGTGGCCATGAAAAGAGCGGTTATAGAAGCAGCAGGAGAAAAGGTTTAATGAAAAATGAGCCAGTTTCAAGTACTAAGTAACACCTAAGGTAGCAAAACTATTTAAGAAGTCAATGATGGAGCAGTACTGGTCCATCATTGGCTTCTTAAAAAGTCTAAGTCTCGTTATTAAGTCTAATAAAAACTTTTTTGTAGAAAATGTGAACTCAAAATCTATACAAAGTCGCTTTACGTGTCGGTCTGTGTGACCACGTTTTCCTTTTAAGCTGATTTTGATGCGGTTTTAACCATGATTTAGTTTTTTTTTTATGTTATAATTATTTCTTCATGTAGTTTTAGTTTTTAATTAATACATTTCGATACAATGTAAGAATTGTTAATGAAATAAATAATTCCTATTAAACTTTCATAAGATATAATAAACAAATCTCGATGTTTTGTCGAACCGTAAAAGCCACGCCAAGTAGGGGCGGGTCGTTAGTATTTAAATAAATGAGACATTGAGTGAATAAGTGAGCAGTTTATCCAAATCGCTCACTCACTGGCCCAAATAAAAAATGGTGGCGTTCCGAGAATTTCTATCAGGTAATTAACTTTTACAGTAAGAAGCTCGAAAAATGCTTTTGTCTTGAAAATGTAGTGTCTAAGTAGTGTTAACAAAAGATATTTATTTCGCCATGAACTCATGACTCAGTTTGGAGGAGATAATAATTTAATTATGCCATCTTTTTCAACAACGTTTCCTTAAAGTAAGTAACCCGATGTTCCAATGTGCGGTGTCTTGGTTGAGCGACTTTGAAAAAGGCTCCATGTTTTTTTTCTGGTTGACATTATGCGTCATAAACTCATAATTAACAATGGGCAGGTAATTGTATACCTAGCTAATTTAACTAACATTTTACATGGTATCACACTAATATTATAAAGGCGAAAGTTTGTGAGTGTGTGTGTTTGTTACTTCTTCACGCTCAAACGGCTGAACCAATTTGAATAAAATTTTGTATGGAGGTAGCTGACACCCTGGATTAATATATAGGCTTATATTTTTATCCCGATATCCCACGGGATCGAGACTTACGCGGGTGAAACCGCGGGCCGCAGCTAGTAATTTTATATTCTAAATTCATAATGCGTTATTTGTTTTGCCTATGGAGTTTTAGCAATATTTTAAGAATCTTACTATCCTAAGTACTATACCTACTACTTATAATATTATATATGCAAAGGCTCGTGCAGACTGGCGCGATATCGCGGGTGCCACAGGCATCCACAGGCAGCGCGACCATCGTCGCGCACTCGCGCCCGCGACGTTCCTCAATCACGCAAAAACGGCAGAACGGATTTGGATGAAATTTGGCACACAGATAGTTTATTATAACCTGCATTAACACAGGATACTTTTAAGCCAGGTAGCCGTCCCCGTGAGATATTTTGCGAAAACCACGCGGACGAAGCCGCGGGCAAAAGCTAGTACAGGTGTAAATATAGAGATTATTCAGAAAATCTTAACCGGTATAAATAGGCAGGTAAAAAATAGGTGAGTAATTTAATGTCTGTCTGTCTGTTTGAGTGTAGGCACTTGAACAAGGGCGGAACCAGGTTTTTTTCTGGGGGGGCACAAGGGACCGACGGGCAGAAATAATCAACAATAACTGTTAAAAATAAACTTGTAAATTTATTTAAGGAAGCGTACAATGGTACACTAGCGCCACTCTTTAAAAAAAAGTATTATCTCGTGACTGAGAATGAATTATGAATAACGGCTATTCCTTAATAGCCGTTATTCATAATTCATTCTCAGTCACGAGATAATACACACACTTACCGAGGGTCCTTACCCTCGGTAAGTGTGTCGAGACTTTTCTAATACTTACCTTTTATTATATAGTTTCATATTGAGACTCGAAGCAACAAAATACGATCCAAAGAAAAGCGGCCACATTCCTCTAGATCGTATTTTGTTGCTTCGTGTCTCAATATGAAACTTTATAAAAGGTTTTAGAAAATTCTAGACACACTTACCGAGGGTCCTTACTAGCCGTTATTCATAATTCCTTCTCAGTCACGAGATAATATTTTTTTAAAGGAGTGGCGCTAGTGTACCGTTGTACGCCCTCTTAAAGGTCACCGCGCCGCTATTCCAGTCAGAAACGACAAGAGTTTCACTTATGTTCTTTCTGTTATTTTAAATTCAACTCTGTTAATTTGATTTCCCTTTAAGTATGTACTGTGCTAGAAACTCCACAACGTCTGGGGGGGCACAGGGGCCCTAAATCCGCCCTTGCACTTGAAGCTCTGCTGACTGCCCTAAACTTAGACAAATTTTATTTTTATTTATTTTATTTCACAACACGTCTATCTTAACAGGATATCCCAAAGCGATAGGGTGGTACTTAATTATACGTATACTTATTTTATGAATTATAATCTAAATGGTATGCAGTTATTCTTGCGAATTAATTCAGTGAACATGAAAAAATGTCAATCCTTTCGGCGACTTCATTAAGTGTCCGTAAGGCGCGAGTAAGTGGCGCTTTTAGAAGCAAGTTAGTCCTGCCGCGCGGCACCGCCTGCAGCTGTGGCCGTCTCCGCCTCAACACGTAGTTGTCGGGCACGCACAGATTTACCTCCTTTAATACCCCCTGATTTTTGGTTTTACCATTGAGTAATTTAAAAATATATATAGCGAGAGTCATATCCCTTCTTAATTCTAACTTGTTGTACCCAACCATGCCTAGAACAATCAAGGTTGGGTACATCAATGGATAATAAGGATATACTCCATAAAGTCTCCTATACAGATAAAGTATTGGTAAGAGAAATTGAAGATAAAGTAATTATTAAGACAGTGTATCGGTTTATTATAAATTCAACACGTATTTGAAACATGTAGCGAGCAGGAGATGGAGTCATTAGGAGTTTATTAATATGCATGGACCATAGATAGGGTTGACAGGCGTAACTGCGTAAGTAATCTCTAAGCTCTATAGAAACACCACAGACAAATTAGTACGACAGAACGACGAATAGACTAAACCAGGGATGGGAAAACTTTTTCCATAAGAACTGCTTTATATTTAACTTATTATAGTTTCATGATCTAATTTGAAGTATTTTTTTAATACTAGCGGTTTATTGTTCGGTTTTGAGTACTTTTGAGGTAAGTAACTTTGTATTTTTTTTCCGTCGATATTAGGGTTCCGTACAAAAATGGTAAAAATTAACCCACCCTTATGGTGAGAGTCTGCATGTCTGTCTGTCACACCTAGATATCTCAAGAAATACTAAAATGCTATCAACTTGACTTTTAGAATAGTTTTAGATGACCAACTATTTTGCAAACACGAAAGAAATAAAAAAAATATATATTTTTTACAAAAGGGACCGAAAGGGGGTCTTAAAAATTGGAAGTGGGGCTACTAATGTGCGGTATCATATGAAAGAACGCTGTTTGCACATTATCAAACATTTTTTTTTAGGCAGCAAACTTCTTTGAGAAAAGTTCTTAAAGACTTTTGATGAAAAATGTAAAAAAAAGACCGTCCCCCCATCTCCGAAGTTTGCATAGATAAAAATCTGAAATTATTCTATGTGATAGAAGTTTATGTAAAGATTACAGGAAAAAAAAACCTATGTCTCTAAACAGCACAATTTTTCAGAAATCATCAACATCATATATACGTACGGAACCCTCGGTGAGCAAGTCCGACTCGCTCATGACCGTTTTTTTTTATTTTATAGAACCGTGTTTTGGTCGAACAAGTACTTACCATTATTAATCCTCAACTTTACCATTATTATAATCAAGGTAAGTATTTATATCAAAATGAAAGCTGCAGATTTTAGATATAACGGAGGATCATGCAGAATATTTTGAGGTACTTATACTTATTGTAGTTCACTTCTGTAAAGCCGGGTCTGCTGCGCCCATAGTTGCGTGTTTCAAACAGTTACAAACATATTTCAAACACGATTTGTATGATTTTAATTTAGGCCACGCCCCCATTTTTTTTATTTTTTAAACCTTGCCCTACACTAGGAATTTCTTCTGTATCGTGGGTGCGTTTACAAACACTTAAACTCACATACACAAACAGCCAGGCCCGGAACAACTACTTGTAGGTCATACAAATATTTGTTCCGTGCGGGAATTAAACCCGCGACACGCAGCGCAGCAGTCAATCGCTTAACCACTGCGCCAATCGTGTCGTCAAATCGTGTTTGTAACTGTTTGAAACACGCAACTATGGGCGCAGCAGTCCCGGCTTTAATATGTACGGTGCAGGCCCTACAGGGCAATTGCACGCGCAATTTTTTGTCATAATTATAGTTATGTACGTTTTTCTGAGGCTATAAACCAATTTTTCATTCTTTTTTACAATAGCAAGTACTTTCGACTACTTACAGTAAGTGGGTCTGTGGGTGACACATTATTAAGTTTCCTCAAAAGTGGTTGATTATCCAAAACTCAGGTTATATATACAGAAAGAATAATCTGAGATCCACAATAAGTACCTACTTTAATGACGGCTCTCAGCCCTAAAAGCAAGGCTTACAACGGGGCCCATTGCTGCTCATTCCGCCCTCAAACAAAGGAATCGTTGCATGTGATTCGTTGTTTTTTCCACCTTGTGTGTGCGCGGCTTTAGATCGCGTTCCTTTTTTGAATGCGTGCACCGGTTTATTTATTGTTTGTCTACCTCTATTTGATATTTCTATGATGACAGGGAAATAAGAAACTTATGATTTACAGTAGGGCTGATTAGGATAATTTCCATAGGATTACCTACCGACATTTAATAATTATATTAAGCGCAGCATTTATTTTATGTAAAGTAATAAATTTATTGGTATTAATTTTTTTAGGGCATCAATAGTATCCTAACTAATATCAATAATTATGTATATTTATACAAAATTATCTTTAGTTTAAGCAATTCCTAATAATGATATGTAGTACCTGGGTACCGAACTAATAAATTATTGCTAACTAGGCAGATAGGTACCTGACTTCTTGGCGGGAAAGAGAAGCGTCATGTTCAGCAGTTTGTTTAATTTTCCAAAATTTGTGTTTAGCCGAATATTAATGTGTAATAATGGTGGATTATTAACCATTAAGTGTTTGTGAACGTGCATTAGTGTAGGCAAATGAAACAAAACAGTGCAACTTCGCTTCAAGTTCTCTCAAGAAGTCGCGTGAGGTCTCAGTAAAGTGCCACATCTTTACTGAAACTCAAGGGGAGTGGGCGAGGATATCATCATCGTGCATTTATAATTCATTTCATCAATACTATACAAGAACTAAAACGTGACATTGGCTAAATGCACAAACCGTGCGAAGCCAGAAGGAAAAAAAAAAAAAAAAAAAAAAAAGATAGGTACCTACATTAAGTTTTTTTCTTTACTAGCAAAAGGGGTATATAACCATGTAGGTATTATGCCAACATCGTCGGTAAATTAGCTGTAAGTTTGTACTTACTTATTTGATTTTTGTTTTCAGAAAACAAACCAAGTCGAAAAAAAAAACGGTAAGCTAACAATTCACTTGCTTATATTCTTCTACTTATTGTCGTAGAAAGTTGCAGTTTTTTTCTTTTATTACCTTTTTTCCTTTTGTAAATACAAAGAATGCGCGCCATGCGGCCGGCTACTCTAGCGCCGACCGACCGCAAAAAGTGGCGCCTGTGAAGTGCAATTATTTTCAGCTTTATTTACATATTTATGTATACGAATATGCATCTTATTCCACGGGTATATGGTTTAAAACGTTTCGAATTCATATGGCAGTACTATAATGCACGCTTTCTTCTACATGAGACAATAAGTGTTGATAAAATAATTATTGTATCGACTATCGATACGTCTATTTTATAACATATTTCTACACCACAGTCATTTTGTACTACGAAAGTACGAAAGCATTGTCTGAGAATAAAATAAAAAAACAAAATTGTGTTTTTTTTAAATCTGGTGACCTACATTTCGAATTTGTTTTGACCCTGTCGAGCACAGCATAGTGAGAGCGAGGAAGAGGGCTTTGGAATTATTTGGTATACCATAAGTATATTATTTAAGTACAGTCACCAGCACATCAGGTTATATCAAACTGTAAAATTTCTCAAAATTATTTTACACCACAAAATATTGATGGAGTTCAAAATCGAATGAGAAAATTTTACAGTTTGAGGTACATTGATGTGCTGGTGACTGTACATATATATTTTATAAAAGATGTAATTTAAAATTTGTCATTTAAATATTCATTGCGTTTATATAGTATATAGGTAAAAACGCTATCACAGATCACAAATTATTTTCTCAAACAGTGTTGGTTAAATTAAACAATATACTTTTATAACCGCAGAAACTGAAGCAAAATATGATATAATTAAATTATACCTGAAAATTCGAGTCGATAGTCTAATAATTTTGTTCACATCCCTACTCACCGGCGAACCGATTCGCTTGCTCGCTCATCGCATCGTTCCTTTCATTCATTCAGTCAGTCGAGCTTTGGTCGCCATTGTGAGTGGGCTGCGCTCATGCGTTATTGACATTCGTCAACGCGTGTTCAATATTTTTCATAAAATTCACGTGCGTTTAGATACAATAATAAAGTATAGTGCCACAAACAAACGTTACAAGTGCTAATATCCATGTGTAAATAACAGTAACTGTGATAAATATAACGTAATAATAGTAATCTTAGTGATATTTTTAGTAGTAGTCCAGATATTTTGGTAATGAATGACTTGAGATGAGTGCCTTAGGAATGGTTTAGCCTGTTTAAGATAGTCGATATCGTTATGGTGACTGTATAGTGTTTATTATTAACAATAAGAAGTAATTGAGACGGCGATGGCGGTGGTCAATGTTTGCGTGTGTTTTCTGTTGGTTTTGTACCAGTTGTCAGCAGCATCTAGCGAGGCCTCATCGGAATCCACCGACCCCGGATTGTCAGGTAAAAACATAAAACTATCTTCAAACTAGTTTCAATTCTATGCATACAAACATTTCTATATATTACCGTGATAAGGTACTCACGCTTTTGTTTTGTAAATAAAGCGACTTTTGATAACTCAGCGTGTAGCTTGTTTATTCGGAGCTTCATCAATTATTTTATTCTGAAAAACGTTGAAACGCGTTTATTTTTACCTACTATTCAAAGGTAGCTATACAAAATCCCTTAACGACGTAGGTACCTACCTACAAATTAGTCTAAATTAAAAAAAAACGCTTCCTGAATAAAATTACTACGAAAACGTAAAATTTTTAATTCAAAATCACGCTTTTGCCGGTTCAAGCGTTATCTTACGAGTTCACGAATAAGTGTAAATCAACAGTTTTAACGCTAAATTACTTTATTATTTATTGAGCGTTAATAAATGGTTTTAATACGTAATAAACTAATGAGCGGACTTCGGTACTTGTAAGTTAATATTAATTTAAGTAAATACTTAGTACCAAGGTACTCTAATTTGTTTATTTAGCGGTCGCTCATTATTAGCTACCTACCTACTTTTAAATGAGTGCCTAATTCGCATTCACTTAGCTAATTAACTACTTCAGTTACTAGGCAACAATTAGTTATCATACTAAGCCAGTTGTATGTCTGAGTATGTATCTAATAAATACCAGGGATGGGCCGAAATTCGGTTCAGATGCCGAACATTCGGCACAAGAAAAATAATACCTACTTGCACTATTTTTACTGTAACTTAATCATTACTGTAAAATAAAATGTGTCTTTTACTTACTCATTGTCATTTATTTTATTTAGGAACATTGCAAATGTAAACCTTATATTAAATCAGATCTTTTTATTCATCTTGAAAATCTCTGCTTAATTAATTAGACATACTCGTAATAAAAATGAAATAAGCTTAGTATTCTTCTAACAAACATCTGGATTTCAATATTATAGTAAATTGAATAAAAACATCAAGTTTTTGGTCACATCTAAACATTTATTAACTAACATCCAGTATTTTTTATTACAAATTAAAGGGTATTTTTTTCAATAATCAAATTAAACAAACTTTTCTCATGTATCTACTGACTCATATTTAAAATTTACTATAGGCAGCCAGAGGGCTAATTGCGTAACACACTATCAGTAGGAATCGGTTTCAATTTGACAGTTCAACAACATTAATTGCGTTATTTTACGTTGGTGAGCAGACATTTTTTTTACCATAAGAAGCAATGGATTAGCAATATACTTCAAAATCATTCCGATTCCGATTCAAACTGTGTTACGCAATTAGGGCACAGGTTATGATGCAAAAACACCAAAGACTGCCTTATCTGGGAGGAGAAGTTGTGTTACGTTTTAGCAATAATTGAAGTAAATGCGTAAACAAGTCACGACGTGTCGCTCTCGAGAAACCACGCGAAATTGAACCGAAGTTTGGCCGAACTTTTAATTTTAACCGAATGTTCGGCCGAAGTTCGGATTCGGTTCAAACCACATTCGGCCCATCACTAATAAATACGCAAAGTCTATCATACAGATTATTTTATGAAAACAAACAGGTCCATTGATTCATTCCAAACATTCCTTGACTTTAGTACGATCATGAATACTTCACAAAGTTCATTCCATTCTTTCCTCATCATTCCATGAGTCTTACCTGAGAAACGATCGTTTACTTCATAATGGAACCGTAGACACTAAAGACATTTCGAGTGGCTTCTAAATTCAAAACAATGGCTGAACAATACGCATTGTTTCTTTCGTTCATTTGTCCCGGTAAAGACGTGTAGTTAAGTGGAGAGGGTAATTTAGAACATTTTCTTTGCTTCCTAGGTAAGTACCTATGAGTATTGGTAATGCACCTAGTTGGAAGGAATACCGTTTTGGCCATTATTCATTCAATAAAAACCTGAACTTACTGTGTTAAGGCGATGATAACCGACTTTTAATGATTTTATATTTTATTACGATTTTATGACGTCTAAACGAGTAGTGCTAATGATTTGAAAAAAATATATGTTAAATTAGAGCATTTTCATAACATAATATGTGAATATTTTAGATTACGTTTATACGTTTATATTACATAGTGAAATTAATTTATAAAGTTATGTCTAACGCGGATAAAAAACTGAGAATGGCGCAAAATCTACCAAACGTATTTTTCTGAAACGCTCACCAATTTAAAGATAATTTAATTATTGATCTTGTAGTATACTCGTTTTATTAAAATACCTTTTGTTTTGTGTATAATAAATTAACAATGCGTTAATTTGGGGACAGCGCTTCTTGACGGGCGAGTCCTATTACTGGCTGAACGTACGACGGTTGCGTGAGCTCAGTACAGAACACGCAAGCTAACCACTCAAGGTCATGGGCATATATCTGCGTCTTAACGGTCGACCAGCTACCTTTTTCTGATGTTACTGAATGACAGTATTTTACATGAAACGGCTGTCGTCTGTACCATCAGGAACTCTTGTCTTGAAGATCCAACTTGATAAAAACAGACCTCAAGGTAACAGAAAGAACCTCCACTTTTTTCCTGCTTCCATAATAACCTGAGATACTAATAGTAAAATAGCCTAAGTCAGAAAGTAAATCATACTCCAACTTGGACCAGCCTATTTTAAGCTGTAGGTTAGTATGAGAAAGGTACCTACCTATACTTATCATCATCATACAACCGATTCTCAAGTACCGTTATCAAATCTATCTTATTGTAGTCGATTACAGTATCGATAATCGTTTCGTTGCTATGGCGATAAGTTTGCGTGACCCGCCGGCGCCGCGCCGCCGCTGTGACGCTGTTGCTTGGAACCGTCGTCGCATCGCATGTGCCGTAAACCTACCTAGTTTTTATTGTAAGTACCTGTAATACCTGCGGTGCCTAAAGGCTTCTACAGACCGGCGCGATTCGCGACGCGACACAAAGGCACCGCTTGTCGCGCGACACGCAAGGCCTTTGTGTCGCGCCGGTCTGTAGAAGCCTTAAAGACAGTCATTAAGGCTCGTGCAGATTGGAGCGGCAGGCATCGCAACCGTTGTCGCGTCCGCGATATCGCGCCAGTGTGCATGAGCCTTTATCGTTGGGGCAGGTTTAGGATTCGGTCCCCCCATACTGGAGGCGGGCCGGCGACCACCCGGGAATCGCGGAAGTCGCACATGATCCCATGATCCCCGGTGCAAATGTGGGATAGGAACACCGGGATGGTTTTTAGTCAGTAAGAGTAAGACAGATCCCTCCGCCCGCCCCAGGGCGGAGGACATTCATAAGTACTTTCAAACACGAAACAAAAAAAAAAGGCTTAGGATTCGGTGGCATTATGGCTTGGATTTGTTCCTGTTCATGATACCTAGATTGCGAAGAGTGTTGGGCTTGTTCGTCAAAGATGCAGGAAACACCTGGATGTTCATTGGGTAAAGACAGGAAATAAAAGAAAAGGAGTGGGTGATATTCATCATCATTTTTCTTCACCCACTGCTAGGTGGTGTGCGTGGGTTGGCCGTAAAAGGCTTTAAAGAAAGCCTAGAAATATGTTAAAGAATATAGGGAGTCCTTTGCTCCTTGGGTTCTTTGTTGGTGCAAAATAAAAAATGGTGTGTCCTACTAAGTACCAATTGCACAATAAAGACAAATTGATTAGATTCATTACAAAAGTATGCGCTAATCTAATCTCCTTTATTAACAAAACGCTGGTGTCATTTTATGGTTTTATTTGCAAATACCACTGGATTGCTGATAAAGGTTGAGTGTATATTGAATACCTATGTACCTACTTATATTGTTCTTAAACACCAAATTCTACTGCACAATCCTTGACCTTTCCCAAGAGTATCTGTGCCGCGTATCGGCAAGCGTAGTGTGGGACGCACCCTAGCTAGATGGACTTGTACCCAGCCACCTTTTAAGCCGATCGTCCACCGCCAGCTAAACGAATTAAGAACTAAGTTCAGTGAACCAAGGTAAGCTAAACTGGGAATAAGTTGTCCGTCCACCGAAAAATAAGCTAAAACTACGTTAGTGATGAACAGTTTGTGCTGAAGTATCGAGTTAATGATGTACTTACGTGATGGTCGAATCTACCGTGATGGAAGAACAAGAGAAGAGCTATGACGAGAATTCAGAGGAGGATTAGGATGAGAGGGTCTTAAGCAGTCTTAACTTAGTTCCCGTAGCTTCGGATCGGCCTACAGACCTTAGTTGGTCTATTTTAGTTAGCTTAGTATTAAATATTGTAATGGCAACATTTTATATTTTAATAGTGTAGTAAGTATTTTAAGGAATTTATATTGCAACCCAATTCTCGAAAAAAGCTGGTGAAAGCAGTCTCCATCTTGTACGACGGAAAATAAAACAAGCAATAATTCTATTACAACCTTTTATTTCGCTCCAATCCACTGCTTTAATTAACTTGAATAGGTTATGGGCCCAGGTGCCCGGAGCGAAATAACAAGGAATCATTGCGGTTGTCGCTGTGGTAAAACAGTTGTACTGCGGTCATGCAGGCGTCAAAGATGGACGGCGAAGTCGACATGTTCGGGGCTTCAAGCAATCGCATGTTGCTGGAGAGTGCCAATAATTGGCACACCTGGAAATTTCAAGTAAAGGTTATATTGAAGGCGGTAAATGCTTTCAGCCTTGTGGATGGGACGTTCAAGTGCCCGGAAAGTGACGAAGCAAAAATCACCACGTGGAACAGGCTGGACGCAAAGGCCCAAGGAGTAATTGTTGCGAGGCTGGGCAATACAGCAATGCTTCAGGTCCAGAATTGTGAGTCCGCAAAAGAAATTTGGGACAAACTGAATACGATTTACGAGCAGAAATCTGATGTGTCACTGCACATTTTACAACAACGCTTCTTCGAAGAAAAATATTCGAGTTCTGAATCTGTATCAACATTTATTGCTAAAATAGAAGCAGTCGTGTCACAGATACGTCAAGCGAAAGGTGAGATAGCTGAAAATATGTTGATAACAAAAATCATCAGTTCACTGGGAGAAAAATTTCGTCATTTTGTTTCTGCATGGGACTCTGTGCCTGTTGAAAAACGAAACCCTATCTGAGCTGACAGCCAGGCTTATAATAGAAGAGCAAAGAAATAAAATGTATGAGGAAGGCGACCAAAATAATTCTACGGCTTTCAAAACTGATACAAGAAAAGACTCAAGAAAGTGTTTTAACTGCGGTAAAGTAGGACACTATAAACGGGACTGCAAAGTGAAAAAGGATAAAAGAAAAATGGGAATTAAAACTGAAAATATTCCATTATGTGAACAATGTAAAAAACGGGGGCATACTATAAAGCAGTGTTGGTTCAATAAAAACAGTAACAAACAACCAGAGAAAGAAGATAAACAAAACGCGTTTGTTATGTCAGTGTATGGACTAACCTCAAAAAGTGAAAACAATCATCATTGGTTTTTGGATAGTGGTGCTTCTGAGCATAATATGTGCTTCACAATGGACAGTTTTACAAACTATAAAAAGTTGTTAGTACCGAAAGATGTTGTTATTGGCGATGGGACAATAATAAAAGCATTAGGGTATGGTGATATTGACCTTGAAGCATATGACAATGAACAATGGATTAAAACATCCGTAAAGAATGTGTTGCATGTGCCCAACCTCAAGACTAACTTATTTTCCATGAGTGCTGCCCTGGATAAAGGCTACAAACTTGCGTCAAATGCTGCTGAGTGTCAGTTTATCAAAAACAACAGTGTGCATGCTGTAGCAAAGAGACAAGGTAAAATGTACACAATGAAATTCAGAAAACCAGATGCTGTAGCCATGGTGGGAAGAGTAATGTCAGATCTAAGGGAATGGCATGCCAAACTTGGTCACCAAGACATAAATCAAGTGAAAAACATCTTAATCAAGCATGATATAAAATTTGGAAAAAGTGAAGAAGAAACTTGTGTGTCATGTTTGAAAGGAAAGCAACACAAATTTTCCTTCCCATCAAGTACTCATAGAGCATCAAAACCAGGTGAGGTTATCCATATTGATATTGGAGGTCCAGTAGAAGAAACCTCACTAGGAGGGGCAAAGTTTTTTTTTCTCATCAAGGATGATTATTCCAAATACAGAAAGGTGTATTTTCTGAAAAATAAAAGTCAGTCTTTAGAATATTTGAAACAATATATAAAGGAAATAAAAGTAAACCCCGGTCACATAGTGAAATACACAAGAAGTGATAATGCAAAAGAATTTTGTAGTAAAGAAATGGAAAACTTGCTCAAATCTTATGGGATACAACACCAAAGAAGTGTGGCCTACACCCCACAACAGAACGGGTGTGTAGAGCGTGAAATGAGGACAGTGGTTGAGTCAGCACGAACAATTCTCCTAGAGAGCGGACTAAATAAGAACCTGTGGGCAGAAGCAATAAACACAGCTGTCTACGTTATCAATAGGACTGGTCCGAGTCGTGTGAAAAATAAAACACCATATGAACTTTGGTGGGACAAACAGTTTGACATTAACAATCTTCAAGTTTTTGGTAGTCAAGTATCTGTACATGTTCCTGAACAAAAACGGTTAAAGTTTGATAGCAAAGCTGAATTAGGCTATTTTATTGGATATGGAGAAAATACAAAAGGATACAGAATATACTTACCTGAAAGAAATGAAGTAGAGATCAAGCGAGATATAGTATTTATAAAACAGTCTGAAGAATACAAAGAGAAAGACAAAAGAACAGAACAGGAATATCATAAAGTTTTTGACATTCAAGAAGACACAGAACAAGTTTCAGAAGAAGAGGACAGTCAGTATGAAGATACTGTAAACCCTGACACAATAGAAAGTGAAAATGAACAGAACTCTATTCACTCTTTTCATGAGCAGTCAATATTAGAAGAAGAGGTAGAAGAAGTAAATGAAAATTCACAGGAATCTTCAGGACAGACAGAAGAGGTAATAGAAAGACCAAAAAGAGTAAGGGAAAAGCCAAGCTGGTTCAAGGACTATGTACAAGGAGAAGAGTCTGATGAAAATACTTTCCTGAGTTACTGCTGTGATGAACCTATCTCCTACCAAGAAGCTATGAAAAGACCTGATAAAAGTAAATGGGAAGAAGCCATAAAAAAGGAGCTGAAAACATTAGAGGAAAATAATACATGGGAGGAGGTCACAGAAGTTCCAGATGGAGAAAACATAGTAAGCAGCAAGTGGGTATTTAAAGTCAAGGAAACAGAAGGGAAATCAATCTATAAGGCTCGCTTAGTAGCCCGAGGATTCGAGCAGAAGTACTGTGATAACCAGACATACTCACCTGTTGCCAAGCTAACAACCTTCAAAGCCATGATGGCAGTGGCTACCCAGAAGAGACAACCAGTGCACCAGATGGATGTTACTGGGGCATTTCTCTATGGAGACATCAATGAAACGGTGTTCATGAGATTACCAGGTAATGAGATTTGTAAATTAAAGAAGTCAATCTATGGTCTAAAAAAATCTCCTAAATATTGGAATACTAAGTTCAATAACTTCATGATAAATGAAAAGTTTGTAAGATCAAAGAATGACCCATGTTTATATTTCAAAAATATTGATAATGATTACATTTATGTTCTATTATTTGTAGACGACTTGTTGTATTTTGGAAGTAATCAAAAACAAATAAATGATTTTAAAAATGTAATTTGTGAAACCTTTAAAATGAAGGATTTGGGTCTAGCCAGTAATTATTTGGGAATAAATATCAAACAGGATCTTAAAAATTGTATAACTTTAATTAATCAGAAAAGATATTTGCTAAAATTGTTAGATTCATATCAAATGTCAGATTGTAAAACTGTATGTACTCCAATAGAACAGAACTTTAATTTTGAATTGTTACAGAGAGATAAAAGTGAAAGTGTAAACATTGAAAAAGCTTGTAGAAGTTTAGTAGGCAGTCTTTTGTATGCTACTTGTACTAGACCAGATTTATCTGTTGCAGTAGGTTTTCTTAGCAGATATGTGCATTGTGCTAGTGCAACTTTATTTAAATGTCTTAAAAGAATATTAAGATACATAAAAGGTTCTATTGATTTGTCTCTCACATATAAATATAACAGTGAAAGCCAAAATGTGTGTAAATTACAAGGTTACAGTGATGCAGACTGGGCCGGTGATGTTGCAGACCGAAAGTCAACATCTGGTCAGATATTTTATATTTTTAACTGTCCAGTTTCTTGGTGCAGTAAGAAACAGTCTTGTATATCATTGTCATCTTGTGAAGCTGAATATGTGGCTCTTAGTATGACTATAATGGAAGGATCTTTTTTGAAAAAGTTGCTGATAGATTTCGGATACAATAATATTGATTGTGAGATACTAGAAGACAATCAAAGTACAATCAATATAGCAAAGAATAATGACAGCAACAAAAGATTAAAACATATAGATATTAAGTATCAGTATATAATGGAAAACATATCAGCAGGTTTAGTAAAATTAAAATTCGTAAATACCAATGACAACATAGCTGATTTGTTTACCAAACCCCTAGGAAAAATACTTTTTGTTAAACTTAGGGATAAGATTTTGTTTTAAACATAAGTTTGTTAAAGTAGGTACATGAATAGGATAGTGTTGAGTTATAATAGATATCTTGTGTATGTAAAAATGTTACAGTTTAGTGTTCCTAAGTTTAGGGCTTTGCCTATATTTGCTCAAAGGTTATGTTTTATGTTATTAAGGGGGTGCATTACAGAAGTTATATTAAGGGGATTCATCTTAGGCTTAATGTTAAGGGGGTGTAGTTCAAAGAAATGTAAAATGTTTAAAAGTGTTAAGATAAAACTAAATGTAAAAAAAAAAAAAAAAAATTAAGGGTTGCTTATAAACTAAAATATAATGTTGAGGGGGTGTATTAAATATTGTAATGGCAACATTTTATATTTTAATACTGTAGTAAGTATTTTAAGGAATTTATATTGCAACCCAATTCTCGAAAAAAGCTAGTGAAAGCAAAGTCTCCATCTTGTACGACGGAAAATAAAACAAGCAATAATTCTATTACAACCTTTTATTTCGCTCCAATCCACTGCTTTAATTAACTTGAATACTTAGCTAATAGCTGGGATAGTTTGCGGTGGACGTATATGTATGAAAAACTGGCTCAACTATGCGAGCTCAACTAAACTATCTTAGTTTAGCTGGCGGTGGAAATACGGCTTTATTGAGTTCATAGTTTGCGGTTTGCACCAAGTATAAGAAATTACCTCAGCTATGCGAGCTATGGTAAACTAACTTAGCTTAGCTCTTGGTCTGCAACTGGCTTTAAGGATCCGTCGGATCCGCCTTCCAATCTGTCCCCAGACTAGATGCGGATAGCGGAGGACAGGGTGTTGTGGCGCAGCCTGGGAGAGGACTGCGATAGGCTGGGTTGATTAAATGATTGATCTGTGTCAATAGTAGGTACGTAGTTGTTCCATAAGTTTTGGTAGAGCTCGCTCTTCGTGGCAGAGCTCGTAGGGGCAACTAGGTACTTACTACCATCAAACTTACTCCAAACAGAGACGGTGTACAGGCCCATGAGACAGTTTATTTTTCTCTAAGTTGCCAATGAACCTGTAATCCTTCGTGTATTGTCTATCATCATCATTTCCGATGAAGGGGGGATTTTCCATAATTGCCACGCTTGGCAGGCGGGTTGGCGATCGCAGTATGGTGTTAAAATGTATAGAGAACGCTGATGCCCATTCTCTAGTAAGTCCCTTAATCGCTTTTACGACACCCACGGGAAGAAAAAGGGTGGTGCTAAACTTAACGTCCGGCTCCACACGGACGTATTGCAGTAGCGAAGCTATAATTTTTGTTAGAGGTAAGCCGATGAAAAAGTTGTTCAGTTCTCATAAACTCTAGATAACGTCAAAATGAATTAACTCAAAAATGTTAGTACTTCCTTTTATTTTTCAAAATGTTACGCCAGCTAATGGTATGGTATTAGTTGTTCAGTGAAAAAACATTGGCAGTTTTTGGAATATTTTTAATCTTATATGATGTTTTAAACTGATATTAAATGTTTGTAATGCGATGTGATACACACATGTGTAAGTAGACCCCTGCCAGGGTTGCGAGTTTGTCCGATAGGGAAATCGTGGCCCTGGCCCACAGGCATCTGAAGGAACACGGGTGGGTTTTAGTCAGTAGGAGTCTGGCACGCCCTCCCGCTCCGCCCAGAGCTGGAGAAGTTATTTGATAACTTCCCACCCACGATAAAAAAAAATGTTGTAAGAAGACTGGTTGTTCCGAATGGAAGCCGATAGGAATCGGGTTGTATGGAGGCTGCGCCTCTGACGTATTGTCTATAGGCCACGGTAACCAGTGACCATCAGACTGAACAGCATGCTAGTTTGCCACCTAATAACGTCATAATCTACCTAGCCTTTTCCAACAATGTTGGGGTCGGCTTCCAGTCTAACCGGCAGCTAATACCAGTATTTTACATGGAGCGACTGTCTATCAGACCTCCAAACCGTTACTGGGTAACACGATATCCCTTGGTAAGAGTGGTTGTCAGACTTTCGGGCTTCTGACGACCCGTAACGACTGTCAAAGATCTACGAAAAAGAGCCGGGACCAAGCACGAAGGGGTCTTACTATGTAAAGATGGTCACCCATCTACGGACCAACCGCGGCAAGCGTAGCTTACCCTGATCGGTCGGCCCGTGTGGCTGCTATTACTTGCCACAAGTCTCAATAGACAAAAAGAAAAAAAATTGTAGGGGTCTTCCAGTGAAAACGGATGCGCTAGATTTCATTTTCAACTTCGTTATTGCATGATATCTTGACATCGTCGTCATACTAACGATTACGTATCACCAATGTATGCGGGATTGACAGTTGATGACGTCATTAAATCGATAAGGTATCGATATATCAGATAAGGGGCAGACTTGGCGCCATCCGTATCGGTTGAATGGACTACATAAATAATTATAAACTAAAGTCGCTTTTCTTGTCTGTCTGTTTGACCGCGTTATTGTTCTAAAATACGCAACGGATTTTGATGCGGTTTTAAACTTAAGTACATTTAAGGCGACGACAACCGACTTTGTTCTGTTGGTTGGTAGATTGAGTAAAAGTACCCAGCATTCTGGTCTACAGAGCTAAAATAAAATAAAAAAACCGGCCAAGTGCGTGTCGGAGCACGCAAAATGAAGGGTTCCGTAGTTAGGATGAATTTATCCCAAAAACAAACTTAACATTGTAGTTGAAAAACATGTTCTCCATACATCGATATACGTCACGGTCAATTCTCATACTGCAAATTTAAGTTGGTCGACTATTACTCGTTAACTTGTAAAGCATTCTTAGCTTTGATAGTTTTCCTTTTAATTTCGTTAAATTATTATAATATAAACTTATTAAATATACTACTGCCATGAATTATTTCACATTTCCAAAACCAACCATTTAGCTGGCAGGACGGGGGGGAACTTGACTAACAAAAAATAGCACATTAAAGCTTAATCAGCACAAACAGATCCCTTAATTGAAAAGTGAATTTCACTGACCCGCAATATTTTTGAACGGCCTATCCAACGATACCCCACACCATGGGATAAACGACAAAAAAAAAACTCGTTTTTATTTTACGACTGTCGGCGTGATTAATATGTTTACCCATGCCTAATTACAGCTTTCTAGTACTAAGCTTCTCTAAGCTAAGCCGGGGACAGACAGACAGATGGACATGGCGAAACTATAAGGGTTCCTTTTTCACTATGGAACCCTAAAAACCGGCTAAGTAAGTCTGTCGGACCACGCACAATGAAGGGTTGCGTAGTTGGGATGAATTTATCCCGAGAACAAACTTAACATAGTACTCGTAGCTGATAAAAAATGTATACCCACTAACTGAAAAAAAAATCGACTTGAACCGGTACAGTAGATTCGGAGCAAATCGGCTGTGACTGTGACAGACGGACAGACAGACACATGAGTGATCCTATAAGGATTCTGTTTTTTTCTTATAAGGCACGGAACCCTAAAAATTTAAAACCATGATGATTTTATTTAGAACGATTAGCTTTCCCGGCAGACTGGTATTTGTAGCAGAAGAGCTCACACCAATACAATAATTTAGTATAACAATGTATGAATGGATTCGACTGATGTCAACGTCAAGGCATGCAATCATTGCAGGCAGGCATAACTTGCAACTTTGTGACGTAACTGCTGATTACACGCCTCTATTGTTATAGAAGTCGTTCATTACAGTGAAAGCGATGCGTCTACCATAAAATCGCCATGAAATAGGTCGTAATAAGCAGTTTTAATATGTAAAAGTACGTTTAATATAGGACTTAATTACCTACATACAAACAACCAATAGCACATGTGTGAAAAAAAAACAATATGGCGCCGAACGAATGTTTTGCTGAGTTTGCATTCATTCATCTTTAATTCTTCATTCATAATGTAAATTTGGTAATCGATGCATACGTTTGTTTTTCTTTTTAATGATTTATTTATTTATAGTTAATTAACACGGTCTAATACCAATTACATTAATTAACATAGAAAACAAAACTATACAATGCAGAAAAAATTAAATATGTCGTAAACAATTATTCGCTACTTACTAACATGGAACAGTGGACACCCTCGCATACTGTTTCTCACAGAACATCAGACATACGCACTTAAGTTTACTCCATTCGTCTGCAAACACATCACATTCAGGGTTGGCCATCAGGAGGGCATTGAGCATCCCACAGGTGGTTCAGCTCTGGCGACCGTTCTGCAAGGTAGTAGCGCGAACAGATTGTGTGGGCGACTGTAAGGGCGATGATGGTAAGTGATGATCAGGCCGAAGGTAGAAGCGAGCTTGACCCGGAACCCTAAAACACAGAGGAACTGGCTATCTTACCTCTAACTGCCGAAACACGACAATGCTGTTAACATTGTTGTTATGGTGACAGTTAGAACAATTCGTTATATTAATGTTTTGATTTTCTAAACTAAGCCAGATTTTTCCGAATTGCAGAATTTACGATAATTATTTTTACACGTCTAAAAATAATCCTCGCATCATTAATTAGCAGTTCAGTTCAATGGCTGGCTGAAGAAAAAAGGTTGTATGCGTGTACCGTTTAATAGAAAGGAAGTTTCTGCGTTTTACGTTCCATTGTGGTCTTACAATAAGCGCTGCGAGGTTAATAGCTCTTAACGCTGTTTTAAAATGGCTTTAAACGTCAACCATTATTGAGGAAATTAAAAAGTTAAACGTTTTGAGAAAAGAACTTGCTTCTTAAGGGGACGATAACCGACTTTTAATGATTTTATACTAAAGATCACGTCTAAACGAGTAGTGTTAATGATTTGAAAAAAACATATGTTAAATTAGAGCATTTTCTCAATAATTTAATATGTGAATATTTTAGATTATGTTTATATTACATAGTAAAATTAATTTGTAAAGCTATGTATAACGCGGATAAAAAACTGAGAATGGCGCAAAATAAACCAAGCGTATTTTTCTGAAACAATCACCAATTTAAAGATAATTTAATTATTGATCTTTTAGTATACGCGTTTTATTAAAATTAATTTTTGGTTTGTGTATAATAAATTAATAATGCGTCAAATTGGGGAAAGCGCTCCTTGATGGGCGAGTCCTATTACTGGCTGAACGTACGACGCGTTGCGTGAGCTCAGTACCTACAGAACACGCAAGCTAACTACTCAAGGTCACTGGCATATATCTCCGTCTTAAGACAAAATTTTCTTCCATTACTTCTCAGCTTTTAGACAGAAGCATTACTTATATTATATACTTTTTCTACAATAATGTCTGGAAATAAGTCATTAACTAAGTTAGCCTTAAAAATTTCACAAACAAGTTGCCACTTATTCAAAGGTCAAAGTTTCATCAAATTGGTTGTTATCTCAGAACTTCAGAAAACGGCAATAAAATTCTTCCTGGCAAAATTCTCGTAAAATGGGTCATTTATACAAAGGTGGCGGAGACTAATTACTCACTTACGTAATTAATAAAAGCATTACACGTTCCAACATGTAAAAAATGTCGCTATCGACTAGAAAGGTAATGTCCCGTTGGTAATTAGGGGCAATAGACACAATAAAATGTCGCACGACAACGCATGGTTGATGCAAAGCAAGAGAATGCCGAAGACCCACCTCGAAATCCCGAGATTTCCATATACAGTATGTATCAGAAATGTTTGGTCACAATTAAGGGTCCATCAAACTGAACAACTTTCTCCATGGGGTCAAGGTCAACATCGTATATCGCGAAAAAATAATTAGTCGTCTGATACAAAACTTCAATATAGTACTTACTCGACCCAAATGTATGGGACGACTGATTATTTTGACCACACCTTCCTGTTACACGCTGTATATACCACAACTTCACACACTACGAACGCCTCTTGCTAAAATGTGTTGACATTTTTGTTCTGAAGACTGACTTTCCCATAAAAAAACAGAGAAATACTTAAAGTTCGTTTTTTAATCCCAGAAACAAATCTCACATTTCAAATTATTGTTGTTCGTTTTTTCAATTTGGAGTTTGACATTTGCACCTGTAAAATTAGTATCTGGGATTAAAAAAAACGAGCTATAGGTACAAGTAGTCTCGATTCAGTCATCCAGCCATAAGTATTCTGTGGTATTATGCCTCTAGTCTTATAATATCACAAAAAACACAAATGTTTTTGAAGGACCAGAACTCACTCGAACCCTGAATGCACTTGGACATTTCTTCATTTCGTCTTATATCGTGTGAGGTCCTATGCCTCCATGGGTTTCATACCTCGTCACCTTTGTGTAATGTATGGTATATTTATGTCAACTGTCACTGTCGAGGTATGAAGGGCTGTCACAGCAGTAGGATTGTTACGGCTGTCTTGAATAAACCCCATTACTAGCTTACACGTTTGTTTCACTTAAATACCTCACTTTGTAAGGAACTTCTGTGCCCTATTCATTGCTCGGCCCCCAGGGCGACTCATTAGTAATTCACGGATGGATTCCCATGACGTCAGCGGCGCCCGTCTCCCGGCGCGTCGCCACATGCTCGACTTTTGTAAAGCACGGATTTGGGACTCAAGTGGTTTGCTTCGGGTAAACTATGGATGTGACGTAAAACCAAAGATGTTTGTGGGGTTTTAGGATGGACGTAAATGGCTCCCATGTCATCTGTTATGGAAGACTTCTGAAAAAATCAAAAGATTTTGTTTCTGGTCTCATTCAATCCGCCTATTCCATAGCATTTTTTGGAGACCAAAAGCATACCAACAGTAAAGGACAATGACCAAATCACTATGGGAAGTGGTGCATTTGGTTTTATACCGCGGTCGTCGTTGAAACCTTAATCGGTATTGGAAAAACCTATCACAAAAATGAATTGATAAACGATTTTTCTACAAATGCAGTCCCAGATGATATAATATTTGAACTTGAATTTATTCCGATGTTAAAATAAGCTCTATAGTATGTTTTTTTTTATTGTCTATATAATTCAGCTCTTTCTTATAATCTATGGTTACCGTATATTAACTTTTGTTCGTCATATTATTCTGCATCTAATTAATATAATGTTTGAGTGATGGCCGCAAAAATAAATTAAGTTGCACCATTTTTGGTCTTGTATTTTGGGAGACCACGACTTGAACTTACAATTAAAGTATAACTTTATTACTATACGTACAACACTTGTTCCTTCATAAGAGTGCCTTGCTAATAGGTACCCACGGCTACAGATCAAGCTATACATTTCCAGTATAAGCTGATCTCGTATTGTATAGGATTTCCTTACAATGAGAAGTCAGCGTAAACTGGAAACGTATAGCTTGATGTGTAGCCGTGTGTACATGTCTATAAGCACGTAGACCGTATAATAAGCACATAGAGGGAACACTATTAACGGATCCTCCCTTTTAGGACTCCTATGTCGTTACGCAAAATGTCCCCGCCATTCGCATTTACTGTTCCCAACATTACTTTTAAATAGGATTAAGTGTAAGTAAGGAGAATACATTTCAAAATCTCAAAAATTTGCTTTGTTTTTTTCAGGTAAGCAACATACAAACGCATCATACGGTGAGATGACGTCACAACCCCCAAAAATCCGGTCGCATGTCAAAGTACAATTAACTAGCTATTGCTCATAGCAGACGAAGGGTAGTTGAGACCGGTTAACCGTTGTCTGGCGCCAAAATACTAGACGTGGTGATCACTTGATAAACGAGCCACATCCGATTCTGAACCTTGCTCGATACAGCTAAAGTAGGTTTCAGTTCTGAAGGGGACACAGAGGGCCTATTGAGCCCTCGGGATGTCATAATCATAAGTAAAGCTTTTTATTGCTGCGCCTTTATATAACATTCGTCAATAGGGAGCGTAGACAGATGGTATTAAATGCACCTGCGTATTTAAATTGCGCAGGGAATACATTTTATGTTTATTTGCTTTAGATAAGTTGCGAGTAAAGATGTTCGAGATAAACGGGTTGCTAGGGTACATAAACGTGATGAGTCACTTTTCAGTTCCAAAGAATGTGTCACTCATAGTTTTATACTAAGATTACGTGGCATAGACGATGAGCCAGAATGATGAAGCAAATAAAATTAGAGGACATAGAAATGATTGACCTACGAATTGAATCTCAAAAAATAAAGATTCTGTTGTACTTTAATAACCGATAGACATGCTATGTGTCTTACATATAACTGAATTTAAAACAACGGTTGAGAAGACATGCATGATAGACAACTCTTGAGAGAGGCCATTGTCCAAGAATAGCCTCCAAAGACTGAAGATAACTTACCTCATTCACACCGTAATCAAAAATCAATACAAAACCAAGGCGAAAGAAATCAGAAATTCTTCACTCAGTCATGGCTTGTTCTCTCCGGTCTGAGCCTATGAATGGACAAAAAACTTAAGCGTAACTAAATGAAACAATCCAAAACCAATCGGTAGACATTTGCAACGCTCGTTAATTGTGTAATCAAGCTGCCTATTTGGATTTCTTATGTTAAAATTGCGAACTATGAATTTATGAGCACAAAACTGGTGTGTACGGCTCCAGGCATTAAATACCAGTTGAATTTAACTAAGTAATATTTTGTGTAAGCCTAATGAAATAAGGACGAAGGAGGATTTTCCTCTGCATTAAGTTGCAAACCGTTGTGAATGATGGTGAATCTGTTCTTCGGAAGTTATTTAGTTCTTTATGAAGTTCTCGTCTATATCTAGGCTTTCCAAAAAAAAAAAAATATCTGAAAGATCAAATACGCTACGACTTTGTACGATATAAATCTCAGACTGGTTTTAAATGTATACCGCTTAATCTCTATGCTGTCAAGAGAATAATCCTTTTGGCCTTTGGGTTCGCCTTAGTCAAAGTAAATATGTACTTAATTTATTACTGTTAAATGTACACAAAAGCTGATTCTGTTTATTAGGTCTTTAATACTTGTTCAAACAATGGCGCTAGCGAGTTATGTTGGCTATACGAAATATATAGATGCGTGTGTTTCACTAATATGCGTCATACGACAAGCCAACAAAGAATAATTACTCCAAATTTAATGGGGCCAAGAGTCTTCCGCGAATTACTGCATCAGAATACTTAAAGATTTTTCTTATGAAATCATCCTGAACAAGTGAATCTTTACTCTATATTTAGTTTTGGCTGAAGACACGGAGGCGGAACAAAACGCCACTTAATCATCAGCCCTTTGATATTCATTTCAAAATGGGCCGCCTTCTGTAATTTTGTTTTAAAACGTGATGTAAAATATGACTGAATACCACAGGAGCCACACAGGTGTAAGCAAGTTTTGTTAGCCAATATTGTGACCAGGAGCCGACAAATTAAACAGGTAAACTGATACGGGTTGAAATACAACAGGGCTAGTAGTGCGTAACGAACGACAGTTGCAGCTGACTTCCGCTACATGCCGGAAGTATGGCGCCAGCGGCGCCTGCGCCGACAATCCGCGGTGTTCAGCCATTGACACTCCAACCGCGACGTGGCCCGGCCGTCATGCGTTGCTGCCCTCACAATTAATTAATTCCGTAATTAAAATCACTTTTATTAATGTTTGTTTTATGATCTCTGCTTTCGTTATTTGTAATTAGATGCGGGTTTTTCTGAGAGTTACCTAACACTCCACATAAAAGTAAATTGACATTCGAGTATAGACGCAATGGAAACATTAAGTCGACGGCTGTCAGGGCCGTGCAAATAGAGCATTAATCCAGCATGTCACGGTGTTGTTGCAATGCACTTGCTAAGCAGATCATATGTATGCGCGTGGCGATTTTGCCACTCGCCGACGAAGGTGACTGTAACACTTCGACGCAAAGCCTTAGCTATAAAACTATTTACTCGTAAACACAGGTCTATTAAAAGAAGAAGTATTGCATGACGCACCTTTCAGACATTCGTTTCGACGTTCAGCAGAGTATATTGCTTTCTCTGACGTCAAATTTCACATCGCAGCTGCAACTTTATGTTCTATACTCAATTCAAGTTTATAAGCAAACATTTTGGCGTTATTTGTTTTTATTGTTTACTAACATTAAACAATGTTATGTGCAGATACTTTGTCGAATCACCATGCAAAAGTAGCCATGCTTTCCGAAGTAATGCTTCTAGAAATTTATTTTGCGCATATAATTATTCTGTACGCGGTTTCAAGTATTGCTTCGACACAAATCCTAACTGCTGTAGGTACCCGTCAAGCATCACAAGTTCACAAGTGTGATTGAATGTATGGTTATGTAAATACATAGGATAAGGATACAAATACGTTATCCATCATAGGTCTAACACATTATGGGCGTCTAGACTTGGACTGCTGTCTAGACATTTGAGTAGCTAGATTTAAAACTGACAGACGCTCTAGTATGCTTCGATTTTATCTATCAAGTGACATAATTGGTATTACAAGAATGATTCAGCGTATCCTCGAGATGGTTCAATTTTCAATTTGATACGTATGAACGTCGAAAAATTCAAAATGCCTTCTGAATTCTTGACAAAAGATACGGGCAGTTAGTTATAATAATTTCCTAATATTTTCAGAAGAAAATACAATTTAATGTAAAGCTAAATCAAGTATTTTGTTATCAGACATCTCAAATATTTTATACCGTTGTCTGTTCTATGCTAAGCTAAGCTTGATCGATGAGCCGTCAACTAGCAATGCAAAGTAGTTAGCAAGTCAGCAAGCAACATGGCCTTCCTTGACGGGTGATTTATTGCGCCGGCGCAACTTGGTGGTCCCTCATTATTGAATATCAATTAGGTATTAAAAATAAACCTTGTCTAGCATAGGAGTGATTAGAAACCAGTACTGAGTACAAGTAGTTGAGTTGTTGAGACTTGCGTCATGTTGAGTTTTGAATACGTTGAAAGATTTTATTGTTAGTGTTTTGTAGCTAAGATCTTTTAGCAGAACAAAGCCCATAGTAAAAACATTCAGTATTAAACGAGCATATTGTTCTAAGCTCCTCTAGAAATAAACTACGAGTCTTATCCCAACTTTTTAATTGTGTTCGTAAAGGGTATATTATTATGCGTTTTTGGCAGCTGTCTTTTGTTTAAAGCCGGGTCCAGACGTGTGTGGTGTGCAATGAAGGCCTGAAACTGCGTTAAGCGGGAGCCCGCGACGGGCAACCGTCGCGTGTCTACGCGCGTGGACACGCGGGTGGGCTCCGTGGGAACGCAACGGTCCCCGTCGCGGGTACCCGTCGCGGAGACCAGATTATTTTATTTACGCTGTGTCGCTGGTTCAATTTACCTTCAGTCTGTCGGTCTGCCTGTCACCAGGCTGTATCTCATGAACCGTGATAGTTAGACTGTTGAAATTTTCACACATGATGTATTTCTGTTGCCGCTATAGCAACAAATACTAAAAAACAGAATAAAATAAATATTTAAGGGGGCTCCCATACAACAAACGTGATTTTTTGCTCGTTTTTGCTCTACATATAATAATGAAAACGGCAACAGGTAGACGCTTGAAATATTCACAGAATATTTAGTTATATAATATTCACTTTAAAAATAAATAATTAAATTAAAATAAAACATATAATTAAGGGGGCACCCATACAACAAAGGTGATTTTTTTTTGCCATTTTTATAGATAATAGTACGGAACCCTTCGTGCGCGAGTACAACACGCACTTAGCCGGTTTGTCCATATTGAACTCTCAATCTAAGTACATAATCACCTACGATAAAAATGTATTCTCAGAATGCCTCTTTTACATGAATCATGTTACCGGTCCGCTGGCGGGCACCGCGCGTGCCCCCGCGACGGGTTCCGTCACACGGAGACGGGCCCTGTTGCGTGGGTGCGGGGCGCGCCTCCCCGTGACGGACGCCCGCGCGGGTCCCCGCGACGGAGCACTTTTGTATGAAACCGCGCGGGTGCCCGCTTAACGCAGTTTCAGGCCTAATGTATTGTGGAAAGTAACGCGAATTCTGCGGTTGGACGGCACTACGAGCATTACGTGTAACGCTCGGGCTGGCGCTCGCGCTGATTCATAGGCTGTCGGTTTTTAGTGCGAATACAAAGGCTCTGCTCTGGCAGAACACATCAGGGTTAATTCCGGTAGAGTTCGTATGCCGCCCACACTATTCGCATTACAATATACGATACATTACATTACACATTACAAACGTCTGGTCCCGGCTTAGTGATTTTTTACTTGACTTCATACTGAAGTCTTGTTTTGGACAGTTTCAAAATGGAATCCCATCATTACTCAATGGAACACCAGTCTCAATTGCGGTTGGTGTGCGAATATTTTCATGTTCTCAGCCTGCTGTATGCGCTTGGCTCGTTCGCACGGAAGTATCACATTCTTCGAAATACTCCGTTATAAATATTTATTGCTCCCGTGGGTGGCCAGCCATTATTCAATGAAAGTGTATAGAGGTGTGGGGGAACTGGAGCAAATACAGCAAACTTTGTGTTTACATATCGTTTGTTTGGAAGATTCATGACTGTTTAACATGGGTATTGGGTTGCCAGGGTTCGATTTCGGCCAGTTTTTGGGCAGGGTTTTCGAAGTTCTGAATGTGACACCGGTGACTGAAAACTTGTGTGGAAATAGGTGGTCATAGAATAGTTTAGAATACTCTCATAGTATGGGCAATATGTGATGCGGAGGAATGAGGGAAATGTCGTGAGGAAAGTTTTGAGTATGAAAGTAGGGGAAGACCAAAGAGACGATGTATGGACTCTGTGAAAGATGATATGGCTTAGAAAGGTAGTGATTGCAATAGATAAGTATGGGAGAAAAAAATTGCACTGACCCAAAATAAATTATGATAATGGGCAGGAAAATGATGATGATATCTCGGGCAGCGAAAAGACAGTCCAAATCGACGGAAAAATGGCTTGGGGTATCCATAGATCTTCTTTAGTACTGTGTAAGTCACCATAAAAACGTTGTAAAACGGTTCCCTGAAGTGGGTACATTGTAAACAGACAGTAACGTAGCTATAACTGTCACATTATTAAAATTACATTACCGCGCTTCAATTAAGTTCAAAAGAGCAAGTCTGCTATTTTTATAAATTCAGTCATTTCAACACATTGTCATTTTGCTAAAAGTTCGTAATCTGCTAAATTCATAATGGTCGATCATTGGTCGGTCAATGTTCTCGTAATAGAATTGTTGTTATTATAATGGCATTGTCGTATTGCCATTATTATAAAACCCATTAGTAGAAATGTCATTCACTTGTCATTAAGTACGAGATCACCAATTAATGCAATTTCTTTCAATGTAGTGTCAGTGGCCTACCATTGGAAAGTCATAACGACGGCGACGCCATTATAATAGTAGAGAATACCGAACTTGTCAAAATCAACAATTATGAAATCAATGATCGACCATTCTGACACTATTGTAATAGCAGACTTGAGGCCCAGGCATCTCCAGTCCGTAGCCAAAATTCTAGATTTGGTTTCGATCTCAATACTCCTAATCTCCCCCCCTACAAACCCCTGACTACGCGGATACTATCAAATCATTCAGTTTGTTGAACTACTCACTTTTGTTTATCTTGGAAGCGTACCTGCAAAGCGTTGTCTTATCGTTGACAGTATCTGTTCGGATTCCGCGTAAAATTAGTAACACATACTTTGCGCACAAGGCAAAGATTTTCGGCGAAAAAAGTTATCTGAACTACTTTGCCAAGATTTTCCGGTAAATTCATTGCGACATATTATATTTTAAGATTTGATCTCATCTAACGAATCAAAATTATGATTCGCGACCATAACACATTTTAATGTTTTCAAAACAATATTTTATTATTATTATAATATATTTACACAATTAGTCATTAAAATTAAAATCATTAAATACATCTCTTTAAGTTAGATTTTTTCCTTATGAGATTTGTTCATAGGGAACAAACTTAGATATAAGTATTAATGATTTTAATGACTATAATTCTGTAAATACATTATGTGTTATGTCTATCTTAACACCAAAACAACATTTAATTTCCAAATTCTCATTAACTATGATGTTTCCATAAATATTTTATTAATTATACTTTGAAAACCTTCAATTGTGTGGGTAGCCAATCAAAATCTGGTTTGTACTTAGTTGTAGAATTAACACGTTTCTGACCTGTCAAATCCACACCTCCATCAATTATGTGTAAAAATACCAATAAACTGGTGCCTTTATGTGTCAAATATAATGAACCAACTGTTCATTGATAATATGGTGCATTAATTAGATTGACACGATTTTGAAGTTATGATTCGTTTAATCGAACATGCGTGTGCGCCGACAATTTACACAGATGTCTTGCCTTATAAAGAGGACTAGTAAATCATGTGGCCAGTTTAAAAGCCCCCTTTAATACACATAGGATCAGGATTTCAGGGGTCTTCGTTATTCAGCTGGTTGTCGATAAACGGACATATTTGGTAACTTGCAAATTGGACCAGTCATTTTGAACAAATATTTGTCAGTATGTCTGGATCAAAAAAGTTGCTGACATAACTTTTCCTGTGGCTTTATCTTCCTGTTTTTGTGAAAGTTCTAAGATCTAAGAGATTCGCTGCTGAATGTTGAAATACCGTAATACAAGGTTTCTTTGTACAGCAATCTTTTATACTGTCAAGCACACCTTTAACACACTAATTTAATAAAAAGGCGAAAGTTTGTGAGTGTGTGTGTGTGTTTGTTACTTCTTCACGCTCAAACGGCTGGACCGATTTTGATAAAATTTTGTATGGCGGTAGCTAACACCCTGGATTAACATATAGGCTTATACTTTTTATCCCGATATCCCACGGGATCGAGACTTACGCGGGTGAAACCGCAAGGCGCAGCTATAGTTAGATAATTTTATTTTTATCTGAGACACAAAACAAGTCATTGTTATTTTAGTCGTAAAAATATATAATTTGCCGATCTTACGTAACACGTTGATGTCGAATTTAATATTACCTACAATATATTTTATTGCATTCCTACAATTTACATCTCCGTGTGTGGCAATTACTCGACATAAAGAGTTGAAAACCTGTATAATATTTTATATTGGTAGATGAAAGACATCGCGTATTTACAAAAACTAGTTTGGTATAATCTTATTTGTCCAATGAGGCTAGTTGAAAGAGCCCATTGTGCGGACGATTTTCCCTTTTACAATTACGAGTACACCCACGCCTGTATGTTTGTCTGGCTGTAAATGCAGTAGCCAAGAGTATGTAGGCGAGGCGCCCGGACGATATTTGCATTAATTATTTCGCGATTTGTATAATTGTCCATATGTTTACCTCTTAATCGTTCAGGCGTACATATTAGGAAATCTCCGCACCGCAATCTATGCAATTTTGTAAATAGCTTAAAAACATTTGTGTCAGAGGAAATGCACATTTTCAACTGTGCTAATCGGAAATGTTGAGTTGGTGTGTTTTAAAGCGATACAATTTTCCTCCGTGTTTAATCGTGGTTCAAAACAGAACGTAAAATGATAACGAGCTAAGCATAATCCTGTAATTAATTTAAATATTGCGTTAATAAAACGTGTTCAAACAATAAGCTAATTCCAAATAAGATTAACAATGGTGCTACCTAATTTCAAATCAAACAAGTCGCGTATTTGCAAACATTAGCTAAAGCAAACTTCATGTACTATGTCCTAATGTAAATATATGCTGCAGATGCCACTTGAACAAATAGACAACATTCCGTATATGTCAGAGAGTCACCTTATATACCGATACTACTATGGCATTACCTTTACGGCGTGAATAGGTATAATTCTGTGGCGCCGGCTCACGTCAATGACGCCCGGTATGCAAATACTACCAGTTTATTGATGTCAAAATTGCATTTAGTACAATTTCATACAAGTAACGGGACTTTCTCTCGAGAAAATATTTAAGTACACAACTTCAGAATACTTATAGCTTTGGTTGCTTTGACGGCAGACTTTAAAATAAACATGATTAAGTTCTAAATGCGGTATTATAGATGCAAAACATCATATCCTGCTGAGATAGTAGCAATGATGAGATTGTTAAAATATTCATGCTTTTTTTTTTAATGAATAGTTTGCAAATTAGTGCCAATTTAGATATCGTTAATATTATAAAAATATGCGGCTTATAATTACATAGAATAGTAATTAACTGAAGTTATTAAACAATGTGATTATGATTTAAGAATATTAACATTTAAAAATAATCGTAGCCCGATTAGACCAAAGAAGTTCTAAACGTCATCCCAAAAAAAAATAAAAAACCACTACCAGAGACAAAAAGGTCGTTCAAATAGAAAGCGATGCAGTTTCAATTATAAAAACCAAGCCTTATTTGATCCGATAGAAAAACAATAAAAAACCGGCCAAGTACGTGTCGGACCACGCACAATGAAGGGTTCCGTAGTTAGGATGAATTCATCTCAAAAACAAACTTAGCATTGTAGTTGAAAAACATGCTCTCCGATACATCTATATATGTTACGGTCAATTCTTCAACTGCAAATTTAAGTTGGTCGACGATTACTCGTTAACTTGTAAATCCTACTTAGCTGTGATAGTTTTCCTTTTAATTTCATTATATATACTACTGCCATGAATTTTTTCACATATCCAAAACCAACCATTTAGCTGGCAGGGGGGGGGACACTTGACTCTAACAAAAAATAGCACTTTAAAGCTTAATATTACGCAAACGGATATCAGAATTGAAAAATGGCTTTCACAGACCCACAATATTTTTGAACGGCCTATCCAACGATACCCCACACCATGTATTAGATGAGAAAAAAAAATAACATCCCCGTTTTACGTGCAAGGGAGGTACCCTAAAAAAAAATATTATTCATGGTTTTATTTCACGACTTTTTCTACGTGATTAATATGTACACCCATGCCAAATTACAGCCTTCTAGGACTTAGCGTCTCTGAGCTAAGCCGGGGACAGACGGACGGACGGACAGACAGACAGACATCAGACAGACGGACATGGCGAAACTATAAGGGTTCCTTGTTTACTACGGAACCCTAATAAAAAGGCCGAGTGGGAGCGGGCCCTTATAAATATTTTAATGCGCTGGCGCTGACGAAGCAGAAACTTCATGTAACTATTATTGTTTCATAGTGTGTTGAACAAATAAATATGGGGCCGATTGGGGCCAGTTTTTGAGTATTCAACTTTAGTTTTTTGTGGTCATAGACTAGTGTCCTGCCACTTCAGGAAGTTTTTTTAACGTCACATTCGGTTGAGGTCCTGTTTAAAATATGACATCGAGTTTTGACTGCATAGTTGTTTAGTACATGTTTGTCCGTTTGGTGCCGGACGTAAAGAATAGCACCATCCCATTTCTTTCCGTGGGTATCGTAAAAGGCGACTAAGGGACTTACTAGAGAATGGGCAGCAGCGTTCTCTATGCATTTTAACACCATACTGCGATCGCCAACCCGCCTGCCAAGCGTGGCGATTATGGCAAACCCAGGGGGGGTTTGCCATAATCGAATTAGGGGAGGCCTATGTCCAGCAGTGGACGTCTTTCGGCTGAAATGATGATGATGATGTTTGGAAGAGCTCGAGGCTAAGTAATAACAGTTGCAAGGGTCGATCCATCAGGTTAAGCTTTGCTTGCCGGGGTTGGCCCGTGGATGGGTGACCATCTTTACATACCGAGACTCCTCCGTGCCTCGGAAAGCACGTTTGCCGTTGGTCCCGGCTGTCATTCGTGGATCTTTGACAGTCGTTACGGGCCGTCAGAAGCTAGAAAGTCTGACAACCAGTCTTATCAAGGAGTATTGTATTACCCAGTAACTGGGTTGTGGAGGTCAGATAGGCAGTCGCTCCATGTAAAATACTGGTATTCAGCTGCATCCGATTGCGTCTGTGTTTCCGAACGCATACAACCCTAATCTCTTCAAAGTGAGAGTGCACAGGCTTCTTCTGGGTAAGCTCACTCCATCGTCGACTTTATCTCTGTCACCCCTGACCTAGACTAAGGTCAAGAGCAAACCCATCCCAAATATAAGAAGCCGACCCAACTTAGAACTTGGGAAAAGGCTTGGCAGATTGATTGAGTTGTTTACTAGGTATGTTTGGAAATGACCTGCATAACCGGAACCGTCTTCCATTCTTCTTCTTCTTTGTAAGAGGGGTCAGGTAATGCAGGTTAGTGAATGTACTTGCAAGAAAATGAAAGCGCTAGTACAGGCAGTGCTCTGCATAACCTCTTTCCCGTCTTCTTCTTTGTAAGAGGGGTCAGGTAATGCAGGTCAGTGAATGTAAGTTTGCAAGAAAAAGAAAGCGCTATATAGTACAGTCAGTGCTCTGCATTACCCGACCCCTTTTCCCCTCATCTTCTTTATACGAGGGGTCAGATAATGCAGAGCACTGACTGTACCTAATAAAGCGCCTAATTTTCCAATAACTATTATTCGTACATGAATTTCCATCTGATTCTAAGGAACATTTTTGAAGTGAAAACTTCTTTGGGTTCGTTGCGCGATTTTTGGTAGGGGAAAAACTTACGGGTTCGCGTCCCCAACATGCTGTAGTAGCAGTAAGTGAAGTTAAATTGACCACGTGATAAGTTTAATTTGTGTATACTGTGCATTGGTTAAGGGTGCTATCACAAAAAAAAACGTTTTTCGTAAATTTATTATCTAATTGTGTGAAAGTTTGAAATAATTGAAACATTAAAGTCTGTAACTATAAAAGTACAGTTTTCGTGGTGATAAAACATTCGTGTCAGTCTCAACACCTGTGAGAATGTTTAGTTTAGTTAGTTACATTAGTTTCATCACTTTTGCGCTCTCAAAAATATATCTTACTCGTATTTCGCCGTTGATTTACTTAAGAAGAATTTATATAAAATCATAAAATAAAATTTTGATTTTATCACACGGATAGCTGAAGCTCAGTGTGTGATTTTTAAATTTCTTGATATGGTTTGTTAAATAATAGGAAAAAAAACATTACCGACAGTGTTTTTAAAAAAAATTTAGGTTTTTCATCATTATTTTCTGAGACTATTTGTAACATTTTGATATTTATTTTACTACCTTTTTGAGTTGAACATGTCTTCTTACATAAAATATTTAAAAAAACTAAATTTATTTTACTATATTGAAGAAAAATGTTCCTAAATTCAACACGATATCAAAAATTTTCTGTGAAGAGGCAACGGAAATTATTTTTTACAATAATATGAACCAACATTTTCTAATAAAAAATGCTACTATTTGAGATGAAGGAGTTCTCTGTCTGTGGCAATAATTAGTTACATTTAGTTTAGTTTAATTTTGCCGCAAAATGTACCGCGTCCTTAAATTGTGTTTTAGATACTTAATCATTATTTTATTGAAGTGAACATTTCTATAGGCGCGTTGAGCTATGTTTTCCCTTCTGTTGGCAGTTTTTTTATTTGGGCATCCTGAGTTGCCTGACTAATCATTGCTTGTGGCTTAAGAGGCCGTTCACATTAAGTGACGGAACCCGTTTAAAAAAATTGTATTCTCCACAAAGATATTATATGTATAAATATCGAAATACGAGCAATAATCACAAATAAGTACCTTTAGTAATGATACTTGTATAATTCCGTATATTATCCATTATTTTAATAACAGAATTATACAAGTATTATTACTAAAAAAAATATCCTCCACTAAGATAAGTATAAATATCGAAATACGAGCAATCATCACAAATACCTTTTGTAATAATACCTACTTGTATAATTCCGTATATTATCCATTATTTGTATATAATCGCTGTCTTGGCCCTATTATAATAGTACAACAGCTGCCTACAATCTTGAAAACGATTGCCGGACTGTGATACTTACATTAATAAGTTACAATATCATAGATCATAAGTTATTATTAATAAATAATAACACCGAACGCTCCGCCATAGCTCTGCGCAAGGATTTCCTGAGTTTGGCGCCATTAGGTACCTACATAATTATAATTTACTTGGACAAGAAACATCAAGAATCTCGGACTTTGTCCGCATGATTTATTTTCTATTTGCTTAGGCCCGTCCCGTAACCTCATTCAAAACTCAAGCATAAGCCATTCGATTGGTTAAAACTAATTTTAAGTAACGCTTGAGTAAATTTCTGTAATACCGACTTATTACAAAACAAGATTTATATTTTAAGATGGCTTAAACCATGGAGCCAGTTTTTGTAATAAGAACGTAACTGTGATTGAAATACCGTTCTTTATACAAAACTGAAAACTTAGTTCGATACTAAGTTGTCAGTTTTGTATTAGCAACTTTACCGTAGACGGAATAAAGTTCAAAATTCAAAAATGGCTCCATGGTTGAAACCTGGGTCTGAAGATAAACCTTGTTTTGTAATAAGGCCCTTAGAGTCGTAGCGTGATGGTAAATATACTTACAGTATAACCTGCCTCAAGAATTGGGCTTACTGCATAAAACAAATCCGACTCTGCCAAACGGATTTCCAGAGATTAGCGCGTTCAAACAAACAAAAATCTCTTCAGCTTTATTATATTTGTATAAATGTAGGCAATGGATAGAAATCTCCAGAAAGCGTAAATCAATCACCCATTTCAACACAAGAATACACAAATGATAAAGCAAGTTTAATTGGTAATTTAATCATGTACAATTTACCTCAATCCGTGCGAGGAAACCGATTTCAAAATCCAATAGAAAATAAATTAATATCTATATGAACGCAATAGTGCCGGGTCAAATGCCAGTGACTACGCAGATTGCATCTTCAATACCCGGCAAGAATATAGCCACAAGAAGGTTTATTGCTTCTATAATTACTGTAAGTATTACCGGTTGCATTCCCCCAACTCTAATAAAAACCCTCATATCGGACGAAAACTTTATGGCCACATTCATTAAAACTACAAACCAAAAACCCGCAATGTTTCCTTTATAAACAATTGTATAATCGAAGTACACTATTCGAATTAAAAATACTGATGCTCTTGAATGTGAGCCAAAAACATCAAATGATTTCAGTTCCAAACCGAGATCAAGATTCAAGCCGTGACTACAGAGCAGTGGCATCTGGAAAATCAGAATCAAAAAGAATAACGGAAACGTGGAACACCAGATACAATGTACTAAGCATAAAGGATATTATTCATGGGACGAAAACACTTGCAATCGTGAGTCACAGCGTTATCTCACTTTTACGGTTGCTATTCGCTGCTGTCGATGTCAATGCTAAAACACCATTTGTTGTTTCGTTTTATCAATTACGCAGCGGATGCGTGGCTATTGACTGAAATATCAATTGCATGTGAATGCTGTTCACGATACACCTTACAGCTTTGACGACACAAATGTGAATATTCTCAGGAAACCAACAGCACTATTCGGAGAAAATGTTCAATTCTCAAATCACGATATGTTAATGCATGTAGTATATGATTTTATTTCGTGATTTATTACCTCTCATGACTTCGCCACGACACAGCATTAAACAGCAATAAAATCGTTACTTTAATTCATAATGTTATCAGCTCAAGAATAATTCGGCAACAATAAAAACGCTTGTTTCCAGACGCGAGATTATGCGCACTTCATTGTACCGATAAACTTACTGGCCCATGTCAAGCTCCTAATGGGATTCGGTGATAAAGAATCACTGGACACAGAAACTCAATTAAGAAAAGGTGCTGTTATCAGAAACGGCAAAGGTGGGCGCGAGCAAAAAGGGCAAAAAGGACTCTCAGACGCTCTTGTCTTAGCGTCTTATCGTATTCAGTCATTTGTCGGCGACATTCCGGGAATGGCGGCGACGGATGGCCTAATTGACTTAGTCGCCCACACTGTATCATACTGCCATTAACTCTGACGCCTCTAAGAGCCCCTTTTGTTCTCGACCAGTCCCAACAGGTACACTCTACCTGAGCATATTCGCCAAACAAGGGTGGCAATTTTTTCCAAAGCAATTTCTAAACATAAAATCTACCTGGAGCTTTTTGCCTTTCTCAAGTGGCCTTACGTCCATTTGAAATATTGTTTTTGGATCTGCTTCGTGTGGTCGGGAAGTTAATTACAGTGTACTCGCCATTAGCGTGTCAGTGTAAGTGATTAATAGCCCACCGTGTCACGAAAGCTTAGTACTAGATCTAGTAAATTATCTCCATTTGCTGTTGCCGCCAATTTCTATGCTTTACTCGACTTGTTAATTGCTTACCTGCCTACACGAGCTCACCGTTGTCGCTGCAAATAATGTTGCGTATATCTTTAGAACCGATATAATAAGACTTACAAATGGTGTTTCTACACGTTCATCTTTTAAAGTTTCTTACGGCATTTCGTCCACATTGTTTCGTTCCCTTTGTTGGCTCTTTGTGCTATGTTTGTCGCTGACTCATCGTGTACCTGTCAGCGGCGCTCCTCATGCCACTCCATCATACAGTGTCACTTGACATTCCTTGGACACTCATTACCCCTAATGGAACTTCAAGAGCTCGGCTATCTTTAATCAAGTTAAGAGCAACCAATTGGAACGGTTCTCATAAAATTTTAAATTAGTGTTCTCTAACTTTTTGGTCTCTAATTGTATCGTGAACTATTTATACAACAGATATGACTAAGAGGTGCAGCTTTTATTATCCGATAATAATTGTTTCTGTTTTCATCCTGGCTAAAAGGGAGCATTTAAAGGATCCGTTTGAACTCTCATCTTATACTCTCGACATTTACGCCCTCCAGTTCAATTATCCCGAAGTGGCTCTCGATTGCAATGTCGCTCGCCTTTTACCGTCTAAAATTACTTATTGGGAGCACTCACAGGTTTCCGTTACCTAATGTAGACTTCCGCTGACCTGTAAATCGAACCAGACGGTTATAAATCTCGGCGGGGTTGGGACCGCTCCGATACGGTTAAAAGCTTCGTCGAATGAGTAAAAATAGGGACCGCCTTAAGTCGAGGTTCGTGTACGTTGATAAGGTTTGTAGTTTTTGTGGAATAAGGACAACATCCAAAGATAGCGGTGCCTCAAGACCCGAGATAATAAAACTCGGCCGCAGGATGGCACTTAAGAGGTTTGGGCACCTTCGAGATTATGAGCGTGGGCTCTATTTGATAACACCGGTACGGTCGCTTATTTGTCTTACGATTTGATTTTGAGTCGGAGATTTCTTTCCTGTCTGATAAAAATTACATCATTTGTTTTGTTAGCTGACTTCTTGGATTATTTTAGGTTACATAAAGCGTTATTGCTCCAAATAATGAGCGTTTACATCAAGTATGGTCGACGGCTGGCAAACATCTGTTATCGAATCGGAATTTATGTTTTTCGTCTTTCAACCGCACCTGCTGCTGATTTAAATATATAAACTCGAACAAAGTTACATTGCAACGGATTGTAAATTTGTAACTAAAGATTTTCCCAGGACATCTTCTAATGTGTTTGTTTAGTTTTGTGTAAGCATACTTTTAAGTGTCTTTTGTTCATCTACAGTGGAGTTTTCAAGTGGTTTGTCCATAAGATTTGGGTACTCGACTGTTGGTTCTCACACGCCTACTTTATGTTCGTATCTAAAGCTGGCTCGGCTTCCGCGTTGTCGCTAGGAGTTGCATTAAGTTTAATTTACGTACTAGCCAGGGCATCTGTCCGAACTAAGATATTTATCACTTCGCTTGCTTCATGTAACGTGTCAAAACGAACGGGAACGCTGCGCTCGCGGATATATTTTTTACTCCTTCCATCTCACTTCCTTCTATGCTCGAAGACAAGGATAGAGCACATTTCCCGAGTACGTAATCGATTGCGATAGAGACTTTATATCACAGGATTAGAGTGTAGTTTGGTTCGTTTTTATAGAGTAACACTTTCAAAGTATCGTAATGACTCGCTACGGTCGCATGAACGCATTGAAAATCCGTCGTTGGTCTTGCAATGTCGTATTTCCAACAGTTACTTGTGTTAATTAGAGCTTTATGTTTGTGCATTAAGGTATATTCTTGTCTGTTTACTCAGGCTATTTGCGGATGAGGTGTGCGCGTGCAAGGCTTATCCTTGCGCCGCCGCTGGCGCCGGCGCCGCACTTAGAGCGCTATTTTTTCCCGCGGCCTACCACGTTGTACTCATAATTTATTCATTAAAGCCGTAATTTATTCGTATTTTATTTATACGACCCGCGTAATTCTCTAGTTTGCGACTATTGTTGTCGTTTATATTTCTTATTTGCGATTGGCAGAAGCTAGCGCACTGCGTGGGCGCAGCGTGGCGTCGTGTTGCCGCGTTTCGTTAAATTAAATATCGCGTGACTATATTTTACTGTGGGAAATTCGGGTGAAATTCTCTCAATTATAATCTCATCAAATTATGATGGAGAATATAGAAGATTGTTGTAAAATGTGTTCACACGCGTTTGCACAGTGAAGAGCGTTTACACCTTACGGCATTTCATACAAACTTTCAAGCCCTTTTTTTTAGAAATGACTGAACCAATTTTAATGAAATTTCATACGCGTAAGCAGGATACAAAGGTCTAAAAAGTTACAGCCAAATTAGACAATTTTTAATAGAGATTACCAGTTATCTGTTTAAATAAGACATTTCGAAAGTGTTCTTAACTAACTTTTTAGACCTTTGTATCCTGCTTATGCGTATGAAGGTTCATTAAAATAGGTTCAGCCATTTCGAAAAACAAAGGCTTGAAAGTTTGTATGAAATGCCGTAAGGTGTAAACGCTCTTAACCGCAGCTCGCTACTGTTGGCCTCGACCTGGCGCCTATATTTTGCTAAGCCAACCTTGTGACCTAAATTAGTTTACATATTGTACTTGTTTTGTTTCAAACATTGTTTGTTTGATCTATAGCTTTGCAAAACGGACAGTGTTATGTAAACTGGTTTCCTTTGGCAGCTAGAAACTATTGCCCGTCATTGTTTGTAGCGTTAATTTCAACGAGTTGTTTTGATTAATTGAATTTCTGATAACAGAGACTAGATTTTACGATTTAAACTTAGATAAGCCTGTTATGCAAAATTACTCATACTGCTTTAAATGGAGAAAACAAAAAATTAACACCCAAAGAGACTGATAATATCAGTTTTTTGGACGACAAATCTGTGGTATAGTCGAACACTATCATACTAAATACATTTTTAAGAATAAATAGCCCTATATTTTTAGACTCGGTGGGATATCGCCTTCAAATAGAACATTCTAGAGACGGGAGGCGGCGTTACACCAAAACTAGGGTCTTGTATCGCCAGTTTAACTTGACCTTTCAAGTTTGGAACCGTTGCTCTTCAATTGTCTTCATTTATGTGGGTTAAGACGGGGAGGAGGGATCGTCTGTGATTGGTGATGTTGTACGCGTAAGCGGCGCGTGGCGACAGATGTGGATGTAAACTGAAAAAGTTTTGTAGCGTCAGCAAATTGGTGCAATTTATTTTACATTTCCTATATTTCTTCTTAAGGCAGAATTTTGTTATTGGTTATTCCCATTGATAAAGTAAATAGGGACCTACAAAGTATATTCCTCTAATTAAAAAGAATAGGTAGGAAAAATGTACGACGAATAATAAAATAAATATCATAGTTTTCCTTATTTTGTAAGGTCAAAATGTAAGTAAAACACTTGTTTTTTTTTTATTAAAACAGTTCGTTTTAAATAATAGCCTTGATAAATAAATTCCAACAAAACTAGTAAAACGACATAATAATAAGTTGTCATTCATACCTGCATTTTAGCGGTAATAATGTGCATTGAATTAACTTTTTAACTAAAAAATGTTGTAAATGCTATGAAAAAATAATAATTTATGGATTCATTCAAGAGTTTTGTTTGCCGCCACTACCTGCCATATATGTTTATTTATAACGGACAGTGGCTTGTAAATCGGATCGTTGTTTATAAGTTTTATATTATGCCGGCTGCAACAATAAACATAACTGCTACTTGCGCGTACGCATCACTTTTGTATACAGTATGTTCCTACACCACACCGCATTAGTTTTTACATGGAGATTGGTAGACGGTGTTGCGTTTTGTATTACATGTTTTTGTTACAGATGTTTTCAAAGATTTCTAAGTAATGTAATATAGGCTAGGTAGAAAACTTCACAATAACAAAGAAAATGATAAAAATATTTTTTTTTAGGGTTCCGTACCCAAAGGGTAAAACGGGAACCCTATTACTAAGGCTCCGCCGCGCCGTCCGTCTTATCTGTCTGTCGGTCGGTCTGTCTGTCTGTCTGTCTGTCTGTCTGTCTGTCTGTCACCAGGCTGTATCTCATGAACCGTGATAGTTAGACGGTTGAAATTTTCACAGATAATGTATTCCTGTTGCCGCTATAACAACAAATACTAAAAAGCAGAATAAAATAAATATTTAAGGGGGCTCCCATACAACAAACGTGATTTTTTTGCTCAATTTTGCTCTATATTGATAACGGTAACAGGTAGACGCTTGAAATATTCACCGAATATTTAGTTATATATTCACTTTAAAAATAAATATTTAAATTAAAATAAAACAAATATTTAAGGGGGGGGGGGGGTAATTCCCATACAACAAACAAATTTTATGCCATTTTTATAGATAATGGTACGGAACCCTTCGTGCGCAAGTCCGACTCGCACTTGTTTTTTTTTTTTTTAATAAATATAAAGGATTGATCTTCTATGGATTTGCTTGAATTTTCACATGTAAATCATTATGCCACATGGGTCGTGTCGCCAGCAGGAAACAGAAAGATATAATAGAATAGATACTTCGGAAAAGACTGACGCATCCGTCTTCACATTTTGGATTGAACAGTAGGTACCTACAAGTGGTGCCAAAGCACTGATTGGTATTTGGCAATAGTACAGACGCGAGACGGTCAAAAGTTAGTATTTGCACTATTAGTCGCGATTGTGAGTCAAAGATGGCTAAATTCTCGTACAAAATTTTCAATAATCTTGTAGCGATCTAATATCAGTCTTGCTAGCACCAGAGGCGACCAGAGCCCTAATTGCGTAACACAGTTTGAATCAGAATTGGAATGATTTTGAAGTATATTGCTAATCCATTGCTACTTAAGGTAGAAAATTGTGTCTGCTCAACAACGTAAATAACGCAATGAATGTTGTTGAACTGTCAAATTGAAACCGATTCCTACTGATAGTGTGTTACGCAATTAGCCCGCAGTTTAGCGCTAAACGAAATTAAGGCTCACTTGCACTACTCACTGAATGCAGAAACAGAGCGATGTTTTAAATTCGTTAAACGGTAAACGTATTTATAAGTATTATCTAGCGATTTGTGGTGCAAGGGCGCCTGAAACATCGTTCAGTTTCTGTCTATAATTTGAAGGTGTCAGAAACTGAATTTGTTTTAAAGAAAGACACACACACACACATAACATCACGCCTGTAATCCCCGAAGGGTTAGGCAGAGGTGTACCTATAGTACACCCACATTTCGCCAGTTATGTTTAGGTCCCATGTAATAGGGGGCGAGCCTATTGCCAAAAATATACAAGTAGTAGTAGTTAGTAGCAGTAGTTGTATTTTTTAAAGAAAGAAAGAGAGAAAAATAATTTTATTTGTCACAGAAACACGTGAATGCGAAAACATAATTAACTCGAGTAGGTAAACAAATAAATTAAACAAAACAGATCTACGTATAATCACGAGCACAAAAAACAATAAGCACGGCACTTCAGAGTCAACCAGGGAGGGGGCTAAAATTTTCCCGGTTGACTTTTCAGTGCTGTGGGCAGAGGACAGGAACGATAAGTTAATACTGGTAATTTTGCGGACGCCGAGGCCACCAAAACGGATGGGTAGTGTGGCTTGAAGCCCCGCTCGGTCGTCCAAGGCCACATTTAAAATGGATGTAAGTGTGCTGCGAATAATATTAAAGTGAATCAAGAAAAACTAGATTGAAAAGATCTTGCTGTTTTTCATGGCCCTTCAGAATTTACATTTGGTGATTCAACATAGGGGTCACGCTGATCGCATTTTTATTTGCCCCTTCATTGAGCACCCCAAGTAGACGGATGGCGCCATCTAAACTATTACTGACATCCCTAACAGACTAGTGAACAGATAGGTAATAATAATAATGTGTGTAAGTGTGACACTGACGCGACACAAAGGCCCCGCGTGTCGCGCGACGAGCGGTGCCTTTGTGTCGCGACTCGCGTAGAGATTATTTGCTGAAACTAAGCTCAATAACTTAGCACTATTCCCACAATGATATCATTATACATATACCTATACAGGGTGTTAAAGTAACTGCGTGCCATACCTTAGGGGTAAGTTCAGTATCGATAAAGGAACCCAAAAAACAAACATTTTTTTTATTAAGTTACATAAAAAATTAATAAAAATAAGTCTCTTCGTACTTTAACGGGATTAGGACAGTCAAATAAAATAATTTTAATTCTAAACGATTCCTATTTTAAGTTAGTACCTAGGTACTAAATTAGCTTGATCTTGCAATATTTTTTTGTTTTTTTTTTTCCTGGGTTCCTTTATTGATACTGAACCTACCCTTAAGCTATGATACGCAGTTAATTTAACATCCTGTATAGGTATATGTATAATGATATCATTGTGGGAATAGTGCTGAGTTATTGAGCCTAGGTTCAGCAAATAATCTTTACATTGACTTAATGTTCTTGGAAATGTGTACTTTCTCAAGGTCAGTTGTTTATTAAGTCCAAAAGTTCCTACTGATCTTCAAAAACGTGAGGACCATGTTTCCTCTTTATTTTTATAATTTTATAGCGCCCCCCGGTCTACTCTTTGATATGTAATGGTCTCTGTAGTGCCATGAACCATGAGGGTCCAGGGCCTAGTGTGAATCTTTGGGTTAATTCGAGTAATCGAGCCTGGATTAACCACGCTGAGGTCAGTGCATTTCATTCATTCATTATCTAATAAAAACTTTCTTTTTTCAGGTAAGTGTCATAGCCGTCTTATCTCCAGGGTGTCTGACCGGCTGGGTAAAGTACAATAGCCTGTCAATCGATTTTTATGCCTATCTCATCTGATTTGATACTATCTTTGCGATTCCGATTCCGACTCCTTAATCCTTTTTCGTCATAGGTGTTTGTCACAATAATTATATTTCTTGTTTTTAAAATGCTAAAGTAAATACTTAGGTTCACAAATTACTTAAAAACAATCAGATTTTTAAAATGTATGCACGAACACAACATACAATAGGCTCTTTGTCATTTTCCATTGTTGTTTCGCACAAGCTTATAATTTACTGCGTTCTGTTGCATCTTTCAATGAGTTTTTGTGTACATGCAAAATGGACGATTACCATCATTTATTAGCATAACAATTAACAATCGGCTTTTTTCCAAAGCGACAGTGGAAAGGACACGGTGCATTGTTTGCGAAACTGCGGCGCCAGCGCACGAGGCGCCGCGCATCCGCTAGTGACGTTCCATATTGTGTCGATAAGCCCGCCAGTCATAATAATCGAACTATTTTGACTGCACACAATACCTTGTTGCTAGTTTCGGTGACAATATTATTGACATATCGGGTAGCATGTACTGTTTATGTTATGTGTTCAAAGTTAAATGGCAGCCGGCGATGGCGTTGGTTTCAAAGTAGATAATGAAATTCTTAGTTGAATAGAAACATTAAATAGAAAGAGAAATAATGTGACATGCATTTGACGCTATTAAGCCATTAAACATTCATATTTATTTGTAGGGATTGCATTTATCGATATATAATGCAGTCGGTTGGTCGCGCTTGGTTTGTCGCCTGCCGACCTCATTCCAGGGCTGCGGCACGGCGCCGGCGCCTGTCTCGATCGACGATTAGCAACACTGCACGCCCATCACTATTGTCTTTTTCACTAGCCGACGTGATAATTGTTTTACCAGCAGGCGAGACATTTTATATAAAACTGCAATTTTTATCTTACGCGTTTACAATTTATCTACAAGCAATTCGTTATGATAAACAGGAACATTTAATATTTCACAATTTAAATTATAAATACTAACTATTTTCCGTCATTGAATACGTACTTTATGATGGTCATTAGTACAGTGGTGTAGCATTAATCATCACAGTTTTATTTTGCAGCTCATATTACGCAGCTCCTATATCTGTAATTGTCCGCAACGCTGGCGCCACTGTTCTTTGGCCGTCTGCCACTGCAATAGGTTTTAGTTCACGCGATTAATTTTAAAATCTGAACATTGACAATATGAATACAATAAAACCATCTTGATAATCTTTGAATGCATCAATGTTGTCACAGAAATGTGGAGGTGAAAAGTTATTACCTGGTACGCTAATACACTGTGGCAAAATTTGTTTTGGAACCGAGCCATTATTCCCACAAACATTTGAGTTACGTTGTATTGAAATATCCGTGAGATGTTTACAATAACTTCACTTAAATCAATTACATTTTATTAAACAAAGTCCAAGGTTTGTTTGGCGCGCTTACTACTTCAAGTTTTAATTTACGTTCGCTTTTATGATTAGGTATAGTTATCAAAGTATCGATAAAAACTTTAGTCATTGGCGTCGGAGTGGCGGACCGTGACTCGTTTTATATGCACTTGGCTCGACGCCACCGGTGACCTCATTGCACGATCGTTTTTGGCGCCACTGTCGCTTATAATGATCGCTATCACATCGATGACATGCCAAAACGCGATCTCTAAGATCTTTATCGATGTTTATTTGCAAATTGAATGCGCAGCACTAGTGTCGAATTTAGCGATATTAACGTGATTTCTATTTGTCACGTAAATTGATATTTGCTTATGATTTATTTAATCTATTCGTGTTTAAATGAATTTTGTTTATTGTTATTGGAAATAGTGTTTGATTTGTACAACTCCGGGTTTTGAAATAATGATCACAATTAATGTTTTAGGCGTCAGATATTTAATACCAAGTGTAAATATTGTTAATAGTTTGATTTTAATGGTGATATTATATTTTAGTGACCATTATTGCAACCTGTGTACTTTACAAATGGCAGTGCGTAGGTTTTAGTAACAAATCGTGAATCCACGTCTTAACAATTACTTTTTATTTATTGCTCGCTGTTATTGCCCACTTTTTAGTTGTATGATGCACTTTTCTGAACAATGAGTCACTTGGCATGATAGAAAGTTCAAAGATCGTTAATAATTGTTTGTGTGTGCGTTTAAGATTCACACAGTAGATAATATCAGGAGGAATAATTATACATGCATAACATAGCATCACGCCTGTAATCTCCGAAGAGTTAGGCAGAGGTGTACCCATAGTACACCCACATGTCGCCAGTTACGTTTCAGTCCCATGTAATAGGGGGCGAGCCTATTGCCATCAACCGGGCACAAATCCAGACTCCGGGCTGCTTCTGAGAAATGTCTAATGGAAAATCCCAATTACACTGCCTGACCTGGGAATCGAACCCAGGACCGCGAGCTCAGCAGTAGCGCTTACAACCACTATACCAACGAGGCAGTCCGCAACGAGGAATTATAGCACCTCGTAAATAAATATTTGTAAATTCGTAATGTCTACGATAATTCTTATTAATTCAAGCCTATTTTTAATTTTGATTAGAGTTCATCGAATGCTCTTGTTAGCATAACAATTGATATTAATTAATTAAAATTTAATTTATTATTCTTATTAAACACAAAGATAATAACGCAATTACTCATTGTCAAAATCGGCATCCGTTTGCAGCAAATCTACTGAGAATCGCAAGTAATAAATATCACATCAATATTCAATAATGCTGTTTGAACTTGGTCGGTTTTCGGTACTTATATCTAGTGTTAAATCACGGCGCTATATACGTAAACGGCATGACTCACACAGCTCTGAGTATGCGCGTTATGCGCATATTGATTCTAATTCCCATTGTTTACGCATTTTATTTACGCCTTCCACGAATGAAGCGCCGCCGCCGCGCGCATAACCGGCTAATAATGTTATATGGGTGTTTTAAAATGTATTGTGTAGTATTTGAAATGTAAAAATATCTAAGGTAGTAAATATTCAATTATTTCTTAACGGCAAAAAAATTAACGAGCTCGGTAGGTACTAAGTGTTATTTTGAAATAGAGGTGACCAATAATTAGTCGAGACCAGATACCAAGTGTCGGTTTCGGCTTTAAGATAAATGTGATTTGAAATGCGGCTATGTACGCCCCACATGCTTGTGCAATAAATTAATAATAATTATCCGTAATTTCTAAACTAATGTTTACTATATCCACTTTTCCAGTCGATAAAATACCTTATAAGGTACGCCCGTCAAAACTGGTCGGTCTGAAATATGATTATTAAAGTTGCTAGCTTGCCTAAGTACTACACATAATTTATTACCCCGTTCTGTTATCTTGGCTAGGCGACTCAAAAACCGAACTAACAGTTTTAATCTCAGGTCAATAGGACGCTCGTAAATCCATCTGTTTGTCTGTCAATGCGCAGCGGCTAACGCATTCAGTAGCGCTTGCGACAGACACTTAACGCTTTAGTACTCTTTACTGAACATTTATGAAAATTGTGTTTTACGATGATTTAACATAATTATGATAGTAACAGTCTTTAGTTTGACATTAGCATAAGCATAATCAGCCTATAATGTTCCCACTGCTGGGACACAGGCCTCCTCTCTTCGAGAGGGACTGGGCTGTAATCTACCACGCGGGCCCAGTGCGGGTTGGTAGATGTCACATGTCTTTGAATTGTTGGTTCTAGGACATGCCGGTTTCCTCACGATGTTTTCCTTCACCGTTTTGAGAGCAGTGGTGATGAAATTATTTACACAAAGTAAAGCGCCTGCCTGGGTTCGAACTCACGACCTATGACTCGTAAGTCGGGGCCGTTACCACTGGGCCACCACTGCTCCCCTCAGTTTGACATTATCTCATCGTTAAAGTTTCGGTTTCGATCTTGCGATGAACGGTTTCGGCCTTACAAAAATGCTTTCAGAAAGTGATTTTACTGGTAGATGCATTTTTAAGGGAATTTTTGAAATGGTTCCTTGTGCATTCTTGATGTTAGTGTTGAATTCGTTTTTATAGCGATTAGTACAGTTTTAAGTAATTCATGCAGGAATTAGAAAGTTTTCAATCGTTACTCGTGAAAAAGATTAAGTTGTTTTTTTTTTATAAATGTTTCCTCAATCAACTTTATAGACGGCTATTTGATACTAAAACATACAACCAAACATGTCGTTACAAAATTTATTATTTTATAACAAGTCTTGTACGGAAATCAAGTTCATTTAACGTTTCCGATCATAAAGAGTTCTTTTAAACTTCAAATTGTGGTCGATTTTAAAACTTAAACGTTCACTATATCTTTTATTATAGCCGAGTGGTCTATCAACATTTGTGTTCATTGTAATTGGAATTGTTTTTATGATCCGTTCTTTACGAACGGACTTCGTCCTTAATTGATTTGTTAGAGACGGCTCAGTGGTTGGATGGTCCGGTTCGATATTTTTGTTGAGTATAAATCACGACCTTACCCATTAGTTTTTTAAATTATCTAGGTAATCATCTTAAAATCTTTGCGTATCTATCACATCTTTCAGGAGTTAAATGGGGCTATAAAAAGTCAAATTCCACCATTTTACATGCTTCAGTTAAAACTGAAGTAGGTAATACATCAAATGGTGGAATTTTAGCTAATTACTATATTTAACGGTACCCAAACCAATTAAATATCACACTAGAGATCGGCAACAGATTAAATTCTGGTAACAAATTGATACCGATTATCAAATCTTGCTTAATTTCACATTATAATAAAATGCAAAGTTCTATAACAATATATCATGAGGAGACAGTTCTAATTAATATAGGTTTATTTTTCTTCTCATGGTGTCTAATGTGTTCCATAAATCTATCTGTCTAGTATAAATAAATAAAGCTAATGAATGAAGATTATGTTTGCTCGACTTGGTTAAGGAGAAGTTCTCTGATTAGAATAACGATATTTTTTTGGCTACGTGCTATAAAATCAATGATTAAGAATAAGATTTTTAAGACTGCTAATACTCGTACCTACATAATATTGACATAATATTCAAAATAGGAAAAATCTAAAACTCAGATTTCACGTCAGTCTTTAGATTTTTTTCATCCTCACAGCTTAAAATAGACATACTGAAGCTAATAAATAATATAAATCTACAAAGCTAAGTCAATTATCGACACCATCAAAACATTCACAGTGTGAATTCGCTTGAGGCAGCAAATTTACACTTTCGCACTGAACCTTAACTAACTGCTATCACCAACGATCATCAATTACACGAATATATTAATAGTTTTATATGAAATTAATAGGCTAATCATCTAATGTGTAGCTAGCGGCCATTAAAACAAAGATGGGCTATTTTTTGCTACCCACGCAAACAGCGGGCTCTAATCCAAGCATAGTAAGCTTGTAAGCGGTGTAGTAGATATTATAATTATATTTGAAAAGTGTTCGTGTGCTAACACTTTATTTGTCTAGCTATTTTAAGCAGGAATGCATACAAAATAATTCGTACTGCTTTGTTGTAATGAATAAATATTTGGTCGTATGCGCCATTATATGCATTAATCATTTGTAGGTACTACAAACATTCAGACTGGGATCAAATGTACCTGTATTTATGAATGCTGGACTGTGAGGGTGAAAAATAATAATAATCAGAATTTGAGAAAACATTACCCTGAATCCTGATCGCAAAGTTGCACTCTGGAAGAGGCACAAACGCATGGAAATACATGCTACAATTTTTCCAAGCAACCGAACAGATGAGAAAGAGCTCTTCTTTATGTGTAAATAATAGTTGACAAGTACATAAATATCGAATGATAGAAATTAAATACTATGTTTCAAGAAGCGTTATCAAATTGAGTTCTGCTATACATATACACTTCCCTAAAACATGTTGCTGATGAAACGTGATACCCATTCAGATACCAATGCTCTTGGTAATAATTTTCACATTGATGTTAAGTAGTTTGCACTTAGTTAATTAATATTTACAGCTTCAAACGTTCAGTTAATTAACGTCCATGTTTTCGCATACGCAATATGTGTTTTACATTTTGAAAATATTCATTCTTAGAAAAGAAATTATAATAAAACCAATTTACATTTGTAGTTAATATTATTGCAGGTAGTTGACATTTACCTCATCCATAAGCACTTAATACAAGAATTACGAGTATAAATGCAACCTCTCAGTTATTGGCTTTACTGTATAATTAAGCCACATGCTTAACGCGTAATAAAAAGTAAAGTAACAGGTCTGTATCTGTCATTACTCATTATAGAACCGCATAAAGATATATTATCTGAGACCCTATTTTCCGCCTTCACATTAAAATAATCGTCGTCCCAACCATATGTCTTCGAATTATCATTTCTCGACTAGAAATTATCGCCGACCTACATCCGTCGATTAAAACCCAATTTGAGACCGAGACCAAAAATTGGTATTAAACAGGCGGCCCTCTCTAAAGGTTGGGTGATGCTAATTTGGCCGAAAATTATAGGGACGTTTGTAAAAATAGAAGAGTTATAAAAACAAAAACGATGAAACATTGAATATCTCCATTTAGGTACTCCTAAAGGTATGTGCTTACGTTTGTGTTATTGTTACCAGAAGCCAAACAATCTCTCCACGCTTTATGTTAACTAATGATTCAATACAGTGTTAAAAAAGACTAGCTTTTAGTTTAATCTTCAGTTACGTGACGATACCAACTCAAGAACACGAATGACAAACGACTAGCATTTAATGTCAATTAGCGAAGCGTTCCGGGGGAATTGGCCGTTTACCTATAAATAATGTCTAGTTACCTTCACACCCTGTAATATCAACCGTATTTCCACCGCAATAAAAGCTGAAATTCTTACTCAAACAGCAAATTCTAAAAGGAAGCAAATATGTTTTAGAATGCATAATAGAAAGCGCTGTAACAGTAATTTCCATTTATTTTCTCATTTTATTTCATTCAGGAATGTTTCTAATGCAACGGTTAAAATAAGATTATCTAAAGCTAATTAACTAAATGGTAAATAAAATACCAAATTCATACCTAGATTCCAGTTCCACGAACACCAGCTAGACAAAGAATAATGAAATACATAAAAACGAACACGCAACGATGCGGCACGCAATCAACGAATATTAGAAGCCCTTACAATTATAGAGCTAAGCGAAATCGTGTGCGTCTATAATTCAAAAGTTACACGTCACTGTTCAGATGAATGCGCTAACAACCTTATTCTGGTCCTCGACGATTTATAAAAGGGTATAAAGTCCCGACAGTGTATTATTGTTTTAAAACATTTCGTTGTTCGTCGCGGTCGGAGCCCTGCGCCCGGCAGTGGGCGGTTACCCTGTAATCAACCCCCCTCCCGCGCATTGGGAGCGGTCCACGGTGATTATAGGAGGAATTTTACAGCTCCTTCGTTAGTCCGTCAAATCATAGGTCTGTTGCCTAATGGTTTAGAAGACGAGCCTGTGAACGATTTTATGTCATTTCCTAAAAATAAGTAGGGTTGCATTTTTCGAGGTAATTGTCTGTGAACTCGCATCCGTTGGAAATGAGCTGTCGCAAGCTTGTTCGTATGTGGGCCTTGGACCGGTGCGTAATACGCGTTCAGCTGTCTTCATGGCGCCAGTCTCGATGGTAAATATCACCTGTACCGGTACCAAGTTAATTTATCGTGAAATGATGCGTAATTGATTTGATGCCGCAGCTGCTTCGCTCGCATATAATTAGTAGGCATAAATAAAAATCCACGATTATATCTAGCACTTGCTTCAGAAAATGCCGACGTAAACTGGTAATACTTAATTCTTGGCTGCTGTATTTAATTTAATGTTACATATTATCTACATATAGATTATATTACTTTCATATATTATTTAATGTAGACACATTTAAAAGCTTTTAATTCAGTTCTCATAGCATATTGCGATCATTAAATGCATTTATAACCAAATCCTGCTATAACACACTGAACTGCAAAATAACTGCAGTCCGTTGAACTCGGCTATTCTTTCATGAAATAGCGGAATTTTATACAAAACAACAGTTCTTATTAAATCTCCAATCACCGATTTTGACAGAACATTAATTTTTCCTTTCTCCTAGCTGGGAGCCGAAACCGCGACCGAATTTATATATTTTCGGCCGATACTGGAACTAGGTACTTACTTTAGTATTGCTCACTTATTCCTAAATCGTACAAAGGCACTCTACGTTTCAAGGCATACTTATCGTATTGATTGTTTAAGAAATACTTAACAATAATTACTATGTTTTTTATTCAACATCCTTTATTTATCCCCCCAATTACTTAAAGAACTTAGTAGCAGTCTTAGGCATTGAATGATTCATTGGTATAAATAAAAACAGAACAAAGTTGATAGTATAACCGCAAAAAATTTGAATTTTGTTATTAAAAATATCCTATAAGTACTGTAATGACGCAAGTAATGATAAAGTCGCATAATGTATTGAAATTGCTCTTATAATGGCGCTGTATAAAAATAAGCTATTTTGTGCAGAATATTATAGACTTGATTAAAGCTATAAGTGTCTTGCAATATTATGTCAGGTTCATAATAAAATTGTAGTTGCAATTTGCACCTGGTAGTTCTTGCATCGGGGAACCTAAATTATGTGGTTGAGTATTTTCTTCATGATAATCGTATTACTTTCTCCTCGGTTGAAGAAATTTCATAATATTATATTAGATGCGAAGCCTTTAAATTAACTTGGCTGGTTTTACAGTATTCTTGCTCTGTGTAATTAAGCCATTCAATTTCTAAAACGCTTCGAAGATCATTAAATCAATCACCTTTCCAAGAAAAGTGCATTACTTTAAACGGCTGGACTGCACGTACATTGTAACAAATGATTGAAAACTATAACTCAACGAGAGTACGCAAGTAGTATTTCCGAGAAATGGACTAACTAACTAGTTTCACGATAGTCATTGTTTAGAGTACAGCTTTTGCAGTAAAATTAAGTGAGATCTGCCGACGGAACCGGTAATTGTAGCCAACTACCCAATTTAGTGCTCATATACACGAGCGGCACGTTGCCAACGACAGAGGCAGCTGCAGCCTTCGGAGTCGACACTGGTTGGCGGTAGCCGAAGACGCGGCACATGGCGCTCGTGTATAAGAGTACGTGCTCAAATATACGAGCGGCACGTTACTCGTGTATATGAGCCCTTAGTCATTTCAGTCGTTGGCAGTTAGTCGATTTCGAGCTCAACGGGCTCAAATGGCTCTCTGTCTTACATGGCTCCTATACGGGGACTAATGTCTGTAGTTAGCTCGTTATAATCACATATTTCATCAACATTATTGGTAATCGACTCGTCTGTGTATCTTTTCTCGCTTGCGTGTGTCATTTGTTTTCTCATATCAACATTTAATTTTTATGATGGGGCCTTCATAGAGTTTGTAACTGCGCTAGTGTTGTCTGACTTGCGTTTTAGATTTTTCATTACATCGGTTAAAGTTTACATAATTATGTTTATTTATTAAATTGAAAATGCGAAACGTTGTTCCATTTACATGGCTTGGTTTGTCTTTCTCTTAAGCAAGTATTTAGTCAGTAATGTGTTTGTATATTCATCGTCTTAAAATTTCTTCTTCAGATGCTAAGCTAGAATTAAAGTTGCTGTCTGTTTTGCATCCTTACCCTATCTATCCTGCGGTCTACTTTTATCCTCACTCAAAGTCCGACCACACGTTATTAAAGTAATCATTCATTTGATAAATAAAACAAATCTTCAAAAGCTTTTGCCTGGGGCGGTTCTGTTGGCACGACAACGGTCGTGTTCGGCGTCCCTTCAGCAAATAATCGTTTCGTCCGATAATTGCCGATTTCACCCGAACGCGGTCGGAGCACAAAGCTGGGACCAATGATTGCGCAAGATTGCACTACAATTTTCTTCGAGCAAACAGATGGTTATGTATGGAGACTGATTTCTTTTTACTTCAAACAATTTGTGGTGGAGTGTTTTACAAGGCGTGGAATTTATTGTGAGATTTTTTGCGGTCAGTAGGGGAATATTTTAGTTAGCTGGACTTGATTAAAACTTTCTGAATCGTGTTTGACATAATATGATGCGGCTTACGAAAATACATTTGGTATTGAGAGAGATTATTCATTCGGGCTTGCATTTTTAATCATGACAAGCTCCGATAAAATCTCGACAAGAAATTAAAAAAAAAACGAACCACGTCATCAGCTCCTCAGTACTTTTTAATCGAAGGTTTTTAATTTGAAATGCATTCCTCGCTGTTGGGCAGTAAAAGTTATTAGTTAATAAAAACAATATTCGGTACTGGTGCCCCGCCGTGTCCGGTACCGGGAGACCGGGACCACACATCGCTGTCATCGGCGCCTCTTTATACCGTGTACTGTGCACGTTTCACTTGGGTTGGCGTACAAGTCATGCGATTATAGCGAGTTTTAATTATCACTCCATGAAAGTACCATTAAGATCGAAACTGCATTCGCTCTTGAAGAGTTTCAGAATTCAAGCTCTGGGCTTACGCTCATCAAGCTATGGCTATCGATAGATTTGTTTGGTGAAAATTGTAAACATTGCCTGTTTTAGCCAAAGTTCTGTTAACGTTACCTGACTAAAAACTTTGATTTAGATTTAGATTAGATTATTTAATTTATTAAACAAATAATGGTTGATCAATCAAATACTTACAAACAACACCATGCGTATACAATAATAGCGTATTACAATTATAAACCATTAGTGCTATAAGCAGTCTTTGTATGAACTCTGGCACCCAAAGAAATATGTAACTTGTGTTGTGGATACCAGCATTGAAGATAGAAAGAAAGAATGAAATTCTGTTAATAAAACTCCTTCAAAATACACACTTCAAGCGTAGCTCAACGAGATTATGCAAGAATTTCCAAGAAATGGGCTAACTAACTAGTTCCACGATAGTCATTGTTTAGAACACAGCTTTTGCAGTAAAATTGCTTGAGATCTGCTGGCAGAACCGGTAATTGTAACCAACTAGCCAGTTTAGTGCTATACACGAGCGGCACGTTACCAACGACAGAGGCAACTGCAGCCGTAGACACTGGTTGGCGGTAGCCGAAGACGCGTCGATGGCAGCCGCCGACGCTCCCACTTACAAATTCAATCCCCGCTCCCGCTACCGCTTTTACCTCGGACCAACCAATGCACTATCGTCTGTTTAAATATTAGTAGTTATATCCCGAGATGTTGTTTGTTTCTACCGAGTGCCAGTAGTTAAGTCCCTCGTTTGTAAGTACATACGTATACTTGTGTATGTTTGAGCTAGTTAGCGGTGCAGACGCTCTTTTTATGGCCACCGCTGATTGTGTTAATTCTCCGTCGCTGAGAACTACTTTTGAGTAGTTTTAGTTTTCTAAGTTTAGGCGATGACGTAGTGCTGTCTAGATTTTGGTTAGGGATTGTTTGTGAATCTGTGGAGGAGGTCGTTGACAGATGTTGTGTGAGTGGGCAGTTGATGATAGTTTTGAAATTTTTGGTAGGAATATTTTTAGTAGTCTCTTGGCTGATTGCAAATTTCAATAATTGTACTAGCCTTGCATGAATTTGAAGTTTCTTTATGTAGATTTTTTTTAAATCTAAGTTTTATTCTTTTTCTTCTTTAAATTACTTGTAACAGGTTTTTTTTTTATCTTTTCTGTATCTACGTTAATTGAGTATCTGCGTTAAATGAAAAGATACCCCGTGAGGAAGTCGACAAATAAAAATTTAGGTAAAAAGAAATAAAAAGATAAAGAGGTAAAAAGAAAGAAAAGGTTTTAAAAGTTCACGTGATTAATTAAATTTAAAACTTATAATTAGAAAAGTAACTCCCAAAAATGTATTGACCCAGAATTTATTTCAAAACTCGGAAATAATAATTCAAACAAAAGATATTAGTTATTAGAAGTTTTTTTATAAACCTCAGTCCGACTGCTAATTAAATGAATTAATCAATTGGTATGGTAATGTAATTGCATCGAGATAAAATTCTAGAGGAAAGTAGTAATAAAACGACTGGTTTACGATACGAACATGCTACTAAAAATATTTTCTAAATATGGCCGCAATTTTACTGTTGCCGTGCTGGTATTGATGACGTTATGTGTCATGTATCAGAATGCTGCCAGGCTTTTGACCTGCCTCGACCGAGGACGACTAGCGACCTTGTGACGTCAGTAGAAAGTCTATAATTTGAAATTGGAATGTCACCTAACATTTCTTTTTAATTAATGTGTTTTAAATGCGAAACTATTTTGAATATTGAATACGGTTTGTCATTATTATTTTACTAATATATACGTCTTGCATTTAATTAAGGTGATACGTAAAAAATAAATCATAGCGAACTGGGTGGGCATCAGAAAGTGACAGAGTCTATTACTTCCCCATGCGAAAGAAGAGAGCGCAAAGCGCTGGAACCAAAATAAAACAACGTAAGAGCGCCAAACCAAATAAAAATTGTTTAAAAATAAATTAAGCCATGTATCAAAAATATGTTCAGCCAGAGTTTTCAATTACCTAATACGCACATTTTGAATTAAATTTTGCAATTAAATTACTTAGGATTTTGGAATTACAGAAAAAAGTAGAGGTCTTTTTGGAATTAAATTCCATCGAGGAAATTGAACCAATTGCGTTTCCTTCAGTCAGAGTATTAATCAAATAGTCAATAAACATTATATCCAAAAATTTAATCCATACATGCTGTAATAGTATAATAAATGGTTACGAAAAAGTCCCCAATTTATTTTGGTATCGCCTTAAGCTACAGAAAGTTAATTAATGATTTGACTATTTAATTATGAAAAACAATAACTAGTTAACTCATCTTCTTTCTAGTTAAAAACCTCCGTAAAGTTTTGACCAATTTGTCAGTTTAATTAACGTCAGAATTAAAATTACGACGAAACGCCTGAGGCTTGTATTATCATAATCGAATTAGTTATCGATTGTCACGTTCTTAACAATACTAATAAACAGTTTGAAGATAAATAACATGTTTCAAAATATAACCGCATAACATGTGGCAAGCGACCTTCTCACCTGGAAAAATGTACAATTTCCAAACTGAACAACAAACAACCTTATGCCCATGTGATTAAGTTCAAAATCCATTTTTTTACCTACACTAACGGTAGATTAACTTTGTAATGTTCTAATCCGCTATAAATAAAGTAGAATTCCACAAAATATTGTATTAAGCTTCATTAATCGTTTCAGACTTAATAATAAATGAATCGTGAATACCGTTGGATCGAGCAAAATGGCGGTATCGAATTTGTAATGTGTACGATAAATTAAATTGATTTTTGCGATGATTGATTGCTTGGATATTATGATCACGTTTTCTTGGTACAATTTGATACAAGTATTAACATAGGTACCTAATTAGTAGTCGCGATGTGTAACATGTGACATCTCATTGATAATATAATAAGCAACAGCAGCAACAGAAATGACCCCCTCTACTAACAATCTATTATTTAAAAAAATATATACAAAATGTAACAAAACCCTGTTGTTCCTTCTACCTACGTTTTAAGAATCGGTATACATACGTTATAAAGCAAGTCATTTATAAAAACTGTTCATCAAAATTAATTAAAAAAAAAAATTAATTAATAATATTTGTCATGTTTAACTGATTTCTAACCTATTTAATTCTTTGATTTGGACTTCTCGGCAAGCCAATGCTTAATTTTTTTAAATTATAATTCCACCAATGTTATGCTTGTAGATTAATGTATACGTCCCTAAAAGGAACAACAGGGTTTTTGTTATAATCGACTGCAACATCACCCTGTATGGTGAAAAAAAAAATACACAGCCCGTGAAATTCGCATTTTCGTTACGTAACGGCACGGTTTATTGACACAAAATGAATCAAAAGCTTTAGGAAGCGCGTCAGTACAAAGTTGTTCTAAGAAACTATCATAAAGTTTCCCTGACATTTTCATAGTAGACAACGCACGACACTGTAATTACTTTATAATAAATCACAACGCCGCGCCGTACCGTGTTGTGCCGGACGTAAAGAATAGCACCATCCTACGAGTATTTCTTCCCGTGGTTGGCGTAAAAGGCGACTAAGGGACTTCCTAGAGCATGGGCAGCAGCGTTCAATATGGATTACACAAACACCATACTGCGATTGCCAAGCGTAGCTATTATGGCCAAACCCCCCCTGGGGGAGGCCTATGTCCAGCAGTGGACGTCTTTCGGCTGAAATGATGATGATGAAATCACAACGCCACTTAAACTTTCATAGGCCATTCGCAATCTGATCTCTAATCCCCGAAGGGTTAGGCAGGGGTGTACCTATAGTACACCCACATTTCGCCAGTTACGTTAAAGTCCCATGTAATAGGGGACGAGCCTATTGCCATCAACCAGGCACTCCAGGCTGCTCCTGAGAAATCATCATCTGAGTTCATCTGCCTAGCCATTTCCCAACAATGGTGGGGTCGGCTTCCAGTCTAACCGGAGGCAGCTGAATACCAGTATTTTACATGGAGCGACTGCCTATCTGACCTCCACAACCCAGTTACTGGGTAACACGATACCCCTTGATAAGACTGGTTGTCAGACTTTCGGCGGGCTACTGACGACCCGTAACGACTGTCAAAGATCTTGAAATGACAGCTGCTCCTTAGAAATTCCTGATGGAAAAAGACAATAACACTTAGCCCGACCTGGGAATAGAACCTAGGATCTGAGCAGTAGCGCTTGCATACTCATACTCAAAGCATTTATTTCAAATAAAACAATTACAGGCACTTTTAAATTGTCAAGGGATCAGTCAGAGAGATGAAACTAGTTGCCCATTCCAAAGCGTCGTCATCAGTCATCATTTCAGCCAAAAGACATGGGCCTGCCCCAAGGGGGGGGGGGGGGTGTTTGCCATAATCGCCACGCTTGGCAGGCGGGTTGGAGATCGCAGTATGGTATTAAAATGCACAGAGATCGCTGCTGCCCGTTCTCTAGTAAGTCCCTTAGTCGCCTTTTAACACACCACGGGAAGAAATAGGATGGTGCTATTCTTGACGTCCGGCACCACACGGCCACATGAGTTACGCCAAATCGTAGTAGTTCCTATGGAGAAGAAAGGGCAAGAAACTCCACGGACTACTAGAGCAACGAGGTAGCACGAAACAGTCTAACAATATAAGGTTTCTCATACTTATTAGTACATATTAGTTCATCTGCGTTTAAATAATGATCACTTACATTCGCATACATAAAGAGCATGCTCAATGGCCGATCGCCATGCATTCCTTTGAACGCACCGCTAACTGAACGCACTAGGCGTTTATAAACTATTTATAAATAGCTCTAGTAATTTATGTAGTGTTTCTATTTAGCACTTAAGGCGACGATAACCGACTTTTAATGATTTTATACTGAAGATCACGTCTAAACGAGTATTGTTAATGATTTGAAAAAAATATATGTTAAATAAGAGCATTTTCTCAATAACTTAATGAGTGAATATTTTAGATTATGTTTATATTACATAGTGAAATTAATTTGTAAAGTTATGTCTAACGCGGATAAAAAACTGAGAATGGCGCAAAATCTACCAAGCGTATTTTTCTGAAACCTTCACCAATTTAAACATAATTGAATTATTGATCTTTTAGTATATGCGTTTTATTAAAATACCTTTTGTTTCGTGTATAATAAATTAATAATGCGTAAAATTGGGGACAACGCTCCTTGATGGGCAAGTCCTATTACTGGCTGAACGTACGACGCGTTGCGTGAGCTCAGTACAGAACACGCAAGCTAGCCACTCAAGGTCACTGGCATATATCTGCGTCTTAAATATGTTGTAAACGTTGCCGATCAACTCTTTCAGTCATTGAACAGGGGGATTGAATTGTTCCGTCTATTAGGATTGTATTGCCTTAGAATTTAGAGAAATTTTCTGTGTGCTGGTAGCTGAATGGTGTATTCAATTCAGTAGAGTGCAGTATTTGACTTGCAATGAGACTGCGGCATTAGATTGGATGAGAAAGTTTCGGATGTGGTTGGCACATTCCAAAAATTGCTACCAGACAGACCTTGGTACCACTACGCGGTTTTCAGTTTGGATGCTCATATATTTTCGGGATTCTGTGTAAAAAACAGGGACCGTACAACCCCGGTTAAGTGTTAAGCCTTTCGAAGGGGTAACCCACTCAATGGGTTACCTTTATCATGATGTAACCCATTAAAAGGGTTTTATACTAGAAACTCATTGAAAGGGCTACATGATAATAGGTTAGAATTTAATATTTTTTAATATTATTATTTTCTCTCCATCAGAGCACCCGCCATCTTATCTCTTCACCACCCTTGGTTGACTGGTAGAGAATGCCTAAGGCATTAAGTCCGCCTTTGTACCTTATTGTGTGCGAGAAGTTTAAATAAATAAATAAATAATAACCTATTGAATGGGTTTTATACTTGAAACCCAGTGAAACGGTTACATGATAACCCATTCAATGGGTTCTATACCTACTTGAAACCCAGTAACATGAAAATATCATAATATTATGTTATTTCGATATCCGCCCAGCACGCGTAGCATGACCAATTCTATCTCTATTCTACCCAGGGACCATTTTGGTTACCATTTTAAGAAAAACCCTTTCAATGGAAAGAAAGGGTTTTCGATAGGGTTGTTTTAAGCAGTTAAGGAAAAACCCATACGGTGTGGGTAATTTTGAATGGCTTAAAGTAAGCCGTCCAAAAGGGTTACCCACACCCTATGGGTTTTTGTTTAACCGCTTAGAAAAACCCTATCGAAAACCCTTTCAATGCGTTACCAAAATGGTCCTTGGTAAAAAAACATGAGGATTTCAAAAATTAAATAAACTCCATATATTTTTTATAAGCATTGCATCAACATACCATCATGTCCTATGCCTTCAAAATCCAGTCAACCTCAACCACTCCCGGTGGGCTCCTCATTCAAAAACGATGCCTGATCTCTATCGTAACCAATTTACTACGCCCAAAGGTATAATTTTCACGAAAATCTATCTTCAAGATAATATTAAAGCCGAATGTAATGTGATATGTCGTGTAAGTCATGTGTAACTGTTTAGTTACTAGTTGCTACTCTTGCGCCGCGGGTAGGCGGCTGAGACAAATGGAAACACCGCAACTACTACTATTGGTTTATATTCTAGTTAATTACGAGTTTTAGACGTGATCAATCTGCCTAGCCGTTACCCAACTATCATCATCATCATTATCATTCATCATTTCAGCCGAAAGACGTCCACTGCTGGACATGGGCTTCCATCAAAGGGAGGGGTTTGCCATAATCGCCACGCTTGGCAGGCGGGTTGGCGATCGCAGTATGGTGTTAAAATGCATAGAGAACGCTGCTGCCCATTCTCTAGTAAGTCCCTTAGTCGCCTTTTACGACACACACGGGAAGAAATAGGGGAGTGCTATTCTTTACGTCTGGCACCACACAGACGATGTGTACCCAACTATGGTGGATGCAGCCGAATACCAGTATTTTATATGGAGCGACTGCCTATCTGACCCCTACAACCCAGTAAGCCCCCCTTGGTAAGACTGGTTGTCCGACTTTCGGGCTTCTGGCGACCCTTAACGACTGTTAAAGATCCACGAATGACAGCCGAGACCAACGGCTTAGCGTGCTTCCCGAGGCACGGAGGAGTCTCGGTAAGTAAAATGGTCACCCATCCACGGACCAACTTCGTATAGCTTAACCTGATGGATCGACCCGTGCGGCTTATTACTTAGCTACGAGTTCCTCTCGACGAGTTTTGAAAGAAAAGAAAGAACGAAAATACATTTATTTAGCACAGACTAAAAGGCACACAAATATACACCATATAAAAAAAAAATTAAAAAGTGTAAAGTGCGATGAAAGAAATTATTAGAAAAGTGTGCCTCACGGCTGCGCCAAAAAGGCCCAGTTCAGCAAAAATGTCAGCCAACTAGTTAGTGCCTGACGCTGGTTTTCAACGGGACCTGAGTTTTAGACGTGATATCTAATAGAAATAAAATTAAAACAATAAACACAATGTAGGACAACACAAAATAACGAATCCGATCATAATGGTTGTAAAAGAAATTGCAAAACACAATCCACCTCAATTAATTTCAACAGATCTGGAAAAATATGGGTTTTGGTAATTATGAACCATATTGCGAAAATCATAATTTTAATAAACATGGATGAGTTTATTGATAGTGCATATTATGGTCAACTGATTTCCTCCATGCAACCCGCATTGACAAAAATAAAGAACTAAGAAGATTTGATTCTGCTTTTGTCCGTGTGGTGCCGGACGTAAAGAATAGCACCACCCCATTTCTTCCCGTGGGTGTCGTAAAAAGCGACTAACCGCTAGTTGCACGTAAGTCCATTAAATGTAATTCCCGACTAAATCTGATCTGTAATGCTGTCTTTCTCTAACGGAAAGTATCAGATAGTCATCCCTCAAGAAGTCAAGACATAGACTCATAAGACACGGAAAGAAGGAAGTCATTACTTTTAATGGGGCATTAAATTTCATGGACTTACGTGCAACTGGCGGTAAGGGACTTACTAGAGAATGGGCAGCAGCGTTCTCTATGCATTTTGGCACCATACTGCGATCGCCAACCCGCCTGCCAAGCGTGGCGATTATGGCAAACCCTCTGGGGGGACGCCTATGTCCAGCAGTGGACGTATTTCGGCTGAAATGATGATGATGAATGATGAAGAATATTTATTTTAACTTGAGTTATAAATTGTCATAGAAAACCCAGTTAGTAGATCAAGTAGAGCACGATGAGGAAAATCTTTAGCCTGTTGTTTCATTATTACAAGAATATGAATATCCTGGACAAAACCAACTGTCCAACAGATTTGCATACACTACACAAGGAGTATAATCCTTGACGCACAATATAAATACCACTGTATATTCAGATGCCGCCGCTGCCAGCATAAAATATACGGGCTGGTGCAAAAAGCACGTCAAATCATGAAGTTGACATGTGTGGAATAACAAGCAGGACTATGAATCACTGAACTAGTTGCTATGCCCCGTATGGTAATAAATAAGTTAATAGTAGGTACTGAATTTTATATGAGCGACGTTCAAATTATTTGAAATAAAGTTTGATGAGTTTTGGTTAGAAATAAAATTAGACCGCGCCATTTGTTTTGTTGCTATGCGGGTATTGGGAAAGTCATGATCTGTTAGTTAAATAATCACTTGTAATTGAAATAGTATACGAACCTTTCGCTGATCTTAATCAGTCTTGTCTAAGCAGTCCATTACTGAGGATCTTTTATTTTTTTTTTTCACGTGGTGGAAAATAATCATGTATGTCCTCCGCCCTGACGGGCTTCCCGCGGGCGGAGGGGTCTGTCAGACTCTTACTGACTAAAAACCACCCAGTGTTCCCCTCCTACACTTGCACCGGGGATCTTGGGATCTATTATTACTTCCGCAATCCCCGGCTAGTGCCGACCCGGCTCTGCGGGCCACCTCAAGTCTGGGGGTGAGGTGTTTGACCCCCCCGCGACGTCTGAAAGGCGCGCGTGGAACACTACGCGCCGCCACCTCGGGTCCAGTGTGATCGGGGGCGGCGGACGTCCCCAAGTCCGCCGTCCCTGAACCGATTACTGAAGACCTCCCCCAACCTACGATACACCATTCAGTCTTCTTCCCCTTCTTCCCCTATTCTACATTCACCGTGTGATGTGAATACACAAAGGATATATATCCTTGGCTTCTATGAAATTATTTCAGGACTTCTTGAAACCCATAAACCCATCATTTCAAAGCACGGCCCCAAATCTTGGTCCTATATGCCCTATGAACGGGCGAAACTCTCAAACAGGAAAAGTATTTTCAAATCGATCTCAAAGCCACCAAATTCTAATCTCGAATCAAATCCATTCGCAACTAGCACGAGTGATTAACGAGTACAAGTGGTAACGGTGTGAATTCCGCGTCCCAACACAGAACGCACGACCGCATTCCGGCCCCTGCTTCTTTCACCGTGCCACCGGCGATCCGGAGAAATTCTCCAAGCGCATTCCATTTCAGATATGATATAATAACCCGTTACAGCACTCATGTGTTTTGCTAGACCTAGTGCTTCCACTGTGTGTCGTCCATCAAGTCGGCTTATCGTACCTGTTCTTCGCCTTCCGCATCCAGTCTTTCCCAACAGCGTTTTGTAGAACTGGAGAAAGCTGTATCACAGCATCACCATGTATCTGGAAAAGTGATTTGCAGGGAGCCTCGAAAACGTCCTAGAATCCCTAATAGTCCAGAAACCCAAATCAATGGAATGACACCAATGATTTCTCCCTGCGCACTCCCTTTCAGATTATAAGCGAATTGAAAACCCCATGTTCTTCTACGAGTTCTATTTCTTCCACCATCAGATAAATGGCACCTGAAAGCAGGTCCCAAAGCGGGCTTTTCAAATGGCATTTTGAATTAATTTCTCCATCTTGCAACTCGTGCATAATAATAATCTCCTAGTTAGTCATGCTCTTAGTGGTGTTGAAAGCCAAACTAAAATCCATCAAGTAATCTCTGAGATTAGGCTAAACACACACACAGCTGGAAACTTTGATTTTATGATGTGTGTGGTAATTTTGCGAAATTCTCGGCTCTTGAGTTATGTATGTCTATGATTACCTCATAAGTTCTGCGTACACAAATAGCCCTTTGATGTTTGTAAATGTTAAGGTAACAGCAGCTTACGAAGTGGCGTGAAGTAAGGAAATATGACTGAAAGCACCGCCACCGATATGCATAAATACATATCAATATGCATAATTTATAACGTCGTGTGTACAACATTAGTGGCTGCAATAATTTCCCATACACGCGAGCTCAAAACAAGAAATGTCTTGTTAAAACGTAAGATAACATCTCATATAGCTTTTTTCACGATCTAATTAAATCGAAAGCCAAGCGCTGCTCGGATAAGTGCGGAATGCGGCCGCTGTTGAAATATTGATTAAGCTTTTTGTGTTACTTTTCAATCTCGTCTTGCATTATATGTAGCAAGTCAACGAACCGACTGTTCCCTACAGCGAAGGTGTTAACATTTTCACACGTCAGTTTTAAAACAACACCGCTGTTGCAACATGTAAAAACTTCACTTGTCACCTTACCACCTATGTCGCTAAACACCTGTCCCAAATTGTTGACATTGCGACAAACATCCACCGATGTTTACACGATAAATTGAAATGGTAAATGTCTAATGAAAAGTTTTACACTACCATATGGGAATGCACACAAAGAGTTGAAATGTTTACGGTAAGTCGGCACGCGTCCGGCTAATGGTCTACCAGATGATTGAGAGCTGTTATGATTTAAGACGACAATCGTCCCGAGTCGAGGGCTCTAAACGATGAGCATTGTCGTTATGACATTTACGTCGCCTACACAATCGAATCGGGGCACCGCGGCTATCGAAGCCCATTCGAAACGGATAAAGGTCTTGCTCGTGAGGATTCGATAAAGAGAGAAAAAAGATCAGGTAGTCGGCCTTCTGTGGCCCATTGTGACTTAACGAGGCGATGAATACTCGGATTCATCGGTAAACAGGTGGCACGTTACGCCTGTGTCGGCGCTAGCTCCGTTTTGCACTTTTAGGAGTTCGACGAACGCATTTCATTATTCAAATGTTATTCGAGTGGCGTGAAAGCGCCTCGATAACCTCGACAGGCGGCGGGACGTGTACGGAATGACTGACAAACGTCGTTCCTATACTTAGACCCAACACAACTATCGACCGATTGGGATCTCTACACCATTGTAATAAAGATTAGAAACGAAACACGACCCTCTGAAATCCGAGACCGATCGACGAGCTCATTTCCATTATATCTATGCGAAAGCAACGCGGACCCCAAGAGTTATTCTAAGCTAATGTTAATCGAATGACCGTCGAATTACATCACCATGTAAACTCAACAAGGAACTAAACTATAATAAATGGCTGTCAGGTGAATTGTATTTAGTAGTAAATACGAGAACGAGCCGGTGCGTCGGCTAACGTGCCAATGAGCAATTTTCCGAGGAAGTGATCTCACTCGGGCTGCAACAGATAGGTCTTTGGCGCCGCGGACCGCTCTCTATAATAACGTTTGCATTTATTTATCGTTAGTTCGTCGACACTATTCGACGTGGTGTATCAAGGTACCGCTATCTTTGATAAAACGCTCTCTAAACCGCCTTCAGAAGAGCGCGCTCTTCGGAAAGCTCGTGAATCTCTCGATTTGGAACGCGAGATTATCGGTGCGATTTGTCAAGGTGCAGCAGCGTTAAGCGGCTTTAGAGGTTCGATCTCGCCACGAGATAGCTGCAGAAACGCTACTCGACCCACAGTCAGGCCTCTCTCGACTCGCATTCCGATGGAAATTGCCCGCGGCCCGGCCAGATTACTGGCGCCGCATTGGATAATTACGCACCGACGAGGACATCCATTACGGAAGATAATTCAGCGAGGGCAATTAGAGGATGAGTCGTGATTCGATCGCAACCGCTGATGCAAAATGATAAACCGGAATATTCTTCTAATATAAATTAACTATGTCCATAGTTATACATTTCGCCTCGAGCGCCTGTTTAGCATTCCAAGCCACTGCACCACCTATACTTAAGACGCTGACGGCGTCTCGCCATATTAATAGTTGTTGAATAGAGAATAGTTGTTACAGCGATGGCCGCGGCCCGTGCGGTCACGTCAGTAGTCACAAATCAAACGGTCCAAATTGACAGCCAATAAATAGTTTCAAATAGCGGACATCGGAATGCGACAACAAGGCCGCAAAGCAGCCTTGCTTTTTCCGCGTCATCCAATCAGCATAAAGCCTGTTATGTTAGCTCCAATCTGAATAGCAGAGAAACCGGCTGCGGCTCGCGCCACAATCATTATTAACGTAATAAAGTACTAGATAAAACGGAGTCGGACAGCGTGTGAACCTCAAGAGAAAGCCGTTGTCGCAACATTAGGCGCTATTACCATCAGATGCCCATTTCGATGTTTTTAACAGAAACTGTTGCCTATGTTTAATTACGTCTCTCCAGAGCATCTCAGCCATAAACATCTAATGCTTACTAATGATTACAATCTAACAACGAAGAGCTAATAAAAACTTGAATAGTTTTGATTCCCATCGATTTCTGGTGCTGTGCAAGTTATCGGTATCCATCATTTAATTCCGGTAAACTGTAAATCCACTTCCTTCGGACCTTCGCAGATAAACTGACTGAAATAGCGGACTATTTCTGTTGAGAGTTAAGTTTAGCACTATCTAAGCGCCAGATCTAAATTGAATCTCTGATCTGAAATGAGCGAAATGTACTGAAGAAATGGGCTTGGAACTCGATACTCTGAATAGACGTCTTGTTGCGACCATCTGTAATGAAATTGAAGGGACGTACGTCCCTTCAATTTGACAAAAGTACTGTATACTGTACTGTACGTGACAAACGAAGCGGCGTTAAAGTTATCTTATTATAAAGATCTGTTCCACCGCAGCGGCTCGCGACGAGAACATTTCAATCGCGATTTACCCAAACCGGCTCCCGTGTCGCGATGCGATCGGTCCAATTTGCTCTTTTAAATAAGTCTTTATAGCAAATGCATACAGAAATATTTTTGATTCAAAAGAACTGATTCCGAAAGCTTTCCTGTTTATTAGATCGGCTTTCATAAAAAGCTTCTTCGTTAAGTGCATTCCACTTATTTCAAGCATCCCAAAAATCCCTTTTACGGTTCTCAATTAGTGCAGCAAACAAAGAGGAAACTAGGAAATTAACACCTCGTTTACCGCGCCACGTGACAGAGGGTGACCGATTGCGCCAGACCCTCCGTAAATGCTCGGATGTCCAAACGAAATCTGGCAAGCGTGAAGCACCGCTTTCTGACTTAATGCACCGTGAAGAATTGGCGCCTATGGACTTAACAATAACAATAAAGCTGTTTTTATACATTAAAGAAACTAAACTTGAGAAAAGATAAGAAGCACTTTCTTTTATCTTTGAATGCATCCTGCCTTCATGATCATTAGTAAAGCTATCTCATTCTGGCCCCGCTCCATCCTTTTCTCCCACATCTCCGGAGGGCCATTTATCAATACCAAATAACATGCCGGGACCCTTTTCTCTTTTGTTTATTTGTTTTTTATTTACCTTATCCTTCGGTATTCTATTTGTGCCTTCGTTTTTGACTCGAAATTGATTGTAACGCCGGTCTAATGGCATCCGTCTAACATAATGTTCGATGCATTGATGGCTGCTAATGAGAGGTGATGAGTTGTTTTAAGTACAACTGCATAAATGAACCTTTGTGCAGTTGAACTTAAAACAACAATAACAAGAATAAAATTCCATCTTACAATTGAACTATAAAATTGCCTGTATCGTGGAACTGTAAGACAAACAACATTAAATTTACGACGGTAATAGAATCTCGATTTCATAATAAACGCATTGCGCGCTGCAAAGTGCAATTAATGGAAGCGATTCTGCGTGCAAAAGCTATTAAAGTTCGCTATTAAAAGTTTCCAATTTCCCTTGCTGCTGCTCCAAAGGTTTAGCTATTAACGGCGCGCAAACCCTTTTGCTTTTATACGTTGGTATTTTATTCTTTAATTGTTTTATTTATTGCGGTTTCGCATTCGCTCGCGAGTCGCGACTTCATCTGCCGTTTTGAGCACGGACGGAATTTTGACATTTCTTTGTGAACTCGGAGACGACCGACTCATTACCTTTTTACTGAACTTTTTCGAATCATTGAACGACGACGTTTAGGGAATAATAAATCTGTTCATTTATTTCAATAAGTTTTTAATGACCCCTTTAAAACTTGATTAGCTGGACGTTGTCGGTTGGTATCGTTTTATCGAGATTCTTAATCGATGTCCCGTCGATGCGCCTGGGCATCCTTGGACAACTCACTAATCATTCAAATATTAAAAAATACACGATTCTGTGAACGAAAAAGATATCCTAAAGATGCCGGACATCAAGGGGGGTCTTCCTTAAGTTTTCCGTCGTTGTCGAGAGCAAATAAAGCGGCGTCCCTCTGAAATTAATTTTGTTTTGTTTCATCGTCTGGAGCCGAAGCATTTACATTGAATGCGGTCGGAGGCTGGCCGTTTGTGAGGATATTTATGTAGGGGCCCGTGGAGTATGACATGCGCATTATTCATACACGATACGCGCCACGAACCAGCTGTATGTTATTTTTACCCGTTCATCGGCTTGTCGTCGATGGGTTACCATTTAAGATGAAAGGGAAGTTTTTTCTAGTCGAAAACATTTGTATGATTCACCGCGTTGGTTTCAGGAATACAGTAGTCGGATACAAGAATGTTGTTTAAGAATTCCTTTGTGATTTTAATGTTTAGGTTCCTGTAAAGTATGAAATGACGGATGAATGCGGCCATGACGGTAAAATCCTAGAATTTATAGGTAAGAACGAAGGCACGGCAAATCGAACGCCATCAAAGTTTACGACACCACAAGGCGCCACGGTGTCGATACTTGTGATTGGATACACTGCCTATAATGCATTTCCTTTTGAATTCGCAATAACCGTTTCCTGTTTCAATTTATAGGTTTACATTTAATATATTTTCAATTTTATGTATGGAATTCGGCTTTAAAATACACGTGAATATTTTCTCGCTTTCCATTGTTACTTTTGTGATTACCTTTCCTTAATGACTGTTGATAATAAACCTATGCTATGAAAGAAAATTAAAAATATCTAATGCATCACATTTCAATTATTGTTCTATGCCGTAAAATGGTATTATTTCAGCGTTTGTTATTTTAAAACACATGCGCACTTATGAAGTCTATTTGCTTTTCGTTCCCATGTAACTTTTTAATACGTATTTGAAAAAGTAAACAAATGACATCAGTGGCAACTTTCTTTTGTTTTATAGCCACCTTTGTTAACTGTTTTTTCTTCGTTCCAGATTCAAACGACGGTGACGCAGGAGTGAGATGTTACTGCAACACGGCACAGTGCGTGGGTACGGGGTACATGTGCCGGTCCGCGCGCAGCGGGGGATGCTACAGTGAATTGCCCGCGCCACGACGCACGCACCACGCCAGACACGGATGCCTGCATCATTTGGCTGATACGTATGTGTTTTATGTTTAATTATTGATAATAAACAACGGATCAGACAATAGATCGGGTTGAGTGATAGAGAGAAGAAGAAACAAAACTGTATATAGCACAAATATCGCAAATTAGACTTAGCTTTACAATCATTGGATATGTAAAGTAAAAATTAACCTATGCCGATTCCAAAACCATTTCGAGATTTTAAGCTTCTAAGACATATTTTTCTATTAATAGGTCTTAAAATTATAAGATCGTATTTATTTTCACAAAAATACTTAAAATCTCTTGACTTTTATTTGACCTCTAAATGACGTCACAAAGCAGCCTGAATTGAAAACTTCAGTGCCTCTTGTAATTAAGTTGTTCTAGTGTCAAGTGTCATGCCAACGTCAAATTTACATGAAGCACTTATTATTCTATTCTGCTATTTAAGTAAATAGTGTAGTTTTTCACCAGCGGCGGACAGTACAAGTCGAATCACATCGATGTATCGCCTCAGGAAAACTTAACTTACGTTAAAATGATCTTCACAATAAAACAGTCGCCGCCCAGACTTGTACTAAACATTTACTTCCTCGCACCATTTCCTTTTTAAGGTTTCTTTTACTAACAATCAATTTGTGTCTGCTATTTGTTGTGGTGTTTGTACTTGACAGTATGAAGAACTTTGCAGAAGTAGTCTTTGAATCCATTCATTTTATTAATATGCCCTATCTTTAAACTAAAGTACGGAAATCGCTAAAGTATGAAATGTAAACAAATTATTTGTCAAATTTGACAGTTTGACTTTACTGAATTTTGGTTTTAAACAAGTGTTAAACGTGGCAAAGATCCTAAGCTATTCAGCTACTAGTGACGTCAGTACGAACAATACTTTAAAAAAATATATAAAAATCTTGTAAAAACAAAAAGATGAAATTATGTGTTTCAAATACTCTTAACATTAAAATTAAAATATAAAAAACATACCTGAAAAATACTTTACATACCTAATTGCTTGACATTCAAATTAATAAAACATATTTGAAGCCATTCTATTGTAGGATTGTTAAGTAGGCTTGGCTGCTACCAGTTAAGTTAGAAAAATCTTCGTTCAAAATTGACGCTGCTTTGTAGTTCGCTGTGTATATTGTGGGTGCCACGAACACCTGTTTCTTTTGTTTATTCATTTACTTTTGTTTCGGCTTCTGATATATTGCTTTGTTTATCAATATTTCCTTTCTTCATGTGAAATGATTATTTTGAATTGTGAATGAAAATTTTGCAATTTATTGTCGTATTTGCATATCTGTCTATTCCATTATCTATCTATCTTCTATCATATATCTTAGTGTAATGTAGGAACCTACTGAAACAAAATAATGATTTGTTTGTTACGCAGAATATTAACCTGATAATATTATATATTTATTTGAGAGTACGACGGAAAATTCTAGATTTTGAACCGTAATCTGTGTGCGCAATACTGAGTAGCCTTGTCAATAAAGATAAACATGTTTTTGAACAATACTAGGGTCATCTTCGGTCAGGTTTATCAATAACTAATTTTTAGTCATAACTTTAATGATCTAATCATAAAGTATATTATGTTTAATTCCACAATAATTTTGCAACCGCGAATCAAATTGATAATTATAATGCCGCATTGAATATAAAATAAATTTTCACTAATGTTGTAAATTTAATCAAAGCTTCGTCCGTCGATTTCGACATTTAACAAAATGTCGTCGATAAAAAGCTAAAGGAACGTTCCAACAACATTCCTAAAGAGGGACAGGAGATTTTATCATTTCTAATTGCGATTCTAATTAGTATTCTGCCCATCGCTTAAAATGCCAACCCTTTACAAAAAGGTACATGATTTAACAAATTGGTCGTTGACTTGCTCCCGCGCAATGCATTAACTGAAATTTATTTGATAACTAAAGCCGGTGTAAAATTACATTAAGTCGTTGACAAAGATCTAGGTAGTATTAATTTACCTGCTACTGTAATTTGCATACAGGTCTCACTTAAATCATTGTCACTTTGCTTTTTATCTCTTGTATCTACTTGAGAATTGTTTGGTATTTCAAACAAATATCCTTTTCAGGTGTGGTCTCTTCTATTAGTTTCACCTGGGTCCTCCCTTTCTGTTTCGGCCTTCGAATGAAAAATACTTACATTATTATTAGACAAAACACTTCATACAGCTATCGATTCTACTTCCCATTCTTCATTTATTTTGACTAAACCTACAATGCGTTACTCACTCTCATCCACCAATAATTTATCACAATCTTAATCCTATCTATTGACATTTTCTCATCTATTTAGAAGCTAATTACCTACGATACATTTCCTAAGATACGGCGGCAGTACCTTTATGAATTTCATCGAGGATTAATTATTCTTTTGTTAGTCATCATGTGAGGTGCATTGTCATCCATCAATACTGCTTATCATGCTAGTGTATGGGCTCTATCGTTGCGTACGAGACTCTTCAATCAATTTGTCTATGGTTTTGAAATGACTGCCTCTTTCATCAAGTTCATAGATGTAACGTAACGACACAATTATAGATTTGATTGAATGTCTTGGCAGTTGAGTATTTGCGGAATCAGTGTTCGTATGAATAGATGAGATTGTACCGTTTGTATTTATTTATAATTGGAAAGCTGTGTTAGCCCTCTCTACTAATATCAAAGCATCTCCTTCTTATGTTTCTTACATTAACATAATTTCCATCAATAAATGCGTATGTTTATTTAACAACAGTAGAACATTAAGTAATCGTCGTATCTTTTTTATATGGCGCACGGTATGTTCACCTCGGTTTATTAATTATACCGGCGAATGCATGCCGGGACTCCACTGTGTTTTTATACACTGAAATTACCCGCTCAGTTGATTATCTTATTCGGATCGGCCCGGACCGCGTTCACCGAACCGGTTTCTGTCTGCCGCATGCCCACTTTTATTTACTTTAAATAAGTTTTGCTCCTTTTTGGCAATCTCTGCCATTATCTTCGCTAACGATCGCCGTGTCCGCTTCGTTAAGATTTCCATAGAATTCAAATTGATATTCGCTTATTTTATCGGTAATTAATTCTCGTTTGACTTGTTTATTGTGTAAATAAAGTGCTGTTGAGTGATGTCGGTTTGATGTCCTCGTTTGTTAAGATAAGGGTGACTCTGCTGGGGTTGAGGCGCGGGTCAGGCTAGATAGTGCTGCGCGGACGCCGACCCGGACTATGCTGTGTTACAAAATCATACCCTATCATTGTCCAATAAAGTTCAAAATTGATTAGAACGATTGGTAAATCTATAGAATGTCTCCTCTAGGCTTTGTTCGTAGAATCAGCATTTTTATCGTCAATAACTGCAATCATTGATATCGGTATGGAATTATCTAGATGGGTCAGTTGCATGTAAACATTCCGGGTTCTTTGTATGTCATCTCAACTTGTTCTTTGTTTCAGCTACTTGCACTATTACAACAGATTATATTGTTATCTGCTTCTAAATACGTAATTTATACTTGTTTGTATATTTATTGTTTAAACTCTCGATTGTTAAACGCTTGGATATCAATGTGACATTACAATAACTGATACAGATAAGGTTTCTTCGAGAACAGTGGATGATTTGTGTTCTGAATTATTTATTCAAACTTTAACCTTCTTTAATATGCTTTCATTGGTTTTGAGTATAAGAAACCAATTATTTACCCTAACAAAGCTAGTCTTTAGTTGTTCCAATCTTCTTTTGGCGGCATCGTAGCTGTAATCTTAATTAGGCAGCCCTAAAACCATCAACAAATTTCTTCCTACATCTTCAGCTAATATTGCATTAATTAAAAAGAAAATCCGATCCAATAACAAGTCCACGATGCGCTGTGAGATTAAATCTTAATTGGCTTTCAACTGATTGTATTCATTTATAGTTTCACTCATTATATTTGTCCAGTACCTTATCTCCATGTTGTGTTTTAGTTGCTATCTGAGTTCTGCTGACTGCTAATTAGTTTACATCATTACAATCGTCTATTAACTGAGATGAATTGTATTAATCATTTACACATTGTACACTTCAATTACTTTTTTTCTTATTAACGTCGTTAGAAGAGCGTGTAATATATGTAGATGATATTCGCGTTGTGAAGAAAGTGTTTAATTTATTCTTTGAATTAAAACGTTAGTTTATGATCCCGCAAACGGGTAGGTAGCCGTAAACTAGTACTGCTGTTTTATCGGTTTTTTAATCGCGTAGATTATTTTATGAGAGGATACATAGAAGGTGGTAGGGAAGTGTGTAAGGCAGACTAAACTGACTTGCTGTCATGAAAGGATAACGCTTAGTATTTTATTAATAAGAAAATTAAAAGATCTTGGAGTGCTAGATTTAAAAATGTTGGGTCTTGGTATTTTATCTTAACAAGAACTATGTTTAGCAAACAAAGTATGGAGTTTTAATTCTTTAAAATGTAGTTTTCGTCCATTTTACGCATGGTAGTTACAAAATATCCCTTAAAGACCCATCTCGTGTTTAAATCATCACGTGGTGTTTTGAGGGGGGATTAGATTAAATTTAAAATCACCATGCCATAATATCAGCTAAGCGAATGAAGTTCAATCGCTTGGTAGTGAAAGGTGAAACATTTTTGACAAATTTTTAATAGTTACCACAAAGTGTGTCTACCTTTTCAGCTGATCCATCCACATCATCATTATATCCTTAACGCAATTTGTTTAGGCAATACTCTCTGTTTGCCGTCGTCTCATCGTTATTCACACCCTTTTTGTCCATATCATCTCTTACACCACACCATCCATAATTTAATTAGCCTTTCTTCTTAAAACGATCCACATTGATATTGCAAACTTACCGGTACTTGCATATGGCAGGTTTGCATACTGCTACCATAACAAACGATTTCCATTCAGGGACCATTTTGGTTACCCATTGAAAGGGTTTTCGATAGGGTTTTTCTAAGCGGTTAAACAAAAACCCATACGATAAGGGTAACCCTTATGAACGGCTTAAATTAAATTTTGGTAAACCATAGAAAGGGTTTTCGATAAAAACCCATACGGTGTGGGTAACCCTTTTGAACGGTTTAATTTAAGCCATTCAAAATTTCCCACACCGTATGGGTTTTTGATTACCTGCTAACCAAAATGGTCCCTGGGTAGAATAGAGAAAGAATTGGTCATGCTACGCGTGCTGGGCGGGTATGGAAATAACATAATATTATGATTTTTACATGTTACTGGGTTTCAAGCAGGTATAGAACCCATTGAAATGGGTTATCATGTAACCCTTTCATTGACTTTCTAGTATAAAATCCTTTCAATGGGTTACATCATGATAAAGGTAACCCATTGAATGGGTTACCCCTTCGAAAGGCTTAAAACTTAACCGGGGTTGTACGGTCCCTGTTTCCATTACGGCTGTGTCAGACATCAACCATATTTTTGACATATACAAACATACAGTCACACCCGATTGTCTGATTGACCTAGACGCAGATTTGCATAAGATTCTGATATCAAATAGGCATCCTAAATCCTTATTTGGAGAGTATTCCAAAGAACGTGGCAGCAATGCTGAGTGATTGCTTGAAGGGAAACAATGTACGGGTTTTCCGTATGAATACATAATGCATAGTTGAGCTAGAAGCCGCGGCTTTGAATTTGAAATCGCGTGTTAATTGTCGCTTGTAGTTTGTTTTTCTAATGGTCATTGGCCATTAATTTATTTTTCCTGTAGGCTGTGGCCAGATTATGTATAGTCTATAGACACCTCTCGATTCGTAAGGGACACTCTTAATTGTTTAGTAAGATAGATCCTACTATTCCCAATCTAGCACCATAAACTTGCTTGAATAATTATGAGAGCACCGAATTTTTTGGCTTCTAATGTATAGGTGAACTTTCCTGATGCAATGATATAAGTCAGCATATGCTAACTAAAACAGTTTCTAAAACTAACGTTTGCCTGATATTCATAAAGCATGAAAATTTAACAGCACTTCCGCGGTTTATATTACAATGTGTACAGCAAAACATTACAGCACAAGCAATGTCATAACCACTGTTACGCCATCAAGTTCTGCTATTAATAACACTACCTAAAGAAGCTACAATAAAAAATCATCAAGTATGCACCTGGCAGCTTTACATAACAGTTTAATTAACCAAAACTTTAATAACTCCACCAGTTTAACTAAATTTTAATTGGACTATTAGTTACTCGTACTAATCGTTTCTGCAAATAGGTTTCTAATCGGCAAAACAAAGATCTCCGGCTCAATCTTTTAAAATATTCAAATTGATGAAATTCTTCAAATAAAATTTTTCTTCGTTCCCGTGAGAAACGGAATATCTTCTTAATTAAAATAGACGAAGATTATAGTCATCGGAAAGAAAATTGAGCGAAATTTGATAGTGACGAAGTGACAGTTATGCTGAGTTGTAAAGATGCTCATTAAGATGAGGCTGTTAATGTTAATTTTTATTGAAGGCTGTTAGCGACTGCGTGTTACTTAAAAACTTGTTTTCTTAAGGGCTTGTACGACATTGAGAATGTTTATTAGAAACTTATTTTTTTCCTTAATTCAAATAAGAAGTCAAGATATATGTTCTGTTAAAGTAATGTGTTTAGTGATTTGTTTCATTGAAATGCAAGCAACAGTTTCAGTGTTATTGGCAAATAAAACAAAATTTCAATTCAACATTAAATCTATTATTTCAATAAACTGTTCCCAGTTTACATATCAAGTTTCTATGTAAACGTTACTATTGCAAGAACACAAACCTTATCCACTCAAACGTCAATTCTCACCGATTTACTCGCTTTTATCAAAGTACTCAATACCCTTGCCCTGTAAACTCTCACCCGATAAACATAAAGTAAAATTATATACAAGATTAGAAATTCCAAGAGCTTGTAAAATTGAAAAAGGCCAGAGTTCAAACACGCGAGATTTATTCAAACAAGAAGCCGTTTTGTATGTTAAATGCTAACCGTAATACATCAAATGCCTCTTCAATATTCAAAAGAAATGTACTTAAGTAGGTACTGGTCAATTTTAATTTTATGTAAATTTTTGGTGACTCCGCCGTGAGAACATCGGCCGTGAATTGTTTGCGACACAGGTTGAATTCTGTGATAAAGTTTTAAGTAGCCATATGCATCAGCTACCGGAGCCACACATACGAGCCATCGTTTACACAAACAGTCAGTGGTCATTGTGAGTCAGTCCCCCTTACTTCCTTCCGAACCCTGTGTAAAGTATTGTTTGTATATGTGCGTGCCGCTAACCAACAATAGCACGAAGTAAAGTACGGTTTACCAGTAAACTGATGATTTGTATTCCATCGACGCACCGTTTATTATCTGGCCGCGCTGTCCACGCCGAGATGCTAAAATACATAAATCTTCATGATTTTATAATAAAAAAAACCTTTGAAAAATGTTGCCTTTTATGGGAATTTGTGTGTATTCTGCATATAAAGGCTTCTACATACCGGGGCGCCTTATCGCGCGACGCGACGCGACACAAAGGCACCGCTCGTCCCACGACACGCGGGGCCTTTGTGCCGTGTCGCGTCGCGCGACAAGTCGCGCTGGTATGTAGAAGCCTTTACGTGAGAATGTGATGGTAAATGATGATATGGTGCTTTATTCGGTGGTCAACGTTCCAAATGGATATAAACATTTTAATATACTTTTTCGTCATTGCGTAAGGCACCTAAGTGTTATCAATCACATTTTAAATTCTTCAAAAACATCCTTTTATCTATTGTCATCCGTGAACTTTCAACTTCCTTGTTCATTATCAGCCTTTTGACATCCACAAAACACTTGACGACAGCTAATAGTAATTTTGATAAAAGTTCCATAAATATTACACCGTTTAGTCTAAGTCATTAGCAGTATAGGGATGCTAGAAGTGCCAAAAAGTATCGATATTAAAAAAAAATATTGATCCTTATCGATTTCGTTATATCAAAATAAAAATCGATATATCGGTGAAATATTCTAAAAAGTATATGAACTTTGTAAAATTGTATTGTGTTTGTTTTTTATTCATAGAAATTCCAAACTAGAATCATCATTTCTGATGTACTAATAAAACATTGATATAAGTTTACTTTTTTACGGCTCTGATTTTTTGTGGTTTTCGTGTTGAAAACGGTATTTGATACGTTTTCGATACTTGATATTTTATATCGATGTGTCGAAATAATAAATATCGCAGAAAAATATCGATATATCGAACAAACAATATCGATGCATCGTTTTTTTTTCTACAAGCCTAATTAGCAGTTGAATCATTAACTGACTTTATTTAAAATAGCTGTAGCTATTTTAAATAAAGTCAGTTAATGATTCAATCTAATCGTTTACTATTTTTTCATCACGATTATCAACTTAATATGCTATTGCTGTGCATTTTTTTATTATAATTAGTGCTTTGTTAATGAAAAGCTACATTAATCTCATGTAAATGTATTAATTTATTTTAGTGCATTTTAGGCGACGAATTCTGTTGTGATTTGTCATAGGTCAGCTGTCTCATAAAATGATACGGTATCCCCATTCATTATCTAGTTTAAAACTATTTCCTTAACTCTATGCATTATACCCCAACTCAGAAGATGTCATCCCGTCGCTTCCCCTGTGGTTTTTAATTCAGCCTAACAAGCTGATACAGATAATAAACACCCAAGTAATTGGTACCATCATGTCGTCAAAGCTCTAAATCAAAGTGTAACAAAACCAAATGATCGTATCGATCAGTTGGCATACCCAGTTGGCACTTTAAACTCTTGCGCAAGTCAACAATCTAGGAGGTACGTAATGTCTTGACTGACTTACTGTGTCAAATGTGGTTCACACTGAGAACACGATGACATTTTGTTACGTGATTTAAAGTTGGCTGCTTTTATTCGTATTTATTTTAAAAAAAATGCTTAATTTTTCTTCACCACGGTGGGGGTTTATTTATAAGCGTTGCTTAAAGTTTAGTGAATAAGCATTCATTTTTTGACGTTTTTTAAGGTCTCTTAACTTTAAGTAACGTTTATAAATAAACCTGCTGATGTTAAGCTTTATCTCCATCCCAGTTGGTTTACGAAGTTGATAATAAGGATATTGCAGGTCTCTTTGCTTTCACCCTTCCTTTTAGGCCTGAAACTGCGTTAAGCGGGCACCCGCGCGGTTTCATACAAAAGTGCTCCGTCGCGGGGACACGCGCGGGCGTCCGTCACGGGGAGGCGCGCCCCGCACCCATGCAACGGGGCCCGCCTCCGCGCGACGGAACCCGTCGCGGGGGCACGCGCGGTGTCCGCCAGCGGACCGGTAACATGATTCATGTAAAAGAGGCATTCTGAGAATACATTTTTATCGTAGGTGATTCTGTACTTAGATTGAGAGTTCAATATGGAAAAACCGGCTAAGTGCGAGTAGGACTCGCGCACGAAGGGTTCCGTACCATTATCTATAAAAATGGCAAAAAAAATCACCTTTATTGTATGGGAGCTCCCTTAATTATATGTTTTATTTTAATTTAATTATTTATTTCTAAAGTGAATATTATTTATCTAAATATCCTGTGAATATTTCAAGCGTCTACCTGTTGCCGTTTTCAATATTATATGTAGAGCAAAAACGAGCAAAAAAATCACGTTTGTTGTATGGGAGCCCCCTTAATTTTTTTATTTTATTCTGGTTTTTAGTATGTGTTGCTATAGCGGCAACAGAAATACATCATGTGTGAAAATTTCATCTGTCTAACTATCACGGATCATGAGATACCTGGTGACAGGCGGACAGACAGACAGACAGACTGAAGGTAAATTGAACTAGCGACACTGCGTAAATAATTTCAAGTACAAGCAAGTCATTTCTTGTAAACAGTATCCGCTTTTATAACAAGTTGCCACAATCGGTTACTGAACTTAGTGATGGAAAATTCAAAACGCACATTAAACGTGCCCTTATCAAAAAAGCATATTAAAAGATTAAGGACTACGTTGAAGATAAGGAAGTTTGGCATTAATTCCTTCTGTACATGTGGCTTCCCTGGTACCTCATTAACGGCAAAACTATGTAAACGTCTATTAACAGCTCCTAAATTACGAAGTTATTTTTTAATTTAATTTTATCTTTTTTTACAAACTTCACTGACTGTTTTTGTTATTTGACATTTTATGCCTACAATTTATATTTCAACAAGGTTCTAACTTTTATTATTTTAATAATATTTTATATTGTTTTTTTTTGTCAATGCGAGGACGTTGTAGGGTTAATATACTGTAGATCTGTAGACCATTTTCTATTTTGTTAAGTACCTGGTACTTTTGACGGGCCTGCGCTGTCCTCTCATACCTATTTACACTGTAATTTGAAAACATTGTAAAAGCCAAGTTTATTTTTTTAAAAGAGTGACCGTGGAGTTTCTTGCCGGCTCTTCTCCATAGGAAACGACCAATTGGAACCGTGCACCTAGCTTTTAACGTTTCATAAGTGCCCATGTAGGCTTATGTGAAATAAAAATATTTTTGATTTGATTTGATTTGATAAAATAATCCGGTCTCCGCGACGGGTACCCGCGACGGTGACCGTCGCGTTCCCACGGAGCCCACCCGCGTGTCCACGCGCGTAGATACGCGACGGTTAACGGTTGCCCGTCGCGGGCGCCCGCTTAACGCAGTTTCAGGCCTTAAGCCCCTATACAGATCTATCCGATCACATAACAGCATTTTAAGAGTTGACTCTCTTAAGACGGAGATATATGCCAGTGACCTTGAGTGGTTAGCTTGCGTGTTCTGTACTGAGCTCACGCAACACGTCGTACGTTCAGCCAGTAATAGGACTCGCCAATCAAGGAGCGCTGTCCCCAATTTGACGCATTATTAATTTATTATACACAAACCAAAAGGTATTTTAATAAAACGCGTATACTAAAAGATCAATAACTAAATTATCTGTAAATTGGTAAAGGTTTCAGAAAAATACGGTTGGTAGATTTTGCGCCATTCTCAGTTTTTTATCCGCGTTAGACATAATTTTACAAATTAATTTCACTATGTCATATAAACATAATCTAAAATATTCACATATTAAGTTATTGAGAAAATGCTCTAATTTAACATATTTTTTTTTTTTCAAATTATGAACACTACTTAGACGTGATCTTCAGTATAAAATCATTAAAAGTCGGTTATCGTCGCTTTAACATACTTATCTCAAAATCCTAAGCTCATATAACGGCCTATGTGGTCTTCATTCAATTAAAACCTTAATTAATTGAGAACTAGAATGTCAGTCTATTACTAGGCCCAACATAAGGACACAAATTGAAGCTTTTTTCCTTATCAACGCAATAAACTAGCATGTACAGGCCGAGGCTAACCACAGAAGTTTTTGCCTCAATACCATTGAATCAAGTGAACTCGAAATGAATTCGTATTCAGCAAAAAATTCACCATTTAATGTTCAAGTTCTGATTCTGAATTCAATAACGATAAGCTTTATTATTTTCTTTGTTCATAACTCGTTTGTTGAGACAACCTCTTTTTGTGGGGACGGGTGAAAGACGGGAGCAAGGAACTGGTTTGATCTATGGAAGGATGTTCAATGTTCATATCAGCTGATTTATTGGCAGCATCATGCTGGAACAGTTGTTAGTTCTTCCATAAAACTATCGAGAATGTCGGTTCATTTGCAATTATGATTATTATGGACTGAAATTAAGAGGGGCAGCCTTTACTCAGATTACAGCAGTGGCTGAAACAAAACTGGCAATGATAACGATGGTCTAAAAGGATTTGTTTGCTATATTTATCTTTAAAAATGTATTTGTGAATATTATTATTTATCTACTCTATCTAGATTTGGCTGAATAGAACAATTCAGTTCACTGTCATCATCAAATATCTAAGGTTTACTTTCTACTATTTCCAGGGAAGAAGAAGCGTTATCTCGATGCCAGAATTCGCCAGGGTCTGGAGGTCCACCACCATCATCAGAACACTCCCTACTGCTGTGCTGTTTCAGGGACCTCTGCAACCATGAAGATAGTCCCCTGGCTAGAGCGCGGCTCAACCTAACTAGTAATGAATTTGGTAAGTTGTGTTTCTTTTCAATTTTTTTTTTGTAGCGAACTTAGATTTATAACGGCCATCTAGTTGCGTAGGTACCAGCTCTTGGTTCCTCACAAATCACTTTCTAATCATCGTCTTAAAATCTCCACGATGCTTTTAGATAAACATAATAAAATAGTAAACAACTGGTCTTTCAGCAATATCCGATCAAAACAAGTTATTTACTCAGACAACAACTGCCTCAGCTTTCAATAAAGATCCTAAAGATTAAATTCAAGACCTTTATAACAGTAATTCACTTATAGCAACTAGGCGCCAATGAAGCGATAAAATGGTGGCAGTGTATAAACCTAAGGCTACACTGTAATGTCACGATCCAAAACACGTATACAAAGATGGAATTCATGGATTTTATAGGCACAGATTTCTTTATGTCCGTATTCGTAACTCCGCAGAATCGATTACGCTTATCTACATGTTATTCGAGACTGTAACAAACCTGCATTTAGAAGATTGCGTAATTACTTATGCAATCTTCGAAATAGTATCGATTAAAATCCAGTGCAATCAAATTCTTTTGGAATAGTATATGTATTATAGGCAAACTCCGAAGCTCCGGCGCTCCTAGGTTGGACTGGTCAATCCTTAGGTCAGACTGAATGACTTAGTCAAAGCCCAAACAAATGTAAATTTTCGGATTTTCGGCCTTTGACTAAACAATTTTCGTCAAACCTGGGAGCCTAACTAACCTAACCTAACCTAATTGAAATGTATTTCGGAGATTGCCTGATGGCTTTGGCCAAACCTAGGATAAACCAGTCCTTCCGCGAAGAAACTGTGTATCGGACTTTGACTATAACATATGTATATTGATTGTACGCAATCGAAACCTAACACACTTTTTCCAATAGCTGGTCTACGAGATCAGTACCCCAAGTGTAAGTTTGCAAGAGAGTAAACGTAACTAGCGCGTTTGCGTTATAATTTTTATTCTGACCCTTATATTCTTAGCATTATGATCTATCGGTCAAATTTTAACGCAAACGAAATATGTAGTTACGTTTACTCTCTTGCAAACTTACACTTGGGGTACAGAACACAGTATACAACGTGTTTTTTTTGTTATCCCATAACTCTAGGGTATGATTGAGGCCATATCAAAGAATCAACTGGCATATGAGTTATGTTCCAATCCTTCGTCATTTTTTTTTTTTTAATTTTTCATACAAATCAATTCGGCAGTCAGGATTATTAATGTAAAACACCCTTACGTGAAATATAACAACGTCGACAAGGTAGCTTTCCCTTCACTAGCTGCCGCCGGGAAGCCCCGATACCAACATACCTACATATTTTATTTTACTATTTATTTTACTACACTACTGCGAAGTTTGGCAACCTCGCAAAAGTAAAGATTCGTCATACTGGTGACAATTTTTGACCTAATTTAATTATGATTGATGATATCTCCGAAACGATGCATTTTTGGACCACCTATTCTAGGAGTTTTAGTATTATTTTTACCTACAGAATATAACCCTAGAGTTATGGGATATAAAAAAAAAACAGGTTGTATATAGGGCACATAGTTAATTATTTCACAACTGCACAACGTTGAAGTTGAGCCAGTAGGATAATGAATAGACTACGTTGGCCTTAATTCCTAAGGCAGGTGAATTTGAAGCAGGTTGAAGATAATAAAGAACAATTGGAAGATATAAACGGCAGCCTTAGTATCCTGCAGTAATGTAATTGAAATGAATGGATCGTAAAGTGTTAGTGCACTTTTTTTAGGAATACATTAATCAGGAGTTTAATTATGGGAGTGAGTAGCCTTTAAACTTAAAGGTTTGTTAACAGGATAGTGAAGTCTGTGTTTTAAATTGGAGAAATTACCACAGGTTGATAACAGGCTGTCGTATATATACTTTTACATTCAACGATAATTACATTGCATACTTATTACGACTGTACGAAAATTAAGAACAATAGAATAAAATAAGTAACAACACATCGGACAATACTCGTAACAAACAAGACATCAATGATGAAGGCCGTAAACCTAGCATAACTAAACAATAAAACTGTACATTTAACTCGTACCCTTACAACCGTAACAATACAACGTTCAAACAATAAATGTATACGATACATTATTAGTACAACAAACATAAATAGCATCTAAACACTGCCGGCAATCCAATTATATCGATACAATATTATTACAGTCGTAAATTGTATCGAATAACGTATTCAAGCAAACATGACGAATAAATTAATATCATCAGGACAGCCTGTATAACAAGACAAACAGGCTGCTTAGAAATTAAAATCTCCATAGGCTGGGATAAGTAAACTCATAAAAACGTGTGAATTATTGAGCAGGTTCGGTATTAGAATAATACTATTATTTTTTTAAATGTTGACATAGCTAAATCATAGCCAAGCTAGAAATAGCATAAATAAGAAAGACTGAAAATGTTACAAAATTAAGGAATGATTAAGAAATAAACTACCAAGTGGGCAAAGCATAAGGAATCGGATGATATACAGATTTTTCATTTGGAAAACTAACCAGTAAATCTCATAATTTCTCTTTCTCAAGAATATTTAATGTCTCAGAACTTTGAATATAAAATTGATTGAATCAAAGACTCGCGATTCGCAGGCAGATTATATCTAAACGAGTTGCAGTAATTTCGTGTCAAACAGAACTGAACAAGTCCTAAAGGTGGGCACAGATTCAACGCAGACAATTTAGAGTCGCGTGCGAAGGACTCATCGCGTTTATGTTATTTAATGTTATTATTCTTTGTACAAAATAATAATAATAAATAAATTTCTTTATTTCCCAAAAACACTTACAGATAATTGTACTTTAGGTTTACAATTTTAAGATTATGGAAACGAACATTCACAAAACATTTGGATGCTGCAGAAATCTGTACACAATAAATTAAACCCTGTCTCTCAAACTAGGGTATCCTGTATCTTAAGTGTGTGTATCACAATGAGGTTCCAATTGATAATTATGTATGAGTGGACAGTGTCGATTTACCTTCAGAAGGGAAAAAAGTTATAGTTTATTTTAATAATTAAATTATGTATGAGTATATGAGAGTGCGGGTGAGGGGGAATGAGTGTGAATGAAGGTGTGTATGTGAGTGTGGATATGTAGGTGATGTGGTGTTGGTGAGTAAGTGAATGGGGGAGTGGTATGTACGAGAGTATATGGATGCGAGGATAGAAGTATTCGTGCAAGCATGGTGATTGGTGTGTGCTTATTAAAAAAAAGCACACACAAAAAATATTGCAGTTAGTAGTTCTTGTGCTTCACGTCAATGCAAATTGTTTTGGTCATAAAAACGCAGCAGGTAAATTATTGGATGGGATACAATACATAGTGTCGAAGTTTTATTAGATTTCAGGAATGCTAATAAACCGAAGAAACCGTAAAACAAGACAAAGCAGTATTTTAGATGATTAAATATACAGTAGAAATGTGAAATCTGACGAATGGAGAAGCCAATAATATATACAACGTGCCGCTACAATGGCGACATTAATTTAACACGGGTAGGGCTAGTGACCAGTAATCATAAAAAATATAATAAGATAAAATAATTAGTACATTAAAAAAAACCGGTCAAGAGCGAGTCGGACTCGCGCACCGAGGGTTCCGTACGAATATATGATGTTGATGATTTCTGAAAAACTGTGCTATTTAGAGACATCGTTTTACTTTTCCTGTAATCTTTACATAAGCTTCTATCATATAGAAAAATTTCAGATTTTTATCTCTGCAAACTTCGGAGCTATAAGGGGGGAACGGTATTTTTTTGTACATTTTTCATCAAAAGTCGGAAACTATGCCGCCTAAAAAAAAAATCTTTTCAGAATGTGCAAACAGCGTTCTTTCACATGATACCCCACATGCCCTAGTAGCCCCACTTTAATTTTTTAAGACCTTAGTCTTAAAAAATGTTGTCTCTAATTTCAGTCTCTTTTGCAAAAAATATATTTTTTTTAAATTTCTTTCTTGCTTTCAAAATAGTTGGGCAAACGTTATCTAAAACTATTCTAAATTTCAAGTTGATAGCATTAGCAGTTCTTGAGATATCCAGGTGTGACAGACATACAGACAGACTTAGTCTCACCATAAGGGTTCCTTTTTACCATTTTGGTACGGAACCCTAAAAACAAACAAACTAAATAATTAATCTCTTTCTTTCCTTCAATTGGCCGACTCTTTGCACGTTATTCGTTTTAATTTCATTGATGCGATATTATGATCCGATCTCCGGCAAATGACCTCTGCGCTACAGTTCTTTAAGTACAGGTTGCTCCAAAATGTTTGACGATACGGTTGGCGCAGTGGTTAAGCGATTGACTGCTGCGCTGCGTGTCGCGGGTTCGATTCCCGCATGGAACAAATATTTGTATGACCTACAAGTAGTTGTTCCGGGTCTGGCTGTTTGTGTATGTGAGTTTAAATGTTTGTAAACGCACCCACAATACAGGAGAAATTCCTAGTGTGGGACAACGTATAATTAAAAAAAAAAATGGTATTTTAGAAAATTGTTAATAAATCAATAAATCGTTTAATAAAATTTAAACATATTCATAAAATGAATACGCGAAGCCGTATAGGTGTATTAAATTAATGTCGCCACTAAAGCAGCACGCTGTATACAGCATAAGAAATTCAAGAAGAGAAAAATAGCAATCGTTGTCTTCAATCAACAATAAATGTTGAGCGGTGGTCGCTGTTGAACCAAAACTGCAGAGCTTTCAGTACCAAGTGTGTGCATACCTTAAGGACATAATAAATAATTCTATGCTTTGAATTGACAAGGTATTAAAAGTGATAATGCTGGTTCTATGTATATTTCAATTTGAGCCGGTATTAAATCACAGGTAGTTTGTTGAGCAACGATTTCTCCTACCGTTTGTCTTTCATTATTTATTATGTATTAAACTACTTGTTTACGATATCATAAATATGTATATAGCGCCTTATAGGCTACGACATAGTGTTTATGGGATAATTAAAAGTTTTCTCGCGACTTAAGAATCAAAAAATGTTACTATCAATCAATCACTACCTCCATTAGTTGACTCTGTCTTTTTGTGTAGTCATATAGGAAATCGCATCGTGAGATTCTCTAACATTTACAAGATTACATAAATACATACCACAACTTGATCAGTATCCAGACATAGTTTCTCGTAACTTCCATAAAATGCTTTTCCTTCTTAATCCTACACAATTTTCCATGACGTTTTCACCTCATCTTCGCATATTATAATTGTAAACATTCTCAGTTCTCACCGCGTTTACTTAAACATGTTGTAATTTCAATGAAATTCATCCCGCAACAGTTTCCTCGAACAAAGATATTATTCTAGCGGAGTCCGTATCTAAAGTAAACAGCGCATGACTCAGCTCTTGGACGATACTTGCAGCATTGCGTCAGAGGTTTACTGATTTTCAAGTGCAAATATTGCTTGTTTCAGAATGTTGAGTAATTAATCGTTGTTTGGTGCAATCTTATGACTTACGTGTGGTATCACAATTGTTTTGAGTTGAGACGGTTCATTGTCTCTTGTTTCTACAAAAAACAGCCGCCAGGCTTTTTTGCGCTATGCTCCGTGCATCTAAAAATAGAAATCAATTATTGGTCCACTTACAGCAGAACCTATTTAATTTGTAATGCAATGATGTGTCAGTCCTAGATCAACAATTTCGAAATTAAATAAGGTATCTACATCCTTATTTATATTTTTTTTGTTTTCAAACTGTCAACATTACTTACACCCGGAATTCCTCTACTGATTGGACCAATTCCGTATCATCGATTGCAATTTCAGATTAAACCTATTCATCATATCAAACTAAAGGATCCTCTTAATCTTCATTAACTCTGTTTCCACGACATTTAGAATCGGTACAATTTAAATCCTCGCCCCCAGCGTTGGCCTAATCAAGTGCAGTCCACGCAACATCGTTTGATTATTCAACAAATTGTAATGAGGTATAAATTTTCCCTCCTAACGCCTCGGGGTTTGTATTAATAGTGTAACTATAATGGATACTAAGATCTACACGCGATTTCGCCCATGCCAGATTTTATTTACCGCATTTTTGTAGGATATTATTTTGTATGTTAGTAATTTAAGGTGTTAGATTGAGTTCTCGAAGAATTACTATATCTAATGACATTTTCATCGGAATCTCCATCATCCAGTCATCAAGATAATTTCAAATATAGTTGAATGACGTCCTACAAGTGAAAATAATTGAATCTGCAGACAAATGTCTTGAATGTTATAATAATAATGTGAAGAAGATTAGCATTACAGATCTGGGCTAGTTTCCTTGCCATAATGGATTTCGCTCGGGGCCGTGATTGCGATGCGCAATTGTTTCAGCTTATATTCCTTTGTTGGAATTAACTTTTGTTGTGACAAGCTGAACTAAATCTTATAGCTAGAGAGTTAAAGTTTACTTCTGTCCGTGCGGTAATAAACTGTTAATCGCCTGTTATAAATAGCCAGGGACCTGTTTCGGTGACCGCATCTTAGGACTGATTTTTGCTCCTATACAAAGGATAGTTTTCTTTGGTACTCGACTAATGAACTTTCGTAGCTATGTCAAGCAGATGAACATCTTTTTGTAAGATAACTAATCCGTTTGCCAATCGCTGCGCTTAATAGGTTATTTTTCATTACGTTTCTTAAGAGCCTCTTGTTCTGCAGTATCAACGGGTTGATCATATGAATAACTATTTATGAACGAAACGAATGAGATCACTTGTGTAATTCAATATTGTGCTAGGTCATCTACAAGCATATCATCGTCATTACATTTTGTAGTGGTATTCATTGATACGAATTATTTAGGGCTTTGCCTTACGTCGACGTTTATGGAATGGTATTGTTATTATATGATTATTATTTAATTATAATTATACCTACATAATTATGATCAATCGCCTAGCTTATGAATTGGCAAGGATAGTTTTTTGTAGCATTGTTTGCTATTCTAAGATATTGTTGTTTTAAAAATGGGAATAGAGATGGTGATCGATGCATGTGAGAGCTTACATAGGCATAATTGAAAATGGATGTGTTGTGATGACCCCAATTTTAATTATATTATCCCTTCAGTGTTATGTTCATATGACATACAAAAGCAACAAGATCTGAGGTGATTAATCTCAGATCTTCACAACTAAGCAACAATTTTTACCAAAGTCCTGAATTGAAAAGTCGAGTTCCACTCATGTTTAGATGTGTGGAACTCATGAGTGTCTACGTATTTAGGTATTCGTCACGGGCGTATGAGTCGCCAATCGTATCGACAGGCGAAAGTGTGGAAATTGTCGCGTTTATCGAATGATTGATCGATTGTTAAAACAATTGAATATCAATTTTAATTAAATTATTAGCTAAATGTTCGTGAATCGTTGATAGATTTGGCTTGTAGAATGCTGTTGTTTTGTTTTAATTTCGTTCCCATGGTCTCGGATTTTGGAATGTTGTCTTCAGATAACGGTGTTTCTTTTTTTGCGTCTTTTAGTATTTTGTTTAGTATCAGTTCTCACGATACCGATCGCTTTAGATGAGGCAAATTCAAAAGGGACTAAAAAAGTCCCTTTTGAATTTGTTTTTTCTTCGTATATATTTAATTTTACAAGTGCTTTAATTCAGCCCTTATTTTGAACAATATTAAAATGTTGTGTCTACTGCTTTCTAGGAAAACTCCCGTCATTATTAATTCGCATTTGCGACCTTCCTGGTAATTGAAAGTACATGCCAATTCTAAAGGGCATGCAATACGAGATAAAAACTGCCTACAATACATTTAAAACAATAGCAGCCATATCAATTGTCGAAAAGAATGCCATTATGACACTCTATACTCAATCCATTGTATCTAATAAATAAAGTGACTGCATTGTGTTCCTGGTAGTCTACCATATGAACCTGCGTGTGATCATTCAGACATAGCAGTAGTTTAACTGGTAGTGTTGCGCTTGCGTTGCGTTCACGAAATGCGTCAACTGCATGTGATCCTTTAGTTAGTGCTATGATTTGTAAAAGCTGACAGAGCGGTGATAAATGTTCCTTGAAAATTATGATGTTGATTTGATTATGATGAAGAATTGATTTCAGCAACGTTTCTTCTTTGATCGATGTTACTAAAGGATTGATCTTCATTCTTCATCGTTTGATTAGGTTTAACTAGTGAAAAAATGTACATATTTTTTATGTATATCATATTCACATTCACATATTCTATATCATTCTCATTCTTCATTATATTTTTCTTTATCATTTTTCATTTCTATACATGTATTTTAACCCAATCAGCTGAAAGACATAATTATAGCTAGATACAAACCTAATAGACATCAAAGCCATTTTCGTCTCTGTAAAAATAATCATTTTCTGACTCACTGTCATCAAGTTTGCCCGCAAGCTCCATGAGTTTTTATCACTGCATAATATCGGAAATTAGTATCTACTGTTTACGTTAAAATTGTCGTGTGTGGGCCTAATAAATTTGAAGTAATAACGGTATGTAATGATACAGCGCAATCTTCACAATTTTAACTGTAAATCTGATAATGGTCAATGTAATAAACATAACAACGCGGAATACCGTTTTTAGCCAAGTTTAGTTATTTTTGCTAAGAAATATAAACTTAGATAAGTAGTTTAAAATTAAAAATGCACTGTTGAGATTGAAGAAAAAATTACTTTGGACAAGCGAAAACGTAATAAAATAGGAAAGTCAAACAAAGTCTGAGATGGTCAGTATATCCTCAAAAGAGACTGCTAGGCTGACAACCGCTTTTAATGATGATTGACACAAACTGATAAACAGCTAAGAAATTCTAAGTTTAGACTTCAATGCAAGAAGCAAAGCCACGATAGGCCAACTTAATTGATTGATTACGGCACCAATCCAAAAATAACAATACAAGAAGTTATCTAAACTGCAATAAATCGTACAAAATAAAACTTCTGTCACTCCAACATTATGTAGTCCACGCATTTTCTCAGCAGCCGATTGCAACATAATTAATGTTACAGTTCGCAGTTTCGTAGTACAGTCGAACAAACTATTTGGTATACTTAAAAATATATTTCGACTGCACTGCCAATATTAATTGTAATTTTGTGTGTAATTAATTACTTTTTTCGCCTAAGACACATTTATTAGAGTAATCCTACTACTCAGATTTGATTACTCAGAAGTTCAGCATACTCACATTAGATTATCTTTGCCTTTGTCCCATGTTACTTGGGGTCGGCATAGCAAGTTTTTCTTTCTTTCATTATCCTCTGTCAGCCGTCACGATTTATTCAATCCTTGTTCCTTCGTATCATCTCTCACACAATCCATCCATCTTTTATTTGGTCTTCCTGTCCCTCATCAGCCGACAACATTTCCAGACATTTCAGTTATTTTACCTCGTGTCATATCAGAATCTGAATTTATTTATTTATAAGAATGTAGTTTTACATAGTATGGTGTTAATATTTTTTTTTAATTCTATACATTCTACCGGGGTCCGTTTGGTGCCGGACGTAAAGAATAGCACCATCCCATTTCTTCCCGTGGGTATCGTAAAAGGTGACTAAGGGATAAGTCCCTAGGGAATAGGCCGCAGCGTTCTCTATGCATTTTAACACCATACTGCGATCGCCAGCCCGCCTGCCAATCGTGGTGGTTATGGCAAATCCCCCCTTTAGGGGAGGCCTCCAGCAGTGGACGTCTTTCGGCTGAAATGATGATGATGATGATACATTCTACCACAACAGGTGTACAAATATTCAAATGTCATTATTATCAAACAATTAATTTTAAGATTTGCGATTTACAATAAGTCCAATAACAATTAAAACTATAATAATTAGATAATCGTTAATTTAAAATTAAGTACAAATCTTCGATTTTTACAATATTTCATATATTCCCCAATGTCATAAAAGCAATTATCCAATAACCAACTTGTCAGCTTTTTCTTGAACACCCGGATGGGAAGTTCGTTAAATTGTTATACACCTGAATGGCATTTACATATACATTCCTCCTAAATATTTGCAATCTACATTGAGGTACATTTCATTCGTATTTATACTTAAGCTCTTCCAGCAGAAGCCTTTTTGTGGCTCACTTCTGATTGCATGCCATCACTGTCAAAATCACAATAATCTTTATTTTGGTTGCTAGTGGATTGCTGTTAGAAGTAAAATAGATTCTGTGAAAGGCCTGTATATTCATCACTCTTTTAGCCACGTGTCATTCTTCCTGTGTGCTGAATAGCACACTCACAACATTATTCAAAAGTATCTGCCTGTGTACCAATCTGTTAGCTCGACTGTACATTTTATTGATAACGTTCCTGCTATAGCTGCAGAAGATAACATCATTAAAGGGTGGGCGTTGATAAATGTGCTAAGTTTGTGCTCTGACGGTGGACATCGGTTTGTCATTCCGGCTACAAGATACGTTACTTGGTGTTCACTACTTTGAGGCAATTGTAATGATTTGTAATACAGATTATGGGCATTGAATTGGTTTGTTAATGATAATAAATTGTGTAAGTTAAGCAATTGACACGCAAGATATTAAATAGGATACAAGATTTATAGTTTTCAGCAAGCTTCTTGCAGTGACACAATATTTTTGTAGGAATTGTTGAATGTCCCACTATATATTATGATATGACAAATTGTCACTTATTGAATTAAAAACAAAACTTTGGAAAGAAAATATCTGCATGATTCTTCTCAGCGTATTTTCTAGCATTTTTCAATTATTATCCTTAGTAAACAAAAGGATCCTAATTGACACACGTTTAGACTAGGATCGATAAAGGAAATGGAATAATGGATTTAGATATAAGTTTCACTGAAAATAACTCTCCAAATATTGCTATAATGTAACGTTCCTATTTACACATTTCTAACACCCAAATTCTCCTTGCTTTCAGAAGGCCAGACAGTGGCCAGTGAACGTGGCGCCAACTACAATGGGGAGGTGTGGTTCAAAGCAGCCACCATTGCGGTGCCAGTCTGCGGGGCGCTGATCTTGTTCCTCTTGGTAGCTGTGGCAGTGCGACTGTTGAAGGCAGACGCTTTGCTGCATGCTGATAGAAAACTAAGGTGGGTTTCGATGTTGTTTTGTGGAGTGCATCTGGAGTGAGGGCCTATTTTTTTTATCCTTGCGAAACAAATTGAGACTTGTAGGGAAATTAGTTAAAAATTGTAAAATCTTGAAGCAAAGGGCCATACATTTCTTAAACATGAATTACAACTTTTATGTACAAATGACTTGGGCTCTCAATCCAGACGCCTGCATGAAGGGGCATAATATCATAAATCTCAAAAAGTATTATGTGTGTGTGTATGTGTGTGTAGTTTTTATTTTAGAATTAGTTAATATTTTCTTAAATCTTTTAAGAAGTTTCCAACTCGCTAGAATATGACGTTGCAACGCCTGCATAAAGGGGCATAATATCATAAATCTCAAAAAGTACTATCTCTGTGGTAATAGTTTTTATTTTAGAAATTAGTTAAGATTTTCTTAAATCTTTAAAGAAATTTCCAATTCGCTACAAATTGCGAAAAAAAAATCTGCTGTTCCATACATTTTGTCGATTTAAGTGAACACAAATGTATGGGACAGCTGATTTTTATTTCGCGATTTCAAGGTTGGTCTCGTAGAAAAAATTGTTCAAAATGATGAGTCTGTACTATAGCCGGGAGACATGACAGCCCGTTGGTGAGGTCGCTTGTCACCTGTACACTGTCTGTGTTATTAGTTAAGTACTAACGTAGGTTAAGACTATTGTTACTAACCCAATGGATCTTTGTTATCTGAAATAAATGAATTATGAATATGAATAACCCCTTTTCGGGTTTACTGTAAACAAAAACTAATATTGTATAATTTAAAAGCACTTTTTCAATTTTGTAAATGTGAGTACTATGGAGCCGTTTATTATTTTATGATGTATAACTCGCTGATGGTGGCGCGTGTGTTTGGATCATTCGGTTCCCTACAAAATGTTTGAGCTGGATGGTGGTGATCCACGCGTCATGTTCGTAAACGGGCGCCACCGTCAGTTAAGACTGGTCATCTCTTAACTGCCAGGGCTTATTTGTAATATTTATATTTTTTTTACATTGTTCTCACATATAGAAGTGACAAGAATAATGTATCCAGGATTTAGTAATATCTTGATTTAACAGAGTGTTGTCCTTAGAGTTTCTTGCCTGTTCTTCTCCATAGAGATCTACGTTTTGGAATGGGCAAATAGCTTCAACTTTCTGACTAACTGACCGACTCTTTGACAGTTCAAAAATGCCTGTAATTGGTTTAATTGAAATAAATGTTTTGAGTTCGAGTAAGGTAAACGAAATTGTCCACTGACTAAACTATGACACTAATTAGTTCATTTTCCTTTTTTCAGAGGCGGGTACATGTCACCATTAGCTCAACACGCAACAGATGACGTCAAAAAGGTGTGGGTAGGGACGCCCTCAGCCCCTCTCCTGGTCGCACCCGGTGGTTGCTTGGTCGCGGTCGAAAGGGCCCAACTGGTCGACAGTCAGCAACTCTGTGATATCCAACGGTAGATAGAACGAGGAAGAATCTCTTAGGCGGGTTGTGCCGTGAAATGGACGGACTTTGAGTGTTGTGAAAGAAAATTCAGACGTGGATTTTTTTTGTGCAAAATGCGTTTTTAAAAGCTGGCAACTCCTTGTATTTTTGGAAATAATTGCTTGGCAAAAGTAGTTTTCTGAAGTTATTATTGTGGTTAATTAGCTGTGCGAAGATGAAGCTTTTAAATAACGAATTTGGAACGGGACTGTACTGGATTTTTTATCTGGTCACAAAGATTTTTGCATATACATGTAGGTATGACCTTTCGGCGGTAATGAAAATTCGGATTTCTTCATACACCATTGGCCCCTGTAGCTTAGATTTTTATGGCCAGTTTAAAGATAAATACCGTATTGTCATTGCCGTATTTAAGAGCGTTCATCCCGCGTGAACTGGCAACGTCGCATTCCTACAGGGTTTTCGTGATTATTTTATTACATTTAAATCAAAGTAAATTACTATAAGAAAAATTGCATACATACTTATAAATAGGTACCTATAGTACTTGGCTGAAAATAAAATAGTACTTTCTAGAAATGCGACGTTGCCAGCTCGCTCGGGATGAACGCTCGTAAGCCTTAAGACTGGAATTGGAAATTTTACACAAAAGTCAATACTATAACACCATCCGAATTCATAAGTATGTAACAATTATAGAAAAAAATACAATAAATAGGTTGTGCATAATTCCTGAATACAAAATAGATTGAAGTAACATTTGAGTGAGTGTAAATTGGTTTGAATGTATGTTTAGGTTTTAAAAACGACTGATCGCCTCCCGTCACTATTATTAGAAACTTTCGTACGACTACAAATGCTGCGTTTTGCTGCCAAATTCAATAATTATAAGCGCTGGCTCGTATTACCTAGCTGGCATTGAATATTACATTCTGTGAGTGCTTTATTTGTTATCTGATATTTAATTACGAGGATTTTATTGTCTCCAGGTTAGTTCCAAGGTTTGCCGTAGATCCGTAGATTGGACAATAGTTGAGTCGATGTTTATGAGCTTTCCAATGCCTTAATGATAGTCTTGTTCAATAATTGACTGTATTTATTCAAGAATATGTTAATATGCAGATTAATCTGGAGAGCTGACTCCATAAAGGTGGGTTTAGGCCCTACGAACATGGAGCAAGAGCATTCTTTACTTGATATTCTTGACATTTTAGTATGGATAGATCAACGAAAGAATTCTCAATCCCTGTTACACAAAGAAAATTTGGTATATATGCATTTGCATATGCTTGTTTGGTGTTAACCGACCTTTATCGTAACAAAAAGACTTTTTGGTGTACAAAACGCAGTATACGTAAAACCATCGTACAAAAAAAGTGGCAAAACGGGCATAATTTTTATGAATCTAATTTCGTAAAATTGATCTCAGATTTATACAATTAAATCCCCCCACTACACGGACCGACCCGCGGGTATACCAAATTTACCACATTGTATATTTAATTTTATAATAACTATATTTCTTTTAAGAGCTTGGTGTTCCTCTATATCTTTGTAAATGTATCTTTTTAGTTATAAGCCGGTAACTTTTGTAACAAATGTGAGTTACCAAGAAAGTGAAATGAATTACCAAAATTACCATTCAAGCCATGTGTTGAAAGAATTACCATCTTGTAAAAGTATGTCAATTATTGTAAAATCACTTTAAGAACATCGAATTTTTGGGGCATTTTTAAGTCTGTGTTCAAAAATACATTATAATGAACTGCCTATTATCGTGTTTCATGCACTGAGTAATGTCAAATTAGATTTGGAAAGATGTAAAATCATGTAAACCTAAATCAATTTTATATAAAAAATAATGTAAACTGCAATAATATCCACAAAAAATTTAGACAATTTTTGTTTAGTTATTTATATTATCAATTATCACATTATAATTTCTGCATGCATTTCCTGCTATGTAAAATGTAAATGATTTGTATTTTTGTAAATATAATGTTAAGTTTGTTACCTGTTATAATGTTGTTAAGGACAGTTTCTGAATGTGAAATCCATTTGGAGTATTTCCTAGTCTTTTTTTTATCTGATTTTTAGCATATACACTGTGTACATTTTTATGTAAACTCTAAATAGATTTCACTTATGGTCGATTACTGTAAGGTAATATTATATTTTGGAAAATTATGTTTTTATGTGTAAATATTTAGCATATGATTTGGGCATTGATTTTAGGTTTTATCTAACGCACGAGTACAGTCATAATAAATGAATGTTTATGTATCTAGTAACAGCAGTGGTGCCTCAGTGGTATTAGCCGCCACTTACGAATTGTAGGTCGTAATTCGAACCCTGATAGACGCTTTACATTCTGTAAAAAATTTCATCAGCATTGCTCTCAAAACGATGAAAAAAAACATCGTGAGGAAAAGGGTATGTCCTAGAACCAAACATTCGTAGACATGTGACATCTACCAACCCGCACTGGGCCCGCGTATTGGATTACAGCCCACTACCTCTCACAGTGAGGAGGCCTGTGTCCCAGCAGTGGGAACATTATAGGCTAATTATATAGCTCTCTCCAAAATGCCTTTAACTATGACTACGTATATCTATTTGCATAAAACTCATGTCTTAGAGTACCTTAATATTTATTTAAATAATTGCCTTTTACAAACATATCCTATACAATGTTTTTCGCATATATTCAGTCTCTTTATACCTCTTTTCAATCATTAGAAGCTTTTCCTGCATTCAAAATTATCTTCAATCTTCTCAAGAATCGTAAAGCTAGGGTTCCCTAGGAATGCGGTTCTGCCAAACGGCCTTCCTGAAAATCTGTAATTTTCACCAGTATTTGACATTAATCCTTAAAGAGGGCCCTTCCCGGTCCGTCCATCTTCAACGCGAGCATGGGCGAAAAGCTTGTTGTTTCATCCAACGCAAATGAGAACTACTAACAAGCAAGTGAGAACGCGATAACCTTGAACGTAAAATAGTGTGCAGAAATTTCATAAAACTTGTTCCAGGAAATACGTGTTTATGAGTAAGCCTTACAAGTTTGTGAAATTAATGTTTGTCATTTAGAATCTCCATTACATAAGCGAGGTTTCTATGAAGATATTTTCTTTACTTTTACAATTTATGAGTACATTATGAACGGCCAAAGTTCAGGTAAAACTCAGAAAAAGCCTGCAGAAATCTGTTTTTTTGCAGGCTTATTCTGAATTTGTTTCTCAGAATTTTTGTTTTTTGCATTCATAGAAACCTAGATATAGTGCACAAGATTCGAAGAAGATTCGAGAGAAGTTCAACAATTTCAAAGAAAGATGTGTTACAACACCATAATCACGTACGAGCTCTTAATGTTAAATACTGGTGAAATTACAGAGCGTTTGTGACACTACTGATTAAGGTGTCAAAAACGGGACGTTTTTTTCCGCTTTCTTAGGTTATCAAAGCTTTAGTTAACCGTATCGTTTTTCATAATAGTAATTGCGTAACACACTATCATTAGCAATGTTCAACAACATTCATTGCGTTTTTTACCTTGTTGAGCAAATACATTTTTCAAACAAATGAAGCAATGATTTTGCAATATACTTCAAATCATTCAGATTTGGATTGATAGTGAGTTACTCTATTAGGTTGCTGATCAATGCAATAAGCATAATATACATACATATAGTGCGTTAGATACTCATGTTACTTAAATATTTCCTTCTCGACCCTAAAACAGAGATTGTCAAATAAATGAAGCTTCCCTAAGGTGCCTTACCTACTCTTATAGAATATACGCAGGTGCAAATAAACAAAATACTCCATAATGTAATGAATATATCTGCAGTATATGTAAATATAATGTATGTGTATAAATAAATGAAATAAAATGAAATTATTTTATTACTGGATGCTGTTGTTTTTGTTCAAAACCTAATATAACATCACGCTGTTTTCGTCTACAGTAAACATTCACACATTTATGCCATATAATTCACAATAAAACATTATTTTTAGTTTATGCGAAACTTGAATATAGTTTGTTCAGAATAAGGAACTGAATCGATTTCAATAATTTTTACACCATGTTATATTTTGTTCCAAAAATATTTAAGTGTGATGGAAACTGTTAACACCTTTTACAATACAATCGCCGTACGGTTAGGTACCTAATGCCAAATTATTATCAATGAGCGCAAGATTACCCTGGAGGCGCGGGGGCGCCGTTAGCATGTTTTTGTACGGACAACCCGGTAACATAACAACCTTATAACTGTGATTTTTCATGATAAAGTTTTGAAATTTTGTACATAGATTCTTTACATTATTACATATTACCCTAAGCAGTCGCGACCGCCCAACTCAGGATTCGAACCCAGGAAGGCCTTATGCTTAGCAGTCATGACTACCCACCAGTGGCGAAGGGTGATTTTATAAGAGAGTTAAGCCGGAGCAAATAAGATCTTTTCTATAAAAAATATACTCGTCATGACGTCGATTTTGTATAGAAATTGAACTCACTGAGTTATTTTAGAGCAAAATGTTTTGTTGTTGGGATATAAAGACAAAAAATGTAATGTTATCATTGTTAAATGTTATCATGTCATTATTGTTTGAAAAAACGTTTTGTAATGTTTTAATTGTATGGTGTATACCTACAATGTGGTTATTATATTATTTTCTTTCTTGTTTGCAAAATAGTTGGGCAAACGTCATCTAAAACTATTCTAAATTTAAAGTTGATAGAATAAGTACTTATATAGTTCTTGAGATATCCAGGTGTGACAGAAAGACAGACACACATAGTAGAGTTTTTTACTATTTTGTTACGGAACCCTAAAAATATCTGACAATTGAAAAATCGGCCCTTAGACCGCTAACACACTGGGACGCCATGGCAACGTCGCCAGGTCGCGCTCCCACTTAAATGTATACACCTCCCTCTTTAAGTAGTAGGTGGCTCACCTGGCGTCCGTTGGTTCCGCAGCCAACCATACATTTTGTTGCCGACGCGACCTGGCTGCGCCGCCTTGGCGACTCGGTGTGTTAGCACTGTTAGCCGACCCGCTACTTACGTATAGATACTTACCGGTCGAATTGCATCAACTCAACTCAAAGCATTTATTTCAAATAAACCAATTACTAGGCACTTTTGAATTGTCAAAGGGACGACGGGTCTGTCAGAGAGATGAAGGTATAGTTGCCCATTCCAAAGCTTGGTAGGTAGAATGGAGAAGAACGGGTAAGAAACTCCACGGACACTCATCTAAATTTTAACATTATGGTTACATCATTCATGTTGAAATTATACATGTGAGAACGATGCAAAACGTGAAAAGAGTCCGTAATAAAAAAACTAATATATTAAATTAAAATAAGCCCTAATATGGCAGCTAAGAGTTGACCAGTCCCTACTGAGGGCGCCCGTTCACGAACATGACGCATGAATTAGCACCATTCAGCTCAACCGTTTTGACGGGAGTTGTAAGATCCAACACATGTGTTTTACTAAGGCACTGTTCACGGCCGACGGGCCGAGCCATGCGACTTGAGACGCGACATGACATAAACGTCAAGCGATACGCGCGCACGTCACCTGTCCGTCGCTCCGCAAAACGGGTCGCGGTGACTCGTGGCATGCTCTTTCATTTGTTTTCTCCGCAGTCGCTGTTGCAACGTTTCCCTACTGCCGCATGCCGCCACCGTCAACGAGATCATTCGAACCGAAAGTGACTTTCCGTTGACGATCGTACGGTGGACACGCGGCCATAGTAAATGTAATTATGTATCTATCGGTACTTCGGCGCCGCCATCTCATTCTCGTTGACGTCATGTTGATGTGGCGGTGGACAAACGGCCTGAACGTGTAGCTCGTGGCCTCGGGGTAACTTGACCACCAAAAGGGGACTGACCTCAACATAACAATTATGTAGGTATAGGTAACCTCTGGGGTGCTCCAGAGGAGCAGTCCAAAGAGAGTGTTGGTTTCCAACATTTTGATATCCATTGTGCAGTTCCTTCCGTAGTGTCCCACGCACAGCACGCGGTCGGAAATATGGCACTTCGGGCTTGAGAAAGAGATCGACAAGGTAAAGACGTCATGTTCATCACTAATGACGCATTTACATGAGCCAGCGGGGCGAGCACGACCTACTGTGACATGACTTGAGTTGAGTCACACAGTTTGAGCGATAAAACTGTTTTGTCATAAGCTAGTACAAATTGACATGACATATTTTATCATGTCTTGTCACAAACGTCTTGGGCAGCCCGTGCTCGGCCCGCAGATTTCACAACTAACCAGCGGCGAGGGTGTCTATGCGAAATACGCACTGATCATGTGATGATTTATCGCACTCGTGTTTACAGTTAATGGCTTCAGTTCTTGGGCGACCATGACCGCGACCACCACAGCCACATGCAATACGGTCCCTAAGTAGGTACTTAAGGACTATGAAAGTGAAGGGTGGGCGTTTTTGGGGGACTGTCTCATGTAATTTTTGACGTTCGAAAAGTGCTGATTCTCAGCCTAGTTTGAATAAAATGACTTTTGATTTTGATTTTATTGAGTTGGTAAAAAAGTGTTTTTTTTTTCGCAATGTCAAAGTTAAGTTGTTCTAAACATTAAGGCTCGTACAGACTCGCGCGATATCGCGTGCGCGGCAGGCAGCGGCATAACGTCCATTTCTGTCGCAGTCATGATGTGACGTCATTATCCACGAAACTGCTTTGTTTACATCTGTTTTTTAGCCTCAAATCATATTCATTAAATGATTGTTTATGCTTTATTCAAGCAGAAATCGCACTTACCTATTTACCTTAGTGAGATTTCAAGCACTTATCAAAGAATAGATTTTATTCACATAGTATTTTACGTCACTTCCGGCATTTTCGGAGAGGACGCGTTTTGAGGTGCGTTCCGTTCCACCAAGAAAACGCAACATAAATTAATTAATTGTGAAATAAGTACGTAAGTACCTAATGCATGGTTAAATTTTATTAAGTTAGAATTAAAATATTATTTACATAAATAACAACTTATAACTAATTAATTTATAAAAATAACAAAATTATATAGATACTAACTAAACTAAAACTATAAAACATTAAAATATAGCGTCGAAAAATTCCTCCGCAGCGCTGTCGACTGGTAATGTACCCAAGAGACTGGCGGCATTGCCACGTTGTATGGCAATGCTTAACCTCTGGCCAAGGTAAAAGCCAGCCCTTGGGTCACGGGAAGTGTCAACCAGCCGTTTGGAGATATCTTTGAAAATGCATTCAAAAATGTAAAAAAAAATGAATTGGTTTCTTGACTCCCACACAATGTAAATTAAAATAATGGATAGGTTTTGAATTACGTGCATATTCTATAAACTTTATACGCTCGCCCCCTGTTGAGACTTGAACATAATTATTATCTGATGAAATGTAGGAGTACCTACAACTTGCTACCAAACTTATCACATGGAAATTAAATATTATTGCCTTCGAAATAGCAATTATTTAGCGGAAACATTTCAATATTTAAAATTAGAACGACCGCTTTGAGAAAAAGATCGCATCTTATCTATGAAGAATCTTACTCTAAATATACACCTAATTATAGAACTTTGGACTCTATTACTATTACGATAAATGCTTTAAAAAGGCATGTAATTACAAAGACAAAATCAAAACAAGTCTTAATTTACCTAATATTAAAATTATTTGTCGCTATTAATATTAAAAATTCTTAAGTAATTAGTGCAGGAGAAAACTTATAAATTAGCAGAGTCTTCTAAAAAAATACAGTCATGTGTTAGTTGTTAGCCAAAGTGGATATTAAACGAACAGGTGAGTGTTTACCAATTTGATGGCAAAGCTATCCAAAGTAACAAATGTATTGGATTGATTGACATTATATTTTTAAGCTACCGAAAAGCTTATTTCAATCCTATTGAAAGTTGTTATAGTCGTGTCTAGGGAGTAATACACCTTTGATCACAATCCAAAGGATATAGAAGGAAACTGTTAATCCATTGCTTCAAAGTTTGAAAATTTCGTCTGCTCAACAATCTAGTATCGCAATGAATGTTGTTGAGCTGTCAAAATGAAAGGCATTGTCATTTTATGTGTGTTACGCAATTACTCCGGGGGTCTATTATTTTTACCTGACTGCAAAGAAGGTATCTTTGATGTAATGTAGGTTCGAGTATGTTCCTCTATGTCATGTATAGTATCATGAATGAAGATCGCCCACGATTGGGCGCAGCATGTTACAGAAAAAAAAAATGGAAAAAATACTATATTTTTGTGATAGACCAAAATCTTTAAAAATCATTTTAATTTACAGTTGCTAAATATACAAAAATATTTTTTGAAATTGTTTTTGTTGAGATTATGCATTCCGTCGTGAAATGGCTAAAACGGCAATGAGTCAAGTCTTTAAACAAATGTCATTTTTAAAATAAAAATGTCAATAAATTAAAAAACCGGTCAAGTGTGAGTCGGACTCGCACACTAAGGGTTCCGTATCACTGTAAAATATTTAACACTACACGGTAGGATTCTTTATTCCCTCGTAGCATCCCAGCGTCTGAGTGTATATTTTTTCCCGGGCCCGCGTGGTGGATTACGGCCCACTCGCTGTCACAGAGAAGAGGCCTGTGTCCCAGCAGTGGGAACATAATAGGCTGAATAAGATGAAGATGTAATAATAAAAAAAAAATAGAACGGATCTACATGGTCCTCACATGATCTGACCAAGATTATGTCTGGATTTTAAAAGACACTTTGACCCCTGAGTTTGTTTCGCCATTTCTTCTCAAGGGTAGTCAGATAGGACATGTCGGCTACATCTAGATTATTTTTTTTATTTTCTATATGACGTGTAAAAGTGATTCTAATATCCTATTTACAGATTAAACGATTTCATTTCATTTCGCCAGCTAAACGGTACGGAACGGTTTTGGATATATTGAGAATTGACCGTGACGTAGGTATATCGATGAACAGATGAGAGAACATGTTTTTCAACTGCAATGTTAACTTTGTTTTTGGGATAAATTCATCCAAACTACGGAACCCCTCATTGTCCGTAGTCCGACATGCACTTGGCCGGTTTTATTCCTTGATCTGCCTCTTTTCTTGTCTAAATGTTAAGACTAAATTATTAGTCAGTAGGCATAATGTCACTTATCTTACCTACTGTTCAATCGATCTAATTCTTTGTCAAGGTGTACCACAGGATAATACCTACTTCCATAGTATAAAGTATGCCTATAGAATAATATTAATTATACCCTGCGCAATGTTACTCCTAATTGCCCTTGGGTCAATTTATATATTCGTCTCACGTATCGTGACTAGCCATGATTTGCTACCCGGCGTTTCTTGGCTTAAATGATTAAATTCTGCGATCATTATGCTACTTACCTACTTTGACATTTACCTATACTTTTACATAATATCAGGAAGGAAATAGGTAGGTAAATAGTACAAATAAATAATACTTACTTAACCGATTCCAAAACGCAGTTTTTCATTGATTCTTGCGCGCAGTTTTTCATATTATATTTATTAAATCTACCCGAAACTGAAAATTTGGAAAATTTTGCTTATTGTCACGGAAGACCTTCAAGAGATTCAGAAAATTTTTCGAAGTCGTTCGAGTGACGAGTGATTAGACGCCTAGGCAAGTATCCACCATCGTCGACCGTATTCTGCTTACCATCATCAGTCAAGATCACAGAACAGAAAAAATGAAGTGTTCCGTATTTGTCATGAATTTATCCAAACAAACTTAACATAGTAGTTGAAAAACATGATCCCCATACATTCCAACTGCAAATGTAAGTTTGTATCAAATCAATCAAATCAAAATCGAAATTATGTAAAAGCCAAGCATGAAAATCAAAAAGAATAAACACATTAATACAATCTAACGGACACAAGTTTCTATAAACGTAAAGTCAATGGTCTCAAAGGTACGGTTGAATTACCTTTGAGACCACTCTATAATTAATTTAGGTACTTCGATCAATAACTGGTATAAAATGAATTCAAAGCAAAATCGGTATGCATAACGGTTTTCATTCTTCAAAAAGCGTGCAGTACTTTGGTCCTTCTTTATACATATAATTATGTATGTACCTATAAAAGAGTAACGAAAACCATAAAGAATAAGAGAGATTTAGTTTGAGACAGAGAGATATCTTTCTCCTCTCTCATGTAACGAAATGTGTCAATTCTCGTCCAATTTATCGAATCGTCGACTAAACAGTTTTACTTCAAAAAATGACGCCTGTATGTTGTTTCAGAGCAAAATGACTCCAGGGAAAAATAATCATAAGCGGGCAGAAGGTCATGTTTTGAACTTTGATCATCTCGTGTTTTGGGTGGCGAATGCTAAAACTGTAAGTAAAGAGAAACATTATTTTATTATACAGAATAACTTTTAATTCGTTGGCATTCTTGGACGAGGTGAAAGCAGGTAAAGCTCATGAACATGAGCAACTTTATCAATGGAATGGGATTTTCGAATCTGTTTCATACATTTGTATGGATCATACATTTTGTTTGTTTTATACATTTTGTCTGGATCTGGAATATCAAATCTGTTTCATACATTTTGAGGAAGGGCATGAACGTCATGTTCGTGAACGGGCGCCGTCAGTTGAGACTGGGCATAATTGTAATCTTTTAATCTTATATTTTGTATTGTTTTTTAAATAAGTAATTTATTTTTTTTCACATAAAGAAGCAACAAGAATAATGTACCCAGAATTTTGTAATATCTTGATTTAAAAGAGTGTCCTTGGAGTTCCTTGCCTGTTCTTCTCCATAGAGATCTACGTTTTGGAATGGGCAAATAGCTTCAACTTTCTGACTAACTGACCGACTCTTTGACAATTCAAAACTGCCTGTAATAGGTTTCATTGAAATAATTGTTTTGAGTTTGAAGGTAACATCACGCTAGGACTCTTCGGAACCGAGCAAAAAAAAAACCAAAAGGAGCCAGCCTTACAGTAGTCGCATAAGATGAGTAACATCTGACATCTCACCTTGGTAATAAATAAGCAACTGAGCAGCGACAGAAATTAACCACAAAATTTAAAAAGCTAAATACTAAAATATTTATTCGAATAATTATTCATTCGTTTTCATTACTAGTGGTCCCACTGGTCGAAATTCGACCCCCTCTTCTTACAATCTAGGCGGTATGGGAACCTTTGACATGTTGAGGGCCAAACTTTAGCGTGCAAGTACGTTTGCGGGCCGCGTTTAAAAGTACTTAGTGCATTTTTAAGTAGTGATAATATTTTTTGCGATAGATATTAGACATGAAATAATACGACAATGTTATTATAGTACAATTGATTAAACGACAAAGTGAAATTTAAAAAAATGGTACATTTCAATTAAATCGTTAAATTTGCAATTGTTACAAACTACGAAAGTTAAATACACCGAAATCAATGAGACACTTTTTTTTGTCATGTTTATTTTTAAGTTATTAGTTTCAAGCCATTTGATTGCCTTGTCTAATGCTTTAACAATTCGTTTTTCCAAGTCTTTGTTAATAATCAATGTTGTGTCATCAGCAAATAGTACGCACTCTTCATTAATCGCCTCTGGCAGGTCGTCGATGTATAAAAGAAAGAAAAGAGGGGATATAATTCCTCCTTGAGGTGCTCCGAAGTTGTTTTGTCTGAATTTTGATCTAAATTTATTTTGTTCACTTTGATGATTTCTTGTTATTTCTACGCACTGCAGTCGGTCGGTAAAAAAGCTTTTGATCCACTCGTTGGCCTTTCCGCGGACTCCATAGTGAGAATATTTTGAAAGTAATATTTTATGGCAGACAAGGTCGAAGGCTTTTGTCATGTCTAGAAAGACACAGCCTATTTTGGATTTTTGGTTTAGACTTTCGGTTATTTGTTTAATTAAGGAAAAACATGCTGAAGCTGTCGACCTCCCCTTTCTAAATCCAAACTGTTATTTTTTAAGGATGTTACATGATGTCAAAAAGTCTCTATTTTATTACACCTAACCTTCTCAAATATTTTTGATAATATGGGGATTAAAGTGATTGGTCGATAGTTACTCATGCCTTTTTTATATAAAGGTTTGACAATAGACATTTTCAGTCGTTTTGGGAAGACTCCTTCGCTTAGGGATAGATTTATTACATAGCTTAAAGGCGAGACTAGACTCGACGCACATATTTTTAACACTTTGGTATTTAAGTAGTAGTAACCAGTCGAGTTCGTATTTTTTAAACTATTCATTATTTTATACACATCTGTTTCATCAATTGGTGTTAAGAAAATGGTTTTAGGATTCTGAGGAATTGTAAAATTGGTATTCTGATTATTTTCTCGTGGCTTACGGGTCGTATTGGTTAGGGATATGTAATAGTCATTGAATAGGTCACAAATTTGGTTAGGGTTGTCATAAATGTCATTATTGATTTGTATTGAGTCAATGTCAGAGTGGCTTGTCATATTATTAACATCAGTTTTAATTAAGTTCCACGCTGCTTTACTTGCATTTTTTGCTTTGTTGATGTACTGTGAACTATTAATTTGTTGCGCATTTTGTATACATCTTTTTAAAATTCGAGTATAGTTGTCAATTTTTTTTTTGTTTTGTTTTTTGTTATCTCTACAAAGGTTATAATTTAGGTATAAGTAACGTTCGTTTTTTAATACAACATCGTTTTATGTTTTTTGTTAGGTATCGGTTTTCACTTGCTTGTTACTGTTTTTAACTTTAATAATGGGGAAGCACAAATTGTAAAAAAGAATAATTGTATCGTGCAGGCAATTGAAGGCGTAGTTTGTTGAGTGGCATTCGTATACTTCAGAGAAAGATAAGCTTGATAAACAGTCTCTAAATTTAGTTATGTTTTCGTCATTGAGCTCCCTTACAGTTATAAACCAGAAAATGGGAATGTCTTTAACTTTATTATCAGCCTCTAAGTCAACTGTTAGAGATTGTGCTGTTTCGTGGTCTGATAGTGCTAAATAGTGCAGTACAGGCTTAGCGTCGTCTATATTGCTCACAATTAAATCTAAACAAGAGGTTTTCCTCGTCGGTAATGTAATGTGGTTTATCAGGTTGTTATTATTAAGTATGGCATTTAAGTCATTGGATATTTTATTTCTTTTTAGGATGTCTATATTCCAGTCACCACATATTATGACTTTTTTCTTCACCTTTTTACATAGTTTATTAGTAAGGATTTCCAAACTAATTAGAAAAGTCGTCGCTTACCGTCCGCAAGCCCACGCCTACGGTGGCCGGGAATCGGCCTGCGATTCCCGACGCCCGGGGCGTCTCCTGCGGTGACCAAGGGCGGAAGGACGGGCACCCTGCCTCACTGTTTCGCAGAAGGAGGTGACGGCCTCCCATGCACTCTCGCTCCGAACCATGGCCTGAACCAGGGCCGGACGCGAGAGATCGCCTCCGTGAGGACACCACGGTGGTGCTCCGCCCAAGCAGGGCAGACCTCCACCGTATGCTCCACCGTGTCCTCCGGGCGATCCACACAGTGGTGACACCCGGGCGTTTCCTCCCGCTTTATCCTGTACAGGAATTTCCCGAAATAACCGTGTCCGGTGAGGACCTGCGTCAGGCGGAAGGAGAGGAGCCACCAATGAGACACTTGAGCTTGAATTTGGGAAACTAATCCATCGATATTTGGATTAATTCCACTGATACAAAGACGTAAAGAATTTTCCAAATTATCGTCAGTCAGTCTTGTACGATGTGTTAATTTAAAATTTCGGAAGTCGGTGTCTTTGGTTCTGTATTTTAGTTTTTTGCCACCAACTTCCGAAATTAAAGTTATTTTTGACTTTGTAGTGTTTTTTTGGAAGTCGGTTATTTTTTTTTACAAAAACTTTTTTATTTTTCACTTTTTAGTGGGTCAGTTTTTAATTTATCTAAGTTACAATAGCTTATAGTCAACTGCTCATCACCTTTTACAAAATATTGCTTTTCCCGATGCGTGGACGTTAATTGTTGAGGAGTTCTCATGGTAAGAACCAGGAGAACTGCCACTCACCATATGCATTGTGACGAGCATAAATTAGACCAACCATATTAAAGTACCTAATCGAATCGCCACCCGTGAAATACTTATTATTATGTTGTTCCGCGGGCCATCTGTGGTCTCCATCATCAGTTCCACTTCACCAAATGGTGATTTTCGGGAGCAAATGCACGAGTTACTATAAAAAATACCCAAATCGCTATAGGTTTGCCTATACAGTTCGAGGGTTGTCCTCGATTTCCATGAGATCCCCTCATCAGATTCTGATTTGGTGGCAATGGGACCACCTCAGGGGCATACCCTTTCAAACAAAAAAATAATAATTTTCAAAATCCGTCCATAATTGACGGATATCGGTTAACAAACTAAAAAATAAAAAAACATACAGCCGAACATATAACCTTTTTTGAAGTCGGTTAAAAATGAAGAAAGAACACTAAGCGCAAACGAAGCGATAGCGCGGGCGGGCGATGCGATACGACGCAGTGGGTCACGGAGACAAAAAATTACACGCGGACAAAGTCCGAAAGCTAGTAAAAATATACATGTCCCGGAATTAATGCACAACCTCTCGATCATTGTACTCATCATTATGAACAACTTTTACTATGGGACCGAACCAAAAATCGTGAAAAAAAAATCTGCTGTTCACTACATTTATGTTTTTTTGTTTTTTTTTCGCGATTTCAGGTTTGGTCCCATAAAAAAAGTTTTTCATATTGATGAGTACAATGACCCCATATGATGTATAAATATTTTATCTTTCTAGGCTTCAAATTATTTCGTAACGCGACTTGGCTTCAAGCCGTTGGCAGTACGTGAAGCGACGGAATCAAGACCGGTGCAGTCCTATGCTGTGAGATTAAACCAGGTACGAGTTTATGGTACTTGCCTATTTTCCTCTCGTGTTGACGTGAGCTATACGAGAATAGCTTATCATTGTCGTCCTAAATATTCCATTCATTACTTACTGGGTGTATGTGTTGCTGATCTACTCGTATCTGGGACTTCCTAATGTCTATGTGTATCTGAACTATCATGGGCCTTCCTTGTCTATCTTTGATTCTGCTCATGAAGTTCTGAAAAAATATAATAAATAGTCAGTTTGGTAGCAGTGCTGGCAGTGCCGACTGCCGAAGGTGCCATTGACATTCCTGTACAGTACAGTACAGTAGGTACCTACTTACTTAAGTATTTTGTGTATTTAAATTTTAATGCACTACAAACCTACTCTACTATATATTATAGATATCCCCGGTTTCTGAGACGAAAATTACCGACGTGTCAAAATTAAATGCAAGTCCAGTAATCTGATTGGCTGTTGTTAATTCAGTCAACCAATCACAGCAGTTTACGAGCTCTTGACTCTTTGGTAGCTAATTTTTGTCTTGATTTTCGTTTTAGAACCCGGGTGATATACCTACTATAATTGTATGCTCGACTTTCAAAGTAATTGTTGTCTTATATATCTGCAGTTCCATGAAACACGAGGCTCCAGGGGCTAGTGTGAATCTTTGGGTTCATTCGAGTAATCGAGTCTGGTTTAACCACGCTGGGGTTGGTGCATTTCATTCATTCATTCATTCATAACTTCTTTTCTAACTCCTTTGAAACAGATCACAATAATATTCGAGTCACCCACTACTCCCGAGGGCGAGATATCCAAGGACATTATAGCCCACGGCGACTTTGTGAAGGATGTGGCTTTCGAAGTACAAGACCTCGATGAACTCGTACGAAGGGCTAAGGAGGGTGGAGCAGAGATCGTCAAGGATGTGACTGAGGAGGAAGACAAACTTGGGGTTGTGAGATTCGCTGTGTTGAGGACGGTAAGGATTAAAAGTTTATTACCAGGAGACTGCTATAAAAGACTTAAATTAGGTTCGGCCGTTCGCGTCAGCAACGAAAGTCGATTCCGTAGGTTGAGTGCCAAAGTTGTATGTGTTAGAGTTAGTTCCTGTATTGGTAACTAGCTGCTGCTCGAGGCTTCGCCCGCGTGGCTTTTTCTAAAATAAGTTACTCCTTATAACATCTGCCAGTGAAAGTCCCGTCAAAATCGATCCAGCTGTTTCGGACAGACAAAAACTTATAAATCGTTTTTTTTTTGTTTAAGTACCGTAAATACTTTCATATTATTATAAACAATAAATAAATAAAATAAAATTTATTCAAGTATAAAGTAAAGTAAAATTATGATTTAGATTAATTACAATCGGGGAAAAATGTAATTCTAACTGTAATTTAGACCTGCCTGAACTAGGTTTATGAAAAACCTGTGTTTCAGGCCATCAATTTACATCAAACATTTAAAATGAAGTCAACAGTAGGTTTATTACTAAGCTAAATTAAAAAGGAGACATAATATTTTCAATGACTTAAAGAGTAACTGTTTGGGTATATTATTTTTAAAACTAGATTATGTAAGATAATAATTATTATGTTTAAATAAATTAACAAATAATATTAAAGTAGATAAAGTAGACACTATTATTAATTAGGTAAAGGAATAGACTTATATTAGAGTAGGTCGATAGAGCTATTATTTTAAAATTTCTAGTAGTTTTTCCGTATCTGCGTAATTGAGTTTTGACAAATATTCCTATACTAGTAAGTTACACCTATTATAACTTAAACTATAAATCTTAAGCACTCTGTTAAACTTGTTATACAAGTAGGGCCCTAAAAATAAATAAAATCGATTAGTAAAAGCATGTTTAGTCTGAGAGTTAGCACATACCAAATCTTTTCTTCTCCTATCTGAAGGTACTGGGTTATAGCAGAGTTCAGTGTGTTGGAATAAAACTACATTAAAAACAAATAATTGACGTACTGTTAGCACCTTACATGCCATATAAAGCTGTTCTGTAGGAAATCTAAATGCACGAAAAGTAGCAACTTTTAAAACTGCTCTTTGGGCACGTTCTAGGTGCAGTAAATTGATTTAGCGGCACAACGCCAAATAAACCTGTCTAATTCATTTAAAGTCGGCAATGTTACGTAAATTTTTTAAAATGTATATTAGTTTACGCACTCTGGTGCATAACAAATCGATGTGTTTGCGGAAATTCAGGTTTGTGTCAATCGTGACGCCTAGATATTTGATATGATCGGTTTTAGCTAAAGTGGGACAAGTGCATGCAATGTCAGCATAATGTAAATTACAATTGTTATGCGCTTGAATGTTTAGATTAGTAAGCGTTGGATTAGTGTTTCTCATTGCAAATATTAGGTAGTTGGTTTTATCTGTATTTAAAGTAAAGAGATTTTTATGAAGCCAATTAGACACAGTATTAAAACCATTCTGTGCTACCTCAAAGACCTCGGCCATTGATTTAGTTGCGAACAGTAGCGCTGTGTCATCCGCATAAGACATTATTAGACCCTTTTCGAGTGTCAAATTGCACAGGTCATTTATATAGACTAAAAACAATGTAGGACCCAAAATACTGCCTTGTGGGATTCCATAACAGCTATTTTTAAGTTCAGAACTCATGTATTGACCTATTTTTACACACTGATGGCGGTCGGTGAGGTAATCAGATAATAGTTGCAATTGTATTCCCCGTATTCCCAGCATTTCCAGCTTGTATATGAGCAAACTACAAGAAATTGTGTCAAAAGCCTTGGCAAGGTCTAAAAATATTCCTATGGTATGCATTATCCAAGTTTGTGCTTATAAAATTTGTCAGATGGTGAACAGCTTGGCTTGTTGATCTTTTAGGCCTAAAACCAAATTGATGCTCAGAGAGTAATTTACTACTTTCAAGATAGTTTACTAATCTACTGTTTATAATTTTTTCCAAAATCTTTGAGAGACCTGTTAAAATTGAAATTGGCCTGTAGTTATTTAAACAACTTTTGTCTCCAGCTTTAAACACAGGGGTGACTACGGCTTTTTTAAGCAATTTAGGAAATATTCCTTTTGTTAAACATAACTGAAAAATGTGAGTCAAGGGAAGGGCAATTATTTTGCATTTATTACATAATTATGCATTTAGGTAAAAGCTGTTATGTTGCCATTACAAACAGACACTTCAATTTTATTTGTATAGATGTTAAATAAAATTATTACCATATACATATTTTTAGCTTTGATGTTCTCTTGTTTTTTTTTTTGTGGGCAAAGCTGTGTTTTTCCGCCACTTTCTCATTATTCAATTTTTAGGGTTCCGTACCCAAAGGGTAAAAGGACCCTATTACTAAGACTCCGCTGTCCGTCCGTCTGTCACCAGGCTGTATCTCATGAACCGTGATAGTTAGACAGTTGAAATTTTCACAGATGATGTATTTCTGTTGCCGCTATAACAACAAGTACTAAAAAAACAGAATAAAATAAATATTTAAGGGTCGTTTTATAGATAATGGTACGGAACCCTTCGTGCGCGAGTTCGACTCACACTTGGCCGGTTTTTTTAATAAGTGAAGAGATAAGACTTGACACAGAATTATTCGATACATTGTATTTCAGCATTTCATTTATTAGCTAAGGTTAAAAGAATATAAACTATGCTTCTCTAAAATTAAAAGAATATTGACTTACTATTCTTTTCATTTTACTTCACGGCTTAAATTGAAAACGGAAAAGACGTAAAGTCCGCCCGGTATTACCCCATTTAAATATTTAGATCTATAATTAAGATTAATGTTCGACTTTTGTCGCTGACTGTACGTAAGAATTTTAAAACGAACTCTCCAATGCTTTCATTTGTTAGTTTGTTGTGATGATTGTTATTCTTACAATGTTCTGTACGCAATAGTAAAAAAAGAAAAAAAAAGAAAGAAAAGAAAGCAAAAAAGAAATAAAGAAAAAAAAGAAAGAAGAGAGAAATAATTAGGTTATTCTGGAAATAGTTTAGTCTATTGGGCTCATTAGTTTGGCCTATAATTATATATAATTGTTTTCAGTATGGAGACAACACACACACGCTCATAGACCGAAGCAAGTATAAAGGAATACTGTTGCCTGGGTATGAGCCTTTGGAAGATGATATCTTAAATAAATCATTGTAAGTAGCTACAGAACTATTGCTTAACATTTATTTATTTATTTACAAACACGTACACACGGCTACACATCTAGCTATACATTTCCAGTTTACGCTGATCTCGCACTGTTCGGAAATACTATACAATGCCAGATCAGCTTATACTGGAAATTTATAGCTTGATGTGTAGCCGTGTATACAACTATCATCACAGGCTTAATTACCTAATACCATAGTGTAGTTATATTTAGCTTAGGTTAGACTACAATTAGACATATATTATTTTAATAGTAATTTTACAAAATGCGGCTCTTGTGAATTCACTTGTTGTGTCTTTAGCATAACTCGGGACCCCGGGGTCCCGGACCTTTGGAAGGCTTATAACAGTATGAGGGGCCGAATCCAAGTCGAATAGGCCCGTTAGACGCTTTTAATTAAATGAGGCACCAACCGACGATTATCCCTGTACGCACTGTGCAACTTATGCAAGTGCACCCAAGGACAACCCCCGGTTGGTGCAAGACTATTTGCTTAATATAATTATTATTATTTTAATAAAATAATTAATATTTTTGCCTGTTTTGTAATAAAATTTGCATTGCAATAAATAAAACAATAAAGTAACTACATAGTAAGCAATAAAAATGTATAATTAATAATAATTATGCAATAATATTACTTAAGTACTTATAAACATTATATTGTTTGAATTGCAAGGTTATGTGGGTCAAACAAATAATATGGATCAGACTGTACTTTTAAAAAAAGAATCGAATTTTTTTTTAGTGAATTATGGCAGGGGGAAGAGATGGGAAATTTTTGTAGGTATAAACGCATAGGGGAAGAGATGCGAAGAGGAAGAGATGGAACTAAGCCTTCATTTTTGTCATCATTAGTCATTAACAATTCAAGCATCAATATTAAATAAGTTAGGTCGTTAAGTAGGTACTTATTTATTTTAGGTGTTATCTAATATCACCTTCCACATAAAGGCTTCTACAGACCGGCGCGACACGCGACGCGTCACAAAAGGCCTGCGCGTGTTGCGTGACGTGCGGTGCCTTAATGCCGCGTCGCGAGTCGCGCCGGTCTGTAGAAGCCTTAATCACGGTTAAAATATAAGTAAGTACTTAGAAACGCAACATGTCGTAAGAATTTTTAATGAAAACAAAAATGAACGCATAACACAATTTAACACTTTTGTTAAAGTCAACCCTCCCGCCCTTTCTCAACGGTCGTTTTTAAACTATTAACTTTCGTTCATTAATTTACTGTTTGTGAAAGTCGAAACTAGTTGGCGCTGTTCTAAATAACGCACAAGCAAGATGATAATAAATACCAAGAAATTGAATCGCAAAAAAAAAGTATGAAATTAACTATTCATTAATGATTTTATAGCATGGATATGTGTACCACTGTTTTGTTATTTCCAGGCCCGCAACTAATTTGATGTTCATAGACCACGTAGAAGGTAATGTGGCTGATGGTACACTTGAGGATTCCTGGACTTGGTATGAAAGAAATCTCAATATGCACAGGTGAGAATCCAAAAAAGCTACCATGCTACGAGTACGAATTTTTTTAAATTAGGTACTCTATGATGTGATTACAAGTAGGTATAAATGAGATCAGCATACTTATTTGATTTAAAGCCGGTTTGCCTTTTGAAAAGTTTTTTTTTAATTACCAGATTCTGGTGTGTTGACTACAAACATGATATTACTCAGTATTCCTGCATCAACTCCGCATCGGTAATCAACAAGGATGAAAACGTTCTCGTGAGTGTTTTTTAGTTGAATGTAAAGGGGATATACCTAAGATAGTAGTTCTACACGTGACCGATGGATGGCGATGCGCCGATGACGCGGATTTCTGAGTCGCGGTGTTAAGATTCTTCGCGATTGAATAACGCGGCCCTATTTCCGACTTTACGGCAACTGCTTCTGCAGTGGGCTCAAACTGACTTTTGGAAGCTGACGGGATGTTGGGGGCTTGCACTACTCCGCTCCCGTCGCGGGTCGGCCCGGCATTGCAGTCATGCAGTGTCGCCGGGATCGGTCCACTCCACATAAATAATAAACCCAATAAATTATCCTTCTAGTAAGAAGAACATAATTATGGAAGGATCTAAAAGTGCTCCTGTGTGGTGTGTCCGTGTGTGGTCTTTCTTAAGTCTTCCATTCTGTTAAAAGGCCACCAATGAAGCGAAATGGTTCAATTCAATCAGTATTGTTAAAACGGCGTTTCTTTTGTTTAAATGAGTATTATAATAATATTGTTATTTTTACAGTATTAAACTTTTACGTAGGTAGGTTTGAAATCCAAGACTTGGTTTCTCCATATTGAAGGGCACGGGAATGCTAGAATTAAAACATCGTGTTGGTATTGGATTCTTAGCATCAATCGTTAGCAATTCTGTATGTATTTTTCAGCTGTCCATGAATGAAGCAGCAAAAGGGTTGAAGACAAGCAAAGCCACTGAGTTCATCAAGAACCTAGGAGCTTCAGGAGTTGAGCATATTGCTCTGTACACCGATGATATTGTTGCTACAGTGAGTTCACTTTTCTATTTGGTGACCTAACATGTAATTTATAACAACACGCCTATTTTTAACCGAATTCTAAAAATGAGGAGGTTGTTTATGCTCGTCTGAATTTTTTTAAATGTATTTTCACCGATTTCTCCGTCAAATGTAGACCGATTTTGAATATATATTTTTTTTTAAAGGGTATGCTTTCGAGGTGGTCCCATTGTCACCAAGCCAGAATTAGATGACGTTATCCCATGGAAATCGAGGGAAATCCTCAAATTTTATAGGCACAAGTGGCACAACTATAGCGATTTGTGTATTTTTATAGTAACTCATGCATTTGCACTCGCAAAGCACCATTTAGTGAATTGGAACTGATGATGAAGACCACAGATGCCCACCGGGACTACTTAATAACAAGTATTTCACTGGTTGCGATTCGATTAGGCACTTTATGCTCGTCACAATGCATATTATTATGGTGAAGTCACCATCAGCAGTTCTCCTGGTTCTTACCAGGAGAATTCCTCAACAATTAACGCGGGCCTGCATCGCGAAAAGCAATATTTTGTTAAAAGGTGATGAGCAGTTGACTTTAGGCTAGGTATTGTAACTTAGATAAATTACAAACATAGCCACTAAAAAGTAATAAATTAAAATCTTTATAAAAAAAACAGACGTCCAAAAACAAAAGTGTGAAAAATAACTTTAATTTCGGCTTTAAAAAGTTTTAAAATTATAACTTTTTAGTGGGGTAAATTTGTAATATAACCTGCGTTATTTTCTCTATGTTACACACACCGTAAACAAGCAATGACGTTGACTACGTTAAGCCTATAATATTCAAGGCGCCAAACAATATTTATTTTGACCCCACAGATGAGAAATCTAAAATCCCGTGGCGCTGACATACTGGGTATGCCGCCGACGTACTACGACTTGATCAGGGAAAAACTGAAGCACAGCTCAGTCAAAGTCGCCGAGAGCATCGAAATGTTGCAGGAGGGTAACATTCTGATTGACTTCGACGAACGAGGCTACATGCTGCAGGGGTTCACTAAGCACCTGCAGGTGCGACCGACAGTGTTCATTGAAATTATTCAGAGAAGGAATCATAGGGTAAGTAAATTTTGTCACAGCAAAAGGTACAGTCAAATAAAATTAAACCTTATCGTTACGCAATCAATTATAACCGACAACAGCATCCACTGTCAACCATGGCTTATAAAATAATAAAAAAAGTATAAAGTACAGTAAAATTATGATTTAGATTAATTACAATCGAGAAAAATTTAATTCTAACTGTAAAGTAGACTCGCCTGATCTAGGTTTATGAAAACCTGTGTTTCAGGCCATCAATTTACCTCAAACATTTAAAAAGAAGACAACAATAGTTTTATTACTAAGCTAAATCCATGTTTCAAGCATGTTCCGTTTGGTGCCAGACGTAAAGAATATCACCATCCCATTTCTTCCCGTGGGTGTTGTAAAAGGCGACTAAGGGACTTACTAGAGAATGGGCAGCAGCATTCTCTATGCATTTTTAAAACCATACTGCGATCACCAACCCGCCAGCAGTGGACGTCTTTCGGCTGAAATGATGAATGATAACTAAGCTAAATTAAAAAGAAGACATAATATTTTCAGTGACTTAAAGAGTAACTGTTTTGGTATATTTTTTATTCGTTATGCAATCAATTATATCCGACAACAGCATCCACTGTCAACCATGGCTTGAAAAGTTTATAAAGAATCTTTTGCACCAAAAGCTGTCAGACTTCCAATTTCAGTAGTAGATAATCTTCGATCAACAATGTTAAAATCAGAAAATCAAAATCAAAAATATTTTTATTTCACATAAGCCTACATGGGCACTATGAAACGTCAGAAGCTAGGTGCACGGTTCCAATTGTTCGTTTCCTATGGAGAAGAGCCGGCAAGAAACTCCACGGTCACTCTTTAAAAAAAATAAAATTGGCTTTTACAATGTTTTCCAAATTACAGTGTTAATAGGTATGAGAGGACAGCGTAGGCCCATCAAAAGTACCAGGAACTTAACAAAATAGAAGATGGTTTAAAGATCTACAGTCTAATAAGCCTACAACGTCCTCACATTGACAAAAAAATGATCGAAGTTTCTAATAAATAATATTGTTACATTTTCAGGGTTTCGGTGCTATGAACTATAAATGGGTGTTTGAAGCGATTGAACTGATGGAGAGCAAGGCAATCAAGAACGACCACACCGAAGAAGCGAAAAAGAATGATGCGGCTTGATATTTAAAGTTTTGTTTCGATTTTTGTAGAAATACAATAATTATCATTGTAGATGTATACAACATGTCCAGAATTAACGCACATCCTCTTAAGGAGTCATTGTACTTATAATTATGAACAACTTTTACTATGGGACCAAACCAGAAATCCTGAAAAAAAAAATCTGCTGTTTCCTACATTTAGACGAGTTATTCGAACTTAAATATAGGGAACAGCTGATTTTTTTTCGCGATTTCAGGTTTTGTCCCATAGTAAAAGTTGTTCATAATGATGAGTACAGTGACTCCTTAAGAGGTTCTGCGTTAATTCCGGGACATGTTGTATATATGCGCAGTAAGGAGAAGCCTAACAAAAAACGAAAAAGGAAAATTTTTAATGAATTTGCTTGTAACGTTTTTAAGCTTTAAAATAAAACTGTACTATTTTTATTTTTTTTCTCTACTTTGATTATGTAAATGTCTAGGTCGCGCTGCAAAAGAACTAAAACAAACCGGCCAACTTAGTTATGCAGGTGTGCGTAACAGCTACGTCTTAAGGCTTCTACAGACCGGCTGCGGCCGCGGCGGGGCGGTCGCGCCGGTTGGTCGCGCCGGTAGAAGCCTTTACACTCACGCCACGTCATTGTGCTGTCATTTCTAGTGTGCGTGCATATTTCGGCCAACGCCGCTAAGTTGGACGCAATTTTTTTTTGACGAGTTCACAGCTTGGACTGTCTAATCTAGACATATTTATATCTTTGGTTAACTAGATAAATAAATTTATTCGTTAAGAAGAGACAAGAGTTTTATTTAATTCAACTGCCAGGGCCTAGAGCAGTCGCGAGACCGACTTAATTGTTTTTTTTATTTTTTTCGAGATCGACATAGTACATGAATTTTCTTTGCACTGAAAGAGAAGGGCCGTTGTTTTGACCCAACTTAGGGGCCTCCCCCAAATGAGGGGGGGGTTGCCATAATCGCCACGTTTGGCAGACGGGTTGGCGATCGCAGTATGGTGTTAAAATGCAGGGAGAACGCTGCTGCCCATTCTCTAGTAAGTCCCTTAGTCACCTTTTACGACACCCACGGGAAGAAATAGGATATTTAGTGGTACAGGGAGGGAAATTAAGCATCTGTCTAATATCAAACTTTTCAGACTTATTGAACCTAATATGCGCACCCGTACATGGCGCACGTAGCAACAAACAAACCCTTTCGAATCTAAGCTACATTTTTTATATTTTTAAATGAACTTTAAAATTAAATGTCATGGAACATTCCAGAATCTTAAAATAAAACAGATTGCACAACATTTTGTAATATAGTGGCTGAATGTAAAATGGCCGACGGACCCGTACCGGACTCCGACTGCTACTAACGTGGGGTAGAGACAGCTGCCGTAGAAAATATATTCTACAGATATATTAAGTCGCTGTTCGCGCTATAAGTTTTGTCGAGTAACTGTATGTAGGAAATATTGTAAATTATTACTGTTAAGAATGCTGGCCAAAACACGGTAACAATTTAATAACTGACAGATTTTTTTATTAAAAAAAATTACAATCTGGGGGCCTAAAACGGACGCTTTGGCAGAATCATAATATGAACTGCGTACAATTCATATCCCGCAATTCATTTGTTTGACAGTTGTTTATGGAGTTTCGTAAAATGGTCCACAAATTCTATTCTATTTTTGTTGAATGGCAAGCAAAGCCGGTGTCGACTATTCTGCCAATGTCTAAAGTGAGTTGAGAAATCGAGTGTGTATTGTAAAAAAAATATTAAATTAAAACAACAATTAGGTGTTAATAAAACTAATAAAACTCTTCGATTGATACAGTTGAATACAATGTAGGTCCACAAATTAAGAATTAATATAGTGGAAGTCTAATGTCAAATAGCAGCTGTCAAACAGATGAATTGCGGGTTATATGAATTGCACGCATGATTCTGCCAAAGCGTCCATTTTAGGGTCCCTGGTCGTGCCCTTAGATTTTATACCGAATATGCATTGTTCCAGGTTGCTAGACTAACAGCCAAGGTATCACTCAACATTAGTATTGAATAAAATCAATTTGTCATGTAAAAAGTGTGTGTGTCAGCTCCGACGCACGACTGGAGTGTACTCCTTGAAAGGTGCGTTAGGCACGTTGCTTGTATTAATTTCACTCTTCATAAAAATTCCATACCGGGGCCTTTTATGAAAATCGAATCCTAAGAGTAAACTCCAAAAAACGTGCACTTTTTTGGGTTCAACTTTTCAACTGCAAGTTTTACCTAAACTTCGTGCATGTAGAGATACTTTCGTCTAAGTTTATTTATTGAAACGCACCTATTCAAGTTTTCCACAACAAAAAATAACTTTGTGCATTTAAAAGTTATCTAATAGATTTTTTACATTTTCAACCAATTTCCACGTCATTCGAGAAATACCTGAATTAATAGTGCGAATTTCACCAATCAAACTGAACGCGATCATCACATTTAAACCAAGTTCAATAGCTGTCAGTGTCAATAATCCAAAGAAAATAATGACACTGACAGCTCTTAAACGTAGTTTAAGTCTGATCACTGGTGAAATTCGCCTTAATCACCTACTTGCACCAAAACAATACATTTTACAAAGAAAACCCTAGTTTTTCCTGTCAATTTAACCTAGTAGGACAACGCTAAGCTCCTCCGCCTCAGTAGGTAACTAGGCTACTCGAAGTGATGACGCTTCACCCCGCCTCTGTGCTTAACTTGCTTCGAAATCCAGTTTTCTATATCCAATCACATTTGCATTTTGTTTATCGCGTGATTTGCGCAGTGGGCTTAACTTGTAGACAAAATAGTATCTATCTAGTATCTAAGTAATAAAGGTATAAAATGTTTTGTTGAGAGGTATGAAGTAAGTAATTAATAAGAGAATAGTAAACAAGGTTAGTTGTTTGTAAACAAATAACGTCATAAGTAATTTGTTTGTTACGCAGTAGCCTATAATAATGCACACTCCGTCACTCCTACCGAATGGCAGTCATTTTTATTATATGCCGTACTGGGCACCAAGTCTGCTATTTTTATAAATTCAGTCATTCCAACACGATCCCATATTGTCATTTTTCTAAAAGTTCGAAATCTGCTAAATTCATAATGGTCGATCATTGATCGGTCAATGTTCTCGTAATATAATTGTGTTACATACAATGGCATTGTCGTATTGCCATTATTAGAAATGTCAATCATTTGTCATTATGTACGAGATTACTAATAAATGCAATTTCTTTCAATGTAGTGTCAGTGGCCGACCATTGGAAAGTCATAATGACGCCAATATAATAGTAGATTACCAAACTTGTCAAAATCAACAATTATGAAATCAATGATCGACCATTCTGACACTATTGTAATAGCAGACTTGAGGCCCTGATAGAAAGGACTTACGGACTAACCACAATTCTTTCGTCTATAGAAAACAACGATTTTGTATGGAGATGCGTACGCATCCGTTCGACGCGGAAAGCTGAACGGAGACGTACGCATCTCCATACTAAATCGTTGTTTTCTATGGACAAAAGCTGAACAGAGCTGAATAAGTGTGGTTAGTTCAATGATATATATTCATTCATTCATTCATTTCAGCCGAAATACGTACACTGCTGGACATAGGCCTCCCCCAAGCACCTCCACTTCGCCCGGTTCTGTGCTTCCCGCATCCAGCGGATACCTGCAGCCTTCACAGGGTCATCGGTCCACCTTGTGGGAGGCCTTCCAACACTACGTCTTCCGGTTATGATATATATGGTAATATTATATTAAACAATTATGTTGTGAGCGCGCAATCGTAAGACTCGAAAACGTCCTAATTGGGACGTATGTGTTAGTCTGTGATGCCAACATTCGGTGATTGGTGACCAGAATAATGTTTACATTCACGCGTTTTTTTCTCGTTGTTTTTATCAAGCTATCTCTTTTCTATCATTTTTACTTGTAGTGAAATGTAAAATGAATGAAAAGTGGGTATGTGTGCTGCCGCTGCTGCGCGGAACACTTTTTTCGGTTGTTTTGTGAGTGTATAACATATCTGTTTAATATAATATCATTGGGTTAGTCCCTTAAGGACTTTTAGGGAGTGTTACTTTTACTCTTGAAAATAATTATCAACTTTACTATGGGATCAACTCTGAAATACACGTAACATCACGCCGTTTTCCCCTAAGGGTTACAACACTGTACAACACGGTAACATAACTGGTAAAGGTGAAAGGTTAAGTCCCATGTAACGGGTAAAGGGGACGAGCCTATTGCCATGAACCGGGCACAAATCTAGACTAAGGGCTGCTATTGAGAAATTACCGATGTAAAAACTCAATATCACTTAACCCGATCTGGGAATCGAACTCAGGACCTCATGCTGGGCCTCATACTGGGTTTATTTGGCGCAGCCGTGAGGCACACAATACTATTTTAAGTATTTTGTTTTTGTGAGAATATTGTGTATTTGTGTTTTGTCTACCTGGGTCAAATAAATTTATTTTCTTTCTTTCTATGCTCAGCAGTGGCCCTTGCGACCACTAGGCTAACAAGGCCGTCTTCTTCTATTCATTCTGTTTTCCTTTTTCCGATTTGGTCCCAGAGTAAATATTGTTATTTTTCATCAGTGTTCCTTAAAGAATGTACCGTGTTTTACCTGCCCTGGATAAACTCAGAGTACGACTAAACGCCGACAGACACTACGTCGACAGACTGAACACCGACAAGACTTTACTTCGACGGGAGTCTTCGCCGACAGGACACTTCGCCGACAGGACTCCTTGCCGACAGGGCTCATCAGCGACATAATTCATAAAAAATAAAGATGTGGGTTAGGTTAGGTTAGAACAGAAGGCGAGCGTGCGATACGAGCGTGCCGCGGTAGCGGCCGCCGAGTGCCAGATCCCTTCTATTGTTGGTAAATACAGTTACCAAAACGAAAATTCGATGCAAGTTTAAATTAAAACAAAACTAACAACTGATTGTTAAGCTGAGTGTAGGACTGATTATCGGAGATAAGTTGCGTCGCTGATGTGCCCTGTCGGCGAAGAGTCCTGTCGGCTAAGTGTCCTATCGGCAAAGAGTCCCGTCGAAGTAAAGTCTTGTCGGTGATCAATCTGTCGGCGTTTAGTTGTACACTCGGATAAACTGGAGGTGACCTATAGATCAATAGTTGTGTGACGTTAGGTAATATTTCAAAATCATATCACAATTTTGAAAATACATAGTTATATTAATTGCTATTAATATTTATATATTGCATTGAAATTCAGATAAGTATTTGTATGCATCCGCCTGCCAAGCGTGGCGATTATAACCCCCAATGGGGGAGGCCTATGTCCAGCAGTGGACGTCTTTCGGCTGAAATGATGATGATTTGTATCCACACAATCTGATAACTAGGATACCTAATGCAAACAAAATATTTATCTATTGGAAATCTGGAAAAATGGTGTCCCTTTTTCTAGTAACGAGTGGGTAACTTTTGATCATCTAATTTTTTCTACAATAACATTTTGGTAGCACTGTGCGACGGAGGCTCGCCCGCGTCAAGTTGGAGACCATGCGACAACGTAATCCGGTAACGTAAGGTTAGCTTTTGTTCACACTGAGGAAATTATCCAAACCTTCAACAAACCGGGGAACGCAAGGTTAGCGAGGCTTATTGGAGGACTCCAACCCATTTTCCTCTCCACATAAATATCTATCCGCTAGTTGCATGTAAGTCCATTAATTCCCCAATAAAAGTAATGCTGTCACTTTCTGATACGTTCCGTTAGATAGAGACAGCATTAATTTTAGTCGGGAATTAACTTTAATGGACTTACGTGCAACTAGCGGTTTGTGACTCAAAGTAGATCTACTTTAGTGTTAATTGTGTTTGTGAAAAGTCCAACAATAATTTTCCGCCTTTATAGGGTGTTAAAGTAATTGCGTGCCATAGCTTAGGGGTAGGTTCAGTATAGATAACGGCACGTATGAAAAAGAAAAAAAAATAAGTATAAGCATTCAATTTAACTAAACATAAAAAAAAATGTCTCTTCGTACTATAACGGGCTTAGGACTGTCAAATAAAATGTGTTTAATTCTAAACGATTGCTATTTTAAGTTAGTAGGTACTAAATTAGGATGATCTTCCTATTTTTTTTTTGTTATCATTTTTTTTTCCTGGGCTGCTTTGTCGATACAGAACCTACCTAGGGGTAGGTTCCCACCTATGGCACGCAGTCTCTTTAACACCCTGTATAGGTTAACAAAAAAACAGGCAGTCATGGAGACTACCGACAAAAGTAAAGGAAGTTTTCACTTCAATAAAATAAAATAATGATTATCTAAAACACAATTTAAGCAATGCACGGTATACAACTTTTCAAGTGGTCAATTTAACTTCACAAACTGCTACATGACGGCGCGGGCATGTCGGCGACGAAAACCCCTTAAGTTTTCCCCTACCAAAAATCGCTCAATTAACAAACAAATCTGCCTCCTACCTACCACGAATGGACGAGTACAGTACACATACCTACCTCCATTTTGAAAAGTTACGCAGCCCCTAAAACTTTCTTAAGGTTTCTTCGAATATCTTTAACTATAAAAATCAATGCCACTTTTCGTTGTAATTTTATAACTCAAGAACGGGCTCACCTATCAAAAAAAAAGGTTTAGGCTTTGTTCGGACTATTTAGTAGGTGTAGGTGTATTTAGTGGTTTATGTGATTTTTTTTTTTTGTGTAGGTAGGTAGGTAGAGTAAGTAGGTAGGGTAGGTAGGTACGTAGGGTAGGTAGGTAGGTAGGGTAGGTAGGTAAGGTAGGTAGGGTAGGCAGGTAGGGTAGGTATTCTTTTACCCATAGAAAGCCACGTTATTTGTGAGTGTCATAGAGTAAAAATGTTTACCGCCCAACGGAGTGGGCACGGGTCAGCTAGTATTATTATAATTACCACAACCATTAGGTATATTGAGCAGTGGTGGCTGGTGGCCCAGTGGCAACGGCCGTGACTTATGAGTTGTAGGTCGTAGGTTCGAACACAGGCGGGCGCTTTACTTTGTGTAAATAATTCCATCACCACTGCTTTCAAAACGGTTAAGGAAAACATCGTGAGGAAACCGGCATGTCCTAGAACAAAAACTTCGAAGACATCTTGACATCTACCAACCCGCACTGGGCCCGCGTGGTGGATGACGGCGGCCCTCCCTCTCACATATAGGAGGTCTGTGGGAACGTTAACACTTTAAAATAACCATATTCAACATCAGTTATAATAGTTACCACTTGTGAACACGGCCCTACTTTTGTCTTGTTTTCTTGTAAAACTACATTATGGAGTCGATATTTTCTCGCTTCAATAAAAGCACCGGTTGGTTCTGTTACGTTTTAGTCTGACTAAATACAGTGCTTGATACAACTACTCTCACATTTAAATAAGTGTCGACAGTTATTTACATATTTTCTTTGTTTTATTGTTGGAATTACAATGGTAAGTAGAAAATTGTGTCTAGTTTACATTTATTTATTTAATACTTTAAGCACACAAATGTACAGAGGCGGACTTAATGCCATTGGCATTTTCTACCAGTCAACCTTTGGGTGATGCAGAGACAAACAGTAGTAGGTGCAATCAGGAAATTTATATACAGTGTGAGTCTTCATAATGTGCACATATCGAAAAGAGTGAAACTAAGCTTAATTTTATCGACGGAAAAAATATAAAAAAAAATATTAAACAATTTTTTTTTTTACAAAAAAGGGTCTCTACCTGCTAAAGTAAAGTACGTAGTCGAGTGCAAGGCCTTTCTTTAACAGTTGATAGGAAACGTTGTGATTGAGTTATAAACATGGTATTTTTACTTTTGGAAAGCTGATACGATGGAAAATAATTTAAAGTAATAAAAAAGGGTAGGTAATCAGGACTTTTACTGAGAAATTTTACAATTATTATAAAAATTTATGAAAAAATATCAGATGTTTGTTATAAAATCACCCTAATACTCAATTGAGGGCGAGTTTTTCGTTAGTTTTTATTTTACGAAGACGCCCTATTATTTCCAGTCATTACTGAGTTTGTTTCATCGTGACAGATTGTTTAGTTTAAAAGTTATACCGATTTGTTTACACAGGGGTCACAGCAGCGAACAAAATTTAAAAAATGCTATAAAAATTAAATTAAATTTTTAGATTTTTTTAAACTATTTTTTCCGTCGATAAAATTAAGCTAAGTTTCCCTCATTTCGATATGTGCACATTATGAAGACTCACACTGTATGTATATTATATTTATTTAAACATAAATAGATACATAAACCTATTAACACTATATTAAGTTTATTATAATATTATATATACCTAAATAAATATAAATATAAGCACAAATACACATAAATACACGTATAAACTAAAACAAATATGACAAACAATGTGATGATACTGCCAGCTTCTTGCGAATGTTCTCGCGAACATTTATAATCGGTTGCTTGCCATCCTGATTTTCTAACGAAGCGCATTCCACAGAGAGATGGACTGAACGAAGATGGAAGAGTAGAGTGAATGAATGAAGTCTTACATAACTTTAGAATAAAACTTTTATCGAATTTGGACAATAAACTTACGAATAACTTTAATTGATCAATCAATTTAGCCTGTCGTGCACAACAGAGCATACGATTTTTGTCGTAGGACGAAAGAAAGAAGAAAATTTTACGAATTTAGAAGCCCTTTCATATATTAATTAGAGAATTATAGTGACCATATCATTCAAATTATCATATAAATTATAACATTCACCAAATCATTTCAGCCGAAAGACGTCCACTGCTGGACAATAGGCCTCCCCTAAAGGGGGGTTTTGCCACAATCGCACGCTTGGCAGGCGGGTTGGCGGGTTGCTTATGCACAGCACACTTATTATAATAAACATATTTATTTTTCAGACTTCTTACATAGACAAGGGTAGAAAACCTGAAGCTGGGCGGTTCCTAGCTTTCGATCATCTCACATTTTGGGTGTCTAACGCGAAACAGGTGGGTTTTCTTCTTTAATTTTTTAGGGTTCCCGTAACCAAAGGGTAACAAGACAGTAATTCATTATCTCCTATGTAAATGTTTTATAATTTTATTAGATTAATTAAATCCGTCTTCCCTGCACTTACAGACTATTATATTGACGACATAGTGATCGATGCAGTTCGGGGTTATTTCCAAAGTACTCCATTGTTTTGTTCTAAAAAGATAAGAATCTCATACATTAATTCCCGAGTTACTCCAAGGAATTATTATTATTTAAAAATACTTATTACTTTGTTCCCATTCTGCTCCATAGGTATCTGCAATTATTCTCAAAGTACACCATTATCAATTCTCAAACTGCTCCATCTACATAAATTACCTATAAAATACATAATTATTCAGTCACAAAAATCTTAAAAGAAAGATTAAAGTTTAGCATTTTGTTATAACGTCTTATACCTATTAGCTTTTTGATTAAAATGGAGTGGAGTACTTTGAGAACATTTTAAAATTATCATGGAGTAGAATGAAACCTAATTAAAAATATTATATTTTTCATAGAGCCGTTTGGGAAATCTTTTTGGAGTACTTTGGGAATAACCCGCAGTTCGATTCTCCAGTTATTTAATTTTTTTCTCGATTATATCACAGGCTGCCAGCTACTATGTAACAAGATTCGGCTTCGAACCTCTAGCATACAGCGGATTGGAGACTGGTTCGAGAAAAACAGCTTCTTACGCCGTCAGAATGAATAAGGTAAACGAGTATTATTATTAGATGAGCCGCTATCGGTATTTATTATTAGTTAGAAATACTGGTTATTGTTTATAGATAATGTCTTATGTGTTCTTTATGTTATTTGCGTTGGCTTTGATCGGTAAATTAAGCGTAGGCCATATAAAGTTATAGGTGGAGTAAAGGGTACTTACCTATATAGGCGCCGGCGGGAGCGGGGTGCAAGAGAGCGCACTTCCCGGGCTTTCAAATAAAATATAGGTGTAAAAACATTCAGAACTATAAAAATATGCGAAAACGCCTAATACAATAATAGAGAACTTAACCTATTCGAGGTGAGATCCTAAAATGTTCCTCTCAATTCTAAAGAACTCCTATTTCCAAAAATCTAATTGACCCTAGGGGGGGTGCTCACATTATCGAGGCTACTTCGCTTGCTCTTGCATCCTACCGTATCTTAATTCATAAGCTTTCATGCATAAGTCGACAAAGTTACTCCAGGGCATGAATGGACCTGCCAGGGTTGCGAGTTTGTCCGAAAGGGATATCATGGCCTTGGCACACAGGCAAATGAAGGAATACGGGTGGGTTTTAGTCAGTAAAAAGCTGACACGCCCTCCCGCTCTGCCCAGAGCGGGAGAAGATATTTGATAATTTCCCACCCAAAAAAAAAGGGCATGAATGGACAAACGAGAACCTAACATATCCGAGGTGAACTGCAAAATTGAACAAGCTTCGTGGAGCTGAAGATGCCAACCCTTGAAAATAAACTTGCCGGCGCCCATCCTTACCTAATTGTCGAACTTCAGAACTGGGTGGAACTTCTGCACGTGTGGTTATCACAAGATTAATTTTAAAAAAAAATCCTTTGACTTCCTAAGTTAATTGCACTTCGTAGTGATTTTTTTTTGGGACCACTCAACCTCGCATGAAAAGAACCTAAAACACAAGTGAAAGTAAAAAAAAGACTCTTAACCCCTTCCGTTTTTTAAAGTCGGAAAAACCGTAATTTATCTTTTCTTCCATTCACAGATCATATTCGTATTCCAAGCTCAATATGACCCTGAAGAAACCGACTTCGCAAACGAAGTCGCATACCACGGCGACTTCGTGAAGGACGTCGCCTTCCAAGTGGAGAACCTGGACTTCATTCTGGAGTACGCAAAGAAACAGGGTGCTGTGGTCATCAAGGACTTGTGGCAGGAGGAAGACGAATATGGTGTTGTTAGGCTGGCTACTATTAAAACGGTAAGCAATTTATTCTTGCTTCCTACATAATAATTGAACTGTACAAATCATCAGGGGGCCTAAAATGAACGCTTTGGCAGAATCTTAATATGATCTGCGTACAATTCATATCCCGCAATACTTCTGTTTGGCAGTTTTGTATGGAGTTTCGTAAAATTGTCTACAAATTATGAATTGCTGTAATGAAGTCTAATGTCAAATAGCAGCTGTCAAACAGATGAATTGCGGGATGTAAGAATTGTACGCAGATCATAATTATTATGATTCTGCCAAAGCGTCAATTTTAGGCCCCCAGGAGTCTTTCAAACCTGAAAAAAAAATCCGGCCAGGTGCATGTCGGACCGCGTATGCGCGATGGATGGGTTCTGTAGTTAGGATGAATTTATCCCAAAAACAAACTTATCATTCTAGTTATAAAGCATGTTCGCCCGTACATCGATCTAAGTGACGGTCAATTCTCCAACTGAAAATTAATGTAAGTTGGTCGACTATTAACTCGTTAACTTGTAAAGCCTACTTAGCTGTGATAGTTTTCAGACGAGGAAAACAATTATCCCACTTTACATGTAGGAGCAGTACCATAAAAAAGATGTATTTAACACGCTTTTATTAGCTTCATACGTATAAAGCCGTTCCGTTTCATACATACTAACATACGTATGTTAGTATGTATGAAACGGAAACTTGGAACTTGATTTTCGACCACTTCAAAACGTTGGATTAATTACAAAAATTACACACATATCAAGGACCGGACACAATACAATAATTTTATGTTTGTCCCATTAACCTTACCAGGATCTTCAGTACAATCATTTTTTTTTGTTTTGTGTCCGACCCCATCCACGAATCAAATTCTGAAACAAGACACGTGTGTCCAAGAATTGAGGATGATTTAAGTAATTTGTTTTTTATTTCCTCCTGATACATATTTATAAATATTGTTTCAGTGTATGTCTTTACGTAATGACAAAATAAGTACTTACATTGATTTACTATGTAAATTATGGTGATTACTTCGAACTGAAATTAAATAATGATGTATGTAGCGGGTAACAGAGGCCGACACAGAAAAACAAAATTTATGAGTTTGACAAATAAAAGAAAGAAACCCAGTGATACTGATGGAATAATACGACCTTTTTAACACGCTCTTATTAGCTTCAAACGTATGTTAGTACGTATTTAATTTAATACTTAGTACTTACTACCTCAATGGTCTTAATTGCACTGCTGAGCGTGGGATCCGTGGTTCTATTCCAAAGTAAGGCAGTATTATCAGGTTTTCCAATCAAGAATGTATCAGTTGCAGACAAGAGGCTGGATTTGTGCCCACTCCCGCTAGTAAAATCTAGATAATCTACCGACTGACTTTAGGGATTTTTAATGCAATTTAGTTCTGTCCACAGTACGGAGACAACACTCACACATTAGTGGACAGATCAAAATACCGGGGACCCTTCCTGCCTGGATATCAGCTGTTGGATAATGACCCTATCAACAAATTCCTGTAAGTAACCATAGGTATAATATGTGATCAATATTAAGAGTCGATCTTTGACAGTCTAAAGTCCTTCATTCTTTCAGCAAATGCTAAAATTGTTTAATATAGTACGCGTCAAAGTTTATGGCGGCGCTGGAGTGAGCTACTAGCTGCGCAGTACCCCACCCCGCACCCCCTCTGACACATGAATTCATTACTACACAGCGACTCGCCGCATGTTCCAAGCCTCTATAAAGTTTAAATCGAGCTGTACCTAAGTATTTTGTCTTCAACAGGCCAAAAGTGGAGATTAACTTCATAGACCACGTGGTGGGCAACCAACCTGACGGAGGCATGGAGGAAGCTGCCTCGTGGTATGAAAGATGTCTACAGTTCCACAGGTGAGAACCCAAAACCCAAGTAACTAGTGTTTTTTGTACAGGGTTATTTTTAAAACGTCAATAACCTCTTAAGGGGTCATTGTACTCATCATTATGAAAAACTTTTACTATGGGACCAAACCAGAAATCGCGAAAAAAAAATCAGCTGTTCCCTACATTTTAACGAATTATTCGATCATAAATGTAGGGAACAGCTGGTTTTTTTTTCGCGATTTCAGTTTTGGTCCCATAGTAAAAGTTATTTATAAAGAGGTTATTGACGTTTTAAAAATAACCCTGTATAGTAAAACATTTACCTATAATCTCGCTTGATTTGAACTTAACTGCTGTGAAAAGATCAGTACGAAAAAGTACGTAAGTAGGTATACCAAAAAAAACTTAGGATAATGATGGTGATTCTGATGTGTACATCTAAAATTAAACGGATAGCCCATTAAGGCTCGTACAGACTCGTGCAATATCGCGGGCGCGACTGGCACAGCGACAAAGAAGTTGTGCTACTAGTGTTGCGTCGCGCCCGCGATATCGCACTAGCCTTTACGAGCCTTTATAATACAAGAAAGTGACTATAATTCTTGCGCAAATCACCAAGTCCGGCAAAACTTTTACATGATAATGACACCCCTATTTTTCCCTAGGTTCTGGTCAGTAGATGACAAGCAAGTCTGCACGGAATACTCAGCCCTCCGCTCCATAGTGATGGCCAACTACGAGGAGACCGTAAAGATGCCCATCAATGAGCCTGCAGCCGGCAAGAGAAAGAGCCAGATCCAAGAGTACGTGGAGTACCACGGAGGAGCCGGCGTGCAGCACATCGCTATTAATACTGAGGACATTATTACGGCTGTAAGTATGATCTTTTGATCGACAGCTGGAGACGTCATCTCGGAAATATTGGTCTTCACGAATAACAAGTTCTTTTTTTTCTATTGGCGCGCTTTGACCAGCATTTTTGTGTTTTAAGATGATTTTGCTAGACCTGTAAGTGACCAAGATGAGTGCAGCATCATTGGCGTTATTAGTCATCATCATCATATCAGCTGAAAGACGTCCACTGCTGGACTTAGGCCTGCCCCAAAAAGGGGGGATTTGCCATAACCGCCACGTTCGCGATCGCAGTATGGTTTTAAAAATGCATAGAAAACGCTGCTGCCCATTCTCTAATAAGTCCCTTAGTCGCCTTTTACGACACCCATGGGAAGAAATGGGAATCGTTATTAGTAGATTGCACCAAATATCAAGACTGTGTTTCACTCCTAAGATAATAGGATGGATGGCTTAGTATCCCGAGCCTTTGTGGCTCATTGGCCATCCTACAATTCTGTCAGCTGCGAAAGAACAAAAAGCCGGTATCGAGTCAAGCCATTGTGTGCTGAAGGTGCTGCTCAGAAAAATGCCATGCACAATACTGGATGCATGGGGTGGTTTAGACTATATGGACCAGCGATTTGTTTGTTAAATTATTTCATCTCCACAGATCGAGAAACTCCGCGCCCGCGGCGTAGAATTCCTCTCCATCCCTTCAAAGTACTACAAACTCATTCGCGAGCGCCTCCAACTTAGTAAGGTCAAGGTAGCCGAAAGCATAGACACGTTGGAGCGACTCAACATTCTCATAGACTATGATGATGACGGGTATCTGCTCCAGATCTTCACCAAGAACACTCAAGATAGACCTACGTTGTTCCTGGAGGTTATACAAAGGAGGAATCATAATGTGAGTTTCAGCACGCATTTTTTATATCGATCAGATAATACAAAAAACTTTTTACAAAAAAAAAACAACCGTCTTCCAAAGTAAAAAGTTATTATTTTCACTTTTTAGTTGGGGTAATTCAAAATTCAAATACCACTATACTTGTTGAGCGATTGACCATCGCGACGTAACTAGTGAAGTAACCATACGACGCGGTATTGGATACTCACGATAAATCGATTCAAGTTAAATGTCAAAACGGGGCTATTATTTTTTGACAACTTTACCTGATATGTAAATTTTATAACAGCGACAGGAACAACATTATAACATCATCCACATACATAGACTAAGTTGAAAAAATACGTATTACTGAAGCTAACTTAAAAACTACCCAAGCAAAGTTAATACAATTTATATGGGACCACTGCGCAAGCTTCCTCTACCTATTAAAAAGAATTTCAAAAATTAGTCCATAACTGACGAAAATATTGCTTACTAATTTCCATGCTATTAAAAAGTAAGTACTTACTTATTCCATGTTCAAGCTTCAGCATTTCCCGTTACACACTTCCGTCCCTTTTCACGAAATCACTGCCACAGAAAGCCGGTTTTTTTGAAGTCGGTTAAAAATACCAAATAGAAGTGTAGGCAATAGGTAGAACTAAAGTCATACTCCTAGGGATTTCATAATGGACCAAACACTGGTGTTGCCTGTGATCGTGCTAACGAGAGAATTCTCTTCTTCCTTTTGCCAAATGTTATTTCAGATTTTTTAATATTTTATTTTTGCAGGGTTTTGGCGCCGGAAACTTCAAGACACTCTTTGAATCTATTGAATTGGAACAAGAAAAACGTGGCAACTTATAAACTATATTTATATCCTAATTTTATTTTTGTACTTAAGAGTGTTAACACCTTACAGCATTTCATACAAACTTTCAAGCCTTGTGTTATCTACTAACTTGTTAGACCTTTGTATCTTGCTTATGCGTATGAAGTTTCATTAAAATCGGCTCAGTCATTTCGAAAAACAAGGGCTTGAAAGTTTGTATGAAATGCTGTAAGGTGTAAACGCTCTTAAATGTTTTTTTGTATGTTACATTTTTTTTTGCTATCTCTTAAGACCAATATTGTACAAATCTTAAAACTTTTTTTATAAGTAAGCTGTTTTATGTAAATAAATAAATAAAACCCAAATAAAAAGAGTATCATTTTATTGAAATACCGTTGATTAACATGATACATGATACACACCGTCATTTACATCATTAGATCTTTTTACGAGTGCCAGCGTATTTACAAAAAACACATTGTATTTGTGAAAAAAAAATGCACAAAATCGAAAATGTCGCGTATTTGCTTCGCGAAATAAATATTAATTATTCACTTTGTTGACAGCACCAAAATATAAAAAAACCGGATATACCGGTTTGATACACGCAAAGAATGTACTATGAATAGTTTCAAACAATGATTTATGATGAGGTGATGATTTAAGGCTTGGATATACTTCGAATAGTGCGAAGTTTAAGCTTGTAAAAGTGTGCGCACTACCTAAGCGTACATTGTACCTCGAGCTTAGTCAGGGTCCAGCCAGCGTCAAAAAGATGACGGACTTTATGAGAGACGGAGAGGTCAAGAAAGCCAAACTTGTTCACACATGACCCAGCCGTAAATATAAATATCGAGTTTTATCGATATTTACGTTTACGGCTGGGCGATGCCCCATCCCTCAAGTCAATTTTGTTGTTTGAATTTTATGGTATATGTTGATGTATGATGGAAAAATAATTGTGAACACGGAAGACATTGTAGAAATATAATGATTATGTGATGTTGATAAGAATCGGAATGTAATGATGATGCACCAAGAATTATGAATTAAGGAAAAGATTTGCATGAGTGATAAAATGATCTGTTTAATGAAAAATAGTTTTAAAATAACAATAATAAAGGTCATTTTCGTATATCAATCCGTAATAATCGGTTAGAATCACAAAACCCGATGGACATAACAAACATCAATAAAATGTATGCAAAAATAAAACATAATTGCACAAATTACGGCGCAGTTCTCTCCTATACGAACCGAAGATTACCGAGGTTTGCCGAACATGAAAATACGTCATACTCGGGGGTTTCCGTCTTCCTACGACGATTTTGCGCTTGAGTTGAAAACGTAAGTCAACGGGCAAACTTAAAATTAGAAAAATGGGGGCCATTATATTCCTCTATAGCGAAGTTATTTAAATGTTCCAAATACATTCGTCTGCGACGTAGCGCAGATTCCTCCCTACTCTAGCTTCGGCAATCTTCGGTCGATAATCGGGAGGGGTCAAAATAATTCGTCTAAAATCAATTTATTTTTACGTCACAAACTTCCCTTCGTTTTGTCAATCATCTTTACACATTTCTCATTCATTCTCAGTACATTTACATCGAGAGAGAGAGAAATAAGAATTATATTATGTAAATTGTTTTTAAAATAGATATAAACTGATTTTGTTAACAAGCAAAATAAACTAAAATTATAATTTTGAGCTGGCATTGATAGTAAGCTGTAATTATAATTATTACGGCTACATTATAATTTATTATTCATAAATATTATTATTACATCGAACTATTTGCGATATTAACAAAATCAGTGGACATCAACGTCATTTTATATCATTTCACTTCAGATCTCTGAATAGAATATTTGGTATTACAGTTTTTCTGTTATTCAAATTGGACCTAGTCCCCCCAGTTTTAGTGAAACATTCGTTTTTTATCACTAACCAAATACGTTAAGCGTGCTACACACTTGTTCGGCTCGGTAGTATTTGTTGAACAACAAAGTCAGGAAACAATTAACAAATACATGGTCAAATTAAATTAGCTAGCGAAACTCCGCAGACGTGATGGGTGTCGATATCTAAACACGAAAAAATAAAAATGTTTATTTTATCGTGTTTAGTTATCGATACCCGACACTTTTGTGAAGTATTCACAAAAAAAACTGATATTTCAAGTGACTACAGTTGATGACCAAAAAATAGTCATCAAATTAATTAATTTTTTGTTTTATCATGTTTAGATATCGACACCCATCAAGTCTGCGGAGTTGCGCTAGCTAATTTAATTTGACCCTGTATATTCGGTTTTCATTCGGCTCGTGCCGTTCGGCATCTACCTTCGCTGAATATGTTGCAGTTGATTTTTGATGTCTGTACAACACCATAATTCGCTACACAAATCTTATAACATTGGATAAGTGACAATACTCATAAGGAAATACTCGGAATTTAAACCTAATATAACCTAACTGTCTACAGTCTCAGATATTTAGAGCTTCGTGTGGGTAGTTTTGTATGGATTCCATTTTTGTCAGGCCCTTGTAGGGTGGGTAGAATAGAATATCAAATGGAAGTTATTGTTTTTATAACATTAGATGGATACAATGTATAGTGCCAGAGTTTAGATATAAATACTTCTTGTGAACATTTCTTTAGCCGCGTTGAGCGATTTTTGGTAGGCGTTCGCGTCACCGACATGCTCATGTGACGTGTTGCGGCAGACCGGCGACGCGCAGCGGCCTGTTTTAAGTTCCGACTTCTGTCAGCAGTCCTCATGACTGCCTATTTTTTTTTTATTTTTAAGATTCCTATTTTCAAAACTTTTCTTCTTACCAAAGTTGTAATTAATTTAAACCTGGAACATTTTTATCTCACTTTTTAGGGTTCCGTACCAAAATGGTAAAAAGGAAGCCTTACGGTGAGATTAAGTCTGTCTGTCTGTCCCACCTGGATATCTCAAAAACTACTTATCAACTTGAAATTTTGAATAGTTTTAGATGACGGTTGCCCAACTATTTTGCAAAGAAGAATTAAATGAAAAAAAAAAAAAAATTTTTGCAAGAGGGACTGAAGACTAAAAAAAATTGAAATGGGGCTACTAGGTCATGTGGGGTATCATATTATGAAAGAACGCTGTTTGCACATTCTCAAACATTTTTTTTTAGGCAGCATAGTTTCCGACTTTTGACCCCTTATCTCCGAAGTTTGCATAGATAAAAATCTGAAATTATTCTATGTGATAGAAGGTTATGGAACGATTACAGGAAAAATAAAACGATGTCTCTAAATAGCACAGTTTTTCAGAAATCATATATACGTACGGAACCCTCGGTGCGCGAGTCCGACTCGCCCTTGACCGGTTTTTTTTACGAGTCTACCCTTGGTATTTTGTATTTACCAGACGGCAAGTAATAGGAAGCAAACATAAGAGGGAGCAGAGTGCATTTTAAGAATCAGTAAATAAGTATGTAGAGACTAAAATATCATAAATTTACATAAAAATACATAACGTCACGCCTTGTTTCCCCGAAGGGTTGGGCAGAGGTGTACCTGTAATACACCCTTCGCTAGTTATGTTTAAGTCCCATGTAATAGGGGACGAGCCTATTGCCATCAACCGGCACAAATCCAGACTCCCGGCTGCTACTGAGAAACTCCTGATGAAAAAACCCGATATCACTTCGCCCGACCTGGGAATCGAACCCAGGACCTCATGCTCGACCAACAAGGCAGTCATAAAAATATAATGGTATAATAGTAAGGTAAAGAATAAGAACAAAAAAGTATTTACAAAAGTTATATTTATCTAATAAATGCAAATAAAACGAGTCAAATAGGAGTTTACTACACTCTGGCACGAGATTATAATGTAATTCGAGACTGAAATATACTCAATATGGGATAGCGTGATGGAAAATATATGTTTGGAGACACTCTTGGACTCCTAAATCGAGCCACCGTGCCATATGAGGTGTAAAGGCCTAAAACGTCAAAATATTGATGAGTCAAAGAAACAGTTTTGGATGTGAAACATCTATAGCCGCACGTAAAACGGTTTTTTTTTTTTTTAAATACTTTGCCCCACACTTGGAATTTCTCCTGTATTGTGGGTGCGTTTACAAACATTTAAATTCACATACACAAACAGCCAGACCCGGAACCACTACTTGTAGGTCATACAAATATTTGTTCCGTGCGGGAATCGAACCCGCGACACGCAGCGCAGCAGTCAATCGCTTAACTAACTGCGCCAACCGTGCCGTCAAAATTTGCTGGCGGGGCGACGCATGCCGCGTGGCGACGCGTAGCCACTATACAATCTATAAGTAGTAGTGTGTAAATAGTTTCGATGTTATACATCTGCCATTGTGCGTCCCGTGACGGCTGAATTTTTATGTAGTTTTGAAGCCGACATACTAGCCATCTAGCCATCATTTTGCTGTGGTAATTGTTTCGAATTTAAATTGACGACCGCAGCAGTGCAGGGTGGCTCGATTTAGGAGTCCCGGAGTGTAAAATGAATTCACTACAAAAACTTAATATTGGATGATCCTATGCTCATATAATTTTTTTTTCCATAAATATACTACATTTGTAACTACGTCATATCATATTATTGTATGCGAGTATGGAAGACAGAATTTAAATATTGAATACATTAAATACGTAGTATGTATGCATTTAAATCAATTTACGTAGATATTCATGTACTTGCAAATTTACAATTCGCAAAAAGTTACGCGTGTGATGCTAAAATTACAAACATTTTTACTGCCAAGTACCATCGCGAACGTTCCCGGTCAACCGGTTTTCGCCCTTATGGTCATAGTAATAAGGTCGAAAAGTGGTCGACCGGGAACTTTCGCGGTGGTACATAGAATGCATACAAATAAGCATGCCATATAATGTGTTATGTAAATCTATAACAACCCGTCAGTACAGTACAACCAGAATTCATCTATAGCTTCGTATAGCGACGACTCGCATGCGGGTTGTGGGCACACGAACGAATTATTTTTCGATCCCTAAGCTGGGTGCTTGGCATCAAAAGTGCCTCCTTCTTTTTTGAAGACTGTTAAAGAAATATTTCCCTTCTGTGCGCATTTTTTAACCTAGCTGCTGCGTAGGCACACACCTTGTCTTCAAAATGGCTACAAAATCATTTTATGAATAAAGAAAAGGTATTTCTTATTTGTTCACAAAAACTCGAAACTGTCTCATTAGAAAATAAGTTCTAACTTTGGTCAAAGTTTGAACCCTTTCAGCCAGTTTTTGTATTTCGAACCTGAATTCGACTGAGGTAAAGTTCTAAATACAAGATTGACCACATTCAAGTTATTTTTTATACTAAGAACTTTAAAATAATCGCAATAAGGTTCGAAATACAAAAATGGCTCGACGGTTTAAATCTGGGTCTAAATATAAATCTCGTTTTGTAAAAGGCCGAAAGAGACCAACCTCTCTATTGATTCCCTAACATTATCCAGTCCCTGAAGACAACATTTCAACAAATATCTACACTTTTACGCAGTTTTGCGTGGCTTTCCCCCCATTCATCCATACAAACGCACCCACACTGAACTCTGTATTCCCCTCTCTCTCTCTTACGCGTTATCCTCCTTGTCTGGTTCGACGTCAGCCGGCTCTACGATTTCAAAGTCCCGATCTGTTGACGAACGCTGGCTGTTCTCAGACTCGGATTCGGATTGCTTGTCGACTGGTGGCGTTGATGTGTCTTGTTCGACCCTGAAATAGAGGTTATGAGGTGAGCTCAGAGGCACAGTATAAATATGGACAGTATAGAAACTACGTGGTAAACGTTCGAATCAGTACACTCACACAGACGAGACCCCAAAGCGATCGTCGCGGTGCTGTCAGTCGCGGTTGCCGTGTCGAGAGGAGTGCTCGCCGCGCCTAACGCGCCATTAATGAATATACACGTAATTCAAAACGTATCCATTATTAAATACATTGTGAAGGAGACAAGAAATAAATTCCTATTTTATTTTTATTGCATTACTTATTTGACAATTAATTATTTAATGACTCCTCTTCTTCCTTCTCCTTTAGTAGCGGGGTCTTCTCCCCTTCTCCATCAGACAGCTTGTCTTTACATAAGAGTACTCACTTGGCCTCCACAGCGGTATTCTCGCTGGTCTCGACTCGTTCTAAGCACGGCTCCTCTTTTCGCTTCTCCTCTAGTAGCGGGGTCTTCTCCCCTTTTCCATCAGACAGCTTGTCTTTACATAAGAGTACTCACTTGGCCTCCACAGCGGTATTCTCGCTGGTCTCGACTCGTTCTACGCACGGCTCCTCTTTTTGCTTCTCCTCTAGTAGCGGGGTCTTCTCCCCTTCTCCATCAGACAGCTTGTCTTTACATAAGAGTACTCACTTGGCCTCCACAGCGGTATTCTCGCTGGTCTCGACTCGTTCTACGCACGGCTCCTCTTTTTGCTTCTCCTCTAGTAGCGGGGTCTTCTCCCCTTTTCCATCAGACAGCTTGTCTTTACATAAGAGTACTCACTTGGCCTCCACAGCGGTATTCTCGCTGGTCTCGACTCGTTCTACGCACGGCTCCTCTTTTTGCTTCTCCTCTAGTAGCGGGGTCTTCTCCCCTTTTCCATCAGACAGCTTGTCTTTACATAAGAGTACTCACTTGGCCTCCACAGCGGTATCCTCGCTGGTCTCGACTCGTTCTACGCACGGCTCCTCTTTTTGCTTCTCCGCTAGTAGCGGGGTCTTCTCCCCTTCACCATCAGACAGATTGTCTTTATATAAGAGTACTCACTTGGCCTCCACAGCGGTATCCTCGCTGGTCTCGACTCGTTCTACGCGCGGCTCCTCTTCTTGCTTCTCCTCTAGCAGCGGCGTCTTCTCCCCTTCATCATCAGACAGCTTGTCTTTCTTGCGTTTCTTCTTGTTCTTCGATGCTTTGTCGGCGTCGGAACCGGGGCGGTATTCGTACTGTAAAATGTGCAAGTTTGAGAGTTATGAACTGGGATATATTGGAACTACTGTATGGAAGAAAGGGACATGTTGCACCGACCCCAAATAAATTGGGATAAGGGCAGAAGAATGATGATAACTGTGTAAGAGAACAGTTTTGAGAAAAAAGTTTATCATCATAATGGCAATATATTATACCATTGTCTATAATAAATTTGTTTATGGAATAAAATGTTGCCATTATGATGACAAACTTTTTTCTCAAAACTGTTGTCTTTCACCCCAGTAGTTGCAATACATCCGTTTACCGGTACCTTATGGTCATTGTCATGTTATACAACATGGCCCGGAATTACCGCACAATCTCTTAAGAGGTCATTGTACTCATCATTATGAACAAATTTTACTATGGGCCCAAACCTGAAATCGCGAAAAACAAATCAGCTGTTCCCTACATTTATTTTCTCATAACTCGTCAAAATGTAGGGTGCAGCTGATTTATTTCGCGATTTCAGGTTTGGACCCATAGTCAATGTTGTTCATAATGATGAGTACAATGACCCCATAAGAGGTTGTGTGTTAATTCCGGGACATGTTGTATATGCGGGTCACAAAAGACACTTGCGAATACGAAAATTCATATGAATTGGTTGAAAACTGTACATTTTACGAGGGTGTGACAGACGGACTGACAGGATGAAAGTACAGGGTCAAATTAAATTAGTTAGCGAAAACTCCGCAGACGTGATGGGTATCGATATCTAAACATGATAAAAAAAAAATTGTCGACAATATTTTTTTTTTTCCCAAGGAGTTTTAAAAATCATATTTTTTTGAGTAAACTTCACAGACAGTGCATTACGATGTCTTGAAACTATTAAAAAAAAATGCTGATTTCTCAACTTTTACTAGTGTAAGTAAGATCACTGAACCACAAAAAAAAAACATCAAATCTGTTTATTTTATCGTGTTTCTAATTATTTATAGTCAAATGTTAATTTTTTTATTTTTTTTCTTTCGTGAATGGTTAATAGTCATTGGATACATGACCACGCTGTCGTTGTAAGACGACTAAAATACCACGGTGTATCATGAGGACATTCGCGCAGAGGATAGATTGCCAGTACCTGTACCATTGCTGTATGGTTCAGATACTGAGCAATCAAGGTCGGTAATGTGTTTATGTGGTATTTTTAATTGTGCGTTTTTATTTATATTTTTAATGCGTGTTTTTATTTTATTTTTAATTTGGTAAAACATTTTGTGAAACGTATTTTATTTTTATTTATAAATAAATATTTGGACTTTCTGCTGTAACTCACTTTGTAGAGTGGCCAGAATGACGCGAAGAAGCCGACGTCCTCCGTCAGGTTGGGCAGCAGCCACACGTGGTGCCGCGACAGCGTCAGCAGCCACACGCCACAGAACACCAGCACGCGCAGTATCGTCAGCCCGATGATTGTCACTAGGAAGGCGGCGGCCGCGATACTTAAGTAGTATACGCCCTTTCTGGAATGAGAAGAAAGTTTTTTTTATAAGTATATTTTTTTTCATACATACGATACCATTACGCCCAATTCGGTAGTCTAATTAATTAACAGTCCATTAAAAAAAATACAACTTATATTAATATCCATGCCATACAAGATTGCGAACTCGGTCAGTGAACTTATTAAAAGATTTACTTGTTCTGTCAGCAACCAAAAAAAAAAAAACAAAAATATAAAATCAAACATAAAAACTTATAAAACATATTGCAAGATCAACCTAATTTAGTACCTACTAACTTAAAATAGCAATCGTTGAGTTAAAATTATTTTATTTGTTTAAATTATAATCTTGCAATATTTATTTTATGTTTTTCTTTTTAATTTTATTTTTATTTTTCCTGGGTTCCTTTATCGATACTGAACCTACCCCTAAGCTATGGCACGCAATTTCTTTAACACCCTGTATACATATATTTAAAAACTATAAACATTAAATAAACCAACTAATATTAACATACCTGACAGTAGCCGGCCACAGCGGGAACATGCACACAGTGATGGTCCCCACGACCACCAGTATGCCGCACAGCCAGTAGTACCACGGCTTGGGATCGTATATCCAGACGTAGGCGTCGAGGGTGTCTAGGAAGACCTGGTCCATGTGCATCTCCAGACGAATCTTGCGTTTCTTCTTCTCTTTTTCTTTAACGTCTTTTGTGTCCTAAAAAAGTAAAAATGTAATAAGCTTCAGTAAAAGATATAGGCGTGGACAGTAAAGACTCATTCACAAACTGCTAAATTTATTACGTTATTTTCAATTATGCTATCTGGACCAATTATCTCCTCTTTCATCTTTAGCTCTGCTTTTCTTTCAAGCTTTATTATTTCTTTCACATTGTTTGTATTCCGAACACGCATAACCGATCTTAATCGACTATATAAAAAACTTAAGCCCTTTATTTTGATACCACGTGACGGCACGTGTGGCGCAGTGGATAAACGATTGACTGCTGCGCTGCGTGTCGCGGGTTTGATTCCCGCATGAAACAAATATTTGTATGACCTACAAGTAGTTGTTCCGGGTCTGGCTGTTTGTGTATGTGCATTTAAATGTTTGTAAACGCACCCACAATACAGGAGAAATTCCTAGTGGGCAACTTTAAAAAATAAATAAACGAAAACGATACCGAAATGGTTCTGGTACAATTTTTTTTTTTCCAGACTGTGGAACAAGTATATGAGGAATAGGGTGTATAGTTCACTCATCCTCCATAGAAAAGGGAGGATCCTTCGACCAGACGGGTGTTGTGTCTGATGACCAACTGCCCGACGATTGATGTCGGGACGTTGTATATATGCTAGTCGCGCGGTAGCTCTGCTATAACTCAGCTTGCGCGATGCAGGATTTTGCGTGACGTCAGTGTCATGCGTAGTTCACATGTGGCGATGTAGATGTCGCCACAAGCCATTTTGATTCTATAAAAACAAAACCTAACCATCGCATAAACATCGCACGACCTAGACGAATACACCGCATTTGTATTAAAATCCATCCAGCTGTTAGGACACTTCGAGAGTATAAATAATCCCACATACATACAAAGGTAGATCGGGATACACGTGAAAAACATAACCCTGTCTTTGTTGTCGTGCAGTCGGGCAAAAGCTAACTAGATGTGAAAAGTTTTATTCAGTACCAGCGGAACTGACAGACGTTATGCTGCCCGAACAGCGATACCTACTGGGTCCAATTGTCAATATAAACCATCCAGGAAGCCACTCAAACACACAAAAAACGTCATCAAAATCGGTGCAGTCGTGTAAGAGTTCAGTGGCAAACAGACGTAGGTACAGAAGAATTATATACAACATGTCCCAGAATTAACGCACAACCTCTTAAGGGGGACATTGAACTCATAATTATGAACTACTTTTACTACTGGACCGAACCTTAAATCGACAAAAAAAAAATTAGCTGTTCCCTACATTATGACGAGTTATGAGATTATAAAATGTAGGGAACAGCTGCTTTTTTTTCGCGATTTCAGGTTTGGTCCCATAGTAAAAGTTGTTCATAATGATGAGTACTTATGTGGCATCTACATCGCAACATGCGAACTACGCGACACACTGACGTCACGCAAAATCCTGCATCACGCAAGTTTTGCGCGCAACTAGCATAATAATATATACAACGTCCCGACATCAACCGTCGGGCAGTTGTCCACCAGACACAACACCCGTCTGGTCGGAGGATCCTCCCTTTTCTATATAGGATGAGTGAATTTTACACCCTGTTCCTCATGCCTCTAAACTTATATGTTGTATATGTATAAAGATATTCTGGAAAAGACCCTGGATTCTTAGAGATATTTTAGGGAAGACGTGATCTTACCTTTCCTTCGCAGGCACTAGCCTGACTCTTCTCCCCATCTTTTTCATCTCCACTTTTACTTGATTTCTCCAAATCCTTCTTCTTAGATTTCCCTTTCAACTCTTGTTCGGTCACAGGAACCTGAAATATATGAAACAAAACCACAATTTTAGTATTTTGTTTCAGATAACACTGGTTTTAAAGAATGGGATTTTTCATTATGACTGACATGGGGCATCAGGCAGACTAGAGTGCGTTGCATCAAATAGTTCCTATGCCGTAATGTTGGCTCCACTGTTGTAGGACGAAGTGACGAACATGAATACGTAACCTAATAGGTCCGTTGTTAAACATTAGCAGTATAGCCAACATTACGGCATAGCAACTATTTGATGAAACGCACTCTAGTATAATCGATATTACTACTTGAACTGAAAACAACCCCGCATTCTAGTGATAACATAACACCACGCCTGTAATCCCCAAAGGGTTAGGTAGAGGTAAACCTGTAGCACACCCACATGTCGCCAGTCCAATGTAATAGGTGCGAGCGTATTGCCATCAACTGGGCACAACGGGTTAATTCTAGTGATTGACTATAATAAACAGGTAATTTTGTAAAAAAGAACGCGGAACAAGGAAAAAATATACACAACTATTGGTATGTTCTTAGCAGGGCTTGAAACCGCTTTATTTTTATATCCGAAGATACAAATTATTTTTGATACAATTGATATTAGCTTTAAATATTGCTTCATCACATTACCGGTTTCCGAGCCCGGGTTCATATTATTAAATCACAACACAGCTAACGTCATGTCAGCATTTCTGGCGTTATATTCAAGGATTACATTATCATTCATTCAAGAATGAACGATTTGAAATGGCCTTAACCCTAGATAAGAAACGGACACGTGGTAGACTGTTATCAGACGAATTGTACTACCCAAATTAATGCATAAACACATGTTTTGCATGATTATCTCTTTCTTATCAGTTTTCAAGTCAAGCTTGTTCCCAAGGCCAGGCATTAAACTTTGTGGATTACGTAGTTTATGAGGCAATGGAATTAGCATGAATGATTGAACAGTATTCTTTTTCGGTCGAAATTTGTTTTCTTGTGAGTTTTTTTATACCTATACTATCAATATCGATCGATGTTATACCTTCGATGCAACGTCGTTAACGTCGATCATTTAAATGCTACACAAGACAGCCGATCACCGATCCGACGTCGATTCTGCCTTATAACCATGGATGAATACCTACAACTCGATTTGAGTTAATTTGTGAATGGAATAGCACATGATTGGTCAATGTGTTTGCGACGATAACCGACTTTTAGTGATTTTATACTGAAGATCACGTCTAAACGAGTAGTGTTAATTATTTGAAAAAAAAAAAAAAATGTTAAATTAGAGCATTTTCTCAATAACTTAATATGTGAATATTTTAGATTATTTTTATATTACAAAGTGAAATTAATTTGTAAAGTTATGTCTAACGCGGATAAAAAACTGAGAATGGCGCAAAATCTACCAAGCGTATTTTTCTGAGACCTTCACTAATTTAAAGATAATTTAATTATTGATATTTTAGTATACGCGTTTTATTAAAATACCTTTTGTTTTGTGTATAATAAATTAGTAATGCTTCAAATTGGGACAGCGCTCCTTGATGGGCGAGTCCTATTACTGGCTGAACGTACGACGCGTTGCATGAGTTCAGTACAGGACACGCAAGCTAACCAATCAAGGTCACTGGCATATATCTCAGTCTTAAGTTGTTGGTCGACGTGCTTCTTAAGGTAACTTCTCCGCAATCATCGATCACTCTGAGCTTGTTGCACGTCGCGACGTCGATTGTGTAGCTAGTCTTTTTTTTGATGTAGGACTATAGTCAATATGAATGAAATGCACCGACCCCAGCGGCTCAAAGATTCACACTAGCCCCTGGAGCCTCGTGTTTCATTGGACTACAGAGACCATTGTATATCAAAGAGTAGACCGGGGGGCGCGGTAATGGTAGGGTAGTGCAAACAAGGTTAACACATACCTTCTTAGCTCTGTGAAACAATTTGTGTAATAACATTGTATGTAGGTAGTCTGTGACTTCGTGCCTTGTTGTGAACACTGGGTTCTTGCCGGTCGCCCATTTTGATGTCAACAGCGCATCTACTGCTTTTGTGCCTGTAAATAATAAATTAAGAATATAAGTAGTAAAAACATACATTTATATTGGTTTGTAAGGAAGTTCGAGAGTGGTATACGGCTGAAGTTTTGAATATTCAAAACATGAACCATAATAATGAACTCTTTGCCTTTGGAATTTAACTGTTATAGGTTTAAAATACTGAGAGGGGCTTGTGGCTAAGTAATAACAACCCCAGGGGTTAAGCTACGCTTACCGCGGTTGGTCGGCAAAAGTTGGGTCGTCTTATCTGTTAATTAACACTTTCCGGGACATAACGCCCATAGACGTCATAACAATAACACTTCTATTGTGCCTAGTTCAGTGTCCCGGAAAGTATTAATACAATAATGTCTGACTCAGGTAAATGACCTATTATTATAGTCTGAGACATATTTTTAAACACTTTAATGCATATTTTATAAACATTTGGTTCAATAAGTGATATCCTATGTCCTAAGTAGGTCACACGTAGGAAATTATACACGTTGAGGTTTTGTCATTTCCCTCTCTCAAAATGACTTTTTGTCCACGTATACGTCTTTTTGAAGTCAGCCTCAAAAAACTGTTTAGAGTCCATTTCACGAAAGAAGTCCCGCGGAATTAAGTGGAACTAATTATTATTATACAAGTTAGCAATGCCTGCAGCGCCACGTCGCGCCTCGTCTGCGGGACTTCTTTCGTGAAATGGACTTTACGTTGACTTGGACAAGGAGCCAAATAGTACACTAAGTACATTTATAAAATATTTTAAAAGACGTGGGCCTGTACAGGACGCAGGAGCCGCACCGGGCGGCGCCACCATTTTGAGTACCTTTAACACTTTTAATGCCAAGCACCCAGTATATAGGTCGAAAGATACAAGCCGCGCCACGAGTCATCGCTATATAACGCTATAGATGACTTCTGTGTTGTACTGTACTGAATTGTTGTAACACATTAAATGACATGCTTGCATTGCATGTTTTATGCACCTTTTTTTATTGAAGTTAACACCTAATGGTACTTATATCAATATTAAAATGAAAAGCAGACGTCGTTACATTTTTTTTGGCAATTGTTTACTGAACTGTGATCGTTGCTATACTATTTAACTCGGGCATCAATGTGGTATATACACGTGGTTCCAGTGTGGCGACGGTGCGGCGCATGCGCGATATTTATTCGTATACAGATACACAAACATGCGGTCCGGCGCCGGAGCGGCTCCGGCGTCTGCGTCATGTACAGAAAGCCTAAGGCTCAATTTACACTGCCGCGGAACGGAATGGAAGCTAATTTATTTGTACAATGTATAATGAACTTTATGTCAATTGTGGAACGTACAAAATAGATACCGAGCTTGTAACTGCGGAAATTACCGAGAATTCTCCAGAAAACGCGCGGCCTGTTATTTGGCTCGTATCTAGTTTGTACGTTACACTATAGACAAAAAGTTCATTATACATTGTACAAATAAATTCGCTTCCATTCAGTTCCGCGGCAGTGTACATTGAGCCTAAGGCCCGGTTTCCAATGCGGAGAAGAGCGGAGAGGAGAGTTGTTTTGTAAACGACCAATAAGCTACCGTTATCGTACCATCGCATCGATATAACGATATCTTATTGGTCGTTTACAAAACATCTCTCCTCTGCTTGAGTAGTGGCTGGTAGCAGCTAAATCGATTTCAAATTCTATTGCCACTATCGACTTCAGTCAATCGATCTTTCGAGGCTAGGCATTGTGATACGTTGGAGGATACTGACCTGATTGTAAAAACATGTTATTGTAATAAAATGCCTACGACAACAGCTGTACTAACCTACATTCGAACAAATAATATGGCGAAATTGTACTTAGTTAATTTAATATAATTTCGCCAGTTATGTTGTAAATCCTATGTACTAGGGGCAGAGCCTATTGCCAGCAACCGGGTAAAAATCAATACTCCGGGCTGCTACTGGGAATCTCCAGATGGAAAAACCCACTAACCTTTCGCTCGACCTGGGAATCGAACCCAGGACCTTATCCACCAGCGACCACTACACCAACGATACAGTCTAAAAATAAGTTACTTAACAGTTAATTTAATCGATGTCTCGTGCCCTTTGAAGCAGCCACGGTCGCGACTCACGACTGACCATGACCGTGAATGCGGCAAAGGTCGGACGTCCAAATGTTCAATTGATAGCGAATTATTGCACAAAAATAGATTTGTTTTGATGTAGAAAGAAATTGCCTGATTTATGATCGTTCTTTGTGAAATTGTTTAGATTCTACGTATCTACGATTCCACCTTCAAGGCGGATATAATCAACATTATTATAATCTTCCCCCTGCTGGGACACAGGCCTCCTCTTAGTGAGTGGAAGTCAGCTGACCACGTGCACGTAGGTTCAGTTTTGCACGGGGGTTGGTAGATGCCCTCGAATATTTTCATCTGGGACGTTTCGTAACGATATTTTTATTCACCATTTTGAGCTGTGGTGTTGAACTAAATTGCACAAAGGTGCATGCCACCTGCCTGGGTTCGCACCCTTAGGCGATTCGCACACTGCACCGCATTACGCAGCGTAGCGCGGGAGTGCGTGTTCCTACGTTGCTTGAAAGTATCTCTCTTTGCATTGAAAACACACAGAAAAACGCATTCACGCGCAGTGTTGCAGGTCACGCGCCTACATGCAGAGAAACACGCGCCCTCGCGCGTGGGTGCGGGGCAAGACGCAACACTGAGTTCTGCAGTATGGTGCGTGATTTTGACAGAGCTAGACGTGAAGTAATATTTTGAAATGGATCTCGCTGTGAGATGAGGACTTTGGGCCACCGTATACTATACTGAAGCTCCACAAAAACCTGCATTATGGTGAAAATCTGCACTCCCCCAACCCCGCGCGTGACTCCGTTGCCCCGCACCCCGCAGCGTATAGCGGGCCAGTGTGTGAATCGCCTTAAACTACACAGGATCGTTATTACTGGGTCCCCAATGTTCAGCCGGTCTATTCTGTAAGAATCTCACCGTGAAATCTTAGGTGATGTGAGGTTAAAGTGAGCCGTCATTCCACCATAATGCTATGAATTGCTAGGGATTGACTCAGCTCACTTCATGCTCACTGCACCTAGCATTTCACGGTGAGATTTTTACAGAACTATTATATATATTTCTACTGAGCCACCACTGCTTTGGTGATCACATTAATGTATTAAATAGGAAGATAGGCCACTCTCTAACATCACGTATATATTAAATGGACCCGATGTCGTGCGTCATGTGCTCGACAACCGAAGTAGAGAGACAAATTACGCGGGCTATAGCGAGATCGAGATAGCAATAATTGTCACTCTTACGTACCCACAACAACTTGGAAACAAACTACGATTCGAGTATTCCCCGCAAACCGAGAGTAATGTAGGTCGATTGTGTTCTTTCCCCTAATTTATGCGGTCCACATCGAGGAGCGCGTACCATATCTTCCTATTTAATACATCAATGGGTGATCACGATATGTCTGCGCAGGAGGACATCCACTTGAATACACCTACAGTCGCCTTTACCGACACCCGAATTCCTACAGAGGAAGGGTTATCCTACTCTTCGGGCTTAACCGGTTAAAACACATCGCCAAAAATAAACTCGTAAAAATTCAAAATAGAAACTCGTCGGAATTCTTTCAATATTTTAAAGGTTTATTTTATTACAGCGGAAGTTCGGCTCTTCGGAGCGAGAACACTCGGCGAAACATAAAGGAAATGCAGCCACGTAGCTTGGCAACACGCCACCGACATGTTGGGAGTTTTATAAATATTTCCATTTTAATTATAGTCTTATTTTTGGTAGGCATTTTTGGGGAAAAAGCTATTTTATACTTACACTCCAGTCTTTACAATACAGGAGTTAGTGTAGTTATTCCTAAATTTTGAGACCAGCCAGAAAAAAAGTCCATTATAGGCCTCCACACATCGGCCAACGGGTGATATGCCCACAATTGAAGGTGAAGACAGAGTTAATAACAGGTGGGCAGAGCTATAGGCCTTGCCATGGCAGCGTTACAAAAATAACAATTCATTTCAGCCGAAAGACGTCCACTGCTGGACATAGGCCTCCCCCAAAAGCGGGGTGGTTGCCATAATCGCCACGCTTGGCGTTAAAAATGCATAGAGAACACTGCTGCCCATTCTATAGTAAATCCCTTAGTCGCCTTTTACGACACCCACGGGAAGAAAAAGGATGGTGCTATTCTTTACGTCACACGGAAAAATAACAATACCAGCTTATTAAACCCCTATTAAGCCTAGCTAAACATGTTTGTGCCATTATATTATACTTTAACACCATTGTATACCGTGTTTTATGCAAATAAATTATTTTTTATTTTTATGTCTCTTGACATTTCTCGGGACCCTGGGGTCCCGGAGCTTTGGAAGGTGTACGAGGGGCTGAAGCCAACTCACAGAGGCCCGTTAGACGTTTTAAATTAAATTATTATCTTAATAAACAATATAATTCTTCTGTACGTGTGTTTGTCACCTAACTCCTCCTAAACGGCTGGACCGATATGGTTGAAATTTTGTAATTTAATTATATTTTATCGGTTTTCTGGATGGTTTGACAACAAAATTGGACCCGGTAGGTGGCGCTGCTGTCGGTATAAGGCGGTATGAAGTTCGCCGGGTCAGCTAGTTATTTTTATAAGTGTATTGCCCACCGCAGTGCAAATCCTCCTTCTCATAGAGAAAAGGCACGAACATTGATCACCATTCTTGCTCAAGACGGGTTGGCGACATAGATAAAGAGCGTTTACGACTTACGGCATTTCATACAAAAGTTAGTTAAGAACATTTTCGAAATGTATTATTTAAAAACAGATAACTGGAAACCTCTGTTTGTATGGAAAAATTTAAATCAGTCTAATTTGGCTGTAACACTATTTTTCGAAAATTTTCTTAACTAACTTTTTAGACTTTTGTATCCTGCTTATGCGTATGAAGTTTCATTAAAATCGGTTCAGTCATTTCGAAAAACAAGGGCTTGAAAGTTTGTATGAAATGCCGAATGCAGAAGTAATGTCATAGAAAAATAGTGATATCATGTCTCAGTGACGCCATCTAGCGTAATATAGCAAAATTCAATAAAAGCTAAGTTTGACACGGTACACTTACACTTTTAATACCATATTGCACAATTAGACATTATGCTTCGAAAATAATTTTCTTTTGGTGGAATTGCGAATTGCGACTTGACATGCAGGCGTACCACACTAGACTGAGCGACTTTTGCCTACTAGGACAAATGTATCTGATTACGATTTTGTTCGCTATGTCCCGTCTATTGTTAAATAAATAGTTTAATGTCTTTGCAATTACTATAAGTCCAGGTTTCACCACGTTTTTCCTTCACTGTCTATAATGTTTAGACCACAGAGTCAGGTCTCCCCTCTGTGACGCGTGAAGTGGGCCGTATTATTCATCACGTTGGCCCAGTGCGGGTTGGTAGTTGAAATCAGGGACCATTTTGGTTATCCATTGAAAGGGTTTTCGATAGGGTTTTTCTAAGCGGTTAAACAAAAACCCGTACGATACGGATAACCCTTATGAACGGCTTAAATTAAATTTTGGTAACCCATTGAAAGGGTTTTCGATAAAAACCCATACGGTGTGGGTAACCCTTTTGAACGGCTTAATTTAAGCCATTCAAACTTGCCCACACCATATGGGTTTTTCTAAAATGGTAACCAAAATGGTCCCTGGATAGAATAGAGATACCTCTACCTGAATTGATCATGCTACGAGTGCTGGGCGGATATCAAAATAACATAATATTATGATTTTTTCATGTTACTGAGTTTCACGTAGGTATAGAACCCATTGAATGGGTTATCAATATCATGTAACCCTTTCACTGGGGCTCAAGTATAAAACCCATTCAATGGGTTATCATGTAACCCTTTCAATGGGTTTCTAGTATAAAACCCTTTCAATGGGTTACATCATGATAAAGGTAACCCATTGAATGGGTTACCCATTCGAAAGGCCTATATGTCTTCGAATGTTTGGTTCAAGGACTTACCAGTGAAATACTCCACGTGATGGTTTAAGAACTTGGTCTTCTTTGTGGGCACGTTAGCCTTCAGCCACTTGGCGACGGAGTACTCCTCACTCGTCGCCTTCTCCGATTCAGGCACGTCTCCAAACTCCTGGAAATAGAGTAAAGATTATATTATTGTGTTTTCAAATCAATTTGTACACGGTAAAAGTCAATTACGTAAAGATCGCTGTATTAGACCGCCCATTGCGTCACCCTTTGTTATTTGTACACACGGTTACACATCAAGCTATACATTTCCAGTATACGCTGACCTCTCTTGTACGGAAATCCTATACAATGCGAGATCAGCTTATACTGGAATCATATAGCTTGATGTGTAGCCGTGTGGTACATTTATATTTATAATTTACTAGCTACATAAAATATATCCTACGAGGCTACAACCTACCGCGTCTTATCGCATCGCCCGCCCGCGCTGTTACTGCGTTTTCGCTTAGCTTTCTTTCTGACATATTTTATATTTGCTCTGCTCCTACGGGTCGTACCGTGATGTTAAATAGCCTATAACCCTCCTCAAGAATTGGGATACCAAATGCAAAAAGATTTTTTCAAATCCAACTGGTAGTTCCAGGAATAACAAAAAAAAAACAAACAAACTCTTCACTGAAGAGATAGATTGTTTTTTTTGTTTGAACCTGAAGAGTCTTCAGTTTAATTATATTAGTAAGTATATATAGATATGGTGTGCAAAATAAAGAGTATTCTATCTATAAGCATGCATATTCATTGAATCAAAGAAGAAATCGAAGAGACAGGTTTGGAAAACTGAAAGAAATGTTTGCATAACTGTAACAAAAATGTTGCTTTACTGCTTACACAAAAATTGTGACTTGCGAACTAGGTGTTCCCCAACCCCAATGATATTATATTAAACAGATATGTTGTGAGCGCGCAATCGTGAAGACTCGAAACTCGAAAACGTCCTAATTGGGACGTATTTTACTTGTCAGAGGCGCAGCCTCCATACAACCCGATTCCTATCGGCTTCTCTTCGGAACAACCAGTTTTTTTACAACTTTTTCTTTTTTTTTTTTGGTGGAAAATGATCAAATAACTTCTCCCGCTTTTGGCGAAGCGGGAGGGCGTGTCAGATTTCTACTGACTAAAACCCACCCGTGTTCCTTCAGATGCCTGTGGGCCAGGGCCACGCACGATATCCATTTCGGACAAACTCGCAACCCTGGCAGGGGTCTTCTTACACCTGTGTGTATCACATCGCATTACAAACATTTAATACCAGTTTAAAACATCATATAAGATTAAAAATATTCCAAAAACTGCCAATGTTTTTTCACTGAACAACTAATACCATACCATAGCTGGCGTAAAATTTTGAAAAATAAAGGACATACTAAAATTTTTGAGTTAATTAATTTTGACGTTATCTAGAGTTTATGAGAACTGAACAATTTTTTTTTCGGCTTACCTCTAACAAAAATTATAGCTAGCGACTGTTACTTGTAGTGAAATGTAAAATGAAATGAAAAGTGGGGGTGTGCTGCCGCTGATGCGCGGAACACTTTTTTCGGTTGTTTTGTGAGTGTATAACATATCTGTTTATAATATCATTGCAAAACCCTGTTTTGTTATAAAAAAATCAGTTTTGTGCATGTAGGCAAAGTTTATTCCCTTTCATCTAAAGTTGAGTTATTTTTGAAGTAACTTAATAAGTTCAGTTAATTATTTATTTCAGTGAAGGAGAAAGGTGAGGCCTTTGCTTCGCAGTGGGACGTGCATAGGGCAATATCTAATAAAAAATATTTGATTATTGGTCAGCGGGAATCGGCAGGGACAAACCAATCTCAAGTTCAATGGCAGTGGAGGCAAAATGGCAATCATTAATGAATCGAAACGTCCATAAAATATTTATAAATGACATTCAGATGATGACCGTTCGATAGCTTACGTCAATCAATGCATTTTTTATAGCTTGGCTTGATGGGCAGTGGAAAAAAATCAGCATATCACCTTTATAAAGGTCTACGAAAATTACAATCCTGCACCCTAATTTAGTAACACACTATCAATCATAATCTGAATGATTTTGAAGTATACTGCTAATCCATTGCTTCATATGAATGAATGAAATGCACCGACCCCAGCATGGTTTGACCAGACTCGATTTCACGAATGAACCCACAGATTCACCCTAGCCCCTGAAACTTTATGTTGCATGAGACTACAGAGACCATTGTATATCAAAGAGTAGTCCGGGGGGCGCGATAATGGTAGGGAAGACGTGCCCTTGGGATATGGAAGTATTATTACAGTCAACCGGATATGCATCTTTTAGCAAGCATTGGAATAGTGGAGAGACGGGTTATGTTTATCTATCTTCTTGAACGAAAATAAAATCTGCTCAACAACGTAAATAACGCCATTGAATGTTGTTGAACTGACAAAATTAAACAAAGGATGCTAAGCTCTTAGAAATCACTTGAAACGTTTTTTGTTTACATTGGCGGCGGAAGCCATAAATCTGTCGGCTATTAAAGATAAGGGGTGGGGCCTGAGCATTTTGACGTTTGTTATGTCACAGGGCCTCAAAGGACCCTTTGCTATTTACTGATAGTGTGTTACGCAATTATCCCGCGCTGGTAGAAGTTGATTATGAATTATAATAATATTAGATACTTATTTACGTACAAAACTGAAACCATATTAGAAAACAAGAATCAAAAAATCTATGTGATCGAACAATAATTACAGACAAATACTATACATTACAATAGACCATATACCTGATAACACTGTTCACGACAAAACAAATAAAACAGTTTACTTGATAGATATAGCTATACCTAACTCACACAACATTCAAACTACAATATCCGAAAAACTTAGTAAGTACCAAGACCTCGCCATAGAAGTAAAAACCAAATTGAAAGCACAGACCGTACATATCGTCACTGTAGTAGTAATGGCAATTAAAGGCTTTTACATACCGGGGCGACTTGTCGCGCGACGCGACGCGACACAAAGGCACCGCTCCTCCCGCGACGCGCGGGGCCTTTGTGCCGTGTCGCGCTGGTATGTAGAAGACTTAATGCTATTTCGAATTAATTTCATTAGCGTGTGAACTCTTGAGTCTTAGCGTGTTAATAGCTATTGCTATGATATTTGCTAATGACGATAATTGATAATAATAAAGTATGTCAATTTTGTTATTAAACGAATGAAAAATCGCGTTCCCGTTTAGTTTACTCGCCGACTCGCCGATAATTAAATATATTTATAGCACACCATGCTACCGCGCTGCACGCGCATGCGCGATTGCTCGACGCTCTGACTATTTAGAAAAGTACATCGCTTCGCATTTCACAGAATTTCGCGACTACAATTAATTTGCTAACTGCTAAATGATCATTCACACGCTAACAATGAATGCGAATGCTAATTAATCCATCACTACCCTGTAGTACTCTCACCTACTGGTGTAGTGCCGAAGGCTCGCACACAAAGTCTTAACACTCTACAAATGCCTGCTCACACACTACATGCTCCAAAAAGCCACCATTCTCAACACCTGTCGCATCACCTGAAAGTTCCTTACTTCTACATTTATCATCCACCTTTTCAATTTAAAGTTCCCCTTTCACACTTGACTCGATACTCCGGTCGTGAACTCTCTCAAATGAGTAGAAAAATAAAGAACTCATTAAAATAATAATAAGCCCTTTTTATTCTGAACATCTGCGTTGTTGTATTTCAGTAGTTTACAGAATGTCTCTTAGTTCAGTGTGCCTTTTGGCAAAGGCCTTCTCTAACAACTTTCACTAAGTCCTATCTCTCGCAACTCGTCTCCAATTAGGACCCCCTGTGTGCTTCAATTCGTCTTCCCATCTTTTATATTGTATTCCCTTGTTCCGTTCGCCATCTCTGGGGTACCATTCTGTCACGACTTTACTCCACTTGTCTTGCATGACTCGTTAACATGTGGCCTGTCCAGTGTCTATCTCCACTTTTGTTGGTCTGTTTTGGTAAGAACATCAATAAGGTTTGTCTTATGAATTATGAGGTTAAAAAATCTTGCACATCGAGTCCCACATGCCTTTATTCCTGAGTGATCGGAGATATTAATGCTTTCAGATAGTCTTCCTTTAGTTACAAATTCGACATTCATCAGCCAGACAACTATGAAAATCTATTATTATTGACAACAACAAACAATGAAGGTATTGTGTATGATCGTAACGGCGATGGGTAAGGTCTGACGTCATAGTAATAAATTTTGTTCGTTAAAAGAGTCCCACTATGCGAGGCCAACTGTAAAATACATTTAACACAAATGTATTTCATAACATCACGCCTGTAATCCGCGAAGGGTTAGGCAGAGGTGTACCTATGGTACACCCACGTTTCGCCAGTTATGTTTAAGTCCCGTGTAATAGGGGGCGAGCCTATTACCATCAACCGGGCACAAATCTAGACTCCAGGCTGCTTCTGAGAAATTCCAGGTGGAAATCACAACATACCACTTTGCCCGACCTGGGAATCGAACTCCGAACCTCGTGCTCGGCAGGTATCGCTTGCGACCACTAGACCAACGAAACATTACAGTATGTATGTAATTATGTATTAATAATTCAGTTATAATGGTTATTTATAATGGATTGTAATTTTGTTTTATTTTTGTAATTTTACTATGGGTTTAATACCTGAATTAAACGATTTTTATTTATTTTATTTATTAAAATAGCCTCTCCAGGAGAGGCGATTTTTCAATGTATGTGAGGAGCACCCTGGGCAGTCAGCCCTGCTACCAACTTGTTAACTGGCTAAGTTACTAATAAATAAATAATAATAATAATAATTAATTAATAATTAATCAATCCGACACATTATCTCCGGGTGTTCTCGTCTAGCTAACGAAGAGTACTTGCATAGACACAACCTTGTAGCCAGGATTATCCATCAGCAACTTGCTCTGAAATACAGCTTTGTGGAAACAGAGGTGCCGTACTACAGGTATGTGCCCGACCCAGTTCTCGAGAATGGAAATATCACATTGTACTGGGACCGATCCATCATCACTGACAGGACTATTGCTGCCAATAAACCTGATATAGTGGTGGTGGATCGAATAGAGCGGCGCACAATGATTATTGACATAACGGTCCCTCATGACGGGAACCTCGTGAAAGCCGAGAAAGATAAACAAATCAAGTATCTTGACTTGGCTCGCGAGGTTGTCGACATGTGGGATGTGGACTCAGCAATCATTGTGCCGATAGTTGTATCAGCCAATGGCTTAATTGCCAAGAGCCTCGACCAACACCTAAGGAGGCTCGCGTTGGGCGGCTGGATTAAGGGCCTGATTCAGAGAGCGGTACTTCTGGACACGGCTCGCATTGTCAGGAGGTTCCCCTCTCTGGAGCCCTGACCGCCGGTAGCTTGGACCCTGTTCCCGATACCGGTGGGCTACTATTTTTTATATTTTTAAATGTTTTTATATTCTTTTTCTATATTCTAATATTTAAAAATATAATTTATATGTATATATAGTGAAATAAAGGAAATAATAATAATTTCTTTATTGGCATAAATAATTTTAACAGCATAGTGAGGCCCTGACTCCTGCGCTAGGTATAACACCTGTGTTACAAGAGCCAGTGTCTTCTCCCAATTACATAGGTCGAATTTTTATGCAATAAGAATCTAAAACACATACAAATTAATATAGGTCATAATAAAAATGGAAATTAAATTGAAAATAAAAAAATTATAAGTAAACATATAAAAAATTCCTTACGTAAATAAAAAAAAAAACAATTTTTAATTTTTTCTTAAATAATTAATCCATCCATATTCATTCATCCTAACTAATATTATAAATGCGAAAGTGTGTTTGTTTGTTACGTTTTCACGCTGAAATATCAGTTTAAAGAAAACATTTTCTTTGTGTAAACTTCACAGACGTGAAGGATTTCGATATCTAACAACGATAAAACAAAAAAAACTGATTTTTTCAACTCATACTTCAAGTAACGCCACCACAAGGAGTCGTTGACCCAAAAAAATCATATTTTTTTTATATTCCATTGTTTTTAGATATCGATACCCATCACGTCTGCGGGGTTTCACTAGTTAATTTAATTTGACCCTGTATAATGTAAATTAAATAATTATGTAAAATAAAAATGTAAATTAAATATGAAAATCAAATAAAAATGTAAATTATATTAATAAAATAAAAATGTAAATTAAATAATGGACAATGTAAATTAAAAATGTAAAATAAAATTTGACCCTGTATAATAATCCAAGCCAGGTTTTTAGTAAACGTTGCCCGCCCCTTTGGTAAACCTCCTGATTGAAATACTCAAGATTTCTTTATTGTGGCTTTAGTTTGTTGTTTCCTTTGGCAGGATGGCAATCGTACGTAGCTGAGATGGGAATGCTAAGAGGGATGTGTGGTGTGAGACGAGTGGATAGAATAAGAAATGAGTACATAAGAGGAAGTTTGAAAGTGGCGCCGGTGACTGAAAAGTTGTGCGGAAATCGGTTGCCAGGGACCTGTTGCGCCGACCACAAATAAATTGGGTTATGGGCAGGAGAATGATGATGAGTATGTTGTTTCTAGTCTCAGAAAACAGAGAATAAGTAAGTACAGTAATCACGACCTTTTTGTCGGGGTGGAAATCCCCATGGATGTCCTCCGCCTTGGGGTGGGCAGAGGGGTCTGTCAGACTCTTACTGACTACAACCACCCCGGTGTTCCCTCGTACACTTGCGTCGTGGGGCTGGAATGACTTGACTGCTGACGGCCCAAGCTAAGCGGGCCCCGTCCCATAGGGGGGAGTGAGGTGTTGAACTCCCCCCTTTACGTCTTAAGAGAGACGCGTGAGTAAGCGCGACCTAACTCAACCTGATCGAAAGACAAAACTTTCCCTTTCAGATCGTTTCGCGTCCTTTGTTCTCTAACTGTAATGTACCGCTCTGCGCGTACGTAATTTAATGGCTGTTTCTTGTTTCAATGACTTACAACTGTCCCAACTTTAAACTTGCGATTAAAAAATAAATAATAATCAGTAGTCCTTGGAGTCTACTTTGAATTTGGAAATATATGAAAAGAATCAGCAATTTCAGCTGTGAAATCGAAGTAGTAACGACACTGGTTACTATTGTTCAGTAATCAGTCTTCCACTACAGGAAAAAGCTGCAATTCAGCTTTATCCGTCACTCAAAAATGTTTAAATTAGACACATCACGACTTCTCCCGTAATGGGCATCACCTCTGAACCTAACACGTAAGTACTGCACGTGTAGACATCATAACAAATCATTATTACTTTGCATCACTATAAAATTTAAGCGTAAAACAGAAGCCAAATGGAAAATGCCAGCGAATTTCCCAGATGAGGAATTATTAGCATTAAAGATCCCCTTTGAGCTAATGTTATGACAATCCATTCTTTGGAAAGACTCTCAAGCAGACTATCGAAAGTGTAAAAGCCAAATCACGAATGTATGACGCAACTTGGAAGAGCCCTTAGCACAGCAGTGAGCCTAAATAATCTGGGATGAAGAAAACATGATCGTGATGGATTGTCTGATCTGTGCAGTATATCTATTTTTTTATCTTTCCAAATTAAATTTATAAAATACTAGCTCTGTTGCCCGCGACTTCGTCTGCGATCCAGGATAAAAAGTAGCCTATGTCCTTCTGCAGGTCATCGTCTACCCATGTGCCTAATTTCATCCAAATCCGTTCAGTCGTTTAAGCGTGAATAGCGTGACTTCGTACGCGTGGAAGTCGTAAGACACCATAAGTTGTCTACTAAAATAACAGCCACGTTTTTATAAAAATCCTTTTGATTGGTGATGTCGCATCGCATCGCCCGTCCGCGCTATTATTTCGTTATCGCGGTCGTTCTGACTGTTTTTCTTTTTGTTCGGCTCTTATGGGTCGTACCGTGATATTAATTATAACCTTCAAGGATTGGGCTATCAAATGCAAAAATATTTTTACAAATCCAACCATGTTAGTTCCAGAGATTAGCGCATTCAAACAAACAAACTCTTCATCTTTATTATATTAGTAGATTTGCTGAAAAGTGAGGGACGAATTTCCACACCGATTGATTCCTCTACATTACTCGTGTCTAATTTACGAGAATCCTACAAATAAATCAATTGTTCGTTTCGACAAAAATCTGTTTTTTTCCATCAAATAAAGCAGATGTATAAATCTAACCAGACACGAATGGCGCGAAAAACAACGCTACCGACGTCACTGCCTCGTCAACGTCATAGATCGAAACACATATTCATGCATGTGGCAAAATGAGGAACTAACATGAAATGTACTGGATTTGACAGATGTTTGACAGCTCTCTTTGCTAGCAGCGCCGCCATTACATTCACAAATAGGTTTGTCGGACTATAGCCGTGGCCGTGACTTTGGCCTTGTTAATGACCTAGTAATGGTGTGTTATTTAGATTACACCTACGAGTAATATGCTATATGAAGATAGTGAATGAATGTTGGGGGATAGTATAATGGATGTTTGAGCATATGGCCTAGTTGGACTGTGGAGTTTCATGATGTGTTGAAGTTTTTGGTAGGGCATTCAACAGGAAAAATTATGTAATAGTTTTACCAAGTTGAAGCAATATTCCGGTTTGACTCAAAGACGGCTAAATCGATTTCGAGGACCAACCTTGAAATCGCGAAAAAAAAATCAGCTGTTCCCTACATTTAAGTTCGCTGAACTCGTCAAAATGTAGGGAACAGCTGATATTTTTTTCGCGATTTCAACTTTGGTCCCATAGTAAAAGTTGTTCATAATGATGAATACAATGACCCCTTAAGAGGTTTAGGATAAACAAAAACTAATGTTGTATATTTACAATCACATAACACAAACTTGACAATTGAAATGGAACGCATTTTACCGTTGTCTGACATTCCTTACTTCACAAGATCAACATTTATGAAACTAAGAAAAGCACCAAATATCCCAAACTTTAGCAAAAATACTCACAAATTCTCCCATAGCTACACAACACAACCGTACAACGCACAATATAAAGCATAGTGACAGTTATAGTAAGGCAGAGCCGGTGAAAGTGGGTCATTCGCCTATGGAACAAATTAAATGTAAAACACAGCTAGCCGATTGTAAAAATAAAATAACACATTGGAAATATGTGACGTGGTCTAGAAAATTAAGGTGGTAGCGAATTTAAAGTGGGTCAATACATGTATAGCTAATTTTAAGTGGGTCAATACAAGTATCGCGAATTTTAAGTGGGTCAATACAAGTTACAATTGAAAAAAAAACTGAAAACCTCTGAAGGGGTTATTGTTCATTGTACTTAGAACAACTTTTACTATGGGATCACTTATGAAATTATGAAAAAAATCTGCTGCTCCCTATATACCAGCCTATTATGGTTCCACTCTCATACAGAGAAGGCACGAGGCATTGTTGATCACCACACTTGCTTAAATTACTGACTTATTTATATTAACTTTAAGTTCAGGTTACCTCAAGATGTTTTTCTTCACCAATGTCGGTAATTTCCAAGATAAACTCATAAAGAAATTAATATAAATAATGTTGACATAACTCGACAAAATATGGTATTTGGTAGGGGAAAACTTATGGGTTCATGTCACTGACATGCCCGCGCCAACATGCTATGGTAGCAGTAAGTGTAGATTGACCACGTGATAAGTTTAATTTGTGTATACTGTGCATTGTTTAAATTATGTTTTAGATAATCATTATTTTATTGGAGTGAAAAATTCTTTAGGCGCGTTGGGCGATAAGTTATCATCACTTCTGTCGGAATTTTTTGCAAATTAATTATTTAGTATTAAAAAAAAACATTATTTGTACATTCAAATGATTACATAGAAGTTATTAATTAAAAGTTTTATTTCTGTCGACAGTCCCCATGACTGCCTGTTTTATTTATTTTTTCGTTAGGGCAACACCAAGGGCGCAGGAGACGCCCCGGGCGTCGGGAGTCACAGGCCGATTCCCGGCCACCGTAAGTGCGGGCTTGCGGACGGCGAGCGATGGGTAGCTCGCCGTCCGATAAGGACCTGGCCCTAGTCGACGGCGCGTTGTGTTCCACGCGCGCCTCAAAGAAATGTCAGCACGAACTGACGGGGTTGGTTTTTTTATTTATTTACTTCTGTAACAATTTTTACATTGTGTCGAAATTTTACACAAAATGATAACAATTAAAAATTAAAAGAATTACAATATAAATCACAGTAACCAATTATGAAAGTAAAACATTTGCAATTACCAAATATGATGTTAAACGTCAAAAAAAATATATATATATATATCTAAGATTAGTAACAAAACAATTAAACTAAAGATTATTACGTATGTCAAAAATAGAATCTAATTAATGTCAATAAAAATAGTGATGTTATAAATGATATATGTCAAATAAAGAATACAAAAACCAATTAAATCAAATTCATCATTCATGTTCGGGAACTTTATCGAATACAAGTGGTAGCTGACTTTGTACTTAGAGGTAAATCCCCGTATATTCATTCTGAGTCATAATCTATTAGACTTATTGTTATTACATATATTATTATGGAATTTCGTATGAGGGATGACTTACGATAAAAGGATTGCATTTTATATGCAGGCCTGCAGGATTCTGCTTTTCATCTCCTTTAGAGTATTTTAGTGATTTTAAGTACTACGTGACCAAAACAATTACGCGTAAGTATGACACGAATGCGGTAAGCGGAAAGTTACTAGTAGTTACTAATAATTACTAGTAACTTTCAATAACTACACTACATAAAGTACAAAAAACTACAAACTAGTACACTTTTTCCATGGTGTTTAATGACCGACTGCAGGCTTAGCGCGAGAACCTTAAAGAGAAGCGTTTTGTCGACGGAAGAGTAGACAAAAATTATGTTTCCGTGTAGACAGTTGGCAGTTTTCTACCGAGAAGGGTAGAGGAGTGATTTCTATTATACAGTAGAGTAGAAATAGAAAGCGTCATGCTAAGCCAGGTGGTACTACTTGTAGTCTAGTTACAATGACATCTTAGCTGTCATGCGCCTAATTCTTTTGGTCATGTAATTATCTATTAAGTGGACGATAACCGACTTTCAATGATTTTATACTGAAGCTCACGTCTAAACGAGTAGTGTTAATGATTTGAAAAAAATATATGATAAATTAGAGCATTTTCTCAATAACTTATTATTATAATATTTTTAGTAAAATTAATTTGTAAAGTTATGTCTAACGCGGATAAAGAACTGAGAATGGCGCGAAAATCTACCAATGTATTTTTCTAAAACCTTCACCAATTTAAAGATAATTTAAATATTGATCTTTTAGTATACGCGTTTTATTAAAATACCTTTTGTTTTATGTACTTATAATAAATTAATAATGCGTCAAATTGGGGACAGCGCTCCTTGATGGGCGAATCCTATTACTGGTTGAACGTACGACGCGTTGCGTGAGCTCAGTACAGAACACGCAAGCTAACCACTGAAGGTCACTGGCATACATCTGAGTCTTAAATTAAGGAAAGAATACCCTCTGGTCAAGATCTTACAAATACAGTGACCGATTTAAGTAGATAAAAGAGAACAGGCTTGTAGTCCACCCGATGGAAAGCAGATACCGCCAGGCGCCCTATATTGTAGAGATTTGCAACTTGCTGAGAGAATTGCCGATGCGTTGTCAAGTTGAAGTCACACATTATCTGTGATGTGCACCTTACCTAAATCACGCTTTAAATCCGTAAATCAGACATACTCAAAGTGTACTCCACGGAGCCCTAGGGCTCCGCAAAGCCTCTATGGGAGTCCACGAAAATAAAGGTCTTATTGAAAAAAAATCTAAAGGGATACTATATTTTTATGTTACTCTGCAACCTGAGTAGAATAAAATCTATCTAAATATTCCAACATAAAGTAAAAAAATAAGCAAATGTCACGAAATAGGATTATTAATATAATACACATTAAAACATTTTCATGATTTTAGGGCTCTGTCAAATATTTCGACATCAAACTTTTTTCGCCAATAAAGTTTGAGATCCACTGAATTAAACAGTTAAAATGCAATAATTCAATATTATATTGTTGAAATCATAACAATCTACTCTAATCTTTTGCTCCTAGATCTGCGTGGAACTAATTTCTCTGCACTGATAAAACGCGGCACATATTTAGAACACTGGCAGCGTAGTGTTGAACAAAAACAATAGAAGTTTTCATAACATTTCATTGTTTGGATCCTAAATAATTATTATTACTGTGATAAAGGCACTACTGCACTAGAATGGGGGAAATATTTCTTAGGGAGTCTGGGGGCGATAAGTTTTTTTAGATTAACAGTAGGTACTTTTTAAAATGTCTGTTATTAGAATGATGTAGTTATATATCATAAATAAATTGATTGAACTTTGGGTGAGAGGGCGGTTTTTTCGTCACAAAAAAAGGATAAAAATTCAAAAATATTTGTCTATACAAACAATGCATATCTTATTGGTATTTGGTAATAATAATACTAATAGCTTTTACATTATAGTTCAGTGAAGTCCACAACGTTTGCATTTGAAATTTTTTTCTTGTTAAAAGTTCTTACAATAAATATTAATTTCTTACTAAACTCAACATAATTATATCTCATGGCAAGGTTATAATCTTTTAAGTTGTTAGCTGAGATAGCATATCTTTAATGTAACACCAAATTGTAAATTAGATTATTAATAGTTTCTTTCCAACTTACTTGTTTGACTTTTTATACCATCAGAATTATACTTCTAATTAGATATTTGTGTCTAGAGTATTGTTTTTGACTATGGTCAAGCAACAGGATGGCATGTTGACTGTTTTCAATCACCGTGTACTCTATGAAATCAATGACGTTGTGTACACTTGCATTCAATCAGTTTCAGACTCATCAAAACGAAAATCTACTAGTCTATTTTGTCTACAAAAGATAAACCTGTTTTGTCTACAAAAGATAAACCTGTTTTGTCTACAACACACAAACCTGTTTTGTCTAACTTAATACGGAAGCTGGCTTATAATAACCTTAATTGAGATCAATTATAGTCAAAAATAATTAAATGAACTGGAAACATTTAAAGAAGAATAATCAGAAGCTCGAACATTATCCCAATACAATCTTAATACTCAATAACTTAGTTTTGGAGGTCAGATCACACTAGGTAGAATACTGCTATGCAGTTGAATCCGGTTAGACTAAGTTGACCCCAACATAGATGGAAAACGGCTGGGCAGATGATGATCCCAATATGGGTAGTATTGGGATCATCATACCCTTCAGCCTTTTTCCTTTTCCTTACCTTTTTTGACTGAATACCCAACTAGTTCAGTGCACGTTACAGTGGTTTTAAATAGATGAAAACTATATTTTTTTCTGCTATGAAACACTGAGACATCTTTAGTAGAGCAAACAACAGATATAAATTGTTAATGAATCAGATGCTAACTATCCCAAAGTGCTAAGTGTAACTCTCATGTCCTTGTTACATCTTCAATGTAAATTAGCCGAGAGAAAACTATAATTATAACAACATAGTCTTCTATGTTGTTATTAATTATAGTTTTCCATATATTGTTTTATTATAAATGCATAGATAAGAAGGATAACAAAATAATTATGAAATTATCAAATAACTAAACCACAATTTTTAAATTAATATAAGTTTAAATAAAAATGGATGCAAGTAAAAAACAAAAGGTATTCTTAATTCTTGAAGTGACATTGAAGGCATGTTGCTAAAAGAATAATTACAAAAACAATTATTTTACACCTGTGCAAATGTGTTGTGTGACTAACTAAACATAAAAACAATTACTTGACTGTGACTATTCATAATTGTACGAGACATCATAAATAAAGTGACTAAAACCACTTAAATAATGTTGAAATTGGTGTAATCAACTGTGCAAGTGTGAAAAGTAAAATGTATCAAACCTTTTTTCGCTGTAAACAAAAAGACAATTAATAAGCGAATGCATGCAAAAATATATCTAAATAGTTGTCTAATAAAACAATAGGGATCACTTTTGAACTGTAGGGACTTTTACAAAATACTAAAGCACAACTCAATAGATAAATTAAGGTCTAGTTGACAAGACATGATGGTAACATCTGGTTATTTGGTAAATAGTCGCAGTAAACAAAGGATTCCCAAAAATAGCCGACACTGATCTTGAAGAACTACGCACAAAACCCGTTGATTTTCAGCCAGGTAATGAACTAAACATAAAATCGAAATGGATGCGTCATTCGGTAAATACCACAAGAAACAAACTATGACGTAAACTAGCCATTTTATGTCGCTGAAATTCAGTTTCACACATATGGATAACAAAGATTCAGAAAAGTAAGAGAAAAATCTTTTGCAAACAGGGAAAATCCACGCACCGCATCCGCAATATGGAATCTTAGAATAAAAACAACAACGATGAAGTGTAATATGGTAATCTAAAAGGAGTGATATTTGTGAATAGTACATCTATCTTACCTCTTTACGTTTTTTGGTTTTCCTTTTGTCTGCCATTCTATATATTTTTTGCCAACGTAGTCTTGATTGTCTGGAAATCTATTCGCTTTTCTTGTTTCTGACGCTGACACTTTTTTGTTGACAGGTCACCATATGACCATAATGAATGAAGGATAGAATGAATGTATATCCAATCAGATGTCTCTGAATTATGGAATTAGTATGTACTATACAGTACAACTGGAATGTAAAATAAAAGTACCTGTTATTCAGTATTTTTACTTCTATCATAATCAAATTGACTACTACACGTACTTTTAATTAGCTCCTGCAATAGACTGATACTTCTTACTGTCATTTCATCATTCAATTCAATTCAATTTTTGAAGGTTCTGGCTCCATCGATGACGTTTGATGATTTTGCCAATGTCGAGGTATGAGAAAGTAAACTATAAAAACTATAAATTGTTATAACTATTGATCAGTGTTTGTAGTGGTGACATCCATGGATCCCCATGCTAAAAAAAGGACAAAACATTTTTGGTTAGAACATGTAAAACGACACAAAATAAATGTTAGAACATTCAGTAGGTCTATAATAAATAAATAGAAAATATCAACTATAACTGGATTTTATTAATGCTAATGAATTTATAAAGGATTTTAACTGCAGGGGTATGGGCTAAAGATAATAGGAAAGGAATGTTAATTGGGCGGGGAATATCAGAAGGGAGTATGTCGTAAAGAGGAGTGGTTAAACGAGGACAGGAAAAAAACAAGTGCTCTAGGGTGCCCTCGTCCAGACCGCATTCACACAAAGAAGAGTCCCTCACGCGTATTTTGGCCAAAAAAACTGGAGTGCAAACGAACCCAAGTCGAAGTCTAATTATGACAGAGGTGGCTGTTTTATTAGAAAATTTTAGTTTGCTGAACCAACATTTAGATGGAATGAATGGTTGGATAGAGCCATAAAATCTTCCCTTCAATAATCGAGTTTTTTGCCAATGCTCATTCCAATTCTTCATCATCTCGGGTTTAACAAGACAGCGCAAATCTTGGGGATAACAAGACGGATGAGATTCAATCCCATTCCGAGTTGCCAGCTTGGCAATCGAATCCGCATTTTCATTATCAACAACTCCAGAGTGACTAGGGATCCAAGCCAGTGCAATCTCTATGCCTAAGCAGTGACATCGATACAGGAGATGTTTTATCTTTAGGGTAAGAGGAAAATTGTGACGAGTGCGAAAAGGCGATTTTATTAAATCCTGTAGGCAGCTAAGAGAATCCGAGAGAATAAGGCTTTTGTTGAGACCATGTGATTCAATGTATGAGACTGCTTCCAAAAGAGCTATTGCTTCCCCTGTGTAAATAGTGCGAAAAGCAGGACTACGAAAATTAAGAATAATTTTGTATTTTGGGATCCACACAGCTGATCCGACATTACCATTATCGGATAACTTAGAAGCATCTGTAAATATCGTCAGCCAATCGTGCCAGTCCTCTGCCAGAATCCTATTGAATTTGGCATTAGCAACAGGGTCATGTTTGGGTATACCAAAGTTAAAAATAATTTTTGGTTGGAAGAGCAAGGAATCAAAATTTACTTCAAATAAGGGGTTTTTATTTAATTGGACTAAGGAAATATGTAAATTATTGAATTTACTGAAGCTGTTAACGAGGAGTGGAGGATTTTTATGAGACCAATAGCGAGATGTTGGGATTAAGTGAGAAAGAGTACGAAGAAGAGGGAGAAGAGGATGACATTTAATCTGGATGACTTTATAAAAAAATCTGTCACAGAGATATTGTCTACGTAAGTGAAGTGGGGGTTCTAAACATTCAACCTGAAGGGCATTAATAGGTGAGCATTTCATAGCACCCGTGATAATACGCAAGCATTTAGATTGGATCCTTTCCAATTTGGCCAGGGCTATTTTGTTGCATGGTTCTAACAGAAAGGTTCCATAGCCAAAGTGACTACGAACTATGGCGTTATATAGGATTTTCTGGGAAGTTGGATGAGCTCCCCAGCGAACTCCAGAAAGGGCACGTAAGACATTAACACCTCTTTCGCATTTCTTTGAGATGTAGTCCAGATGACAGAGACCAGATAATTTTGAGTCAAGAATGAGGCCAAGAAATTTTACTTTGTCACGGATCAAAATGGGTTCATTTTCAACATAAAGGTTAATAGGGGGAATATTACGCTTGCGAGAAAAGACAACTGCATTGCATTTGGAGACTGATAAACTTAAGCCGTGATCGGTCAGCCACTGGTTTAAGTAGTAAAGGGCAGAATTTAAGCGAGATGAGGCATCTGAAAGGGAAGTTGAACTAAAGTAGAGAGCAATGTCGTCGGCATATTGTAGGATTTTGCAGAAACAAGTCACTGAAGACTCCAAATCATGTGTGTATATATTATAAAGGATGGGGCTTAATACCGACCCCTGGGGTAGGCCCTTCCACACTAGACGAGATGGGGAGAGGAAGTTTTGATGACGAACAGAAATAGAACGGGACATAAGGAGACTACAAATGATGTTGACCATCCTCACAGGGATACTCAGCTGTAGCAGCTTTTGCCTGAGTATTGGAAGTTGGACATTATCATAGGCTGAAGCTATGTCTAGGAAAATACCGAGAACACTTTCATTGTTGGAAAAGCCAATGCGAACATCAGACATGAAAACACTTAGACTATCTAGAGTTCCCATACCTCTTCGAAAACCGAACTGAGGACTGGATAAGATGCCTTTAGTTTCTAAGATCCACTCAAGTCGGTTCTTAATGAGATTCTCCATAATTTTAGCCCAGACGGAAGAGAGGGCGATAGGACGATAGGAAGTAGAATCTTTTGGGTCTTTCCCAGGTTTCAAAATTGGGATGATTATTTGGGATTTCCAAGACTCCGGGATTTTGCCAGTAACGAAAAATGAATTGATTAGGTTCAGAAAGATTAGTTTACAATTAGAAGAAGATTTGGAAATAAAGGAATAGGGTATTCCGTCGACCCCCGGAGCAGAATCCCGGAGATGATCTAAGGCACAAATAAGTTCTGAATAAGAGAAAAGGTCATCAAATCTATCACAGGAAGTGGGAGGAGGAGGATCTATAGTGGCAAGACATTCGGAACTAGGAACAAAGGGGGGGGCTAATTTGGATATAAAGTCTTCTAACCAGGTACTGTGATCATTGGTAGAAATATCGGGAGACTGGCTGTCAGTAGCTCTTCGGTAGATTTTAATTTTTTTTCCATACAAGGGACACTGGAGAACGTGGAGATAGTGATTCACAAAACTTGAGCCAACCACATCTTTTCTTTCTTGCCAATAACCTACAAGTGGTTGCAGAAGTCTTTTTAAAATTTAAATAGTTGGGCATATTTATACTAGAAGAAAATGAGTTTTCTGCTTCTTTACGTTTACGGACGCCATCAGTGCATTCAGCATCCCACCAAGGAGGAGAAGGTATTAGGTGACGGGCGGAGTTTTTTAAGGGGATTGAAGAATTGGCCGCTCTCAACAGACATTCAACAAAATTACTGTAGTGAATTAGGGAGTTGGATGGATTTATTTGGGGAAAATTTTGAAGTTCTGTGTCCAAATTGGACGAGAACTTAGACCAGTCAGCTTGGTGTAGGCGATATTTTTGTAGGGGTTGTATGAGAGGAGAACGTGGGTGAGTACTTGGAAGAGAAATTAGGATAGGGAAATGATCACTCCCATATGAGTTAGGGAGAACAGACCATGAAAGAGTTGATACTAAGGAGGGCGAAGAGAAAGTAAGATCAGGAACACTAATATTTTGGGTAGGTGAAACCCGACGGGTAGCAGATCCATCATTGAGAACACAAAGGTTGCGATCATCTAAAAGGTCAAGCAAAAAGCTGGAGGAGGGGTCATTACAGTGAGAGCCCCAAAGAGTGTGACGGCAATTAAAGTCACCTAACACAACCAAAGCGCCAGGAATTTCTGATAGGATAGAGTTAAATTCAGACAAAATATTAGCATTGGGATGGGGAATGTAGGCAGATACAAAGGATTTGTTCCTGGCTCTAATGGCAACTACATGTAAACCAGGATCGTGATGGGGAAGAGGAATCTGGGAAAAAGTGATAGATCTGCTAACCAATAGGGCGCAACCCGCCCATCCGTCATCTCTATCGTCCCGAAGACATGAATAACCAGGAACCCTAAAGAGAGATCCAGGCTTGAGCCACGTCTCCGACACGGCAAAGACAACGGGTTTATATCTATTTATAAGATAGATTACATCGTGTTTTTTCCTGCGAATGGATCTACAGTTCCACTGAAGGATTTTTTCCATTTTGGCGAGTCCAGGATTCGAGGAGTTGTTGAACTAATACAACGACATTGTCCGGTATTGCGTCACTAAATTTAGACAACATGTTTATAAGGGAGCAAGCCAGGAGCTCTATCAAATTGTCATTAGGAGTGGGAAGAGGAGTGGTTTCAATGTAAGGGGAATTCAGGGCACAGCCATTTGGCTGAGAAGAATTAGGGGTATAGACCATTGACTTATGGGCTTGGGTATCGTATGACTTGCCCAATTCTGGCCTAGGTTTTGGGGAACGATAAACTGTCTTGGTGTAGGAGGTTTTAACTGGGGTTGAATATGGAGAAGAAGTAGGAGTGTTAAGAGGGGACGAGGAGAAAAGGGGTTGAGAAGGATATGCTTGAGGTAGTTTAGATTGGGAAGGGCCTGCTGTAACATTACTGTATGGCCATTTACGGGAACGGGGAAACCTTACTGAGGCCTCTCGGTAGCTTAAATTTTCTTGAGACATAACCATTTTAATTGACTTCTGTCTTGAGTGTTCAGGGCACTTATTATCAGTGGCCTTATGGCTTCCACCGTCACACAAAAGACATGAGACCTGTGAGTCGGGAACATTACAGCTATCTCCGGGATGAGGTTGAGCGCAACGGTAACAGCGGGGCTGAGATCTGCACTGAGAGCTTATATGGCCAAATCGTAAGCAGTTGCGGCATTGGATAGTGGGGAGTTGATAGATGGAGACAGGGAGAGAAACATTGTAACAGAAGACTTTCTCTGGAAGAATTTGACCAGAGAAAGTAAGCACCACAGTCGATGATGGGGACCAAGTTACGGAGTCTTCTTTTTTGTTTTTAAAATTAAGCCTTCTAGCCCTTATGACTTCTCCACAATTGTGAGGGGTTTCTATACCAAAGACTAACTCCTCTAGTGTCCAGTCAGTAGGAATATCCCTAACAACTCCCATGCGACTTATATGAAAGCGTGGGATAGTTGCCGAAATGGGGTTACTGACAAAGTTGTTGGCATCACTGAATGTCATGAAATCAATACACATCCTGTTACGGCCCAAAGACCTGACACTGCCTTGAACAACACCTTTAAAACCTTTGTTAAAAATAAATTGGGCAAACTTAAGAGAATTTAAAGTTAGGCCTTGCTTAGGGTCTATTTCCACCCTAGAGACAAATATAGTGAAAAGAGCTCTGTCATTCTCACTATAGAGTATTTTGGAGTCGTTCTCAAAACCTGGCTTAGTAAATACGGACTGAATTGAGTCAGACGGCGGCTTATTTCTTTTCGCGTCAACAAAAATCTCAGGACCTCCGGGACGCTTTCTAATCTCGGATCTTACGCGATCAGTGTTTTGGGAACACTCCACAACCTCCATAATATCTGGAGGAGTCCCTCCACCCCCATCAGGGGGTTCCTCGGCACCCATTTCCTTAGAAAATGAGTGCCAAGAAGCTTAAAATACAAACCTTATACCCAAACCAGACCACACAAAACAATCACAACACCACACAACACTACAAACAGATTTAGTTATCAAAATAAAGTGTGAGGTTAAGAAACGCGTGCTTAATCTCACCAAGACAATAGCATAACCTAGCATTTTTTAACGAAATGACATTTCGTTAAAAAATGCTAGGTTTGACATTTCTGCATGCTAATTTTATGCGAAAATTAATAAACATGTTTAAGAATGTTTCAAAATGGGCCTGCTGGTGTCTATGTACAGACACCAGCAGGTCAAGCTAAGTACGGAGATCCTATACAATGCGAGATCAGCTAATACTGGAAATGTATAGCTTGATGTATAGCCGTGTGTACCTACCACATTTCGGGGTCGATAACCACAAGAAGAAGAAGTTGCGAAAACACAGGGATTTTCTCTAACGATTTTTTATTGACAAGCCCGGACTTGTTGCAGTCTTTATTTGGAATAATGTTTAGGTTTCGAGAAAATCAAATTGGAATTATTGCAAATATTAAAAATATGTTCCCTAAATAAGCCCTACGAGTGTGTTAAATTAATGAAAAGGATCAACATGGACTTAGGTTTTTATTTACAGATGAAGCCACTAAAGTCGGGTCTGCTGCGCCCATAGTTGCGTGTTTCAAACATGTTTCAAACACGATTTATATGATTTTGATTGAGTCCCCCCCCTAAATCGTGTTTGTAATTGTTTGAAACACGCAACTATGGGCGCAGCAGAGGCGGATAAGGATGTAATAAATGTGCTATGACGTCATTAATATTTGGCGCGAACTGCTCGCCTTTTATCTCGCAACTTAAACTACGACTACGGAATTTTTGAGAGGTAATCCCGGGGCTATCGCGGGATGAGACTATGTCGTTTCTAATTGGGCTCAAACGATTTTTCATTGAGTATTTTCTTAAAAATATGTTTTTAATTTCGTTGCACACAAAACTATCAAGAAATCAAAAAGGCAACCCATAAAAACTATTTAGAATTTCGAAAATACAATCGCAAAAATATTAAAGCATCCAAAGTTTGAAAATTGACCTATTGGAACAAGTCCTAAGTTCCAATTTTTTTTATATGAATAGACGTTGACAGCCTTGTATCGTTTATTGAACGTTGAAGTCCACTTGTCGAAACAAAGACTAAGGCCCTTATTACAGAACGTCACTCAATACTCAAGCATTACTTAAAACTAGATTGAAGCCATTTGATTGGTTGAAACTAGTTTTAAGTAACGCTTGAGTATTGAGTAACCTTCTGTAATACGGGCCTAAGTCCTGTATTACAGAACGTCACTCAATACTCAAGCATTACTTAAAGCTAGTTTCAACCAATCAAATGGCTTGAATCTAGTTTGTAATGCTTGAGTATTGAGTGACGTTCTATAATACGGGCCTTAATCTTTCACCTGCACCTTTTTAAGTGTTTCAATTCTGCAGTTACTTGGCTTTCTGATTTGGTCACTGTAATTCATAACACGTTATCGAATGGTGACGGCTGACTTTGGGAAATCCGTGTATTTTGAGAAATTTTCTCAAGTGATATGAAGTTATGAATACACTGATTAGAAGTCCATCTAATTCAAACATTTTTGTCAAAACATCCTCCAGGCTATCGACGGCACTTAGCGACTACGGAATGCAAACTAGACTTTTTTGTGGCAATCCCGAAAATCCCGAGATTAGCCAAGTACAATCCCGGGATTTTCGGGGCCAGAAAACGGCCAGGATCCCGGGATTGTATTCTCTACCTACCAGCATCTGAATCAGCCTTGTTCCAAAATGAAAATGAATGAAGATTTTGTAGGGAAACTTAAGTATTTATATAGTGTAGTGTAGTAAGTATATATATTGGACCGAGGATTTCGTGATGCGATCCCATTTTTAGAATCTGTCGGATACAAAGTAGGTATAGACGCCAGAACATCAAGCTACTGCAATCTGTGTTTATTTAATAGATTTGCAACTTTATCCCTACAGTATAAGGTTCAAGGTTGATTTGGAAAATTTGACAGTTTCGGGTAGCTTGACCTCTGGCGTCTGTACATTGAACCGAATCCTTAAAACACGGAGAGCCTAAGTTGCCGAATATCAAGGCCATTATGACGATATTTGGTCATCATGACACATCGGTAATGAAAGAAAAACTTTACGTCTAACGACTTATGTTTTTCAAATAACATAATATTTATTCAATAACTCAGTAATAAAATATTTACATCATATAAAAACTAACCGACTTAAAATAATAATTTATAAGATAAACGCTAACAGACTTAACATAATACTATATGTACATGTAAAAAAAAAAGGTGGGGGATAAAATCATAGGGCATCAAAAAATTCGTCCGCATCGCTGTCAACAGGAAAGGTGCCCAGAAGGCTGGCAGCATTGCCACGTTGTATGGCGATGCTGATTCTTTGTCCGAAAAATAGACCAGCCCTCTGGTCACGTGAAGAGTCGACCAACCGCTTGGCAATATCTTGAAAAACCTAGTGTTTCAACCCCAAACGGCTCGAACATATAGCTCCCAATAAGATTGGAATATTTTCGCCGCTTGAGGTTTTCTGCACCTGCAGCAGCCGCCCCAGCACAACTTGCCGTGCTAGGAAGATGGGATGGCGCAAGGGTGTCGACACATGTTGCATCCCACACCAAAGGCCGACCTAACTTCCAAGGCATTATGGTCATTCCGTCTGGTCTCTTCCCATCGTCGCGTGCTAAGCCATTGGGTTCTAAAACAGCTGGCACCCCGACGGTGACAAGAGCACGACGGATGATGTCATTAATGCTGGCGTGCCGTGCTATCCGGCCTGCGCTCTTACTGCAAGATAGGCCATGATGTCCAAGGCAGTCGACAGCTTCACCGCACTGGCAGCGATGCGGAGCCCCGCAAGGAGCGCCCAGACGCAGACAAGTAGCGAGCCGGAAGGTGGTGTCACCCAACATAGTGCCTGTGTTGGGAGACGGTAGTGCTTGAAGCCAGAGGCCCGACTCCCACTCACCCACAGCCAGCAGGCGGGCACGCTCAGCAGTATTGGTAGACGTATTGATAAGATTATTCCGTACCAACCTGCAGAGCGGCGCATCCCACTGTCTCTGGGAAGATGGGTTTGCGGGCCAATCTGTATCCGGGCAAGCCGCTTTCCAGACGTTCACCGCATCGGTCAAGCACGGCACTTCAGAGTCAACCAGGGAGGGGGCTAAAATATTCCGGGTCAACTTTTCAGTGCTGTGGACAGAGGACAGGAACGCCGGTAAGCTAATACTGGTAATTTTGCGGATGCCGAGGCCACCAAAACGAATGGGTAGTGTGGCTTGAAGCCACGCTCGGTCATCCAAGGCCACATTTAAAATGGATGTAAGTGTGCTGCGAATAATTTGGTCAATTTTGTCCAAGAGATGTGGTTGCTTCCATAAAGGGGAAGAACGTAGCAAATATATAAAATTTGGGCCAAAACAACAGTATCTAATCAGGGTGAATGCCGAATGTAAATTAATTTTGGATAGTCTGTCCGAAATTTCGTTGAAGTTTTTGATTTTTTCGCTGATGAAAGGAGAAAAGCTGTCTTCGAAAATTGGGGAACCTAGGAGGTGCAGTGAGCTTTTTTCTAAAATTTTGATTTGTGGGGCTATTGCATTAAATTTATCTAGGGTCAATTGTCTGTCGGTAATGTCAGAAAGGTAAATTTCACATTTTGAGGGGTTAAGTTCCAGGCCAATATTTTTAAAATGTTTTTTGAGGAGTTGTAGGTCTTTCAAAACGGTGTCTACATGACCTCCTAGCGTTCCATCATCTAAATACCACACGTTAAATTTTGAATTTAGTTTCTGGATAATTGGATGAATAGCCAAGCTGAAAATGACTGGCCCGAGAGGGTCACCTTGTTGGCATCCAACTGCTGATTCTAAAACATTGTCCTTATATAATAATTTAGAAGGGTACCTATAACATTGCCACATAAAACCATAAATTTCGGGTAATTCCTTTTTGACTTCAGCCAACAAAGTGTCCCTGTTTACAGAGTTGAAAGCATTTTTCACGTCAACCTTGAGGATAACCTCACCTTTGTTTGAGTTTAAAAAGGTGGAAAGGGCATGTACGGCAGCCTCACAGCCCCCTTTCGAGCCAAAACCAAGCTGCAGGGGCTGAAACTTAGCTGTAAGGGATTCGCTATACAGCTTACAGCATATTTTGGCTGCCGTCCGCCTGTAGGTGCATCCAACGGCGATGGGACGAATGCCGCCATCTTTCTTGCGCAGGGCACATAAGTTGGCCCCGTACAAGACATCGACGACGGCCTCGTTCACACCGCCGGTGAGCATGAGGTTCATGAGGGCCGCAAGCTCCTTCAAAAGCGACTCACCAGCTTCCCCGGCGCCTGAACTCAATAGATCCTTTAGATGTTGTGGAGTCAGGCCGTCGAGGCCGCCGGCGGAACCACTTCGGAAGGAGCTTACAGCTGCAAACAACTGGGGGGCCGAAACGTTTAGGAAGGATGAATTTAGGTCTGGAGGGTCGGGGGGGTCGGGAAAGGTGAGACCATCCGCAGGCGCTGGGTGTTTACTCTCTAGAGCTGTTAGTGTTTCTGGAGAGTAAGGCGCCACCACATCGCTGCTGAACAGTATCCTGGCTGCTCCCCTGATGTCCCCTTCACTTAGTTTCGATTCCACATGTGAACATAAGCCTTTTTGTGACAGGTTGTTAAATGCAGGTAATTTTGAATCTAAAATTAGGGTCGAATTGTTGCAATTATCTTTAATTTGGTTCGTTAAGGTTTTTTTGGTCGCCGAATTTTTTGGGACATGCAGAATCCTATAAGGGAAAGTGAGTAATTGCTCCCAGGCACTTTGTGAGGTCTCCTGGGTCGCGAGACGGAGGTATCCTGCCAAACTCAGTGCCACAGACCGTCTCGCGCCCCGGGGAACTCTCTTTAAAACGGGGGTAGAATTTTTGAATTTAGCTAAGGTTTTCCACAAGCTTTGAACAGAAGGTGTTGAAGTTGGGGATGTGGCTGGGGGGCATAAAGGTGCACTATGAGATTTGTGGATCTTGCCATAGTGTATCTTCAGCCCCCGTTCGCCTTTAAAAAAGCGTGCCTGTGAGCAATGAGGACATCTTACCAGCTGGACATCAAGCGATGCAATGCAATGATGAAATAAAGTAAAACACTTAAAATTTATAGTTAAACTTACCTAAAAAAATAATATAAATAAACTATATACACACGAACTCACACTAGAAACACAAAAAATAAAATTTTTCACTATTTACAAAATGTCACATATAAAACTGTCATTGAATGACGACTGCGGCGCAGTCGCGGTTGGGGTCTGGGGCGCCGTGCATGAAGGGCGCAGGCTTCGTAACCGTTGCCTTGGCTGCAGCTGCTAGCATCGCGTCTTCGTCGTTCTTTTTGAAGTATAAATATTGCAGAAATGTTTCCTATTGTTTGTTTGTTTCGTTTCAATTTTGGTAGATAAGCAGATTTCTTTCAGAGAGAGATGGAAAGAAGAGAACATTCAATTCTTTTAATGATTATCTTATCTTAACTCTCGTATTGTCACGACGAATTCGGGAATAAATCAATATAATATAAATAATAACGACTTATGTTTATGTATTTCTGTTTACAATTTCAAAGACAGAAAGCATTCCAGAATTACACAAAAATATAAAAATATTTTTTTACTATGGCAACATGGTCTCAAGAGCCTAGTACTCATTGAGGTAGAACCACAGACTAATGTACTTTATTAATCTTCAAGAAAAAAGTTTGCCTGCCACTGTCCTGTCCTGTCAATTTCAAACTGACAATTGACATAGTGACATCACGTTAGATTTTTTCATTCTTTGCTTGCTCGCTGACTTCCAGTTTTATCATTTTCAAGGGAAATAGTCGGGTAATCGATATTTTGTTCTTGTTTCGTTTCGTAAGACTGCGGCAGTCCATGTGTGTAGTGTTTATGTGTAGTTCAGTATTCTAACCTTAGGTGATCTCACGTTTGCGGTCACCTTCCTTAGTCGGAAAGTTTATTTGAATCTATTTCTAGTAATAATAAATTCCGTACTTAGTAATTTGCTTCCGGTTAGACTGGAAGCCGACCCCAAAATAGTTGGGGAAGGCTAAGCAGATGATGACTTAGTAATAGAATAGAGCATAACCGTTTTATTGTCCGCCTTACTAGGAACTGGAATTCGCGAGTGAGGAAAATCTAATAAATTGTTAACGTGATCGCACAAGTGATAATATTGATAATCTGGTTTTGAAGATAAAGACTGCAGGATGGCAGAAGCAAGAGTGAATGGACATCAAATACATGAAGGTAATGACTTTACTATTTATGCACTCTTTTTTACTATAGTATAAAAAGGCAAGTTTTAAAAGTCCCTCAAATAGCAACAACATCTGTAAAAAAATGTGTTGACCTAAACAGTGTTGTGATTAATAGGTATAATATTTTGCATGTCCAAATGATTTATGCAATAAAGCAAACTTTAGGTCAATGCCAATTTTGTTGCTTCTAGACATAAGCATATTTACATAAAAGTTTATTGTTCTTGAAATTATTATTTTGCTTGCTTTTAATGTTTAGAGGGGATTGATTATAATATTAACTTTTTATTGTATTGTATGTAATATTGTTGAACAATATTCATTTCAGTCAATTAATTTTTTTTGTCTATATCTTCTATTGTCTGTCATGTTAATGTCTTAACATAACAATGCAAAAGATTAACATATTACTTCACTTTTAACCATTTAATCCAGCCTGTAGGGTGAGAATGAGACCAAAAAAATGAAGTACTTTAGGCATGTTGCTATGCTGTAGTTGCATTATATTTTGCTTTAAAGAGTTATTGTAGCCTTAAACACATCCAGTACAGTCTGGGCAGTCTTTCTCTGCTACCAACCTTGTTAAGCTATTTGTTGCACCATGGCTTAACTAGGGATGACATGTTAAAAGTTATCAACTCATATTTAAATCCAACTTATCACTCTCATAGTGCATTGTATTAAAACATATTATTTTCTTTATTAAATATAATTTATAAAAAAATATTAAACAAAGTAATAATTATGTCAATAGATTACATTCTTTGCAGTTGATATTATATTCTTTGCAGTTGATATTAAATTCTTTGCAGTTGATATTATGACATGTTTAAAATGTTATACATCACCACTGACTTCATTTAAATGAGAAAATAATAATTATTTTAAAGACCACAACTTTTTGTGACAGAATTATTCTGTCACAAAATAAATAGTTGTGGTCTTTTGAGTCATAAAAAAAATGAATAAAAATAAATAGGTAAAAGACAGGGTAATGCTAATGACTGCAAAAGCAATTAATTTAAATATATTCAAATAATTTTATAGTCTGTTCCAAAAGTATCGAATTACGATCCTATTCAAAATTCGAATGTATTTTTAATTATCGGAAACAAAAAAGCGCTGGTAATTTCAACTTAATATTCTTTTCATAAGTTTTTTTTTACATATTATTTTGATACTTATTTCCTTTCACGTATATGCATACCTAGCCAGCAACAGATCACAATGTTAGTTAACTCTTATTATATATTTCATAGATTTCCCTTATGATTCATGTAACTGCAATGGACAAGTACAAAGTCCACTTCTGTTGAATATTGATCACAATGTTAGTTAACTCTTATTATATATTTCATAGATTTCCCTTATGATTCATGTAACTGCAATGGACAAGTACAAAGTCCACTTCTGTTGAATATTGTAGCATTTGCCAAGATTTTCTCATCTATGAGTATCATTTCCTATTTCCAATATTAAAGTTGGCCAAACTATAGGTTTTATAGGTAAGTACAGGAAGCTCAAACACTCATTCAGCATATTTCGTGTGAATAAAGAGTAGGTACCTAATCATTATATTATTATCTTCTACCAGTGCAGTCTTGAAAATAAGACTAGTGCACAAAGCAACTATTTCTAAAATACCGTTACTTTTTTGCGTTCATAGCCGTAAAGTACAAAAAAAAGAAACTGTGTAGTTATTATGGCTATGAATAATACGTGAATGACCTCTGTGTAGTCCCTATCTGGTCGTACATGATGGCACATCGAGTTTTAGAAAAAGTTCGGCATTAAATTAATTTTCGTGCACTAATTGGGTTAGCCTAGGTTATCGACTTGGACTTATTAATCAGTCAAATCCAGAAAATATCGGGCTGATTATGATTACATAAAGTCACAGGTTAAAGAGGAATCAGTGAAGTGGTGCGCCCCGCGTGGCTTTGGCATGCGGTGACAGTGCCATTAGAAATATTTATTATTCATTACCTAATTCATTAACCTTTTTACATTGATGTATTGAATAGGAAGACAGGCCACTCTCTAACATCACGTAAATATTAAATGGACCCGATGTCGTGCGTCATGTGCTCGACAACCGAAATAGAGAGACATATTACGCGGGCTATAGCGGGAACGAGATAGCAATAATTGTCACTGTTACGTACCCATAACAACTCTGAAACAAACTACGATTCGGGTATTCCCCGCAAACCGAGAGTAATGTAGGTCGATTGTGTTTTTTCCCCTAATTTATGCGGTCCACATCGAGGAGCTCGTACCATATCTTCCTATTTAATACATCAATGCCTTTTTGTGTAAGTACATAACCGACGATTCCGGTTTATTCGTTGTTACGGGTAGACAGAGACCCGGAAACCGTACAACCGGTGTAAATTTTGGATACTTCATCATCTGCCTCAGATAGGCAGTCACTGGGTAACACGATACCTACCTCTTGGTAAGACTGGGTGTCAGACTTTCGAGCTGCCGACTACACGTACGGACTGTCAAAGATCTACGAATGACAGCCGGTATACCAAAGGCTTATCGTGCTTTCCGACGCACGGAGGGTTTCGGTATTAGTAACTGAACTTAAAAAAACCGGCCAAGTGCATGTCGGACCACGCACAATGAAGGGTTCCGTGGTTGGGATGAATTTATCCCAAAAACAAACTTAACATTGTAGTTGAAAAACATGCTCTCCCATACATCGATATACGTTACGGTCAATTCTCCAACTGCAAATTTAAGTTGGTCGACTATTACTCGTTAACTTGTGAAGCCTACTTAGCTGTGATAGTTTTCCTTTTAATTTCGTTATATATACTATTGCCATGAATTTTTTCACATATCCAAAACCAACCATTTAGCTGGCAGGGGGGGGGGGACACTTGACTCTAACAAAAACTAGCACTTTAAAGCTTAATATTACCCAAACGGATCCCTTAATTGAAAAATAGTTTCCCCAAACCCACAATATTTTTGAACGGCCTATCCAACGATACCCCACACCATGGAATAGACGAGAAAAAAAAATATTATCCCCATTTCACGTGTAAGGGAGGTACCCTAAAAAAAAATGTTTTTCATAATGTTATTTTACCATTTTTTTGGCATGATTAATATGTATACCCATGCCAAATTACAGCTTTCTAGGAATAAGCGTCTCTGAGCTAAGCTGGCGACAGACGGACGGACGGACAGACAGACAGACAGACAGACAGAAAGAAAAAGATGGAAACAAGATTTATATAAATTAATAAGTACTATAAACAATCTCATACGGTCGGAGGAACCTTGCTGACAATAACGACCTATTATTTTTTAAGTTCTGTTTTTACGCAGTCGGGATTTTGTTTTTTTTAATTAACTTTTTTTTATTGTATGCTTTTTAGTTAGGATTATAAGACGGTAAATTAGGTTATATACTCACTTATAATCGGGTGATAACGACCTCATACTCACTCACTCCAAAAGTTCGGGATATTTTTTTATAATATCTTATTTAAATTACTTTTAAACATATAATTTTTGTAATCACCTTTCAAAACCCTTCAATTTGATACCCCACTCGATAGGCTTGGGAGATCATTTTTTTTCGAAGACACTCCTTTTGGCGCCAAAAACCCGCCATTTTCATTTTTAATAATTTTAATATACCCTATACTCGCGCAATAAAGACGAATCTAACGACATATCATTCATCAAAATCAGTTTAGCCGTTTAGTAGTTACGAGGGAACATAAGGACAGACATACATACAAACATACATACATACAGGTCAAAGACATTACCCTCCTTTTTTGGCTTCGCCGCAGTCGGGTAAAAAGCGGGATTCTTTCGTCGAATGCGGGAGATGATAAAAAAAACGTAGGTAAGTGATCAGTAGTTTTTTTTTTTAATCGACTTCCAAAAAGGAAGGAGGTTATAATTATGTTCGGCTGTATGTTTGTTTTTTTTTATGTTTGTTCACCGATATCTCCGTCAATTATGGACCGATTTTGAAAATTATTTTTTTTGTTTGAAAGGGTATGCTCCCGAGGTGGTCCCATTGCCACAAAATCAGAATCTGATGAGGGGATCTCATGGAAATCGAGGGAAACCCTCGAATTTTATAGGCAAACCTATAGCGATTTGGGTATTTTTTATAGTAACTCCTGCATTTGCTCCCAAAAATCACCATTTGGTGAAGTGGAACTGATGATGGAGACCACAGATGGCCACCGGAACAACATAATAATAAGTATTTCACGGGTTGCGATTCGATTAGGTACTTTAATATGGTTGCTAAGCAATGTATGCTCGTCACAATGCATATGGTGAGTGGCAGTTCTCCTGGTTCTTACCAGGAGAACTCCTCAACAATTAACGTCCCAGCATCGGGAAAAGCAATATTTTATAAAAGGTGATGTGCAGTTGACTTTAGGCTATTGTAACTTAGATAAATTAAAAACTGACCCACAAAAAAGTGAAAAATAAAAAACTTTTTGTAAAAAAAAATAACCGACTCCCAAAAACACACTACAAAGTGAAAAATAACTTTAATTTCGGAAGTCGGTGCCAAAAACTAAAATAAAGAACCAAAGACACCGACTTCCGAAATTAAAGTTATTTTTCACTTTGTAGTGTTTTTTTGGAAGTCGGTTATTTTTTTTTACAAAAAGTTTTTAAACTTATCTATATTTGAGTTTCAAATTAAGTTTACAACGATGAGACACCCGTAGGAAAAATATTTTAATGAAAATACGTTACTTTACTAACAACCGCACCATCGAACAAGCGGGACTGTCCCGTGCGGGACATTTAGTTTTGGGAAAAAAATCGGGACATCTGATATCCCGCCAAAGTCGGGACGTCTGGCAATGCTGACTCCAATACATCTAATTAATTGGCAAAAGTATTGTAAAGGCAAGTTGAGGCTCTGTTCGAGAGCCGCTTTTGTCTGAAATTAGGATTGAATGGGCTGCTGAGCTGTTCATTCGGTTTTGAGTTCTTTGTTTGTCCATCTTTCAACATGGCATTATGCGAAACAGTCATCAGATATTCTGTGTACCATTCATTCTAGACATTTAGGATCTTCAATAAGTTCATATTAATATTTAATGGCAAGGTAAGTTTATAAATAGTGGATATCTGCACCAAAACCGTGAAAACTCTCTAAATGGCACTTGAGTCTTCTCAGAAGTTTTGAATAACAGCCCAAACAGTATGCGACCTTCAATCTTGTTAATGGTTTGCATTTACGTAAGATAATTTGCGTTTGTACATTCAATTACCTATTGCCATACAATGTAATGTAATAATTATGTAGACAAGAATTGATTTAATTTACCCATGGTTGTAGGTATAGGTAATCTGTGGTATAGGGTACAGACAAATAGAACTGACTTCTTGGCGGGAAAGTGAAGCGTCATGTTCAGCAGTTTGTTTAATTTTCCAAAATTTGTGTTTATCCGAATATTAATGTGTAATAATGGTGGATTATTAACCATTAAGTGTTTGTGAACGTGCATTAGTGTAGGCAAATGAAACAAAACAGTGCAACTTCGCTTCAAGTTCTCTCAAGAAGTCCGCGTGAGGTCTCAGTAAAGTGCCACATCTTTACTGAAACTCAAGGGCTCAAGGGGAGCGGGCGGGGATATCATCATCATGCATAGTATAAATTAATTTCATCAATAATAACAAGTTTTGTAACTAAATAAAGACTTGGCTAAAAGGTCCCAGCAACCAGGCCATTAAAAAAAAAAAAACAATTAGAACTAAGTGCTTTGAATTTACCGCACGTAATCGCTAAATCTGGGCTTGCCTAGGTCACCTCGACGTCACCACAATGCCATTAGATCTCGAATGCGCAATGAACAAAAAAACAACAACAAAAACAGGTTATGGTGAATGCCACCATACATTTACACCACCTACAATGGCGTCATAGTTGTAGTAATATTTCGATATAATACAAAAAAAATGGCAAGTGATGTCGTAAAATTAGATCTTTGGACTTTGAAACATCATGCTCGTGTTCAAAAATTGTTGAGTAGGTTATCATTGCTTGTTATCATGATAACTAGTGTTTTCAATTCACCAGATTTTCCCTGAATCATACTTTTTTGATCCTTCAATCATTTCGTAAAAAATTATCTTTGCACGGTATGTACTTACCTAGGTCTGTGCTCATGTTATAAAATATGTCGTGTTCAATAAACGGCAGTCTTTGCTTGTTAGCTCGATGGCTGAAATCACCGGATTTCCCCCTTAATCATTATGTACATACTTATTTGGCCCTTCAATCCGCGACATCAAGTCTGCTCGATTATTACAATTTAAAATTAGGCTTTTCTAAAGTGATTCAATGTCATTTCTGTATATCAGGTTGTCTATCACAATGGGACCTGTCATTTATAATAAAATACCCCATGGTTTTAAGGATTGTTCTGTTAACATTTTTAAATCTAAGGTAACTGCACCACTTTTAGGCAAATGTTATTACTCAGTAAAAGACTTTTGAAATGATATGACTTTGTCCAGATTATGATTATTATAAATACCATAACATTACGCCTGTAATCCCCGAAGGGTTAGGCAGAGGTGTACCTGTAGTACACCCACATTTCGCCAGTTATGTTTAAGCCCCATGTAATAGGGGGCGAGCCTATTGCCATCAACCGGGCACAAATCCAGACTCCGGGCTGCTACTGAGAAATTCGTAATGGAAAATCCCATACCACTTTGCCCGACCTGGGAATCGAACCCAGGACCTCATGCTCAGCGGTAGCGCTTGCGACCACTAGACCAACGAGGAAGTCATGATTATTATAATTAAGTAATTGCAAATTTGACCATAACATATGTACCTGACTATATTATTATTTGACTTCATCATATTTCATCATCATCATAGTTGACTTCATTTTAATTTCTGTTTTGTTTTGTTGACATTATTTTGTTTGTATTAATATTCATTTATGTATTCATTTGCACGCCGTAAGGGCCTCATCATACTAGCGAATTGCGAGCGTCCTCAAAGCGGAGCGGGCGCGCAACGAATAGGTTACGGGCGCGCAACGAACACGCCGCGGCTGCGCAGCGAATTCGTTGCGGACGCGCAGCAAGATCGCCGTGAGTACTGTCTCGTACAAACGCCAGCCCGGCCGCCCGCCTCACTTTCTTCTTCCTCACATCCGCGACGTCCTCGCTGCGCAGCCGCGGCGTGTTCGCGACGCATGCGCTGCCCCCGCAGCCGCTTCCAAACCGCTAGTATGATAACGCCCTAAGGTAGACTGTAGCCGATCTCATTAATTTATGGCACAACATCTTATACCTGTAATAACATTCATAGCAAATAAAGTAATGATTCTGAACACGTAAGTAGGTTTCTACTAATGAATAGGTTCCTCTTGGTTGCCGACAGTATTACCTATGTAATGAAAGAGACTAGGTACATTGAGGAGCAAAAATCGCCATGGCTATAACGCCTGACTAACGTGTGATTTGATTACAAAGTCATGTTAACACAATACAACTAACTATTACTTACCGGAAGCTTACTTTACACAGAAGAAAATGATTGTATTCATAAGAACAAATTGTTAAAATGCTTAGGTAGGTACTCGTTATTATGCAGTGATTATTTATAAATATATTATTATCTTCACTATCTTCGCAGTTTTACTCAATACGGTATTTGCTATGTAATATTTAATCTTATCCAATTATATTAACATGACATTTAATCTCATCGTAAAGATAATGATTATTTATGAAACCATACACAATAATAAAAGATTAACACATGCATGATCGTTAATTTTTTGACAATGATGACCGAGTCAGCCTAGATGATGAGAATTCTTAACATCATCTAAAAATCAAATCCTTTAAAGATATAATAGGAACTTATGTAATGATATGAATATGTGTGACAAAGTTAATTCAAAATAGGGTAATTCCCTAAATAAATTACCATTTATTAATAATAAAAAAAACATAGGCTGCCGAAAGAAGTGAAAATTTAAAACTATGAAACATGTGTATTTTTTTCTAATAAATTGTAGTACTTACCTACCTACTATGAAAAATTATAATTTCATGATTTGTAAATTAAAATGATTACGTATAAGTTATTAATTAAAAGATATAATAATATGCTTTCACTGCTGACCCAGTGCAACACTTCATAGCTACAGATATACCTACTGCTATAGATACATTAGCATGTCGTCGGTGACTTGAACCAACAATCGCTCAACACGCAAAGTTTTTAAATTAATAAAAAAAGTTAAAAAGTAAAACCCAATTAAGACAAAAACCGCCAATTAAAAAGGTATAAACAAGACACCACAGAAAACCCCGAGTCACACGTCATGTAATGTAATTAGGCATCACTTGAAAAGATTACGTGTGACTCCGGATTTTTAATTTGTCCGTGTTTGACGGTGATGAGTTTATACATTTTTAGTTGGCGAAGTTGTGACGTCATATCGTCGACCTAATTCTAATATGGCGTAAGTCAAATTTGGCAAATATTCAGGAAGCGGAAAGAAACGTTTTGTTTCAACAAAGTTCTGAGAAAACATAAAATTAAAATTCTACCGAAAATATGACTAATAAAATCTGCTTTTAAACCGACTTCCAAAAAGGAGGAGGTTCTCAATTCGGCTGTATGTTTTTTTTGTGTTTTTTTTTTTTGTATGTTTGTTACGCGATTACTCCTTTAATAATGAACCGATTTTGAAAATTCTTTTTTTATTTGAAAGGGTATACACCCGAGGTGGTCCCATTGCCACCAAATCAGAATCTGATGAGGTGATCCCATGGAAATCGAGGGAAACCCTCAAATTTTATATGCAAACCTATAGCGATTTGAGTATTTTTTATAGTAACTCGTGCATTTGCTCTCCGAAAGCACCATTTGGTGAAGTGGAACTGATGATGGAGACCACAGATGGCCACCGGAATAATAATGAGTACCTATTTAACGTGTTGCGATTAAGCAATTTATGCTCGTCACTATGCAAAGTCGGTGGCCAAAAACTCAAATACAGATCCAAAGACACCGACGTCCGAAATTAAAGTTATTTTTCACTTTGTAGTGTTATGTTTGGTAGTCGGTTATAAAGTATTTTATTTTTAAGGTTTTATTACTTAAAACACTTTAGATTGATCAAAATCGGACTAACGCCTTATTAACCGTTGGTAGGCCAAATTTTGATTTTCACTTTATTAGAATTAGGTCGACGATATGGCCTATAACCCGCGGAAGCACTAGACGCTTCCAACGACACTTCGTTTGTCAAAATACGACGAGGAGTTTAGGAGTTATGAGAGAACAGATGGACGTACATACCGATCAAAATCATAACCATCCATTTTGTTACGCCGTAGTCGGGTAATAATTATGAATAATCCTTATTACTATTTGCAAAGTAATTCAAACAGTAAATCAAAATCTACTTAGAATCTTATCATTTGTGTGTTATACATAAGAGGTATTTAACTTGATCACTTATGACCAAAGTCCATTGGAGTTATCTTTTAGCACAAGCCGTCTGTAGATAAAATTATAAGTCAGACCTAACACGCGCTTATTGAAGTGAACACTTCTATACGTGCGTTAAACGATTTTTGGATTATGTCGCAGGTTGATTTGATAATTCTAATTTTCGCGAAAACCCTAGGGATATTGCAAAAACGGTTTTCGCAATATCCCTAGGGTTTTCGCGAACATTTGAATTATCAAATCATCCTGCGACTTAATAATAATGCTATTTTAATATTCTAAGTTTTCGTTTCTGTCGGCAACTCAATTGGCATGACTGCCAATTTTTTTTATGAGAAATCTTTAGGCGCCTTGAGCGACTTTTGGTAAGGGAAAAACTTATGGTTCGCGTCACCGACATGCTAGTGGAACGTGTTGCGCCAGACTGGCAACGCGCAGCAGCCTTTATGTTCATGTAATACCTACGCTTATATTATAATAAATTATATGTAAGTATATGTTATTCCAAAGTTTGAATTTCTCATTTCTGTCGACAGTCCTCATGTTTCTATGATTTTAAATAGAATCAACTTTATAAATATAAGTTTAATTGCGTGTTAAATAATATAAGAACAATGGAGTATTATTTAATTTCAACTTATTGCTAAGGTTGTTGCATTGATGTTTGAATAATAAAATCAATGAGAACGATCTCCTGGGAAAAGATTTCAATGATTGTTCATAAAATATGGGTTGCTTTGTCTTATAAAAACTACTAACAAGTAACGTAATAAAAAAAGTAATGCTTGGGTAAAAAATCGCTATTGCCAAAAAATTATAATTAAGCTAAAATTAAGTTTCCCACGAAACTTTAACGTCTAATTGATAGTCGACTTCGTCTTATTTCACTTAGAAATCCGAACTAATATTATAAATACGACAGTGAGTTTGTTTTGTTACGCTTTCACACTAAAACGGCTGAACGGATTTGGATGAAATTTGGCCCATGAGTAGGCCATGACCTGGGGGCCTAAAATGGACGCTTTGGCAGAATCATAATTATGATCTGCGTACAATTCATACCCCGCAATTCATCTGTTTGACAGTTTTGTATGGAGTTTCGTAAAATGGTCCACAAATTATGAATTGCTTTAATGAAGTCTAATGTCAAATAGCAGCTGTCAAACAGATGAATTGCGGCATGTATGAATTGTACGCAGATCATAATATGATTCAGCCAAAGAGTCCCATCTTAGGCCTCCTGGACGTAAGATACTTTTATCCCGATATTCCCACGGGATCGAGACTAACGTGGGTGAAACCGCAGGGCGCAGCTAGTCTCTAATAAAATAATGTTTCTTTTTACAGTAACTTGAAGCGCTGAGTAAGTAATGATTATTAAAATATTCAATGAATCCCTTTTGAATAATGTGTAAGTTGTTGCAAACAATAAATTTAATTAGTTAAACGGGGGTGACTAATGGCGACCTGTCCACGTTTATCTTAGAACTCGAGACACCTATCGCATACGACACAACATGTGTCTTTCTTTAACTGTAAAGGAACTTTATTACTCCAATGGATAATAATAAAGATTAGCCTATTAAGAGCGTTTACACCTTGTGGCATTTCATACAAACTTTCAAGCCCTTGTTTTTCGAAATGACTGAACCGATTTTAATGAAACTTCATACGCAGCAGGATACAAAGGTCTAAAAAGTTAATTAAGAACATTTTCGAAATGTCTTATTTAAAAACAGATAACTGGAAATCTCATGTTTCTATGGGAAATTAAAAATCGGTCTAATTTGGCTGTAACACATTTTTCGAAAATGTTCTTAACTAACTTTTTAGACCTTTGTATCCTGGTTATGCGCATGAAGTTTCATTAAAACCGGTTCAGTCATTTCGAAAAACAAGGGCTTGAAAGTTTGTACGAAATACCGTAAGATGTAAACGCTCTTAACGGTGATGATAAGTACTTACGTTTCTTATGTAATATAGTGTGTTTAATACTGTATGATAGGTTTACATGCGATAAAAAAATAATTTCATCATTGCCGTGTTTATGTTATAAATAAATAACTTGTTTACTTTTTTACAGAAATATAGTAAGTTTTATACGTGTAGAACAAATAACTTCAAACAGTACATCTTTGTATAAAATAAAACATGTAGCGACGTGGTGAAGTTTGATCCATAAGTACGCCCTTAACCCAGACAAACTAATCAATTAAATATAGTTATTATAGTATTTAACTAAACTTGGTATAAAATATTGAATTAATTTAATTTTGTCATTATTTCAAGACTTGTAATGTAAAATATTGTTAAGAATTGAATCATCCTTCAATTACCATAAAGTATGAGCTCATGCCGCCTGTGATACAGGTTTATCCTAGTACAGGCATCTAACATTTTATACCTTTGTAAATTATTAGATTTTATGTTAATATTTTACCAATTGTAATACTGAATAAAAATATTATTATTATTTAATTAAGTTCAGCCTGTATTGATCGATAAATTGCCATCGGTTCGTCGTCCTATTATTACGTTCAAACCACATGAGTCATAATCTAATACTGTTCTTAAAAACAGGATTAATAAGTGGTTCTTTCTTCTTGTTTCCAGTACTGCCGCCCGGCTACAAGGTAGAAGAAATTGAAATACCAGTTCCATGGGGCCACGTCGCGGGGCGATGGTGGGGCCCTCGGGACAAGCAGCCAATCATCGCTATCCACGGCTGGCAGGACAACGCAGGCACATGGGACAATCTGATCCCACTCCTACCAGTCACTACTTCAGTTCTTTGCATAGACTTGCCAGGACACGGACTATCAACGCATTACCCAACCGGTATGCTGTATTACATCTTCTGGGACGGAATCGTTCTTTTAAGAAGAATTGTTCAACACTTCGAATGGAGCAAAATAACTCTAATGGGACACTCCCTCGGCGGCGCACTCAGTTTTATGTACGCGGCTTCCTTCCCAGATGGTGTCGAAAAAATCATATGCGTCGATATCGCCAGCCCAGCTGTTAGAGAACCAGCTACTATGGTCAAAACGACTGGCCACAGTATCAACAAAGTCCTGGAGTACGAAAACTTGCCTATGGATAAAACTCCTTGTTACGAGTACGAAGAAATGATCGATATTGTGTGTGACGCGTACAAAGGATCGATTTCAAGGGAGAATTGTAAGATTCTGATGAAGCGAGGAATGATGCCCGTTCCTGCACATTTGAAAAGGAAGGGTTATTTCTTCAGGAGGGATCCTAGATTGAAAGTATCTGGTCTTGCGATGATGTCTATAGAAACAGCTTTGGAATACGCTGCTAATGTCAAGTGTAAAGTTCTAAACATTCGCGCGTTACCTGGTCAAAGATGGGAGAAGTTAGATTATTATTTGGACGTGGTAGAAAAGATGAGGGCTACGGCTGATGTGCAGTTCGTGGAGGTTGAAGGAACGCATCATATTCATCTAGAGTCTGCAGACAAAATAGCGAATATTGTGGAAGAATTCATTGAGGAATATTAGTTTAGTGTAGCTGTATTGCTAATGTGATATTTTATGTGATGCGTAAATGCACTGTAGTTAGGTACAGTTGTGAAACTGTAGTATTGAAGTATTTCTGAAGGATTGTTCTTGATGTTAAACCCTACTTTTAACTTCAGTATCAGCTATTGTAATTTCTTTGGCTTTTACAAAAATGCTTGCAGAGGTATTGAAATTCCATCCCATAAAAATGTTTAAATAGCAAATCAAAAAGAATGTGAGGCATTATTCCTTATCATAAAATGCCAATGAAAGCTACTGAAGTTATGAAAATTACTTTTCGTTAAGTAACTAAGCTAGGTGTCACTTTCACCAAAGTACAACGGGAGTTGTAAAATCAACATAAAAGTTATGGGTTAATTTCTTTGGATTGTACAGACGCCAGCAAGTCAAGCTACCCGAAACTGTCAATTTCTCCCAATCAACCTTGAACCTTATGCTGTAGGGATAAAGTTAAAAACGATTAAAGAAATCTGACAGATTGTAGTAGCTTGATGTGCTGGCGTCTGTACATACTTTGGGTCTTATTTATTTATTTGTATAGCTTTAATATTTTGTGAAATGCATACTGTACTCAGTATAACTGCTTATGCGGTGTGGTTTAAAATAATTGACGATAAAAATGTCTGGTCCTTGTACAGTCAGCCTCAAAAAGATGTATACAGGGTCAAATTAAATTAGCTAGCGAAACTCCGCAGATGTGTTGGGTATATCTAAATACGACAAAACGAAAAAAAAAAACATTTTATTTTTTGGGGTACCACGACTAGTTACTTGAAATATGAGTTTCTAAATCAGTTTTTCTTTCTGTGTAAACTTCACAGATGTGATGGGTATCGATAACTAAACACGATAAAACAAAAACTTAATGAAGTGACTTCACTGCCAGTGGTCATTGACACCAGAAAAAAAAAACATCAAATCTTTTTTTTCCGTTTTATCGTATTTAGATATCGATACCCAACATGTCCACGGAGTTTCGCTAGCTAATTTAATTTGACCCTGTATATCTACAATAATTAATTTAATCTATAATTTTGCTGACGGTGATGTTGACGATTGATGTGATAATGATGACGCTGCTGAGATGTATGGTGTACCAGGCTAAATATTGGCTAATAATTACATATGCTACGTTTTTATTGCGATAAATATGAACAAAATAATGTATAACCACATCCTAGTGAAAAAGCTGTTTATGTCACAAATATTAGAACAAGTTTGTTACTTCTTGATTACTTAGGATTAGATCCTATGGATAATATTTTAAAAATAGTTACACATTCAAAAAATTTAGTTCTTAACCTTGAAAGGGTTTTAAAGCTACTTTCTATTTGGAGTTGTAATTCGATGCTAATCCGTTCCTAAAGTTTTGTTTAATATATTTAACATTTCATTTGTAAACCTGTAAGGTCAAAGGGTTGTCTGACGGTGGAAAGAGAATTTCTATGGTAGGTAAGTTAAATATCGACGATATTTTTGTACAATGAGAGTTGTGTCCGAAATTTGGATAGTGAAAGAATGCTGTTTTAAGAGTTATTTAAAAGTTAAGTTGGGTATTTACATCCGATTTTTCTTATTAAATATTAGGTAAAGAATGACATTGTATGAAAAGATTTCAATCGTAGATTTGCAATACCTCGTCAAAAGATGGTCGCGTTTCTGTTACGTTCCGGGGGCCTAAAATGGACGCTTTGGCAGAATCATAATATGATCTGCGTACAATTCATACATCCCGCAATTCATCTGTTTGACAGCTGCTATTTGAAATTAGACTTCAGTATAGCAATTCATAATTTGTGGACCATTTTACGAAACTCCATACAAAACTGTCAAACAGATGAATTGCGGGATATGAATTGTTATTATGATTCTGCCAAAACGTAAATTTCTAGAGATCTGACACACAATTTCGCCGAGAATTGACGATGTCATGTCTTGATGTGATTGTCATGGGACCGCCATTATTATTGTGCAAGCTCACTCTTTTCAGTATGGACGCTTTTCCGCGTGACTTAGGCCCGTATTAATAGAGCGCTACTCAGTACTCAAGCATTACTTAAGAGCCAACTAGTCGCGGGCTCGAATTCACTGGCGGGCGCGGCCAAAAAGCACGCTGTCTAACCTAGCATCGTGTCCGACAGAGATAGCACCAGTGATGAGCAGTTAGAAGCTAGTCTACACGCATAACGTCTAGTCGCACGCACACAAACACAGTGCACGACGATTCATACTAAACCGCGCGCGTAAAAATATACGAAAACTCCTTTGGAAGGTGGGGTTTTATGAAAAAACTACTGCATAAATCAATTACGAATAAAGTTTATTATAATCTTCGACAATTGAGCTTTGTCGGAACGAGCTTTGTTTTTGAGATTTTATACTTCTCTTATTACTTATTTACGCCCAAAGTTGCGTTAAAATTAGCAGGAAAAACGAATCTTTGTGGGCTCATAACTTTTTAATGCCTTTGTTTTTTACTATTCTGCTTCTGTACAGACAAAATTAATAATAAGACAAAACGATATCATGTTTTACTTTAGATGTACAATGTGTAACAGTGGAGTAAAACCCCCCCGAAATTTGTATGGAAAAAGTATCGACTAGTTGCGCCTTAAGACTAGATTCAAGCCATTTGATTGGTTGTCCTAAGTAGTGCTTAAGTACTGAGTAACGCTCTATTAATACGGGCGTTAGTATCTTGAGGGCGAATCTAACGATTTAAACCTTTCATTATATTTTTAAACAAAATATTTGACAGTAAGTTAAAGTGCCGTTTTTTTTGTCCTATGTTCCGGATGAGTGTGGTCAGCTTTCAATTATAAACGGGTGAAATTGTAAGTATAGTACACGCAAAACTTTATGAGCTCTCTGAAGGTGCACGCGCTCTCAAGTGGCTATTCTTTCAGTGCCAAGTACATAGCATACTAATCAGCATGCCATATAATGTGTTATGTAAATCTTTAGCAACAAGTCAGTACAGTACAACACTGAAGTCATCAATAGCTTCGTATAGCGACGACTCGTGGAGCGGGTTGTGGGCACACGAACGAATTATCTTTCGACCTTTAAGCTGGGTGCTTGGTATCAAAAGTGAAGTATATTTTATAGCTTAGGTATGCAGTGGACCCCCGGTAATCCGGCCCCTGTCTAATCCGGGACCCCCTGTAACTTAAGTATGATTTGTACTTCAGAGTATAACACATAGAATCTTATCATTGGGTCTGTAAATTGTCGGATTACAAGGTACTCTTTTGTGAAAAATTCCGGACTATAGGGGTCCGAGGCAGGTCTTTGGCAGTACGCTATAATCCGACAGATTTGATAGTTCGACACTGCCCTGCAAAACGTTCGCCGGATTACCGGGGTCCACTGTATATATTTTACATAACACATCATAACATTTTTATAGTACAGACGCCAGTAGGTCAAGCTACCCGACGAAATTTTTCCAATCAACCTTGAACCTTAAGCTGTAGAAATAAAGTTGAAAATCTATTGAAGAAATTTGACAGATTGTATTAGTTTGATGTGCTGGCGTCTGTACCTACATAGGCACCTACTGCATTGATTTGGTCATCATCATCATCATCATCATTTCAGCCAAAAGACGTCCACTGCTGGACATAGGCCTCCCCTAAAAGGGGGTTTGCCATAATCGCCACGCTTGGCAGGCAGGTTGGCGATCGCAGTATGGTGTTAAAATGCATAGAGAATGCTGCTGCCCATTCTCTAGTAAGTCCCTAAGTCGCCTTTTACGACACCCACGGGAAGAAGTACGGGAGTGCTATTCTTTACGTTCGGCACCACACAGACGATTTGGTCATCACAAAAAAATAATGTATTAGCTATTAAATATACTTTTAGGCCACTCGCGTGCAACTTCCCAGAGCTCATAAAGTTTTGCGCGTACTATATCTATTCGGTATGGGTATAATTATGGGTAATATTTTACTTTGCCCTTTTAGCGATAGAGATTAAAGAGTATTTTTAATTTGGGGGTGGCGAGTTCAGTAACGAGTTTAATACTGACATGAATGACTAGGTAACATACTTTCAATTCTATTGTCTGCCCAATCACAATGCAATAAAATGAAGGGCCAGTTGAAGAAATAGTGTAATTTTATTCCAATCAACTTTTAATTTATTTAAAGCCGGTTAAGTGTATTCATTTGAGTTAGACGCGCGACACGTTTAACGTTCGCATAATGATTTGTTTTAATTTTTTGAAGTGAAGCTTCTTATTCGGTAATTGGACGAGAATTGAGAGTGATATTTCAAGGACACGTCACGTTTAGGTACGTTTCGTTGAATGAGAGAGAAGAAAGTTACGACTCTCTGCCTCTTACACTAAGTCTCTCTTTTTCTTTATTTTTTAAGAAGCTTCACTTCTATCACGTGTACACTGTACCTACGGTGCTGTTTTTTTCCATAAGGGACAGTTTTTTCCCTCAATATTTGCCTGTTCTTAGTTGGAAAATTTTCTGGAAATTTTCTTGCTCTGGAAGTGACCGTTTTAGAAAATATAACACTCACATAGTGCAACATTCTATAAAATTAATAATATCTCGCTAGACTGTGTATAAAAATTAATAATATCTCTCTAGACTATGCGTCCAGAATTAGTGCAGAAACAAAAGAGCTTTGCTTCTGAATATGTAATAGTAATTGTGTAGGTAAATCATTCCAGAATAATTGTGACGTCATAAAATATGTAAACTGTAGCGGTTTCTAGATTATAATTATCATCGGGGAAGGCGACAAGAACAAAAAATAGATATAAATATATATATAGATACTATAATTTACGCTAACGTTCGTGGCAGTCGTGGTCATATAACGCGGGAGCGAGTTGTCACGAGACTTAGTAGTTTTTAGAAATACTTTACTAAATTATTATAATATTAGCTGCTGGCGGATTACTCCTTATAACATCAGCTAACTGCCAGTGAAAGTCCCTTCAAAATCGGTCCCGCCGTTTCGGAGATTAGCCGCACCAGACAAAAAATACAAAATTGTTATAAGTACCGTATACAGGGTGGAAGGGACATCGACGCGAATCCGTTTACCATGGATTCAGTACATCATTCTTGACCCCCCTGCGTTAAAATTTTTCGTCGGTTATTTAAAAAAAAATCGCTGTTCCATACATTTTGACCGAGTAGGTACTGCACTTTTGTAGGAAACAGCAGTTTTTTCTTACCTCTGCAATTCTTTGATTTTGACCACTCGACTAGCCAATGCTTATTTTTTTTAAATTATAATTCCATCAATGTTGTGCTTGTAGGTAAATGTATACGTCCCTAAAAGGAACAACAGGGTTTTTGTTACATACTGTATAATATAACTTGACTTCCTACTCGCACGTTTTATGATCGCGATTGCCGTGTCTGTGTTGTTGGCGTGTAGTATACGAAGTAGTAGATAAACTCAAAGTTGCCTCTTTCACTTTCTTATAAGTATGTATGTATTCTGCTGGTTCAGAGATTCATAAATTAATTTTAAATTATAAATTTATATATTTTTGTAAAGTTATATTTATGGCAGTGCTTGCTAGATACTTTTAGTGGCTTATTGAGTGAAACATAGAAATGTCAATAAAATAAAAATACAGCTTCGATTAGCACCATATCGATTCATAAAACTATTTATTTATAACAACAGCAACTGTAGTAAGTATTAAATATTAAATCACAATGTTAAATAAAAAATAATGTTAACGTTATTGTTCTTCATTCCTTATCGCAAATCCTCAAACACGTTCCTGACTGACAGTTGTCAAATTCTTCCACATTTTCAATCTGTGAACAATTAAGGTCAGCTTAGGCTGATTTCACAACTACTGTGCGTTCTATACGTGCGTTATAATTATAACTAGAGATCGGATATTCGGATGCATATTTACCTAAAGTACGTTTTTTCCCAGCAAAAGATACAAAGTATGGAAACGGCTTCTTAAAATATTTTTTTATTCCGGGATCGCGGGATTTCATTAATAACAGTGTGTAGGTACAATTTTGTATTCCTAAGTTTAACAAATATTTCTTATCTATTTATAACTAGGCAAGAATTTTGTGGAAAATATAACGTTTAAAAAACACTAATAATATTTCTTCAAAACCTTTTATTCTAAAATTAAATATATTTATTCGGGGATACACAGTACAAAAGAGTAGTTCTTAAAAACTTGTCAGTCCTGGAAACCGACACTTTCACGTACCGAAGCGCACTCCATACTAGTCAACTCTCAAACTTTAGGTGATTAAGCATCCGAATATCCGATCTCTAGTTATAACTTGACGTGTGACACAATTGGTAGCACTGAATTTTGCAGTCATAGTTTCAATCAAAGAATAGGTTTCAATTTAAGGCCCTTAATATAGTATAGATAGAACGTCACTCAATACTCAAGCATTACTTAAAACTAAATTCAAGCCATTTGATTGGTTGAAACTAGTCTTAAGTAATGCTTGAATACTGAGTAACGCTCTATATGCTCTATAAATACGGGCCTTAGAATATGTAGTACAAAATGGCGGCTGACGGAACAGAGCTACCAATCACATGACTGCAAAATTCAGTGATACCAATCGCGTCACGCGTCATTTTTCTTCTGTAATACGGACTAAATTAAGTACGTCTGAAGGAAAAATTGTATTTCTACGGCAAGCTTTTGCGAGTCAAGGCGTAGCATTGTCGTCCTAGAGCTGGACTGATTTCTGCCATAGTGGAACGGCCTGCGAGGGTCATTGCTAACATCATGCAATTGTTTTTTTTTTTATCGTCAATAATATTTTTATTATAATACTCAAAATGCTCACTTTAAAAGTTTCAAGGTACCATGTTATTACTTTAGAAAATTCAGTCTAAAGCAAGACTTGCTGTGTACTTACATCGAGAGTATTATCGTTGTGCTCTTCACATATCAAAATTAGTCTTCTTCCGATTGCTTTTTGTTCTATTAGTTTGTTGTTTATTTGTGTCCAAATACTGCTGGCTGATTTAAGAACATTCATGTTGCCAAAGATGTACAAGCCTGTAAGAATTGGGATTAAAAGATAAGGGACCAATTTTTTATATTCGGCGTGCTTTATAAAGAACCGTGGTGGCTCAGTGGTAACTTTCCACTGCTCTCAAAACGGTGAAGGAAAACATCGCGAGGAAACCGGCATGTCTTAGAACATGTTAAAAAAATTCGAAGACATGTGACATCCTACCAACCCGCACTGGGCCCGCGTGGTGGATTACGGCCCACTCTCTCTCACAGAGAGGAGGCCTGTGTCGCAGCTGTGGGCCATTATAAGCTGATTATGTTTATGCTACTTTCTATCGGCAAGGCTTCTGCCAGTTACTGTTGTCTGCGTGGAAGACAATTATACCATAAAATATATATAAAGATATATTTTATGGCACTGGACAATATTGTAGCGTTTTATGTAAAAGATTTTTTTGTGATCAGATCAGGGGGCCTCAAATGGACGCTTTGGCAGAATCTTATTATGATCTGCGTACAATTCATACATCCCGCAATTCATCTGTTTGACAGCTGCTATTTGACATTAGACTTCAGTATAGCAATTCATAATTTTTGGACCACTTTACGAAACTCCATACAAAACTGTCAAACAGATGAATTGTACGCAGATCATATTATCATTCTGCCAAAGGGTCCATTTTAGGCCCCCAGTACTTCCACAGATTACATTTTACAAAAAAAACAATTTTACTTCTTTATACTATTAAGTAGTTTATATTAACAGGTTTAGGTACTACTTGAAATAATTAATTTCATCTAAAGGTTTCTAAGCTCTCTCAAATAATTCAATTTGGCAGTCTAACGGCCGAACCCAATAACTTATTTTCAGTGAAAGACAGATCGCTATTGATGATAGACAGTATAATTATAACTATCCTCGGATGGCGTCTCACAATCATTGATAAAGGCTATCTATCTAACGAAAACTATAAGTAGGTTTCTCTACTTCGCCCTCCCGTGCTTTCCATTACAACCAACATCACTTTAAAAAACAACATGTGTAATTAGGGTTATATTAAAACTTCTTCTTTCTTACTTCTAAATAAGTTACTGGATTAAGATATAATTCTGTAGAGCCATATTTGTTATGGCCGCGAATCAAAATACAACCTGTTACTGACCTGCAAATTGCAAAAAACGTAATAAAATTTGTATTTCGCGGGCTACCTTAGCGCATTAATGTTGGTTTTTTTTTTAACTTAAATTCATTTTCTGTTATTTTTGCCTAGGGCGCACCGTTTTCGAGATATTTGAATTTAATTTTTTTTTTATTACTTTAAATAAATAAAAAATCTATGATCATTATTGCAAGCACTCCCGGGGAATTTTTGGAATTCGGGGAATAGCCAAATCTGCCATCTGTAGTACTGTCCTGTCAAACAAATCGTATATCGGGACGCATACTTTGGCATTTTCATACAAATAGATATCTGTTGTAGGCGATACACCCTCCCATCAGTAGATAGCGTGGGCCGGTAAGATTCCATAATGTCTCATAGATTATTGGGACGTTAAAACCATCGATAGATTTATTTTTATATCTCCAGTAGGCCGAAACTGGTGATATATAGGTTATTGGGTTCGGCCGTTAAGAGATAATTCTCGAAAGTTTTAAAACTTTGTAATATTAAGTTTAGCTTACCTTCTCTAGCTCGCGATAAAGCAACACATATCCTATTGGTGGCGGTCAAGAACCCGATCTTATTGTCTCTGTTACTCCTTACAAGTGACAATATGACTATCCTGTTCTCTTCGCCTTGGTAGTTGTCAACGGCCGTTACTCTGACGTCACGAAGGGTGTCCTGCTTTTTGATCAGCTGAGAATAGAAGATTCACGTAAGTATTAGCAAGAAACTACAAAGTCACACTACGAACTATTCATAAAATCAAGGTGTTTTTTATATAACATCTGTATTATGGTCCCGCTCTAAAACTATTAATTCCCATCCAAACTTGAGTATGCAAATACTTGTACAGTTCCCCTTTCAAGAGCCAATTCAAGCTGATCGTCTCGAAGGACCAAAATCTTGAATGCATTATCAGCCCTATAACGTTCCTACTGCTGGGTCATAATACATTCCCAAATCTTGAATGTCACCATTGAGATTAAAAGCTATTATATCTAGACAGAGATTTATTTGTCTCAGAAAAACGTGCATACAAAAAGATAAGTTACTCGAGAAATCAAGAGCACAGAAGAGAAATAGTTGGCAGCTGCTGGCACGTCATAACTGTGACAAGAAGGCTTCCACTCAGCATGGTGCCGTGCTATAGGACCCACAGCACAGCGCTGATTCTCAATGGTCACCCAAAACAGACGTAGGTACGGAAACCATGTCAAGGTAAAATGAATTGTACTTAAATAGGTAACAAAATAAACAGTATTTAGAATACAATGCAAATATACAACCAATTGTATGAATAAATTAATTAAATATGATAAAATAATTAATTTAATCATATTTAGTTAATTATAAACTAATTATGATTAAATAACATAAAAATTCATCAATAATTAATTAATAATTACTTAAGGATATGTGTTGCTTTATCGCGAGCTAGAGAATATAATGCAACTATACAACCAATTGTATGAATAAATTAATTAAATATCATAAAATAATTAATTTAATCATATTTAATTAATTATAAATTAATTATGATTAAATAACATAAAAATTCATCAATAACTAATTAATAATTACTTAAATATGATTAAATTAATTATTAATTAATTTATTTGTAGTACTTGCCTATCCACGTGTTAAAGTTAAGTTTCAGTAAGAGTGCTTAATTTTAACATAAAAGTGCGCTCTTCGTAATTTAGGTAATCGATTCTCTAAAAAAGTTTTAGGTAAGTACTCACATCTCTAAGAAGATTCACTTGTCCATTATACGTACTAAGTATAGTTATCTCGTCAGCACTGTACTTCATTTGGAGAAGGTAGTCTGCTACAGCGACGCACCATTTGGCTTCGTATGTGTTTCTGTGACTCCAACTGTCATCCATGCCCTAAAAAATACAAAAAAAATGGAAAATCGAAAAGTCGCACGCCTCACAGACTTACAACATGTTGAATATAAATTTTACGAAAAAAAAACTAAGAATAATCTATGTTAAAATTGTCTTGGAGAGTTGGAACAAGATGTCTGTATTCTCCTCATTATTATTTTTAATAAAAAATAAGTCAAACCGATACCGGCTATTGACCATTTAATTAAACCTTTAACAATCTATCTTTTGAACGGTTATGATATGGATAACGAAAATCAATAGGGCTCTTCCGAAGGATGAACGAAAACTTATAGAAGAAGATTTTTTGTGACGACGTGAATCGTGACGACAAACAAACACACTTCCCAACGGTAAACACTACCCGTAATTTTTTAATCACATTTTTGTTATTTAAATCAAACATAATATCATCATATATAATAATAACAAAAATATAATAATAATAATATAATTCATAATATCTATCTAAAAATATATTAATCTTATTATAATGTCAAGTCTCTAGTTTTTAAAACTTCCCTACTAATATGAATTCCATGAATAATTTTATTGAGAGTATAGAAACGATTTTATGTTGGAAAATGTTGACAAGGCGACTTATCGAGAGTAGAGCACGTTTAGGGCCGTATTACAGAACCTTACTCAAGACTCAAGGTCATAAGTGGGTCTAAGGGGATAATTATGTCACCTTGTCAACATTTTTTTACTTAAAACTAGTTTCAACCAATCAAATGGCTTTAAACGAATTCTAAGTAATGCTTGAGTTTTGTGTTTTGTGTGACGTTCTGTAATACGGGCCTTACACGCTGAAGCGTTGTGAGCCGTGCAAAACGTAAAATAAACTGTAATAAAATCATTTACGTAAGTTCAACCGCATAGCGCATGATTTATGTAAAACAAAAACTGTAATTATTGTATTTTAATATTTTGTTTCAATTTGATTTTAAAAATGTTGTGTGAATTGTATTTTATTTAGTCTAAGCCTTCTCATGCTGATCCATGTAAAAGGAGAAACCTCGACCTCTGTCATATTGGATATACTGACACGCACTTGGCCAGTTTTTTTTAAAGATAATTATAAAAAAAACAAGATTGTTCGGCTTTTATGTCTAAAATAAATATTCACAGCAAGAAAATATAGTTTATTATTCCGCCGCCAGATATTTTTTCTCGAGATCAATCACTTTAGTTATACGAAATAAGAATTGAGACTTATGCTATTTAGTTTCGTGCTCGAACATGATCAAAGAGCGCACGCGATATTCAACTTTATTACTGATGTGCTAGCGTTTAGCACATAACCGAGTGGCGCGGAGCATGGGGCGGAGCTTGGGTGGAAATTTGATTTAGAGTGCCTGGTCTTAATAAAAGGGCGGTTTTCGTATTTAGTGGTACTACTGACGTGCGAGAGACCACATTATACTTGCAAATCATTATGCGACTTATATCTTTGAAATAAGGTTTAATATAGCGAGAACTTATTTTTAGCAGCAGGTAGTTTGCACTCGATTCTATAGAGCGTAGTGACGTATTATATTTGGATGAAAGCGTATTATCACTTACCTCAGAATCTTCAAACACATCATGAGAAAAGAAGTACAAATTGTCCTTCATTCCTCTCACATCAGGGTACGATCTCACACTAGAATGAGAGTCCAGCTTATCGTATATTACAGGAACTATCAAATCTACGAAGTTAGGACACATTCTGCGTTGCGTAGTGAGAGTACGCGCGTGGATTCCGTTGCGTATCATTCGTTCGAAGAGAGATATTTCTAAGTTGTAGTCTTTGGCTAGTTTATAGTGAGCAGCCGTTGGTCGAAGTTGTTTGTGGTCACCTGAGGAAAAATTACAAAGGCTATTTACATTCGTTATATTCATTCTGCTTCTCTCGATGTTACCGCGTTTGGGGGCCATTTGTTAAAATTAAATGATTTCATTTACATTAAGTATACTAGTTTCTGCCTGCGAATCCGTCCACATGAAATTTCTTACCGGGATAAAAAGTATCCTATGTGTTAATCCAGGTTATAAACTATCTGTATATTTTTTATTCTTTTAGATACATTTACCACTCTGCAAAAATAACCCCTGAACGTTGCATGTTTTTATATTGGGGATGGATATTTGTGTAAATTTTAATATCTTTTTGCGTATTATTAAGGAAAATTTATTTAGTTATTCTATAGCCTCGACGTTTATCTTTGCAATAAGCTCATTTGCACGTCTGTGGACCTCTTAGATTCAAAGATATTAGCATTTTGTTGAACATATTGCAGCCGATTATAGAATAGAATACTCTTCCCCCTCCCTGTTCTTGTCTTTTTTTTCTTCTCTCTCTTTCTCGATTATAAATATAAGATAGCTGCAATTCGCGCTGTGTTGGGTTAGGAATATTTATAAAATAGCATTTGTTGATTAAAATAATATTTTCCTTAAAGTATCGGTAACCGTTCTCCAAACATACTGTATATTGGTAGGATTGTATTCATTTGCTGACAATGTAAAATAAAAGGTCTCATTTACCAGCTGTCTAAAACCTCAGTGTTGGGATGGGAACCAATAAAGTCGGTAGTCAGGACAAAAAATAACTCTGTTATGGTAGATATTTAGCGATGGCAGGACGTATGCAGGTGATATGTTATGTGGTTGTATAGATACCTATAAAAAGTTTCGTTTACACAATAGATGGGTTCCGTGCGAAGAAAGAGTGTCAGATTATTTGCCTCTGCCAGGGATGCGAGTTTGTCCGAAAGGGATATCGTGGCCCTGCCACAGAGGCAACGGAAGGAACACGGGTGGGTTTTAGTCAGAAAAAGCCTGACACGCCCTCCCGCTCCGCCCAGAGTGGGAGAAGTTATTTGATAATTTCCCACCAAAAAAAAAAGGAGGTACTCATAACATAACGTCACTTGTACTGTGATATTTTCCTTAGGAATCATTGCTCTCGACAGCACACTAAGACGCCTGACAGACTGCATACAAAATAAAGAGAAGCGTGATGACACAACGCACCACAATGTTAGTACCAAACCAATGCACCTTTCATAGGTAAGTAACAACATGTGTAAATTAAATTAAATTGAACTACTTTGTTTATAAGTACTTAAGCTAATTTGTTGAAGAACTTGGTACTACTAAGTATTTATAAGTTTGTAAATGTTTTACTTTGTAAAAGGACGTAAATAAATTATTATTATTATTATTATTATTTATCTATTTACTCAACAATTAGTTGATTAATCGAAAATAAAAAGAATCAAGTTCTGCATACAAATAAGACGTTATTGTTATTAATTAAATACCGTACGTTGATATTTAATACAGATATTTTGAATTGAAACTCAAAGTAAAGGGTTAGTTTAGCGTTAATTTGTATCGAGAATATTTTTTTTTATCCTGGGTTCCTTTATCGATACTGAACCTACCCCCTAAGCTATGGCACGCAGTTAGTTTAACACCCTGTATAGATATGGCATTTTTTTTTTGTGTAAGTCAAGCCTATTTTTATAATTTGCCTCTTGTCCGCGACAGTAATAGCTTTTTTAATTACTTACAAAAATACTCAAAATGTAAATTACCTATTAATATAAGATGTTGACACTGATGAGTTAAGGATGCTACGATATGCGCCTCCAATACCTCTGCAGCTTCTTCCACAATCACTGGAAACACAATGTAAACTATTAGTAACTGTATACAAATCAAATCACGATAAAAAAAAAATCCAAACTTATTATTTTCTTTTTCCAAACTTATTACTTAATTCATGTGTCACACGGCCGTTGACCCCGAGTAGCTGTATTTTTGTTTTATTTTTTTTTATTTAGGATGGGTTTGCTCTTGACCTTAGTCTAGGGCAGAGATGACAGAGACAAAGTCGACGATGGAGTGAGCTTACCCAGAAGAAGCCTGTTCACTCTAACTTTGAAGAGATTAGGGTTGTATGCGTTCGGAAACACAGACGCAGGTAGAGTTCCACTCTTTTGCTGTGCGCATTATAAAAGACATTTGGAAACGCTTAGTGCGAATTGGTGGAATAGCTACAAGGAGTTACTAACAATTTTAGTATCGATACCCGTCTATCTCTGGAGTTTCGCCAGTTAATTTAATTTAAATTTATTTAGAAGGATTACAGGTGCCAGTAAAATTATAAACAATTGATCTTTTAAGTTTAGCAATGTGCGGTGTACGGTGTGGTGCTGGACGTAAAGAATAGCACCATCCTACTTCTTCCCGTGGGTGTCGTAAAAGGCGACTAAGGGGCTAGAGAATGGGCAGCAGCGTTCTCTATGCATTTTAACACCATACTGCGATCGCCAACCCCTGCCTCGGAAAGCACGTTAAGCTGTTGGTCCCGGCTGTCATTTGTAGAACATTGACAGTTGTTACGGGTCGTCAGAAGCCCGAAAGTCTGACAACCAGTCTTACCAAGGGGTATCGTGTTACTCAGTAACTGGGTTTTGGAGGTCAGATAGGCAGTCGCTCCATGTAAAATACTGGTAATTAGCTGCATCTGGTTAGACTGGAAGCCGACCCCCACATATTCCACCACCTTAGTTTTGTGCTGGATAGGGCAACATTGTACATGGTCCATTATGCACTGGTGGACTCACTGGTTTCTTATGGGCTGGCATGCTATGGTAACACATTTAAAACATATTTGGATAAAATAAAAAATTGCAAATCAGATTCATGAAACTATTAGTAGATAAAAACACAAAAAACCGTTGTAAAAGTAGTGATTACGAAGACTTATTTTTGGAATGAAAAATGCTGCCGGGCCATGAGAGGGTAGTGTTGTCAGTAGCTTTAGAACAGTATGGTAGCAATGAATTTAAAAACAATATAATACGCACAAGATCTCAAAGGATTAATAACATGGAAATATTTATAGTGCCCACTTGTAATAATTATTATGGTCGAAGGTGTAGAATTTGTTTAGTCCCAACTATTTTTAATAACCTTCCAGTGGATATAAACAACTGTATCACAAAAACCTCATTTAAAAATAAAATACATAAGTACCCCTTTCTTATGTTTTGTGAAAGCCTCGCTGCAGAGGATACATAAAAGGGAAAAATTCAATTGTTTGTATGTTTAACCAATACCAATGTGAAAAAGTGTCATTATAAAATAAACATTAGTTACAAAAAAAAAGGAGCTACGTCTGCCAACAAACTGCTGTACAGTTTGGCAGAAGTAAATATTATGTCTTTATATTAATAATCTGAATAAACACTTTCACATAGTTGGGAAAAGGCTACGCAGATGATGACTGCGATCGCCAACCCGCCTGCCAAGCGTGGCGGTTATGGCAACCCCCCCCCCCTTTGGGGGAGCCCTATGTCCAGCAGTGGACGTCTTTCGGCTGAAATGATGATGATGTGCGGTGCATACCTAATATCTTTACACGTGGAGATTTTCAAAGGTGTAAAACCGTTTCGTCATTAAAACAAAGCAGATTTTTACAGCAAAAAAAAACAGAAGAACTTTTTAAGATGTTGCTATACTTAAAAATGTCTGGTCCTTCTGAATAATTGGTCCTTTCTCCCTCATTATATAAATATACCTATAGGTGAGTGCAGTTTCTTCATGAGGTCGTGTCTCCTGGCTGCCGTGGTGGTAGTAACTCCTACTACCCTGACAGTCTTCATCACTTCACCATCAATCAATGTAGCTACTTCATTCAGCTCCTGGCTTGCCGTGTTGTGTTGGTCCTTCGATTTTGGGAACAAACTCGAATTAATAAAAATAGAAATAATTTAACATAAAAATATTATCCCACGCACAATGGTCCACATGAAGGACTAAGTGCGGAAACCAAACCCTCAAACATAGAACAATCATCTTTGCATTAGTAAATGCTTCAATCAAGTCAGCCTATCGCAGTCCACTGCCGGACATAGGCCTCTCCCAGACTGCGCCACAACACCCTGTCCTCCGCCTTCCGCATCCAGTCTGTCCCAGCCACCTTTTTAAGGTCGTCGCTCCATCTAGCTGGGGGGGCGTCCCACACTACGCTTGCCGATACGCGGTCTCCACTCCAGGACTCGTTTGCTCCATCGGCCATCGGTCCTTCGACAAATGTGGCCAGCCCACTGCCACTTCAGTTTGCTTACTCTGCAAGCTATGTCGGTAGTAAATGCTTACGTGACTTGAAAGAAATGCATGCATTGATTTAGATATGGAGAGATAATAAGATAACATAAAACGCCTAGCAAATTGACTGTGTAAGGCGATCCTTATACCCGATGGTTAGGTGCCAGGTGGCGTTCTGAAGTTCTTGCCTAGTGCCTACCCCACCCCCTACCCCCATGCATGAGATAAAGGTTTGAGTTTTAAGTAAAAATATCAAATGTAAACTTAGGCAATATTACTTAAGTATTACGTAAGAATGATTGTAACCACTTAATGACCTAAAGATTTTATCTATTGGATAGTTTGATAATGAGATAGACTCGTGATAGCATAAGTTTAAACCTTAGTGGTTTTTGGTTGCTATCTATTATGTAATCCTATGTTCTTTGTAATAATAAAAAAAAAACAATTATGTAGATATGTATGTATTTATAACGTCTGATCCTGCAATGTTTCAAATTAGATTCGTTATAATGCTTTACAGAACGCTCAAAAAAGTAAACTCAAAAACTACAATACTGAAGAATCATGCTCTAAAATGTATGAAACAAGAAAATATTCTAATCTGAAATTGTTATGTACAAACTATTCAATATTTATCGTCTATTAAAAAATAAACAAATTATGATAAGTGTTTAGAAGTCATGAGGGAACAGATGAACACACATACATACATACTGGTTAAAATCATAACCCTCCTTTTTGCTTCACCATAGTCGGGTAAAAGGCACAGATAATTCCCGAAGGTTGGTAATTAATCTTCAAATAGATGTTGAAAAGCTTGATTCCATAACCAAGCGGAGGGTAAATAACTGCATTTTTTTGTGCTTGTCTCTCGTTTGATATTACTGTCTCTTTTATTTAATAACTTACCAGTAATCTGTTCATTTTGGCTAACAATTCGTTCTTCAGCACCCGAACGGCAGTATAGTATAGCCGCCATCTTTGTTCTGGCTTCAAACTGTAAAGGTTGTCAACTTCATCCAGTTTATATTCTTCTTTATTATTGTTTTGTAGTGTTCTGTATTTCTGAAAGAAACATCTACTTAAACAAAATTATGTAACATCATGCCCATAATGCCCGAAGGGTTGTGCAGAGGCAAATGATTTTTATTTTTTGGCGAGAAGTGCAATTAAATGGAACTTTTGCAAACCGTCAAAGAAAAAAAAAAACATTGTGTACACGTGCTAAATTATTCAAAAAATGGCCTCCGGCAGGGATCTTGAACGTTTTTGTTTTTGAATGCCAAATATACAGGCTGAAATTGTAATGGTTGTTTTCCCGCGGCAGAACAATTTGCCCTCAGTAGTACTATCGATTCATAGTGTTAAAACTTACAAAATAAAAATTATTTATAAATAGTAAAAAAATATGCATCAACTCGAAAGCGTGAGAAACAATTGGTTCTAAATCGCTTTCGAGTTTTGTTTTTCACAATTGTAAATCTGTAATTTTTTTTATACATTTTTTTTCTACCAAAACCAAATCATATCGCTTCGGGAAAACAATCATTAAAATTTCAGCTTGTATTATAGCAAAAAGTAAAACTATTTAAGAACAACAAGTTTTGGAATCTAGCCTAGGTATTGGGAGCAAACGGCTAGATTAGAAACCTCTGTTTGTTTCTTGCCATCAGTTCTCAATTAAGGATTTGAGAGATGGCGCCGCTGTTGTCTGCTATGACACTCCTAATTAGTTTGTCAAAAGTTTATCGATTCAGCGGGCTAATTGCGTAACACTTAACTAAACTTTCAGTAGGAATCGGTTTTAATTTGACAGTTCAACAACATTCATTGCGTTAGTTACGTTGTTGAGCTGACAATTTTTTCTAACATAAGAAACAATGGATTAGCAATATACTTCAAAATAAAAGTTTCAAATAAAAACTTTATAGTATTCAAGAAATCTTACCTTAAAACATTCCAATCTCTTGCTAACTCTACTTATTTCTGTTTTGAACTTATCAGTCATCTGTTTAGCCTCTAAATGATTGTCAGTTACATCATTTACGTATCTAATACTATTCAGCATAGAGTCTATTTCTCTTAGCACCCATTTTTCAGAAAAACACGTTCGTATTTCTTCGGAGACATCCATTTCTTCCAACTTCTCCCAATCTTCTAGATCTGACTCTTTTTCACTTTCAGATATTCTGGCCATTTGTGTTTCTCCTTCAAACCAGCCAAATAGCCAATCAAGAATACTATCTTCTGTAGAATTTCTAAGTTCGTAACTTTTATCACCAATTTTGAGGTATGGCTTCAAATAAGCGTAAGAAACGATCTCTTTCTCACATTTCTCTATCTCGCTCTGTAGTTCGGTCATTTCTTTGTAGATCTTTTCTAACTCATTCCTTTTACTTGCATAGAGATAAGAGTATTTCGACTTGATTTTCGTTCTTAAATTGTGTAAGGTATAATATTCTAATAAAGGACTTTTACTTTGGCTGCCTAATCTAACAATACTGTTAGTAATACCAAGGATGCCTTCAAGAAATTGATCAAGGGCGTGATTCGTGTAGCAGATAACAAGCATTGGGGTTCCTTCTAGAGACAAATTTCTTAGTATCGTAGCTGCGATTTTGATTCCTATGTAAGTTTTTCCGGTTCCTGGAGGACCTTGAATGACTGCAAATTCTCGTGTTAAGGCGAATTTGAAAGCTTCTAGTTGGGAGTTGTCGAGTCCAAATGCTGGGTCAGGCCATTGTTCTGTGTCTAATACTGGGAACGGTAAGTCTTCAGTTTCAAAAGGCACTGTGTACATTTTTTCTGATGATAGGTAAGCTGGTGGGTTTGATTCATTCTGTAATTTGATTATTTTTTGTTAAAAATGGAATATAATGTCATGTCATTAGAATTGAAAATGATTTGGCAGCACTATTTTGTTGAGCAATCGCTGAGACTCAATTACTTATTTTTTGTTTAAAATACCATATTGTTGAATATGAGTGGTGATTATCTTTGGTAACCTAAAAATTCTGATGCTAATACTGTACCTGGTTACCTGTTTAGCTAGTTTGTCTGTCTATGTAAATTATCTATTGTAATAAGAACAAATCTCTTGTTGTCTTAACACTATTAGATCTCAACATTACCTACTTGTTAATAATAAAAGTTAGTACCAATGATTTTTTTTAACCTTGTCGCCACTTCTATTAAGTTGCGGCGTACGGACTACGTACTACGAATTTAAGCCATAATATTTAAACATTAAAGTTCTACTTCGAGTGAACAATTGTAAACAGACCTGAACATCCACAATATATCTTCTCATAGGTATATCATCCAGTCTAGAATCTTGCAGTACTTTCAGAACTCTATGGTAAGGCTCAAAGAATACTTCACTTTCCACCATCAGGTATGCTTCAGAGAAAATGGTCTTTGATGTCGGGTTTTGAAATGATACAGCTACCTGGAATTAGAGACAGCTACCTGGATTTATGGTATAATTATGTGTGCTGCTGGCGCCTAAATTGTCTAAATATTGACCTTTTTTGACCAATGCAAAATATACTTTTTTTATTTTTCCATAAAGCTTATTTTGTATTAGCGAAATAAATAACGCACAACCTCTTAAGGGTTCATTGTACTCATCGCGCTTTCGCGATTTCAGGTTTGGTGGGACCAAACCTGAAACTAGTAAAAGTTGTTTATAATGATAAGTAAAATGACCCCTTAAGGGGTTGTGCGTTATTTATGTTACACCTTGTTTAGCGAAAGTAAGAGGGCAATCCCATCAGACACATGAGTTGTTACAATAGAAAATACTCACATATCCTTCACTAAGCAGACTCAAATTAGAATCCAATACAGTGGCGCACAAAATTGTTTCAAAATTATCACAGGTGAAGAGTAAAAGTGATCCAAACATGAGTTGCTTGTTGTACGCATATCTCTTGCTATCAACCACGCCCTGGGTGGCTCGTTCCTTCCATGCTATGTCTATGAGGTGCCCCACTCTGTTGTTGCTTACGTAGTTACGGAGAATACGTACTTTTGGGTATACTCTGGAATTATAGTGGTACAACATAATTAATGGTTTATATAATTTATTCATTTATAATTTTTGTGTGCATGATAAGGAGTATTTTCTTTTCTTATAAACATGCCACAGTGGGGTGTAAAGAGCCTTTAAAGAAATTTAATTAGATGGTTATGCTGGACTTAAGAACATAGACAATAACGGCCGAACGCAATAACCTATTTTCAGTGAAAGACAGATTGCTATTGATGACACAATAGCGAATACAGTATAATTCTAACTATCCTTGGATGGCGTCTCACAATCAATGATAAAGGCTATCTATCTAACGAAAACAATAAGTTGGTTTCTCAACTTCACCCTCCCATGCGTTCCGTTACAATCAACATCACTTTAAAAAACAACATGTGTAATTAGTCTTATTATAAAACTTCTTTGTTTCTTACTTCTAAATAAGTAAGGATTGATATAATTCTGTAGAGCCTTAGTTGTTATGGCCGCGAATCAAAATACAAACTGTTACTGACTTGAATATTGCATAAAACGTTTTAAAATTTGAATTTCGCGGGCTACCTTAGCGAATCCCCTGTTGATTTTTTTTAAATTTTAAATTCATGTTGGCATGGTGCTTGCACGGGGTGTTACATTTCTATTATTTTTTGCCTAGGATGCACCGTTTTCGAGATATTTGAATTTCTATTATGTGGGGTTAGAGTTCTATGCTATACAGGACTGGTCTAAGGATAAGGCACAAAATAAATTATACTATCATAGTTTTTTTTTAAAATAATTGTTACACTTACCTAATATTCTCATGCCGTCTTTTACTCGGATTCTGCATATATTTACCTGTAATGAAAACCTGAATTTTATACAAACCCTCAATAAAAAGTTCAAAGAAGTTTTACATAATGTGTACCAACATATTCCATCTCGTAATGGTCCGAAGCAATCCTCTCGTAACAATTTGAACTGTATGTCTAAATACTCTTCTACGCTTGGGTACGCTCCGTTGATTATGTTTGGTTGGATGGGAATCTTGTTGGGCGTTAGTAAGTCTTCTTGTGTGGGAAATATATTAAGGTTTTTAAAGTAATTCTTGTCTCGGTTTGTAGTTTCTGGTGGTGGGGTGATTTCATCTTCGAGTTCATCTGGATCCTGAAAATGGACAACATTTTTTATTGACTTTTAGAGTTTTCTCTTTTATCATATCATAGATTATAGTGGGATAATAAGAAACAATGAATAAAATAACAATATTGTTTTCAATATGACAAAGTTTTTCATCACATACCTAAAAGATATTATATTCAAAAAGTATTATTGCAAGATGTACTTACTTCATCCTTTAGCAATTTCATTGCCTTGTTCTTTAACTGTTCAATTCTAACGAACAATTCATTACTGAATCTTTCAGTGTGCTCTTCTCGCACACCGAAAGCACTGACCTCTGTTATTTCCAACAAATCTAATATTTCTTTCATAAACTCCAAATTATCTCTCTCAAAGTTTATGAGACCTTTGCAGAGATTCAGAATACTGACAAAGAACCCTTCAGCATCATCCCATAATTGAGAATTCAATCTCTTTTCAATAATGCGAACACTTGGTAACTCATCCAAAAAGTTCTTCAAATTTACCAAAAAGTTTGAATTCTGAAACCGAGTTTGCAGCAACTTTACGATTTTTGAATTTTCTCCTGGCTCCAAGGTCTTGTACACATTGGCCAGTATTCTCACAATTAAAACTATAAAATCACCTTTGAGCTCGTCTTCATCCAAAAGATTCCAGAACCCAGGTCTATGGGATACTTCTAAATTTAAAATTGGTGGTTGTAATGTAGAAATGTCGAGAAGTCGTTTGAATCCGATTGGTTTTTTTTCGGTGAATTGGGGTTTGGTTTCTGGCTTCGGTTCTGGTTGGTCTTCGTCAGCAAATTCAAAGGTAGCCGAGGTATTTGGTCCTGGATCTTCTATCAACGTGCCGTCGAACCAGTCTATACGAAGAGAAGCTTTATTACCTTCACTCATGACTGAGAACTGATACTATAACGGAAGTAAAGTGCAATTAACCTATATTTTACACTATAATCTACGTTAAAAACGCTAAAAGCGAAAGTAGGACAAACAAAAATAAACGTTGTTTTCGTGTTGTTTTGACGTGTGCAAAACAGCTGACGCTGCATTCACTGTCAGTGTCGCGAAGCAACAGTCAGTAACGTTTCGTTTTACAGTTTCTCTTTCACCAGAATAATAACCATTATTATAACATTTATTTACTAAAAAGTTATCATTGATTAAATATTTATAGCTATACAAAGTCATGCATGTGGATTACAGTCTTAATTTAAAAATAACTCGTAATAAATAATAATTGGGGTCTTGTGAATTCCAGATCTATCTCAGAGCTATCTCCAGTCTTTTAAGCTTTTTGTTCTCATCTTCTGGGGCCTTCTTATTAGATATGATTTTACAGTGAAGTTAAGTGGTGGCAGGCTGAAACGCTAAAATATTAATTCCAATTAATTCAACCAGAATTATGTAGACCGTTATAAATAATCCTTTATTTAATTCTTATAGTCTCACTGTTAATGACCCTCTTATTCGTTGGTCATTAGAAGGGCGCTTGTTAGGCATAAGGGCTTTTTACTTACCTTTTATAGCCTAATAAACCGTAAAATGTGACTGAATGTATTTTCGTCTACTCTTTTCCCTCATTCGAGTGTCTGTGCTTAACTTTATTACTGATATATAACAAAATATAAGTTCGTAAAAGCAAGATTCGAGGCGTTTTTTTGCCTGATAAAAATCTTTATATTAAAGTTTTGGTACAGTACGTGATGGCAATGGCTATTTTCAGAATCAGAATCAGAATCAGAACTTTATAGATGATGATGATGTATAGATTTTTATTATTATTCTGTGTTTTGATGTTTCCTGAGAGGAATAGTGGTCATCAAAGTAAGAGAAAGAGCAAAGAGTTTTAAGATACGTAGGTACTATACAGAGGCTATGCGGAGAAATGTCATAGAAAAACTGTGATGCCATTTCTCAGTGACGCCATCTAAATAAACCGAAGTTAGGTCCAGTCATTGTTCCTACTTTAACGAGATTTGCAATATCGTAATGCGCAACTCGGCATATTTTCTTAAAAAATATTTTTCTTTTGTGGACACGAATGCGACTTGACACGCAGGCGTACCACACTAGACTGAGCGACTTTTGCCCACTAGGACTAATGTATCGGATTACGATTTTCTTCTCTATGTCCCGTCTATTGTTAAGTAAATAATTTAATGTCTGGGTCAAAGTTTCGTAATCACGTCTGAAAAGAGACTTTTTTATTATTTAGGTAGGTAACAAAGTTATGATTGTAAAAGCGTCCTGATTTTTCTTTATCGGCCAGTAACCACTTAACATTTTATGTTCAGAAACATAAAAATTCTTACCTGCAGCTGTGCTAGTGAAGATTTTTAACGGGTGATATCATGATTTGTGGGGTGATAAATCTGTGTGCTAAGATTTTAATTTTAGGTAAGTATCAATAATTTTTATTCTGCCGTATGGTCTAAGTACCCATTATTACCGAGCAATGGTTATTAATAAAATAACGTATAAAATGAAAAGAAAATAAAAAGAAGATAAACTAGAAAAGTTTTGATGGTACGGTAAACCCTAATTAGTGCGGGTCCTACTTGCACTGCCAGTTTTTTGTGTCGGTTCGATTCCCAGCTGCAGCAAGTTCGATTTTCCCAAAATCTTTGAATTTATTTTCATAGTAAAAATAAAGAAAAATATCAATATGAATAATACCTATGTATGTAGGTAATTATTAAAGTAAGTAGATTGTGGTTGGAGAAGGCAAACGACAAAGAAAATAGGTACCTACTTCCTAATAATTATTTCATTCTTTATCATCCAGTCAAACAATAGACGGGACATAGCGGACAAAATTGTAATCCGATACATTTGTCCTAGTGGGCAAAAGTCGCTCAGTCTAGTGCATGGTACGCCTGCATGTCAAGTCGCAATTCGCATTCGCGTCCCCCAAAAGATAATTATTTTCGACATTTTCGAAGTATAATGTCTAATTGTTCAATAGGGAAGTGTAACGTGTCAAACTTAGCTTTTATTGAATTTTGCTATATTACGCTAGAGACACTGAGACATGGGATCACAATTATTTTTCTATGACATTACTTCTGATGGCCTCTCTATAGTAGGTATATATCTTAAATCTCTTTGCATCCAGTAATAATAACAGTCGTAACAATTACGAGGGAACATTTCTTTGTATTCCGAGCATGATGCGTAAACAAAAATTCGGTACATATACAATGCCAGTATACTTGGCAAGTTGCCAGCACTATGGACTGCACATCTGACAAGAGATTTTCTTCTTCACAAAAAATATTTATGACTATGGCCACTTTATAAACCAAGCTTGCGCCTTGCTCTTCTTTACCCAATTGAATTTTTGAAGTGACAACTTGTTTATACATTTATGCGCGTTGAATAGGTAATTTTTGATAGGGGACAAACTTAGGGGTTCGCGTCATCGACATGCCCGCGCCGACATGCTGTAGTAGCAGTACCTAAGTGAAGATGACCACGTGAAAAGTTTAATTTGTGTAAGTATATTGTACATTGTTTAAATAGTGTTTTAGATAATCATTATTTTTGGGCACGCTACAATTGTGGCAATAAGTCCCCTCGTTGAGGAGTGGCTAAAGAGGCGCCACGGCGCCTCAACTTCCGCCTGACGCAGGTCCTAACCGGACACGGTTGTTTCGGGAGGTTCCTGTGCAGGATAAAGCGGGAGGAATCGCCTGGGTGTCACCACTGTGTGGATAGCCCGGAGGACACGGCGGTGGAGCATACGGTGGAGGTATGCCCGGCTTGGGCGGGGCAACGCCGTGTGTTCACGGAGGCGACCGGCGGCGGCGATCTCTCGCGTCCGGCCCTGATTTAGGCCATGGTTCGGAGCGAGAGTGCATGGGAGTCCGTAACCTCTTTCTGCGAAGCAGTCAGGGAGAGGCCGGATTCGCGCCCTCACGCGCGCCTTCTAGTCACCGCAATAAAAATCTACGTAAGTACCTAAGGACTATCACTTTTGTGACACTCATTTTTATAGAACATAAAAAAATAATCACGCAGTCCAAATACAATCCGTTCTAAATGAGGTTTGTAAAATTCTGGAGCACAGACAGACAGATTGAAAAGGTTTATTCATTCTGAATGTGTTTTATTATTATAAATCTGAATTTTTATCGTGAATGTCGTGTATAAAGTTTATGTAAGTAAGTAAATCATATAATTGCGTAAAACATGGTATTCATTAGTGTTAATATCATTATAATAGATCAACATGTTTCGCTAAGATAAAACATAGCATGCAAAAATTTGTTTTGACATAATGAGCAAGGAATCAACATCCTTACATCCACAAAATCTATCATCATCTATAAATAAATGTGTGTGGTTATAGACAGTTTATCAAAGACAAACCACAAAAAAAAAATCGGGTTCGGGATTTGCAAGGCCATATTTACAAAGTGGCTACACATAGCGAATGTACACGGCTACTAATTATCATTCCATCGGCATGTAAGTAAGTCAAATAAGAGTACTAAGTCAGGTGTCAGGACTCCTGACACAATGGCTTACTGGATTCGGAAGACGAAGAACCATTGTGTTGACCCAGAGCTCCACGGCCTTTTCTGCCGACTATTTATGGCCGACAAACACATCGGACACCGCCCGAGCCGTTGGCACCATCGGTTTGCGCAACCGTCATCCAAAACTGTCGCCAGAACTGAATCCCCAGTGTGTCGTACTTTGAAGATGCTCAACGCCATTCTGACTGCCAACCCTGAATGGCGTTAATCTGCCCCCCAGGGTTGCCATAATCGCCTTGACTGGCAGGAAGGGTTGGCGAGCGCAGTATGGTGTTAAAATGCATAGAAAACGCTGCTGCCCATTCTCTAGTAAGTCCCTTAGTCGCCTTTTACGACACCCACGGGAAGAAAAAGGGTAGTGCTATTCTTTACGTCCGGCACCACTCGGTCCATGTTAGTTTTAATTAAATGATATACAAAACAAGACAATATTAATCGTTTTTATGTTTCTATGTTATTTACTTTAATGTAGGTAGGTAATTGGTGTTGTACAGTTTCAATTAACTATAAATAAATAGTGGTGTGTTTTGTGATTCGTATCCTACTCGCTGTTCGTACAATTGAATGCTATGAAGAGTGGCTCAAATATTAGATTTACCCATAAAATTATTTATGATAAATATAAACAGGGGTCTAGGCCGCTTTTTATGCCAAAGTCGGATCTCGTAATTAAGTATTAAAGTTGTTAAAAATACTGGGCCTCTAAACTCAGCCTAATTTTTTATATCCAATTCAATAGAGGGGGGGGGCTTATATCACCAATAATCGCATTAATAAAAACTTTGACTTTGAAAGAGTAAAAAATTTGCCAAAGCCACCGAAGGTAGATTGGTAAAAAAACCTGAACCTGAAGTACCCTATAAACTATTGTAGTCTGTGACCTGAAGTAAGTAAAATTCATTCTCTTTTTTTTAAACTCTTTTTACAATAATATTTGTACAAAGTCTATGAAAACGAAATGAATTCATTTCCACTCGCAGTCTCGCAATAAACAAAATAAATCACATTCTGATCTTATTTATCCGCCCTATCCTAATTCCCGTTAAAATTTATAATACATTTTTGTTTGAATAAACTATACGTGACATTGGCTCAATGCACAAACCGTGCGAAGCCCAAAAAAAAACACATTCTGTATTCACACAGGCTTTTACTGTTATTTTTTCTTGTTTGCTCATCTTGAACGTTTTTGTAGATTTTCTGAATTAACTTTTCCTCTTTGTTTTTCCTTTGTTCCCGGTTATATTCATATAATTGTACCTACGAATTGGTCGGTGAAATGATGAAAATGTCTGCACTTTTCCTTATCAAACGTAGTAGATACATTATTAGGTTTATCTACCTAACCTATCTGCTTTGGACCTAAGTAGGTACAAAAGGTATTCCGTAGGCATAAGGATGGCAATAAAAGCAAAGACGTAGTTACAATACCAACTGTTTATTACAGCTGCCATTTGTCATGCCACCAACGCAATAGAAGTCAAAATCGATTGAACGGACTGTAAAAAAGGTTTATTTAAATGTCTAATCTTATTTCAAACGGAGTATAGTTATTATAAGTCGAATTGCGACCAGTGGGCGACCACTAGTTATTATAAATGCGAAAAGGAGTTTTTTTGTTACGCTTTCACGCTAAAACAGCTGAACGGATTTTGATGAAATTTGGCACATGGGTAGACCATGACCTGGGTTAGTTTATTTTTATCCCGATATTCCCACCGGATCGAGACTTATGCGGGTTTAACCGAGGGGCGCAGCTAGATACCTATATTTACTCTATTGTTTTTTTATGTGAAACATCTATATGCGCACGTAAAACCTATTGCTGGCGGGGCGACGCATGCCGCGTGGCGATCGGCCACTATACAGTCTATATGCAGTAGTGTTAAATGAAGGTTAAATGTGTGTGTAGTGCGATGTTTCACATCTGCCAGTCGTCCCGGGACGGCTCAATTTTTAACTAAGATGTGTCTTGGGCCTTCATCATTAACAGTCTCAGAATCTTTTACAATCTTCAAAAAAGTTTACAAATTCCGTACTACTAACACTGCCCTACTAAGCGCAAAAACGGTATCTCAAAAAAAAGTCGTAAAAATATTTTTTATACCATCGGATAGCTTTAAAAAATACGCATCTAATGAACGAAGCCTTTTAGCGTTAACTTGTTTAAAACATATAAAAAAACCTTAAGAAAGATTTCCCTATCTCATTTATTTAACGTAGCTATTAGCCTAGCGAGGAAAACGAGCAAAGATATTTAAATATACATCATTGAAAGCCAAATTATTTCGATAATCCACAAACTACTAGCGAAACTTCCGAAAAGGTCCTAATCACAAAATAATGGCAATAATAAAAACGTTTTGTACACTTCCTTAATCTCTTTTAGCGTGGAAATAAAAACACTGACCAAGTACTTCTGCATAGAAAGAAAGAAAGGATGAAAAATTTGTTATTTGGGATTCACGCAAGAAATACAAATATAGCATTTAAAACTAACATTATAACAACAAAAACAATCAAGATTTGGGGGATGTCAAAAAGGCCTCTATCTCAGCATAATGCCGCGATATTTAAAAAATAAATACCGCAGCGCTGGTTATCTGATAGGGCCCGCTGTGATGCCACGGACTCACCTACGGATACAAATAAATCCCACTAGGGTAATAAAAATAAATAAAACATCACCTACAATAAATAAAAAGAAAACAAAATTAAACTAACGGCTAACAGGATGCAGCTGAATACCAGTATTTTACATGGAGCGACTGCCTATCTGACCTCCATAACTGTCACTAGGTAATACGATACCCCTTGGTAAGACTGGTTGTCAAACTTTCGAGCTTCAGACGACCCGTAACGACTGTCAAAGGTCTACGAATGACAGCCGGGACCAACGGCTTAACGTGCTTTCCGAGTCACGGAAGGGTCTCGGTATGTAATGTATGGTCACCCATCTACGGACCGACCTCGGCCAGTGTTGCTTAACCTGGAAGGTGGCGTTTTTTTTTTTTTGGGTGGGATACCATCTAATAACGTGTCGGACGAGGGCTTGTCAGACCTTTACTGACTAAAACCCACCCGTGTTCCTTCCGTTGCCTGTATCCATCTCCGATATCCCTTTCGGACAAACTCGCAACCCTGGCAGGCATTGACCCGATCGAACCCCGTCAGTTGGTGGTGACATCTCTTTGAGGCGCGCGTGGAACACAACGCGCCGTCAACCCGGGCCTGGTCCTTATCGGACGGCGAGCTACCCATCGCTCACCGTCTGCAAGCCCGCGCCTACTACGGTGGCCGGAAATCGGCCTGCGACTTCCGATACCTGGAGCGTCTCCTGCGGCGACTAGGGGCGCGTGGTCGCAAATCTTGCCTCTCCCTCACGCGTTCCGCCTCCTCCTTCGCGAGCATTACTGCTTCGCAGAAGGAGGTGACGGCCTCTCAAGCAAGATGGCGTACGGCCGTTATTATTTAGCCTCGAGCACATAAAACACATTTGTACAAATTCAAAACAGTAAACTTTAATTACGGTTTGCACAACAGTAGCCGTATTTATTCAGGCACATAGGCCTTACAAGATTTGTTTGTAATAACAATTCGTTTATAAGCTTCACTGTGTTTTTAGGGTTCCGTACCCAAAGGATGCCAACCGGTCCCTATTACTAAGGCTCCGCTGTCCGTCCGTCCGTCTGTCACACACAGGGCTGCATCTTTTGAACCGATATACTTAATAGGTAAGCAAATGAAATTTTAACAGAGTGTGTATTACTACGGCCGCTGTAACAACAAATAATTAAAGTTAAAGAAAAAGAAAAGAACGTACCGATTTGGCTTGGCCAAAAACTATACGGCTACAAATAACCATTACTTATTTAAAACGTCAGATAAAGCTTTGTTAATACTAAACAAGTAAACTTACGTTAACCAAGTTCACTTGTTCAATTCTAGCAGCAAACTTTGCATTGCAGGCTATCCAAACCAAGTCGCTCGGTTGTAAATAGCAACAACTTGTTTATTTCTAGGCGTTACGTTTTTTTCGTGTTTATTTTGCATAGTATCCAAACAAGAAACGTGTTTTTTTGGCGTTTTTTGCTCGCTCGATCCTAATAGTTGAAAATATTGTACGGTGGTACGGAAGCCTTCGTGTTCAAGTGCGACTCGCACTTGTAAGCTTCACTGTGTTTTATTTAATTAACTCAGTTGGGACAATGGAAATGCTAATAACTTTTGTCGTTCGAGCTTGCTACGAGACCTAATGCGATTTTAATTATTTTTTTCATAGACTATTTAGGTTTGACGTTTATTTTTTTTTAACAACGTTAACTTTTATTCGTTTTAAATGTGATTAAATGGTTTGTTAGTTTATATATTTATAGTTTATTGTTTTAATCAAATGTTATTAATATTATTTGTTACAAGAACATTTATAAAGATTTTTGTTTATTGTTTTTTGTAAAATTCATTGGCATTTCAGTGCATGATCATTTAAAAAAAAATACAATAATTATGTAGGTACTGTAGTGTGCGGGACGTGCTACACTATTAAATGATAGACCTTTTGGAATATGTAGATTATATTTATATATTAATATTCAATACATTTTCGTTTTAGAGCTAACTTGAGTCATACGAGTTCATTTCCTACGCAGCACCGGTTGTATTAGTCAAGAAGCCTGATAACTCGTGGCGTACTTTGCAGTACAATGAAATCATCAATCCTTTCACCAATCATGGAGATTCCAGGAACTTTCCCTAGCCGTTAATTTACCTTCCGAGCTGGTCAGTTTTCAGTACGTACCTACCTACTATGCCTACAGGAGTTTATAATGATATTTTAATGCACGTTATTAAGAGGTCTGTCCACAATGCGCGTGTTTGCTCAATAGCCCGTTTGTCAACGTTTACGTTATAAGTGGACTTTTGAACGAACCGGGCCGGATACTGTTGTGAAAAGAACTTAAACAGCTATGGTTTTAATACTAATGATACATTTTTATAGAGATTTTCCAGTAGTATTAATCACAAGGACTTCTCCATAGTGCCTTGCACTCCAAATAGGGTATGTGGTTTTGTCTTATTTAATTTTAGCTTGAATTTTTTTTTCTAGCTTCCGCCCGCGAATTCGTTGGCGTGAAATTTCTTGTTCCCCGACCCCCACCCCGTCACATTGCATCGTCCGCCTGCGCTATTACTTCCTTCTCCCTTAGCGTTTTTCTGTCGTTTTTTAAAGTAAATCTTCTTTACGCACGCTTGACTTGGGGAGTAAGCTGGTGAATGCGTGACGAGAGCGTTACGAAAAGTGGCTACGGAAGTTGTTTAAATTTTAAACATGGAACACACGCGTCACCGCCGCGTGCCTTCCCGCTTAATATGTATTTTATTAAATTCACACTGGCTGTTTAAATACACTCACAAGACCGCAGCTTTTTTGAAGTAAAACTTATTTTGCTAGCGAACGGATTACTTCAGACGTGTAGTCTCATGTAGTCTCTCGTGCACACTCGTTTGTTTTTTTTTGCAATTTTTCTCTTACTATGAACCTTCCTCAGACGTCAATGAAAATTTGAATAAAGAAAAAATAGCCTAATTGCATCAACCGTTCTCGAGTTTTGCGCTTAGTAACACATTCAGCTATTATTTTTTATTGTTAAAGATTAATTATGAAGACTGACTGCTACGTTGGTCGCAAGCGCTACTGTGACCATGAGGTTCTGAGTTCAATTCCCAGCTCGGGCAAAGTGTTATTTGGTTTTTTCATCAGGAATTTCTCAGTAGCAGCTTGCAGTGCGTGTACTATAGGTACACCTCTGCCTAACCCTTCGAGTAATACGGGCGTGATGTTATACAACATTATTTTTAGTATATGCGAAACCTGAATATAGTTTGTTCAGAATGAATCGATTTCAACAATTTTTACACCATGTTATATATTACCCAAAAATATTTATGTGTGATGTAAAATGTTATCACCATTTAATTACTTACAATACAATCTCCGTACAGTTAGGTACCTACTGCCAAATTATTATCAATGAGCGCAAGACGACTCTGCATAGCATGTTTTTGTACAGACAACCCGGTAACATAACAACCTTACATCTTTGTGATTTCTCATGATACAGTTTTGAAATTTTGTGCATAGATTCTTTACATAAAAATACTAGACACGTGTTTCGGGTTTCGCATATACCTACTACAACTAATGTTGTCTAAGTTATGTAATTATGAGGATTTATTTTTGTTTTTCTTTTTATAAAACCTGTTTTTTTTTATATTCCATAACTCTAGGGTTATATTTTGTAGGTAAAAATAATACTAAAACTCCTAGAATAGGTGGTCCAAAAATGCATCGTTTCGGAGATATCATCAATCATAATTAAATTAGATCAAAAATTGTCACCAGTATGACGAATCTTTACTTTTGCGAGGTTGCCAAACTTCGCAGTAGTGTAGTAAAATAAATAGTAAAATAAAATATGTAGGTATGTTGGTATCGGGGCTTCCCGGCGGCAGCTAGTGTAGGGAAAGCTACCTTGTCGACGTTGTCATATTTCACGTAAGGGTGTTTTACATTAATAATCGTGACTTTGCCGAATTATTTTGTATGAAAACAGAAAAAAAAAATAACGAAGGATTGGAACATAACTCATTATGCCAGTTGATTCTTTGATATGGCCTCAATCATACCCTAGAGTTATGGGATATCAAAAAAAACACGTTGTATAAATGCTCCCAGTCTCGGTCTGTTTATTTTTTTTTGCATTCCACAATGTGCTAAGGTCGTAACTTAAAATTTTAAGTGATACTTTTGGACCCTGTCGCGCACAGCAAAATAGTAGGAGAGAAGAAGCTTTAAAAAACTAAGCTTAACGGTCTTCTGAACTAAGTCTAAAATTATTATATGACGGCGCAGTAAGTGGCGCCGTCTATTTTTGTCACTGGAATGAAGTTACTGGAATCACCGAAAAGGTCGGAAAAGGCGCGGCGCCCACTATTGGCATCGGCATTGGTGGGGCTTGGTAGAGCTCGGGTGCTTTACGTAAGCGCCCGAAGACGCCGTAAAGCGTCCGAAGCTGCTGTAAAGCGCCCGAGCTCCACCGATGCCGATGCCGATAGTGGGCGCCGCGCCTAAGGCCTCTGCCTCGAATTTTGCGGGCAGCGGGGCGGCGTGGCAGCGGCGCGGGGGCGGGCAACGAGCGGTGCACTCCAGTCAAGCGGTGACCGCCCGCGCCGCCGCCGCCGCCGCCCCGCTGCCCGCAAAATTCGAGGCAGAGGCCTAAGAGTGGCACTGGCTGGTGACAGTCATTCTAGCAGAGCGTCGCATCGAATCGATGGTTGCGTGGCGGCTGTCTTCTGGTTACAGAGAAGATGTCACGGGAGCCAAGTGTATAATATATGAGGGGAGCCGCTGTCGTACCACGTCCACGAATAACTGCTATATTCCGGCACAATCCTGATGATATTGAAGCTGCTGAACCATCTAATACGATGTTCACATCTGGTAAAGGCTATCCTGCGCCGTTATATAGGTAGTAACATTTTCTATAATTTTTTATCGTCTACTGTAATTTGTTGTTTAAATATTCGTTTAAACAATAATAGCATTTTCTTATTATTATTTTTTACAGTTAGAGTTTTTGTTTTTAGTATCCTTAGTTAGACCTTAGCTATTAATGATCCGTCAGTACCTAGCCTGACCTAGTTTGACCTAGCCTGACTTTTTCGAGTAGGTAATCCGTAATAGTCGAGCTGGTTGGTACCTGGCGTTAAGAGATTAGCTGTCCCCCAATACACTCTACCTAAGTGAACACCTATCGGGATCTATACGGGTATATACGGGTAAAATACAAACCTTTTGCTATAGTGGATACCTACAAAGGACAGCAGAACACAAACTAAGTAATGGATAACTTGGAAACCTTCCTATATCTCAGTATCCCAAACCTATACGATATAGTATATTAATTCTTACCTTATTCTAAGCACATAAGTTATTTGAATGCAAACGCAGGACGAAAATGACCGGAATTTACAGCAATCACCTTTTAAACAGATATATTTTATGAAAATTTAAACCCAGTAGTCCATAGTATGGAATACCCAGTACGGAATACTGGGTTTTCAGTACAAAACAATTTATACAAATAAATAAAATTAAAGTAGACACTTCAATTCGGGCCAATCACCAAACAGACGTTTGTAATGTCAAAATAACAGCTTTGTACTAAATCTAAGCATAGTCTAGAGAATGGGCAGCAGCGTTCTCTATGCATTTTAACACGATACTGCGATCGCCAACCCGCCTGCCAAGCGTGGTGATTATGGCAACGCCGCCCCCCCTTTTAGGGGAGGCCTATGTCCACTATGTCCAGCAGTGGACATCTGTCGGCTGAAATTATGATTTGAAAGTATTATACGGTAGGTCCACACGGCTACACATCAAGCTATACATTTCCAGTATACGCTGACCTCTCATTGTACGGAAATCCTACACAATGCGAATCAACTTATACTGGGAATGTATAGCTTGACGTGTAGGTGTGTGTACTTAAAACAGAAAATATATTTTTCAATACACTTCCTCGAAAACTGGTTCATATCGATTAGGTTCACAATGCAATGTATTTCACACGCGTGCGATTTTTTATTTTCCAACACGTGTGCGGGAATAAAAATTGCCACAGATAACTTATGTATCATAATTGCTACCGTGACGTCTGTGACGAACTTTATAATTAATAATTTATGCTAAGCATTGTTCTCATGTAAGTGACTTTCGTGTCTTTTTTGAGAATAAATATCTTTAAACCTAACTCATACCTATACTTAGTCCAAATTGGTTCAGTGCCCCTATTCACACCGTCTCGCGCCAGACGGTCTTCTCTATTCGGAGCTGGTTTTTTTTTTAATCTCGGCAAAGACGCGTCTTTACGGCGCGGCATTAATATTTTTGGAATATTTAAATAGTGTTTATAAATAGAATACCATGATTATTACAATAAAAAAAACCTAGAACAAAATAACATTTATTTGTGTTCTAAACTCAAAAATATTTGAATTTTCTGTTTTTCATATTAGGCTGTTTATCGGCTTTATACCTTTGCTTCTCCTTCAACCTGGCGAAAGCGCGGTAAAAAGAAAATTAAATCATAGTTTCCTATTCATTCATGACAAAAATATTTATCGTTATTTTATTTTATTTCTTCAAAAGTGTATTGAAAAACGTCGTTTGATACACGTGGACATTTTTTATTGCAGTTCTCGGCTCAAAAACCACCTCACCTACGGCTCGGGTGCTAACTCCGCCTCGAATGCAATAACAAACATTCTCCACTTGTAACAAAATGTGCTATTTTAAATTTCGTCTGTTTTTCTGTCTGTTTGTTCCGGCTAATCTCCGAAACGGCTGTACCGATTTTGACGGGACTTTCACTGGCAGATAGCTGATGTATGTTATAAGGAGTAACTTAAGCTAAGTTAACTTACTTTTATTTAAGAAAAAGCCACGTGGGTGAAACCGTGGACAGCAGCTAGTTACTTAATATTATTAAGTAATTGTTTACCAAATAAGAAAATACTCCATACTTTATATAGGTACACAATGTAGCCCAAGAGCACGATCAACAATTAACATTAAACTTACTCATAAAGAAAAACATGATTTTCTCTCTCAAATAAAAATGTCACTGTAAATTGTTCTCAATTTATTGGCTCCGTGATAATTACAACGAATCGGACATACATAAACAAAAATAAAGGCAGAATACGACACGATTGTCGCTTGTCAGTGACAGATGACCGTTTCGCGGTGGTGATTGGAAAACAATTCGATCGCTCAATCAGAGATAAGGTTGCCATTTAAAAAAATACCCCCCCCCCCCCTCTCGCATCCTGTGGGAGTGATTTCGTGAAAAGGGACGGAAATGTGTTACAGGAAGTGAGTGCAATAAGTAAGTACTTTTTCATAGCATGGAATTAGTGTACTCATGGAATTAGTAAGTACTATATAGATTGTGAGTCATTTCTGTCACTGCTCAGTTGCTATTGTTACCAAGGCTAGATGTCAGATGTTACACATCATAAACGACTACTCTAAGGCTTCAATCAACTCAGCCTGTCGCAGTCCACTGCTAGACATAGGCCTCTCCCAGGCTGCGCCACAACTCCGCCTTCCGCATCTAGTCTGACCCAGCCATCTTCTTAAGGTCTAAGGCTCACTCGTTTTTTATTTATTTATTTCACACAGAAAGTAAGAAAGAAACGGCTTAGTCCAAGTCAGACTTAAGCTCCGACGTTTTCGTAACACCAAAACATATTACTATGGCTTATAATCGCAGAAAGCGATACGGCCGCCCATTGTATATTTTGTAGCGTTTAATTTATTTTTTGTAACGTTTTTTTTTTTTGGGTAAGTTATCAAATAATTCTCGCACTCTGGACGGAGCGGGAGGGCGTGTCAGACTTTTACTGACTAAAACCCACCCGTGTTCCTACCGTTGCCTGTGTGCCAGGGCCACGATATCCCTTTCGGACAAACTCGCAACCCTGGCAGGTGGTGTACAATCCTAAAATATGTTATAATGCGAAAGTGAGTCTGATTGTTTTTGAAGTAAAACTTCTTTACGCACGCTTGACTTGGGGAGTAAGCTGGTGAATGCGTGGCGAGAGCGTTACGGAAGCGAGTGAACGGAAGTTGAGAGGGAGATATAAGTTAGTGAAGATAGAAAGAGAGAGAGTTACGTTTCGTATATTACTGTAGGGGCAAGAGAGAGAGGTACGAGCACCCATTTTCTTTTTCTATTTTTATCATAGCCAGTTGCGTTTCGTATATCTAAGATACAGTGCAGGCCTATTGTTGTAATTAAGTAAGTAAGTATAATTAGTATTACTATTTGTAAGTTTTTCTTCAGTCGTGTGGTCAAAAGGCTTCTACAGACCGGAACTACACGCGACACGACACAAAGGCCCCGCGTGTCGCGTGACGAGCGGTGCCTTTGTGTCGCGTCGCGAGTCGCGCTGGTCTGTAGATGCCTTAAAGCACACTCGTATTTTTTAACCGACTTCCAAAAAAGAGGAGGTTAAGTATATATTCGGCTGTTTTTTTTGTTTTTATGTTTGTTCACCGAATGAGGGAGCGAGTTGGATGAAATTTGGCACATGGGTAGATCATGACCTGGTTTAAGACAATATTGAGGGACAGTCATATTATTTTTGACATTCAAAAGTACTGATTCTCAAGCGAATTCGAATAAATGACTTGGTTTTGATTAAAGTATATCTAATTCTTTTTAATATTTTGTCACTAGCTTTTGGCTGCGGATTCACCCACGTGGTGGTCGGAAATTATTCCAAGGAAACGTACTACCAAGATAAAAAGTATTCTATGTCCTAATCCAGGTCATGGTGTACCCATGTGCCAAATTTCATCAAAATCTGTTCAGCCGTTTTAGCGTGAAAGCGTAACAAACAAACAAACTCACTTTCGCATTTGTACCTAATATTAGGTAAGATGATAGAGGCCATAAGTAACATATATTCTGTAATAATTTCAACTGGCTTACCTGTTACCCTTTGACTTACAGACAGACGGAGCCAGAGACTGTTGTTTATGAATACCTAATCATCATTCATCATTTCAGCCGAAAGACGTCCACTACTGGACATAGGATCATATCCATCCCAAAGGGAGGGGGTTTGCCATAATCGCCACGCTTGGCAGGCGGGTTGGCGATCGCAGTATGGTGTTAAAATGCATAGAGAACGCTGCTGCCCATTCTCTACTAAGTCCCTTAGTCGCCTTTTACGACACCCACGGGAACAAATAGAATACCTAATAATAACTTTTATTAAGTAGGTACTTCAAATAACTTGTCCTTTTCGTGTCCTAAAATCAAAAGAACTTTCTACTAAATACTAATCGAAAATTTAAGGACATTTGTTACAGATTTTATTGAAATACCGATTGTTACAATAGTATTTTGGACGTCAAACTTACAATTTCATTATTAAATCTAAGGCCTTAGAACATTCTGTAGATGTCTTCCCAAATATGTTGGCAGGTATTTTGTATTTCGAAATTCTAGTCCAGTCAAAACAGATTTATTAATTTAAATAATTTTATCTACTCTCATAACGTAAATTTAGAATTATAAACTTCAAAACGAGTATAAATTGATATACTTTAAACACACAATACCGTTATTTAAAAATAGAATCATATTAGGGGTTTAAATATGAAATTGACGTTTTTTAATGAAAAATTAAAAAAAAAAAAATTCGATGGTAAAATATATTTATTTATTTACCCTCATTGTCTTAGATACATTTCTGCCAACTCATGGGAAGCTGGGGAACTGGACTAAACAAACTGTGTGAAGGCATTTTGTATTGCTTCCTGGGAAGAAAATTTTCTACCATGTAAAAATAGCCCAAGACGCGGACAAAATGGTAGTCGGTTGGGGCCAGGTCCGGCGAGTACGGGGGATTATGGATGTTTTCTAACTGTAGGTCCTGTAGTGTTATAACGGTTTCTCGAGCAGTGTGAGGTCTTGCGTTATCATGGAGCAATAGTGGTGAAGATCAGTTGACGAGTCGGGGCTGTCTCGTTGCGAGTTTTGCTATCATTGTTCGAAGTTCTGTACAGTAGACATCTGCAGTTATAGCTTGACTTGATCTGAGGAAGGTGTAGTGAATTACACCATGAAGACATCGCCAAACAGCTACCATCACTTTTCTATGGGTAAGCTTCGCTTTAGGGCATTATTGTGGCATTTGCCCTGGAGTCAGCCATTGTATTGTTCGCTTGCAATTATTGTAAAGAATCCACTTTTCACCACACGTCACAAATCCTTTAATTTTAGTACCGGTTCAACAAGGTAAGGCAAGTTTCAACACGTGCTTCTCTCTGCAAATAATGGGGCTTTTTTATCTTACTGATTTGATGCAAATGGGTTAATATTATGGGTATTCGGCAGCTAACGCGATTTCGCTCACACGACAGCGCCGTCAACTATCTCTGTTCTTGTCTATCGGTAACTGTAGGTTTGACTATGATCACACTCTGATCACAGATACATATGAGTTTTGGTGCATGTAGTCGTGCGCCGAGCCCAGGTTTACTGATTGCGATGTTAGCGCGTAACATATCTTCCTCCTTTTAATATATCAATGGTAATTATGGAGCTGTTTGATCAACGATATCCCGTGCGCGACTGAGTGCCAACTACGGGCCATCACTTAGTTTCATAGGACCAGGCGCTGTTACTAATTCTCGTATCTACGCTTTTAATACATCAATGACTCCACCCGATATTTTAGATGTGGCGACGGAAATGACTCACGATATGAGTGTAGATAAAGTAGTGTAATAAAACTGCACATAAATATGTAACTAGGTATAAAAACACTCGCCTACGAATCGGTTTTTAAACACGCGCTCTTGTTTTAACCCTCATTAAGCAACAGTTTCAAAAACTACAGATGGGTCGGAGGTTCAATAACAAGAAAACACCAACTCGTTCTTCACAAAGTTATTGCGTTACTTTATTACAAAACACACGACTCACACACGGGGGAAACATCAGTCCCGAAAAATAAGGGTTTTAATCCCAAATCCATAGATGACATTGCAAAAATCTGTCATTGACATGTTTTTTGACAAGCATAAAACTAGACCATTCTGTTGGTGTTGCCAACAGAAACCAAATGTGGAGCGTTGCAATCGCCGTACTACTATAAAAATAAAATCGTATGTTTATTTTATGCAACTTTTTTGGGACAATATATAAATTAAATAAAAACCGGCCAAGTGCGTGTCACACCACGCACAATGAAGGGTTCCGTAGTTGGGATGATTTATCCCAAGAACAAACTTAACATTGCAGTTGGAAAACATGATCCCAATACATTCCAACTGCAAATGTAAGTTTGTACGCATAATATTGAGTGATTTACCATGTTATTTTAAAATCACAGACTTCTTATAGGTTTTCCTGTAATCTCTATGTAAAGAACAATTTTCGGTATTTTTATGAAAATTTGGTAATTTTTCATCTATTTTCTTAAATAATTTGCAAAGTATGTATTTTAAAATTATAAATAAAATATATATAAAATCCTCAAAACAAGCCCTTTCATTTGATATGTCACATAGTACAGTCAGCAAAACTCTTTTTTTTTTAATTTCTAATTTGCCCCCCAAAATTGACCTCCATATTCAAAATTAATTTATTTACGTAACATGTCCGTGTTTTGGTCATAGAGGTTCATATGTGTACCAAATTTAAACTTAATCGGTCCAGTAAATCAGCTGTGTCAGACGGACAGACAAACAGACAGACAGACACACGAGTGATCCTATAAGGGTTCCTTTTTTCCTTTTGAGGTACGGAACCCTAAAAACAAATCTCAAAGTGGATTGGCTATTTTGAAATTCATTTGCGCTTTTCCGACAGTTGTAAATCAGTACTGAATCCACATTGCTGAAGATTGCAGCCAAATATCTCGAACATCCTTCAATTGAAAAGCTATAACATTATCCTGAGAAATGGCTGGAAGTCTCATTTATTTTGTTCACATTGCATTTGTTTTCCTCATTGCGTATTTTGTATGTCAATTTTATTATTTTCGTTGGTTTTTATTAGGGTTCCGTATGTCCGAATAAAAAACGGAACCCTAAAGGATCAGCCGTGTGTTTGTCTATCTGTCCGTCTGTCACAATCAATTTACTTTCGGAGTAAATGGACAGATTATGTTTAAATTTGGTACACATATTAATTTCTGTGACGTAAACACGGACGTGTTATGTAAATTAATACATTTTGAACATGGGTGTCACTTTTGGGAGACAAATAAGAATATTAAAAAATAAGTTTGGACACTTTGCCGTGTGACATATCAAATGATAGGGATATAATTATTGTGAGGGTGTCAAGTATATTTTTTTATAATTATAAAATAAATAGTTTTAAAGTTACTTAAGAAAATAGATGAAAATTTAATATTAAAGCCCTTACCTCTGAAACTACTGAACCTAACCTAACCTAACATTTTGAAAAAAATACAGAAAATAGTTTTATACTTACAGAGCTTACATTACAGGTTAATCTATAAGAAGTCTATGGTAATGGCCATTATAAATCTCCCAATATTGTGCGCACAAATTTACATTTGCATTTGGAATGTAAAGAAAGAAAGAAAGAAAGAAAAATGCATTTATTGGCATTACAGCAAAAAATACACCATAAAACTATAAAAAACAGAAAACAATTATTATAATGCCAAATGGGCCTCAGCTCAGCATGATGTCAGATGACAACACAAGGTGTACCACCTGACGCTGATGTTCAGCTGCAATCCGCGAGTGCCATACGATAGAATAATAAACACATAGAGAAGTGCGAGTCCGTTTTTAATTAATTAAGAGAATAAATTAAAGGTGATAATATAAAAAAGCTCATACAAAATAAAATAAACTCTTGTGACATACATTTGTGTGTGTGTTGTGATTAATGGAAAACTAAAATAAATACCCAATATCTGTGTATTACCTACATTAAAATAAAAAATGTACGAGAGAACATGTTTTTTCAACTACAATGTTAAGTTTGTTCTTGGGATAAATTCATTTCAACTACAGAACCCTTCATTGTGCGTGGTCCGACTCGTACTTGGCCGGTATTTCAATAAAGAAATGGTTTTGGATTACTAAATTTTTCTACTTTAAAGATGAGGAAAATGGAAAATCGGATTACATAATTATGTTTCTTTTCATTTCGTTTTCGTGAAGATTTGAAAAGAACTGTAAGCTAATTTCCTTTTTCTTAATTTTTCCTTCTTCGTTGAGAATGAAAAAATGTTGTACTAAATTCCTTATAAATTAATTTTGTTCAAAGGAAATCGAATACCGAGCTTGGAAAACGCTCCTTTAATTAAATGGCGGTATATTCTAGAACAAATTAGGTGCCTTTCCCCTACAGCAATTTTGAATAGATCGAGTTTCGGACTCAGTTTTTGCTCTATAATGAAGACAGTTAACGATACCTATATACCCATAGTGTGTTTCGGATTCAGTAGTAAAGAAATAAATCTTTTGGATAGTATCTCCGTTGGGTTTTTATGGTAATATCCGAATCACGGATGATTAATTTTTCATCGGATTTCAGCCAAATGACTTGAAAACATCCTGAAAATTCAGCAAGTGATAAGTTACAAAAAAAAAAAAAACTAAAGAAAATATGAGACTTCACAACAATACCACTTAAATCTTTCTTTTCAAAGGAAAAGCAAACATTTTCCTACACTGGAAATACATTATTCGTAAACGGAACTCAAATCTGGAGCGCTCTTGAAGTATAACAAGCTTCTGAAGCAGTATTCAGTCTACAAATAAGGCTAACAACCAAAAGATTCCTACAAACTTCTCTAACGTTATACGTAGGAACTTCGAACTCAATTTTGTGAATTTGAATTTTGTATAGTAGGAAAGTATTTTCGAGGTAATACGTGTAATAAGGTAATTAGGGAACTTACTTCCTACCTAATTAGATGTGTGTTGTTGTAACTTGATATTATGTAGCACTTGTAACATTTTTAAATAATAAACAGCCAAAAGCAAAAATCAAAATCAAAAAAAAAAATTTAACTTAGACCTACATGGGCGCTTATGAAACGTCAGAAGCTAGGTGCACGGTTCCAATTGGTCGTTTCCTATGGAGAAGAGCCGGCAAGAAACTCCACGGTTACTCTTTTAAAATGAATGGGCTTTTACAATGTTTTCAAGTTACAGTGTTAATAGGTATGGGAGGACAGTGTAGGCCCGTCAAAAGTACCAGGTACTTGACAAAATAGGCAACTGATTTTTAATTTCATTTCAGATATACGTGAACACATACAAAGTAATAACTATAAACCCTTTTGATACTAACACCCATATCTCTTTTTGAACAGAAAGGAACCTCCCGAAACAACCGTGTCCGGTGAGGACCTGCGTCAGGCGGAAGGTGAGGACGCCGTGGCGCCTCTCTAGCCACTCCTCAAAGAGGGGACTTATCACCACAATTGTAGCGTGCCCAGCACTGGGTTGCGACAATTGCACTCTCCATGCCGCCATGAGATCCCGCTGGAGCTCTGTCCGCTGAGCCATGATTTCTCGCGACAGCGGAGTATCAGCGGCGTTTCGCCTCCTCCCGCAACTCCCAGACGTGCGCAAGGACTTTTGCCTCCAGATCCCATGGCGGCAGTCCGGCAAGGAGGCTCGCCTCACGGGAGACCGTGCGGTAACCCCATACCAGCCTGATGGCCATGACATTTTGGGACGCGTTCAACCACCGGGCTGGTCGCAGCCTCGGAGAACGCACCCACACCGGTGCCCCGAAAAGGGCCATGGACCGCACGATCCCCACGTAGAGCCTCCGGCAGGAGGCGTTTGGACCCCCTAGATTGGGCAGCTTCAAAGCAGCCCCGGCCCTCTCCAGTCTGGGAGTCAAACGGCGGAAGTGCTCCACGAAGTTCCACCGGCTGTCGAGGACGAGTCCCAGGTACTTAATCATCGACTCGACACCGATGTGAACCCCTCCCGCCGTTATTTGGGAACCCAACAGTGGTGCGTTCCGGGGATCATAAAAACACAGACTCTGACTTGTGCAAAGCCACCTTGAGTCACAATTGCCGGGTCCTTTCAACGATTGTCGCAACTCCGTGTGTCGCTAGTTCGGCCGCGCGTATTTTAGGCCCCCTGATAATGTATGTTTGCGGTACCTACTTACTCGCGTAATTAATGGAACAATTTTAATAAAAAATGCTGCAAATGTCTGCCAAAACTTTCTTGAGAAAATGAAGGAATAGGATAATGTTAAGAGGCATTTTCTGTCATGTCCTTTGAAACAGAAATGTGTTGCTATGCGAGGGAACTTTAGCGAAATATTAAAGTGCTTCCTGGTAATCTCATCCTTTTCGAAAAGGTCGTGAAATTACACGCGACATATTTAGATGAGCAGAGCAGCATACCCCAACTTTGACTTGATTAATCTAAGCTTCAATCCCACCCACTTTAAGCCTTCCTAAACCTTTTCATTGTATCTCTAGAGAAACACGATTAATTTATTAGTTTCGTCTCCCAGTTTATGAGGTCCTGGTCCTGAGGTCCGGATTAACGAGTGATTAAACGGTTGACGAAAATTAACACCACCCTGGGAGTAATTAGGAAGACAAGGATATCTTGATTAGTCGAAGGTAAACTTGGTCCTGAGGTCTTTGTTAAAGTTAGTGGATTTGCCGGCTCAAAGGATTAATCTTTCAGTAAAAACGGCTTGAGGTTTAGAGGGTGGGCTCATAAAACATTCATTTCGGTGAATGTCTTAGTTATGTTCTGCTGAAATATTAGAAGGTAATGGGAGTTCTTGGTTGGTGAAAAGCAATTATTTGAATAGTTTGGCGTGCCTAGCATAAGGCCAAATTATTGTTACCGTAATGGCGGGTTACTTTAGCTACCTACTTTTTAGGGTTCCGTACCGAAATGGTAGAAAGAAACCCGTATAGCGAGACTAACGGCCGAACCCAATAACTAATTTTCAGTTAAAGACAGATCGCTATTGATGATAGACAGTATAATTATATCTATGCTCGGATGGCGTCTCACAATCATTGTTATAGGCTATCTATCTAACGAAAACAATAAGTAGGTTTCTCTACTTCGCCCTCCCGTGCATTCCATTACAACCAACATCACTTTAAAAAACAACATGTGTAATTAGGGTTATATTAAATTTTTTTTGTTTCTTACTTCTAAATAAGTTACTGGATTAAAATATAATTCTGTAGAGCCATATTTTTTATGGCCGCGAATCAAAATACAACCTGTTACTGACCTGCAAATTGCAAAAAAAACGTAATAAAATTTGAATTTCGCGGGCTACCTTAGCGCATTAATGTTATTTTTTTTTTTAACTTAATTCATGTTGGAATGGTGCTTGCACGGGGGGTGGGGTTAAATTTCTGTTATTTTTTGCCTAGGGCGCACCGTTTTCGAGATATTTGAATTTCAATTTTTTTTATTACTTTAAATAAAAAATAACATCTATGATCATTATTGCAAGTACGAAAGAGTTCATTTTAGCTTGGCTACTTTACGTTTATCCCTGCAATTCGGGGAATAGCCAAATCTGCCATTTGTAGTACTGTCCTGTCAAACAAATCGTATATTGGGACGCATACTTTGGCATTTTCATACAAAGAGATATCTGATGTAGGCGATACACCCTGCCGTCAGTAGATAGCGTGGGCCGGTATGTCTCATAGATTATTGGGACGTTAAAACCATCGTTAGATATATTTGTATATCTCCAGTAGGCCGAAACTGGTGATATATAGGTTATTGGGTTCGGCCGTTAGTCTGTCTGTTAGTTTGTTTTTCTGCCACACCTGGATATCTCAAGCACTACGAATGCTATCGACTTGAAATTTAGAATGGTTTTAGATGACGTTTGCCCAACTATTTTGTAAACAAGAAAGAAATTTAAAAAATTCTTAAAATTTTGAAGTGGGGCTACTAGGGCATGTGGGGTATCATATGAAAAAGCGCTGTTTGCACATTCTCAAAAAATTTTTTTTAGGTAGCTTAGTTTCCGACTTTTGACCGTTCCCCCCTTATCTTCGAAATTTGCATAGATACAAATCTGAAATTATTCTATGTGATAGAAGTTTATGTAAAGATTAGAGGAAAAATAAAACTATGTCTCTAAATAGCACAGTTTTTCAGACATCATCAACATCATATATATACGTACGGAACCCTCGGTGCGCGAGTCCGACTCGCTCTTGACCGGTTTAAAAAAAATAAGTTCGAATTTGATCTGTAGTTTTTATTGGTATTATCTTTTCAGTGTTCTTGTATGTTATAAAAAAGCTCAAGGATGTAATCAACAAGATACGAAGTGTAAGTATAACAAATATGTTATGCGTAATTTGTTTTTGTTATTATTAAAGTTTGGGCCAAAGTTGTTCTTAGGAAAGGTCTACTTTAACCCCATGAACTTTATCGGTGAAAAATGTGTGCTTGCAGCTATGAGTCGCCAAAGAAACCATCAAGGGCGGTAAGATTGAATATCCAGGCGGGGTTTAATGTAAGAAAAAGGTTCGAAATAAATTAAAATACGATGTAAAATTAACATTCTATGACTAGAAGGTTTCCAGATATGGTAAAGTACAAAACATTGATCACAGTGACAGAGAGTATAAGTATCGCCGCTCGTGGAAGCTGTTTAAATGTACCCCACTGAAATCCGACGTTGCCGCTGTGGAACAACACGCCCTAAATCTCCCTGTATTACATCGAAAATAAACTGCTAGTATTTTACAAAAAATAAGTACTCACAAAAGTGAATTACAACCAGGTCAAAGTGTAAACAGCTTATCGCATAATCCTGCGGCTTCGTGTGACAACGCGGCTTACTTCCTACCTCACACCGCGCCGGGGACATTTGTCTCCACTAAAATATACAAAGAAACAAAATGCGGTTAATTAGTCCGTAGTTAGGCATCCTAGCGCGGCTGTCCCATTTCAAAACCTAGTAAGGTACAGTTTTTTCGTACATCGTTTTATTGCGTAATCCTGCTAAACTGGTCCAGGTTAACAACATCATGCAATAAAAAAATAAAAAAAACAGTTTATTTCAGAAAAACACATCCATCATTTATTAGTAAACATTAACCGTAACAACTATGTTAGTAAACATGCAGGTTGAACAAAATAATAACGGACGAGCGGGCAATCAAATTTTACCGCAATTTCATTTAGGAGACTGTTCGAGCTGCCCCCGACCCTCTGCAGCAGTGACGCGGCATGATCGTGACGTCTGATCGCTGCGAAACCATCAGTGTCATAGTCATAGTCATTTATTCATAAACAAAGTAACTTGTATCTGAATTTACACACAAAATTACACAAATTACAGAATTTATACATACAACAAAAAATACACACAATAAATTTACATTTAAATTAAACAATATGATGGCCAACACATTAAAATTTAAAATAGTAACAATAAAAATAATGAATTAAAGATAAATTGGCAATGATTGATATAATTAATTAATAATAAGACAATAGTTAGATCAATAAATCCGAATGAACAAAATTCAATACAATTTCACAACCCATGAACATAAAAAAATTATCAATAAAATTACAATTCAATAAAAATTACAATTCAATAAAATTACAGTTCTTCTAAAGCATATAGACACTTATTCAATAGGAATTTTTTAAGTTTTATTTTGAAAGCGCTACTGTAGACAGCACTTTTTATGTCTAAAGGCAACCTGTTAAATAATTTTACAGACTGGTATCGTGGACTATGTTTAACAATTCTTAAGTTATGGTTATTAAAATGTTTATTCTTCAAGTTCAGTCTACGGGTACCTTACCTTATCTGCCGTTCTTCTAATGTTTCATAGTCTTGTATGTATTTGGCCATATTACTTAAAACTACCAGTACATAAAGACTTGGTACTGTAAGTATGTCTAAATTGTTAAAGTGTTGACGGCAACTTTCTCTTTGTGAGATGCGGACCATGGTACGAATTGCACGTTTTTGTAGTACGAAAGCTCTTCTACTATTATATTCATAGCTATTTCCCCAAAAAAGTATGCTATATCTAATTTTTGACTCCACTAGCGCAAAATATACCATTTTTAGCTGTTCTATGCTGATTTCATTTCTCAGGGCTCTTAGAGCGTAACATGCAGACGATACCGATGCATCAATTGCTTTTAATTCTGATTTCCAGTTTAACAGTTGGTCAATATGTAAACCTAAAAATTTTACTTCGGCAACAAGCTCAATTTCGACTTCATTTAAGGCAACATTTAAATTATCTTTGTTACGGGCTGTAGTTTTGAATAATATTATTTGAGTCTTTTTATTATTAATAAATAATTTATTTGCCGTGAACCACACATGAAATGCTTGTAACGTAGCATTTACCGTTTCTGTCAACTCTACCATGTCATTAGCTGCCACTATGGCGTTTGTGTCGTCTGCGAAAATTACTAATTTAATGTCCGGGAAAATTGTATTTAGATAATTAATCAAGTCATTAATAAATAATAAAAATAAAATAGGTCCTAAAATAGATCCCTGTGGGACACCCGTTGATATGCTTACAATTTTGGATTTATACCTTTTCTTATAACTATTCTGAGTTTTGTCAATTTCAACGTACATCCGCCTGTTTTTTAAATAGGAATAGAATAGTCGCAAAGCATATCCTCTTATTCCGTAATGACTCATTTTAGTCAGAAGTAATTCATGGTCAATTGTGTCAAATGCAGAGCTTAAATCTAGGAAAATCCCTGCAACTCTAATTTTATTATTAATTTTACCTATCACATCATCCAATAACGTATATATGGCGTCAGTAGTGCCAAAACCCTTTTGATACCCAAATTGTCTTTTATTTAAAACTTTATTTACTCTCAAGTGTGCCAAAAGTCGAATTTTAAGTATCTTTTCAAATAATTTTGAGAGAACTGGTAATAGAGATATGGGCCTATAGTTTTTAGGATCAGACTTACTTCCTTTTTTGTACACAGGTATTACTTTCGCCAATTTTAGCTGTTCTGGGAAGACCGCCTCTTTTATACAATTATTGAAGAAGTCAGATAGAGGCTCAGCTAATACTGCAATGTGCTCCTTGAACAGACAAATCGGCACTTCGTCATACCCACAGGAATGTTTGTTTTCCATTCTTTTAACTATGGTACAAATCTCGTTTGGAGTGGTAGGAGAAATGTGCATGTCACTGCTAACCTTCTCCGTGTACAGATGGAGGAATTCCGTAGCATGGTCTCCTTCATTTACGTCAGTAACGCCTTTATAGTCAAATTGATTCACTAGTAAGTTAGATATTTCCTCTGGATCAACTACAATTCGTCCATCAACCTTAAGCCTAAAATCCCGCTGAATCACGTTCTCTTTATTAGTGCATTTATTTACAACTTTCCAAATTTCCTTACCCATATTTTTTGATGTATTTATTTGTGTCATTATAGCAAATTTTTTAGCTTTAGAAACAATCTTTCTGTATAGCCTAACGTACATGTTCTTATATTTTAAAACACTTGGTTCAAGGCTATTTCCATTGCGTGCACATAAGAAACGTTTCATTTTGCTGGAGGTCCCTTTAGTGATCCACTTTAATTGTGATTTATTCTTAAGGTTAGTTTTACATTCTCTCTTACTGTAGCTATTGCTAAACACTTTATAAAAACTTTTAAGAAAAGTATTTATACCCAAACCAGTCCAAGATTCTTTAAGAATACCCTGTACGAATGCTGCATTATTTTTAATGTTGAATACTCTTTTATCTATTACAATATACCGATTCTCATTCAAATATGGATTCGATCGATTTTTCAATTGAACCTCAGCAAAAATACCTGCATGCCCGTCGGCCAAACCATTATGATCTACCTCACCACCGAAAACAGATGCATCAGGTAGATTCGTTATGATATTGTCGATACATGAAGTACTATTATTACGGATGAAAGTAGCAGAAGTGATTATATGCCTAAAATTATAACATTTTAACAAAAAGTGTGCGAATCAGCAAACATTCCCGACGCACTGCAGACACGTGGTAGCCCCAGCAGTATCCTGAATGCATTGTTGTATTGAACGCGAAGAACATTGATGGCTTTCTGCGTACAACTTATCCAGAGGCTGCACGCGTAAAATGTCTGACAATATGTTTTAAAAAACGTCACTTTCACTTCACACGTGCAACGAGAAAACCTACGGTCAAGCATGTTGCATCGAACCGCCAATGCTCTTCGTTCCCTTTCTACATCCAGATCATTTTTGATGCCCGCGGTGACAATTATGGCCGAGATATTTAAATTGTTGAACACGATTTAAGATATTACTTGTTAGCTTAATGGGAGGAAGACTTTCTGAGGACTTTGCTCCAAAAACAAGAACCTCACTCTTTTGGTATTGTGTCTTAAACCGTGTTCCTCAACATACCTCTCACAAACATCCAACAGTTCTCTCAAACCTGAGACTGACGGGCTCAACTAGCTGATTTTAATAAAAGCTACTAAGTAAGAGACACTTTTTTTCGTACATCGTTTTATGCAGGCCGGCTGTTATACAGGGTTATTTTTAAAACGTCAATACCTCTTAAGGGGTCATTGCACTCATCAATGTGAACAACTTTTACTATGAGACCAAAAACGAAATCGCGAAAAAAAAATCAGCTGAAATAGGACAGCCGAGCGCGTAAAAAACACTCTGTTGGATTTTCAACTCTCAGTGGTAAGCAAAACGTTGCAAATGCAGTGCGCAAAAAAAAAATCACCGCGGGAGGAAATCTCCCGTGCGAACCTGGGCTTAAAATAAATCACGTGACGAGTCCACGTGAACGGCGCACGTTGCCCGGTGTGTACTGTAATAGATATGTCAATAGCAGAACCTCACTTGTTCCGGTCGGGTAAGCCCGCGCGTTGGAGGGTTCAGTTGTGGGTGATTTAAAATCTTTTTATTTATTAATTTTGTGTATAAAATTTTGAAGCTAGGGTTTGTGTCAGAAAAGTGGAATAGAAATGGCTATCCAATTAAAGTAATAAAGGCTTTCGATGGACTTTAATTTTATTCAAAGTGGGGTTTCATAAGATTTTATTTTATTTCATTTCTAGTTATGGAGGGAACTTCGGTTAAGTAATTTGTTTTTAATCGGTTTCCGGGAAATTAGGCAATTCTACCCTTTTGCGGAAGTCGTAAAAGGCTGTAAAGGGTTCATGAAAAGAAAATGGTCTGCATTTCCTTTAGTGGCTGATGAAGAAATAACAACTGATTGCATTACATTTTTTAAGGTTTTTGTTGAACAGTCGATGTTTACAAGTTGTAAACATCGACTCTACGAACTATAAGCTTTATTTAAAGTTTTAGAAGCACTACCCTTGGGTTCATACTTGACTTGGATAGGGGAACAATAAACAACAAAAGCATAATTGTCCTTATTTTGCTCCTGAAACAGCGTGAAACTTAAAGAGCAACTTCCAAGGTTGCAATATAATTATCACAGAACTTTTCATAGAGAAAGTTACCTTCAAACCAGCAAATTGTTTGAGATAAGAATGTTCTTTTCTTTCCTTGTATTTGCATATAATTATGAAGTATAGCATCATCATGCGAGTATAGCATCATCTCGAGAGAACCTAATATTTTTTCAGGTATATTTGGAATCTGGAACGATTTGTTTCATGAGAAATAGAGGTTGGCAAATGAGTGTATTCCCGTTGTCCCCGTTTGCCATATCCCCGTCACGGGGACAGCGGGACGTGATTAAATTTATTTCCCGTTGTCCCTTTATCGTACGAAGTAAACTTTTTTTAAATCGAAACAGCTAGGTTAGGTTAGGTTAGAACTGTGACCACACAACGCACGAGCCGAGCGAGCGTAGCGAGCGGTGCCGCGGCGGCGGCCGGCGAGTGCCAGAAACATATTTTTGAATGTAAAACCAAACCACGGGGACAACCGGAAGTATTTTTAAATATTTAATTGAAGTACCGCTGTCCCCGTAGGACGGAGACACGGCGTACGGGGACAACGGGAATACACGGCTATATTTTGTCCCAAAAATATTTAATTGTGATGGAAAATGTTATCACCATTTAATTACTTACAATACAATCGCCGTATGGTTAGGTACCTACTGCCATATTATTATCAATGAGCGCAAGACGACCCTGGAGGCGCGGGGGCGCCGTTAGCATGTTTTTGACATAAATTTGTGATTTCTCATGATACAACGCTATCAACTTGAAATTTAGAATAGTTTTAGATGACGTTTGCCCAACTATTTTGCAAACGAAAAAAAAAAAATATCTTTCTTTTTAGGTGTGACGGTCAATTTGATCAACTTTGTTACGATAGGTATGAAAGTGATAGTCATTGCAGGTCAAATGATTATTAAGCTGTTTGGATCCTTAAGTTGTACAACCTAAAAATTAAATTACATTTACAACTACTCGGACCTTATTTTGTATTCAATTATCATTTAAACCTCAAAGTACTACTCAATTATTTAACTCATTCCGTTAAATAATTCATCAACTACGTTGTGGAAATTAATTTCAATACCGTTTGATGTTTTAATCACTTGGATTTCGCTAACGGTATTAGAGATTGTTTTGAAAACTGGTTAAAATGGCTACGATATCTATTATTTCTCCTGTAGTTTTTTTCTTTTTTTTTGACATAGGGTTTGGTTTCCGCCCTTAGTCCTTCATGTGGAGCATTGTGTTGGGCCATGGCGGCCGTCATTGATTCTCATCTCCTGTAGTAAACTAGGCTATCATTTTAATTACACATAACATCACGCCTTGTATCCCCGAAGGGCTGGGCAGAGGTGTACAATAGGTACACTCACATTTTGACAGTTATGTTTAAGTGCTTTTTATCACGGACGCTTTTGACGTTTTGCATCGTTCTCACATGTATAATTTCAATATTAAATATTGTTACCAATACTTTGTAACAATATTTTAATTTAAAAGAGTGTCCGTGGAGTTTCTTGCCCGTTCTTCTCCATAGGAACCTACTACGCTTTGGAATGGGCAACTAGCTTCATCTCTCTGACTGACCGACCCCTTGACAATTCAAAAGTGCCTGTAATTGGTTTATTTGAAATAAATTCTTTGAGTCTTTTGTCTTTTATAATGCGCACAGCAAAAGAGTGGAACTCTCCACCTGCGTCTGTGTTTCCGAACGCATACAACCCTAATCTCTTCAAAGTTAGAGTGAACAGGCTTCTTCTGGGTAAGCTCACTCCATCGTCGACTTTGCCTCTGTCACCTCTGCCCTAGACTAAGGTCAAGAGCAAACCCGTCCTAAATAAAAATAAATAAAAGTTTGATTTTGGGGAACCTTGCCATCAACCGGGAACAAATACAGACTCCAGGGTGCTACTGAGAAACTCCTGATGGAAAACCTCAATAACACTTTGCCCGACCTGGGAATAGAACCCAGGACCTCAGAGTCGAACACTAAACTAACGCAGCAGTCTACGATAATAGATATTTCGCCGAAAACTGGTTAAAATGGCCCCCATATTATTTCTTCTGTAGTTAACCAAGCTGTTATTTTAATTATAACTGTTATACTCGTAGTTATTATTTTATTCGTTTATACAAATACAAAGTGTTTTCTTAGGTTTCTTGGGCTTTAACAATGGTTTGCTGTATAATTTTCATTTTAATTAAATTCAATATAAGTACTAGGGATTTTCTATAATTGCTCCTCGCGCTGTCGTATTATTATTTTATAATTTTATCGGACAGAAATAATGAACATTTACCGTCTTATTACAAAACAAGATTTATATTTTGACATGGCTTAAACCATGGAGCCAGTTTTTGTAATAAGAACGTAACTGTGATTGAAATACCGTTCTTTATACAAAACTGAAAACTTAGTTCGGTACTAAATTGTCAGTTTTGTATTAGGAACTTTACCTTATACGGAATAAAGTTCAAAATTCAATAATGGCTCTATGGTCTAAACCTGGGTCTAAAGATAAACCTTGTTTTTTGTAATAATACGGTTTACGTTTTACGCGTCTCTGTGCTCATCTCACCGTGAAAACTTATAAGTAAAAAGACCGACGAGAGACGAGCATCAAAAGCGGCACAATGTCACACTTTTAGATGACACGTGGAAGTAGGACGGCATGTCGTAATTATCGGGAGCGAAAAAGAGACAAGACGAAGAAAATGTGGCTAACTAGCCATGTTTTGACGTGCTACTTGCGGAGCGTGTATAAGTTATCTAACTCTTTTTAGTTATAATATCATTGTACCTAGACCTACCTATATTAATGTACCTCCAAGATATTTTTGTACTTGAACCCGGGTACCCATAAGAATAGAGTAGAACCACCTTTTTTAATAATATTCTAATGGTTGCTGGGTCCTTTTAGCCAAGTCTTTATTTAGTTACAAAACTTGTTAATATTGATGAAATGAATTATATTCAATGCATGATGATGATATCCCCGCCCGCTGCCCTTGAGTTTCTGTAAATATGTGGTACTTTATTGAGACCTCACGCGGACTCTTGAGAGAACTTGAAGTAATGTTGCACTGTTTTGTTTCATTTGCCTACACTAATGCACGTTCACGAACACTTAATGGTTAATAATACTTACACCATTATTACACATTATAATTCGGCTAAACACAAATTTTAGAAAATAAAACAAAACTCCTAAACATGTCACTTCACTTTCCCGCCAAGAATCCTCCATAACTTCAGTTTATTTTTTAATCTCAGATTCAGACTAATTTGACAGGTGAAAATGTCAAACCCCAAATTGAAACAAACGAACAACAATCATTTTGAAATGTCATATTAGTCTGCATTTATGAAAGTAGCAATAATGCGTGTTCAAAAAGGATTCTCTTTCTTTCCTTATCATACAGAATCTGGCAATATCATTTTATCTTGTCGCTCCATCTGTCACGTGCTTGTATCAAATTTTAATAAGGTTTTTACAGTGCCATTCAAAGTTCAACATTCTTAGTAGGTAATTGTAGTTCGAATTGTCTTATAAAGTGATTACTTAATGATTTTATGGTTAAAACATTTAACTGCATTAAAAATGCTAATAGTACGCTTAGGTACTACTTTTACAGCTAAATCCACACATAATAATTCGATATTTACCTAATTGTTTTTCAGCATTTAAACTTAATTAAAATAAACTAAATGATATAATAGCTAATCATCATATTCTTTTAATGTTATACTTCTGTTCCAATTTTAATTAAATACTTAGCTCAATAATTACTTTTATTTTAAAACTGAAACTGTGTTAATCGTGTTAACTTTTGTCGCTGACTGTACGTATGCTAAGTATGACGGCGCAGCAAAAGGCGCCGTCTATCTTAGTTACGGAGTTACTGGAATCACCGAAAAGGTCGGATAAGAGCAGGGATCATACAACCCCGGTTAAGAGTTAAGCCTTTCGAAGGGGTAACCCATTCAATGGGTTACCTTTATTATTATGTAACCCATTGAAAGGGTTTTATGCTAGAAATGCATTGAAAGGGTTACACGATAACCCATTGAAAGGGTTTTATACCTGAAACCCAGTGAAAGGGTTACATGATAACCCATTCAATGGGTTCTATACCTACTTGAAACCCAGTAACATGAAAATATCATAATTTATGTTATTTCGATATCCGTCCAGCACGCGTAGCATGACCAATTCTATCTCTATTCTACCCAGAGACCATTTTGGTTACCATTTTAGAAAAACCATAGGGTTTTCCATTGAAAGGGTTTTCGGTAGCGAAAACCCTTTCAATGGAAAGGGTTTTCTATTGGGTTTTTCTAAAATCAAAAACCCATACGGTGTGGGTAATTTTGAATGGCTTAAATTAAGCCGTTCAAAAAGGTTACCCACACCGTATGGGCTTTCATCGAAAAGAAAACCCTTTCAATGGGTTACCAAAATTTAATTTAAGCCGTTCTTATGGGTTACCCATATCGTATGGGTTTTTGTTTAACCGCTTAGAAAAACCCTATCGAAAACCCTTTCAATGGGTAACCAAAATGGTCCCTGGATAAGAGTGACACTGGATGGTGACAGTCACTCTAGCAGAGCATCGCATCGATGGTTGCGTGGCGGCTGTCTTCTGATGACAGAAATGTCAAGAGAAGCTGCTGTAATACCACGTCCACGACGAACTGCTATATTCCGGCAAAATTCTGATGATATTGAAGCTGCTTGTAATACGATGATCACTTCTGATAAAAGCTATACTGCGCCGTTATTAATTATCGCATACCATTAGGCTTTGTTAATAAATAGGCCAATTTATCTATTTTTATGGATGTCGTAAAAGTACGTAATTAAAGTTAACAAAGTGATGTGTGCCGTTAAAGGCTTCTACATACCGGGGCGACTTGTCGCGCGACGCGACGCGACACAAAGGCACCGCTCGTTCCGCGACACGCGGCGCCTTTGTGCCGCGTCGCGTCGCGCGACAAGTCGCCCCGGTATGTAGAAGCCTTTAAACTATTTTCCTCGGTTTATTTTTCCCTACACTCCACATAATTTATCAGAATCGAAACCAGTTTTAAACTCAATAAATTTTGTAAAACAAGAGGCGAGGTTGGTAACACTGGCTAGAAAAACGGCAATAACTTAGAACGTGGAAAAGTGCTGGAATAGACAAAAGTGAAAAAGTGCACTCTCAATTTGGTACACCTGCCGTGCCTTGGTTTAGTGGCCACAATCTTTTGGCACGGAGTCAATAACTGCGTAGAAAAATATTGCTTGCCTTTCAACTCGTACATTGTCGAATAGGGAAAAAGTCGAACGCTAAATTAAATTATTTTTCTTTCTTTTTTATATTCTTGTGATTTTGACTTCGGAACAATACAATAAAGTGTGCTTGACATTCCATTCTGACAGCTGTCAAACTTTTGGCGGAAAGCGGAAATAAAAAAATACAGACATTTAGCTCAACTGTGACAGCAAAAAGTTTGAATGCAAAACTTTTTAGGGTCGTACCACTGTTCTACATACTAAAACTTTTCAGTCCTTATGCGGGGTACACATATGGTAAACCACTTGTAAAGTGTAATGTTATGTCATTGATAGATGGTACTTTTGCTAAGTTAGCAAGTGTCACCTCTCCCTTTCAAGGCTGTGGTCACGATCTACATCTACAGTATCTACGCACATAAACTTGTAACAACTTTACCAAACAGCTAACTCAGTTAAGCGGAGAAACCATATAATTTCACTTTGGATTTAAAGACTGTTTGCTTTTATTATCTGTTTGTTGATGTATAACATTTATTTTTTCCTCTCGCTTTTTGTGGGAGTGATTTCGTGAAAAGGGACGGAAGTCTGTAACAGTAAGTGACAGCTTGAGCATGGAATAAGTAAGTACTTTATAGATTGTAAGTAGAGGGGATCGAATTTCGACCAGCACCTTAATTGCGGTCAGTTTGAATCGGAATCGGAATGATTATGAAGTATATTGCTAATCCATTGCTTCATATGTTAGAAAATTTGTCTGCTCAACAACGTAAATATCGCAATTAATATTGTTGAACTGTCAAATTGAAACCGATTCCTACTGATAGTGTGTTACGCAATCAGCCCACAGTGGGCGATCACTAAGTAGTAATGAATAAATTATCCGAATACATATTTTAGTATTCGTGTGGTTCCGGACGTAAACAATAGCACCACCCTATTTCTTCCCGTGCAAAAAGGCGACTAAGGGACTCACTAGAGAATGGACAGCAGCATCTCTATGCATTTTAACACCATACTGCGATCGCCAACCCGCCTGCCAAGCGTGGCGATTATGGCAACCCCCCAGCACTTTTCCACATTGGGGAGGGCTATGTCCAGCAGTGGACGTATTTTGGCTGAAATGATGATGACGATTTTAGTATTTAGCTTTTTACCAATGTGAGATGTCAGATCTTACACATCATAGGCGACTACTTTAAGTCTTGCTCGTTTTTTTTTATAACAGGAAAATGGAGTGCAATTGTTTTGTTTGCTGTAAGTAGATTTATTTATTTAATTACGGCACTCCAACGACTTATTCACTAATACATTTTTAGGGGTACTGTAACAATTAAACTTAAAATCTAGAGTGATATAGTCACTTAAAGGTGTGCACAGCACTTACATATTTCAAGTTATATAATATTAAAAAGAGTAAATACAGGCTAAAAATAAAAAAAAATAAAACTAAGTACATAAAATAAAATTGAAAAAATTTAAATATTAAAAATAATAATAAAAGAAATGACTAAATCTATTTGGTTGTTCCAAAGAATAATACAGTCAATGACAAATAAACAGTAACAATTGTTTACGAAATTGCGATAGCTTGTTGGCGAAGATATCAATATCATTGGAACGTGTATGGAGCTCATTGTCTCATTAACCTCCTCCTCATCAACCTGTTTATTGGCGCAAAATGTCCGAGGTTAGTTCTTGTTGGGCATGGAGTGAACACATCTAGGATGCGTTCAGATCTGGGTGAACTATGGCGAGGGACAGATATATTTATTTCAAAGAGAAGCTGCGGAACTTGTATAGAACCATTAATGATTTTGTGAAGCAAAATCAGGTCGTTAGTATGCCTACGCTGTTTTAAAGTTATAATTCTGAAGTGACTTAGCCTCTGCGAGTAATCAGCGTCCAGAGGACAGCTATCAGATTTGTACCGTAGATAGCGTGTAAAGCTTTTTTGGACCCGTTCTATGCGATCCACATGTGTACCATAAGTTGGATTCCAGACAGGTGACGCATATTCCAAAACAGTACGTACAAGTGAATTATAAAGTACTGTTAAGGTTTGGATAGTTTTGAAGTCATAACAGGTTCTTTTTATGAATCCCAGTGTTTTAGCAGCCCTAGAAACAATTGAATCAATCTCAGGTATGAAGGGAAGCTTACTGTCAAGGAGAACTCCTAAGTCTCGGATTTTGTCGACTTTTTGAAGTACTCTTCCATTGAGCGAATATGAAAAAGCAAGCGTAAGGCGTTTCTTTGTGAATGTTATTTGGTAACACTTATCAGCTTTCAGAAACATGTGATTTTTAGTACACCAACTATGTTCAGAGTTGAGATCTTCCTGAAGTAGGGCAATGTCTGTACTTGCGTCAATGACCCGATATAGTTTCAAGTCATCAGCGAAGATGGAAAAGGTACTGTGTTTGATACTGTTTGCTATATCATTGACAAATATAATAAACAGTATTGGGCCCAAATGGGAACCTTGTGGGACTCCGGATGTTGAAAGGTAAGGTAGAGACTGGTGATCCTTTACTACCACTCTCTGTTTTCTGTCGGTCAGATAAGATTTAAACCACAGCCAAAGCTGATCAAATATGGTAGGTTTGACAGCTTTTGCAGCAATATTTTGTGGTCTACCTTGTCGAACGCACTGCTAAAATCGGTGTAAATAGAGTCGACTTGCTTGCGTGAGTCCACTAATTTGCAAAGGTCATTAACGTAAAGAACTAAGTTTGTCGTAGTGGATTTTTGAGCACAAAAACCATGTTGTTGTGGAGCTATCTCTATTTTGGCATGAGCGGTTAAAATAGGACACAAGAGAGACTCGAAAACTTTTGAAAATACACACAAAATGGAGATAGGACGGTAATTCTTTACGTTATCAGCCTCTCCTTTTTTAAAGACGGGCACTACATGTGCTAGCTTCCACTTATCAGGAAATTGAGAAGTTTTAATAGAGTGGTTGAATATTATTTTGAGTGGAAGAGATAGACTGACTGCACAGTTTTTGACAAATATAGGTGGAAGACCGTCTGGACCTGCGCCTTTGCAGACATTAAGCTTTTTCAGTGCTCTGATTACGTCTCTTTCCGAGAAAGCAACGCGGCCCAACGTATTGCAAGAGTATATCTGCGTATCATCAGAGCGATATTCAGAGTGTAAGGCGCACGATTGAGTAAATGTCGACGAAAAGTGATGTGCAAGAAGATCGCAAATGCCGTCACCCGAAGTTGCTACCTCAGTGCCCAACTTCAATTCCGACGGCATTTCACTTGAGCCTGATTTTTTTGCTTTGACGAAGGACCAGAAGAGTTTAGGATTATGGGTTATGCCCTCCTCCATCTTCCTAGAGAAGCTATCATAGCTACTTTTGATAACCTGATTAGCTCTCTGGCTCAATAATTTGTATTCGTAGTCGTCACGGGGATTTTTATACTTTTTGTAACGTCTTCTAAGTTTTTCTTTTTCGTTCAGAATGTTTATAAGACTTTTATAGAACCATATGGGGTATTTATTGCATTTTATTTTGGATTTTGGCACAAATGAACCTATGATGTTGTCCAATATCTTATAGAACTCTTCTACCATAGCATTGGTATAGCTCCATAGCATAAGTAGATACTTGCTTTTTGTGCCTGTGAAAATGAGGCGTTAAAATATTCTAGTGTGCTTAATTCTTTTGAAATTAGGTGTAATAGAAAAATTACGTAGCATTAAATTCTATTTTACCTGCGGGCTAAGGAAATAACATAATTTTCAAGTCATTAGAATGCAGTTTACTTTGAGAAATAGTGGGAAAACTGCTCCGATATGCTATAGAGCTCCGAGGGGTATTCATAAAAATATGAGCGCATTTACGGTTGGAAGACGAAATGTTGTGTTGGACCGCCCTAATACGTTTTTTATGATTTGAATTTGACTAATGGTGTTATTGAAGATGCGTCCTGGGTTAAATAAAAATGAAACGAACTATTCAACGTATTTTGCAAGAACTAAATGCAGAAAAGTCACAGAGAATAATCCTGTAATCAACGCTTGGCTGAGCATTGATCTAATTTATTTTTCCGTTTAGTTTTACCCAGAAAGATTCCATTACTTTAGGTATTTGCTTTGAATATTCAAAGACAAAAATCTCTGTCAGAAAATGTAACCTAGAATTTCTATGGTTATTATTATTCTAGATTCCAGAATTACAGTGAATCCAATGTTGTTTCAGTTTCTACAGTTTTTCTTAGTTTAACTAAACTGAGCGGTGGGAAGTACAATTGTATTTTACAATCATCAGATTGTAAAATAAAATTACGGTTTAGTCCATGTTCAACCACCTCAATCTTTACCCCTGACCATGTTGAACCCCTGGGGGGTTGAACATGGATTTCAATATATTGGTAATCTTTTCTTTGTCCATATTCAACCCATTGTTGTTATGTAACTAATAATGACATTAAAGTAATACTGAGAGCAGAAGTGTATTTATTTTCTTTACAATTAATCTTTTACAGGTATTTGTAGCTGTTGGGTAAAAGAAAAACATGGCATTTTGGTAAAAAAACACTTAGTAACAAACAATTTCAATTTCGGAAGTCGGTATCTTTGGATCTGTGTTTTGGTACTTTGCCCCCGACTTCCGAAATTAAAATTGTTTTTTTTTTTTTAAAGTTTTTTGAATTTTAAATCTAATGGGGCTACTTACCTGAGTTGTATGGGCTTCCGTGCACCTGTCTGGGTCGATAGGGCCACTATAGGTACGACGTAAATTGCTTCAAAGTCAACATTTAACTCATTTGTATTTCAAAGTAACTACAGAAATATAGGGCAAATATTTCTGCGAATAAACACTTTTTATTTTATTTTTTTCATTTTACATTTTCAAACTCTGCACAATATCCTCTTAATGTGCAGAGTTTGAAAATGTACAATGAAAAAAATTAAAGAAAAGTGTTTATTCGCAGAAATATTTTTTTACCAGCAAATATTTGTTCTGCCAAACTGCTGTTGGCAGACGTAGCTCCTTTATTTATTTAATTTTTTGTTTGAATAATTTCTCCGCCGTCTGTCTATCTGTCTGTCTGTCCGTCTGTCACCAGGCTGTATCTCACGAGCTGTGATAGTTAGACAAATGAAATTTTCACAGATGATGTATTTCTGTTGCCGCTATAACAACAAATACTAAAAAACAGAATAAAATAAATATTTAAGGGGGCTTCCATACAACAAACGTGATGTTTTTGTATTGATAACGGCAACAGGTAGACGCTTGAAATATTCACAGAATCTTTAGTTATTTATTAAAAATAGTCGGAACTAAAAAAAATCTACACCTTCGACCATAATAGTTATTGCAAGTGGGCACTACAAATCTACTCATGTAATTGCTCCTATGAGATCTTGTACGAATTGCTTTTTATATTTTTCACTACAATACTAATGCAAGGCTGCTGACAAAACTACCCTCTCATGAACCAGCAGAACTTTACATTCCAAAAATAAGCTGTAGCTAATAGCAATAAATGTAGGGTAGATGGAAGAACTTTTGTGTTTTACTGTCCATTGAGGGTTGAACGTGGACTATAGACAAAACATTTAGGGGTTCAACATGGTCAGGGGCAAAGATTGAGGTGGTTGAACATGGACTAAACCAAAATTACATATATACTTTTCGAATATTCGATTTTCGAATTTCGAATATTCGAATTTGGAATTTCGAATTCGAATATTCGAAAATATTTAAAATCGAATTTAAAATAAAAGTTGCATTTGCTACACAGACTACAATATACCTAATAAGCCTAATATGATTTGCTAGAAGGAATTGTAAAAAATGCTTTGGCTGTATACATTCTGTCCAAAGCTTCTGTGATGTAAGTTTTATAAAGCAAGTAATAATATATTTTTGTATAATCGGGTGTCCATACAAAATTGTAGGTCGGGTTCAGATGTTGTGATTTTTTTTAATGAAACAAAATATTGCTGTTCATGAAATGTGAATATAGAAAAATCTTCTCGTATAATTCCAACGGCAAACACGAAGCCCTACGAAAATATTTAACGCTTAATATCCTTATTAGAATTCAGTGAGCTTTCTCCTTATTATGTAATAAAGTAAAAAAAATATAAATAAAACCTAATAGGATCCGTCAGGCCGTCATTTCAACAAGAAAATAAGGCACTGCGACCCCTGGCCCCAGTAATAGGTAGTCGTGACTCCCCATGCATACACAATTAGTGCTTGATAGAGCGACTTACTCTAGACATTTTTCAACAGCATGTATTATTCAGTTCGCAAATTAGGATGTCTGAAACTCTGGAAGATCATGTTGTATATTTTTATTATTTTCGAATAACTTTCCGTTCCTTGACATTTCATTATATGAGATGGAATTTGAATATTTTGAAATGGAATAGCTTGAGAACAAAGTTGAATTTCGAACGGTACAGAGAACAGTAGGTAGATTGGTAGTTGAAAGAAAAGTAGATTACGCACCTTGCTAAAGTGAGTAATTAATGCACTCGTGCTAATTTAGGACCAACATAACACTCGTGCATTAATAACTCACTTTGCGCTCGGTGCAACAATTTACTATTATACCACACTTTCCCTAACAAAATAATGCTTTAAAATAACTTTTCTATTAAAGTACAGCTCAACCAATGGGTTCTCAATTCATAGGTTTATTAAGCGAAACTATTTCCAATCGCTCCCGCCACAAGCCGCGCGCTTCCGGCGGAAACGCCTCTCTTTCTCGCTCGACCAATAAGTGCTAATTTCACCAATTAAACTGAACGCGATCAGCACATCTAAACCTAGTTCAAGAGCTGTAAGTGTCAATATTACAAAGAAAATAATGACAGTGACAGCTCTTAAACGTAGTTTATGTGCTGATCGCGTTCAGTTTTCATTGGTGAAATTCGCCCTAACTCGTATCAATGATTCGAAGCTTCTAGAACATTCTAAAAGCTTCCTTAAAAACAAACGACGTGCAGGGTTTTTTTGAGATGAGCTGTCTGACGTACGTCAACTGGGCTTCGCATCGCTTCTTTGTGATACAATTTACGAAACCTCGATCTTCGCTCCGAACCCTATTGTTTTGATATATATTTATTTTACTGGAAATAAAGCACTTACGTGTGTTTGCTAAAGGTTTTAGTTGCCGTCGATGCGACGAATAAAATAAATTAATTATGCAACATAATAGTGATGTTGAATAATGAGTAATAATCAGCATTCATCATCATCATTTCAGCCGAAAGACGTCCATTGCTGGACATAGGCCTTCCCTGACGGGAGGGTTTGCCATAATCGCCACGCTTGGCAGGCGGGTTGGCGATCGCATTATGTTGTTAAAATGCATAGAGAACGCTGCTGCTGATTCTCAAGTAAGTCCCTTAGTCACCTTTTACGACACCCACGGGAAAAATGGGATGGTGCTTTTCTTTACGTCCGGCACCACACGGACAGGCTGCATAATGGGTAATAATATAAATTAATTAAATAGGTAGATAAACCATACATTATAACAAACATTACAGACAATTTTATCGTCCAGCCGCTGTTTCTACGTATATTATCTGTGGCGTAAAATGGCGGCGCGGCATGGCAACAGCTGATCGGTTGAGTTTAGATAAAGTACAGTCGCCACCAGATCAAGTTACCACAAACTGTCAAATTTTTTTATTCGATTTTGAACTTAACTAGCAACATTTTAAGGTTTAAAATCATTTGCAGAAATTGTGCTGGCAACTGTACACGGGGTGCGTGCAGAAAACCTCCCCGTATGCCTGATGCCTGCTGGTCCCTTATGGATACGTTCGAGGGGAAGAGCAGTCGTCGGGCCGGTGCACCCTGGACATGGACAATACTCTCTTCGAAAAAGGTAGTGGAGTTTTTCGGAGAGGGTATTGTTTGTGGCGAATTTCTGCGAGGGGGAGCGCGTAATGCTCCTCCTGGGTGGATGGTGGCCTACTCCCCCCTCTGCTTACAGAGGGAAGGTCGAGTGGGCGCAGGTTAGGACCTGAAGGTCCGTGGAGGAAGGGCCCAATGTGGGCCGAAGGAGGACGTTTCTCCACGTTGTGGAGAAGCAGGGGCGGCGCTCGATGTGCACTTACCATGCCAACGAGCTGGCAGCGGGAGAACTGATTCTTCTGACTGCACCCGTCGATATCGTAATCCGGAAAGAGATCACGGTCATGTTTTGTGACTCGGAACGGGACGAGGATCTTGGCTTGATCGCCCGGATCGCGAGGATGATAACCTCTATAAAAAAATCCTCTAATACCAAGTTTTGGTGCGTGGCGAGGGTATGAATGGCTGAGGAGTAGTGACATCTGTAACTTTATAGTTGCAGGTGGCGCATCAGTCGTTAGCGCACCCCCAGCCAAGGACCAGTGGAATCCTTGGGTTGGGAAACAAATGTACACTTACCTAGGTACAGGTGGTATCCCTAGGAATGACTTTATATATCCCCCATACTCGTGGGAATCAATATGGAAATAAATACACAAAAACCAAAACCCAAAGACGTGGAAGAGGAAAGGAGAGATGCGGGGTCGGAGTCCGACGCTGCATCTAGTGCGATGGGCTCTTTTAAGAGCCCGGAGCCCGTTGAGGTGGGTGCTTCGAAGAACTTGAAGAAGTTCATGAAGAAGCGCTCCAAACCAGGGGACGGCCAGGGGTCGTCCTCTGACGGAGGATTGAGCACGGCCCGCAGAAAGATCAGCAAGCGGGGCGGGGTTCGGGAACGGGGGGTGGGCAGAGTGCTCACCACCCAGGAGGACAGCGAGCCGAATAGAGCTAGCCCAGGAGAGTCCAACTGCAGTGCGGCCCTCTCTGAGTCCTCAGGTGGTGAGCCGGATGCCGCTGGCAGCTCAAAGGCGAAGGGAGCTGCCAGTAGCTTCGAGGAGGTCGTGGTAGCCACGCTCAAAGGTGTGACCTTGAAGAGGACTCAGTCCTCTAAAGACAAGGTCATACCCACTGCCACGGCTTCCATTATGGCGGCAGCGAAGGCCCTTCAGGTCGGACCTCCGTCGGACGGAGTGTCCGAGATGCGGGTGGAGGTCGGCCGCCTGACGGCCGCTATGGAGCTTCTCCGTAAAGAAAATGAGGAGCTCCGAGCCGACCTGGCACGGCTCCGCGGAGCTGGCCCTCAGGAGGTGCCCAAGGGGATGGCGCAGCATGGGCAAGGTCTGCCAGTGCCTGCGGAGGACCGGGTTTTGAGCCTGGTCCGGCAGGAGCTGGCTGCCTTCCACACTCGGTTTTCCGTCTTGGAGGGCATTGTCCTGCGCCCCCCGCTAGCGGCGAGCAGGCCGGCCTCTTTTGCCGCAACCGTGGCTGCTTCGGCGAGGCCCGCGGCTAAGCCTGCGGCCAAGCCCGCGGCCAAACCCGCGCCTCCGGCAAAATCGGTGCCGCCCAAGCCCAACAAGGGTGGGACGACTGCGCAGGTGGCTGCGCAGAAAGCGAGGGCCCCAGCCCTGGCGACGGAAAGGCTGCCCCCATCCCCGCCTCCTAATTCTTCTCTGGCCGAAGCCGAATGGCAAGTAGCCGGGGAGAAAAGGAAGGCGGGTAAGGCCAAAAGGGCGGCCAATAGAAAGGAGAGGCAGCAACGGCGCAAGAAGCGAAGCGCCGTGGCTAGGCTCCGCGCCCCGAAATCCGCAGCTGTAGTGATCACACTACAGCCGGAAGCGGAGAAGAAGGGCGTGACCTACCGCGAGGTGCTCGCCAAGGCGTGGGCGGCAGTAAACCTGGAGGAGATCGGCGTCGCCGATGGCTTCCGCATGAAGGTCACTGCGACGGGGGCTCGTATGCTGGAGATCCCCGGTGCGGCCAGTGGCCCGACCGCTGACGCCCTGGCCGAAAGGCTTAGGGCGTCCCTCAATGCGGAAGAGGCCCGAGTCTCCAGGCCCACCAAGTGCGCAGACATGCGCATCTTGGGCCTGGACGACTGCGTGACGGCGGAAGACGTTGTGGCCGCCGTGGCTAGGACTGGGGGTTGCTCTGCCGATCAGGTGAGGGCAGGCACCATCCGTCCTGACACTACGGGTATGCAAACCATTACGGTGAGCTGCCACGTGTCGGCGGCCCAAAAAATAGCTGGGGAGGGCCAAAGGCTCCGAGTGGGCTGGGTTTCCGCACAGGTCAAACTGCTGGAACCCAGACCTCTGAGATGCTACCGCTGCCGGGTGGGACACCACGTGGGAGCATGCTGCACCTCGGAGGTGGACCGCAGCGAGGACTGCTTCCGCTGTGGTCGGCCCGGTCACAAGGCCGGCTCTTGCGAGGCCACGCCGCACTGCTTTGCATGTGCAGCGGCTGGGAAGCCGGCCGATCACCGGGCTGGAGGCAAGGCCTGCGCTCCCCCCCCGAAACCTAGGGGCAGGGGCAAGCCCTCCGCCACCGCCGTCACCGCCGCAGCCGCCACGATTGCCGCCGCCGCTGCCGCCTCCACCGTCGTCGTTGCCGCCGCTAACACCGCGGCAGGGCCATCCCAGAGGGCCCAGGAGGAGGCTGATATGGAATGCCAATAAATGGCCCCATTACGCCTCCTCCAGGCGAACATCAACCACTGCGCCGCCGCTCAGGATCTGTTACTCCAGAGCATGGCGCAGTGGTCGATTAACATCGCCGTGGTCGCTGAGCCGTACTTTGTCCCACCCAGGGACGACTGGGTAGAGGACCTGAGCGGCTCAGTGGCCATTATGTCATCGGCCGCCGCCGGCACCCCGTCCCTCGAGGCCGTCAAGAGGGGACAGGGTTGCGTAGCAGCACGGTTCGGGGAGATTGTCGTGGTAGGAGTATACTTCTCCCCGAACCGAACTCTCGCCGAGTTCCACAACTCCCTTGGGGAGTTGAGAGTAGTCGTCGTCGGGTACCATCCCCTTCCCGTGATCGTCCTCGGGGACTTCAATGCCAAGAACGTGGCTTGGGGTTCCCGGTATACGGACACACGGGGCAGGATGGTGGAGGACTGGGCTCTCGAGACAGGCCTGGTCGTCCTTAACCGGGGTTCTGTCCCCACGTGTGTGCGGATGCGGGGTGAATCAGTGGTGGACATCTCGTTCGCCAGCCCCGCTCTATCGCCGCGTGTCATTGACTGGCGCGTCATGGAGGGGGTGGAGACCTATTCCGATCACCGGTACATCCGGTTTGACGTCTCCGCCCAGACCTTAGGCGCGCCGGTCCGACAGGCCCCGAGTGGTCCGCGGTGGGCGCTGAAGCAGCTGGACCGGGAGCTCCTCCTGGAAGCCTCGATCGTGCAGGCCTGGGTGTCATCACCAGACAGGCCTGCCGACATAAACGACGAGGCGGAGTGGTTCCGGGAGGCCATGTCCGAAATATGTGACGTGGCAATGCCCCGGGTCCAGCCCGGATGTGCTCGGCGCCAGGTGTGCTGGTGGTCGCGTGAGCTGACCGCTTTACGCGAGGCGTGCGTTGCTGCGCGCCACCAGTACTCCAGGCACCGCAGGCTCCGTATCCGCCCTCCAGATACGGAAGCCATCCAGGCGGAGCTATACGAAGAGTACAGAGCGGCAAAGTCCGCCCTCCGAGCGGAAATCCAGCGGGCCAGAGGACTGGCTCGCGAGGAGTCGCTGGAGACTCTGAACAGAGACCCGTGGGGACGCCCCTACAAAGGGGTGAGAGATAAACTCCGCCCATGGGCTCCCCCGCTGACGCAGAGTCTCCGGCCCCAGCTCGTGGAGGACGTGGTGAGCGCTCTGTTCCCTTCACGAGTGGAACATACTCCTCCGCCCATGGCTCCGCCTCCTGTGGTGCCTGATGCGGACCACACTGCCGACGACGACGACGATGCTCCGGAGGTGACCGAGGTAGATCTGAGAGTGGCGGTACGTAGGCTGAATGCCAAGAATACCGCCCCAGGACCCGACGGCTTGCCTGGAAAAGCCTGGGTCCTGGCCTTGGAGGCTCTCGGGCCTCGACTAAGGGGGCTCCTAAGCGCATGCTTGGAGAGGGGCCAGTTCCCACTTCGTTGGAAGACGGGGAAACTGGTCCTTATTAAGAAGCTAGGGCGCCCGGCAGACTCTCCGTCCGCTTACCGGCCCATCGTGCTGCTCGACGAGGTGGGCAAGCTCTTTGAAAGAGTAATTGCAGACCGCCTTGTCAGGCGGCTGGTGCGGGTGGGGCCGGATTTGGCGGAGAGCCAATTTGGTTTCCGCAAGGGGCGCTCTACGGTGGATGCCATCATGCGCGTTCGAGCCCTCACGACGGGGGATGCTGTGGCCCGGGGTGGGGTCGTCTTGGCGGTGTCTCTTGACATCGCCAATGCCTTCAATACCCTGCCCTGGAGTTGCATTAGGGAGGCATTTCGGTACCACCGGATGCCGACCTACCTCTGTCGCGTGGTCGAGGCCTACCTGTGTGACAGGGCCGTCATCTACCCTGGTCACCAAGGAGAGTGGAACCGGCGAGAGATGTCGTGCGGTGTCCCACAGGGATCGGTCCTGGGGCCGCATCTGTGGGACATCGGCTACGACTGGGTGCTGCGCGCCGACCTCCCTAGCGGCGTCAGCGTAGTCTGCTACGCTGACGACACGCTGGTCCTGGCGCAGGGGAGGTCGCATGAGGCGGCGGCCGAACTGGCGGCACGTGGGGTTGCGACAATCGTCGATAGGATCCGGCAATTGGGACTCGAGGTGGCCTTGCACAAGTCCGAGGCCATGTGTTTTTATGGTCCTCGGAACGCGCCACTGTCGAGTTCCCAGATAACGGCGGGAGGAGTTCACATCGGTGTCGAGTCGACGATGAAGTACTTGGGACTCGTCCTCGATAGCCGGTGGAACTTCGTGGAGCACTTCCGACGTTTGGCTCCCAGACTGGAGAGGGCTGGGGCTGCTTTGAAGCGGCTTCTGCCCAATCTAGGGGGCCCAAACGCCTCCTGCCGGAGGCTCTACGCGGGGATCGTGCGGTCCATGGCCCTTTACGAGGCACCGGTGTGGGCGTGTTCTCTGAGGCTGCGACCAGCCCAGCGGTTGAACGCGTCCCAAAGGGTCATGGCCATCAGGCTGGTACGGGGTTACCGCACGGTCTCCCGTGAGGCGGCGAGCCTCCTAGCCGGACTGCCGCCGTGGGATATGGAGGCAAAAGTCCTCGCGCACATCTGAGAGTGGCGCGAGGAGGCGAATCGCCGGGGTGAAACTCCGCTGCCGCGAGAAATCACGGTACAGCGGACGGAACTCCGGCGAGATCTCATGGCAGCATGGAGAGTGCGATTGTCGCAACCTAGCGCTGGGCACGCTACAATTGTGGCGATAAGTCCCCTCTTTGAGGAGTGGCTGGAGAGGCGCCACGGCGTCCTCACCTTCCGCCTGACGCAGGTCCTCACCGGACACGGTTGTTTCGGGAGGTTCCTGTTCAGGATAAAGCGGGAGGAAACGCCCGGGTGTCACCACTGTGTGGATCGCCCGGAGGACACGGTGGAGCATACGGTGGAGATCTGCCCGGCTTGGGCGGAGCACCGCCGTGTCCTCACGGAGGCGATCGGCGGCGACGATCTCTCGCGTCCAGCACTGGTTCAGGCCATGGTTCGGAGCGAGAGTGCATGGGAGGCCGTCACCTCCTTCTGCGAAGCAGTAATGCTCGCGAAGGAGGAGGCGGAACGCGTGAGGGAGAGGCAAGGTTCGCGCCCTCGCGCCTCTAGTCGCCGCAGGAGACGCCCCGGGCGTCGGGAGTTGCAAGCCGATTTCCGGCCACCGTAGGCGCGGGCTTGCGGACGGCGAGCGATGGGTAGCTCGCCGTCCGATAAGGACCAGGCCCGGGTCGACGGCGCGTTGTGTTCCACGCGCGCCTCAAAGAGATGTCAGCACCAACTGACGGGGTCCGTCAGGACCAATGCCTGCCAGGGTTGCGAGTTTGTCCGAAAGGGATATCGTGGCCCTGGCACACAGGCAAATGAAGGAACACGGGTGGGTTTTAGTCAGTAAGAGTATGACACGCCCTCCCGCTCTGCCCAGAGCGGGAGAAGTTGTTTGATAATTTCCCACCCAAAAAAAAAAAAAAAAACTGTACACACGGCTACACATCAAGCTATACATTTCCAGTATACGCTGACCTCTCATTGTACAGAAATTCTATACAATACGAGATCAGCTTATACTGGAATTATTGTGTAGCCGTGTGTACATGCACATAACTATATACCTAGGTATTAAAACGCTCGTGTGATATATACTCACACTAGTGTTTTAATAACATTACAGTCATAACAGTTTCTTAAAATACTATTAATAGTACAAGTTAATTAACAATGAAGAAAATGTGAATCTTAGTAAGAATTGAAATAGGAAGCTGTTTAAAGTAATCATTAGCTTTCAACAATAAAATTGTAAATATGTGAGCACCATGTATCTATCACATAATTAATTTATCTGTCATTGCTTCATCCTTAACTCTTTTTATTACCTATTGTGGTATAGTAATTTTATTCTAGGTGCATCGTCTTCACATATAATTTATGTAATTAATGTACCTATAAAAATATTGTACTAGATTTTAAAAGAGTACCGGTGGAGTTTCTTGCCCATTCTTTTCCATACGAAACTACCTTTTGGAAGGGGCGACTAGAATCAATTCTATTTTTTTGTAAATATTGACGTTCAAAAGTGCCTTTTTATTTTGATTGATTTTATTTGAAATAATCAATTTGACTTTGACTTTGACTTTGATATTTGATACACGCGCACGTTCTAAAAATATTTTCATAATTTTTGCTTCGGATTTATCAATTTAGTTCTAAGTATTTTTATGTAAAATATAACCCTTGGTTGAAAAACAAAACCAAAAGTGTTCTATAAATTACGGTTTCCAAATTGCCTAGAGGCATCTATTTTAGTGTTTCATATTATGTGTACCTAACGAAAGCATTTTACTTTTAAAAATACAGTTCCAACTCAACTTTTGGCCACGTCCCTTATGTAAAATCTGTTTCCATTTTATAATAACAAAATTAAAGTCTACTTAAATAGCAGTTTAGCCGAAAAAACTAAAAACAGTTTCACAAAAAACAAGTGAAACTTTTGGGGCAAAACTGTTCAGTTTTACGGCAAATTGACCATACACTGACGTAATGGGCCGTTTCGTAAAATGCCCTGTGGCTCCCCAGGGTTACGGCTAGAATTTATAAAAAAAATAATAATGAGTGCCCGGTTATGTAGCGGTAAAGTGGGATTTTCGGGTCATTATGTATAATCGCTGGCAAGGTAAGCTTAGTAAGTTATAAGTGTGATTACGGTAAAGTGAATTGTGTGCCTTTTAATATTCAGTTTGTAACTATTATTATTTACGAAATTATCTTGTTTTAACGTCGTACTTTTGTTGTATCTGATAAAAGAGGGATTCAAAAGAGTTTTTTATTTCAGAGAAAAAAAAGGGTATCTTGAAGTTATATCGAGCCTAGGCTACATTACAATGTTTTTTTCTAACCTTTATAAGGTTTTGTAATTAAACGCTAAATCAATCAATCAACTCTACTACTCAACCTATAGCAGTCCACTGCTGGACATAGGCCTCTCCCAGGCTGCGCCACAACACCCTGTCCTCCGCCTTCCGCATCCAGTCTGTCCCAGCTACCTTTTTAAGGTCGTCGGTCCATCTAGCTGGGGGGCGTCCCACATTACGCTTGCCAATACGCGGTCTCCACTTCAGGACTCGTCTGATCCACCGGCCATCGGTCCTTCGACAAACATGGCCAGCCCACTGCCACTTCAGCTTGCTTACTCTGCAGGCTATGTCGGTAACTCAGGTTCTCTTCCGGATAACTTCATTTCTGATCTTATCCTTCAGAGAAACTCCGAGCATAGCCCGCTCCATAGCACGCTGAGTGACTTTGAATTTGTGGACCAGCCCGACTGTTAGTGTCCACGTTTCGACACCGTATGTCATAGGGTAGGACGCACTGCTTGAAGACCTTAGTCTTCAAACACTGCGGGATAGGCGACGAGAAGACTTGACGAAGTTTTTCAAACACTGCCCAACCCAACCGGATTCTTCTGTCGGCTTCTTTCTCAAAGTGGTGCTTACCAAGCAGCAACGCTTAATCGCTGTGGCAAAACTTCCTTTGTCCAAGTAGGTACCTATTTCTAAGGTAAAGTGCCAGATAACTGGGAGTCGGGTGAACCACTACATAATTATACAATATTGTGGGACCAAGAATGCCGGAAATTGGGTGTCGAGACGCAACTTAGTAGAGGTATCCTAATGGTCTAATTTGGGTAAGGTTAATTGATTATACAGGGCAACTTGTATCTTAAGGCGCTTAGGAGCATTAAGGGAGATTATAATTTCCGCTTTCACACTGTTAACACTAAATGCGAGTAGTTGTTTTTAGTAATGTTAATAATTAACTCTTATACAATCTAACCGAATGATTACTGTTAGTAGCATGTAGTTTTCTACTATATAACTTAATATAAAAAAATAACACTTCCTCCCTCCTTAAACATCATCATTTCATAATACAGTTCCCTGCTGTTGTTTCTTGTGTAATAATGTAGTGTATGTATGTATTTATTGTATATGCAAATGGTACACCACTGACCACCACTACCTCCAGTATTGTCTCTCCTTCTCCCTTTAATCCATCCAAAGGTTGTCTTTTTCGCAAGGTTCGCTTTCAGCGATAAGACCGCCCATTGTGACACCCTATGTAAAATTTATATGAGATACGGTGCCGAAACGTGGACACTGACAGTCGGGCTGGTCCACAAATTCAAGGTCACCCAGTGCACTATGGAGCGGGCTATGCTTGGAGTCTCTTTGAAGGATAAAATCAGGAAAGAAATTATCCGGAAAAGAACCGGAGTTACCGACATAGCTTGCAGAGTAAGCAAACTGAAGTTGCAGTGGGCTGGCCAAGTTTGTTGAAGGACCGATGGCCGATGGAGCAGACGAGTCCTGGAGTGGAGACCGCGTATCGGCAAGCATAGTGTGGGACGCCCCCCAGCTAGATGGACCGACGACCTTAAGAAGATGGCTGGGTCAGACTGGATGCGGAAGGCGGAGGACGGGGAGTTGTGGCGCAGCCTGGAAGAGGCCTATGTCCAGCAGTGGACTGCGATAGGCTGAGTTGATTGATGTAAAATTTAAACATTTCTAACTGTAACTTTTATGGTGTACCTATTAAAGAGTACTCTATTCTATTCTATCAAGTTTAGCTCTTCGGGACGTAATGACCTATGTACCTGTCGATGAAGCTCCAGAAAGAGTTGCCTTGAATTTTATAATATTCTAGCCTTATGAAGGACTACCAGCATTATTGCTTACAACAATAATATGATAGCAGTGGTGGCTCAGCGGTGAGGGCCGCGACTTGCGAGTTGTAGGCCGTAGATTCAAACCCAGACAGGCGCTTTACTTTGTGTAAATAATTTCATCACCACTGCTCTCAAAACGGTGAAGGAAAACATCGTGAGGAAACCGGCATGTCCTAGGACCAAAAATTCGAAGACATGTGACATCTACCAATCCGCACTGGGCCCGCGTGGTGGATTACGGCCCACTCCCTCTCACAGAGATGAGGCCTGTGTCCCAGCAGTGGGAACATTATAGGCTGATTATATAATCTGATGAAAAACTGGTTATGATTGCTTTCTAAGTTATCATCTGGCAATCTTTATCATTTCACAGTTTTCAGTTCTCTCAGATCTACAGATTTAGCTACCAATATTATAGCAATTATACTAGTTTACTTGCTGCTGCCCGCAGCTTCACCCGCGTGGCATTTTCTAAAGTAAAAGTGGCTTAAGTTACTCCTCAGCTATCTGCCAGTGTATGTCCCGTCAAAATCGGTCCAGCCGTTTCGAAGATAAGCCAGAACAAACAGACAGACAGACAAAATGTATAAAAATGTTTTTTTTTATAAGTACTGTATGTAATTTCATATGCATTAAGTAAAAACTTGTTATTTTGACTTTACAAACAGACATTTCAATTTTATTTATTTGTATAGATTGCCAAAACTAAGTGTGAAAAACGATACTCAGTTATCTACTAATAGTGTTTGCCAGACATGAATAAAATCATTCAACACTCGAATAGCCTCAATAACTCTTATTAATTGGAACAGTTCAGTAACTAATTGTCCAATTAACTTTGCCTGAATAAACACTAGCCATTTTGCTAATTGGCTGATCTTTGACATTTACAGGCTGACAGGCTGATTTTTTCATTGGAACCTGATTGATGATTGGGAATCCCGGGAAGACAGGTAGTTTTCCTTTTTTACAGTTTGCTTTTCATTAATATTTTTTCTGCATGTAAATATGAAATCCTGGGAATACATGTTTAATAGGTACATTGAACTACATTGTGGGAGGTTCTCAACGTGAGATAGTGCGCCTTTACGTCATCCGTTTAAAAAAAATATACAGCATTCTTCTGTGGGGTAAATTCACATGCTCTATTCCAAGGTCACAATAAATTATTCAAATAAATGTCCCATATACCTATAGTAAAGAAGAACATTGCAAGCGGGTAGAATGGAGATGTCTCTGCCAAAACCACTAGGTTAATACTTTGATTTTGCACCTGAAATGTTACCTAGAAACTGATATTAATAATAATATAGTGTTTTATTTAAATCAAATAGAAAGTCATTTATTAAAACCAGGCTCAGAATCAGCATTTTGCTAACGTCAAAATGACGTAAGACAGTCGCAAAACGCCCGCCCTTCATCACTTCCTAGTGCTTTAGCTGGGAAGAAGAAGTGGCGCAACAAACTCCCCAGCAGTACATGGTACCTGTCTGTATGTAAAATCATTTACATTACGCAACACAAAACATTGAATTATTTGCCGTATGTTAGATAGCACATGCTATTAAACCAACAAAAATAAAAACAATCTTCGAAAACTATACTCAAGCAGAAATAAAAAAAATTAACTAAAAACGTAAACTTCATAATTATCTCACCTACAACTTATTCAGCTTTTAATTATTCATTATTTAATATTTTCGTAACACAGCTTTTCCAAAAAAACATGGCCCGTCGCCACACCGAAATTAATCACTCTGCAGAGACGAAAGGTTAAAACAAGAAAAAAATAAAATAGAAAATTAAACCCGAAAACGTAGTGGAAAGCGTCTCACACAGTTTAAACAATAGAAATGAAAGCTTGAGGCGAAGAAAAGGGATCGTGAAAAATTCAATGCCTTAAAGCTCTGGCCAAACTGAATCGAATCCCGCGCGGGATGCTCAAAACTCAAACTCAAAGCATTTATTACAAGTAAACCAATTACAGACACTTTTGAATCAGTCAGAAAGATGATGCTAGTTGCCCAATCCAAAGCCTAGTAGGTTCCTATGGAGAGAACGGGCAAGAAACTCCACAGACACTCTTATAAATTAAAATATTTTTTACAAAATATTGGTTACATCATTCATGTTGAAATTATACATGTGAGTTGGTAGACGTGCACGTTAAAAGTATCCGTAATAAAAAGATAAAAACAAAAAAAAAACAACTGAAAATTTTAAATAAGTTAAAATAAGCTAAGAAATTACCAATGCGGGATGACATTCGCTCGCACCGCGCGTCATCGTAGAAGAAGGGATGGTAATTTGGAATACCATTTAGTTTCAGACCTGCAACTTTCTTTCCGTGAGGTATTAAGAAATTTGAACCTTGATTAAATTGAAGCAATATTATCTTGCTATCAATGTGCAAGCTATCAAAAACAATTAAATACCCCTACAGGTTAAAATTTTAGGTTGAATGCAAAATAGCACAATTTAGTTTTGGAAATGGGGTGCAGGTATTTTGGTATAAGAGTATTCCAAATTATATTGACTATGCTTAACTTAGTTATTTACGCTATTATGAAGTCAATTTTAAGAAGAAAGTGTAAGGTTTGTGATAACAAAATTGATCCCAGAGAGCAATTCTCTAAAATCGGTTACTAAACCGACTGAAGGTAATTTGGCATACCATTTTTGTAATCTAAATTGTGTAATTACATCGGGAGGATGCTACTTGTGAACATTTTATGATCCGTAAAACGAGATAACCCTTTTCATTTCTGTGAAGCCCTGCTATCCCAAATTAACAACAGTATTCCAAAATACCATCCTTTCCTCTGTCAACTACAAGTTAGTTGGTATGGAGATGTTCAAAGTGGCGCGAATAGTCGCGTGATAATAACTGAACAATAGGGTTTTATAATTACGGTTTTCCCTCAGTGCAGTGTGGCCAGAGCTTAAATTCTAGCTAGGAATAAAATACGAAATTGTTATTTTGCTAAAGTTGGTTTCTTCAACACATTTTTCAGCGAAACATTCTCTTATTACTGCTAAGTCGCTTGCCTTGATCTCGGCTTTAAAAAGAAAAGTAATACAGGACATATTTTTTGATTCTCAAGTAATGTTTTCTTTTGAATTTTTTAGAGATAATAAATGGGCTTGAAAAAGCGTGCCTGTATTTTGTTATGTAAGCGAGGATGGGATAGAATTACGTTATCTAGGTTGACATTTTCGTTTAAACTATTTTATTCTTTTATTGTATTATGTTTCGTCTAGGCCTAGTGCTTAAGGCGACGTTGTAGGTTCTAATCCGAGCAAGTACCAATGTGTCTTTTTTAATTCGTATAATATGTACTTTCTGAGTTTTTTTTTCTTGGACTTTACTGACGAGTGAACGAAAAAACACCGTGAAGAAACCTGGAATTATCTATCTGTATAAATAAAAACTGGCCAAGTGCATGTCGGACCACGCAAAATGAAGGGTTCCGTAGTTGGGATGAATTTATCCCAAAAACAAACTTAACCTTGTAGTTGAAAAACATGCTCTGCAAACTGCAACTTGAACTGCAAATTTAAATTGGTCGACTATTACTCGTTAACTTGTGAAGCCCACTTAGCTGTGAGTGTTTTCCTTTAAATTTCGTTATACAGTAAAAAACCCTGTTGTTCCTTTTAGGGACGTATACATTAACCTACAAGCACAACATTAGTGGAGTAATAATTAAAATTAAAATAATTAAAAAATTAAAAAAATTAAGCATTGGCTAGTCGAGAAGTCAAAATCAAAGAACTAAAGAGGTAAGAAATCAGTTAAACATTACAAATATTAATAATTAAATATTTATTTGAATTATTTTTGTTGAACAGTTTTTATAAATGACTTGCTTTATTTCGTATGTATACCGATTCTTAAAACGTAGGTAGAAGGAACAACAGGGTTTTTGTTACATATTGTATACACAACACGTCGTTACATACACTATTGCCATGATTTTTTTCACATATACAAAACTAACAATCGCAAAAAAAGGGCAGGGTTGCGAGTTTGTCCGAAAGGGATATCGTGGCCCTGGCACACACGCAAATGAAGGAATACGGGTGGGTTTAGTCAGTAAAAGTCTGACACGCCCTCCGTAGAAGTTATTTGATCATTTACCACCGAAAAAAAAAAGGGGACGACGACACTTGACTCTAACAAAAAGAAGCACTTTAAAGCTTAATATTACGCAAACGGACCCCTTAATTAAAAAATGGTTTTGAAAAACCCACAAGCAAGCAAGGTACCCTAAAAAAAATGTTATTCATAGTTATATTTTACGACTTTCTTGGCGTGATTAATATATAACCCATGCCAAGTTACAGTTTTATAGTACTAAGCGTCTCTGAGCTAAGCCGGGGACAGACGGACGGACGGACAGACAGACAGACGGACATGGCGAAACTATAAGGGTTCCTTATTGACTACGGAACCCTAAAAACTAATAGCTCAATGTGTTGCTAAGCGCAAAACGACTGGACCAAGCACGCCAATTTTTTTTTTAAATATTTGTTTAAGTCCTAGGAAGGTTCTTATGAAGAGGCAAATTTGTAAAGTTGTCGGGAAAATTGGAAAATTCGGCAAAACTGAAAGTGCACTATCGATATTTTTTTTTTAAATTATCGATATTTGGACAGGCCAACGTCTGCTGCAATGATGCTGCGATGCAATAATAAACTTGCTAGTTATAATATCGATTATATTCTGGGGTTGTCTATCAAATTCATGGAAAAAGTGCAAGAATATTATTAAAAACCTAAGTAAATCTCAATATTTACTAGCGAAGTGCTGGGCGGATTCATGACATTGTTTATCATTTTTATAGTTCCATCCCAAAGGGTGCCAACAGTACCCCATTACTAAGGCTCCGCTGTCCGACTGTCCGACTGTCCAACCGTTCGTCTGTCACAAGGCCGTATCTTTTGAACCGTAATAAGTAGATAATTGTTCACGGTGTGTGTACAATAGCCTTTATAACAAGAAATAAAAAAAAGTTAAAAATGAAAGAAAAAAAATCCTTTAATTTTTAACTTTATTTTATTTACCAGAAACGTGTTTTCTTAACTAAAATATATAAAAAAAATGTAGTGTTAAATATTATACGTTGGTACGGAACCCTTCGCGTCTAAGTTCCCTTCGAGTACCCTTCGAGTCTTCGTTGTGCGAATCCGTTTCGCACTCGGCCGCTTTTATTATCCAAGATTGCGTGTTGATCGAAATTGTTTTGGGTTTTCGTGAAAGGAAAACTTCCTCCCAAAAATTATTAAAAAAAGAAATCACCACACGTTCTTTCCCAAAGCATGAATATTTTACCCACAATCAAGGTACCTCTAATTTTACACTAAGCCACGCGATCTAATCTATTTTACATCACTATCCCATTCACAGGTTTACAGGGCCCTTTGAGGTCCCCAAGCAGAGCATTAAAGTTCCAAGTAACTGAAGGGTTTTCAAGTGAAGGGTTCTTAATGAAGTAGCGAGCTTTTAATAAAATATCGAGGGTCAAACAAGGGTAAGACTGGATACTTGATATTATTATGTAATGGATATTTGGAGGAACTCATCTGTTATTGTATTTCGGATTTAAATGGATCAGTTTGGATTTAAAGGATTATGGAATGTGATTGGTTTTTTGTTTCTATTATTTTTGTATATTTTTCTAAGGTTGTTAGAAAAAGTGATCTTATTATTTTTAGGGTTCCGTTCCTCAAAAGGAAAAAAACGGAACCCTTATAGGATCACTTCGTTGTCCGTCTGTCTGTCAGTCTGTCAAGACACTTTTTCTCAGGAACGCGTGAAGGTATCAAGTTGAAATTAATATCAAATACGTAGGTCTATGGTCCCTTGGAGGGACAAGGGGAGGGGGGGGGGAATCGCCGTATTTTGATACTCGCAAATAAATCAAAACCTATAGGATGTTTCCCGTTGACCTAGAATCATGAAATTTTAAAGAAAAAAGTCCGAAAATTGTGATTTTGTAGAATTATCACATTAAAAAAAAAAAATTACGATTAAAAACTTAAATTTGCAGTTCGAAAATTGACCGTGGCGTATATCAATGTATGGGTATAACGTGTTTTTCAACTACAATGTTAAGTTTGTTTTTGAAAATCATCCGAACTACGGAACCCTTCATTGTGCTTGGTCCGACACGCACTTGGCCGGTTTTATAGGAACGGTTTCGTTTTTCTGACCCCGAAAACAAAACCGTGTTAGGTAGAATACGATAAGGATTCATTAAAAACATTCTTCATGCAAATGTTACATGTATGGATCAACTAATCGTGAGTATAATATTAATATTATTTTGACTCACGGATTTTAGCTAACTTTCTTTATTTTATAAATAGTCGATTACTAATGAGAGGATTTATTTATTTATTTAAAACTAGCTGCTGCCCGCGGCTTCGCCCGCGTGGCTTTTTCCAAACATATTATAAACCTTCCTTTTGAATCACTCTATCTATTAAAACAAACCGCATCAAAATTCGTTGCGTAGTTTTAAAGTTTTTTTTTTTGTTTTTTTTATCGCATACATAGGGACAGACAGGAGGCGAGAAGCGACTTTGTTTTATACTATGCAGTGATTCTCACATACAATAAGGTATAAAGGTGGACCAAGGGTGGTGAAGAGATAAGATGGCGGGTGTTCTGATTGAGAGGATATAATAGTAATAAAAAATATTAAACTATAACAACAAAACAACATCAACAAAAAACAAACAAAACAAAAACAAAACAAACAAAATCAAAACACTGTTACTAAAAAAAGCGTATTACTCTGTCACTGAATATTTACAGGATACAAATATTATATAATGTGTGTAAATTTGCATGCCTTACGGTAGGATATGGCTAATGGACACTATTGTTTGTTTTAAGACCTTCTTTTTGTACCCATATTCGCAAATTAATAAATGATTATGATTATGATTACATAATAGATTATAAATAAAATAGGTATACAAGTACATAAATCGTTTACAGACTTATAATACACTAACATACATATTTACTATAATATAAACATACCTATATAAACATACAAATTCAAGGAAAAGAAGTAAGGGGAGACTTTCGTTTTTACATTGAATCCTACTTGTGCTAATATGATTCAATTGTTTCTGACCCCATTCTACGCAGCGTAGCATACATTACGTCAAATTAAAGTTCGTAGCTACGGTCACGTAGCAGATGCTACGCCGTAGCACAGAGCTCTAAGCCCAGTCCTTGAAATTCCTTTGGTCCTAAATTGAAATTCCTCCACTGGCCTTGTATATAGTTTGAGATAAGAAATGAGGATAATAATTCAACTAGCCAGTTGCTCCCCTCTCCGATGTAGAGCCCTATTATGGTCACTGTTGAGCATTTTATGAGAACTTATTAAAATCAGTGAACAAAATGAAAATATTTTATAGCCCCATTGAAATAAGTCGCCTTTTGAAAAATTGTTTTTTGTGAGGACCTCTAAATGTGTATAACCTGACTATGAATAATTTAAAAAATATGGGCTTTTTTATACGAAAAATTTGTGCAAAATATAGGTAGTCAATAATTCAATTTACAATCAGTCACTACAAAATGTAGTCAATATTAATTACAAGCAAAATATGTCACTATAATACTTATAATAAAATGAGATCAACAATAAAATTCAAAATTTATCATAAAAAAAATCAACAATGTTATAAAAGCACTTATAAGTAAGTAACTTTTTGAGTGTTTTCTTAAATTAAATAAAATTCAATTGCTTAATGTCATTTGGAATTTTATTGTATATTAATCCTGGCCACCCTAATTCCGGTGAACAAGACGAGGCATCTGAATGTCATCACCTATCTTTCATCATCATCATTTCAACCGAAATACGTCCACTGCTGGTTCATAAGCCACCCCCAGTGGGGGAGGGGTTGCCATAATCGCCACAGGCGGGTTGGCGATCGCAGTTTGGTGTTAAAATGCAAAGAGAACGCTGCTACATATTATCTAGTAAGTCCCTTAGTCGCTTTTTACGACACCCACGGGAAGAAATCGGATGGTGCTATTCTTTAAGTACGGCACCACACGGAGCACCTATCTTTTCCGAATTACTTAAATATTTGTACCTATGCCAAACAATTCAAAATTAACGACCCCTAACGGTGTGACTAATATTCCAATGACATTAAAACATCGGTAGTACATTTTGTGTTCGAACCACATCGCATGGGAGCCATTAATTGGCGGACAATGGCATGGACCGTGGTATCTGATGGCCTATCTTTAGGATGGGTGATAAATTGGAACTATCCTTGTGTAATACAGCCCTTTCTAATCTGATTGGTTCCGTATTCAGTTCAATAAGGGTTATGGGTGGTAGTATCAAAAGGGTTTATAGTTATTACTTTGTATGTGTATTCACGTATATCTGAAATTAAATTAAAAATCAGTTGCCTATTTTGTTAAGTACCTGGTACTATTGACGGGCCTACACTGTCCTCATACCTAATAATAAGAATAATTTTATTTGTTCAAAAAAATAGTGATACACTATATTACACTTTTATTCAATGATGTGATATTGAACATCTGTACCCAAACTAGATAAAAAATATCTGTATTTCAGACATCAGCGCTATTCCCCTGTTGTAGGCGACACTAGAAATTAAACTTAGTTTGACCTCTATACATATCTATAACTCATTAAACATAGAAATCACTGTAATTTGAAAACATTGTAAAAGGCAATTATTTTTAAAAGAGTAACCGTAGTTTCTTGCCGGCTCTTCTCCATAGGAAACGACCAATTGGAACCGTGCACCTAGCTTCTGACGTTTCATAAGTGCCCGTGTGAAATAAAATATTTTGATTTTGATTTGATTTTTTTGATCGGTGTGTGGGTGTATACTTATAATTCTAAAACAATTGCGACTACACGAACATTTCTGTATCGTGCTGAATTCTGTTGAGATGCAAATTTTATTCTGCGTGTGGCCAGGCCAGTGGGATTTGGAGGTTCGCATTCTATACTAGTAATTGAAGCGTGAACACGAATTCATGTGCCAGTAAATAGATTTATTTGTTTTTGCATGTTTAATGCCGCTATTGTGGTTGAGAGAAATGGATGCTGCATTTTGTAGGCCTATTGTGCAGGTTATTTTTAGTTATTGTTCCCAACGGTTTGGTGAGTCGGACAATAGTAGGCGGATGTCATCCATGTAGGTTATATAACGATGTGTATTGGTTCTCGTTGAGTGAAATTACCTTAAAAATTAAGAGGATGTGCACAAAGAAAAAAAATATTAGGACTCACACAGGAGATCACAAATTAAACTAAAACCTCACTCTTGACACATAAATGACTACATGACTAAATGACTAATGACTACATTGTTGCATTGGGTAGCTGCAAAAACAAATGTAAGTGGTAATCTATATATATAAAATTCAAAGTCCTGTCTGACTGACTGACTGACTGACTGATATATCAACGCACAGCCTAAACCGCTGGTTCTAGAGACATGAAATTTGGAGGGTGTGTTCTTTGTGAAGAGAAGAAAGGGTTTTTAGAAATTCTACCCCTAAGAGGGTGAAATAGGGGATGGAAGTTTATATGAAAGTCCGTCAGTTTTGAAGTTAGAATATTCAAATTTTGTGTTTAGGCTAACGATTGAAAATGAATTGATACATGTCTCAGCGTTTTTGATAATTCCACCCCCGAAGGGTTAAAAAGGGGGATGATGTTGTGTATGGAAAGTCCTTAATTTTCGAAGTTAAATCACTAAATTTATTATCTAGGCTTATGGTTGGAAGCTAACGCAACGGTGTTGTTAGAATTTGAACCCATAAGGGGTAAAAAAGGGGATAAAATTTTATTTTTAATGAAATTTCTTTTTAAGTTAAAATCACTAATATTTCGGCTTATTGTTGGAAACTATAGGCATCCGCTAAGAAGGGATTTTTCAAAATTCAACCTTTAAGGGGTGAACAAGGGGGATAAATCTTATTCCTTGAGTTAATAAACCTGAAACTTGGCACGAATACTAACCTAAGTAAATTATAAAGTGTGAAATTTTTTGTTTTTAGAGTTCCGTACCAAAATGGTAAAAAGAAACCCTTATGGTGAGACTAAGTCTGTCTGTCTGTCACACCTGGATATCTCAAAAACTACTAATGCTATCAACTTGAAATTTAAAATAGTTTTAGATGACGTTTGCCCAACTATTTTGCAAACAAGAAAGAAATTAAAAAAAATAACCCTTTTTTGCAAAAGGGACTGAAAGGGGGTCTTAAATATTTGAAGTGGGGCTACTAGGGCATGCGGGGTATCGTATGAACGGACACTATTTGCACATTATCAAACATTTTTTTTTCTTTTTTAGGCAGCACAGTTTCCGCCTTTGATGAAAAATGTAAAAAAAAATACCGTCCCCCCTCTCCTTATCTCCGAAGTTTGCATAGATAAAAATCTGAAATTATTCTATGTGATAGAAGTTTATGTAAAGATTACAGGAAAAATAAAAACGATGTCTCTAAATAGCACAGTTTTTCAGGAATCATCAACATCATACATATACGTACGGAACCCTCGCGAGTCCGACTCGCTCTTGAAAGGTTTTTTTTTTAAACTACTCTTTAAGGCGGAGATTTCTAAAAATTATCAAAAATGTGGTTATCAAAGCAGTGTATCTCATAAACTGTAAATATTTTTTCCAAAACAAAAACTGTGATATTTTCAAGTCTTTTGTGCATAAGGTGATGGAATTCAAAACATAATTAAACATAATTTAATACTTCAAAAAAATCTTCAAAGACAACTCTTAATTATTTTGAAAGCCTTTTTTATTCCAGTTTATACCTTCGTTAACAGTTATAATTATAAGTATACTTACCATAAAATTGCAAATGCCCAACTGCATCCCGTGATGGATTAATTGTTATTTATTAGTTAATCTAATAAATTCTAAGTTAATTTAATAATATTTGTAACCCATGAGTTCTACGCCGAGTTCTTTTCACTATTAAACACGCAATTTAATGACACTTTACCACTGAAGACTAAAAGTATTTACTCAAAGTTCATTTTAGCGACTCCAGGTATTTCTAAAAGCAGGGAAAGTCTTTATGAACTTTATGGCTTAAAGCAACATATGAATAATACAAGCTTTCATCAATATGTTGCAAAATATTCTAAGTGTGTGCAAAATAGCTAAAACTCTTTATAATAGCAATAAAATAAAATCAGCTGATGATAAAATTAAAACTACCTGGCAAATAATAAATAATGAATTAGGTAGGAAAAAAAAGCGTAATACTAAATTTAATTTAGAGACTGCACATGGGACCATCACTTCAGAGGTTATACCATTGCTCAGGAATTTCAAAACTTTTCTGCTAATATTCCCCTTAAAACTACCGAAACTTTAAGTTCCTCACCCGCGCGATTTTTAAAGGTATGCCCTTTGGAGTTAAGGTTTCAGCATACAAACCCCCAGGCTGTTATAAAAACTTTTAAAGATCTTAAAATTAAATCAACAGAAGATCTATGGGGCATGTCTGTAAAAGTCTGTAGATCTGTCATCGAAACCATTGCGCCCTATTTAGCTTTCATACTTAACACCAGTGTGGACCAAGGAGTCTTTCCGGATCTCATGAAACACAGTAAAGTAGTAAGGTGTTTGAAAAGTTGATGCTGAATGAAATGTTACGTCACTTCAATAAAAAATCCATCTTTCATGAACAACAGTACGGTTTCACTAAAGGTCGTTGTACCACTGACGCCGGTGTCACCCTAATAAAGAACATTTCTAACGCTTGGGAGAAAGCACAAGATGATTTTTTTGTGACCTCTCTAAGGCTTCCGATTGCGTTAATCATGAGACACTTCTGCTCAAACTAGAACACTATGGGATTAGGAATACAGCTCTTGATTTACTTAGATCATACCTGAAAGATAGAAAGGTTAGAGTTCAAGTAAACGGCGTGAACTCTTTGGGGTCTGAAAAAGCAATGGGCATTCCTCAAGGTTCGATATTGGGTCCATTCCTCTTTTTAGTTTACATTAACGATTTACCCCAATTACTTCAAAACCAACCGGAGATGGTGTTATTTGCAGATGACACGTCATTGATCTTTAAAATAGACCGACGGTATTAAAACCTTGACGACGTGAATAATTCTATTCTTCAGGTCCAAGATTGGTTTACGGTAAATACAGAAATAATCGGATAAATAAGTGTTCGGGAGAATTTTACTGCGTACCTTGAATAACTCAAAAGTTGGTATACATCAATTATTATTTAAGAACAAAAACAGTAGAAAAAATAAACAAATGAAATTAGGACACGTATATTGAACAAGTATGTACGTAACAAAGTTGGTATTTATATGCTAACTATATTATTTATTATCCCCCGTAAAGTTGTAAATCAAACTGCACTCCTATCTGCTTACCACGCTTACGTTGGTTCCAACTAAGATATGGTATAATGTTTTGGGGGAATACTGCTGATAGAGAAGCGGTTTTTTTTTTCGACATCCACGCGGGCGAAGCCGCGGGCGAAAGCTAGTGCTATTATAAATAAATAAATAAAAAAAGATAAACAAAAAAATAACAGCGTATTTTCTAGTTAGTTTCTAAATCTACGATTTCAAGTGTCAAGTTACAATTATCTTAAGAGGCCGTCGATGGGTGCGTTGTTCATACAAACGTAATACCCAATAATTTGTAAATAAAACATATTCTTAAGGTAGTGTGTCTTTATTCCGATTGGAATACAGAATATCTAGGTTCCCAAATATATATTTTGAAAGGACACTGATTTAAACAAGAGTTATGAGAAAAATAAGTTTTCTAGAGAAATTTTAAATTCCTCATATCTCGTCTTTATATCATTGTCCTTTCAAAATATATATTTGGGAACATGGATATTCTGTAATCCAATCTAAATAAAGACACACTATCTTAAGAATATGTTTGATTTACAAATTATTTTGGTATATACGTTTGTATGAACTACGCATGCTACGCCGGCCCCATAAACAGGTTATATTGTGTAATTGAAACGGGACACCTACTTAGGTAATTAAAAGGGTGGGTAGATATAGTTTAGAGAACCAGCCTTTGTCTTAAACTGTATATTTATTAATTATACAGACTGATGTTATTCAAAGTTCCTTCGATATACAGCATAGTTGCGTCTAACATATATACCAACTTGCCTTACGACCCTATTTACCTACGACCTCATAAATTGTTTTACACGCGTGAAGATAAGTTTTTCTTCCGAAACATTTCACCTACCAATATAATGCGCTTTTCCGATACATTTGGCGGGAATCACTCCGCCATGTTGGAAAATTACTGCGCGGGAATTGCTCGTTATGTCGGTAGCAATGTTTTCAGATTTTTTACAGACTTTTGAGTTACATTTTGTTTATTTTTCATACATAACACTCATACCTGAATTCTCAGAAGGAGTGGGCAGATATGTGTAGACATAAAACAAAAATAATAAATAATAATAAACGTACTACATTAAACCAGTTTTTTTAGGGTTCCGTAGTAAACAAGGAACCCTTATAGATTCGCCATGTCCGTCTGTCTGTCTGTCTGTCTGTCTGTCCGTCCGTCCGTCTGTCCCCAGCTTAGCTCAGAGACGTTTAGTCCTAGAACGCTGTAATTTGGCATGGGTATACATATTAAAAATGCCAAAAAAATGGTAAAATAAAATTATGAAAAAAATTTTTTTTAGGGTACCTCCCTTACACGTGAAATGGGGATATTTTTTTTTTTTCTCGTCTATTCCATGGTGTGGGGTATCGTTGGATAGGCCGTTTAAAAATATTGCACGTTTGGCAAAACCATTTTTCAATTAAGGGATCCGTTTGCGTAATATTAAGCTTTAAAGTGCTATTTTTTGTTAGAGTCAAGTGCCCCCCCCCCCTGCCAGCTAAATGGTTGGTTTTGGATATGTGGAAAAATTCATGGCAATAGTATATATAACGAAATTAAAAGGAAAACTATCACAGCTAAGTAGGCTTCACAAGTTAACGAGTAATAGTCGACCAACTTAAATTTGCAGTTGGAGAATTGACCGTAACGTATATCGATGTATGGGAGAGCATGTTTGTCAACCACAATGTTAAGTTTGTTTTTGGGATAAATTCATCCCAACTACGGAACCCTTCATTGTGCGTGCTCCGACATGCACTTGGCCGGTTTTTTTGTAATAGGGGCAAGCTTGTTTCCATTTTCCGGATACAGTCCAAACTTTGGGTTGTTTAAGAGAATGTAGACCCCATGCACAGCAGTCGTGCCTGCTTCCGATTGGCCAACAAGGAATACTGTTTCTACACACTTTGTAGATGTTACAGCTTAGGTTCTTTGTTGTTAATAGGTGGAAAATTCTATCATCTAGCAAGCACCTATACTCAATTTGAAAAAAGATTCGAAATTGAAATAAACCTTTTTCACAGTCCGTTCAACCGATTTTGACTTCTATTCCGTAGGCATAAGGATGGCATTATAAGCAAAAACCTGGTTACACTACCAACTGTTTATTACAGCTGCTATTTGTCATGCCACCAACGCAATGTAAGTCAAACTCGATTAAACGGACTGTAAAATAGGTTTATTTAAATTTCTAATCTTATTTCAAACGGAGTATAGCTAGTTATATATCTAGTCCCATTTCTTCCCGAGGGTGTCGTAAAAGGCGACTAAGGGACTTACTAGAGAATGGGCAGCAGCGTTCTCTATGCATTTTTAATACCATACTGTGATCGCCAACACGCCTACCAAGCGTGGTGATTATGGCAAATCCCCCCACTTTTTTTTTTTTTGGGCAGGCCTGTGTCCAGCAGTGGACGTCTTTCGGCTGAAATTATGAATGATGATAGCTAGTTAATTTGTTTTTGCTATTGTACGATAAAATCTTCATAAAGTTCTTTTCTGTAAATATGACCAGTAGGTAAACTAATACCCCCTTATTACAAAACAAGGTTTATCTTCAGACCCAGGTTTAAAACATGGAGCCATTATTCAATTTCGAACTTTATTCCGACTATGGTAAAGTTCCTAAACACAAAACTGACAACTTAGTACCGAACTAAGTTTTCAGTTTTGTATAAAGAACCGTATTTCAATCACTGTTACGTTCTTATTACAGAAACTGGCTGCATGGTTTAAGCCATCTCAAAATATAAATCTGGTTTTGTAATAAGGCGGATATAGTTCACTGGTTGTTCTACTACCTACGCCACAATAAAAGAACTGCAACCATTCAAATCATCATCATCATCGTCATAGTCATAGTCGTCATAGTCTGGACATAGGCCAATTTCACGCATTCAGCTCGGTTCTCTGCAATTCTCATCTAGCTGCTACCGGCCACCCTGCGAAGATCATCGCTCCACCTTTCGTTTGCCGATCGTGTTCTCCTCTCAAGAACACGCCCTTTGGCACCATTTAAATGAAACATCATCATTTTCATCACCATTTTTTTTTCCTATCAGAATACCAGCGCTGCGACACTTATTTTTAAATGCCGCAGCATCATGCTGAGATACGGGCCTTTTGGCCTCGTACAGGACTTTCTGTTTGTATTTTAATTTTTACTTTGTTTTAATTTTAGTTTTGTTCTTTAAGTTTCTATGAGTGTGTTTTTTTATTTATTTGTGATCTGTGCGAGTCCCAATAAATGCTTTTTCTTTCTTTCTTTCTTTCATTTGACTGATTCGTTGGTTTAGTGGTCGCAACCGCTTCTGTTGAGCATGAGGTCCTGGGTTTGATTCCGACGTCGGGCAAAGTGTTATTGGGATTTTCCATTGGGAATTTCTGTCTGGATTTGTGCTTGGTTGATGGCAATAGGTTCGCCCCCTATTACATGTCACTTAAACATAACTGGCGAAATGTGGGTGTACTAATAGGTACACATCTGCCTAACCCTTCGGGGATTACATGCGTGATTTGAAATGAAACTAGCAAATTTTACCAAAAAGCACAAAATATTCCGATCGTCCCATCTGATTTGGTTAACGTGCTACCTAGAGCAATTCCAACAGAATCGAAATAGTCAAACAGTGGCAAAATCGAGTAAAGTAGCTACGTCAAACGAGATTTGGTATATTGGTCAGAGCCAGCAAATTGGTCCATTTTACTGACCGATTTTATCGGCAGAGCTCGAACGTCCGCATCTAACCAACACGAGTTTGCTTTCGACATACACTAAGTTAATAAGAAGTCCCACTTTTAACGTTCTCTATCTGCGCAGATAAAGGTATATAGTCGACCTCGTAACGGCTCTTGCACTTCAAAAAAAGTGGCTAAGTGCGAGTCGGACACGAAGAAATCCATACCGCAATATTTTGAAAAAAAAATACTTTTGTAAAAAAAAAACCGGTCAAGAGCGAGTTGGACTCGCGCACCGAGGGTTCCCTACGTATATATGATGTTAATGATTTCTGAAAAACTGTGCTATTTAGAGACATCGTTTTATTTTTCCTGTATTTCAGATTTTTATCTATGCAAACTTCGGAGATAAGGGGAGGGGGGGAACGGTATTTTTTTTTACATTTTTCATCAAAATTCGGAAACTATGCTGCCTAAAATATAAATGTTTGAGAATGTGCACCGTATTTTTTTTTTTCTTGTTTGCATAATAGTTGGGTAAACGTCATCTAAAACTATTCTAAATTTCAAGTAGATAGCATGAGCAGTTCTTGAGATATCCAGGTGTGACAGACAGACAGACAGACTTAGTCTCACCATAAGGGTTCCTTTTTACCATTTTGGTACGGAACCCTAAAAATGACTAAGAGACTTGCTAGAGAAAGGCGGCAGCGTTCTCTTTGCATTTAACTGCGATCACCAACCCGCCTGCCAAGCGTGGCGATTATGGCAACCCCTCCCCTCCTTTTGGGGGAGGCCTATGTCCAGCTGTGGACGTCTTTCGGCTGAAATGATGGTGATGATGAAAAAAAAAAACGTTGACAAATACATCTTGTATATATTTATTTTTAATTTAATTTAATTGTTATTATTTGTTGTTATACAGTATGTAACAAAAACCCTGTTGTTCCTTTTAGGGACGTATACATTTACCTACAAGCACAACATTGGTGGAATTATAATTTAAAAAAATTAAGTATTGGCTAGTCGAGAAGTCAAAATCAAAGAATGAAAGAGGTTAGAAATCAGTTAAACATTACAAATATTAATATTTAAATATATATTTTAATTATTTTTGTTGAACCGTTTTTATAAATGACTTGCTTTATTACGTATGTATACCGATTCTTAAAACGTAGGTAGAAGGAACAACAGGGTTTTTGTTACATATTGTATAACAGCCATACCAGTACCTACACACTCTGAAAATTTTAAGTGTCTACATATTATGATTCAAAAGATATATATATATGTGACAGACGTATGGACAGCGGAGTCTTACTAATAGGGTATCGTTGGCACCTTCTGGGTACAGAACTCAAAAAAATTACAAGGTCAATTTGTATTTGTGACAGATAGATAGTTTCAACTAAGGTTTCAACCTTAGTGAAGTTTAAATTGACTGTTGTTATGAGTATAAATACTCAAAGTTTGTTATATAGTGGTTTGTCTATGGTATTGATAATCTGTCATCTTGACTTGTAAATAAACGTCAATGTGCTACCAGCTATCCGTCCCTTGTTTGCTCCTTCTTAAGTCCTTGGGCTTCGCTCTCCGCAATATCCGCATATTTATCAACTGTGAACAGTTTTCTAAATAGATTATGCATTTACGAGGTCAACCATTCGTCACCAAAAATTATTAAACTTTGGTATGCTTCTCATAATTATAGTGGTTTACTCCGAGGATTGGCAACTACAGTGACAGTCTTAACTTACTAATGACCCAACTGCTCATCCATTGTGTCGTCATTTATCTTGTCCTTAGATCAACAGACCCTTATCTGTGACCGGCTGGATGCACTTCAGATTAAGTCTGTGCAACCAGACTGGTGTACACTACCTACTCTGTAGCTTTAAAGGTCAGTATTGGACTTCTTGGCGGGAAAGTGAAGCGTCATGTTCAGCAATTTGTTTAATTTTCCAAAATTTGTGTTTAGCCGAATATTGTGTAATAATGGAGGATTATTAACCATTCAATGTTTGTGAACGTGCATTAGTGTAGGCAAATGAAACAAAACAGTGCAACTTCGCTTCAAGTTCTCTCAAGAAGTCCTCGTGAGGTCTCAGTAAAGTGCCACATCTTAACTGAAACTCAAGGGGAGCGGGCGGGGATATCATCATAATGCATTGAATATAATTCATTTCATCAATATTAAACAAGTTTTTTAACTAAATAAAGACTTGGCTAAAAGGTCCCGGCAACCAGGCCATTAAAATATTTAAAAAAAAATGTCAATATTGAAACAGGTCCCTTTGTTTCAACCATTGCAGTATCGTGGTACTGCACAATTTGAGTCAATCAATCAATCAACTCAGCCTATCGCGGCTGAATGCTCGACATAGGCCTCTCCCAGGCTGCGCTACAGCACCCTGTCCTCTTGTCTACAATTTGGGTACGGTATTCGTTGACGGTGCACTCTATGACCAGCCGGTCTATTCTGTATAAATCTCACCGTGAAAACTTACGTGAAGTGAACTGCAAGTGAGCCGTCATTACACTGATGCTAGGGATTGTCTCTGTTGACAGCTCACTTCTCCCGAGTTGTCACGGTGAGAATTTTACAGAATAGATCAGCTGTACCATGACCCGGAGTAGTGGTGGCCCTGTTTTAACTGCCACGACTTACGAGTTGGTCGTAAATTCGAACTCAGACAGGCGCTTTACTTTGTGTAAATTATTTCATTACTACTGCTCTCAAAACGGTGAAAGAAAACATCGTGAGGAAACGCCTGTCCTAGAACAAAAAAATCGAAGACATGTCACATCTAACAACCCGCACTGGGCCCGCGTGGTGGATTACGGCCCGCTCCCTCTCACAGAAAGAAGGCCTGTGTCCCAGCAGTGGGAACATTATAAGCTAATTATGCATGCATTCGATTCAATTGGTGTTTATGTATATGTAATTTTGTTTTAGCTATCTAGAGTGGTCTCAATGTTTGGCTTTTACAAGAGGTGGGTAAGTGTTATTCTAAACATAAACTCACGCTTTCTTCCAATGGGGGTAGGCAGAAACTATAGAACGCCACTTCCTACGCTCCTTACATACTCCTCTTGCTTCGCCTACGTTCATACATCTAGTCATACACGCACGCCGGTGCGAGTACTACGCACCTGACCTTTCTGAAGAACATCACCAATTTGGTCACTATTTATGTCTTTCTAGGGCGTCCACTCCCCGCGTTTCCACTCACCTCTGCTTTATAATTACCTTTTGTTAGTCGCCTTTCACTCATCCTCTCCACATGACCAAACCATCTAAGCATACTCTTTTCAATCTTTGTCACTACATCTTCTTTTAAACTGCACCGTTGCCTTATCACCTCATTGTTTTAGCCTATCATTCATAGTCACGCCAGACATGCTTCGCAAGGAACGCAAAGCGCGCACGCGTGTTATTCTATGTCAAAATAAAGTGGTATCTGAAATAAAGTATCACAACATATGTAAGACTTCTGCATTATATCTATTCCTTATACACACGTATCCTTTACTACATATAAAGCTTCTGATACGATTTGCTAGTAAAAAGAATTTCACGAGAATTGACCCATGTGATAGAACCATCATTTTTCACGGCATAAAGTTTATGAAGCGTACTTTCTTATCTTACACCCTTTGAGCATGGGTGAACAGAAATGTTTTAAATTAACGGCAGAGAGAAAATGGTTCTTATTTTTGGTTTGTATTTTTCTTGGAAGGCTACAAAATTGTATTTATTGAGGCTATAGTTCATACATGGCTAAAGTGTGGTTTATATTTACGACCCACAATACATATTGAATAATCTTAAGAGCTGTTTGGGAGTTTTAGGGTTTGTTAATTTATGCTATTACGTTATACAGAATGAGTGAACCTTTCACCCTGTTCCTCATTCCTCTATACTTGATGCGGTGGTATCTAGATCGCCACGTGCGAACTACGCATTTACGCAACACACGGACGTTACGCAAAATCCTGCATTGTGTAAGCAGATTTTACCGCGCGACTAGCTTAAAGAACGGGAATTTTGCAATTAAAAGAAAGAAAATTTAAAACTCATATTAAAAGTACACTTTGTAAACATGCTTATTACAAATTAGAGGATTATATCCAATATAAGAATGCTTGGAAACATGCTGGTCCAGCTGCATAGGACAATCTAGAGTCTAGACAAAATCAAACTGGTTGCTATTTTAATTGTATAATTTTTTTTTTTTATGACATCTATTTTACATTCTGTGATTACCTTAACTTACACACTGATATTAATTTTTTTAGGAAAATGTTTTTATTTTTTTTATTTTACAATGTTTGTAAATATGTGAGCACCATGTATCTATCACATAATTAATTTATCCGTCATTGCTTCATTATTAATTCTTTTTACCTATTGTGGTATAGTAATTTTATACTGGGTGCATCGTCTTCACATATAATTTTATAATTGATGTAGGTACGCACGGCTACAGATCAAGCTATACATTTCCAGTATAAGCTGATCTCGCATTGTATAGGATTTCCTTACAATGAGAAGTCAGCGTAAACTGGAAACGTATAGCTTGATGTGTAGCCGTGTGTACCTATACAAAATATTGCAAAACATTTTAAAAGAGTAACGGTGGAGTTTCTTGCCCATTCTTCTCCATAAGAAGCTTCCTTTTGGAAGGGGCGACTAAAATCAATTCTATTTTATTTGTAAATTTTGACGTTCAAAAGTGCCATTTATGTGCCTATTTGAAATAAATAATTTGACTTTGACTTTAAAAGGTCCCGACATCACGTTTAGACGAGTCCATAAGATTGAGATTAGTAACGAGGGTCTGATGGTGGAGCCAGGAGGCGGATAGTTTAACTCTTCAGTGGCTACCAGTAAACCGGTTAAGTCATAAGTTCGTTGACTTTAGACTTATTAACTAAATGAAGAATATACTAGACTGATATCCCACGACACCCGTCTCGTCGGAGGATCCTCCCTTTTCTATGGAGGTTGAGTAAACTTTACACCGTGATTCTCATACCTCTATAACATTTGTCAAGGTTTATAAGAGTAGGAGAAGATCAAAGAAACGATGGATGGACTGTGAAAAATAATGTTCCGTCGAGCCCAAATAAATTGGGATAAAGGCAGGAATAATGATGATTTTTCAAGATCTATTGAAAATCGATCCGGTGTTTCGAAGCAAACACTTTGTAACAACACCAATTTATCTCGTCAGCTGGACGTCCCTATGTCAGTGCCGATCAGGGATCCAGCAGAATATCAGCGTCAGGTATATTTGCCTGACACATGCTGGCAGGACTCCCATTTGGTGCAAATTTGAGTCGCACACCGCACCTTAATAATATTGATTCATTTGAAGTATGTCATAGTGTCACTATTTTTTTTGCCGATTGTTTTTATATAAATTCTTTTAAGTTGTTATCTATTATTTTATTGTGCTATTTTGTGTTGTGCTGTCTTTTGTGTGCACTGAATAAATGTTTTATCTATATATCTAACTAAATACCTCCACAAACAATATGCATTATCCAGAATACCGTGAGTAAATATTAGTTTCCTTTCTATCCTCTGACAGTAACTGTTTGCGACAAATATTTGAAAGTCATGGCAAATATTTGATCTGCTCTCTGTAAGAAGTAAATAGTGACAATATAAATAGAAGGCCACGACATATGGGTCACCAAATTGAAATTATGAACGTCAACTAGAATAGGCCTATTTACTTGCTGAATTTATGCCTCTTATCAGGTGTAGAACACCTGATAAGAGGCACCAGATTTCATCAGAAATCTTCGCCTTTCAATAGACACTGAAGCAGACAAGCATACCGACAAACAAAATACTTTCTTCACATTCCAAAATAGAATATGAGTCGTAAATACAGGGTGTCAGGGGACATCGATGCGCAACATGCGTCTATTCCGTAAAAATTTCACCGTGAAACCTCGGGTGAAGTGAGCTGTCAATAGTGTCAATCCCTTATATCAGCAGTGCTATTCTGTAAATATCTTACCGTGAAATCTTGCGTGGAGTGAGTTGCCAGTGTCATCTCACTGATGCTAGGGATTGACCAAGTATTACATTTACAATCATAATCGAGATTATAATAATATTTTTTTTGCTAATTCTGTTGATCATTTTATATTATTTCAAAGCAAGTATTTAAGTGTCATTTTTTTTTTAAATCAAAACAGAAAAAAAACAACGCAATGGGTTCCAGGATCATGTAGTGAATCTATGGTAACAGTCGGTTTATTCTGTAAGAAATCTCACCGTGAAACCTTGGGTGAAGTGAGCTGTCATTCCACCAGCATCGTTTAAATCCTTTTTACCAATGAACAAAATTGATCAAAATCAACTGATTTCGTGCACGGCCCCTTTTAAAGAACAATTCAAAGTTGGGACTATATTGTTCTTCATAAATGACACGCCCCGTATTGCATAGGTTGCGTTGCCTGTATTTAGAACAATTGACTGTGATGCAGCAGTGAGCATTCCGAATTGTTGGGAATTTTCCTTTGCTGTTCATTTGTTTTGGATTTATTATAATATGGCGAAACGATTTATTTTTAAGCCCCGACGAAAAATATACTAATTATGCCCACTGTTCACACTTTGGGCTCGTTGAATTCAATTAACAACCTATGGGAAAGCACCCACGCAAATCGAGCACATAACATAACACAACGCAAAAAATGTACCAAGCCGATGGTGGTACATTGAAGGGCAAGCTCAGTTTTCGATACCTATTTTAGTTGAATATGATTAACTGTGCTTGCTCTCGGGGAGACCGTTAGACCTTCCAAGTATAAAGTGCGTCACTCACCTGCTAGTCTCCTGTGGCTTTTCGAGGGAATCTTGTCCTGATGTGGCACGTGGCTGGCGTTGCACGACGACCTGCCTTGGTCCGATTATCCACTCACAAATTGGTGCACCACAGTCTCTACTGCACTATATGAGCCTTCAGGAATCACAATCAGTCCAGATAGAAGCCGTTTAGCCACGATTAACCCTCATCCCAAGGATTTTTAACCGGGAGCGCGCACTTAGCCAACTGCGATTCTTGCCATCTTGGATTCGACTCGTTTCTCATTCGTTCGCAAGCACAGTGCGCGCATAGATAAAAAATGTATGGTTACGGAACATTCCGCCCACCAAAATGCATAGTATTTTCACTACGTTGAAAGAGCGGAACCTGAGAACAACGGATAATAACGAATGAAGAGCTGATGTGATTGATCACGCCTGTATTCCCCGAAGGGTAAGGCAGAGGTGTAGGTAGCTATAGCTACAGTACACCCACATTTCACCAGTTTATTTCCCAATGTAATACGGGGCCAGCTCATTGCCATTAACCGGACACATATCCATACTCCGAGAAAACCGGGAATATACACCATCACATCTACATTATGTTGATAACTAGATAGTCCCCTATCTAGTTATCAACATAATGTAGATGTGATGAACTGCGAAAAGGTCGGCTTTAAATATCCCTTTATACAACATTATTTTTAGTATATGCGAAACTTGAATATAGTTTGTTCAGAATAAGGAACTGAATCGATTTCAATAATTTTTGCACCATTGTGTTTTTTTTTCCCAAAAATATTTACCTAAGTGTGATGGAAAATGTTATAACCATTTATTTACTTATAATACAATCGCCGTACGATTAGGTACCTACTGCCAAATTATTATCAATGACCGCAAGACGACCCTGGACTGCCCTGCAGGCGCGGGGGCGCCGTTAGCATGTTTTTGTACGGACAACCCGGTAACATAACGACCTTATAACTTTGTGATTTTTCATGATACAGTTTTGAAATTTTGTACATAGATTCTTTACATAAAAATACTAGACACGCGTTTCGGGTTTCACATAAACTAAAAATAATGTTGTATACTTTTCAATCCTCAAAATCTAGCAACAAAATTCCAAATTTTTAAGTCAATAGCTCCATTCTTTTCACGCTATAAACATACGGTGATCAATCAATCAATCAACTCAGCCTATCGCAGTCCACTGCTGGACATAGGCCTCTCCCAGGCTGCGCCACAACACCCTGTCCTCCGCCTTCCGCATCCAGTCTGACCCAGCCATCTTCTTAAGGTCGTCGGTCCATCTAGCTGGGGGGCGTCCCACACTACGCTTGCCGATACGCGGTCTCCACTCCAGGACTCGTCTGCTCCATCGACCATCGGTCCTTCGACAAACATGGCCAGCCCACTGCCACTTCAGTTTGCTTACTCTGCAAGCTATGTCGGTAGCTCCGGTTCTTTTCCGGATAATTTCATTTCTGATTTTATCCTTCAAAGAGACTCCAAGCATAGCCCTGGGCGACCTTAAATTTAGCATACGGTGGTGGCTCACCAAAACTCCAAAAGTCCTAATACTTGCCGATCGCGTTGTCACCACAAATCCCTCGTCACCGCGAGGATTTTCACCACAACTTATTGCTGACGACGTACTTAGCTATTTTTCTTCCTAAATACTTTAGTGCGGGTAGAAGCATAGGTTCACCATCTTTTGGAAACGTCACTTCTTTTTTTATAACATAACATAACATCGCGCTTTGTTTTCCCGAAGGGTTAGGCAGATGTGTTCCTATAGTACACCCACATTTCGCCAGTTATGTTTAAGTCCCATGTAACAGGGGGCGAGCCTATTGCCACCAAGCTCGTAGAAGTTTAGACTCTGGGCTAAAAGACTCCGGGAAAGAAAAATAAATTCCAGTACAAATCCAGACTCCGGTCTAATATTGAGAAATTCCAGATAGAAAAACACAATAACACTTTACCCGACCTGGGAACCGAATCCAGGACTTCATGCTCTGCAGTAGCGCTTACGACCACTAGACCAACGAGGCTTTTTTTATAAGCCCGTACTAACTTACTTCTGGAAAAAGACTTAGGGTTGCGAGTTTGTCCAAAAGGGATATCCTGGCCCTGGCACACAGGCATCTGAAGGAACAGTGGCGGGCGTGTCAGACTTTTATTGACTAAAACCCACCCGGTTTTAGTCAATAAAAGTCTGACACGCCCTCTCGCTCCGCCCAGAGCGGGAGAAGTTATTTGATGATTTTCCACCCAAAAAGGGAGGCCTTTGTCCAGAAGTAAAACGTCTTATCCCTACTTACACTCTTATAATTTTTATACGACGTTTTTAACTTTGAGCATTAAATGAGCGACATTATCTACTAAATTTGACTGTCTTAACAAGACAAGAACATGTCTACCCCAACGACCATCATCAGTTCTACGGCTAATATGGCCGTCTATTGCCACTTCAGCTCATTCTGCGATTATACTACAGACAGACGGTAACAGAATCGCAATGAGTGAGCGCAGTTCAATAATTGTTTATTTTCTACACTGCAAAGCCTTGCAGTAGGACAACTGCAAGCCAAAAAAGAGTAAGAAAAAACTACAAATATTAAATTACAGTAAACAAGTTGTTCGCTTCGTAACTATATTTTCTTTTGTTCACACAGACTACGTTTCAAAAGAAACTCAAAAACACGACTTTAATTTTCTTATAGCTGTTTTGAGCAGTTCAAGATTTATGTTTTTCCTCTCTGAAAACGACAACACAATAACATTTTTAATTCCAAAGACAACTGATTTACATTCAGAGCACAACGGTGAACTTACAAAGACTTGAGAGAATAAATATAATCGAGTTCAAAAAAAGAAAATAAGCAACGAAAATATGTACCTTCTTTTCACAATGGACTTAAAAAGTTTGGACCATAGATAAGCGTTCTTTTGTCGTTTTAAAAGTTTTGATGCAAACTTCTTGGTGAATATATAATATGATTTTTCATTGGGCCGCGTTGAATGTTTATGATTAATTAAGTCGGGAGCAAAGGGAGTACTGTTTAAAGCTTAGGAATGATTAAAATGAGAACGGAAACAGCGATTGAAGTTTCATGGAGTTGTTAAATATTTATAGAGGTGTGAGGAACAGGGTGTAAAGTTCTTTATCCTCCATAGAAAAGGGAGGATCCTCCGACCCGACGGGTGTTGTCTGGTTGGTAACTGCCCGACGACGATTGATATCGGTACGTTGTATATATTATTATGCTAATCGCGCGTCAAACTTTACTTGCGCGATGCAGGATTTTGCGTGACGACAGTGTGATGCGTAGTTCGAATATGACGATGTAGATGCCGCCACATGTGTATGGTAGTCTGATTGAGGAATTAATGCGGAATCTGTCTTGTAGCATTTTGCTAAAGATTGGGCCCGTTAGTTTGATCAGTATAATTTTATTTCTACTTTTGGGTCATGAAATACATAGATAGGTACACTTTCTTTTTTTAATCGTAGTATTTTTATTATTCCCTTTCTTACGCAAGAAAATTCATCTGATAATTTGGAGGATATTATTTTATAACCAAGAACACAAAGACCAAAAGTGTCACTTTTATTGCTATGGCTATAATAATGTACGCAAGTTAAATGGAGTAAGTCGTTTGTCGCAACATAAATTCGCCCCTAAGATATTTTCAAGGTACTTTAAATGATGTAAGACTTCGCAAGTGTTAATAAAAAGGAAAAAGGGACATTAATTATGGTCACCCTGTTAGTTAAAAAGGTGAACAAACTTGTTGGAAAGATTTTCTCGTAAAATATACGATGCAGGTGTTGTTTCGCACAGCTTTCCGGGGTTTTCCGAAGTTTACCGAACTGTGCCAAACATTGGTGTATCAGCATCTTTCATACCTGTAGTTTATACATTAACACTACTCGTTTATACGTTATACGTGATCAAGTGGGTCCTAATGCTCACAAGTCCTTCACAACTTTGGATCATACCATTAGGCCATGTAAAATGAATGTAAAACAGGAAGGTTTTTAATCAAAATGCAGATTCATATGATTATAATGTTGATTGTAAATCGTGGATATATCTGGATATATCCACGATTGTGTTGGGCGTTGTTCAATAATAATATTTAAAGGCTGAAGAGTCTGTCTGCTTGTTTGAACGCACTAATCTCAGAAATTGCCAGTCTTATTTGAATAAATATTTTTAGGTTTGACAGCCCAATTCTTAAGGAATAGTTAACAAGGTTTATACTGTTTAACATCACGCTACGACTGTCAGGGGCTGAACAAAAAAAAAAAAACAGAAGGAATGCTAAGTGAAAACGAAGTAATAGCGCGGGCGCGATGCGATGCGATGTGGTAGGTCGCGGGAACAAAATATTCCACGCGGCCGAAGACGCGGGCAGAAGCTAGTGATATTATATGGCGTCAGTGATCATAGTATGGCGTGTGCAGTAGAATTTCAATTGCCTCCCAAGCTAGAGGATTTTCCTAGTTTGTGGGACAGGGACCTATTCTTATCGGACTTTCAACCTCATTGCACTCACTACCTTTTATATCCATTCATTGTGTAATTTTACTCAAGTCTGTTTACCCTTCTGTGTTATTGTCAAAGTTTATGTTTTGTGAATATATATATTTTTTTTTAATTTTGGTATCTTTTGTTCACCATGCGAATGTTTGTTGACTTTATGTGGCGCAGTGTCATATTGTTTATTGCTAGTAGGTAGTCCTACTACAGAGGGGTAATTTCGTAACACACTACACAAATGTAGGGAACAGCAGATTTTTTTTTCGCGATTTCAAGGTTGGTCCCATAGATTTTTTTTAAAAATGATGAGTACAATTACCTTGGTGGCAACGGTTTTAATTTTGATAGTTCAACAACATTCATTGCGTTATTTACGTTGTTGAGCAAACAAATTTTTCGAACATTGGATTAGCAATTTACTTCAAAATCATTCAGTGTGTGTACCGCAATTAGGGTGCTGGCAGTCAATCTGCCTGCCTTTTCCCAACTATGTTAGGGTGGCTCCCAGTCTAACCGGATGTAGTTGAATACCAGTATTTTACATGGAATCACTGCCTATCTGACCTCCACAACCCAGTAACTGGGTAATATGATACCCCTTGGTAAGACTGGTTGTCAGACTTTTGGGCTTCTGACGACCCCTAACGACTGTCAAAGGTCCACGAAATAAAATATTTATATTATATAATTAGTTATATATATATTTAGTAACATGCTTCAATATTTTACAGTTATTATTTGTTTATCTTTGTCGTACAAAGTTTGTCAAAATAATTGAGGCTTTCCGTTTAAATTAAATGTTAAAATGTTGTCTGTTGGCTAGGTACGGCTCCGTACGTTTGTTTGGCGAGGTGCCAGGCTCGGATCTGCTATTCCATTTTGTCTGATCTTTTCATGCTTTGTGGTTGAAATGCAATCCTTTACACGAAGTTTTCACGGAACATTTTCCTTATTTCCACATAAAGTAACCGAAATATATTATATTTGGAAATATTGTTTTTCATTGCCCTTATTGTAGAAAATGTGAGTTATCAATGCTTTAAAACATCTTACTTATTACTCAGAGCGTTACGCATGTTTTGTTCTAACATAACATAACTTCACGGTTGTTTGCCCCGTAGGGTTTAGCAGAGGTGTACCTATTTATAGTACAGGGTCATTTTATGCCAGATATGTGTAAGTTCCGTGTGTTTTGTTCTCAATTTAATTTACTTACATTTGCCATGAAAACGTGTTTTTTATCACAAGCACATTATGACATTCTTTCATCTCTCAGGTAGTATGACACATCACTCAGGTACGCTACATAAAATATGAAACACTTTTTTCCGTCAGTCACAAATACGAATTTCAAAATACTGAGTTTTATAATTCCGAATGGTTCAAAATTCCTAATATAACAACTCCGATTTATCATTCATTCTATTTTTATAATTCCAAAATGTCAATAATCTTAACGTTTATAATTATTATTCTCAAAATACCGATTTTCAAAAGTCCGAATATCGAAATTAGGAGTATTTGGGTGTGCCCATCACCAATCGGGGGTGCGGCGAATGTACAAGTATCTCCCGGGCCCCCGACTCATTGTACTAGATGGAACAGTGGGGTTTTAGTCGGTAGGAGTCCGACATAACCCTCCGTTCTTCCGAGACGTAGGGTATCCATGAGGATTTCCCAAAGGAAAAAATAAATAGGATGACACATCATTCGATTTTAATGTATTTATTTTTTGACGCTGCGTTAGTGTGCGTGATCCTGTGGTCCGTTGTTGGTGTAATTGATGTATTGCGTTCCAGTGGAAGGATAAATAAATAAGCACATAGAATTTGTCACGTAATAATTAAGAGAAGACTGTTGTAGACATACATAACTATGTAGAAGCTATTATAATCATGTAGACATAAATATACATAGTTATGTAGCAACCCTAGCTCGTAACAGGATCCCTTGTCATTCCGTAATTTCGTCGTCCGGAAATTCATTCCTCTGCATACCGTTTGTAGCCTTTTCATTTAAACACGAGGTTTTCTGTTTGAAATACTAGAATTTTTAGACGAATACACTGCAGTGCATTTCATTTGCATATTTTACAGCGAGGTGCTGAAAATTCCTGAGAAAATACGTCCATTTTCCTTTATGTGGCTTAAGTATGCGGGGAATCTTAAATAAGAATTGTTTCGTTTTCATGTGTCGGTTGGGTTGTGAGGTTTTTTGTTATTTTTTTCTAGGTAGGGGTGGAATGGAATTCTTTGAAAAAAATTATGGCTTTTCATAAATTAGGTACAGGTAAAGAGGTGAATGTACCTCCAATGATACGAGATAAATACATATATAAAATTGCAAAGTATACCAATATCAACTTTAAACTTAAGTAATCTAAGTTGTTTTTTGAATGAAAAACTATCGTTAAATGACATACAATAATTTTAGTTGCAATAAAAACTGAACCATACGCAATTAAGTTAAAAAATGTAATCCCAAAGCATGCAATTTATCCAGTCTCGTTGGTTTTTAGTAAAGTTGATAAAAAAGTTGGTTTAAAGTCGGTAAAATATTTGTGGATCATCTAAGCGTAATTAAATGGGCGTCTCTATAATTGCATAAATATAAGACTTGTAAAGGTACCGTGTGGTGCTGGACGTAAAGAATAGCACTATCCTATTTCTTCCCGTGGGTGTCATTGTCTTTGCTCAGTTGCTTATTACCAAAGTGAGATGTCAGATGTTACACATCATAGCAACTGCTGTGAGTAAGGCTCGCTCATTTTTAAGGTTCCGTAGCCAAATGGCAAAAAACGGAACCCTTATAGATTCGTCATGTTTGTCTGTCCGTCTGTCCGTCCGTATGTCACAGCCACTTTTTTCCGAAACTATAAGAACTATACTGTTGAAACTTGGTAATTAGATGTATTCTGTGAACTGAATTTAGATTTTCACACAAAAATAGAATAATAACAATAAATTTTGGGGGTTCCTCATACTTCAAACTGAAACTCAATTTTTTTTTTCATTAAACCCATACGTGTGGAGTATCTATGGATTGGTCTTCATAAATTATATTGAGGTTTCAAAAAACATTATTTTCTAAACTGAATAGTTTTCGTGTAGCTTCTAAAATAAGAGAATGACAAAACTAAAAAAAATATATGATGTACATTACCATGTAAACTTCCACCGAAAATTGGTTTGAACGAGATCTAGTAAGTATTTTTTTTAATACGTCGTAAATCGTAAACCGCAATTTACCTTAGATAATAATTGTATGGAACCCGTCGTGCGCGAGTCCGACTAGCACTTGGCCGGTTTTTTTAATGATCTATGTACTTCCATAGAACTATATGAAAATAGTAGTTGTAGTAGTAGTAGTAATTTCTACATTTATATATTCTGTATTTTATAGGGTGTTCATAATAAAGAGTATTCTATCTATATCGTGAATTCTGTATCGGAATGTCGTTTTTCGAACCGAGAATCCATCGAGCATTTGATTCTTCGAACGTATGAAAATCGGGAAACAAACAAATCGCATTTAGGCGACTTTCGGTAAAATAAATTTCGTGTTTTTGAATAATAGACATTATAATTCTTAGGTAAGTATTATGAAATTCGGACTTTTGAAAATCGAAATATTGAAATAATCGAACTAAATCACAATAGTAGTTGCAGTAGTAGTCATTTCTACATTTATACTCGTATCTGTATTTTATATGGTGTTTATAGGGTGCTAAACAGCCTCAATTTTAGTGGTAGGTAGCAAAGAGAATGTGTGGAACTACTGACCTCGACAGGATGTAACAATAATGTAAATGCCCGCAGCTCTGGAAATTATAACCTGGTACCTATATTTAATACTCTACCCTATGAGAATAATTACGTAATTCTACCCTCTAAGAATAATTATGTAATTCTACCCTATCAGAATAATTATGTAATTCTACCCTATCAGAATAATTACGTAATTCTACCCTATCAGAATAATTATGTAATTCTACACTACCAGAATAATGATGTAATTCTACCCTATCAGAATAATGATGTAATTCTACCCTATTAGAATAATGATGTACTTAATTACGAAGAACATTAGTTTCTTTCTAGTTTTGCTAACAATTAGAAGATATCACAATTGTTAATTTAGTGAAATGTGTGTCCAACAAGATGAGCTATTATTTCTATACTAGCTTTGTTGGGTAGAATGACCATTAAGGTTTTTTTGTTAATAAAGAATTAGTTATGTAAATACAGCTCGATTAAAACTTTATGGCGGCTCGGAACATGAGGCGAGTCGTTGCGCAGTAACGAAATCATGTGTCAGCGGGGGTGAGGGGTGCGCACTTTAGAGCCGCCATTACATTTGACGCGTACTATACGTAGGTGCCTACAGTATCATTATCAGTTTGATAGTTCAATTGTGGTCAAGAGCCATTCCCAATTCCAAGTACCTCTTTTGTCATAATAATTTAACATTTTCGTTACATCATTGAGCTCCTTAAGACACCGACAACACGTAAACCGCTGTCACTGTCAGATTGCATACAAAAGAAAGAGATGCGCGATGAATGACGTATGGCGTAAAAATGCAAATAAAATCGTATAAAATTAGATATTAACTAATTAATAAAAATGTATCCATTACCGGATGCAGTTTGGCATTTGCAATTTTATGGTATACTTTTAATTATAATTATAACTGTTAACGAAGGGATAAACTGCTTTTAAAAATAATTATTAGTTGTCTTTGAAGATTTTTTTTATGTATTAAATTATGTTTTGAGTTCCATCACCGTATGCACAAAAGACTTGAAAATATCATACTGTTTTTGTTTTGGAAAAAATATTTACGGTTTAAGAGATACACTGCTTTAAAAAACCACATTTTTGAAAATTTTCAGAAATCTCTGCCTTAAGTTCTGAGTAGAGCTGCACGATTACTGACAAACTGTACAAACCTTCTTACTGAAATAAAAATCATAACCAGACCTACCATAACACCCACATATTCAGAACAAGTCTAACAAACACAATACCGACATTGGCTTTGAACGTGACTACCTATTGTTCTACAATGAATGCGGGTAGTTCAGTAATTATAACGTTCAATTGTGTTTGATGCTCGCTGTTGTACGTCCGCTGCAGTGTTAATTAAATATATTGGATGACATTGCTGATAATAGAGCTGTTGTTTCTGGTGAAGTGATAATGGATATTTTACAGACTATTTACACTATAACACCAGCCCAAATAATAATAGTCCTCCAGACATTGATGTATTAAAAGGAGGAAGATACGTTACGCGCTAACATCGCAATCAGTAAACCAGGGGGTCTACTCCGGCGGCGGCGATCTCTCGCGTCCGGCCCTGATTCAGGCCATGGTTCGGAGCGAGAGTACATGGAAGGCCGTCACCTCCTTCTGCGAAACAGTAATGCTCGCGAAGGAGGAGGCGGAACGCGTGAGGGTGAGGTAGGGTTGGCGCCCTCACGCCCTTAGTCGCCGCAGGAGACGCCCCGGACATCGGGAATCGCAGGCCGATTCCCGGCCACCGTAGGCGCGGGCTTGCGGACGGTGAGCGATGGGTAGCTCGCCGTCCGAAAAGGACCAGGCCCGGGTCGACGGCGCGTTGTGTTCCACGCGCGCCTCAAAGAGGTGTCAGCACCAATTGACGGGTCCGAAAGGGCCAATGCCTGCCAGGGTTACGAGTCTGTCCGAAAGGGATATCGTGGCCCTGGCACACAGGCATTTGAAGGAACACGGTGGGTTCTAGTAGTAAAAGTCTGACACGCCCTCCCGCTCCGCCCAGAGCGGGAGAAGTTATTTGATGATTTCGTGATTTCGATGAGTTATTGATTACTTTAAGTCGGGTAAGGATTCAAAGTCAAAAAAGGAAACTACGGAAGTTATAAAACGGCCGAACATTCAGCCGATACTTCGAATTAACGCTTCGGAGTAGACCCCCTGGGCTTGGCGCACGCTGTCTCGCAACTCGCGCGTATCGTGTCTCTCACGCATGTTTGTAATATCTATCTCGCTCGTGCCACTACAAGCATCAACTAGTTTGATAGGACCACATCACTTAGTTAAGTCCCGTACCTGATCTACCGCTTTTAATACATCAATGCCTCCAGACCGAATTTTGGCAATGCCGACCAATCTCAGCGGAGACTTTGGTGCGGGAGATATTATATAGTGCACAAGTGTCTGCGCAGACACAGATGCACACTCTCTTCCCTCTCTCTCAGAGTCCGATGGGACGGCAATCCGATACCACTGAGGATAGATAAGGCGCAAAGCCACCAGCTTAACGAGCTTTCCGAGGTACGGCCACACCGCCAATTTCCAAACTCCAGGCTGTTACTAAGAGATTCCTAATGGAAAAACCCAATAACACTGCCTGACCCGGGAATCGAACCCAAAACCCCAAGCTCAGCAGGCACGATTGCGATCACTAGGCCAACGGTGCACTCCAACCAGCCCTACCGATGGAATGGCGTGGGTTTATAAATTAAGAATGTAAAAATATTATGCGTTAATGAAATTCGCAGATTTGGTTTTGTTTTTATAAAAGGTAGGTTTGGATAAGTTCCAAAGAAAATTCATGAACTTTTTACAGGTCATATTACTCAAGAATATCAACAATTTTCACTATCAGCACATGCTATGGGACAGCTATGGGACATAGGCCTCCTCTCTGTGAGAGGGAGTGGGCTGTAATCCACCACGCGGCCCCACAGTACGGGTTGGAAGATGGTGCATGTCTTTGAATTTCTAGTTGCAGGATTTGCCGGTTTCCAAATCAAATCAAATCATTTAATTTTTGCCAATTTGGGTAGGGGTACAGATGTTATACAAGTTTTGATAGTGTTCTTCATGCTCTGCCGTCACTTGGGCATGCAAAATTTACACATAAATTACAATCTAATAGCAAAATACAAAATTATTATGTACACCATAAAAGTTACAGATATAAATGTTTAAATTTTACATAGGGTGACACAATGGGCGGTCTTATCGCTAAAAGCGATCTTTTACAGACAATCTTTGGATGGATTAAATCATTTAATAATTTTGTATTTTGATAGTAAATTGTAATTTATGTTGTGTTCCTCACCATGTTTTCCTTCACCGTTTTGAGATCAATGGTGATGAAATAATTTACACAAAGTAATGCGGTGGTGCTGCCTGGGTTCGAATCTACGATTTACAACTGGTAAGTCTACTGGGCCACCACTGCTCTTATCAATCCCTACCAGACAAGTCCAAATAAGAAAAAAAACAGCTGTTCCCTAAAAAAAATTGTTCTTAGTCATGCGTAATATTTAATAAAAGTTGGTCCAGGCATTTTATTTGGTCTTTAAAACTCTCATTTATTTAGCTAAAGTTAAAAAGCCAGGCTTTCCAACAGACATAATAAATTAATGCACCGTCGGCTCCCCTTTTCTGTAATAACTGAAGTTTAAGATAACAAGTAATTAATATTACTGCAACAAACTTGAAGAAGCATCATAATCAGTTTTAATCTAGAACCGCGAATTACGAACGACTTAACTTTAATCAAATTAAGGGATACTTCTGTTAATTATGAAAGCTTGTTCGTTAATGAGGTAGGAGTTTGTGAGTTAGTTTAAGAATGCTTTAGTCTGAATCTGAAAGTTTTGTTAGTGTTGATTGGTATACTCCGCGCGCAATTGCATTAATGGCATAACTATGTAAATGTCTATTAAGTGCTCCCAAATTACGAAGTTTATTTTTATTTTTTATTTATATAGATACCTTGACTTAATCTCTTCATTATTTGACACTTAAAACATACAATTTTATTAGTGACTTGTAGACAGAATATTAATTCAGATTGGTTACAGTTGTAATGGAAATCTTGTGGAATGGAATTTGTTTTAAATAGGTTTTTATTTTTATTATTTCAGTAATGTTTTTTATAAATTATTTTTTAATGGAGTGTGAGAACGTTGTATGCTTAATAGACTGTAACTTTGTAAACCATTTTCTATTTTGTAAATACGGCCATCGCTCCGCAACAATAAGATAAAAATAATTCGTACATTGAAAAATTAAAATGTTGAAACTAACTAATTAATAAAGCTCTCTCTTTCCTTCAATTCGCCTACTCTTTGCACGTTATTTGTTTTAATTTATTTGATTCGATGTTATGATCCATGACCCCGGTTAATTACCTCAGTGCTACAGTTCTTTAAGTACAGGTTGCTCCAAAATGCAATTTTGCAAAATGCAATTTTTTTTTAATAAATCAATAAGTAATAAGTTGGATAAATTTAAAATATCTTCATAAAAAGAAAACGCTAAACCGTACAGGTGTAATAAATTAAAGTCGCCACTAAAGCGGCACGCTGTATAAGCATTTTAATGTTAATAAATGAAAATAACCTTACTTAATTGTAGGTTGATTGGGTACTTAAAGCTTTTAAGATAGTCTTTTGTAACAAACGTAAACCTTTTTAGAAATGATTTAAACTCTGAAGTAGCACCTCTCAATTATTACCACATTCGAGACGCGGTTTCGTTAAAAGGTTCAATTTACTAAACCCTTTTCTAATTTATTCTGAAGCAGATATACAAAGTAACCTACTTAACAAGCACTTATATAATTTTAATACAATAAAAATAAATTCTGTCCTTCTGTCGTATCAGCCAGTTCCGTCGAACATGTGGGTCAGATTTAAATCTAACAGATGATCACCCATCCATGGAACAACCGCGGCAAGCGTAGCTTAACCGGATCGACCCTTGCGGTGGTTATTACTTAGCCATGCGCCCTTACAATAACTAGCGATGTGGGTCTCATAAACATTTCTGCTTAAAACTTCGAGTAATACAAGCGTGATGTTATTAACTTGGAAACCAGCACGTCGATTCTGTAAAAATCTCACCGTGATTACTTTCATGGAGTGAGCGTCAGTGTCATTCCATTGAAGCTAGGGATTGACCGAGGATTACATTTACAATGATATTCAAGATTTTAACAATATTTAAAAGCTAATGATCATTTTATATTATTCCAACGCTAGTATTTATGTGTTTTAACATTACTATTTAGGGGGATTTTAAATAAAGTAGCAAAACAGAAATTTAGTCCAACTAAATTATACATTGTATATTATGTAAAAAAAAAAACAAATGGAGTTTCTGTTCAAAATCTCGATTATGATTGTTAATGTAATCCTTGGTCCATCCCTAGCATCAGGTGGGATCACACTGACAGTTCACTCCACGCTAACTACATCTAAGTTTTCACGGTGAGATGGTTACAGAATAGCACTGCAGACCAAAGTTTCCTAAACAACTCGAAATTGAAACCGATTTATAACAAGTAATCCTTTAAACGGTTAATCTGTGGCAAACTAATCCCTTTACATACAAATTTACAGCACCCGTTAAAATTGGCCAGAGTTGTTCACCCATACTAATTTAATTTGGGGTTCAAACACATTGAAATACGTAAGTTGTTACTGTTAATTAACATATTTCGTAAAGTTTTATTGAGGCCTAAAAACTTGTGGAGGCCGTGGTTTGATTTCCGTATAAAAAACCGGCCAAGTGCGTGCCGGACCACGCACGGCTCCGTAGTTGGGATGAATTTATATCAAGAACAAACTTAACATGGTATGTACCTAGTTGAAAAACATGTTCTCCCATACATTCCAACTGCAAATGTAAGTTGGTTGACAATAGTCGACCAACTTACATCTTATCTCTGCCTCGTTGGTCTAGTGATCGTAAGCGCTACTGCTGAGCATGATGTCCTGGGTTCGCTTCCCAGGTCGGGCAAAATGTTATTGGGTTTTTACATCTGGAATTTCTCAGTAGCAACCCGGAGTCTGGATTTGTGCCCGGTTGATGGTAATAGGCTCGCCCCCTATTACATGGGGCTTAAACATAACTGGGGAAATGTGGGTGTACTATAGGTACACTCTGCCCAACCTTTCGGGGAAACAAGGCGTGATGTTATGTAACTTATCTCTTATTACAGCTAAGTAGACTTAACTTGTAAAGACTCCTAAGCTGTGATAGTTTTCTTTTTAACTTCGTTATTTATAAACCACTGCCGTGTTTTTTTTCACATATCCAAAAACGACTGGACTCGAACAAAAATTTGCACTTTAAAGCTTAATATTTCGCAAACGGATTCCTGAATCAATTTGAACGACGGAATCCCACGCCATATGAAAGACGATAAAATAAAAAGATCCCCACTTTACCATATTTTTTGTTTAGATGCGGTGTCGCTTTGATGGTTGCGTAGTGGCTGTCTTCTGATGAGAGATGATGTCAGGGGAGCCGCTGTCGTACCACGTCCATGACGAACTGCTATATTCCGGCACAATCCTGATGATATTGCAGCTGCTGAACCACTAATACGATGATAAAGGCTATCCTACGCCGTTATACAGCGTGTCGCTTTAGTGGTGACATTAATTGAATACACCTATAGGTACTTATTCATCATCATTTCAGCCGAAAGACGTCCACTGCTGGGCATAGGCCTCCCCCAAAGAGACTTTACTATAATCGCCACGCTTGGCAGGCGGGTTGGCGATCGCAGTATGGTGTTAAAATGCATAGAGAACGCTGCTGCCCATTCTCTATTAAGTCCCTTAATCGCCTTTTACGACACCCACGGGGAGAAATGGGATGTTGCTATTCTTTACGTCCGGCACCAAACGGACACTATACTTATTACTATGTTATTATTTATTGATTTATTAACAATTTTCTAAAATAGCATTTTGAGCAACCTGTACTTGAAGGACTGTAGCGCAGATGTCATGTACCGAGGATCGGTTTATAACATCGCATCAATGAAATTAAAACGAATAACGTGCAAAGAGTAGGCTAATTTTATTGAAGGAATTAGAGAGCTTATTAGTTTGTTTAAAAAAAAAAAAATTTCAATGTACTAATTATTTTATCTTATTATATTTTTTATGATTACTGGTCACTAGCCCTAACCGTGTGCTAATAATTAATGTATAATAAATAATTAATGTCGCCATTGTAGCGGCACGTTGTATACATTTATTTCTAAATGCTTTAGCCCTCTTTTCGTTTTTAAAAACCCTCCCATAATTTATTAAAGAATTCACATTTCTCTTCCCGAAAAAGTAGATACTAAAACGATTAAAAGAAACCCGCGGCTTCTTGTTTCCAAGGCCAGAAAATAAAGCGGTTGAGATAAACCCTCTCTCATCGCGGAAGGCGTTAATTTTAACCCCTTACAACCCTGTTCCACCCCTAAAACCTTATTTCACCCCCCTACACTTGGTCCCTGAAGTCGTTACGGATAGAAGCGTCAGGCTTCCTATTGCTTACACGAATATCTGTAGTTTCTGGGCTAAGGAAGATGTTAATTGATGTAATTCGTGGTATCTTGAGGCAACTAGATACTCCGTATTTTAGGGGATTTGAGCATTTAAGGGTTGAAACTTGTGTAGAATGTTTAAATAGTGAGTTACGCGATTTCTTGGCAGGTTGTAAAATAGAAGTAAGAAAGTGTCGGAAGCAATTCAAGAAAAAAAGAGCGTAGGTAGGTAAGCAGGTACTTTGTGGAGGCAGTGAGAATGTTTAAGAAAGTTTTCTTAACTTTTAAATAGTTTAAATAATACTATAATAATAATTCTCTCATAGGAGTTACGACGGTTAGCCTTTTTTAAGGTTCCGTACCTCAAAAGGAAAAAGGAAACCCTTATAGGTTCAATCGTGTGTCTGGCTGTCCCTCTGTCACAGCTGATTTGCTCCGAATCTACTGGACCGATTAAGTTGAAATTTGGTACACATATGAACTTATGTGACCCAAACACGGACGTGTTACGTAAAAAAAATAATTTTCAATATGGAGGTGACTTTTGAGGGGCTAATTAGAAAATTAAAAAAAAAAATTGCTGACTGTGCCGTATGACATATCAAATGAAATTAACGATTTCATATATATTTCTTTTATAATTTTAAAAGAAATATTTTTAAATTACTTATGAAAATAGATGAAAAATGACCATTCCCCCCCTTTATCTCCGAAACTACTCAGACTAAAATGATGAAAAAAATACAGAAAATAGTTCTTTACTTATAGATTACAGGAAAACCTATAAGAAGTCTGTGATCCCAAAATAACATGTTAAATCACTCAATATTGTGCGTACAAACTTACATTTGCAGTTGGAATGTATGGGGGATCATGTAACTACAATGTTAAGTTTGTAGTTGGGATAAATTAATCCCAACTACGGAACCCTTCATTGTGCGTGGTCCGACACTCACTTGTCCGGTTTTAAAACCATAAACTGATTAAAAACTCTGATTCCTAATTGTTATGTAAAAGTATGATGATATAATTTTATTGCACAGTTATGAAAATAAAACGGTTAATTAAATCATCACAAAATAAAGGCAATTCAATCACTTATTTGCTTTCGTAGCAATGAAACCGATTGAAACCATAAAATTTAATTAAAATGGTCATACCGATACAGTTCAACAATTGAAACCAATTGTGCTATCGAACGGAACGCTAATTACATATTTAAATGGCTGTTAATTGACCCTTGACTACCTGTTTTCTATAAAGACGAAAACATTGGAGATGATTTCATCCGCTCTTACAGACAAAGATGACGGCATAACTCTTTATCAAGAGAATATGAAGTCAATTCGAAAAACTCACATCACCAAAACACAGATTCCGTACTCGACAGCGAGTACCATCGCGGAATAGAGTAGTTAATAGCTCACCCCGTCCCTTGACCCCACCCGCCCGCGCAGACCAAGTAGCTATAAATATTATCCCAAATAATAATAACAATCGGATGCTGCAAGTCCCCTCTGTTTTTCTTTTGCTCAGTTTTTTTTTTTTTTTGGGTGGGAAAATTAAGAAATAACTTCTCCCGTTCTGGGCGGAGCGGGAGGGCCTGTCAGACTTTTACTGACTAAAACCCACCCGTGTTCCTTCATTTGCCTGTGTGCCAGGGCCACGATATCCCTTTCGGACAAACTCGCAACCCTGGCAGGAACCAGTAGCGCCCCATTAGGGGGCGCCCCTAGGCCTGCTAACCTATATTAATCCGGCGAGAGGCCCTTAAGGCCCCGCCAAAGTCCGGTGAAGCAGCTAAGGCACTCCGGAGCTAAATGCAAAAACGCCCGTATCAAAAAAAAAAGAACTATGTTTTAAAACTAGATGAGTTCCATGTTTACTATCTGACTACTCTGTGAAGAGAGACCGAAACCAACTCAGAGGTCATAGGTCATAACATCACGCCTTGTTTTCCCGAAGGGTTGGGCGGAGGTGTACCAGTAGTACACCCACATTTCACCAGTCATGTTTAAGTCCCATGTAATAGGGGGCGAGCCTATTGCCATCAACCGGGCACAAATCCAGACTCCGGGCTGCTACTGAGAAATTCCAGATAGAAAAACCCAATATCACTTTGCCCGACCCTGGAATCGAACCCAGGACCTCATGATCCGCAATAGCACTTGCGAATACTAGACCAACAAGGTAGTCACAGCCTCTTTTAATGTCCAAACATAATATTGGTCAGCACGTATGAGTACCATGCAGATTAGAATAGAATAGAATAGAATACTCTTTATTATGTATTGTGTATTTTTGAGTAGGTATATGGTGATTAGATACTGGACACTGTAGACCGCCTATCTTGTGTGCCGATCTTTTAATCTTATATTTGTATTGTTTTTTAAATAAGTAATTTATTTTTTTACATCGTTCTCACATATACAGTATGTAACAAAAACCCTGTTGTTCCTTTTAGGGACGTATACATTAACCTACAGGCACAACATTGGTGGAATTATAATTAAAAACAAAACCGGTCAAGAGCGAGTCGGACTCGCGCACCGAGGGTTCCGTACGTATATAGGATGTTGATGATTTCGGAAAAACTGTGCTATTTAGAGACATCGTTTTATTTTTACTGTAATCTTTACATAAACTTCTATCACATAGAATAATTTCAGATTTTTATCTATGCAAACTTCGGAGATAAGAGGGGAACGGTATTTTTTTTTTAATTTTTCATCAAAAGTCGGAAATTATGCTACTTAAAAAAAATTTTTTTTTTTGAGAATATGCAATCAGCGTTCTTTCATATGATACCCCACATGCCCTAGTAGCCCCACTTCAAATTTTTAAGACCCCCTTTCAGTCCCTTTTGCAAAAAAGGTATATTTTTATTAATTTCTTTCTTGTTTGCAAAATAGTTGGGCAAACATCATCTAAAACTATTCTAAATTTCAAGTTGATAGCATTAGTAGTTCTTGAGATATCCAGGTGTGACAGACAGACAGACAGACTTAGTCTCACCATAAGGGTTCCTCTTTACCACTTTGGTACGGAACCCTAAAAATTGAGGATTGGCTAGTCGAGAAGTCAAAATCAAAGACGTAAGAAATCAGTTAAACATTACAAATATTAGTAATTATTTTATTTTTGTTGAACAGTTTTTATAAATGACTTGCTTTATTACGTATGTATACCGATTCTTAAAACGTAGGTAGAAGGAACAACAGGGTTTTTGTTACATATTGTAGAAGCAACAAGAATAATGTACCCAGGATTTTGTAATATCTTTAAAAGAGTGTCCTTGGAGTTTCATGCCTGTTCTTCTCCATAGGGATCTATGTTTTGGAATGGGCAAAAAGCTTCAACTTTCTGACTAACTGACCGACTCTTTGACAATTTAAAAGTGCCTGTAATAGGTTTAATTGAAATAAATGTTTTGAGTTTGAGTTTGTGCTAGGCTTTATTTTCTTGCATATCTCAGCGCTTATTCAATCTTACAAAAATTGTTAAGACATCATCACCAATACAACAGTTTAAACATACATACTTTACTATTAACTAAAAAACAATAACCCTATCCACAATTCTACTATTTATTAAAAAAAATATCCCCATAATATTTTTCCACAGCGTTATTTACTAGATCGCGTGACAATGCGCAATTCACTGCAGTATGTTCTAAATAATATATTTGGCAACACTACAGTTTTCTGCGTGGATGCGTCGCTAAATGAAACAATGTGCATTATCTAGTGCTGAGTACTGATGTCCCTGCCTAGAGGAGCACTTTATGGATACGTTATGCTCTTGTGTTTTATGAGTATACGGAACGTTTATCTTAAGGGTTAGTTTTGGTAGATTTATTATCTAAGTGTCCCGGTACATTTTACCTTACGGCATGCAAAATATTAGGTTTGAATTGATAATATAGATACAGCAGCTATTACGATTATTATTAGCCATAGTCGAATTGAATAGGTAGTTACAGATCAGACTAAAAAAACCGGCCAAGTGCGTGTCGGACCACGCACAATGAAGGGTTCCGTAGTTAGGATGAATTTATTCTAAAAACAAACTTAACATTGTAGTTGAAAAACCCCATGTTCTCCCATACATCGATATACGACACAGTCAATTCTCCAACTGCCAATATAAGTTTGTAATCGCACAAAACCAATTTTTTATGTGATAAAACTACAAATTTACAATTTAGGACTTTTTCCTATACTTGTGTGTGTTCCTACCCGATTTCGATTTATTTGCGAGTATCGAAATTTGTCGCATTATGTCGCATAAATCACCGTATTTTTTATTGCGTTGACTTAGAAGCTTGATTTTTTTAGACCTCTAAGGGACCTTAAACTTACGTATTTGATATTAATTTAAATTTGATACCTACACGCGTTCCTGAGAAAAGAGGTCTTGACAGACTGACATACACACGGAAAGACAGACAGACAAATTTACAATTTTAGGTCTTTTCCCTATACTTGTGCTATGAGACCTTGCTTCTTGCCAAATTTCATGATTCTATGTCAACGGCAAGTACCGTATAGGTTTTGATTTATTTGCGAGTATCGAAATATGTCGCAATATTGTCGAATAAATAACCGTATTTTTTTATTGCGTTGACTTAGAAGCTTGATTTTTTTAGAGCTCTAAGGGACTGTGAACCTAAATAATAAATAACCTAAATTAATATCAATACGTATTTGATATTAATTTCAAATTGATACCTACACGCGTTCCTGAGAAAAAGGCTCTTGACAGACTGACAGACAGACAGACAGACGGACAACAAAGTGATCCTATAAGGGTTCCGTATTTTCCTCTGGAGTTACGGAACCCTAAAAATATAATAAAATAATGAATTAAATATAAATAGCTCGCAAATCATACAATCAAGAATTTATGTCGTAATGTGTAATGTCAAAAGCTTAATGTAAAAATATTCCAAAACATTAACAACAATCACAATTATTATTTTAATAGAATTTAGGTAATCTGGTAATGTCAAAATCTGTTACATCAAGTTACAATACAGGAAAAGTTTTTAATCAGTGCGCAAATTTTTTTTGGTGGTTCAATATCAGTAACAGAACACATTTCCATTATTTATTCAATACTTTTTTTTTTTTTTATCCTACTTTATATCAGCAAAATATGGACACAATCTATTCGTAATAATATCAATGGGCGCGCGCGGCGGCCGGCGCAAGCGGCGGTGTTGCACGGGGGTGAACCCCCTCCCGGGCGGCAGGGCGCGCTGGGAGCCTGGGCGCTGTGGCCGACAGTTCGCTCATCGCACGCGCTGTCGTGTGACGTCGCGTCTAATTGATTCCCCGCGCAAGCGCCGCGCCGCCGCCGCCGCACGTGTGCCGTGCTACCGGTCACGATGTCGGACTTCAGTAACCGCGAGTTTTACGAGATGGTGCGAGTGTATGTACTGAGTGATAAAAGTTTGCGAGCAGCTCGCAGAATGTATGCGACGGAGAGCATACCTCGAATGCGAGCCCATGGAATCCTTAACCCCGCGGTCCCTAATGAAAGGACCATTTTAGCGGCCACTCAAAGGCTGCTTGATCACGGACAGTTCAGAACCCCGAATCATGCACGAAGGTCTGGCAGACCCCGACTGGCGATCGAAGTCGAAGAAGCCATCCTAAGCCCATTAAGGTATGAAGGAAAAATTGGAATTACTCTTCAAATAACTACAGGTCACGGCCTAAACATAATAAAGTCTAGTTCGAACCTGATAAAATTAGCGATCAGTACATTGTAACCCACGTAAATACCTACGCCGGCGAATCGAGCGAGCGCACAGCTGATAGGTAGGTACTTTAGCGCGTTACGCTTCGCCGCGCGCCGCCGGGTAGCCATACAACCACTTTTAAAGTAAACATCTTTCGTTAACGATATTTTTTGTTTTTTGTACTAAGACGTATCAAAATAAAAAATATATGTTTAATAAAACTCGTTTAAGTTTAACTTGTCAAAATTTGCGCAGTGGATAAAAACTTTTCCTGTATAACATCCAATGACGTATTATAAATAGTCGCGTTATACACGAACATTAGAGCACTCAAAAACTACATACTTGCATACAATAATTCAGCGCGTGAAGAAAAGGAAATACCTATACCGATATCTGTTGTTAGAAAGAGATGAACATACATATTCAGTTACGTCAGTAGCTGCTGCATGTTCATTGCCGCGTACGTAATAATAATAATAATTATTGTAAATTTCAGGCAATTGCCTAGCATTTACTGCCATTATTGAGCGCAGGTAACGCATCTAAAGGTATGATATATCATGCATCATTGATAACAACAAACATAAAAAAAAATCGCTGATAAATAAATAACAATAACATTCGAAATTGCCAAGACAACGTACCATACATATCAATAACATTTTCCTATATAGTTTTGTCATTTAAATAGTTATTTGTGATATTAGGGCGGTAAATTGGTCGTCGAGGGCTTACCATAGTCACGAGTTTGTAAATACTGTTACGAGCTTGGGGTTCGTGACAATAAAAACTGCCGATTTAATAACTAAAAAATAGACACTTTAATTAAGAACAAAATTCCTTCCCTGATCGCTGTGAATTTCCAAGGGTACTCCAAAACGGCAGAAGACTTCATGAACCAGTTTATCTGCCACTGTTGAAGCTTCTTGGTTTGGAATGGCGAAGACTTCCGGCCACTTAGTGAAGTAATCCATCACAACCATGAAATACTTGTTACCACTTTCCCGCTGCGATGTTCGACCACCCGGTCCGCAGCAAAGGGAAATCTCCTAAGCTTCAAGCTAAATGGGACGGACCGTACCGGATTGTGACAAAGATCAATGACGTAACCTACCGGATACAGAAAGGGGCAAGAGGTACTCCTAAGATCGTCCATGTGGATCGACTGGCGCGTTATCATGAGGCCGATAATGCTCGGGACGAGCATGTCTTAGGAGGGGGCAGTGTTGCGCGCACAACTAAAAAGCCTACTACTAGCGCCATCTAGTATCAAGTAGCAAAACTAATAAGAGTCAAGATGCTTCGAGAAAGTTCGATTCTAGAACTATCGACACCCGGTCAGTCGGGGCCGGTATGTACTCGAATATTCTAGATGTTTCGGGAACTATCCGAGGCCCTATATAAGGCCGGTATCGGCCGCGACGGAGTTAGTTTACTTTTGAAAACGAGACAAAACAGTACAAATATAGGTAATAAAATAAGCCATCAAAACATTTTAAGAGAATGATCGAGTCTTCCACGATTTAAAATAATTGTAAATAATTAAACAGCACTCACGATTTTGGCGGCTCATTCAAGATATCAGGTGCAGTACCTAGTAGATTCCATATTAATATCGGATTCCTCGCTTGAACTCATATTATTATTTTGTAAATATCAGTCGGAAAGTCGCAACAATCTTTGACATTTCTAATAAGAAAATGGCGCGAATTTGCAAATGGCGCCACGTGCACATGGTGAAAAGTAGTACTATATCTTTCGCCTCATTTTCTCTTTAATATTAAAGTGAGATAAACGTATTGAGCAAAAGCGCTTCCAAGGAGGTTCGATCATTCAGCTTATTTACTCTCGTAATTTGAAACTCCTTGGTGGAATTCTTATATATTTTTTTATGGTAATTAAAAAAAAACCGTAAAGGATACGCACGGTGCTATACGAGTACAACGAAGAGGGCGGCAAAATATGTACTTAGGTGAGAGTACCTATTTTACCGCCCGTTCCGTTGTATGGTGCGTAATTTTTAACTTTCGAACAATGTATACAGGCTTCGTAAATGCATTTTTGGGCAAATGTGTTGAAAAAGTCTTCAATTGTGTAATAACATTTCTCCAGCAATAGTTTTGTTAATTGTTTTTTAAACATTTTTATGGGTAGGAAATTTGGTATAACTTGATGTGCTGGCGCTGGCGGCTGTACATCACGGAAATACATAAAAAAGATTATTCGAATAAATTTACCCTTAGTTTATTTTTTCGACAACAATGCATGCAATTAAGCTTTTCTGTCTCCTATTAAACTTTGTACGTTTCATACAAAGCTATTGTGGAACCATGTCGAATTTCAGCGTTCAACTTTCGGTGTACGCTCTTGTTTATGAAACAGTTAGTCGCAAGCCACATTGTTAACGATGCGGGAGCGATTTCAGAAAAGGTTCCACGGGAAGGGACTACGGTGATCCACACTAAAAGAAGAGAATAGTTTGTGCGGAATACTTTCACTGTTTTAACTAAACTGTTATAAGTTATAACTCATTAGGCTAGAGATGACAGATAAAGCAGTTAACTTATTAGCGCAGACTATTAATTTTAAACCGAGAACGAGGATTCAAGCGTAAACTTTTTACAAAAAAATAACAACCGACTTCTAAAAATAACACTACAAAGTGAAAAAAAACTTTAATTTCCGAACTCAGCGTCTTTGGATCTGAATTTGAGTTTTTAGCCACCGACTTCCGAAATTAAAGTTATTTTTCACTTTTTAGTGGGTCAGTTTTAAATATTAAATTAAGTTACAATATCCGAAATGTTAACTGCTCATTACAAAATATTGCTTTTCCCGATGCTGGAACGTTGATTGTTGAGGAGTTATCCTGGTAAGAACCAGGAGAACTGCCACTCACCATATGCATAGTGACGAGCATAAATTGTTTAGCAACCACAGTACCCAATCGAATCGCAACCCGTTAAATAGGTACTCATTATTATAATGTTCCGGTGGCCATCTGTGGTCTCCATCATCAGTTTCATTTCACCAAATGGTGCTTTCCGAGAGCAAATGCACGAGTTACTATAAAAAAATACCCAAATCGCTATAGGTTTGTCTATAAAATTTGAGGGTTTCCCTCGATTTCCATGGGATCCCCTCATCAGATTTTGATTTGGTGGCCCTTTCAAACAAAAAAAAAATTTTCAAAATCGGTCCATAAATTGACGGAGTAATCGCGAAACAACAAACAAAAAAAAAAACACCGCTGAATTGAGAACCTCCTCCTTTTTGGAAGTCGGTTAAACAGGACCGGCTATTATCAAGGCTACGTCAATCGCTGACCCAAGAGGACACTACGGTTATGGGCACAGCTCCTTCGATCCTCCCACCGTGTCCTCAAGGAGGCGATCAGCTACGGCGATCTCTCACGTCCAGCCCTGGTCCAGGCCATGGTTCGGAGCGAGAGTGCATGGGAGGCCGTCACCTCCTTTTGCGAAGCAGTAATGCTCGCGAAGGAGGAGGTAGAACGCGTGAGGGAGAGGCAGGGTTCGCGTCCTCACGCCCCTATTCGCCGCAGGAGACACCCCGGGCGGCGTCGGGAGTCGCAAGCCAATTTCCGGCCACCGTAGCTCGCCGTCCGATAAGGATCAGGCCCGGGTCGACGGCGCGTTGTGTTCCACGCGCACCTCAAAGAGATGTCAGCACGAATTGACGGGGTCCATTAGGGCCAATGCCTGCCAGGGTTGCGAGTTTGTCTGAAAGGGATATCGTGGCCCTGGCACACAGGCAAATAAAGCAACACGGGTGGGTTTTAGTCAGTAAAAGTTTGACAGGCTCAGAGCGGGAGAAGTTATATGTTAATTTCCCAGCCAAAAAAAAACAAAAAAGCTCCTTTGATCCTCCAATTTTTGTCATGAATGGTTCATAGATGCTAATAAAAACGCTACTTTATTTTCGCTCTCTGCAAGACCTACGCTTTATCAAGTAGGTACAATGAATTTGGTATAACAGAGCTTTTTGGTAGATAAGCTTTTGGAAATGTGACACAATATTCGAGTTTTAGTGTTTGTAATTTAAACGCACTCATGAATACGTATTTTAATTAACGCTCGAAATTGTTTATTTTAGTTACATTAGGTAGAGTTTATTTATTTATTTCAGTGTGTAACCTTATTTCAACATGCATAATATTGTATGCCATATTATGATAATAATTGAGATGATAATTATGACGTTGGTATTTTGTTTACTTGATATCTTGCCTGTTATTAAATAATAATAAATTCATTTATTTCAGGTAAATAACACCGATTGCCAAACATAAATTAATAGAAATCAGATAAAGTTAAATAAAATCCAAAAACCCAAAATAAATTGTGATCAATAAAATTTAAACATTCAAAAAACAACTCATTAAAAAAAACACAATAATTAAAATTGCCAAACAAAAATAATATATAATAAAAATGTCAGAAAACAAAAATAAAATATCAAATATTTATTTATTTATTTATTCAACATCACATACATTTGTTTTAACAGGTAATATAATACCCAAGCTAACAAAAGTAGTCTTATTTTCTAATCGTTCGGTCCCTAATGACGGGTCCGGGTAAAGCACAAGTTACACAGTGGACAACACACTAAGTGTCACTCTCTGGAATTCCGCCAAAGAGCAAGAAAATATGTCCAACCGACGAGAGATACTATTAAGTATTTTTATTGCACGAATCACTGGCGCAAACATGAATAAGTTCGTACGGGTTGCCGGAACTTTAAAAAGTTCTCCCCTCGGTCCCAACCGTAACCTCCTGTCTGGAACGAGCAATCCCAACGATTCCAATATTTGTGGATTATTCAGTATCCCACGAAAAACCATAAACACATATTTTACAAGAGCGAGGTTGCGCCTTACTTCCAACTTATAATATCCAACCATGCCTATAACAAAGAGAGTTGGATACATAAGTGGGTAGAAAGGGTAGACACCAAACTGCTTCCAGTACAAGTATCGGGTAAATTTGTTCTGCATCTTTTCCAACATCTGAGAATACTTCACTTCATAAGGATTCCAGATGATAGCACTAGTTTCCAAGTTGCTTCGCACTAACGCATTGTAAAGTGCTCTCACTGCCGCCATATTAGTGAAGTCACGGGTTTCACGCATGACAAAACCAAGATTTTTAAACGCTTTTTTGCACACGTGCACTACATGAGCACGAAACGAAAGATCCCCAGAGAAAGTAACCCCGAGATCTCGCACTACCCCCACCCGCGTTATGGCGTGGCCGCCCATGCAACAATCATGTCGTCGGGGTATCACGGCACGCGTGATGGACATTACGCTACACTTCGTCACATTAAAGAGTAGTTTATTCTCTTCACTCCACGCTACCACCCGATCGATGTCTCGCTGGAGCATTCTGCAGTGTGACTCGTCTGAGATCCGCAAAAATAGCTTGAGATCGCCAGCAAATAACAAACAGCTAGCGTCTTTAATGACTTCTGGAAGATCATTGATCATAATTATGAATTCTAAAGGTCCTAAATTTGTCCCCTGACTTACCCCCGTAAGGGTGGAGTACGTAATATAAACTAAACAATCGTCCAACATCATAATTATTTGGCTTTCATTTAATGTTTAACATCATAAATGAGCCCAGCTATTGGGGGGGGCATACTGTTTCTGGAATTGGCCACTTACAATAAAAAAAAAGCAATTACGGAATTCGAAAATGGAACTATCTGGGAACATGTTACTTTTTAATTTGCGAGACTATCATTTGTTTTTTTATTGTGGCGTCCTTTAGAAAATTGTGTGTCGCTATCACAATGAAATTAAGAGCCCGCGTATCACTGGTCAGTTTCCCTCAGTGTTCAGTTTATTTAAGTCGCCAATTTCGTTGATTAGTCAGTTTAACTGATTGGTTAGTTTTACCGATTAGACAGTTGCGTTAACTCGCCATTTTCCAGTATTTGCCAGTTTTCGTCGATTCGTCAGTTTTATTCAATTCGTCAGCCAAAGTACAGTCGGTAGCAAACTAAACACACGTCTGCTAATTTAAATATTATATTAAGATCTATTTGATAACTTTTCGCCATAGGTAATAAGGGAATAATAAACAAACTCATTTCGTGAAATTGGCAAATTGACATAACTATATATTTTTATTTAAAGAGCTCTGACAGGATTCTCGTATACAAATTATTAGATAAACACATATAATATTTTGTTGTTGAAATTAATGAAGAATCTTTTAGTTTTATTCAAAGTGAAAGAGGGCGAAGAGTCCTATTAAGAAACGGTCACCGCTACAACCATGCGCAAAAAAATAAAAATGGCTCTTCGTGGTGGTGTTATGGGGACAGGTCATTTTGTAAAGGTAGCGTGGCCTTAAGTTCAGATGCAATTATAAGAGAAACTGTGCACGCGTGTATTCCTTATTATGGTGCAAATGTCATACAAAAAGCCATCGACGCATGCAAGCCGCGTATACCCCAAGAGTACGGCAGCGTACAGGCAATTTACGAAGACAGTGTGAGTCATCTGAAGGCAACAGATTCTGAGTTTGTCGATGACGTACCAACCTTCAATTCAATTAAAAATGTTCTTTACAAAGCTCGACGCAACGAGTTAGGGGTTGAAATAACAACTTTCACGTCCTTAAATGACGTCGTAACCCCGGACAAGTTATCAAAGGATTTTCTTTTATTCGATCCAGACACAGACGACAAATTTTTAATTTATATAACACCCTATGCATTAATTTAGCTGCCGGTGTTAAATAAATATTTTGCGATGGTACATTTAAGTGTATTCCATCCCCATCACAGCTTTACTCAGTTTTTTCTTTAAATCCGACATTTAAAGAAATGTTTTTATTTCAATTTATTTTATTTGAATTTAGGACATAATATCGTACGTATTGTATTCAGATTTCAGTTAAAATGTGAGAAGTTAAGGACACATTTTTTCAATATGGTGTAATATAATATGTTAAAAATATAAAATGAAGTTTGATTGTAATAAGGTTAGGTATTCCATAAAGCAGATTAAATTATCAACATTGTGTTTATTCAACACGTAACAACTTTTTCCCTTAATTGTACCAAATTGACGAATCGACGAAAACTTATAAATACTGGAAAATGGCGAGTTAACGCAACTGACCAGTGATACGCGGACTCGAAATTAACTCGTGAAAATTTTCGCTTAAAGCTTTCAGAAGTCAACAAGAGAGTTGCCAGAGTCTTCAATTGGCATTTGGTGATGACGCTGCATGACGCAGCTCTGTGTATTCGTGGTTCAGAGAATTTAGACGTGGACGTGATCATCTCCATGACGGTATACGTGAAGGTCGGCCGGAGACGGCAGTTACAGAATGCAATATTGATACCGTACAATAACTGATTGAAACTGACAAAAGAATGACTTGTCAGGAAATTTGTACTGTATCAGGCATTGGAATGAGCCAAATGCAAAATATTTTGCATGTGCATCTGAAGGTTCGGAAGCTTTGCACTCGATGGATACTGCATAATCATGCGGAAGATCAGAAACGACTGCGTGTCGGGTGGTGCCGTAAAATGATAAAAAGTTGAATGGAGGACAGTCATTGGCTGTCTATAATATCGTGACAGGTGACGAAACCTGGGTGTACTGCTTTGAACCGTAAAGAAAAAGCCAGTCGGCAGAATAGGTCTTTTCTTTTGATATATATTTATATCATCACACCTGTTTTTCCCGAGGGGTTAGGCAGAAGTGTATAAAGTACACTTCACACACATGTCGCCAGTTATCTTTTATTCCCATGTACTTTGTCAAGAAATAAGATGGAATTGGCAGACGCAAAAATTGTAATTTGGAAATATTTAACTAATCCTCTAAAAACTTTTTGACCTTCTAATTATGTACAATTTTTTTAAATTAATGAACCTTTAAAAAAATTGTGAGGTTCTAATGATGCACCTTTTTTTAAATAATGGAGCCTCTATTTAATTTCTGGTCTTTTTTCACAGTTGGTCGCATAACTAAGCTAGGTTAAACCGATCAAACTGGTTAGGTTAGGTTAGAACTGTGGCCAATCACGTACGACCTGATTTGGTCACAGTTGCTAAGCTGGGGCACCCGGACCAAATGGGTTAGGTTTGGTTAGAACTTTGACTAACTACGCGCGAGCCGAGCGAGCGAAGCGAGCGGTGTCACGGCATCGGCCAGCGATCACTACATCCGAGTAGGTCGTCGTTACTTGGTATATAGTATTTTTAGGACCCCAAAACAGGAATTATTAGAGGTTCACAAAAAAGTGCATTTATTATATTAAAGTGTTCAATAACTTTTTTTGGAAAACAAAACTGAAATTATTTGAGGTTCGATTAAATACAAACTATTGTATTTTGCCGTAGCAGTTTTGCTTTTGGCCTTCAACAAGCAATTCATTTGCATACTGCAGCCCACAATAAAGCATTCGAGACAGTAAATATTTTACAACGGCGGACCAAAGCCAACAGATGCTTTGACTGACTGGCAAATCCAAAAATGTATGCATTGTACATAAATCATAACTGATGTTTAGCGCTTCTATTTTTAACCAACTTCAAAAAGGAGGAGGTTATAAATTTGGATGTTTATATTTTATTAATATATTTTTTTTCCGTCATATACAGACGGATTTGCAAAATTATTTTTTTGTTTGAAAGGGTATGTTCTCGAGGTGGTCCCATTGCCACCAAGTCAGATTTTGATGAGGGCATGGAAATCGGGGGAATTCCATAAATGTTACAGGCAAACATTGGGTATTTTTTATGGTAAGGAAAGCACCATTTAGTGAAGAGGAACTGATGATGAAGACCTTAAATGGCCACCGGAACTATTTAATAATAAGAATTTCACGGTTGCGATTTGATTAGGCACTTTAATATGGTTGCTAAGTAATTTATGATCGTCACAATGCATATGGTGAGTGGCTATTCTCCTGGTTCTTACCAGGAGATTTACTCAATAATTAACGTCCCAGCATCGGGCAAGCAATATTTTGTAAAAGGTGATGAGCAGTACACATAAGGCTATACCTAGACCCACTAAAAAGTGAAAAAAAAAAAAATACGAAAAAAAAACGACTTAAAAAAATTTACAAGAACGTGAAAAATAACAATAATTTCGGAAGTCGGTTGTTTTTTTTTGTAATAAGTTTTTTCATACAACTTTTGGTGGCCGCTGCTCGCATGTATTTGACCAGTACAGCAATTTCGATTTAACTCGAAGAAGGCTGCCAGATAATGCTCAAACCAAGCATGTTTGAGAAAATAATTTTAATTTAATAGATACAAATATTATCGTTTCATACACCGGAAATACTATATTTTTATTAATAATAATTTATGATTCATTCGCGTAGTGTGGGACGCCCCCCAGCTAGATGGACCGACGGTGGCAGGGACAGACTGGATGCGGAAGGAGGAGGACAGGGAGTTGTGGCGCAGCCTGCGATAGGCTGAGTTGAATGAATGATTCATTATAAGTTTAAAATATACCTTATCATCATCATCATTTCAGCCGAAAGACGTCCACAGCTGGACATAGGCCTCCCCCAAAGGGGGGGGGGGGTTGCCATAATCACCACGCTTGGCAGGTGGGTTGGCAATCCAAAATATACCTACCCTGTTGATATACCAATATGCAAATTTGTCATAACATTTGAGACATAACCATCTAGTGTTCTAAATTATAATTACTTACGCCAAAAGAACACTCTTCAGACACTCATTGTGACTTTACATAATTTAGCAGAGATGAAGGGTTAAATTATGTATTTCCAATTATGTTTTCACTTACAAATTCAGCCACTTTTTTTCGCAAAAGTAACCCTTGCAAACGAAATTTGAACAAGCAATTTTTAGTCACAAAAAGATCGAGATATAAGTCAGAACAAATCTTGTGAACTAACCACATAATCTGCTAATCCGTTAAACTACAATGCTGAGCTAATCTCTGCTCGAGTGCGCTAGATTACGCAAGATTAGGCTATAGTGACATCAAAGCTAACCTGAGCCAACACTGTCAGGGTGCCAAAGCCTGGATCGACACCACAGAATAGATAGAGACAGAAGGCCAGCTCATAGCAAACAGTTCATACTCGTATGAAACGCATAATGTAGATACTTAGTTTGAGTAAACTCTAATTTTCGTTTTATACAAAGTCAAATTAAACGAGTTTGTGAAAAAAAAAAAATTGGGTCAACGATCGCTGGTAGAACTTGATGTAAGAGTTTAGCAAATACATTTTTGGAAGTGAAATTTCTTAGGCCCCCCATTCAGGAATTTGACGAGAATTGAGAGTGGAATTTCAAAGATGCGTCATGTTTAGGCACATTTCGTTATATGAGAGAGAAAAAATACTAAACCTCTTATTCTTAATATTTTAAGAAGTTTCACATCTATCACGATTTTTATCATGTTTCTCAAACTCAAAACTCAAACTCAAAGCATTTATTGCAATTAAACCATTTTCAGGCACTTTTGAATTTTCGAGGAGTCGGTCAGTTAGAAAAATGAAGCTACCATTCCAAAGAGTAGTAGGTTCCTATGGAGAAGAACGGGCAAGAAACTCCACGGACACTCTTTTAAATTAAAATATTGATACAAAGTATTGGTTACATCATTAATGTCGAAATTATACATGTGAGAACAATGCAAAACGTCAGAAGCGACCGTAACAATAATTAAAAAATAAATAAAAACAATTAAAAACTAAAATAATTAAAATAAGCCGTGGCAGCTATGAGATGACCAGTCTCAACTGACAGCGCCCGTTCACGAACATGACGCCTGGATCAGCATCATTCAGCTTAATCATTTTGAAGGGAGGTAGGTTAGTAAATGATGGGCTTTGTTTTTGTATAGAAACATTTGTACGCCATACTATGGCGCTGCTATGGTATGCTGGAACCAATATTGTAACATCTATTGTACCATATCCTAACAAATAAACATTTTTGATTTGATTTTTTTTAAATGATCCAACATACGCGCCACCATCAGCGAGACATCTGAGTGAGCATGACATACTCTCAGCCGCCAGGGCACATTCAAGTCAATGAAAGACATATTTTTTGTGTTTAGTTATCGATACCCCTCACAAAAGCTGTGGAGTTTCGCTAGCTCATTTAATGTGACCCTGTAGATCTCAGCCTTAGTGTGCGTGCGTTTTCGCGCGTTGTATGGAGCTGACCTTCTGTACCTATCGATTCTGTGTCGAAACCAAACTTTAATTAAGTGTTACTTACTGTTAAAATGTATTGGTGACTGCGTAAGCCTTTTGTATGGTAATGTATTGTTTGTGTTATTTTGCATAATTACTGGGTATATTGGCTGGAGTTTTCAGGTTCCGGGTTGAGGATTGGCTTGCTAATTTTTCCACTTGGAATTCGCAAAGATTTTGTGTTACAACACTATGGAATGTGTGTTAGGCGTTTAATTACAAAAAACAAAAAAACACAAATACAAAAATATTTATTACAACTAAACTTGTGTGTCATACATAAATTGAGGCCTTTTGTAACTTACTTACTTACTAACTACTAGTTACAACTAGTAATGGTACTGGTAGTAACTTACTAGTTACAAAAATACTTGTGAATACAAAAATACTTGTACAATGATGAGGCTAAAAAGTAAATAGAGAGATTATAAAAAAAAAAAATACAAAAAAAAAAAACAACCGACTTCCAAAAAATAACACAAAAAAGTGAATAATAACTTTAATTTTCGGAAGCACCTAACATAACATCACACCTTGTTTCCCCGAAGGGTTGGGCAGAGGTGTACCTGTAGTACACCCACATTTAATATTATATTTTATTTCATTTTGGAAGTCGGTGGCAAAAAACGAAAATACAGAACCAATGACACCGAAGAAGGAAGGAAGGAACTCGGTTGTTTTTTTTTTTGTAAAAAGTTTTTATTTTTACTTTTTAGTAGTGGTACCTACCCCACACAAATTGTAATCATACATTTTTTAAATAAGAATTCCAATAATACCAAACACTATTTTATTTCTACGAATTCTTGTGCGCAATGTAAAATATTTTATATATATATTCATACTTTTTTGCATATTTTCCCCCCAACTTGTTCTTTTATTGTGTTTTTTCATTGCGTCATGTTTACCGCTAATAAATGTATTTTCTTACTACAAATATGTATAAGAAAAATAACGGTAGTTTTACGCTGTTAAAATTGACGCTTCAATGTGATTCGACTGAAATCAGAACAATAACCGTCTTATTACAAAACAAGATTTATATTTTGACATGGCTTAAACCATGTAGCCAGTTTTTGTAATAAGAACGTAACAGTGATTAAAATACCGTTCTTTATACAAAACTGAAAATTTAGTTCGATACTAAGTTGTCAGTTTTGTGTTTAGGAACTTTACCATCGTCGGAATAAAGTTCGTGAAGATAAACCTTGTTTTGTAATAAGGGGGTAACGGTTTAACATTTATCTTAATTTTCGTAAATCCACAGTTCCACTAGGTATTCCTGGAGCAATTCCCCTAAACCTCAGAAGCTTAGTAGGTACTTTATTGTACCCTCTGATTTGCAAGAGGACCTCAAAGGCACTAATTTATTAACCCCACGACATTATTCTACGTAATAGGGTTTAAGTAAAGGTCATTAATGTGGATCTCGAAAACGTTTTTGGTTTTTCATTGCGCCAATTTCAACTTAAGTTTGTAATGCACAAATTAACTGAATTGTATCGTCAAATTCATGAGCAAATACCGAATTTTCAGCTTGTAACATAGACAGGCACATTTTGGCAGTTTCTCTCCTAGTCTTACGAGTGATTCTACCATAGATAGTGAAAGGAAACTCCAAATTGATTGTCGGGCATTTATTTTGTTGATCTTAAAGAATAATCACAACACTAATATCATTTGTTGATAACGTTCATTACTTGCTATTAAAGCAGTGTACTTATACCACAATTTCCGGATTTATAAACTCGTGTAAACTATAACTTGCTTTTCGTATATTCGACAGGACTTTCGCAGCAGAAACTGACTCGGACCTCTTGCTTGCCCGTTGCGTCCGCGCTTGACAAATCCGCCATTAGTCTGTGGGAAGACGCAACGGGACGGCGAGCGAGTCAGTGTTACCAGGATGAAAACAAAAATTTATAAAATAACTACTTAAAAATATACTTCTAAAATATTTTCTAACGCTTATCAAATTAAATATATGACTTACTATAACAATAATACTAACTGATTCCTAACAATAGATATAAGATTTCTATGGATTCTACCGACAAAATAGGCTCCTGCATTTTAACAGAGTGTAACTTAAGAGTACGTAATACCTCTGCCCCACCTCACTCTTTATATCCCTCGCACACTACAGCTCGCGATCACGCCAGCAAGCGAGACAGGGCGGCAGGGAGAAGGCTCTAAGGCGCCGATAGTTTAGGTAGATTAATTTTACGGTGAAAATAATGGTAATTTAAAAATGAAAACTTAGTATCTGCTTTATATTTAGTTCAGTTATTATGCAAAGTTTCATGATCTAATTTAAAGTATTTTTAGGGTTCCGTACCAAAATGGTAAAAAGGAACCCTTATGGTGAGACTAAGTCTGTATGTCTGATATCTCAAGAACTACTAATGCTATCAACTTGGAATTTAGAATAGTTTTAGATGACGTTTGCCCAACTATTTTGCAAACAAGAAAAAAATTAATAAAAATATATATTTTTTACAAAAGGGACTGAAAGGGGTCTTAAAAATTTTAAGTGGGGCTACTAGGGCATGTGGGGTATTATATGAAAGAACGTTGTTTTCTCAAAAAAAATTTTTTTTAAGCAGCATAATTTCCGACTTTTGATGAAAAAGTTGATGAAGTTTATGTAAACTTTACAGGAAAAATAAAAGGATGTCTCTAAATAGCACAGTTTTTCCGAAATCATCAACGGAACCCTCGGTGCGCGAGTCCGACTCGCTCTTGACCGGTTTTTTAATATTATAGCGGTTTATTGTTCACTTTGAAGGTAACTTTGTAATTTCTTCCGTCGAGAATATTTTATGGAATCGTGTTTGCTTCAAACACAGTTCTTAAAATTACGAGTATTCCTCAACTTTACCATACATTTATTTCAAAATAATTGTTGCAGTTTTTCGATATAACGGAGGATCATTCTAAGCAATTTGATGTATTATGGACTCTTTAAATATGTAATTTTATCTTTGGAAAGTAACATGAGACATTTTTCAAAACAACATAATATATTATAGTCGTAGATAATTGGGAATCAAACGAGATTACCTCTTAAGCGAAGTCTTGATTCTAATTTTATGAACGGCGATCTGAAATATAATTAATTAAACAGAGTAGTGTTCCTTACACACACGTATTAACATCGCATTTTTAGAGATAAATTAAATATATTTTTTTATAAGTTGGATTATTATTTCAGCGTTGGCAAGTGGCAACACAGAAAACTTCACTTATTTTAGAGATCCTTAAGTAAGGAACAGGCTCTGTTTTCTGTACAGAGTAGTTCCGCATACTTACATTCACTAGGGTTTCCTGAAAGGATAAGTGAATTGGGTAGACTGATTATTGCAGCGTTGGGGTTGTTAGCTAGTGGTGGGTGGGTGATTATATTTCAGATCACCGTTCATAAAATTAGAATCAAGACTTCGCTTAAGAGGTAAGCTCGTTTGATTCCCAATTTTCTTTCACGGCGATCTGAAATATAATTAATTAAACAGAGTAGATGTTTAGAGTTGTCTGCAATAATTCAGGTTTACTTAATATAGGTACTTTTTATTTTTGTTCATTAGCGTTATTTTGTTAGGAATTAGCGTTCCTATTATATATAGTTATTATTCCTATTCCTGGCTATTGTTAGTCAGAAATGAGGCATAATCATCAGCGAGAAAAACCCACATTGTGTTTGTCTCAATTGATGTGCTGTTGTATTTGTTGTTCTTTGAGAGGTAAAGGATTAATATTACTTTAACTTACTATTTCGCTTATCGTAACTTACGGTTATAATGAAGTATTTGTTTTATTAGTCCACAGAGCCGACATTAGAGCCAACACGGCAGCCATCTTTTCTTTTTTTTTTTTTGTTCTGTATGTGAGATTGAATACTTTTGAATATTTCCGTGACTGAGAATAGCAGCCGTAGATATTTCCATAAGCTTTAACGTTCACTTATTTGGGATTCAGTGTGGAACTTACTGCGTGAGATTGCAATAAGCTCATGACCTCTATTATTACGTTTAATTGCGTATTATAATATGTGTTTTAGTCACTGAGGTGGCAGGTTTTGTTTGCTTCAAGTTTTTTTTTTTTTGCGCCAGGCGTGGCGATTATGGGAAATCCCCCCTTTGGGGGAGGTCTATGTCCAACAGTGGGTGTCTTTCGGCTGAATAGGTGCAGCTTTTGACTTGATCAGTTTTAAGTTTTGTAAGCACCATTTACTTAATAGAATTAAAAAAAAATATATATATCTTTCTTAATATAAAGTGAAACCGTTTACTTCAAGTAGGTCCTTATGATCAAATGGATCATATACCTTCCACATGATTTTCATACGTTCTGCTAGCAAATAGTCAATTATTATTTGACAAGTTGAGAGCTAATCGAAAAGATTAGTTTCATCTATGGGGCATAAAATTGAGTTATATGGATTAAGTGAGGAAGTTGTATAATTAGTTATGTTCACTGTACAATGTGCTTAAGAACGAAGAAATTTTTAGGTACTTTTGTTCATGGTGCCTGCATTGATTGTATGGTATATGTGACCTTGTTCATGTTCTAATCACAATCCATCAATACTTTATCCTCACAATGCGCCGCCCCCCCCCTTTGTTTCCTTGACAATTTTACTTTAGTGTTGTGATTATCATTGTTATCTAGGTGCTGCTAAATGTGTAGTCTAGTACTTAGTTGGAATGGTTAAATGTTTAATTAGACATTTTGATTTTATAGCCTTTGAATAAGATCACCCATCTCTGTCCGGCCCTTCTGAGAATGCGGGCTTAATGTTATGTAAATAAACTTATACTTTTGTTTTAATATAGGTATTTCAAGGCACTTGTTTCAAGTAAGCATTACCTACGGTTCACTTATTATATTTGTTAGGTGTTAGATCTCCATGGTTAATTTTCGGGCGATTTTCGATTTGTACACGTAAATTCGTGTCTGTCTAAAGGTACTTATTATGTCGGTCTTGATATTTTGACGAATAAATAATCAGGGTGGGTTGGTAGGAAATCTTGTTTCGGTACCTAAGTGTCACTCTCTATTTGTAATTTAGTCAATACCACTGAGTACATTTATTATAGGTCAATATCTGGGAGTTTTGTAATTTTCTGTCAATTAAGTACCTATAATGGAATTCTCACTGCCCTGGGAGGGGTTAAGTACCAGCCGGTCTATTCTGTAAAAATCTCACTGTGTTATCTTAGGTGAAGTGAACGTGAAGTGAACGTGAAGTGAGCTGTCAGCATTCCCTAGCATCAGGTGGAATGACACCTTACTTCAAGCTCACTTCACGTAAGTTTTCACGGTGAGAATTTTACAGAATCGGTATGCTGTTTTAGGTTCAGAATGAAACTGAATTTTCTATTTTGTTTGGGTCTAAAATGTACAAATTCATTCTAAATCTGTACATAATGCATTTTAATTCATCTCGGTTTTTACTAGCTGAAATTGAAATATTGAATTTTGATAGGTATTAAATAGTTTATTGTATCTTTGTACCCACAGCCGATAACAGGGTCAGTGGTCTGCAGCTGTTTTTTCAGCATAGCATAATATGGTTCTTGAATTCCAGTATCAATCTTGATATTCAATTTGTCATTTTGGAGTGTAGATATAAGCCGGATTGTTATTAAGGTCCACCAACAACATTAATCTTTGTTTTCCATATTGATTGAGTTCTGTACCCAGTTGTAGGATGTTTTATTTCTTATTTACTATAACAAGTCAACTCCTGTTGTGCTATTTAGGTACATTTTCTCAAAAGGACTGGTAAGTTTCTCTATTATTATAATAATAATATCAAAGAAATCATTCTAAATAGATAATATAAAAAAACAGATTGATAGCATTAGATAACAAGAGTGAAGGTCTTGTGGGTTTGATATGTATTAATTAATTATTATTGTTTGTGGCTATAAAATTATTTATCCAAGTTTGTATTGTATGTTTTTTTTTTCAAATATAGTAAGTTAGCATTCATGTCAATTTTAGAAGCAATTTTAGTTTTATTCTGGTTTTAATTTGGTAGTATTATATTATTATTTATTTATATTTTAATTATTTTTTATGTTGGCAGGTGTTTTTTGTTGCATCAGCCAAGTCAATCCACAGTTTGTGTTTGTATTATGTTCTTCATGAGCATAAGGTCAGTCATTGCTGTCCCTATGATAGAGGTAACCAGTCCACCCTGTTTATGTCAATCCCTTGTTCCCTCAGTTTAGAGGAATCTGAAAGTACGGCTTTTACCTTATAGATAAATAAGGGAGCATTGAATAATACTTTGTATGGTTTTGGTTAATTTCAGTTACATTTAAGCAAATTTCCATAGATATCTGAAGCATTTGTTGTCTGCCGTTGTATCACATAATCATTTTTGCAAAGTATCTTGTACCGTCAGCCATTGCATCACATAATCATTTTAACATAAATCCTGTACTTATAGTATTTGAATGTATGAGTGTAAAAATTACACAATTTTGCTTTATATATAGTTTACAAAATAGGTATCATTTGTAGGTCAGGATAATTAAGCCACCTGGGTGGCTGATAAGAGGTAACCTGTTGAGGCGAGGTGTGCTCCATAGTAGTGTTGGGATAACATGCTATGAGCATATTAAGAGTATTTTATATTCAATGATAACAAATTTAATATGGCTGTCTCGCAGCTTTCATACTCGTAAGTTAAAAGCATATCAAACCCCCTTTATGACAAAGGTCAATATTGTTAAGAGTATTTTATACTCAATGATAACAATCCAGGTACGGAGGTAGAGTCCCACAGTCAATGAGACCGTATAATGTTGTTGCAAGTGTATAACACACAGGCAGTGTGCAGGGTTGAGTGAGGCTGTCTCATTAAAAGCATATCTGTCGCTGATGGTGGCGTGTGTGTTGGATCATTTAGCTCCCTTCAAAATGGTTGAGCTGAATGGTGCTGATCCATGCGTCATGTTCGTGAACGGGCGCTGTCAGTTGGGACTGGTCATCTCTTAGCTGCCACGGCTTATTTTTAATTATTTTAGTTTTGAATTGTTATCTTTTTATCACGGACGCTTTTGACGTATTGCATCGTTCTCACATGTTTAACTTCATTAAGAATGATGTAACCAATATTTTGTACCAATATTTTAATTTAAAAGAGTGTCCGTGGAGTTTCTTGCCCGTTCTTCTCCATAGGAACCTACTATTTGGAATGGGCAACTAGCTTCATATTTGTAACTGACCGACTTCTTGACCATTTCTAAAGTGCCTGTCAATGGTTTAATTGAAATAAATGCTTTGAGTTTGAGTTTGAGAATCAAACCACCTTTTTAAATTTTCTTAACCTTGATCATAGAAATGAGACTTACCTGTTATTACAAATACATACCCGAGTTAGCTATACGCACTGTTAGCTTTTCATCCAGCTAGTAACGGAAAGGTCACGTTACGTGTCTCGCACGCACTGAATGTTTTTCACGTACCTTGATAAACGCATACCAGTTAGCTATGCACAGTAACATCGCTAAGGGCTTCACGAGCCTCTCTGGCAGCTCCTCATCCAGCTAGTATCGTTGAGATAACGAATACTGGTGACATCTCGTGTCTCTGGAGAGATAATGCTTTAGAAAATTTGCAGCAACTGGCAATAGGCAGTGCTATTGTCCACCATAGTGCTTATATAAAGCGCTGTCAGTATCACGCACAAGGTGGTCAGTTAAAGCCAGGCACTCTCGCACATTAGGGTTGTGGGAGGCCTCCGGATCTTGGGTCAGGTTTAGTAGTCTGCCACTGATGTATTTATCTGCTTTCTGTTGATGTCGTTCATGAACGTCGTGACCTCGTGGCCGTCTCAGGTCTCCACTAACAATGCACTCATTACACTTTCTATCACTTGGCATAATTGACACTTTGTCAAAGATCATCATTTCATTATAGAGCACTGTAAAACTAGCAATTTGACGAGAGAGAGTTTTTTCTTGCAATGTCATTTAAGCGCGCGAAAGAAAAGTGAAGTTTTCTGTGTTGCCACTTGCCAACGCTGAGATAATAATCCAACTTAAAAAAAAAAAAAAATTATCTCTAAAAATGCGATGTTAATACGTGTGTGTAAGGAACACTACTCTGTTTAATTAATTATATTTCAGATCGCCGTGAAATAAAATTTAATTCACAGATATCAGCCACCTACTACGTATTCCAGTGGTAATTACCAGACAATCTCAGAAGCTTACCTAGTACTTTATTGCATCCTCTGATTTGCTAGGGGCCTACTAGGTAGCAATTTAATAACCCCACGACATTATTCCACGTAATAAGGTTTAAGTCTTTAATCTTTAATGTGGATATCGCAAAGGTGTTTTCAGTTGATATCGCAAAGGTTATTGTTTTTTCATTGCGCCTGTGGACGGTGAGCGATGGGTAGCTCGCCGTCCGATAAGGACAAGGCCCGGGTCGACGGCGCATTGTGTTCCACGCGCGCCTCAAAGAGATGTCAGCACCAACTGACGGGGTCCGTTAGGGCCAATGCTTGCCAGGGTTGCGAGTTTGTCCGAAAGGAATATCGTGGGCTTGGCACACAGGCAAAGGAACGAACACGGGTGGGTTTTAGTCAGTAAAAGTCAGACACGCCCTCCCGCTCCGCCCAGAGCAGGGGAAGTTATTTAATAAAAAAATTCCCACAAAAAAAAAGTAGTAATTATCGTAGATCTCAGAAGCTCAGGGGGTCCACTCCGAAGATAAATCTGAAGTATCGGTCGAATGTTTCACTCGGATTTGCTAGTGGACTACTAGGTAGCAACTTAGTAACTTCACGACACTACTCGTATTTCGGGTAGTAAGGTTTAGGTAGAGGTCTTAAATGTCTCTACTTGTTTGTAAGATTAGTTTTTCACTTAAACGTGTTAGGAAAAGGGCTGGGTTTTACCTTGTTAGGAGTCCAGGAAGATTTATAGGGTGGCGGATATTAGGTTTCTCCCCTAATTTAATTCGGAAAGTCGATGTTGCTTGCTTGTTTGAGCACCTTCCTAAGTTCTTAGTTGAGAGCAGGGACCATTTTGGTTTCCCAATGAAAGGGTTTTCGATAGGGTTTTTCTAAGCGGTTAATCAAAAAAAAAAAACGATATGGGTAACCCTTTTGGACGGCTTAAATTAAATATTGGTAACCCCTTGAAAGGGTTTTCGATAAAACCCCATACGGTGTGGGTAACCCTTTTGAACGACTTAGTTTAAGCCATTCAAAATTACCCACACCGTATGGGTTTTTGATTAACTGCTCAGAAAAACCCTATCGAAAGTGGGGTTTTCTAAAATGGTAACCAAAATGGTTCCTGGGTAGAATAGAGATAGAATTGGTCATGCCACGCGTGCTGGAAGGATATCGAAATAACATAATATTATGATTTTTTCATGACACTGGGTTTCAAGTAGGTATAGAACCCATTGAATGCGTTATTATCTAACCTCGAGGCGAAAGTACTCGCGTCACTTTATCGGTGGCGCGAGGAAGCGAGGGCGCGGGGCGAGTGGCTGATGCAGCGACATGTGGAGTTGCGTCGGTCACAGCTTCGCGCAGCCCTGGTGGCGGAATGTCGGGACAGGCTTTCACGCCCTACCGCCGGCCTCGCCACCATCGAGGCGGCCCGGCCAGTACTCGAACCCTGGCTCGGGAGGAGGCACGGCTCCCTGTCGTTTCGGGTGACGCAGGTGCTCTCGGGGCATGGTTGCTTCGGGAAGTACCTGTGTCGCATAAACAGGGAGCCGGACGCCCGGTGTCACCACTGCGTCGACTGCCGGGAGGACACGGCGCGGCATACGCTGGCAGAGTGTGCCGCTTGGGAGGAGCCACGCCGTGCCCTCATCTCAGGACTTCCAACAATATTAAGTTAATTCTGAACACATTTGAGTTACATTCTGTGAAATCTAATAATTTTATCAGACTGGCAGCATCACCCACGAACTGACGAAATCTTGAGTAGTTTTTATAACTTCAAAATATATATTACTAGCTGCGCCCCCCGGTTTCATCCGCGTAAGTCTCGATCCCATGGGAATATCGGGATAAAAAGTAGCCTATATGTTAATCCAGGGTGTCAGCTACCTCCACAGAAAAATTTATTAAAATTGGCCTGGCCGTTTGAACGTAAAGACAAACACACACACACGCACACAAACTCACAAACTTTCGCCTTTATAATATTAGAGAGATGTGATTGTGCGTTGTAATAACGCAGGTACAGCCTTATTCAGAATCGGAACATGAGGCGAGTCACTGCGCACTAACGAATTAATGTGTCAGCGGGGGTGAGGGGTGCGGTACTGCGCATCCAGTAGCGCACTTCAGAGCCGCCTTTAAATTTGATGTGAACTATATGTAGATATTGGTACTAGGATCACATAACTGTTACACAAGATAAATATTTGATTTATTTATTATTTATAATCGCACTGTATGCTGCACTGGTCGGCGTCATCACGTCAACGCCGGCTGTCGCTGGAAACCAGCGCAGGGGCTCTGTCTCGCTTAAGGTCGCAGCATTAAGGCTTCTACATACCGGGGCGACTTGTCGCGCGACGCGACACGACACAAAGGCACCGATCGTCCCGCGACACGCGGGGCCTTTGTGCCGTGTCGCGTCGCGCGACTAGTCGCGCGATGATACGATACGAATACGATACTGAGTGATGGCCGTTTTGCGTGGATTTGACGCATATTTTCCCCCAACTTGTTCTTATTTTGTATTTGTGTTCCTTTGCGTCATGTTTACTGTATTTTCTTTCTTTTCTCTTTCAAATAATATGGCAACCTTCTGACAGCTTGTAGGCTGTTGCCATTTGTTTCGGTAGATAGAATACACCATGGAACTTGGGTATCATAAATAGAACTAGTTTAATTTCATTTCCTTTACTAATTGGAAGAGAAAACAAGTGTTTGTCAGTTACATCAATACTTAGTTACCATGGCAACCGAATGTTTATTTGTAGAAGTTAAGCAATCATGACACGGGAAAGGTTTTAATGTCATGGGCAAAAATACGTCCGGCATAACACGATAACATAGAAGGCTGAATAGAGTATACATCGACCGACTCAACTTGATACTTGACGAAATTGGGAACTGAAAGAAAAGTATTGAACTGAGCTGTATTTTTATGTTTTCATTATTTTAATGTTTGGGTGGCTAATAAGCTGGCGGCTCACTTGACGATAAGTGGAGACCACTCTTTAATATGTAATGTTATTGATTCTCTGACTATTGTTTTAAATGATAAATGATTTATTTTCTGTAAGTAGGTTTGTACAAACACTTTTACACGTCAATCATATTTAAAAAAAAACTAGATGAGGTCGGCGTTTCGTATCTGACTACTCTGAGAAGAAAGGCATTTTAAAGTCCAGACATAATCTTGGTCAGATCATGTGAAGACCATGTAGATTGGTGCCTGAAATAAACTTTTGATGAAAGAATCACACAGATTGAGGGGACCTGGCCAGTCAGTGCACGCTTGATATATAATTGTTGTCGTACTTACATAAATAATTAATTTAAGCACTTGCCATATTTTAAACAGCTATTAAATTATTTCGATAATTATTCAGATTAAAGTATTTGACTTACTAATCTCTCATTTTGCAAATTAATTATAATTAATTTGTAATATGAGAGGCATTGCAGGTGTGTTGACATTCTAGAAACAAAATTAAAATGTCAAACGTGCCTGAACTACAGTGGCACCCATTAATTACCTTTCAAACTGGAACACAACAGCGCTGATTACGACAGTAATTGTTATGGAAACTTCTCGGGCTAGCTTCTTCAAAGAGCTCTACAACAACAAAATACATTTATTTTTATTTTCCCCTTAATTTTTTTTTTGTTTTGTTTTAGAAAGTAGTGAAGTGTAGAAGGATCAAGACGTTTTGTTCCTAATTTATTGTGCTTCGGATTGAATCAATAAATACAGGCATAGATGAGTATTGAGTAACGCTCTGTTTACTTTTCGACCGTACAATACTAGTATTTGGATCTAAAGTCGACAAAACTTTGTGGTGAATTGCTTCGAAACTTATCAAAAGAAAGAAAGAAAGAATAAAGTTTATTTGGACACAGTTCATGAAACACAAAATACAAACAATAAAAAAACAATGAAAATAATGTTTTAACAACAATGATATGTGCCTCACGGCTGCGCCAAAAAGATTCGTTTCAGCATTAATGCCAGACAGATGCTGTCTGACGCTGGTTTTCTAATGAACCTTTATTAGGGACAAGTGACTGAAAGTGCAACAGTTTCAACATAATTACCTAATAAAAATGTTTATACCTAATAGATTTAAAAAAAAAATATATATATTATTAGGTATACATCAAACAAATATAATTACAAAACCAAAAATACAATAATGATAATATAAAAACTATGATAAAAAAATATATATATAATATATTATATATTGACATAAATAGTTAATTTTATCAACGTAGATCATATTGACATTAAAAGTCAATTTATTACCTATTCGGAGAACGTGAAGTATCAACGAGCAGCAGCGTCAACGAGTCGGTTGAGCGGATATCACTTCGGTGGTGTCGCGGGGAATAGTGATTTCTGTCATTCCCCACGACACCACCGGTAGTGTCGTTTTCAGTGGTGTCGTGGGGAATGAACGACAATTTAGGCAGCAAAGGACGGAAAATCACTGAGCGTGCGCAACCACCCGCATACCCAGAATATACTTTCGGATACCCAGAATATACTTTCGATATCAATGGAAAGTTAGGTGAGGTAGAAGTTATAATAACAAAAGTATTTTGCAGTTTTGTCTTTCTATGAAAAGTTTTCATGAACTTCGGATTGTCTGTGAAAATAATATTGAGAAATTTCACTGGAACGAATCTTTTTAAGTTACTGCTGCTTTGGATTTTGCATTTCGAAATACTAACTTTGAAAGTTTGATTATGAACTTATAATAGCCTTAAGAAAAACTTTGAAAGTTTGATTATAAACTTATAATAAGCTAGAGGATGGATTCGTAGATAAATCATTTTCATTAGCGTAATAATTGCTAGTGACAAACATCTAATGCTTATCCACACGAACTTTTTAGGGTTCCGTACCCAAAGGGTGCCAATGGGACCCTATTACTAAGGCTCCGCTTTCCGTCCGTCCGTCCGTCAGTTACAGGGCTCTATCTTTAAAACTGTTGTAGTTAGGACACTTGAAAATTTTACAGAGTGTGTACTACTATGGCCGCTTAAGCAACAAATAATAAAAATAAATAAAATAAAAAGGGGGAAAAAAACGGAACCCTTATAGTATCACGTGTGTCTGTCTGTCTGTCACAGCCGATTTGCTCGGAATCTACTGGACCAATTAAAATTGTTGAAATTTGGTATACATATGAATTTCTGTGACCCAAATACGGACGTCGAACGTATATAAATGAATTTTGAATATTTATTATTATTATTTTATTTTATATATTCACTTTGGGGCAAATTAGAAAATTAAAAAATAAAAGTTTTGCGAACTGTACCGTGTGACATATCAAATGAAAGGGTTTGTTGTGAGGATTTCAAATATATATTTTTATTTAATATTTTTTAAATAAATAATTTCAAAATTATTTAAGAAAATAGATGATACCATTCGACCATTCCATTGAATATGAGGGAACATCTTTTTAAACTACAATGTTCAGTTTGTTATTGGGATAAATTCATCCCAACTACGGAACCGTTCATCGTGTGTGACCACACACGATGAACGGTTTCGTAGTTGGGATCACCACGCATTTGGTCGGTTTTTTAAAACTCTTTTAACAAAGACCACTTAGAAATAAGTATGTTTCTTCTAATTACTTACTACTTCCCTTAAACGTTTTACACAGTGTAACAAAGTTGCAGACGTAATAAGCCTGCGTTTTACAGCATGTCAGTTCGTTACCTACAATATTTATTACACTATCAACTAGTTTAATTGACCTGTTTGAAGTAATTCACCATTCTGTTGTAGTTGCTGGAAACAAGTTCAGTTTCCCAGAAGCTGTAGCTTTGAAGTGCGGTACAACGTTGTTTAGTAATTAATGTATGTAGAAAGCAAACCTATTAAAGTGTTATGTTGTTCAATACTTAATGTGGGTTGAAATATCAGCCTGGAATTATACCACAAGGCCATAAAATTCTCAATTCAATTCTCAATTCTTTATTGCATTCCATATGTATTTATAGATGGTATAAAAAAAAGTAAAAGATCAATATGGACCCTGTCGGGCACAGCAAACATTAGGAGAGGGGAAGAGGGCTAAAGTAACAATAAAATTCAAGCAATTCATTATTATTATAAATTATTAATATATGTTTAGTTGGGTGCATAATTATTATGTGTAGGTGTATATATATATATTATTAGGTTTGTGTATACAGGTATAGTAAGTATATTAGTTATTTTTGTTTTTGCGAATAATGTAGGTAATGAATGAGGTAGGTTGTGGTAAATGATCAGTATAAGCCTACATAGTGACCTACATCACTGCTTTTAGGCCTCTCCAATTGCTCTCCGTTTAACTTCATCCTTTGTGATACTCTCATCCAGCGAAATTTGACAGGAAAATATGAGAATTACTAGTTGCGCTCTGCGGTTTCACTCGCATAATTCTCGATCCCGTGGGAATATCGGGATAAAAAGTATTCTATGTCCTAATCCAGGTCATGGTCTATCCATGTAGTCAACATCCAAATCCGTTTAGCCGTTTTAGCGTGAAAGCGTAACAAACAGACAAACAAACTCACTTTAGCATTTAAATAATAGTTAGGAATTTAAATGTTTGTAAACGCACCCACAATACAGGAGAAATTACTAGTGTGGGGCAACGTTTAAAAAAAAAAAATAGGATAGGAGGAATACGCTCGCAACACTTGCTCGATGAGTATAATCAAAAACAATAAAAAAAAATACGGTTTACATGAAGTATATCGCTCATAGCATACTAAAATATTGATTATGAATTATCGCAATTTTTTTTTTTTTTTTAAACGTTACCCCACATTAGGAATTTCTCCTGTATTGTGGGTGCGTTTACAAACATTTAAACTCACATACACAAACAACCAGACCCGGAACAACTACTTGTAGGTCATACAAATATTTGTTCCGTGCGGGGATCGAACCCACGACACGCAGCGCAGCAGTCAATTGCTTAACCACTGCGCCAATTGTGCCGTCAATTAATATTGTAATGTATTGACAAATTAAACAAAACAGCGAAGTATTAGACAGCTATTTGCAACGTCCTTAATTTTCAGAATGTACGCTCGTAATGAAGGTGTGCGCACAGTATTTTCATTCACCTCAAAAGGCAGTTCTGTGTCGATGAATTGCTCATCAACACACCATCATCTACAACAACATCAACTCATCAACAGTATAAGCAACATATTATTATGATGCAGATGTACCGTCGATACGTAAAGAAGAAGAATTGCTCATCGCAAAATCCACCTTCATTCTAATCAATAAAGAACAATATCGAACGCAACCATATCTTGGTCAGCCAGTTATGACGTGGTGACATGACGTCACTGTTATTAGAGGAATGCACTTACAAGTCTTAGCTGACGCAGCTTTGTTAGTGCGGTCGGCTTTGTGCTTGTCAGAAATCGTGACATACTGGCCTATGGGTTGGTGAGCGAGATTACCAATACCTAATTGTTACTAAAAATTGAACATGGGACTCCAGAATTACCGGATACTTTTCCATTTTATTACATGATGCATACACTCACGCCTTCTTCCCATGAAGGTGGGCAGAAACTATAGAACACCACCTGCTACTCTCCTTACATATCGGGTAAAACGGGGTGAATAAAAATGCAGGGGTGAATCGAGACGCAACTTTAAAATGGATTTTAACGTTGAAATAATATCTTTTGTTGCCAACAAGGACACTTAATCGTTAATTATAGTACAGGTAACACATTACAATACTATAAAAATTCGCATATTTACATTTTTCTCATCTTGTTCTCACACACTACATTTATTTTTCATTTCTCCTTTCTCAGGTCTGCTGTAAGAATTTTTTTTACGAAATAAAAATTATTATTAAGTCGTATCTCTGTGTGTATTATTATTGCCAGCATTTGGGCAACAAGGGATTCGTTGCCCAAACTCCCTGTTCTTACATCCCCATTGTTTGTCGACACAGGGCCAGACGACCCGACGGCCTCACAGCTGAGCACTCTCCACGACAAACAAAGAGCCACTTTGAGCACGGGGCGAAATTTAGACGAGCCACAACAGACTCCGGGCTAGCACTGGGATGAAGTTTTATGTTGTAGGCTTGTGAGGTGTGAGGTTAGATTATAGTAGTTAATGCCTAAAGTGTTAATGCTTATAAATAAAATAAATACAAAATAAAATTCAGGCAAATTCCATAGATAAAATACAATACTGCACTGCAACAGAATATAATAAAATGTCAATGCGATTCTTATACTGGGTTATGGAATTTCAGGATTTAAGATTTTAATGACGACTACCTTAGATATCTATTACTTAATTAAAAATCTAAGTCTAATCTATCTTTAATCAAATCTATCTAGTTAGTTAGTCATTTATATTAGTACCTAGTGTAATTATTTAGTTGCGTGATATATTGTTATAACGATTTTAATGTTTTAGTATCGAAATAATTCCATTTTAAAATCATAAATTCATCCATTCACTTTTCCATACAATTTTACTGAAGAGTTCCAAAAATGAGCACTAAGGAAAGATTTTTGAAAATTTTACCCGTAAACCCCTTTACGGGTAGAATTTTCAAAGGGGATGAAAGATTTGCGTGGGAGTTGTTTGCAAAATACAAGCCCCATCGGGCACATAAGGCTTGTATCCTAACTAATTCCTATTTCGTAATCCTAACTTCCTAACTAATATTATAAATGCGAAAGAATTTTGTTTGTTTGTTACCTTTTCACGCCTAAACCACTGAACCGATCATCCTGAAATTTTGCATATTTGTTTTCAAGTGTACAGAAACGGACATAGGTTATCTTTCATCCTGAAAAAAAGTACTGTTCCCGAGGAAAACCACAATAACGTTCTTATTATAATAGATGGCGCCACGTCTTTCGAATCATGATTGAATTAAGTATATTATTAAATAAACTTTAGTAGTATGTTAAGACTTTTTTGCCGCCAAACGCCAATCAACAAGCAGAGTACAACCCGAATTGATTGTTAAATTCTAAATTATCGCGAGCGAAGCCGCAGGCAAAAGCAAGTTTTCAATAATAAAGACGGCATAAAGTCGTAGTTTGTTTTTTTTGGTTAATACTTAAACATAAACCAGTATTTGACGTCTTAGATAGTTCCATATGTTGTCTAATATATTTTTGTAACTTCCAACGTAAATAGGGGTATTAAAATAATATTTATGTTAGAAGGAGTTTATAATATATGAAGTAAGAATATTAAAATTTCACAATCCAATGCAGAGATGCTCGTAGATATCAAGATTGAATTGCATTTCTAGGAAATAAAATATTATCTTTATGGACTGCTTTCCAGTTGTGACTTTAATGAAAGTTGTTTTCATTCATTTCATTCTACGTCACACAATTTAACCCAATATTTTCTGTTAAAAAACCGGCCAAGTGCGTGTCGGACCACACACAATAAAGGATTCCGTAGTTGGGGTTGGGGTGAATTTATCCAAAAACAAACTTAACATTGTAGTTGAAAAACATGTTCTCCCATAGTCAATATAAGTCACGGTCAATTTATTGCCCAACTGCAAATGTAAGTTGGGCGACTATTACTTGTTAACGTGTACAGCCTACTTAGCTGTGATAGTTTTCTTTTTAATTTCGTAATAAGTACAACTGCCATGATTTTTTTCACATATCCATTAACAACCATTTAGCTGGTAGGGGGGACACTTGACTCTAACAAAAGTAGCACTCTAAAGCTTAATTTTACACACCATGAGAAAAAAATATCATCCCCACGTAAGTGTAAGGGCACACCTACACTATAAAAACTATTTTTTTTCAAGATTTAATTTTACCATTTTGTTGGTATAACGATGCCTAATTACAACTTCCTAGTACAGACAGACTCACGAGTGATCCTTTAGGGGCTCGCCCATGAGCGACTTTTTCGGCGATTTTTGTCAGAAAGAAATACATTCACGCAAAAATCGCCGAGAAAATCGCCGAAATAATCGCTCGTGGGCGAGCACCCTTAATGTTTCCGTTGTTTCCTTTTGAGGTACGGAACCCTGAAAACAATAAAGTATACAACTGACCTCGGAACTTAAATCAAGCTAAGTAAGTTAACTAAGTGGGTAGTAATTAAGAACCGCACGTGATCCCTCTGGAGGCAAAACGTGACCAAGTGGCCAGACATCAATACTGCGGCGGGCTGTGGAGCGACGCTCTTACTAAGCGGGATTTTATGAAGAATGGCTGCTCGATGATAGGTCATGGATCGCTGTAATGGTTCGAAATAACTATACTCCGTTGGTTTAGGTTTTAGAGGCATGAGGAACAGGGTATAAAGTTCACTCATACTCTATAGAAAAAGGAGGATCCACCGACCTAGTTGCGCGGTAAACTCCGCTTGCGCGATGCAGGATTTTGCGTGACCTCCGCGTCAGTGTGACGCGTAGTTCGCATGTGGCGATGTTGATGCCACTACAAGGTAGTTAAATAAAGGTAAACAAAAAAAACTACGAGACAAGAGAGCTGTCAAGTAACCGAGTAAACGTAATATCTGTTACTTCAGTTGTCATGCTACGAACCAGTTGTACTCTTCAATTTAGCAACGTTATAATTCGTTGACGTTTAGATAACCTGTCTTTTTGGGGTCTTTACAATAGACAGAATACAAAATATTATAGTACTTACCTATTATTATAAATCTAATTAAAACATTGTGCTAAAGCAGTTACATCTACAAAGAGTATTTTAAGAATAAATGATAAAGTTTAACATAAAATTAATAAAAGAGGAAACTAACGTAAAAATTTAAAACGAGTGTGCTTTAGACCACACGACTGAAGTAATACAGAAATCACCGTTCGCATAACGCTAGCAAAATAAGTTTTACTTCAAATCTCCCTCTCAACTTCCGGTGTGTTCCATGTTTAAAATTTAAACAACTTCCGTTCGCCTCGCCTGATGACACTTTTCGCAACGCTCTCGACACGCATTCACCAGCTTACTCCCCAAATCAAGCGTGCGTAAAGCAGTTTTACTTCAATAAATTAAATTTGGTTATAAGTACACCGTATTTTAAACAAGAAAGTGTCACCTAAAAACCCTTTTTACGATTTGTTTAGCTTCATTCAATTACCTAAACAAATACCGTCTTATTACAAAACAAGGTTTATCTTCAGACCCAGGTTTAAGCCATGGAGCCATTATTGAATTTCGAACTTTATTCCGTCTATAGTAAAATTCCTAATACAAAACTGACAACTTAGTACCGACTTAAGTTTTCAGTTTTGTGTAAAGAACGGTATTTCAATCACAGTTACGTTCTTATTACAAAAACTGCTCCATGGTTTAAGCCATGTCAAAATTTAAATCTTGTTTTGCAATAAGACGAATAGAGTATAGAGACGCGACGCAAAGCGTTTGAATACCGACGACGCGTCGACGTGTGAAGGAGACCACAACATTACATTACAGTACATTTCTATAGTAAGCATCGTGACGCGTCATTGACGTTGTAAGCGGCCGACGGCGCGGCGTCTATAGGAGACCTTAGCCTTAGATGTCGAATGTGTGCTTGTTTGGAGGAAATGATGAAAGATTCTTTGGAATGTTGGTGTGCGTTTGTGGAGAAAATATAGATTAAAATAATTGAGGAAATGAGCAACGCGCACGCGGCCTGTAAGTAGCTACAAAACAAAAATTAAAATTTATCAAATTCAAATTTATTTATTTGTACACATAGGTATAATGTTGGTACATGTTATAATAAAATAAAATAAAATATTGTGTCACTATCTATGTGCTGACCTGTAAGGCGTACAAAAATTTTCATACACAGAACAGATGTCCAGATAGTAGCCTTTAAAATGTTAGAATACTGCTAAGTAGAAGTCTTAAAAACTTTAGCAATAAACATAAACAAACCAAATAATAAAATTATGGTAACAATAGTTATTAATTAAACTTATTAACTAAAGTAAGTACTAAGTAGGTAATAAATACATCTGAGAAAAAGGTGTTACGTTTTTATTTTTTCTTCTAAATATTTTTTAATCAAGTCGTTAAGTTATTTTAGGACAGTCAACTAGCCTGAATTCAATCGATTTCGGGGATTCACTGCATCGCCTGGAGGTACATACGTATTTGGGGTATGGATGTTCAATCACATATTTAATCAAGTTAAGCTATTCTTGCTGGGGTTGGTCCGTGGATGGGTTACCATCTTTACATACCGAGACTCCTCCGTGCCTCGGAAAGCACGTTAAGCCGTTGGTCCCGGCTGTCATTCGTGGATCTTTGACAGTCGGTAGAGGTCGTCAAAAGCCCGAGCGTCTGACAACCTGCATTACCAAGGGGTAGGTATCGTAATACCCAGTAACTGGGTTGTGGAGTCACTGTCACTTGTTAAAATTATAATATTTGGAAGAGATGCTTCCCCCCTTTTTTTATGTTCTGACATTACAATCATATCGATTATATGAAATGTAATCGACGACGACTAAGAAGAAGAAGAAAATGTAATCAAGTTTTAGTTGTTGAATACTTTAATAGGTAATAATGATTTTCCTTTTGCTAGTAAAATTTTATTAATTTTTGGAATACATTGCAAGCTATAGTATTGTATAATTTAGAAGCAATTTTTTTTTTCATTTTTGTTAATGTGAGTACCATGGAGCCGTTTATTATGATAAGATGTATGTTGACTTAAAAAAGCGTGGCAGTTGAGAGTATGTCATGCTCACTTAAATGGGTCGCTGATGGTGGCGCGTGTGTTGGATCATTCGGTTCCCTACAAAATGGTTGAGTTGGATGGTGCTTTGGTAACAACCAAGTTCTGAGAAATATGTTCAAGAATAACATAATTATATTTTTTCCGCTACCACAAAATATATAGATTCGGCAATTTTTTTATTTAAGACAAGCCTACTTTTATCATTTTCCTCTTGTCAGCGTCTTGATGACGAACAAAATGCCCAAAATACTCGTAGTTATATTAAACAAAAATAACGAATTCTTGCCAAATATTCATCAGCTCATTACCCCCTTAAAAGGTCTACAACAAAATGCCACGGACAATATACTATATTACAATAGCGTTATATCTAAGTACCTACTAAGTAATGTTTAGATTATGTCGCCTCTTAAACTGTCAGGGTGACTGACAAAGCCTCTCGCAGTTTGTTAAGGATTCTGAGTACCTATTATAAGTGGGGTATTGTGTTATAGATATACAGACTTCATAATGTTACGATAACAATTAGGGAACATAAGAAAATCTTGATAAAGAATGCTATAGACACGACGAAGGAAAATGGGTTTATTATGTTATAATGACGGTTAGGTAACATAAGAAAAAAAAAAGTAAATCGAAACAGGAAAAGCACACACAAAACCATAAAAAAACACAAAACCTAAATATTTTTTAGAATAAGTTAGATTATAAGATAAACTGTGGGCCCTCGTCTCCACCATCTTTCTTTTGCTGTACCCGACAGGGTCCACGATTGTTCTCTAACCTAATGTTTACCACCTAAGCATATATATTGTGGAATGCAATAAAGATTTGAGTATTGAGTATCAATCACTTAGGAATTAAAATTACTCCTTTTTCTTCGTCACTGCGGTAAAAAATCCCTAACGTTACCGATACGATACGTCTATTTGTGATGGCCTAAAAGACCAGCCGAGTACATGTCGGACCACGGACAAAGACGGATTCCGTCATTGGGGTGAATTTATCCCAAGAACAAATTTAATATTGTTGTTGAAAAACATGTTCCCCCATACAATTCAACTGCAAATGTAAGTTTCTACGCACAATATTGAGTGATTTATCATGTTATTTTAAGACCATAGACTTCATATAGGTTTTCCTGTAATCTACATAAGCATGTAAGTGAACTATTCACTAATTTTTTTTAAAATTATGATGAGGAGTTTCGGAGATAAGGGGGTGGGTGAAAGGTAAATTTTCATCTATTTTCTTTAAGTAATAACTTTAAAACTAATTACTTTAACGGCATAAAAAATATATATTTGAAATCCTCATAACAATTCCTGTGTCTCACGGTACAATTACCAAAAGGTATTTTTTAAATTTCATATTTTTACCCCAAAAGGGGTAGTTAAAATTCATTTGTGTGTGTTTGGGTTACAGAATTTCATATGTGTACCAAATGCCAGACGGACAGACAGACACACGAGTGATCCTACAATGGTTCCGTTTTTACCATTTGAGGTACGGAACCCTAAAAAATCAAGCATCTATTTTTCAAAAAAAGATGCTTTATTTTTTCAGGGGTTTCAGAACAATGGCCTGATGTCATCCACTATAAAAGAGTAAAATATACCATTTCATGAGAAATATATACACACTCATTTGATACCATGTTTTCAAGCATTATGTTAACTGATATTAAAATAAAGTTTTTTCCTTTGCCAAGGTTGGCTAAGATCTTTCGTTACAAAGAGTATCAGATTTATACATCTAAAATGCGAGCCCGTCGCCTTCAGAACTTAGATAACCTTTTATACACGTTCTAAGATAACAAGAGCTAAGTTAATTAATTAAGGATATAATTAACTGTTAGTATCAGAGTTCCTGTCTACCTGCTCCTATGTGGGAAGGTCGTTTACTTTACATTAGAAGCCTTGAGGTTAGTTAGGAAAATTACATGATTTTGAAAATTAATTTTTAATCCGACAAGCAGATTCTAGGAAAAAAAATATTGTAGCAAAAAATACTAAAAAAATAAAAAAATAAAAATCTTTACTTAGTAAAATAAAAAAAAATAAAGAAAATACGTTTATTTGCGGTAAACATAACGCAAAGAAAAAAAAATACAGACACGCAAGAACAAGTTGAGGGAAAATATGCGTCACATTCACGCAAAACGGCCATCGCTCAGCATAATGCTGCGACCCTATGGGAGACAGAGCCCCAGCGCCGGTTTTCAGCGACAGCCGGCATTGACGTGATGACGTCAAACCGGTGCAGCATTAAATGAGGTAAACATAAACAAAATAAGAAATAAAATAAATAAGTCGGCGTCACCATTGTAAACAACACGTGCAACGGTCCGAGTTACGCACTGCAATGTGTCACTTAGGCCTCCCCACTCTCCCCACTACTCGAGCCGCTCTATATAAACGAGTGCGCAGTAAGGAGGGGATCATTCTTGTCGCAGGCTCTGCCCGGTGCACATGTTGTAGCGCTTAGATACCGTAGTCTGAATTAATCTATTATTACAGTGAATTAATAAGTTGTGGAAATAAAGGCTGACTTCTGCTATATCTCTTACTTTCATTTAAGATGTTGGACCCTCTGCCTTCAAATACAATACTTCGTTGTTTATACAAATATACGAGTAATATCTACAATGGCAACATTCCGTAATATCGGCAACGACTAAAGCACCGCGCGCCGCTCATGAATACATGTATGAACAGTAAAGTAAAGTAAACATTTATTTGCTTTGATTGTAGGTACAGTAAATAAGATGTTAAAATATGGGTGATCCTTGTACAATCTACCTTATAGTAGGCATGCAACATTATTGTAAATTATGTGAATTGATATAAACTTAAATGCAATGGTGACAGATCAACAATATTCGATATACCGATAACAGTCCATAGGTTGTTTAGTGATGGGTTAGTAACAGAAAGTACTTATAGTATATTAGTAAGGACACAAAACAGCTAAATTGCCTAAGCCCGCCCTCGAGGCTCAGTGTGGTAGCACCATAGGTACATCTACGCCTCTGCCCAACAACTCTTCGGGAATCACAGGGGACGGTATGTGATGATTTAACGTATCAACGACAGCTCACAACTCCATCATAATAGTTTAGATATTTTCATAGTAAACACTGAATTACACCAGTGATATTTCACATCTGGTTTAATATCTATTTCAGCACCCTAATTGCGTAACACAGTTTGAATCGGAATCGGAATGATTTTGAAGTATATAGCTAATCCAATGCTTCACATGTTAGAAAACTTAGTCTGCTCAACAACGTAACTAACGCAATGAATGTTGTTGAACTGTCAAATTGAAACCGATTCCTACTGATAGTGTGTTACGCAATTAGCCTACAGGTCTACTGAAACATTGAACCAGTTGTAAATCAACCTAGATCACAACAATAACTCAAATGGGGCACAAACGGTTTACTGATTACTAGAGGTAAAAAAGTTGATCAACTCAGTACTATGCAATGGGAGCGATCATCTGATAAGTAGAGACAAAACAAAAATATAAAGCAAAGCCGGACCCGGAAGAGTATTTCATGTATAAAATCGTGGGATTTTCCAAAATGTGTTCACTTATAGTAAACAGTCCCTCTTTAAGTGTCGATGGAAATCACTTTCTGAAATGCCGTCGACATTTTAGCCTCTGTCCCAGCTGAAAACTGAATGCTATGCGGTAAAAAAGAAAATGTAAAAAAATTGCTGTTCTTATTAAATGGGCCAGACGCTAAAATATTGGACGCAGTGCGAAAAATAAGGGGAAAAACTGTAGATATTCCAACCAAGTCAGGTAACTAGATAGAAAATATCTACAGTCACTAGGGAACGACGTCATTGCTAAGGTTTTATTGATTTAGGAAATTTTATTGGATTTAGCTTCGAATTGCATTGAAGAAACTCATTATCATGTAGTTTTATTTTTGACTTTGATTTTATATTTTTTACACCTTATATTCATTACAGAAAAAAAAAAACCCCTATAACGCGTACCTTGCGTGTGCTTAATGATGTAGCAGACATCATAGATATTTTTACTTGTTCTCTGAGTGAGTTCACAAAAACCACAATGTTTAAAATATGTTATAGTAAATAATAACATTGTAATTATGGCCGCACTATTGAATTAGGAAATCCCAGTAATGATAGTGATGAAGAGTTAATAAATAAATAATAAAATCATTATATAAAATAGCTCACGAAACTATTTACACTAGGTACTAACGTGATACACAAAAAAATACAAAAAAACGGACACTTGAGCGTCGAAGTAACGAAACATTTCAGAATTTTATGTAAGTACTGAAATCTTTTGTTAATAACTTTACTAAGAACAAGAACAATCAGACATAATATTTTCTTTTACTACAGCTGCTATTTAATAATGCAGAAAACTTATAATTATGAAAAAAATTTAGAGTCTGGCAAACTAAAGCATGACCTGAGAAAACGCGGCAAATTCAAAAAGAGAAAACTCTACTTCTAAAATAGTTATGTTTTGATACTTGATTATTTTTGAATTTATTATAATTTATTTTTACTTTAAATGGCTCCGTTCGGTGTGACCGAGCCTTGACTGTCATGGATGTCAGTATTTTTGTTTTAATTTGCAGCGTTTACTCAGAGGGGCAATTCTACTAATTTCAAGAACGTTCACAGTCTGATCTCAGTCTCAATCTGTCAAAAATACCTATTTCCCTACATTTTGACGTTTGTTTGTCGCCAAGATGAGATTGCGACTAGATTTTGAACGTTTTAAATTACGAGAATTGGCCCTGGTCACACTCGTTTGCCAGACTTTAGTAAAATTGTCGGATTATCACCTGCCTGTGTGCCTGTATTACAAAAAGTTTAGGAAGATCCAAAAGTGCACGCCTCACAGACAGAAACATGTTGACGATGAATTTTACGGAAAAAAATCTAAGAAAATTCATCGATTTTTGTTAATATCTTATGAACGGTTATGATTTTATGAGTTTGATAACGAAAATCAATAGGGCTCATCCGAAGAATGAATGAAAACTTAAAGAAGAAGTTTTTATTAATCCATTGTGTGTGACGACGTAAATCGCGACATACGACAAACAGACACTTCCCAACAGAAATCACTCATCATCATCATTCCAGCCGAAAGACGTCCACCCACTGCTGGACATAGGCCTCCCCCAAATAGGGGGGGGGGGTTGTCATAATAGCCACGCTTGGCAGGCGGGTTGGCAATCGCAGTATGGTGTTAAAATGCATAGAGAACGCTGCTGCCCATTCTCTAGTAAGTCCCTTAGTCGCCTTTTACGACACCCACGGGAAGAAATGGAATGATGCTATTCTTTACGTCCGGCACCACACGGAGCACAGAAAATCTATAAATCTCTCTTCTTATAAAAGTCTTATAATGTAATGTCGCTAGCTTTTAAAACTTCCCTGCTAATTTGAATTCCATGTATAATTCAATCAACTCAGCCTATCGCAGTCCACTGCTGGACATAGGCCTAGACGCAGGCTGCGCCACAACACCTTGTCCCCCGCCTTCAGCATCCAGTCTGACCCAGCCATCTTCTTAAGGTCGTCGCTCCATCTAGCTGGGGGCGTCCCACACTACGCTTGCCGATACGCGGTCACCACTCCAGGACTCGTCTGCTCCATCGGCCATCGGATGTATAATTCGGCCATGTATAATTGAGAGTATAGAAACATAATAGTAATATCGATTTTATGTTGGAAAATGTTGACAAGGCGACATATCGACAGTAGAGCACTCTCACACGCTGAGGTATTGTGAGGCGTACAAAAGGCCCCAGTTCACATATCATCGCTTCGCATCACCCACCCAGGACAGTGCCTTAGTACCGCGTTTCTTTCGGTGGGATGACAGATAAGATCGAGGGGCACTCTCGGTCCGAAACGACTAGGACTATCAATCGTTGCATCGAGGCATCGTCACTTATCGCTGAACTGTCTAAGTTATAAATGATACCTGTCTCGACCCCTTTAGGGGATGATATTTTTCTTGACCATATTGCTGTTGGTTTTTGATTTATGGATAAGGAATATGTAAATGCGTTTTTATAGAGCGGAATGTGGTAACTGGTTTTGATGGAGGATTACTGTGTGTGAATACTTCTTTAGCAAGTATTCCCGTTTGAGCACCTATTTTTTGAGCACCTATGCATTGAGCACCAAAGGTATCCATTTGAGAATACCTCAAACGGGAGTACTTCTTCTGTAGGCGCGATGAGCAATTTTTGGTAGGGGAAAATCCATTTCACATCTATTCATTAGCGTGTCGGTGACGCGCCACGCTAATGATAACAGTAGGTATATCTGTAGCTATGAGTACCTATGTCCTTGGTCAGCAGTGAAAGCATGTTTGAATTAATAATTTTAATTAAAAATTATGAAATTATATTTTTTGAATTAATACAATACAATTATTTAATAATTAAAAAAAAAACACTGTTATTAAAATTTCATAATTCCGTCGGCAGTCCGACTGCCTGTTTTGTTTATTTTTTTCGTTGGGGTATCACATCGGGCACACGGCTTGTACAAAAATTAACAACATTAATGTTTTGTAGTGATTTTCCAGAACACATGATTAGGTAAAAAAATACAAATTATGTCCTAAAAGACTAATTGTTTCTCATCATTTTCGTTGTGAAACATAGTTTAATTTTCATTACATTTTCGTATTCCTTTTGAACTTAAGGACATTATACGTAGCAGTGCACCTACAATTCACATTTCACTTTGTCCAAAGTAGCTCTAATGTGGCTACATATAATATTGCAAGACAGTCTAAAGTTTTCTCTATAAGTGAATTTGTAATTCTTTTGAGAAATACAATATCTTTAACCGTAAAAAGATGAATCGTAATAACTAGAGTACCTACATAACCTGACCTTTACAGCTTACCCAAATATTACTAATCTAACCTACGTAATCCTAAGGATTAGATATACTAATCTAAGACTGATTGCAATTTGATTGAATACATTAGTTATATTTACTTACCTTTGGGTCCGTAGCTAGGTACCTTATCCTTTATTATTATTAATTCATTTATTTTAGACATAGCCATAGTAAAATTTCAACAATTATATCTGTACATTTTTTGGTGTAGATAATAAAGAGTATTCTATTCTATTATTTAAACACCGAAGCACTTTTCGCCGTTGTCGGTGAAGTTCCATGTATCATATGTATAAAAACTGCCCAGTAGTCATCACGTACGTCGTGTGGTGTTTTTTATCACTGCTATTATTTCAATTTATTTTAAAATATAATATTTAATATGATAAGCTATTGTCAAAATAACAAAATTGAAAAAAAAAGAGTTTTTCACAAATAAAAAATCTTTAATGCATTCAGTTTGTCCTGTTTGTTTGTCACTGTGTGCAATTGTATTGCAATTTTATATTAAAATCGAATTACTTAATAACACGTCACGTGCTACTAAGAATATCTAACATGGTATCGGTAAGTCTTATCAAACTCAAACTCAAAACATTTATTTCAATTAAACCTATTACAGGCACTTTGGAATTGTCAAAGAGTCGGTCAGTTAGTCAGAAAGTTGAAGTTATTTGCCCATTCCAAAACGTAGATCTTTATGGAGAAGAATAGGCAAGAAACTCCAAGGACACTCTTTTAAATCAAGATATTACAAAATCCTGGGTACATTATTCTTGTTGCTTCTTTATGTGAGAACAATGTAAAAAATTAAATTGTTTATTTAAAAACTTACTTACCTATTTAAAGTTCACCAAACTATTAGGGTGAACTTAACAGAGTTCACATTTAGTTTAAGAGCCTGTCCATCGCATGCAAAATAGTTAGTTGCTAACAAGTTTTCAATAAAGTGCTTCTATTCAAAAATGTATGTTTTTTTAAGATTATCCATTTAAAAGGTTTTGTGTCATCTTGTCAGATGTAATCAGCATGGGCTTGAGTGAGTTTATTAATTGAACTTTAAAGTCCAAGTTCGGTTATGTTCAGTTTAATAATGTAATTATAAGTATTTGCTAGGGTTACACTTGTAAATAAATAAATAAATTCCTGTGGGCCCTGCACGAACGCGCGGAGTAAACGTAGGTAGGTGACGTACCTGCCAGGGTTGCGGGTATGTTCGTGGCCCCTGACACGGGTGGGTTTTAGTCAATAAAAGTCTGACACGCCCTCCCGCTCCGCCCAGAGTAGAGAGAAGTTGTTAGATATGATAAGACCATGTAGATTGGTGTCTGAAATGGTCTTTTGAGGAAAGAACTACACAGGTTGAGTGGACCTGACCAGTAAGTGCACGCATTTGTCAGTAATCGTGCAGCTCTACTCAGAACTTAAGGAGCTCAACGATGCGACGATCAATACCAAAGAAAGGACATTTGGGTAGGCCACTTATATGACTCAAACTGCCAGACCATGATTAACAATAACTGAGAATGAAAGAAAAGGAAAAAAAAATGCAATAACCCACATAGTCTTCACATTCACAATAATTAAAATAATATAATACTTTACAAGTAAATATTTGTCGGCGTCACCATTGTAAACAGCACGTGCAACGGGCCGAGTTACGCACTGCGATGTGTCACTTAGGCCTCCCCACTCTCCCCACTACTCGAGCCGCTCTAAAAGAAAAAGCTACCTTGTCGACTTTGTCATATTTCACGTAAGGGTGTTTTACATTAATAATCGTGACTTTGCCGAATTATTTTGTATGAAAAATGAAAAAAAAAAATAACGAAGGATTGGAACATAACTCATATGCCAGTTGATTCTTTGATATGGCCTCAATCATACCCTAGAGTTATGGGATATCAAAAAAAACACGTTGTATAATTCTTCTGTACGTGTGTTTCACCTAACTCCTCCTATACGGCTAGACCGGTTTTGTAGAATTTTTGTATTTATAATATTTCAACGAGTTCCTAGATGGTTTGAAAACACAATTGGACCCGGTAGGTGGCGCTGCTGTCGGTATAAGGCAGTACGAAGTTCGCCGGGTTAGCTAGTTATGTATATTATTATTAGGTGATACTAATTCTGCGTGTCACAGAAATTTAAACAATAATGCTTTAAGATAATTGTATATTCGATTGAAAAATCGTTCATGTCACGCGTTCGTGCTAGATCTTCTGGACATCTATCTTTCAAACTAGAAGAAGTTTTATAACCCTCACAGAAACATACAGTACAACACTTAAACAATATCCCTCTTATTACAAAACAAGATTTATATTTTGACATGGCTTAAACCATGGAGCTAGTTTTTGTAATGAGAACGTTACTCTGATTGAAATACCGTTCTTTATACAAAACTGAAAACTTCGTTCGGTACCAAGTTGTCAGTTTTGTGTTTAGGAACTTTACCATAGTCGGAATAAAGTTGGAAATTCAATAATGGCTCCATGTTTGAAATCTGGGTCTGAAGATAAACCTTGTTTTGTAATAAGGGAGCATTAGTTTTTGTTTATACTAAACCCGAAAAGAGGTCATTATACTCATCATTTTGAATTTTTTTTTCTATGGGACCAACCTTGAAATCGCGAAATAAAAATCAGCTGTTCTATACATTTTGTCGATTTAAGTGAACACAAATGTAGGGAACAGCAGATTTTTTTTTCGTGATTTCAAGGTTGGTCCCATAGAAAAAGTTGTTCAAAATGATGAGTACAATGACCCCTTTTCGGGTTTAGTGTAAAGAAAAACTAATGTTGTATATATAAGCTCACGCCTTTTTCCTATGGGGGTAGGAAGAAACTACAAAACGCCACCTGCCACGATCATACAAACACATGTCGTTTGTTAATAGGTACCTAATTATAAGATTAAAGGCTCGTACAGACTGGTGCGACATCGCGGGCGCGACATGCACTGACAAAGGAATTGTGCTAGTGTCGCGTTGCGCCCGCGATATTGCGCCAGTCTGCAGGAGCCTTTACCGAAGTCTGTTGTAGGTATTTGTAGTCTGTGGGAAGATGAACAAACATTCCAGCAAATTACTTTAAATGAATTGTTTACTCACTTTATTATTTAGAGTTAGACCGTATTTTTTATTTTTTTATTACCTTCCATTACTGTTAAACGTAATGAAAATGAATTCTAGTTATCTCAGGTAATTGTTTTAAAGAAGCGGTTTTCCAGACAAAATGAATATCCAACATTTTATACTGGAGATTAAAATAGGACTAACGATGCAGTTTGGTTTCGGGTAACCAAGCGTTTCAAGTAGGTAATTTTAACCTACCTAGTTATAAAGACCTGGCAATTACTTGAGACCATAATTATTAAGATGTTGGAAAGACGGTCTATGCTGGCTCTAGTAATTATTTGCTATTTATAAAGTAGTACCTAATCGTTTAATAGAATAGCATAGAATTTTCTTTATTCGAGTAACCAAGACTCAACAAGATTTATTAGTAAAACTTACGACTATGTTAGTAAGCAGAGAAACTAAACAAAAACAATACAAGAAATAATGATTGGTCACCTTTGCGACATCCCATGAGAGACGGCACAATAGTGACCCACGTATACACAGTCCAGGCGACTCGCAAACATGCTTACGACACTGTTGGAGCTGCACCGCACCCTGCACATCAGGGAAGAGCACCTATTACGCATTGTTGCATAAAAGCAATCTACATGCGCATCTGCAAACATCCCTGACGCACTACAGAAATGGGGCAACCCCACCAGTATCCTAAACGCATCGTTATATTGAACGCGGAGAGCGCTGTACGATTTTTGCCTAGCCCACAGGCTGCACGTGTAAAAAAACAGTACAGTAGGCTGAAAAGAGCGTGATTTTAACAGGAAGTGAGCATCGTGCAAACTTGCGAGCCAGCATGTTCGCTCTAACCGACAACGCCCTCCGCTCCCATTCAATGTCATCTTCGTCTTTGAGGTTGGGAGTCAATATATGACCAAGATATTTAAACCTGTAGACTCTCATAACATAGCATTAATGCATAACGTAATTGAAGAAACCATAATCTATACTAAGGAGCAGTGGTGGCCCAGTAGTAACGGCCGCGACTTACGAGTTGCAGGTCACAGACAGGCTCTTTACTTTCTGTAAATTATTTCATCACTACTGCTCTCGAAACGGTGAAGGAAAACATCGTAAGGCGCGGCGCCCACTATAGGTGGGCATCCGTGTAGCTCGGTACAGCTCGGCCACTTTAAAGGCGGCTTCGGGCGGCTTTAGGTGCCTGAGAGCTGCTTCGGGCTGCCATGACAGTCGTAAGCATACCTAAGGACGCCGAGGATGTCTTCGGGTAGCTCGAGTGGCATTTTCGTGGCAGACACGTCGCAGAACAGTCTTAACGTTCACCCTGCGCGCCTCCATTAGCTTGGCAACACCTAGAGGAAAATAAAAGGCAACACATCAGTGTTGCCTTCGGTCAGGTTCGTTTTATTGGACGATGACAGAAGAAAAGTTGATTAAAGCTTATTCACCCAAAATCTTCTTTTTTGCCTAAAGGCTCCAAGTTTCTCTTCTTCTTCAGTAAGATGAACAATGAGAACTAAGTCCCACTCCACCATTATAAATACACACGCACAACTGTTTCCACATATCGTTACAACTGCTCTGCGACGTGTTTGCCACCCGAACTATTCTTAGTTTTGCCGAAGCTACCCGAAACCAGCCTCGGCGTCCTTAGGTACGCTTACGACTGCCGAGGCAGCTCTCAGGCGCCGAAGCCGCCCGAAGCAGCCCTCAGGCGCCCAAAGCCGCCGTAAAGCGCCCGAGCTGTACCGAGCCGCACCGATGCCCACTGATAGTGGGCGCTGCGTCTTTGGAAACCTGCATGTTATAGAACCAAAAATTCGAAGACGTGACATCTACCAACCCGCACTGGGCCCGCGTGGTGGTTTACGGCCCACTCCCTCTCACCGAAGGGAGGCCTGTGTCCCAGCAGTGGAACCATTATAGATTGATTATGCTACATGACCTTTGAAAAGGTCAAAAGTTTTCATTTCCTGCACTTGTTATGACTACTTATTTTAGTATAATTCCTTTCCAAACACTTTATACAATCCACTTCCATTAAAAATACAAATTAAGAAATAAATCTCTCACATTTTTCATGGCTCACACTTTTACGAGCGCATATATAAAAAGCCACTTTACTGGCCACTTCCTTTCATCGTGGCGTGAAGATAAATTTGAAGTTTACCCGGAAGTGACGCAATGTTGCTTCCTGTGCGTGACCGATGTGATCGCTAAAATACCCTTGTGTTGTAGTGTCATAAGATTTCTAGAGATTTGGGTCAGCGAAGCTTTGGACCGCGGTTTTTCCCAGAAATAAAAACGCGGCAATATTTTTGGTTCTAAAAGAATAATTTACTTTGAATGGCTATGTGACATTTCTTTGTAAGATAGCAACGTTGCTCGGTGCAGCAATAAAAGGCGTTTAACTTTGCTAATATGATCGGGTTCGATTCCTAAATCAGGCACAGAAAAACAAAAGGAAATATTTGTTCTCCAAGATCGGGTTCACGGCTCTGTGGGTAACAAGAAGTTAATCACACTAAAGCCAATCTACTCTTGATTGATAGACGTTAAGTATGATCTCCAAGATTTCGTGGATTTTCCCGAGGCATTTATTTATGTTGAAGCGTCCAAGAGACAGAAAAAGTCCTCTCAGAATCTTGATAAGATGAGATTCTCATTTTGGAAAAAAAAGGATCATGAAACGTTTTTTTGCTTTACATTGAAAAGACTTCACCCTTGCCAGTAGTATACGTAACTGTAGGTACAGTCAGCCTCAAAAATAAATCATATAATTGTCTACAATCTTTGTTCTTTAGTATTGTATCAATGGGTATTCACAAAACATATTATTACATGTTGGGTACTAAGTTGTAGCTTTAGCTGGTAATAAGGAACACAAATTGTAGACAATCAAATGAACCTAGTCGATGTATACTAGTTTTTTAGGCTGACTGTACACTTAAGTCTACAGTGGCAATCAGCTGCGCTACAAATCACTTTACCGGCTAATCTTTTCAGACCAGCATGAGTCAAAACTCAAAATTAAATAATTTATATTATTCTGTTGATCCGCACTTTTTTAACGTCAAAATGATATAAGATAGTCCCCCAAAACGCCCGCCCTTCACCACTTCCTCGTGTTTTAGTTGCGCCGGCGCTAATTCGATTAGAATTAAGCCACATATTCATTAGGGGACATTTGTCCAGCATGAGTCAAAACTCAAAATTAATTCATTTAAATTATTCTGTGGATCGACACTTTTTGAACGTCAAAATTATATAAGATAGTCCCCCAAAACTCCACCACTTCACCACTTCCTCGTGTTTTAGTTGCGCCGGCGCTGATTCGATTAGAATTCAGCCACGTATTCATTACATTATTGTCCCGCGACCTTGTCACCCGACACGAATTCTTCATGTCGGGCGACGTCGCGGGAAACATCGCAGGCGACATCTACGTGTCGCGGGACATGTCGCGTGTCGACGCTCGGAAAGCGTCGACATTGTGCCTCGGAAACCACGTAGAGCCGTTGATCCCGGCTGTCATTCGTAGATCTTTGTGTTACCCAGTAACTGGGTTGTCGTGGTTAGATTCGCAGTCGCTCCATGTAAAATACTGGTGTTCAGCTGCATCCGGTTACACTGGAAGCTGACCCTAACACAGGGTCAAATTAAATTAGCTAGCGAAACTCTGGAGACCTGATGGGTATCGATAACTAAATACAATAAAATTAAAATAAAAAAAAATATGGTTTTTTTTTGGCGGCCAACGACTCCTGGTGGTGTTGTTACTTGAAGTATGAGTTGAGAAAATATGTTTTCTTTTGTTTTATCGTGTTTAGATATCGATACCATAACGTCTGTAAAGTTTACATAACAAAAAAACTGCTATTTCAAGTAACTAATTAAACTGCGGTCCATGACCGTGAAATTGTAATATTTTTAGTGATTTTTTTTTTTGATTAATAATTTTTTATTTTATCATGTTTAGATACCGATACCAATAACCTATGCGGAGTTTCGCTAGCTAATTCAATTTGGCCATGTATAGTCGAAAAGATTTCCAAAAAAAGCGATTTTTGCTGTCAAATAAGGACTGTTTCTCGAACCATCTCATTGCATAGCCACAAGAGACAGACATATTTGTATTATGAGTTCTCCCGACATTGCTTAGACAAACATTCTACCGCTAACAAAAGACTTGGATGCCGCAGGCGGTTCAGTTATGACCCTAAGGAATTTCATTATGACTACGATGAGTGTTTTATTTTCATGTATTTTATTCTATTAACGTTCTTTATGACTGGGATTATCTAAATGAATTAGTTATGGCCGAGAAGCTGCGTGTCAAGTTTTTAATTTTTCAGGATGAAAATTACTTCAAAGGAAAAAGGGAAGCAGTGAGGTAAGCAGTTTTAAAATATTTTTTTCTGAAACATGCTTGGAAATTCGAGCATTATTTTGACAACCCTCTTCGAGATAAATCGAAAATGCTGTACTGGTCTAATAAGGAAGTACATGCGCGAAAATAACAGTCTGAATAATACCCTTTTGAACAACCGCAATGGCAAATCTTGAGTACTTTTTGGCGAATGGTTATACCTGTATAATAATCAATAAAATTTTAATTTTTTAATATTTTTTAAATCAAGTTTTTTCAATCATTTTTCTACATGCGGCCCTGGTATGACGCCTAGATTCCGATCTCTGAAAATAAGTAAAGTAAAAACTTAAAATATCCCTTGAATGTAAAACTCACAAGCTTACAGTATAAATTGTTACTTTGTAGTACCTATATTATAGATAATAAGTATAAATATAATTTCCGAACTCACTAGCCATGTATAAGCCATCAAAGGCTTCTGTGGTTTATAGCATAATTATTAGCTCTGTGATATATATTTTTTGAACATTAAAAAAAAAACATAAAAAAAAATAATTGCCATGCATTGCGCCCTGTCTACTGCCAATTAAGTTTGGCAATTGTTCTTCTTCCTGCAAAGTCTGTTTACACTTAGGAAAATTTAAAAGCGATTGTCTCGTGGAATAGAAATTATAACTTTAGATAAGACTATTTCATAATAATACAGGTTCTGAAACACTTAGTGGAAGCGTTCTTGTCACAGTCATGACGTGCAGCTGCCGACTATTTGTTTTTTGTGCTCGTGATTATAATATGTAGATCTGTTTTGTGTATTTTTTTTGTTTACCTACTCGAGTTAATTATGTTTTCGTATGTACGTATTTCTGTGACAAATAAAATTATTTTTCTTTCTTTCTTTTCTTTTTAAATACTATGTTCGTATCAACATAAAACTACAGTATGAGAAATTCACTTTTAAAAGTTGCTAAATGTGTACATATTAGCGCTGGTGACTTTACAAAGTTCTAAGAGAATGCGTTGAAGAATGTTAGGCAACTCAAGCACTTAATATTTCTGATTCTCTGCTCCCTAGAAGAGTGGGTGGTTGGAAGTATTCTCGACATTTCTGTTCCAGAACATAATCTGCTTTCGCTATTTTTAGATTCGTTATACACAACGTCTTTGTTTAATTACGAGGAGCATTAAATGGAGTAGGATAAATATACCGGCAAGTGCCCAGCACCTATATTTGAGTGGATGCCTACATGATTGTAAAGATTCTTCTCTAATATGAAATACTAGCACTGCCCCCGCGACTTCGGTCGCGGGAATTTCATATTATATCCTACAAATTCCAGCCCTATTAAATGAAAATGTATGATCATAATCTTAAATATACAACATTAGTTTTTGTTAATGTTTCAACTGTTGTAAAGTCACACCAAATTCAACATGTGGTATTAATGGACGGTTAACCGGTGCTGTCGAGCTCGGTTAAAAAGATCGGCCGTTTTAGGGCTGTAAACACTGGTTAACGTGTGGTGAACATTCGAAATTATTTAATCAGTTGTTCATATGATAAACAGCCGTTTTAAAAGTCGGTGAACTCCGCCCTAAATCGACAAAATGTATGGAACAGCTGATTTTTATTTCGCGATTTCAAGGTTGGTCCCATAGAAAAATTTTTTCAAAATGATGAGTACAATGACCCCTTTTCGGGTTTAGGATAAACAAAAATTAATGTTGTATATTTCGACGCGTCGCTCTCTGTGGGCCGTAATCCACACAGTGTCTTCGAATTTTTGGTTCTAGGACATGCCCCCGCACCATGTTTTCCTTCACCGTTTTGAGAGCAGTGGTGATGAAATTATTTACACAAAGTAAAGCGCCTGGCTGGGTCCGAATTCACGACCGAACTCTTAAGTTGGGGCCGTTACCATTGGGCCAGCACTTTTCTCGTCTCTCTTATCTGCTCTTTGGTCTAGCGAATTTCTATGCTTGGATTGGAATCCGTGATTCAGGATAAAAAAAAAATACAAACAAATGCAAATATTTTATAAATATAATAATAAGGCATATGGTCGATATCGATAGCATTCTTCTCAAAGGTATTTGAATTGTGAGCTTAGCCACGCCTACTTTATTGTGGCCATTGTGGGCCATTTGTTTATGGAGCAGGTCCACGCCCAATTATATCGGACAAAAGTGCAAAAAGTTAAGTTTTACCACCATATTTTTTTTTTGCATTTTTCATAGCTTGTGTTGCTGAAGATGAGATGAAGGTTGATGGTAAATAATAATCAATTACTCACAACTTGGTTTAATCTTACCAGTCCGGTGACACGTACAGAAAAAGACAGCATAAATCAAGTTACACGATCTTAAATAGCATTTCAAATGACAGTTGTCTACCCTTACTACCAAACTTAACATGAAAGTTGCAACAGATAAAATTAACTGAACTATTAATACAAAACAACCACTTTTAAACTAAAGTTATGTAATAATGCCCTTACAAAAATATAATTGATAAGTAAATTAATCTCTTAGTTATTCTTAACAACATAATTTAATGAGACTTATAAACTCTAATCATTTAGTATTTAAACATAGGAACGATAAATATGATTCGAATGGCAACTACAATAAATTGGTCAGTGTGACCTTAAACAAATTCAACAAAGACTATTTAATACGATAACACTTGTGAACGACTGAATAATTGATGAGCTTTTGTTAGTCTCTTCGTTTTGAAAACTAGTTAAAAAAAAAAATACTTTGATCTTAAAATTCCTTGCTTTGAGCAGGTGGCCTATTTAGGAAGTAAGATGGTTTTATTTTCTGTTTTTTTTTACTGCCTCATTGGTCTAGTGGTCGCAAGCGGTAGGTAGGTACTGCTGAGCATGAGGTCCTGGGTTTGATTCCCAGGTCGGGTAAAGTGTTAATAGGATTTTCCATTAGGTATTTTTCAGTAGCAGCTCGGAGTTTGGATTAGTGCCCGGTTGATGGCAAAAGGCTCGCCCCCTATTACATGTAAAATCAAAATCAAAATCAAAATTCATTTATTCAAACTAGGCTGAGAATCAGCACTTTTCAAACGGCAAAAATTACATGAGACCATAGAAATATTATCTATGCATGAGACAGTCCCCCAAAAACGCCCACCCTTCACCACTTCCTAGTGCTTTAGCTGGGAAGAAGAAGTGGCGCAACAAACTCCCCAGCAGCACAGCTGTCTGTTCGCATATAAAACTTGAAGCTTTACAATACAATGTAAAATAATTTGCATTACGCAACACAAAACGTTAAATTAAATTATTTGCTAGCACACACCATTATACAAATATATATAATAATCGTCAAAAACTATACTCAAGCAGAAATTACGTAAACAAAACGTATCTAAATAAAAGCCTCCAGACATAATGGGCGTGTCCGCTTAAATAAAGCTACAGCTATAACTCGAAGCCACAAAAGATAAACTAGCACCATCGAAGTAAAATAAAAAACAGTTAAATTATTAATAACAATAACAAAACCTTACCAATAACACACCTCTGCCTAACCCTTTGGGGATTACAGGCGAGAAGTTATGTATGTTTGATGTATTTATTAATCTATTAAAAACACTACCTTACAGGAATTCTTATTACAAAACTTTAATAACAAAACTAAGGTATTCAATGCATATTATACTCCATTTGAAATAACATTAGACGTTTAAATAACCCTTTTTTACAGTCCGTTCAACCGATTTAAATTTTTATTGCGTTGGTAGCATGACAAATGGCACTGTAATAAACAGTTGGTATTGTAACCACGTTTTTGCTTTTAATGCCATCCTTATGCCTACGGAATAGTATTCAAGATCGGTTGAACGGACTGTAAAAACGTTAATTTAAATTTCTAATCTTATTTCAAATGTAGTATAAATTTTACTAAATACCTGCAACTAAGTTAAAAGTGCTTGTACTTGAAATGCCTTCACAAGTAGATACTGGTCTACTTAGCACAATTGAGCCAAACTGCATTATTTTTTTAAGGCTGCGTTTATTCTTTGATACATATTTCATTTATTTTCTCTCCTTTTATACTAATATTATAATATTTGTTTGTTTTTATGTAGGGGGTGATCTCTGAAACTTCCAGTCGGATAAAAAAAAAATTGCATTTGATAGGCCAATTTTTGAGGAACGTTATAAATAGGCTATTTAACACCACGCTACGACCCTTAGAACCTGATCAAAAAGACAAAAAGTATTAACGCGGGCGGGCGATGCAATGCGACGCAGTGGGTCGGAGGAGCAAGAACTTTCACGAGGAAGAAGTCGCGGGCAGAGCCTAGTCTCAAATATAATAAAATAAAATACCGCGTAAGTCAAAATGTGACAGTTTCCTCCTGTAAATGATCAACTGAGCGTTATTACGATTACGGCATTTCATACCAACTTTCAAGCCCTTGTTTTTCGAAATGACTGAACCGATTTTAATGAAACTTCAAACATAAGCAGGATACAATGGTCTAAAAAGTTAATTAAGAATATTTTCGAAAAATTGTGTTACAGCCAAAAGACCGATTTTAAATTTTCCATAGAAACAGAGATTTCCAGTTATCTGTTTTTAAATAAGACATTTCGAAAATGTTATAACTTTTTAGACCTTTTTATTCTGCTTATGCGTATGAAGTTTCATTAAAATCGGTTCAGTCATTTCGATAAACAAGGGCTTGAAAGTTTGTATGAAATACCGTACGTCGTAAACGCTCTTATGTATGTTCAATTGAATTTTTAGGTTAGGTTGCAACCTGACCCCGACATACTTGGCAAATATTCTAGGAAAACGCTAATGCTCAAGTTATTTACGATCGAAAAGGCTTGTTCCTTTCTTATAGGACCGTTCTTTCCATGGTTAAAACTTTAGGTGTGTATTTGCTTTTGAATTTCCACGTTACTTTAAACACCTTTCGTTCTCTAGAAACGTATTTTACTGGTAATTTACCAGTAAAATAGATTAAAAGATAAAAATTTGCCTCGTAGGACCCGATTTGGGATTAGGAACTGATCGTAAGAAGGTACTTTTAAGTATAGAATCGATAACGAAGCATTGCTAGCTCATTTCAAGAGCAATCGTGCATTATTTGAGAACGCTTAGGCGATATTTCTTCTTGTAGCTGCGAATAATAACGACTGTTCTATATTTAAAACCGAATTATGAAGCCTTTCCACCTAAGGTTCTAAGAATTCGAAGATCGAAAACTGGAGAAAAAATTATAGCCAACCAGTCGTGACTAAATTTATTAGGGTCTTATTACCAACAACTTATCAACAGGATGGCGGTTGACGTAACGAAAAATAAAATTTCGAAGGAAAAACTTGCAAACCGGAAAATTCTGATAAAAGCTATTTCGCAAAAAGGGTTTTCTGAAAGTTTGGAAGGCGATGGGAAACCGCAACAGTATAGCGTCCATAATAACGTGACTTATTTTTTGTCAAAGCTAGACGCTTGCGGAACAAAAAAACAACTTATTTTACTAGGTATTTATTAAAAAAGGAAAAGGATATGAAAACAACAATATATTAGGAATATTAGTACCTATGTAATTTTTACATTTCATTGTGGTTGAAGACGCATTTGTTTTGTATTTGTCGGTGGAGCAAATTAGTTTTGAAATGTCGGGTCTAAGTTTTAAGTAGGAATGGAGCCTATCACATGATTTGTATATATGTTAGTCTTTTTAATTAAAATGGCTTTCAGAACTGGGACACTTTTTTGTCACTTGTCCATTCATCAAAGAAAAAACTTTTTCGGCAGGTGCGTTACTTACAGGCAGACATAAAACATATTCAATTACTATACGAAAATTTGTACAGTTCAGATTGTTATTACGGAAATGTGTTTACAACTCTACCCAACGGACTTCAATCAACATTTTTCAATTTTCCAAATTTATATTTTTTGCATCTGTTGCATAGTTTCAAATAAGCGAAAACTCATTAAACACATTCGTATCTTGGCCACTGCAAGAAATCCTTGTGTAATCTGCAAATCGTAACATTCTGTACTTCTTCCCTTATAGGTACTTTTGAGATTTTTTTGATAAAAGCGGTACATTTTTGCTCTGGTTGGGGGCAACGGGACAGACAGCCTGAAAGTGGGACTTTCCCGGCCAAAGCGGAACGAATGGTCACGTTATCCATATAATTATGCAAAAGAAAAAGATAAAAAAAAAGAACATCTCTGTGACTCTGTACACACACACACTTGTCGCTCTACGTAGAAAGATAAGTGTATTATTTATATATAAACCTATATATAAATAATATCAAAATCCCCAAAACTTTTCTTATCCATTAGTAAACGTTATAAATAATTACACGCAACTTAATAACATACTAATTAAGATATTCAACCGATTCTAACCCTATTTAATAGTAATGCGAATTAATTAACCTTATTATGTAACCGCATAAGCTAATCATGATTCAATCACAATATAATTAGGATGGAATTTCATTATTGGCGTGCTACCTAAATCACAGTATAATAATGTATTACGTCTCAATAGTGTCCTTGAATCAATCAATCAATCAAATAAAGATTGAGGTGGTTGAACATGGACTAAACCAAATATTTTATTTCACATTTTTTTTTATTTAGGATGGGTTTGCTCTTGACCTTAGTCTAGGGCAGAGGTGACAGAGACAATGTCGACGATGGAGTGAGCTTACCCAGAAGAAGCCTGTTCACTCTAACTTTGCAGAGATTAGGGTTGTATGCATTTGGAAACACAGACGCAGGACATAAACCTACATGGGCACTTATGAAACGTCAGAAACTAGGTGCACGGTTCCAATTGGTCGTTTCCAATGGAGAAGAGCCGGCAAGAAACTCCACGGTTACTCTTTTAAAAATAATGGGCTTTTACAATGTTTTCAAATTACAGTGTTAATAGGTATGGGAGGACAGTGTAGGCCCGTCGACAAGTACCAGGTACTTATCAAAATAGAAAATGGTTTACAAAGCTAGAGTAATTAAATAATTACCTACGGCCGGTCTGTAGATAAAAACGCATAAGTACACTTATTTGTTGATTTAGCTATGCAGTTTTCTGATTGTAGCTATTCCGATCAATTTAGACATCCGAGGGTATAAAAATTCGCACCAAGCTCAAAGTTGGTAGGATTCAGAAACGGTGCAGGCTCCTAGGAAAAGAAGTATTTAGACATTTTTATAGATCATTAGCTGATCTACAATTTTATGATAAAACTTACCGTTTTGATGAAAATCGCGAAATACCCGTTTTTGTGATCTTTGACCCCGAGTAATTTTTTTTCCAGGTATCGGAACGATGAGGGTTTTTTAGATTTCTTATAGTGTTTTGAACAATCCTACCTACTACTTTTGAGCTGGGTGCGAATTTTTGTACCTTCACTCCTATTTTTGGTCTAATTTGACCGGACTACTATTGTTATTTTACTTTTGAAAAAATTGCCAATACGTTTCTCTTGTTGTGTTAACAAACACTTTATCAACCGCCGACGTCTACACCCGAAATTTCGAGACATTCCATTTAGGGCACCAATGCGAATAGCACTCAGTGTTTTACATTGCGCACCCACGATTATATTGGTAGTTAGAGAAGGGCTTTATCTATTGAAAAACATTGAACAATATTGTAATGTCCTACCTGGTAGAATTTAAAATTGTGAATCACGAGTGACGCAAAAAGTCAATCGTTCAGCAACCTAGGTAGTTGCTGAACGATTCAGCAACTACCTAGGGCCGTTTTGAACTGAGTGATCGGGTCATAAACATCAGTAACAAAAGAATGACTACTATTACCCCATCTAGTGATGGGGGTAATAGTAGTCATTCTTTTGTCCTCCATCACAAGCGCGCTCCGTAAATCTAACGAGTGCAAGCGAGATAGATGACAACAAAGATTTATAGCCCAACGACTCGGTTCTCAATGGCCCAACTATAGTGTATCTACTATTGAACCGTTCTTACCATAAAATTGCACTTTATATAGTTCCTTTGTCATACCTTGGTATATCTTGCCTGTAGTGTCGCACAGGTGCATCAAGCATTTACTGTGTCTGGTAGATAAAAATAAATATATCTACCGGCCACCTGCGACCGACAATTCTAGAATTTTAATAAAAATAAATGAAATCTCAGATGTTCAGTGCAGACGACGTTTATTCTTATTTTTGCTTCTACAGCGACAATCTTGTTTTAAATCTCTGAAGACGGATTAAAATCGTCAAGAAAACTTTATAATAATGTGAAAATAAGAGTCCGAAAAGGATTTAATGTATTTTCGTTGTTTTCTATAAACGGTGAAGAATTCAGGAAAAACATCTATTTGGTAAATAAATACCTAAATATTTAATTGCAGTTTTTTTTGGGACTTACTACGGTGGGTCCCGACTGAAATGAAATATTTATTTAGTTTTTTATTTTTATTTATTTCTGCTACGTTTTTAAAGTTTCTGCACGCATTTTATTGTAAGGAGCTACTGCTAGTAGTTGAGCGGATAGACTGTTGACGGAAAGTTGTCTATAGAGTATTTGGTCAACTGGACCCACTCGAAATGGGGATCACTCAACCTAATCACATTTTGAATAGGTCGACTGGACCTTACTGCCCAATTTCATTATTAGTACAGTGACGGAGTAAAGCCGAATCTTTTAATTTTATTTTTATGATTTAAAATATACCAATACTATTCAATTAGGTATTTGCACTTAAGCACCACACTTATCCCTAATAATAAAATTAAATATATTTTTACTTTCGCGCACCCGAATACGGGCTAACGCCTACAGCGGCATACAGCTACACTTGTAGCACAACCTAGGTGGTGGCGCATTTCTGCGCACAAATTAACAGAAACTCCCAAACAGATTTGTATCGTGGTAAATGTAGGCCCTAATTTAAAAAGATTTTAGATTTTGATCGAGAATAAACATTTAAACCTAATTGAATTGCGTTTTATTATTTTTGACTAACTAATTTTGTGCTCGATTGTATCCACTGGTAGCTTTGAACAATAGATGTTTTTTTTTTTGAGTTTGAATGTGGGTCCAGTTAACCAATAAAAATACAGAAAATAAATTATTTGGTCCAGTGGACCCGCGGGTCCAGTAACGAGTGGGACCAGCTGACCGAAGACTCGTCTAAACACCAAAGCCGAACTTTGCAAGGCTTCCGAACGTTGCAAGTCGGACAACATTAATTGTTTCAAATAGGCCCTGGTGGCGGCGGGGGCTTTGGTGTAGAGACATTCTTACATACATCTCAATAACTAGATTTTACAATAAGTAATATTATTCAAATTAAAATCGAGCAAAGTTCTGCAAGTGCTTAGTCAACAGAGTTTTTGGCAAGAATGAGAAATGTAATTGTTACCGATATCGCTTGATATGAATTTATAATTCTGAAAGAAAATTTCACTTTCAGACTCACTTCAAGGAATGAAAAGACATCATTGACAAGTACCATTGGTATTTGTTGTAAACCAGTTATACACACCAATATAAATGAGATGACACAAGCTTTTATGATTTTTGCAAAATTTCTATTTGATATTTTAAACAGATATGTCGTAGTCACTCACAAAACAACCGAAAAAAGTGTTCCGCGCAACAGCGGCAGCACACATACCCACTTTTCATTAATTTTACATTTCACTACAAGTAAAAATGATAGAAACAATGAGAGATAGCTTGATAAAAACAATAAGAAAAAAAGAGACAGCTAGCGTTGTCAATTGCGCGTGAATGTAAACAAACATTATTCTGGCCACCAATCACCGAATGTTGGCATGACAGATTAGTCGTAGAAAACGTCCAAATTGGGACGTATTTGTTAGCAAATACGTCCCAATTTGGACGTTTTCGAGTCTTCACGATTGCGCGCTCACAACTTAACTGTTTAATATAATATCATTGAAAATTTCTATTACAATTCATGTTTTTGGTTATGACCACGTAAAATATTCTACAGAAAAACAAAACATTCGTTATCAAAACGATTAATTTTAAACACGAGTAAACCTTGTAGTAAGCAAGGTAATATTGTGGCATAGAAAAAATAAAGACTGCAGGGCACAAAACTCCTAGTGGTATCGTTATTACAGTTCATATAAGCAGCGACAGAACACCGATATTCGGCTTCTGCAGCACAAACACTAGCACAAATGATTCATATATAACTTCTTCGTCCAGCATATTAGCACGGCATCCGTTGGTATGTACAGTGCAAACATTACGACCATTGTATACAAATTAGATATTGAATTTATGATCAAGAATTCCAGAATTGTGTTCATCAATCTCGCTACTGTAAGCTGTGTAAGCATTTCTGCTCAAATTCTCTAATGTTCGGCCTGATTATGAAAAGCACTGCTTGTATCAAGCATAGCGATGATAAATTGATCCCCGTGATCCAAATATAGTTCTCCAGCGGGCTCAGATAATAATCAGTGTCAATGTCTGAGTCTGTAACTTCAGTTGCGTTCGACATAATGTGGATATGTATTGTTTTGTCGCCGGTCACTATCACACTAATAACTCCATTTCCCATCAATCTCGCTACTGTAAGCTGTGTGAGCATCTTCTGCTGAAATTCTCTTATCTTCGGCCTGATTATGAAAAGTACTGCTTGTAGTATTTAAGCATAGTCATGATAAAATGATCCCCGTGATCCAAATTCAGTTCTCCAGCGGGCTCAGATAATAATCAGTGTCAATGTCTGAGTCTGTAACTTCAGTTGCGTTCGACATAATGTTGATATGTATTGTTTTTTCGCCGGTCACTATCACACTAATAACTCCATTTCCCCAAATTCCGACCATGCGAGCAAAGTTTAGTTCAATTAATTAAGGAATGTAATTGAAACTACTAAATAATTAGGGACCATAATTTTTTTTAATGGTATTCAAATTAATAAGATGGCAACTACTTACTTAATAGTGGGTTTAAAAGAATTCAACAATTGTGGACATAATTATCGTTTATTATCTTCAATCAACAATGAAGGTACTGAAGCTGTACGTTTACTCAATATTATTGAATAGTTTACCGATAGCTGATTTTTTTTTTTTGTTATTCTCAATGCTCAATAACACTTTTTGGAAAATTAGGAAATGTAAACCGTCATAGACAATTGCATGCATCTGAGATGAGAATGCTAAAGCCGAATTTACATTACGAAATTAGTGGCATAAAATTAATGTCGCGACACTAATTTCATCAACAATTGTACGTGTAAACACCAAGTTTTACAATGCATGCGTTAATTTTATGACACTAAAATAGTTTCGTGCCATGCGCAATTTTTTGGTAAAACTAATGTCGTGCAATTAATTTTACCGTGTAAACGCGACTCGAAATTAGTGTCCCGAAAGCACCTGTGCTGAGTGAACGTGTAATTGTGCAGGTTAAATGTGTCAAAAATGGCAAACTAACGATGGACAGCCGAGAAAAATATACAAATTATAAATGAATGAAAAAAATATACAATTTAAAAAAGTCATGCAGATGGAAAGTGTGATGGGAAGCTTGGTTGCTGACGGAGCCATAATTCCAGCTACACTGTTGATTTCACGACACTATTATTTTAACGAAACTACTCACATAAGTACTGCAACAAGTTTCATGAAATTAGTTTCATTTTCGATGGGAAAGTCAAAAATGTATTGGATTGACTTAGATTACCTACCGGAAAGCTTATGTCAACCCCGTTGAAAGTCTTTGTAGGAGTACGAAATGCTTTGAAAGTGATTGTCACTTGTTAAGACGCTCAGGTTGCCATAGCCCTCCCCCGCGGCGATGACTCTTGGATCAAAACATTACCTACAACTTATATTAAATTAAAGACGCTTACAACAGCTAAAGCGTGGCCACTGTCGGACTGCATACAAAAGAAAGAGAAGCGCGATGACACAACGCTTGTAATTTATTAACACCCAAAGGAACTAGATTTGCAACAGAAATTTGATCGTATCGAAGCAAGTTGGTCGGAAATGCTAGTAAATTAATATGTAGATATTCAATCAAATGAAGGGTCTGACTTACTTATGCAGTACCCCGCCGCGACATTATAGCGCCATTTCAATGAGCAAACCGTATCGTGCCATCCATCAATTTCTATGATTAAAATATAATTTATAGGTATTACTCAATCAAAGATGGCTCCAGGATAGTTATTATTTTTGACTTTTTAAATTTTCGCTTTTCTTTTTTGCGTTGGGGGTTTTTTAAATATTAAATATATTTTTTTTGCACCTGCAAACTAAAAACATCAGTATAACAAAAATTTCAACAGTCACAGAATACACCATAACACCTTCCTCTCCCCTAAAATCGGAACAAACCCCCGGTAACATGATATAGAAAATCAATTTCTCATCTATCTTCCTTCTTAACCGTAAGATATTGTGTTTCCCAGTAATGGCGTCAGTGAGATCTATTTCCTTTCCGATATTGCAATATGGCACGACAGTGTATTGCCGTGTTTTCTATTAAACTTGTGTCTTTTGTTTTGATTGAACAAGAGTGGAAAATGCTTTTGATGTTTGTGTAAAGGTTAGTATACACTAAAGCATTTACTCGAGCAAGACTATGTAATGTAACGTTCAAACGAATGGTACATTACAAACAAAAGCTCAATTAAAAAAATCACCGACAAAGTACGAGTCTGACTCGCGCACGAAGGGTTCCGTACCATTATCTATAATAACGGAAAAAAAATCACGCTTGTTGTATGGGAGCCCCCTTAAATATTTATTTTATTCTGTTCTTTAGTATTTGTTGTTATAGCGGCAACAGAAATACATCGTCTGTGAAAATTTCAACAGTCTAACTATCACGGTTCATGAGATACAACCTGGTGACAGACGGACAGACAGACGGCGGAGCCCTAGTAATAGGGTTCCCGTTTTACCGTTTCGTAATCGATAATGTGTAACATCTGACTTCTCACTTATAGTACTTACTAATTCCATGAGCACACTAATTCCAGGCTATTAAAAAGTACTTACTTATTCCATGCTCAACCTGTCAATTCCTGTCACACTCCCAGAGAAAGCGAGAGGAAATATGTTACACATCAAAAAGCATATCCATGTAATGTAACGTTGCTTCGAAAGCTCGACACGGTGTACAGTCACGAGCACTAATATGTATAAACTTCTCCAACTATATAGTACATTACACCAGAAAATATTTTACTCAAAAACTAGTAAAGCAAGGTTCTGAAATAAGTAAATCCACTTGCATTTTAACTTGACAGTCACAAAGAAAAACTAATAGAACGAACAAAGCTTTGAGGTAGAATGTGGGAGCAACTCTTGTTAACCCATTTTAATTAGGATTCCCCGCTTATTCTCTCTAGTGCATTTTTTAGCTATAGAGCTAGAAAAAGTTGTAATTACTTTTGTATGGCAATGTGAAAAAGAAAGAATAATGTATAAGTAGAATGCGTCAGTCATGAAATTATTCACTTTTATGGTAGATTCTCACATATGGTCCAAAAAACTAAGATAAGAGGGATGTGTGGTGTGCAGGGACCATTTTGGTTACCCAATGAAAGGGTTTTCGATAGGGGTTTTCTAAGCGGTTAAACAAAAACCCATACGATATGGGTAACCCTAATGAACGGCTTAAATTAAATTTTGGTAACCCATTGAAAGGGTTTTTGATAAAAACCCATACGGTGTAGGTAACCCTTTTGAAGTCACCTGGTAGAATAGAGATAGAATTGATCATGCTACGCGTGCTGGACGGATATCGAAATAACATAATATTAAGATTTTTCATGTTACTGGGTTTCAAGTAGGTATAGAACCCATTGAATGGGTTATCATGTAACCCGTTCACTGGTTTTCAAATAAAAAAACATTCAATGGGTTATCATGTAACCCTTTCAATGGGTTTCTAGTATTAAAACCCTTTCAATAGGTTACATCATGATAAAGGTTTACCATTGAATGGGTTACTTCGAAAGGCTTAACTCTTAACCGGGATTGTGCGGTCCCTGGCGGTGTGACACGAATGGATAGAATAAGAAATGAGTCCATAAGAGGAAGTCTGAAAGTGGCGCCGGTGACTGAAAAGTTCTGCGGAAATCGGTTGTCATGGTATGGGCATGTGATGCGGAGGAATGAGGAAAATGTCGTGAGGAAAGTTATGAGTAAGAATGTCGATGGCTATAAGAGTAGGGGAAGACCGAAGAAACGATGGATGGACTGTGTGAAAGGTTATGTGGCTAGACAGGGAGTGACTGCTGAGATGACTAATAGAGAAGTGTGAATGCAAGAAAGGGACATGTTGCGCCGACCACAAATATATTGGAATAAGGGCAGGAGCGGTGAAGGAAAACATCGTGAGGAAACCGGCATGTCCTAGAACCAACAATTCAAAGACATGTGACATCTACCAACCCACACTGGGCCCGCGTGGTAGATTACAGCCCACTCCCTCTCGAAGAGAGGAGGCCTGTGTCCCAGCAGTGGGAACATTATAGACTGATTATGCTATGCTTATGCTAAGGGCAGGAGAATGATGATAATTATGTGACAAACCAACTCACAACATACATTCATAAACTTACGCGAATTTCCCGTGGGAGTAGGCAGAAACTATAGAACAAAGCAAACATTGGTTGATGGCAATAGGCTCGCCCCCTAATACATGGGACTTAAGACGGAGATATATGCCAATGACCTTGAGTAGTTAGCTTGTGTGTTCTGTTCTGAGCTCACGCAACGTGTCGTACGTTCAGCCAGTAATAGGACTCGCCCATCAAGGAGCGCTGTCCCCAATTTGACGCATTATTAATTTATTATACACAAAACAAAAGGTATTGTAATAAAACGCGTATACTAAAAGATCAATAATTAAATTATCTTTAAATTGGTGAAGGTTTCAGAAAAAAAACGCTTGGTAGATTTTGCGCCATTCTCAGTTTTTTATCCGTGTTAGACATAACTTTCCAAATTAATTTCACTATGTAATATAAACATAATCTATAATTTTCATATGTTAAATTATTCAAAAAATGCTCTTATTTAACATATTTTTTTTTAAATCATTAACTAGTTTAGACGTGATCTTCAGTATAAAGTCATTAAAAGTCGGTTATCGTCGCCTTAAACATAACTGGTGAGTTGTGTATGTAGATACTATAGGTAGGTACACCTCTGTCTTACCCTTCGGGGAGTACAGGCGTGATATTATTTTGTAAAAAAACTTAGCTTCGTTGGTTGAAGCCTTTTCTACCAGATCTAATGAATGAGTTATTGAATGATATATAATATTTATTTGCAAAAATATAGGTAGCTAACATACTAAGGGTTTGTGTTCTGGGTTATAAAATAATATCCTCTAAATTATCACATGCATTTACTTGCGAAAGAAAGAGAATAATAAAAATACTACGATAAAAAAAAGATAGTGTATCTATGTTTTCAGGACGCAAAAGTATTAATAAAATGATACCGATCAAAGTAATGGACCCAATTTATCTAATATAAGACCGACTTCGCACTAATTCCTCAATCAGACTACCATACATACCTATGTGGCGGCATCTACAACGCCACATGCGAATTACGCATCACACTGACGTCACGAAAAATCCTGCATCGCGCAAGCATAGTTTACCGCGCGATAAACAACGTCCCGACATCAATCGCCGGGCAGTTGCCCACCAGACACAACACTCGTCTGTTTGGAGGATCCTCTCTTTTCTATAGAACATGTATATGAGGTTCACTCATCCTGTTTAGAGGATGAGTGAACTTTACAAAGAAAGGAAGAAAGAAGAAAGAAAATACGTTTATTTGCGGCAAATATAACGCAAAGGAAAAAAAAAAGCACAAACACAAAAGACCAAGTTGAGGGAAAATATGCGTCACATTCGCCCAAAACGGCCATCGCTCAGCATAATGCTGCGACCCTATGTGAGACAGAGCCCCAGCGCTGGTTTTCAGCGACAGCCAGCGTTGACCACCACACCATGTTCCTCATGCCTCTATAAAGTGTCGGTCGTCCGGCGGAGATATGGGCGGAAGAAATTGTTACCATCGCGGGTAGAACCTAGGTAAGCCTGGCACAAGAGCGTGATGATTGGCACAAGGAGAGAGAAGCCTACAGAGGGGGGGGGGGGGTCAGTTTTTTTTGAGTGATTTTTTTTCAAAATATTAGGCTGTTGTTTCGGATATAAGGAAAATGGAATGGAATGGTTAAATTTCATCTATTTTCTTAAATAACTTTAAAACTATTCATTTAAAAATTATAAAAAAAAACGTTACACGCCCGTGTTTGGGTCACAGAAATTCATATTTCGTGTACTATTCAACTTAATCGGTCCAGTACTTTTGGGACAAATCGGCTGTGACAGGCGGACAGACAGACACACGAGTGATCTTATAAGGGTTCCGTTTTTCCCTTTTGAGGTACTGAACCCTAAAAACATTTATTTTTGACACACTTATAGGTTCACATTTTATAATCCTGCGAGACAGTTTGTCGGCAGGTAAGCAGCGCTCGTCTTAAAACAATTTAAATAAACATCTAAGAGACAGATAGTTTTTAAATGGACGGTAAGGATGATGATATAATAAGTTACGCCAACACAAAAAGCTTCACAATTTCAGAGCCAGTATTTCTCACGTATCCCCCTTCAATTGGCTGAAAGCTTCATCTTACAACTTAAACTGGTATCGAAACTTCTACAATGTTTATACAGCAACTTTTGTGAACACTGAGTACTCTGAAGTTAGCCCAAATTGTGTTAGTTGTTAGCTGATGTGTTCTCTGTTACAAGATAAGGAGAGCCTACTTATTGCCTAGGTTTTTAGTAGTTCGTTGGGGCTATTTTACGGTGAAAATCGTCAAAGAAAATTAGTTTTGGTAAGAAAATAATGGTTTGGAAAATTAAAGGAGCGTACTCGTGCTTGTTTGGTGCGTAAAGATACGGTTTCTTAGAAGAGCGGTTCCATCGTATTTTTAAAGGCCGTCGTGAAATCTGTAATTTTCACCAGTACTTGATTTTGGGTGTCAAATAACGCTCTGTATTTGGACCATAAAAACTCCTACTTCAAATTCAAATAATTTATTGTGGATAAGAAAAAGATAAGTTTTTTTTTTTTTTTTTTTGCTTCATAAGATGTTGTGTTAGTTACAGGTAAGTCTGCTATGTCCCGCCATTGAGGCATACAAAATTCATAACATAAATTCGGTACATAGATCAGATCTCAAGATCAAATTATCATGCAATACATTAAAATTAAATTAGTAGATACTTATGTCAAATTACAAATTAGTAATTTTTACAAAATAGTGTGATTCAATGTATTGTCATTTAGAAATTCTCTTATAGAGTAATAACATTTACTTATCAATAATTCTCGTAGTTTTAAAAAAAATGTTTAAACATCGCTCACAGTTCTGAGAAAAGGTGGAAGATTATTATAGATATTGTGTTATTAAGGTGGATTCGCAACTACTACGCAACTAAAACATTCTTACGTTTTTAGGGTTCCGTAGCCAAATGGCAAAAACGGAACCCTTATGGATTCGTCATGTCTGTCTGTCTGTCTGTCCGTCCGTATGTCATAGCCACTTTTTTCCGAAACTATAAGAACTATACTGTTGAAACTTGGTAAGTAGATAGATGTATTCTGTGAACCGCATTAAGATTTTCACACAAAAATAGAAAAAAAACAAATACATTTTGGGGGTTCCCCATACTTAGAACTGAAACTCAACATTTTTTTTTTCATCAAACCCATACGTGTGGGGTAAGTATCTATGGATAGGTCTTCAAAAATGTTATTTTTCTAATATTATTTTTTTTCTAAACTGAATAGTTTGCGCGAGAGACACTTCCAAAGTGGTAAAATGTGTCCCCCCCTGTAACTTCTAAAATAAGAGAATGATAAAACTAAAAAAATATACGATGTACATTACCATATAAACTTTCAACGAAAATTGGTTTGAACGAAATCTAGTTAGTAGTTTTTTGTAACTTAAGAAAACTGCTGTAATGATGATCAAAGTTACAACGAACTACAAGAACTTTTATATTATGTTACTTGCTGCTACGGAACCCTTCATGGGCGAGTCCGACTCGCACTTGGCCGCTTTTTTGCAATTTGCTGGTCAATGATTCACCTTAAGTAGTAATACGGAGAGGTTTATAAACTTGATAGGTTTCATTCTCTTTTAGTCTAGTTTTACAATGTTTGTAAATATATGAGCACCATGTAGGTACATATCTATCACATAAATAATGTATCGGTCATTGCTTCATTTTAATTGTTTTTTGACCTATTATGATGTAGTAATTTAATTCTAGGTGCATCGTCTTCACATAAAATTAATGAACCTATGCAAAAAATGTTAAAACATTTTAAAAGACTGGAGTGTCTTGCCCATTCTTCTCCATACGAAACTACCTTTTGGCGTTCAAAAGTGCCTATTATGTGCTTTGAACTAAATTTTTTAACTTTGAATTTGCGTTTTTAAATAACTATAAATTATGATAATTATGAACTGACAACTTAGTACCGAACTAAGTTTTCAGTTTTGTATAAAGAACGGTATTTCAATCACTGTTACGTTCTTATTACAAAAACTGGCTCCATGGTTTAATTAAGACATGTCAAAATATAAATCTCGTTTTCGGTAACCGTCTTATTACAAAATTCTTTATACAAAACTGAATACTTAGTTCGGTACTAAGTTGTCAGTTTTGTATTAGGAACATTACCGAAGACGGAATAAAGTTCGAAATTCAATAATGGCTCCATGGTTTAAACTTGGGTCTGAAGATAAACCTTGTTTTGTAATAAGGCCCTAATAGTGTAGCCAACATTACGGCATAGGAACTATTTGATGAAACGCACTTTACGTTCTCGTACTTATACTTTTTTGCCTCTATGTGCGAAAATGTCAAATCATATGAAGTTCTAGGAAAATTACAAAATGTCAGTTCATTATTAATTAGACTCAAGTGACAAATGACTACTTCCGTACCAAGTATTATTCGTCGTATCTCTGTGATATTTGCACATTCATCATTTTGCTAAGTCACATTCATTTAGTGTCAGCCGAAACAACCGCACAAATGAAAATGGGATTTTCACAGAAACACGTTGTTCCTGATTAAATTAAGTGGTTTTACCCGTCCTACATTTTTGCTGATGTAATTTTGTACTTTATGCTGCCGTGTTTAAATCCAAAGTTGTTTGTCAGGAAGCTGAGTAAGCGGAAAAAGATAATGGCTTAATTAGCTGTCAGGAGATTGAAGATACTTCAGTTTTTATCATTTTAATGGAGGATGCCAGTTTTGGAAATTTAATTTTTAATTACGTTTTAAAAACAACATGTTTTGGGTCAAACTACAAGCGTGATTAGGGATGATTGAGGTGAGGGGTCACTTGAACATTAAAAAAAAATGGAATAGTTTATTGGTAAAACAAGTACGGTACCTATAAACAAAATGTTTTGATTGGATCTTCCTTTTAGGCAGATAGTGCCTGTATTAAGAGAGTAAGCTCTTCCATAGCAAAACGTATAATATTTATGCTAAAGGCTCGTACAGACTGGTGCCGATATCGAGGGCGCGACAGGCACTGACAAAGAAATTGTGCTACTAATGTCGCGTCGCGCCCGTGATATTGCACCAGTCTGTACGATCCTTAAAACTACATAAATTAACTTTAACTTAAATTAAATCAAATGTGTGTATGAGTGGGTGTAGGTAAGTATGTGTGTGAGTGAAAGCGTAGCCTGTAGGTGTGAGTGAGAGTACGTGAGTGTGTGGGTATGTATGTGTCACGGTTTCAGAAGTGTTTCGGTTTCAGTGTTTGTATCCAATCCATTTTTTTTAAGTGAAAACTTCTTTAGACGCGTTGAGCAGTTTTTGGGTGAACAAAAATCATGGAATTCGCGTCATCGTCACCGAACGCTTTCCATGAGATATATGTATTGATGTATTAAATAGAAAGATATGGTACGCGCTCCTCGATGTGGACCGCATAAATTAGGGGAAAGGACACAATTGACCTACATTACTCCTGGTTTGCGGGGAATACCCGAATCGTAGTTTGTTTGCGAATTGTTATGGGTACGTAACAGTGACAATTATTGCGATCTCGTTCCCGCTATAGCCCGCATAATAAGTCTATCTATTTCGGTTGTCGACCACGTGACACACGACATCGAGTCCATTTAATATTTACGTCATGTTAGAGAGTGGCCTATCTTCCTATTTAATACATCAATGGCTATATGTTTACTGTTTTCAGTTCTATCGGCAGTCCCCAAACACTGCCCGCATGTTTTTTTACTGTCATAGTAGTCTTTGGCATAAATATGAATGATGTATTTGATGGTAAGTATGGGTTTTAGCAGGTTTTGCAAAGGTTTATTATGTGAGCATATTACACAAATAACATTAAGTCTGTATTCCCCGAAGGGTTATGCAAAGGAGTACCTATAGTACACCCACATTTCACCAGTGATTTATAGTCCCATGTAATAGGGGGCGAGCCTATTGCCATCAACCGGGCACAAAACCAGACTCCGGGCTGCTACTGAGAAATTCCAGATGAAATAACCAACTAACACTTTTCCCGACCCGGGAATCGAATCCAGGACCTCATGCTCTGCAGTAGTGCTTGCGATTATTAGACCAACGAAGCAACAAAACATACCAATACCTATTGAAATCGTGGAAATCCCAAAATTCTTATTTGGTTGGCAGATTGAAGGAAATATAGAAAAGAATTAAAAAAATAAATTGGGACACGCACAGGAAATCAATTAATCGGGTCGGCTTCCAGTCTAACCGGAGGCAGCTGAATACTAGTATTTTCCATGGAGCAACTGCCATCTGACCTCCACAACCCAGTAACTGGGTAATATGACAACCCTTGCTAAGACTGAACAGTCACAGGAAATGCAAACAGTAAAAAACTTTTTACAAAAAAAAATAACAGACTCCCAAAAATTACACTACAAAGTGAAAAATAACTTTAATTTCGGAAGTCGGTGTCTTTGGATCTGTATTTTAGTTTATTGCCACAATATGCATAGTGATATAAATTGCTTAGCAACCACATTAACGTACCTAATCGAATCGCAACCCGTTAAATACTTATTATTATACTGTTCCGGTGGCCATCTGTGGTCTCCATCATCAGTTCCACTTCACCAAATGGTGCTTTCCGAAAGCAAATGCACGAGTTCCTATAAAAAATATCCAAATAGCTATAGGTTTGCCTATAAAATTCGAGGGTTCCCCTCGATTTCCATGGGATCCCCTCATCAGATTCTGATTTGGTGGCAATGGGACCACCTCGGGAGTATACCCTTTCCAACAAAAAAAGAATCATCAAAATCGGTTCATAAACGACGAAGTTCGGCGCGAACAAACATAAAAAAAGCATACGGTCGAATTGAGTAACCTCCTTTTTTAGAAGTCGATTAAAAAAGGAGCATTTCAAACTAACAAAATTAACAAAAAAATAAGACTTGTACGATGCCCAAAAAGGACCTATGTCAGCATAATGCTGCGATATTTAAAAAATAAATACCGCAGCCCTGGTATTCTGATAGGGCCCGAGATTGATGATCACAAATCGTTTCGTTTCGTTCGTCCGGACGAACGTATATCCAAAGTATCCAACGCTCTTAAATCTTGAAGTTATCCCTTGTCACCATTTACATACGACACCCAAAAGCTGTGAAATATCATAAAAAAAAAAATATTCTGTTCTAAAACACAGAACATCATTAAAACGTGAGTAGTAGGTTAAATAGCAAGCATTGAGTGCTAGGTTTTTTCAAATTCCCTGAACACCACATTGGTAGTCTGTTCCCAAGTAAGGCAAACATTTTCATATAAATAAGATGAAGTAATTAATTTAAAAAAAAAGAAAGACGGTTTGATGAAAAGATGTTTATGTGTTTTTCGGTGTGAGTGTGTGTGGTGTGTGTGAAGTGTGGCCCAGCTTTGCCAGAGATATTTTCTAGTAGTACGTAGCAGAGACAGCACTGGTTTTGTCAAGTAGGTTTCATAACCTCTCAGGGAGGAACGGTCGCAATAAATAATTTAAAACCTGCCTTTGTAAGACACACAATGTTCAACAAAAAGAGTTGGCTCGAAGCCACAAGTTATTAAAACTGTATCGTAGCACATTTGAAACTCTCCCAATGTACTGGAATATGAATAATTAATAGCTTCTTTGTCGACAAGAAACTTAACTTTTGTCGCAGTAACATATTAAGTTTTTTTATTAATAATATTTTAATAGCCTGGTTGCTGGTAAATTTTTGCCAAGTCTTTATTTAGTTACAAAACTTGTTTAAATATTGATGAAATGAATTATATTCAATGCATGATGATGATATCCCACTCCCCGGTTTCAGTAAAGATGTGGCACTTTAAGGCGGTTACTGTCTTATTCTAACGTCCTACAAAACAAGATTTATATTTTGACGTTATTTAAACCATGGAGCCAGTATTTGTAATAAGAACGTAAATGTGATTGAAATACCGTTCTATATACAAAACTGAAAACTTCATTCGGTACTAAGTTGTCAGTTTTGTGTTTAGGAACTTTACCATAGTCGGAATAAATTTCGAAATTCAATAATGGCTCCATGTTTTAAACCTGGGTCTGAAGATAAACCTTGTTTTGTAATAAGGGGGTAAATGTTTAGTAATCCACCAGTGGCGAAGGGTGATTTTATGAGAAAGGTAAGCTGGAGCAAAACAATATACTGTCTATACAAAATAAACTCGTCATGACGTCGAAGAAATTGAACTCACGGCAAGCCGGACACGCGTACGAGTTATTTTAGAGCAAAATGTTTTGTTGTTGGGATATGAAGACAAAAAATGTATTCGTTTTGTAATATTTTAATTTTACGGTGTATTAAATACCTATAGTGTGATGATATTATTTGGCTTTATAAACCATCAAAATTTCGACTACGCCATTTTTTAATGACGATAGAGTGGTTGTGTTTCGAATTTTCGAAAGGAAGCCGGTAGGAATCGTGTTATACGGTGCTTTCGCCCCTGTAATCCAATATTATTACACATTGATATTCGGCTAAACACAAGTTTTAGAAAATAAAACAAAACGTCTATTTACGACGCTTCACTTTCCCGCCAGGAAGTCCGCAGTCATAAGATTATGTTTAATGTTGCAATGTTGGAGCGGAAAACTTTTATAATGGGAGTCGGGAAATTGGGGCCAAATTAAAGTAACTTTTGTAATAATACAATGCATGAATGCATGCTTAAAACAACGTTCACCTTTTGCTTGCTGCACAAATGAGGTAAAGATTTTGTTATTTAAAGCCTGTGGACAGCGTATAAGCAGAGGTCATTGCTCTGCGTGTCCAATACAATAACGCATTCAGGATGCTGTTGAGGCTCCCTCCGTTTTGCAGTGCGTCCGCAATGTTCATGGAGATGTTCTGGAGAAATGAAGGCTTTTTTTATCTAGTTTGTAACTGATGTGTAGCTTTGTGTAATGTGTGTATGTTTTAGTATTGTGTAACTGATGAGGACGAAATTTGTGTAATTTATGTCATTGGGTGAATTGCCAAAGCAAAAAAAAATCACGGCAAACCTGAGAACGGTAGTGCAATGTGCTGATTTTTAATTTTAAATATTTTTTCTCAACAACGTAAGTACTTCTCTACCTTGGCAAAAAAAATCATTGATTTCTACCCTCTAATATACAAAAAAAAAAAAATTACAAAGTGTTATTTTATCATCACGGTGGCGTGTCCTGAACCCAATTCCGCTCATAAAATACCTTTTCCTGCAAATACATTCGTAATATGGATTTAAGTCGATTTTGTTATAATTAAATTATAATATATTCGATCAAATAAAACTATTTTTGTTTGTTTATCTTCTTTCTCATGGGTTTGACAGGCAGTCAACTTTTGTCTGGAAAAAAGTTATCATTTCAGAGGACAGTAAGTTTTAGTAGAATAGCCATGTCAACATTGCGTTGTTACGCCACTCTCACCTTTCCTACTTCGGATCAGTCCTGCTCAAGCTCTCGGCGCGAACGCACCGGTCCCAACGTCTTGCGGTTTCCCGCCAAAAAATTAAGTTTATCATTTCAGTAATATGGGGACAAAAATAGTTTAATTTCGGTGGCTGTTATAACTCGTGCTAGATTCGTTTAATTTGTTTCAAAATTGTGTATTAAATTCGCCGTAAGTACTGTTTTGTTTGAGTAGTGTTCATATTTTTTTAATAATTTTATTTCGGAGTAAAATGTAGAACTAACCTCTATTTTATCATCTCAGTGTTATCATTTCAGTGGATTCGGTGTACTGTTATACCAATTACAGTCCACCGCAATGAAATGTATCTCCGAAATGATAAAACCATAAAGTTTTAGAGATCCTTGTGTCAAATACAAAGTCATAGTTTTGTAATGTACTTTTACCTAGAGTGTAGATTACATTATTCGGGTGTATTTTCTGTGTTATATTTGTTATTAAGATATATAATATATTAATAAACATTACATTAATATCATTCTTTGAGGTTATAGTAACCTCAAAGAATGATATATGTAATACTCACTGTAATATCTGTATATTAATGATGATATTAAAATAACTGTGTACTGTCCTGTCTCTGTATTTATCAAAAAATTGTGGAAATCAAACCTAACAAAGTACGGAACCCTGGCTGCCCGGCACGGTGGTTCTTAGCTGTATCATTTCAGTGGATTTATTTCATTCCGGTGCACAGTCTATCATTTCGGTAGACACTTTTCATTTCAGTGGACTCTTAAAAATTCGTCCTTAATTATTTATGTAAGTTTTGATGAAATTTGATGTCCACTCACGCACAATGTTATAATATTTTATAACATTGTGCGTGAGTGGACATCAAATTTGGCTAAAGTTTTATTTGTCACTAAAAATATGTAGATAGCATTGAAATAAAAAAAATCCACCGAAATGACACATAAAAATCTCTTGTTGAAATTCACCCAACTATGTTCTATTATTGTTCTCAAGTGAGTGACATTTATGTCTTTATTGAGAATAAAGTTTCTTTAAACCTAGATACGCATACTCACATAATTATGGTTTCGCGGCAATTGTACGCCAGAAGGTGGCGTGACTGTTGCACAGAGTGCGTATGAGTAGCCACAGTATCCTGAGTGTGATAGCGGACAGGTATGGCTGTCCGTTCTTCAAACATTGTATGCGTTTATGTGTGAACTAACATGGTTTTAAGCACTATTTTACTACCAAAATGGATTATGCTGTCTGAAAAATAAATAATTAATATTATATATTATTCCGTGTGGTGCCGGACGTTATGAATAGCACCACCCTATTTCTTCCCATAGGTATCGTAAAAGGCGATTAAGGGACTTACTAGAGGATGGGCAGCAGCGTTCTCTATGCGTTTTAACACCATACTGCGATCGCCAACCCGCCTGCCAAGCGTGGTGATTATGGCAACCCCCCCCCCTTCCTTTTGGGGGAGGCCTATGTCCAGCAGTGGACGTCTTTCGGCTGAAGTGAATAATAATATTAGTTAATTTCCATTTTAAAGAATCAAAAATATCAGGATATTCTTTAAAAAAAAACAAGAGATTTTGTAATGAAAAGTGGGTAACACCGCCCGTGAATTATTGGAACATCGATATGACGACAACCACGCGGGTTGCCCCTATGGCAACCCCATTGTTTACGAATAATATTCCGCTCTGACAATTTCGTAACAAAAATACATGATAGGGGTATGAAACACAGAACCGATTGACAACAGCTGTACGTCAGGGTAGAAAATGCCCTGCCAGGGTTGCGAGTTTGTCCGAAAAGGATACCGTGGCCCTGGCACACTGGCAGGCAACTGAAGGAACACGGGTGGGTTTAGTCAGTAAAAGTCAGACACTCCCGTTGCGCCCAGAGCGGAAAAAGTTTTTGATAATTTCCCACCCAAAAAAAAATTATATAAAATAAAATGCGCATTTCATCCAAGTTTAAACCACAAAAATAAAACATAATTGAAATATAATTACAGCCCCTATTCTCTTTTCTCCAAAAGAATTTGGTCAAAATGAATTTACAAGAAAACATCCACAGGAGGCTAACCGCTTTAAATCTACAAAGAGACGCTTTCCTTTCATTTCAAAGACTTCCATTTTGTTCGTCTTCTTGTGGCTATTGTAGTAACTGTTTTACCTTCAAAATATAATTTGTCTTTGTACGCTGGTGGTTAAAATAGCGGTTGTTGGAGTACCGGTTTTGGTTTTGAGTCCAAAGGACCAATGTTCTTGGGGTTTTGGTGGGTTGTCATTGGCAACCGGGCGGTGTGGTGTTAGGATTTGGAGTCTAAGGGGCGGGACACACAGAAAAAACGTAAGACGAGGTCGCGTCGCAAACGTATGTGCCTGTAACCGCGTCTCGTTCGCGCCCTGTCTTCTCTGTATATTTTGTGTCGCGACGCTTCTATACATTTTGTATAAAAAATTACTGAAGGGGCGCCGCGTCTGCGACGCGTCCTCGTCTTACGTATTTTCTGTGTTTCCCGCCCCTAACACGGTTTAAAGGCTTTTAGATTATTTCATATTGCGTTGATCATTATTGTTCATGGATTTCCTTTTGCGATAATTTTTACGACGATTGACTTTTATTATTATCATATTTTATATTGTTTATTTTTGTTCATATGAGGACGTTGTAGGCTTACTAGACTGTATATCTGTAGACTATTTTCTATTTAGTTAAGTACCTGGCACTTTTGACGGGCCTACGCTGTCCTCTCATACCTATCAACACTGTAATTTGAAAACATTGTTAAAGCCAATTTTTAAAAAAAAGTGTAACCGTTGAGTTTCTTGCCAGCTCTTCTCCATAGGAAACGACCAATTGGAACCGTGCACATAGCTTCAGACGTTTCATAAGTGCCCATGTATTACCATGGCTTATGTTAAATAAAAATATTTTTGAATTTGATTGATAAAATCATTTATGTCGATAGAAAAGACAAAGTAGTGTCAGACTACTTTTACGTTGTTTCATATTTTGTTGATCATTATTGTAAATTTTCTTTTTCGGTGTTTTTATGGTTTATGGTTTAAAAACTTTATTTCTCAAAAAGAATTACATTCACTTGTATGAGAAAAAACTTATTTCTAATTAAAAGACATTAGGCGACGCGACGGTTACACAACAAAAATAGTTTAGATTAGTACAGTACTCGAAGATAGACAGCTTAAAATTTTAAATCCGCTAAAATGTGTTTCTTTATAGATTTTTTGAATGTATTCATGGATTTTTGATCTTTTACATTCCGAGGCAATTTGTTGTAAAGCTGTGCTCCTTCATACAAAATAGTACTCCTGCCATAGTTTGTTCTAGGCGCCCGCAAGGTTATGTCATTTGCTTGTCTAGTTCTGTATCTGTTTTTTATTTGTGATTGTTTTGTAAGAGTTATTTGTGTGTGTATGTTTTTGTTTAGAATTTTATGTACAAGTATACAAGTATTATACCTATAGATCTGTGAAATATTCATGAGCTTTGTGTCATTTTTATACAGGTCTGTTTCAAAAGTAGGTATCTGGCCAAAATTTAAACAAAGGGGTTAGTAAATGTACATGTGGAATATGGTTGCCAATTTGAAGTGCCACTTGCAAACTGAGTGATGTGAATTTATGATTGGTATAGAATAAAGTTTTTCTAACTGAACTGACAGCTGTGCTGCTGGGGAGTTTGTTGCGCCACTTCTTCCCAGCTGAGGCACTAGGAAATAGTGAAGGGCGGGCGTTTTGGGGGACTGTCGTATGTAATTATGACGTTCGAAAAGTGCTGATTCTCAGCCTAGTTTGTTTAAATTATATTTTTATTCCTTACACCCAAGATTCTAATTTTAAATCACTCTACAGATGTTTTTTTATCTAACAATTGAGGTTAATTTTATAAACATAATTTTCGTCAAAGATTTTTCAATAATAATTAATTGATTAATAATTAATCATTTTTTTAAATAATTATTTAAGCAATCATTTTTGGAAAACGTGGTGAGATATTAAAGACTTTGAAACTTTCTAAATACTTAATGTGTTACTCATTCCCTTTAGTGAGTGATTGCGTAACAATTTAACTTGAACAGACTATATAATTTTGGAGCAAACTATAGGTTAAAATAGGAGGCTTATGGATAGAAAAAAAATTTAGCTTATGAATCATATAAGTGAATCTGGGAGTTCCTAAAGGGTTTTAGAAACGAACAATTACAATTGTCATTATTTTTTACGTGATTGATACACATCGTTTATGGGGGATAATTGCAAACCCAACTATTGCCCCAGCATGAAAGAGTTTTCAGTGTAATTCATAAGAATATAATTTACATTTAAGCAAAACTGTACACATTTTTATACCTTGTAATTTTTGAATAAAATATTATTATTATTATTATTTGTTTACCAAGGCCAATTGGCGCGGATAATCCGATTTGTGCATCGGCGGAGCGATTGGTTTCCGCACTGGTAATATCTAATATCCTATTGGGTTCTTTGCTCAAAGCAAGAAAGAGGTTTTATTTTTTTGGACCGTCTTTTTAGATTTTTCTCAACTGTCTCAACTTCTGTACTGAGCTCACGCAACGCGTCATACATTCAGCCAGTAATAGGACTCGCCCATCAAGGAGCGCTGTCCCCAATGTGACGCATTATTTATTTATTATACACAAAATAAAAGGTATTTTAATAAAAAGCGTATACTAAATGATCAATAATTAAATTAACTTTAAATTGTGAAGGCTTCATAAAAATTCGTTTGGTAGATATTGCGCCATTCTTAGTTTTTTATCCGCGTTAGACAAACCTTTACAAATTAATTTCACTATGGTATTTTATTATAAACATAATCTAAAATATTCACATATCAAAAAAAAAAAAACTTACTCTACTGGTCAATGCTGTAATTTATCATATATATTTTTCGAATTATTAACACTACTCGTTTAGACGTGATCTTCAGTATAAAATCATTAAAAGTCGGTTATCGTCCCCTTAAGTTCTGAGTTGTGCTGCACGATTACTGATAAATACTTGTACTGACTGGACAGTCCACTCAAATCTGTGGGTTCCTTTCCTCAAAAGACCATTTCAGACACTAATATATTATATATGGTCCTCACATGATCTGACCAAGATTATGTCTGGACGGAAAGAGACTTTGACCCCTGTGTTTGTTTCACCATCTATTCTCAGAGGTAGTCAGTCAGTTATGAAATGCCGACTTCATCAAGCTTATTTTTTTTTTACATGACGTATAAAGGCTTCTACAGACCGGCGCGACACGCGACGTGACACAAAGTCCCCGCGTGCCGTGCGACGAGCGGTGCCTTTGTGTCGCGTCGTGAGTCGCACCGGTCTGTAGAAGCCTTAAAAGTGATTCCGGAATCCTATTTATAGAATAAACAATTTCATTTTATCACACCGTTCTTACTACATGCAGGTACAGTTTACGGTTTTAAAGTTCAATAAATATGTAGTTAATCACCGGTTCGCGTGATTCATTTGTAACTAATAACGTGAGTAATTTAATAAAGGGGTTCGTTTCGCCGAAGCGGCACTAAAGAGCTTTACAGTTTACCTACCAACATAAAGTTTCGAATATGGACGAATGTGACACTATTACTAGTGTAGTTTTAGTAATACTGCTCCCAAATTACGGTGTTTTTTTTTTACATACCTTAAATAAGCTAAGATAAGATAATAATATATTTATTTGATTATACATGTACTGTATGTAGAGATATGCATGCAGGATTACAAAGAAAAAAATAAGTTCAGACATGTTTGCCAATTATTAAGGCGTACAAATGTAATAGTTAAGATTACTAATAATTGATTTCAAATCAATATCAATAAATTAAAGTGAATTCAGCATAAAAATGTCAACAGTAAATAAAAAATAATTCACAAAAACTTATAATATCTAAAAAACTATGTCAAAAAAAAAATGCTTCAGTCAGATTTTGCTAATATTATTGACATAATCTCATCATTATTTGACACTATTTACCTACAATTTTAATTTCAAATATTTATTAGTGACTTGTGGACAGAATATTAATTCAGATTGGTTACAGTTGTAATGGAAACCTTGTCATTTGGTTTAAATAGGTTTGTATTTTTATTACTTTAGTAATATTTTATATTGATTCTTTTTTAATTTGAGAATGTGAGAACGTTGTAGGCTTAATAGACTGTAGCTTTGTAAATAATTTTCTATTTTAGTTAAGTACTTGTTGACGGGCCTACCTGTCCTCCCATACCACTGTAACTTGAAAACATTGTAAAAGCCCATTATTTTTAAAAGAGTAACCGTGGAGTTTCTTGCCGGCTCTTCTCCATAGGAAACGACCAATTGGAACCGTGCACCTAGTAGTAATGGCAATTAATGCGATTTCGAATTAATTTCATTAGCGTGTGAACTTTGAGTCTTAGCGTGTTAATTGCTACTACTATGCTATTTGATGACGATAATTAATAATAATTAAGTATGTCAATTTTGTTATTAAACGAATTAAAAATCGCGTTCGCGTTTAGTTTACTCGCCGACTCACCGATAATTAAATATATTTATAGCACACCACGCTACCGCGCTGCACGCGCATGCGTGATCGCGCGACACTGACTATTTAGAAAAGTACATCGCTTCGCATTTCACAGAATTTCGCGACTACATTTAATTTGCTTAATGCTAAATGATCATTCACACGCTAACAATGAATGCGAATGCTAATAAATCCATCACTAGCACCTAGCTTCTGACGTTTCATAAGTGCCCATGTAGGTTTATGTGAAATAAACTAATACTATTCGACGAATCGTACTGGACATATTAAGTCCAGTGAGAGAAAGGGGTGACTACCAAGATGACGACTAGTATAAACTAGTCGTCATCTTGGTAGTCACCCCTTTCTAGGAATTTCATCTTTCACACAGTCCATCCATCGTTTCTTTGGTCTTCCCCTACTCTTATACCCATTCACATTCATACTCAAAACTTTTCTCACGACATAATACCAATAGATCTCCTCAATAAACTTGACCGCCTTCAAAACAACTGCATTCGATTCGTTTTCAGTCTTCGTAAGTATGATCATGTGTCCGCGCACCGATTGGTTTTAAAATGGTTGCCCATTCGTCAGCGCAGAGAGTTGAGGGCTCTGTCTATGTTGTTTTCCATACTCGACAAACCCAACTCCTTCTTACCTAATTTCTCATGTTCAATACTTGTGCTCTGTCCATGATAAAAATCTTCGTTCCACCAACAATCGTCTTCTACGATGTTTTTATCACCGCTCTGGTTTCATACACTCTTCATTCTTTGTCCAGGTGGTTTTTCTTTGGAATGCGCTCCCTCTGAGCATCTGGATGGCAACTAGTCGGTTAACATTTAAAGTGAAGGCACGGGAATATATTCGTAAGAAGTTGGCAGAATCTTCCCAGCGCTGATCGCTTTCTCCTCCACCAATCGTTATTTCTCCTGACACTTTTTAGTTTGTTTAAAAGTATGTATGTATCTATGTATATATTGTTGTTTTTCGAGTTATCTATCCCCATATTGCACCTACCATGTTTTGTCTCTGCATCACCCTAAGGTTGACTGGTAGAAAATGCCTCAGGCATTAAGTCCGCCTTTGTACAGTAGTTTTTTTACTTGTGCATAAAGTTTTAATAAATAAATAAATACCATTTATTTATTCGTTATAGAGGTACCTAATAATTTTGAAGTAGCACCGTGTCTCAGAGGTATCACGTCGATTTAAGATATTGTCGAAGTGAGTAGAGTACGTCGAAATTTCATGTCGGACTAGCATTTTTGTCGAGGAAGTATGTCATCGAAGAAAAATCGTTTCCTAGTTAAGTCATGCCGAAGAAACGCTTTGTCGGAGTACAGTAGAGTCAGGCTTAAGGTATTTCAATCTAAAGTATTGTCGAAATGAAGACGTATCGGAATTCCGTATTGTTGAAATAGAACCGCGAGTCTATCCCACTGACGCACTGTATCAGGAAGCTGAGGTGTTAACTGTAAGGCAGATTTACATCCTTTTTACTATCCTGCGGCAACATTCAGATCCATCGTCTTTCGATCTTTCCAAATTAACAACGAGGAGGCAGTATGCAATATGTAGCACCATCAAATATAATACAATATTGCCCAAAATTCTATACTTTCCGAGTGCCTGATTTCTATAATAAGTTAAATAAAGAATTGGGTATTTTTAATTACAATAAATCTAAATGTAAACTTATATTCACTAACTGGCTACTAAAATTGAACTACATACAAACAGAAGAGCTATTAGTCATAAAAACGTAATAGGAACCATTCGTCTAGTTGAACATGAACCCACTCACATAAACATACAAACCCTCACCCACACCCCACATGCACCTTGAACTCCACTACTCTTCATACAGTTCATATATGTTTAAGATTTTGTTATTATTCTCTTCCAAAAAATAGTTTGCCCATATAACATGAAATGTAACTTTCAATAACCTCTCTTTCGCCGAGCGGCCTTAATGAGGCCGATGAGGCCGATGTCAATTATGCGGGGTTCGCCAATCGGTCCGATTCAGTCCGACTGATTCAGTTCGTTCGTGGCGCAGATGCAAATGACGCCATAACTTGAAGTGGACTTTTTTTGCTGTCGTATCAAGTGGGATGTCAAATGAAAGGTCTTATGGAGTAATTTCTAAAGATCTAATGGTTACCTAAATTATACATACAACATAATCAGCCTATAATGTTCCCACTGCTGGGACACAGGCCTCCTCTCGGTAAGAGGTATAGATAGAGTTCAGCGCTGTTCCGCCGCATTCAGCGCTGTCCCGCCACGTTCAGGGCTGTACGTGGTCGCAACTTGTCGACGAGGAGTCGGGAACAGTCCACGTTGAGCGCCGAACGTAGCGGAACAGCGCTGAACGCTATGACGGTATTTCAATCTTATGATGCTGTACGCGGCTGATAGAAGCAGAACTGTATAAGTGTGACCAAAATCGTTCAGCGAAACGCAAATGGAGCTGAAATAAATGTAGTTAGTCCCTTATATCTATTATATCTACTTAAAACTTTCCTGATGATATTTCCTTCATTCCTCCACATCACCTGCCCATACCTACTTTTCTGTCACCGGTGTCACTTTCAGACTTCTTCTTATACAGGGTCAAATAAAATTAGCTAGCGAAACTCCGCAGACGTTATGGGTATCGATATCTAAACATGAGTTGTTTTGAAAAAATGGTTGATATCGCATAGTTTTTATTCAATCGGCGAATTTCTCAACAAAAAAACATGTCAGTCCTACCATTTCAGGAATGCAATGTAGTACCTTAGTTATTTAAGTTACTTTGGTTAGTAAGTTAGTTACCTCGTCGTTTTCCTACTTACTTGTACATTACCTACTATTTAAATATGCATATACCCAATGTGTTTAAAATTTTAATTCAATTTGGTATTGACTATAATAAATTGTTCTTTATGTTCATATAATTCTCAAGCTAAATTGCCATTTGTGTATTATTGTATGTTATTGTTTAACATCCTTTAAATATTTGCATGCCATCAGTGCATGGCGGAATGTGTCTTTGCACTGAATTTTATTTAAAACATCTTTTGTACCCACCACATTTTATGCAAATAAACGATTTTGATTTTGATTTTGATCAAACAAAAAATAAATTAATTTGATGACTTTTTTTGGGTCTTCCACCGTAGCTACTGTAGTCACTCGAAAAATCTGGTTTTTTTTTGGGTATACTTCACAAACGTGATGGGTACCAATATCTAAACATGATAAGCCAAAAAAAAACAGACTTTTTCAACTTATACTTCAAAAAACAACACCAACAGCGGTCCGACGACCCAAAAAAAAAAATGATCTCATCTTTTTTAATTTTATTTTGTCGTGTTTAGATATCGATACCCATCACGTCTGCGGAGTTTCGCTAGCTAATTTAATTTGACCCTGTATACTATATTCTTTGGTGTCACACCACACATCCCTCTTAGAATTTATAATTATTTATCTTAATTATATTAAAGATAAACGCTAACAGACTTAACATAATACTATATATGTACATGTAAAAAAAAAAAAAAAAGGTGGGGGATAGAATCATAGGGCATCAAAAAATTCGTCTGCATCGCTGTCAACAGGAAAGGTGCCCAGAAGGCTGGCAGCATTGCCACGTTGTATGGCGATGCTGATTCTTTGTCCGAAAAATAGACCAGCCCTCTGGTCACGTGAAGAGTCCACCAACCGCTTGACTCGGACCCCATGGCCCTAGTGTTTCAACCCCAAACGGCTCGAACATATAGCTCCCAATAAGATTGGAATATTTTCGCCGTTTGAGGTTTTTTCCCTCTTAGCATTCTCATCTCAGCTGCAAGCAATTGCATTTCATTCATTCCTTTAGTGCCTCAACATTCTTATCCACACAAGACAGCAGGTCTACACATTGTTCTATAAATCTTCCCCTTATGTTTAAAAGGGGAATTCCGACATTAACAATATACGATCTCATTAACACCTTAAAAGCGTTTCCATGTGATATAAGGTTCCACCATCGATCTTGATGACAGCTTATTATCCGTGGTGTTAAAACTCGCTGGCTCACTGCCCGTGCCGTGTCGGGTTACGCGTGATCTTTCAGGAAAAAATAAGAGGGAAAAACTGTGGAATTTCATTTGAGGCTGACAGATAAGGTCGGGTTATCTGTCAGAAAATAAATGAGGCGAAAACTGTCAGAAAATAAAAAAAAGCCAAAAGTATGTCTTGTTTTAAAAACAAACATAAATCGTATGTGTGAGGTTTACAGGTTTATTTTGTAAATTAGTTTGCAATAGTCCTCTCGCCAACCCCCGGTCCACAGAACCGGTTGAAGTGGCGGTGCTTGGAGGAGGCCTATGTCCAGCAGTGGACGTCTTTCGGCTGAAATTATGAGTCATAAAAGACTATAGAATTATCCGAACATTGTAAAGTTATGGCGGTAGAAATTGGTAAATGGTTAAGTAGGTAGCATGCGGTTGACTGTATCAATAATGCTAGTACTTATGCGGATTGACCTTCGACTATAAGCTTATTGTGTATATTTCAAAAGAAAATGATTGATTGCTGTTATATGTAGATTACCAGATAAAATAATACTCACAAAATGAAACAAAGAAACAATAATACTCACATAAAGAAACCGTTTTAAACTTACTCTTACAAGATAAAGTCAAGAAAAGAAACGTTAAATTTTAAGATTATGTAGTCGAACAAAAGGAAATGTCCCAGTGGTGGCGTTAAATCAGATAGACACGAATCGGCTGTAGCACCCAGTACGCAGTATGAATGTGTAATGTTCGCTCATTGGTACGCAAACGTTGGTATCTACTTCATACTTTAGGGACGTAGTCTTAAATCATTGATACAGACCAGACCACCAGAGATACCAGCGGTATTTATTATGTAACTAAGCGCCAAAGACATTAAATTATTTACTTAACAATGGAAGGGACATACCGAACAAAATCGTAATCTGATACATTTGTCCTAGTGGGCAAAAGTCACTCAGTCGAGATACGCCTGCATGTTAAGTCGCATTCGTGTCCACCAAAAGAAAATTATTTCCGAAGTCTAACAGTAGGTACATTAAACCTCTAACCGCCTTATTACAAAACAAGATTTACATTTTGACATGGCTTAAACCATGGAGCCAGTTTTTGTAATAAGAACGTAACAGTGATTGAAATACCGTTCTTTGTACAAAACTGAAAACTTAGTTCGGTACTAAGTTGTCAGTTTTGTGTTTAGGAACTTTACCATAGTCGGAATAAAGTTCGAAATTCAATAATGGCTCCATGTTTTAAACCTGGGTCCGAAGATAAACCTTGTTTTGTAATAAGGGGAAATGAGTCTAAACTGAATTGTGCAATATGGTATTGCAAATCACGTAGTGACAAAACGACTAGACTTAATCACGGTTCATTTTCGTTAGTATTATGTAATTTACCCAGTATTAGATAAACTAAATAATTTTCTTAGATGTTTCAAACTATCTGACGGTTGGTAATCACATAGATTATACACTTATATCGATAATCAAAGGTTGGTGTCGGTAAAAGTGCAACGTGTCAAACTTAGCTATTATGTAATTTTGTTATATTACGCTAGATGGCGTCACTGAGAAATGGAATCATAATTTTTCTATGACATTACTTCTGATAGCCTCTCTATAGTATCTGATCTATCATACATCTCTTTGCTAAGCGCCAATGATATAAGTCAGCTCCATGTGCGTAATCTTTAGATACTTATTCATTTGTTCCAAAGTTTTATGTTTAACTTAACTTTCTTGTGCTTATTTTATATATTTTCTACGCTCTTCCCTTTTATGTAAGCAGTCACACTCTTGGAAAAAAATTACCAAATTATTTGCAGCACACTAAATTCCATTTTTAATGTAGCCTTGGACGACCGAGTTTGGTTGTAAGCCACACTACCCATCCATTTTGGTTGCGTCCGTAAAATCATCAATTTTAGCTTACCGGCGTTTCATGTCCTCTGTCCACAGTACTGAAAAGTTGTCCGGGAAAATTTACCTCGCTCCCTGGTTGACTCTGAAGTGCCGTGCTTGACCGACGCGGTGAACGCCTGGAAATTGGCTTGCCCGGATACAGATCGGCCCGTGAACCCATCTTCCTAGAGGCTGTGGGATGAACTGCTCTGCAGGTTGGTACGGAATGATCTTATTATATACGTCCACCAGTACCGATAAGCGTGCCCGCCTGCTGGCTGTGGGTGAGTGGGAGTCGGGCCTCTGGCTTCAGGCGCTACCGTCACCCAACATAGGCACTATGCTGGGTGACACTACACATTCCGGCTCACTAGTTGTCTCCGTCTGGGCGCTCCTTTTGTGGCTCTGCATCGCTGCCATTGCGGTGAAGGTGTCGGATGCCTCAGACACCATGGCCAATCCTGCAGTAAAAGCGCAAGCCGGATAGCTCAGCATGCCAGCATCAATAACATCATCCGTCGTGCTCTTGTCACCGCCGTGCCCGCTGTTTTATAAACCAATGGCTTGGCACGCGACAATGGGAAGAGACCAGGGGGCCTAAAATGGACGCTTTCGCAGAATCATATTATGATCTGCGTTCAATTCATATCCCGCAATTCACCTGTTTGACAGTTGTGTATGGAGTTTCGTAAAATGGTCCACAAATTAAGAATTAATATAGTGAAGTCTAATGTTAAATACCAGCTGTCAAACAGATGAATTGCGGGCTGTATGAATTGTACGCAGATCATATTATGATTCTGCCAAAGCGTCCATTTTAGGCCCCCAGACGGAATGATCATAATGCCTTGGAAGGTAGGCCTTTGGTGTGGGATGCAATATGTGTCGATACCCTTACGCCATCCCATCTTCCTAGCACGGCGGGCTATGTTGGAGCGGCTGCTGCAGGTGTGGAAAACCTCAAACAACGCAAATACTTCAATCTTATTAGGACTTATATGTTCGAGCCGTTTGAGTTGAAACACTAGGGCCTATTATTACTATTTTTGGTGCCTTATGATTATTTTCCCTCCTTTTTTATATACTTGTATATATCCTATAATCGAACCTAGGACCGCATGCTCAGCTGTCGCGTTTACGACCACAAGACCAACGAAGAGGAAGACGGTGATCCAATAATATGAAAGAAATACTATATTATACACCCCGATCTTGTCGTCATTAAAATACACCGTACACAGACCAAAATAACTTACGTTATATCAGAAATAATACGTATTATTCAATAGAATAACAAGTCAGTCAAATGTCACAATCGTGAAAGTCCATGAACTTTGGCAATTTAAACATACTAGCTTTTGCCTGAAGCTTCGCCCACGTGGAGGTCGGAAATTACCCACGGAAACGTACTTCTGGGATAAAAAAATATTCTATATCCTGAATCAGGTTATGGTCTACCTATGTGCCAAATTTCATCCAAATCTGTTCAGCCGTTTTAGCATGAAAACAAAGAAACAAACTCACTTTCACATTGCTGAAGTGAAAAGTTCCTTAAAGTCAAAGTCAAATTGTTTATTTCAAATAGGCACATAAAAGGCACTTTTGAACGTCAATATTTACAAAAAAATAGAATTGATTCTAGTCGCCCTTTCCAAAAGGTAGTTTCGTATGGAGAAGAATGGGCAAGAAACTCCACCGGTACTCTTTTAAAATCTAGTACAATATTTTTATAGGTACATTAATTATATAAATTATATGTGAAGACGATGCACCTAGAATAAAATGACTATACCACAATAGGTAATAAAAGGAGTTAAGGATGAAGCAATGACAGATAAATTAATTATGTGATAGATACATGGTGCTCACATATTTACAAAATTTGTAAAAAATATATAGGTACGATTTCCTAAAAAATAACAATATCAGTGTGAGTTAAGGTAATCACAGAATTTAAAATAAATGTCATAAAAATAATAAATTATACAATTAAAATAGCAACCTGTTTGATTTTGTCTAGACTCTAGATTGTCCTATGGAGCAGGACCAGCATGTTTCCAAGCATTCTTATCTTGTATATTATCCTCTAATTTGTAATATGCTTGTTTACTAAGTGTTCTTTTAATATGAGTTTTAAATTTTCTTTCATTTAGTTGCAATATATCACAAGGTATTTTGTTGTAACATTTAACACAGTACCCCATAAAAGATGTATGTACTTTAGATAACCTGAAAAATGGTTGATCTATTTTGTCTTTATTTCTAGTATTAAAATTATGTCTATCACTTATTTTATTAAAAAGATGTAGATTTTTCCTTACATACATAATATTTTCATAAATGAATTGGCAAGGTACCGTCATGATATTAATATTTTTAAATAGTTCCCTAAGAGATTCGCGGCGACTTAGATTATAAATTGCTCTGACAGCTCTCTTTTGCAAAATAAAGATGGACTCAATGTCAGCAGCCCGACCCCACAGTAAAATGCCGTACGACATAATGCTGTGGAAGTAGCTAAAATAGACCAAACGCGCGATTTCTACATCTGTTAACTGTCTTATCTTTCTATCAGCATAAGCCGCCGAGCTTAGCCGCCCCGCAAGAGATATTATATGTGGTCCCCATTGTAATTTCTCGTCTAGAGTGATTCCTAGGAAAACCGTTTGATTAATAAATTCCAGTTTTGCTCCATTCAATATGATATTACATTCACTACTTCTAACATTAGGTAATTTAAATCGAATGCATTTGGTTTTTGCTTTATTTAGTACCAAATTATTTACCGTAAACCAATCTTGGACCTGAAGAACAGAGTTATTAACGTCATCAAGATTTTGTGACCGTCGGTCTACTTTAAATATCAATGATGTGTCATCTGCAAATAACACCATCTTCAGTTGATTTTGAAATAATTGGGGTAAATCGTTAATATAAACTAAAAAGAGGAATGGACCCAATATTGAACCTTGAGGAACGCCCATTGCCATTTCAGACCCCAATGAGTTTACGCCGTTCACTTGAACTTTAACCTTTCTATCTTTCAGGTATGATCTTAGTAAATCAAGAGCTGCTTTGGCACGTTGAGCACGGGTGATAAAAATCATGGAACTCGCATCATCGTCACCGAACGCTTTCCATGAGCTATATGTATACTGTTTTCACTTTACTATCGGCAGTCCCCAAAGACTGCCCCGCATGTTTTTTTGTTGTTGTTAGGGGACAAAGCTATTTTTGACTACATATTATGTAGTAGGTAGCCATTTTTTGCTTCGTCATTCATATGGCCAATTATGAACGAAAGTTGTGGAAAGTATTTACGTAAGTACATAGGAGTACTAATGGGAAGTCGAAAAGGTCGAGATATAAAATAAGGCACGCTACATCTTTTTTTTTTGTCTAGTAAAGGAAAGTATTTAGGAAATAGTCATTACATGATTATGCAGGCCAGCGTATTAAGATCATCAATTATTTAAATTATTATACAACCTGTTTTTTTTGATATCCCATAACTCTAGGGTTATATTCTGTAGGTAAAAATAATACTAAAACTCCTAGAATAGGTGGTCCAAAAATGCATCGTTTCGGAGATATCATCAATCATAATTAAATTAGGTCAAAAATTGTCACCAGTATGACGAATCTTTACTTTTGCGAGGTTGCCAAACTTCGCAGTAGTGTAGTAAAATAAATAGTAAAATAAAATATGTAGGTATGTTGGTATCGGGGCTTCCCGGCGGCAGCTAGTGAAGGGAAAGCTACCTTGTCGACGTTGTCATATTTCACGTAAGGGTGTTTTACATTAATAATCGTGACTTTGCCGAATTATTTTGTATGAAAAATGAAAAAAAAAATTACGAAGGATTGGAACATAACTCATATGCCAGTTGATTCATTGATATGGCCTCAATACCCTAGAGTTATGGGATATCAAATAAAACACGTTGTATATTCATTATTGACTACATACAAATTATGAATAAAGAAATTTCAATTGGTCACGCATTAGAAAAATTGCGCTCATAACTAATTAGTAAATTAAATTGTTGTTATCAGAAGTGGTTTTAACTAGTGATAAAACACCTGGTGGTATTGTTTAACTTTAAAATACCCACCGTACCACCAGTGGTACGGCCAGGGGTACGGTGGGTCTGCATTGCCTCTCCTGTACGCGTGAGTTAGTAGTGCGCTGCTTGCCACACGTACTCTCGTACTCGTACGTGACTCGGGGAAGCCTGAGTCGACCCAACGCGGTTGTATGCGTACATTCGTGGTGGGGCGACCCAGACTGCCAGGCACTTCTTCTCTTGCAACCGAGCGGGTGGGCAGGTTGCGGATAGCCCAACTCCGGCTGCGGGACCGACTATTAAAGGTCGATCCCGCACCCGGAGCATCTCGTTGAGATCCCGGACAAGAGAAGTTTCCGAAGGCCAAACCCCAGGCTTAGGTTAACCTTTCTACCTCTTCCTATGTACCTACCACCTAATTATCCGTCCTTCCTTATCCATACATCCTGTCGATCCCCAAATCCCTAGGCCAAATTCCAAACCTAGGGTGGCCCCACAAGTACCCGCACCCTTTACCCACGAATACCTTCCCTCCCATCCCTACATCCCGTCGGTCCTAGAGGAAGGGTAACCTCGATTCCAAAAAAGCCCACCCCCAAAATGCCAACATGAAACAGAATGAGCAAATTACTACCCAGGTGGGTCCCGGCCAAGCCGGGGAATCCCACACCGCCTCGGCGGTCAGCCCCCAACGTAATCTGGGGGGGGCACCCATCTGTTCTTTGGTGCCGCGCTCTTTAGCGCGGCCGGCTGCTGATTTAGCGCCCATTACCCAGGCTGCGACTCACGCGCCCACTAACCCGATTTCGGCTGCGACCAACGCGCCAACACACCCAAATCCGGCTGCGACTTACGCGCCTACACACAGCACAAAAGGCACGCTTCCCGCGAGCATCTGGCAGCAGAGCATCGTGCGGAAAAGCTTTGCCTACCCTGATAGAGACCAAGACCGACACGGACAGAGAGGGACGGGGAACGATGACGGGCCTGGCAGCTCCAAAACTCTCCCGGTTGATGTTGATGGAGTACGCCTGCTGAAAAAGCGCGGAAAAATCTGGGCCCGGGAGAAGAAAGTAGGCGACCGAAAGCCCGAAACCCGCCAAGGCACTAGCCAGCGTGGTGCGCGATCGGACGCCGAAGGGGAAGTACGCGACCAGCCACGAGTACGCGAAGGGGAAACCCAGCGCGAAAAGTGGCCGGACGCGGAACCACGCGACCAGCCGCGAGTACGCGAAGGGGAAACCCAGCGCGAAAAACGGCAGGATGCGGAATCACGCGGGCAGGGGCAAGTACGCGAAGGGGAAACTCAGCGCGAAAAGCCTCCGCAAGCGTCGGAGTCTGCCGGGGCCGACATCCGACCCCAAAACACCGACAGCACTCACGACCGACCTCAACCCAGACGCAACAGGGGTAAGAGATCCGGAGCCTTGTACAAGGCGTCGCCGGCAAAAAACACCCAGCCAGGCACCTCCAAGCCGCAGCCTGGACCGAGCGGTACAGGGCCGGCGAAGAGGGAGCGCCCTGACGATACAGCTTCCCCAAGCATGCTTCAGGGGGACGCCAAACGCTCCAGGATCCAGTCTATTCCGGGGGAGCAGAGGACCTACGCGCGAGCCACGAAGGACATCCCTGCGCGGCTGGCCGTAGCAATCTGCTTCCCCCCCCCCTCTAGGGACCTGACGAGAGAGGAGGCCGAGCACACTAAGACTACCCTAGAAAATCTCCTACTAGACACGGACTCGTCAACACCACTCCCGGCCTTCCGCGGATACCCTCGGGTAGCGGAAGGGACCGTGCAGATGTGGTGTGAGGACGATAACTCCCTGACATGGCTGACCCAGAACGTTCCCAGAATCAGACTCCCAGACACTGACCTCACCCTCACAGTACTGAGACAATCTGACGTGCCCACACGAGTCCGAGCCTCGCTTTTCGTCCCTCGTTACGACGGTGACGTGGCCCGGCTCCAGAGTATTCTGATCCGTCAGAATACTTGGTACGACATCGCCAAGTGGTCTTTGTACAGGGCGACGGCCGTCGGCGGCGACAACTTTGGGACATTTTTGACCCTGGGTGTACCGCCGGAGGAAGCCGCAAAGGTCCTAGCTCGGGAGCGACGTATATCCTACCTGCTTGGTTCGATATACGTCCGCTTCAGCCCCACGACCAAACCACCTGACACTCAGACTGACAGCACGGACACGACAACGACACAACCGACACAGACAAAGGACACGGACATTGCCCAACTTGAGGAGGTCATGGCCAGAGCAGCAATGGCTGATGACTGTGACACCATACCACCCTCATCCCCTGGCTGGCACGAGCAACTGCTCGCTTCGTCGCCGGGCGAACAGCACGAAGGTCAATACAGAGAGGAGGTGGTGGAGAGACTGTCCGATGGATCCATCACAGACTAACCCCACTCCACCACCGTCACCGTCCCTCAACATCATCCAGACCAACCTCCAACATAGCCAGGCTGCAACGGCTAGTCTACGCAGGGCACTGGAGGTGAAGCCCCGAACCATCGCACTGATCCAAGAGCCGTGGATCAGGAACAACAGAATATGCGGCCTCGGTAACATCGGAGGTAAGCTAATCCTAAACACACACAGCTCAGACAAACCAAGAACCTGCGCTTACATACCCAAAGAAATCCCTATCGCCCCACTTACTCAATTCTGTTCCAGAGATCTGACAGCTATCAGGCTCCAAACAGAAGGCGACGCTCCGGATGTTGTACTGGCCTCGGTATACATGCCAGGCGAGGAAGCCGACTGTCCGCCGAAAGAGATGGTCGACTTGGTACAGCACTGCGAGCGCGCCAACTTGCACCTGATCATCTGCACTGACTCGAACGCCCACCACCCGCTCTGGGGCAGCGACGCACCGAACTCCAGAGGAGAGGTACTATCCACCTATTTATTTTCAACCAATCTTAACATCGTAAACCGCGGCTCGGAACCCACTTGGGTCACAGCCCGAGGACAAACGATCATAGATCTAACGCTCTCTACAGAAAACGCGACAAACTTTATCACAAACTGGCACGTGTCGGACGAGCCTTCTTGCTCAGACCATAGAAGAATCCGCTTCACACTAACAACCAACGTTAAAAAACCCATACCGAGACGAAATCCTCGGCGCACTAATGTGCCGGGATATAAGCGGCTCCTAGCCTCACTGCTAGCTAGGCACCTAACACTAACAAGCTTAACAGATCCTGTACAATTAGAATACACTGTCACAAAGCTATCAGAATACATAACCGAAGCCTACCATACATGCTGCATACTAAGGGCACCACAAACCAAGACTGAGAGAAACCCCTGGTGGACCGCCGAACTCAGTAAACTCAGAGATGCACTTCGTAAGCAATTCAACAGAGCCAAGAACACCAGACTCCCGGAGGACTGGGAGCTATACAAAGAAACCCAATATCTGTACAGGAAACAGATCAGGACTGCCAGGAGGACAGCTTGGCGGAAATTCTGTGAATCCATTGAGACAAATAATGAAGCCGCAAGGGTAAGGAAGATCCTGTCAACTGACCAGGACCGAACTCTTGGCGCGCTGAAAAAACCCGACAACTCTTATACAATAACTGACCATGAAACCAGCAAGGTCCTTCTTGAGACTCACTTCCCGGACTGCAAACTCTTAGAGGACAGGACATGGGAGGTTGTGCCAGAATGGACCCCTACGGATCAAGACTGGTCAAGAGCCCATAATATAGCAACAGAAGACCGTATAAAGTGGGCTATCAACACGTTTAAGCCATTTAAGTCCGCAGGGCTGGATGGCATCTTCCCAGCCCTGCTACAGTGGGGAATAGATTATCTAACACCGTGGCTGGTCGAAATCTATCGAGCGTGCATAGCCCTCAGACACATACCACTAGCATGGCGTGAAGTGAAAGTCATCTTCATACCCAAACCGGGCAAAACCGACTACACACAACCCAAGGCCTTTAGGCCTATCAGCCTTACATCCTTTCTACTAAAAACCCTGGAGAGACTCTGTGACAGACATATTCGAGACGGACCTCTTCGGGTAAAACCACTCCATAAACAACAGCATGCGTACTCCACGGGCAAATCAACAGAATCTGCGCTACACAGCGTGGTTTCTAAAATTGAATGCGCAGTGGACCACAAATGCTCATCACTGGCCGCCTTCATTGACATCGAGGGCGCCTTTGACAAAACCATGTTCAACAGCATCAACATGGCTCTAAACAGACATAACATTGACTCGACCCTGAGCGGCTGGATCACCAATATGCTCAAAATGAGAGCTGTACAAGTCACGGTAAATGACACTACAAGGGCCGTTGTGGCGAAGGGTTGCCCACAAGGGGGCGTCCTCTCGCCGCTTCTGTGGAACCTGGTTGTAGACAGCCTCATCAAAGCACTCAATGACAAAGGTTATTTTACCGTAGGCTACGCCGACGACATAACCATAATAATAAATGGCACCCACGAGAACACCTTATGTAACCTAATGCGCCAAGCTTTGAAAATAGTAGAGGACTGGTGCAACAAACACCAACTGTCGGTGAACCCGACAAAAACCGAATTGATTCTCTTCACAAAAAAGAGGAAGTTGGCGACACTACAATTGCCACGACTCTTTGGAACTACCCTAAGCCTTTCAACTGAGACCAAATACCTGGGCATCTATTTGGACAAACAGCTGAACTGGGCAAAACACACCAACTACATCACCACAAAAGCCAGCATATCCTTATGGCAGTGCAAAAGACTGCTTGGAAGGAATTGGGGCATCTCTCCCAAGGTCACCCACTGGCTATACACCACAGTCATCCGACCAATTATCACATATGGCTCACTGGTCTGGTGGCCCAGGACGGACCTGAGTACAGCCCAAAAAGACCTCGACAAACTGCAGCGGTTTGCTTGTGTAGCAATAACTGGCAGTATGAGGACTGCACCCACTGCCGCACTACAAGTAATGCTAGGACTGCCACCCCTACACCTCATCGTGCGAGAGGAGGCAGCCCTGGCCGCCTTCAGGCTCCACATATCGGGAACCCTGAGCAAAGACTCTAGGGTCAAACACACACGCATAAAGGAGGAGGCAATCAAAAGACAACCGATGATGGCATCACCCTGCGACAAAGCCCCGAAACTACACTTCTTTCAGAAGCACTACAACGTTATACTTACAGAGGAACGGTGTGATCACTCAGGCCCGAAAGAGATGAGAGTATACACCGACGGATCAAAGACCAACTCCGGAACCGGAGTCGGAGTCTTCTCACACGATTTTAACATAAATATATCCAGCCCGCTTGGAATGTTCAACACCGTCTACCAGGCGGAATGTGTGGGCATTATACAAGCGGCTTACGCCATCGAAGCCAGGAAAGTTACGGACACCCGTATACGTATACTGTCCGACAGTGCCTCAGTGCTGCAATCCCTAGAGAAAAAATATATAACCTCCAGACTAACACTAGAATGTCACAATGCACTGGAGCGGGTGACGGTGTGCAACCGTAACAAAGTGACACTGCAATGGATAAAAGGACACAGCGGATCGCTGGGTAACGACGCAGCTGACGAACTGGCTAGGAGAGGATCCAGCGCGCCAGCCTGTGGACCCGAACCTATTGTACCCATCCCCTTTAACCAATTACGTAGGTGGCTACAGGAGTTCACCCATACACTAGCGGAGAACTGGTGGACCTCGGCACCGGGCTGCAGGCAATCCAGGGAAGCCATGCCATCCTTAGATGGCAGGCTAACCAGGCGTTTGCTACGCCTGGACAGGAACGGCCTGCGCCTGGTGACGGGGACTATAACGGGACACTGCTCACTGAACAAACATTTCCACACAATAGGTATAACGGACAGCCCTCTGTGCAGGGCTTGCATGGAGGCTGAAGAAACCGTTGCGCATGTGCTCTTTGACTGCACAGGCGTCACCCAGATCAGAACAGAAACCCTTGGGTCACCCAGATCTTTCACAGACGTCCTATGCAGACCAGGAGACCTAATCAGCTTCTGGAGGGAGGTGGGCTGGTTGGAATAAACCACTGACGGCCGCCATGGCCCACGCACAATGGTCCACATGAGGGACTAAGTGCGGAAACCAAACCTTCTAACATAGAACATAGAACATAGAACCCACCGTACCACCAGTGGTACGGCCAGGGGTACGGTGGGTCTGCATTGCCTCTCCTGTACGCGTGAGTTAGTAGTGCGCTGCTTGCCACACGTAGTCGAAGATTCGCACCAACTCCCCGTGTCTCGCGTGCGTGTGGTATGCAAGACAGGAAAAGTATGTACGAAACGATAAGATGCGGGCTGCGCGCATACGAGCCAGATACGCACGCGGCCACAAATCCGCATGATGAAAAAAGGCCCTAAGCGGTAGTAATAAGAGTATTGATGACCTATGAAATGTATGTACATAACAGATAGTTTTCTCTGATAATATTCAATGTATTTTAATCTAATTGTAATCATAATGTAATTTGGAATAGTATTTATATTTAAAATAGGGAGAGTATCTTATTGTTTAAATAGGTAGTTATGGGTGCTCGCCCACGAGCGATTTTTTGGGGGATTTTTGTGCGAAAGAAATACATTCACACAAAAATCGCCGAAAAAATCACTCGTGGGGAGCACCCTTATTCAGCAAAGAAACTCTACCGGCACAGACCTAGAGTTTGGAGCGCGCAAGCCCCACCATGACGTCAACGTAGAGATACGGCGCGGCGGTGAGGTTATTATTATTATTTAACATATCTCGGGACCCTGAAGTCCCGGACCTTTGGAAGGCGTACGAGGGGCTGAAGTCAACTCGCAGCGGCCCGTTATAACGTTCAATAATATTTTTTATTATTTTGAATTATATTATACTAGCTTTTGCTTTGGCTTCGCCCGCGTGGTCGATTTTTATCTCACGCGATCGCACTATGCGGATAAAAAGTATCCTATCTCATGGTCTATCTGTGTTGCTTTTCGTTCAAATTCGTTCAGCCGTGAAATTGTAGCACAAAAACAGACATTTATCTTTGCATGTATAATTAGTATGGATTATTTCATTGAACCTACCCATGAATATCAAATTATTATTTGATCTCGAGGCCTAGACGGATTTTAACTTTGAAATACCTAATAGACCCAAAAGCAATTGTTGGAACTCTTTCCAGCTGATTCTCAATCCAAAGAAAGAAGGAAACCGATGAGAAAGCGACTATAATATATTTGAAATAAGAAGAAAAGTCTAATGAGACTATATTGAAATCTTGTCTAGTGTTATTTGTTCTAAGTGCATACTTCAACTGAATTCAGTTGAAGTAAAAGTTAAGTAAAGTAAAGTACCTAAAGTAAAGTAAAACTACCTCGTATATAATGGGTCATTTTCGCTCCTTGTATAATAATCTACTATTGAATTCTATTTTTATTAGATTTTGTTTTAGAGAGTAATTGTAGTAGAGTGGAAAGGGAATAAAAATAAGAAGGGTCGTAGGAATTCATTATTTTAGAGATCATGATTTTTTATGACCCATGAATATAGATGGCGATGGAGCCATTTTAAACACTGAGGAATAATACAAGTAAAAGCTTTTTTAGAAATATTTGTTTTAGGTAAACCCTTTTATGAAAATGCTTATAATAAAATTAAACGAGAAAACCATTACCAAGCACTTTATTAAAATATTCTATGTTAATGTATATATTTTTATTATTCATCAACAATGTTTATACAACGTGCCGCTACAATGGCGACATTAATTTAACACACGGGTAGAGGGCTATTGGCCAGTAATCATAATCATAAAATCGTAGCAAATTCAAAATTATACATTTAATATTTTTGAAAATAAGTAATTGCAACGAGGTCTAGGATCGATTTCAATGTATGTTCTAGCATTAGGGAGGCACTCCGGTATCACCGGATGTCGACCTAGCTCTGTCACGTGGTCGAGGCCTATTTGACGGACAGGGCCGTCATCTACCCCAAGGAGAGTGGAACTGGCGAGAGATGTCATGTGGTGTCCCACAGGGATCGGTCCTGTGGCCACAGTACCTGATACTTGTTGACGGGCCTATGCTGTCGTCCCATAGGTACCTATTAACACTGTAATTTGAAAATATTATAAAAGTCAATTATTTTTTTAAAGAGTAACCGTGGAGTTTCTTGCCGGCTCTTCTCCATAGGAAACGACCAATTGGAACCGTGCACCTAGCTTCTGACGTTTCATAAGTGCCCATGTAGCTTATGTGAAAATATTTAGTTGTTTTTTTTTTATAGCTCTTTTCACTGCGACAAACGTGTACTCGCCAGCAATGTGAACAGTTAGCGATCAACTATTAATTTATGAATCTCTTTTACTTAAGACGCAGATATAAGCCAGTGACTTTGAGTTAGCTTGCGTGTTCTGTACTGAGCTCACGCAACGCGTCGTACGTTCAGCCAGTAATAGGACGCGCGCATCAAGGAGCGCTGACCCCAATTTGACGCATTATTAATTTATTTTACACAAAACAAAAGGTACTTTAATAAAACGCGTACCTATATTAAAAGATCAATAATTAAATTATCTTTAAATTGGTGAAGGTTTCAGAAAAATACGCTTGGTAGATATTGCGCCATTCTCAGATTTTTATCCGCGTTAGACATAACTTTACAAATTAATTTCACTATGTAAATAAACATAATCTAAAATATTCACATATTAAGTTATTGAAAAAATGCTCTAATTTATCTTTTATTTTTTTTCAAATCATTAACACTACTCGTTTAGACGTGATCTTCAGTATAAAATCATTAAAAGTCGGTTATCGTCCCCTTAATAGATGTAAAAGCCAATTATTTTTATAAGAGTAACCGTGGAGTTTCTTGCTGGCGCTTCTCCATAGGTCGTCGTTATCGTCCTCTTAAACGGGACCTTCAATCTTTTGTACGCTTCTTGGGCGAGAACAACTTGATAGCTTATAGTCGCTTCCTCGTCAGCGGTGGGACAGGTACCTAAGTCCCCCGAACGCAGTCCGATTACCGACCCGAATTGAATCAGTAATAAGGACTGGAGATAACATATTGGGGTAATAGGGATGAAATATAACGATTACACGGTAATGAGTAGGATAAAGCTGGGTGAATAATTGATCATCAGGATTTGGCTGTGGAAATATGATGAGTTTTAGAGGAAAATATTTATCTTGTATTTTGCCTTGTCTAATCGTAGGTACTTGGGCTACACTCTTAAGGTTCGAACAAACTAAAGGCTTCTACATACTGGCGCGACATGTCGCGCGACGCGACACCGGTAGAAAAAATTCCTTGAATTTTTCTTAGAAATGGTTCTACTAGTGTCGCGTCGCGCGACAAGTCGCGCCAGTATGTAGAAGCCTTAACGCGATAGTACCAATCTGTACGAGCCTTTCTTCTTTAACGCGAATTGCGGTAGGAAAAAACTGCACGGTGCAAGTGTGAGACCACCAAAGGGTCATGGCCATCAGGCTGGTCCGAGGATACCGCACGGTCTCCTGTGAGGTGGCGAGCCTCCTTGCCGGGGTACCGCCATGGGATCAGGAGGCAGAAGTCCTGGCGCACGTCTGCGAGGCGCGAGGAGGCGAAACGCCGCCGCGCCGGGGTGAAACTCCGCTGCCGCGAGAAATCACGGCACAGCGGACAGAGCTCCGGCGGGATCTCATGGTGGCATGGAGAGTGCGATTGTCGCAACCCAGCGCTGGGCACGCCACAATTGATGGCACGGTTGGCGCAGTGGTTAAGCGATTGACTGCTGCGCTGCGTGTCGCGGGTTCGATTCCCGCACGGATCAAATATTTGGGCCATGGTTTGGAGCAAGAGTGCATGCGAGGCCGTCACCTCCTTCTGCGAAGCAGTAATGCTTGCAAAGGAGGAGGTGGAACGCGTGAGGGAGAGGCAAGATTCGCACCCACGCGCCTCTAGTCGCCGCAGGAGATGCCCCGGGCGTCGGGTGTTGCAAGCCGAGTTCCGGCCACCGTAGGCGCGGGCCTGCGGACAGTGAGCGATGGGTAGCTCACCGTCCGATAAGGACCAGGCCCGGGTCGACGCCGCGTCGTATTTTACGCGCGCCTCAAAGAGTTGTCAGCACCAACTGACGGGGTTCGATAGGGCCAATGCCTGCCAGGGTTGCGAGTTTGTCCGAATAGGATATCGTGGTCCTGGCACACAGGCAAATTAAGGAATACGGGTGGGTTTTAGCCAGTAAAAGTCTGACACGCCCTCCCGCTTCACCCAGAGTGGGAGAAGTTATTGGATAATTTCCAAACCAAAAAAAAAAAATTTGAGACCACACGGGGTGGTTTTAGTCAACGTCGAGTGTCAACAAAATATTCTCATACCAATTAAAACGATAATACAAGAGAACATAACATCACGCCTGTAATCCTCAAAGGGTTAGGCAGAGGTGTACCTATAGTAGGTACACCCAAACTTCACCAGTTACCTATGTTTAAGTCCCATGTAATAGGGGGCGAGTCTATTACCATCAACTGGAAACAAAACCAAACTCCGGGCTGGTACCGAGAAATTCCTAATGGAAAAACCCAACCCAAACATTTTAACCAGGTAACCCTTTGAACAATGTACTAAAACACCCAACACCTTTTATTTAACCTCGTATAACGTCGAAACTAAAACGAGACTTCTAATCTTTTGAGTACTTAGCCCACGTGCGCATGAAAGCTTTTTCATGGAGACGTTTTTTAACCGTACTCTGGATTTTCAAAGCTCAGCATAGCACTAGGCCGTATTACATATCCTAGCAGTGCTAGGATATGTAATACGGGCTGGTGACCGCAACTCCGCGTCAATGCGCGTATTTTGCGTACGGGTGGGAAAATCAATTATTCGATCCACCACAGCTCCTCAAGAAAGACCAGCAACGCCTTGGTGTTACTGACAATCTCACAGAGGGTACTTGGGTTACCGAAGTACTTTGCCCTGTCTGTGGCAACCACTTGGCAGTATAGGTAGTAAGTAGCATATGAGCTGCTGTCTCGTCATCCTCCATGCAGGCCCTGCACAGCGGACTGTTTGTGATTCCTATGACGAAGAGGTGTTTATTAAATGAACCGTGGCCAGTTATAGCTGTTGTCACTATACGCAGCTGTTGCTTAGTTAGTCGGAGCACTAGTTTTGTAAAGCGGCCATCAATTGTAGGAAGTGCTTCCTTGGCCTGCCTGCGCTGACCTTGGTCCAACCATAGTTTGTGATGTTGGTCCCTGGTGCGTTTCCTTACCAGAGTGCGTAAGTACCCGAAGGGGAGTGGCACAATGGACACAGGTCCCACTGGTGCCATTCTCGACCCCCTTCTGGCAAGTTCATCAGCTGCGTCGTTGCCTAACGCGCTAGGATGTGGTTTGTTGGATTCTCAGCTCTCGGCTCTACGTTGAGAGTTGAAAATCCAGAGTATGATAAAACAATGAAGGGTTCAGCAGTTGGGATTTATTTATCCCAAGAACAAAGTTAACATTGAAGTTGAAGAATATTTTCTCCCATACATTCCAACTAAAAACGTAACTTTGTACCCAAAAAATTGGGAGATTTACTATGTTATTTTAAGATAATAGACTTCTTAAGGTTTTCCTGAATATGTAAAGAACTATTTTCTGTATTTTTTCCAAAATTTTATGCTAAGTAGCTTCGGAGATAAGGGGTGAATGGCCAATTTTCGACTATTTTGTTAAATTATTTTAAAAGTGTTTATTTTAAAATTATAATGAAATAATATCTGAAATCCTTTTATCAAGCCCTTTTATTTGATATGTCACACGGTACAGGTTGCTAAACTTTTTTTAAATTTTCTAATTTGCCCCAAATGTGACCCCCATATTGAAAATTCATTTATTTACGTTACATGTCCGTGTTTGGGTCACAGAATGTCATATTATGTATACCAAATTTCAACGTAATAGGTCCGGAGCAATTCGGCTGTGACAGACGCACAGACAGATAGACAGACAGACATACGAGTGGTCCTTTAAGGGTTTCGTTATTCCTTATGAGGTACGGAGCCCTCAAAACGTCGCGTTAAAAGAGCGCCCGTGAGTAAGTGGGCTTACTCTTTAAAACCAAGCATTTCGAGTAATCTGAAATCAAAGTAAGTGTCATTTTGAGTATCAACAAGGTCAAATCAAGTGAAAACGCTTCCTTAATCCTTGAAAGAGGCTTTAAGACCTCTCACTCAACGCACAAAATAGGTAGATTCAGAAGGCCAGGATGTACTCCGAATATAAATCAGAAGTATCGCCCGAATGTTCGGCCGTTGCTTAACTACGGCTAACTATGGCAGATGACTACGGCGAAAGAAAAAAAACGACAGTCAAAGAGATGAGTTAAAGTCAAAAATGTGACTAAGTCGGGTAAGGATTCAAAGTCAAAAAAGGAAACTATGGAAGTTATAAAACGGCTGAACATTCGGCGGATACTTCGAATTAACTGTTCGGAATAGACCCCAGGTCCCAAAGAGATTTAAGATATATACTATAGAGAGGCTATCAGAAGTAATGTCATAGAAAAATTGTGATCCCATGTCTCAGTGACGCCATCTAGCGTAATATAGCAGAATTCAATAAAAGCTAAGTTTGACACGTTATACTTTTAATACCTGTACATACTTTGGCACAATTAGAGATTATACTTCGAAAATAATTTGCTTTTGGTGGACACGAATGCGAATTGCGACTTGACATGCAGGCGTACCACACTAGACTGAGCGACTTTTGCCCACTAGGACAAATGTATCGGATTACGATTTTGTTCGCTATGTCCCGTCTATTGTTAAGTAAATAGTTAAATGTCTTTGCCAGGTTCATATAACAGCCGATAACGTATGCACAAATGGACACGGCTCACATACAAAGCAGCCGATGTGTGCTTAAAAATCTCATAGTGAAATTAACGTGAAGTAAGCCATCAGTAATATATCCCTAAAGTCAACGCCATGAGACGAGATAAATTTCATACTTTGGGATTTAAAACTTTAACTGAAATTGCGTATGGTTCAGTTTCCATTGCAACTAAAATTATTTTATGACGTTTAGCGATAATTTCTTCATTCATAAATCAACTTAGATATCTTGAGTTTAAAGTTGATAGTTGTATAATTTGCAATTTTATGTATTTATAGCTTCTCATGACGGTTACTTTAGTATCTGTTAGTTGGAATAACCGCTCACTTGACCTAAGTTTTCATGGTGAGATTTTAATAGAATAGGCCAGTTGAAGTGCACTGAAATGAAATAAAATGGTTATTCTGTATGTCGGATCGTCAGGATTTACTCAGTGAGATTCGGACATCATGTGGGCAGAAGTTGGGTTTCGTGCAATCAAAACACACTGGGTGCGATACACAGCGTTTATTGAAATCACAAATTGACACAATCACTACAAATTATAATCACCACAATAATCGAGCATAACGAATCGAATACAGTTTCGCGACGTGTTAACTCCGATGCGATCAGACCAGATACTGAATCTTGAATGTCGTCCTCGCCGTCGGCTCAAAACATCACGACTATGTAGAAGCGCGCTAGAGGTGTGGGTAGATCACGCGATGTCGCCAGTAGTAGCGCGCTGCGATTCGTTTCTTGTCCGTACTAATGACCGGATCCAACATGTAAAATAGGATATCAGAATCACTTTTACACGTCATATTAAAAAAAACAAGATACATCGAGTCGACATTTCATATCTGACTACCCCTGAGAAGAAATGGCGAAACAAACTCAAGGGCCAAATTTCTCTTTTAAAGTCCAGATATAATCTTAGTCAGGTCATGTGAGGACCATGTAGATTAAGTGTCTGAAATGATATTTTGAGGAAAGAACCATACAGGTTTGATTGATAATGTCCGGGCAGTGCAAGCATTTGTCTGTAATCGTGTAACTCAACCCAAAACTAAAGGAGCCCAACATATAATTGAAACCTTTTCAAACAGTTACAGTCTTTCTATAATAACTGTGGTATCCGAGTGAAATGCCAAGAGGAAAATCTAAAAACGTTTCAAAAAATTTAAACCATTGACTCTTTCTTGCTTTGAGCAAAGAACCCAATACAAGGATATTACCAGTGCGAAAACCAGTCGCTCGGCCGATGCACAAATCGGATTGTCTGCGCCAATTTGCCTTGATAAATGAAAATAGATTCTTCTTTTTGGGACGATGTTTGCTACAGAAAAATAAACTTTGACAATATAATTATCTACTTCGTATAGAAATAAACTAACTGATATTCCGTCGGTTTAGGTAGTTAAATAAAGGTAAACAAAAAAAACCACGTGAAAAGACAGCTGTGAAGTAACCGACTAAACGTAATACCTGTCACTTCAGTTGTCATGCTACTTCACAGTTATGCTCTTCAATTTATCAGTGTTATAATACATTGTCGTTTTGAGAACCTGTATTTTTGGGCTCTTTACAAAAGACAGATTACAAAATATTAGAGTATTATTATGAATCTAATTAAATAAGTTACAACGTGTTTTTAAACAAGAAAGTGTCATCCATAAAAACCCTTTTTACGATTTGTTTACCTTTTTTTAACTACCTGAACCAATGGAGAATAGAAAGGAAAAAGAAATAAATGAAAACTAGCACGTACCTAGTTCTCACATTCACACTAATTAAAGTTCTCGCGACTGGCATTCGTTTGAGAGCGCTGTGCGCTATTTTCGATCGTTGTATGGAGCGGGCCTTCTGCATCTATTTTGTGGTACATCTAACTCAACAACACGCCGCCGACTTAAAGGGATTAAGGATGTCCTTTCATCTCTCTTCCATACTTTTGTCTCTTTCTGAATAATTATAATTTTTCCTTGTAGGAAAGTAATTAATTTAATTTGTCGCATTATACAACATTAGTTTTAGTATATGCGAAACCCGAAACACGTGTCTAGTATTTTTATATAAAGAATCTATGTACAAAATGTCAAAACTGTATCATGAAAAATCACAAAGTTACAAGTTTGTTATGTTACCGGGTTGTCCGTACAAAAACATACTAACGGCGCACCCGCGCCACCAGGGTCGTCTTGCGCTCATTGATAATAATTTGGCAGTAGGTAATTAACTGTACGGTGATTGTATTGTAAGAAATTAAATGGTGATAACATTTCCATCACACTTAAATATTTTGGGACAAAATATAACATGGTGTAAAAATTATTGAATTCGATTCAGTTCCTTATTCTGAAAAAACTATATTCAGGTTTCGCATATACTAAAAATAATGTTGTATAAGCACTGGGGGTTTTATAAGCTATAGGATAGAAAACAAACATTGAACTTTATCTCGTGAGGGATCACCAAAATCGAAATTTTATAATAATTAAAACTAAATATTTTAGTTCTCGTCTGTTTTTACAAGTAGATCGATCATTCAAAACCTTGCAAGCCCTTGAGGGCCTAAACAAACAATAGGTACCTAGTTTTAAAAACTTTTAGGACTGAGTACACAAACTAAAATGTACCTGCCACAGAATCTATAAACTGTTCTCGATGAGAATAAGTACCTAAAGGATAAAGTGTTTTATTTCATAAAGGAAAGGGTTTCGATTGCTATACATGCCTTAAGACGGAGATATGTGCCAGTGACCTTGAGTGGTTAGCTCGCGTGTTCTGTACTGAGCTCACGCAACGCGTCGTACGTTCAGCCAGTAATAGGACTCGCCCATCAAGGAACGCAGTCGCCAATTAGACGCATTGTTAATTTATTATACACAACCCAAAAGGTATTTTAATAAAACGCGTATACTAATAGATCAATAATTAAATTATCTTTAAATTGGTGAAGGTTTCAGAAAAATACGCTTGGTAGATTTTGCGCCATTCTCAGTTTTTTATACGCGTTAGACATAACTTTACAAATTAATTTCACTTTGTAATATAAACATAATCTAAAATATTCACATATTAAGTTATTGAGAAAATGCTCTAATTTAACATATATTTTTATTCAAATCATTAAAACTACTCATTTAGACGTATAAAACCATCAAAAGTCGGTTATCGTCGCCTTAAGACATTAAGTTATCCCCTCCCCTTATACGGGGTAATGGTATCGCTTATGGCGCTGTATTGGCTCTTTGAAATGATTTTCTCTGAGATTCTTCCATTCCTGTTTTTCATAAGTATTTTTTGAAAAGCAGATTAAATGTTAAATGGTAGATAATTATAGCTTGCCCGTGTGGAGTGTAGTGCCGGACGTAAAGAATAGCACTAACCCATTTCTTCCCGTGGGTGTCGTAAAAGGCGATTAAGGGACTTACTAGAGAATGGGCAGCAGCGTTCTCTATGCATTTTAACACAATACTGCGATCGCCAACCCGCCTGCCAAGCGTGGCGGTTATGGCAAACCTTTAGGGGAGGCTTATGTCCAGCAGTGAACGTCTTTCGGCTGAAATGATGATGATCTTTGACCGTCACTCGTTACAGGTTACGGGTAGACAGAAACCCGAAAGTCTTACCAAGGGGTGTCGTATTACCCAGTAACTGGAAGCCGACCAATATAGTTGGGAAAAGGCGGGGCAGATGAAATTAAAGTAAGTATTAAAATAGGTGTTATTGAAAATGTCTAATAATTTTCATATCAACAAAGTACGTTATTTTGACTTCATTACACTAGAGAAAAAAAAATGTCCACCTTCATAATATTTACATAACAACACAAAATAGCCTCTTTCACTCCCCTCTACGACAAGATTTGACTTTGGTTAACAAAAAAAACCGCCGCGTATCGGACCACACACAATGAAGGGTTCCGTAGTTGGGATGAATTTTTCCCAAGAATAAACTTAACATTGTTGTTGAAAAACATGTTCTCCCATAGATTCCAACTGCAAAATATGTGAGTTGATCGACTATTACTCGCTTGTAAAGCCTACTTAGCTGTGATAGTTTTCCTTTTAACTTCGTTTTAAACAAGATGTCCCAGTATTAACGCACAACCTCTGAAGGGGTCATTGTACTCATCATTATGAACAACTTTTACTATGGGACCAAACCTGAAATCGCGAAAAAAAATCAGTTGTTCAGAACATAAATGTAGGGAACAGCAGATTGTTTTTTTCATCATCATCATGGTCATGGATTTGCGATCTCCATTCCAGGACTCGTCTGCTCCACCGGCCATCGGTCCTTCGACAAACCTCCGGTTCTCTTCAGGATAACTTCCACGCCAAATTACAGTTTTCTAGTACTAAGAGTCTCTGAGCTAAGCCGCGGACAGATATACGGACGTGGCGAAACTTTAGTAAAAAAACTGAGTAATTTCTGCGGCCTACCCAAATGTCCTTTCTTTGGTATTGTTCGTTGAATCGTTGAGCTCCTTAAGTTCTGAGTTGAGCTGCACGACTACTGACCAATGCGTGCACTGACTGGACAGGTCCCCTCAATCTGTGTGATTCTTTCATCAAAAGATCATTTCAGGCACCAATCTACATGGTCTTCACATGATCTGACCAAGATTATGTCTGGACTTTAAAAGAGACTGTGACCTCCGAGTTTGTTTCGGCCTTTCTTCTCAGAGTAGTCAGTTACGAAACGCCGACCTCATCTATTTTTTTATTTTTTTTTAATATGTTTGACGTGTAAAAGTGTTTGTACAAACCTACTTACAGAAAATAAATCATTAATCATTTAAGGATTCCTCGGACTACGGAACCCTAACAAAAAAGCGCTCTAAAAATTACTGATCGTATGCAGCGCTTCTTTTTTCTTTTCTACCTTCCATCCTGTTTTTCGTACATAACTTTATTTGCTTCGGAACGCACGGTAAATTGGTATAAATGAATATTTTCCTTATGGATGGTATACCTGCTTGTTGATGGTATATTGTGAAACAATTTCGTGTTTATGTGGTTTTAACCAACTTCAAAAAAGAAAGAGGTTATGTATTCGACGATATTTTGTATGAATACACCGTTTTCTCTGTTATTACGGGGTCGATTCACGCGATATTTTTTTTACCAAATGAACAAAAATCAACCAAAATTACTACAAAGTGAAAATTAACTTTAATTGCGGAATTCGGTCGCAAAAAAATAAACAAAACAAAACACACCAACTATCGAAATTATAGTTATTTATGATACTAGTGCGGTAAGTTGTTTTTTACAAACGAGTAGACGAATTGTCTCGGGCTTACCATAGTCACGAGTTCGTAAATAAGACCAATTTCCGCACGTGTGTCATATGTACAACGTTTTTCAACACATTTGCGAGAAAACAGTACAATATGTAATGAAACAAGCCATCAAAACATTTTCAGAGAATGATTGAGTATTTCTCCGAGTCTTCCATGATATAAAATTATTGTAAATCATTAAAAAGCGCTCTCGCAATTATGGCGGCAAGAGACCATGGACGTGGCGTAGATTCTATGCGTTTTTAATAAACAAAAAAAAAAGCTGCAAAGATGCGACCTTCCGACTGATATTTATTATCAGTCGGAAAGTCGCAACCATCTTTGACGTTTCTAATATGAAAATGAGTAATAATAAATATGAAAAGAAGATTAAGTGGCGCTACAAACTCCCTAGCAGCACAGCTGTCTGTTCAGTTAGAAAAACTTGATTCTATACAATAGTATGCAAAATAATTTACATTACGCAACACAAAACATTAAATTAAATTATTTGCCATATGTCAGCTAGCACACGCCACTATTGGAACATAAAAAATATCGAAAACTATACTCGAAGCGGATTTTACCAACGAAAACTGAACGCGATCAGCACATAAACTACGTTTAAGAGCTGTCAGTGTCATTATTTTCTTTGTAATGTTGACACTGACAGCTCTTGAACTCGGTTTAGATATGCTGATCGCGTTCAGTTTGATTGGTGAAATTGGCACTCAAGCAGAAATAAAAAATAAAAACTAAATAAAGGGCGTGTCCACTTACATATAGCCATTTTGTCAGCCCCATACATTGTTGACTTGTCAATCCTCGTTAACGTTGATTTAGGGCGAATTTCACCAATGAATCTGAACACGTTCAACACAACTAAACTGCGTTCAAGACCCGTCAGTGTCAATATTCCACAACAATTTTGACATTGACAGCTTTTGAACGCGGTTTAGAAGTGCTGAACGCGTTCAGTTTCATTGGTGAAATCCGCACTTTGGCCCTCAAGTTCAGTTTAAAACATACAATACTTTTATCCGACTGCATAAAGTAATTCCCTTAGGATTCAAACAAAATCACGGGCAACAGCTGCTAGCCACTGACAAACTTATCACTCTTCACCACAGGGCTGGTTTCAAAAATAAAACTAAACGCGATTAGCACGTTTAAACTGAGTTCGGCTTAAATAGCCTGTCAGTCATACTGTGATCACTTCTCGTCATACACCGTTGACAGAGCTGCCTACGTCATACACCCATGTTACGTCAGTTAATTTCGTACATGACAGGGGTCCTTTCTGCCGTGTCGTGTAAAATATTAGGTACCCGTGTGTTCCGGAATTAATTCGTAATTACAAGGCTCTTCGCGTAATGGGAAGCGTTCTGAAATTACATTAAAATTATTGGTGGACGCATATATTTTGCGTGAAGGTGCTCGTGGCTAATCAGCCACCATTTTTACATACTAAGACTCCTCCCCCAACCTCCTCTTTCTTTTCCCTCAACTTGTTCTTTCGTATTTTTGTTTTTTTTTCTTTGCGTTTTGTTTACCGCAAATAAACGTATTTTCTTTCTTTTTCTTCTTTTTTCCTCCATGCCTCGGAAAGCACTTTAACCCTTAATTACCCGCGCGGGGTCTGAAAGACCCCAGTCGGTATTTTAGTACTCATACTTCTGAGAATTTTACATCATAATAATAATAACAACAACAAAAACACTTAAATATTAAAAAGGGGCCAGTATACGCGGACCTTTTCATTGTACGGGAATCCTACACAATGCGAGATCAGCTTATACTGGAAATGTATAGCTTGATGTGTAGCCGTCTGTACCAGTGGTGCATGTCAAATTTGAAAATGCTTTTTCTCAAAATATCTAGCTTTTTCAGTTTCAACTTCAATAACAAAAAATGCACCGGTTTTTGAATATTTTTTTAATCCTTCCATTCTTTATGATATTAATTTCAAATTTCAAATTCTAGATACCGAATTTAGTCTTAACTCAATACCCCACTACTGGACCCTTTCTGTTTGGGCGCCCACATAATGTTCATTGGAAATGGTTCGTAAAATACTCAACAATGAGTGAAACTACGTAAACCCTTATAATGCAATAAGCAGGCTCTGTTTTAATTTTGTAATCATGTTCTCAAATGAGTACATAATAATGTAGATAAAATATCGTTACATGTATAACCTACAAAAATAAATCTCGAAAGCAAAAATTCGAGTACTTCTCAATCATTGCCCTTTTTGCCCAAGTAAACAGAACATTGAACGTGAACAGGCAAAAGTTGCCCTTCATTTGCGGGAAAAGCGAAAAAGCCTTTTATTAAAGGGAGTTAAACGAAGCCAATCACAGTGCGTTAAGGATCCCGCAGATAGGCGCGACGTGACTAGGGCCATTAAAGTTAGAGTCATAAATCATTATATCAATAACATTTACACAGTTACGCATAACACTAGCACTGATTCATAAAGGTTGCAAGTGTGAGCGAGAGGTCCGATAAAAAATATTTATTACTCTAACTTTGCGCTTGTAGAGCCCGAGTATAGTAGAATAATTTCCATAAAGTTTTCATAGAAATTGGTCTCTATACCCAAATCGTTTTAGCGTGGCAATAACGGTCATTGCCCTATCCCTAATATCTCCGTAGGAACCCCAACAATAAACTATGTATGGTTTTCCGTTATTAGAACATGTTGAAGATCACGATAGATATTGATTCAGGACGTTAACGGACTTTATTTCAGTTTTTTTAAATTAAGAATGCTAGAAAGTGTAGATGGGTCAATGACCGCCGTTGCCACGCTAAAGTGATTCGGGTATACCAGAGTCGCGTCGCGCCTGTTTGCGGGAGCCTTTAGGGTTTATGAGCTATAAAAGCAATTCGGGTAGCGGGGCAATGTGTCGCGATAGCTCCGATAGCTCCAACTCCTGCACCCAAAGGGCATTTCGCTCTTGGATTTTTACTAAGTATTTCGAACAATTGAAAAAGATTTTTTTCACAGTATGGTCAATATCGCATGTGTTGTTTGACTATTGTTTATTTTATCTAAACTGCCTGTATTTATATTATTATAGCTGTAAAGTATAATGTTTTGATATTCTAGTAATGAAAGAGAAGGAATTAGAGAAAATGGCTTCAGTTGTATATTTTGGCTTTAAATGTGGTATTGACCATTACCCGAAGAATTGCCAAGCTTAAGTGGCAGTGGGCAGGGCACATTGCTCGCAGAACTGATGGCCGATGGGGCCGAAAGGTTCTGGAGTGGCGACCACTTACCGGAAGACGTAGCGTTGGAAGGCCTCCTACAAGGTGGACCGATGACCTTGTGAAGGTTGCAGGTATCCGCTGGATGCAGGAAGCACATAACCGGTCGAAGTGGCGGTGCTTGGGGTAGGCCTATGTCCAGCAGTGGACGTCTTTCGGCTGAAATGATGATGATTATTGACCATTATAGCCAAGTTACAGCCTACAATAGAAAAACTTAGCTCACTAATGGCTTTATAAATATTCTGAGGAAGGCCTTCACAACTTTAGTACCTAAATAAAGATATTCTATTAGATAGACCAAAACCATTACAACATTAGATACCGCAACGTCACGCCTTAATCAAAAGACCAAAATAAAAGGAAGATAAAAATCCAAAGCGTTCTTGGTAACCTACGAGTCCATCAGTTATCTTGTAATCCCGAAAACCCGGGATTGCACGGGATCACGTTAATTTCTACCGCGTTGTTCGGGATAATTTTATTTATTGCAATGGGGATCCTCGAAAAGGGTGTTAGATTAAACGCTGCCGCCGTTCCCGTTTTTATGATCCGTAGCGATCGTCAGGCTCGAATGTTCACAGATGTTGGTAATAAAGAAAATTTTTTTTTTTTTGGGTCGTTTGGTTCTCGTACTTTCCTAACATGTGTTCCAGATTTTTCAGCACAAGGATCTTTGACGTGTATTTATCGTCAATGATTAGGCCTTTTTCAACCAGTCTTACCAAGGGGTATGGTTTGTGGTGGTCTGATAAGTAGTCGGTTAGACTGGAAACTAACCTCAATATAATTAGGAAAAGGCAGATGATGATGACTAGGCATTTTTTATTTTTACATAAAGACTAAGAGAATTTGAGGAGAGTAGGAGAAAATATCAAATCAGATGTTTGTTAATTGTGTAGGTACTACTCAAAATCAAAAGTCATTTATTTAAACTAGGGTAATAATCAGCACTTTTCGAACGCCAAAATAAAATAAGACAGTCTCCCAAAACGCCCGCCCTTCACCACCTCCCAATGCTTTAGCTGGGAATAAGAAGTGGCGCAACAAACTCCCCAGCAGCACAGCTGTCTGTTCAGTTAGAAAAACTTTATTCTATATTATGTAAAATAATTTACATTATGCAAGACAAAATAATAATATCTTCCGATAGGTATACTTACTAGAGAATGGGCAGCAGCGTTCTCTATGCATTTTAACACCACACTGCGATCGCCAACCCACCTGCCAAGCGTGGCGGTTATGGCGAACCCCCCCTTTGGGGAAGGCCTATGTCTTTCGGCTGAAATGATGACGATGATAACACAAAATATGAAATTAAATTATTTGCCATAAGTCAGCTAGCTCAACCAACCAACAAAAAAGAAAAAAAACTGAACATACCATCTCCCAAATTACGTCTACTCTCAGCAAGCAGTCCAGATCAACGATCCTAGAGGTTGTTAGTCCTTCTGGGCGGGATGTTGATCCTTAGCTACGGAGTCCATAATACCTCAGCATCCCCTCACTCTTTACCCCGCTTGCACACTACTTCCTGCCGGAACGCGAGTAAGCGAGACAGGGCGGGGAGAAGGCTCCAAGGCGCTGATATTTTAGATAATTTATTTTTACGGTAAAAATTTCAGGAGGCTGTTATGAACGACATAAATATGAAATAAAATTACGATACGATACCTGCTCAATAATTAATACGTTCTTGTTTTTTTAGTTATTTAAGTTTGACAGTATTTCAGATTACACCACTTTCAAAGAAAAGAACCGCTCCGTTGAGTATGCGGTAGGCAGTGTCCCACGCACGACTACGTTGCTCGCTGTGTGCGTTCGTGTCAACGACCGGCAGGCCTCGCAAAAATTATTTCATTCCTGCTAATCGCAAAATCAAAAAAAAAAAACTTTCGATTTAACTTACTTAATGATTCTCGACACGAACCAATATTTATTATTGATTCGTATCGAGAATCATTAGCATAGTTACCTCCTGGAATTTGACGAGGATGCAAAACGACACCTTGTATTTAGTTCATTTATTGTACAAAGTTTCATGATCTATAAATTTAAAAGCTTTTTTTTACAGTTTTTAATACCTGCTAGCAGTTTATTGTTCGCTTTGGATAAGATAAGATAAGATAAGATAAGTCTTTATTTGCTTTAAACATGGTATAAAGTTCTTACAGTCTAGAATGTCCACATGTTTAGCTATACATAATAATTGTATCAATTGCATGCAAATAATTAATAAATTGTCGTAGATTGTTGATTAATTAGTTATACAATAACAGTCATTCGGATCATACTTCACAATCATTTTCATTAATTTAGTACCTTTACACACATATTTTATATTTTCAAGTTAAACAAATCTTTAATGTCATAAAAGTTATGTCCATTCAGCCATTTATATAATTTGTTTTTAAATGAGTTAGTATTATTTAATAATTTGAGTTCTTTAGGTATTTTATTGTATATACGTACACACATCACAAGGCAGCTTTTAGCATACTTGGCTGACTTAGGATTATCCTTTAATAAAAGTCTGTGAGGATCCCTTGTTGGTCGAGAGATTACTTCATATGCTTTTTTGAACAATCCCTTATTACTGTACACAAATTTACAGATTTCATATATGAAAAGTGAGGGAAGTGGTAATAAGCCTAGCTTTTTAAAAATCGGTTTGCAGGACTCATCAGAACGAAGTCCACAAATGGCTCTGATGCATTTTTTTTGTGCAATAAATGCTCTATCCTTATCCGTACTGTTCCCCCATATAATAAGCCCGTAACGTAAAATAGATTCTATATATGCGTGATATGTAGTAATTGCCGTTTTTCTATTTGTCATGTTCTTTACTTGTCTGAGAGCATAAGCAAATTTATTGATCCTGTTGCACAAATTATCTATATGTACTTTCCAGTTTAAGTCTTGATCTATTAGGACACCCAAGAATCTGGTTTGTGTAACTTCTTCCAGTCGATCAATATTAAGTTTAAAATTGTATTTAGCATGTTTAGATTTATTAAATTGTATAAAATGAGATTTGTCTATGTTGATTTTTAATTTATTTGTCTGTAGCCATCCTAAAATATTGTCAATAGTGTTATTAATGTCCATTTCATGATCAGATATTGATTTATACTTCTTATCAGACGTCACTATAATTGAAATGTCATCTGCAAATAGTATACATTTATGATTAGTCACTAGTGGTATGTCATTTATACATAATATAAATAAAATGGGCCCTAAGACACTCCCTTGAGGGACGCCGCATTTGTTTTGCCTGGAGTCGGAAAAATAGGAAGAAAGTAAGTTTTCATGTACTTTATCTATGACAATGTATTGTTTCCGATCACTTAAATAAGAAGAAATCCACTGCAGTGCTAATCCTCTTATTCCAATGCTTTCTAACTTTTTTAATAAAACGTCATGTGCTACAAAGTCGAAAGCTTGTGACAGGTCGAAAAAAAGTCCCGTTGTTATGTGATTGTTGTTTAGATTACTCAGGATATTGCTCAAAAGGGAAAATATTGCTTGGTTTGTCGACTTGTGCTTTTGAAATCCAAACTGTTCATTTGCTATAATGTTATATTTACTACAATAGTCGACAAGTCTGTTGAGCATAGATTTTTCGAATACTTTTGACAAAATAGGAATAAGAGTAATCGGGCGATAGTTTTTCACGTCATTCTTATTGCCTTTTTTGTAAAGTTGTTTCACGACTGATGATTTTAAGGCATCAGGAAAAGTACCTGACGAAAATGAAAGGTTAATTAGATATGTCAATATAGAATTTAATTTTGTGTTGCACGTTTTAATTATTTTTGTGCCAATTCCATCATAGCCTTCGGAGTTAGTATTATTTAAAGCCATGATCTCCTTTTTAACTTCATCTTCAGTCATGAAACTAAGAAACATGGAATTAGGAATTGACACCTTATTAGAGTCATTATGTAAATTATCAAATGTTAAGGAGTGTGTCGAGTCAATAAAATAATTATTAAAAGCATTCGCTATGTCAGTGGGGTTTGTCAGTATCTGCTTATCTAATTGTAATTCAGAAATGTTATTGTCACATTTTGTGTTCCCAATTTCGTGATTAATGACTGTCCACGTTGCTTTACACTTGTTACGGATTTTTTTAATGAAATTAATATTCCAATTTTTTTTTTAATTTAATAATGCACTTTTCCAGTATATGTGAATATTTTTTATATTTTGTTTTGTACAATAAAGTTATCTTTTTGTAGTAAAGATATCGTAAAGATCGTTTAGTTTTGCAACTATTTCTTCGACCCCTACTTATCCATTTTTGTTCGTATGTGTTAGAGTTATTAATCCATATTTTTATTTTTGGGAAGCATAAGTTATATAACAGACATAATAAGTCATGAAATTTATTAAAAGCCTTATTTGGGTCGTTTTCTATGTGTACTTCTGACCACGATAAACTTGTCAGACATTCTTTGAATTTTTTAATATTTTCGTTACAGTAGTCTTTCTTATAAATGTAGTATGATTTGGACTTAGAACTTTGCTCTTTTACAGGAAAATCTAATAATTGGGTAGTGTCGTGGTCAGATAAATAAAGAGGCAAAACATTTGTTGATGTTGTCTTTATGTTACTTAAGTGGTCTATACAAGCGTCTTTACTCGTGGGAATGTTAATGTGCAATTGCAGATTGTAGGTATTACATAAATCTTTTAAATAGGTGGTCACTTTTCCTGGTTTTAGGGTATTTATATTAAAATCACCAGCAATAACTATTTTTGTACTTGGCCCATATTTTTTGTGTGTTTCACACATAAATTGGTCGAACTTAATCAAAAATACATTAGGGTCAGACTTCGGCGTTCTATAAAGACATACTATTAATAGTTTGTGCAAAGGGATTTCAACGCCACAGGCTTCAAATGATTTTTGCGTTGAATATTTTTTTATGTAAGTAGGCTCATTGCATGTAATACCTTGTTTGGCGAGAATACAGGTTCCCCCTCTCTGTTTGTCTCTACTAAACGCTGTTACCAAAATATAGTTATTTAATTTTAAATAGTTTTCATTACCGGCACGCATAAAGGTTTCGGAGAAACATAAAATGTCAGGTTCTATATTCGCGTCTTGTAATTCTAGTAGTGTTAGTTCTAGTATTTCCTGTTTTGATAAAATACTAGCGATATTTTGATGTAATATATTAAAAGTCATGGATTTGCTAAAATTTTTCACGAAAAAGCTGTTTCCTGTCTACAATCTTAAAATAGTGTGGTATGGTACCTATTTTTGTAGAATTGGGATTTATTATATTGTGTTTAGTTATAGCATCTGGCTGTTTTCGTGCAAAGTAATATGGAATTGTTCCCTTAGGATCATTTTTATTTTTGATAACAGTTTTCGTAAGATTTGGTTGACCACGCAGTATTAATTTCTTTAATTCTTTGACATTTAAGATTTTTTTTTCATAATCATAGTCAGAAATATAATTAATTAATTTACATGTATTATTTAATTTATGATTAAAGTCAATAAAATTAGAATTTTTGTATTCACTGCAAATATTGCGTATAGTTTGGTTCAAGTCATTTACATTTAAATACATATTCTTTAGTAAACTCAGAACAATTACATTATTATTGCCAAATACCTCGAGAAGTTGACGAAGTTGTGAAGATAAAATTATAATATAATAATATCATAGTCATTTTCACCCACACAGATAATGAGTTTGTCACTTGGCGATAGCTGAATATTTTGGTAGTTCTTAATGACGTCACTAGTTAGTGCGTATGGCTTCGTTAGAGATGTGACGGCATATTCTACATAAGATGTATCCTGTCTTGATCGCATCAATGCAGATGATAGTCCAACACATTGTTGAGTGCCAAAAAGATGTATTTTGTTTGTGCGTTCCACTTTTTGAGCTTTCAATGGAATATTTTTTTCCTTTTGATATTCACCTTTTGTTTCCAATATCTTCTGAAGCTTCAGTAATTGATTCTTGAGGTTTAATATTTCGTTTCCAGCTTGTTTCAACTGATGCTCCAGATCTGCGATGTGTTTTTGTAGGCTTAAGATATTCCCACTAAGTTGTGTCTTTGTATTGCTATTATTACTTGTGGGCAAATTTCTAGGTGGCGTAAAGAAGGCTTGCATATCTTGGTGTAACAAAGAATATGTATTGGCTTTTTTTGAATCTTCTGGTCTATTATGTTCTCGTTGCGATGGTTGGCATAAGAATTTTTTCAGAGTAAAATTATCTTTTAGTAATTTACCATTTGTTTGACGAAGCTATATTATTATTCTCAAGTTCATTCTGAGAACTACTAAGTTGCGTTCGGAGGAGTTCAATTGTATCCGTCAGGTCCTGGGCGTGGATAGAATCAGTTACTGTATAGTCCATGCTCCTTGACAATGTTTTGTCGGTTATGGCAATTGACTCATCGTATGTATGGTCCATTGTGAGCACGTGTGAGTCATATTTGCAGAGGTTGAGCTCTTTGGAGTAGACCACGGTGTAATCTCCTCTGACACGTTAGGTGTGTCTTCTATATATGATTTAGCAGACGTGAGTTTTTCATTCCCGCTTTCAAGCTTTGCATTCCCATCTGAAATTTTTCCTTTCTTCTAAGTTCTTTAAGCGGTAAACTTTCTCAGGATAACCAACACAATCAAATTCGAAATGGTTTTTACATAAAGTGCATATTAAGGTGCTTCGGTTATTAACTTGTTTTTTGCACTTGTAACAAGTGACTTGTAGAGGGTCCTTGTCCTTACGGCCGCTATTGTTAATGTTAATGCTTTTAAATCTCGATCCCATTGTCTCTTTCCTGGGTAATTCCTGAGTTTTAATTTAATTTCCCCGAATTGGGGTAATTTTCTTAATAGCACAACACTATGTACTATTTGACAGTTTTTTTTTGCGTTTGCAACTCTCGTTAAAATTTTAAGTCTATTCGTTTCGTTTATTCTTGGGTTTTTGAATGACACTTTATTAAATCTCATTGGAATATTCTAAATTAATATATATTTTTTTTTAATTTATGTAGCATTGTGTTGCGCCAGCGTCGCCGCTTAAAAGTTAGGCCGCACAGTACGCGCCGCTACAAGGTTACCATACGTACTCCTACCCGCCGTCAAAAGCTCGCTCGCGTGGCCAGTCGGCCCCCCGCTACGCCTGTAGATAGATGCGCACCGCGCAAGCTGCGATCGTGTTGCGGACGCCATACTTCGTATTAAATGTGATTACCTTTATGTACTGAGTGTGTTTTAGTGCTTAAACCGTCACCTAAACTGTTCGTCCGAGAAAATCCCTTACAAATTGCGCCCAACTCGTGGCACGTGCTCCGTACGGCAAGTGTGTGCACGAAACCCACGTGAACAGTGTTCTACCTAGTCACAGATCGCGTAATCTGTGTACCTACTGGACTATACTGCCGTTATTTACCGTTTGCGTTCATCGCCGAGCGTTATCGTCGAGAAAATGCCGCCGAAAACACGCAGCGCCCGCGCAAACGAGGAGGAAAACGATGGTTCCAGTAGCGATGAGGAAAGCCACGCGATAGCTAACCCCGCGAGCGTGAACACCACGGTAACGACTACACCGATCCCAACAACGGCATGTGGTAACATGATTTCCATGTCCGAGGAACAGCTCACACGATTGTTATCCAACGTCATGAGAAGCGTCGCGACGTCGACGCCGATTTCAACGAGTGGCGACCCTACGGGACCGACTCAACCCACCGCCGCACTCACTGGACCGACCGTGCATAGCATACAAAACAACTTTACCCGGTGCACGGCCCGCTTCGACGGAGCCACCCGCAGTACCGAAGCCCTAGAAGCATTTGTCGAGAGCGTGCTCATCTACAAAGAGTGCGCAAGTGTATCCGACGAACACGCCCTTCGAGGTCTACCTATGCTGCTGACCGGAGACGCCGCAGTGTGGTGGCAAGGCGTGAAAGCTACCGTGGACACCTGGGACGACACGATACCCCGCCTCCGATTTATGTACGGCGCCCCGCGCCCCGCCCACCGGATCTATCGAGAAATATTTGCGCGCGAACAAAGTGATAACGATAGTGTCGATTCCTTTATATCGCGAGTGCGGGCAGAAATGTCGCGTATACCCTATAAGCTACCAGATGTTATGCAAGTAGACATAGTGTACGGCCTTTTACATCGTAAGTTCCGTAAAAGAGTGTCACGCGATAGTGTAAGTAGTGTCGACTGTCTACTCGAGCGAGCAAGGTATGTTGAGGAGACGCTAGGCGAGGTAAGCCATAATAAATCACTAATTCCGTCTCATAACACGAGCATCTCGACTAATAACAATAATAACATTGCAAGTAACGCGAAATCTCGAAATGTAAACATTAACCCTCCGACGGCGACAGTTAATCAAAGTAACTCTTCGCGCGCTGTGTCCGACTCTAGTTCGAATATTGGTAACGATACGAATTCGAATACGAAACGTGTTCGACCGCGCTGCGCTTTTTGTAAACGGTTTGGTCATTCGGTAGATGAATGCAAAATTAAAATAAAATCGGGTGACCAAGATAATAATGCACCGCTGTCTTGTTACGGCTGCGGTCGACAAGGAGTAATACGCTCGAAGTGTCCGACGTGTAAAGGCACGCCCTCCGCTGATAAGGTGAGTTTCCAAAGCGCTATCACCCATGAGTCTGACCTGTCACACCCTACGGTCAAGATAGAAGTTGCGTCTTTAGTAGGTGTTGCAGTGCTGGATACAGGTGCTACTGAGAGTCTTGCTAGCCCCGGACTCTATAGAATATTATTAGACAGCGGGACCACCTTCACGAAAACACGTCGCAACCTTGGCCTCGCCGACGGAACACAGCAGGTACGTGAGTTATTATCTTGTGATACGAACGTCACCATTCAGGGACGCGTTATCCCCACCACTTTCCTAGTGATACCGAAAGCGGATAATAGGACGCTTCTAGGACAAGACTTTATCGCTAGAGCAGGTATATTAGTGGACCTCCAACATAACTGTTGGCATTTTAGTAATTTCCCTGGGCAAAAGTTTATTTTTGTGCAGTCTTTTAGTCTTACATGCACCAGCGATGCAGAACTGATGCAGGTTGATACCACCGGCGTGGCGCTGAGAGAGGATGAAGGGACTAAATTATCACCTGCCCAAAGGACACAACTCAACCAGCTCATAACTACGAGAGTTGAACGCTTCGCCTCCGAAGGACCTCCTACAACTTACGCCGCTCATCACATTCGGGTTGACGAGAAGCAGGAACCAACCGCTTCACCACCCTATAGAATGTCGCAAGGTAAGAGAGAGTTGTTGGACGGTGAGCTGGAGAAGCTGCTACGCGCAGATGTAATAGAGGAGTGCGAGTCGCCATGGGCTGCCAACGTCGTCTTGATCGCGAAGAAGGATGGTGGTGTCCGCCTATGTGTGGACTATCGTAAGCTCAATGCCGTGACCGAGCCGGATAGGTACCCGCTCCCGCGCATTGAGGACGTGTTCCTGCAGCGAAGACGACTAGCTACATGACGACGCTAGACCTCCACTCCGGCTACTTCCAGGTTTGTGTCACAGAAGATGACCGCGACAAAACTGCATTCGTTACACCCTCCGGCACCTACAGGTTCAAGAGGATGCCGATGGGCCTTCGCAACTCTGGCGCTACGTTTCAGAGATTAATAGATCGTTTTAAATCAAACCTGAGTGTGCCTATTCGAGGACAAGAGGTAAGTGATGGCTCCGATATCGCGCCAGACCCCCAAGGGCGTAGGCCTGTGACTATTCTTGGGTATTTAGACGATCTAATAATCTTGTCACCTAGTTTCGAAGGTCATATTGAAGATCTCGAAGCGGTCTTCGACAGACTCGATAAGTTCGACCTTCGAGTCAATCGAAAGAAAAGCTGCTTCGCCCGTGACTTTGTGAAATTCCTTGGTCACATAATTGTTCCTGGAGGTCTACAAGTAGACCCGGAGAAAACCTCAGCTATTGCTGACATGCCTGCTCCGAAGAATGAGAGGCAGCTCAAAGGTTTCCTGGCCACATCCAGCTGGTTTCGACGGTTTGTACCGAACTACGCTACAATCGCCAGGCGTTTGACTGACCTGCTCAAAAAGAACAGCTGTTGGACTTGGCGTGATGAGCAGCAGGCTGATTTTGAGCGTATCAAGGAGCTCTTGGTCACTGCTCCCATTCTTCGCCAGGCTGACGAGTCCAAGCCTTTCTCCCTCCGAACAGATAGCAGTGGCTACTGTCTCGGCGCAGTTTTGATGCAGGGGGAGGGCCCCGACGAAAGGCCCATAGAGTACGCCAGTCGCCTACTCTCGCCAGCCGAGCGCAACTACACCACCACCGAGCGCGAATCTCTTGCCATCGTCTGGGCAGTCACGAAGTTCAGAGGTTACGTGGAAGGCTCGGAAGTAGTGGTTAAGTCCGACCATCAGCCGCTACGTGAGCCTTAAGTCTCCCAGTGGTCGTCTTGCCAGATGGGCATTAACCCTTCAAGCCTACAACTTGCAAATACAGTACACTCCCGGAAAGGTGAACGTGATCGCCGATGCACTAAGCCGCCCAGCTTGTTGCGAGGAAAACCCAGCTGGTTGTGAGGTATGCTTAGTTACCGTAGATATACCACATAAGACACCTGAGGATGTGCGCTCTAACCAACTCAAGGACCCAGAGCTGAAGAGTATCGTCGAGGACCTGGAGACTACCGACGATCCCTTCAGGGGGAGAGGCTGGTCAGAGAGAGGATACCTGATGTCTGATGGTGTATTATACAGGTGCGCACCCGAATCGGAAGACGTCGAATCCGCCTGCCTCGTGGTCCCCAAACACGAGAGAGAAGCTGTCCTCGTAGATTTTCGCGATGCTCCCACAGCAGGCCACTTTGGTGCTGAACGTACCCTACAACGCATCAGAGCATGCTACTTTTGGCCAGGTATGAAGTCTTTTGTCACAGACTATATTAAACGCTGTGCTGCTTGCCAGCGATACAAGATAGATAACAGGAAGCCTGCAGGACTACTCCAGACTCCTGCACCCACCCGGCGATTTGAAGTGGTATCGGTCGACTTGTTCGGGCCCCTACCAAAGACTTCAAAGGGTAACCGATGGATCTTAATCCTGGAGGACACTTGCTCCCATTGGGTTGAGCTGTTTGCATTGGAAAAGGCCACCAGCGTGGAATGCGCTGAGATCTTAATATCTGAGGTCTTCCTGAGGTACGGAGTCCCGCGCAGGATGATCAGCGACAACGGGGTTCAGTTTCTTGCCGGGGTGATGCAGCAGGTTTGTCATGTGATGGGTATCAAACAGTCTTTGACACCGTTGTATCACCCAGAAGCAAACCCCGTTGAACGAAAAAATCGTGACCTTAAACCACAGTTAGCCATACTTGTAGGAAAGGACCACGCATCGTGGGATGCTCACCTCGCGGCCATAAGGTTCGCGATGAACTTAGCTGTTACAGCGAGCACCGGATTTTCACCAGCTTTCCTCACCTTCGGGAGAGAGCTGCGCGCGCCATCGGACGTCGTGGCGGATATGAAGACCATCGTGGAAAACGATAATTTCGTCCACAATATAACTCCTTACCTAAGTAAGTTATCGGCGGTGCTGCTCAACGCCCGAGATGTCCACGAACGTAACCAGTCTCGGCAGAAGAAGTACGCAGATGAAGGCAGACGCGCCCCTCCAGAGTACAAGGTAGGTGATCTCGTTTTGTTGAAAACGCAAGGGATGAATGATGTCGGCCCCGGGCAGTCCACGAAATTTATACCCCGGAGGGCTGGCCCTTATCGTGTCCGCGAAGTAGTAAGCCCTACTACCTACCTAGTGGAGGGAGTTACTAGAGGTGAACATGTAGGGCGTTACCACGCCTCTGATTTGACTCCCTTCATCGGTGATGTCGAGGCTCTGGTATGAGAGAAGCGCAAGCGCGGTCGGCCACGTAGATTTGATTGCTAGCCCGAACGCGAGGGCGCTATATTCGAACTAGTGGGGGAGTGTGTAGCGTTGTGTTGCGCCCGCGTCGCCGCTTAAAAGTTAGGCCGCACAGTACGCGCCGCTACAAGGTTACCATACGTACTCCTACCCGCCGTCAAAAACTCGCTCGCGTGGCCAGTCGGCCCCCCGCTACGCCTGTAGATAGACGCGCACCGCGCACGCTGCGATCGTGTTGCGGACGCCATACTTCGTATTAAATGTGATTACCTTTATGTACTGAGTGTGTTTTAGTGCTTAAACCGTCACCTAAACTGTTCGTCCGAGAAAATCCCTTACATTTATTAATTTGGAGGTAACTTTGTAATTTTTTCTGTAGAGAATTTTCTTATGGAATCGGTTTATTTGTGTGATCATGTTTAGATATCGATACCTGTATAGTAACTTGTTGTGAGTGTCCTTAGAATTTCCTTTTTTTTTCTTTCTGTTTCATAAGAGACCTGTAATTGGCTTTCTGACGGATGTACTGTCCTTGATCTGTTTGTTTTAGCTGTAAGTCTCCCGTGTTATTTAAATAAATAAAAATAAATAAATTAATTAATATTCTACAGGATGAAAGTACATCTTAAAAGTTCAACAAAAAAGACCGCAGTATATATGTTTATCATTCAAATTAGATCAATTTGAATTATTTTACCCGAAGCTATTTTGACCAGTATATTATTAATCCCTATCCGATAGAATAATTATGTTATTTAAATTGAGCATTTAATTAAAATTAAAATATGCTTTGACTGCATATCATTTAAATGAATACTTTAAAACATTCAAAATTACGCGTAATGAAATAGTTATGGCTGACGGCGGCGCAGCACAGGAATCAATGACCTTTTTCCTCGGCTATTATTACGACAAAAAAAACGGCTAACCGGATTTGGATGAAATTTGGCACACAGATAAATACCTAGTTATTAACACACATAGGATATTTTGAATGAATGCTTTATTTGCCAAAATATAGGTACATTGCATGTGGTAAAATTTGATAAAAGGTTTCACTATATTCGACTTTCTAGTCGTGCAAATTTTTGAGTTAGAATAGTCGAAGCTTATTAATAAAATTAAATAAAATGTTGGCCTTCTTACATTATTAACACAAAAAAGATGATTAAAATTAACAGTAATATAAAATAAAAAATAATTAAATAATCACTATAATACCGGTAGTACGATTCCGTGAGATAATTTCCGAACTCCACAAGGGTGAAGCCGCGGGCAAAAGCGACTGTATAATAACCTTAGTAAATTTCCCTAATAACTATGGTATTCGCATTTTTATACTCCTATCTTCAACAAAAACTAAAGTGGGTACCCCTACTAAACAAAAGGACGACCCTCAAAAAGGCATATGATACGAACGACGATAAACCTCTGTTTATGGCGACGTAATATCGATATAACATCGGCATAATATCGATAGAGTATCGATAGAACACATCGTTGTGAGAACGACCCTATAAATCCCAAGATTCTTAAATCGAGGTCTGTTACGGGCAATGTAAGAAGCGAGTAGTTTTTGGATTATCCGGTTCAAGTTAGCATTACCATTTTTAGGCCAGTCCAAAGTATGATTTAAATAAATTGTCCCGGTTTTTATCCGGATAAAGCTAGTTCTTACAAAAGCCTGTTTGGAAAACTGGTCTCTGGATAGTATTTTTTGTAGAGAAATACGCAAAACGCTACTACAACGAAACTATGACAAAAAATAAAGGCAAAAGTTTCTGGCCTTTAACTATCTTCCCTATAATATATATATATTTAATAAACAAGTAACAGGACTCGAATGTAACAATATTTCTTATTATCTATGTTAGTAAACTAAACCTACACACTTAACCAAACACTGCCCCATAGTTATAAGAATCCCTGCTACAAGCTCAACACTGATATAGAAAGCTTGCAGCAGCGATTCACACACAAGCAGTCCAGTCTGCGACTGTGGAATAGGAACACTATGAGCATAAGGAAATATTGTACAGATTACAAAACAGTTAGCTTTTTATGGGTTTCTTAGTAAAAAAATAAATAAATAAAAGCGGCAGTAAAGGGGGCCCCCCGGCTTAATGGCCGCCGACAGACATTCCAGATCCTAGATTTTTGACAGGTGGCATTTGAAAGGATAAAATAATAATTCCATACAGATTTTGTGTGTATCTTCGTAAGTTGGTTTCCCACATTTTGTGGAAACAGGCCGATGATAAGAAAATTTATACCTGAGGCAAGACTTCAAGAAATAAATAGGTATTTTAAACAACAAAAAGACTGCCGAGACTTTCCATAAAAAATCGTAAGACACAATACAGTCTCATAAAAAAACCGTAAATACATCTATAAAGTGACGTAATATCGATAACAAAAATACACAAGTGAACCATATAGAACTGACCTGTTTATAACGGCATAAAGTGAAAAATATACAATAGCACGGTTGTGTTGGAAGCGGGCGAGTTATAGCTCCCTTGTGAACGATTTACTTGAGCTGAAGTCTCGAATAAGATTCAGTAGAAGGACTGACGTACATTGAAATGTTAGTTTAATATTATTTATTTATTAAAAAAAAACATGTACAAAGGCGGATTTAAGACGCAGATATATGCCAGTGACCTTGAGTGGTTAGCTTGCGTGTTCTGTACTGAGCTCACGCAACGCGTCGTACGTTCAGCCAGTAATAGGACTCGCCCATCAAGGAGCGCTGTCCCCAATTTGACTCATTATTAATTATAAATTATACACAATACAAAAGGTATTTTAATAAAACGCGTATACTAAAAGATTATTAATTAAATTGGTGAAAGTTTCAGAAAAAAACTCTTGGCAGATTTTGCGCCATTCTGAGTTTTTTATCCGCGTTAGACACAGGTAACTTTACAAATTAATTTCACCATGTAATGTAAACATAATCTAAAATATTCACATATTAAGTTATTGAGAAAATGCTCTAATTTAACATGTATTTTCTTCAAATAATTAACACTACTCGTTTAGACGTGATCTTCAGTATAAAATCATTAAAAGTCGGTTATCGTCGCCTTAATGCCTGAATCATTTTCTACTGGTTAACCTTATGGTGATGCAGAGACAAAACATGGCAGTTGCAACACACGGGATAGATAAGTCGAAAATCAAAAATATACAGTGTTTTTTTTAAATCTTCAATAACCTCTTAAGGGGTCATTGTACTCATCATTATGAACAACTTTTACTATGGGACCAGAACTGAAATCGCGAAGAAAGAACCAGCTGTTCCCTACATTTATGTTTGAATAATTCGTTAAAATGTAGGGAACAGCTGATTTTTTTTTCGCGATTTCAGGTTTGGTCCAACAGTAAAAGTTGTTCATAATGATGAGTACAATGACCCCTTAAGAGGTTATTGACGTTTTAAAAATAACCTTGTATACTAGTCAGGAGAAATAACGATTGGTAGAGGAGAAAACGCCTCTACCAATCGTTATTTCTCCTGACACTTATTATTTTGTTTGTATCAGCGCTGGGATGATTCTGCCGACTTCTTACGAATATACGAGTATTCCCGTGTAATATCAGTTGGGTTAATATTAATTAGTCAGCATGTTGGTAGGTAGCGCGAATAACTGGCACTTGTTGATTCTGTGGGCCTAGCACAAACGCACGGAGTAAACGTAACGAAAAATCGTACGATTTTAAGGGTCCCTGAAACGGTCAATTGCAATTGTCCATTTTTACGCGATTGATACACAAATTGATCGTCTACCAAGTGCAATTGAAGCGATTGACAATATTACTACAACATAAATTGATGGCAATTGAACAATTGAAATTGATCGTTTCGGGGAACCCTTCAAATGAAAATAGGTACGGTCAGCATTAAAAGTTGTTGACTACATTTAGATTTTCAAAATCAATAATATAAATAATAATATAATAATATATAATGTACAGTGATTTTGAAAATTTGAATGTGGTCATCGACTTTTGATGCTGACTGTACTCGTTTCGAACATACTCGTAATACTTACTTAGTTTTAAGACTTTATTCATATCTATGGGTGATACTATTTGTGCTTGTCGCAAAAATCGAATCCGAAATGCTATAGGATAGTTGTATTTAGGAAAAAATTAAGCCGTCACGGGACGACTGGCAGATGTGAAACATCGCACTACACACACATTTACACACTACTACATATAGAATGTATAGTGGTGAGGCCGCCGATCGCCACGTGGCATGCGTCGCCCCACCAGCAACCGATTTTACGTGCGGCTATAGATGTTTCAAATCAATAAAAAATTGTTTAACTTTACGTTACGTTTACGTCGCGCGTTCGTGCTAGGGCCTCTGTATTGGCTAAAATACGTGTAAAGAAGTTTTTTTTTTACTCGCATATACCTATAGACATTGAAGCTAGTCAACATATATAATACTTACACGCGGAAGCGTGTCCAGCCAAGTTCATGCCAAGAAACAGGAACTGGCGACGACGCGGCGACGACGGCAGCTGTGTGTTATATGTTATGGTGTAATTATTTACACAAAGCAGATAATTTAGGATAAATTGAAGCTCAAGATTATATAGATCAAAGATGATATGAAGAAGATGATAATATAAGATGGTATAAAAAAAAAAAGAAAGAAAGAAAGAAAAATTGTTTATTCTGCACAAACAAAACGCACATTTCAACAAATCTACACAATTATAATACACACATACAAAGTAGCCAAAACCCTCGTATCCAATACACTTACATTTTTTGACAATCATTTCCATTGGTTGCGATTGGTTGAAGTCAGGGCCAGGGACCAAAGACAATTTACATTGCGTTTACTAGAATAAAATGTCTATGTATCTCATCTGTTGTTGTTGTGGTAGTGGTACTGGCAAACCCAAAATGACAACCAGTGATGACAACAAAGTCAACATAGGACATAGTGGTGGTGGTGGTGGTAGTGGTCTCATAGTATAGGTATATTAAACATTTTAGTTTAAGACTCCGCATATTTATATTTTTCTCTTCTTGTTCTCACACACTATAATTGTCTACATTTCTTTTTCATTTCTTCTTTCGCAGGTCTGCTGGAAAAAAATTCTTAAGAAATAAGCAGTACCTTTGTATTAAAATTGTAATTATGTCGTATCGCTCTTTATTTTACTGTGTGTACATAAATAATAAAATAAATAAATAAGATTAGAATTAACTAGTTTTTACCAGCAAACCAAATTTTAGGAAGAGTAAGATTATGTTGGGTCTTACAATATAATAACAGTAACTTGTAGGATATCATAAAGAAGATAAGTTGATTAGGCAAATATAACATAACTTGTTTGTGAAAACTAGCCAAGTCAAGTCTTGAGCTTTAATTTATCTGTTTTGTGTAAATAATTCGACTGTTCATATGTACGAAGTTATATTTTTAAATAGAAAACATTGTTATAGCAGAGAAAACAAGAAATTCTGTTTGAAATTTATTTTAGAATGTTGTATGTGTAAATCAATTTCAGGATTATATAAAAAACTTGTCACCCATTTAAATCTCAATTCTTTTGCCGGCAAAGTCGACAACCACGCATATTCTTAATATTGAACTTGGCTCCCATTTCACATTTATGTTTTTGATGGGTTACATATTAGGGTTCCGTACCCAAAGGGTAGAACGGGAATCCTATTACTAAGGCTCCGCCGTCTGTCTGTCTGTCTGTCTGTCCGTGTGTCACCAGGCTCTATCTCATGAACCGTGATAGTTAGACAGTTGAAATTTTCACAGATGATGTATTTCTGTTGCCGCTATAACAACAAATAGTAAAAAACAGAATAAAATAAATATTTAAGGGGGCTTCCATACAACAAACGTGATTTTTTTGCTCGTTTTTGTTCGTTTTGATAACGGCAACAGGTAGACAGTTGAAATATTCACAGAATCTTTAATTATATATTCACTTTAAAAATAAATAGTTAAATTAAAATAAAACAAATATTTAAAGGGGGCTCCCATACAACAAACGTGATTTTTTTGCCGTTTTTATTAATAATGGTATGGAACCCTTCGTGCGGCAGTCCGACTCGCACATGGCCGTTTTTTTTTTCTTTATTCGTACCCCGGTGCAGTTAAAGGCACGTTAATACTCCACACATCAAAGCGTTTATCTGTCTGCCGTAACGAGCTTTATTCACACTTGTGAGTGTGTGAATCAGACTGAACCTACCTATTGACACTTCTTGTATATGTCAAAGTGACCCTGTTGCGTACAGTGCACTAGTCTAAAGCCTTCCTTTGTAACAAAGGGACTCAACTCTGAATTCTAGCAATTTAGCGTCCCGTCTGTAATTCTCTACGGCCTCTCTATCTACATACTTCCAGCAGCAAATAAATAAACGAATTGCCAACTCCAGGACTCGTTCGTCATTTTAATCTGCATATTGTAATGCCTGATTGCACACTGAAAAAAATGCAGACTAACTAAGATACATTTTCTCTTAGTTGGCACTAAAATGTTTGGAATCATTATTTATCTATTTACTTTAAACAAGATAGCATATTTGCCAGAACAAATTCATTTTATTTATATCGACAATGTGACATGTACAGAATAATCACCTGTCTTTGTTACATCATACGTGCTTTTTTTGATTTTACTTCTTTACTTTTGTATAACAAATAATAATTTAAGTTCATGATAACAAGCAACTTGCAACTTTATCATAAAACAAAAAACATTTGAGCTAAATACTATCCATAATTAAGTATTTAGTTCTTTATGGTGTGTGTGGTGCCGGACGTAAAGAATAGCACCACCCTATTTCTTTTCGTGGGTTTCATAAAAGGCGACTAAGGGACTTACTATAGAATGGGCAGCAGCGTACCATACTGCGATCGCCAACCCGTCTGCTAAGCGTGGCAATTATGGAAACCCCCTCCCCTTCGGGAGAGGCCTATGTCCAGCAGTGGACGTCTTTCGGTTGCTATATTTGCAGCACCCTAATTGCGTAACACAATTTGAATCACAATCTGAATGATTTTGAAGTATATTGCTAATCCATTGCTAATTCATATGTTAGAAAAAATTGTCTGCACAACAACGTAAATAACGCCTTGAATGTTGTTGAACTGTCAAAACTAAACCCATTGCTACTGATAGTGTGTTACAGAAATCATTATACATCTCTCTAGTTAGATTTGTTCCATGACTTTTTTCATGCAATCATGACATTGAGGAACACAAATATCTGTTATAATCCCGAATCATATTTGATCAAGATACAACCTGATACTGACCTCCAAATTGCATAAAACGTAAGAATATTTGAATTTCGCGTATACAGTACAGAACACGCAAGCTAATTGCGTGTTCTGTACTGAGCTCACGCAACGCGTCGTACGTTCAGCCAGTAATAGGACTCGCCCATCCAGGAGCGCTGTCCCCAATTTGACGCATTATTAATTAATTATACACAAAATAAAAGGTATTTTAATAAAACGCGTATGCTTTAAGATCAATAATTAAATTATCTTTAAATTGGTGAAGGTTTCAGAAAAATATGCTTGATAGATTTTGCGCCATTCCCAGTTTTTTATCCGCGTTAGACATAACTTTACAAATTAATTTCACTAAGTAATATAAACATAATCTAAAATATTCACATACTAAGTTATTGAAAAAATGCTCTAATTTATTATATATTTTTCAAATCATTAACACTACTCGTTTAGACGTGATCTTCAGTATAAAATCATTAAAAGTCTGTTATCGCCCCTTAAATTAAATAAATTATTATGCTAATAAAATAACAATTATTATTATGATTAATTTTGGTAAATAATAAATACATATTATTCAGAAAGACCTCAGCCGCGTGCTCGCTTGGCATTCAAACTGTGATCACTATGGTGGTTAAAAAATTAGGGCTATATTTTAGCACACAAATATTTTTCAGTAAAATATATCTCATGTCATTCGATCAGTGTACGCCAAGCTTTAAGCGCCGGAAACGTCTTCCATCGTTTGAAGGCTGAAGCTACAATGTAGATGTTATCTTATTCATGGCTACATAACCGAAAGCCGTATTAATTCTATTGAAATATTGTGCTTCAAAACTATGAAATGGAAGGAAGATAAAGATGCTGTTCGCACTCCGCTCTTTTATGTTTAAAAGGAGAAAAATTCTCAAAGATTTCAGTACTTACTCGTGCTTTATCGGGTTTCCCTAGTATAACTAGAAGTGACAGAAAGTCAGTATTTTGCAAGAAGTGACCAGTTCCTTCTTTGCAGTCGGTTAAAATAACTCGCATGGTAACAGCAGCAGTAAGAAAGGAAGAAAGAAATTGTTTATTCTTGTACAAAAGATGCACATAACTAACCAAGCCATAGTAGGTTTGTCTTTGTAACGAATACTAGTAGGTATTCGTCACAGAGACAAACCTAAAAAAATATTTTTATATATTTATTTTTCAAAATCTTTTACACCTTTACAATTTTTAAATAATATTTTACTTGAATCTAAACTTAGTGTAACAATTTCACCGCATGTTCCATAAACGTAATAATTGTGCCACAAGCACTATAATATAGAATTAATAACTAAATAGGAAAAACAAAAGAAACAAGTTCAAAATAACGTGAGATAATAAAAGTTTAAAATAATTTAAAAAATCAAACAAAACTTTGGCCACAAACAATAGAGACAACGATAAATTATATAAAAACAAATAAAAGGAAATAAAATTTGTGAACAGCTATTTTGTGGATTATTATTAACATTATAATAATATATGTCGGATCGACAGGATTTTACTCCGTTAGATTCGGTCGTCATGTGGGCAGAAGTTGGGTTTCGTGCAATGAAAACACACTGGGTGAGATACACAGCGTTTAATGAAATTACAAATTGACACAATCGCTAAAATTAAAATCACCACTATAACCGAGCATAACGAATCGATGTCCAATCTCAACGGAAATTAAGCAGGTACGCTGAAGATTTAATGTGCACAAGTGCGTGTGCACAAATACAGGTGCACTCTCTGGTACTTTACTACTGGACACGACCAGGGAGTGAACAGGCGCAGAACCAACGGCTTTACGTGCTTTCCGAGGCACAGAGGGACACCCCTAACAAGTCTCACCACCAATTTTAAAACTCCGGGCTGCTACTGAGAAATTCCTAATGGAAAATCCCACTTAATAACACTTTGTGGCGAAATTTACATCATCACATGCGAACTACTCATCAAAAAAAAAATGACGTCACACAAATCCTGCATCGCGCAAGCAGAGTTTACCGGGGTGGCATTTATATATCATCCCGACATTCAACCGTCAGGCAGTAGCTCACCAGACACAAAACCCGTCTGGTCGGAGGATCCACCCTTTTCTATAGAGGATGAGTGAACTTTACACCCTATTCCTCATACCACTATAACTTTGCCCAACCTTTTTTTTTATGGGTGGGAAATTATCGTATAACTTCTCCCGCTCTGGGCGGAGCGAAAGGGCGTGTCAGACTTTTACTGACTAAAACCCACCGTGTTTCTTCAAATGCCTGTGTGCCTGGGCCACGATATCCCTTTCGGACAAGCTCGTAAACTTTTGCCGACCTGGGAATTGAATCCAGGACCCCACGCTCAAGCAGCACGTCGCGCTTGCTACTCCGACACCAACGGGGCAGTATTAAGTAGAACATAACGTACACTTAGTAATCTGTTCTGCATTTCTAACTGCCCATTTCAACTGTCACTGAAATTCATATTTCAGCTGGACGTACGACCTTTTGTTATAATGGTATGAATTTAATATCAAAGACGGAGGATCTTATAAATTCGAACATGTTTTCATGATGGGGGCGTATGATAAATAATATGGACTTCGTATAAATCGCTTATATTGAACTTACTAGAACTTTATGGAGGCTCCTAATAGTACCACAGATCCTTAACTCTTGGGCATTTTTGGTACCATATGGAAATAGGACTTAGGTGACTACTCATCCGCAAAATATTTCATCCGCGGATGAAACGTTACCCTTTTAAAATTGTAGTCTGCGTACTTTAAATAAAGTTATGGAGTGTGGTTTTACTAAATTATAGTTGACTTTGCTTCTTTGCACATTGTCAAATATAAGTATCAAGCTTTCTCTTCTGACTTGGAACGTTTTAACGGATAAACTAGGTAGGCAGGTACCAACTTTGCACAAAAATCGCTATGTATCTGGAAAAGATAATGCAATAACACTTTGCCCGACCTGGGAATCGAACCCCGGACCTAGTGCTCGACAGTAGCGCTTGCGACCACTAAACCAATGCCTAATCTTGGTCGGCTAATCGGTCTAATTTGATTATTTCAAGTTTTTTAGTTTTTGTTAAAGAACGAGTTCTCTTTTCTTTAAACGCACACTGCGTTTAAAGAAAAGAGAACTCGTTCTTTAAAGTGTCAAAATGGTAGCATACTCGTAAAAATGTTATAATTAATATTTTGAATTGACTCTTAATAGCTTTTATTTGATACCAATATTGTTATAATTTATTTAAAAAAAAAACCCTCTCAACCCCTTTTTTGTATTCGCACATGTAATTTATAAATATTATATATAGCCTATGTCACTCCCACAATTATTAAGATGAATCTAACGACACTTCATAACTATTATGTTAAAATCCTTCAAGCCGTTTAGGCTACAGAGCGTGCCAAAGAAAGACATACACATACATACTCTCGAACCCCGTGCCCCCCATCATAAAGGTTTGGGCAAAAAGTAGCTCGTCGAACTAACTTGCAGACGGGCTCAACAATTTGCTCAACCTCATAGATCTATCAACCTTAATTTTTTTCAACCCTTTATGTAAATTAGCACCGAAAATATAAGGTAGCAGTAATAACTCATCCTCATATATGAATCATTCATAGAAGACTGGTCTTTTGTGAATATAAATTATCATAACTTAATTTGCGTATGTATGGAAAAAGTGAGTTATTTATAGAAACTATTGTCTGATAAGCTGGATTTCAAAGACTTGAATTGCCTTTGATATGATCTACTTGTGTACGGCATTAGGTAAAAGAATTGCGGGTCGACGTTTTTTATGTCCTTTTTCTTATGAAAGACACGAGTTTAGCCTTAGGATGTTCTTAGTCTGGCCCTGTATCCCCGATCTGGGCGGCTGACCTGACGGCCAGTAGTATCGCTGTTCTGTGAAAGCCGCAGAGAGCGATGGCCGTCAGAGTCACCTGGGGATATCGCACGATCTCCTACGAGGCGGCTTATGTACTGGCCGGATGATCGTCCCTGAGGCCGCGAGGCGAAAGTACTCGCGTCACTTTATCGGTAGCGCGAGGAAGCGAGAGCGCGGGGCGAGTGGCTGATGCACCGACATGTGGAGTTGCGTCGGTCACAGCTTTTTCGCAGCCCTGCATATCGATTCTGTGAAATCTTACCGTGAATTCTTGCGTGGAGTGAGCTGTCAGTGTCACCTCACTGATGCTAGGGATTGACCAAGGATTACATTTACAATCATAACCAAGATTTTAATAATATTTTTTATGCTAAATCTGCTGATCATTTTATATTATTTCAAAGCTAGTATTTAAGTGCCGTAACATTACTAATTAGGAGGTTTTTAAATAAAAAAGGACAAAACAGAAAGTCAGTGAGAAACTCAATTTTGTTTTTTTTTTGTTTTTTTCTTATATTAGTCCTTGAACATTACTATGTTTAGCCACTTAAATACCAGCTTTGAAAAATATAAAATGATCAACAGAATTAGCATTTTTTTTAATTAAAATCTCGATTATGATTGTAAATGTAATACTTGGTCAATCCCTAGCATCAGTGAGGTGACACTGACAGCTCACTCCACGCTTACTTCACATAAGTTTTCACGGTGAGATGGTTACAGAATAGCACTGCTGGTGGCGAAATGGCGGGACAGGCTTTCACGCCATACCTCGGCTGCGTTACCATTGGGGCAGTCCGACCGGTACTCGAGCTCTGGCTCGGGAGGAGGCACGGCTGCCTGTCGTGTCGGGTGACACAGGTGCTCTCGGGGCATGGTTGCTTCGGGAAGTACCTTTGTCGCATAAACAGGGAGCCGGGCGCCCGGTGTCACCAACTCACTTTTAAAGAAAGAGATACCATTTATTATTCTCCAAATAAAGTAAATTGCTCATAAATCCTCGAATGTTAGATTGCTTGAAGGAAAGCAAAGCAATGATGAGAAATACGCAGTTATCCTTCCAGTTCACTTACCCAAATATTTCGCATTTTTTTCTTGTGCCTCGAATGAAGTAACTGCCTTCCTTCCGAATTCATAGCGTTCTTTGGATGCTGAAGAGTTTTATTAGGAGATGCTAAATTAAAGTTGACGCGGGCAAATGCTGAACTAGCTTTTGCCCGCGGCTTCGCCCGTGTGGAGGTCGAAAATTATCGCACGGGAACCTTACCGTGCGATAATTTCCGACTTCCACACCATAAAGCATTATTGGGATAAGGGGGGGAGAATGATGGAAAATAACTTTGTCAGTCTGTCTCTGTATGTTACATTTTTACGCCTTAACCGATTTTGATGTTTATAATACCATAACCTGGTTTAGGGCATTGAATACCTTTTATTCCGGTAGTACCTACTACACAAACCTACCTCCGGTAGTACCTACTACCGGAATAAAAGGTATTATTGACCCGAAACACATAGGCTGTTTGTTTCAAAAATAATCCTAAAGGGGGTAATATAGGGGATGAAAGTTTGTTTGGGAAACCCAGTAATTCTTAAGATAGGGATATTAAAATTCAATTATTATGCTTTTCGTAAGAAATAAAGAATTAGTGTGTTTCAGCGTTCTCCCAAGGGCATGACAATATTGAATTTGTTGTGTAAGTAAGAAGTACTTACACAAAAAGTTCAATATTGTCAAGATATTTAAGGGATTTTAAATATAGAAAGAAAGAAAGAAAGAAAAATGCGTTTATTGGCATTACAGCAAAAAAAATACACCTTAAAAACTATAAATAACACAGAAAACAATTAATTATAATGCCAAAAGGGCCTCAGCTCAGCATAATGTCAGATGACAACACAAGGTGTACCACTTGATGCTGATTTTCAGCTGCAACCCACGAGTGCCATACGCTAGAATAATAAACATAAAGGAGAGTATGTGTCCGTTAATTAATATAGTCATAATTCATCTGTATCTTGAAGTAAGGAAGTAAGAGTTTTTCTGTAAGTAATCTGCAGATTTACAGAATCTGTAGGAGTATGGAAAAAGTAAAAAAAATCCTGGCCATGACATGGCCTGGGTTTTAAATGCTACAGTTTACGAAAGTTGGCATACGTTTTTAGTAGATTGTTATACAAGGGGCTAAAATTACCCAATATATACGAGGTAGTTTTACTCCGAGCTTTAGTGAGGGAGTAAATAGAAACCGAGTTATAAATAGATACCGAAGTTTAGTGTAACACACGGCTTTTAGCGCCGTGTGTTACATTAAACTTTTCACTACGATTGCAGTGAGTGCACCAGTGCATAGTAGACCATGTACAATTTTGCCTTACCCAGCACAAAACTTAGGTGTTGGAATTTTACAAGCATATAGCTTGTTTTCCCCACAAATAACCCACTACCACATTTAAGTTTGTGAGTTGTAATCCATTTCGATAAACACATGATGCACGGCACCACCGCGACCGGCCTCGTCACTGACTCGCCGTCAGTTACCGACCAGCATAGCTATTCACAAAAATCCGATACGCTTCCGTGCCGAATCGAACATCAATCAATCCTAACGGAGGATTCCTCTAAACTGTTGCTGTTCGCAAATCCCAAACTAACAATTTTGACAGTTTAAACCAAATAGACTACACTATTCTTCCGATCGCTATTTGCGGTCGGGGGACTAGGCAAATCAGGTAACCGAAAACGTGTCATTTTCGACTCGAAAGCTTGTCGAATGGCTGTGAATAGCTGGGCCGCCAGATCACACTACAAAACAATTATACTACGCATCAGTGTCTGAAATCTAATTTCCAACTTTGCACTCCTCTTGTTTTCTCGCAAATACTTCAAACCACAGAGCACACAATATAAAAAATAAAGTCGGGTTTACACTGTAACAACCTCATGCTACAGTGTAGAATGCAACACATTGCCAGCCAGCTGCATGAATATCTATGTAGGTACCTATACTCCGTTTGAAATAAGATTAGACATTTAAATAAACCTTTTTTACAGTCCGTTCAACCGATTTTGACTTCTATTGCGTTGGGGGCATGACAAATGGTAGCTGTAATAAACAGTTGGTATTGTAACTACGTTTTTGCTTTTAATGCTCAACCAAACTCTCAATATTGAACTCTGAACTCAAAATTGGTTGAACGGACTGTAAACAAGTTTATTTAAATATCTAATCTTATTTCAAATGGAGTATAGTCACAAACGACAACTTTCGGCTTTAAATAGTATTGGCCTAAATACCTTTAACAAAGTCGCTTTTCGTGTTTATCTGTGTGTGTGTGCTTAGTTCTTCTAAATTACCAATGGATTTTGTTCGGTTTTCAGCATCTTTTAGAGAATTTATTCCGAAAGGTTTAAAGTATTTAATAACTAAAAAATCTCGTGCGAAGTAGTGTCGCTAGTTAATGTACTAACTTTTTGTTTTGACACATTTAATAAAAGCATAGATGACACATGTTAATTCCGCTGCCATAATACTGACCAGCCATCATTTGTACCACTGCCTGAGCTGTATTCCTACTCATTTCACAGTACACTAGTGTATACTAGTCAGACTCATTTAGTTCATCGCCGACACGCGAGAAGTGAACAAGCGCCAGTGTGGTGACATACGGCTATGTTGCAAGACGTTGAAGAAGACAAGGAAGTTTGACAATAATTCCTTCTGCACAGGTGGTTTCCCTGGTACACACAGCGTCAGTATGTGCTAACCCCTCAAGTTTTAAAATTTTACACTGAACGTCGTCATACTCATACCGGCAGTTTGACTAACTAGCCAGCGTGCCCTTAAGAATTGCGATGAAATTGTTGTCTACTATCGTCGAGTCACTTTACCTTTAGGTCTCTGTCTAATCGATAGATGTTATAATTTGAGGGTATCCGTTAATTTTACTTAGTTTCGTTTTATCTATCAAATTAATCCATACCCTCAAGTTATAACGAAACTTCTAGGTTCTAGACAAATTGCAAACGCTTCAAAACTTGTCAAAATGAAAATGAAAATATTTTATTTCACATAAACCTACATGGGCACTTATGAAACGTCAGAAGCTAGGTGCAACTTGGCTCTTTTGATGTCGCATATCAGACTGTCAAATTTGTATTCTCTGCATACAAATTTGACAGTCTGTTATGCGACATCAAAAGAGACAAGTTGACAAGACATAAAAGATCACCTGACATTTCGTTAGCTTATGTCAACCTAAGATGTTTCTAGCGCTTCTTATTTTATCGTTTGCGTTAATAGGATGTCACTTGTCTTGGGACCCGTTTTTGTCAGTTGGCAAAATATGTATAATAAGATAACTGTAAATTATCAAATCAAATTGTAAAATATAAATCTCTGTACTAAAATAAGATCACAGTTTTGTTAAATATTAGCAATAATAAATATTATTTAATGATTATTAAAATATTTTATTTTTCTTGATTTTTTATTCTTAAATATTACTAAAACCCACAAAAAAAAATGCATTAAAAATGCATGCTAATGCACATTTTGTGACCATTTTGAAACCTCTGGTCTATTAGACGTTGAATAACTGTTCGTAAATATTAAGTCTATTATTGCTTGCCGTTATACGCGATAAAAGTACCAACGTTTTTGAAAAAAAAACAATATTAAAAACAGATTAAAAAAAAATAATACCAACTTAACTTATTTATTCACTAAAACAATACATTCTCGTATTAAAATGTTTTTGCAAAGTACAAAAACCCAACTTGGGCCTATCACAGATTTGAACTCATAATATGTCTTTTGGGGGGGTAACCACTTAATGGAACTGTGTGTACCTCATTAACGCCAAAACTAAGTAAATGTCTATTATCAGCCAAATTAGGTTTTTTTTTACATACTAGCTTGACAGTTTTTTCATTATTTGACATTATCTACTACAACTTTAATTTCAACAAGGTTTTTTACTTTTATTATTTTAATAATATTTTATTTAGATTCCTATAAATTTTGTGAATGTGAGTACATTATAGGCTAGACTAGATTTGTAGACCATTTTCTATTTTGTTACGTACGCGGTATTGACAGGCTTCGACTGTCCTCCCATACCTATTAAAACATTGTAAAAGCCAATTATTTTTAAAAGAGTAACCGTGGAGTTTCTTGCCGGCTCTTCTCCATAGAAAAACGACCAATTGGAACCGTGCACCTAGCTTCTGACGTTTAATAAGTGCGCATGTGAAATAAAATATTTTGATTTTGTTGTTCAACTGAATTCGTGGGTGAAGACAATGCACCTAGAATAAAATTATTATACCACAATAGGTAAAAAGAGTTAAGAATGAAGCATACATTAATTATGTGAAAGATACATGGCGCTCACATAATTACAAACATTGTAAAAAAAAAACGTTTTCCTAAAAAATATTAATATCAGTGTGAGTTAAGATAATCACAGAATTTATAATAAATGTCATTAAAATAATAAATTATACAATTAAAATTGCAACCTGTTTGATTTTGTCTAGACTCTAGATTGTCTTATGGAGCTGGACCAGCATGTTTCCAAGCCTTCTTATCTTGGATATAATCCTCTAATTTGTAATATGCTTGTTTACAAAGTTTACTTTTAATATGAGTTTTAAATTTTCTTTCATTGAGTTGCAATATAGTGTAAAGCCGGCTTTAAGGGGAAGTGATATCTCGGCACTGTGGGTACCCTTGACACGCCACAGTCCATCGTGACGGCTAATAGGAGTAGGTCAAATGGAAGATACGACATCTGCACCAGATACTCGTGTTACAGGGATTTAAGAGAAATGGGTTTCCTTGATGATTTTCTCCGTTATTGTTATGGTGAATCTTGGGTGTTGAAATGACAGTCAGACATTTATTTAGGTGACTTTTATTTGGTCGTATAATTTTCCAACAAAAATAGAGATATTCCAACAAGATTTCGAAACTAGCGATGTTCAATGATTCTCGGAGTCACTGTCGGAGTTCAATGATTGTCGGACACACAGCTTAAAAATATCATCATCATTTCAGCCGATTACGTGCACTGCTGGACATAGGCCTCCCCCAAAGGGGGATTTTGCCATAATCGCCACGCTTGGCAGGCGGGTTGGCAATCGTAGTATGGTGTTAAAATGCATAGAGAACGCTGCTGCCCATTCTATAGTAAGTCCCTTAGTCACCTTTTATGACACCCACGGGAAGAAATAGAGTGGTGCTATTCCTTACGTCCGGCACCACACGGACTACTTAAAAATATGCCAGGTAGATAATGATTTCAAAACCTAAAAAACCGGCCAATTGCGTGTCGGACCACGCACAATGAGGGGTTCCGTAATTAGGATGAATTTATCCCAAAAACAAACTTAACATTGTTGTTGAAAAACATGCTCTCCCATACATCGATATACGTTACGTTCAATTCTTCAACTGAAGATTTAAGTTGGACAACTATTACTTGTTAACTTGTAAACCCTACTTAGCTGTGATAGTTTTCCTTTTAATTTCGTTATATATACTACTGCCATTAATTTTTTCACATATCCAAAACCAACCATTTAGCTGGCAGTGGGGACGACGACGACACTTGACTCTAACAAAAAATAACCCTTCAAAGCTTAATATTACGCAAACGGATCTCAGAATTGAAAAATGTCTTTCACAGACCCACAATATTTTTAAACGGATAATCCACCGATACCCCACACCATGTATTAGACGAGAAAAAAATATATCATTCCCGTTTTACGTACAAAGGAGGTACCCTAAAAAAAAATGTTTATCATGGTTTCATTTTACGAATTTCTCGGCGTGATTAATATGTACACCCATGCCAAATTACAGCTTTTTAGGACTAAGCGTCTCTGAGCTAAGCCGGGGGGGACAGAGGGACGGACAGACTGACAGACAGACGGACATGGCGAAACTATAAGGGTTCCTTGTTTACTACGGAACCCTAAAAATACAAAACTAACTGGTGGCTTGCGATTTCATTCGCACCCAATACAAAACCAGAGGGGTAATTGAATAACACACTACAAGTAGCAATGGGTTTCAGTTCAACAACATTCATTGCGTTATTTACGTTGTTGAGCAGACAAATTTTTCGAACATATGAAGCAATGGATTAGCAACATACTTCAAGATCATTTAGATTGTAATTGATAGTGTGTTACGCAATTAGGGTGCAATTGTCCCATTCGGGGGTTGAATTTCGAAAAACCCTTTATTGGTGTTATTGGGTTTTCTATCACGAATTTCTCAGTAGCCGCCAGGAGTTTGGATTTGTGCTGCCCGGTTAATGGCAATAGGCTCGCGCCCCTTACATAGTACGTACTAAAACATTACTGGTGAAAATTGGGTGCACCTCTGTGTAACCCTTCAGGGGTTAAAGGTTGTTTGATATATTATGTTACAATGCTATAAAATATTCTCTAAAGAAAATAAAAACGTCATACCTTTTTTCATCCGTATTTATTACCTACTTACTTTAGTTAATAAGTTTAGTTAATAACTATGGTTACCTTAATTTTTATTATTTTATTTAAGTTTATGTTTCTTGCTAAAGTTTTAATACTGTTACTGACTGTTATAATTTTATAGGTTAATTATTACTTGTTCACCTATTACCTATTCTGAAAGAAATGTTTGTACCTACGCTACTTGCTGTGGTCCTACGGCCCGCTTTCTCAGTCCCACAGGCCGTGAGAACTGTAGATCTGATGAGGCCTGTGGTAGAATGCTCGGGTTAGCCGCGACAGGCCTCAAAAGACGTGGCCGCGCGCCAGGCCTCGACAGGCCGTCAGATATGGTTACCTTAAGTTTTATTATTTTATTTAAGTTTATGTTTCTTGCTAAAGTTTTAAGACTGTTACTGACTGTTATAATTTTATAGGTTAATTATTACTTGTTCACCTATTAACTATTCTGAAAGAAATGTTTGTACCTTCGCTATTTGCTGTGGTCCTACGGCCCGTTTTCTCAGTCCCACAGGCCGTGAGAACTGTAGATCTGATGAGGCCTGTGGTAGAATGCTCGGGTTAGCCGCGACAGGCCTCAAAAGACGTGGCCGCGCGCCAGGCCGCGACAGGCCGTTAGACCGCGGCTTTACAGTACAGCACATAGTGACGCAATATTTTTTATTTTATTAAGTACACCAACATTATACATAATTATGTGTACAAATAAATACATTTTAAGATGTGGGTTGTCTATTAGTCGGTCACGTAAATGTCTTATAGTTCAGCTAAACATAAAAAAAATAATAATTTTGGTATCATGCAGCAGTTTGCAGTTTAAACACTAAACTGAAGTTAACTAGCACCATAAATATTAAATGGCTGCATTGAACTACATACGTAGAGGCTAGGCTTAAAGTCAAATAAATAAATAAGTAGGTTCGGTATGTTTACCCATTACCGACGAATAGCATTTAAACTGTGTGTACATCGAGCCTGATATGGGAAGAACATCGTAAGCGACATAATGTAGGTATTTCATTTTTCTAAAAGTAATAAAATAAAAAGCAGAGGATAAAAAGCAGAGGTGAGTGGAAACGCTGGGAGGGGACGCCCTAGAAGGAAATATAGTGACCAAATTGGTGATGTTCTTCAGAAAGATCAGGTGCGTAGTACTCGCAACCGGCGTGCGTGTATGACCAGTACCCCAAGTGTAAGTTTGCAAGAGAGTAAACGTAACTATTTCGTTTGCGTTAAAATTTGACCTATAGATTATAATGCTAAGAGTTTGGTGGTATGAGAAACAGGGTGTAAAGTTCACTCATCCACCATAGAAAAGGGAGGATCCTCCGACCAGACGGGTGTCGTGTCTGGTGGGCAACTGCCCAACGGTTGAGGTCGGGACGTTGTATATTATGCTAGTTGCGTGGTAAAATCTGATTGCGTGATGCAGGATTCGCGTGACGTCAGTGTGATGCGTTGTTCGTATGTGGCGATGTTGATTCCGCTACATCACTCCCCTCCGGAGACCGGAGGTCGATAGTGGGCTGAATCGTGTATCTTGTGATGCTTGCCAGTGCCAGTAGAGGGGTTCCAGTGTGTTGGAACCGGGTGCCGCATAGTTCTCGGTGAGTCGGAACTGTCTGCGGTGATTCCCCAGTGAGTCGGGGTGGCGCTGCGTTATGCTCCAGTGCGTCGGATGTAGTACAGCGCCGGGTTGTGTTGTGGCTGACTGCTGGCGTCGACCAGGAGAGGCATGTTCTCTGCTTGTGGACCAGCCGAAAGTGCAGTGTGCTGTGCCAAGGTTGCTGATGAGGCTGTGGGTGATGACCAGGAATGCGCGTCCGCTGCATGCTGGTGGTCAGGATACCCGTTGAAGCCGTGGGTGCTGGCTGGCTGTGTGACTCGCCGCTCGAAAGCTTGAGGAAGTGATGATGATGATGATGATGATGATGATGATGATGATGTCACGCTGAAGTAGTTGCACGAAGGCTGCGCTGACGTTCATACTCGGGGTCACCAGTTTGGTGGTATGAGGAACAGGGTGTAAAGTTCACTCATCCACCATAGAAAAGGGAGGATAACTCTCTATTCAATAAACTTATCGCTAGGTACAGTACAACAAAAGTCTACACCGCTTCGTTCGTCCCCGTTAAGTTGCCAACTGGTGTTGCCAGTTTTGTCAACTAGTGTCGAGTGGATGTGGTATCGAGTAGTAATCGATATCGCCACACCACCCCCCCACGATGTAAAATAACCTCATATTATAAAACTATAAAAATATTTAAAAAAAAAATATTTATAATAATTATAAAAACAATTTACATTAATGAAGAAAATAATGGAAAGACCATGTTTAAACTCAACCCAAGGTCTTCAATAAAACTCATGTATATCGCTATAGAACAATATAATATAGTTCCACTTGAATACAGAATTTCAACAACAAAGTACAAAATTTCTAAACTACTTATGCTTTCATCGGTAACGAAACCATACCGCGATCTAACTCGACGCCAACGCCATCTAGTTAGAAAGCTGGTACGAAGTTTGCACAATCTTACTTACTGTAACTAAAAATGATTAAATATAATATGATATGGTTTGACATTCCGCCCACCAAGGACATACTCGAATGAGCTGTCCTTTAAATTAAAGCCGCCCACCATGAGGTCAAGGGGGCTATGAAATAATAAAGAAAAACAAATTAAAATAATAAAGAAAAACAAATTAAAATAACAAATAAAACCATATCAATCACTGGTTGGCAATACGCAGAGTTTGCAAATTGGTCTTTTAAATACGGAACCATTACACTTTATTGTTACCACTCGTGTGAGTCCGTCCGAACCAGGATGCTTTTCTAAAATCCGACCCAGTAACCATTTGCCTGGAGGTAGATTGTCCTCTTTTACAAGGACAATATCGCCAATAATCGGCTCTATTTCTTTTTGCGACCATTTATAACGCTGTAGCATCGAATTTAAAAATTCTATAGACCATCGTCGCCAGAAATCTTGGGTCATTTTTTGTAAGAGTTGCCATCGCTTCAACGAGCCCACAGAGCTGTGCTCGTAATTACGTTCCGGCACAAGAACCAGAGGTTCCCCGATTAAAAAATGACCGGGTGTAAGCGGCATTGGATCATCAGGGGTTTGGGGAATATGAGAAATTGGTCTTGAATTGAGGCAAGCCTCAATCTGCACAAGTAACGTGGCCATTTCCTCGTAGGTAAGAGTGGAATCACCAATGACGCGTTTCATGTGAAATTTGGTGGACTTGATGCCGGCTTCCCAAAGTCCACCAAAATTTGGGGCATGGGGAGGGATAAAATGCCACTTGACACCTTTACAACTGAGCCAACTCTTAATTTCGTTAGCGATCGCTGACTGTTCAGCAGCGACTAATATCTGCAGTTCCTTGGCTGCACCTACAAAATTTTTACCATTGTCGCTCCAAATATCACTGCAATGGCCTCTTCTAGCGACAAATCTCTTAAAACCGGCTATAAAACCTTCAGAAGTAAGGTCACTAATGGCCTCGATGTGCACTGCTCGAGTGACCATGCACACAAATAGGCAGATGTACCCCTTGTAAGCCTTATTGCCACGACCCTTAGAAACCCTAATGTTAATCGGACCGGCGAAATCAACACCTGTATGTAAAAACGCCCTGGCTGGAGACACTCTACAGGTCGGCAATTGACCCATGACTTGATTTTTAAATGTCGCTGAATGCCGAACACATACTGTACATTTACGAACGTAAGCCTTTACTATATTTTTTGCAGATAGTATCCAATATTGTGTGCGCAAATAGTTTAACATCAATGTTGGACCTCCGTGAAGAGTGGTTTTGTGAGCTTCGCTGACAAGCAGAGTAGCGAAGTGATGGCGCTGTGGTATTATAATAGGATGCCTCATGCTTACTGACTGTTGAGACTTGTCAATTCTTCCTCCTACTCTTAAAATTCCTTGCTCATCTAATATAGGACATAAAGGTCGTAATTTGCTCTTCTTACTTACACTTCCTGTCTTTTTAATGTTGTCTATGTCTTCCTTAAATTCTTGTTCTTGACATTTTTTTATACAGATTTCCAGCGCGACTGTCAATTCCTCACTTGTCAGGTAAGTTTCTTTATGTTGCTTATATCTTAAGAATCGTCTACAATATGCCACTACTCTGATCAATTTTTGAAATGATGAATATTTTGTCCACAGCCCATCCTCTACATTTGTTGTCACATGAGCTTTAACACCTTTCAATGATCTTTCTTCGAGTTTAGTTGACGTCGAGTTTGGTTTGACGTAGTCAATGGGTTCTTTATTTAACCACAACGGACCGTGCTTCCACAGAGATGACTGTGAAAGTGCTGAAGGTGTCATACCTCTTGACGCGATATCTGCAGGGTTGTGAGTAGATTTCACATGTCCCCATTGATGATTATCCAAATAACTCAGAATTTCAGACACCCTATTACCAACAAATGTGGTCCAGCGGCTGGGATGACTACTGAGCCAAGCCAGAACCACAGTCGAGTCTGTCCAACAGTGTATACTGTCTTTATGTATTGCTAGTATCTCAGCTACCTCTACAATCAATTTGGCCAACAGAACAGCACCCATCAACTCGAGACGAGGAATTGACAATTGCTTTATCGGAGCAACCTTGGTTTTTGCCGCTATTAAATTTATTTTAATATTTCCGTCAGCACCAATTATCCTTAAATACATAGCAGCTGCATACGCTACATTAGATGCGTCACAAAAACCATGTAGTTCTACAACTACATCGTCTTCTCTGGAATCAACCCATCTTGGTACATGAAACTCCGGTAAATTTTGTAGTTCCTTCTGATATGTTTGCCATTCTTTTAATAAGTTTTCAGGTAATCGATCATCCCAATCGATCCCGGCAAGCCATATCTTTTGAATCATTATTTTCGCCGGTATAACACACGGCGCTACCCACCCTAAGGGGTCGAACAGTCGTGATATATCTGATATTACTTTTCGTTTTGTTACAGATGCAGGTTGCGGAAATGTTATTGAATATCTGAAACTGTCAGATTCTCTATCCCAAAAAAGTCCTAGTATTTTCACCACGTCGTTTAGTTTTATCTCTACTATTCCTTCCTGATTTGTACTTTCTCCCAATATTTCCTCTGCTAATTTCTTGTTGTTTGTCATCCACTTCTGTAACGGAAACCCACCTTTCTCTAGTAGGTTTTTCATTTCCCTGTGAATCCTTTTTCCATCCTCTACCGTTTGACATCCTGACATATAATCATCTACATAAAATTCGCTTTTTAGTGTTTCAGATACCAGCGGAAACTCTGCTCCCTCATCGTGTGCCAGCTGCTGCAACGACTTCACGGCCAGGTAAGGTGCGGATGCAGTGCCAAAGGTAAGTCTCAGCAACTCATACTCTTTTATTTCAGATGCAGGTTCACTGCGCCAAAGTAGTCTCTGGAAGTGTGTATCTTCAGGAGCGACTTTGATCTGCCGATACATTTTTACTATATCTGCACATAATACAATTGGATACGTACGCCATCTCATGATGATGTGACGTAATTCCGGTTGTATGGTAGGTCCTACCATCAACATTTCATTAAGGGATTCACCATAAGAACCTTTAGAAGAAGCGTCGAACACAACTCTGACCTTGGTAGAGGTCTTATCATCGCGAACCACTGCGTGGTGAGGCAGATAGACTGCTTCTAACTGCTTAGTATCAGTTTCGCTAGACACGATTTTCATGTGTCCAAGGTCAAGGTATTCTTGAATTATTTCGGTGTATTTCCTTTTGATCTCATGATTTTTCTTGAAACGCTGTTCAAGATGATGAAATCGTTTCAGTGCCATGTCTTTGGTGTAACCGATTTTACTTCGTGGATCTGATTCACGAAATGGAAGCTTGACTACGTATCGCCCGGTAGCGTCTCGTCGAGTAGTACGAGTAAAGAATTCTTCGCACAGCTGTTCTTCTTGGGTAAGTATCTTTTTCTTATTAGTAACATCAGATTCAATTTCCCAAAACTGTTTGAGAATATCATTGTCACTGAGGTGTGAATGCATACTAACTATAACTTTGTGACAATTTGCTGAGTTGAGATCGCAATCTGTGGGTGTTAGTCCAGACAAAATCCATCCCAGGGTTGTGTTTTGAGCAATTATGGACCCTGGAGAGTGTTTGACTAAACCCTCTTTAAGAACTTGGCTGTAAACTTCTGCTCCAAACAAAACGTCGATTTTGTTTGGAGTGTGGTACTCTGGATCCGCCAGAGTTATATCTTCTAGTTGAGGCCAAGTTGATATACATAGTTTAGTTGAGGCAATCAACGTTGTAATTTTACTTAACACATATGCTCGAACTTGAATAATTGCATTAGGATCGTGACGTGAATGGATGGTTACGCAAACCATGAATCTAGAGGCAAAAGCGCCTTCGTCACCTCCTATGCCTGAGACAATACTGCTATTTGGTATTTTCTTTAGTCCGAGCAATTGGACTGCTGACTCGGTTATGAAAGAGGCCTGGGATCCTTGATCCAATAACGCCCTCAGCAATTGTTTACGACCATTCCGCGTCTGTGCTTCGACGAGAGCGGTCGCTAATAAAACTCGATTTGGCACAACCTTTGTAGAAAAGTGTGTTGCTATGGTTGAAGACTCTGATTCTTTTGCCGTACCGGAAGCAGTTTGCAGTGAGGACACTGCTGATTTGACAGCTGCTGCCTCTACCGGATGGCTATTGGGTGACGATGATCTTGAAGATGCCTTGGGGTGTAATAATGAGTGGTGTCTGCGCTTGCAAACGTGACATGATGTTTTAGCACGACAATACTTAATTGAATGATTCGCGCCTAGACAATTGTAACACAAATTGTGAGTTCGGACAAACTCACTTCGAGTTTGGTAACCTTCTTTACTAAACTGTTTACAATTACTTATATAATGATCTTGTTTACAGAATGGACATGTAATTTGTACTGAGCTGTTATTATTTGATTTGACTGCGTGAAAAACCTTTGGTTTACTATCTGTAGACTTCTGCTTTGACTTGGATGTGTCTAAGTACTCCAAAGAGCGAAACCTTGACTCTAAAAATGTTTGAAATTCTTCAAAGGTTGGTAATTGTTCATCTGCACTAATTTTCAATTCCCACAACTTTCGCGATTCACTATCTAGCTTAGAGCTTATTATATAGATGACTATGGCGTCCCATGATTTAACATCAATTCCGACAGTACTTAAACCATGCAAACAGTCCACAGTGGTATCCAATAATTCTTTAACCGCAGTTGATGACTCTGTTACATTTGATTGATTTATCAATCTCTTCAACATAGAATTAGACAAATATCGTTTATTATTATATCTTTTATTTAACATAAGCCAACATTCCTGATAATTTGCGGCTATCACAGGAGTGTGACGCAATAATTGTTCTGGTTCACCCGATAAATGACCTTTCAGGTAATGCAATTTTTGTACATCGTCAATTGAATCATTTTTGTGGATTAGTGATAAAAACAAATCACGGAATGAAGTCCACTCCGTATACTTGCCAGAGAAAGTGGGAATAACAACCTTAGGTAATTTCACATTCGTATACGTATTTGAAGATGACTCTTTATGTACACTTGCCTTTTGTAGTTGTTTAATAGACTCTTTCAACTCGGATTTATAAGTTATGTAAATCTCCTCAGTACCGTCATATGTCTCTGACGTGAAGTAATTATGTTTCAAATCTAGTTTTTCTACTATGTTCCTGTGCGTTTTTATGAAATTAGACCACAGTTGTTCTAATGCTTCCAACCTGGTTTCTAAATAAGACAATGTTATCCGTTCTTTAGGAGACTTTTTATAATTTATTCTACCTTTTTCAATATTTCTCCTGTTATCTAGTTGCAAGTTAACTAATGAATCCATGACTATAAAGTGGTATCAAACTATAGAATCAATTCACAAACAAAAAACAAGATGCACAAGAACACAGATATTTTACAAGTGTAAAACTGATGAAATTATTCTAAGTCTATGACGACAACAGAAAATTTTACAAGTGTTTTTAACTTTAACTTTTTAGCAAATTGGACATAGGTTCCCCGTTGGTTCACTTTTTTCTTAACTATTCTAAGTCTAAACTACTTTAAATTATTCTAAGTCTTGATAACGTTAAAAGGTTCCAAATCTTGACAACTTCACAAATAAAATTGTACTCACGGTTTTATTTTCTAAGTCCACAACACGTCACTCACTATTACTTCAGTTGCTAACGCCCGCCAGGGGGCGCGCAGTACGCTCAGCTACTTGGGGTGCCACTTCCCTCGCTCTTGATCCGGTTGCCCACACTCGGGATGTATGTCCGGAAGCCCGCAGAAATTACTGCGGTGGCGCCCTCTGCAGGCGACGTCCTCGGAAACACTCAGTCTCCGCGGTCGCGCCCTCTGCAGGCGACGCTAAAGCACTTCAGTGGCGATCCACCACTGCTTTCTGTGCTGATACACAAAAACTCGGTGCGTAATATTACGCACTGACCCGGTTTCGAAGGACCATGTTTAAACTCAACCCAAGGTCTTCAATAAAACTCATGTATATCGCTATAGAACAATATAATATAGTTCCACTTGAATACAGAATTTCAACAACAAAGTACAAAATTTCTAAACTACTTATGCTTTCATCGGTAACGAAACCATACCGCGATCTAACTCGACGCCAACGCCATCTAGTTAGAAAGCTGGTACTAAGTTTGCACAATCTTACTTACTGTAACTAAAAATGATTAAATATAATATGATATGGTTTGACAGGGTGGAAAAAGATACATTAGACGTCGATGGGCGTCTTGAAGCGGACATGGCGACCTGAACGAGATACGTAGCTCTTTTTGGGAACTGGATAGTTGCTGTCAGACTGAGATGTAGGTGATGTCCCTTGAGGAGTTTTGCAAGATGATGGTGATGATTGAGGAGTAGTAGAGCCAGTACCTCCTGAATGTGGTGCCTGTTCAATAAATGCTGGCTTCACACGGTCAAGACTCACTTGCGCGTCTCTGTTAGGCAATGCAATTGTTATTGTTTTATCGGTTCTGGTGATGACTCTGTGAGGGCCAGTGTATGGAGGTCTAAGGGATGTCTTCGCGGAGTCGTCACGTAGGAAAACATGGGTGGCGTTGGATAACTCCTTGAAGACGAACGCATGTCGCTCTGAGTGACGTGACGCTGGCACTGGTTTTATTTGGGCCATGTGGCTCCGCAATGCCGTTGCAAAATTTTGAATGTCTTGTATGTTGCTCGTTGTCGTAGGAGTTACAAATTCTCCAGGTAGACGAAAAGGTTCACCATAAACTAATTCAGCGCATGATGTTTGTAGGTCTTCCTTTAAAGCAGCCCGCATGCCTAGGAGCACTAAAGGTAGAGCGGTACACCAACTACCACCGTGGCACATAAGAGCAGCCTTTAACTGCCGGTGCAGCCTCTCGACCATGCCATTGGCACATGGGTGATAGCTGGTAGTGCGAGTGCGTTGGATAGATGCAGACTTTAAGAGGAACATGAATAAGGCAGACTCAAATTGCCGACCCCGATCGGTGGTAACTATAGACGGGACCCCAAAACGAGCTATCCAGCCTATCGTGAACGTTTCGGCCACTTCTTCAGCTGTAATGCCGATCATGGGCCACACCTCTGGCCATCTGATGAATCGGTCAACCGCAGTAAGGCAATATTGGTAACCTTTACTAGAAGGCAAAGGGCCGATTATGTCGATGTGAATGTGACGAAAACGATTTGTTGGGGCTGAAAATTTACCTAGGGGCGTGGATGTGTGTCTGGTCACCTTACTACGCTGACATGGTTCACACTCTCGAGCCCATTTGCGACAATCTTTGTTTATTGAAGGCCAAACAAATCGTTCAGCTACCAAGCGTGCGGAAGCTTGCGCGCCAGGGTGGCTGAGGTTATGAAGTCTATTAAAGTAATGGCGACGGAAAGAAGGCGTAACGTAGGGTCGCGGCTTTCCGGTAGACGTGTCACAAATAAGGGTGAGGTTGGTGCCTGGGATGTCGATTTTCTCCAGTTTGAGGGAAGAGTTGGTCTTGACATTCTGTAGTTCTTCATCTGTAGCCTGCTCCTCTGCCAACGCTGAGTAACTGTCCTCGAGGGAAATAGCTTCTATCCTCGACATAGCGTCAGCGACCACATTGTCCTGTCCCTTGATGTGTACAACGTCAGTTGTGAATTGGGAGATGAAGGAGAGCTGGTTGAGCTGAACTGGAGGAAGTTTCTCGCGGCGTTGAGTAAAAGCGTAGATGAGTGGTTTATGGTCCGTGTATATCGTGACATGTTGAACTTCAAGTATGTGACGAAACTGTTGAACGCTTTCATACACTGCGAGGAGTTCACGATAGTACGCGGGCCATTGTGCTTGTTTCTCTGTTAGCTTTTTGCTGAAGAACGCTAAAGGTTGCCATGTGTCGTTCACCTTCTGTTGTAGGCAAGATCCAACCTGTGATGATGAGGCATCCGTAAAAAGTCCCAAAGTGGCATCACTGACTGGGTGAGCCAAGAGAGTAGAATTTGCCAGACTATCCTTGCACTTTGCAAACGCAAGTTCTAAATCGGGCGTCCATGGTACTGGTTTGGCACCCTTCAGGTTGGAAGAGGTCAGAACATTGATGAGCGGTGCTTGTAGTTCTGCGGCGTTGGGGAGAAATCGGCGGTAAAAATTTACCATGCCAAGAAACCTGCGAAGGCCTTGCACGGATTTCGGCAAGGGAAAACTCTGCAGGGCTTCAATTCTCTCCGCAGGAGGGCGCGTGCCGTCCTTGTTAATTCGGTATCCTAGAAAGGTTATCTCATTAGCTCCGAAAACGCACTTGGATGCGTTTACAATGACACCATAGTCGGTCAGCCGTTGGAACAAGGTATGCAGATGTTCCAGGTGTTCCTCTGGTGTGCGTGAGAAGACCAGAACATCATCAACGTAAGGGTAGCAGAAGTCGAGTCCCCTTACGACCTCGTCAATGAAACGCTGAAACGTTTGTCTAGCATTTCGGAGACCGAACGTCATGAAAGGGAACTCGAACAGGCCGAATGGCGTGGTTATTGCGGTCTTGCATATGTCGGCTTCCTGGACTGGCAATTGTTGGTACGCTTTCATGAGATCGATGGTGCTGAATATGGCTGATCCTGCCATATTTTCTTGAAAAATCAGCAATGTGTCGAACGGGGTAGCGGTCCGGAACTGTCCTAGCGTTTAGGACACGGTAATCCCCACAGGGACGCCAGTCATCTTCTCCTTTTCGAGCCATGTGTAGCGGTGAAGCCCAGGGGCTGTCGGAAGGTCTGGCAGTTCCACAGGTGACCATCTCTTCAAACTCCTTTTTAGCAGCGAGTAGCTTCTGCGGGGCTAAGCGGCGAGGGCGGCAGGACACAGGTGGGCCATCGGTGGTCACGATGTGATGAACCGTGGTGTGCTTGACGTGTCGAGGGAGTCCAGGAGGACGGGATAAATTTGGAAATTCCAGGAGAAGTTTTCCAAAAATGGAGTCATCGGTCAAGGAAACGGCCTTAACGCTGACCTGACTAGCTTGGACTACTGAAGCAGCAGTGGTCAAGCTTGTGTTACCGTCGATGAGGCGTTTGTGGCGAAGGTCGGGTAGTAAGTTGTAATAACTAAGAAAATCCGAACCTATGATGGGAGTCTCGACGTCAGCTATTGTGAAACTCCATTGGAAATCCCGGCGCAGGCCAAGGTTGAGGTGCATGGTAATGCTGCCATAAGTTTTAATTGAACTGCCGTTTGCTGCAGACAGCTGGTACCCTGTCGATGATGTGGCGCGACCTCTGGCTAACTTTAACGGGTAGCAGCAGAGGTCGCTGCCGGTATCAATGAGAAATCGACGTGAAGAGGCTCTGTCTGTGACAAATAAACGGCGGCACGACATGTCACGGTCAGTCGCCGCGTTTACGGACCGTGGTTCTCGTTTTCCGATTCCTTCCAGCTGCATGGTTTGGTGCACTTGTTAGCCTTCCTTTTATAAATCCTGTGATACCAACACAAGGAAGAGTGGGATGATGAATTTGATCTGGAGCGTGGTCCATTGTTGTTTCGAGCTCTTGTGCGTGGATGCCTGTCAGCACTAAGCGCTTCGACCATCTTGGTCAGTTGTTCCACTCGAAGGGTGAGTTGAGATAATTCTGATGAAGGGCCCCCCACTGCATGCACTGAAACCGGCACTGCCACTTCGACAATCTTGTCGGCTATGTCTGCAGCCTTTTCAAGTGGCAGGTCCTCTTGGGCTGCCAGGATAGCCTGCACATTGTTTGGTAGGCGGCGCATCCAAAGCTGTCGGATGATATCATCACTCTTGAAAACCGAGCCAGCCAGGGCGCGAAGGTGGCGTAAAAACTGGGAGGGTTTCCGGTCTCCTATATCTTCTTCTCCCAGAAGTCTACGGACCTTGTCCTCTCTTGAGGCTGAAAGGCGCTTAATAAGCTCTGTTTTGAGGTGATTGTAACAGTCAGTTTCCGGTGGATTTTCAATAATATCGGCAACTTCCCCAGCAATCCGGGCATCCAGCATGGCCACTATGTGGCTATATTTTGTACGATCAAGTTTGATACCAGCCAATTCAAATTGAGCCTCGGCTTGGCCAAACCATACGGTGGGCTTATCGGCCCAAAACGCTGGTAATTTGGCTGACACTGCCATCGCTCTGTTGGTCTGGTTCACTTGCATTTCTCTTAATTGTTCCTGCAGAGCTTGTATCTGTTCTTCGGTAGCCATGGTCACAAAGAAAAAGAGGAAGAAAAAAAAAAAGGAATGGAAAATTTAAGAGATAAGAAGAGTTACAAAACTGCACAATAGTTGTTAGCGCTCTACATACAAGTTAAAATAGTAGAATAATAATTTTATTTTGTTTATACATACAGGATATATTATGTGGTAGCTAGAGAATATTACAGAGAACAATTAGTGCAATGTAACAAAGCAAAATAGCAAGTATGTTAGAACAAAAAACAAAAATAATACAATTTTCAATTTTTTGCAGCTCGGCTACTGAGAATGGAACTTAAAATCCTATTTTATTTCTGCATTTAGTAGACAAAGCTCAGTAAGTCTAGTGTGAATTTGAATGTACACCACTTAAACAAGCTAACCTAGGTGTTTTTTTGTATTTCCTATTTACAGTACAGGAACTAGGTCACAATTAGGCTAGGTCACCCTAGATTATATAAAAGGTATGCACACAATACAAAAGAAATAACGACATTAAACAACTTAAAAGGTTTGTTCTTATCATAATAGAGTTTGTCATAGCATATCACTGATGAGAAATGTCACAATAAGGTACCTATACTACATAAATGAATAACATTAGTGTCTCTACCATGGTAATATAATTGAATAGGTACGTTCTCGTCGCACCGAAAGTTAGTTTTCATTCGAATTACGACCACTTTTGTAATATTGGTGTGTATCGTAGAGACCGCAGCAGGGGTAGGTAGGTAGTAATGAGTTCGCTCACCGGATTGTTGATTTTACCCACTGGTCGATGCTGATATCTGAACGTTGACGGCCGGAACTTGTTGCTAGGAGCGGACGCGCCGGTCGTGGCCATGCGCAGAGCGCGGACCGGGCCGACGCGGCGATTTTATGACAGGCGTCAAGCATTGGCTTCGCAGTTAGCGACCCGGCAAGCAAAATGTGTCTTGCAAATTGCCTCGGTCGCTTGATTGCTGCAGCAGTCTAGTCGATGGAGGAGCACTCGTAGAATTTTCGCTATTAAACATTTTCAGCAGGCCGGGCTTAGAAAAGATGGCGGCGGCGACGCAAACTTTTTTTAACCCGTGTAGGTTTTTTTTTTTTAGCGATATTTATTAGCGCACTGCACTTCACTGTAAGCGTTGTTCTAGTCGCGGGTCACCAATGAGGAGGGTGACGGTATAAATGAAACGTCCGTATCACCTTTAACTCTCTATTCAATAAACTTATCGCTAGGTACAGTACAACAAAAGTCTACACCGCTTCGTTCGTCCCCGTTAAGTTGCCAACTGGTGTTGCCAGTTGTGTCAACTAGTGACGAGTGGATGTGGTATCGAGTAGTAATCGATATCGCCACAAATTCAAAGCTAATACAATAGGCGTTTTTGCTGTTTGAATGTTATGGTGAATTAAATACCCGTAGTGTAACTATATTTTTTGGCAATAGTAGACACTATCGACTGTGTCATTTTTCAATAGCGGTAGAATTGTTGATACGAACTTTCGAAGGGAAGCCGGTAGGAATCGTGTTATATGGTGCTTTCGCCACTGGTATGTATAAAATAATATAATCAATAAAATACCTCACCTGTAAATTTTAATTTATGTCGCTGACGATGTTCTTCCTTATCTCATATGATTCGATTCGATAAAAACTCATTTTATCTAGAATAATTGTCAATTTTATCGAATCGAGTCCTATGTACTTGCACTGTAGGCTCGATATAATATAAGTACTTACTCGCTTGGTAGTTCTCAGCAAAGACGACCGGCTTATTGCTAAAGGGTATTTGACCCGAAGAAATAACAGAACTAAGGTGGCATTTTGTAGTTTCTGTCTACCCGTACGGGAAGAAGGCGTGAGTTTATGTAGGTATGTACTAGCTGAGCCCCGTGGTTTCACCCGCATAAGTCTCGATCCCGTAAGAATATCGGGATAAAAAGTAGCCTATATGTTAATCCAGGGTGTCAGCTCAGGAGACGCCTTGGGCGTCGGGAATCGCAGGCCAATTCCCGGCCACCGTAAGCGCGGGCTTGCGGACGGTGAGCGACGGGTAGCTCGCCGTCCGATAAGGACCAGGCCCGGGTCGACGGCGCGTTGTGTTGCACGCGCGCCTCAAAGAGACGTCAGCACCAATTGACGGGGTCCGAAAGGACCAATGCCTGCCAGGGTTACGAGTCTGTCCGAATGGGATATCGTGGCTCTGGCACACAGGCATTTGAAGGAACACGGTGGGTTTTAGTCAGTAAAAGTCTGACACTCCCTCTCGCTCCGCCCAGAGCGTGAGAAGTTATTTTATGATTTCCTACCCAAAAAAAAAAGAAAAGGACCTCGATACAAAATTTTATCAAAATTGGTCTAGCCGTTTTTACGTGAAAGAGTAACAAACATCCATCCATCCATCCATACTTACAAACTTTCGCGTTTATAATATTAGTAGGACTAGCTGCGCCCCGCGGTTTCATCTGCATAAGTCTTGATCCCGTAAGAATATCGAGATAAAAGTAGCCTATAAGTTAATCCAGGGTGTCAGCTACCTGTCACAGCTTCGCGCAGCCCTGGTGGCGGAATGGCGGGACAGGCTTTCACGCCCTACCACCGGCCTCGCCACCATCGAGGCGGTCCGGCCAGTGCTCGAACCCTGGCTCGGGAGGAGGCACGGCTCCCTGTCATTTCGGGTGACGCAGGTGCTCTCGGGGCATGGTTGCTTCGGGAAGTACCTGTGTCGCATAAACAGGGAGCCGGACGCCCGGTGTCACCACTGCGTCGACTGCCGGGAGGACACGGCGCGGCATACGCTGGCAGAGTGTGCCGCTTGGGAGGAGCCACGCCGTGCCCTCATCTCAGGAGTAGGCAGTGACCTATCGCTGCCGGCCGTGGTCGAGTCGATGGCCGGCAGCGAGGAGTCCTGGGACGCGGTGGTGTCCTTCTGCGAAACAGTCGTGTCGCAGAAGGAGGCTGCGGAAAGGGAGCGGGAGATTTCGTCCGCTCACCCGGCCCGCAGCAGGCGCACCGGGCGTCGGCGGAGGGCCGATAACGCCCTCTTCCAGCCCCCATAAATGGGTCCAGGGACGGCGGACTTGGGGACGTCCGCCGCCCCCTATCACATTGGACCCCAGGTGGCGGCGCGTAGTGTTCCACGCGCGCCCCTAGCAGACGTCGCGGGAAGGGGGTCAGACACCTCACCCCCCACCAGACTTGAGGTGGCCCGCGGAGGCGGGCCGGCACTAGCCGGGGATTGCGGAAGGAATATCATATCCCAAAATCCCCGGTGCAAGTGTGGGATGGGAACACTGGGGTGGTTTTTAGTCAGTAAAAGTCTGACAGACCCCTCCGCCCGCCCCAGGGCGAAGGACATCCATGAGGATTTTCCACCCCGTGAACAAAAAAAAAAAAAGAAAAGGGTGTCAGCTACCTGAGTCGATGGTCTGCAGTGAGGAGTCCTGGGTTAAAGTCCAGGGTAGCTAAATTTAGGCAATCAAGCAGTGTGTGTGTCCTTACTAATAATACTATTATCGACTTTATGTATTTTCTATTACTAACCCATCAATTAACAACCTATGGACTGTTCCTAAATATGTTCATGTCTGAAATAAAGTTTTTTATTTATTTTTTATTAATATCATGAGCCTTTCCTGTAGTTTTTTAAGAGTTCGTGCTCAAAATATCTAAGTAATCAGCCAGACTGCCTTAGCTGTCTCAATAACTTCAACCTATACATCATTAAAGGAACGAACTAAAGTAATTTGAAGAAAGAGGTGGCGGTATGAGCTTGACTCTTTCTTAAAGGATTGTCCGCAATTGCAGTAAACTGGTAAAAGTGGAAAGAGATACACACGTTTATAATAAAGTTTATTCCATATCATTCGCTTTGATGATGATGGTAAAACACCTTTTTATGTATTTTTAACGAGATTTATGTAAATAATCACATCACTTAATCACAACAGATCGTATTATAGGCGTAACACAATTTAGGGATCATAATAAACATTAGTTGGTACTTGCGTATAATCTCTCAAAGGGCTATATTAATAAATTCCTGTAAACGAAAAGTCCTGAAAAGGTTGTCTGAAAATAAAACGAGTCCGTATTTGAAGAGGTTTTTATTAAAATCCTTTTATTTCGTGTCACTGATTTGTATTCTAGTACAAGTCTTAAATAGTAGAACTTAATATTAATTTGATAGATGGTTGGATAGGCGCGACCATAACTAAAGTAAAGATTCGGTGTATCCGCTTTATTATGCCCAAAAACATACCTAACTCAACTTTTTTATGTTGAGTTAAGTAGGTCTTAAGTTACTTGATGATAGATTCATCATCATCATCAAGAAACTTAGCACACATATAAAAAAGTTATCAACGTGACCACGTAACTATTATTGATGTTGTTCACTAAAAAGTAAACGAAATTCTTTCTATAAATCAACAACAATACGAATCGATTCGAATCCTAATTCGAATCTATATGCACGATTTAAAACTTCAGTCCGTGGCTGATAACAATTTCGATTTAAAACCTTCACTGTGTTTTCCAAAAGCATAAGAGCTTCGAACGCTTACAGAATGTGACCCTAAAAGGCAACAGATTTAAAAGTCGCTTATCAGAACCTCCATCCCTTAATGCATTGTTTACAATAATAACACATTCCCAAACAACAAACATCATTACATATTCATTGGTTTGAACGAAAGCAAACGAACATTTAAACGAATGAAAAATTGCAATGACCTTAATATCGATAGAAAGTTGCACGTTCAACGAATCGTACAAAAGAATTGATGTCCCCTTCGAAATTCAAAGCTGGAACAAATTGAGCAGTTTGTGAATAAATAAAAGTAATAGCTTAACATTTGACTCAACAACGCATATCTGAAGTTTGAGACTAGTTCCAGAGTTTACTTGCATAGATTTCGAACCGTTCGATGTTTGGCTCGTTAGAATACGATAAATGGGGCGTAAGGTCAGTTGGTCTGAGTGGAGACCGCGAATCGGCAAACGTAAGGTAAGACACGTTCAGGCTATGTGGAGCGATGATCTTCGCAGGATGGCTGGTACCAGCTGGATGAGCGAGGCAGTGAATCGAGCTGAATGGAGTGCAATTGGAGAGGCCCGGTCCAGCAATGGACTGCTATGGGCTGATGATGATCAGCTGATAGAAAATAAGAAACTGTTGGAATAAAAAACGCGTATTGAAACGGGAGTCCATTGCAAAATGTAAGGCTGGCAAAAAATGTAAATGATGCATGAAAGCTGATGAAAATGAAATCATTTTCTATAGACGATATAGCATGCATCATTCTGACAAGCTTTTATTTTTGAAGCTAGTGATTAAAACTTCGATTTCACAAATATGTGTAATTTGCGATGAAAATTTGTATTTAATAAATTCACTCACAAGGCTTCATGTTAACAGCAAACTTCGAATCTAGTAATTAAAGGCTCAATTAGGTCACGACTGGAGCTCTAGGACAAAAACGCCTGAAAACAATGAACGAAAAAAAATTGATAAAGAAACTTCAAAAAAATCTGACTTTTCCGAGATCGTTTCATTTTGCTATAAAACCTTATTTTTTTCTGAACGAATAAAGGCCATGTAGTTAAGAATACCAACCTTTTTGCTGGCAAAATAATTTAACTGTGCAGTGTGTAGAATTCTCCACAGGATTTAAATTATTTAGCGGTCAGATGCCATGTTTGAAAAAAGTAACTTTGCGAAAGGTATGCAATGAACGCAAACACACATACATAGCACATGCTTGAAAAAGAAGAATTAATATTAATTTAACGTGATTTGTAAAAAGAAATATGTAAATGTTGCAATTAAAAAATCTTATGGCTGACTAGAACAATGAAGAATATTTAAAGGTAAACTAACTGATAGTCACATAATGTTATTTCTTTTATAAACCACCCATAAATAACTGAGTTAAAAGACATTGAAGAAGTAAATAAAATGATAAAGAAGCAAAACTTATTCATAATTTTATCTTTTCAAGAAGATTTCATCACTTTCAATTATTTAAAACGCAATCAACGCGATCTATTTTGCAACAAAATGAAAAATCGTCGAGTCACAGAGTTACAGTTTACAGTTGGGAAAATTTTAAAGGTCAGTTTTATTTTAGTACCATCTGCTGCTACGTCTCCGAATTTAGAATGTATGGCAGGTCAAGAGACGACAGAAACTTGAGACTTCGTTAAGTTTTGAGAAATACCCTACTCAGGTGGATTAAAAACTTTTCGAGGAAGACCTGGTATTAAAACTTGGTGTTTCTTTACGACGCTAGTCAACTTTTAGTAGGTTAATGCGAACGTATCACGTAGCTTTAATACGCTGTATAGTTTTAGACCAAAACTGCTAAAACATTAAATTCTGATGTGCAAGATCCAAACGATTTATTTTTACTCATTTCGTCTATGTCCCTTTCAGACCAACTTACAAACAAAGCCGGGAAGACGGTGAATCATTGAATAATCAATATCTCATTATCAAGGACATCATTTTATTTATCGTAAGATTAGAATATAATATATGTAGAATAAATTTCCATCGTTCTTGAGTAATAACTGTACAGAAGATTCAATAAAGCATATAGAAGTCTGCTGTCGGAGATATTTGGCAGTTCAGACAGACTGCAAACTGCTGGGGCCGACCAAAACGGCATAACCTCTGGAGATTTAAATCCATCGCTTCGCTCAAACATTGAAGATTTATCAAATTACCTAGCAATTGAATGGCACACATCGTGATCATCGAGCAATCTGACAGAGAAGTGAAGGTAAATGAAGAAACAATTAGATAAATACATGAAATGACGGAATTAATAAACAAAATTTTACAGGAATCAATAAATCAAACGAGAAGATAAAGCCTAAAACCAACAACAAGACTAAATAACGTCAAACTCGGACGGAATGTGAAGATCTTACACGATTTTGATAATAATGAATATATTAGAATAATCTTAGCTTACATCTACATCTGCCTTTGAATGTCGAATGGCACAAAATACTTTTCTTTACACGCGAGCAAATCGCAGGCACGATTGATTTGTGATTTCTTTAAATATTTACATAGTATTGTAATTGATTTTGTCGTTACAGGGTTAGGTATAGTATCATAAAATATATTTTTACCTTAATCAGCTTTATACATGTTAATTTAAACAGTATTTGGGTTTGAATGACAAACGTCTCGATGTCTAAAGATATATTTTGGTATCGATTCAGTCGGGTACTACCATGAGTTTATTTGCGTAGAAGATGTGAGAATTGATCGAGAATTAGAACCATTATTTAGTAAAGTTATTGAAAATGTTTAAAATGAAACAGATTACCTTATTCATAATGCGCTAAGTGAATTCAATAGTTAATCGATTAGTCAACTGACATAGAGAGAAAAATAATTTATTCAATTTGTTATTTCATAGATTTCATATTCAAGGAGTCGATTACTTTGTTAGTTCATCTTCCCTTCGAGTTTTAAAACAGTTGTTACATCTATGTCTAAACTCAAGGTAGTGCTCCTTTTAAGCGGCATTTTCTATTCAAATTGATGTACAATGTGGTTGTTTGCTATTGTGAAGGTTGTATCATTATTAAATTTAATAGCCCTTACGTAACTTAGCTCTCTTACGTCACTTTCGGGTAACCTCGGTAGAACAACGACTAAAATGTTTGAGGAATGTTATTAGTTTTTTATTTTAATCGATACATTGGGTCTTAACAAGGCGTAAGTGTTTTAGGGTTAATGTATTTTATGCCATATGAGCTTTCACTCCGTTTATTATAAACAAAGTAAGAGTATAAAATGTTACAATTATTATGATAGTTAATAACTAGCATTTGAATATCAAATTGGATGTACGATACTACATTTAATATTATACCCGAAAGTGTAGTAATAGAAGACGAAATAATTTACAATTTAATGCTAATATGTACAAAGATATAACAGTATTTGGCCATTAAAATATATTACTACATTATTTAGAATACTCGAGCAAGAGTTGTATCTAAAATTAATAAAGAAAGGATTGATATTAATAAAAGCAACTAGTTATACAAATCTATTATTGTTAGGGAAATATATACCATGCAATCTAGAAATAACAAAATCTACAATGTGGCATCAGCTTAACGTTTAATAAAAGCAAATTGTTATTGCCAACTAAGGTGAGATGAGATTACAGAATAACTTGAGCAGAATTTATTAATATCAACCTTATCTAAAATTAATAAGTTTGCTTAGGATATTAGCGTAGACATGAAGGACGTACTCGACAGGGCCAAATTATTCTTAGTAGATAAATCAAATGAAATTAAGTCGTAACAAATTATTTATCTATAAATGTAAAAGATAGTTTCGTTTTGAGGTAAGCATTTGATTGAAAAATCAATGGAAGAGATATAGAGGCAATTCAAGCAAGTCAATTAATTCTAATCGATACAAACAATAGTGTCGATAACTAAATAAATCTTAACTGTACTAACAATTAAATTTGTTAACAAAATCAATAGTTCTGATACTTATCATAGCACCACACGTCTAAGATTTGCGCTTAACGCACTATTATAGCTACTAGTATATGTATACAATAGATATGACGAAGAGAAGAGAAGAAGACTAAACTACTGGAAATATAGAAAGTTATCATTCAACTTATCTCTATATTCAATAATTAATTGGTACCTTTCGAATCTCACACCACAAAAGTTCAATGAAAGCATATCAAAGCATTCAAAACTTTATTAAATCAATGAGTTATTATTTTCAAAGTCAATTTAAAGCTACGTTTCAATGCTTTTAGAAAGAATAAATATTTGAAGAAAATTATTCTGGATTAAAATGAGATTTATCAATTCAATTTAGAATCCAAGTCTTTTCTTTTAATTTGGAAAAAACGTTCCAAGCGTTATCGTGAACAATATTGAATACCGCTTGAAATACAAAATGAGATCAAATTAACAAACTTGATGATCATAGATTAAAATACATATTGGTCCTTGAAACCGTAGACATTTAGAATCTCACTATCTACTTAAATTACACGTTAGTTATCGTCAATCGTCTTGGACTTCTTGGTCTATTCAAGTTTGAACCTGACCCTCTGACATGGACTTGGACAGACCCTGGAGGCATATCCACAGCTGAATGTAGACTTGCAGCTCTTGAAGTTCTGGGAGAAGGAGCTACCCTTATATCTACTGCGCTGTGTAAACTGGCTGCTCTTGAAGACCTAGGCGTGTGGTGGGACATTTCAGAAGGTGTGATGAGGGCTGGGATGTCAGCTGCTGAGCGAGACCGCCTTGGAGGACTCTCAGGGATGAGCGCCATTCCGCCCATACCCATGCTACTTACGAAGACCGAGTTCTAGAAGATGGAAAGAAGTAAAAATATTGTTGTATTAGTTTTTGACATAAAAGGAGAAAGGTGCGTTTATTTTTCCGTTTTAAGGAAAATTACTAGATCTACAAGTGACACAGAAACATGGCTAATGATTTAACTTGGTGTTTACTATCCAAGCCGGTGTTATTGTACACTACTCAAAACTAGTATCTGACTCTTTATTTGTAAGTATTACTTTTTATTTGTAGTATCTAAACATTTATAGCTCAATTTTTCAAACAGTAGGTATCTCATTTAAAGTTACATTTTTGGTTCTCAAATTCGGTTATTGATAATTAGCTGATAATTTTGTAAGTCCTTACCTGCCGCGGTCTATGGGACAGGTATCCGCATGGTTGATAAGATGGGAATGATGCCCCGCAGTCGTATGACACACAGCCGCGTGACAGTGATGCTCGGTGCTGTACAAAGCAGTGTTTTATTACCATAGGTCGGGTAGGTAGTGCAATTTAGGGTTAACATTATACAGGGCCCTTATGGTTTTATAATAGTAGTTTATGAAAATGTAGCATATTTTTTTTAATTAAAACACGAGTGTGTGTATAAAAATCGACCCATATACGAGGTTTTTAATAGTTCACACGAGTGTTTTAATACCTAGTTATGTGCAGTTTATACACTACTTTATCTACTCTCATACATTGGGATTAAACCTAGTAAACAAAAGATCAGAGTTAAAAGAGTAAGAAATAGTTTATAGCACCGAGCATGCGCTAAAGCGGGCGCTGCCATATAAGTAAAAATTGAAATCAAAACTTTTTTGTAATGCTATAAAAATGGCGCGCCCTGCATTCCATTAGAAAATAATAATCGATGTAAACTCCTTGGTGATATTAACTTGTTGGATTAAGAAAATAATTTTTAACATTATTTTGTTAAAGAAAAAATGTTAATAGGATTATATTTTTAAATTTTAGTATTTATTACCAACAATAAGGAATGCAATAAAGATTTGTGAATTGTGTTTATAAAGTTCTTCAATATAAACTCGTTTTGAAGTTTATAATTCGTATTTTACGATATGAGAGTAGATAAAATCCTTTCTATCTTTTTTATTTGCCGTTATCGATCACGTCTGTGATATTTGGCCTATTCATTTTAAAAAGATCAGTATGCATGGATATGTCCGCGGAAATCCGGGGGTTTAATGTATCCTTCTACACTCTTTATTATGCTTTTATTAATCGAAACTATACATTTCATATTATCAAGCTAAAAGTTAGCAACAATATAGTGGCAAGTTTAGCATTATAAGAATGTTTTAAATAAGATAGTACTCGTACTTGCTGTATATGTATTGTAATTAATACTTTTTGGCATGTCAATATCAAGAATTCTTTGTGAAATTGCACTGCCTACTTCGATCTATGTTCATTACTAGAGAGTTTCTTACCAAGCCAATCCTAAGGAGGTCAGGGAAAGTGCTTGTGTAAAACTTTAACATCATGTGTCAATGTCAAAGTTTAATTGTATGTTTTATTAGAGTGGTGAACTGCACTTTCTGTTTCTATATCACGATTATCTTTGTTTTTAATTTTAACTTTACCAACTACGATGTGGGCATCACCCACACTGGGCCCGCGTGTTAGATTGCCGCTCACTTCCTCTCACAAAGAGGACGCGTGTGTCAGCATTGGGAAAATTATATACTGAATTATGCTCATGCTTAAAGTAAGAATGTACAGTCCACCAAAAAATGATACGATTGTCTAATGACAATCTAAAATCAGTGTTCGTTCAAAATGAGTTTGGATTGCGTGTTCACTAATTAGGAGCGAGAAATACCTTACAATATCATTATAATTTAGGCATTCACTTTCTGCAGTTTGCTGTAATAGAAAAGGTTTGCGATGTACTGCCTGCAAAATAATATTCATTGTTGCTTATATATCATTTGCAAAATGCAAAATCAGATGTAGCATTAATTACATGTGATTTTACAAGTTCATCAAACATACTATTTAAGTTCTTATGAGGTTGTATGATTGTATTTTACTACAACTTAAGTTTTCGTTTCAAATTCTAGGTAACTAACTTTTTGTTGTTAGAAAGTAGGTATTTATTTTTAAAAGAATTTTCTCTACACCTTCCTTCTCAACGATATGACATTTTAGATAATTTATTTCTCAATTACCTACTTTAAATCAGTGAAAACATGCAAACAAGAATAGAAACTCACATGAGGAGGCACGGACACGGAGTTCTCAGCTAAAGCACAACTCTGTCGATGTTGCTGCTGGAACTTTGGCTGATATGGCTCCAACATTCTAAGGAGAACAATTCTTATTTGTACTAAAGATTTATAAAATAAATTAAATGGAGGAGATGGGTACTTTCACAGAAAAACTCGTAAGAATAAAAAAGCGAAAGATAATTTTGAGGATCATGGGTAGAAACTTGCTATTTTCTGCGATCGCACTGCTAGTAGAGAACGTTTAATTTAAAATTTCACGCCCCTCCACTGCTTGTTGCATACACATTTCAAATGTTTGTATATTTTTAATTGTGGGGCGTGCAGTTTTAGATTGGACGATCTCTTCCACTATTATTTTTTAGCCTAAAGTTCCCACTTCTTGGCGACTTCCCCCAAATCTTTCCAAATCTAAATACTCCTTTCTTGTATCCTAGAGCCAAACACAACAATTACCCACCTAACAATCTATCTTTACCGAAATCAGATTTCTTAAAAACTTATTGTTGTTTACCTGGCAAAGAATACCCTTTTCGGCAATATTTTCATCAAACTATTTACTACAACTTACGAGAAAGCCGCTATAAGTGAATTAGGTTTTTTTGCTCATCTTCTGAAAGGTCTAAAAGATAAAAAACTTGGAAGGAAAGTGTTATTTACTTTTATGGGCAGTTTTGAACGAATTAGGTTCATGAATGCGTTGAAATTTTTTGAAACTATATCAAGTAGTGCCCACAAGGTTTTATTTATTCATTTATTTAATTTTATTTGGTACACAGTAAAATAGGTACAGATACGATATATAATCATTGACTACAAAGGTACTGCCTATTTTTTTATGAAATTTCTTCCACCACACCTGCGAAAAAACAAATGAAAAAACTTTTTTACAAAAAAAAAATAATCGACTTCCAAAAAAACACTACAAAGTGAAAGATAATTTTAATTTCGAACGTCGAACATATAACCTCCTCCTTTTTGGAGGTCGGTTAAAAATAAATGTAGACAATAGTGTGTGAGAACAAGAAGAATATCATTTTGTGACGTCTTAAACTAAAATTTAAATAAACCTACACATACAATGCAAAAAAAATTTTTTTTTTTTTTAGTTCTAATCTAATGTAAGAGCGAAGTGTTTTTGGTTCTGTTTGACTGCTGTATTTTATTTGATTTTGACATTTGAATTAACCTATGACGATAATAGTTTGTTCTTATTATGTACTTATCTAATTTAATTGATGTTTGAATTGCATGCTGTTCCTACATTATAAGTAAATTTAATTTATTGTAATCAGTTAACGTATTCATTTCAGTATATTTTTTGTTTTTTTATGAATGTTTAATAAATTGATAGTTATAGTTAATTAAATAACTGTTCAAATGTTATTGTAATACATAATTGTACGCCGTTAAGGTAAAACATGACTGTGATCCTTTCTGCAATGTATTTAATTAACATCTTGCATGCTTTGTGTGTGCGTACTCATGTTTGCAAATAAATGATCTATCTATCTAATAACTTACATATAGGTACTTACTTAAATAAATAAATATGCTGAAATATAAACCTATTCACACAGTTAAGAGGAAAGGTGATTTAATCGATGGGTGTGTTTAATCGATATATATTTCAATTGAGAAATACATTTTAAATCTTGAATGCTAGGCGGAAGTGAGTTCCACAATCTTACAGCATGGACAGAGAACAAACAAGACTAGAAGCATGTTTTATGAGGTTGGGATTTAAGGAGACATCTAAGGTGTGATCTGGAAGTTTATTTTATAAAATGTAATGTCTAACTTAGTTATGGATACGGTCTAGTTTTCTTTAGTCAATCTGTTAGCAATAACAATGTAATAAAGTCTACGATAAAATAATATTCTTCTTTAGTTTTTGCGTTTGTGTAATGTTAAGAAAAGTTATTAGGTACCTACCTAGTATTTTTCTTCCTACACTCCTACTTTCTAAAAAATATATTTTCTCAAGAAATTGAAAGGTTCGTTTTCATTACAAATAACGATTTGAATTGTTCAGAAGTTTGATCTATATACGGTTCGTTGGTATTTTAATTGACAAGCGTTTCGTATTCTTTGTTTCCTCGACCTTCGTTTATTTTTTATTTTCTATTCATTCATTATTATTCATATTAAATATCATGGTTCAAGTCGCTTTTCGAGTCTGTCATCTTTGATTTTCTATTTAATAATTATCTATACATATTCAAATTCAACGATTACCGTCGCTTTTGGAGTCTGTCTACGCAACGGATCTTGATGCGGTTACCATCATTTAGAAAAAATCCGTAAGAGTTATGTGTATAACACATTAATATTAAACTTACATCAATCAATCAATCTGTCCAGACTTTTGAAGTCTGTCTACGCAACGGATCTTGATGCGGTTACCATCATTTAGAAAAATTCCGAAAGGGTTATGTGTATAACACATTAATATTAAACTTACATCAATCAATCAATCTGTCCAGACTTTTGAAGTCTGTCTACGCAACGGATCTTGATGCGGTTACCATCATTTACAAAAATTCCGAAAGGGTTATGTGTATAACACATTAATATTAAACTTACATCAATCAATCAATCTGCCCAGACTTTTGGAGTCTGTCTACGCAACGGATATTGATGCGGTTACCATCATTTAGAAAAATTCCGAAAGGGTTATGTGTATTACACATTAATATTAAACTTACATCAATCAATCAATCTGCCCAGACTTTTGGAGTCTGTCTACGCAACGGATATTGATGCGGTTACCATCATTTAGAAAAATTCCGAAAGGGTTATGTGTATTACACATTAATATTAAACTTACATCAATCAACCAATCTGCCCAGACTTTTGGAGTCTGTCTACGCAACGGATATTGATGCGGTTACCATCATTTAGAAAAATTCCGAAAGGGTTATGTGTATTACACATTAATATTAAACTTACATCAATCAATCAATCTGCCTAGGCTTATGGAGTCTGTCTACGCAACGGATCTTGATGCGGTTACCATCATTTAGAAAAAATCCGAAAGGGTTATGTGTATAACACATTAATATTAAACTTACATCAATCAATCAATCTGCCGAGACTTTTCCCAACTATGTCGGGGTTGGCTTCCAGTCTAACCGGATGCAACTGAATACCAATATTTTACATGGACTGACTGCCTATCTGACCTCCACAACCCAGTAACTGAGCAATACGATACCCCTTGGCACAGAATAAGTAATAGTACTACGTACAGAAGGCTCACTCTCTGGAGTCGATGAAATAGATAAAAGATACTCTAGCCGCGTACACATAAAGCACAGTCTAGCTCGCTCCTGTTATATTTACCTACAGGGATAATAGCCTACAGCCACCACTCCATCACATTTCCCGCAAAGCATTCATGAAAAAAATAAACCGTGTTGAGGATCTGAGTCACCTAAAGGCCCAAAAGTGTAGCGGCATCAACATCGCCACATACGAACTACGCGTCACACTGACGTCACGCGAATCCTACATCGCGCAAGCAGAGTTTACAACGCAACTACCATATATACAACGTCCCGACATCAACCGTCGGGCAGCTGCCCACCAGACACAACACCCGTCTGGTCGGAGGATCCTCCCTTTACTATAGAGTATGAGTGAACTTTACACCCTGTTCCTCATGCCTCTAAACTGGTGACCCCGAGTATGAACGTCAGCGCAGCCTTCGTGCAACTACTTCAGCGTGACGTCATCATCATCATCATCATCACTTCCTCAAGCTTTCGAGCGGCGAGTCACACAGCCAGCCAGCACCCCACGGCTTCAACGGGTATCCTGACCACCAGCATGCAGCGGACACGCATTCCTGGTCATCACCCACAGCCTCATCAGCAACCTTGGCACAGCACACTGCACTTTCGGCCGGTCCACAAGCAGAGAACATGCCTCTCCTGGTCGACGCCAGCAGCCAGCCACAACCCGGCGCTGTACTACATCCGACGCACTGGAGCATACCGCAGCGCCACCCCGACTCACTGGGGAATCACCGCAGACAGTTCCGACTCACCGAGAACTATGCGGCACCAGGTTCCGACTCACTGGAACCCTCAACTGGCACTGGCAAGTATCGCAAGATACACGACTCAGCCCACTATCGACCTCCGGTCTCCGGAGGGGAGTGATGTAGCGGCATCAACATCGCCACATACGAACTACGCGTCACACTGACGTCACGCGAATCCTACATCGCGCAAGCAGAGTTTACAACGCAACTACCATATATACAACGTCCCGACATCAACCGTCGGGCAGTTGCCCACCAGACACAACACCCGTCTGGTCGGAGGATCCTCCCTTTACTATAGAGTATGAGTGAACTTTACACCCTGTTCCTCATGCCTCTAAAAAAGTACCTAGATATAAATGCAATATACTTATTGTGTATACAAAATCTCACCTTTCAATATCCTTCAGTAGTATGTAAAACGTCAGGCTTCGATCACTGTCATTATTTAAACAACCAAACGCTATAGAACTATTTTAAGGTTTCATTTTTGTAACGCGAGAACTCGGAAGTGCGAGAATAAAGTACCTACTCGTATTAACAGGTGCAAACTAAGCAGCGCGGCGCGCGGCATCCCACTGATTGACCGGTGCGGACCGGCCGCCGCACGTACTTGTAGTTTTATACCTAAACTGCGGAGTGCGCCAGGCTTGCCCTTGGTAAGACTGGTTGTCAGACTTTTGGGCTTCTAATGACTGTCAAACATCCACGAATGACAGCCGAGACCAACGGCGTAATGTGCTTTCCGAGGCACGGAGGAGTCTCGGTATATAAAGGTGGTCACCCATCCACGGACCAACCCCGGCAAGCATATCTTAAGACGGAGATATATGCCAGTGACCTTGAGTGGTTAGCTTGCGTGTTCTGTACTGAGCTCACGCAACGCGTCGTACGTTCAGCCAGTAATAGAACTCGCCCATCAAGGAGCGCTGTCCCCAATTTGACGCATTATTAATTTATTATACACAAACCAAAAGGTATTTTAATAAAACGCGTATACTAAAAGATCAATAATTAAATTATCTTTAAATTGGTGAAGGTTTCTGAAAAATACGCTTTGTAGATTTTGCGCCATTCTCAATTTTTTATCCGCGTTAGACATAACTTTACAAATTAATTTCACTATGTAATATAAATATAATCTAAAATATTCACATATTAAATTATTGAGAAAATACTCTAATTTATCACATATTATTTTCAAATCATTAACACTACTCGTTTAGACGTGATCTTCAGTATAAAATCATTAAAAGTAGGTTATCGTCGCCTTAACCTGATGGATCGACGCGTGGGGCTGTTATTAATTAGCCACGAGCTCCTCATACTCAACTTACATATTATTATAATAAATTAATCCTGAAGTTTTGTGAAATCGTAAAAACCTTGGAAAGCATGAGAGGATCGCTAGTTAAATGTACTTATCAGTTAAGGTTTCGCCTTTGATCTCTTTACCTACAGACTACGTTAACTATGAATGTTTTTCAAAGTTAACGCTTCTGAACTTTAGCTGTTTAAAAACAAAGTTGGAAAGCTGTCAGATTTAGCTCGCGTTAATAGCTAACTTTGAGTCTATGAGTAAACAGAGTCTAGCATTCTTTTAAAAATTCTTTTGACTAACCTTTTATTCGTAATTATTAGCATACCGAATGAATTTAACACGGACTTTTTTACGTTCGCTCTGAATAGATTAGGTAGATTTACAACGAATAAAGGCTTCTACAGACCAGCGCGACGCGCGACGCGACACTAAGGCACCGTTCGTCGCGCGACACGGGGGCCTTTGTGTCGTGTCACGTGTCACGCCGGTCTGTAGAAGCCTTCAAACTCAGTACACGACGTTCATTTGCATTTTCAATATTATAATTCTGTCGAAGTAAAATTTAATTGTATCAATGTTATTAGTTTTTTTTTTATAAAATTGTTTTCAAGTGTTTTATAGTACGGTTGTGTCTGTCTAATCATCGTGCTGTAGAGTACAATATTTATTAAACGTTAGTAATATGATACCGTGATTCGTATCAACCAAGAAGTTTTATACATTACATAATTTACTAGCTGCGCCCCGCGGTTTCACCCGCGTAAGTCTCGATCCCGTGGGAATATAGGGATAAAAAGTAGCCTACGAGTATATGTTAATCCAGGGTGTCAGCTACCTCGATACAAAATTTTATCAAAATTGGTTCAGTCGTTTTTACGTGAAAGAGTAACAAACATCCATCCATCCGTCCATACTTACAAACTTTTGCGTTTATAATATAATATAATAAAGTAGGATAGTAGAGAGCTTGAGCTTGTAGAGAGCATTTTGTGAAATTAAAGATTTTACCTGTACCTTGTCTTTATATTTTGGTCCTACTAAGTAGTTTTCTAAAAAACCTAGAGAAATACGAGACAAAGGAAGAAAGGGTAACTAGGGTGGAAACGCGCAGGAAAGATTTGCCTAATTATTTGCAGCCAAAATTAAATGTTGTCAAACATAGCTCTAAAGTACAGTCTGTACAAATTTTCAATAAATTGCCATTAGAATTAAAAATGATTAATAATCCAAGAATATTTAAATTCAAATTAAACTCATTCCTATTGACGAAGTGCTACTATAGTATAGAAGAGTTTTTTAGGGACAAAAATAATGCCACAGTGTAACTTGTTTATCGTTTAAGTCTCATTCTTGACATGTTATTATTATTTTTCTTGATTTTTTTTTTTGATTGAGTTGAATTCTTATTTTATTTTTGACTTTTTATCCATATTATTTGTAAATTTTATTGATTATTATTATTATTCCGTGTATTAATAACTTGTAATTAATTGTAACTTTTATTGATTATTAATATTGTATTAATCCTGTATTCGACACAAATGTATTTTTGTTCAGAATAAATAAATTGAAATTGAAATTGAATTGATAGTAGGATGTATACGTAAATGTTTCGCATAGGTGCCATAGTCTGCACTAAACACCCAATATAATGTTCAATGCTTATAAAATAAGATCTGAATGTCATGTACCATTGTTTTCTTTATGTTAAAAATAAAGAATGAAATTAATTTAACAACTCGCAGTCACGACGTCATGCACTTCCATAAAAAAAACACTACGAATTGATAAATAACTTTAATTCGGAAGGCGGTGGCTTTGGATCATCTACGGATTTTGACGCTACTCCATTTGATAATAAGACTAGAAATTGAAATAAAAAAAATTACAGTCTGTTCAACCGATTTTGACTGTTCTGTAGGCATAAGGATGGCATTAAAACCAAAAACGTGGTTACAATACCTACATTTTTAATCTATTACAGTTTAGAGGCATGAGGAACAGGGTGTAAAGTTCACTCATCCTCTATAGAAAAGGGAGGATCCTCCGACCAGACGGGTGTTGTGTCTGGTGGACAACTGCCCGGCGGTTGATGTCGGGACGTTGTATATATGCTAGTCGCGCGGTAAACTCTGCTTGCGCGATGCAGGATTTTGCGTGACGTCAGTGTGACGCGTAGTTCACATGTGGCGATGTTGATGTTGCTACAACAGCTGTCATTTTTTATGCCACCAACGCAATAGAAGTCAAAACCGGTTGAACGGACTGTAAAACAAGTTTATTTAAATTTCTAATCTTATTCCAAATGGAGTATAGACAAACGCAGGGCCTTAGTAGGTAACTAAGGGTGAATTTCACTAATAAAACTAACCGCCAACAGCACATTCAAACTACATTCAAGAGCTGTCAATGCAATCATTGTTAATGGTTTCGAACGACGATTAGATGTGCTGATCGAGTGCAGTTTCATAGGTCAAATTCTCCCTAAAGGTCTATCCCCACATATCAGGGCCGTGGCCGGGACGAAGACGGACCGTGCTCCGTCAGGGGCTCAAAAAAATATCGGTGTGTACCATCGCGGGCACCCAAAACGGACCACTTTTAAAACAAAATCCCATGCTCACGATGATCAAAAATGAAAAGGGTGGTAAACAGGAGTTTTACGGCCTTTTGAGTCGATTGAATCGACCAATAAAACAAAAATACATAGAAATATTTTATTTACCTAATTCGATTTCTTAGGCTGTGGGCACGCCACAATTGTGGCGATAAGTCCCCTCTTTGAGGAGTGGCTAGAGAGGCGCCTCGGTGGCCTCACCTTCCGCCTGACGCAGGTCCTCACCGGACATGGTTGTTTCGGGAGGTTACTGTTCAGGATAAAGCGGAAGGAAACGCCCCGGTGTCACCACTGTGTGGATCGCCCGGAGGACACGGTGGAGCATACGGTGGAGTTCTGCCCGGCTTGGGCGGAGCACCACCGTGGCCTCACGGATGCGATCGATGGAGGCGATTTCTCGAGTTCGGCCCTGGTTCAGGCCATGGTTCAGAGCGAGAGTGCACGGGAGGCTATCACCTCCTTCTGTGAAGCGGTAATGCTCGCGAAGGATGAGGCGGAAAGCGTGAGGGAGAGGCAAGGGTTGCGCCCTCGCGCCCCTAGTCGCGCAAGAGACGGCCGGGGCGTCGGGAGTCGCAAGCCGATTTCCGGCTACCGTAGGAGCCTGCCTGCAGATGGTGAGTGATGGGTAGCTCGCCGTCCGATAAGGACCAGGCCCGGGTCGATGGCGCATTGTGTTCCACGCGCACCTCAAAGAGATGTCAGCAGAAAAAAAAAAGCACAAAAAAAAAATGTCACTTGTTTTGACGGATCAGCTACTTTACTTTCGGACGGGCCCATATCTACATTGACGGACTTAGAGAATAAACCTCCTGATATGAGATGTGGATAGACCTAAAGATGAATCCGCAGCTGTAGCCCGCGAAATTCAATTACGTTTTGTGCAATTTGTAGGTCAGTGCCAGGTCTTATCTTGATCAAAATATGATTCGCGACTATAACAGGTATGTATTTACAGAATGATTTAACATTACAATCATTAAATACATCTCTCTTAGTTAGATTTGTTTCATTGAATTACATTTTCATGAAATCATTCATTGAATTGAGGAAGAAAATATGAATTTCAAAATTTGAAATTATGACATTGGGTAAGAAAATTTGAATTTCATATTATACATCTGCGGATTCGCTTTAAGCCGGTGATTGAGGCGCATTATACCCTGTTGTGTAAGTGTATTATTGGTCAGCTAGTAGTCATATGTCAAAATTTTAAATTATGATATTGGGTAAGAAAATTTGAACTTCATATTATACAGCTGCGGATTCGCTTTAAGCCGGTGATTGAGCCGTATTCTACCCTGTTGTGTAAGTGTATTGTTGGTCAGCTAGTAGTCATTAAACCTCATACAAATTCTGTGCTCAGCTTCTCTCACTAATAGTGCAATAAAATAAAACAAAATTATTCTACGTACAGTTTATAGACGCACCTGATCTTGCCCCAACGATTGAAGAACAGTGCTATGGCGGCCACCCACAGTAGGAGGACGAAGGCTACTATGAGGGCTTCTTCTGCTCTCACTACGACACCACTGCCATCTGTTGGAGAAATTACATAATTATCAAATTGTCCTTCTGACCTATCTACTAGCACAAACTTTTTTCTAGCCTACGTTGTCCCGTGTCGTTTCCGTCCTACTGGGCGCAAGCCTCCCTCCACTTCTTCCATCATTCACGAGCCCACGCGTCCTCCTTCCAGTTTTGACGGAACCTATCCAGTTCGTCCTGCCATCGCCTACGTAGTTTGCTGCGACCCCATCGCACTGTCTCACGGCACCAATTCTGTGCCATTTGGGCCCACAGTTGGGCAGCCTTTTGAGCCACGTCAGCTATCTTTGTTTTGGAGCGCAGTATTGTGTTTTGAACACGAACTGACCATTTCAGACACGGATCTACATGGTCCTCACATGATCTGACCAAGATTATGTTTGGACTTTAAAAGAGACTGACCCCTGAGTTTGTTTCGCCATTTCATCTCTGGGGTAGTCAGATAGGAAATGTCGGCTACATCTAGATATTTTTTTATACGACGTGTAAAAAATTATCCTATTTACAGAATAAACGATTTCATTTCATTTTATCAATTAATTTAACGCCTACTATGTATCTTCAGTATTATTTGTAGCAAAAAAAATGATTGTTTTTTGAGTTTTGAGTTTTTTTGAGTTTCACATATCTTCAAACTTTTGGTTTTAGGACATGCCAGTTTCCTCACGATGTTTTCTTTTACCATTTTGGTGCATATCTATTGTATATTTGTACATTCCTTGTGTATTAGGTAGTAGAGTGCACACCACACATCAATAGCACCCGCACGAATTAAACAATAAGAGAAGTTCAAGGCTGTGTTTATCATGGCACGTGGTGGCCATAGTTTTACACACAGAACTTGGGATAAGTAGAAAGGCAAGTGCGTAGTTCAAAAATATTTAGGAAAATGAAAACAACTAGTTTCATGTTTATGGATGAAAACAGGACGATATACGTAATATTCATTAATGTGAATGAGTTAAGTAGCCAAAGACATCTTATGTTAATATTAAGGGGCTTGGAGGTTGAGGACAAATTGTACTGACACTGATACTTAAAGAGCACTTGAACATACATAGGTACATACATTTTAACCGACTTAGTCTCGAGACTGTATTCAAACGCAACATGAAGTACAATTCCAAAATGAATGATATACAATTGTCAAATAATAAGACAAGGACCCTAAGTTAGTAAGTTGATGCAAAGTGGCCCTGGCAGCCATTGTACCAATCAATTCCAGCAGTATTACTTTGTCTATGGGTAGAGTGTAAAGGGGAAGGAGTATTAAGTCTTTGGTTTCAATATTTAACTTATTTCAATAGGGGGATGCAGTAGAATAAAAATACGGGAGTGTATTTGCAGATCAACTATTCTAGCTTAACAAGATGTGGAATTCACGTAAACAAAAATATAAACACGCATTTTCTTTATGCGTACTTGAGTTTTCTCTCTCCTGCTTAGATACATCCCTTAAATGTAGCTAGGTGCATGGTGGACAAGTGCACTTTGGAGGAAAATGGTTATCGGTAAACATGATTGTAATAGTTATACTTACAGGAGGTATAAACCAAGTCTAGCAGCCGAAAATATTATGAGTTAATAATGTTTTAATAGAAAGAAAGAAAAAAAAATTGATAATAGATTAATGGTAATAGATTTTGGTTAAGTCTAAAATGAGTGGTGCCTGACTTTTCAAATATATATTGATACTAAAAGAGCACTTGATTGTGAAAGCCACATAATTCAATTTAATCGACTTAACCAACAAGTCTCAAAACTGCAAACAACGCAACATGGAGTGTACTTCCAAAATAAAGTAAACAATCGTCAAAATAACAAGACGAGGGCTTAAGTTAGTAAGTTGATGCAAAGCGACTTTGACAGCCATTGTATATCAATCAATTTCATCAGTCTTCCTTTGTGTTTGAATTTGGAATAGGCACTTTCTATAGGTAGGAAGGAAGGAGGGAGGAGCTTTTGGTCATATATAATTGAATACAGTTGAATATATAATTTATTTCGATAGGATACAGTTGGATAAAAGTCAAGTAAGAATGAAAAATAAATTTTGCGCCCAGCCCAAATAAATTGGGATAAAGTTGCAAGAGACTGTTTATGATGATGACAGTTATGTAAAAATGAGGCACATTATTTTCGGATCTAATTTAAGGCCCAGTGTTAACAAGATGTTGTGGAGTTCATAAAAACTAACATGCGTTTTAATTTTTTTTGCCTGTACAGTCATGAGCACTAATATGTAAACGCTTAACAGAATTCAAAACCGATTTTCTCGTGGAATAACGATTGCAACTTTGAGAAAAGATCTATTTCTTATGTAGTTTGGGTTCCAAAATACTATAGTATAAAATACATTCGTAGTAAAATTAAATTTAAATCAATATAGTTGAAGGAAATCACTTTTAAAAGTTGCTGAGTGTATACATATTGGTGCTCGTGACTGTACCGAAAACAGCTATGAGACTGACTGTAGAAAAAAATGATGTTAAGATTTATGCTGAGGTTGGATTCATCACATTACCATTACCTTTATTTCTATAAGTGTATATTATTTGTACTATCTATGTTTATTTTAAGTGGATATAGTTTTGTATGTTTTAAGTTATTGTAGTCTAATGTAAATTTTCCTGTATAATCTTTTATTCACTGCGTCTACGCCTCTCATCCAACTCTCCTGTCGCAGGTCTGCTGGTAGAATTTTCTAATGAAATAATAATGGAACTTGTTTGTTGTTGTGTAGATAAATAAATTTATGTATTTCAATGCCTTAAAACTATCATTACAGGTCTTAACTTAATGCGATAGCCAAGTCAAATAAGTTACTATGAGATTTAGGTAAATTACGCTTTAAATATCCCATTTCGTCCTGTGGGTGTTGTAAAAGGCGGCTAAGGGACTTACTAGAGAATGGGTAGCACCGTTCTCTATGTATTTTAACACCATACTGCGATCACCAACCCGCCTGCCAAGCGTGGCGATTATGGCAACCCCCAACTCCTCCTTTTGGGGGAGGCCTATGTCCAGCAGTGGACGTCCTTCGGCTGGAATGACGATGAAGACGCTTTAAATAAAGCTTTGTCGAGAAGAAATTGTCCAACGTTACCTTTGGACATTGACTCAGCTCTCGGCCCGACTAACGCGTGGACCAGTTAAAAATATTATTTGGTTGCATCTTACACGCATCGGACAGAAAGATTTTATATAATAGTGTGTGTTAAAAAAGTAGTATATAAGCTGTATCATATTGTACAGATTTGGATTTTACATTCTTGTGTCATTACCCCTCACTGCGGCCAAGACACCTTTAGCCATCTCTGATCAGTCTCGTGAGTCTGCGGGACTGGCAGTGAGTATACTCTTCCCAAACCTGGAAATCCTGTCTACTATCCGTCTGTAACCTTAGGTCGCATGGTGTAGACATCCTGAACTTATTTATATATTTATTTATCACATACTAGGTAAGTATATGATATGTATTTTCATGTACTGTCACACCCTAACCAGTATTGCAGCCTTACGTGACGTTTGTTACGGGTGGATACGTACAGAAATCATTCAAAATCTTGCTTCTACGTACAGACGGCTACACATCAAGCTATAAATTTCCAGTATAAGCTGATCTCGCATTGTATAGGATTTTCGTACAATGAGAGGTCAGCATAAACTGAAAATGTATAGCTTGATGTGTAGCCGTGTGTACCTTTAAATCGTTAACATCATATTGTATGTGAAGATCTATAACTAAGTAAAGTCAAGCTCGGTATTGATTCGATTTATATCCACAAACTGTAAAGTGACAGGCCGACGTCTACTCGGTTAACCTAGCAAATATTGTTTCCGCCCCAGTTAATGTTTAACCTCAGATATTATACCACTGAAAACTGAGTTTAGAATTTCTCAGGCCAAGATTGTTGTTTTTTAAGCATATTTTTGTGGCAGAATTCTAAAGTGGCTTCATAAATATATTTAGTGGCTTCGCTGAAAACTAAGTTTAGACGTTCTGAGGCCAAGATTTTTAATTTTTAAGAATATTTTTGTGGGAGAATTCTATTCTAATTCTATTCTTGTCTTATACAGCGTGTTACGGAAAGGGTATATCCATACAAACAGGGTGAACAGTGCATCTGGTTCAGAATCTCTGTACAAAATTTCAGCTCATAAATAATAACTTTGAAAATGATTGATATTTTTTTTATTTCTATAGTTTTTTAAATTTAAAACATAACAAACGTGTCACCGGACTACGAGGATTATTATCCATTATTTTTCTGTGCGCCTAGTACACACACACACCTGCCACAGCTCTGCGACACGACGCCGCACAGACACGCGGCGGCGCAGGTGGTACGGTTGGCGGCGGGATCAAACGAATGGATTAAAACGTGTACCGATCAGCTGACTTGGTCTAGTGATGTGTAGAATTCAATTGGAAACATTTGATTTTTACTAGTTAAATGTTTCTTAACTTTTTTAATTATGTAGGTATTATTAAAAAAAATATGCCACGTAGTTTGTTATCACCAATAGAATCCGTGCCTTTGATATGTATATACCCTTTCCTTAAAACGCTGTAAATAAATAAATAATAAAGCAGCTTCATAAATATATGACGGAAGCCACATTGTTTAACAGCTGCGAGAGGCGGCGACTAGATGGCGCTAGTGGAACGTGCACCATAGACAATCATTCATTCTATCGGTCATTTGACTTAAAACACTTGAAGCCAATTGAGTGAAATATTGTAACGTTACCCCTCACTAGCGGATCGCCTTTATAAGGAGCTGCGCTGTTGAGTCGGTACGCCCCCTCTGACACGACCCGACAGGACGATAGCATTCGACGACACCGACAAGGCTGAATGCCTGGCTGACACTCTCGAGACTCAGTGCTCGCCCAGCTCTCAACCAGTAGACCAAGCTCACCTCGCTGAGGTGGACGCTGAAGTCGAACGTAGGGCGAATCTCCCTCCGGTCGAAGACCCTGATTGTCCTCTGGCTCCCATCACCCCAGACGAAGTGCACGACATTATCAAGGGTCTGAAAACCCGTAAATCTCCCGGATCAGACGGAATCACCAACAGGGTGCTCCAGCTGTTCCCCGCTCACCTGATCATGCTAATGACCACCATCTTCAATGGCGCTCTTAGCAACAACATTTTTCCTCAAGCTTGGAAAAGTGCCACGGTCATCGGTATCCCGAAGCCCGGCAAACCTAAGACCGAACCTTCCAGTTACCGACCCATCAGTCTGCTCAACGTCTTCGGCAAAGTCTATGAGAGGCTTATTTATAAGCGTCTCAGAGACTATGCCGAGACGAAGGGCCTCATCCCAAACGAACAGTTCGGGTTCAGATCCCAACATTCGTGCGTACAACAGGTCCACCGTATCGTCGAGCATGTAAGCGCTGGCTTCCAGCGCGGGCTCATGACGGGTGCTGTGTTCTTCGACATTGCGAAAGCGTTCGACAAAGTCTGGCACAACGGCTTAATATATAAGCTCTACAAACTCGGTGTGCCCGATCGTCTCGTGCTCATCTTACGAGACTTTTTGTCGGACCGCACCTTCCGCTATCGCATCGAGGGTGCGCTATCCTCCCCCCATCCGCTCCGCGCAGGCGTCCCTCAGGGCGCTGTGCTGGCACCGCTGATATTCACTATATTTACTAGTGATATCCCCAAATGTAGAAAGGCGCAGTTAGCTCTGTTCGCAGACGACACGGCCATCTACTACTCCGGCCTCAGGCAAGACAATATCGCCCGCATCCTTCAGGCCGAAGTCAACAGACTCGCGGCCTGGTTCAGGAAGTGGAGGATTGAAGTCAACCCTGATAAGAGCCAGGGGGTCCTATTCTGTAGGCCCCGGCGATCACCCGCCCTGCCCCAACCGATCACCATGTTCGGCAAGCCTATCCCTTGGGAGAAGCGAGCCAAATATCTCGGTGTGGTCTTAAACCATCACATGACGTTCGGCGAGCACATAAAACAGGTGCGCTCGCGCGCCAGTTTTGCTCTCGGCCGACTACACTCCGTACTCAACCCGCGCAGCAAGTTGTCCTTTAAGTGCAAATTGCGTATTTACACCGCGTGCATTCGACCGATCATGACTTACGCCTGCGTAGTCTTCGCTCACGCAAAGTCATATCACATTCATAAGATGCAGACGCTTCAAAACCGATTTCTCCGTAGAATTACGAAAGCTCCTTGGTTCGTTCGGAACGAACAACTTCACGTAGACCTTAAGATGCCTACCATCAAACAGTTTATGAAGCGCCTTGCAAAGCGCTTTTTCGAATCCGCGGAACGTCATCGCAACCCCTTGGTTGTGCAGGCCGCTAGTTACAGGCCTTCTGCCATTAGTCAGACTCGCCGACCGAGGCACACTCTCTTAGATCCGGATGACCCCATCACTCTCCTTCAGGAAAGCAATAGGGCCACGAGTACAGTGCACAAAATACACAAACCGACCTTCCGTCCTCGCCGCCGAGGTACCACGCGAACTTCCCGAGTAAATGGTAATAAAAGTCCTCCCCCCCGTCCCTTGAATGTCGATGCGCCAGCCGCCCGGTTAGAGGCTGAGAGCGCCGTAGCAATAAATATAATATCCCCTGATAATAATCATGATCAAAATGTTGATCCAGCCCGTCCCCAAATTGTTAGTAATTTTGTGATCCCCCAACGACGCCCTGAGCCGAGGTCCGTACCCCACAGGGGGTGCCCTTAGTGCGCTGTCGTTTAGTTTTTAATATATATAATTTGCGCCCTGGCTGGAGGCTTTAAGATTAAAAACCTTAGGGCAGCCACAGGAATATCCGGTTAAGTAGCAACGACCTCTCTAGGTCTGCTACGAGATGCCATACAAAAAAAAAAAAAAAAAGAGTCGGTACGCATTTTGAACGTATGCGTCGTGGTGCACGGACCACTGTCTCTCGACAGTCAGTACTTCCCGGTTATTGGATGTGGAACGTTGTATCCGACAAATTAGTACTATCTTTATTGCGGTGGGTGCATGGACCACTGTCCCTGACAGTCAGTACTGCCCTATGTGACCGCCACTACCATTATTAGTTATTTAATTAATTTTATTTCATTTCTATATTCTCTCGATTTAAAATAACTGATAGTTCGATTGAAATAGATTTCTGTATTGCCATATCTGAGTATTACTTCTGATGTCTGGACCTATCCCGACATATATTTAGTGGCTTCCTTAAACGCCAGTTTTAGTTAACTTTTGTTGACCTAAAATTAGGAAGGTTGCGAGCTAAGGTTAATTTAGAATTTCTAAAATAGCAGCCCGTTCCGCTGTAAAGCTGGCCAACCTCGACAGACTTAAAAATAATGAAATTTTGTATAATATTATTGTCCGGATAGAGCCTAGGTCTTTAATGACTCGCTTTAAGGCTTCTACATACTGGCGCGAAACAAAGGCCGTGCGTGTCGCGCGACGAGCGGACCTTTTCTTTAAATTTAAAACTTTTATTTGTTTTAAACGTTGCCCCGCACTAGGAATTTCTCCTGTATCATGGGTGCGTTTAAAAACATTTAAACTCACATACACAAACAGTCAGACCCGGAACAAATACTTGTAGGTCATACAAATATTTGTTCCGTGCGGGAATCGGACCCGCGACACGCAGCGCAGCAGTCAATCGCTTAACCACTGCGCCAACCGTGCCGTCACTGTAATTTGAAAGCTTTGTAAAAGCCAATTATTTTTCTCCGAATGCGGCGAAGCCAAAAAAGGAGGGTTATGTGATTGACCTGTATGTATGTATGCTTGTCTGTCCCTATGTTCCCTCGTAACTACTAAACGTTTGAACCGATTTTGATAGATGATATGTCGTGAGATTCGTCTTTACTGCGCCAGTGTCACACATATATTAAAATAAAAAAAAAACAAAATACCGGATTTTTGGCACAAAAAGGTGTGTTTTCGAAAAAAAACTTATTTCTCAAGCCTATCGAGTATCAGGGGGGGTATAAAAATGAAGGGTTTTATAAGGTAATTACAAAAATATTTACAAATTATATATTAAGTTTAAATGTAATTTAAAAGAGAAATGATAAAAACTATCCTAAACTTTTGGAGTGATTGATTAAGAGGCCGTTATCACCCGATTATAATTGAGTAAAATCCTAATTTACCATGTTTTAATCCTAACTAAAAAGTGTAAAATAAAAAAGCTAATTAAAAAAAACAAAAAACCCGACTGTGTAAAAAGCGAACATATAAAAGATGGAAACAAGATTATACTATAAACAATATGATGCAGTCGGAGGCTTTATTGTTAAATTTAAGAAGATACCTCCGACTGCATGAGATTGTTTTATAGTAAATTATAGTTATTTTTTAAAGTTCACTTTCTACGCAGTCGGGATTTTAGTTTTTTTTTATTTACGTTTTTTATAGAGTAATTGTGGAGTTTCTTGCCGGCTCTTTTGCATAGGAAACGACCAATTGGAACCGTGCACCTAGCTTCTGACGCTTCATAAGTGCCCATGTAGGTTTATGTGAAATAAAACATTTTGATTTTGCTTTATTGGAATGTCACAAAACACACTGTCTTAATTAATCGGATCGAGTTATATAGACCGTTAAAACGCACCTCATCCCGCGGTTAAGCCGCTAAGTAGTTGGCATTTATTTAACATTCTGTGATTACCTTAACTCACCCACTGATTTTTTAATTTTTTAAGGAAAACGTGTATTTTATTTTTTTATTTTACAATGTTTGTAATTATGTGAGCACCATTTATCTATCACATAATTAATTAAGCTACCTTTTGGAAGGGGCGACTAGAATCAATTCTATTTTCTTTGTAAATTTTGACGTTCTAAAGTGCCATATATGTGCCTATTTGAAATAAATAATTTGACTTTGGCACCAAGTCTGTGCTACTCACCGATGTCAGCTAGGGAGGCATTGACTCGCGACGTGGACGAAGGAGGGTGTAGTCGCAGAACCACTTCTGCAGGAGGGCCGCCCGTCACGCCGCTCCATTCTGTAAAACATTACATGTCAGACAACTGAACTTAGTCAAGACCTGAAACGAAACATGTAAAATGGATAGTTCTACCTTCAGATTTGTCTGACCTTGCCAAAATTCGTACCGTACCGTGCACGGCTCTTACGGTATCAGCATCTACGCGCCTGCAACGGCTTTTTTTTTTCTCGCGTGTAATATCTTCATGGACGGCCTTCGCCTTAGGGCGGGCGGAGGGGTCTGTCAGACTCTTATAAAACCCACCCCGGTGTTCCCTTCCCACACTTGACCCGGGGATCATGGGATCATGTGCGACTTCCGCGGTCCCCGGCTGGGCCTGCAACGGCCTGAGCTAATCTCATCGCGTCGAGTATTAATGAATGTGCACGTGATCACTTAGATTTAATTGTAGAAAGTTCGTCTGTACAAAATTGATCTCTCTATATTTACCCATTAAGTTGGTAACTCGTTAAAAAGCCTCTGATGTTGCAACTTTCCATCAGAATGGGCCTTTAAAAAAACAACAGACTTCCAATAAAATTCACTACAAAATGAAAAATAACTTTAATTTTGGAAGTCGGTGTCTTTGAATCTGTATTTTAGTGTTTTGCCACCGTTTTCTGAAATTAAAGTAATTTTTCAGTTTATAGAGTTTTTTTTGGAAGTCAGTTGTATTTTTGTTTGGGAAAAACTTTTTTATTTTACACTTTTTAGTTATTGTATCTACCTCACAGATAGCGGTCCTTATACACCTTAGTTTTAAAAGACTATTCAGTAGTTAATATAAATTTGTTTATTTACTAGGTCAAATGACGTCATAGTGTTAGAAAATAAGGAAAAGTGTGTAAGGGAAAATAAAGCTATTTTATTTTGATCTATCCCACACTAATTCGTATACCACAACTTGCTATTTATACAACAGTGACAGGAAGTATTATAACATCATCAAGATACACAAAGTGGATTAAATACGTATTATCGAAGCTAACTCAAAAACTACCAAAGAAAAATGTATAGAAATTAAGGAAACACCGCGAAAAATTACGCTACCAAATGAAAAAGGTTTTTTTTTAAACGAAAATATCGATGAATATACATTAAAAAAAAAACATACAGACGAACATAATGTTCGTCCTTCATGAAACCTACTTTTTTAAGTCGGTTAAAAATTAACAACACATTTACTAAATACGAGGGTACAACAGTTGACTTGCAACTCTAACAAAAAATGTATAAATTTAATACCAATGTAAGTTGTACATGTATTTTTAAAACAATTTATGTGCCAAGTTCCAAACCACGCTAATCCTACATCTAGAACTTGTGTGGCATGCATCGGCTATAAACATGGCATACAGGGCCCATAAATTTATCGTTATTTATGGCCATGAAGGCCTTTGGTAACAGAACAATAAAAGGCTATTCAGATATTTCAAGTGGTATGTTTTGTCACCTACCCTGGAGCATTCGTGTGGCACTACGATGCTTGTATTCTTCATGAAATATAGTGGTCTCGGATAGATCCAGTGGTACCCCACGATATTCAAATTTTCTTACGTTTTTGCAATTTACGGGTCTGGTTGTATCTTGATTAAAATATGATTCGCGAACGTATCAAATATGTATTTATAATTATAATCATAAGAATTATTAATACATCTTTCTTAGTTAGTGCTCTCATGGGGAAAAGTTCTTATGGGACAAATCTAACTTAGAGAGATGTATTAATGATTTCAATGATTATAATTCTGTAAATACTTACATAATATTTTGTTATGATCGCGTAATCATACATTTTGTTCAAAAGACAACCTAACACTGGAAATATCAAAAAACGTAAAAAAAAATGAATTTTGCGGGATGCCACTGTTGATCCACCTTAACGCTGGTAGCACACCTCCGCCACGAAACCATAGCAGCAAAATCGCTGCTCTGCTGCTATTCGCATCCGATTCGAGTAGCGGAACATGACGCGAGCCAGTTGAATTGAACTACTACGGTTTCGCTGGTATGTTTCACGGCGGAGGTGTGCTATCGGTGTAAGTGTGCATTTTGTGGCTACTCGATACCTGGTCATCATATCAGGCGAAAGACGTCCACTGCTGGACATAGGCCTCCTCCAACAAGAGTGGGGGGCGGTCGCCATAATCGCCACGCTTGGCAGACGTGTTAAAATGCAAAGAGTACGCTGCTGCCCATTCTCTAGTAAGTATACCTATCATGCATAATATTTGTGAAGTACCGGTTTTAATAAAGGGTGTAGGCAGAAACTAGAACACTAGTGCTTTTGTATTAACATATCCTCCTATAGGCAATGATATTTCTTATAATATCGGACGTTTAAAAATCACATGCATAAAATTGACTTTTGCAATCGATACGCAAGAATTCAATCTCCGCGTGGTATAAACCAAAAATATAAATATGTCTTGATACACAGTCAAAGTCGTGAACTCGTCGAAGAAAATTGCGTCCAACTGTTGGCCGCAAAATGCACGCACATAAGAATAACACAATGACAGCACAACGACGTAGCGCGAGTGTAATTCGTAGCTGTCACACAAACCAGCATAACAAAGTTGGCCTGTTTGTTTTAGTTCTTTCGCAGCGCGACACTATCTAGACAAATAATTAATCAAAGGTATACTCGTACAAGGTGATTTTTAATTCACTTTTAACCTCTCAAGAGGCGAAAGTACTCATGATTATGAGCAACTTTCATTATGAGACCAAGTACGAAATAACAAAAAAAAATAACTGTTTCATACATTTTCATCGGGTACATATTTCATTTTTGTATGAAACAGAAGATATTTTTTTTGATATTTCAGAGTTGGTCTCATAGTGAAAGTTGCTCATAATCATGAGTTCTTTCACCTCTTGAGAGGTTAAAAGTGAATTAAAAATAACCGTGTATAGGTAAACATTGTTTCCTTCCGTATTTGTAAACGCACTGTAATAAAAACACAAGTTCCAGCTCAAGTCCCAACTATTTGCAGAATATTTGCACCAACATACATCGTAGACATAATACAATAACACGTTACGTATTGTGGTATGGATTCTAACATGCAGTACCCAGGCATCGACTAAATCAGTCGCGTAGGTTCCATTACAATCTTGGTACCCATAAAGACATGAGCTAACACGAAACAATCAAAATAAGCAGCCGTTCCAACCAATGATGTATTTATTACCTTTAGATGCGTTACCTGCGCTCAACAATGGCAAAGTAAATGCCAGGCAATTGCCTAACATTTACAATAATTATTATTATTGTTACGTACGCGCCAATGAATATGCAGGAGCTAGTGACGTAACTAAATATGTATGTTCATCTCTTTGTAACAACAGATATCGGTATAGGTCTATCCTTTTCTTCACGCGCTGTATGATGATTGTATGAAAGTATGTATCTACAATCATGGCTTACGCTGTTTTTGAGTGCACTAATGTTCGTGTATGACGCGTCTATTTATAATACGTCATTGGTTCCAACCTACAATTTTTACTACCAGAACAAAAGAAAGAAAAGAAAGAAAGAAAGAAAAATTGTTTATTCTGCACAAACAAAACACACATTACAAAAATAAAATACAAATTGACGCAAAAAAAAAAAAACACACTCTAATACAAGTAGCCAAATTGCAATCATATTTTAAGACTATGAATAACCAGAAATAAAAATAAGAAAAATAATAAATAATAATTGCTAAAAGACTAGTATTCAAAACCTTAAAAGTTAAAAGTTTGACAATGTTGTCAATTGCTTGATGTCAGTGTCAGGGCTTGTCAAGGCAGGCCAAAGACAAAAGACAATAGTTGCAAAAGCTAATAAAGCTAAGCTACAACTAAATAAAGGCGTTTGAAGTGTCAAAGCCTAATGTCGGCTAGGAGTGTCATGAGACTACCAAATACCAAACGGTGCCGTATTCAGAGCGGAACGGAGCAGCCGTAAAATTAGGCAAATTATTGGGCAGGTATTTAGGCATAGCTGGCCGTAAAATATGCCTTTGTAGTGGAACACACTAAATAGGCAAATGGTATGTATGGTATGTATAGCATAATCAGCCTATAATGTTCCCACTGCTGGGACACAGGCCTCCTCTCTTCGAGAGGGAGTGGGCTGTAATCTACCACGCGGGCCCAGTACGGGTTGGTAGATGTCTCATGTCTTTGAATTGTTGGTTCTAGGACATGCCGGTTTCCTCACGATGTTTTACTTCACCGTTTTGAGAGCAGTGGTGATGAAATTATTTACACAAAGTAAAGCGCCTGCCTGGGTTCGAACCCACGACCTATGACTCGTAAGTCGGGGCCGTTACCACTGGGCTACCACTGCTCTCTAACAAACTAAACGTCTGTGTTTATTTTATTTTCGGTTGTTAAATGGTAAACCGGCGTGCCTGCTTTAGGTTTTTTTTTTTCTGGGTTCCTTTATCCATACTGAACCTACCCCTAAGCTATGGCACGCAATTACTTTAACACCCTGTATATGTCTGAGATGGTCTTTGAGGAAAGAACAGCTCAGATTTGAGTGGCCCTGTCTTGTCTAGTCAGTAGTCAGTGCATGCATTTGTCAGTAATCGTGAAGCTCAACTCAGAATTTAAGGAGCGAGATAATACTATGTACGCCTTTAAATAGTCTCTATTATGTAGACCTACAGGGTTATTTTCTCTAGGCTCGATGTGGATTGATAATTAAACAGGATAAAATAAAAAATAAAAAGATTTCATGTTTTTTGCGGACGCCAACAACCGTTGTTAGTGTTGAACAATTTGAAGTATGCGTTGAGAAAAACTGTTTCTTTTGGTCTAACGATGTTGTTTACGTAAAGTGAAGTTTACAAAAAAAAAAGATAATAAAGAAGAAAAAACCGGCCAAGTGCGAGTCGGACTCGCGCACGAAGGGTTCCGTACCAATATCTATAAAATGGCAAAAAAATCACGTTTGTTGCATGGGAATATTTGTTTTTTCCCTTAAATATATGTTTTATTTGTTCCCTTAAATATTTGTTTTATTTTGATTTTATTATTTATTTTAAGTAAATATATAACTAAATATTCTGTGAATATTTCAAGCGTCTACCTGTTGCCTTTATCAATATAGAGCAAAAACGAGCAAAAAAAAACAAGTTTGTTGTATGGGAGCCCCCTTAAATATTAATTGTATTCAATTTTTTTGTATTTGTTATTATAGCGGGAACAGAAATACATCATCTGTGAAATTTTCAACTATCTAGCTATCGCGGTTCATGAGATACAGCCTGGTGACAGACGGACAGACAGACGGACAGACAGACAGACGGCAGAGCCTTAGTAATAGGGTTCCCGTTTTACCCTTTGAGTCCGGAACCCTAAAAAGAAGATATTAATTATTTTTTTGTTTTATCACCTATGTTAGCGGGTTTGGTTTCCGCACTTAGTCCTTCATGTGGACCATTGTGCGTGGGCCATGGCGGCCGTCGTTGGTTATTCCAACCAGCCCTCCTCCCTCCAGAAGCTGATTAGGTCTCCTGTGAAGGATCTGGGTGACCCGAGGGTTTCCGTTCTGATCTGGATGACGCCTGTGCATTCAAAGAGCACGTGCGCAACGGTTTCTTCAGCCTCCATGCTACATGTTTGTTTTATCATGTTTAGATATCAATTTAAAATAACCCTGAATGCTAAATCTATTGAGACCTCTATGGGCGAAAATAATGATGATGCCATGATGAATGATGATGAGAATAGTGGGGTGTGATCTAGTCTATATCAACTAGTGGAAGCTAGTTACCGCTCTCACCGGCGGAGATGCGCGACGTGTGCGGCTGACTTCTCCTGGTCGAGGGATTGTCTGCCAAGACGGGCTCCTCGGTGATGGACGTTATAGTATCTGTAACAAAGATAGGTAAATTATATACATATTTATAAATCGAGAGAATGATGAACCGCTTCTTTGTTTTATGGGTTCCAAGATCGGATATTGAGCTCGAAGTCTACTTCGGGTCTACTTCGAACATAAATCCGAAATATCAGCCGGATGATTGGCCGTTTCTTGATTACGGCTAATTATGAGTGACTAGGGCGAAAAAAAAAACACAGTCAAGAGCGAGTCGGACTCGCGCACCGAGGATTCCGTACATACAAATGATGTCGATGATTTCTAAAAACCTGTGATATTTAGAGACATCGTTTTATTTTTCCTGTTATCTTTACATAAACTTCTATCACATAGAATAATTTCAGATTTTTATCTATGCAATCTTCGGAGATAAGGGGGGGACGGTATTTTTTTTTACGTTTTTCATCAAAAGTCGGAAACTATGCAGCCTAAAAAAAAATGTTTGAGAATGTGCAAACAACGTTCTTTCATATGATACCCGACATGCCCTAGTAGCCCCACTTAAAATTTTTAAGACCTTTCAGTCCCTTTTGCAAATAATATATTTTATTTTTTATTTTTTTCTTGTTTGCAAAGTAGTTGGGCAAACGTCATCTTAAACTATTCTAAATTTCAAGTTGATAGCATTAGTATTTCTTGAGATATCCAGGTGTGACAGACTGACAGACAGACAGACTTAGTCTCACCATAAGGGTTCCTTTTTACCATTTTGGTACGGAACTCTAAAAAGACAGTCAAAGAGATAAGCCAAAGTCAAAAGTGTGACTTGAAGTCGGGTAAGGATTCAAAGTCAAAAAGGAAACTTTGGAAGTTCAAAAATGGCCGATACTTCGGATTATCGCTTCGGAGAGAGTGGCTTTGATTATTGAGTTGGGTAGTGTTCATGAGCTTTTCTTTGAAATATTTATATCATAATGTTATTCTACAATCGCGTTACAGAAGACTGTAGCCATGGGTGGTGTCCAATATCCGTTTTTATCATCACTGTCGGATTATGTCTACCAATTCTTACAACCATGCTTACGCTGTCAAGGAATACTGGCGTAAAGTTATATTTCGACGTCAGTACGTCGTAGTAAGGACTTATACAAACGCGTAAATCGTTTAACGAGTTGCTTTAATAAGGAACTTGGTAAAACTTGTAAGTTCAGTAAGGCCTAGAAATCACGTTGAATGATGAATTATGTTGTTCTATTGCTAAGTTATTATACTTGGGCGGGCTTGTGGCTAAATTACACGGTAATCATTTAGCCTATTTATTTATCAACCAAAAGAATACAATTCACTTAACATGAGAAAGTCTTCGAACCATCTATAGTATGATAACAGTCGATTGAAAGTTAAGTAACGGTTACGGTTCTTAGATGGGTGACCATTCATTACATTAACAATTTAATACGTTAAGCGCTTGGTCCCGGCTGTCATTCGTAGATCATTGTTAGTCGTTAAGTTTAGTAGAAGCCTAAAAATCTGACAACCAGTCTTACCAACGGTCAAAGTCAAAGTCAAATTGTTTATTTCAAATATGCAATAAGACACTTTTGAACGTCAATATTTACAAAAAAATAGAATTGATTCTAGTCGCCCCTTCCAAAAGGTAGTTTCGTATGTAGAAGAATGGGCAAGAAACTCCACCGGTACTCTTTTAAAATCTTGTACAATATTTTTATAGGTACATTAATTATATAATTATATGTGAAGACGATGCACCTAGAATAAAATTACTATACCACAATAGGTAATAAAAAGAGTTAAGAATGAAGCAATGACAGATAAATTAATTATGTGATAGATACATAAATTGTAAAAAATATATACGATTTCCTAAAAAGTAACAATATCAGTGTGAGTTAAGGTAATCACAGAATTGAAAATAAATGTCATAAAAATAATAAATTAAAATAGCAACCTGTTTGATTTTGTCTAGACTCTATAGTCTAGATTGTCCTATGGAGCAGGACCAGCATGTTTCCAAGCATTATTATCTTGTATATAATCCTCTAATTTGTAATATGCTTGTTTACAAAGTGTTCTTTTAATATGAGTTTTAAATTTTCTTTCATTTAGTTGCAATATATCACAAGGTATTTTAGGTAACGGGTATTGTGTTACCCAGTTACTGGGTTGTGGTGGTCAGTTAGGCAGTCGCTCCATATAAAATACTGGTATTCAGTTGCATCCGGTTAGACTGAAAGCCGACCCCAACATGGTTGGGAAAAAGGATTGAGTGATTACTAGCTGCGCCCCGTGGTTTCACCCGCGTAAGTCTTGATCCCGTGGGAATATAGGGATAAAAAGTAGCCTATATGTTAATCCAGGGTGTCAGCTACCTCAATACAAATTTTATCAAAATTGGTTCAGCCGTTTTTACGTGAAACAGTAACAAACATCCATCCATCCATCCATACTTACAAACTTTCGCGTTTATAATATTATTAAATTATATTATATTATATAGTAGGATAGGATAGGATTTTCCTTTATTTAGTTAGAATTAAAATATTATGTACATAAATAACAACTTATAACTAATTCATTTATAAAAATAACAAAATTATATACTAACTAAACTAAAACTATAAAACATTAAAATATAGCGTCGAAAAATTCCTCCGCATCGCTGTCGACTGGTAATGTACCCAAGAGACTGGCGGCATTGTCACGTTGTATGGCAATGCGTAACCTCTGGCCAAGGTAAAAGCCAACCCTTGGGTCACGGGAAGTGTCAACCAGTGTTAGGATAGGATTAAGTTATATACTTACTTAGGAACTTAGTACTAATCGTAATCGGGTTACGAAATACCATTGAATTTGAATGTTATAAATATTATATTAGGTCAGGACAGACATGAAATAGTCACATCTACAAACGAGTAGTTTAGGGTTTTAAATGTTAAATATTTAAAAGGGTCCTCCGTTTTCGTTCAAATTCGTACGATGCTCGGTATGTTAGTCAGCTTTCGGCTTGGCAATTAATTAATTATAAGATAAATTAATAGCTGTAGCTACGGTTCCAATTGTTAACTTTTTACGAAACAAGTTATCTCTTTGGTATTGTATAGAATGAAGTTTTCTTTCCTAACAGACAGCTGTGCTGCTGAGGAGTTTGTTGCAACACTTCTTCTTCCCAGCTAAAGAACTAGGAAGTGGTGAATGGCGGGCGTCTTGGGAGACTGTCTCATGTAATTTGACGATCAAAAAGTACAGTTTTTCAGTCAAATTTGTAAAAACGATAACTTGATTGGTCAAATTTTTAATACCTATACGTTCTGCAAACACGCAAAACCAGTTTTCATAATAACTATTCTGAAATGCATTTCCTGTACCATTCACATAATATTCGTGTGATAATACCTAAAATGTGAGTATACAGGGTGGAAGGGACATCGACGCGAATCCGTTTACCATGGATTCAGTACATCATTCTTGACCCTGCGTTAAATTTTCTCGTCGGTAATTTTAAAAAACAGCTGTTTCCGACAGAAGTGCAATACCTACTCGGTCAAAATGTATGGAACAGCGAATTTTTTTTTTAATAACCGACGAAAAATTTTATCGCAGGGGGGTCAAGAATGATACGACGCGAATCCGTTTACCATGGATTCAGTACACTGAATCCATGGTAAACGGATTCGCGTCGATGTCCCTTCCACCCTGTATATCACAGATCACATCTGCTCCCTAGAAGCAAAAATCTTGGATCTTGAAATCCAAGATTTTTGAAGTGAAAACTTCTTTGGGCGCGTTGAGCACTTTTTGGGTGAACAAAAATCATGGAACTCGCGTCATCGTCACCGAACGCTTTACATGAGCTATATGTATACTGTTTTCACTTCTATCGGCAGTCCCAAAGACTGCCCTTCATGTTTTTTTATAATTTACGTCGAAGCATCCATTACTAACAGAGTTTTTATACCCCTCCCCGGAACAAGCCTCCTTTCTGTTCCCTGTCCCCCTATGTGTCGCTCTGTTTTCACTTCTATCGGCAGTCCCCAAAGACTGCCCCTCATGTTTTTTATAATTTACGCCGAAGCATCCATTACTCACAGAGTTTTTATCCCTCCCCCCTGTACAAGCCTCCCTTCTGTGACCTGTCCCCCTCTGTGTCGCATTCTATGCACATCGCGAGATAATGCGTCACGTCTTGACGTGATTTGACGTAAGGCAGGTATTTTCATCCTTATCGTATGTACGAATGCGTGTGCAAGCTTTATCATGCTGGCATTGAGGAGGAAGTCGGGAAAATATGTAAATGAAGAAGATTTCACTAAAGCATCTCTTGTTTATGGTGGGATTAACAAAAAAACCGGCCAAGTACGTCTCAGACCGCGCGCAATGAAGGGTTCCGTAGTTGGGATTAATTTATCCCAAGAACAAACTTAACATTGTAGTTGAAAAACATGTTCTCCCATCGATATACGTCACGGTCAATTCTCCAATTGCTAAATTTTTAAGTTTGCAATCGCAATTTTATTTTTTGTTAAGTATGTGATAAAACTACAAATTAATACCTAATTTATATATTTTATTTTATTCTATTCGGAAAACTTACAGCTAACATACGCAGTGTTCTTAAGACTCAGATATAAGCCAGTGACCTTGAGTGGTTAGCTTGCGTGTTCTGTACTGAGCTCACGCAACGCGTCGTACGTTCAGCCAGTAATAGGACTCGCCCATCAAGGAGCGGTCCCCAATTTGACGCATTATTAATTTATTATACACAAAACAAAAGGTATTTTAATAAGACGCGTATACTAAAAGATCAATGATTAAATTATCTTTAAATTGGTGAAGGTTTCAGAAAAATACACTTTGGTAGATTTTGCGCCATTCTCAGTTTATTATCCGCGTTAGACATAACTTTACAAATTAATTTCACTATGTAATATAAACATAATCTAAAATATTCACATATTAAAATATTGGGAAAATGCTCTAATTTAACATATATTTTTTTCAAATCATTACTACTACTCGTTTAGACGTGATCTTCAGTATAAAATCATTAAAAGTAGGTTATCGTCGCCTTAAACAATATGAAATTGTAGGCCATTAATAAAAAATTACGTAATCATTTCCGAACTTTTCTTATGAGACCTAGCTTTTTGCCAAACTTCATGGTTCTAGGTCAAAAGGCAAGTATCCTATAGAGCTTTGCATTATTTGCGAGTATCAAAATGATTATGTCACATAAATGGCCTTATTTTTATTGCGTTGACTAAGTGCCAATTTCACCAATGAAACTGAACGCGATCAGCATAACTAAACCGAGTTCAAGAGCTGTCAGTGTCAATATTACAAATAAAAAAAAAAATTACAGTGACAGCTCTTAAACATGGTTTATATGCTGATCGCGTTCAGTTTCATTGGTGAAATTGGCACTTAGAAGCCTGATTTGTTTAGTGCTCGACTCTAAGGACCGTAGTCTTACATATTTTATATTAATTTCAACTTAACATTTCCACGCGTTACTGAAGAGCTCGTGGATAACAGCCGCATGGATCGATCCAAACTCAAACTCAAAGCATTTATTCCAATTAAACCATTGACAGGCACTTTTGAATTGTCAAGAAGTCGGTCAGTTACAAATATTAAGCTAGTTGCCCATTCCAAATAGTAGGTTCCTATGGAGAAGAACGGGCAAGAAACTCCACGGACACTCTTTTAAATTAAAATATTGATACAAAATATTGGTTACATCATTCATATTGAAGTTAAACATGTGAGAACGATGCAATACGTCAAAAGCGTCCGTGATAAAAAGATAACAATTCAAAACTAAAATAATTAAAAAATAAGCCGTGGCAGCTAAGAGATGACCAGTCCCAACTGATAGCGCCCGTTCATGAACATGACGCATGGATCAGCACCATTCAGCTCAACCATTTTGAAGGGATCTAAATGATCCAACACACACGCCACCATCAGCGAGACATCTGAGTGAGCATGACATACTCTCAGACGCCAGGGCACATACACTTTCCGGGACAGACCGCCTCTTGACGTTATGTCGGTATATCGTTACGTGACAGTACGGCTAAGGGCGGTGAACTTTATTTCATGTAATTTGGCAAACCGTCGATAGCCGTTGCTTGCCCATAGTATTCCTAAGAAGCACATGATCTAGTGTCACATCACGCGACTTCATTTGTTCGTGGGTGTCACGGCAAACTCATTTCGAGTAATTTTTCAACACAGTGCTTACGCACCAAAATAACACATTCACACCGCCGACAGGCGTAGACTGAGCCATACAAGTACAATGATGTTGATATTTAGTGTCACGGCGTGAAAATTAAAAATAATCTTTTTTTGGTACTACGGCTGTAGGCGGTATGATAAAATGTATGGGATTTTGAAGTGTCATATCATGACATTTGCAAATAGTCAAGTGTCCTGGAACGTGTTAAGTCAATGAAAGACATAATTACCCGGTAACTGGTAGCTCTTGTACATAGCACTCACACCTGTGATATGCAATTATACAGGGTGTTTGGTGCATCGTGTGCCAAATTAAAATGGTCGACTGAAGGGGTCATCCGCTAGCCTTTCAGACCCCTTAACACCCCTCATGCTCTGTGGATTTTTTTCATCGACTTTTTATTGTTTTCCAAAAAAAAGACCCAAATTTTACATTCAAAAACAGATTTAAAAAAAAATATAAGGCGTAGACTCTGAATTTTAATTTTATTTCGATGTGTATTGTTTAAGAATACTTTTAAATACAACATTAGTGATATTAGTCACCTAGTTTTTTTTTTAATTCACTCGCAAAAGTAAAACTTAAATTAAAGCTGTACATGTTACAGCTATTTATAAGGCTACAAAAAAAAAACCAAAAGCGACCGGGATCTTCCAACTCCCTCATTAATTCTCCAGTCTATCCTCTTTCTAATGATGTGCCACATGCCATAAAAGTATTTTAACAACTTTGTGAATTCGCTAGAATTGTGAATCAAGTCACATAAAACTACATTCCAAATTCTAATGAAAAAATATTTATTGCGGAACTGTTACTTGAGAAAGAGGTAAAATTTGTTTTCTCACTCTTTCACAGTAAAATCTATCTTCTATCTCTTTCTTGCATACCTTAAATCGGTTTGAACAAATCGCGCCGCCCGACCCGCCATTTTTTTAGTCGAGACATGACTGCCTCTGCTACCTAACGTGTGTGCTAGTTCACCATACTCCGCGATTCTTTTATTACTTTGTTATCGTTAAGTTTTGCTGGTTCTTGTTACATTTGTTTAATTTTTGTTGTTATGGTTAAACTTTGAGTTTTTTGTTATTGCAATGGCGACATTCTCTAACGAAGAATATGCGGACATCATGATGGCTTACGGAGCCGCTAATGGCGTCGCTCGTGCAGCGCAACGACTTTACCAGGAACGCTTTCCTGGTAGACGATTACCTGGCCGCAGAGTCTTCCAAGACACATACCGACGCATACGCGAGACTGGCAGTGTTACTTTTAATGAACCAAGGGGCCATATTGTGCGACATAATGTTGAAGTAGACGAGAGAATACTGGCACTTTTTGAGGAAGACCCTACAAGAAGCATTAGAAATGTGGCATCACATCTTGATATTTCAATATGGAAAGTGTGGAAAGTACTTCGTCAAAACAAAAAGCATCCATTCCACTACACTCCGGTGCAAGGTACGTAATTTTAAACTAACTTTAAACCCGTGCAAGCTTTGTTTGACCTTGCCTTTGTTTAGCAGGTAATGGGTATGGTATGGCGTCACTTCCAGGTAGTGAATCTATTAGCACGAAGAGCGGGTCCTTTCTTGTGCAATTACTTATTGCCCAAGAGAAATTTAAAAGAGTTTTTTGTTTGTTGCAGGTCTTGAGGGTGGCGACTTTGAGAGACGAGTGGCTTTTTGTCGGTTTCTTTTACACACGGATGTGGATGATCCTGATTTTTTAAAAAGAATACTGTGGACGGATGAATCCAAATTTACCAAGGATGGGATCCTCAATTTACACAATTTGCACCACTGGACAACGAAAACGCAAAACCCACGTGTTAAAAGACAGAAATCTTCTCAAAGAAGGTTTAGTGTAAACGTTTGGGCAGGAGTGATTGGGAATCAGGTAATTGGACCGCATTACCTGCCCGATAATCTCAATGGCGAAGACTACCTGGAATTCCTACAAAATGACCTGCCCGAATTAGTGACCGATGTGCCCGTATTTAATGAACGTGTGCCCATTGTATTTCAAAATGACGGCTGTCCCGCGCATTGGCGATTGACTGTGAGGGAATATCTCGACAATGTGTTCCCCAATGCATGGATTGGACGCGATGGCCCTATTCCATGGCCGCCACGTTCCCCAGATCTAACTCCGTTAGACTTTTATGTCTGGGGACGTGCCAAAGAGTTGGTATATGCCAAGGAGGTTCCAACTAGGGAGGTATTAGTCCAACGCATAGAAGCGGCATTCAATACTATTAAGGAGGAAATACGACTTCGTACAACAACTGTTGAAATACGAAACAGGTGTCGGGCCTGCATTCGCAACAGAGGCCAACAATTTGAGCAAGATTTGTAACAATGATTAAATAAATGTTAAAAATGCAATTTTGTTTTTTTATTTCAAGTAAATCCCACGAAAGATACAGATATGAGACACGAATTTACCTAACCATAAGAATGAGATAGCAGATTTATAGGTTTGACAGGTATCATTTAAGAGATTTTTTTTAAAATCATAATTTTGAATATTAGCCTTAGGTGACTCGATTCACAATTCTAGCGAATTCACAAAGTTGTTAAAATACTTTTATGGCATGTGGCACATCATTAGAAAGAGGATAGACTGGAGAATTAATGAGGGATTTGGAAGATCCCGGTCGCTTTTGATTTTTTTTTTGTAGCCTTATAAACAGCTGTAACATGTACAGCTTTAATTTAAGTTTTACCTTTGCGAGTGAATTAAAAAAGAACTAGGTGACTAATATCACTAATTTTGTATTCAAAAGTATTCTTAAACAATACACATCGAAATAAAAATAAAATTCAGAGTCTACTCCTTATATTTTTTTTTAAATCTGTAATTGAATGTAAAATTTGGGTCTTTTTTTTTTAAAACAATAAAAAGTCGATAAAAAAAAATCCACAGTGCATGAGGGGTGTTAAAGAGTCTAAAAGGCTAGCGGATGACTCCTTCAGTCGACCATTTCAATTTGGCACACGATGCACCAAACACCCTGTATAATACAAAGGAGATTCGAGTTTATACAATGAAAAGATAGTCTTCCAATCTTCATCAGCTCCAACAGTATTTTCAAATCCATCAGGTTAAGCTACGCTTTCCGGGGTTGGTCTGTGGATGGGTGACAATCTTTACATACCGAGACTCCTCCGTGCCTCGGAAAGCACGTTGAGCCGTTGGTCTCGGCTGTCATTCGTGGATCTTTGACAGTCGTTAGTGGTCACCAGAAACCCGAAAGTCTTACAACCGGTCTTACCCAGTTACTGGGTTGTGAAGGTCAGACAGGCAGTCGCTCTAAGTAAAATACTGGTATTTCAGCTACATCTGGAAGCCGACCCCAACATAGTGGGGAAAAGGCTAAGCAGATTGACCTCCACGCGTTGCTGAAAAAAAGGGTCTTGACAGACTGACAGACAGACGGACGGATGGTTAACGAAATGATCCTGTAAGGGTTCTGTTTTTTTCTTTTTGGGGTACGGAACCCTAAAAAGAAACGCTTTTGTGGCTGTAGTGGTACAAGGATATTTACGTGGGGGCTTTGTTGGTAAACATTAGTGAAATTATTTTGTGGAACTGCGCTGTAAAAACAAAATGGCGGATTTTATTCCGATTTTAACTACGTGCCAAAAGATTATTTTGCAGTTATACAAAACGTTTTCTACCTATAACTAGACCCAAACCGCCTTATTACAAAACAAGATTTATATTTTGACGTGGCTTAAACCATGGAGCCAGTTTTTGTAATAAGAACGTAACAGTGATTGAAATACCGTTCTTTATACAAAACTGAAAACTTAGTTCGGTACTAAGTTGTCAGTTTTGTGTTTAGGAACTTTAGCATAGTCGGAATGAAGTTCGAAATTCAATAATGGCTCCATGTTTTAAACCTGGGTCTGAAGATAAACCTTGTTTTGTAATAAGGGGGATTGGGTTATTCATAATTCATTTAATAAGGTTCCAGTAACAATAGTCTTAACCCCAACCTATGTTAGTACAGAGCGTTAATGTTTGTGTTTTCCTTCTCCATGTTTTACCTTTAATTTTGTACCATTACTGACTGGTCCCCTGTAGGCGGGAATTGCTTTCAATGACAGTTCTCGTCTGTCATAGACTATACTAGATTCTGACCCATAAACTGTGAACGACGTACGGCATTACATACAAACATTCAAGTCCTTGTTTTTCGAAATGACTGAACCGATTTTATTTAAACTTCATACGCATAAGCAGGATACAAAGGTCTAAAAAGTTAGTTAAGACCATTTTCAGATTTGACAGTTAAAAAGGCTAAGAAAAATTAAAAAAAAAATATTCCAAAAAACGTTCTTTATTAACTCGTAGTAAACATTCTCTTTTATTAATAACTCAATCCCACAATCTGTGGAAAATATCTATTGTAACCCATGTGTTACAAAATTATCATTTTATCACGCACTTTATCAAATTACTTTTAAATGTCGTCCAATCCGTTCATGTTGGTTTAGTAAGTAATCACTTTTTCATTTGATGAGTAAGTCTAGGCAATCGATGTATATGTTACCGGCCAAACCCGATTTCAGGACAAACTAGTTTAGCCTTTTTTTTTTTTTTTTTTGTTCTCGAGGTGGAAAATCCTCATGGATGTCCTCCGCCCTGGGGCGGGCGGAGGGGTCTGTCAGACTCTTACTGACTAAAAACCACCCCAGTGTTCCCCTCCCACACTTGCACCGGGGATCTTGGGATCTGTTATTCCTTCCGCAATCCCCGGCTAGTGCCGGCCCGCCTCTGCGGGCCACCTCAAGTCTGGGGGGGGGTGAGGTGTCTGACCCCCCCCCCCCCCGCGACGTCTGCTAGGGGCGCGCGTGGAACACTACGCGCCGCCACCTCGGGTCCAATGTGATAGGGGGCGGCGGACGTCCCCAAGTCCGCCGTCCCTGGACCCATTTATGGGGGCTGGAAGAGGGCGTTATCGGCCCTCCGCCGACGCCCGGTGCGCCTGCTGCGGGCCGGGTGAGCGGACGAGATCTCCCGCTCCCTTTCCGCAGCCTCCTTCTGCGACACGACTGTTTCGCAGAAGGACACCACCGCGTCCCAGGACTCCTCGCTGCCGGCCATCGACTCGACCACGGCCGGCAGCGATAGGTCACTGCCTACTCCTGAGAAACTAGTTTAGCCTAGGCTAACCTAGTTCTTCCTATACGCGATAGGATTAACTAGTACAGCCTAGGCTAAACTAGTTTGTCCTAAGCCCGATAGGATAAACCAGTTTAGCCTAGGTCGAATCGGTTTATCCTAGTTAGAATTTACATGCTTTAGGATAAACTGGTACGTTCTAATCTGAAATCTGATTGAGCGTGCTGCGGGAGCGGCGTGGCCGAAACGAATCGCAGCAAAACCGACTCCACGTAGTCTTGTCTGCCCTACCCCTAGAGTGTTATTTGGGGCGAGGCGGCCCGCGAGCTGAGGAGCAGGTGGTTTCAACGCTTCCGTCCGAGCGTGAAACACATCTGTGACGATAAGCTCGCATGGGACCGCTGGAGCCCTGCAGCGCCGGAGCCGTGACAGAAAACATGCCTGCTGCTCAGATTAGAACGTACCAGTTTATCCTAAAGCATGTAAATTCTAATAGGATAAACCGATTCGACCTAGGCTAAACTGGTTTATCCTATCGGGCTTAGGACAAACTAGTTTAGCCTAGGCTATACTAGTTAATCCTATCGCGTATCGGAAGAACTAGTTTAGCCTAGGCTAAACTAGTTTGTCCTGAAATCGGGTTTGGCTGGTAACATAATATATAGAAGTTGTAGGTCGGTATTATATTTCGATAAAATCTTTATGGTTTGATCTATGAAACGAATGGATCCATTTTCCTCGACGTTCAAGAAAAAACCGGCCAAGTGTGTGTCGGCCCGACGTGTGACGCACAATGAAGGATTCCGTAGTTGGGATGAATTTATCCTAAGAAGAAACTTAACATTGTATAAAGTTGAAAAACCAGTTCTCCCATATATTCCAACGGCAAATGTAAGTTTGTATATACCCTATAATGTCTGTTTGTGATATTTCCAGTACAAATTCCTTAAAGTGATATTAGCTTGGTCTCTTTTGGCTTTATTTATTTATTTTATTTTATTTTTTATAAAAACGTTGCCCCACACTAGGAATGATGACGTTCCACGACGGTCGATGGGTTTTCCAAGTTAGTCGCCTGTCCAACTGCATTGTGACTTCAAGACTTCACAACGTCTTTGTGTGACAATTCATTTGCTATATCTAAATTTAATATTATTATTGATGTATTAAACGATATAATCCTTTTCGGAATAAAATCTCAAAATTATGCTGAAAACCCAATAAAAATCCATTGTGAAGTTAAGAGGAATTAAGCAAGCAAACAGACGAACATGAAAAACGATTTTATTTTTTAATATTTATAAAGAAAATATGTTTAGATACTTAGATATAGTTATTTGCAAGTACCTAACTACCACGTATAGATGGAAAACTTTGTATTTAGAATATTCAGAACGCAAAGCGGTTTGTGAGGCACGTGACCGACCCTCATCGTTTGGGTTCAAATAATCTCTCGCCTGCGTCAACGACCTCTGTTTGACCTTGACGGCTTTGGTTATTAAATTAATTTTCCTAAGATTTGTACTGGGATGAAGATGGTATACTAGGCGTGTCCGTCATCATGCATCAATCATGTTTTCGTGTTCCGGGTCTGACCAACAGCATTTTCTTTTGTTCGTACAAAAGAAAATACCGTTACTTTTTAGCCTTTTCCCAACTATGCTGGGGTCAACCATCAGTCTAACCAGACGTAACTGAATACCAGTATTTTACTTATAGCGACTGCCTATCTTTGCTTAGCGTTGCAAGGCCTCCTACAAGGTGGACCGATGACCTTGTGAAGGCTGCAGGTATCCGCTGGATGCGGGAAGCACAGAACCGGTTGAAGTGGCGGTGCTTGGGTGCCGCTTTTGCCGCGCCTATGCTGCTACGCCGCGCCTATATTCCTACGCAGCTGCTACGATGCGTCTACGCTGCTACGCTCTTCTGACGCAGAGTACGCGGCGCTTAAATGGCGGCTACGAGGCCTCTATACTACGCTGTACATTACGTCAAACAAACTAGGCGTGCGCAGGACAAACGCTGTATGCGAAGAGGACAAACGCTATATTCGATTAGCGATAACGCTAGTAGATAAGCCACAAAATGTACGAGGTTGGCATAGCTATCGAAATGTCACGTGATCATAGGTCAACGAATATAAATTAGCTAGACAATGTTATCATCATTCGATTCCATGAAACGAATCGACAGCGTCGAACGATAACTTCCATAAAGATGTGTAGCCAAGTGGCACTTTTTGACAAGCGTTATCGCTAGTTTTCGATTCGTATGAAGGAATTCGAATCGTAAACTAGCGATAACGCTTGTCAAAAAGTGAAATAACGATAGCGATTGTAGAAATAGAATCGCTCCTAAGCGAATGCCGTTTGTCTAGGCCCTAAGGTTTGTAGCAGAAATACAGAACCGGTCGAAGTGTCGGTGCTTGGGGGAGGTCTTTGTCCAGCAGTGGACGTATTTCTACTGAAATGAATAAATGAATGACTGCCTACCTGAACTCCACAACCCAGTTACTGGGTAATACGATACCCTTTGGTAAAACTGGTTGTCAGACTTTTTAGGCTTCTAACTTCCTGTAACGACTGTCTTAGATTTACGAATGATAGCCGGGACTAACAGCTTAATGTGCTTTCCAAGGCATGGACCACGGTCCGTTTTGTCCGTACAATGACTTTCACAAATTATTAAGTACCTACTGATTACCTATACATTAGAAGGTATACTTTATCGCACCTTTATAAGCAAAACTTACAATATTAGTAATAATTCAATTAAATATGATGTTTGGTGAACTAAAAGAGAAAGGACTACTCGGGAATTACTCTGTACTAGCCCGGAATCTAGATCAGAGGGCGTAGACCATAGAAATATTTCTTATATCTATGGCCTAGACAAATGTCATTTGCTTCGGAGCGATTCTATTTCTGCAATCGCTATCGTTATTTCACGACTTGACAAGCGTTATCGCTGGTTTTCGATTCGGATTCCTTCATACGAATCGAAAACTAGCGATAACGCTTGTCAAAAAGTGCCACTTGGCTACGCATCTCTAATTTTTGATATTTTAAAAAAAAATCGAATTATGATAACATTGTCTAGCAAATTTCTATTTGTTGACCTATGATCACGTGACATTTCGATAGCTTACGCATGCATTACATACATACATTGCCCCATACATTTTGTGGCTTTTCTACTAGCGTTATCGCTAATCGAATGCTACTTTGTCTAGACCCTGCGTGCCCGTTTGATAGCGATAGCCTTGCCCAAAAATTACGCTGCTGAAATGTGAGTGTAGGCACTATGGGACACCTCTGCCCAACACTACGGAGAATACAGGGGTTATGGTATTTTATGTTTCAATTAATTGGCTCCGTTTGGTGCCGGACGTAAAGAATAGTAACATCCCATTTCTTCCCGTGGGTGTCGTAAAAGGCGACTAAGGGACTTACTAGAGAATGGGCAGCAGCGTTCTCTATGCATTTTTAAAACCATACTGCGATCTCCAACCCGCCTGCCAAGCGTGGCGATTATGGCAAATCCGCCCCCTTTTTGGGAGAGGCCTATATCCAGCAGTGGACGTCTTTCGACTGGATTGATGATGATGGCACACATAACAAATATTTTTGTGAAAATGAAAAATTTTCTTCAGTCCGTTAGTTATGTGAAGTTTCAGTAGAAGTTTGTTATTCAAAGTTTACTTCGGAACTGTACAACGAAATGCGAGGTGTATGAGTAATAAAAAGTTTTATAGTTTTATTTACGGATATTTTGCAGGAGTTTCGCAAACTGTTAAAGTTACCTACTGTTGTAACTCATTAGTCATTATCGTGTGGAAGTTTAATAGACACGCAGTTTATGTAGAGTATACACGCAGTTAAATTAAATTAGCTATAAAATCTGTCTACAATTGAGTTCTATAAAGTGACTGTCATGCGTATGAGTGCCAAAAGTAACGCCATAACCTCATATGCCATTTTAAAGGTCGGGTAATCGCCGTTGATCTTGGCCACACAAATGCACGTCGCGCTCACGCCGTGGCGCCGCCGCCGTGCCGCCATTCGGTTTCATAGGGAATATTTAGTTTTAGTAACGCAAATATAAATATTTGAAAGAAAATCATAGATTAGATAAAAATAAACGTTGACCTAGAATCATGAAATTTGGCATGAAGCAAGGTCTTACAGCACAAGTATAGGAAAAAGTCCTAAAATTGTAAATTTGTCTGTCTGTCTGGCTGTCAGTCTGTCAATACCCTTTTTCTCAAAAACGCGTGTATGTATCAAGTTGAAATTAATATCAAATACGTAGGTCCACGGTCCCTTGGAGCTCAAAAAAATCAAGCGTCTATGTTAACGCAATAAAAAAATACGGTGATTTATGCGACATTATTGCGACATATTTCGATACTCGCAAATAAATCAAAACCTATAGGGTACTTTCCGTTGACCTAGAATCATGAAATTTGGCAAGAAGCAAGGTCTCACAGCACAAGTATAGGAAAAAGTCCTAAAATTGTAAATTTGTAGTTTCATCACATAAAAAAAAATGTTTTTTGCAATTACAAACTTATATTTGCAGTTGGAGAATTGACTGTGACGTATATCGATGTATGGGAGAACATGTTTTTCAACTACAATGTTAAGTTTCATTTTAGGATAAATTCATCCTAACTACGGAACCCTTCATTGTGCGTGGTCCGACACGCACTTGGCCGGTTTTTTATGCTTTGGGTAGACATTGACATTTTTTCCCTTCCTGAATTTATTTCATAAAGTATTTTACTAAAATACTTAAATATTCACATAATAATAGAATTGATGATATGCGTTTAACTTTTTTTTGCATAACTTACTTACATTCTAAGAATGTACAGGACACGGCCATTAAGGCACAGATATATGATTTTAGTTACTTTTAAATCTGTTATTACGCCAATAACAGATTTAAAAGTAACTAAAATCATATATCTGTGCCTTAATGGCCGTGTCCTGTACGCAGACCAAGATCTATAAACGTTACTTAGCACGTACCTACATACTTATGCTAAGCTTTATTCGTCACTGTTGCACAATTATTGTCAAACTACAAGTGCATGATACAGACCAACAGCACGAGCAAAGTAACGTTTATAGATTACGGCCTTACTGAACTTCAAACACCACTTTTACACCAGTAGTGCGTCTTTACAAGGCGCCACAGAGCAAATCCTGATAATTTATAGATATCTCGAACATGTCGATAACGTAGCCCTCGACATCGATAATAATACTTGATTTATACTCCTCCACGATTTATGGGGTATTGTTAATTTTTTCACGCCCGTTTATTTATCTTAGCCCTTAATCTGTACGGATTTGCCGGGGTTTTGTGGCCGTTTTTACACGTCTGTAGAGTTTAATAATGACTTCTCTTTATGCTACCAAAGTTTGAAAACATTTGCTTAACCTGTAATAGCAGAATGATGCGAATTATTTGATTGAAAATAATATTATTGAGGTGGTATTATACAAAAGCCGATTAAATATTGCACTTTTTCTGTTTTTACACAAATTGCGAAATCATGTTTAGTTCCAAAACCGCGTTCTAATGTTGTGACGAATAAACTATGTACCTTTGATGGTAGCAGGCATTACAATGCCTTATTTTTCGGTGGATCGCAAAGAAACTATTTAAGCCACGTTTAGAATTTATTGTTAACAGCCCAATAAAAATGTTGAACAATTCTTGAACGTTTTGATCCAAAGTTAAACAAGCCGCTTTTCAGAAGCGGCTTACTCCACCAACCATCTCCTCAAATAAAAATCTGTAGGTACCTACATGTTGGCAATCCTACAAATCCGACAAAGAAAAACCTAAAAACAGTTTATCCTATGTGAATGTTGTGAACTATGGGTTCCAATGCTAAAGACCGGGACTAACGAGTTGAGCTCGAAGGAACCCGGGCGCTTTACTTTGTGTCAATTATTTCGTCACCACTGCCCTCAAAATGGTGAAGGAAAACATCGTGAGGGAACCGGCATGTCCTAGAAACAAAAATTCGAAGACATGTGACATCTACCAACCCGCACTGGACCCGCGTGGTGGATTACGGCCCACTCCCTCTCACAGAGAGGAGGCCTGCGTCCCAGCAGTGGGAACATTATAGGCTGATGATCCATGCTTAGTTTATTTTATTTTATTTTATTCAGGGACAATATACAGCTACATTATGTGTTGGTACATGGAAAAGATAATACAAAAAATTACAATATTGCAGCCCACTACATTGTCCGCATATTAACAACGAAAATATGACAATGAGTGCCACTAGATAGGCAATAAATAATTACATCACAAATAATAATAATTAGTAACATCATGCAAAATGAAATTCAAATGAAATGAAATGAAATGAAATCGTTTATTCTGTAAATAGGATATTAAAATCACTTTTACACGTCATATAAAAAAAAAAAATCTAGATGTAGCCGACATTTCCTATCTGACTACCCCTGAGAAGAAATGGCGAAACAAACTCAGGGGTCAGTCTCTTTTAAAGTCCAGACATAATCTTGGTCAGATCATGTGAGGACCATGTAGATCCGTGTCTGAAATGGTCTTTTGAGGAAAGAACCACGCAAATTTGAGCGGACCTGTCCAATCAGTGTAAGCATTTGTCAGTAATCGTGCAGCTCAACTCAAAACTTAAGGAGCTCAACGACTCGACGAACAGTACCAAAAAAAGGACATTTGGATAGGCCGCATAAAGCGCTCAAAATGTCAGACCATCATTAAAACTTAACTGAGAAAAGAAAGGAAATAATTTAAAGAAAAAAAAAAAATTACCCACATAGTGCTCACATTCACAATAAATTAAAGCAGTAAATATAATACTTTTCAAAGTAAACATTCATGTAAAATTGTATACAATATTCTGCAATGTCAATATGTATATAAAATCATGCATAATAATTAAAATGTCAAGTTTTATCACAAGGCTAGCAGAGCGAGCAGCTCAATCCCAAGCTTTTTTGTCCTCTAAATAATCAGAAATCTTATAGTACCCTTTTTTACAAAGTTGAGTTTTAATACAGATTTTAAATCGTTTAATGGGTAAGTTCCGAATGTCAAATTGATTGCTTGGCAACATAGTTATAATTTAAAAAAAAAAAAATCTAGACTAGCTTACATTCCTAATAACATTATTGATTTATAATAATTTTGATAACATTACATTTAAATTTGGATTTAGAGCATAAAAAAATATCAATATTAACAAAATTACAATTATAAGATTCAACCATTCGACGAATTGGGCAGCTTATGTGAATGTTTTAAATTGGTGATGGGTAGGTAATGTATGAAACTTACCAAAAAGCTTTTACTACTTGCTTTTACTATCACCAAGTTCGATGCCCTTACTCAAGGTCATTTTACTTTACTGAACATCATACATTATTACAGCCAGTAAATAATTAAAGATCTTTGATAAAACGTTATAGAAACGTTACGGTAATGACATTGTGTGGCTCCAGTCATCATTTCCACTCCTATGGTGTGGTTTCAAGCACAAACCGTCCGGTACCTGTATAAGATCACTTTTTGAAGTGAACACTTCTCTAAGCGCACTTTGTGATTTTTCTAAACAGTGAACCGTCAAGCTTGGATCAGTGATGCGTATACGTATACTTGGCTCCAGTCAGTCAGTGACGCTGAATCGCGTATACTCAGCGCTGAATCGCGTTTACTTGGCGCTGAATCGCATATACTCGGTGCCGAATCGAGTAAACTCGGCGCTAAATCGCGTATACGCGGTTCCAGTCATCATTTCCACTCCTATGGTGTGGTTTTAAGTTCAAACCCTCCGGTACCTGTATAAGATCACTTTTTGAAGTGAACACTTCTCTAAGCGTGCTTTGTGATCTTTCTAAATAGTGAACCATCAAGCTTGGATCAGTGATGCGTAACGTGTACTTGGCTCCAGTCAGTCAGTGACGCTGCATCGCGTATACTCAGTGCTGAATCGCGTTTACTTGGCGCTGAATCGCGTATAATCGGCGCCGAATCGCGTAAACTCGGCGCTAAATCGCGTAAAATCAACGCTAAATCGCGTATACTCGGCGCTGAATCGCGTATACTCGGCGCTGAATCGCGAATACTTGGCACTGAATCGCGTATACTCGTTACTAAATCGCGTATACTCGGCGCTGAACCACGTATACTCGGCGGTAAATCGCGTATACTCGGCTCCAGTCGTCAGTTTCCACTTCTATCGTGTGGTTTTAAGCACAAACCCTCCGGTACCAGAATAAGATCACTTTTTGAAGTGAAGATTTCTCTAAGCGCAGTTTGCGATCTTTCTAAACAGTGAACCGTCAAGCTTGGGTCAGTGATGCGTATACGTATATTGGCTCCAGTCAGTCGGTGACGCTGAATCGCGTATACTCGGCGCTGAATCGCGTTTACTTGGCGCTGAATCGCGTATAGTCGGCGTTGAATCGCGTATACTCGGCGCTCTATTGCGTATACTCGGCGCTGAATCGCGTATACTCGGCGTTGAATCGCGAATACTTGGCGCTGAACCGCGTATACTCGGCGCTGAATTACGTTTAGTCGGCGCTCAATCGCGTATACTCGGCTCCAGTCATCATTTTCACTCCTATGGTGTGGTTTTAAGCACAAACCGTCCGGTACCTGTATGAGATCACTTTTTGAAGTGAACAGTTCTCTAAGCGCACTTTGTGATATTTATAAACAGTGAACCGTCAAGCTTGGATCAGTGATGCGTATACTTAACTTGGCTCCAGTCAGTCGGTGACGCTGAATCGAGTATACTCGGCGTTGAATCGCGTAAACTCGGCGCTGAATCGCGTATACTCGGCACTGAATCGCGTATACTCGGCACTGAATCGCGTAAACTCAGCGCTAAATCGCGTAAACTCGGCGCTAAATCGCGTATACTCGGCGCTCAATCACGTATACTCGGCGCTAAATCGCGAATACTCGGCGCTGAATCGCGTATACTAGGCACTGTAAGTTTCCACCTCTATCGTGTGGTAACTATAAGCACACACCATCTTTTTTATTAGAAAAAGTACCTAATTATAGTGTTTGAACTTACTAAGGGATTTGCCTGGATCATGGGATCTTTTACACACAACTATTACATGTTTATTGCGCCCATTCAGAAAGAGTGCTACTCGGCAACAAATAGGAATTTCCATTCACTCTAGGACAGAGATCACCAAAATAAATCTGCCTGCCTTTTCCCGAGTTTGTTGGGGTCGGCTCCCAGTCTAACTGGTTGGGGCTGAATATCAGTCTTTTACATGAATAGATTGCCTATCTGACCTCTACAACCCAGTAACTGGGTAATACGATACCCCTTGGTAAGACTGGTTGCCAGACTTTTGGGCTTCTGACGATCCTTAACGACTGTCAAAGATCCACGAATGACAGCCGGGACCAACGGCTTAACGTGCTTTCTGAGGTACAGAGTAATCTCGGTTTGTAAAGGTCGGTCACCCATCCACGGACAGACCCTGGTAAGCGTAGCTTAACCTAATGTATCGACCCGTACGGCTTTTATTAATTAGCCACGAGCTCCTCAGGACAGGGATCACCAATTAGTTTTATTGGGATCCATTTTTTTAAATAATATGACCGTCGCGGTCCATTTGCAAGGCGATTACTAGTAACCAAGATTAAAAATGGTTTTAATCGAACTATTTAATTGGGCGAACACAGCTATTATTGTGGGTATTATACCTATTATTGGTTGGTTTCAACCCTGGCTTTGACCTCGAAGACTATAAGGTTATAATTATGTTTCTCTTCGATTATATTTCTAGTTTCTTTTTCAGTCTTAGTCCGTTTTACGTAAAATGTATGCTAGCAAACTTCCATTGTACGCAGTGAAATTAAGCTTAACATATTAAGTTTTTCAATACAAGTTCTACGCCTGTTAGAATACTGAAACAAATGACCATTTCAGCAGCGTATTATCAGTCACATTTATGAAAGCGATACAATCACACCCTAACGAGAACAATTTTAACGAGATAAAATTGGAATAAAGACTTTCCTGCAACGGCTTCTTTGATTTAATTAAACGAATTCATATAATTTGGAACTTCACATTACTTGTTGTCAACATTTCATTAAGTAAGTACCTACTTAGATAAACTTAGTTCAATAATGCCATATAGATGTTCCATAACTGGTTACGCCTAAAGCCTAAGTATAGCCTACATCAGGGATGGTGAACCTTTATACATGTAGCTACGTCCATTTTTCCTAATAAATATTGAATGTGGCCATGACGTGCCACATTCAATATTACATGTTACTTAGATGGTGTAGGGAAAGTTATACGTCTGCGAAACAGTCGTGTCGCAGAAGGAGGCTGCGGAAAGGGAGCGGGAGATCTCGTTCGTTCACCCGGCCCGCAGCAGGCGCACTGGGCGTCGGAAGTGAGCAGATAATGCCCTCTTCCAGCCCCCCTAAATGGGTCCAGGGACGGTGGACTTGGGGACGTCCGCCGCCCCCTATCACACTGGACCCGAGGTGGCGGCGCGTAGTGTTCCACGAGCGCCATTTCAGACATCGCGGGGGGGGGTCAGACATCTCATCCCCCCCAGACTTGAGGTGGCCCGCAGAGGCGGGTCAGCACTAGCCGGGGATTGTGGAAGTTATAACAGATCCTAAGATCCCCGGTCCAAGTGTGGCAGGGGGACACTGGGGTGATTTTTAGTCAGTAAGAGTCTGACAGACCCCTCCGCCCACCCTAGGGCGGAGGACAATCATGAGGATTTTCCACCCCGTGAACAAAAAATAAAAAAGGGAAAGTTATACGTAGTTAACGCATGCGGGAAAATTGAAACTTGCCATAAAATAATAAGTACTTGCTCGTTGCGTATCGGCAGTTTCAAACAAGTCCACATTCCACAACAATCTTTTCCATCAGCATCAGTTGTGTCATCGATAAACTGGAAAATAGTCACAATCACTGATCTTTTTGGTGCATTGAAGAGTCTTTACAAATGACGCTGCTAAGCGATCTTCCAGCACTTTCTGGCAGTCAGACGCGCTACCAATCTGCTGAATGGCAAATCGTTTACTACTGCATGAGATCTCGTAGTATAGCTAATGTATAGCTTGCCGACACGAGAACAGAAGAGGTACTTGTATTTTATTCTGGAAATCAGGCCGGACAATGCCGTCAGGTTTAACTCTAGATCACGAACCTTCGTCGAATCGTCGACGCGTATTCGAAAAAAGTGAAGAACTTAATGTGTTGCTTCAATAAAACAGCTGTTTATGTTATAAATATGTTATGTTACTAAATGAGAACGTTATAAATATGTTAATAAATTATTGTGTCTATCTAGGGTTAAGGAGCTGACAAGAGTCTAATGATCTAAGTAACTTAAGACTAAGGGACTTATTAGAGAATGGGCGGCAGCGTTCTCTATGCATTTTTAAAACCATACTGCGATCTCCAACCCGCCTGCCAAGCGTGGCGATTATGGCAAATCCCCTCCTTTTTTGGGAGAGGCCTATGTCCAGCAGTGGACGTCTTTCGGCTGAAATGATGATGATGAATTGGCACACCTAACAAATATTTTTGTGAAAATTAAAAATTTTCTTCAGTCCGTCAGTTAAGTGAAGTTTCAGTAGAAGTTTGTTATTCAAAGTTTACTTCAGAACTGTACAACGAAATGCGAGGTGTATGAGTAATAAAAAGTTTTATTCACGGATATTTTGCAGGAGTTTCGCAAACTGAAACCCCCTTATTACAAAACATGGTTTATTTTCAGATCCAGATTTAAAACATGGAGCCATTATTGAATTTCGAACTTTATTCCGACTATGGTAAAGTTCCTAAACACAAAACTGACAACTTAGTACCGAACTAAGTTTTCAGTTTTGTATAAAGAACGGTATTTGAATCACTGTTACGTTCTTATTACAAAAACTGTCTCCATGGTTTAAGCCATGTCAAAATATAAATCTTGTTTTGTAATAAGACGGTTAAAGTTTCCTACTGTTGTAACTCGTTAGTCATTATTGTGTGGAAGTTTAATAGACACGCAGTATATACAGAGTATACACGCAGTTAAATAAAATTAGCTATAAAATCCGTTTATAATTGAGTTCTATAAAGTGACTGCCATGCGTATGAGTGCCAAAAGTAACGCTCTTTTTTCCATAACTTCATATGCCATTTAAGGGTCGGGTAATTGCCGTTGACCTTGGCCACACAAATGCGCGTCGCGCTCACGCCGCCGCCGCACCGCTATTCGGTTTCATAGGGAATTTTTAGTTTTAGTAACGCAAATATAAATATTTGAAAGAAAATCGTAGATAAAATTATAGTTATTAAAATAGTCTGTTCATAGAAAAAAAAATAATCATGAAAATATCTTAAGTAGTTTGAAAGTAATATCGTTTTTTATGTTTTAGGTTGACATTACTTCCTGAATTTATTTCATAAAGTATTTTACTAAAATACTTAAATATTCACATAATTGTAGAATTGATGATATGCGTTTTTTTGCATAACTTACTAACATTATATGAAGGCGTAATAACAGATTTAAGAGTAACTAAAATCATATATCTGCGCCTTAACGGCCGTGTCCTGTACGCAGACCAAGATCTATAAACGTTACTTACCACGTACCTACATACCAATGCTAAGCTTTATTAGTCACTATTGCACAATTGTCAAACTACAAGTGCACGATAGAGACGAACAGCACGAGTTAAGTAACGTTTAACGTTTATAGATCACGGCCTTACTGTACTTCAAACACCTTAACTTTTACACCAGTAGTGTGTCTTTACAAGGCACCACAGAGCAAATCCTGATAATTTATAGATATCTCGAACATGTCGATAACGTAGCCCTCGACATAGATAATAATACTTGATTTATACTCCACCACGATTTATGAGGTATTGTTAATTTTTTCACGCCCGTTTATTTATCTTAGCCCTTAATCTGTACGGATTTGCCAGGGTTTTGTGGCCGTTTTTACTCGTTTGAAGAGTTTAATAATGACTTATTTTTATGCTACCAAAGTCTGAAAACAGTTGCTTAACCTGAAATAGCAGAATGATGCGAATAATTTGATTGGAAATAATATTATTGAGAAGATACTTTTTAGATAGATGTTTTTTCAGAAATTGCGCAATCATGTTTAGTTCCAAAACCGCGTTCTTATGTTGTGACGAATTGGAGTAAACTATGTACTTTTGATGGTAACAGGCATTACAATGCCTTATTTTTCGGTGGATCTGTTCCGCAAAGAAACTATTTAAGCCACGTGCAGAATTTATTGTTAACAGCCCAATAAAAATGTTGAAAAATTCTTGAACGTTTTGATCCAAAGTTAAACAAGCCGCTTTTCAGAAGTGGCTTATTCCACCAACCATCTCCTCAAATAAAAATCTGTAGGTACCTACACGTTGGCAATCCTACAAATCCGACAAAGAAAAACCTAAAAACAGTTTATCCTATGTGAATGTTGTGAACTATGGGTTCCAATGCTAAAGACCGTGACTTACGAGTTGAGCTCCAAGGAACCCGGACAAGCGCTTTACTTTGTGTAAATTATTTCATCACCACTGCACTCAAAATGTTGAAGGAAAACATCGTGAGGGAACCGGCATGGAATAGAAACAAAAATTCGAAGACATGTGACATCTACCAACCCGCACTGGGCCCGCGTCGTGGATTACGGCCCACTCCTTCTCACAGAAAGGAGGCCTGTGTCCCAGCAGTGGGAACATTATAGGCTGATGATCCATGCTTAGTTTATTTTATTTTATTTTAGTCAGGGACAATATACAGCTACATTATGTGTTGGTACATGGAAAAGATAATACAAAAAATTACAATATTGCAGCCCACTACATTGTCCGCATATTAACAACGAAAATATGACAATGAGTGCCACTAAATAGGCAATAAATAATTACATCACAAATAATAATAATTAGTAACATCATGCAAAATGAAATTCAAATTGATTGCTTGGCAACAAAGTAATAATTAAAACAAAAAAAAAAAAATCTAGACTAGCTTACATTCCTAATAACATTATTGATTTATAATAATTTTCATAACATTACATTTAAATTTGGATTTAGAGCATAAAAAAATATCAATATTAACAAAATTACAATTATAAGATTCAACCATTCGACGAATTGGGCAGCTTATGTGAATGTTTTAAATTGGTGATGGGTAGGTAATGTATGAAACTTACCAAAAAGCTTTTACTACTTGCTTTTACTATCACCAAGTTCGATGCCCTTACTCAAGGTCATTTTACTTTACTGAACATCATACATTATTACAGCCAGTAAATAATTAAAGATCTTTGATAAAACGTTATAGAAACGTTACGGTATTGACATTGTGTGGCTATGTCAACTTAATGGTTGCCTAGGGCTGTGTATATCGATTGACCCTAGGTCACCCTCAGGAATGAATAGCCTTGAGTAAGTAAAGACGAATCGAAGTTTGACGCGTTGGATTTGGGTTTTATTTTTGTATTTTAGGGTACCGGTACCTGTATAAGATCACTTTTTGATGTGAACACTTCTCTAAACGCACTTTGCGATCTTTCTGAACAGTGAACCGTCACGCTTGGGTCGGTGATGCGTGAATCGGGTATACTCGGCTCCAGTCGGTCGCTGATGCTGAATCGCGTATACTCGGCGCTGAATCTCGTATACTCGGCACTAAATCTCGTATACTCGGTGCTGAATCGCGTATACTCGGCGCCAAATCGCGTATACTCAGCGCTGAATCGCGTATACTCGGCTCCAGTCATCATTTCCACTCCTATGGTGTGGTTTCAAGCACAAACCCTCCGGTACCTGTATAAAATAACTTTTTGAAGTGAACACTTCTCTAAGCGCACTTTGTGATTTTGCTAAACAGTGAACCGTCAAGCTTGGATCAGTGATGCGTATACGTATACTTGGCTCCAGTCAGTCAGTGACGCTGAATTGCGTATACTCAGCGCTGAATCGCGTTTACTTGGCGCTGAATCGCGTATACTCGGTGCCGAATCACGTAAACTCACACACTCACATTCCTTGTTGCCAACATTTCATTAAGTAGGTAAGTTAGTTAAACTTAGTTTAATAATGCCATACAGATGTTCCCTAACTGGTAACGCCTAAAGCTTACGTACAGCCTACATCAGGGATGGTGAACCTATATACATGTAGCTACGTCCATTTTTCCTTATAAATATTGAATGTGGCCATGACGTGCCGACAAACAATCTTGACTTAGCGACTACTGGAAAAAAACGAAATAGTTTCAGAACAATAGGTACTCTTTATTCGTAAACAGAAATTAACCTTAAAATTATCCAGTCATCTTAACATTTACCGTTTTATATTTATTAAAATAAATGAACTAATTAGTGCGACTTCTGCTGTTACAAACTAGATGCCATGTAATTTATCATTTATATCAGGTTCACATTTTCCGTTGCATTTTTGCGGCAACGATACCCGAAATCGAAGCGCCTAGCGCCTAGGCCTGTCGTATCCGGGCGCGCTCAGATTTCTACGATTGCTAACTGTGAGTTAGAAATTCCTCATTGATGCCGGCCGTGTCCAAATTATTTTGTAGCGTGCCACCAATGGCACACGTGCCATTTGTCCGCAATCCCTGGCCTATATCAATGAAAAAAAAAGGAAATCTGCAGATATTATTATCATGTTACTTACTTAGAAGTTATACGTAGTTAATGCATGCGGGCAACTTTAAACTTGACATAAAATAATAAGTACTTGCTCGTTGTTAATCGGCTTCAAACAAGTCCACATTCCACAACAATCTTTTCCATCAGCATCAGTCGTGTCTTCGATAAACTGGAAAATAGTCACAATCACTGATCTTTTGGGTGCATTAAAGAGTCTTTACTAATGACGCTGCTAAGCGATCGTCCAGCACTTTCTGGCAGTCAGACGCGCTACCAATCTGCTGAATGGCAAGTCGTTTACTACTGTATGATATAATAGTATAGCATTAGCTATACTATTATCTCGTACAGTAGTAAACGACGTATAGCTTGAAGACACGAGAACAGAAGAGGTACCTGTATTTTATTCTGGAAATCAGGCCAGATAATGCCGTCAGGTTTAACCCTAGATCACGAACCTTTGTCACATCGTCGACGCGGAATCGAAAAAAGTGAAGAACGAAATGTGTGGTGTAGAAGATTGGAAGATAGTCAATGATACTGCTGCGTTTAAGGTAAAAATAAATGTATTCAACGGACCAAAGGTTATAATAGGAGTGAGGGAGCACACGCGATGACCGCTAGTCATGTACTAATTGCTCAATTAATATTTATTAATGAGTTACGTAAAAATGCTTAGTCGTCGGTAGTGTATGGTTTCACCGTACATGCTCCCGGGCCAAAAAGTTACACATCTTCTAATCTAAAGCGACATGTTTTAGGCATAGGTGACGTAGATATGTCTCGTTTAGGTTTGTTGTCCTCACTAGTTATATTCACTACACTGGGCTGACGGCCAGCCGATAATATAAAGGAGCGAGGGAGCACACGCGATGACAGCTAGTCATGTACTAAATTCTCAATTAATATTTATTAATGAGTTACGTAAAAATGCTTAGTCGTCGGTAGTTTATGGTTTCACCGTACATGATCTCCCAAAACTGTGGTCTGCAGCAGTATCATTGACTATCTTCCAATCTTCTACATGTGGCCTCAGTAAAAAGGCTGTTTAAGTTATAAATATGTGATGTTACTAAATGAGAACGTCTTAAATATGTTAATAAATGATTGTGATAGAAAATACATACAAAAACATAAATATTTTATTTCATAAAACCTTAGAAACCCCCTTTTTAGAGCATAGTCGATACGATGAAGTTCGTAATATAAGGTTGAAAAATAAGGTTAGTGATCTAGGGTTAAGGAGCTGACAAGAGTCAAATGATCTAAGTTGGCTTGTCTTAAACAAAAATATTGCCAAATTGATATTGTTTGCGGTAGCGGAAAAAATATATTATGTCTTTCTTGAAAAAAAATTCTCAGAACTTGGTTGTTACCAACACGTTTAGAAACACATTTCGATACAAATTAACGGTAAACTAACCTTTTAACTTGAGTTCCAATCCAAAATATCTACATTAATATCAACTTACGGTTGGTAGGTATTTAAAAATAACAAGAACAAGAAGTCTTATTTCAATGCAGAACTTGGTTGTTTTTTTTCGATTACTCAACTATTTTTTTAGTAAATAGATAATTGCTTAAAATTTTGCAATAAATTACAAGCGTTGTGTCATCGCGCTTCTCTTTCTTTTATATGCAGTCCGACAGTGACCGGGCTTTAGCTGTTGTCAGCGTCTTAAAGTCGCATTAGTGCAGAAAAAGCTTCTCGCTTCTCTTTCTAAAGTTTCTGACAAACCATGCCAAATCCTCTTGACGTAATACGTTACTACCCTTTTACGAAACCCACCGATAAAAAGGTCACATTTCCCTTGCATGGTAAAATAGAAAAGAGTACAATTATTCCCAATAAAGAACTGTATGTATGGCTCACGAAAACGTAATGTATTAGTTCAGAAGGTCGCGCTAAATGTATTGGTACTAATTAACATAATTCACAAAGTTATTAGTGCTTTGAAGGTCTTATTACCGTGATGTATCGATTTTATGTATGACCATCATACACTTACATAAAACCTACTGCTTTCACGCCACGATGCGCAAGCGGTGCGCGTCTCTGGTGCGCAGAGTGCGGGGCAGCGCCAATACCTTCCTGGTGATGATCGCCAAAAGACTGGATTGCCCTTATATCCGGCAATGCTGGCGCAGACATATTGTTACCTTGTGAGCGTTTTTGTCTGTGCTTGTTATCCTGTCTGTATCCTTTAGTTATCTAATTGTATATGATGTAATTAAAAAAAGATGATTCATTAATATTTCCTCAACACAAAATCTTTTTGGGCGGTTATTTTTAAATCGTTTTCAATTATGAATATAGAACATTGTTCTAAGCGTCTTATGACATTTGATCATCAACACATGATATCTGTACGATAATTTCTAATTTATTTTATGCTGTATTTATAAATTATTGTAAGCACACGAACACTTCAAAACCTCATAAACATTTTAAAGAGTTGTTACACGATTTTATTCTTGATCCTATTTACCGGTAAAGTGCCACCACATCTTTACCGAAACTCAAGGGGAGCGGGCGAGGAAATATCTTCTATCATGCATTGAATATAATTCATTTCATCATTATTTAAACATTTGTACTTGCTACCTAATTTTACTTGACACTGGCTAAATGTGCAAACCACGAAGCCATAAAGAAAAAACTAAAAAAAGCCCATGCTCTAGCTTGACAGTTTATACCTGTGACGGATGACATTTTGTTTGATAACTCACTGGCCGCATTCTAACCCAAAGCAATCGTCGCGCGAGTACGCGATCATCGCGATCATATTTCATATGTCACTTTTTGTTCGGTAAGCGTGGTCGCACCGACAAAGAGAAAAGGCTAGGTAAATGCGATGACGATGAAGATGATCACACCAATTTTAACTATCCTTATCCACTATTACTAACCGGACTTACAACAACTATTAATTATTCTGTGCAATAACATGAAAATATTTATAATGCCCACTTGTAATAAATAATTATTTTGGTCGAAGGGGAAGAATTTATTTGGTCCCAACTATTTTAAATAACCTTCCAGTAGATATAAACGCTGTACCACAAATAATTCTGTTAAAAACAAAATCCAAAAGTACCTCTTTAAAACCTCGCTACAGTAAATATAAAAAAAATATTGGTATGTTTATAAATATATGGAATACAAAATAGTTTTATCCTACAGATGAAAAAGTGTAATTATAATAAAATGTAGTGTAAGTAAATAGAATAATAATCATGATACGTAATACCCTGTGCTTACAAAAAAAACGAGCTACGTCTGCCAACAAACTGCTGTGCAGTTTGGCAGAGGTAATAAATAAGCCTTTAAAAAAACCGGCCAAGTGCGAGACGGACTCCCGCAGGAAGGGTACCTATAAAAACGGCAAAAAAACCACGCTTGTTGTATGGGAGCCCCCCCCCCCTTAAATATTTGTTTTATTATAATTTAATTATTTATTTTTAAAGTGAATATTTATTTAAAGATTCTGTGAATATTTTAATCGTCTACCAGTTGCCGTTATCAATATCGAGCAAAACTGAGCAAAAAAATCACGTATGTTGTATGGAAGCCCCCTTAAATATTTATTTTATTCTGTTTTTTAGTATTTGTTGTTATAGCGGCAACAGAAATACATCTGTGAAAATTTCAACTGTCTAACTATCACGGTTCATGAGATACAGTCTGTTGACAGATGGACAGACAGAAGGACAGACAGACAGACGGACGGCGGAGCCTTAGTAATAGGGATCCCGTTTTACCCTTTGGGTACGGAACCCTAAAAATATATCCCTGAATAAACACTTATTATTATTTTTTTTAACTTATAATACTTGCAAAGCCAAATTGTTCCACGAGCACACCGCATTGGCTCTAATTGGTACATATTACACCGATATGGTACGCCACACCGCCACACGTAAGCATGCAAGTCTTATAATTACGTTACTTTCAAAGTTCAAATGTTTTGCATAATTTGCTGTCTTGCATATTGAACTTAAGGGTACGTTCACATTGTTGCCATTCTGTTACATTTCGAAATTATTGCTTGCTGTAGGAAATTAGGTTACGGGCGTAAATTAAAAAGCAGTACTTTGTATTTAAATAACGTTTCATTATATTTGACGTTTCACACGGAAGGTTTTATGTCTGTATATACTATCGCAGCAAATATAATAAGGAACTAACTGAGGACAGTTGTCGGTTTCATATTAAACATTGAGTGACAGTGTTGCCATCATCAGAAAATAAGAATCGATTCATTTTTGCACATTCAAATCGACTAAAAACCAACACTTGCTTTTATGAACATTAAACGAACTATTTATTTAGGTACTCAATATAATAACAGATCAGTAAGACTTTAGACTTCTTGAAGACAACATTTAGGTTCCGAGGCTCGAAGAGAATTGACTTACCAACTACGTGACGCCCCAAATATCATGTTTGTCATTCCATTCTGTTAAATAACCTTTTTTCGTAAATGTCAAATGAGATACTTTTAAACTTCATGACCACACTGATACAAAAGTTATTTGAGACAATTCACATAATTACTTTCAATTTCATGTTTAGTATTTAAAATCACTACAAATCTTATTGATATTTGGAAATCATGACACTTGCTACATATTTTTTCTAGCTGTGTTAGTAAAATATAGCTACTCAATTTACTCTCTGACGATCTATATGTTTATGCGTCAGTCAACAGTACCGACAATGGTACGAGGATCTTTTAGTGCGTGTTTAAAATTGGAACGAACGTCGCCATCTTGTTTATCCAATACAATTTTACAAAAATAATTACAAATATTTACCGGCAACGCCCTCCTGTCAGTGTCATTCAAGCGCCAAAAGGTCGTTTTAGCACTGTACCTATATATATTTTTTTTGCTGTTTATCTATTGCATTCCTGTTAAATCCTAGTCTTTGAAATAAGCACCGGCTTTGTTTCTCACGAGCTAAATATAATAACAACCGCATGGGTCGATCCATCAGGTTAAGCTACGCTGGCCAGGGCTGGTCCGTAGTGTATCCATCTTTACATACCGAGACTCCTCCGTGCCTCGAAAAGCACGTTAACCCGTTTATCCCGGCTGTCATTCGTGGATCTTTGACAGTCGTTACGGGTCGTCAGAAGTCCGAAATCTTCACAACCAGTCTTACCAAGGGGTATCGTATTATCCAGTTACTGGGTGCTGGCGGTCAGATAGGCAGTCGCTCCATGTAAAATACTGGTATTCAGCTGCCTCCGGTTAGACTGCAAGCCGACCCAAAAACACGAAAAAGTAGTTGGGAAAAGGTTAGGCAGATTTTTGAAGTCAAAAGTTCTTTAGGCGCGTTGAGCACTTTTTGTGTGAACAAAAATCATGGAACTGGCGTCATCGTCACCGAACGCTTTCCACGAGCTATACAGGGTGTAAAAAGACACACCACAAAGCCGTCAACTACGCATACTGTACATCTAACTAAGTAAGTAGCTTTGCGCAAAAATAATTGCTGAGAACCGATTTTTAGGGATTAAAAAATTGAAAGAAAAAAGAAAGAAAATACGTTTATTTGCGGTAAACATGACGCAACAAAGAACATAAACACAAAAATAAGAAAAGGTTGGGGGAAACATGCGCCACATCCACGCAAAACTGCTATAGCTCAGCATTATACTGCGACCCTATGCAAGACAAGCCCCAGCGCTGGTTTTCAGCGACAGCCGGCGCCGACGTATAACGTCGTACGGTGCAGCAAACAATTAATAGGATCATAGATAAAGAAAAATAATAATAATTGCAATTTTTATTGCGCGCTATGTAACGCGAACCCAGGCAAACGGACTCAGTGTTGTTGTGTGAGTTAAGTTAAGCCCCACCCCTTCGTTCTACGCGGTACGCGTAGGTTCTTGTCGAATACGCGCAGCTATGAACGAAATTAATGTAGGAAAATTCGAAAATTCAGGTAATGTTAGCTTGGAAAAAAGTTTTATAAACACTTGGAATTTTTTTCATAAAACAAAATGCGAGTTTGGCCTTCAATATCTCCAGAACCAGTGGATTCCCAGGTATGGTCTAGTGGACAAAAACGATCAAAATAATGGGTGGAATATGTAGCTTTCGGCTTCGGAAAGGGTCTTTTGACACCCGATATGTATACGGTTTTCACTTCTATCGGAAGTCCCCAAAGACTGCCTCGCATGTTTTTTTTTTTGATTCTGATCGGCTGATCTCAGAATTGACCTAACTCAAACCGACAATTATAATTATCAAGAACCTAGCTTTTGCCCGCGGCTTCGCTCGCGTTTATTTAGAATTTGGCAATACATTTGGGTTGTACTCTGCTTGTTGTTTGGCCGGTGCAATCATGGACTTAATACGCTACTGAAGTTTCTATAATAATATAATTCAATAATGATTCGAAAGACACGTGGCGCCATCTATTATCATAAGAACGTTATTGTTGTTTTCCTCGGGAACAACACATTTTTTCGGGATGAAAGTATGCCTATGTCTGTTTCTGTACACCTGACAACGTATATAATGCAACATTTCAGGATGATCCGTTCAGTGGTTTGGGTGTCAAAAGGTAACAAATAAACAAACAATCTATTATATCTTACCTACATACGATACACACGATATCTAGTACCTACCTAGCAAGTAAATGCGTCCAATGAACTGACGTCAGACCTACCCCAGTGTAAATCATCCTTTATATACCCGCCCCTTAAATAAAGAACTGTATTTTGACACTTGCTTCCGCCTGAGAATTATGGCCAATTTTATTTTTAAAGCATGAACCTCGCGTTATTATGTAAGTTAGTATTATATAATTTTATTTTTTAGCTAGAATATTTTTATGGTAAACGCTGAACAGAAAGAAAACAGTGTTTAAAAAGCTTACTTACTGCCTTTACATGTCAGCATTTCATGCGTCACTAGTTATTTTAACTTCGTCAAACTTACTTACGCTGATACCTACTCTATTAAGGCCCATTCAAATATAAGCGAGAGCGCTGTCGAGCTCGGTAGGGATACTGAGGGTCTACTCCGAACAAAAATCCGAAGTATCGGCTGAATGTTCGGCCGTTGCTTGATTACGGCTATGGCTGAATACAGCGAAAGAAAAAAAAACGACAGTCAAAGAGATAAGCCAAAGTCAAAAATGTGACTTTAATTCCGGTAAGGATTCTGTATAATTTCATTGCAATTTGTTATTTTTATATTATTTTCAACACAATGTTTCCATATTGTTATGAAATAAATGACTTATGACTTATGTATAAAACATAAATTTGTACTATGGCAATTAACTATTTTGTGTGGCAACTCCACATCATGATTTCCGTTTCCGTTCTCTCTGTCAAAAACCTTGTAATCGTGTAAAAGTGTTCCTAATTAAATAAATCAAGACATTAGTTCAAACCACAGTGATTTCATTTATTATAACTTCCATTGTGTTTTTCATGGTGCCGAAACCAGGGACCTCAAAAAAGGAAACTAGCTTCGGAGCAGACCTGCAGCAGGTTCGCCTTCTAATTAGTCACTTTGGACCAGGATGTGTAGCCAAGTGACACTTTTTGACAAGCGTTGTCGCTAGTTTTCGATTCGTATCAAGGAATTCGAATCGAAAACTAGCGATAGCGCTTGTTAAAAAGTAGAATCGCTCCGAAGCAAATGCCATTTGTCTAGGCCCTCTGTATCGCTACCGAGCGCGACTGTGATATCGCTTATATCTGAATAGGCCTTTAGTATGCTCAAGAGTCTGACCGAAGATATCATTATTAAGCTCTACACCAATCACTTGATGATATTCTGTTATTTCGATATAAAAGGACGAGATTATAAATGGTCCGTAATAATATTATTTGAACGGTTCATAAATTTCTTAACAATTACTCATCGCATAACTACGCTGTAACCTCATTTTGGGTAAAAAAAATTGATAGATTAAAAAGTACAATTCATTCTACTTTAAAAGGCAAAAATAATAGCTAATTGGCAATGCCTTTCCATCATCCAAATCAGTGGGGAATTCATTTTCCCGGAAAAGTTTTAATTGTACAACATTAATTAAGACTAATGACTTCACTACGTCATGAATTCCCTAACGATGACGGTGGATGTATTGATCATAGTACATTACAAAGGATTTTACTCAGTATGGCGTATCCTGAACCATTATCACTAGAACCAGTCATGAAATATTTAAATTTTAAAGTTGATATTAAACTACGTTGAGATTACGTGAATTTATTATCTACGTGTTATTTGATGCAAATAACTCAAACTCAAAGCATTTATTTTATAATGCTGAGCGATAGCCGTTTTGCGTGGATGTGACGCATGTTTCCCCCAACCTTTTCTTATTTTTGTGCTTTTTTGCGTCATGTTTACCGCAAATAAACGTATTTTCTTTCTTTCTTTCTAATTAAACCATTTACAGGCTATAGAATTGCCAAGAAGTCGGTCACTTAGAAATGAAGCTAGTTGCCCATTCCAAAGAGTAGTAGGTTCCTATGAGAAGAACGGGCAAGAAACTCCACGAACACTCTTTTAAATTAATAAAAATATAAAAAGTATTGGTTACATCATTCATATTGAAATTATACATGTGAGAACGATGCAAAACGTCAGAAGCATCCGTGATAAAAAGATTTAAAAAAAACAATTTAAAACTAAAATAATTAAAATAAGCCGTGGCAGCTAAGAGATGACCAGTCCCAACTGACAGCGCCCGTTCACGAACATGACGCATGGATCAGCACCATCCAGCTCAACCATTTTGAAGGGAGCTAAATAATTCTTCACCCATTTGCCGCATGCTTTCTCTTGCCAACTCCATTCGTGGCGAAATAGATGCCTGCTGCAGGTTTATCTGACGCTTTCTATTCCACTGCTGGATATAGGCTTCCCCCAAAAAGGGGGGCGGGGATTTGCCATAATAGCTACGCTTGGCAGGCGGGTTGGCGATCGCAGTATGGTTTTAAAAATGCACAGAGAACGCTGCTGCCCATTCTCTAGTAAGTCCCTTTGTCGTTTTCTTTAATAGTAATTATAAATTGTAAGTGTTTCTTAAAATAAGCATACTAGATTCACATCTAGTAGATGTCAGTCAGACATATTGTGGTGTAGATTGCATTTGTGATTGTACTCCATTTTTTAGAAAGAAAAATAAAATGAAACAGTCATTTAAATAATATGCCTTTAGAAGATATATACAACACCACGTAAACTCATTCCCCTTTATTACAAAACAAGGTTTATCTTCAGACCCAGGTTTAAAACATGGAGCCATTATTGAATTTCGAACTTTATTCCGACTATGGTAAAGTTCCTAAACACAAAAGTGACAACTAAGTACCGAACTAAGTTTTCAGTTTTGTATAAAGAACGCTATTTCAATCACTGTTACGTTCTTATTACAAAAACTGGCTCCATGGTTTAGACCATGTCAAAATATAAATCTTGTTTTATACTATGGCGGTATACGTTTAATTTGCCTATGTTACATTAAATATACACAGAAATTGACATTCAATATACATTCTATAATATAAAGACTATTATTTTAATTACTGTGTACACGAAACACATGAAGCTATTACAATTTGTGATATTATCGGCAATAATCATTATTCTCTACCTCTGGTACATGCTGACAGTTAACACTGTCCTCCCGTACCTATTAACACTGTAATTTGAAAACATTGTAAAAGCCAATTATTTTTAAAAGACTGACCGTGGACTTCCTTGCCGGCTCTTCTCCATAGGAAACGACCAATTGGAACCGTGCACCTAGCTTCTGACGTTTCATAAGTGCCCATGTAGGTTTTAGTAAAATAAAATATTTTGATTTTTTTGTAAAACATAACTATTTGGAACATTGTTTTGATTGAGTATTGTTTCAATGCACATAATGTCTTCTTATCAAAGTTCTTTGCTTTGCTAGTTGCAATTACAATAGATGTTTTTCCCAAAATAACCTAGCCAGTTTACAGTTACTAATTCGCGATAAGAGTCCGCCTATGTACAGTATTTCTTTTTACTTGTGCATAAAATTTTAATAAATAAAAAAATAAGAATCCTGAAACAGATGAGTTCAGGACTGCTCTGTGGCACCGAAACACAAATATCGGTGAAGCCACGCCATGTCCACGTAGTGCAACAAAATTATGCGTGGCACGAAGCGGTCCAAAATTACATCGTTCACTGAGAATGTACAAAACATTTTAGTATTCCGCTTGCATACGAATGCGACAATGGATAGTGCCATGTGCAATGTTGACTTAGGCCTCAGCGTTCACGGCCGCGAGCGATGCGACTTGCGTCAAGCGACATGCGGGCGCGTCTCCTGTTTCCGTCCGTCGCTGTGCAAGTCGCGTCGCAGTGACGCATTGCAGAAGTCTTTTCTTAAACACTTCTGGCATGCTCTGGGCATGCCAGAAGTGTTTTAGAAAAATCTGCTTTCTTTCCTCCGTAATTGCTGTCGCAGGACGTATGTCGCTGTTGAACTCAAACTCGAACTCAAAACATTTATTTCAATTAAACCTATTACAGGCACTTTTGAATTGTCAATGAGTCGGTCAGTTAATCAGAAAGTTGAAGCTATTTGCCCATTCCAAAACGTAGATCTCTATGGAGAACAACAGGCAAGAAACTCCAGGACACTCTTTTAAATCAAGATATTACAAAATCCTGGGTACATTATTCTTGTTGCTTCTATATGTGAGAACAATGCAAAAAATTAAATTACTTATTTAAAAAACAATACAAAATATAAGATTAAAATATTACAAGTAAGCCCTGGCAGTTAAGAGAAGACCAGTCTCAACTGACGGCGCCCGTTCACGAACATGACGCGTGGATCAGCACCATCCAACTCAACCATTTTGTAGGGAACCGAATGATCCAACTTGAGACTTTAAGAGTGTGCTCGTAACCACTGCGTTACTGTGCACAAAGGAGACTTTGGCACTGTTACAACCACTGTCAAAAGAAATTACGATGCTTTTACCAATAGTGTTGCAAATTAATTGTTTCCCGTAATCAAAGCCATTACAAAGTGTGAACGTTGGCATATTTACTGGGGAATTTGTGCCAAGATCTTTGGCAAAAAAGACACAACCTTAGGTGCCAGTTTGGCTCCTAACAACAATGCATGAGCTGCGCCAAATGTCAGGGAGCAAGCCAATTGCGATGCATTTAGACTAATTGAACAATATCTCATTTTTATTGATCTGCTTTTATGTTATTAAATTTTAACGGTAGTACGAAATTGTTATAGCTACGGTGTATTTTTCCTTACTTGTCTTGTTGGTAAACAAGAAAGAAAATACATTTCTTTACAACAGACTAACCCTGGTAGCACACCGCCGCGAAACCATAGCAGCGAAACCGCAGTAGTTCAATTGTACTGACTCGCGTCATGTTCCGCTACTCGAATCGGATGCGGGTAGCGGAACATGACGCGAACCAGTACAATTGAACTACTGCGGTTTCGCTGCTATGGTTTCGTGGCGAAGGTGTGCTATCAGCGTAAAAGGCACACAATATAATTTACAGCAGATAAAATAATAATAAAAATCAAATAAAAAGTGTATGTGCCTCATAGCTGCACCAAAAATGCCCATCATCATTATCATAATCATCATTATCATAATCAGGCTATAAATCTCCCACTGCGACACAGGCCTTCTTTCTATGAGAGGGGAGTTCAGCCAAAAATCAAAAAGGCCAAGCTCGGCAAAAATGCCAGACAACTAGTGTGCGACGCCGGGTTTCAACTGGACCTGGTAAACAAAGCTATTCGCACCGTGTTCGTATCTGCGAATATTATTAACATTAAATCGCATACATGACGGAGGTATGTCATGAAAGCCTTAATCCGAAAAAACCCTTTTTCGTCAATTTCTTTTCTAATTGTGAGAAAACTTGAAATAATTGAAACATTTTAGTCTGTGTAGTACATATAAAAGTACAGTTTTCGTGGCGAGAAACCATTCGTGTCAGTCTCAGCACCTGTTAATAGTTTCATCACTTTTGCGCGCTCGAAAATATAGTGTATTTCGCCTTGCATTTACTCAATGCAGATATTTTTTAATCATAAAATAACATTTTGATTTTATCTCAAAGATAGCTGAAGCCCAGTGTGTGATTTTAATTTTTTTGATATGGTTTGCTTAATAATGGGAAAAACCGATCAAGAGCGAGTCGGACTCACGCACCGAGGGTTCCGTACGTATAAATGATGTTGATGATTTCTGAAAAATTGTGCTATTTAGAGACATCGTTTTATTTTTTCTGTAATCTTCACATAAACTTCTATCACATAGAATAATTTTAGATTTTTATCTATGCAAAATTCGGAGATGAGGGAGGGGGGGAACGGTATTTTTTTATATTTTTGATCAAAAGTCGGAAACTATGCTGCCTAAAAAATTAAAAATAAATGTTTGAAAATGTGCAAACAGCGTTCTTTCATATGATACCCCACATGCCCTAGTAGCCCCACTTCAAATTTTTAAGACAGGGGGTCTTGGTTCAGTCCCTTTTGCAAAAAAGATAGATTTTATTTTATTTCTTTCTTGTTTGCCAAATAGTTGGGCAAACGTCATCAAATGCTATTCTAAATTTCAAGTTGATAGCATTGGTAGTTCTTGCGATATCCAGGTGTGACAGACAGACAGACAGACTGTCTCACCATAAGGGTTCCTTTTTACCATTTTGGTACGGAACCCTAAAAATACAATAACGACTGGGTTTAAAAAAAAATATAAGTTTTTTTAACATTATTTTTCTGCTATATTTTGTATCGAAGTTCAAATAAGTGCTTCAGCCACATGCAAGTAAAGTCAACGCCATGAGACGAGATAAATTTCATACTTTGGGATTTAAAACTTTAACTGAAATTGCGTATGGTTCAGTTTCCATTGCAACTAAAATTATTTTATGACGTTTAGCGATAATTTCTTCATTCATAAATCAACTTAGATATCTTGAGTTTAAAGTTGATAGTTGTATAATTTGCAATTTTATGTATTTATAGCTTCTCATGACGGTTACTTTAGACCATAATGATGTTAATGATATTTTTTAATGTTAAAAACCATAAGTAGTTTCTTGTGAAAAGATGATCAAACGTCAGCAAAATATTTCGGAAAACTTCATGCAAATATTAGTGATTTTCCATGAATACTTAATTTATTTGAAAAATCCCTTCCGGCCACAAGCAAAATGAAGAACTCGAATTTGCAAATTACAAATTATTTTGTTTAAATTATTTTTCCCTTTTCTCACAACCAATGAACAAAATGGATCAAAGTTAGCTGATATCGTGCAGGTCCCCGTAAAGAAACATACGGTAGGTCTGAATGACATCAAAATCTGCTTCGAATCAACAATTAATTATTTCCTCAAAATCAAAATACAGGATGCCATATTATTTGTTTACCAAATAAGACTAAAAATACAGTTAACACCACCATCCAGGAAAATTGTATGCGGCTGAAACCTGGTACAATTATTATTATTTTTTGTTTTTTTTTTTATTGTTTTTTTGTTATATTGGCTTCTCTATTTCAGATTTTTGGTAAGATTATTAATTGAACTTAAGCGTTTTTATAGTTTCAATTTTATTTCAAAGAGGCTAAGGTTGATTTTGAAATGTTTTCAGATGTGGACATAGAAAATTTGCGGGAAAATGCGTGACTAAGTTGTTATTGATTTTAAATTAAGTCCTAGATTTCATGAAGCATGCATTTATTGACTATTGCGTTCTGCCCGCGACTTCAGCAGCGTTCTCTATGCATTTTTAAAACCATACTGCGATCGCCAACCCGCCTGCCAAGCGTGGCGATTATGGCAAACCCCCCCTTTGGGGGAGGCCTATGTCCAGCAGTGGACGTCTTTCGGCTAAAATGATGATGATGAACCTGGTATCACAGTTTTTATGCCCATGGGCCTCTGACTTGGCTTCAAATGCCGTCGAGAAATATCTCTCAAGCATGTTTACCTTCACCGTTTTTTAAGCAAGCCGTTTTTAGGGTTACCCGTACCCAAAGGGTAAAACGGGAACCCTATTACTAAGGCTCCGCCGTCTGTCTGTCCGTCTGTCACCAGGCTGTATCTCATGAACCGTGATAGCTAGACAGTTGAAATTTTCACAGATGATGTATATCTATTGCCGCTATAACAACAAATATAAAAAAATAGAATAAAATAAATATTTAAGGGGGCTCCCATACAACAAACTTGTTTTTTTTTTGCTCGTTTTTGCTCTATATTGATAAAGGCAACAGGTAGACGCTTGAAATATTCACAGAATATTTAGTTATATATTCACTTTAAAAAGAAATAATTAAATTAAAATAAAACGAATATGGTGGGCTCCCATACAACAAACGTGATTTTTTTGCCATTTTTATAGATAATGGCACGGAACCCACCGTGCGCAAGTCCGACTCGCACTTGGCCAGTTTTTTGTACAATACGCACATGAATCGGAAAAGTCAGAGGTGCGTGCCTTGGGTTGGAACTCGAGACCTACGGCACGAGACTCGGCAGTCCGACGCGACAGTCACACCACTAGGCTATCACTGCTAATTTGGATCATTTGTAGCGTTTAGTTTGGGCTTTGAACCGTCATTCACACATTTTCAATCAAACAATCCATTTACTTAGTAACACGAGAAAGCAAATAGCACGAGAGTAAACACGCTTCCAATTAATGTAATTATTTCCCTCTGGTATCTTGGCAGTATATATATTATCCAGTAAATGCCACATAATCTAAAGCTTGAACTAAGCTGTTGCATCATAAACAGTCGTTTAATCTCTGCTCGGATAATTAAGTCGGGCTGGATCTAATGTTTGAACCGCAGTTAGATAAGGTAGTTTAAATACTGTGTAGTTAGACTGACTGTAGGTAAAATAACGCACTAATATAAACATCACGTTTGAATTCCACGAATTTGATATTGAAGTAGTAAGATTTTTTTTGGTCAACTAACTCGAAAATTCGAATGGAGAATTTCAATTGAGGCAACGGTGGGACAACCAGAGTGACTAGATAAAATAAAAAAGTAAATAAAAAAAATGATAAAATAAAAAAGGAAATAAAAAAAATCTACTTAAATCTGCGGGCTAATTGCGTAACACACTATCAGTAGGAATCGGTTTCAATTTGACAGTTCAACAACATACTTCAAAATCCGATTCCGATTCAAACTGTGTTACTCAATTAGGGTGCTGGATTGCGTAAAAAGTGAACTTGAAAAAAGATGGAAACAAGATTTTACTATGAACAATCTCATGCAGTCGGAGGCAATAGGTCAGAAGATACCTCCTAAAATCTTGTTACCAACTTTTTAAAGTTCACTTTTTACGCAATCGGGTTTTTAGATAATTTTTTTAAACTTTTTAGTTAGAATTATAAGATGGTAAATTAGGTTATTTACCCACTTTTAATCGGGTGATAACGCCCTCTTACTCACTCAAAAAGTTCGGGGTTGTTTTTTTATCATTTCTCATTCTAAGTTACATTTAAACATATAATTTGTATATTTTTGTAATCACCTTTTAAAGTCCTTATTTTTGATACCCCACTCGATAGGTTTGGGAGATATTTTTTTTTAAAGAAACATTTTGGTGCCAAAAATCCGCCTTTTTACATTTTTTTCCACTTCTCTATTTGTTGTTTTATCGTTTTTTCACTTTGATTTGGTTTTTATTATGGAATTACATTTGATCTATATTGTTATGGTCAGCTCCTTCACTGTTACTGTATATATAATTATGTTTACTCTCCGTCTGGTTGGACCCTGGAGGTTTTCCTAGTGTAGACACCAGTCTCTGACAAACTGTGCCACAAACTAAGCTAACTTACTTAGTAATAAGCGCACTAGAAAATTGGTAACATTGGTAAAAAGTTACATTTAAATGAAAATATATTTATGAAATTCTGATTAAAAATGATTAATTGGGTAAAAAGGTAAAATTGAAAAAAAAAAAATTCTTTGACATTTGGCTTTGACTTTGGTAAAATTGATAAGAATTAAATAAACAATGAAAATTATAAAAAAATATAAAGATTATTAACATGATGAAAACAATGAGAAACAAAAAATTTAAATGGAATAAATTAAATTGATAATTATAAATTGATAACACATTTTCAAAGTCAAGGTCAACCAACACCCCAAAGGTACAGGTCGCACTCCCCAAAGGTCAAGGTAAAACCAAAATATGCTCAAATCTTGAAATATTACCTTTTAACAAGCTCTGAGGTCAAAAATATTTTCAAGGTCAATGTCAGACGCCTTGAACGTTAAGGTCAATTAAGTTCTCGTTGCGATTTTACTAAGTCGGGATGTGTTCTTTTTGTTTATTATATTGCACAATTTATATGATATAAAAGCTTGTCGCGAGATTTACTTGTGTCGATCTATTTACCTATTTTATAAAATACATGATACTTTTTTTTCTTAGATTTACTTATGTCAAGATCAAGATACAAGTGAATCTCGTGACAAGCTTTTATATCATATAAATTGTGTAATTTGATAAATTCATGGTTTTGTTTTAAGTTATTTACACGCTTTTACAGCACTTCATTAAAAGTTTGTTTAAAAAAATGATTTTTTACTATTAATTAATTTATTGTTTTTAAGTCATTTTATTTGTCGCATTCTTCTCAGCAAACCCTTTCATTTGATACCCGTATCATTCCCATGATACGGGTATCAAATGAAAGGGTTACACAAAAAATAACTAGTCCACCATCTTAGGCCGTCCGCCATTGATTTAGAATGACGTCACTTTAGCTAACCATGCATTGTTATCCAAACTAAACGTGTATGCAAAATTTTATCTCAATCGGTTGAGGATAATTGCTTTAAAATTCAGTTGCAAGATTTGATCTGAACATACAAACACTGCAAGTTAAATTAAATGCAAGTTATTTTAATTAATTATATTATTTGCTTCATAGTTGATTTTGTAACGATAGCAGCAATTTAAAAATGAAATTAAGTTAAAAACTTACAACATTTATACTAAAAACCATTAAAATCCGCTGTCACTTTGAACGTTAAACGGAACAACAACCTAGGAGTGAAATTCTTACAATCATTATCTGTGGTAAAATGTCAATTTTATTACGTAACCAAGTTGTTTTTTTTTTTAAACTTTAGGATATTTTTTCTCGAAATTTAGACGTTTGCTGGCTGTAACATTTTGCAAAAGCGTTCTTCATGAAGACATCCGCAAAAAATCTTTGAAACTTCTCACGCGCGGGCCATTAAGTACAGTGCAGTGGAGCCCTGAAAAGTTTATCTGAGAACCGAATGAATTAGCATAGTAACACTCGCAACTCTAGTAAATAATGTTAATTAAGCCGTGTGACAGCCTAATTTTGAATCGGAAAGTACCTACTAATTAAAAGTTTTAGTTCAAGTTACAATGTACACCGCTAACAACTTTGAGAGCTCTACTTTTTTGAAGATTAGTGTAAGGAAAAGTAGTTCTCCTCATTAATTATTCTGTCAACATACTAAGTTAGGTATAAATCTCAGATACCCTAATTGCGATTATTAACAGTAAAAGCCGCGGTAACAGTTTTTTTAAAATTATCTGTTGGTAATTATTAGCGGGTGATCATCTGTAATGGTTGGAACAATTGTTATTTTTAAATATATGTTACGATACCCTCCTCCCCGGGAGTTAATTGAGCGCAACGGTCTGTGTAATGTGATTAGCTGGTAAGCAGTAATTATACTGATAATATATTTAAAGCATATATTTAAAAAAAAAACGGCCAAGTGCGTGTAGGACCACGCACAATATGGTTTTGGTTATTATATTATTTTATATATATTATATTATTATTTCGGTTCCGTACTTCCGTAGTGGGTGTAATTATCTTACGAACAAACTTAACATTACAGTTGAAAAACATGTTCCCTCATACATTCCAACTGAAAATGTAAGTTTGTACGCACCATATTGAGAGATTTACTGTGTTATTTTATGATCATAGACTTCTTATAGGTTTTCCTGTAATCTATAAGTAAAGAACTATTTTCTGTAAGTTTTTCATCATTTTAGGCTCAGTAGTTTCGGAGATAACCCGGGGGTGGTCAATTTTCATCTATTTTCGTTAATAATTTTAAAAGTATTTATTTTCAAATTATAAAATTTAATTTGATGTGTCGCACGGTACCTATAGTTTGAAAAACTTTATTTTTTAATTTTCTAATTTGCCCCCCAAAAGTGACCCCCGTATTCAAAATGTATTTATTTACGGTACACTTCCGTGTTTGGGTCACAGAATTCCACATGTGTACCAAATTTCACCTTAATCGGTCCAGTAGATTCAGAGCAAATCGGCTGTCACAGACGGACAGACATACAGATACACGAGTGATCCTATAAGGGTTTCGTTTTTTTTCTTTTGAGGTACGGAACTCTAAAAAGTATCACACATTGGCCAAGGACAATAGATGGGCAATAAAAGTCTGAAATTGAAATTATATCTTCAGAAAGCATGTTGATTGTTGATGCTATGCCTTCTCTGTATGAGAAGCACTGCAGTGGAAAAATCATAATCATCATCATTTCAGCCGGAAGACGTCCACTGCTGGACATAGGCCTCCCCCAAAGGGGGCTTTGCCATAATCGCCACGCTTGGCAGGCGGGTTGGCGATCGCAATAATTATGGTGTTTAAATGCATAGAAAACGCTGCTGCCCATTCTCCTAGTAAGTCCCTTAGTCGCCTTTTACGACACCCACGGGAAGAAATAGGGGAGTGCTATTCTTTACGTCCGGCACCACACAGACGGACATAATATGGATACAACTGTATTTCAAAGTAACAGTTTAGGTATCGCTTAGTGGACGCCCGTATCGTTAAAATAATCGCTACAAATAAATGTAATTGGTCTATTAGAGTGGTCAAATAGTATTATGGTGTAGGTAGTTATGTGTACCTGAATAACCCCGGTAGGTACTTTGTGGTTTTTTATATTTTGTATAATCATAGGTCCTCGCTTTTGGGTTTTCTTATCTACATACATTAACATTACACCTGTAATCCCGAAGGGTTAGGCAGAGGGGTACCTATAGTACAGTCGGTGACCAGCATTACCTGACCTCTCTTACAAGAATAAGGGTCAGGTAACCGACTGTACCTATACCCACATTTTGCCACTTATTGCCATCTACTGGGCACGAATCCAGATTCGGGGCTGCTACTGAGAAATTCCTAGTGGTTAATCCTAATAATACTTTGCCCGACCTGGGAATCGAACCCAGGACCTCATGCTCAGCAGTAGCGCTTGCTACAACTAGACCAATGAGGCAGGCAATCTTATGGAGGTCTGTGAATATACAACATTATTTTTAGTTAACGTGAAACCTGAATATAGTTTGTTCAGAATAAGGAACTGAATCGATTTCAATTATTTTTACACCATGTTATATTTTGTCCCAAAAATATTTAAGTGTGATGGAAAATGTTATCACCATTTAATTACTATGAATACAATCGCCGTACGGTTAGTACCTACTGCCAAATTATTATCATTGAGCGCAAGACGACCCTGGAGGCGCGGGGGCGCCGTTAGCATGTTTTTGTACGGACAACCCGGTAACTTAACAACCTTATAACTTTGTGATTATTCATGATACAGTTTTGAAATGTAGTACATAGATTCTTTACATAAAAACACTAGACACGTATTTCGGGTTTCGCATATAACACACTTTTACATTGTATTTTTTTATTGTGGAAACGTTCTTCAGTACACACGTTTAGTTAGGTAACAAAACATGTTTGTCCTGTCCAGTGCATGTTGTTAACTTAGACAATAGGATGTCTAAGTTGACAGCTTTGTTGCAAGCTTGTTCGCCATTAGGTATTGTTTTCACATAGAAATAGGTTGTCTAATAGACAGTCTTAACTAAGTCTGAGCCTTGTACAAACAATTTAATATTACATTTAGATTCCTACACCTCAAACACTTGAAGCCGTCAACACACAGGCAGATGAACAAACAGACTTCCTTACAATATAATTTAGTAATTACTACACCACCGTACTATGTACTAGGTCAATAACACTTTGAAGGTGACGTCACAGATCGATGGTCAGCCATATTTTAAATAGGAAGCATGACTGTGTTATGCCCATATCCATGGTGACGGGTTAGGTATAAAGAAATGAAGGACTATAAACTATAATATTTTGTTGATATTATTTTGTAACTGTATCCTGGGGCTAATTAAACAGCCCCACGGGTCGATCGATCAAGTTATGTTAGTCTTGCGTTAAGCACTATTGGTCCGTAAATAGGTGACCAACTTTACATACCAACGGCTTTCGGCTGAAATGATGATGAATAGGTGAGGTCTTCGGCTGCCGCGTGCCAGTAGTGTATTTCCTTGAAAATATCATCATTCTCCCCCCCTTATCCCAATTCATTTATGGTCGGCGCAACATGTCCCTTTCCCTCATAAGCAAGTCACCAGATTCTCAACTCACCAGATTTTAAACTTACCAGATTCGCAACTCTGCAGATAATGTACAGTCGACAGCACATCAGGTTATAAGGAACTGTCATATTTAAACAAACATCATATATGAAACATTATTATTATATCTGCCTAATGTACCATAGTTTTGCACCCAGGTGAATTTGGCGAATAAAGTTTATTTTTAGTATGCATGAATAACATTTACGAAAATTATTGTTTTGTGAATTTAGTAAGTAAACTACATCAAGAATTCCGTATTATTTTGATTTGGTTGCGATTTACATTTGTTTTTTTTTTTTGACGAATAAAGTACTGTTCTATTATTTTTTGTGATTTTGTGTATCATTGTACATTTGGTGAGTTGCGAATCTGGTGAGTTGAGAATCTGGTGAGTTGAGAATCTGGTGAGTTGAGAATCTGGTGACTTGCTCATGAGCCGTCCCTTTCTTCCATACTTCCCTGTCATCTCGATAGTTACTCCCTATCCAGCCATATCATCTTTCACACAGTCCATCCATCGGTTCTTTGATCTTCCCCTACTGTTATAGCCATCGACTTCGTACTCAAAAACTTTCCTCACGACATTTTCCTCATTCCTCCGCATACCATGACCACCGATATCCGCACAACTTTGCAGTCACCGGCGCCACTTTCAGACTTCCTCGTATCTTATGTATGCATTTCTTATTCTATCAATTCGTGTCACACCACACATCATGTCATTTACTTGAAAATACAAGTAAGTGCTGAGACATATTTTTTTTTAGTTTTGTGGCGGCATTTACATCGCCACATGAGAACTACGCGTCACACTGAAGTCACGCAAAATCCTGCATCGCGCAAACTGAGTTTACCGCGCGACTGGCATATATCCTGACGTCAATCGTCGGGCAGTTGCTCACCAGACACAACACCCGTCTGGTCGGAGGATCCTCCCTTTTCTATGGAGGATGAGTGAACTTTACACCCTGTTCTTCAACCTCTATAGTTTAATCATGATTGTATATTGATTTCTATACCCATCCCGGCTGTGAAATTGCACCAGTCAATGTAATTAAACCTCGAAAAATAATTAAAAGGTCGATATTTTCTACTACATTTTTGGTCCTCTTAAAGTCGACACTCAGATAGCCAACGCTCCGTCCCCGAACAGAGAATTGCATTATCTATAGGTTTAATAGGATGTGACCTACTCATTATCATCATAATCATCATTTCAGCAGAAAGACGTCTACAGCCGGTCATAAACCGCAAGCAAGCACCGCCACTTCGACCGGTTCCGGTTCAGTTGCCATAATCGCTACGCTTGGCAGGCGGGTTGGCGATCGCAGTATGGTGTTAAAATACATAGAGAACGTTGCTGCCCATTCTCTAGTAAGTCCCTTAGTCGCTTTTTACGACACCCACGGGAAAGTATAGGATGGTGCTATTCTTTACGTCCAGCACCACACGATACAGTGACCTACATACTGTGTTTTACTCATCAAGTAAGTACAAGGCCGACACGCGTCCCACCGGGCCGTGGCTATATCAGTGCAGCGATCCAAACTCCTCTGTCAATGCTATAAATAAGTATTTTGCAAACGTTGGAGCGGATCTTGCTAGGCAGGTTGCGCAGGGTCAGCGTGCAATTCGCTCAGACTTTGAATTTAACAGCCTAATAAATCCTCAAGGTAACTCATTCGTATTACTTGAAACGAATTTTCCAGAAATAGAAAATATAATTATAGAATTAAAAAATAATTGTGCAGTAGGTCACGATGGAATACCAGCCTCAGTAATTAAGTCTGCCAGACATGTACTTGTTCCAGCAATAACGCACATTTGTAATTTATGTATCTTAAAAGGTACTTTCCCCGACACTTTTAAGAAGGCATTGGTCACACCGGTATTTAAGGGAGGGGATGTTGATCGTGTCGAGAACTATAGGCCTATATCTGTACTCACCACACTGTCTAAAATTTTGGAGAAGATTCTGAATAAAAGATTGCTTAGCTATCTTGAATGCAACAACATAATTGCGCCAAACCAATACGGTTTTAGGAGAGGCATATCAACAGAGGATGCTGTTCTTGAACTGACAAGCCAAATTATTAAGAATCTTGATTCAAGGACTAAAACTATAGGTATATTCCTTGATTTAGCCAAAGCTTTCGACACGGTCTCTACTCCCATCCTTTTGCGTGGTTTAGAAAGCTTAGGAATAAGAGATATCACTCTAAACCTCTTCCGTGGCTATCTCACAAACCGTAACCAACGAGTTAAAATAGACAACTACATCAGTGACGATGTGAATTTAACCTTTGGCGTACCACAGGGCAGCGTGCTGGGTCCCACCCTTTTTGTCCTATTTGTAAACAGATTGTGTCAGCTGTCAATCCCAAACTGCAAGATACTCGTATATGCAGACGACACTGCGCTTATCATAAGTGGAGAAACATGGGAATTTGCTCACCACACAGCTGAAAATGCCCTTGGCATAGTGATGGATTGGCTTTCATTGAATTTACTTACGCTAAATATTTCTAAAACTCACTATGTCCCTTTCTCAGCGAACTCTGCTACGCAGCCTGATATGCCGGACGTTAGAGCCCATAGTTGTCACCCTACACTGACCCCTTGCAGTTGCCCTACTATACATAGAAGCTCTTGTGTTAAATACTTGGGGGTACACATCGATAACAAATTGAGTTGGCAAAAGCATATCAGTGTAACAGTTACTCGTGTTCGTAAGCTAATGTTTCCTATGAAAAAACTAAGAAGAGTTGTTGCCGACCGCCTGTTAAAAACTATATATTTTGCCCTAGCACAGTCACTTCTTACATACTGCATATCTGTCTGGGGTGGTACACTAAAAACGTATTTACTTCGTCTTGAGAGGGCACAAAGGGCAGTCTTGAAAGTCATGCTTCACAAACCCTATCGGTACCCGACTACCCAGCTTTATAAAGACATATCTGTACTCACTGTCCGACAGCTCTATGCACTTAACATCACTTTACGTGTACACTCATCTCTGACCTATGACCCAAGGCTACTAGAACAAAATAAACGACGTAAAGTTCCTGTATGCCCACCTGTCACCACCAAAACTGCTCTGGCGAGGCGTAGCTACCCGTGTCTTAGCAGCCACCTTTATAACATTATACACGAAACCTGCAACGTATATCCTTTACTTAAATTTAAATGTAAAACTGTAGTTAGTAGTTTTCTCCAAAAGCTAACGTACGATGAGACTGAACAACTATTTGCAAAAAAATATTGCTAACGCGTCTAAAAACAGATTTAAATTGCTTCCTATATTTTATACTGACTTATAATACGAAACACATACACACACCTACACTACACACATCCACACCACACACACCCACTCATACACCCACACCACACACACCCATTCCTTGTTTACATACATTTTAATAAGTGTTAAGTAAATAACAGTTAAACTAAGTTTTATGTTTACCAAAACTGCTACAAAGTGCAGCATATTGTCAACGAACTGTAAGAGGAAGGCGCCTGTGTCTGTAACACAGTTTATACTAGCACAGACACAGACGTGCTCTCTGTCTCAAAAATGCATAGCGTTGTACTTTATTTAATGGCGTTTTTGTATCTAGCTGTTTTTATTATGTTCGATTGAGATAGACGAATTGTATTTGGCTTTTTGAAATAAAGATATTATTATTATTTTCATTTATTACTTAAACATACATATTGATTATATTTTTAAATATTTTTTATAAAAAACATAAAAAAAAACATTTAAAAATACTATTATTATTATTCCTTTATTTCATTAAATATACATATAAACTATATTTTTAAATATTAGAATATAAACAAAATATAAAAACATTTAAAAATATTAAAAATAGTAGCCCACCGGTATCGGGAACAAGGTCCAAGCTACCGGCGGTCAGGGCTCCAGAGAGAGGAACCTCCTAACAATGCGAGCCGTGTCCAGAAGTACCGCTCTCTGAATCAGGCCCTTAATCCAGCTGCCCAACGAGAGCCTCTTTAGGTGTTGGTCGAGGCTCTTGGCAATTAAGCCATTGGCTGATACAACTATCGGCACAATGATTGCTGAGTCCACATCCCACATGTCGACAACCTCGCGAGCCAAGTCAAGATACTTGATTTCTTTATCTTTCTCGGCTTTCACGAGGTTCCCGTCATGAGGGACCGTGATGTCAATAATCATTGTGCACCGCTCTATTCGATCCACCACCACTATATCAGGCTTATTGGCAACAATAGTCCTGTCAGTGATGATGGATCGGTCCCAGTACAATGTGATATTTCCACTCTCGAGAACTGGGTCGGGCACATACCTGAAGTACGGCACCTCCGATTCCACAAGGTTGTATTTCAGAGCAAGTTGCTGATGGATAATCCTGGCTACAAGGTTGTGTCTATGCAAGTACTCTTCGTTAGCTAGACGAGAACACCCGGAGATAATGTGTCGGATTGATTCTCCCGGACGGTAGCATGCCCGACACACGTCAACCGTGCCGTCCTTCACAATAAACCTCCGATAATTCTTAGTCATGATAACTTCGTCCATAATTGCACAGACAAAGCCTTCGGTTTCCCCAAAGAGATCACCGAAACGCAGCCAGGCTACGGACGCTAAAAAGTCTACTTCGGGTTCATGTAGGGCCCGGAAAAAGCGTCCGTGAAGCTCCTTACTTTGCCATACCTCCCTGCGATCATTAGTGTCAAGCACTACAGGTTTGCGCCAGTTCTCTGTAGCCAAGGAGAGCGGGGTGAGGCCCTTGTCCACCACGACCACATCTCGATGCATCCCCACGTCGGCTTCTAGGAAATATTCCCTGAGACTGCATATCTCGCGATTGTGGAGTGTCTTAGCGTTTAAAAAGCCACGACCTCCACACTTTCGCGGGATATACAGTCTCATTACCGAGGACCGTGGGTGATGCATTCGATATGCAGTCAGCAGCGTACGAACCCTCCTATCCAGGGCGTCAAGTTCGGTCTGAGTCCATTTGAGTATGCCGAAAGAGTACATCAAAACCGGCATGACCCAACCGTTGAAGGCGCGCACTTTGTTCCCGCCTGATAGAAGACTATTAAATACTTTCTTCAGGCGGGCAAAGAAGCGCTCCTTCAACGATTGTTTCATGTCAGTAACATTGATGCCCAACGCTTCCGACATACCCAAATACTTATAGGTTTCGGATGCGGAGAGGGCTCTAAGGTTTATGGAATCCGAAAGTTGGGTTCCCACGGATTCCACAATCTTCCCTCGCTTTACATGCATGACCGCACATTTGTCCACACCAAATTCCATCCTGATGGCACTACTGAAAGTTTCAGTTACTTTCAGTAGCTCCATCAGATGCAAATTGTTGGGGGCAAAGAGTTTTAGGTCATCCATGTAGAGGAGGTGAGATATAACCTGACCACCTCTCCTCAACCGATAGCCTAGACCTGAATCCTCCAGCAGTGTGCTTAGAGGATTCAAGGCTAAGCAGAACCAAAGCGGACTCAAACTATCGCCCTGAAATATGCCTCGCTCGATCCTTATCGGTTCGCTATTCCTCTGGATATTTCGACATCCTGGATAGCGAAGGACTGTCCTCCATTGCCTCATACATGACATCAGGAAGGTGCGCAGAGTTGGATCTACTTTATACAGCTCCAGCACCCTCATGAGCCATGTATGTGGCACCGAGTCATAGGCCTTCTTATAATCTATCCAACATGTCGACAGATCCTTTCGGGAACGTCGAACCTGTTGGCTAATGGCCATATCAATGAGGAGTAACTCCTTAGTACCGCGAGACCCGTTCCTACATCCATTTTGAGAGGCAGACATGATGGAGTTAGTGTCTATATGTTTGTTAATTTTAGCTCTCAAAATGGATGTAAGAACTTTATAGACCGTCGGTAAACACGTGATCGGTCTATAATTTTTGGGTTCCGCGGTGCTATCTGATTTATGGAGTAGGTGGGTTATTCCTGTCGTTAGGAACTGGGGTAGCGAACCAGACTCCAAAGAAGTCTGGTACTGAGCCGCCAAGCGAGCGTGCGGCCCAACAAACCATTTGATCCAGAAGTTGTGCAGTCCGTCCGGTCCTGGAGACTTCCAGTTAGGCAACGGACGGACCGCACGAGCTACATCTTGGGGGCAGATGGTAATAGCCCCCATTTCTGGTATTGGATCGCAGGCTCGCTCAACTTTTCGAGTCCAATCACCTTCAGTGTGACCGACAGGCACCGACCAGATACTGTGCCAGAAAGAAGACATGGCATCATTATCCGGCAGGCGCGTGTCAGTCACACCTTGATTCGGTCGCTCCCAAGCCCTATAAACCCACCTTTCATTGCTCTGGAAGGTGCGATTCTGAGTGTATCGGTCCACACGCCGCTTATACCTACGAATACGGTTTGCCCAAGCATACACTTTCTGCTTCAGGAAGTCTATGCGCTCTGTGACACGAAATAAATAGTCCTCAGGGCTGGTATCAGTCCCTGAGAACGCCCGCCTCACAAAGCGCATAACTCTTGGGCGAGTATTGCCCTCCCTGAAGCAGATTAGTTTACCGATGAGCACTCTGGCCCCACCAATACGACGCTCAATTCTGCACTGCCAGGCTGGTACGGCTGGTTTCGGTCGTGTAGCTATAAAGTCATTTTGAAATTTTACGTGAGCTACACGACATGCCGCTACAGCCGCGCAGTACAGAATCGAATGAGTATCAGTGAGGTCTTCGCAGTCATCAAAATAGTTTGACAACTGCGAATCCAGAGCTGCCACCAGCGCCCTATTTTTGTTATGCATGGGCAAACGAGGTAAGCGTGGTCTAAGTTCGGGTGACATAAACCGATATTCCCGAATCGCACCCTCCAAAGCACTCCTCAATTTCTCATTGCACTGGGTACTTACGTTTGTAGCCCTGTCATCATTCCCCTCGTCAGCTTGGACTGTGTGGGACTGCGGTGGTACCACAACAGTCTGCGACAGGGGGGCGATGACATGGCTATTCCGCATTTCAGTTCGCAGGCGATCAAGTACAGTGTCATCCAACATATGATTACGTTGGATAACCCGCACCTGATCCGATAGTCGTTGTGCCGAAACGTTGACAGCTGGTTCAAGCACCTGAAAAAGAGAGAGCATTCGAACACGGTACGCGGTCAGATTGTTTCCCCCCTCTGTAGCCCCATAGTATGAGCGCATGACGTTCTCATTGATGGTTCGTGTCCATCTCATGCGCTGCACACTTCCGCCGGGAGCTGGGACCCTATCAGAGGCCGGTGGGCCTCGAGGTCCTAAACCATCCGGCGGCCGGCGTCCTCCCCGTCGACGAGCAGGTGGTGGCGTCGTGGGCGGGGAGAAATACTCGTCGCTCGAGCTCGACGCAACTACCGCGGCCGGTGTCGTCACAGTGGGGCTGGGTACCGGCGGCGGCGAGGCGGAGCTGAGCGAAGAGTCCGGAGGTGGTGGGCGTGCACTTCTTACGGCTGATCTCGTCAACATCTCGATAAAATTTTCATTATTATTTTCTGTTTTTCAGTGGCATGGTATGACAGATGTCATCTCTTAATCGGCAGTTTTTTATTCATGTCTTAAATAAAATATGGTGTTTTTTTGGGATAAATTGGTTTCAGACTTCTTTCGGGTTTTTTTTTAAAGCACATATAAACTATAATATTGAGTCGAAAATTATTAAAACTGCTAAAAAATATGAAAATTATAAGATCCAGTTTGTTAGTTATGCTCGGTTCCTATAAAGAAAATGAAAAGTTTTGCTTAGCATGAGCAGCCTATAATGTTCCTGTAGCGGCATCAACATTGCCACATGCGAACTACGCGTCACACTGACGTCACGCAAATCCGCAAGCAGAGTTTACCGCGTAAATATCATATATACAACGTCCCGACATCAAACGTCGGGCAGTTGCCCACCAGACACAACACCCGTCTGGTCGAAAGATCCTCCATTTTATATAGAGTATGAGTGAACTTTACACCCTGTTCTTCATCCCTCTAAACTGGTGACCCCGAGTATGAACGTCAGCGCAGCCTTCGTGCAACTACTTCAGCGTGACGTCATCATCATCATCCATCACTTCCTCAAGCTTTCGAGCGGCGAGTCACACAGCCAGCCAGCACCCACGGCTTCAACGGGTATCCTGACACTGCTGGGACACAGGCCTCGTCTCGGTGAGAGGGAGTGGGCCATAAACCACCACGCGGGCCCAGTGCGGGTTGGTATATGTCACATGTCTTCGATTTTTTTATTCTAGAACATGCCGGTTTCCTCACGATGTTTTCCTTTTCCGTTTTGGGAGCAGTGGTGATGAAATAATGTATACAGAGTAAAGCGCCTGTCTGTGTTCGAACCTATGAGCTACAACTCGTAAGTCGCGGCCATTACCACTGGGCCACCACTGTTCCTTCTGCTGATCATTTTGCTTCCCAATGGTAACATTTTTATTGTCAAACTATGCACATAAATAGATTCGTAAGCTTATTTTATGCCTGTGATAGCTACTCCCATAAGGGAGGGTCTACTATGCAAAGCTGAGGTCTTGGCTTCATTACTGGTAAAGATACAAGAGTCAATACCGGTCCTTAAATTATAGGAATCGGCCATTAGACTGAATTATTACGAAATTATTATTGGAATTATCAAGTATCAAGTGGGTTATTTATGGGTTATATACATATAATCCATACTTTATACTACTATACTAATAATATTACAAAGAGAGAGTTTGAGAGTGTGTTTTTTTTTGTGCTCGTTATTATATTGTAGATGTGTTTTGTGTAATGTTTACCTACTCGAGTTTTTGTTTCTTTTCTATTAATTTTGTGAGTTTGTGTATGATGTGCAGGCTCCGTAACCACAGCTCCTATTTGAAAAATTATTTCACCATTTGAAAGGTACTTTATTCCAGATGGACATATGCTATATAATATGTAAATATATACAACAAAAGAAGCACCTAATAATATGAATGAAATATCTTGAATTCAGGGCAGAAGCTAGTTGATAATAATTGTAACAAAATAAGAAAAAAAAATTTTTCACCAGCACTTTTATGATTTTTATCATCATTATGATAAAAATTAAATATTGAGCTTCATTCGATTGAAGGTTTTCGACGCACAAATTTGTAAAAAAATAAAATAATGTGTAATGACACGAGAATAAGGTAAGTACCCTTTTTTATACCGAATTTACGATTGAGAGGTACATTTACGATTGGAAAGCAAAAACCACTAATCGGTATTTAACGAGTTTTTCTCCGAATCTTGAAAGTGGAATAAAGACATGAATTTTCATTAAGGCGCTCACAAGAGGCAAATGATCTAAGTAGGCTTGTCTTAAACAAACAATTGCCAAATCTATAAAGTTTGTGGTAGCGGAAAAAATATATGTTATTCTTGAACATATTTCTCAGAACTTGGTTGTTACCAAAACACGTTTAGAAAAAAAATCTCGATACAAATTAACGGTAAACTAACCCTTTACTTCGAGTTCCAATCCATAATATCTGTATTAAATATTAACGTACGGTTGGTATTTAATTAATAACAAAAACGTCTTATTTTAATGCAGAACTTGGTTGTTTTTTATTTTCGATTAAGTACTCAACTCCTATAGGAGAAAATAGATCATTCCTTCCATATTTTGCAAGCGTTGTGTCATCGCCTGTCAGCGTCAATGGATATCTTTACTTGTCAAAGTATACATTATTGTAAGACGCTGCTTTAAAAGTATCCTTTAATATACCTGCTCGGAAAGTACTTTATAACTTTTTTTTAAATGAGGTAAAATGGACGTCACTGTTGAACAAATGTGTGGGTCGAAAAAGTGTTTGAAAATCCATTCATAACGTGCTGAGTTTTTTTTTAATTTAAAGCAATTCCGTAGCTAACCTCTAGTACGAGTATAATGCCAAAAGTCAAAAAGGTTTTTATCATCACGCGCAAAATGGTACCAGCCATATATATTTGAAGAACATTGATAAAAAAAAAAACAAACAAGTGTAAATCGCGCGCGTGCGGGTAGCTTTATTTTGTTATAACTGAATTTTCAATTTGTGTTTACGATCTACTTGAAATGCCGTCTAGTAGGATAGTGAAGATTTGATGACGCTGCCGCCACCGCGCTGCGCCGCCAGAATTAAAAGAAACTGCCAATAACAATTTATACTTAATATAAACTTCATTTATAAAAAAAAAAACTTATTTTCCTCGTAGGTATAGTAAAAAAGTACTATGTAACACTCTTAAGAAAGTGCGATTCCCAACTCGTGTATTAAGGCCCTCGGCTCAGCCTTGGGCCTCAAACTACACCCTCGTTAGTAATTGGTCGCTTTCTGCCCTCGGTGAACAATGTATACCTAAGTAAATGAGGAATTCATTATTTTGGGATATAAATAAACCATTGTCAATAAATTATTTATTATTAATTAACTTCTAACCCCTTCACTGTTTTCTCATGTAGGTATAACATTAATAACAAAAGTTCCTATGGGCAAATAAAGCAACACATTTGTTATTTTGGTTTCCAATGAAAGTAGATAGTTATTATCTAAAATTCATTCACACGTAAATTATTGAAAACAAATGTACGAACAAATTCTCATTAAATCCCAAAACTTATATCCCAAAACTCCCAAAAGTTTATTATAACGTCGGTTTTAATTTAACATTTGATTTATCACATTATATTAAACAATGTTGAGTGCTTTTTAGGGTTCCGTACCCGAAGGGTGCTAAATGGAACCCTATTACTAAGTCTCCGCTGTCCGGCCGTCTGTCTGTCACCGGGCTGTATCTCATGAACCCTAATAGGTAGACAGTTGAAATTTCCACAGATTGTATTTCTATTGCCGCTATAACAATAAATAATAAAGTTAATAATTAAAGGGGGTCCCCATACAAGAAACGTGGCAATGACTAAACAAAAATGCTCGAACTAACGGGTTTGTGATCGACGTCTGTTACCGCACACATCATCACCATTTCAGCAAAAAAATACATGGGCATTCGTCCACTGCTGGACATAGGCGTCCCCCAAAGCGTCGCCATATCAACAGGTTTTATGCTTCTCGCATCCAGCTGATTCCTGCGGACTTCACACACTTTACCTTGTAGAAGGCCTTTCAAGGCGCGTAGCGTTCAGAATGCTACGCGCGTTGGAAGGCCTTCTACGCGGTCGTCACTCCAGTACTTATCCAGTTACCGCCCTAAGCTGTTCAAATTCGGGACTTTCATGTCATAGTCAGTTCCATATTTAAGAGACAAATGCAAGTCAAGTTCTGAATCCGTGGATATTCCGAATAAAAACAAGTTCTGTTAAACATCGGCAAAAAAAAAATATCCAGACTTAAACTTGTGTTTAATTTAAAGTACTTATAAGTAATTTTCTACCGATTTTTCCCAAAACTAACTGCATTACGAGCCATTACTCGTAAAATATTCACCTTATATAAAACATGAACCTACTCACAGAGGCGATAAAGCTTAGTGCAGACTCTCAGGAGACCACATCAGATGGAAGTTGCCAACAAACGCGTTACCAGCCAATTTGTTCGCTCATGTGTGTACTACTTTATTAACAAAGTTAATTGAACCGTATATAAACGGGGTTGGGTTAAAATAAGGCTGAGCTTATAATACACGTTTTGGATTTATATATTTTGTGTTGTTCTGGGAATTAAAGATTATTTTTATGACATGTATCTACGTTGGAATGGGGGTTTTGATCTTCTTCTTCTTTTTTAAGTATAACTAATAGGGCTAACAACAGACACCACGTGCTACGAACGTTTATAAACAAATAAAAAATATGTGGCGGTTCCGTAGCAACTTCGTAGAGGCGCTACGAAGTTCGTAGCACGTCTACGAAATACTCTCACCTACGCAGCTATGCTTCAAAAAGGAACTTGGCAGTACTGCTTTCTACTATAATTATATTGGTAGGTGCTTTAACAAACCTACAGAAAGTACGAACTTCCTTTGAAGTTTAATCTTGATTACGTCTTTGAAAGCTGATATTGGACTGTGACTGCGTGTCACAGTTTTGCATAAAATACTGTGCGCTTAGATTTCAAATCCTTTCATCTTGCGTTTAATGAATGCTGTTGTTTGAAATATATTTAACGGCACAGAATAGCCTTTACCAGAAGTGATCATGGAATTAGTGTTTCAACAGCTTCAATATCATCAGGATTGGGCCGGAATTTATTTATTTATTTAGGTTAGCCAACAATTGTTTACACAATACATTAACAATATTTTACATAATAGATACATTTATAAGTGCAACAATCACTTACAGGCTAACACAACATGCACCATTTTATGGTTTTACATAATAATAATAAAAAATAAAATAAATCTTTTATTTCAGACCCATAGATCCATTTGGTTAGTATACACAAGACTTAGAAACTAGTGTTAGTACTTAAATCTACCAGAAAAACAACACAAACTATTAATTACTACGCCACAGTGGCATGTAGGCGTATGTCCCAGTATGGGGCTGTCCCACCTATCAGCTATTGCCTTCAGGATGCTGTACAAAGCAAAGAAAACACAAAAGCAAAAAAGCCAAAAAGGATTTTATATACAATTAAAGTTATTCAATAATTTGGGTGATTCGCGAGTAAAATATAAAAAAATTAATTCAAAATAATATAACAATAAGATTAAAACATTAACATTAATTTAACAATTTTTTTTTTATAAAAATCTAAAATAATAAAAATTTTAGCAGTTCGTCGTGGACGTGGTACAAACAGCGGTCCTATACAAATGTACTCTGTGAACAGCGGCTCCCTTCACATCTTCTTCTGTCATCCGAAGACAGCCGCCACGCAACCATCGATACGACGCTCTGCTAGAGTGACTGTCACCAGCCAGTGTCACTCTTATCCGACCTTTTCGGTGATTCCAGGAACATCTTACCAAAAATAGACGGCGTCACGTGCTGCGCCGTCATATTTGAATGCTTTTTAAACAGCATGTATCAGAAAAAATAACCAACCGTGCCATACATTTGGGTCAAGAAAGTTATTCGGTTTTATGGTCTATAACACCCTTAAATTCCAAGTCCAGTCCTAGTTGAACAATAAATGTTTATTTATTTATTTTTTACTAGCTGACCCGGCGAACTTCGTACCACCTTATACAGACAGCTGCGTCACTTACCGGGTCCAATTGTATTTTCGAACCATCCAGGAACCTGTTGAAATATAAACACAAAATTTCAACCAAATCGATCCAGCCGTTTAGGAGGAGTAAGGTGACAAACACACGTACAGAAGAATTATACAATAACTAGCTGCGCCCCGCGGTTTCACCCGCGTAAGTCTCGATTCCTTGGGAATATAGGGATAATAAGTAGCTTATATGTTAATCCAGGGTGTCAGCTACCTCGATACAAAATTTTATCAAAATTGGTTCAGCCGTTTTTACGTGAAAGAGTAACAAACATCCATCCATCCACTTTCGCGTTTATAATATTAGTAGGAAGTAGGATGTTAAATATACACCTTTGTGGTACATGTTGTATTTATGTTTTACTGTACCATGGTTCGAACAAGTGTAATAAACATCCAAGATAAAGATTTTCCTTCCGCTTTTTCTTCTTTTTAGCGTGTCGTTGGCAATCTAAATGGACTCGGCCTAGAATTCATACCTACGTGTTTGGTGCCATCAGTACCGTCTATCACTTCCTGTAACGTGCAGCTAACAGGTTACGCAGGACATGATACTGAAGGTCCCATCGTTTGTGGAACTGCACCACACTTACACTCCAAGGCGGAGTCTATGAATCTCCACCTGAACAAGTTTTCCTTGCTTCGGCCAACCTGGAATCAATTCTATTTTTTGTAAATTTTGACGTTCAAAAGTGCATATTTGAAATAAAAGAAAATAAAAGTTATAAAATATATATTATTAAATAGAAAAATAACAAAAATATAATATATAATAACTAGCTGCGCCCCGCGGTTTCACCCGCGTAAGTCTCGATGCCGTGGCAAAGCCACCCTTAACACAAAAAAATAGATAGTAGCCGATTCTCAGACCTACTGAATATACATATAAAATTTCATCAAAATAGGTCAAGCCGTTTCGGAGGAGTATGGTAACTAACATTGTGACACGAGAATTTTATATATAGATAATATTATTATTTTAATATTTAAAATAAAATATTATCTATATATAATATTTTTTTTTTAATATATTTTAATATGCTTTTTTTTTTTGGGTGGCGAATTATCAAATAACTTCTCCCGATATGGGCGGAGCGGGAGGGCGTGTCAGACTTTTACTGACTAAAACCCACCCGTATTCCTTCATTTGCCTGTGTGCCAGGGCCACGATATCCCTTTCGGACAAACTCGGAACCCTGGCAGATATTTTAACTTTTGTTTTGACTTTGACCTGGGTCTGGAGTCTGTTTAAACGGTTCCAGGGTAGCCAAGGCAACTCATGTCCAGGTGGGAGGTCTTCAGCAGGTAGGACGAATGGTTTGGGTAAGGATGCACTGTCTCGTCACAGATTTAGTCTTTCATTTGATCGCTCGCCATTGAGTGGGACGACACGTTTTAAAAAACTGTTTCGGCTTATCAGCCTCTTGTGGCATGAGGATGTTGTCGTACAAAGAGTGTCTTGTGTCGGAGACCATTTTGGCTCTTTCGTTGGAGTTTGCCACCGCTCTACGAACTACTGGTGGCAGTACAGAATTATGTGTATTGGAGTCGGCTTTAGGCAATTTTTCTACTAAGGAACTCTATTTCAGTACCAACTTGTAAACAAAACTCTCAATAAAATTGACAAATCGGTCAGTGAGCCCCATTGAGGTAGGAATACTATGGAGATGGCATTTTTATACAAATATCTATCATATCGACACAGACATGTCAAAAAGCGTTTTGTTTCTTTTTAAATAATCAAGAGCTGCTTATGAAAAGAGAGATATCTAAATGTTTGTCAAGGACTAAATTTGGCAACACTTTTCTGTGACGACAAAATCATATACAACATTAGTTTTTGTTTATACTAAAACTTTTAAGGGGTCATTGTACTCATCATTATGAACAACTTTTACTATGGGACCAACCTTGAAATCGCGAAAAAAAAAATCAGCTGTTCCCTACATTTAAGTTAGCTGAACTCGTCAAAATGTAGGGAACAGCTGATATTTTTTTCGCGATTTCAACTTTGGTCCCATAGTAACCTCCTCCTTTTTGGAAGTCGGTTAAAAACTGTTAGGCCTCCTTTCAAACGAATCTCAGGTTCAACAATACCTGGTCTAAGTAATGATTTAAATGTGCTACAATAGGTGCTCCCGACCCATATTTAGGGTCGGCAAATTCGATTTGGCAGTATTTGTTGAGCAACAAAGCCGACCCAAAGCAATTACTGCACATAATCGACTTTCATTCGGCTCGTGCCGATCGGTAAACTCTTCGGCATCTACCCTCGCTGAATCATGTTCGGTCGGCTCGACACAATTCGAGCTAATCTACAATTTTGTTACGAGTACCTACAGTACTGCAGTTTTGTCCAACGTAGATGTTTTTACGCCCAAACCTTTGATATTCAGATTTTATAGATTTATTTATACCGGGATGGCCCAAATCGAACTGCCACTACCAGTGTACGTCATCGAATAGTTTTGTATATACAAAGAGTTTGCAAGTCGCTTAGTATGCGCATTGGAATTGGGGCTCACCAGACTTGCCATACCTACAAAATTAGCGTGACTACCTACAAAAATCGAGCACCTAAAATGGCCGCCTTTTGTAGGGTTGTTACTGTGAGTGAGAGAGAGAAAGCAAGCAGCCGTTTGACAGCACATTGCCGAGTTTTGTACCACAAAACTTGGCACTAAAACATGGCGACCGGTCACGCTTATACAACATTAGTTTTTGTTTATACTAAACCTCTTAAAGGGTCATTGTACTTATCATTATGAACAACTTTTACTATCGGACCAACCTTGAAATCGCGAAAAAAAAATCAGCTGTTCCCTACATTTAAGTTAGCTGAACTCGTCAAAATGTAGGGAACAGCTGATATTTTTTTCGCGATTTCAACTTTGGTCCCATAGTAAAAGTTGTTCATAATGATGAATACAATGACCCCTTAAAAGGTTTAGTATAAACAAAAACTAATGTTGTATATGATTTTGTCGTCACAGAAAAGTGTTGCCAAATTTAGTCCTTGACAAACATTTAGATATCTCTCTTTTCATAAGCAGCTCTTGATTATTTAAAAAGAAACAAAACGCTTTTTGACATGTCTGTGTCGATATGATAGATATTTGTATAAAAATGCCATCTCCATAGTATTCCTACCTCAATGGGGCTCACTGACCGATTTGTCAATTTTATTGAGAGTTTTGTTTACAAGTTGGTACTGAAATAGAGTTCCTTAGTAGAAAAATTGCCTAAAGCCGACTCCAATACACATAATTCTGTACTGCCACCAGTAGTTCGTAGAGCGGTGGCAAACTCCAACAAAAGAGCCAAAATGGTCTCCGACACAAGACACTCTTTGTACGACAACATCCTCATGCCACAAGAGGCTGATAAGCCGAAACAGTTTTTTAAAACGTGTCGTCCCACTCAATGGCGAGCGATCAAATGAAAGACTAAATCTGTGACGAGACAGTGCATCCTTACCCAAACCATTCGTCCCACCTGCTGAAGACCTCCCACCTGGACATGAGTTGCCTTGGCTACCCTGGAACCGTTTAAACAGACTCCAGACCCAGTTTTTAACCGACTTCCAAAAAGGAGGAGGTTATATGTTTGATTGTGTTTTTTTTTATGTTTGTTCACCGATTGCTCCGTCAATTGTGGACCGATTTAAAAAAATATTTTTTTGTTTGAAAGGGTATGCTTCTGAAGTAGTCCCATTGTCACCAAGTTCGAATCTGATGGGGGATCCTATGGAAATCGAAGGCAATCCTCAATTTTTTTAGCCACAATTATCGATTTCAGTATTTTTTATAGTAACTCATGCATTTGCACTTGGAAAGCACCATTTGGTGAAGTGGAACTGATATACTGAAGACCACAGATGGCCACCGGAACTACTTAACAATAAGCATTTCACTGTTGCGATTCGATTAGACACTTTAATATGGTTGCTAAGCAATTTATACTCGTCACAATGCATATGGTGGAGTCACCATCAGTTCTCCTGGTTCTTACCAGGAGAACTCCTCAACTATTAATTACGCCCCTGCATCGGGAAAAGCAATATTTTGTAAAAAGTGATGGGCAGTTGACATTAGGCTACATGTAATTGCAAACTGACCCACTAAAAAGTGAAAAATAAAAAACTATTTACAAATAAAAACAACCGACTTCCAAAAAAAAACACTACAAAGTAAAAAATAACCTTCATTTTTTCTCTTCGGAAGTCACTTGTTTTTTTTTTGTAAATAGTTTTAATCAAAATTTTAACTTGAGGATCGTTCTAGAAAATTGGGCTACGGGTTCTCTGCAAAAAAATTGTACCTACTGAATTAAAACGCTATTTGACAGACTTGCTCTCCAATAAGATTCGATTACGAGTCGAATGTTATTTGAGAGAAAATCAAATCAAATCAAACTTTATTTGTGAACATAAGTACATAGAAGATTAAAAGATCTTAAAATATAGATTTTAGCGTGATCTCTATGTAATTAGTTTATATAGTATATATAATAAGTAAGTATGTGTTTAAAGTTTTTTTCATAATAAGTTTTTGCGGGTAAAATGCCAAATCAGTACAATCCATATCCATTTTCGGGTGACCACTAAGAATCAGCGCTCAGCTGTGCGTCCCCCATAGGCCATAGCGCATCATGCTGAGTGGGAGCCTTCTTGCCACAGTCATGACGTGCCAGCAGCTGCCGACTATTTCTGTTATGTGCTAATGATTATTTATGTAGATCTAATTTGTATTATTTGTCTGTTAATAATTTTTTTGTTTGCACGTGTTTCTGTGGCAAATATACTTATTTTTTCTTTCTTTCTTTCTTTGTTTTTACATACTAATATTATATATTGGAAAGTAACTACACAGCGTGCCGCTTTAATGGCAACATTAATGCTGGTAGCACACCTCCGCCACGAAACCATAGCAGCGAAACCGCAGTAGCTCAATTATACTGGGTCGCGTCATGTTCCGCTACTCGAAGCGGATGCGAGTATCGGAACATGACGCGCATGGTTTCACGGCGGAGGTGTGCTATCAGCGTAATATAACACACGTATACGGTTTTGCTTTTACGTTTTATGAAGATATTTTAATTTCATTAAACGTTATTATTTTATTTCGATTTTCTAAAATAGCATCTTGGAGCAACCTGTACTTAAAGAACTGTAGCGCAGAGGTCATTTTCCGGGGTCACGGATCATAACATCGCATCAGTGAAATTAAATCAAATAACGTGCGGAGTAGGCGAATTGAAAGAAGGAGAGAGGTTTATTATTTAGATTGTTTGAAAAAAAAATAAAAAATTATAGTTATTTTTTCAATTCAGTTCTCAATTCTTTATTGCATTCCATATGAATTAATAGATGGTATAAAAAAAGTAAAAGATCACTATGGACAATGTCGGGCACAGCAAAAATTAGGAGAGAGGAAGAGGGCTAAGTAACAATAAAATTCAAGCAATTAATTATTATTATAAATTATTAATATGTGTGTTTTATCTTATTATATTTTTTTTATTTTTTATTATACCGGCACATTGTATACTATATGTATGTTTGTCTGCTACCTGTTACGACTAAACGGCTGAACAAATTTGGATGTAATTTAGCACACAGATAAACCATGGCCTGGGAAAGGCCACAGGATACTTTTATCCCTACAGTACTCGTACGTTCCCGTGGGATAAATTCCGACCTCCACGCGGGTGACGCCGCGGGCAAAAGCTAGTCAGTGATAAAGATAAGCATTCACCCGAGCTATTGGAGCGACACAAGTCATAAATCGCACGGTCATATCGTGCGACATACAAACACAAGCCCGATCATTTAGCCGTGATTGACGACCGTGCGCGTTAGCGACATCGTGGCTAGTTTGCATTTTATTGGTTGGTGTTTGGAAATGTATGGAGATAATTTACTAGATGAGTCCCATTTACATGACATTAGGTCTGTTTTCACTTAAGGGGTAGGCAGAGGTGAACGTGTTGTAATTATAAGTACACCCAGGTCTCGCCAGTTCATTATTTCAGCTGGAAGACGTCTACTGCTGGACATAGGCCTCCACCAAAGGGGGACTTTTGCCATAATCGCCACGCTTGGCAGGCGGGTTGGCGATCGCAGTATGGTGTTAAAATGCATAGAGAACGCTGCTGCCCATTTTTTTGACCCTTAGTCGCCTTTTACGACACCCACGGGAAAAAGTAGGATGGTGCTATTCTTTACGTCCGACACAACACGGTACACGCTAGGTAGCGTCATATTATGATATGAGAGGGCGAGCTTATTGCGATTAACTAGGCCTAAATCTAAATTGTCCGTTTGGTGCCGGACGTAAAGAATAGCACCATCCCATTTCTTCCCGTAGGTGTCGTAAAAGGCGCAAAGGGACTTACTAGAGAATGGGCAGCAGCGTTCTCTATGCATTTTAACACCATACTGCGATGGCCAACCCGCCTGCCAAGCGTGGCGGTTATGGCAAACTCCCCTTTGGGGGAGGCCTGTGTTCAGCAGGTCTTCCGGCTGAAATGATGATAATGATGAAATCTAGATTCCAGGCTGCTGCTAAGAATTTCCTCCATAGAGAAATTCAATAATTATAACTACTAGCCCAACCCCTGTATCGAACCCAAGAGCCCAATGGCCAACAGTCACGCTGCAAAGTTTTAACTTTTTTTTTTTTTTTCATAATATTTTAATGGCCTGGTTGCTAGGACCTTTTAGCCAAGTCTTTATTTAGTTAGAAAACTTGTTTATATATTGATGAAATGAATTTGATTCAATGCATGATGATGATATCCCCGCCCGCTCCCCGGTTTCAGTAAAGATGTGGCACTTTACTGAGACCTCATGTGGACTTCTTGAAAGAACTTGAAGCGAAGTTGCACTGTTTTGTTTCATTTGCCTACACTAATGCACGTTCACAAACACTAGCCCCCTTATTACAAGACAAGGTTTATCTTCAGACTCAGATTTAAAACATGGAGCCATTATTGAATTTCGAACTTTATTCCGACTATGGTAAAGTTCCTAAACACAAAACTGACAACTTAGTACAGAACAAAGTTTTCAGTTTTGTATAAAGAACGGTATTTCAATCACTGTTACGTTCTTATTACAAAAACTGGCTCCATGGTTTAAGCCATGTCAAATATAAATCTTGTTTTATAATAGGGCGGAATATGGTTAATAATCCACAATTATTACACGGCTAAACACAAATTTTAGAAAATAAAAAATAAAACTTTTGAACGTGACGCTTCACTTTCCCGCCAAGAAGTCCAGTTTTAACTTTAGTCAAAGTCAAATTTATTTCAAGTCATTATCTGCCCGCCTTTTCCCAACCATGTTGAGGTCGGCTTCCAGTCTAACCAGATGCAGCAGAATACCAGTATTGTACATGGAGCGACTGCCTATCTGACCTCCACAACCCAGTAACTGGATAATACGATACCCCTTGGTAAGACTGGTAGTCAGACTTTCAGGCTTCTGATGACCCGTAACGACTGTCAAAGATCCACGAATGACAGCCGGGACCAACGAATTAACGTGCTTTCCGAGGCACGGCGGAGCCTTGGTATGTAAAGATGGTCACCCATCAACCGTGGCAAGCGTAGCCTAACCTGATGGATCGAAACATGCGGTTGTTAGTACTTAGCCACGAGCTCCTCCTCAAGTAAGCACATAAAAGACACTTTTGAGCGTCAAAATGTATTAAAAAAATTTAATTGATTGTAGTCGCCCCTTTCCAAACGGTAGTTTCGTATGAAGAAGAATCTTACTCTTTTAAAATGTTTACAGTATTTTCTATACATCTTCTTAATATATACAACATTATTTTTAGTATAAATGCGACACCTGCATATACAGGCTGACTTTGAAAACATGCGACAAAATTTAAGGGAGTGTTCTACCCTAAAAGTTATATGAATAACTTTTACTATGGGACCAAATTAGAATTCGCTAAAAAAAGTCGACCTTCCTATACAAAATGGTCCAATCGGTTATGTACCTTTATAGGAAGGTCAACTTCTTTTTTTTCGAATTCTTATTTGGTCCCTTAACAAAAGTTGTTCATATGGATGGGTAGAACACTCCCTTAAATTTTGTCGCATGTTTTCAAAGTCAGCCTGTAGTTTGTTCAGAATAAGGAACTGAATCGATTTCGATAGTTTTTACACCAAGTTATATTTTGTCCCAAACATATTTAAGTGTGATGGTAAATGTTATCACCATTTAATTACTTACAATACAATCGCCGTACGGTTAGGTACCTACTGCCAAATTATTATCAATGAGCGCAAGACGACCCTGGAGGCGCGGGGGCGCTGTTGGCACGGACGACGCGGTAACATAACAACCTTATAACTTTGTGATTATTCATGATACAGTTTTGATATTTGAACATAGATTCTTTACATAAAAATACTAGACACGTGTTTTGGGTTTTGCATATACTAAAACTAATAGTGTATAATTCTTCTGTACGTGAGTTTGTCCCCTTACTCCTTCTAAACGGCTGGACCGATTTGAGTGAAATTTTGACCCAGTAGATGGCGCTGCTGTCGGTATAAGTCGGTATGAAGTGCGCCGGGCCAGCTAGTTAATTATACAACATTAGTTTTTGTTTATACTAAACCTCTTATGGGGTCATTGTACTCATCATTATGAACAACTTTTACTATGGGACCAAAGTTGAAAACGCGAAAAAAAAATCAGCTGTTCCCTACATTTAAGTTCGCTGAACTCGTCAAAATGTAGGGAACAGCTGATATTTTTTTCGCGATTTCAACTTTGGTCCCATAGTAAAAGTTGTTCATAATGATGAATACAATGACCCCTTAAGAGGTTTAGTGTAAACAAAAACTAATGTTGTATAATTATATGTGAAGACGATGCACCTATAATAAAATTATTTAGTTAAAAATAATAAAAAAATAGGCAATGACAGATAAATTAATTATGTGATAGATATAATGGTGCTCACATATTTACAAATATTGTAAAAGTGTAAGATTTCCCTAAAATTTGAATAAGTCATAAATCAGTGTGTGAGTTAAAGTAATCACAGAATGTAAAACCAATGTCTTAACAATAATAAAATATAATACAATTAAATTCGCAAACAGTTTGATTTTTGTCTAGACTCTAGAATGTGCTGATACTTTGCGATTGTTCATCTTGTGTGCGAAAGAACTATCCTTAATTTAGAATCAGCTTAAAAACTGCTTATCATAACATAAACGAGATACTAAACTTACAAAATGCTTAGTCACTAATATTAATAGCTACTCTCATAACATGAATCAACAAAATTATGAAGCATAAGTGAGAAGGAAATTTGTCAGCCCTTAAGAATCTATTGAGCGAGAAATATCATCATTTTGAAGAAGCTCATTATACTCATAGTGCTCGTTATTGTCGCGAGTTAGCACAGATGTGCTGACGTGTGCGCGTAATTTATAGCCTTTCACGTATTATTGAACGGCTGTGAAATACCTACCAAGGTAAACTTGACTATAATGAGTAATCCTACTTTGAATTGTGAATTTACACGAAAATAAATTACGCGATAAAATGCTTCCTGGATGAAGAATAGAATGATCTTTATTTTGCATAAAATATGATACATATCGTAAAGAGGTAATTTTTTTTGAAAGTTTGTATGTAGGGGGTAATCTCTGGAACTACCTGTCGGATTTGATTTTTTTTTTGCATTTGATAGCCCAATTCTTTAGGAAAGTTATAAGGGTATTTAACATCAAGCTACGACCCTTAGGAGCCGAGCAAAAAGAAAAAAAAGTCAGAAAGAAGGCTAAGCGAAAACAAAGTAATAGCGCGGACGAGCGATGCAATGCGACGCAGTGGGTCAGGGGAACAAGAAATTTCACGCGGACGAAGTCGCGGGTAGAAGCGAGTGGTATTACAATACGAGAAATTGCTTGAGTTGTTCTAATTGGTACCATCCCGGAATTGATGACTATCGTTCATTTTTTTGCAACGACACTGAGATCACGAATACACCAACTATGATTTTAGTAATATAACCGATACGCCATTTAGAACTTTACCATTCACTATATTAAGATCTCCCCTCGTTTCACGCTGTTAAAGGAGAGCTGCGCAACGATAATCCTACGAGCTACTTAGTACATCATAAATTATACAAAGTTGCATTTTTATGAGTCTGTAAACGCGAGTACAGACATATTCATATTTTTAACGTAGTAACCGCCACATGAACATCAGCTATGAAGCCTGATAGCTGTTTGCATAAACATAAATCTGCGTATTATGTTGCAGGCATTTTAGAATAAAGCCGGATTTTTATTACTGTGTCATTACGCCTTCTGATCCAGTGTTATCCAATCAAAACTCGTTTTAAAACGATGATCTCATGATAAGATTCGTCTGATTGGCCAATCTATTGGCATCACGACACTTATGCCTAGTGTGAAATTGTGAATCCGGCTTTAAGAATAAGGAGAAAAAAAAGAAAAAAAAAGAAAACGAAAATGTAGGAAAACAGAGGTTTCAAATAATTTCCTTATTGACTTAAAAAAACTACAATAACTAAGTTATTTTTTTTTCCATACAGCGTGAAAAAGGGGTTGGGGTCGCAACTAACAGCTTTCGGGACGCTAGCCTCACCTGCACTTGATGCAACCTGCCGGCAAACAAACGATTGACCCGCCATCACGCACTGGACCAGCGCGTGGCGGGTTATGGTCCAAATCCCGTGGTGGGTAATGGATAGAAGAATAACAAATGGGCCCCAAGTGCCCGGTGACTCCAGGGGTCGCGCGGGTGTGGACGGGTATGGGTGCGGCTCCAAGGCCGCGCCCGCTGACCCCAGGGTCAGGAGAACTAAGAATCTCCGAGCGAGATCGATTAACCGTCAAACGACCGCGGAAAATTACATAAAGGACTCCGATACACTCAATACTCTCACCTACAATGTCCGAACGATGACAAAAGACGAACGTCTAATTGAAAAGGTTGACAAACCTCTGATTCACAGATGGCACAGTCCTTTTTGCCTGCACAGCTCTGAAACTACAGACTATGCTTCAAGACCTAAGCACGGCAAGCCTCAAGCTTGGACTCGCGATGAATCGATTTTAAATAAAAGACACGACCAACAGCACTACGCAGTGGGTCGAGGTAGATATGCAGGAAATATATTATGTCGATGAATACATAGATCTACTTAGGCGTGTGAGTTTCTTTCAAAAACAGGCAAGGAAAGAAATCGATCACCGCATCGAAAATGCCTAAATAAGCTACTGATCCATGAAGACGCTAATCAAGGGTGATCTACCGATGTCCCTGAAGCGAAAACTCATTGACATGTGTATCCTGCCCATCCTAACCTAGGGTACTCAGACCTGGTCGCTCACCGAGTCACAAAAATTCTGCCTTAGAGTTTGCTAAAGAGCAATGGAGCGCAGCGTTTTGGGCGTTAACGCTAATAGCACACCTCCGCCGCGAAACCATAGCAGCGAAATCGCAGTAGTTGAATTGTACTGGTTCGCGTCATGTTCCGCTATTCGAATCGGATGCGAGTAGCGGAACATGACGCGAACTAGTACATTTGATCTACTGCGATTTCACTGCTTTGGTTTCGCGGAGGTGTGCTAGCAGCGTAAACGATCTGAAAGAAAACGAAAAACTACACTGCGCTCCACCACGGGATCCTAGACGTAGCCAAAAAAGCTGCCAAGCTGAAATGGGACTACTGGGCAGCAATCTCCACACGGTGAGAGCTTGAGTATGGACGGCGCCGCGAGATGACCCAGACGCGTAGGGATGCCGCAAGGGCTGGATCGAGGTGGCTCTAGAAAAGGATGCCTCAAAGGATTTTGCGGAAGCCTTTGCTCAGCAGCGAGAATGTGTAGAGTAACATTAAAAAAAAACTGCATGAATAGCATACACGTCATGGTCTGTAGTCAAAACGAAGGATTCATATAAGGTATTACCGGAAAGTCAATTTTGATTATTTTAGAACATTATGTCATTTACTAGTATTTTTGCTCGAAAACTGCTTATTTTAAATTTCTGCGAAACGTCATCCTTTGTTTGACGTAGGTACTGTATACACACGAGTATATCTATGTCGTACATCGTTCAATGTGTCGTGCAGTGATATGCGAGATGGTACCCATTTACATGATATACTAGTTTGCATTTACAGGGTGTATTTTATGCATGAGCAACTTATAGGTATGAAGTTATATCATATGGAGCGAAGATTGTACCCCTGTACTTTATTTACTTCTGGAAAATCGATTTAGGAACAATGCTTATTAAGAATGAAGTTGTGACCTCAAAGATTTCCACGATTTCGACCCTTCGAAGACTTTACTTGGGAAGGAACTTTCTTTGGAATTCAAACTTTAGTCCAGTTTTAGAAAGATTAATTGAAAGCCTTGTTTTAGTATATTTTAAATGCGCCTAGGAATTGTTTATCGTAAGTAAATTAAAATATGGAATGGCAAAAGTAAAAATCATAGACGGTACGATTGGCGCAGTGGTTAAGCGATTGACTGGTGCGCTGCGTGTCGCGGGTTCGATTCCCGCACGGAACAAATATTTGTATGGCCTACAAGTAGTTGTTCCGGGTCTGGCTGTTTGTGTATGTGAGTTTAAATGTTTATAAACGCATCCACGGTACAGGGTAAATCCCTAGTGTGGGGGGGCACCGTTTAAAAAAAAAAATAGTAGTAGATAAAAGCAGCAATTTAATATTTTTGGATTGGTCTGCCCACGATCTTTTTCAATCGAAATACTTTTAAAGTTGCAAACGGCCGCTGTGGCAATATTTTATACTTCAGTGCACATCAAAGGAGACGATGCGTCGACCATCTAAGAAGGTGTTTTATATACTGCGAATATTTCACTTTGGACATTTAGTACGGTGTACCTAAATAATTTTATTTTATTGTAGATTTCAAAGCACTTTCAGAACTTTTTTATATATTTTAATTAAAAATATATTTTTCCAGGTAAATAATGTAACGGTTTAAACATTTCAATATTCCTACAAAAACACTAGAAAAAAATAATTTAAAATTCCATATCAATTTTCGAAAATCAAAATTTAAGAATTTATACACAGTTTTCTTCCAATAACTTTGAATTACAACACAACTCAACTCACCTATCTGTCTTCTCGCTCTAACTTTGTGTGAACCTCTCTTCGCCCGCAGAGCTTCTTTCCGTCTCAGCCAATGGCCACCAGCAGCTGTCAACAAAATATTTTCAAATAAAGAATCTGGTAACAAAATTAATTATTAGCTACATATTAAAAAAACATCCAATTAGGCAAAACCTTGAATGACGACCTTTTGTGGTACTTTATTCGTAAGCAAGGAATTTATGTAATGCCTTTGCAATTTAACACCGAAAAATATATTAAAAGAAATATGGAAAATATTTTTGCTATTAAAAAAAGAGGTCAGCTTTGATATAAGTAACATAATGTTATGAGTATATATTGTAGCAAAATAACAATGAAAATTCACAACTTTAACACGTATATTAATTTATTATTAATTAAAAAATTATCGCATCAAAAAAATATAATAAGCTATCGTTTAACATAAAAAATAACTGGTGATTTGGCCTAAATGAAAATACATAACATAACATAACATCACGCCTGTAATCCCCGAAGGGTTAGGCAGAGGTGTATTTATAGTACACCCACATTTCGCCAGTTATGTTTAAGTCCCATGTAATAGGGGGCGACCCTATTACCATCAACCGGGCACAAATCCAGACTCCGGGCTGCTACTGAGAAATTCTTAATGGTAAATCCCAATAACACGTTGCCCGACCTGGGAATCGAATCCAGGACCTCATGCTCAGCAGTAACGCTCGCGACCACTAGACTAACGAGGCAGACAAATGAAAATAGATTAGGAGAAAACTTAAGGTAAATCGAATGGTAAATCTTTGTTACACATTTGGTTCAAGGAATCGGTTGCAATCGGTTTTAGGTTTGCGACCACAAAATTACGTAAACTTTCAAATGAATATTATACTATGAAGGAAATATGTACAAAGTCAAAAAAAAAATAAAAACATATTACCATGCATAATAAGCCCTTGGGATTAAAAAAAATTGCAGTATTCAGTAACTTTATTAGCTCCTGTTATTAAAAAATAAACTATTTAGTAATTTTGTACCCATCACGAAAGAAACACTTGGATAAAATAAGTAAATAAATATTTTTCCTGAATAAAAACTCATAGCAATATATTATATATATATTTTTTTAAACATTGTGCCACACTAGGAATTTCTCCTGTATCGTGAGTGCGTTTACAAACATTTAAACTCACATACACAAACAGCCAGACCCGGAAAAACTACTACTATTTACATGATAGCCACTGATGTTAGTTGAAATAATTATGTGTAGGTATATATTCTATTAGTTATAATGAAAAACATGAGATCATACACCTTTTTAGCGCCGGGCCTGGGTCACATTTGACGAGTCTTCTTTGAAAATTAGAAAATATATGCTTATTAGGCCCCCCGCGCACGAGGCAGAGGCAGCCAGTCGAACATATGACGGTGTATGGGAGCCCGTGCACTAAGAAGCCACGAACTCCCGGCTACGGCAGCCAGTAGAACGCGCCCGATTGCACGGCAGCCAATTGGCTGCACGCAGCCAAAGCGAGTGTAGGCGAATGTATGTGGCTGGCGTGACTGCCGTCAGTCTCCGCGCACTTGTCGTAGCAGCCAGACGTATTTTGTGTTCTGTATCCTTAAAATATGTATGAAATAAGGCTTTTGTGTGCCTTTCTAGAAAAAGAGAATGAATCCAAATCCAAATCTTTTCTTTGCTTTGCATTTTTACGAGATAGATCAAATATTATAAGTCCTTCCTCGTCCATATCGCTCGACGATTGGGTCACAACCACATGAACACTTATACTCAGAGAGGTCACAACTGGCCGTCAATTGGCTGCTTTAACTGGCTCAAATATTTTGGCTGCCGCAGCCTGGCTACCCAGCCAGGCTGCCTAGTGCGCGGCGGGCCTTATATAAACAAGAAAGAATAAGTGGATAGGTTGAAACCACTGAGGTCACGCTGCACTATGAATTCATAAATATTATTTAAACTAGGTTATTTCATAATTATGTTAAAACTAGACATTACAACCAGCTATTCCTTACCTCAGTCTATTAAATACTACTAGATGTAGGGTTTTAAGTAACAACACCAATTTCCTGTCTCTTACGGTCCTTGGCTCTTAAATCTTAATCTCACGGTTGGCATAACTAAGCTACCCTATCCCTGTTTAAAAGTCATCCTGTATATGTATTATACTAGCAAGAAACATAAATGTCTTTCGCCGTAAACTGAAACTGGTATTATTTATTTATTTATTAAAACTTTATGCACAAGTAAAAAAATACTGTTCAAAGGCGGACTTAATGCCTGAGGCATTTTCTACCAGTCAACCTTAGGGGGATGCAGAGGCGCGTTCTATAAGGCTGCGACCAGCCCAGCGATTGAACGCGTCCCAAAGGGTCATGGCCATCAGGCTGGTCCGAGGATACCGCACGGTCTCCCGTGAGGCGGCGAGTCTCCTTGCCGGACTACCGCCATGGGATCTGGAGGCAAAAGTCCTCACGCACGTCTGGGAGTGGCGCGAGGAGGCGAAACGCCGGGGTGAAACTCCGCTGCCGCGAGAAATCACGGCACAGCGGACAGAGCTCCGGCGGGATCTTATGGCGGCAAGGAGAGTGCGATTGTCGCAACCCAGCGCTGGGCAAGCCACAATTGTGGCGATAAGTCCCCTCTTTGAGGAGTGGCTAGAGAGGCGCCACGGCGTCCTCACCTTCCGCCTGACACAGGTCCTCACCGGACATGGTTGTTTTGGGAGGTTCCTGTTCAGGATAAAGCGGGAGGAAACGCCCGGGGTTCACCACTGTGTGGATCAGCCGGAAGACACGGTGGAGCATACGGTGGAGGTCTGCCCAGCTTGGGCGGAGCACCACCGTGTCCTCACGGAGGCGATCGGCGGCGGCGATCTCTCGCGTCCGGCCCTGGTTCAGGCCATGGTTCGGAGCGAGAGTGCATGGGAGGCCGTCACCTCCTTCTGCGAATTAGTAATGCTTGCGAAAGAGGAGGCGGAACGCGTGAGGGAGATGCAAGGTTCGCGCCCTCGCGCTTCTAGTCGCCGCAGGAGACGCCCCGGGCGTCCGGAGTCGCAAGCCGATTTCCGGCCACCGTAGGCGCGGGCCTGCGGACGGTGAGCGATGGGTAGCTCACCGTCCGATAAGGACCAGGCCCGGGTCGACGGCGCGTCGTATTCCACGCGCGCCTCAAAGAGTTGTCAGCACCAACTGACGAGGTCCGCTAGGGCCAATGCCTGCCAGGGTTGCGAGTTTGTCCGAAAGGCATATCGTGGCCCTGGCACGCAGGCAAATGAAGGAATACGGGTGGGTTTTAGTCAGTAAAAGTCTGACACGCCCTCCCACTCCGCCCAGAGCGGGAGAAGTTATTTGATAATTTCCCACCCAAAAAAAAAAAAAAAGGGTGGTGCAGAGACAAAACATCACGTCAAAACATTATGTTAATAAGGTTTCAAGTTTTTATTGAATACACACATAAACATCACGCATGTAATCTCCAAAGGTTTAGGCAGAGGTGTACCTATAGTACACCCAAATTTCACTTGTTATGTTTAAGTCCCATGTAATAGGGGTGAGCCTATTGCCATCATCCGGGCACGAATCCAGACTTCGGGCTGCTACTGAGAAATTCCTAATGAAAGAACTAGACATGTTCCGACTAGTCGAGTTGCCGACTATGCAGCTTCTTACTTTGTATGTAAGTATGTCTCAATAAAATGTATACAATATGTCCCAGAATTTACGCACAACCTCTTAAGGAGTTATTGTACTCATCATTATGAACAACTTTTACTAAACGCGCAAAAAAAAACCAGCTGTTCCCTACATTTATGTTCGAATAATTCGTTACAATGTATGGAACAGCAGATATTTTTTCGCGATTTCAGGATAGGTCCCATAATGAAAGTCACACACACAGACATGTTGTATATGAGGAATTACATTAAATTAATAATAAATCAAGAAACAATGCGAAGTAAACAAAACATGTCCCGACACGCTCGCAGGCGGCGGTTCCGACTTGCGCGTGCATCAGAGCTTCTACATACCGGGGCGACTTGTCGCGCTGGTATGTAGAAGCCTTCAGCTGTAAACAAAGCTTCACGGAAGTTACCGAATACCCCCGAAACCGTCTTTAGCTTGGTCGATTAGTCGGCCTCTTTACAACCGACTAATCGGCCACAGCCGTAATCGGAACATCTCTAGGAAACACCCAATAGGGGGAGGAATCGAACCCAAGACCACATGGTCAGCAGCAGCGCTTGCTTTAATTATTATTAATTCATTTATTTTAGATAATTATAATCCATACATTTTTAATTTTATTACATTAAATTAAAACAATTGGTACACATACACTAACATTACATTGAATTAAATTAAAATCAATTTACACAACACTAAAAATTACATTAAAACTTAACTTATTTAAACAATGTGTCAGTGATGAATACCTTGGTTAGTAATTCCTAGTTCAGAAGTTAAACTGCCACTTACATGCTTAACTTTAAACTTAAGTTAGTTTAGTATGAAAACGCTGAAATGCTAATATAATCTAAGGTTTAAACCGCAGAGAGGCTAAGAACTAAGAACATCCTGTTCAGTGTTAGTTGAAAACTTAGGAATTTACCGTTGGTAAGTTTCGTTACCAGCTTAGTTCTTAAGTTTTTAGCAGATACTTTGCATCTTATTAAGCAGAACGTATTCTGCATCCAGATGAATTCACAGATAGTAACTAACGTATGGTCCGTGTGGTACCAGACCTAAATATTGATATTATAATAAAACTTGAAATGCATAAATAATTATTAATCAATACAAAAATATGTCATAAAGAGTTCTTTGTTTAGGTTACAATATATTGAACAAGCACAATTTGTACTTTTGACGTGCTTGTTATAATCAAGTTATCATATTTTTTAACACCTCTAGCGTGAAGCGGAGTGAATTACATATGTACGGCGCGGCACTCGTAATTTGAGACGAATGTTTATGTTGCGTCCATAAATAATAAATCTTAGTATTAGGTACTGTTGATAATATGTGGTTTGTTCGTGAGTTGTGTCTGGTTAAACCGTTGAAGGTAAACTTAGTAAAATTCTAAGATGACCCACTGACCAACTTAAATGGGACTGGGCAGGACATAATATCTGTTCAATATAATAATGCCTTCAGGATGCTGTTGCGGCTGCCGTGGCGTTGTAGTGCTTCGGGCATGTTAGCCAAAGCTAACACGAATGGATTTCACGCCATCATGCGTAAAAAAGCGGCTTCCTTGCTACAGCGCTTGCGTAGCACTCGGAACGGCATCCTGAAAATGATTGTTAACAGGCCAGACTGTCCTATACAACGGCACTGGGTGGAAATAGTTATAGGTACAGTAGTACACAATTGATATGGCTTACCGATGTACCTGCGCAGAAGGTGAATTTTAAAAGTGCGGGAAATGCTATTGACCAATCGGCACGCTCCACGCACCGCGGTTCTTTTTCCTGTACCGCTATTGGTCGGCAACTGCCGCCATGTTAGCGCGCGCCGCGTGGCATGTTTGTCAGCCGCCATACTTCTGATCGAGTGCACGCTAGCAGCTCCAGTGTATTATGAACCTTATAATTGTGACCTGAGGTTGATTGTAAGTTTTAAGCATTCTTTCGTTAATCTTCGGGGCCATACTTTCTTTTCTGTGCGAACGAAGATTCACGACGCGCCTTATCAATTGGGTACCACTGTACACGTAGATAAGTTACCTTAGGCAATTTAGCTGTGTTCGTGTCCTTACTAACAATACTAATAAAGACTATAAGTACTTTCTGTTACTAACCCATCACTAAACAACCTATGGACTGTTCATGTCTGAAATAAAGTTTTTTTTTTTTGTATCTTCCGCTGACCAACTGTGGGCCCACTGTCTTTTCACCTTACTATTAGAACAATAATATTTTTTTATACTTTATTTATTTATTTCTCATCACAAATGTTGTCTTGGACAGGAAGTGATTAATCTAAAAAAAATGGGTTAGCATTTGTGAGAGACTGGTGCCTCACCACCCACCACCACCAGTCCTCCCAATATTTAAAAATGTGCCTAATTATTTAGCGTGCCCTCAGCTTTTTCGGACATATTTATGCGTTCCCCTAAGCACGGTCTGGAAAGGCTTATGATACTGGGCCGAGTGGTAGGAAAACGCGCTCAAGGCAGAGCACCGGCAAGATGGTCCGACGCGATCAAGAAGGCTGTTGGAGGTAGCATTCACACTGCTGAAGAGCGTCATATGTGGTCACGATCCTCAGCATTGAGGGAACGACGAAGAAGAAGATAATAATTTAAATTTGTTAAAAAAAGTATGTGAGTTGACTTAAATTCTAGGTACAGTTAACTATAAAGAAAAAAGACAATTAATCTAAAATGTACATATGTGATTTAAGTGTTTATGTGTGTGTGAGGGTGTGTATATGTGTGTGTGCGATAGTAGACGTTTGTGAAGGAGATATATTACCGAATAGGGATCAAAATACTCTCAGTTGCGTGATAATCGATAGTTTTATGTACCTAAATTAATTATACAATAATAACTACTCGCCGTACTACTCTACTACTATTACTGCTGAAATGTGGATGTATTTAAAACCTCTGGGAATACAGGAATCATGTTTTGTTAACTACTCGCGCTCGTACAAGAGTATAACCTACGTTCAGCTGTGTCTAGGACAGGCTAAATCATTTGATTTAGCCTGGCGTTTGCCACTAACAATAAAACAGCTACATTGTAATAGAACCACAGTTACGACCATAATTTACTACACCACACGTCTCTGGTAATAAACCGTACAATACTGCTGTAAGCCATCTTCAAATCATCATTAGTGGGGCCTCTGATACTATCATGTAGGCTTGTCACGCCAACATTGAACTGTAAAGCCTATGCCTGGAATCTGGCGGGCAGCGGGGCAGCGGGCGGCGGCAGCGGCGCGGCGGCGCGGGAGTAGCAGGATCTAATACGTAAAATCAAATGGACCTACCCTCGAACACAGTGGTGCGGGCACAGGCAACGAGCGGTGCACTTCTGTCAAGCGGTGACTCCCGCGCGTCTGCATTGCGGTGTTGTGCAATTTATTTTTGTGACGCATTGATGTATTAAATAGGAAGATAGGTCACTCTCTAACATCACGTAAATATTAAATGGACCCGATGTCGTGCGTCATGTGCTCGACAACCCAAATATAGACACATAATACGCGGGCTATTTATAGCGGGAACAATATACCAATCATTGTCACTGTTACGTACCCATAACAACTCGGAAACAAACTAAGATTCGGTTATTCCCCGCAAACCGAGAGTAATGTAGGTCGATTGTGTTCTTTCCCCTAATTTATGCGGTCCACATCGAGGAGCGCGTACCATATTTTCCTATTTAATACATCAATGTTGTGACGTGTCGAATCAAAAAGATGTTGGCGTCGTTTTTCAGACATTTCGTTCGCGAATTAAAACAAATATCTCGACGATACAACCAAGAACACAACACTACGCCGCAATAGTGCCGCGCGATCTGCCCGAGTGGCCGCTGGTTTCGAGAACGGGTCTGCCCGCCCCGCTCCCGCGCCGCCACCGCCCCGCTGCCCGCAAGATTCGAGGCAGAAGCCTTACGTGGCTACATGGCTTGTTGTGGTTTAGTGATAGGTTTTTTTATTAAAAAGTAAGAATACTTATTTGAGGCAATGGAGACATAGAGAGATTTTTTCCGCTCGCAGGCGTAAGTTACCTGCTTCTTTGGTCTAGTGGCTGCGAGTGCTACTACTGAGCTGGTCCTGGGTTCGATTCCCGGGTCGGGATGTGTCATTGGGTTTTTCCATCTGGAATTTTTCAGTAGCAGCCCGGAGTCTGGATTTGTGCAGGTGGATGGCAATAGGTTCGCCCCCAATTACATGGGACAAAGTTAATTAGCGAAATGTGGGTTTACAATAGGCGCACCTCTGCCTAACCCTTCGGGGAATACAGGCGCGATGTTATGTCATTTTATGTAATTTGTTAATGGAAAATAGGGATCACCACAAAAATGGAGTTAAAGGGAATATCCTACTTTTTTGTTATAAATTAAGAGGATGCTACTGCCTATCCCACCACACACGCACACACACACACATCCACTAAAAAACATACTTTTGCGCAAATGAAAACCATGCAATGTTGTATTAAAATTATTGTTTTGTTTTTGTTTTTTTGTTTAATTTTTTTTTTAATATAAAGTCTCTTTTGGTTCCTTTTTATTTTTTTGTATAAAACAACAAAATATTATGTCTATTTACTACGGGAGGACACTGGCTCCTGCAACACAGTTATAACTAGCGCAGGAGTCAGAGAATTCTATTATTTGTTGTACAACTTGTATGTCAATAAATCATGTTTGAATTAGAATTTTGTAATTTATCCGGTTGGTGACATCACTTCGTGTCTTTTACTTGATATTTGTAGAATAAATTGTACATTTCACGAGTACTTAATCATACTAATCTCGTATCCTATGTCATTTGAATCCATTTTATAAAAATTAAGCTCACGAAAGTTTTAATAATCTTTGAGGATACCAATGTTTTATTATTTTGCCAAAGCGTGAATATGGACTAGTTGATATCAGTCCAAGAAAAAAAGAGTCAGGAAAGCAGTTTACCCCGCCAGAAGATTGAACATTCAAGATTCGGTGAAGCTGGATCTGAACCAACCTGGCAAGATAAATATCACCAGTCCCTCCTCAATTCCTTTGCATAATATAGGACGCTTAACCGTACCGGTTAAGCGCCCTATATTATCTCTAGGCTCTAATAATCCGTGAATATCCTATGAGCACGTCCTCCCTACCATTATCGCGCCCCCCGGTCTACTCTTTGATATGCAATGGTCTCTGTGGTCCCATGTAACATGAGGCTCCAGGGGCTAGTGTGAATCTTTTGGTTCATTCGAGTAATCGAGTCTGGTCAAACCACGCTGGGGTCGGTGCATTTCATTAATTCATTCATTCATTCAAAACGTGAATATAGACTAGTTGATAGTATAAATAATCGTTTGATTGCTACACGATTACTGACAAATGCGTGCACTGACTGGTCAGGTCCACTCAATCTGTGTGGTTCTTTCCTCAAAAGACCATTTCAGACACCAATCTGCATGGCCTTCACATAATCTGACCAAGATTATGTCTGGACTTTAAAAGAGACTGTGACCTCTGAGTTTGTTTCGGCCTTTCTTCTCAGAGTAGTCAGATAGGAAACGCCAACCTCATCTAATTTTTTTATATATGATTGAAGTGATATGTACAAACCTACTTACAGAAATAAAAATCATTTATAATCATTTATCATTTATTTATAATCATGTATCATTTATTTATAATCATTTGATTCTCAGTCCCGCAAAACCAGAACTCTTGGTGTCACTACACATAACCGATAAAAGTCACTAATCTACAAAACATTATTGGAACCGAACCTGCTATCATATCATGACAATACTCCAACCAAAATTAAAAATACTATTGGCAAACGATCCTCTACCAACACTGCACTATATACTTATAACGATAAGGTTGAAGTTCCCATGGCAATCGTTTCTGAACTGGATTTTATGTTGGTTCGCATTAAGAGTCATAAAGTTTATGAGTCCTTAAAAATATAGTTAACCTATTTATGATTGATGATGGTAATGAAGTATTGTCAAAATGCGTGATAAGGTACTCGTATATGTAGGATAGGTAATGATTTGCAAATGTTCAGAACCGTTATTTTGATCTTAAGATAAGGTCGTATTTTTGTGAGATATAATGTCAATGCAACGAGCACAGACCTATTTGTGTTTGCAATTACATCATCATCATCATTTCAGCCAGAAGACTCCACTGCTGGACATAGGCCACCCCCAAGACGGGGGAGTTGCCATAATCGCCACGCTTGGCAGGCGGGTTGGCGATCGCAGTAAGGTGTTAAAATGCATAGAGAACGATGCTGCCCATTCTCTAGTAAGTCCCTTAGTCGCCTTTTACGACACCCACGGGAAGAAATGGGATGGTGCTATTCTTTACGTCTGGCACCACACGGAACAATGGTTTGCAATTTAGTGATATTTATCTTCAAATTATAATTTCAGGGAATCAATATCAATACTCCAGGCCGAAATCTGGATTTGTGTTCGGTTGATGGCAATAGGCTCGCTCCTTATTACATGGGACTTAAATATAACTGGGGAAATGTGGGAAATACAGGCGTAATGTTATTTTTTTTTTTATTTAGGGTGGGTTTGCTCTTGACCTTAGTCTAGGGCAGAGGTGACAGAGACAACGTCGACGATGGAGTGACCTCACCCAGAAGAAGCCTGTTCACTCTAACTTTGAAGAGATTAGGGTTGTATGCGTTCGGAAACACAGACGCAGGTAGAAAGTTCCAATCTTTTGCTGTGCGCATTATAAAAGACATTTGGAAACGCTTAGTGCGAATTGGTGGAATAGCAACAAGGAAGGGATGGTAACCTGCAGTGCGTCTAGATGTCCGATAATAGAAGGGGGCCGGTGGAATGAGGTCGTTGAGTTCTTGGGCACACTCACCGAAGTATAATCTGTAGAAGCAGGCAACCTTGCGGTGATGGGCCAAGATGTGAAGATGTTATGTTATGTATGTCAATATCAGTACTAATAAGTATTAAAAACGAATAAATATCTAAAGTCAGACATTTTGCTAAAGATGCTGTAATATAATAATATTAACACGCATTGATACTGCTTTAAAAAGTTGTTCAGAAGTTTGTTTTTCACATTCTTTTTACCGACAAAAACTCCTAATGCATAATTCTAGTCAAAAAGTTTTGAGAGCACACTCAAACTTTTTAAGTGCCTATTCACGAAAAAATCTAAGCTTTTTGTGAAATGGTCACTTTATCTGCCATTTTTAAGGCGCTGCCCAAACAGGGACGCCGTAAATCGTCCACTATTTGGTCGCACAGTTAGCCATATTGCTACATTTTACAAGCCCAAAGAAAATGCAGTGTATAGTCAAGTAAATACATAATGACTAGGTATACAAATATATTTTATAGAAATAATCCAGCATCTTTAAAAAAAAACATCGCAAGGAAGAACACGAAACAAATAAAAAAAAAAAACAAAAATATTTTTATTTCACATAAGCCTACATGGGCACTTATGAAACGTCAGAAGCTAAGTGCACGGTTCTAATTGGTCGTTTCCTATGGAGAAGAGCCGGCAAGAAACTCCACTCCACCGTCACTCATTTAAAAAAATAAAAATTGGCTTTTACAATGTTTCCAAATTACAGTGTTAATAGGTATGAGAGGACAGCGTAGGCTCATCAAAAGTACCAGGTACTTAGCAAAATAGAAAATGGTTTAAAGTTCTACAGTCTAATAAGCCTACAACATCCTCACATTGACAAAAAAAAAACAATATAAAATATGATTAAAATAATAAAAGTTAGAACCTTGTTGAAATTTAAATTGTAGGTATAATAATGTCAAATAAGAAAAACATTATGTCAGCGAAGTTTGTAAAAAAAAGATAAAATTAAATTAAAAAATAACTTCAAACTATTTCGTCTTGAAATGCTCCATATTTTAAGCGACAACTATTCATATTTTTGTAATACCTATAAAAAAGGAAATTTGATCAACCAAAGAAATATGTAAAAATGTCTTAAATTATTGATGTTTTTTTTTAAATGAAATTTAAACTGCGAAATAACTGTTATACTATTGGCGGACATGAGATTTAACTAAAATGAAACGCATCGCCATTTTCAACCATATTTGTATACCTACCGCGATACACTACTGTCGCTTCACCACCTGCAGAACCTTATGATTTGCTTCTTACAGCGCCTTAAAAATAGAATCACACGCCCTCATCTTTATTTTATTTAGACTTGGTTTTTCAGACGATTTTTAAAAACTAAGCTTGAAAAGCCTTTGGAAAATTCGAATAATGAACAAGACACCTAAAAAACTTATTAAACTTTAAAGACCATCATTATAAAAAATAATTAACGTAGGTAAGTAAAAGCACCAGTTTTATGTGAATAGTTACAAAATGTAGGTTCCTTTTAACTATTTTAAATTATTAGGTATATTACTCACTGTTTGTGAGTGTGTTTGTTACTTCTTCACGCTCAAACGGCTGGACCAATTTGAATTAAATTTTGTACGAAAGTAGCTGATACCCTGGATTAAATTATAGGCTACTTTTTATCCCGATATTCCCACGGAATCGAGACATACGCGGGTAAAACCGCGGGGCGCAGCTAGTTCAACAATAAATATATGCATCTATGAAAGCCGAGCTTTTCCACATGATGTGGCTTTAGCAAGTCCAGAGCTTTAAAACAACGGTCTTTTGCAGGCTGACAACCTTATCTTTGATCTCCGTAATAGGTACACTGAAATTTTCATGCATCGATTTTACTAAAACATGCTATAAGTAATTCAGTATGAAATCATACTTCTAATTATGGCTTAGATATTTTCTAGTGTTCTACGTTAGGATTATTACATAATACTTAGGTATTATTATCGGCTTGTGGCTAAATAATAAGCCACACAGGGCGATCGCCCAGGTTAAGCTACGCTTGGCGCGGTTGGTCCGTGGATGGATGTCCATCTTTACATACCAAGACCCCGACATGTCTTGAAAAGTACGCTAAGCCGTTGGTACTGGTTGTCATTCATCTCTTCAAAGTCTGACAACCAGTCTTACTAAGGGGTATTGTATTACCCAGTTACTGGGTTTTGGAGGTCAGATAGGCTGTCGCTCCATGCTAATTTCAGCCGAAAGACGTCCACTGTAGGTCCACGTTTGGCCTAGCAAATTAAACTGCAGAGTTTACGTATACTAGAATGTCTGAAGCAATGAAATTGGCTCTAACAACACAGCGATTATAACTTTATAATCATGTGCTTATTATTGCGTTTCGAAATTTAGGCAATTGTGGCTAATAGGTACCTAGGTAAGTAGTTATGGTAGAGTATTTAATACTCATCATCATCATTTCAGCCGAAAAACGTCCACTGCTGGACATAGGCCTCCCCCAAAAGGAAGGGCTTGCCATAATCGCCACGCTTGGCGGCTTGGGTGCTAGGCGGGTTGGCGATCAAGTCCCTTAGTCGCCTTTTATGACACCCACGGGAAGAAATAGGATGGTGCTATTCTTTACTTCCAGCACCGCATGGTACAGGTCGCTCCATGTAAAATACTGGTATTCAGCTGCGTCAGGAGGTCAATTCCCGTAATTTAAAACGTTCAAAATCTAGTCGCAATCTCATCTCGGCGACAAACAAACGTCAAAAAATTGTCAAAATGTAGGGAAATAAGAGGTATTTTTGACAGATTGATACTGAGATCAGTAGGCTAATTCACGTAACTAAAGAAGTGCAGTAGCAGTGCAGTTGCAATGAAGTTTCGATCAAAACAACGCATTTCGTATTCTACTATTCTCTACGGCAGTCAGATACGCTCGCGTCAAGTTCGCGTCACGCGAGCGCATTATCGGCATTCTACTGCTGCGCGTCATTAGCGCGTGATTCTGAACGCAACTTGATCGGTATTCTACTATTCATTTGACGTCTCAAAATGACAGCTTTTGAGTTTTAATTCGATCAACGTGCAGTTTCGGTTACGCACAACATAAGTCCCTCATTATTTACTTTTGTTGGCATCAAATTGTATTTTTTGTGAATGTAAGTGTTTAAAATTCAATATTGTATGTTTAATCGTTTTCAGTTGTATTCTAACCATTTTTTAACCTTTTCAGTGAATATGAGTTTCCAACTTGGTTTGAGGATTTTATACCTCGCTGCCGAAATAAAAGACCGAGAACGCCGTCAAGCTCTAAGAAGACATAGGTTTTCTGTGGATCCATTCCGTATTTTGGATCGGGAATTCCAGAAAACCTATCGTCTGACCAAAACTTGGCTCGCCAGTTGATTAGGTACTAAAATGGTCAACATGTATTCCAAATGAGAGAAGGAAAGATGGTTTGAGTGTACAGGCAAAGGTTAGTCAAACCTGTTTAACTATAGTAATTTAGAGTTTGTTTGTTTGAACGCGCTAATAGGAAGTTTATAGGCTATTTAAATCATGCTATGACTTACGAGCCGAGCGCGGGTGAAACCGCCGTGCACACCTAGTATTGGAATTAAATACCTAATGCAAAATACATTATATTTAACAGTAGGTAGGTAGTCTATTAATAATTGGGTCACTTTCAGGTTCTCATAACACTAGCTTCCTTGTCAAGCGGATCTTATCAGACTCTGGTGGGCCAAAGCAGGCCAATATAGCAAACAAGGCACGATTACCAGTGCCCCAACTGACACATCAAGAGCGTGAGCAAGAAGAAAGAATGCGTGTACGGCGTAGAGCATGTGAGGAGGAAGTGCGTGCGGAAAGCCTGAGTATTCTTGCTCAAGGCAATAGGCGGCCAAACAGAGACTTGTTGGAAGGTCGGGCTGTACAACAGGCTCTTATTAATCGCCTGTGGCTACATAGGGAATAAGTAGTCAGAATAAAACTTAATTATTTATTTTTATATTCATAATGATGATGCACATATTTTTTTTACATCATTCTCACACTTCTCAAACAGTTATTATAGAATCCGCTTGTTTTAATCGTCATCTGAAGAAGCCGCCTCCGCCGTTTTGCATAAAAAGAAAATGACTGCAGTATAGTTTCTATTAGGTATTTAAACAAAATGTAGGTACACCTATAATCAGTGTAAAGTCGCGTGTGTTTGTTTTGTGTTATGTTTTAATTTTCCATTTCATTATAGTGGATTAAGTATATAATAATAAAATTACACTATGTACATTGTCTACGACGGCGACATGGGTTATTGCTGCGACGCTGCCTGGCTGTAGTGGCTTCTTGCTCACTAAAACAAAATAAAAATATATTATGTTATGGTTTTCAGACTGTTATTTATTGCCTAAATATTATGCTGATGATGATGATGACTGTTATTCATACCTTTCAGTAATATGTGTGATGTGTTGTGTTGTTGCGGGAGTATCATCAGTTTATGAAAAAAATAAAACATTCATGAATATTAACTGGTTAGTAACTAAATAAATCATCAAACCTTCTTCTATCGTGTTGGTATGACCTCGCCCAAGAACTGCCTATTTCCGATATTAAAACTAATCTATTAAAAGTATTGTTGGGTGTAGGTGCATGTTCTATATCATCGGAGAAAAATGTGGGAAGTGCAGGCAATGGAGAATTGCGAAGTGCAGGCGATAGAGAAACGGCGTGGGGTGCAGGCTAGCAAAGCAAAAAGAAAAATACCACTGTCACTATGACCAAGCATAAATACAATAAAGATAAAAAAAGGTATTCCATAACTTACAGATACGGGATTAATTTGTACCTCATTTTGGGGCGTACCACTCCTTCCCACAACCTCACTGCCTGCACCAAGCAGAGCAGCGAGTCTTTCTTCTAAAGAGGATAAACAAGTGTTCACGCCTGGCCCTCCATCTGTACCGCGTTGATTCTGCCGAATCTGCTTGATTCGGTTGAGCAAGCGGCATTTATAGTCGGTATACCTCTAAAAATATTACAAGTCCAGTTATTTACCCAAGTATATTGTACCGATACACATAAGTAATATATTGATGGAATCTAACAAACCTTGCTCCACTGTTTGGGAGTTCCTTGATACCAGTCTGCCTCGGCATTTAATATATTGGCGCACTCTGACCAAAGGCGTGATGTGAGGGCACTCCCTTCTCTAGATTTGAGTCGGCCACGGGCAAGGTCCCTATGGCCCTCCAAATATTCCACCAGCAGTTCTATATGCCGCACAGAAACGCGTTTGCGTGAAGTCATACCTACTGAAAAATCAGGATGAAACTTACATAATGGAATTTAAACTGCTACTTCTTCGTAAACTTCACTGCCTTGCCTCCTTAAATATCATTTTATTATAATATAATACATACTTACCATCAAAGTTTAGCATTGTATTTAATTTGCACCGAGTTTGAACTTTCGCGCTCCTTGACATTGGAGTGATCCTCATATTTTGACACTTTTGACAGTCTTAGTTTTATGCGGCACTGTTAGACCATCATTCAGCCAAATTTTAGCAAAATATAACTTTGATTGTGAATCAAAACACAATTGTTTGTTTATAAGGGAAGAAAAAGCACCAAAAGCAGTACTGGGGTATTATTTTAATATTAAAATAACGTTATATTCATTGAAATGTAATCGATTCTAGTCGATTATTTAGTGTGTAATAATTTTTCTATCGTGTGGCCACACCGTAGGTAAGTTTGGTAGAGTTTGGTTGTCGTGCAGTTGACGTGCAGTTCACGCGCAGCTTACGCGCAGTTCAAAGATTACAAGAATACCGTTTATCACTCAAACTTAAACTTCATTGCACCTGCACTGCAACTTGATCGGCGCGTCATGAAATTACGTGAATTAGCCTTCAGACTGTGAACGTTCTTAAATTTAGTAGAATTGCCCCTCTGGTAGACTGGAAGCCAACCTCAAGATAGTTGGGGAAAGGCTAGCCAGATGATGAGTTATTATTATATCATCTTTTTGGGTCAATTTGATTAATTTCTGCTCTAAAGCAAAACTCGTGGAACTGGTGCTTTTAAGTTGCTTGAATACTTGGCGCACCCTGGTCAGTCAGCGCCACTACCCAGTTAGAGTTAAGGCTTCAACATACACGCTGGCGCGACTTGTCACGCGACGCGACATCGGTAGAACAGTTTCTATGAAAAAATCAAGGAAATTGTTCAACCGGTGTCGCCTTAGAAGCCTTTATTGGCTCTCTATTTGTAACAAGTTACGCCATGAGCTATATTATTTATAGAGCTTATACATATATTTAGAGCAGTGGTGGCCCAGTCGAGACTTACGAGTTTTTAGGTCATGGGTTCGAACCCAGGCAGGCGCTTTACTTTGTGTAAATCATTTCGTCACCAGTGCTCTCAAAACGGTGAAGGAAAACCGGCATGTCCTAGAACAAAAAATTCTAAGACATGTGACATCTACAAACCCGGACTGGGCCCGCGTGGTGGATTACGGCCCACTCCCTCTCGAAGAGAGGAGGCCTGTGTCCCAACAGTGGGGAACATAAAGGCTGATTATGCTATGAGCTATACTTGAAAAAGTATTTAGTGTTGATAAAAGTGAAAAAAGAATATAAGTACGAAAAATTCAAACTCAAGTATATTCTGGTGGTTGAACTATGAACAGAACTTAAGATATTAATTATTCAAGCAGTAGGAAAGGCTACTAACCTTCAACATTGCCGTGATCTTCGTTGAAAACTTAAAATTACTAAGTTAATCGAGCTTATAACTTATGGAAAACTCACCGATTATAATCTAAGGCTAAGGTTCTCTGTGGTACATTACGAGAGCGATGCGGATGAATTCTTCGACGCCATATTTTATTTTGTTAATAGTTTTAGTTAAGGGGGATGCGCTAAGGTAGTCCGCGAAAGTTTTTCTTACGTTTTTTGCAATTTACAGGTCAGTATCTTAATGTATGGTTGTATGTTGATCTAAATATGATTCACGGACGTAACAAATAGGGCTATAAAGAATTATTGTCATTTGAATTAGCAATGCAACTAACTCTCTTTGTAGAATCCTATTGAATGTTAAAATAAATATTTAATGAAATAGTAATTGTGTGTGTGTGGAGTGGATCCGCACCTGTAGCCCGCGAAATTCTAATTTTCTTGCATTTAGGGTTCCGTACCCAAAGGGTAAAACAGGAACCCTATTACTAAGGCTCCGCTGTCTGTCTGTCTGTCCGTCTGTCACCAAACTGTATCTCATGAACCGTGATAGTTAGACTGTTGACATTTTCACAAATGATGTATTTCTGTTGGCGCTATAAGAACTTATACTAAAAAACAGAATAAAGTAAATATAAGGGGGCTTCCACACAACAAAAATGATTTTTTTGCTCGTTTTTGCTCGATATTGATAACAGCAACAGGTAGACGCTTGAAATATTTACAGAATCTTTAGTTATATATTCACTTTTAAAATAAAAAATTAAATTAAAATAAAACAAACATTTTTATAGATAACTAGCTTTCGCCCGCGGCTTCGCCCATGTGGATGTCGAAAAAAAACAGCTTCTCTATCAGCAGTATTCCCCCAAAACATTATACCATATCTTAGTTGGAACCAACGTAAGCGTGGTAAGCAGATAGGAGTGCAGTTTGATTTACAACTTTACGGAGGATAATAATTATAGATAGCATATAAATACCAACTTCGTTTTGTACATACTTGTTCAATATACGTGTCCTCCATTTCATTTCTTAATTTTTTCTACTGTTTTTGTTCTTAAATAATAATTGATGTATACCAACTTTTGAGTTATTCAAGGTACGCAGTAAAATTCTCCCGAAAACTTATTTACCCGATTATTTATTATTTTATAAGTTATAACCAAATTATTTACCGTAAACCAATCTTGGACCTGAAGAATAGAATTATTCACGTCGTCAAGGTTTTGTGACCGTCGGTCTATTTTAAAGATTAAGATGGATGGATGGATGGATGGATGGTGTTATCTGCAAATAATACCATCTCCGGTTGATTTTGGAGTAATCGGGGTAAATCGTTAATGTAAACTAAAAAGAGGAATGGACCCAATATCGAACCTTGAGGAATGCCCATTGTTTTTTCAGACCCCAAAGAGTTCGCTGTTTACTTGAACTCTAACCTTTCTATCTTTCAGGTATGATCTAAGTAAATCAAGAGCTGTATTCCTAATCCCATAGTGTTCTAGTTTCAGCAGAAGTGTCTCATGGTTAACGCAATCGAAAGCCTTAGAGAGGTCACAAAAAATCCATTGGCATCTTGTGCTTCCTACCAGGCGTTAGAAATGTTCTTTATTAGGGTGACATCGGCGTCAGTGGTACAACGACCTTTAGTGAAACCGTACTGTTATTCATGAAAGATGGTTTTTTTATTGAAGTGACGTAACATTTGATTGAGCGTCAACTTTTCAAACACCTTACTGAGAACTGGCAGAATTGACACGGGCCTATAATATTGTTGGGTTCTTTACTATCTCCGGATTTGAACAAAGGAACTACTTTACTGTGTTTGGTGAGATCCGGAAAGACTCCTTGGTCCACACTGGTGTTAAATATGAAAGCTAAATAGGGCGCAATGGTTTCGACGCCAGATCTACAGACTTTTACAGACATGCCCCATAGATCTTCTGTTGATTTAATTTTAAGATCTTTAAAAGTTTTTATAACAGCCTGGGGGTTTGTATTCTGAAACCTTAACTCCAAAGGGCATACCTTTACATTCTTTCTAAGTAAGGCAATAGAAAGCGCGGGTGAGGAACTTAAAGTTTCGGTAGTTTTAAGGGGAATATTAGCAAAAAAGTTTTCAAATTCCTGAGCTATTTCTACCTCTGAAGTGATGGGCCCATGTGCAAGTCTCTAAATTAAATTCAGTATTACGCTGTTTTTTCCTACCTAATTCATTATTTATTATTGGCCAGGTAGAAATGAAATGAAATGAAATGAAATCGTTTATTCTGTAAATAGGATATTAAAATCACTTTTACACGTGATAAAAAAAAAATCTAGATGTAGCCGACATTTCCTATCTGACTACCCCTGAGAAGAAATGGCAAAACAAACTCAGGGGTCAAAGTCTCTTTTAAAGTCCAGACATAATCTTGGTCAGATCATGTGAGGACCATGTAGATCCGTGTCTGAAATGGTCTTTTGAGGAAAGAACCACGCAAATTTGAGCGGACCTGTCCAATCAGTGTAAGCATTTGTCAGTAATCGTGCAGCTCAACTCAAAACTTAAGGAGCTCAACGACTCGACGAACAGTACCAAAAAAAGGACATTTGGGTAGGCCGCATTAAGCGCTCAAAATGTCAGACCATCATTAAAACTTAACTGAGAAAAGAAAGGAAAACATTTAAAGAAAAAAACAAATTACCCACATAGTGCTCACATTCACAATAAATTAAAGCAGTAGATATAATACTTTTCAAAGTAAACATTCATGTAAAATTGTATACAATATTCTGCAATGTCAATATGTATATAAAATCATGCATAATAATTAAAATGTCAAGTTTTATCACAAGGCTAGCAGAGCGAGCAGCTCAATCCCAAGCTTTTTTGTCCTCTAAATAATCAGAAATCTTATAGTACCCTTTTTTACAAAGTTTAGTTTTAATACAGATTTTAAATCTTTTAATGGGTAAGTTCCGAATGTCAGTAGGAAGTTGGTTGTAAAAGCGTATACATTGACCCATGAACGAGTTGCCTACTCTGTGGAGGCGAGTGCGATGAACAGCAAGATTGTGTTTATTCCTGGTATTTAAACTATGAATATCGGACATTTTCTTAAAATTTGATTTATTTTTGTGTACATATAATAGATTTTCAAGTATATATTGAGAGGCTACAGTCAGAATATCTATTTCTTTGAATATTTCACGAAGTGAATCTCTTGGACCTAGATTGTAAATGGCTCGAACAGCCCTTTTCTGTAAAATAAAGATATTATTAATGTCCGCACTTGTTCCCCAGAGAAGGATCCCATACGACATAAGACTATGAAAATAACTAAAATAAACAATTCTGGCAGTATCTACATCAGTAATCTGTCTAATTTTTTTAACAGCATAGGCGGCCGAACTAAGCCTTCCTGACAATTTTTCTACGTGTGGGCCCCATTGTAATTTACCGTCAATAGTTATTCCAAGAAAAACTGTCGACTCAACAGGGTCCAACTCTATTCCATTAAGTTGAACATTAGTAGTTAGCTGCCTGACATTTGGCATTGAAAATTTAATGAGTTTAGTCTTTTTCTCGTTCAGGAGAAGATTATTTACATTAAACCAATGGACAACTTTAGAGAGTGCATCGTTAACATGTTCAAAATTGACTAGCTGACGTTTGATTTTAAAAATGAGTGAAGTGTCATCTGCGAATAATACAATCTTATGATTATCCCTTATGTGAAAAGGTAAGTCATTTATATAAATTAGAAACAAGAATGGACCTAGAATTGAACCCTGCGGAACGCCCATAGTGACCGCAGATCCTGCAGATCTCTTGCCATTAACATCAACCCTCTGAATTCTGTTGTTCAGATAAGAAGTCAGAAGGTCGAGAGCACTGTCCCTCAAACCATAATGGTGCAGTTTTCTGATGACTGTATCATGATGAACGCAATCGAAGGCCTTAGACAAGTCGCAGAAAATGCCAAGAGCATCCCGCGACTCCTCCCAGGCCTCGAATATGCTCTTCAGTAATTCCACGCCCGCGTCTGTAGTTGAACGACCCTTAGTAAAAGCAAACTGTTTCAGATGTAGTAGATTATGTTTATTAAAATGTCCTAACATTTGTTTCAAAATTAATTTTTCAAAGATTTTGCTCAATGTAGGTAATATCGAAATAGGCCGAAAATTCGTAGGATCAGTTGTGCTGCCAGATTTGAACAGAGGAATCACTTTGCTAAGTTTCATCAGATCAGGAAATACACCAGATGCAATACAAGAATTAAAAACAATTGCTAAAAAGGGTGAAATAACATTAATTATTGAAGACATGGTATGTACTGATAACCCCCAAAGGTCCGCAGTTTTTTTTATATCAAAATCTTTAAAAGATTCTATAATGTCTTTAGCGGTAACGACCGTGAATTTAAGGTGTTTATCACATTCTGGTACACATTCTTTTAATATTGAGTAAGCAGAAGTGGAGGACGACGATGACAGAGTTTTGGTTGTTAAAATAGGAATATTAGTGAAAAAAAATTCAAACTCAGTTGCCACCTCCATGTCTGCCTTAATATCTACATCATTGATTTTTAGATGGAAGTCACGATTCCGTACTGTCGTTCTTCCCATTTCTGAATTAATAATATTCCACGTTGTTTTAATTTTATTTCCAGAAGATTTTATTTTATTTTTAATGTGTATGGCTTTTGCCGAGGAACAGGCTCTTTTAAAAGTTTTATATTGATGAAAGCTTATATTATTCATATGTTGCTTTAGGCCATAAAGTTCAAAAAGATTTTCCCTGCTTTTACGAATACCTGGAGTCGCCCAATCACTAAATACGAACTTTGAGTAAATACTTTTAGTCTTCAGTGGTAAAGTGTCATTAAATTGCGTGTTTAATAGTGAAAAGAACTCGGCGTAGAACTCATGCGTCACAAATATTATTAAATTTATTAGATTAACTAATTAATTACACTGCTTTAAAAACCACATTTTTGACCATTTTTAGAAATCTCCGCCTTAAAGAGTAGTTTAAATAAAACCGGTCATGATCGAGTCGGACTCGCACACCGAGGGTTCCGTACGAATACAGGGTGTGGCGTAAATTGTGGTCCAACGTAAAGGGGTCGACACGCGATATATTCAGTTGCGTGATTAATATGTATCACCATGCCAAATTACAGCTTTCTAGTACCACCTAGGAACCCTTAGCCCGCTTGTACGGTACCCTAAAAAGTAATTCCAGGAATAAACACAATCTTGCTATACACCGCACACGCCTCCACAGAGTAGGCAACTCGTTCATGGGTCAATGTGTATGCTTTTACAACAAACTTCCTACTGACATTCGAAACTTACCCATTAGCAATTTTAAAAGCTGTATTAATACCAATCTTTGTAAAAAAGGGTAGGTACTATAAAATTTCCGATTATTTATAAGAAAAAAAAGCTTGGGATTGAGCTGCTCGCTCTGCTTAGCCTTGTGATTGAACTGGAAAAAATTACATTTAAATTATTATGCAAAATCAACATAACATTCTTCCATTTCCTTGCCTTTATATTTTTGAAATTCGTTTATTTATAAAAAGGTATTCGCTCATGTTCCCATTAAATGAGAACATTTCGCTGGCCCCGGGCAATAAGTCCGGGACTCCACCAAAGCGGAGATGTGCGGAGATGTGTGTAAACGACCAATAAGATATCGGCAATGGTACGGTAACGTTATCTTATTGGTCATTTACACACATATCCGCACATCTCCGCTTTGGTGGAGTCCCGGCCTTAAGCGGTAAACACCGGTTACGCCTTTTTTAATGTTATTTGATTTTTGGCTTCTCTGAGTGTCAATCTATCACTCATATTAATTTCAGTTTAAAAAAAAAAAATTGACATTTTAAACTTCTTTTATTTCTCCTGTAAAATTCAATTTTCGATATTACCGCTTTATTGCCCGGGGCCAGCGATTTTTAAAAGAGTTAATAGCAGAAACCCAAATAAATTACTTGCACCTAGTCAGACACTACATTTGTATAGCAGGAATTCCAATTGCATGGCAATTAAAATCTTTAACAATTTATCCCCACACATCTGAGTATGTCATAACTGTTTCTATTCAGTTAACGAATTTTTTAATGATAAATTATGACATTACATTTTATCAATACTTTGTGTGTTTATTGACTTTTTATTTGTAATTTGTAAGCATTTAACAAACTATAATTAAGTAGTAAATTTTGACCTTTCATAAATAAAAAAATAAAATTTTACTTTTAAAACTTGACATTGTGTAAAAATTTGCATTTAAAACTAATTTATAATTATATTCATTGTACTTCAATTTTAATATTTCTACACCGGCAACGGTAGTTTAAGTGAAGCTGTCTATTAATATTAAGATCTTAATGTAATACTCAGAAATAAATTTTATTCTATTCTTCTATTCTTTAAAAAAAGAACAAAGCTTAAATAGACTGTACTATGTATTTATTTACGCCCAAGTTACATAAACTCTACTGTGCAAAATAAATTCTTTAATACCTACATTTTGTGTAGCAGCTGTTTTGAAAATGCTATAAACCACCAAATGTTTTGTATTTCTTTATCGAATAAACATAACAGTTTATTTTGTAGACTTGACGATGAAAAAAACGTTCACATTGTTGGCAATAAAGCTCAGTAAAGATGTCGAATGACTTTGAATTTAAAATTTTACTTATTTTGTAGAATAATTTAAAACTCCAGACACGCAGGCTTAAAACAATGTTGTTGTCTAAGTATTTCAGACTCGACATTGTGAAGTGGAATCTAAAATGGCAAAATAAAATATCATCGTCATCATTTCAGCCGAAAGACGTCCACTGCTCGACATAAGCCTCCCCCAAAGGTGGGGGGGGGGGTTGCCATAATCGCCACGCTTGCCAGGCGGGTTGGCGATCGCAGTATGGTGTAGTAAATAAAATATAACTTACTTTATTCAGCTATTTTAGATTCCATTTGATTTGGCATGACAAAATAAATTAAATACCATTTAATAAGGGGTTCGGTACGAGACAACTCAGGACACGTCTGCAAACCTGCCTTCTGAATCAGAAGAACACATTTTCACACAGAATAAAAGCACTTTAGAAGATTGGCAGACCCTTATATTGTTTTAAAGAGTAACGTTACTTAGCGCTTCGTGTGAGACCATAAAAGCAAAAAAGAAATGGAAAAATTCTGTGTCCTTATTGCTCCTTCCTCTTAGGTACACACGGCTACATATCGAGCTATACTTTTCCAGTATAAGCTGATCTCACATTGAATAGGATATCCGTACTATGAGAGGTCAGCTGGAAATGGAAATGTATTTTATTTTTTCTACTTGATATGTAGCCTAGTTTGTTACGCTTTCACGCTAAAACGGCTGAACGGATTTGGATGAAATTTGGCACATGGGTGGTACATGACCTGCGTTACGACATATAATACTTTATATTCCGGTTATGTTCCCGTGGGATAATTTCCGACCTCCACGCGGGCGAAGCCGCGGGCAAAAGCTAGTAGTACAAACATCATCACACCTGCAATCCCCGAATGGTTAGGCAGAAGTGTACTTATAAGACATGGACCAAAAGCAGAATCGCTTTAAAGTAAAAGAATAAGGCCATAAGGATAGACTTGTAAATTACAAAGTATTTTTTTAACTGGTCTTAGTTCACATGATCTTAGGTGGGGTTAATATTTTGTATTTAATTAGTTATGGATTTGGTTTTATTACATACTTTTCATATTTTTGTGTTGCCAATATATAGAACCTCCCCATAATGGGTCTTAACGGATAGCGTAAGGGCAGATGCTGAGTTTTAATAAAAGTAATTTCAACTATTGATATTTTTCCTCGTAATTAATATTTTTATTTTTAATGAGCATAAATAAAATAATATTACTTTACGAATTAAAAATCTTTGTTTAGTAGTAGTTGACAAATTACTAAAGGACAGGGTGATTTAGATTAGCTGTTGAAAACCTATCAAACCTATGTCTCTTATTATTTTAACCGCAATTAAGTTAATTGAAATCTATCATAACCCCCTACCGCCTTGCCCTATCTAGCCCGATTATTATTCGCTTACAATCGATTCAGCCAATATGAAACGATCAAACAACGAGTGGAATCGAGCTGCCTCGTTATGATCTCATTCGCATAATGGATGCCACTCGATGCATTTCAACGATTGAGTTGCAAATAGTACTGCAATTAGGATTTTCTATTTTTTCTAGAATTTACACGGGTTTCCCATTGAAGACTCTCTTATTAAAAATTAAATTGTAGATTCATATGCCAAAGTGTCTTTTGGCTATTTCCTCCCGTGGTTTATTATGTTATCAAATGTCACATTTTTTTTCTCATTGGCCATGATGCCGATTGTCGACCATTTTGCCAATGGCACAAGTGTAAAGCCCCATTTACACGGTACAAGTTTCTGGAACGTTCAAGAGCAATAATCGCGTGGCAAAAGCACGTTCATAACGAAATTGATAAATTACGTTAAAAAAAAATCATGCGGAGTTTTCCTGTAAGTGATTGTGCACTGTTGCATACACACTTTCGCATCTTACCTTTAGCACGTAACCTGTGTAAACAATTGTTGGTGAACCAATAAAATAAAATAAATCAAATTTATAATCAAGAATTACTTGCATGTGTTTACACGCGTGCGATGTTCATAAAATAGCGTACAATAATTGAACGCAAGTTTTGCCATTCAATAATTGCATGCGACTTCTGTTTATACCAAGACAATTATTGTATGCAAATTTTTCCTCATCTAAACCCAGATTTGCACGTCCTTGTACAATTGATTTAAGTATTGCCCGCACTTGCGATGCCTAATATTTCATTAAATTTTATTGAACGTCTTCTCAAGATTTTTTTTTAATTTGTTTCGTTCGCTCATGTTTAAATGTTAGAACATTTTCATGCCAGAATTGAACGCGATTTAATTGTACGTGCTGTATACACATAATTATACCAGTTTCGAATGGCTAACTAACAGCAAACTAACTTGTCCGTATCGCGCAACAATTGTACGTTTTGTTTAGACGGTGCTAGTAAAGTGTTAGGTACTTCAATTGTATAGTATGCCAGAGGTATTGCCTTAGTCTTATTGAAACTTTCACCGTGTAAATGGGTTTTATGGAAAATCGTGTGAGATATTAAAAAACAAAAAATATATAAAGATGGTTGTTGTTTTTGTTACTGTCACAACATTTAATTGTCAGGGATTCAGAAATGGTTTGTAGCTACAAAACCACAACAAAAGCAAGTTTTCAATTCTTGATCACTTTCGAATTTTCCTACAATAGGGTAATTGACTGTTTTTTTTATTTATATTTTTCAAAAAAAAAAAAAAAGCCACAGTAAAAAACATTGTTTTCATATCACAAACAATTTCGAAGTTGTATGTGTTTTAAAGTCTATTGTAGACAGAGACAGCACTTTTGCGATCTGACGTCACAATACAGGAACGCCATAGTAACTTCGTGCCATTCAGTACAATGATCGTTTTGCGTACCTAACAAGGATAGTAGAATAATTTAAAAGCGTGTAACTTCTCCATTTTATTTATATTTTCACAAATCGTCTCTTACAGGTATAGTGTAGCGGCATCAACATCGCCACATGCGAACAACGCGTCACACTGCCGTCACGCAAAATCCTGCATCGCGTAAGCAGAGTTTACCGCGCGACTAGCATATAATTACAACATCCCGACATCTACCGTCGGGCAGTTGCCCACCAGACACGACACCCGTCTTGGTCGGAGGATCCTCCCTTATCTATAGAGTATGAGTGAACTCTACACCCTGTTCCTCATACCTCTAAAATAGTAATACCTTTAAAAATAAGCATATATATTTTTGAAACCAGTCAAATAACCTATTCTGTTATATTTTCTTACAAAACCAGAGCTCAAATAAACACTAACACAGTCTTTGTCTTAACAAGACGTAACTACGTCACACTTCCAATGTACAGTCAAAAAAAAACAAAATGGAAGAAGTACCTGTTACGCTAGCTTCTACATACTGGCGCGACACGTGACGCGACACAAAGACCCCGCGTGTCGCGCGACGAGCGGTGCCTTTGTATCGCGCGATAGAAGCCTTTATACGTCTGCTCCTGTGTGTGTGCGTAGATTTGTAATGTCACATAAACAATAAAAAATATTTAATACATATAATTTCTTAAGAAAGAACTGAATTTTTACTATTATAGTAAAAATTCAGTTCTTTCGTAAGAAATTGAAAAGCCTATACAATGGTAATTGGCATCTTATTCTTCTTTTCTATAACTAAGGTTCGCTAAAATTAGGAAATAAATAATATAGATAGCTAAAAAGTAGATTCTTACCATGTAGCTGTTAGAAGAACCACCCACGCATATGCAATAAAGTAGTATTTATCTTTAATACACTCCAACAAAAGAAACTGAACTAGAAAAAGTAAACAAATAAGCTGAGTAATGAACTGGAATATTTGATTAGGTACAAAGAAAAGTGAATTGAACAAATACAGAGAAAAAAGCAATGACACAATTTAAGAAAGAAAATGAAAACCACTATCTCAAATAAATAACGACTTCTAATAGGTTTGGTCTATAATAGAAGTTGTTAACCTCATAAGACTCATAACTAAAATATATTATAATATAATATATATTTTGCGTAATTTTTCACAATAGGATTCATCATGTAGGTATCTTAAGCAAAGTATCTTCATCAGTCAGTTCATCATTTCAGCCGAAAGACGTCCACTGCTGGACATAGGCCTCCCCCAAGCACCGCCATTTCGATCGGTTTTGTGCTTCCCGCATCCAGCGGATACCTGCGGCCTTCACAAGGTCATCGGTCCACCTTGTAGGAGGCCTTCCAACGCTACGTCTTCCGGTACGCGGTCGCCACTCCAGAACCTTTCGGTCCCACCGCCCATCAGTTCTGCGAGCAATGTGCCCTGCCCACTGCCACTTAAGCTTGGCAATTCTTCGGGCTATGTCGGTTACCTTGATTCGCTTGCGGATCTCTTCATTTCTGATTCGATCACGTAGGGAAAATCCAAGCATGGCCCTCTCCATTGTTCTTTGGGTGACTTTTAGCCTTCTGATAAGGCCCATTGTGAGCAACTACGTTTCTGTGTCATACATAGGTCATCACTGGCAACACGCACTGGTCAAAGATTTTCGTCTTGAGACACTGCGGTATGTGGAACGAGAAGATATTACGTAGCTTCCTGAACGTTGCCCAGCCGAGACCTCTTTCTCGAAGTTGGACCTACCTAACTGGACAGTTTGTCCAAACTAAACATACTCGTCCACAACATCGAGTGTCTCCGATCTTCATGAGGCTGGGTGTTGTTACATGGGCATTTGACATGACCTTTGTCTTATCCATGTTCATTTTAAGACCCACTCTTTCGGAAGCTCTACTGAGTCAGTTATAAACTTAAAACAAACAAAAAGCTGGCGACATTTTGAACTCCACCCAGCGGGCCGAGCACGGGCGTGCCAAGACGTTTGTGACAAGACATGATAAATTATGTCATGTCAATTTGTACTAGCATTTTATGACAATATAGTTTTATCGCTCAAACTGTGATATTTACAAATAAATACTCTGAATCTGAATTAAAAGAATCAAGGCTACGACGAATTTCTTAAAATAAAAACGGCCCAATGCATGTCAGCCCACGTACAATGAAGGGTTCTGTAGTTGGGATGAATTTATCCCAAAAAAAAACTTTACATTGTAATTGAAAAACGTGTTCTGCCATATATCAATATACTCGTAAGTCACGGTCAATTCTCCAACTGCAACGGACCCCTAAAAAACATGAAAACTACAGCAACTAAAAAAGATATGCCTTATAAAGAAAAATTAAGCAACGTTCAGACGACACATTCATTCACGCAGATAGACCACAGTCCCCTAATAAGCCTCATATATTCTTCTAAGTGTACCCCCGTTTATTAGCTGGATACCGACATATATTTCCATTTAGGACGCAAGCAATTCCGCGTGGTATAATGAAATTAACTGGACCAAAGGCAGACTTTGTTGGATGTCGGGTGAGTATGTGCCTAATTTTGGCTCCTAATATTTGTGGATCATAAACCTATGTTGGTGGATTATTATGTGTCAAACTGAACACAAATTAATCAAAAGTGAATAAAAATAAATTCATAAGTGAACGCAGTTGTATGCACTATTAATTGATTGACCATGTTATTTTAAGACCATAGAGTTCTCATGGGTTTTTCTGTAATTTATAAGTACAGAACTTTTCTCTGTATTTTTTTCTTAATTTTAGGCTCCACAGTTTCGGAGATAAGGAATGGTCAATTTTATTTATTTATTTATTAAAACTTTATGCACAAGTAAAAAAAATACTGTACAAAGGCGGACTTAATGCCTGAGGCAATTTTCATCTATTTTCTTTAATAATTTAAAACTAAGTAATTATTTTAAAATTATAAAAAAATATATTTGATATCCTCATAGCAACTCCTTTCATTTGATATGTCACACGGTACAGTTTGCAAACCTTTTTTTTTCCTTTCAATTTGTCCCCCAAAATTGACCTCGGTATTCAAAATTCATTTATTTCCGTAACACGTCCGTGTTTGGGTCACAGAAGTTCATAAAGTGTATTAAATTTCAACTTAATTGGTTTTAGTAGATTCGGAGCAAATCGAATGTGACAGATGGACAGACAGACAGTCACACAAGTGATCCTATAACAGTTCCGTTTTTTCTTTTTGAAGTACGGAACCCTAAAAATGTACTCGAGTGAAGCGTCTGTTATCGGGATTGAGTAAAAATATTTGTATTATGTTTGAAATGCATGGTTCATAGAAACTGAAGTTGTTTTAAATAATTATTTACTGTATTAATGAGCTTCACAGATACCTAATTGATTAATGGCTTATTACATTGATGTATTCTTCAATACATTGCCAGCATTTTGTGGCTTTAAAAAATAATTATGTCAGTGAATAAGGATTACCCGGGGCACCAGTATATATTTTTAAGTTGCTTAAAGTGTGATCCCCGCTAAACGTTAAAAGAATAACAATAATTTATTTGTAAAACATAGGTAATATTACTTAAAAAGATCTTATAATAACAAATGATTCTTATTATTAGAAACGATTAAATGAGTACCAACTATTAAATTACAATGATTTTATTACAATATAATTATATAAGTATTTGAAAAGATAATTGTATTAACGCATGCATGCAAATTAAATTTTATTACAATTCAAAGTCAATTTCATTTCATGTCAAAATTTTATGTCAATTCAATTCAAAATAATAATATGTACCGTATGTAATGCATTAAAATATATGTCAGCATTATCTTATTGTCATTAAGAAACTCATCTAATTAATACATTTGTCATTAAGAAACTCATCTAGAGTAGAATGATATATATATTACTAGCTGCGCCCCGCGGTTTCACCCGCGTAAGCCTCGATCCCGTGAGAAAGCCACCCTTAAAAATAGATAGTAGCAGATTCTCAGACCTACTGAATATACATAATTTTTTTTATAAAAAACGGTCAAGCCGTTTCAGAGGAGTATGGTAACTAACATTGTGACACGAGAATTTTATATATAAGACTAGCTGCGCCCCGCGGTTTCACCCGCGTAAGTCTCGATCCCGGGTTAGGGGTATAAAAAATTGATAGTAGCCAATTCTCAGACCTACTAAATATACATATCAAATTTCATCAAAATCGGTCAAGCCGTTTCGGAGGAGTCTGGTAACTAACATTGTGACACGAGAATTTTATATATAAGATGATCCCAGAATATGTATCGTAAACAACAACGAATTTAATTTAGCAGCTAATTTGAAATTAGTATCAATCCGCATTAGACATAATTTACCTCCAAAATTCCGAGCAGAATTTCATGTAAAATCCTCATCCACTAAGATTCACCTTCTCGTGCCCAATTTGGCACAATTTGTATTTCAAAAGCAGATAATTGACTGCAATACACTCGTACCTACCGCTGCAATTAGGCACGGAACTAATGGGGCATTTAATGCATTTGCACTAACCCGCGGCCATGTTGGGGTGCTCGCTAAGCAGTTGGGGACTATGTAAGTGTAAAGCTCTATTTACACGGTGCAATTTTATGGCCTGTGGCACACCATAAAATTGAAGGGCAACTAATTAGCACCGTCTAAACAACACGTACACGTGTTGCACGATACGGGCAAGTAAGTTGCCGTGCAAAACTGGTAAAGGTATAAACAGTACGTACAATAAAATCGCATTCAATTCTACAAGTACGGACGAATAAAAATAGTTAAAAACAAATCTTGAGAAGACGTTCAATACAATTTTTATAAAATATTTGGCAGCGCAAATACGGGCAATACTTGAATCAATTGTACAAGGACGTGCAACTCTGTATTAGGACGAGGCAAAACTGAATTGCCTTGTAAGTCGCATGCAATTTTATTGAATGGCAAAACTTGCATTCAATTATTGTATGCCATTTTATGGAAAACGCACGCGTGTAAACACTTGCATGCAATTCTTGAATGGCAATAAAATTTACCGTGCTTTATGGCATGCGATTATTGCTCTTGAACGTTCCAGCAACTTGCACCGTGTTAGAGGGGCTTTAGTATTACGCTTTTTTTTTAGGGTTGGTTGTAGCTAGCTGAGCTTTGAAACAGACCATCAATAAAATAGAACACAATACTCTATAATAATTATATACACCATGCAAATTACAGATATGAATGTAGTAATTTTACAATGGGTCACAGAATGGGTCTCATCGCTAAAAACGATCTTTAAAAGACAACCTTTGGACGGATTTAAAGGGGAAGGAAGGAACATTAACTTTATTTTGTTGTGCATCGATAGTGTTGCTTATTTTTAGCTCAACACACACAGAACGCAGGTGCGGGTCGGGCGCGGGACGGGCGCGGTGCAGGACGGCAGTACGGGGGTTGAATTCTCCGTATTTATATGAACGACATATTTTTTTTATTTGTTTAGTTTCTTGATTACTCTCCTACAAGCATCGAATGGTCTGGAATGAAATAGCCATACGTCACTCTTCTCGCACCACGTAAATTCCAACTCACAATCTAACAATAATCTACTTAATTCTCAAACTAAATTCACTCAATTGTATAAACCGACCAAAACCTTGAAACAAATCCCTGGGCAGATTAATTTTGAAACAATGCAGTGCATTAGGTCCACAACGACACATCCGCTTAGCCTCAATAAGGCACGTGTCCCACCACCGACGAGGAAGCGAGTGGCTATCTTCGATTTGCTCGCTCAAGAAACGTACAAAAGATTGTAGGTCCCAGGTAAGTAAAATTGATTCGATCAAAAAAAAAGGTAAGTGAAAGAGATATTTAAATTAATAGTTGATCGCTGACTGTTCCACCACAGGCGAGTACCTACTCGTTTTTCGCAACGAAATGAGCTATCAAAGAGGGTATTCCTCATTAACGGCAAAACGTACGTAAATGTCTATTAACTGCTCCCAAATTACGACGTTTATTTTTATTTATGTTTTTACATACTTCCTTGCATGCTTGGCGGGCAGAACACTCGCTGAGAGACTCACGCTTGGTACCTATGCATACCAGCGAGTAATCGCTGTCGCCGTCGCGCACTCTCTGCTCGTTTAAGTGTCAACTCATTTTTAGTTGCTAGCTCTACTTTTAGTTACTAGCTCTACTTTTAGTTGCTAGCTCTACTTTTAGTTGCCAGCTCTACTTTTAGTTGCTAGCTCTACTTTTAGTTGCCAGCCCTACTTTTAGTTGATAGCTCTACTTTTAGTTGCTAGCTCTACTTTTAGTTGCTAGCTCTACTTTTAGTTGCCAGCCCTACTTTTAGTTGCTAGCTCTACTTTTAGTTGCTAGCTCTAGTTTTAGTTGCTAGATCTACTTTTAGTTGCTAGCTCTACTTTTAGTTGCTAGCTCTACTTTTAGTTGCAAGCTCTACTCGCTTCTCGTTAATCGCCGGTGGTGGAATAGGTGCCTATTATCCAAATACCCGAAATACACAATAGGAACATTAATAAGCATTTCATTGGTTTACATTTTGTGTTGTTTGAAATTTTAATTGTCTATTAATAAATTATGCAAACTATGCAAAGTCATCAATAATAATGATACGATCAATATACAGGTTAATGAGGTGCCATTATAATAATATTATATATAATCAATTTATTTCAGACCATAAAAGACATCCATAATTGTGTTAGTAAATGCTTAAGACCTATGTCAGTAAAACACAACAAATAAAATTACAAGAACAATCAAAGAAAACAAAAATCATATTTTGTTGGACACATGGAGTGCAATCCAGTGCCCAAGAATAGGACTGTCTAGTCGGCCCGCTATTACCTTTAGAATGCTAGTGGAGCTTGCTCAGATACGGTGCAATATGGAGGCTGCTCTCTTTCTCATGATGGCATGAAAGCCATCAATCTAAGTATTATAAGTTGGAAGAAACGAATTACTTCCGTCTTGATCTAAAGAAAAATCCTAGGTGTCGATAAGTATTATTTTCAAGGAATGTTCCGGGTATCTAAAAGGCAGTTACTTCGTTAATTGTATTTAATTTTCATACATTACTTAGCTAAAAGTTCACAGGAACTTATTCTTCAAAAGAAGCATCATATGCGATAATCGATGATACGCTCTAACTACGTCATCCAAATCTTATCTCCGTTATGGCATTACGGCAGTTTTGTGAAAACCATAATAGTTATATTCATGAACACTTAACAATTTATTTCAATGTAAGTATCACAAGAGGCTACGTTAATTAAAGATAAGAGCAGTGCTAATATTAACACAATATCATTAAGATAGAGTAACCTCATATTTTTGGGTCTGGCCTATGTCAACGTAACTTGGGCTAAATGGGTCCTATATTAACAAGGAGGACTGTGATGGAACTAGTGACAATAGGGTAGATTACCACTAAAGGCAATGTTGGTACCTAGTACAATAGCTGATAATTACCGAGCAATGACGATGTGATTGCAAAGCAAACTAATGCCAGATTCTGAGCAGCCATTTTGGAGATGTCAAAGATCAGAACCACATCATTATTGTTATTCATGAAAGATTTGATTTTATGACACAGTGACTGAATGAAGTAAGTGCCATAGTACGTTTTCAAGACATTGCGAAGCGGTTAGTCGACTCTTCACATGACCAAAATCGCTGGCTTATTTTCTGGTCAAAGAATAACCATTGCCATACAACGTGGCAATGCTGCCATCTTTTTGGGCAGTTTTGCTGTTGACAGCGATGCGCACGAATATTTTGTACATAATATTATGGTAAGAGATAAAATCAAATTCAAAATATATGTTTTCTCATTAACCTGCATGGGCATTTACGAAACGTCAGAAGCTAGGGTCACGGTTCCAATTGGTTGTTTCCTATGGAAAAAAACGGGAAAGAAACTCCACGGTTCATCATCATCATTTCAGTCGAAAGACGTCCATGGCTGGACATTGGCCTCCCAAAAAAAAAAAGGGGGGGATTTGCCATAATCGCCACGCTTGGTAGGGTTGGCGATCGCAGTATGGTTTTAAAAATGCATAGAGAACGCTGCTGCCCATTCTCTAGTAAGTCCCTTAGTCGCCTTTTATGACACCCATGGGAAGAAATGGAATGGTGCTATTCTTTACGTCCGGTACCAAACGGAACCGGAACAAAAAGTCTAAAAAATTAAACTATAAGTTGATTTTTAGGTAGGTTTGAAAAGGACTAAAGATTACTTTCTCCCACAGATTTAATACTGATATGGATAAAGGAACCTTCTGGTGCCTTTACCTCCTGGTAAGGCTATGTAATAACAGCCGTACGGGTCGATCGACCAGGTTATGCTACGCTTGCCGCGGTTAGTCCATGGATGGGTGATCATCTTAAAAAACACGTTAAGCCGTTGGTCCCGGCTGTTATTCGTGGATCTTTGACAGTTTTTACGGCTCATCAGAAGCTCGAAAGTCTGACAAACAGTCTTACCAAGGGGTATCGTAACTGGGTTTTGGAAGTCAGATAGGTCGTCGCTCCATGTAAAATACTGGTATTCAGCTGTATACAATCTGGCTCTGGATGTACGACATTAAATTAAAACGAGCACAGGACTAGTCCATCGAAACATTTTAAAACACGAAGATTAGTAGTTAATGGAAAATTTTAAAATTGCAATTGTCAAACAAAATTAAATAGCAGAATCAACTGCATAAAAAGTAAACACTCTTTATCTACGAAAAGTTACTGACCTTGCGCGGCGCGTTAGCCGATTAACACACGGCACCGCGCACCGCCGCGGTTTCATATGGTGAAAGCACCGCTCAACCGCGCGGTCGGGCGGTGTACGTGTGTTAGGCATCAACGGATTTATTAGAGGCCAAAGCGACATTGAGATCCGCTTCACTACCTACCGCGGCGGTGCGCAGTGCCGTGTGTTAATCGCCTTAGGCGCGCCTTACAATGTTTACCTATTATTACGGACTCAGATCTACATCATGTTGAAAAATAACAAAATGGAAAATAATTTCCTGTGGGTAAAGTATTCATTGGATTTGATTTATTTTTTGTATACGGGTAAAAAACAAGATACTCTTTACGTAGTTTATAGGAGTGTCAATCGTCCTGTAACACCTTGTATATCCGGTTAGATTGGAAGCCGACCCGTACATAGTTGGGAAAAGGCTGGGCAGATAATGATAAATATAGGTACCAGACGCTGTTGACTCTTTCATTCCCGACTAAAGATCAAAATTATCGAAAATTATTCCGTATTCGTTCCTTAAGACGCTGACAACAGGTAAACCGCTGTCACTGTCAGACTGCATACAAAAGAAAGAGAAGCGCGATGACACAACGCTAGTAATTTATAGCAAAATATGAAGCAATTATTTATTTACTCAAAAATGATTTGAGTAATCGAAAATAAATAACAACCAAGTTCTGCATACAAATAAGACGTTCTTATTATTAATTAAATACCAACCGTACGTTGATATTTAATACAGATATAAAAATGAGTTGAGTAATCGAAAGATAACAACCGAGTTCTGCATACAAATAAGACGTTCTTGTTATTAATTAAATACCAACCGTACGTTGATATTTAATACAGATACTTTGGATTGAAACTCAAAGTAAAGGGTTAGTTTACCGTTAATTTGGATCAAGATTTTTTTTCTAAACGTGTTTTGATAACAACCAAGTTCTGAGAAATATGTCAAGAATAACATATATTTTTTCCGCTACCACAAACTATATCGATTTGGCAATGTTTTTGTTTAAGAATACTTTTATCATTTGCTCCTTGTCAGCGCCTTAAATACCGCTCAATCAATTAACAGCATTGCAGACTACTTAGATGTGCATATTTTTATTTACTGCCAAATTACAACTTTACCTGCGTCTAAAAATACCCAATGATTGGATTCTGACTGAGATGAATGTATACCTACCGATACGTCAGTGTTCGAATTTCGCCAATCCAGATAAAGCCGAAATGCCGGAAGTAGACGCGTTGAATGATTAGTTCCCTAATTCGATTTTAAATAAATGCTAATTTGGAACTTTCAATGTCGATACGAGTATCAGCTTTTCTGAATGATGGTTAATTCCTTTTATCTTGCTATGAAAAGAATTGATTGAGTGTTTGTCATAATTGAAGAAAAGCTAAAAATCTTGGCTGCACTAAACAGCAACGATTTTCAGGTCAAGGTGTGGATTTTGAACTATAGTACATTATTGCAAAGGCCGTGAAATAGGCAATTGCCATTTCCGCCGAGGCATATATAGTGCTTTTCTCAAAAGAATGCAGGGAAAGTAAATTATTTATATATTCAATATTCAATGACGAACAACGATAATTTTTCTCGCGCCAATGTGTTCCTTTGTATTTTTTTTTCAATATACAGCTTTCTATTTGCAAGCGAGTTCGAAATTTAAATAAAACCTTTGACAAGTTACTTCCTTGGTGGCCATGTTTCGGAGTAAAAGAGTATTTAATAACCCCAGCACGCCGTTTCATACAACATTGCTGGAGCGTTGTAATGTTCCAAACTCGAAAATCGCTCCTGCAATGGTTTTGATTTTCTTTGACCATAAATTCGATACTTCCCGTGTTCTTTCTTCGAAAATAATGACAATATGCAATGCATGTTTGAGAAAAGATAATTCACTGTTTATTTAATTTACTTCGATGGTGCTAGTTTATCATTTGTGACTTCGAGTTACAGCTTATAGCTCTATGTAAGCGGGCACGCCCTTTATGCTGGGAGGCTTTTATTTAGGGTACGTTCTGTTTTTCGATGATTATTTTTGTTTATCTTTTGGCGTGTCATCATCATCATCATTTCAGCCGTAAGACGTCCATTGCTGGACTTAGGCCTCCCCCAAAAAGGAAGGGATTTGCCATAATCGCCACGCTTGGCAGGCGGGTTGGCGATCGCAGTATGGTTTTAAAAATGCATAGAGAACGCTGCTGCCCGTTCTCTAGTAAGTCCCTTAGTCGCCTTTTTTTCTTTTTTTTCAGTGCTAGCTAACATATAGCAAATAATTTGATTTAATGTTTTGTGTTCATCATCATGATTCATCATTTCAGTCGAAAGACGTCCACTGCTGGACATAGGCCTCCTCCAAAAAAAGGGGGAGAGGGATTAGTCATAATTGCCACGCTTGGCAGGCGGGTTCGCGATCGCAGAATGGTTATAAAACCATTCTACGGTTACGGGTACGGGTTTTACGACACCCACGGGAAGAAATGGGATGGTGCTATTCTTTACGTCCAGCACCAAACGGGACTTGTACATGTTGTGGAACATGTTTTGTGTTGCGTGATGTAAGTTATTTTACAAACTATTGTATAGAATTAAGTATTTCTATCTGACCAGACAGCTGTGCTATTGGGGAATTGTTGTTGCGTCACTTCTTCTTAGTGAAGAAGAAGTGGAAGAAAAAGTGGTGAAAGGCGGGCGTTTTTGGGGTACTGTCTTATGTAATTTTGACGTTCGAAAAGTGCTGATTCGCAGTTTCGTTTGAATAAATGACTTATGATTTTGAAAAAAAACTCTGCCTGTCTAATAGAAATGAAAATTGAAACCAAAAATTTCAATATACATCCCACACTCCTGGCTATAAAGCATATTATTACTACGAAACCTTTAGATAAACAAAGATACAGGAGTAATCCTAAAATAAAAAAAATATCCACGTTACATTAGTTCTTTCTAAACTTTCCTAATTTACAAAATTCTTCTACTAAGAGACTTTTATTGGCCTTATTTGTACAGCACAAGCAATATTGAGGCACTCAGTAAACTCAAGCAGAAGATTGCTCGGTCAGCCTCGTAATTGTCTGTGAAACAATTAAGACCCAAACGATCGACAGAGCATTCTCACACAATGGACTACTTATTCTAGCTTTGTAGCTTCCAGATCGAAGCAAATCAACTCACTATCAGATACTCGTATCAAGCGTCAACAGTCAGACAAAGTTAAGTGATAATCGCCTCAACCATTTTCAATTTGGAATTCATAGGCAATCTTTAGTCATCACGTTTCTCAACCCAGTAGTGGTTGCCATCCTGAAATCAACATATAAATGTAATTGGCGACTCATAAAAGGAAGTGACGTAAATGAATATTAGAAAAAACAACAACAAATTGTTTCTAATAGAATGTTCGACTATTTCGCAAATTAGTTATCATTTCATTACATAAAATTAGTTTTCATGCTTAGATATCTTAATTATAAACTGGACGAACAGAGACGAGATAGCTAATTTTCCACTAGCCGCCCTTTCACGGTCGGACTCGGACCCTGTCGGTCTGCAAGCGTATAAAAAGCCTAAGGGATTAGCCACACAGGACATCACGCGGTTGTGCGATCTGTTTTTGTGGTTGTCTTGATAAGGATATAATTATACGCATGGTATTATAGGAATTTTATAGGAATATAGGAAATTACAATGTCGAAATCTGTAATAATAATATTATTATGTATTTCAAGATCATTGTGCCGATAGTCGTGACAGCTAATGGCTAATAGCCAAGAGCCTCGACCAATACCTGAGGAGGCTCTCGTTGGGCAGCTAGATTAAGACGCGAACGAATCTGCACTTATCGACGCTGTTCATAATGTGTCTGATTTTATCACCCGTAAAATTGTGAACCGTCCCTATCGGTAGGTCTTGGCTGTAGCCGAATTGATCGCAGTAACTAAGCCAGGACACGCCAACCAAATTGGTCAGGTTAGGTTATATCTGTGACTGCATCGACTGCCGGGAGGACACGGTGCGGCATACGCTGGCAGAGTGTGCCGCTTGGGAAGAGCCACGCCGTGCCCTCATCTCAGGAGTAGGCAGTGACCTGTCGCTGCAGGCCGTGGTTGAGTCGATGGTCGGCAGTGAGGAGTCCTGGGACACGGTGGTGTCCTTCTGCGAAACAGTCGTGTCGCAGAAGGAGGCTGCGGAAAGGGAGCGGAAGATCTCGTCCGCTCACCCGGCCCGCAGCAGGCGCACTGGGCGTAGGCAGAGGGCTGATAACGCCCTCTTCCGGCCCCCCTAAATTGGTCCAGGGATGGCGGACTTGGGAACGTCCACCGCCCCCTATCACACTGGACTCGAGGTGGCGGCGCGTAGTGTTCCACGCGCGCCCCTATCAGACGTCGCGGGGGGGGTCAGACACCTCACCCCCCCCCCCCCCAGACTTAAGGTGGCCCGCAGAGGCGGCCGACCAGCCAGGGATTGCGGAAGTAATAATAGATCCCAAGATCCCCGGTGCAAGTGTGAGAGGGGAACACTGGGGCGGTTTTTAGTCAGTAAGAGTCTGGCAGACCCCTCCGCCCGCCCCAGGTCGGAGGACATCCATGGGGATTTTCCACTCCGTGTATAAAAAGCGGCCGGCGAGCGCTACTTCAAAATTGGTCGCATTTACTTGGCTATTTAGTATTGGCACAAGGTGCGTTCGTCGCATCAAGTTTGATACCGGTTCACAATTTGTCGGTTTGCCATGGATAGATTATGAAGTGTGTAAAAATAATGCGTTAAATTGTAAATGTTTGGTTGCAGTTCACAATTTTTCGGTAAGCTATAGTCTCACTAGATAGACTATTAAACTAACGATGTTCATAATCATACGGTAACATAAACACGGTACGAGACAAAGTCCTTGCTCTGCAATCGTTCTAATTGGTGCCTATTTACTCATTGCTGTCTGAATTGTCATACAATTTATTCAAGGAACTGATCAACATACAAATTAAAAAACTGACCTGTTAAGTTCGATTTTATAATGATTCAGTCCGCGCAAAAGTTAACTTGCTAAGGTAGGATGCCAAAAACAAGACAAACTAATTATTTACGTATTAAGATATTGTATAATAATATGTACTATCAATATCCCTGAGGGCCTATAACCACCAGTTATCAGTACTATTTTAATTATATTTTAGTGTGGGAAAGAGATGGAACTATAGAATGGAATACTCTTTCTCGTTCTGTAAAGATGTGCAGGCTGCTGAAGAGTGGTGGTAGCCCCCCAGGTGTGAGAAATGCACTTTAACTGTAGTTGATACAAAATGTGAAGCACAAAGGGTGAAAATTATTCTTATTCTCCAGCCACATAAATATACCACGTTCGTGCACTGTGAACATATTTCGATCACCAATCAGCCTGCCTAAATTCCCTGACATCGGTACATTGTACAAAAGTATCGGTAGCCATGTACCGATCTATATTCACTACGTGCTTGCTAAGAATAGATAGTCAATATCGAGCATTGTTTCCGAGCCATTCTGGTATTACAAGGCCTTATTTTGGGTATACGTTGGTATTCGTTGGTCTTATCGGATAACACCCGTTGGCCTTTAAAGTAAGAGTGAGAGTATCTCTTGGGTCCCATGGCATTCATCCGGCAAGTTTGAAGTCAAGACCATTCAAAAGTGAATCAGATTCAACCATCAATTGTCGAATCTGATTCACTTTTGAATGGTCTTGATCAATACAAACTCAATTATAACTTAACTAGCTTTTGCCCGCGGCTTCGCCCGCGTGGAGGTCGGAAATTATCTCACGGGAACTAACGGAATAAAAATAATATAATTCAATCATGATTCGAAAGCCACGTGGCGCCATCTATTATCATAAGAACGTTATTGTTGTTTTCCTCGAGAACAGTATTTTTCTCGGGATGAAAGGTACCCTATGTCCGTTTTTGTACATTTGAATACGTATATGCAAAATTTCAGTCTTAGTTTCGGTTTAGTGGTTTAGGCGTGAAAAGGTAACAAACAAACTTACTTCCGCATTTATAATATTAAAATAGTTAGCATAATAACAGACTTTAATCAACATCAAAATCAAAAGTTATTTATTCAAACTAGGCTGAGAATCAGCGCTTTTCGAACATCAAAAATTACATGAGACAGTCCCCCAAAAACGCCCTTCACCACGTCCTAGTGCTTTAGCTGGGAAGAAGAAGTGGCGCAACAAACTCCCCAGCAGACAATAAAGGTAAAATCTATATAACAACTTACAGTTCGTCGGGCGTTATTGTATGGATCCGAATGTTGGACAACAAAGGTCATGAACAATAATAGGTAATAATAAAGGTCATGAACAAAACCAATGAAGTGAATATGCTTAATGGACGAGAGGCGTGACGGGTATTGACAAAGTCCTCAATGAAGCATACGAGGCAGCTTTAAAGTCGCAGCAATCACTGATAAAATTACTGAAACCCGCCTAAGAGGTTGATGGACACATTAAAATGAAGATCATGTGGTACAAATTGCACTAAATCTGCCGGAACAAAAGAGAAGCAGAGGCCGCCCGCTGTTGACCTGGTGGTCAAATACAAAAAGAGACCTCAAGAAAGCCCAATTGCAAGATCCGACAACCCAAGACAGAATTACTTGGCGCAGAAAAGTGAGGAGACCTGACCCCAAATAACAGGATCAGGGTCGAACGAAAAATTAATTGCAATTCCATTGCAAGTCAAAGACATCTCCATAGGTACAGTAGGGCAGTACAGTACAGCCCGTTAGTGGTTACATTATGACCTTGAGCTGTCCTAGTGTAGTACGGAATTTCAATAGAATAAGAGGCCAGCTCTAGGTATTACCGGTACAACCGGTACTTATACCAGTTTTGTTACTTCTGACTTGTGACCTACTACTGTACATAAAGGAATTAACCACGATAATTCTCATTCTTCCATTCCTTTTTTCTTACTTCCTATTTAATTTTGACATTTGTAAAACAAATTAACGTCTTGTAACTGCTCTCTCTGGAGTTAGTTGATAGAATGTCTCAAAATAATATTTATACGATATTATCTAGTACATATTCTTTACTTACCCTTTTAGTATATGGTAGCTATATGCATAAAATGATAAATGGCTCAGCGTGTCTCTTCCAAGGTTACGTACAGAATTGATGATTTGCTCAAGGTTGATGTGTAAACAGATTTAACATAAGATATCCTTCAAGATTTATTCGTCTTTCATTTGAATGTAAATAAGAGCTAGCGTAATGGCTGTCTAAACAGGATGGCCAATTCGGAAGTATACAACTTTAAATAAAGAAATGTTTCTTCTTTAAAAGAAAATTACTTACCAGAAAGAAAGAAAGAAAAATAATTTTATTTATCACAGTGAAACGTGCATACGAAAACATAATATGTAATAAACTCGAAGGTAAACATTACACAAAACAGATCTACATAATATTCACGAGCACAAACAAACAAATAGTCGGAAGCTGCACGTCATGACTGTGTCAAGAAGGCTTGCCCTCAGCATGGTAACCAGTTATTGTTCTATAATTATATTATTCAGGCTTGGCAATTTTATACGGCAAATAAGATCTGCGTAATCTCCTTCTTTTTTATTCTTAAAAATGCGATCCCTTATCATCATGTTTTTCATTAAACTTCCGCACACTATCCCACTAACAAAGTTACAAATATTCTGCTTTTCGTATACAAGCTTGACAACGACACGTCCCTTTAAATAACCCCACAAAAAAAGTCAGGACGTGTCGTGAAATCCTTAGTGACCAAAATGGTATTCGTTACTCTTAATAATTCGTTAGAAAAATTGTGTCATTTTTTTAATTCGTTTAAGAAATTCAGGATAAAATTACTGAAAGTATTGCATGTGGTCATGGTTTTATCGACGGTGCAAAAAGAATTTGTATTCTTACTAAATAATAGACATCAAACTACTGATATTTTTTGCCGTCAAATCAGAATAGGGGCAAAATAAAGTTGTATGTCTCCGAATTGGCCACACGTTATTTCTGGAACTTCTTTTGCAAAAGGATAACCCAAGCTCAGACACTGAATTAATCTTTTACAAAGCTCGGGCAAAACTGAAGTGATTCTCGCCCGGGATGGGGGACAAAATTCACTCTCGACGATTGCGTCAACTAACTTGCATGGAGGTGTTCAAACGTTAATTAAAACAATCGATGCGAGCAGTCGCGTCTCAAGTCCCGCGCGAAATACGCATGCATGGTTGTGACCAGAGGTTAAAACGGCCCTCTGACAAGCACATACATAAGTACTTAACTAGGTACCGTAATATTTTAGTTATAGTAATAGATCACTTATCGGAAAAAGGACGTACACGAATTAATCAAATTATAGAATAATCACTTACATCAAGGCTGTTATAAAATTATTAATTTTAAAGCAGCTGTATTTGTTACTTTTTAACAAGACAGTGCCTTTAAACTCCAAGCAGATACTTTAATAGCCAGGCTCCGCCCCTAAGATGACCCTCTGACCAAATCCCGTACCAAAAACTAAAAACTCTCAATCGATACGATATTAAAATCGGACAAGATATTGATCAGATAAATTTCGAAAAACTTTACGAACTTTATGCAAATATGTACAAAATGTTTTGCTCAGAATTTGAGTGAAGATCTTGCTCTGTACGACATAACATTGGATACTGAGCTGCGTACAAATACAGATGCCAGCTGTTTGGTATCCTTAATCTACAAAGAATCTTAAAATACCGCCCGTTCTTCCGTTAAAAAGGATTCATATTAATTAATTATAATATTAATAACTATAATATGCAGAAAGCAGCCATCCTACATGCCGAATCGTTAGGAAATTTATGCAGTTAGACGAAAGTACACTCTCATCATAAAATTCACCACACTCTGCATTTACTTGGCTTTAGCTAAGCAAAATACCAGCCTAAAAGCTGAGAAAAAAAAACACTCCCGATAATAATATTTATTATAATCATTACTATCATTTATTTTCATGAACAGTCCTCACTTTATTTGGCAACTAATAAACATTAAAATACCCACACCTACCATACCTAGAGATTTCAAGGTACAAATTGAGTGACACTTACTTCAAAATCAATCTCTCAATATTCCACCGGAGATAAACGATTCGATTCCTTTCATCGAATCTCGGTATTCGCAATCGTTTAAATTTTTCATTCGGTTGTCAGCCATTTTTATTTGTATTTGGTCGCATCTACTCGTAGCGGCAGATTTATCATGTTTGTGACAGTTCCATTTTGGTAATAGATTCTGTTTGTAATATTTTCCGTAAAATCTAGTCATATGTTACTGTCTATTTTAATTGATTAATGGTTTGTTTTCAATTTGAATCAAGGATTACGTACCGTAACATTCCTTGGTGCTTAATTTGATTTTTGAATAGGTAGAGTAAATATTTCTATGGACTACCTAATATTGTTCTCATGATCTGGGTGTTATATTAGTGTCTGTAAAATGCCAAATGAGACATCATTAGCGTCATCATCATCATCAGCCGAAAGACGTCAACTTCTGGACATAGGCCTCCCCCAAGCACCGCCACTTCGACCGTTTCTGTGCATCCAGCGGATTCCTGTGGCCTTCACAAGGTCATCGGTCCACCTTGTAGGAGGCCTTCCAACGCGTGGTACATTAAAGCGTACCACACGCTTTAAAAGATAAGAAATTACAAACTGACCTTAAATCAATTCATCATCGAACAACATTGAAACACATCAAATATCTGGGGGCCTAAAATGGACGCTTTGGCAGAATCATAATATGATCTGCGTACAATTCATATGCCACAATTCATCTGTTTGACAGTTTTGTATGGAGTTTCGTAAAATGGTCCACAAATTATGAATTGCTGTAATGAAGTCTAATTTCAAATACCAGCTGTCAAACAGATGAATTGCGGGATGTATGAATTGTACGCAGATCATATTAAATGATTCTGCCAAAGCGTCCACATTTTAGGCCCCCAACGAATATAATATTGAATATAGAACAAACGACGACCGACCAACATTTAAATGTACAATACAACATTCAAAAAACGGTCACAGTACAATAATCCCATAATAGTCTGTACCCACATTACCATGAATATAAAGCACAGAAAACCGACTGAACCGTGCTTAAAATACTGAAATTTATCATAACTGAGTACGGAACAATAAAACGACGACTGGTTGGTTACCAGATCTAAGACACGTAGGACATAATATGTTGACCTTCAAGATAGCTTTTCGGCGAGCAGTGCAGGCCATTTTAATATGGAACAGACCTACAGCTTGGTTCCATTAGTCTCTTGTCTCTTTAAAGTCTTTCCGCCCGCATTTCCTCTTAAGGCGACGATAACCGACTTTTGATTTGAAGATTTTATATTGAAGATCACGTCTAAACGAGTAGTGTTAATGATTTGAAGAAAATATATGTTAAATTAGAAGTTAAAAATGTCTGGATAAAGCTTCTGAACCATGACAAAATATCAAATTAGGACTGCGCACATAAAAACTGAATAGTTTAAACTATAATCTATAGCTAGAGTTATCTGCGAACATATAAGTAAACACGTAAAGATTACGTCAGGAGGAACGGGTTTTCTCTTTGTCAATCGTGCTAACTGTAGCAATTTCCTAACTGACTACTCATTGTATAAGTCAATCTACAGGCTTTATTCAAGAAATTGGCATTGGCAAAGAAGAAATACACATAACCAGCCTATAATGTCCCCACAGTTAAAACAGGCCTCTCTGTGAGAGGGATCGGGCCGTAATCCACCACGCGGACCCAGTGCGGGTTGGTGGATGTCACATGTCTTCGATATTTTAGTTCTAGGACATGCCGGTTTCCTCACGATGTTTTCCTTCACCGTTTTGAGAGCAGTGGTGATGAAATAATGTACACAAAGTAAAGCGCCTGTATGGGTTTGAACCCATGACCTAAACTCGTAAGTCGAGTCCGTTACCACTGGGCCACCACTGCTCATAAGCTGCAAGAAGAAATAAAGAGCTTTTTACGAAGAAGCTCGTCCGGTGAAATAAACTTAAGCACTACTATTATTTCTTTTGCCAGGCTAAGCATCAGCGATGCCTTGAAGATATCCATATAGAGTGGTGACAACTTATCATATCAGCACCCAAACTACCTATCACACTAACAGTAGCAATGGCTTTCATTTTGAGAGTTCAACAACATTCATATCAAATATTTGTACATTAATTCATTGTGATAATAATTACAATTACTATGACATTATTAATTTGCTTGATATTACTGTTAAAATTTATTAGTTCAGATTTAATTTTATGAAAAAAAAAAACTGGCCAAGTGCGAGTCGGACTCGCGCACGAAGGGTTCCGTACCATTATACAACATTAGATTTTGTTTACACTAAAACCGAAAAGGGGCCTTTTTTTCGTGATTTCAAGGTTGGTCCCATAGAAAAAGTTGTTCAAAATGATGAGTACAATGACCCGTTTTTGGGTTTAGTATAAACAAAAACTAATGTTGTATATAAAAATGGCAAAAAAATCACGTTTGTTGTATGGGAACCCCCTTAAATATTAATTTTATTCTGTTATTTATTATGTTTTGTTATAGCGGCAACAGAAATACATCATCTGTCAAAATTTCAACTGTCTAACTATCACAGTTCATGAGATATAGCCTGGTGACAGACGGACAGACAGACAGACGGCGAAGGGGTTCCCGTTTTACCCTATGGGTACGGAACCCTAAAAAGAAGAAAAATAAAGAAAAAGGCGACAACACATTGGATAAGACGCGGATGTCTAAATGTCAAATCGTAATTTATCTTCTATCATACTGTCCTATTTTTGCATTGAAAAGAAAATTATCAGAAAAAGAAAAGAAACATGTGTTATGCGCTGTATTTACGTTGTTGAGCAGACAAAATTTTCGAATATTTATGAAGCAATGGATTAGCAATATACTTAAAAATCATTCAGATTTAGTTTGATAGGCATTTAGAGTGCAGCAGATTACGCTATTAGGGTGCTGGTTCCTCACGGGCCTGCGGACGGTCAGCGATGGGTAGCTCACCGTCCGATAAGAAACAGGCCCGGGTCGACGGCGCGTCGTATTCCACGCGCGCATCAAAGAGATGTCAGCACCAACTGACGGGGTCCGATAGGGCCAATGCCTGCCAGGGTTGCGAGTTTGTCCGAAAGGGATATCGTGGCCCTGGCACACAGGCAAATGAAGGAATACGGGTGGGTTTTAGTCAGTAAAAGTCTGACACGCCCTCCCGTTCCGCGCAGAGCGGTAGAAGTTATTTGATAACTGCCCACCCCAAAAAAAAAAAAAATAGGGTCTGGTTCCTAAGAGCTAATCTATCTATATCAGGTGTAAAAAGACCGTTTCCGAAGCCTAAAGATACATATTCTACCCATTATTTGGATCATTTTTTTTTCACTAGACTAGACTAGAGATATTGAAGGCCAAACTCGCAATTTTATATTTTTTTTATGAAAACGAATTCCAAGTGTTATTACAAAACTTTTTTCCAAGCAAACATTATCTGAGTTCTCGATTTTTCTTACATTAATTAGAACGAAGGGGGGCACACAACAGCACTGAGTCCGTTTGCCTGGGTTTGTGTTACATCGCGCGAAATAAAAATTGAAATTTTTTAATCCCTAAAAATAAAAATCGGTTTTCAGCAATAATTTTTGCGCAAAGCTACTTAGTTAGATGTACAGTTTGCGTAGTTGACGGCTTTGTGATGTGTCTTTTTACACCCTGTATAAACATATATAAATTAAATGCTGTTCGTTGATAAGCGCACCACTTGAGAACGGCTGAACCGATTTGGCAATAATTTGTTTTACGAGTAAATGTTAAAGTTGCCGAGAAAATTAGAAAATTCGGAAAAGTTGAGCGTATTTTTTCCTATGGGGTTTTTGAATGAATTATTGATACAAGACAAGACAACCGTAACGTCTGTCGGAACAGCTAGTTATAAAAAATATCTGCATTATTTGTGTTTCGGTTAGAAGTCAATCCTATGTAGGAACAACTCCACACAACGCAATGCTGATTGACCCCAAACGAGAATAGGCCGCGAAAGATACACTCTTTTTCCTAACTATATTTCTGAGAGAGTTTATGCTTTATACAGCGGTCTAGAATTACCTACAGGCACTGAGAAACCGTAGTGATAATTGCTTGGCATCTAGAAATAAAGGAAAAGTGTTTTTTGGGACTCGCACAGAAGATCACAAATCAAACTAAAACACACTTGTAGCGGCATCAACATCGCCACATGCGAACTACGAGCCACACTGACGTCACGCAAAATCCTGCATCACGCAAGCAGAGTCTACCGCGCGACTAGCATAAATACAACGTCCCGACATCAACTGTCGGACAGTTGCCCACCAGACACAACACCCGTCTGGTAGGTGGATCCTCCCTTTTCTATAGAGTATGAGTGAACTTTACACCCTGTTCCTCATACCTCTAAACACTCATAGAAACATTAAAAACAAAAACAAAGTAACATGAAAATAAAAACAGAAAGTAGGTACTGCCATGTACGAGGCCAAAGGGCTCCTATCTCAACATGATGCTGCGACATTTAAAAATAAGTGTCTCCGTGCGAGAAGACGTTTTTGACTGCATTGGGGGATGATATAGTATTATTATAATGAAATGAAATTAAATTGTTTATTCTGAACATAGGGTACTGGAATCACTTTAACACGTACAATAAAAAAAAAAAATGAGTCTACATTTCCTATCTCATCACCTCTGAGAAGGAATAGCGAAACTAACTCAGGGGTCAAAGTCCCTTTAAAAGTCAAGAAATAATCTTGATCAGATCATGTAGATTAGTGTCTGAAATGGTATTTTACTCTTTTAGCATTATTCTAATGAGTTTAATTATGGCAATTATTAAATTGACTGAGATAACTTATTGAATATGCAATGTCAGGTCGAGACAGGACAGCCAGGTACATAAGACTTCCTATAAGTCTTTGATATGGTACATCTGTTACACATTTTTCAACCTTTTCAAGGATCAATTTACATTCTATCGGAGTATCTTTGGAACCACAATTAAGCATACCAAATCTCAATAACAATTGTTCTATATACTGTTGTTGATCTATTGTTATAGTATTAGACCTTTTATCCACATTCACTCTCATACCTAAATAGCGTTTTACACAACCAAGATCTTTTATCTTAAACTCAGTACTCAATACATTTTTCAAAATTTCTGTCTCATGTTTACAAGTAGAAAATATTAAAAAATCATCGACATACACTGCAACTATTATTTTAACATTTCCATTCAATTTTGTAAATAAACACTGTTCATGACAACTAATTTTAAAACACAATTTACATAAACAATCTTTCACTCTTTCATACCACATTAAAGATGATTGTTTAAGCCCATAAATAGCTTTCTTAAGTTTTAAAATCTTACTTTTATCTCTACATTCAAAACCTTCAGGGATAGACATACAAATATTCTCCTTTAAATGTCTATTTAAAAAAGCAGTGGTCACATCAAGGTGTGTTATGTCCATACACCATTGTACACTAAGAGCAAATAACATTCTCAAGGTTGAATGTTTCACAACTGGAGAAAAAGTGTCCACATAATCAATTCCACTTTTTTGTGAAAAACCTTTAGCCACCAGCCTAGCACGATATCTCACTTTGTTGTTAACATCTAACTTTTTATTTAAAACCCACTTGCACTGCACTATTGAAGTATCACTTGGTACATCAATGAGCTCCCATGCTTCATTGTACTCAAATGCCTGCAACTCCTCATGCATGGCCAGCTTCCATTGTTGTGCTTCATGTCCATTCAGCGCTTCTGAGAAGTCAATTTCCTCTGTTCCTGGTAAGTTATTTGAAATACACATGTTTGTGTAACCAAAGCGAGTTGGTGGTCTTCGTACTCTCTTATTTTCAACTACTTCACCTTCTCCTGGAGTTTGTAGTTCATTTGATAAAATATCTGTTGATATAATGGAGTCAATTGAAGTATCAACACTAGTCTCATATGGAACCATATAACTTGATGAACCAGAACTTGGACTAGCCAGAGATTCATTAGTAGTAATGTCCCCCACTGAATCTCTGTTCTCTACACTGAGTTCCATCACATGTGTTGTTTGAGTCTCTTCTCTCTGGCCCAAATTATTTTCTTCATTTTGAACCCATATAGCATTTTCATCTGTACTTTCAATACCTTGTTTTCCTTCCATCACTATTATATCTCTTTTCACTGTAATTACATTTTTCTTTGGATCATAAACACGATAACCCTTCACATTGTCTGAATATCCGACAAATATGTACGGTTCTGCCTTTTTATCCCATTTTAACCTCCGTTCCTTGGGAATGTGCACCATCACCGGGCTTCCAAACAGACGTAAGTGGCTCAAGTCTGGTTTCCTTTGGTACCATATTTCATACGGTGTTTTGTTTATTAAGCTTGCTGTAACAGACCTATTTTTCAAATAAACTGCTGTATTTGCTGCTTCTGCCCAATATTTCTTGTGTAGTTTTGCATCAAACAATAGACACCTAGCCTTTTCTATTACAGTTATATTTGCCCGCTCACAGACACCGTTCTGTTGTGGTGCATACGGGGTTGTTTTTTGATGAATAATACCTTCTTTGGTCAAATAGCTTTCCATCACTCCATTACAAAATTCACCTCCGTTATCAGTACGTAGATTCTTTATTTTCTGGTCTTGTTGATTCTCAACCATAACTTTAAAATCTTTGAATTTCTGGAAAACTTCATTTTTGTGTTTAAGGAAATAAATGAATGTCATCCGGCTGTAGTCATCCACAAATAGTAGAAAGAATTTTGAACCTCCAATGGACTTGATCTCCATAGGCCCACATACATCGGCATGGATTATTTGTAGTGTCTCCACGCTGTTATGTTCACTACGTGTGAATTGCAGTCTCATTTGTTTTCCCTCACAACAGGTTACACAGTTCTCTTTCTTTGTGTCACTAGGAGCAGAAAATGTCACTCCATCTACGATGCCATTTCTCATTTTATTCAAATCACTACTATTAATGTGTGCCAGACGCCTATGCCACAATTCTGCACTTGCCAATGTTGGTGCTGCTAACATACAATCTGTTGTTTTTATACTCAACTTGTAAACACCGTTGGTTAAGTGTGCCGTCGCTACTAGCTTATTTCTCACATTTCTAATGTAGCAATTATTTGATTCAAACACAATTTTGTTTCCGTTTTTTATAAGTTCGCTCACCGATAACAGGTTTGTTGACAACTTTGGAACACACAACACATTCTTGACTGTGATGTCATAGTTGCGATCTGTAGTAATTTGTACATATCCGGAACACAATACGGGCACTTTTGTGTTGTCGGCAACCATAATTTCTGATAAACTTGGCCTAAAATTTGCGTTGTTTATCCATCCTTCATTTGAAGTCATATGTGCGCTCGCACCGGAGTCTATGTACCACTCGTGTTTATTATATTGTCCATTTAGGAATACCACACTGAACGCATTAGATTGCTTGTCTATCTTTGTCCGTTTTCTGTAATAACGGACATTGATTTCTGAAATGCCCGGTCTCTTTACACTTATAACACGTAATTCCTTTTTTAGGCGGCATCTTTGACCCTTGCGAGTGAGACATATCAGTGCTGCCATTTTGTTTTTTATTATTGTTCAGTGTCTTGAAATATGATTTATTCGCAGCGAATGCAGCGCCACTGGTATCCAAATTAGTGTAATTTAAAGAAACTTCCAAATCAATTAATTTAGTTTTTATTACATCCGTGGTAATCTGTATTCCTGAGTGTTCAATCGCCATGATCATTGGAGAATACTTTTCCGGCAAACCAGCTAATAACAATGACCCAATCCATTCATCCGTAATTGAAAATCCTGTTCCTTTCAATCTCTGTGCTGTCTCGACAATTTGCGTTACATAATTGGTCATTGAATCACAACTTTCTTGCTTTATTGAAATTAAATGTCGCAGCAAAGATATTTTTCTCGAAAAACCGGAATCGTCGAACATATTTTTTAGCTTTGTCCACAGCTCCATCGAGGTTTTTGTTTCTTTAATATGAACATACAATACGGGATCAATAGTCAAAATTAGCTTTGCCTTAGTCTTTGCGTCTTCTGCAGGCTTTGTTTCTGTGCCAGGCACTGGCTTGATGTAATGAGCCATGCCTTCGAGCACTAACAAATTCTCTGCGGCAAAACTCCACTCATCATAATTTTCCCTTCCTTTTAGTTTGGGAACACTTTGAATATAGTTCACAGCCATTATTTACGCGAAAGTTCTGCACTTTTCTTAAACTGTAACTCGAATTTACTTAAGAAAAAAAAGGAAATTTGCCCATAACCTATTAAAACGTGCACTCTCTGTTAACAACTACTTTATTAGATGTCACAATTAACACAATTTCGACATCATAGATGGCGTTACTAGTATACATTTTAAATACTAAATTATAACACAATTCGCTTACTCCTTGCACGTTTTGTTTTAATTTCATTGATTCGATGTTATGATCCGTGACCCCGGCTAATTACCTCTGCGCTACAGTTCTTTAAGTACAGGTTGCTCCAAGATGCTATTTAAGAAAATTGTAAATAAATCAACAAATAATAATGTTAAATGAAATTAATATATTTTCATAAAACGTAAAGGCGAAACTGTATACGTGTGTTAAATTAATGTCGCCACTGCTGTAGCGGTACGCTATTTAATATACATCAATGTCAATCATAATCATACATTTTTATTTATGTGTATAAATAACTGTTATACTATGATGATTGACATAATAATCAATACTAATCAGTAATAGGAACCTTTAAAACGTTTTTAAAATCGTAATATTACGGCACGACGATCCATAACTTCCTCTAAAATATCAGCAATCGGCCGGCATCTGCCCAGCTTTTTCCAAATTATATTGGGGTCAGCTTCCAGTCAAACCAAATGCAGCTAAATACCAGTATTTTACATGGAGCGTCCGCCTATCTGACCTGCACAACCCAGTTACTGGGTAGCACGATTCCCCTTGGTAAGACTGGTTGTCAGACTTTCGCGGTACTGACGACCCGTAATAACTGTCAAAGATCTACAAATTACAGCTGGGACCAACGGTTTACTTGCTTTCCGAAACACGGAAGGATCTCAGTATAAGGATGGTCACGCGTCAACAGACCAACCACGGCAAGCGTAGCTTATTAGCCTTCGATCAACCCATGCGGCTGTTATTTAGTTAAATGTCAGCTAACACACGTCAATATCGAAATAATAATGTACCTACAATCAGGGACCATTTTGGTTACCCATTGAAAGGGTTTTCGATAGGGTTGTTCTAAAATGGTAACCAAAATGGTCTCTGGGTAGAATAGAGATAGAATTGGTCATGCTACGCGTGCTAGGCAGATATCGAAATAACATAATAATATGATTATTTCATGTTACTGGGTTTCAAGTAGGTATAGAACCCATTGAATGGGTTATCATGTAACCATTTCACTGGGTTTCAAGTATAAAACCCATTCAATGAGTTATCATGTAACCCTTTCAATGGGTTTCTAGTATAAAACCCGTTCAATGGGTTACATCATGATAAATGTAACGCATAGAATGGGTTACCCCTTCGAAAGGCTTAACTCTTAACCGGGGTTGTACGGTCTCTGCCTAAAATATCGAAATACGAATATCTTTAATACTATCTGAATAACTGGAAGCCTACCTCAACCTCAACAAACAAATCAATGATTCAAATCGCAGAAACAAACGCTAGAAGCCTTCAGACTAACGTAAATACTAGGAAATCTAGATATTATGTTGTCATGTTCAGTTTGTTTAAAGCCTGAGAACGCACTGTATAGCTTCAGCTGCCTATTGATTCAACCGAATGTTGATATATTATAGGTATATCGAATTCACATGAGGCATCAATATGAATGGCAGTAGCCCAACAAGCGAAGGAAAGGTTGTGAGTTTTAGGTGCCGTTCAGGGACTGAAAATAATAATAATAAACTATTCCACCGAACCGCACTTATCAAAATTTTGTTTCAGTGCGGTTAGTGGAAGTGCTCAGGTGCGGTTCGATCAACTGCTGTTGAAATCAATGCTCTGAGTGGAATACCTCTTTTATTTGAAAGCGTTGCAACCTAAGCGTAACATTACCTATTATGGAGGAATGTGGAAAAGGTTGTAAAATTCACTCTTCCTCCATACAAAATGGAGGATCTTTCGACTAGACGGGTGTTTTGTTTGGTGAGCTACTGCCCGACGAATGAACAGTAGTTAATTTTAAGTGGGTATGCATTATGGACGGATCTAATGCGAGCATGATTGAATTTTTGTCACGTATTAAAAGCTCGCGCAACGAATGTTTGCCAAACAAATTCGTGAGGAATGCTCGTGGTAAGTACGTTCCTTGACACATCTATAACTAGTGGTCAATTAAATCTACTTCTATAGCAATAGACATTGTTTTCTGTTTTTTTATAGTTGTAGGGTGTATTTTATTTGCTGTAATGCCAATAATTGCATTTTTCTTTCTTTCTTTATTCTTTCTGATAACCAATCGATGCTCAAATAAGCAACTTTCTATTATCTTTCAACTTTTCCTGTTTCTTCTAGAGAAATATAGGATTATAAAAATCAAATCCCTTTTGTCCCTCTTGCAGGGCAAACCCTGACTTAGTCACCTTTTAGATACCCATGGCTGGGAAAAGTAGCGTATTTTTTGGACTAATAGATTACAAAATAGCGTATTTTTTAGCGAAGTAAATCACAAAGTAGCGTATTCTTTGGGAAAGTAAATCACAAAGTAGCGTATTCTTTGGAGAAGTAAATCACGAAGTAGCGTATTATTTGGAGAAGTAAATCACAAAGTAGCGTATTCTTTGGAGAAGTAAATCACAAAGTAGCGTATTCTTTGGAGAAATAAATCACAAATCATCATCTGCCCAGTCTTTTCCCCAACTATATCGCAGTCGGCTTCCAGTCTAACCAGATGCAGCTGAATACTAGTATTTCACATGGAGCGACTGCCTATCTGACCTCCACAGCCCAGTAACTTGGTAATACGATATCCCTTGGTAAGACTGGTTGTCAGACTTTCGGGCTTCTGACGACCCGCAACAACTGCCAAAGATCTACAAATAACAGCCGGGACCAACGGCTTAAAATGGAGTACTTGGTATGTAAACTAAAGTAAAGATGGAACTGTGGTGTGTGGTGGGGCTGTTATTACTGAGCTACAAGCCCCTCAAGTAAATCACTAATCATTATTACCCAATTCTGCATAAGCTATGCCTTTGTATTGAAAACCAAATGAAGTCCTAAACCGACTCGACAAAGTTGGGTAAAATGACAAAAAGTGGAATCAACACAGGCGCGGTTGTTTGACATTACTTCGGGGACATAAAGGCTTATGTGGCTCTATTATGGGTCTATAAGCATTGTACTAGGTTTATGGGGTTATGTAGCCACATATGGGAGAGTTTTGTTTCGTCGTGTATGCCTTTTTTGTGTTATGATTGCTTGCTCGTTTAAGAACAAAATTCTCACATGCACAAAGACATTTGAAAACCTATTGACTAAATATTTTTTCTCAAACTCCCAAAGCCCACTGTCAACAGTGGGCTTTGGGAGTTTGATTAGTGCACTCAAAAACATGTTCGTGTATGACGCGTCTATTTACTATACGTCATTGCTTTTGAACGTCAAAATTTAAAATAGTGTCGATTCTAGTTGCCCCTTCCAGAAGGTAGTTTCGTAATGGAGAAGAATGGGCAGGTTGACTTGACTTTTTAATCATGAATGGAAAACTATTTGTTCTTTCCAAGATCCAAGCTTGGATACGTCATTTAAAAAGAAAATTCAGAAAAAATGTTTATTAGCCACAAATAAGACGGGACAAATATTACATTAAACATAACTAGCGAAATATGGGTGTACTATAAATAGGTGCACCTCTGCCTTCGTGGATACAGGCGCGATGTTATTTTATTATTATAAAACTAGTTTTGGCTCTCGGCTTTGCCCACGTGTATGTCGGAAAATATTCCACGGGAACGTACTACAAGGTTTAAAAGTAATAAATCCTATCTGATAATCCTGTGTTATGTGTTGTTATTACTATGAGTACTATAAATACGTAGTACATCATTTTATGTATCACTAGCTGCGCCCCGCGGTTTCTCCCACGAAATTCTCGATCCCGTGGGAATATCAGGATAAAAATAGGCGATATTTTAATCCAGGGTGTCAGCTGCCTCCATACAATTTTATCAAAATTGGTCCAGCCGTTTGAGCGTGAAGAAGTAATAAACATACACACACACACACACGCTCACAAACTTTCGCCTTTATAATATTAGTGTAATAAATAGTTTTCGCAGCGCACGTCAAGTAATAAGATAAAAAAAAGATAAATAAGATAGCCGACTTTTATTTACTCTCATAACGTGAAATTCGAATTATAAACTTCAAAACGTGTTTATATTGACATACTTTTATCTAAACACAATACCGAATAAAAATAGAATCATTTATAACACTCTTTCTCTAACAAAATAATGTCATTTATCAATTTTTTTACCAATACGATACAAGACAAATCCAAAAAGCTAATATCACCAAGGAGTTTCCGTCAATATTTTTTTTCTAATGAAACAGCATAAATGCAAAAGAGGAGCGCGCCATTTGTATAGCATTACAAAAAAGTTTTGATTCTAATTTGTCACTGTCTGTGGCAGCGCCCACTTTAAAAGCCCGCTTTCGAAGCCTTTAGTCTTTGAGTATTTATACTCCTCAAAGCCTTTGTGCATGCGTGGTGCAATAAACTATTTCTTAGATACTCTTTTGACTTTGACCTTTTCTTTAGTAGTTTCAATCCCTTTTTCTTTTTTTTTTGTGTGGGAAATTATCAAATAACTTCTCCCGCTCTGGGCGGAGCGGGAGGGCGTGTCAGACTTTTACTGACTAAAATCCACCCGTATTTCTTCATTTGCCTGTGTGCCAGGGCCACGATATCCCTTTCGGACAAACTCGCAACCCTGGCAGAGTTTCAATCCCAATGTAAGAGAGTAGATAAAGTAGTGTTTGGAGCTGCACATAACTAGGTATTAAAACAATCGTGTGATACTATTAAAAACCTTGCCTAATACATACTCGTGTTTTAATACCCCTTATTATGCAACATTTTCATGAACTACAATTATAGGCATTGGATTACATTATATCAATTTTCATGTTACTCGCTGATAATTTAGCTTTCTTTAAGTGAAATATTTTAAATCCGTTGAGTATTTTTTGAGTTTATCGATTACATACAAACATCCAAAAAATCTAATATTTTCTCTTTTAAACATTATTATTAGTTCAGACAAACAGAAACGATTGCGTTAATATTTCCAGGAGATGATGTGGCCCGCCGTAATATGGACATTTGAGTCCACGGCTTCATTCTATTATAAATGTAAAAGATATGAAGTTTGTTCTACTGTATTTCATTACTAAGGAACCTAGGTTAACTTTAGTTCTTATTTCACACGTATCTTGCAGATTTTTTCTATTAAACTTTGCTAAACTTTCAAAGCGTTTGGGGGATATGACTTGCTAACAAATATTCTGGTCACGTGATTTCGGGGAGATCTAGAAAGTGCTTGAAACATGTTGAGAACTAACACTTACACGAAAGTTGTAGAAGTTGCGAAATAAGGATAAGGCTGCCTGTCCACCGGAGCGGAGCGAGACTGCGGAGCGGTGAAACGGAGAAATATTAACTAATAGGATTGCACATCCCACATCCAAACATTGTCCACTTGCGATTGATTAATATTTCTCCGTTTCTCCGCTCCGGTGGACAGGCAGCCTTAGTGGTAGTTTTCTTTCAAATTATTTGTGTGTAAGGCTGCCTGTGCACCGGAGCAGAGCGAGGCTGCGGAGCGGAGAAACCGAGAAATATTAACCAATAGGATTGCAAGTGGACAATGCTTGGATGTGGCTGTGCAATCCTATTGGTTAACATTTCTCCGTTTCTCCGCTCCGCAGCATCGCTCGGCTCCGGTGGACAGGCAGCCTTAGTGATAGCTTTCTTTAAAATTATTTGTGTGTAAGTATCCTACGAATCAAATCAAATCAAATCATTTATTTCTTTGCAAACATGGGTAAGTACATACATATGTGTTTTTTACAAAAAAAGTTCTCCATATTTTACCGTCACATGGGCATGCAAATGTTTACAATTCCTAACAAAAAATCAAAAAGAAAAATTAAACATATAAATCAAAAATGTCAGCATAAGCAAGCAAGCAATAAAATATAAAAAATAAGAATATACAATATGTATCAAAAACCCTGTTGTTCCTTCTACCCACGTTATAGGAATCGGTATACATACGTAATAAAGCAAGTCATTTATAAAAACTGTTCAACAAAAATAATTAAAATAAATATTTAATTATTAATATTTGTAATGTTTAACTGATTTGTAACCTCTTTCATTCTTTGATTTTGACTTCTCGACTAGCCAATACTTAATTTTTTTAAATTATAATTCCACCAATGTTGTGCTTGTAGGTAAATATATACGTCCCTAAAAGGGACAACAGGGTTTTTGTTACATACTGTATAATGTCAAACAGAAATAAAAAGTAAACTCAAACTCAAAACATTTATTTCAATTAAACCTATTACAGGCACTTTTGAATTGTCAAAGAGTCGGTCAGTTAGTCAGAAAGTTGAAGCTATTTGCCCATTCCAAAACGTAGATCTCTATGGAGAAGAATAGGCAAGAAACTCCAAGGACACTCTTTAAAGCAAGATATTACAAAATCCTGGGTACATTATTCTTGTTGCTACTATATGTGAGAACAACGTAAAAAACAAAAATTATTTATTTAAAAAACAATAAAAAATATAAGATTAAAAGATTACAAATAAGCCCTGGCAGTTAAGAGAAGACCAGTCTCAACTGACGGCGCCCGTTCACGAACATGACGCGTGCCAACCATTTTGTAGGGAACCGAATGATCCAACACACGCGCCACCATCAGCGAGCCATTTAAGTGAGCATGACATACTCTCAACTGCCACGCTTTTTTAAGTCAACATACATCTTATCACAATAAATGACAACTAGTTAGCTAGTAGTAGTATCGACTAGTTTTTATGTGGTAAGTAGTGTTATTATTAAAAGCGCATTATATTTTCTCCTCAGTGCCTAAGCTCGTCGCTAACTAATAATAGCCGCACTGGTTGATCGATCAGGTTAAGCAACGCTTGCCCCGGTTGGCCCGTGGATGGGTCTCTCGTGGATCTTTACATACCGAGACCCCTCCGTGACTCGGAAAGCAAGTTAAGCCGTTGGTCCCGACTGTCATTCGTGAATCTTTGACAGTCGTTACGGGTCGGCAGAAGCCCGAAAGTCTGACAACCAATCTTACCAAGGGGTATCGTATTGCCCAGTGACTGGGTTGTGGGTACAAGTAAACCGCTGTCATTGTCAGACTGCATACAAAAGAAAGAGAAGCACGATAACACAACGCTTGTAATTTATTGAAAAATATGAAGCAATTATTTATAAAACTCAAAAATGAGTTGAGTAATCGAAAATAAAAAACAACCAAGTTCTGCATACAAATAAGACGTTATTGTTATTATTTAAATACTGACCGTACGTTGATATGTAATACAGATATTTTGGATTGAAACTCAAAGTAAAGGGTTAGTTTACCGTTAATTTGTATCGAGATTTTTTTTTTATAAACGTGTTTTGTTAACAACCAAGCTCTGAGAATTTAGTTCAAGAATAACATATATTTTTTCCCGCTACCACAAACTATATAGATTTGGCAGTTTTTTTGTTTAAGACAAGCCTACTTTTATCATTTGCCTCTTGCAAGCGCCTTAAATAAATAACATTCGTGATAGAAGTTTCGAGATGGAAGTAAACATTTGGCGGATGTTCTATTTTTCTTTCCTCAACCAAGGTCGCTTTTAACTAGTATTTTCATAGTTGGCGTTATAGTGTAGGTCATTGATTGAACTGTATAAGACAGTGATTTAATTTCTAATCGTAAAATAACAAAGTAGATACATTTTAGTTACAAATTAGAGGGTTGTATAAAATGTCGTTGTAGACCTTATATAATAGAATTATTTCTTCTCTAAATGAGCCTTCATGAGCAATTATTAGAGTGTTAGTTTTGCGTTTAGCACATGCTAGCATCACTATTATTTGTTCTGTGCTTGTGTGTTCAATCATTTAAAAAATAACACAGAAACAATCTCGATTGACAAAGAAGTTGGTTCTTGCTGCGTTTGTTTGAGATGTAAGTATCTCATTTACTTAACACATAACAACATGAACGCCTGTATTAAACCTAAACATAATGTCCTATCTCAGATCATGGTCTACCCATGCGCCAAATTTCATCCAAATCCGTTCAGCCGTTTTAGCGTGAAAGCGTAACAAACAAACATACAAAAAATCAAACCTTTTCTCTTTCTAATATTATTACTAGCTGTTGACCGCGACTTCTTCTGCAATCCAGGTTGAAAAGTAGCCTGCCGCAGGAGACGCCCTGGGCGTCGGGAATCGCAGGCCGATTCCCGGCCACCGTAGGCGCGGGCTTGCGGACGGTGAGCGATGGGTAGCTCGCCGTCCGATAAGGACCAGGCCCGGGTCGACGGCGCGTTGTGTTCCACGCGCGCCTCAAAGAAACGTCAGCACCAATTGACGGGGTCCGAAAGGGCCAATGCCTGCCAGGGTTACGAGTCTGTCCGAAAGGGATATCGTGGCTCTGGCACACAGGCATTTGAAGGAACACGGTGGGTTTTAGTCAGTAAAAGTCTGCCACTCCCTCTCGCTCCGCCCAGAGCGGGAGAAGTTAGTTGACGATTTCCCACCCAAAACAAAAAAAAAAAAGGTTGAAAAGTAGCCTATGACCTTCTCCAGGTCATGGTCTACCCATGTGTCAAACATCCAAATCCGTTCAGGCGTTTTAGCGTGAAAACGATATTAGTTAGGATATAAAGGGTCATATTAAATTATCTAGCAAAACTCCGCAGACGTTATGGGTAATGGTTATCTAAATGCGATAAAATAAAAGATTTGAAGTTTTTTATTTTGGGGATCAACGAGAGTTATTGGTTTTGTTACGTGAAGTATGAGTTGAGAAAATCTGTTTTATTGTGTTTAGGTATCGATACCAATCACGTCTGTGAAGTTTACACAAAAAAAAAACTAATATTTCAATATTCTTATCTGTAATTTTTATGGTTTAACATAATAAGGAGTATGCTATTCTATTCGATTAAAAAAACTGTTTTTTTTTTCTGATATTTCAAGTGACTACACTAACTGCGGTCGATGACCCCACAAAAAAATCATCAAATTAATTTATTTTTGATTCATCATGTCTATATATAGATACCTATCACATCTACGGCGGTATCTGAAAACCAGCTCTGGGGCTTTGTCTCGCATAGGGTCGCAGCATTATGCTGAGCGGCAGCCGTTTTGCGTGGATATGACGCGTATTTTCCCCCACTTGTTATTTTTGTATTTGTGTTCTTTCTTTGCATCATTTTACCGCAAATAAATGTTTTTTCTTTCTTTCTTCTTCTTCTTCTGCAAAGTTTCGCTAGCTCATTTAATTTATCCCTGTACACGTAGTTAAAAAACAAACAACTTCCATCTACAATTCCGTTTCAAACACTTCAATGTTAATCTCATCTCATCCCCACGACTACTTACAATGAAAGGAATGCCTTTCTATGTCACTTATTACGCATATTATCAGTCGGTCGGATATTGCTGTTATCACCCTCAAGAGAAGGATTGTTGGATGAATGGATGCTGGCCTGACCCTGGCCTGGTTATTGCGGCTTGAGGCCTGTACACAGCATAGTCATGTTCGTGAACGGGCGCCGTCAGTAGGGACTGGCCATCTCTTAGCTGCCATGGCTTATTTTATTTTTATTTAATTTTTGAATTGTTTCTAGGGTTCCGTACCTCAAGAGGAAAAAACGGAGCCCTTATAGGATCACTTCGTTGTCCGTCTGTTTGTCAGTCTGTCAAGACCCTTTTTCTCAGGAACGCGTGTGAGGATTGCCTTTCTAAGTCAGTTATTACGCATATTATCACAGTCGGTCGGATATTGCTGTTATCACCCTCAAGAGAAGGATTGTTGGATGAATGAATCCTGGCCTGACCCTGGCCTGGTTATTGCGGCTTAAGGCCTGTACACACGATGGTCATGTTCGTGTACGGGTGCCGTCAGTAGGGACTGGTCATCTCTTAGCTGCCATGGCTTATTTTAATTTAATTTAATTTTTGAATTGTTTTTTAATGTTTTTATCACGGACGCTTTTGACGTTTTGCATCGTTCTCACATGTATAATTTGGTTCAACATGGATGATGTAACGTGTCTTTGTAGAATTTTTTTTTACCTTCTTAGGCCCATTTCTGTACATATATTAAACAGAAAACTTAGTATCTACAAATTAAATAACTTTAGCTGTAAAAAAAATTTACTCAAACATTTACTAACCAAAAATTATGCTCAGTCAGAAGATCTACTTGTTGTCTGCAAATAGAACCGCTAACAAGCTATTTTACTATTAGTTACCTAAGTTTTAATTTTTACTTTATACTCTTTGTTAATTTATTTCAATAAGCATTTATGCACTTTCTAACCTGAAACACAGGTTCAATCTAGTTCAGGCAAATAAGCAACTGTGCTCTATTTTAATTTTTAAGGTATTTATTGTACATTGTGACCCTTTTATAAATAAAAGAATATATTATTATTACACAACATTAGTTTTTGTTTATACTAAACCCGAAAAGGGGTAATTGTACTCAGAAATAAAAATCTGCTGTTCCATACATTTGGTCGATTTAAGTGAACAGCAGATTTTTTTTCGCGATTTCACGCTTAGTAGCACAGATACTGCGGAGTGTAAAAGTCGTCGTGTATGTATAGGCTCTTAAGAAGGACAGAGCAGATGCCTTCCGGATAATATAATAGGGGAAACGGTTCGCTCATAAAGGCATTCATGTCATTCTTTTATTGACCTTAAGATGGAAATTACGGTTTTAATAGTTGCGAAGTATGTTTAATTAAAAAATAAATAGGTAGAATGAAAATGTATGAAAAGGCTTTGAACATAATTATTATCCACGAAATTGCTGGGTGGGGAAATAGGGTGTGCGCAGATCTAAATCATGACTATGTTAAGACATAGGTACAGTCAGTGACCTGGGGCTCAATTCTGTAAAATAACCAACGTGTCAATAGTGTGTCAGTAGTGTCTCAGTAGAATAGTCATTGACATTTGCTATTCTGCAAACTGTATAAGGTCATTCGCTTGCCACTGTAGTGCCATTGAAACGCCATAGTAAGACGATTGTAATAATTGGTAGTCTGGTCCACTATAATGTGTACAATGGCATCATGATGGCCAAACTTACGGTAGTCTGTAAATATTTTAAGTGTATTTGACAGTTGTTTCTATCGTGTATGAATAGTGTTTTGGCCATGAAACCGCCATTGTGAAGCCATCGAACAACGACACCTATTTTCCCTATTGATTGGATTAATTTGTTTATTTTTTAAATTTAAAATAAAATGTCCTTGTGTGTGTGCGTCTTACGTATCGAAATTGATAAAGTGGACGTAGTTTTTCGCCATAATGAGGCCTTCTGTACCTACTTTGCGGTGGCGTATTATGTCATTGGCATATAGTGCCGACCGCCAAGGTTTGCTTTTGCGCCAGCGCCGCAAATCTCACGCACTAATGAAGCTGCAAGTGAATGCCTTTCATGAACTTCCCAAGATGTGGTTTGTCAAAAAGTTTCAGCTTGGTAGGGGGGAGCAAGGAAGGGAGCTAATTGACGAGCTCATTTCCTTTCTCCAGATACACCGACGGCGGAATGAAATCCCTGCTGAATTAAAGGTTTGTATGTGAAGGTACCTAACTTGACACTCCGACCGAAAACCATGAGACGATGTAAAAAATCCACGAAAAAAAATTTTTTTTCTTCAGTATTCAAATATTTTTTTATTAATAAGATATAATACAAATATTTCGAAAACGGTGCGTCCTAGGCAAAAAATAACCAAAATTTGACCCCCCCTTAGGTACACCCCCCGTGTAAGCAGCATCCCAACATGAATTTAAGGTTTTTTTTTATAAATAAAAAATCACAACAAAATAATAATCGAAGGCCCATATCTCGGAAACGGTGCGTCGTGGGGCCATGCGTCTCAGAGTCTAAATGGTTTCTATAGTCAAGTTTAAAGGCTTCTACATACCGGGGCGACTTGTCGCGCGACGCGACGCGACACAAAGGCACCGCTCGTCCCGCGACACGCGGGGCCTTTGTGCCGTGTCGCGTCGCGCGACAAGTCGCGCTGGTATGTAGAAGCCTTAACCCGGTACTGCAATAAAATAGGTAGAATATCGAAAAAAAAAATACGATACATTTTTAAAATTTCAAATGCTCGCGCCATAGCGTCCTAAGGTCTACACTCATTAAACGTTACTAAACGCATGTTTTTAGTGAAATTTGATGTTTTTAATAATAAAACGTTTTTATATTATTAAATAAACCCATATTATAAAGATTTAATTGATAAAAATTGGATTTAAAAAGTGGTAGGTTTGGTGTACCTCATGGTAGATTTTTGTTAGCAACACTCAAAACTATTGTACTGGCACTCTATTGACATACTGTCGACACACTACTGAGACACCACTGAAACGCCATTGAAGTTTTTGCAGAATGCCAAATTTGCAACAGTGGCAAAATAATGTCTGTAGTGTGTCGATAGAGTGTCAATGGCGTGTTGCTTAACTCAAAGTTACAGAATTGGGGCCCTGCATTACCTCGATCGCAGTATAGTATTAAAATGCATAGAGAACGCTGCTGCCCATTCTCTAATTCAAATAAAATTTTTATTCAAAAACAATTCATATTGTGTTTTAAATCATAAACAATAAATAAAAAATACAAAAAAAAACACGATCATTAAAATTATAAAACTAACACATAATACAATAATTATAGAAAATAAAACATTCAATACAATTAAAAATTCAATAATATTAATATTACCCAGTCTCACATTAACTAATATAAAATTTTTAAAACGTCTATCGAATGCAGACATTTCTCCAATATGAACGCTTTGAGTCTCGACTTAAATGAGCTCTTGTAAATTATAGTTTTTAAGTCCAATGGCGCAACCTGTTAAAAATCCGCACTGCTTGATATTGAGGACTATGTTGAACAATCTTAAGTTGGGGTATTAGTATATCTAGTAAGTTCCTTAGTCACCTTTTATAACACCTACGGGAAGATATAGGGTGGTGCTATTCTTTACGTCCGGCAGCACATGGAGCTGTTATTACTATTATGAATCAATTATCTCTGTTTCATTGAATTTGTTAACACACACGCAAAACATCACGCCTGTATTCCCGAAGGGTTAGACAGAACTGTACCTAAATTTCACACAATCTCTTGTTTTATCAGCGGCAGGCAAAACTGATTTACCTAATTCTGGTGTATGCTTTGTCTTGCCGAAACAATAGTCTAGTCTAAAGCTTCGGCCAAACGCGGGAAGCGGGAGTGAAGCGGGAGCGAAACGGGAGCGAATCGGGAGCGTCAACAACGCGAAACTAACGCGGGAATTATAGTGCACACCTGCGCGACTACAACGCGAACATCATTTTGTTTAGTGAATAGTCACTTTATACGTATATTTTTGTATCCAGGATTTTTCAGATCGTATAGAAGAGTATGTTCTCTTACTTTTTCGATAATCATCTCTGTATTATGATCGTCCGTCATCGTGGAGTTAAAATAATGAGACGTACGTAATAATGTAACGATCCGTACACACGTCTGACCACTTGACGCGTACTTCCCGCTCACAGGGTGCTTTCCGTACGCGGTGTTCCAGCGTTGCGGTCGCGTAGGTGTGCAAGGCGCAATATATTACCATGAGCAGCGTCCGCCGCGTGGTAGTCGCTCCCGCTTCGCTTCCCGCCTCCCGCGTTGTGGTCGCTCAGGTTTGGCCAAAGGTTTAGTCAGTTGTAAGCACTGCCTTAAGTTGATACAATAGTTTGATTATTACTTAACATAATCAGCCAATAATGTTCCTACTGCTGGGACACAGGCCTCCTCTTTTCGAGAGGGAATGGGCAGTAATCCACCACACGGTCCCAGTGCGGGTTAGTAGATATGCCACATGTCTTTGAATGTTTGGTTCTAGGATATGCCGGTGTCCTCAGGATCTTTCCTTCACCGTTTTGAGAGCAGTGGTGATGAAATAATTTAAACAAAGTAAACCGCCTGTCCCGGCCCCTAGGTTCTGGGCCGGCCATATTAGCCGTAGAACCGATGATCGTTGGGGTAGACGTGTTCTTGAGTGGAGACCGCGAATAGGCAAACGGAAGGTAGGACGCCCACAGGCTATGTGGAGCGACGATCTTCGCAGGCTGAATGGCGTGCAAATGGAGAGGCCTATGTCCAGCAGTGGACTGCTATAGGCTGATGATGATGATGATGAAAGCGTTCTCTGTCTGGGTTCGAGCCTACGACCTACAGCTCGTAAGACGCGCCCGTTATCACTGGGCCACCACTGCCCTCTTGCTACGCTGATTATCACTTGCCTAGCTTAATTCTTAACTATGTATAAGTTCACCTACTAGTGTAATTACTGACACAACCAACCAGCAGGCTTAGCACGAAAACCGTAGAGAAGCGTTTTATAGACGGCAGAGTAGACAAAAATGACGTACGGAAACGTCGTGTTTGTCTAAAGTCCATTTCACGAAAGAAGTCCCGCAGACGTGGCGCTGCAGGCATGGGTTATTTTAGGAATGTTGCTAACTTAGCGTATAATAATAATTAGTTCCACTTATTTCCGCGGGACTTCTTTCGTGAAATGGACTTTACCCTATCACTCTCTCTACAGACAGGTGACGTAGACAGTTGACAGCTTTCTACCGAGAAGGGTAGACAAGCGATTTCTATTCTACTATTCTACAGTAGAATGTTAAGCCTGCTGATGTTACGAAAAGTTCAATAATTTGTTGTTTCTACTAACAATAATGTAATATAATACGATGTCACAGATATTTAGTAACTAATGGTCATGTGACTTTTTATTTAGGCGCTTCTGATTATTAATAAAACGTAGGCGATACATGACGAGATAATGTTCTAATTATCGCTGTGAATTACTCAATACTCGAAGTTCTCCTATAGCGTCGGTAAACTATGTTAATGGTTTTATCGCAAGTGTCGGCAAGCGGCTCGCAGAAAGCATCCTTAGTGGATCCACGCAGCCGGCTGGAGGTCTAATATCTACTCCAAAAACACAACCATCTTCTTTTGTACTTCTGGAGACTGACCCAATGGAAGTTGACAGTGTTATATCAAACCTGAAAACTGACAGTGCTCCCGGCTGGGACGGTATCCAGACTAAATTCATAAAAATGGTTAAACCGCTCGTTGTTCCCATTATTAGCCATCTTGCTAACCTCTGCTTCAGAAAAGGTATATTCCCGATCTTGCTTAAAAAATCTATTGTTACACCCGTCTACAAGGGTGGTGATAAAAGAGATATCAATAATTATCGACCTATCTCGGTATTGTCAGTTATCTCTAAAGTTATTGAAAAGCTAATCAACTCACGCCTAATTACTTATCTCGAAAAATTTAATATTCTATCCAGTTCCCAATTCGGATTCAGAAAAGCAAAATCTACAGAAGATGCCGTCTCAGGATTGTCCTCCTTGGTAACTCAGTGTCTAGACCGTGGAGAAAAGTGTCTGACAGTCTTCCTAGATCTAAAAAAGGCATTCGACTCTGTTTCTGTCCCAACTCTCTGGCATTCCCCTTATGTCTCAATATGGGCATAAGGGGAATGCCACTAAATATCTTAACTGATTACCTAAAGGACCGTACCCAGAGCGTAAAAATTGACAGTTTCACTAGTTCTGACACTAAAATTGAGTACGGCGTGCCCCAGGGAAGCGTCTTAGGCCCCACATTATTCTTGATATACCTTAACGAATTAACTAATCTCGAAATTGAGAGAGGGCAAGTATATGCGGATGATACTGCCATTGTATTTAATGGTACTTCCTGGAACTCCGTTTTTGAAGCTGCTGAGCATGGTCTCCGTAAGGTTGCAAACTGGCTCAAATCTGCCCTTCTTACCCTAAATATCGCCAAAACAAATTACATCTGCTTTGCTATAAATAAGCGGACACTTCCCCCCCCAAACTTGGTATTAAGGATTCATACTTGTGACTTCACCTATACTACGCAATGTGGGTGCGAAGAGATTGGATGTGTTAAATCCACTAAATACCTTGGTGTAATCCTGGACCACCGACTTTCCTGGCACCCTCAAATTGAAGCTATAAATGATAGGATCCGTAAACTCATATGGGTCTTTAAAAAGTTGAGACATGTCACCTCTCAAGACCTCCTAAAGCGTATTTATATTGCATTGGCACAATCAGTTATGTGTTATTGTATTTCCATCTGGGGTGGTGCCACTAAAATTAAATTCCATGAAGCAGAAAGAGCCCAGAGATGCTTGATAAAAACAATGTTCTTTAAACCATTTAGATTTCCTACTGACGAACTATATCTAAATCATAAAATATTGTCACTTCGAAAACTTTATATTATAAACTCAGTACTTAAACTACATAAAACATTACCTTACTTTCATATAGCTCAAACGGGTAGAAGAAAATGTAATGTGGCCACTGCTCCTCGCTGTAGAACTCTTTTTGCCAGGCGTCAATTTCAAGCCCAGTCTGCCTACCTATATAATAAGCTTCACAACAAATATACAATATTCAACCTTCAATTCCACGAATGTAAAAAAACAATCGTTCACGAGCTCGAGCGGCTAGGATACTGTGATATAGAGAACTTATTATTTAAATACGAACTCTAGACAATATTCGTGACTTCTAGTGGTACTTCCCGATCCCAAGATATTACATCATAGGGCTAGAAGTCTCCTATTTAGGAGTCAAATTCACACAGCCTATACGAGAAATAGTATGTTCTAAATATCATAAGGCACTCACACACACCTCTCACACACACACCTCTCACACACACACCTCTCACACACACACCTCTCACACACACACAAACTCCACACACGCACGCACACACACACATAAAGATAAGTCACACTAGTATCTCTAACTTTTCATTCAATATGTTCTTGTTTGTAATTACTTAAAATAGTTTAGTTATCTAGTTACCTAAAAATATGTTGATCCGAGGGAGGAGCAGAACCACCCAATACATGCATTACTACATGCTTCCTGGGAGGTTCTAGCCACAGAATAATATTGTACAAGAAAGTTACAGAAATAAACTATTTTAATTTTAATTTTTTTAATTTTTAATCGCTGAACCTAAACTAGTATTATTTTTTTTAATAACGTTGCCCCACACTAGGGATTGTTGCTGTATTGTGGGTGCGTTTACAAACATTTAAACTCACATACACAAACAGCCAGACCCGGAACAACTACTTGTAGGTCATACAAATATTTGTTCCGTGCGGGAATCGAACCCGCGACACGCAGCGCAGCAGTCAATCGCTTAACCACTGCGCCAACCATGCCGTCATATATTAATTAATTTACTTATGGATTAATAATGGATGATATGAAATGAAATGAAATCGTAATGAAATAAAATGAAATCGTATTGAAATCAAATGAAATCGTAATGAAATGAAATGAAATCGTAACGAAATGAAATGAAATCGTTTATTCTGTAAATAGGATATTAGAATCACTTTTACACGTCATATAAAAAATTAAAAATATAATCTAGATGTAGCCGACATTTCCTATCTGACTACTCCTGAGAAGAAATGGCGAAACAAACTCAGGGGGATGTCCGAGCACCCTATAATGTTCCAGGTTCTAAACTATCGGTGTGCCAAATTTAATCCAAATCCGTTCAGCCGTTTTTGCACCAATCCGGAACATACGTACATCCAAACAAATAGACGAACAGACAAATTTTTTAAAAACTATTTGTTTGACTTCTGACTCTTTCCCACACTTCGTAGCAATTTCTTTTTTTTTCAAAATTATTCAATGAACAGGTCGTTACTTTAGGTACTTTATTATATGTATAAATTAAGATACCTGCGAGCCGAGGACGGGCGTGCCCAAGACGTTTGTGATAAGACATGATAAATGATGTCTTGTCAATTTGTACTAGCATTTTAAGACAAAACGGTTTTATCGCTCAAACTGTGACAAAATGTGTGACTCAAGTCATGTCACAGTAGGCCGTACTTACTCCGCTGGCGTGGCATTGATTACAGTGTAGTTTTAAACCTCCCTCAAGAAATTATCAGAATAATAGAGAAATCAAAATCAAAATATTTTATTTCACATAAACCTACATGGGAACTTACGAAAAGTCAGAAGCTACGTGCCGAGTTCCAATTGGTCGTTTCCTATGGAGAAGAGCCGACAAGAAACTCCACGGTTACTCTTTTAAAAATAATTGGCTTTGACAATGTTTTCAAATTACAGTGTTAATAGGTATGGGAGGACAGTGTAGACCTGTGAAAATCAATATTTAACAAGTAGTTTCAAAGCTTTTACAGAATACACAGACGGACACGTCCTAAAGTCAAAAATGTATGGGACTCACATAAGCCACCGGAAAGCTTATGTCAATCCTGATGAGTCTTTGTAGAAATACGAAACTCTTTGAAAGCAACTGCCAGTTGTAATCTTATATAAGAAGAGATTACGAGACTAACACAATAAATTATTTAATGTTTTGTAAGTGAAATGACGTATCTACTTTATTCATTTGAGTAAGTCTCTTACTTACTCCCGTGAACAATGCCGAAATTGGGACCGAAACGAAAACGCTTGATTGAACATTGCCAAAATTGGGACTTGAAAACAGCGTTCTCTTTTTTTATTTATTTAATTTTTTTAACGCAGCTGCGTGTGTCCGGCAAATGGTAGCGAAAAGCCCTTGTATCAAGCTATTATTAAAAAAAGTTATCTGTGTTTTATCAGGCTGTGGAAATATGAAATCTGTGGTTGAAAATGACATTGTCAGTTTGTTGACAGCTTTTACTATATTTAGCCAGTCTTGGTATGGCATTCAATATAAGCCTGTGAGGATCTCGCCGGTTTCGAGGATATAAATCCTTTGCCTTTTAAAATAAGTCTTATGCTTCTTAACAAACATACTTCATAGATATATAGAGAGGGTAGCGGTAATAAACCAAGCTCTTTAAATATTTGCCTTTTTTTTTTCTTGGTGGGAATTTATCAAATAATTTCTCCCGCTCTGGCCGGAGCGGGAGGGAGTGTCAGACTTTTACTGACTAAAACCCACCGTGTGCTTCTCTCTTAAAATATTGCTAATTTTTCTCTTTAAATATTGGCCTGCAAGATTCATCAGGTTGAAGGCTATATATAAAAATACACATTTTGACGTGAAAGCGTAATAAGCAAACAAACAAACACACTTTCCTATTTATAATATTGACAGGATATTAATTAGGATTGGAGAACCAAATTATGCTAATTATATCTCATACACTACACACCCTCACTCCTCACACTCACACCCATACTAAAAAAAAAAAAAAAAATATCACACGTATTCGCGCGTTTTGGCCCTGTTCTAGGCATAGCACTCATTAATTTACAGTCCTGTTTGTATAATTTTAAGTTACCTTTTATTTTTAGTTTTGCATACATTGTCTACATTTCAATTGCATAAGATAATGATAAGTGGAAGCGCGGAGTCTCCTAACACAAGCAATTCCTTGCTTAAAAGGTGATCTCCAATAACATGTATCTATATGTCCTTTAAATTGAAATAAACATTTTTTTTCAACAATTTTTGTCGGTACTACTCGTATTATACCCCACATTATGAGCCCATAGCGTATTAATGATTCAACATAGGCGTGATAGGTAGTGATAGGTTTTAATGTTTGATATTTTTTTAACATTCCTAAGCGCGGATACGAATTTATTTATTCTTTATGATATATCAACTGCTTGTGCTTTCCAATTTATGTCCTCATCTATTATTACTCCTAGAAATTTCGTTTGTGTAACTTTACTAAGTTTTGGTATTTCAAATTTAAAATTGTATTTATTATATAATGCCCCTGCATTAATTGCCTGTGTATTCGAATCACAATTGTCACATTTTTTTGTTTTTTATTTTATATATTTATTTATTTCTTACCATAAATTACAGAGAATGTTAGTACAAAGTCTACAGACACAATTTTATAATAAATTTGTTGGTCGCAAGCGCTACTGGTGAGCAGGAGGTCCTGGGTTCGATTCCCGCGTCGTCGGGCAAAGTGTTATTGGATTTTTCTATCTGGAATTTCTCAGCAGCAGCCCGAAGTCTGGATTTGTGCTCGGTTGATGGCAATAGGCTCTCCCCCTATTAGGACTTACCATACCTTACTAGCGAAATGTGCCCGTACTACAGGTACATCTCTGCCTTAGGAACCCTTCAGGAAAACAAGGCGTAATGTTATTTTATGTTTCTTACTAAAATAACTTCATGAATTTTATCAGTTCGAACTCACCAACATTTCACAGATGTAACATACAAATCAATGTTACTGTAACATTAATGAGCCTATACAAAATTCCATTTAGATTGATGGCTTTGACAGATTGTGAACATATTATAAATACCTGAGGTTGTGTTTAAATCGATTCGAATGCTTGTAGGTATATCGATTAGTTCTGAATAAAACATACATCGGTAAGGCTATTGTGCTTCTCTTCGATTTCATAAGCTTTTGTTCAGACAACTGACATAGATACCTATAATTTCCAAGTATTATTGAATGATACTGGGTTTTTTAATTTGGATTTTTATGTAGGATTTTTTATTTAAAGGTTAATTTCGGTGTGGTTGGTAAGGTTTCCGTCTACTTAGATCATTGGTTTCATTTTAAAATTATTTTGAAGATATTTTCCAGGTGATTATTAGGTAAAAGTGCCTTAATCATGGTTAAACCCTAATCTTACTTACAAATTAGCTTACAGATACTACAGACGAACAGAGAAGTTTCAAGAATCTGTAAGTATTATAGTACTCGTAGCCTGTTATCTATACATTTAAAACTGAAATGCTATTCGTTAATAGGCTTTCACTCGAGAACGGGTAAACCGACATGACTATTTAATTTTTTGTTTTAAAATGTTCGTATTAATCCGAATTAGATTTTACGGAAAGAAAATCGGAAAAGTTTCCTTGAAAATTTTCGAATTCGGCACAAAATAAACGTCCTTTTTTCTATGGAATTTTTGTATAACCACAACCACCACCACACCACAACCACACCACCACAACCACAACCCACGATTCAAACGCTGGATATGCGTAATTATTTTATGTTTTTTTTTATGGTCATGGATTTTTTTTTTTAAGGTCATGATAAATTTTCGCGAGTCCCAATAAATGCTTTTTCTTTATAGAAAGAAAAAGCATTTATTGGGACTCGCACAGCAGATCACAAATTAAAATTTAATACATTCTTATTTAATTTCAAACACACATATTTACATATTTTTATTATAGTAACATTAAACAAATTAAACACACGTTGTCGGCGTCGTGTTTCGCTGCGTGGTGTCGCATAACCGTCCTCGGAAACGTCGATATTCAACACATTTCGGCCAGAAGTCCTCTTTCAAGCAGGTCTGTTGATAGTTGGTTGGGATTCGTACCACAAATGACTTAAAGTTAATGTTGTGGCGCGATTCCAACCTTTCGACCCTCAGAATCCAGTTGGTCTTCACTTTCACATACTGCACGACTTCTTCGATCGTCGTGGAGTGGTGCAGACGCTAAATGTACAGCTGCGTCGTAGGCACAGCAGGGCGCAGCAGCATGTTGGGTCCATCGGTGCGGTACCGCACAGGTTACGAGAACAGGGCTTCTTCTTCTTCCTTCACTTTAGTGAAACCCTCCTCATCCACCTGGCTCGTTCTTGGAATGGAGCTACGGACCGCAGTCAGGGCAGGTTGAGCACCCATTTTCATTTTATCCCCTTTTCTGTTTTGTCGCTTAGGCTGCGACGCATCAGATTTGCCGGCAGTGACAATGGCAGCGTAGGCACGTTTAGGGGTCGACGTACCAACGCGTGACGTTTCCGCAGCCGGTGTTGTGGCGCGGGTGACGGCGGCGGCGGGCGGCGCTTGCTCAGCATTATCGGCAGCTGGTGACGCACTTGTGTTCGCCGATCCAAAACTGCCTACGGTATGCATTTTGCGCCCCTCGACGTGTGTTCACCTTTGAGGCCTCAGGTGACCCAATTACCACACCAACGTCGCGCAATAATACTATTTCTGCATGTAGCTCAGCATTGTTCTTTTCTGATACCTCCATTCTGGACTGCATCTTGGTCATCTCCGCTTTCAGGGAAGTGATGTCCTTTAGTAGCCGCGTTACGTCGACGTGATCGAAGGTGACGGGGGGCAGTTTACCTAGCTCCTTCACCATGAAATCTGGCAAGTCGTCCGGGTCAGTCTTCTTCAACATATCGATGATATCCTGAAGACACTTCTCGGTTCCATCTCTGCGACGAGAGGGCATCTGGTCTAGTTTTCCAAGAGACTGGAACAGCAAAAGTTTTCCGCTGCTGATCTCGTCCTCCTTGAAGTTGGATCGGCATATCTGCAGGATGCTCAACTCGTCCATGTAGTCAATAGCATGGACCAGGAATGCCAGCAATTCATTGACTATGAGTTGTTTGGAACTCATAGTGTTTACGGGCAACGGCTATGGCCGCGCAACACGCGAATAAAATTCGTGCCGAGCACAGTGGAAACACGTCCGTGTTCGAGCGCGCATCGCACTGCACTGCGAAAATGCTGTGCTTACCTGAAATATATGCAATGCATGATACATGCAATGCTACTGTATTTGTAAATGATATGTTCTTTGAATGTCTTTCTGTGTATTTAGTTGGTTTGCCTTAATAAATAAATAAAATAAAACACAGTCATAAAAACATAAAAAACAAAACTAAAAAAAAACAAAGTAAAATAAAAACAGAAAGTCCTGTACGAGGCCAAAAGGCTCGTATCTCAGAATGATGCTTAAATAGGGAATATTACGCAAAATTAATTCTAGAGGGCGATATTCCGCATTAAAATTTGGGTAGAACAACGTCTCTCTTCAAACAGAACAAGGAACGAAACCTCAATGAAGACGATATTTCGTTTGAAAACGTCAAGGCACTACATATGTTTACTACGAGTATACATTACAAGGCTCAGCTCACTTCCTTAAGTCGAATGATATCCAATACCCACAGCCAACACCGCATCAACAACTAATTAAAGAATTAGTAAGAGCTTATACTACAAATGTTATTTAAGACAGCGATGATGTTATATTAGACAGCAACTAAGCGTTCATAATAATTAATGACAGAGTAATCTTTCTTTGGTTAATTTCTTTTTATAATGAATGTGACTAAAATATTTGTACGCCAATAATTATATTATAAGGCTAAACATGATCGGACTTTATTGTAATTTATTACCAATTTTTTTTTTTTTCTTTTTGGGTGGGATATTATCAAATAACTTCTCCCGCTCTGGGCTGAGCGGGAGGGTGTGTCAGACTTTTACTGACTAAAATCCACCCGTATTCCTTCATTTGCCTGTGTGCCAGGGCCACGATATCCCTTGCGGACAAACCCGCAACCCTGGCAGGCATTGGCACTATCGGACCCCGTCAGTTGGTCCTGACAACTCTTTGAGGCGCGCGTGGAATACGATGCGCCGTTGACCCGGGCCTGATCCTTATCGGACGGTGAGCTACCCATCGCTCACCGTCCGCAGGCCCGCGCCTACGGTGGCCGGAAATCGGCTTGCGACTCCCGACGCCCGGGGCGTCTCCTGCGGCGACTAGGGGCGTGAGGGCGCGAACCTTGCCTCTCCCTCACGCGTTCCGCCTCCTCCTTCGCAAGCATTACTGCTTCGCAGAAGGAGGTGACGGCCTCCCATGCACTCTCGCTCCGAACCATGGCCTGAACCAGGGCCGGACGAGAGAGATCGCCGCCGCCGATCGCCTCCGTGAAATTTATTATCATCTTGCATGCATGTACGCCTATACCATGTTTACACAAATAAATGGATCTTATCTTATCTTATCTCCCAATTTGTATTGTGACAGAAGTAGGCATTACAGTATGCAGCAAAATCAAAATGAAATTTCACCACCATAATACGTTTAGTAATTTAAACATATTAAAAAAAGGAATTGAACAAAAAATCCAAAAAAAATTGATCAAAATAGCTGCGGAACCGATATTTGGGCTAAATGAAAAAAAATACGAGATTAATTAAATCGTAGTCACGCATTTGGTTTCCGAACTAAGGAATCGATTGCAATCGGTTTTAGGTTCGTGACCTCTAAATTACGTAACCTTTCAAATGAATATTATCTTAAAAAAATAAACCTAAGTTATCCCGAACGAATCGGTTTGGTTAAAAAAAACCGGCCAAGTGTGTGTCGGACCACGCACAATGAAGGGTTCCGTAGTTCGGATGATTTTATCCCAAAAACAAACTTAACATTGTAGTTGAAAAACACGTTATGCCATACATCGATATACGCCACCAACTGCAAATTAAAGTTTTTAGTCGCAATTTTTTTTATGTGATTAAACTACAAATTCACAATTTTCGGACTCTTTCCTTTACTTATGCTGTGAGAACTTGCTTCTTGCCAAATTTCATGATTCTAGGTCAACGGGAAGTACCCGAAGGTTTTGGTTTATTTGCGAGTATCAAAATACGGTGACCCACCCCCCCTTGGCCCTTGGAGCTCTAAAAAATCCACCTTCTAAAGTTTGATTTTTTTAGAGCTCCAAGGGACGGTCCTTGGAGCTACGTATTTGATATTAATTTCAACTTGACACCTCCACGCGTTCCTGAGAAAAAGTGTATTGACAGACTGACAGACAGACAAACGGACAACGAAATGATCCTATAAGGGTTATGTTTTTTTCCTTTTGAGGTACGGAACCCTAAAAGCCAACTAGTATTAAAATGATAACGCAGAAAGTACTAATAACTATAGTAATTAAATGTGAAGGTTTAAGTAAAAAATCGATCCTGACGAACTGCCAGGCGTAGCGTGTCTCGACTGGATCGCAGGTGATATGACGTTCAGTGCTTCAAAAGTCAAAAATACAAAGCTAAAATATTTATTGTAAATAGGCTCATAAGAGGCACTTTTGAACGTCACAATTTACAAAAAAAGTTGATTTACTAAAATCAATCTCGATCGATTCTGATAAATAAAACGACCGATAATCATATATATGCCTATAATAATAACTGAACCATAATATATAACCGATATATCATATGTACTTGTATACTGTCTAGCCCTGGTGGTTCTGCCAAGATAATATAAACCGTCTCTCATTGAGAGCCACCAGCGCTTGACCCCTAAAGAAAAACGGAAGCCGGCTTCCCTTATTACCCACCATCTTTATCATTTTACTTCTACTTTGTACTTTAAGGGGGATGCGCTAAAGTAGCCCGCGAAATTCAAATTTTCCAACGTTTTATAACCAATATGGCTTTACAGAATTATAATCATTAGAATCAGCATTACAACTCCCTAAGTTCAAAAAATCCTACTGAATGATTATTTCAGAAATAATCAGATTTTTTGAAGAGAGTTAGTTGTATTGCCGCTTCTAATGATTATAATTCTGTAAAGCCATATTGGTTATGGCCGCGAATCATAATTAAATCAACATACAATCTGTAACTGACCTGAAAATTGCAAATAACGTTGGAAAATTTGAATTTCGCGGGCTACTTTAGCGCATCCCCCTTAAAGTACAAAGTAGAAGTATTTCAATTTAGTTATTATTAATGTCAAAATATCAAAAAACAGTGAAATTAATAATACATGATCAACAAATCAATCAATAATTCAAGCAATCTTGGATTGTGTAGTATGCTTTAACAATAAAAAAGTTTCGTAATTTATTTTTAAATATAATCGAACCCAGGACCTCATACTCAGCAGTAGCGCTTACGACCACTAGATCAATGAGGCAGGTTTTTTTTTAATAAAAATGTGGCTGTTATTTTAGTATATTGTGGTGTCTTACGACTTCCACTTGAACGAAGTCGCGGGCAGAACCTAGTTGTTAATATATATTACGTAATTAATACCGTTTTGGTGCAAAGTCAAGGGGGTTCACATAGTAATAAATTGAACTATTAAAATTTTTATATAAATACCCTAATAATAAATAGAAATTAATCATAACATTGCGTGCTTATATTATTGGTACAGACGGCTACACATCAAGCTATACATTTCCAGTATAAGCTGATCCCACATTGTATAAGATTTCCGTACAGTGCGAGATCAGCGTAAACTGGAATTGTATAGCTTGATATGTAGCCGTGTGTACATTGTGCGTGTGAGATTGCGTAGGTTTTCGACAAGGATCGCTAACCGAAATTGTTGAGTTTAATACAAGTAGACTTAATTAAACTATTAGAGAAAGAATTGTGTAATTTTGTTGCTATGCTGTAGTGCTGAAAATATTTTTGTAAAAGTCGCCCTTATTTCATTTATTATTTAAAAGTTTAAAGTTGAATATATGTTGTATAAATAACTCGAGCTCATAAATTAATGTAAATCAATAATAAATATCCACTTACATTTACTGTCACTTTCAATCTTTGCTTCATACTTCAGTAAATTTAAAAATTCCACACTCATTTTAGTTGAACCATTTAAGTTACCCACAACTAAGAAGTTTAAATTTTTCAACTTTTCAACAAAACATCACTTTACTTTTATTTAAAAATACAGAAATTAATTTTAAACTAAATATTTTTTTTAAACCACGTTCATACTACACTGAAATTTTCGTATCTAATATCGTAGCGCGTGGCTACGGAGCGCAGCGTGTGGCTACGCCGGCCTACGACGTAGCACTGGCGTAGAGAGCGTAGATCGCGCGACTAGTCCGATGGCACAAACGTGGGTTTATTTTAATTTAAATTTGGAATAATTTTTTTGAGCATTGTCTGACGGAGACAAGTTTTTTTTTTTGTTTTTTCTTTCTTATAAGTTTAAAAAGAATTTGTCTTATTCTTTAACTGTCACTAAAAGTAAGTAAAAAGGTTCTTAAAAATGTCACTTTCACTTTAAATCTTAAGCACATAATTATATTCCTTATCCTTGATCAAAGGTAGGCAATTAAATTACAAGCCATAGGGATGTAGGCAGGGTGGATTTTAGAATCGAAAGCCGGATACTGATCTAGACAAAGCCGGTTGTAAGCCTACGGAGAAATATTACAGGGTTCGTCCTAACTAGGAATATCGTATGTCGCTGATTCAAATTACTAATGGATTCTCTCTGTTCGGGAGTTTGATAAGGTTACACAAAGCTGTGTAGTTCTCGACACAGATAATGGAATGAATGACCTCCATTCTTTTAGTTGTGTGTGGGATAGTAACCCAGTATTTTTTTCAAGATGGCAGCATCCCTCTTTGCAGTAATAGCTTGTATACGAACACTAGCATATCGTTTGCCATGTATGATGAATTTGGCAACATTGTCTCAGATTGACCTTATAAGCCTGTACTTAGGAGTTTATATTATTTTAATACTTATATGATAGCGGTACAATAAAAAAATCAATGATACATGTAATATACATAATCAGTCTATAATGTTCCCACTGCTGGGACACTAGTCTCCTCACTGTGAGGGGAGTGGGCTGTAATCCACCACGCGGGCCCAGTGCGGGTTGGTAGATGTCACATGTCTTCGAATTATTAGTTCTAGGACGTAACACGACGTTACATGACGTACATGTAATATAATATATTTCAATGTTTAAAAAAAAACATAGGCAGTCGTGGGGACTGCCAACAGAAGTAAAAACTCTTTACCCCAATAAAATAATGATTTACTAAAACCAAATTTAAACAATGCACAGTATACACAAGTTAAACTTGTCACGTGGTCAACTTAACTTCGCTTAGGCGATTCGCACACTGCACCGCATTACGCAGCGTAGCGCGGGAGTGCGTGTTCCTACGCAGCTTGAAAATATCTCTCTTTGCTTGAAAACACGCGTAGTGCAACACACATAAAACACATTCACGCGCAGTGTTGCAGGTCACGTGCCTACATGCGGAGAAACGCGCCCTCGCGCGTGGCTGCGGGGCAAGACGCAAGGTATGGCACACCGAGTTTTGCAGTATGGTGCGTGATTTGACAGAGCTAGACGTGAAATAATATTTTGAAATTGATCTCGTTGTGCAATGAGGCTTTTGGGCCACCGTATACTATACTGCAGCTCTTCAGTTTGTGTGAAAAAATCGGCATGATGGTGCAAATCTGCACTCCAGCAACCACGTGCGTACTTCGTCGCCACGCTCCCCGCAGCATATAGCGGGTGCAGTATGCACAGTACGGGTCACGCGCCCTCGCGCGTGGGTGCGGGGCAAGACGCAAGGTATGGCACAGTTCTGCAGAATGGTGCGTGATTTGACAGAGCTAGACGTGAAGTAACATTTTGAAATGGATCTCGCTGTGAAATAAGGCCTTTAAGCCCACCGTATACTATACTGCAGCTCCGCGGAAAAATCTGCATGATGGTGCAAATCTGCACTCCAGCAACCACGTGCGTACTTCGTCGCCACGCACCCCGCAGCATATAGCGGGTGCAGTGTGTGAATCGCCTTACTGCTACTACAGCACGTCACCGCGGGTATGTCTCGGTGAGGCGAACCCCTAAGTTTTTCCCCTTCGATGCGCGAAGCGATGATTTTCGATAGAATTTTGGAGTTGGTTTTACGAAAAACGATGGAGGAACGTACAACGACTGTTGGAGAGAAATTGGATAAAATCAGCAGTTGTAATTTAAGGGAAGGGTTGCACAATACCTTATTTGTTGCGATGATGGCCTGGAGCGACGATACATAAGCGATTTCCACGAATTTTCGCTTGATGAACGGATTGGAGCAAACGAGCTGCTCACGCGGCGCGATACCAAGACAGACAAACCGCCATATTGGTTTTTTCTAATTCCAATATGGTGACGAGTAGCTTGGTCTTGCTCCCACTCAGACAAAGGCAATGTGCAGGAATGGGATAAGAGATATGGATGTAGTAAAACCAACCTTACTATATAAATACGTTTGCCAACAAAAAAAAAAAAAGAAAGGAAGTGACAATACTGTAATTCCAATCGATCAGTCCAACCACCCCTACAAAAAATTGCTCAACGTGCCTATAGAACTTTTTACTTCAAAAACTGAAATGGTAATTTGTCATTGATTATTTAATAAAGCATTATAAATAATTGTCGCGTGACATTCACAAAAAGTCATTACCAGTCTCGGAAAAGTTTCAAACAATCAATACGTACCAAGTAGTTCGAAACAATCAATACGTATCAATCAATAAATGTGACGTTATTCTCTCCTTGGTTTTTTAGGGTTCCGTACCAAAATTGTAAAAAGGAATCCTTATGGTGTGACTAAGTCTGTCTGTCTGTCTGTCCCACCTGGATATCTCAAGAACTACTAATGCTATCAACTTGAAATTTAGAATAGTTTTAGATGACGTTTCCCTAACTATTTTGCAAATAAGAAATAAATTAAAAAAATATATATCTTTTTTGCAAAAGGGACTGAAAGGGGTCTTGAAAAATTTAAGTGGGGCTACTAGAGCATGTGGGGTATCATATTAAAGAGCGCTGTTTGCACATTCTCAAACATTTTTTTTTTAGGCTGCCAAGTTTGCTACTTTTGATGAAAAATGTAAAAAAAAATACCCCCCCCCCCCTTATCTCCGAAGTGTGCATAGATAAAAATCTGAAATTATTCTTTGTGATAGAAGTGTAAATCTCCCAATATTATGCGTACAACCTTAAATTCGCAATTGGAATGTATGGGCGAACGTTTTTCAACTACAATGTTAAGTTTGTTCTTGTGATAAATTCATCTCAACTACGGAACCCTTCACTGTGCGTGGTCCGACACGCACTTGGCCGGTTTTTAAAACAACCGGACCGGTGTCTTTTGTTAGCTTGGGTATTTAAAACAAATGTATGTGATGTTGAATAAATAAATAAATAATAAATAACATCTACTAGGTAATTGTCAGCATTCATATGCAGGCTATAATGTTCCCACTGCTGGGAGACCGCAGGCCTCCTCTCTTCGAGAGGGAGTGGGCCGTACTCTACCACGCGGGCCCTGTGCGGGTTGGTAGATGTCACATGTCTTAGATTTTTTTTTAGTTCTGCACACGATGTTGATTTGTTTCCTCACGATATTTTCCCAATTATCAGCATGACATTCACAAAATGTCATTGCCAATGTCAAAAAAGAGGGTGTTTGCTTATGACCACACGATAGAATTTTAAACTTACGACTGGAGTCGAGTATACCCGATTCAGCGTCACCGACCCGAGCTCCGGTTCAGTTTCGTTCCTTTATTCGCTAAAGGGCAAATTCTCAAAACGGCAAATTCTCATATGGGCAAATTCTTTAAATGGCAAATTCGCATAAGGGCTAATATAGTACAAAAGTTTTAGGTCCACTATGTTTTCCTACAGATTTCCACTGTTCAGAAAGATTGCAAAGTGCGCCTAAAGAAGTTTTCACTTCGAAAAAACAATCGATGAATGGTCCGTCATACTTTCGTCGATAAGTTCATAAATGATGCAGAATGTAACACCCGGTTGCACCACACTCGTAACGTGGATTAATGACCACGTTAATATTTTATAAAGTGTATGCTGTTTTGACGTATTTGAAAAATGGGTCACTGCGTTTCTTTATTTTTGTGCCTTGTGACTTAAATAAAAAGGTGGAGGTTCTCAATTCGACTGTATGTTTTTTTTTGTATTATTGTTACGCGATTACTCTGCAAATCATGAATGGATTTTGGTGTTTTTTTTTTCGGTGTTTTATACTTCAGAAGTGGTCGTATATTATATTGTATCGAAATTGATTCAGTGCTTTTTAGAAAAATCAACAAAAACAAAAATATATACACAGATGACGTTTTGGTTTGTCGTTCCCTTCAGCAAAAGTTCTCACTATACGTGGATGATGTTATAATAACCTTCTTCGAAATAAATCGAAATTGCTGTATTGGCGAGCAGCGACCACCAAAAGTTGTATGAAAATCCATATTGTGTCGTGGTTTAGCGGCCAAATAAATAACATAATAAACTCATATTTATCGTGCAATTTAAAAATGGCACGATCTTTTACTCCGGAACATGGCAACCAAGGAGGTAACTTATCAAAGCTTTAATTTAAATTTCCAACTGGCTTGCAAATAGAAAGCTGTTTATTGAAAAAAAAACAATTAATAAAAACATTGGCGCGTGAAAAATTATCGTTGTTCGTCATTGAATCTGGAATTTATAAATAGTTTACTATTTGAATTTCAGCACATTATTTGAGAAAAGCACTATACAAGCCTTGGCCGCAACCAGGCATTGATGGACTCACGTATGAGGGTCTCGGCTTTGCCTCGGCCCACACTTTCACGTTCGTCCATCAATGCCCCTGTTGCAGGCCACTGCAGTAATGTACTATTCTGTCACTGTTATTTACATATTAGGTAATGGTATGCGAATTTTTGTGTGGTAGGTACCCCAACATAAAAACTTTTTGCAAAAAAAAACAACCAATCCCAAAAAACACTACAAAGTGAAAATTACTTTAATTCGGAAGTCGGTGGCAAAAACGAAAATACAAAATCAAAGACACCGACTTCCGAAATTAAAGTAATTTTTCACTTTTTAGTGTTTTTTTGAAGATGGTTGTTTTTTTTTTATAGTTTTTTATATAGTTTCAAGTAGTGTTGTAGAAAATGTATAGAAACCGACTGAATAGGAATAGGAATTGGACAAAGAAGTCTATTTAAAAAAAATACATTTATTATTCTGATTTTTAGGCTTTTCGAACACAATTTTTTGGTTTTAACAATTTCAAAAAATAATAAAATCAGGGTCAGAATAAAATTGTAACATGTCAAAAAAAAAAGACTCACCACTACTTCCATTGTATCTTAACTAAACTTTTTATTATACTGCACCCTTAGGGAAACGATGAGTTCGCCAATCTAAGCTTAGTAATCCCAGTTTAATAAAACTAGCGACAAAACTTAAACCGGTGATAAAGCTGTGATGGTGGCAGCGACCGCTAAACTTTGATTAATTAAACTTGTCTAGTATGAGACAGTTTAAGTGTTTAGCTGAAATAAGTTCATAATGTATTAAGATTTCAGGTTTAAAGTCGTTCACTAGTAGGTACTTACTCTGGTTTAATTTTTGTTTAAAAGTTTTTAAGAAGATTTCTTGTTTTATGACAGAGGTCTTAGGAGTTTAGGGTCAGGTAACCGTAAGAGTAGCATATAAGATTAAGATTTAACACAGTTCTCAAAATAAAAGCAAACTATACAGTTTTACAAAAATCAGAACCATCCAAGGTACAAATTATTATTAATAAAAAATATGGAAGTGGATTCCGCAACCGCGTTTCTGAGAAATGCAGATAATAATTCTTGGCAACGCTTATAACATTAAGATTTAACACAGTTCTAAAAATAAAAGCAGACGATACCTTTTTACGAAAGCAGAACCATCAAGGGTACACATTATTAAATAATAAAAAATATAAAAGTGGATTCCGCAACCGCGTTTCTGAGAAAAACAGATATTCTTGTCAAATTTTCTAGCTTTTGACAACCCGTACCAAACGACAAAACCGAAGGCTTGAATCCATAGGTAAGTATAAATCATTGTTACGTAAACACAGCTATAGATACACATCTTATACACAAACTATCTAGTCCTTAGTTAGTGATAACTTACTTTGATAAGACAGGTATTATTCCACCGTCAGTCAATAAAGTTCTGACGTACTAGCAATAATATTGAGAAGCAAACTCAATCTGTTACTATACTCTGTGGCCAAACTCCGGCCGATGAGAGAATGTGTTCCTGACATCTGTCAGCTGAGTACAAAAGAAAACGTATTTGACGAATTATTTTTTTTTTTGCCTTTTTTTTTCCTTCTTTTTCAACTGAGCCGATGTCGATTATTCTGCCGGCGTCGCATGGTGTTTTCAGCAATGAAGCAAGGTGAGCCGTCGAACTTTGCACTTCGTGTCCATTCAGTAGTGAGAGCACAAAGAGCGGTCCTACAAGTGCTTTTTAACCGACTTCATAAAAAGGAGGAAGTTGTCAATTCGTCGGAACCTTTTTTTTTTAATGTATGTTCCCTGATTACTCGAAGACGGCGGGTCCGATTTGAAAGGGTATACTATACAGTTGGTTGCATTGTCATCACATCAGGATCTGATGATGGGATCCTGGAGAAATCGAGGGCAATCCTCTAATTTTATAGGTACACCTATAAAAAAATACTGAAGTCGATATATCGACTTCAGTATTTTTTATAGTAACTCATGTATTTGCACTTGAAAATCACCATTTGGTGAAGTGGAACTGATGATGAAGACCACAGATGGCCACCGGAACTACTTAATAATAAGTATTTCACTGTTGCGATTCGATTAGACACTTTAATATGGTTGCTAAGCAATTTATGCTCGTCACAATGCATATGGTGAAGTCACCATCATCTCCAGTTCCTCTCCTCAACTATTAACGCCCCTGCATCGAGAAAAGCAATATTTTGTAAAAGGTGATGATCAGTTGTCGTTAGGCTATTGTAACTTAGATAAATTGCAAACTGATCCACTAAAAAGAGTAAAATAAAAAAAACTTTTTCCAAAAAAGAAAACAACCGACTTCCAAAAAAAAACACTACAAAGTGAAAAATAACCTTAATGTCGGAAGACGGTGGCAAAAACTAAAATAGATCCAAAGACACCGACTTCCGAAATTAAGGTTATTTTTCACTTTGTAGTTTTTTTTTTGGACGTCTATTGTTTTTTTTTTTGAAAAATATTTTTTATAAAGAGGCCTATTAGGTTCCTGACTACAAGTTTTTACCGATAATGCTTTGTACTAACAGCTGACCGTTATGCGCAAGCATGCTACAATCCCATATACGCCGAACAACAAGCGCAGGAAGAACATAAAGAGAGAGAATAGTGTGTGAATTACCGTCGCGTTGAACTGCTCTCACCAGTTGAAATTTTAACATAAATAGCGCTCGTCTCTACAAGCGTATTAATAAAATAACATTCATGCATAACCAAACAAACAATAAATGCAAAAAAGAATTAAAAAGCCAATTACTAAAGTTAAATTACCAGGAGACTGAAGATCTTCTGAAAACAATCAAAACAAAGATATATTACAACAACGTAGACGCATACATACATTCATACATAGACTCATATAAAACACACATAAAATCACTCACCCCTGTACTCTCGTACACACACACACAAACATTTCATATAGAATTTGTTTGTTGTTATTTTTAAATTACTTCTACTGTTTTTTTTATATATTTTTTATAAGTTTACCATGTAGCACGTTCGAAATTTTTAATTTTTAATGTAACCTAGTTTGAAAGGCGCTGGTGTTTGTGATACAATGATTTTTTTATCAGTACAATTATCAACGATACACTTATTTCTGAAATGTTAGATTTTTATTTACTTTGAAAATTGTTTTTGTGAACCGTAAATGTGTATTTCTGAAATAATGTTAGTAGCTGAAAGGACGACACAATTTTTTTTAGTAAACATAGATATTTTTATACATACATTTAAAACACCATAAACCGACACATAAAGTTACAAAGTACATAAGTAAGTGTACATGTACATGGTATTTTGATATTTAAATTGTAATTTATGTGTGAATTTTGCATGCCCAAATGACGGCAGAGCATGCAGAACCCCTACCCATGTTGGCAAAAATAAATGATTTGATTTAATAGTTTCAATTAAAGTTATCATTTACTAGAAACACACCAAAATCAAAAAAAATCAAAATCAAAAGTCATTTATTCAAACTAGGCTGAGAATCAGCACTTTTCGAACGTCAAAAATTATATGAGACAGTCCCCCAAAAACGCCCACCCTTCACCACTTCCTAGTGCTTTAGCTGGGAAGAAGAAGTGGCGCAACAAACTCCCCAGCAAATCACCACACTACATTTTAATTTCATTTAGATTTAAATATTTTGATAAAACTTGGATATGTATAGGAGAAAAGTTAGTCAAGATGGAATTGAAGTTAGTAGGAAGAGGGATTTTAATTTTCGAAAGCTTGTGGTACAAGACAAAGGATTGGGAATTGAAAGGACATGAGAAAATGATATGGTCCAGACTTCACCATCATCAAGACACAAGTAACTGTCACGAACACGGATCTTGTTCAGGAATACTGGAAATTTATTAGTTCCTAATCATGTCCAACACACAAATGTTCCGTGTGGTGCCAAACGTAAAGAATAGCACCATCCTATTTCTTTCCGTGGGTGTCGTAAAAGGTGATAAAAAGCCTACTAAAGAACTTACTAGAGAATGGGCAGCAGCGTTCTCTATGCATTTTAATACCATACTGCGATCACCAATCCGCCTGCCAAGCGTGGCGATTATGGCAACCCCGTCCTTGGGGGAGGCCTATGTCCAGCAGTGGACGACTCGGCTGAGATGATGATGATGAATCGTGTCCAACTGACAGATGTCAGGAAGGCATTGGCCGGAATACACGTGTAAAGTTTGAATCAGAATCAGGAAGCTTGTCAGGTGCTCGCTAACTTTGGATGGACTCAATATTGTGTTCAAAGGTGGACCTAAGTTAGTGGGTGTAAAGTTAGGTTAAGTGTTAGTTTGCCTGATTATTGTGTTAGTTGAATGTTCTTAGTTAAGAAATGCCTCGTTTATTTTCCCATTACACATACATACATAATCTCACGCCTTTTTCCCATGTGGGTAGGCAGAAACTATGGAACGCCACTTGCTACGCTCCTTACGCACTCCTTTTGCTTCGTTTACGTTCATACACGTCATACACACACGTCGGTTGCTAGTATTATGCAGCTGACCGTTCTGAAGAACATCAGCAATTAGGTCACTATAATTATGTCTTCCTAAGGCGTCCTTTCCCGGCTGGTCAATCTGCCTTGTAAATACCTTTTCTTAGTCGCCTTTCATTCATCCTCTCAACATGACCAAACCATCTAAGCATACTCTTTTAAATTTTTGTTACTACATCTTTTAAACCACACCGTTGCCTTATCACATCATTTTTCAGCCTATCATTTACAGTCACACCACACAATTATGCTTCGCAAGGAACCCATTTCCAAAGCATTTATTCTACTTTCATGCTTCTTTAGCAACGCCCAACATTCACTTTCATACATAAGCGTAAAAGCGTAATTTTCCCATTATACAAGTAAGTAATATGGTTTACCGAAGAATATGACGGAGATTTGTTATGATGCTACTTAAGACGGAGATATACGCCAGTGACCTTGAGTGGTTAGCTTGCGTGTTTTGTACTGCGCTCACGCAACGCGTCGTACGTTCAGCCAGTAATAGGACTCGCCCATCAAGGAGCGCTGTCCCCAATTTGACGCATTATTAATTTATTATACACAAAACAAAAGGTATTTTAATAGAACGCGTATATTAAAAGATCAATAATTAAATTATCTTTAAATTGGTGAAGTTTTCAGAAAAATACGCTTGGTAGATTTTGCGTCATTCTCAGTTTTTTATCCGCGTTAGACATAACTTTACAAATTAATTTCACTATGTAATATAAACATAATCTAAAATGTTCACATATTAAATTATTGAAATTCTAATTTAATATATATTTTTTTCAAATCATTAACACTACTCGTTTAGACGTGATCTTCAGTATACAATCATTAAACGTCGGTTATCGTCGCCTTAAACAGGAGCAATTGAATGACATAGATTCATAAAAAAATACATTTTCTCGGGTTGATATTGTTAACTAATTAAATTAACGAAATAAAATACTGATAGTGTTTTTGTTTTGTTTTTAAGATTTTATGTTATTATGTACCTTCATTGTGTAGTACTCACAAACGGCGTGCGTACGTAAACGAAGCAAAAGGAGTATGTAAGGATCGTAGCAGGTGGCGTAGTTTCTGCCTACCCCCATGGAAAAAAGGGAAAATCGTATTTGTTTTAATCTTCATAGAAGTAAAGATACACTGCATTGAAAATATTGACTAAATCTAATTCCACTTCTCCGTACAAATACAAAGATGGAATAGAAAGCATTTGATTTTATTTCTGTTTATTTACTCCTGGCGCGGAGCGCGGCAATTCTCTGAAAATCAATTACAACGTGCCGATGATTTGCTATCGTCTTTTTTTTCAATGGCGGCCGTCATATTGAGCGTCAAAGGTGCATCGTCTTCACATACGAGTTACCTAATCATATAATTAATGTACCTACTCAAACAAAATATTGTAAAACATACCATACGAAACTACCTTTTGGAAAGGGCAACTAAATCAAATATTTTTTTTTGTTTTTTTTGACGTTCAAAACTGCCTCTGCCTATTTGAAATAAATAATTTGACTTTGACTTTGAGCATTAAATGGAATCTTCCTAGAATTATATTGAGATTAGAACTATTTATTTTATGGGATTGTGAATAACACGCCGCAAATGTACACTCGTCTACTTCTGAACTTGGGTCTTCCAATTATCACAGTAAATTACCAGTCAAATATAAAAATAACCAAGCTTTCTTGCCGGATCGGTGATTTGTTAGATTAAATATGTACTTGTTAATCTGTAGCCTTGTTTAATGTTATTTTGTTAGATTAAATATGTACTTGTTAATCTGTAGCCTTGTTTAATGTTATTGTCTAATCTGTGGTCGTTTAATTTAACATGATTGCAGGTTGTTTTACATAAAACAACCCTCCTCCTCCTCTCCTTCTGTCTACTATACATATATAGCAGACAGGAGAAGGCTAGTCACCGATTTCTCTTGGCGCAATTACTTAGTAGACCACAAACGCGAGGAGTCGGTCTTCTCTGCTCTAGGACCATACAAAACATGCATCATAGTGTAGATAATTATATAAAACTCATATATATAACGAATATATTCACATTATTTCCGATTGTACCAATTTATTACGATCATAACTTTACATCTTAGATTTATTTCAATAATTTATTGACTATAAATTATTGAAATAAATCTAAGATTCACACTTTACTGCAGATGATTCACGCCACATATTTTCTCGCTCTTTAATGGCCGGCGCTCACTGCCGCCATGGCACGGCATGGCACGGCAGATTGTGCTGCGGCATCCCGCGGCGTTCCGTAGCATGCCGTGGCATAGCAGGTTGTGCTCCGGCATGCCGCGAAAAAACCCTAGACTCATAGAAATAAGATTCAAAATAACTTGATTAGTAATAAAATCCTTTGCTTTGCCATGCCATCCCGTGCCGTGCGCCGGCAGTGAGCGCCGGCCCTTATCGTATCCCTTTTTCCCAACATTTTTTATGAGCAAAATGCATTCACATTCAATTCTGATAAAAAAAGTTCTGATAGAATGGTGATTGGCAGACAAACGTAGAAAGACTAACTTTGTTTTTTTTTTTTAATTTTACGTTAGATCTTATAAAATTTACAGTCGCTTTTTAACCAACTTCAAAAAAAGGAGCAGGTTCTTAGCTCGTCGGGATTTTTGATTTTAAGACGGCTGGACGAATTTGGAAAATTCGGTTTTTTGGTTTGTTTAACTTCCTAGGTGGTCCCGCAAAATTTTATTAACTTTGCTTGGGTAGGTTTTGAGTTAGCTTCAATTATACGTATTTCAGATAGTAATAATAACATTTTTGTGGTGTAGGGTACCACAACAAAAAAAGAAAAATAAAAGTGAAAATGAAAATACTTTAATTTCGGTTTTGTATTTTCGTTTTTTGCCACCAACTTCCGAAATTAAAGTTATTTTTTACTTTGTAGTGTTTTTTTTTTAGAAGTTGGTTGTTTTTTTGAAAAAATAAGTTTTTTCATGAAAAACATCGATTTTGGTAATTGATTTTGAAAAGGCCCACTTGATAAGAAGCGAGCGATACGTAGTTAAGAAATATGTTAAGCATCTTAAGGTTAGGTTTACTTGCTCCTTTTATTTTCCGACTGTGTCGGCCAACATTTTAAATGAAAACGACAGTTTGAAAAGGTGACATGCGCCCGCTATCTAATTCGCTCATTGCCCGTACATAACACGGCCATGCTTTTAAGGTCACCATAGAGGATCCTCAAACTCAAACTCAAACCATTTATCACAGTTCAAAAGTGCACAAAGAGTTGGTCAGTTAGTCATAAAGTTGAAGCTATTTGCCCATTACAAAACGTAGATCTCTATGGAGAAGAACAGGCAAGAAACTCCAAGGACACTCTTTTAAATCAAGATATTACAAAATCCTGGGTACATTATTCTTGTTGCTTCTGTATGTGAGAACCATGTAAAAAAAAACAAAAAACTAATTAAAAATATAAGATTAAACGATTACAAATAAGCCCTGGCAGTTAAGTGATGATGACCAGTCTCAACTGACGGCGCCCGTTCACGAACATGACGCGTGGATCAGCACCATCCAGCTCAACCAACATGAGGTATTGTATTGCAATCGTACCCACAACCTCATCTCACAAACAGCTGTGTGCTTAGACCTACCCAAGAGCTCTCCTTCTATTTACCGCCCATAAAAGGACATTCACAAAGTGGACGATAACGACGCTTTAACTGCGAATGTTAAATAGTCCGATTTCGGCACGTTAAAACGGTTCAAGATTTATAACTTGGCACAACTTTGTTCCGAACTTCTGTTCGTGTTATATTTTAGAGGTATTGGAGTATAATGTCAAGGTTAAGTACCTCAAACACGAGTGGGTACGACCTAGAATAGGTCTTATTGCTTTCAAAATATCTTACCTTGGAAGTGCTCGTAAACTTTTTTTAGGATTACTACAGGCCTACCGTGTAACTGAGACGGTACCTGAGGTAGCTGCGTGGTGCGGGAGGGGGGGTGTGGTGACGTGTCGTGAGAGCTCACACCCTGACTACGAGCTACGCGCTCAAGCGAAAGGTATCTGGTGACAGCGACGGCGGTGAAAACAAATGAAAGAAGTTGTTTGGAGCATGCCACGAGTTACCACGATGCGACTTGCACAACGGTAAACGGAAGGTGACGTGCATGACTGTCGCTTGACACAAATCGCGTCGCAAGTCACATCTATCGAGGCCGTAAACCAGCCTTAGTCAATGTGCGTTTTTATAATTTCTAACGTTTAAGTAAATATTCGTTTTTAGGGTTCCGTGCCAAAATGGTAAAAAGGAACCCTTATGGTGAGACTAAGTCTGTCTGTCTGTCACATCTGGATATCTCAAGAACTACTAATGCTATCAACTTGAAATTGAGAATAGTATTAGATGACGTTTGTCCAACAATTTTTCAAATAAGAAAGAAATTAAAAATATATATCTTTTTTGCAAAAGGGACTGGAAGGGGGTCTTAAAAATTTGAAGCAGGGCTACTAGGGCATGTGGGGTATCATATGAAAGAGCGCTATTTGCACATTCTCAAACATTTATTTTTATTTTTTAGCCAGCACAGATTCCGACTTTTGATTAAAATGTAAAAAAGAATACCGTCCCCCCCCCTTATCTCCGAAGTTTGCATATATAAAAATCTGAAATTATTCTATGTGATAGAAGTTTATGTAAAGATTACAGGGAAAATAAAACGATGTCCCTAAATAGCACAGTTTTTCAGAAATCATCAACATCATAGATACGCACGGAACCCTCGGTGCGCGAGACCGACTCGCTCTTAACCGGTTTTTTTCTTTTTCGTTTTCGCTTTATTGGGTAAAAGTTCTGAATACTGTTGCTAAGCGAAACATTGGAAAACTTCGCCACATCAAGCGATTTTGCGTGACGTGTTTGCTGCAATATTTTTGTGATAGCTATCATTTGGAAAATGACGTATAAAAACATGTGTAAAATATTAGTAGTAATAATAATAATATTAGTCGGACTCACGCAGTCCGACTTGCTCTTAACCGGTTTTTTATATTAGTATTTTATGTATTTTGGGGTTCGAAAAGTGTTGATTCTCAGCCTAGTTTAAATAAATGACTGTTGATATTGATTGTAGGTTTAACGTGGCGGTATTATCGTGGACGTCCACGTACACGTCCATATGTGTGGAAAAACGTGCACGTTATAACGTTAGCTTGGATGGAAATTTAAAAGCGTCTTCTACATTCCATACATTTTACTTCCCTGTGTTATTTATTTAATACTTTAAGCACACAAATGTACAGAGGCGGACTTAATGCCATAGACATTTTCTACCTCTAGTCTAGACAACTAGTGATATTATTCAAACAACTTTCCCAACTTTAACTGAGTGGGAGTACATTCGTTTATCTATTTCAATTACGTGTCTGCATTATTCTGCTATATTACTCGTATTTTTATCTAACTCAAGAAGCGACATGCGCTTTAATTTAGTGCCCTCGCCTCCCCTCGGGCACCAACAAAACACTCGTGCATTAATAACTTACTTTAGCATGGTGCGTAATCAACTTTTCTTTCAACTACCAATCTAAATATGAAGTATCAAAGTTTTGCAATGGTTTATACCACGCGCGCCATTTGGTTTTTTAGGCCGTTGTGTTGGTTTTATTAGGACGATTTTTATTTTCAGCCAGTATCTTTTTGCTCTAATGCATACATTTTATATTAAACTTAATGGGAGACATGAGACCTCTGGCTAGAAAAAATAAAAAACAGTGCATTCATGAAAAACTGTGCAAACATGAGATTTCATATAACATTTCTGCACTGTTTTGGTTCTAAGCAAAAAATACTTCCTTTGTGATCGGTGATAACATTACTACGTAGTTGAAAGAAAAATATTTTTATTTTGAATGCTACCGCCTCCCTACATAAAACAAAGCCGCTGTTGAGTAACATTTTGTGTGAGATCAATATTGAAGGTGGACGGATATTTTTAGAGATGTAAGGAAACAGAATCTTTATTTGATAAATTTTTTGTTCGTCTGTCACATAGATTTCTTTTTGTATTAACTGACCCGGTGTCTAAGGCATAAGGCATCATGTGCAAGTTAATTGCCCAATTTGGTTAGTCAAATATTGCGTCTGATAGGCAACCGTTTATTTTTTGATGGCCTTACTTATTATGACAACAGCCTAATATTATTTAGGAATACATAACTCCCGAGCAAAAAAGAAACAAAACTAGTTATTACTTTAGATTACGATTCCTAGAAGGGGTGACAATTTATTATTCTAAGCTGTACAGTAACAGTATTTTTATCTTACAAAGCGGCGTGCGCTATAATTGTGGTTACCAAGTGTACAAACACGCTGTGAATGTGTGCGTGAAGAAGAGTAGCGTCAGCACATAACATACACACGCACACACACACTTCCGACTTTGCCATTGTCTCAGACGGTACCGAGAGCTCCTGCGCTTACACATACATTCTCAGCGCATTGTCTGCGCTTACACACACATTCTCAGCCCCATTGTTTCGGACGTTACCAAGAGGTCCTGCGCTTACACACATTCTCAGCGTGTTTGTACACTTGGTAACCACAATTATAGCGCACGTCGCTTTGTAAGATAAAAATATTTATTTTAAAGATTTAAATATTTTTCTTTCAACTACGTAGTAATGTTATCACCGATCACAAAGGAAGTATTTTTTGCTTAGAACCAAAACAGTGCAGAAATGTTATATGAAATCTCATGGTTGCACAGTTTTTCATGAATGCACTGTTTTTAATTTTTTCTAGCCAGAGGTCTAATGTCTCCCATTAAGTTTAATATAAAATGTATGCATTAGAGCAAAAAGATACTGGCTGAAAATAAAAATCGTCCTAATAAAACCAACACAACGGCCTAAACAAATGGCGCGCATTTTATACCATTGTAAAACTTTGATACTTCATATTTAGATTGGTAGTTGAAAGAAAAGTTGATTACGCACCATGCTAAAGTAAGTTATTTATGCACGAGTGTTTTGTTGGTGCCCGAGCGGAAGCGAGGGCACTAAATTAACACGAGTGCATTCATTACTCACTTTGCGCTCGATGCCACAATCTACTATTATTTCACATCAACCTGGGCACTTATGAAACGTCAGAAGCTAGGGGCACAGTTCCAATTGGTCATTTCCTATAGAGAAGAGCCGGCAAGAAACTCCACAGTTACTCTTTTAAAAATAATTGGCTTTGACAATCTTATTAAATTACAGTGTTAATAGTTATGGGAGGACAGTGTAGGCCCGTCAACAAATACCAGGTACTTAAGAATCTGGTCGGTTAAGCCTGCAACGTTCCCACATTCATAAAATATTAAAAAAAGTCTATTTAATATATTATTAAAATAATAAAAGTAAAAACCTTGTTGAAATTAAAATTGTAGGTTTATAATGCTTAGGTATACATTTTCTACCTTTACTCACGAAACCCTGAAACTATGGAAAACCACCCGTATGTTATCAATATCCAGTTCGATGCTCCCCCCATTGAGAAGGTCACTACTCAAAGTAGACTATTTTAGGCCTCCACAACGCACTATGGAAAATATAGGTCGGTATCGGATCAAAAATCTGTAACTTCATGAATTTTTGTTGTATCGTGATGAAATTTGGCACAAATATGCAGCAAGGTTCGGAGATTTGAACGATTATAGGGTTTTCTTGTATATCTATGTATGTTTTTTTGCATAGAATGAAAGAAATGGGAAAAAATCACGAAAAAAATAGTTAAAAATTTATTTCAAGTGGAATACAAGTTTATAATGACTAAAAAGATTAAACCATGGTTAATTACAACAAGCAAAGTAAACAAAATATATATATATTAAAAAAAAATACTAAATTAAAATCATATTACTAATAGGTACATCCTATACTCTGGCTTCAGGAAATGATGTAGCTAGGTACAAATATAAGTAATAACTAAATATAAATATTATTTTTAACTTATACCACTTCAGGATCAGGGTCAGTAAATGTGGGTTCACTTTCAGGTGCCACGTTTAAAAGACTTAGTGCCTCTTCTTCAAGTTCTTTCACATTTCTTACGTACGGTTTTCTCAAACTTGTTATATATGGATCTGACGTGTATAAAAGCGTTTTAAAGACATCTTCATTTGTAGCAGATCGGGAACATTTTCTGGCATGATGAAGTCGTATGTTTCTGTAGTCTTTGTTGCGAGACTCTTGTGCGTCTTCCGATAGCTGTCCAATAGGAAGCACCGCAAAATGTTTGATAACGTTTTGCCCGTGTATGAGTATTTTATGAACGGAGGATGGCATATAATACCAATCGTAATTACTTACATAGATTCTTGCAGTTTCTATTGCATATTCCCCAAATTTTTCAGGGTCGATCATCATTCCAGAAGAAAGAACTTGCAAGATAATGTATAGGCGTTTAATCAATGCCTCATCTACACCTGTTATTTCCGATGAGCAAGTGCTATTATAGAAGAATCTTCGTGCGGTATTGCCATCGTTCGTATTCCCGCTAACTTGCCGAGGTTTGTCGACGATTAATCCCAACTCCTCCCTGAAACGTTTTTGAACAACTTCTTTCTTTTCTTTTTTTAATCTCTTATTTTCCTCAGTTGAAGCAGACCAAGTCTTAAACGAAAGATTATAGGAAATATGCAATATCATTTCCATGCAGCGAATCCAGGCGTGTAAGGTGGACAATCCGTATTGGTAGGCGTTTTCGTTTTCGGGTCTGGCAGTTACTTTCGATAGGTCATTCATTAGCCGTGGAGTAGCCCCACATATCGTGCATGTGGAACCAGATGGAGTATCTGTAAGGACCTGAGCCACCTTTCCATCGATCATCGTTAGAAATAGTTCATGCTTCACATTTACTACAACACCATCTTTGTTTATAAGTGATGCTTGTGCAGCCCTAATTTGTTTTTTAATATCATCAACAACTGCCTTGGTTTTTTCTGGAGTTTCCTTACAAAACTCAATAGAAATGGGTCTGCAAAAACGGACAGATGAAGGTACCGGATTTTGCCAAACAACGGATCCCGATTGCACATCAACTAATCTGATGGGGACTAATGAAGTGATGAACAAATTGGCATCTGAAATTGTTTCTGACTCTTCTGCAAGTATTTGCTTGTATTGGCTTTGACCAGATGAACCATCACATCCCCATTTAGAATAAAGGATCAATGTTCTATGTTGTTTTTGGAAAACAGAATCGATTTTTAAAATTCTAGCAGCAGTATGATCCAATAAATCTTGTATATTAATCACTTTAGCATAAGTATTCGTGATTTCGATTGTAGAAGATGGTGGATAACAGGATCTTTTTATTTCTTGTATTTTGTAGTAAGGCGGGAATATACAACACTTTCGTTCGTTGGTTAAGTTTTTCAGGTACATATATTGTGCTTTTGTTAGATCTAAATCTATAAAAGCACTCAATGCTTCCGTATCGGAAAGAATCTTCATCTGGTCTGAGTCGTTCCACTTACTTGAGATATCTAATTTCTTTTGAGTGTCAGCGGTTCTTAATTCTTCGACAAGATGAGCTTCTGTGTACTCACGTAAAGCCCGTAGTCCCTGCAGATAGGCGTTTTTTATATGCTCGAAGCCATAGTCTTGGAGTAGAAGAGTGTTTTTCCTCTTCTTGGTAGATTCTGAGGAGTCTCCATAAGCCACGCATGCTCGTCCTCGTTGGCCAGATGTTGATGGCGTAGAATATTGTTCAGAATCCGGTAAATTTAACGAATACCTTGAGTCCAACCAAGTACAATACTTCTGTAAAAATGTTTCTTTTTTCCGAGATGCCAGGGCCCAGCGTTTGTTGAAAATAGGAAGAATGTGCCTTTGTATGTCACTAATTATAAAACACAAGTTGTTTTCAGAAACATTCAGCTTTTCCACTAAAACTTTGGATAATGATTCCATGGTCTTGCCGCCCTCTATATAGGGGATTATGAAGTCTCGTTTGGTACAGCTGAAGGAAGACATTTTAACACTTCACAATCTGCAGAAATAATAGGCGTAGATGAGATTTGCTTCACTTGAAGTTACACTGATGTAGATGGTTCGAATAGTTTTTGCTTCCCTTTAAATACTCATTTTACAATATCGAATTGGTACCTACATCATTATTATCTTGTAATTTCCCACGCAAACCGAGAGCAAATTTGATAAGGTCCCTTTGTTATCACGAAATAATGAAGAAAATATCCAAAAAGTTCTATATTGTTCATGTGAATGGTGTCAGTGGTAAACCGCAAAAGATACTAATTTTCGGGTTCTGACTTTTATCAGTTTTTTTTTCATATCTTCTAAAACCGCAAATATCCGCAGCTGATTTTTTTTGCATTCTATTTATGAATAGTTAGACTACTAGTCGACACAAAAAGTAGCGCTTGGGCAAACGTGGGTAATACTGAAAACCTTCGACAAAAAAACATACAAGTGAAAAAAAGGTATGTCACTTTTTAAGTAATTACTGAAATATTTTTCTTTACTTTTAAAATCATTAAGCTGTATCGCAAAAAGCATAAAATAACCTTTCTAAAAATGTATAATACTGCATATCTGTACCAAGTATTTTTTTCACAATATGGTATTGAAACATGTATACGCAAAGACTTGAGTTTGGCACTTCTGTCTTCTATGTATTTCTATCTAAGAAAAAAAAAATAATTTCGCGTATTAAGAAAAAAAATCGTAATGAATATTATAATTTGACTATTAGAAAACCTAAAAGAATAGCCATATTAGCCAAATTATGATATTCGTAAAAAGCATTTTTGATATGCGCTTGTTCTACCATTTTCCATAGTGCAACGCCCTGACGTATTTTCTACTATTATTGACCAAAACTTGGATATTTGACAACACCTTGAGAGACATAACTACATCCCAAAACTTTCCTAGTACGTGAAAAAAGTTTGACATGACGTACAAAGTTCTGTTTGTCGTGACGAAAAAGTTCGCGTACAAATATGTTTCTTAAATAGCTTTTTAGGGTTCCGTACCAAAATGGTAAAAAGGAACCCTTATGGTTGGTGAGACTAAGTCAGTCTGTCTGTCTGTCACACCTGGATATCTCAAGAACTACTATGCTATCAACTTGAAATTTAAAATAGTTTTAGATGACGTTTGCCCAACTAACTTGCAAACAAGAAAGAAATAAAAAAAAAAATCTTTTTGCAAAAGGGACTGAAAGGGGGTCTTAAAAATTTGAAGTGGGTTTACTAGGGCATGTGGGGTATCATATGATAGAGCGCTGTTTGCATATTCTCAAACATTTTTTTTTATGCATCATAGTTTCCGACTTTTGATGAAAAATTTAAAAAAAACTGCGTTCCTTATCTCCGAAGTTTGCATAGATAAAATCTGAAATTATTCTATGTAATAGAAGTTTAAGTAAAGATTACAGGAAAAATAAAACGATGTCTCTAAATAGCACAGTTTTTCAGAAATCATCAACATCATAATATACGTACGGAACCCTCGGTGCGCGAGACCGACTCGCTCTTAACCGGTTTTTTTCTTTTTCGTTTTCGCTTTATTGGGTAAAAGTTCTGAATACTGTTGCTAAGCGAAACATTGGAAAACTTCGCCACATCAAGCGATTTTGCGTGACGTGTTTGCTGCAATATTTTTGTGATAGCTATCATTTGGAAAATGACGTATAAAAACATGTGTAAAATATTATGTAAGTTTAGGCTTTTGCCCGCGTGGAAGCTGATAATTGACGGCACGGTTGGCGCAGTTAATTTAAATGTTTGTAAACGCACCCACAATACTGGAGAAATTCCTAGTGTGGGCCAACGTTTAAAACAAAAAAACAAAAAAAAAAAAAACCAGCAATAAGGTCACAGACAGATAGAGTTACTTTTGCATGTATAATAATAAGTTGACGGCACGGTCGGCGCAGTGGTTAAGCGATTGACTGCTGCGCTGCGTGTTGCTGGTTCGATTCCCGCACGGGACAAATATTTGTATGACCTACAAGTAGTTGTTCCGCGTCTGGCTGTTTGTGTATGTGAATTTAAATGTTTGTAAACGCACCCACAATCCAAGAGAAATGTAAGTTTTTTTTTTAATTTTGCCTAGTGTAAGGCAAAATTAAAAAAAAAAAAGTACTTTGACCACGTGTCGGAGTGTCGGAAATTATCTCACGGGAACGTATTACCGGAAAAAGTATGCTATGTCTTAACCCAGGTCATCGTCTACCTGTGTGCCATTTAATCGAAATACCTACAGCTGTTAAGGCTTGATAAGGTAACAGACATACAAACAGAGTTACTGTCGCACTCATTATATTATTATAAATCAAAGAGATTTAAGATAAATGCTATAGAGGGGCCATCAGAAGTAATGTCATAGAAAAATTGTGGGTTATTCCCCGAGTACCCCGATCCCCAAGGCCCCCGTCGCGGAGGAACCCGATTTATTTTTATCTTGATAAACTCAATTAAAAGTCAGTTTAGCTTAGAAGTACCGTCAGCAGATGATATGTTAATAAAATTATATTACTTACTAAAATGATAATACTTAACTTAAAGTCTTGCTTGGCTAAGGTAAATATTATAATTAGAGAATACAATATAAGTCTCCTAGAGCAATCACAGGTTATAACTATTATCACAATAGTTCCTTTTTCAGTACAGAAAATCGAAATCGAAACCTACTCTACGTGAAATATATATATATATTTATTTTTATATATATTTTTTTACTATACTGAAAATCAAAAATGCTTTTAAATTTTGATTATTAGGCAACTTTAAAGTCACAAAACATTTTATTTATTTTATTTTATTTATTTATTTACACTTACACTTGTTTTATCAGATACCCAATGCAACAATGTAGTCATTATTTCCACACTCAGAGCCGTCACCCAAAAACAATCAGACACCACCCCCAACAAAACCTGCCGATTATAGTGGATGGTTAACTAAGTCCCAAGTAGCGACTCTGAGTACGGCACAAGTCACCCAGAAGACAATATATTAAGTGTCACCCTCTGGAATTCCGCCAAAGAACAAGTAAATATATCCAACTGCAGAGAGACGCTGTTGAGTATCTGTATTGCCCGCCCCACCGCCGCCGCGCCGGTGCAAACCGCAAAACATGCAAACTACAACTATCAAAATAATCAACAATAGTAATAATTTTTTTTTAAACGAAATATTTACATTTTCAATCAGTCTTTTCAAAACATACAAAATCAGTGTTATGTCAATTCATTTTTCTCACAGTAATTTAATAATTATATATATATATATTTTTTAAATTAACTAAAGTAAAAAAAATTATAATATCATATGAAAGAGCGCTATTTGCACATTCTCAAACATTTTTTTTAGGCCGCATAGTTTACGCCTTATGGTGAAAATTTTAAAAAAGAATAGGGGCGGGCTTCTGATAACCCTGACGACCCGTAACGACTGTCAAACATCCACGAGTGATAGCTGGGACCAACGGCTTAACGTGCTTTCCGAGGCACGGAGCCGGAGGAGTCTCGGTCCACGGACCAACCCCGGCAAGCGTAGCTTAATCAGATGGATTGACCCATGCGGCTGTTATTAATTAGCCACGAGCTCCTCATACACGAGAACAATAATCTCATACATAAGAACAATGAAACTCTTACATGAGAACAATGAAACTCATATATGAGAACAATGAAACTCATACATGAGAACAACGAAACGGAACCACAATAACTTAGATCCATATAGTAATTACACTGAGTACATGCTCGATTTTGGGAAACTCCTAACACCCAAACCAGGACATATCCTGTATCTCAGGTGCTATATACAGCGTGCCACTTTAATGGTGACATTAATTTAATACACCTATATACGGTTTCGCGTTTTCTTTAAGATATTTTAATGTTATTAAATATTATTAGTTATTGATTTATTAACAATTTTCTAATATAGCATTTTGGAGCAACCTGTAGGTACTTAAAGAAATGTATCGCAGAGGTCATTTGCCGGTTCACGGATCATAATATCGCATCAATTAAAGTAAAACGAACGACGTGCAAATAGTAGGTGAATTGACAAAAAGAGAGTACTTTATTATTTAGTTAGTTTAAAAATTAAAAAAATTCAATGTACGAATTATTATATTTTTATGATTACTGGCCACTAGCCCTACCTAAATTAATATCGCCATTGTGGCGGCACGTTGTATAATTTTAAGTTTTAAAGTTTATATTAGGAACAATTTTGGTATAACTATTCATGAAATCTCGAAGCGGCGGGTTGGCACTTCATGTGACACAAGGGCTGGCTTTCACCTCGGCCAGAGGGTAAGCCTTGAAATATAACGTGGCAATGCCGCCAGTCGTCTGGGTACATTACCAGTCGAAAGCGATGTGGATGAATTTTTCGACGCCATATTTTAATTTGTGAATAGTTTTAGTTAAGTTTGGATTTAATTTTGTTATTTTTATTAATTTATAATCTACGTATTATTTTAATTCTAAATAAATCCCCGTTTATGAATAATTTAGGTAAGTATAACTTAACAAAAGACATGAAGATAGTTGAGAAAGTAAAATATTGTGGCGCAGCGTATCAACGTACATACGTAACAACATATATGCATTTTATACATTTGTTCCATAAATATGTCGGAAATACGTTAGTCACTGGGTTGACTAATCGGGACGCCAGCGCCACCTAGCGGCGCTGGACAGAGTCTACAATTCAGTTTGTCGGTGACGGTCGAAGAGTGAACACGTTTAGAAACTGTCACGGGTTCCGTATAGTTGTGTCGTGTTATCGTGTACCTACATATAGTGTGTGAATTGTTAGCGTGATTGATTTGATTGTAAATTATAATTTGATTTAAACTGCAAAAGGTTTTTCTATTGCGCAATAATCAACACTTCCCATAGTACGCCCACAGTAGTTAAAATATGGCTGATGATAACGAAAGAGACGCACCTTCTCCGTCATATACTATTTAGATTCCTCACTTGGTATGTTTTATTAGTTTCTATAAACTTAATAATACAGGGTGTTTGGTGCATCGTGTGCCAAATTAAAATGGTCGACTGAAGGGGTCATCCACTAGCCTTTCAGACCCCTTAACACCCCTCATGCTCTGTGGATTTTTTATTATCGACTTTTTATTGTTTTCCAAAAAAAGACCCAAACTTTACATTCAAATACAGATTTTAAAAAAAATATAAGGCGTAGACTCTGAATTTTAATTTTATTTCGATGTGTATTGTTTAAGAATACTTTTAAATACAAAATTAGTGATATTAGTCATCTAGTTTTTTTTTTAATTCACTCGCAAAGGTAAAACTTAAATTAAAGCTGTACATGTTACAGCTATTTATAAGGCTACAAAAAAAAACCAAAAGCGACCGGGATCTTCCAACTCCCTCATTAATTCTCCAGTCTATCCTCTTTCTAATGATGTGCCACATGCCATAAAAGTATTTTAACAACTTTATGAATTCGCTAGAATTGTGAATCAAGTCACATAAAACTACATTCCAAATTCTAATGAAAAAATATTTATTGCGGAACTGTTACTTGAGAAAGAGGTAAAATTTGTTTTCTCACTCTTTCACAGTAAAATCTATCTTCTATCTCTTTCTTGCATACCTTAAATCGGTTTGAACAAATCGCGCCGCCCGACCCGCCATTTTTTTAGTCGAGACATGACTGCCTCTGCTACCTAACGTGTGTGCTAGTTCACCATACTCCGCGATTCTTTTATTACTTTGTTATCGTTAAGTTTTGCTGGTTCTTGTTACATTTGTTTAATTTTTGTTGTTATTGTTAAACTTTGAGTTTTTTGTTATTGCAATGGCGACATTCTCTAACGAAGAATATGCGGACATCATGATGGCTTACGGAGCCGCTAATGGCGTCGCTCGTGCAGCGCAACGACTTTACCAGGAACGCTTTCCTGGTAGACGATTACCTAGCCGCAGAGTCTTCCAAGACACATACCGACGCATACGCGAGACTGGCAGTGTTACTTTTAATGAACCAAGGGGCCATATTGTGCGACATAATGTTGAAGTAGACGAGAGAATACTGGCACTTTTTGAGGAAGACCCTACAAGAAGCATTAGAAATGTGGCATCACATCTTGATATTTCAATATGGAAAGTGTGGAAAGTACTTCGTCAAAACAAAAAGCATCCATTCCACTACACTCCGGTGCAAGGTACGTAATTTTAAACTAACTTTAAACCCGTGCAAGCTTTGTTTGACCTTGCCTTTGTTTAGCAGGTAATGGGTATGGTATGGCGTCACTTCCAGGTAGTGAATCTATTAGCACGAACAGCGGGTCCTTTCTTGTGCAATTACTTATTGCCCAAGAGCAATTTAAAAGAGTTTTTTGTTTGTTGCAGGTCTTGAGGGTGGCGACTTTGAGAGACGAGTGGCTTTTTCTCGGTTTCTTTTACACACGGATGTGGATGATCCTGATTTTTTAAAAAGAATACTGTGGACGGATGAATCCAAATTTACCAAGGATGGGATCCTCAATTTACACAATTTGCACCACTGAACAACGAAAACGCAAAACCCACGTGTTAAAAGACAGAAATCTTCTCAAAGAAGGTTTAGTGTAAACGTTTGGGCAGGAGTGATTGGGAATCAGGTAATTGGACCGCATTACCTGCCCGATAATCTCAATGGCGAAGACTACCTGGAATTCCTACAAAATGACCTGCCCGAATTAGTGACCGATGTGCCCGTATTTAATGAACGTGTGCCCATTGTATTTCAAAATGACGGCTGTCCCGCGCATTGGCGATTGACTGTGAGGGAATATCTCGACAATGTGTTCCCCAATGCATGGATTGGACGCGATGGCCCTATTCCATGGCCGCCACGTTCCCCAGATCTAACTCCGTTAGACTTTTATGTCTGGGGACGTGCCAAAGAGTTGGTATATGCCACGGAGGTTCCAACTAGGGAGGTATTAGTCCAACGCATAGAAGCGGCATTCAATACTATTAAGGAGGAAATACGACTTCGTACAACAACTGTTGAAATACGAAACAGGTGTCGGGCCTGCATTCGCAACAGAGGCCAACAATTTGAGCAAGATTTGTAACAATGATTAAATAAATGTTAAAAATGCAATTTTGTTTTTTTATTTCAAGTAAATCCCACGAAAGATACATATATGAGACACGAATTTACCTAACCATAAGAATGAGATAGCAGATTTATAGGTTTGACAGGTATCATTTAAGAGATTTTTTTTTAAATCATAATTTTGAATATTAGCCTTAGGTGACTCAATTCACAATTCTAGCGAATTCACAAAGTTGTTAAAATACTTTTATGGCATGTGGCACATCATTAGAAAGAGGATAGACTGGAGAATTAATGAGGGAGTTGGAAGATCCCGGTCGCTTTTGATTTTTTTTTTGTAGCCTTATAAACAGCTGTAACATGTACAGCTTTAATTTAAGTTTTACCTTTGCGAGTGAATTAAAAAAAGAACTAGGTGACTAATATCACTAATTTTGTATTTAAAAGTATTCTTAAACAATACACATCGAAATAAAAATAAAGTTCAGAGTCTACGCCTTATATTTTTTTTTAAATCTGTATTTGAATGTAAAATTTGGGTCTTTTTTTTGGAAAACAATAAAAAGTCGATAAAAAAATATCCACAGAGCATGAGGGGTGTTAAAGGGTCTAAAAGGCTAGCGGATGACTCCTTCAGTCGACCATTTCAATTTGGCACACGATGCACCAAACACCCTGTATAATACCAGCAGTCTATACTTTCACAAAGCACGGCAAAGACCTGATCTCATAATAGAGAAGGCATGTGCATGGATCACCCTTGGTCAAGGCGAATTGACGATTTCAGTCTAATTAATTATAAGTCCAGATTTCATCACGATGTTTTCCATCGCTGATGTCAGTGATATGCAAGACAAATATAGAATATAGGTACATATGAATTGAAAGTCACATTGGTGCTTGCCCAGGTTTGAACCTCATGCGTGAATCCCTCCTCCTCATGTTGAATAATAATTTGAGAAATAAGGTGGATCAGAATTCAGACTTCAAATACTATTGTTGTAACAGTCCCCAAATAACTCACATCAATAGTTCGCAAATATATGGAAACTGGATCAGCTCAATCAGATATGTTAAAGAGGGTATACATCGAAGGTGGAAATGTTATGAAAATAGATCAGATATTTTAAAAGCCGGCTAGTCAATATGCAGAAATAGCTTTACACTGCACTAAACTTTACATTGAACGTTTTAAAAAACAATAAAAGGTGAAGATAGAAACAAGACCTTAGGGTGTTGAGGTGCAAAAATAAATATTTTTTGAAGCTACACCTTAAACGCATCTGCAGTTTGTTTTACAACTTTGGAGCAGAGGGCCTAAAATGGACGCTTTGGCAGAATCATACGTACAATTTATATCCCGCAATTCATCTGTTTAACAGTTTTGTATGGAGTTTCGTAAAATGGTCCACAAACTAAGAATTGCTTTATTGAAGTCTAATGTCAAATAGCAGCTGTCAAACAGATGAATTGCGGGATGTATGAATTGTACGCAGATCATATTATGATTCTGCCAAAGCGTCCATTTTAGGCCTCCTGCCCACTACTGGAGCAGCTAACGCTCTAATTTCATATGCACTAAGGGCAAACTATTATTGATTTTCAGCCGGTATAAAATAATTTGTTCAAACTAACGCCACTTTAAAGTGAATGGAAAGCTAGCAGCTACTTATTAACCACGAACAAAAATACAATATCTAAACATTAATATAAACCCCAAATTATCACTCAATCACATTAAGACAGTGTTCTATTTCATTCCTCAGACATCAACTTTTCAATTAACAAACCTTTCTTCGTTCGAACTCAATCAACCAATCGATCAACGTTCATTACAAAAGGAAATTAATATTTTTTACAAACAACTTTTGAATCTAACAAATCCCTGAAGTGTAAAGAAAAACATTTCATATCTGTGTTTGTGTTGTAATCTGTCTGAGAATATTGATTGCTTGTGGTATTTTAAGCTGATGAAGACGGGTCTAAGAATAGTTTTTTTTTTGTCCTATAATAAAAAGAACCAGGTTCTTAATAATTAATTACAATCTGCTGAATTTGTTACGTAATAATTATTTTAAAACTTAGAATAGTGCTGATTGTACTTTACACAAGTCCGTTCTACTTTCTTAGAGTCTGATATAATAATATTAACACTTTGTTCATGTGTTTTATGTGTGTCATTGTCACTATTATGTCTACACTTTTTACACTAAACTAACTCAATAGGTTTTGTTCGTTTTAGTCTTCGCACTATATTTGTGTTGTCTAACAGATGAATTGCCTCGATGTTCACATGTCGGTGGAGTCGGTGTTCATGGGCCTAAGCAAATTTTTGAACTATGTTGGTGACTGGTTACATTTTTAAGTCACGATGGAGGTCGTCATTTCTTATATACCAGGGCGCATTAACAATACTCCTGAGTACTTTATTCTGGTGTTCAAGTCGCTTCCCGCTTCCTGTCTATCCCTATGTATGTTTAGATCTTTAAAACTACGCAACGGATTTTGATGCGGTTTTTTTAATATATAGAAACAAGAGGAAGGTTTATATGTTAATCTGCAGGTAACTTCAGTGAGTGTCACAATCTGCAGGTAACTACAGTGAGTGTCACAATCTGCAGGTAACTCCAATGAGTGTCACAATCTGCAGGTAACTCCAGTGAGTGTCACAATCTGCAGGTAACTCCAGTGAGTGTCTTAATCTGCAGGTAACTCCAGTGAGTGTCACAATCTGCAGGTAACTCTAGTGAGAGTCACAATCTGCAGGTACCTTCAGTGAGTGCACAATCTTCAGGTAACTCCAGCGAGTGTCACAATCTGCAGGTAACTCCAATGAGTGTCACATTCTACAGGTAACACCAGTGAGTGTCACAATCTGCAGGTAACTCCAATGAGTGTCACAATCTGCAGGTAACTCCAGTGAGTTGCCTGTAGCAACACTACAGCTAACCGCTGATTTGAATTTGTCCTTATAATTTTAATCTTAAATATTAAATTTCTTTGTTTTTATGGCCTATTTCCAATTACTCATCAATTAAATAGTATAATAATGTGTATTGTGTATTAGATTCACATACCAAGTGCAAAATAAATGTAAATATCAAAGTGAATCAGTGACAGGTTACCGGCACAAGTAGCTTTTTGCATTGTCATCTTGTTATACACATTATTTTCGTTCTTGTACAAAAAGTTGGCAGCCCTACGTGTGGTTGACCGCACACATTCAATATAGCATGTTGTGTTGACCGGTAAACGACGACTGTACAGTAGACGAGTGTTAGACTAAGGACTTCTTGTGGAGGGTAATAAACTAAAGTGGCACTTATGACATTGACACATCGATAGGCCATCGGCTGAAAAACGATTATGTCTAAAGACTCGCGGACATTAGGACGGGCCGCGCCGCAACACAATCATACTCAGTCTATAATGTTCCCACTGCTGGGACACAGGCCTCCTCTCTTCGAGGAGGGGCTGTAATCCACCACGCGGGCTCAGTGCGGGTTGGTAGATATCACAATACATGTCTTCGAATTTTTTGGTGGTTCTAGGGCATGTTTCTTCACGATGTTTTTCTTCATCGTTTTGAGAGCATTGGTGAAGAATTTATTTTTCACTCTTGCTCTAAAAGTTCGTCATTGTAGCGTACCAAAGCGGGGAGATAAAAAAGCAAAATCTTTAGGAGAAAAATTAATATTTTTTTAAGTTTTTGTCTTTTACCAACGAGCCCACCACAACAACGAAAAGTAAAATAATCATTATAGTAAAATAATCATTATTTATTAAATAATCATTCTTAAAATAATCATGAATAATAATCATCTCGACTTATTACTATTACTTCAGTACATTTTCAATGAACCAACGTACAATACAGGGCCCGCACCTCCACTTTCCGTATTAATAACGTTGAATTAAGGAGCGTTGCGGCTGTAATATGCGCTTGTCTTTTTGTGTAGTTTGTTGATTCTTATTTTCTATTTGCATTGACTATAGTAATTAAGGTAGGCATGGCCGAATTTTTAAAGCCAGCTCGAAAATTGAGTTGTCTTTTTAAAATTCGGCCAGACATGTCTGACCTGATTTTCTAATAGAAAGTGATCGCGCCTGAATGTTAAGTCTCCTTTGAATATTCGAGGGTTAAGAGGGATGTGCTGCGGTAGCCCGCGAAATAAAAATTTTCTTAAGTTTTTTGCAATTTGCAGGTCAGTAACAGGGTGTATGTTGATCTAAATATGATTCGCGGACGTAACAAAAAAGTGCCGTCGCGCTTTTTATGAAAAACTTGCTTCTGAATTTTGGCTTTATAGAAATATACATTTGATAGCTTACAAGTTCAAATTTGATTTTATTATTAAATCAAATTTGAACTAGTCAGCTATTAAATGTATATTTTTAGGGAAGAGCGCTGTTGTCTGAGATACAGATATTTATTTATCTAGTTCAGACACAGATGTCTTGTAAAATTTGTGTAAGTCTATTGAGCATAGACTTACAAAAATTTTAAGTTATGTTTTTATTTAATGTACTATTTATTTGAATTTGAATAAATTAAATTATAATTATTATTATATCTAGATAAGAAATTCTCTGCCACTTAATAAGTAAAAGTTGTCGAAGTCTTTCAGTTTCTCAGAATAAGAACGCCAAAGTTGGCCATAATCACGGTCGAAATGTAATAGGCCTCTTACAATAACTTGGCACCAACTAAGATGCGCCATACTACGCAATATTTTATTTTTACAGTAAGAGAGTGAATCATAAAATATACAACCTGTTTTTTTTTTATATCCCATAACTCTAGGGTTATATTCTGTAGGTAATAATAATACTAAAACTCCTAGAATAGGTGGTTCAAAAATACATCGTTTCGGAGATATCATCCATCATAATTAAATTAGGTCAAAAATTGTCACCAGTATGACGAATCTTTACTTTTGCGAGGTTGCCAAACTTCGCAGTAGTGTAGTAAAATAAATAGTAAAATAAAATATGTAGGTATGTTGGTATCGGGGCTTCCCGGCGGCAGCTAGTGAAGGGAGAGCTAAAATGCGACGTTGTCATATTTCACGTAAGGGTGTTTTACATTAATAATCGTGACTTTGCCGAATTATTTTGTATGAAAAATGAAAAAAAAAAAATAACGAAGGATTGGAACATAACTCATATGCCAGTTGATTCTTTGATATGGCCTCAATCATACCCTAGAGTTATGGGATATCAAAAAAAACACGTTGTATATAAATATATACTTACGCTTAATTATAAAAAAAAACCGGCCAAGTGCGAGTCAGACTCGCGCACGAAGGGTTCCGTACCATTATCTATAAAAAGGTAAATTGCGGTTTACGATTTATGACGTATTAAAAAAAACTACTTACTAGTTCTCGTTCAAACCAATTTTCGGTGGAATTTTACATGGTGTACATCATATATTTCTTTTTAGTTTTATCATTCTCTTATTTTAGAAGTTACAGGGACACACACATTTTACCACTTTGGAAGTGCCTCTCGCGCAAACTATTCAGTTTAGAAAAAAATTATATTAGAAACCTCAATATCATTTTTGAAGACCTACCTCTATACCCCACACGTATGGGTTTAATGAAAAAAAATATTTGAGTTTCAGTTCTAAGTATATAGTAATAAGTTCTAAGTAATAGAAAAAAAACAATAAATTTTGGGGGTTCCCAAACCCCCAAAATTTATTGTTTTTTTTTCTTTTTTTTGTGTGAAAATCTTAACGCGGTTCACAGAATACATCTACTTACCAAGTTTCAACAGTATAGTTCTTATAGTTTCGGAAAAACGTGGCTGTGACATACGGACGGACAGACAGACATGACGAATCCATAAGGGTTCCGTTTTTTGACATTTGGCTACGGAACCCTAAAAACTGATGTTTTGAAAATTATATTTTTTTTTAAACATTAATTAGTTATTTTCTCAAGCATATGAAATCAATAAAGGACCTATAGTATAAATATTGTTAAAAAGAAGGTTATCAAATATATAACTTGAGTTATCAGAAGTGATTATCGAATCGAATGGCGCACATCGCCAATTGTGGAAACAATTAAAACTTTTTCAATTTTGTATCCTTCGCTTTATCTGTAGATTTAAGCTGCCGTACACACTGTGGACTTGATATAAGTATTACATCTCTTGTATGAGTTTCGTTGTTCTCAATATGTATGAGTTTCATTGTTCTCATGTATGAGTTTCATTGTTCTCATGTATGAGTTTAATTTTCTCATGTATGACTTTCATTGTTCTCGTGTATGAGGAGCTCGTGACTAAGTAATAATAGACGCACGGGTCGATTAAACTACGCTTGCCGGGGTTGTTGTCCGTGGATGGGTGACCGAGAATCATCCGTGCCTCGGAAAGCACGTTAAGCCGCTGGTCCCAGCTATCACTCGTAGATCTTTGACAGTCGTTACGGGTCGTCAGGGTTATCAGACGCGCGAAAGTCTGACAACCAGTCTTACCAAGGCGTATTACCCAGTTACAGGGTTGCGGAGGTCAGATAGGCAGTCGCTCCATGTCAAATACTGGTTTTCAGCTGTATCCGGTTAGACTAGAAGCTGACCTCAACATGTTTTTTTTTTGTTTGTTTTTTATTTTTGTTCTCATCTAGTTTTTAAAATATGTTTAGCGAAAGTAAAAACTTTTACAGTAAGTTTCGTTTTTTAGGGTTCCGTACCTCAAAAGGAAAACAGGAACCCTTATAGGATCATTCGTGTGTCTGTCTGTCCGTCTGTCACAGCTGATTTGCTCTGAATCTACTGGACCGATTAAGTTGAAATTTGGTACACATATGAATTTATGTGACCCAAACACGGATGTGTTACGTAAATTAATTAAATTTTAATATGGAGGTCACTTTTGGGGGTCAAATTAAAAAATCAAAAAAAAATTTTTGCTCACTGCACCGTGTGACATATCAAATGAAAGGGCTTGTTTTAAGGATTTTATATATTTTTTTTTTATCATTTTAAAATACATACTTTTGAAATTATTTAAGAAAGTAGACGTAAAATGACCATCTTCCCCCCCCCTTATCTCCGAAACTACTGAGCCTATTTTTTTTATAAAAATACAGAGAATAGTTCTTTACTTATAGATTACAGGAAAATTGTAAGGAGTCCTAAAATAACATGGTAAATCACTCAATATTGTGCGTACAAACTTACATTTGCAGTTGGAATGTATGAGGATCATGTTTTTCAACTACAATGTTAAGTTTGTTTGGATAAATTCATCCCAACTACGGAACCCTTCATTGTGCGTGGTCCGACATGCACTTGGCCGGTTTTTTTTAAACTAAAAAATGATTTTAAAATGAAGATGAGAAATGATTTTATTGCTGTAATTAGGTTTGTACCTTTGTACAAACCTAATTACAGAAATAAAATCATTTCTCATTGGAATATTGCCAGTATTTGTATTCTGTATCTCTAGTATAGATAGCACCATATGGAGACCATCCATTTGATTTCAAACGTTGCTGAAAACTTTATCATGTAATAAAAATCTCTCGAGAATAGCTTCAAGTGATAGAGATTATCCGAGTTAGTTCTGCAACAGTAGATAGCTATTCCATCCGTCAAGCTTTACTTACGTTTTGTTACATAATTTTTCAATGATTGCAGGACAGGACAAACAGAAGTTCTTAAATTAACTAAAAATTTTTTTTTGGTAACAAGTCAGAAAATTAAAAAAAAAATCAAAGAACCGTCACAGCTCGGTAACCATCCAGTTTTGACCCCTAGTCAATCGGACTTAATTTGTTGCTAATGACCTCTAGTATGACCTCTTTCAAGGAATAGGTCGAATTTCCCTGTCACCCTGTATATAAGGCATGTTATGTTATGACTAATGAAAATAATTGACAGATTTGAAAGTAAAAATACTTACAGTGTGAACAATGCCTTAACAAGTTCACGTGAAAATCAGATATTTTATCAATCTTTTCAGTTTCAATTCTACGACTCCAATCTGTGATAACTGTATTATTTAACTTTCGTATCGGAAAGTAATGAATGTTTTTCATCGCTTTTAGTTAACAGTTAACTGAACCACAGATATAGCGTACATCTATAACTATGATTGTAATCAGAAATGAAGAGATCCGCAGGCGAACCAAGGTAACCGACATAGCCCGAAGAATTGCCAAGCTTAAGTGGCAGTGTTCAGGGCACATTGCTCGCAAAACTGATGGCCAATGGGGCCGAAAGATTCTGGAGTGGCGACCGCGTACCGGAAGACGTAGCGTTGGAAGGCCTCCCACAAGGTGGACCGATGACCTTGTGAAGGCTGCAGGCATCCGCTGGATGCGGGAAGCACAGAACCGGTCGAAGTGGAGGTACTTGGGGGAGGCCAATGTCCAGCAGTGGACGTCTTTCGTATTTCGGCTGAAATTATGATAACTGTGATTTGGAACTAACAAAGGATCAAACTTAAACAAGGCAGAGTAAACTTTGTGAAGTAATTGGGGGAATTTCCAACATGCCTCATGAGTTGATTTGATTGTATATAATAATGTTCCCACTACTGTGGGCCATAATCAACCATACGTATAAACGCAAACAAGCTTTTGTTTTGGCTGTTGGCTAAGGATTAAAGACAGCTGAATAAAACTTCTTCAAAAGAGCATTCACAATTGATGATGGGTATTGCGCGTCCAGTATAACAACGCATTCAGGGGCTTGTTGGGGCTCCCATGGCGGTGCAGTGCCTCTGGCATGTTCGCCGACTACAGTACGGCCGGCTTCCAGGCGGTGCTTCGCAATAGAACGGCCTCCCTGTGGTCTCGGGTAAATGGTAGCTTCAACACGCTCCTGAGCGTGGTGTCGGACTGAGTGGACAGCCAAATCCTGTGGCATTGGTCGCTTACGCATGTCCAAAATAATAAATATTTTTCATTTTACTAACATAGCTATAAGTATGTACCTACTAACATAATATGGACTTGTGTTATTTACTGTGTGCTTGGTCCGTAATAAACATTTTCAATTGAATTTGTCGGACGCACATGGTCAGTCAGCCCGCCTCAACCATTACCTTGAGCTTGCTTGGGGCTTGCTTTTAGATTAGCCAATTATGGCTAGTCTTTTCATTTCGGCGGCACGAGGTATTTTCATACAAAATAAACATACAAATTAAATATTTATGATACACAGAGGAAATAGAATTTAGGTGTCGTATATAGGGAACGAAAAATCTGTCAATCACCAATAAAAAACCGGTCAAGAGCGAGTCGGACTCACGCACCGAGGGTTCCTGATGTTGATGATTTCTTAAAAACTATGCTATTTAGAGACATCGTTTTATTTTTCCTGTAATCTTTACATAAACTTCTATCACATAGAATCATTTCAGATTTTATCTATGCAAACTTCGGAGCTATGGGGGGGACGGTAATATTTTTACATTTTTCGTCAAAAGTCGGAATCTGCTGCCAAAAAAAAAAATTAAATGTGCAAACATCGTTCTTTCACATGATACCCTTCATGCCCTAGTAGCCCCACTTCAATTTTTTAAGACCCCTTTGCAGACCATTTTGCAAAAAAAAAATTTTTTCAATTTCTTTCTTGTTTGCCAAATAGTTGGGCAAACGTCATCTAAAACTATTCTAAATTTCAAGTTGATAGCATTAATAGTTCTTGAGAGATCCAGGTGTGACAGACAGATAGACAGACTTAGTCTCACCATAAGGGTCCTTTTTACCATTTTGGTACGGAACCCTAAAAACCATCAAACTAAGTAAAAACTACCAATCTTTAGAAAAGTGTCCTCAATTTTATTCGAGAATCATACTTATAGTCTTGACCATTACGACTTCAGCAATCTCAAATCGATTTAATTCTCGCTACACAGACTGCATCGGACCCAATAAAATAAGTCGTAAAACATTTTATATGGCTAGAAATAAAACTTTATAGGAATCCACTTCCCAGACATTATCTATCTATAGATAGATCAAAGTATAGAATGAAAAAGAATTAAAGTGCTGAAGCATGACAGAATGTCTGCGGAAAAAAATCAAAATGCTAATTCAATATATTTTATACTATACCTGTTCGGAAAGTACCTTATTACTTTTTTAGGGTTACGTACCCAAAGGGTAAAACGGGAACCCTATTACTAAGGCTCCGCCGTCTGTCTGTCTGTCTGTCTGTCCGTCTGTCCGTCTGTCACCAGGCTTTATCTCATGAACCGTGATAGTTAAACAGTTGAAATTTTCACAGATGATGTATTTATGTTGCCGCTATAACAACAAATACTAAAACACAGAATAAAATAAATATTTAAGGGGGCGCTCATACAATAAACGTGATTTTTTTGCTCGTTTTGGCTCTATATTGATAACGGCAACAGGTGAACGCTAGAAATATTCACAGAATATTAAATTATATATTCAATTTCAAAATAAGTTATTAAATTAAAATAAAACAAATATTTAAGGGTGGCACCCATACAAAAAACGTGATTTTTTTGCCATTTTTATAGATAATGGTACGGAACCCTTCGTGCGCGAGTCCGACTCGCATTTGGCTGGTTTTTTTTTTAAATGAGGCAGAATATACTTCATTACCGTTGTACAAATGTGCGGGTCAAAAAAGTGTACGAAAATCCATTGTTAACGTGCTGAGCGGGCAGAAAAGTAAATGAAAATCCATTTGCAATCCATTAACATAGAGCTGTGTTTTTTTTTATTTTGGGAAATTCGGTCGCTAACCTAATTAGATATAGTATAATGACAAAAGACAAAAAGTTTTTATCACCAAACGCAAAATAATACTAGCCACATTATTTTTGTCGAACATTGATTAAAAAAAAAAACAAAATAAACTATTTTTTTCATCATCAGTATGTGTACTTTTGTTTTGACAGCCATCAGCTAGATGGCTAGTCATAGGCAGCGTAAACACCAAAACATACTCGTATAGTCGCCAGCCGCCTACAGTCGGCGGCAGGCATTACGTTTTGGTGCGAACCCGGCCATATTTTATCGTGAAAAATGAAAAATACTTGACTCTACTTGCCTTGCGTCTGTAAGTTGCATTCCGATCATAGCAACCATGACGGGTGAAAGACATGCAACCACGATGGTCTACGAGGTCATTCGCAAACCGAGTAGAATTCAATCTTATTGGTATTGACATAGAAAGCATGTCACACACATCCGTTTGCTACCAGACTCTTCTACTTCGTGGTATGATATTCCGTCTCTATAGATGACCTTACAATAATACGCTTAGAGTTATGAACTTCGGGAATCTTCGCGATTCCGAATTTGCACGAATAACCTACCAATGTCCGACACAACATCATCTTTTGTTCATATTTCTGAAGATAGAAGATGGTGAGGAAATTTTACTTAGATTTTTGGTGGTAAGTAGGTAGGTACAGTCATCAGAACTTCAAGTTATCACAAACTGTACAAATTTCTCATTCGATTTTGAACTTAACCTTGAAAATTTTATAAGGTCAAAACTGTCAAATTTCTCCGAATGATTTAAATAATTCGGAGAAATTTGACAGTTTGGTATATCCTGATGTGCTGGCGACTGTACCTCAATATGTGTATAAGTTCTCCATTTTTACGACTTCCCAGGCAGACTCGAATGTTAACGAGTCTATCTGAGCTCCGTAAAAACACTTTGACGGCACGATCGCAGATTTGTTCGGAGGGTAGATCATAAATCTGGTGAACGTGAGGTCTAGAGGCGGTTTTGCGTGGTTATCATTTACATGGTTTTTATAGTGAACTCGGGTTTCTACTTTGGGGTGCAGTTTTTGTTGTATAAAGCCTCACAACATATGCTATATTAGGGCTGTGTTGGTCACCTAAATGTTTAACTAAAAATTACATCTCCCTATTAGTTTTATACAGGTTGGCCAGCTCGGATGTAAACAACGTTTTTTTTTTACTATTCAGATTTGGCGCCAAACTTGTTTTTTCATATCCATTATTTAGTTAAAATGTGGCAAATGCATTAAGGACAGCCTGCAAGACCATGACTACCTCAATAACCAGTAATTTTATCCTTTTTTTAGGTGGGAAATTATTAAATAACTTCTCCCGCTCTAGGCGGAGCGGGAGGGCGTGTCAGACTTTTACTGACTAAAACTCACCAGAGTTCCTTCAGATGCCTGTGTGCCAGGCCCACGATGGATTTCGAACAAACTTGCAACCCAGGCAGAGGAATGTAATCCTATATACAACATTAGTTTTTGTTTATACTAAACCTCTTAAGGGGTCATTGTACTCATCATTATGAACAACTTTTACTATGGGACCAACCTTGAAATCGCGAAAAATAAATCAGCTGTTCCCTACATTTTAAGTTCGCTGAACTCGTCAAAATGTAGGGAACAGCTGATATTTTTTTCACGATTTCAACTTTGGTCCCATAGTAAAAGTTGTTCATAATGATGAATACAATGACCCCTTAAGAGGTTTAGTATAAACAAAAACTAATGTTGTATATAGTGAATGAGAAATACAAATCCTATTTTCATTTTAATGACATCTCACACCTTCTTCAGGTAAACTCAAGCCCCAACAAAAATAAAACACTTAAGATCAAGTAGCTGTTACTTTATCTTTCCCCAAAGCCTACAAAATTAGATTGGAATAACATATGGCCGTATCCTAAGTGCTTATTCCGTCTGAGTTAAGTATTCCATTAAGTTACGTGAAGAGGTTCCCAGACATACTTAAACGTTCGTATTTTCATGATAATTATAGACACGTTTTTTCACACGTGCTACGTTTTGTTAGAAAGAATTAAGCGTAGGTACAGTTAACCGTACAGCAGTGCTAACAATTTCACATTGCCTTTGTGTTGTAAGGGCAATTTTCGTAGTGCAAGTGTAGTATTTTGTTATGTAAAGTTCTTGTAGAATTGTAAATGACGGTGTAGCCCTGACAAGTTAATTTTTTTAAATGATATCGTATCTAATTAAGTATACTTTCATTTTAACAAATCTTTTGAACTCATATCTCGTCATGTATTAAATTTATAATTACCTGGAAAATTACTCTTTAGTTCTGTAGTATTCAATGATACTTATCTAAGACCAATATGTGCTAAAAGTTGACACAGGTAAACTATTTGTCAATAAATTAAACACTAGCCGCCTTATTACAAAACAAGATTTATATTTTGACATGGAGCCATCTCCACTTAACATGTAAGGTAAAAACTTTTTTTTCCAACATTTTACTTTACCACTTTGTCGGTGTGATTTACAATTTTGTTTAGAGGTCCTTGTTGACTACGGAACCCTAAAAAGGAATAAATAAATTATTCGGGCATCTTAACTCTTGCAAAAGACAGGACAAAGAGGGGTGTGTAACTGTTGAATCTAGAGGTTTCAAGTATTCTTACAAGTTTTTGATTTCAAAGAACGAATCGCTGCGCTCAGATTCTTCGAGTGAATGGAAAATGTAGCCTCGAGTTTATAATCGTAATTAGGATCAAATATTTTATCGAAATTGTAAATGAAGTAAGATGTGCCTCCATTACACAAATATATAGTATAGTATAATAGCTTTAAATTAGAAAAAAAAACTGATATAATAAGGAGTTAAGAACCGATTTTCGTCCCCTCATAAAAAGTAACATATTGAAAAGATGGCTCATACAAAAAGCTCGAATCCATCTACCATTTTTGCTAACCGTATCTCGTAAAGTGACATGTGTCATACGCTTTATACAAAATAAATAAACGATGCCACCACAGCAAATATTGAAATAGATCGAAAAGTCTGGGTAATGGATCCATCCTGTCATTATATTCTGAAAGATCTCTTAGAATTTCTTTTAAAGGCTTTTCCAGCATTTGGTTTGGAACGCGGTGTTCGTTTTGGAAGCTCCTAACTGATTCAGGTTGTTGCCGAATAATAAAAAATGCGGCCAAGTGCGAGTCGGACTCAAACCCGAAGGTTTCCGTACCACTGTACAATATTTAACAATATTTTTTCTAAACGCCGAAAAAACATATTTCTTCTACGAAGATCCCTTTCATTTTAAACTTCGGCCAAATGCGAGTCCGATTCAAACCCGAAGGATTCCGTACCACTGTACAATATTTAACAATATTTTTTCTAAACGCCGAAAAAACATGTTTCTTCTACGAGGATCCCTTTCATTTTAAACTTTATTTATTTTAAATATATTATTTGTTGTTTTAGCGGTCATAGTAGTACACACTGTGAAAATTTCAAGTGTCTACCTATTATGTTTTAAAAGATACTGCCGTGTGACAGACGGACGGACATTATTATTATTGTTTGAAATGCTGGAAAGGGCAAATGCTGCTGTTGAACTCATATAACATAATTAAGCCTAGGAAAGAATAGAAAGAAAAATTTGTTTATTTTGCAAAAATTAAACGCATATTATAAAATAAACATAAATAGTGTCCCGTTGGCACCCTTTGGGTACGGAACCCTAAAAAGGTAAAGTTTGGATGTAGAAGGTAATCTCGGTTCATTCGCGGTGCCTTTTCTAAAATAAAAGTAAGTAGCTTAAATTACTCCTTATAACATCAGCTATCTGCCAGTGAAAAAGAAGTTTGTCCCGTCAAAATCGGTCCAGCCGTTTCGGAGATCAGCCGGAACAAACAAACATAGACAGACAGACAGAAAATTGTTTTTTTTTTATTAAATAGCTTTTTTACTTAATGATGTGTATTAAGTAAAAAAGCTATAAGCTGCTTAATGCACATCTGTAGCTGCACCCCGCGGTTTCATCCGAGTAAGTCTCGATCCGGTGGGAGTATCGGGATAAAAAGTAGCCTATACGTTAATCCAGAATATCAGCTACCTTCATACAAAATTTTATCAAAATTGGTCCAGCCGTTTGACCGTGAAGAAGTAACAAACACACACACTCACAAACTTTCGCCTTTATAATATTAGTATGATGTAATGCATTAAATAAAAAGCTGTTATTTTGACATCACAAAAAGACACTTCAATTTTATTTATTTGTGGAGATGGAGTGGTAAAACAGATTCACACATCATGAAAATGTTTTGAGAAAAATAGCGGCACATCTGTCTTGAATGTTAAGTGTGGTGCTGAATGTATTTTCTTTTTTACATACATACATAAACTCACGCCTTCTTCCCATGAGGGTAGGCAGAAACGAACGCCATCTGCTACGCTACTTACATACTCCTTTTGCTTTGCCTACGTTCATACATCTCGTCATCTAGTCGTCTGGTCTGGTCGTCTGGTCTGGTCGTCTGGTCATCTGGTGGTCTGGTCTGGTTTTCTTTTTTATTATTTGCACTAAAACAGAAATAGATTTTCAAGCAGAAACATCATCCCCCTTATTCCAAAACGAGGTTTATCTTCAGACCCAGGTTTAAAACATGGAGCCATTATTGAATTTCGAACTTTATTCCGACTATGGTAAAGTTCCTAAACACAAAACTGACAACTTAGTACCGAACTAAGTTTTTAGTTTTGTATAAAGAACGGTATTTCAATCACTGTTACGTTCTTATTACAAAAACTGGCTCCATGATTTAAGCCATGTCAAAATATAAATCTTGTTTTGTAATAAGGCGGCATTTGTTTAAGTATTGTTTTTGAAAAAAAGAAACTGACTTTGAAGGAAAACAACGCGAGGAAATCTCTAAACTTTATTAAAAAAAATATATATTAAAAGACACTTGAATTTTATTTACTTATTTCAGAACTAATGTTCTGTCAAAATAACTGCTTTTTACTAAATGCTTAAGATAGTGTATACGGTACTTATAACAAAAAAAACATTTAAAAATGTTTGCCTGCGTGTCTGTTTGTTTGTTTAGGCTAATATATGAAACGGCTAGACCGATTCTGACGGGACTTTCACTGGCAGATAGCTGATGTAATAAGAAGTACATTAGGCTACGTTTACTTTTGAAAAACCCACGTGGGCACAGCCGCGGGCAGCAACTAGTAGTTTCATACGAACTTACTTACTACTTTAATTATGATTAATTTTAACCGAAAACTTAGCAGATCTCCGTTCTCAGAAGTGAAGTTTCCATCATATGCAATTACGGTAACTAGGTGGCCACAAGTGACCGTCTAGACGTCTAAACGAGCCCCCATTTTTTTATTAGTTTTTGTTATTTTGTAATATAAAATCGTGAGAACAAAAGGAATAAGTGGGAGGTGGGGTATGTATGTATCTATGTATTAGTATTTATGCTTGTATTTTATAGTTATTTTCGAGCTATCTATCCCGTACGTTGCACCTGCCATGTTTTGTCTTTACATCACCCTAAGGTTGACTGGTAGAAAATGCCTCAGGTATTCAAAATCAAAATCAAAAACCATTTATTCAAACTAGGCAGAGAATCAGCACTTTACGAACGTTTAAAATTACATGAGTCCCCCAAAACCGCCCATCCTTCACCATTTCCTAGTGCTTTAGCTAGGAATAAGAAGTGGCGCAACAAACTCCTCAACAGCTTAAGTCAGGGTTGCCTGCTAGGGTTGCGGGTTTGCCCAGCCAGTGTTGAGGGTTTGTCCGAAAGGGATACCGTGGCCCTGGCCCACAGGCAACTGAAGGAACACGAGTGGGTTTTAGTCAGTAAAAGTCTGACACACCCCCCGCTCCGCAAAGAGTGGAATAAATTATTTGATAAATTCCCACCCAAAAAAACAAGGCATTAAGTCCGCCTTTGTACAGTAATCTTTAAATAGACGAAGACTCAATTTTGAACATCGCCGATTTGAGTGTTTCTCGGATGTTAGACCCGTAAAGTTGATTAAGTAGTTATTGATGGTCCCACTTACTTCTGTGCCTCAGAAAACATGTTAAGCCAACGTCCCAGCTGTAATTCTGAGATCTTCTTTAACAGTCTTTACGGGTAGTCAGAAGCCCTACAGTCTGTCAACCAGTCTTACCAAGGGGTATCGTGTTACCCAGTAACTGGGTCGTGGAGGTCAGATAGGCAGTCGCTCCATGTAAAATACTGGTATTCAGCTGCCTCCGGTTAGACTGGAAGCTGACCCCAACATGGGCTACGCAGATTGTATGTGCCACTTACTAGTCGGAACGGGGATCACTTTTTTTGCATTGAGTGGTTAGCTTGCGTGTTCTGTACTGAGCTCACGCAACGCGTCGTACGTTCAGACAGTAATAGGACTCGCCCATCAAGGAGCGCTGTCCTCAATTTGACGCATTATTAATTTATTATACACAAAACAAAAGGTATTTTAATAAAACGCGTATACTAAAAGATCAAAAATTAAATTATCTTTAAATTAGTGAAGGTTTCAGAAAAATACGCTTGGTAGATTTTGCGCCATTCTCAGTTTTTTATCTGCGTTAGACATAACTTTACAAATTAATTTCACTATGTAATATAAACATAATCTAAAATATTCACATAATAAGTTATTGAGAAAATGCTCTAATTTATCATATATTTTTTTCAAATCATTAACACTACTCGTTTAGACGTGATCTTCAGTATAAAATCATTAAAAGTCGGTTATAGTCCCCTTAAGAGCCAACTAGTCGCAGGCTCGAACTCACTGGCGGGCGCGGCCAAAAAGCACGCTGTCTCACCTAGCATCGTGTCCGACAGAGATAGCACCAGTGATGAGCAGTTAGAAGCTAGTCTACACGCATAACGTCTAGTCGCACGCACACAAACACAGTGCACGACGATTCATACTAAACCACGCGCGTAAAAATATACGAAAACTCCTTTGGAAGGTGGGGTTTTATGAAAAAACTACTGCATAAATCAATTACGAATAAAGTTTATTATAATCTTCGACAATTGAGCTTTGTCGGAACGAGCTTTGTTTTTGAGATTTTATACTTCTTTTATTACTTATTTACGCCCAAAGTTGCGTTAAAATTAGCAGGAAAAACGAATCTTTGTTGGCTCATAACTTTTAAATGCCTTTGTTTTTTACTATTCTGCTTCTGCACAGACAAAATTAATAATAAGACAAAACAATATCATGTTTTACTTTAGATGTACAATGTGTAACAGTGGAGTAAAACCCCCCCGAAATTTGTATGGAAAAAGTATCGACTAGTTGCGCCTTAAGAGGCCCGGCGTAGCATGCGTAGTTCACACAAACGTAATACCAAAATAATTTTTAAATCAAATATATTCTTAAGGTAGTGTGTTATTATATTATCTTATTCCGATTGGAATACAGAATATCTAGGTTTCCAAATATATAATATTTTGAATGGACACTGATTTAAACAAGAGCTATGAGAAAAGTAAGTTTTTATACAAATTTTAAATTCCTCATCTCGTCTTTATATCATTGTCCCTTTATATCACTTCCGTAGCCTCTTTCCGTAACGCTCTCACCAGCTTACTCCCCAAGTCAAGCGTGCCTAAAGAAGTTTTACTTCAATAATAAGACTAATTATACTTCCGTAATGCTCTCGTCACTTCCGTAACGCTCTCGTCGTGCACTCACCAGCTTACTCCCCAAGTAAAGCGTGCCTAAAGAAGGTTTACTTCAAAAACGAGCGAGCCTTTAGTCGCATCTGACATCTCATCACCTTGGTACATTACTTACTAATTCCATGAGTAACTAATTCTATGCTATTATAAAGTACTTACTAATTCCATGCTATTAAAAGTACTTACTTATTCTATGCTCAAGCTGTCACTTCCTGTTACACACGTCTGTCCCTTTTCAAGAAATCACACAAATGGTTTTAAGGCTTCTACAGACCGGCGCGACTCGCAACGCGACACAAAGGCACCGTTCGTCGCGCGACACGTGGGGTCTTTGTGTTGCGTTGCGTGTCGCGCCGGTTGCAGAAGCCTCTATTCGTAATGATTTGTAAAAACATTGGGTAGTTTTTCAATACGTTTAATCACTTCAAGATAAAATTACTGAAGGTATTGTGATGATAATGATTTGCCACATTTTAACTAAAGAATGGTTATCAAACACTGCAAAATTTCGCATCAAATATGAATAGTGGAAAAAAAATTGTTTACCTACATCCGAGCTGGCCACCCTGTATCAAACCAATAGAGAGATATCATTTTTAATTAAACACGTAGGAACATACTCAAAGTAACGTTTTCCATTCAGAAAATAGACGGTTCGCAATGCCAATATCAGTACTTAGTTAAGCATTATAAAATCAAAGGGAACGTTATGTCTCAGGAATTGTTGCAGGAGATAATTGAACGAGTTCCCCCGAGGCTTGGGGGAATCGAGCTAGGTACTCCCGGTTTTAATAAATTATAATTTAGTACTAAAATCTGTTGAACTCATTTTGTATGAGCTTGTTATTATAAACGGGTTTACGTATTCATAACAGCGCGCTTGTATATCCCGAAGGGGCAGGCAGAGATGTTTAATGCATAAATTAAGCAAAGGTATATGTTGAAATCAAAATTTATGAGTTTATTTCTCGATAACGAGGATTCTGCCTTTACCGAGAGATAAATTAACTTATAGTATCGCTACTGAGTAGTACCTAATGTGTGAGTCACACTAAGGGCCGTGTTGTAGGGCCTTGCTCGGGGCTCGGGAATTGCTTGGGACTATCATCATCATCGGAGACGAAATTGCACCAGTCAATGTAATTAAACCTTGAAAAATAGTTTAATGGTCGATATTTTCTACTACATTTTTGGTCCTTTTCAAGTCGACACTGAGATAGCCAACGCTCCGTCCCTGAACAGAGAATTACATTATCTATAGGTTTAATAGGATGTGACCTAGCTATTCATCATAATCATCAACATCATTTCAGCCGAAAAACGTCCACTGCTGGACATGGGCCTCCCCTAAGGGGAAGGGGGGGTGGTCCATAATCGCCACGCTTGGCAGGCGGGTTGGAGATCGCAGTATGGTGTTAAAAAGCATAGAGAACGCTGCTGCCCATTCTCTAGTAAGTCCCTTAGTGGCCTTTTACGACACCCACGGGAAGAAATGGGTTGGTGCTATTCTTTACGTCCGGCACCACGCGGGACTATAGTTTCAACCAATCAAATGGCTTTAGGCGGGTTTTGAGTAGTGCTTGAGTTTTGGCCACCGACATTTCATACCGGAGTTGTTTATGAAACAAAACACCTCAACAATTGCATTAAAATGTATAGAAATCAACACTCAGAACTCTACACACTCTCTGGTGTAAATGGCTTGTCTGATCAGTTGGGTGCCTTAGGCGCTCTAGACCTCCTCCATCCGTATTCTGAAGAGCTGCTATCAGACCTCGTACGAATCGTTACCTGACGGAGAACCGAGGCTTCGAAATGACCTCGTTTGTATCAAAATGTTACTCTGAATACTTAGTTTTGACGGTAAGTGTATTTTAGTTTTATATCTTGTTTTCAAGCCCCAATTTTGTAGTTACAAAACAAATAGTTGTGTAGCAGCTCATTTAAGGCTTTGTTCTAATACTAAATAACACCCTTCCTTCGTAACGAGGTCTTGAATAATTGTACTTTTACCAGCACCGAAGAAAATCCTCTTTGAAAAAGTGCTAGTGAGCCTGTAGCTAAATTAAGCAACTCTTAAGCCTTGGTTGGTGATAACTTAAGTTGGAAGAGATGGGACTTTCTATTCTTAGCGGAGACCCAACGGGTAAATTACAGCTTGAAAGAAAGGAAGAAAGAATAAAGTTTATTTATTTGGACACAGTTCATGAAACACAAAATACAAACAATAAAAAACAGTGACGGCACGGTTGGCGCAGTGGTTAAGCGATTGACTGTTGCGCTACGTGTCGCGGGTTCGATTCCCACACGGAACAAATATTTGTATGACCTACAAGTAGTTGTTCCGGGTCTGGCTGTTTGTGTATGTGAGTTTAAATGTTTGTGAACGCACCCACAATACAGGAGAAATTCCTAGTGTGGGGCAACGTTTAAAAAAAAAAAAAAAACAGTGAAATGTTAAAATAACAATGTTTTAACTACAATGTCACGGCAGCGCCAAAAAGGTTCATTTCAGCATTAATGCCAGACAGATGCTGTCTGACGCTGGTTTTCTAATGAACCTTTAGGGACAAGTGACTGAAAGTGCAACAGTTTTAACATACTTCTTTAACTAAAATACCGAATCTTATCTTCAACATCAGTTTACCAAAAAAAAATCGAAACTAAAATTAAATTAGTACAAATTCAAATTCAAATATGTACTTAGCGGCCATTTTTATTCAAGTACCGATGTTAGCCAAATTACTAGACTTATTTTTTACTTTTTGTATTTCTTATGCGTGTAATAAAGAAAGAAAATATTTTTCTTTCTTTATTTTAAACCATACAGCCAGATAGATATACCATCGACAAAAACCCGTAGACATTTCTAAAAATACTCAAGACAGTTTTTAACTAAACTACAAGAAAACGAAACCTTCTCAACTAAAATACCGAATCTTATCTTCAACATCAGTTTACCAAAAAAAAAATCAAAACTGAAATTAAATTAGTACAAATTCAAATTCAAATAGGTACTTAGCGGCCATTTTTATTCAAGTACCGATGTTAGCCAAATTACTAGAGTTATTTTTTACTTTTTGTATTTCTTATGCGTGTAATAAAGAAAGAAAATATTTTTCTTTCTTTATTTTAAACCATACAGCCAGATAGATATACCATCGACAAAAACCCGTAGACATTTCTAAAAATACTCAAGACAGTTTTTAACTAAACTACAAGAAAACGAAACCTTCTCAACTAAAATACCGAATCTTATCTTCAACATCAGTTTACCAAAAAAAAAATCGAAACTGAAATTAAATTAGTACAAATTCAAATAGGTACTTAGCGGCCATTTTTATTCAAGTACCGATGTTAGCCAAATTACTATACTTATTTTTAAAACTAAACCACAGAGTACACTCAGCCACATTAAGTAGTAACACTTGAACGACGATAATCGGGCTACTTACTGCACCGAAATAAACAAATTGTTACATTGGAAGTGCGGTTGACTCTACGAGGTTCGAGTCGGTGCCAGTTCGTGGAATTGACGTAAATAGCGGTTGAAAACGCGACATTACTTACAGAATCAATATTCATATTTTAATCATGAAACGTTTGCCCTCTTGAATTTATTTGGGTGTGGTGTGCGTGATGAGCGACAACGGTGAGTGGTAGCGATTTTACGAAGGAGATGACGTTATAAGTAAATTTATTAGAACTCAGTTTGAATCTAATTTCTATACGATACTGCACATAATTGTATCAAATCTGTTTTAGACAAAATATAAAAAATAACATAATATTATGTATTCCTGTTTCCAGAAAATGGCGGCAAATGTACACCGTACCGGTATAGTTCGTTTTTCAATCCCAGCGACCAGCGACTAATTAGACATTTCAAATGAAAGTGGTTCGTTTTTTTCAATTTGAGTTTGACATTTGCACCTGTCAAATTAGTATCTGGGATTATTTTAGCAAACGAACTTTACATTTTGTCTGAATGTCAACCACACCACCACCATCACCATGTCTTGGGACATTTATGAAATATCAGACATACCGTGAACAAAGTAGGTACTATGATAATGTTTTTATGTATTACCATACCACCCAACATGTCTGGAATCGTTTTCTAACTTGTCTGAAGTTTGACTTTTCTATTGAGGTAAAAAAAACAAACGAAAACTATCAATGACTTCCTAATAAAATCCACTTACAACCTGACTTCACAACACTTTATTTCAAGTTTTATTGGAAGAACCTTTTAAAGACCCGGAACATTTAATGTATTTGACGGCGCAGCAAGTGGCGCTGCCCCGTTTTGTTACGAACTTACTGGAATCACCGAAAAGGTCGGATATGAGTGACACTGGCTGGTGACAGTCACTCTAGCAGAGCGCCACATCGATGGTTGCGTGGCGGCTGTCTTCTGATGACAGAATATGATGTGAGGGGTGCCCGCCGCTCACGCTGTCGTACCACGTCCACGACGAACTGCTATATTCCGGCACAATCCTGATGATGGATTCTTGGCGGGAAAGTGAAGCATCATGTTTATCAGTTTTGTCTTATTTCTAAAATTTGTGTTTAGCCGAATATTAATGTGTAATTTTTTTTTTGTTTTAAACGTGCATTAGTGTAGGCAAATGAAACAAAACAGTGCAACATCACTTCAATTTCTCTCGAGAAGTCCACGTGAGGTCTCAGTAAAGTGCCATTTCTTTACTGAAACTCAAGGGGAGCGGGTGGGCGGGGATATCATCTATCATGCATTGAATATAATTCATTTCATCATTATTTAAACAAACTTTGTACTTGTTACCTAATTTTACTTGACACTGGCTAAATGTGCAAACCGCATAAAGCCAAAACAAAAACAATACAATGACCACTTCTGGTAAAAGGCTATCCTGTGCCGTTATATTTATAGTCCCCAAATTATCTATAATGTACCTACACACTCGACTTTTATTACGATTATTAGAAAGACAATCCTACTCGTGTACATATAAATGTTTCATTACTTTTCCGAGAACACTATTAAGCTAATGCATGGTTGTTTAGAATTTGCCCTGTACAAACAAGAAAATATTCCATTCTATTGAACTTTAGTATAAAAATGAAACTACATAGGTATACGGTACGTAAAATATTTGGAATAATAATAATTTTGTGCATACGGTGATGGAACTCAAAACATAATTAAAAATAGTTTATTTTTAAAAACATTTATAATTTTAATTAAAAGTATACCATAAAATTGCAAATGCCAAACTGCATCTGGTACCTTGGATACGTTTTTATTAATTAGTTAATATCTAATTTTATAGGATTTTATTTGCATTTTTACGACATACGTTGAGTCATCGCGCATCTCTTTCTTTTTAAGCAATCTGACGCAGCGGTTTACCTGATGTCGGCGTCTTAAAAGTGGCTCATGGTTAAATGGCTACATTTTCAACGCAGAAAGGCTATGTTGCATAACGATAATGTCAGCAATGTCAGGCAGAAATTTTCACTTTTGAAACGAAATCATGGGTGATGATTTTGGATGAATGAAAGGCAACTTCATGCAGTTATGATGAGAATGCTAAGAGGGATGCGTGGTGTGATACGAATGGATAGAATAAGAAATGAGTCCATAAGAGGAAGTCTGAAAGTAGCACCGGTGACTGAAAAGTTGTGTGGAAATCGGAAAAAGGAGGAATGAGGAAAATGTCGTAAGGAATTAGGAATATTCAAAATATTTTCAGCACTGGCTGTTACGGCTCAACAGTAACGAGTAGCGCTTCTTTACCCTCATTAGGACAGAGACCTGCTCATTATTAGACAGGCTACAACATTCACTCTTTTGCCAAGCGTTAAGTTACGAGTAAATGAACTACACATTCGTTCTGGCACCCAGCTGTAGGTACATCCATACACTTTGAGTCCTTTTACCAAATATATTATTAAGCTATGTGATTATTATGTCAACTAAAGTTACCTCCAATCGCCTGAAACACAGGACTTCCTAGTTCAAGCACAAATCATCGTGAACGTAGATTTAAGGAAAACTGTAAACGTTGTATCTTATATTTTTGAATACATTTTATATTTTTTTTTTGTTACACCGAAAAAGTGGGGGAAAATGGTAGCATTTTTTTTCTTTACATCGGGGTATATTATTCATAAATACACTGCTTCATCTATCATATTGATGTTACATTAATATTTTTTTTTTCATACATTGACTTTTTGCCTTATACCATGATTATTTGCAACCATAATAAAACTACCTTCTATTAAATAATTCAATAACATAATGCTTTATGTGGAAGAAAAAACTGCACTATGGCGGATTTAATACCTTAAGACGCTGACAACAGGTAAACCGCTATCACTGTCAGACTGCATACAAAAGAAAGAGACCCGCGATGACACAACGCTTGTAATTTATTGCAAAATATGAAGCAATTATTTATTTACTTAAAAATTTGTTGAGTAATCGAAAATAAAAAAACAAACAAGTTCTGCATACAAATAAGACGTTCCTGTTATTAATTAAATACCAACCTTACTTTGATATTTAATACAGATATTTTGGATTGAAACTCAAAGTAAAGGGTTAGTTTACCGTTAATTTGTATCGAGATTTTTTTTCTAAACGTGTTTTGGTAACAACCAAGTTCTGAGAAATATGTTCAAGAATAACATATATTTTTTCCGCTACCACAAACTATATAGATTTGGTTATTTTTTTGTTTAAGACAAGCCTACTTTTATCATTTGCCTCTTGTCGCAAAATCATTTAGGATTATTTCTACGTAATTAAAAATTCGATCTTTCATCACTTCTGTACCCCTCATTAGGTCTAAAATGTCTGCTAAAACGTTCACTCTTTTGCTATGCATAAGCGCGAGTTAAATTAAATTAACACCTTCGTTCATCATCAGTAAATGGTAACTCAGCCTATAATGATCTCACTGCTGGGACTCTCTGTAAAAGGAGTCCACCACGCTGGCCTTTCGGGAGAGATGTCACTTGTCTTTGAATTTTCGGTTCTAGAACATGCCGATTTCCTCACGACCTTTCTTTCGGTTCTTCGGTGTTGCCATTGTCTGATAAAAATTAATAAAAAAATTACTGATATGTTTACTACATATACCGTGGTGTGACGACATTCCGTTAAAATCTTCCACACTATTCATAGGTCAAAGACCCGGGTTCGGCCTGAATATTGCACACTGACACGAGATGCCAGAGGAAATGGAGGATTGTGGGAACTTAGAGGAACCGAGAGCAATGTGACAACGTCACGCAATGGTAAAACAATGTAAAGAGAAAAAAACTTTATGAACGAGATTAGGTACATACATTAATGTATTAAATAGGAAGATAGGCCACTCTCTAACATCATGTAATCCGATGTCGTGCGTCATGTGCTCGACAACCGAAATACAGAGACATATTACGCGGGCTATAGCGGGAACGAGACAGCAATAATTGTCACTGTTACGTACCCATAACAACTCGGAAATAAACTACGATTCGGGTATTCCCCGCAAACCGAGAGTAATTTAGGTCGATTATGTTAATTATTTCACCTAATTTATGCGGCCCACATCGAGGAGCGCGTACCTTATCTTCCTATTTAATACATCAATGGGTACATAAGACATTATGAAAACCAGGTAAGGCAAAAAGAAGTGAAGACTTAAAACATTGGAATAACATTTATACGGCGCAGTGAGTCTAGTTTTGTTACGATTTTACCACCGGAATCACCGAAAAGGTCGGATGAGAGAGACGCTGGCTGGTGACAGTCACTCTAGCAGAGCGTCGCATCGATGGTTGCGTGGCGGCTGTCTTCTGATGACAGAAAAGATGTCAGGAAAACCGCTGTCGTACCACGTCCACGACGAACTGCTATATTCTGGCACAATCCTGATGATATTGAAACTGCTGAACCACTAATACAATGATCACTTCTGGTAAAGGGTATCCTGTGCAGTTATATACAGGGTCAAATTAAATTAGCTAGCGAAACTCCGCCGACGTGGGTATCGATATCTAAACATGATAAAACAAAAAGAACCACGAGTGTCCGTGCAGTTTCTTGCCCGTTCTTCTCCATAGGAACCTACTATTTGGAATGGGCAACTTAACTTCATATTTGTATCTGACCGACTCCTTGACAATTCAAAAGTACCTGTAAATGGTTTAATTGAAATAAATGCTTTGAGTTTATCGTGTTTGGATATCGATACTCATCGCGTCCGCAGAATTTCGCTAGCTAATTTAATTTGACCCTGTATACACATGCGTATACATGGTTAGAGGCCGTTGAGCGTTGGCAGTCCGGCGCAACACGTCACGTGACACGGTTAGCATTTCGGTGACGCGAACCCATATAAGTTTTGCCCCTAGCAAAATTCGCTCAACGCGGCTAAGGAAGTTTTCACTTTTAAAACTTTTTGATATACCTACGTATCAATGTCGTGATGTCCCTATGGTGACTTTGTCAATTCATTATGTATTTTCTGAGTTTATCTCTGAAATATTGTAAGACCCTTCCGTGCCTCGCAAAGCACGTTAAGCCGTTGGTCTCGGCTGTCTTGACGGGCCTACGCTGTTCTCTCATACATATTAACACTGTAATTTGAAAACATTGTAAAAGACAATTTTTTTTTAATGAGTAACCGTGCAGTTTCTTGCCGGCTCTACTCCATAGGAAACGACCAATTGGAACCGTGCACCTAGCTTCTGACGTTCATAAGTGCCTGGCTTATGTGAAATTTTTTTTTTTTTATTTGATTTGTCATTTATAGATACACAGCACACAGTTGTTTCGGATAGTCAGAAGCCCAAGAGTCTGACAATCCAAATACATACATCATTTCAGCCGAAAGACGTCCACTGCTGGACATAGGCCTCCCTCCAACGAGGGTTTGCCATAATCACCACGCTTGGCAGGCGAGTTGGCGATCGCAGTATGGTGTTAAAATGCTTAGAGAACGCTGCTGCCTATTCTCTAGTAAGTTCCATACTCGCCTTTTACGACACCCACGGGAAGAATTAGGGTGGTGCTATTCTTTACGTCTGGCACCACACGGCACATACATACATAGGTACCGGTCAAAATCGTAACTCTCGTTTTTGCTTCGCCGTAGTCGGGAAAAAGGCTACTCGTACTACTCGTACTGGTATTGGAGATTAGTTAGACCGTCACTAAATAAAATAGGACCAACTGGCTTGCTGTGTGTGTCTAAGGACAATATGTTCTCCTTGGCTGAAACTTAAGTCCAACAATAGATATCAGAGGTTAGCTCAACGCTAAACCAGTTTAGTGTAACTTTTTAGTTAGTAAATTATTACTATTTTAGCTATATTAGCTTAAAATATCAGCAATGATTTCACAAATTAATTAAAATGTAAATATGCAGTGAACGTAATGTTGTTAGCAATAGACTTTGAGAGAGAATAACTGATTAGTTTACTTTCCATAATTGTGTGTGTTTAAGTTTGGTGCGTTGTAACAAATCAAATATTAATTCGATTATGTGCACAGACCTTGCTTTATTCAATTATTGGGCAGGGGCTGCCCTCCATAAATCATGATTAATCTGTACCACATACACACAAACTGGACGTTTAATAAAACAAGAATATTACTAATTGATTTGAATGATATTACTTTCACTACATATTATTAAAAAAATCAAACAGACAAACATATATATATTAAAAAAAAATGTTTATTTCGTCTCATTTTTCATGCTTTTTGTAAATTAAATATAGCGCTTATTTATTTATTTAACACTTTAAGCACACAAAATGTACAGAGGCGGACTTAATGCATACCTTATAGATACAATAAGATTATGTGTGCTATAAGCGTATTTTATATATCTAGTTGCTCACTTTTTATGGCTGAGAACCTACACGCTGACATCCTCCATTCCATACTTCCCCACAGTAAAGTAGGCTTTTAGGCCTGAAACTACGTTAAGCGGGCGCCCGCGACGGGCACCCGTCGCGTGTCTACGCGCGTGGACACGCGGGTGGGCTCCGTGGGAACGCGACGGTCCCCGTCGCGGGTACCCGTCGCGGAGACCGGATTATTTTATTTACGCAGTGTCGCTAGTTCAATTTACCTTCAGTCTGTCTGTCTGTCTGTCCGCCTGTCACCAGGCTGTATCTCATGAACCGTGATAGTTAGACAGTTGAAATTTTCACACATGATGTATTTCTGTTGCCGCTATAGCATCAAATACTAAAAAACAGAATAAAATAAATATTTAAGGGGCTCCTATACAACAAACGTGATTTTTTAGCTCGTTTTGCTCGACATATAATATTGAAAACGGCAACAGGTAGACGCTTGAAATATTCACAGGATATTTAGATAAATAATATTCACTTTAAAAATAAATAATCAAATTAAAATAAAACATATATATAATCCCATACAACAAAGGTGATTTTTTATGCCATTTTTATAGTACGGAACCCTTCGTGCGCGAGTACGACTCGCACTTAGCCGGTTTCTCCATATTGAACTCTCAATCTAAGTACATAATCACCTACGATAAAAATGTATTCTCAGAATGCCTCTTTTACATGAATCATGTTACCGGTCCGCTGGCGGGCACCGCGCGTGCCTCCGCGACGGGTTCCGTCGCACGGAGGCGGGCCCCGTTGCGTGGGTGCGGGGCGCGCCTCCCCGTGACGGACGCCCGCGCGGGTCCCCGCGACGGAGCACTTTTGTATGAAACCGCGCGAGTACCCGCTTAACGCAGTTTCAGGCCTTAAGATGTTTTTAATTTGTTTAGGTTTTTTGTCTTCTAATTTTTTGGCAACCGTACATTTTTTTTTTTGGTAATTTTAATAACCTCCTTTTTGGGAGTCGGTTAAAAACAAAATCTCTCCACCGCGTCTGTCTTAACACGATAAACTCAAAAACTACTGAGCGGATTTTCACACGATTTTCACCAACGGACGGAGTGATTCATGAGGACGGTTAGGTATGTGTAAATTAGCTGAAATATGGCTATGATTGTTGAAAATGTTGGAAAAAATCATACCGACTGGGAGCTATACCTACTGGCGTGCCCGTTACGGTAGTAAGTTTCCGTGGGATAATTTCGGACCTCCACGCGGGTGAAGCCGCGAGCAAAACCTAGTTTTATTCTAAAACAGCTGTTTTAGAACGTAGTACCTATGTACTACACTACAGATATATACAGATACTGCAAAAATGTCGGCACAGACGTAGACGGGTAGTGACTTGGTGATTTGATTCTTCTCTATACTTATCACAGTTTAATTCATGCCCAAAACAATACTACGATACTACACGATACGGTTACAAGAAAAATCCTAGTGAGAAGTAACGTTTAATCAATTAAATAAAAAAATTACCGACTTACTAGTCGGTGTCTTTGGATCTGTATTTTAGTTTTTTCCCACCGACTTCCAAAATTAAAGTTATTTTTTCACTTTGTAGTGTTTTTTTTTTCGAAGTCGATTTTTTTTTGTAAAGATTTTTTTTTATTTTTCACTTTTTAGTGGGTCAGTTTTTAATTTATCTAGGTTACAATAGCCTAATTTTAACTGCTCTTCTCCATTTACAAAATATTGCTTTTCCCGATGCTGGGACGTTGATTGTTATGAGTACCCCTGGTCAGAAGCAGGAGAACTGCCACTCACCATATGCATAGTGCTGTAACCACATTATAGTGGTTTCTAAGCCAGTTATGCTCGTCACTATGCATATGGTAAGTGGCAGTTCTCCTGCTTCTGACCAGGGGAAACTCCTTAACAACCAACCTAATCGAATCGCAACCCGTTAAATACTTATTATTATATTGTTTCGGTGACCATCTGTGGTCTCCATCATCAGTTCCACTTCACCAAATGGTGCTTTCCGAGAGCAAATGCACGAGTTACTATAAAAAATACCCAAATCGCTATAGGTTTGCCTATAAAATTTGAGGGTTTTCCTCAATTTCCATGGGATCCCTTCATCAGATTCTGATTTGGCGGCAATGGGACCACTTTGGAAGTATACCCTTTCAAACAAAAAAAGAATTGTCAAAATCGGTCCATAATTGACGGAGAAAATAGTGAACAAACATTAAAAAAAAAACTTTCAGCTGAACATATAACCTCCTCCTTTTTGGAAGTCGGTTAAAAATAGACAAGCTTTTTTTTTGGGTGGGAAATCATCAAATAACTTCTCCCTTCAAATGCTTGTGTGACAGGGCCACGATATCCCTTTCGGACAGACTGCACAACGTAACCTGCACTTCTCAATCTTAAGAGCGTTTACACCTTACAGCATTTCATACAAACTTTCAAGCCCTTGTTTTTCTAAATAACTGAACCAATTTTAATGAAACTTCATACGCATAAGCAGGATACAAAGGTCTAAAAAGTTAGTAAAGAACATTTTCGAAAAATAGTGTAACAGCCAAATAAGATCGATTTTAAATTTTCCATAGAAACAGAGATTTCCAGTTATCCGTTTTTAAATAAGACATTCCGAAAATGTTCATGTTAAATGTTGATGTGTGTGAACTTTTTAGACCTTTGTATCCTGCTTATGCGTATGAAGTTCCATTAAAATCGGTTCAGTAATTTCGAAAAACAAGGGCTTGGAAGTTTGTTTGAAATGCCGTAAGGTGTAAACGCTATTAAGGCGTGTACAGAATTGTACTATAATTAGTATCAGCAACATTTAAATATTACACACTGTTTTGTAATTAACTGCTCTACTATGTCTCATCAAAATCCTTTTACAACGTCCTTTAACGAAAAGCGAGCAACGAGTACTACTATTTCCTCTACCAGCAATACAATCACATAAATCAAAACTTTAACCTACCAGCAGTTTTCTTAAACAGAGGATAACATTCGAAGCTCCATTATTAGAAAATAAACTACTGTTCTACTAGAGTGTTACAAGTAATTTCTAACTTAGCTCCGAGCAATTTATTACAGTGGCAACTTTTCCTATATTTTTCGCTGTTAGAATGCCAACAACTGGTGTAAATCTTTTGAGAACAAATCATTAAATGGTTTATGGATTTTTTGATACTTAGAATGTAGGGAAATTTGATATTTTAAACTTAATTAATTCAGCTTACAGCTGTCTCAGTCATTATTCTGTATTGATATGAGATTTGTAATCCCATGCATCTCACTCACTAACTACTCTTAACATGAAATCAAACATCAAAATCAAAATATTTTATTTCTCTAATACCTATACCTCCTCTAATATAACTACTAAAAAGGAAGAGATATACTTATCAGATGAACGTCAAACTACTTTTGGTGTTCCACAAGGTAGTGTATTAGGACCTCCACTTTTTACACTATACATTAATGACTTGCCAAAATCAATTCCACACCCTATGACTTTATTTGCAGATGATAGCACGGTGACAATTTCTAGTAATAGCAATGACATGATCCAATATAAACTTGACATTCACAATACCTTGACATCTATAATAGAATGGTTAAATAATAATAATTTAATGATTAATTTAGATAAAACTAAAATCATACATTTTAGCCAACGCTTGACTATAGAAAATATGGACATAAATATAGATAATAAAATTGTTGAAATCGTAAATACTACAAAATTCCTTGGACTAATAATTGACAAAAGACTTGACTGGAAAGCACAAATTGAGAAACTCTGCAAAAAAAATTGTAGTTCTGCATTTGCATTGCACTCTCTAGCTGCAGTTGTGAATGTAGATACCCTGATTGCGGCCTACCATGGCTTAGTTGCGTCTCACCTAAGATACGGCATCATATTTTGGGGAAATTCTACCGACGCTAACACGGCATTTAAGGCTCAAAAGAGATGCATTAGATCTATGTTTGGGCTAAAAACGGTTGATACATATACACCATATTTTAAAAAGTACAATATATTAACTCTTCCTTGTATGTATATCCTCGAAACCGCAATGTTTGTTAAAACAAACCCCAATTTGTTTCCACGTCTACAGGACGTTGTACCGTGTAACAGACGGGATATGACCATTCTTGGAGTCTATCCAGCAAAAACGGCACTCATGCGCAAAAGTATCGTCTGCATGGCGCCTACTATATATAACATATTGCCTAAACGTTGGAAGGAGCTAAATGGTAAGGCATTCAAGCAACAATTAAAAATATTCCTTTCGCAAAAAGCATATTATAGTGTCTCCGAATTTTTGACCGAAAAGGATTTTTTTTTTGAGTGAATAATTTAGCTTTTTCCTGACACTAATAATACTAATTAATTACTAATAATTTATATGACACTAATATTAAATGTATATGAATATGGAATTTTGACATTATAACAAAATAATTTCTAATTTATTAAGTTTCTAATCATAAACTTTGTTAGTTCTAGGTAAATTTTCGATTTGTTTATTGTTAATTATTTTTAATGCTAAGGAAATATTTGTATGCCGATACTTACGGCTAAACATGATTGGACTCAAACGATGACTGTAATATCTTGCATGCTCTTGTATGTATACAATGTTTAACAAATAAAGAAATCTTATCTTATCTTATCTAAAAACTTAAATCCTTTCTATAAACTTATATGGGCACATGAAATGTCAGAAGTTAGGTGCACGGTTCCAATCGGTCGTTTCCTATGGAGAAGAGCCGGCAAGAAACTACACGGTTGGGTACTCTTTTAAAAATAATGGGCTCTTACAATGTTTTCAAGTTACAGTGTTAATAGGCATGGGAGGACAGTGTAGGCCCATCAACAAGTACCAAGTACTTAACAAAATAGAAAATGCTTTACAATGCTACAGTCGATTTATTATGTTCTCACTTTTACAAATTAAAAAAAAGAATCTGTAAGTATAAATATTACTAAAATAATAAAAATTAAAACCTATTTAAACCAAATGACATTATATTTTAAATTACTCAATACTCAATATATTTATTGCTTCCACATGTGAACTTAGGTGGTAGGTTTTACAAATATGATCATTGTGGACCCTGTCGGGCACAGCAAAAAGTAGGAAAGAGGAAGAGGGCTTTTATTTGACCACTTAGTTGTTGTAATAAATAAATTATTTTATAAGAATCTAGGTAATTTAAAATTTGTCATTGAAATATTCATTTATATTATAATAGCATTTATTTATTAGAAATTGTTTTAATTTATTAGTGAATATATTCAATTTTTGTTCTTCTTTAATTATTAAATGGTAGGACCACCACCTACGCATAATTATGATTAAAAGTGCCTATAAATTCTTGTAACACATATTTAACAGCGAAATAAATATATGATAATTCATCATTAATAAAAATGTACGTTATTTCATTGCTGAAAAGGAATACCTTAAAGAAAAGCGGTCAACTGACAAAAAAATAAAAGGTTACAATGACAAGCAATATCATCGAAGAGATCTAATAGAAGCAGCGATTTTTTCAAATATCTTTATTCATAGACAGTTAACACAAAAAGCCTTCTAAGTACTGCCAAACATTACAGACTAAGGGCACGACCACACCGTGCTGTTGCGATAAAATAAGACGTCCGATAATAAGGACCTTTAGTACCAATAGATGAATCATCTATTGATACAAAAGTACAATTTAATGTTTAAATAGTCTAGCTCCTTGTGAAAGAAGTCGCCCTTGAACGCGATAGTGCATCCATCCCGATGGAAATATAATAAAAGCTACGCCTATCGCGTAGTATAATAGGTACATCATCATTATACACACTCACGCACACACCCCCACACGCACACACAAACACAAATAATCCAAATGTCAAATAAATAAATCAAGTGTACCTACAGATGATACTAACATTGTTTTTTGATTGATTAAAATAAAATATTAAATTAGTATACGTGTACAGAAATTCCCATCCGTGGTCCAGGCGTTCATAGACGGCCTGTGATAACCACTATTCAATTAATGAGGGTAATCCTAATTGCAAACCTAGAAAAGGAAAAAAAAATACAACATCTACCCACGCAATATTAATTTCAATGTATTCATTCGTACGTTCACATTCAGTGCCACACTTCTCCAAACAAAGTGTGCTAAAAATAGGTACCTAATTTCGTCCCGCAGCCTGATTGTATGATGCGGCCTTTAAAAATGAATAGCGTTTAAATTCGGCTAACAAAGTCGCCCAAGATCGGGTCGAGATAGGGGCCGTAAGGGTACAATCAAATTACTATGTGCACAGAATTATATGCCCGCCCACGTTTTGATTTTTTTGCGCCCTTACAGGCTTGAACAGAAATTGGAATGTTGTGCAGTGCGGTCATTAATTTATTTCTCTCGTTTATTAATTGAGCCAGTACAAAAACGGCAAAATGTAAACTCAGCACTATTATAGGCATTCCGTCTTATTAAAAAACAAGATTTATATTTTGACATGGCTTATACCATGGAGCTAATTTTTGTAATGAGAACGTAACTGATTGAAATACCTACCGTTCTATGAACAAAACTGAATACTTAGTTCGGTAAAGTTGTCAGCTTTGTATTAGGAACTTTACCGTAACGGCATAAAATTTGAAATTCGATAATGGCTCCATTTTTTAAACTTGGGTCTGAAGATAAACCTTGTTTTGTAATAAGGCCCATTAAGTCTACTCATAGATCTTAAATTATAAAAAATATGGTCCCTTTCTCATAACATTTCTTAAAGTCTTGATAATATTGAGTCTGATTCTTCAATAAACATTATAATACCTGCAAGGTAGAATCTTCTTCTTTCTGGAAAATACGCTGGAAACAGCAGAATATTATGGTCATCATATTACGTGTAACACCTATGTAACAACAATATTCTAACAAATAAATAATTACTTACTTACAAATCTAAGTCCCTTCTCTCATTTTCACGATGTTTTCTTTTATCGAAAGTACCTAAAAGAAAACTATATCATTGGTATAGTCATCCTCGTAATTGGTTTATCACCGTCACGGCCGTTTGTCCACCGCCACGTCAACGTGACGTCAACGAGAACGGGATGACGTGCCGAAATAAATCTACATACATTTACTATGGTCGCGTGTCCACCGCACGTCCGTTATGAAACACTGTAAATACCTAAACTCCGTTTGAAATAAGATTAGACATTTAAATAAAACTCTTTTAGAGTCCGTTCAATCGATTTTGAATTCTATTCCGTTGGTGGCATGACCAATGACAGCTGTAATAAACAGTTGGTATTGTAACCACGTTTTTGCTTTTAATGCCATCCTTATGCCTAAGGAACAGAAGTCAAAATCGGTTGAACGGACTGTAAACAAGTTTATTTAAATGTCTAATCTTATTTCAAATGGAGTATAAGTGAAAACGACTGTGGTCGGACTCTCTCTTTCTAAATACACACATAAAAACGAGACAGTGATCTGTGTTTTCTGTATCTTATGTAAGTCAGAAAGAGAGAGTCCGACCACAGTCATCTTCACTTAGATAATTAGTGTTCCATCCACTTTTATCTTTAAGCTTCTTGACGACCGTCAGCAGGGGATCACGTACGGTTCGAATAATCTCGTCTCTCATTGACGTTCCGTTGACGGGGTGGGAGACAAACAGTGTAAGGTTGAATGTCACTTGCACGTCATAAAATGACAACGTCTATTTGTATATGAGTCAGTTAAATACATAGTTTCAACTTTTAACCATAATCCCCCTTATTACAAAACAACGTTTATCTTCAGACCCAGGTTTAAAACATGGACCCATTATTGAATTTCGAACTTTATTCCGACTATGGTAAAGTTCCTAAACACAAAACTGACAACTTAGTACCGAACTAAGTTTTCATTTTTGTATAAAGAACGGTATTTCAATCACTGTTACGTTCTTATTACAAAAACTGGCTCCATGGTTTAAGCCATGTCAAATATAAATCTTGTTTTGTAATAAGGCGGTTAGAGTCTTGGTTGCTTGAATTAAATGAAATAATAGTAATATCATCATCATCATCATTTCAGCCGAAAGACGTCCACTGCTGGACATAGGCCTCCACCAAAAAGGGGGGATTTGCCATAATCGCCACGCTTGGCAGGCAGGTTGGCGATCGCAGAATGGTTTTTAAAATGCATAGAGAACGCTGCTAATATATTCTACAATAATTTTTGTTTACTACAAAATAAACAGCATGCTCCCTAAATCCTGAATCTGAGCACACAAAACAAATTCGAAAATCTTATCCTGAAGCGGTCTTTAACAGTCAAATAAAACAACGTTTTCCTGTGAAACACACTGTGTCTACATAAGGAGGGGTATCGCAATATGTTGGAATACAAATAGGGTACAGTTTTATAAAGTAGAGGTGAAACAGTTGGGGACTCAACCCACAGGTAAAATAGAAACAAATCCAACTTTTGGGTTGGAGGAAAACATTTTTTTAATATAATATAATATAACTGTAAGTCAAAGTCGTTTGCCCGTATTTTCACATAAAAATACCATCTATTTTTAAAGCTTATGTTTTTTTTTCAATAATATTTTAATGGTCTGGTTGCTGGGACCTTTTAGCCAAGTCTTTATTTAGTCAAGAAATTTGTTTAAATAATTATGAAATTAATTTCATACAAAGCATGATATATGATATCCCCTCCCTGCCCGTTCCCCTTGAGTTCCAGTATAGATGTGGCATTTCACTGAGAGCTCAAACTTTATGATTGTAACGCGAATGTAGGATGGATGCATGTGGATGGAGATATACGAGTTCGGGAAGACCAAAGAAACGATGGATGGACTGTGTGAAAGATGATATGGCTAGAAAGGGAGTGGCTACCGTGATGACGCTGATAGAAACGTACAGAAGAAAAAGACATGCCTGTTTTTGTAATAAGAACGTAACTGTGATTGAAATACCGTTCTTTATACAAAACTGAAAACTTAGTTCGGTACTAAGTTGTCAGTTTTGTGTTTAGGAACTTTACCATAGTCGGAATATAGTTCGAAATTTAATAATGGCTCCATGTTTTAAACCTGGGTCTGAAGATAAACCTTGGATATTTGATAAACCAGGGAATAAGAACTTTTAGTTTTACGGAGCCACAATTAAAAGCGTTTACACCTTACGGCATTTCATACAAACTTTCAAGCCCTTGCTTTTCAAAATGACTGAACCGATTTTAATGAAACTTCATACGCATAAGAAGGATACAAAGGTCTAAAAAGTTAGATTGGAACATTTACCAAAAATAGTGTTACAGCCAAATTAGACCGATTTTAAATTTTCCGTAGAAACAGAGATTTCCAGTTATCTATGTTTAAATAAGACACTTCGAAAATGTTCTTAACTAACTTTTAAAGATCTTTATATCCTGCTTATGCGTATGAAGTTTCATCAAAATCGGTTCAATCATTTCAAAAAACAAGGGCTTGAATGTTTGTATGAAATGCCACAAGGTGTAAACGCTCTTAATTAATCTTAGCTTCGGTGTCAGGGGTTTATCTATATATATAAAATTCAAAGTCCTGACTGACTGACTGACTGACTGACTGACTGATATATCAACGCACAGCCTAAACCGCTGGTTCTAGAGACATGAAATTTGTAGGGTGTGTTCTTTGTAAAGAGTAGGTATCCACTAAGAAAGGGTTTTTCGAAATTCCACCCATAAGAGGGTGAAATAAGGGATGGAAGTTTATATGAAAGTCCGTCAGTTTTGAAGTTAGGATCTTCAAATTTAATGTATAGGCTGACGATTTAAAATTAATTTATACGTGAGCGTTTTTGATAATTCCCTCCCCGAAGGGTTAAAAACGGGGATTAAGTTGTGTATCAATGTCCTTAATTTTCGAAGTAAAAAACATTAAATATATTATCTAGGGTTATTGTTGGAAGCTAATGCAGCGGTGTTGTTAGAATTTCAACCCTTAAGGGATGAAAAAAGGGATAACATTTTATTTTTAATTAAACTTCTTTTTAAGTTAAAATCACTAATATTTCGGCTTATGGTTGGAAACTATAGGCAGGCATCCGCTAAAACAGGATTTTTCGAAATTTGACCTAAAGGCTGAAAAAGGGGATTAGATCTTATTCCTTGAGTTAATAAACATGAAACTTGGCACAAATACTAACCTAAGTAAATTATGAAGTGTGACATTTTTTGTTTTTAGGGTTCCGTACCAAAATGGTAAAAAGGAACCCTTATGGTGAGACTAAGTCTGTCTGTCTGTCTGTCTGTCACACCTGGATATCTCAAGAACTACTAATGCTATCAACTTGAAATTTAGAATAGTTTTAGATGACGTTTGCCCAACTATTTTGCAAACAAGAAAGAAATTTAAAAAATAACCCTTGTTTGCAAAAGGGACTGAAAGGGGGTCTTAAATATTTGAAGTGGGGCTACTAGGGCATGTGGAGTATCGTATGAAAGGACACTATTTGCACATTCTCAAACATTTTTTTCTTTTTTAGGCAGCATAGTTTCCGACTTATGATGATAAATGTAAAAAAAATACCGTTCCTCCTCCCCCTTTATCTCCGAAGTTTGAATAGATAAAAATCTGAAATTATTGTATGTGATAGAAGTTTATGTATTGATTACATGAAAAATAAAACGATGTCTCTAAATAGCACAGTTTTTCAGAAATCATCAACATCATATATATACTTACGGAACCCTCGGTGCGCGAGTCCGACTCGCTCTTGATCGGTTTTTTTTTAAACTACTCTTTAAGGTGGAGATTTCTAAAAATGGTCAAAAATGTGGTTTTTAAAGCAGTGTATCTCTTAAACCGTAAATATTTTATCCAAAACAAAAAGTCAAGTCTTTTGTGCTTATGGTGATGGAACTCAAAACATAATTAAACATAATTTAATACTTCAAAAAAATCTTCAAAGACAACTTTTAATTATTTTGAAAGCCTTTTTTATTCCAGTTTATACCTTCGTTAACAGTTATAATTATAAGTATACTATAAAATTGCAAATGCCCAACTGCATCCGGTGATGGATTTGTTTTTATTAATTAGCTAATCTAATAAATTCTAAGTTAATTTAATTACATTTGTGACCCATGAGTTCTACGCAGAGTTCTTTTCACTATTAAACACGCAATTTAATGACACTTTACCACTGAAGACTAAAAGTATTTACTCGAAGTTCGTATTTAGTGATTGGGCGACTCCAGGTATTCGTAAAAGCAGGGAAAATCTTTTTAACTTTATGGCCTAAAGCAACATATGAATAATATAAGCTTTCATCAATATGTTCCAAATTATTCTAAAACTTTTAAAAGTGTGTGCAAAATAGCTAAACCTCTTTATATTAGCAATAAAATAAAATCAGCTGATGATAAAATAAAAACTACCTGGCAAATAATAAATAATGAAATAGCTAGGAAAAAACAGCGTAATACTGAATTTAATTTAGAGACTGCACATGGGCCCATTACTTCAGAGGTAGAAATAGCTCAGGAATTTGAAAACCTTTTTGCTAATATTCCCCTTAAAACTACCGAAACTTTAAGTTCCTCACCCGCGCTTTCTGCTGCCTTACTTAGAAAGAATGTAAAGGTATGCCCCTTGGAGTTAAGGTTTCAGCATACAAACCCCCAGGCTGTTATAAAAACTTTCAAAGATCTTAAAATTAAATCAACAGAAGATCTATGGGGCATGTCTGTAAAAGTCTGTAGATCTGTCATCCAAACCATTGCGCCCTATTTAGCTTTCATATTTAACACCAAGGAGTCTTTCCGGATCTCATGAAACACACAAAAGTAGTTCCTTTGTTCAAATCCGGAGATATAACCCAACAATATTATACGCCCGTGTCAATTCTGCCAGTTCTCAGTAAGGTGTTTGAAAAGTTGATGCTCAATCAAAATGTTACGTCACTTCAATAAAAAAACCATCTTTCATGAACAACAGTACGGTTTCACTAAAGGTCGTTGTACCAATGACGCCGGTGTCACCCTAATAAAGAACAATTCTAACGTATGGGAGAAAGAACAAGATGCCATTGGAATTTTTTGTGACCCCTCTAAGGCTTTCGATTGCGTTAACCATGAGACATTTCTGCTGAAACTAGAACACTATGGGATTAGGAATACAGCTCTTGATTTACTTAGACCATACCTGAAAGATAGAAAGGTTAGAGTTCAAGTAAACGGCGTGAACTCTTTGGGGTCTGAAAAAGCAATGGGCGTTCCTCAAGGTTCGATATTGGGTCCATTCCTCTTTTTAGTTTACATTAACGATTTACCCCAATTACTTCAAAATCAACCGGAGATGTTTTCAGATGACACGTCATTGATCTTTAAAATAGACCGACGGTAACAAAACCTTGACGACGTGAATAATTCTATTCTTCAGGTCCAAGATTGGTTTACGGTAAATAATTTGGTTATAACTTATAAAATAATAAATAAGAAATAATCGGGTAAATAAGTTTTCGGGAGAATTTTACTGCGTACCTTGAATAACTCAAAAGTTGGTAGACATCAATTATTATCCTCCGTAAAGTTGTAAATCAAACTGCACTCCTATCTGCTTACCACGCTTACGTTGGTTCCAACTAAGATATGGTATAATGTTTAGGGGGAATACTGCTGATAAAGAAGCTGTTTTTTTTTCGACATCCACGCGGGCGAAGCCGCGGGCGAAAGCTAGTAACTCTATATTAACCTACAATTTATGTGAAAGTTTGTATGAAATGCCACAAGCTGTAAACGCTCTTAATTAATCTTAGCTTCGGTGTCAGTGGTTATAACTCTATATTAACCTACAATTTATGTGAAAACATGTATCATGTTTTACCAAGTTGCAAATGTAAAGTTGTAAACTGGAAATAAAGATTATTTATTATTATTAATTGAATTTTCTTCGAATTGTTTTTTTTTTAACTAGCTACTACACTACACATTTTCCTATTGAAAAGGAGCAGCGTTTTATTAAATCTAAAAACTTTCAAATTTATTACCTAGGTGATAAATATTATGATAATTATTTATGTAAGTAGGTTATTGACGTGTAAAAGGGTTTGCCTGAAAAGTAACACCGAAACAAACTCAGAGGTCCTCACAAAAATCTAAAACTTATAAGAATTCGAACGTTTTTGTTGATTACTATGAGAGAGAAAGGGTAAGTCAGATGACCTAGAAAGACTCGTTGTCCATAAATTACTTAGAAACAAAATATCCAAACGATTTAACTGCAATAATGGAAGTAAAATGAGTGATAAATCACATTCAACGCAAAAGAAGGGCTCGAGAGGTTTTACTTTACTTTTTTTCGTTTGCGTCAGTTGCAGCTTGGGCAATTTATACCCGGCCTCCTTTTGGAGCCAGGAAAACAGCTATTCAATTTATACGAATATTTTGGGAATTATTGTTATGGAATATAGTTTTCTTGTTGCTAGGCATATTACGAGTACCTATAAATTCAAAAATAAGTCCGTCCGTCTGTCTCTGCATTTCATAAGTGTCGGTATAACTACTGAAAAAGTCCTGAAACTTTTCAGTAGTACTTTTTAAAGTGATTATAAAATACTTCTTGGACTAATAATATTTAGTAGTTCTTGTACATCATGAGTGTCATGTTCTTTAATGTTTGCAACTGCAGTGAAGTCCTAGCACGAACGCGAGATTTAAACGTAACGTACATTCGAACGATTTTTAAATCCAAAATACAAGCAATCAAACTTCTTCACCCAATCAGCGAGCATGTCAGAGAGTGAGTTTTGAGATCATTCAATTGCTGCTAAGTCAGTTCACCTGTGAACGAATGAACGGAGAGGACCGAAGCGCCACCATCCCATTAATTATCGTCTCACGCGCGCGTCCCGCCGCCAATTTTTATCAAATTCGTTGGGAAACGGTCGAAAAATTCTCCCTCGAATGCTCGCCGCGTGGTGGCAAACCTGCTGTAGTCATATTTTATAAAAACCGCTAAATTCTAACTCTAATCGCTTTGGATAACGCTTGTGAATGTGTGCGCTGCAAGAAGGCTTCCAAGACACTGTGGCTGTTTAACTGGTAAATGCAATGATCCTCATACTGCGCTTACGACTTAGGTGTGAACAGATTCAGTAACTTTTCTTCCCGCATCTTTATATACCACAAACGCTTCACCAACTTTTTGCAAAACTCCGCCCCTAAGACGACCCACTGACCAAATTCTTGCGACAAGCACAATGAGAACCAGCCATAGATTATGAATAAAGTTTTAAAACTAAGTATATACCTATTAAGAGTCTACAATATCTCAAATTGCTTAGCATGATCCCTTTTTTTGTTTTTTGGTTGGTAAATTATCCATTAACTTCTTCCGCACTGGGCGAAGCAATCAGACTTTTACTGACTAAAACCCACCCGTGTTCCTTCATTTGCCTGTTCGTGCTGACATCTCTTTGCGGCACGCGAGGAACACAACGCGCTGTCGACCCAGGCCTGTCCTTATGGGACGGTGAGCTACCCATCGCTCGCTGTCCGCAAGCCCGCGCCTGCGGTGGCTGGGAATCAGCCTGCGACTCAGGCATCTCCTGCGGCGACTAGGGGCGTAACGGCGTGAATTTTGCCTCTCCCTCACGCGTTCCGCCTCCTCTTTCGCGATCATTACTCATCATTTTGAAATAAATAAAAGCGAGCATCATCATTTTGAAATAAATATATGATTAAGTTGAGGATTTAATACTAGTTTACTTTTGACGAAAACACGATTCCATACAATTTTCTCGACGGAAAAAAATTACAAAGTTACTTCCAAATCGAACAATAAACCGCTAGTATTAAAAAATACTTCAAATTGGATCATGAAACTTTGCATAATAACTGAACTAAATATAAAGCAGATACTATGTTTTTTTGATTACCATTATTTTTACCGTAAAAAGAAATTACCTAAACTATCGGCGCCTTGGAGCCTTCTCCCTGCCACCCAGCACCCCACTCAGTCTCGCTTGCTCGCGTAACTGCTCGTACAGACCTGGTGCGATATCGCGGGCGCGACGCGACACTAGTAGCACAATTTATATGTCGCGTGAGTCTGTAAGAGTCTTTATGGTATGAATATGCGTATTTTCAATTTAAAAATCGTTTGTATTTACGTTACGTGTACTCCGCGCGTTCGTGCTAGGCCTACAGTAAAACAGTAGAACATGCACTTTTTAATGTTGATCAACGTTGAAAGGTCTCAAAACCTCTTACTTCATAGCCCCAGTATCTTCCACTTTCACGCCCCTCACCCTTGATTAATAGTCTGCATTTGCTAACCAACACATCTCTGTCATTACCGCCCCTAATTCTCAGAAATCCTCACGATGCAATATATTTTTCTTTTACTACGACGTCTTTAGGGGTCCTGCGTCAGCGCCATTTTTTCTAATTATTATAGATCATGAAGCAAATTATATTGGATTTTCTGTAATTCTGTTGTTTATAAATGTTTTTTTTATGTTTAAATACATTTTTTGATGTATAACTTAATATTTTTTTAAATTATTAATTAATGATTGTAATGTCAAAATTATGTATCTACTATGACAATTGCAAATACCTGCTAGGGGGAGGATTCTTTTTGCTGTGATCATAACCATGTTTTACCCGACTGCAAAGAAGCCAAAAAAAGAAGGTTATGTGTTTGAAATGTATCTATGTATGTATGGCTGTTCCTATGTTCCGGCGAGCTACCCATCGCTCACCGTCCGCAGGCCCACACCTACGGTGGCCGGAAATCGGCTTGGGACTACCGACGCTTAGGGCGTCTCCTGCGGCGACCAGGGGTGCGAGGGCGCGAACCTTGCCTCTGCCTCACGCGTTCCGCCTCCTCCTTCGCAAGCATTACTGCTTCAGACGGAGGTGACGGCCTCCCATGCACTCTCGCTTCGAACCATTGCCTGAAGCAGAGCCGGACGCGAGAGATTGCTGCCGCCGATCGCCTCCGTGAGGACACGGTGGTGCTCTGCCCAAGCCGGGCAGACCTCCACCGTATGCTCCACCGTGTCCTCCGGGCGATCCACACAGTGGTGACACCCGGGCGTTTCCTCCCGCTTTATACTGAACAGGGACCTTCCAAAACAATCGTGTCCGGTGAGGACGCCGTGGCACCTCTCTAGCCACTCCTCAAAGAGGGGACTTATCGCCACAATTGTAGCGTGCCCAGCACTGGGTTGCGACAATCGCATTCTCCATGCCGCCATGAGATCCCGCCGGAGCTCTGTCCGCTGAGCCGTGATTTCTCGCGGCAGCGGAGTTTCACCCCGGCGTATCGCCTCCTCGCGCAACTCCCAGATGTGCGCGAGGACTTTTGCCTCCAGATCCCATGGCGGTAGTCCAGCAAGGAGGCTCGCCGCCTCACGGGAGACCGTGCGGTAACCCCGTACCAGCCTGATGGCCATGACCCTTTGGGACGCATTCAACCGCTGGGCTGGCCGCAGCCTTAGAGAACGCGCCTACACCGGTGCCCGCACGATCCCCGCGTAGAGCCTCCGGCAAATGCTAAATAGCTGTGTGATTGATTTTACAAGGACTATCAAGAGTATAAGCCACAGTGGCGGCATCTACAGCGCCACATGCGCACTACCCATAAAATACGTCATTCAAATTCTGCATCGCGCAAGCAGAGTTTACGTCCCGACATCAACTGTCAGGCAATTGCCCACCAGACAACACCCGTCTGGTCGGAGGATCCTCCCTTTTCTATGGAGGATGAGTGAAATTTAAACCCTGTTCATCATGCCTTTAAATCAACATTACTTATTCAAAATCAAAAGTCATTTATTCAAACTAGGCTGAGAATCAGAACTTTTCGAACGTCAAAAATTACTTGAGACAGTCCCCCAAAAACGCCACCCTTAACCACTTCTCCTTTCTCCTCATCTTTGAAAAAGTGAAAAATGTATAGACAAGCTCAGGAATAGATTTAAATTATGTATTTACATTGATGTGAATAGTTCAAAGGTTACAAAAAACTATACCTACGTAGTATGAACACTATTGTTATTTTGTAACATTTTGTTATTGTATGTCTTTTTATTGGTATATTGGCGTGTGCTAGCTGAGCTATGGCTAATAATTAAATTTATTTTTTTGTGTTGCTTAATTTAAATAATTTTGCATACAATTTGTATCAAATCAAGTTTTTCTAACTGAACAGGCAGCTGTGCTACTGGGGAGTTTGTTGCGACACTTCTTCCCAGCTAAAGCACTAGGAAGTGGTGAAGGGCGGGTGTTTTGGGGGACTATCTTAAGTAATTTTGACGTGCGAAAACTGCTCATTCTCAGCCTAGTTTGATTAAATGACTTATGATTTTGATAGGTTTCTCTAATATAAAGAGAATAGGTATAATTTTTGGAAGCAACCTAATTAATAAAGCCTATGGCCTTTTAGGTATGGCATTAAGGCTTCTACTTACCGGGGCGACTTGTCGCGCGACGCGACTCGACACAAAGGCACCGCTCGTCCCGCGACACGCGGGGCCTTTGTGCCGTGTCGCGTCGCGCGACAAGTCGCGCTGGTATGTAAAAGCCTTTAAGTCTGCCTCTGTACATTTGTGTGCAAAAAAAATAAAATAATAATAAAGATGTATCAAACGAAAGTAAGTACCAAGTAAAATCAGAACCCTATTTTGAACCCACTATCGAGGTCTTTTAATCTCCCTAAGGCAACAAGAGGAAGTATACCAGACAGACTACCCCTAAGGACTGTTTACATAACTGGGACAACTGATAAGGTTGCCAAAGGCAAAATATGCTACTTTGCGAGTTAGTATACGAAGTATCTATGGAACTTGGGTCATAAGAATTTGCTCAAAGATAGTTTTTTTTTAAATATAGTAAAATAGCACTAGAGCTTCCACATAACTGGCAAAATTTGGGTGTACTATAGGCACCTCTGCTCAATCCTTTACAGGCGTGATGTTATGTGTAAAATAGAATAAGGTTATCATAATCAGCCTATCATGTTCCCACTGATAGGTCGCAGGCCTCTACTCCAATAAAATGAACGAAAAAAATAGTGAAAATGAAAGAAAAAAAAAATTCTTCCTCTTCTCCAATTCTTACAAGAAAAAAGAGGTAGATAGGTTATACATGCTCCGCAAGTGGCTCGCCAAAATTTGGCTAATTGGCCATATTTTCTTCGTCTTGTCTCGTTTTCGCTCCCAATAATTACGTCATGCCGTCCTACTTCCACGTGTCATCATGCGACATTGTGCCGTTTTTAGGGTTCCGTAGTAAACAAGGAACCCTTATAGTTTCGCCATGTCCGTCTGTCTGTCTGTCCGTCCGTCCGTCCGTCTGCCCCCAGCTTAGCTCAAAGACGCTTAGTACTAGAAAGCTGTAATTTGGCATGGGTATACATATTAATCACGCCGAGAAAGTCGTAAAATAAAACCATCCATTTTCTGTTACCTCCTTTGCACGTAAAATCATCATTCATCATCATTTCTGCCGAAAGACGTCCACTGCTGGACTAGGCCTCCCCCAAAAAGGTGGGCATTAGCGTAAAATGGGGATGATATTTTTTTTTCTCGTATTCCACGGTGTGGGGTATCGTTAAATAGGCCGTTTAAAAATATTGTGGGTCTGTGAAAACCATTTTTAAATTCAGGGATCCGTTTGAGTAATATTAAGCTTTAAAGTGATATTTTTTGTTAGAGTCAAGTGTCCTCCCCCCGCTGCCAGCTAAATGGTTGGTTTATATGTGAAAAGATTCATAGCAGTAGTATATACAATATGTAACAAAAACCCTGTTGTTCCTTCTAGCTACGTTTTAAGAATCGGTATACATATGTAATAAAGCAAGTCATTTATAAAAACTGTTCAACAAAAATAATTAAAATAAATTTTTAATTATTAATATTTGTAATGTTTAACTGATTTCTAACTTCTTTCATTCTTTGATTTTGGCTTCTCGACTAGCCAATACATATTTTTTTTAAATTATAATTCCCCCAATGTTGTGCTTGTACGTAAATGTATACGTCCCTAAAAGGAACAACAGGGTTTTTGTTACATAATGTATAACGAAATTAAAAGGAAAACTATCACAGCTAACTAGGCTTTACAAGTTAACGAGTAATAGTCGAACAAGATAAATTTGCAGTTGGAGAATTGACCGTAACGTTTAACGATGAATGGGAGAGCATGTTTTTCCAATACAATGTTTTTGGGATAAATTCATCCCAACTACGGAACCCTTCATTGTGCGTGGTCCGACACGCACTTTGAAGGAACGGAATAAGTACTGTTTATTTTATTTTATTTTGTTGTTCAACTCATTAAACCTGACTTGAGTTCCGTACGTATTTTTCGGGTAACCACTGAAAATCAGCGCTGTGTTGTGGGTCCCCCATAGCACAGCATCATGCTGAGTGCAATCCTTCTTGTCACAGTCATGACGTGCAGTTGCCGACTATTTGTTATTTTTGTGCTCGTGATTTTAATGTAGATAGGTGTTTTTATTTTTTTAATGTTTACTTGCTCGAGTCTATGTTTTCCTAAGCACGTGTTTCTGTAACGAATAAAATTATTTTTCTTTCTTTCTTTTCTTTTTCACTTGGCCGGTTTTAAAGATCGAATGTTGAGAAGGTAACCTATCTACGTCTTATAATATCATTGCCTCTTCTCTGTGAGAGAGCTTGTGACGTAATCCACCACGCGGGCTCAGTGCGGGTTGGTTGATGTCACATATTATGTTTTCAAATTTTTCTAAATCAAAATCAAATCAAAAGTCATTTATTCAAACTAGGCTGAGAATCAGCACTTTTCGAACGTCAAAAATTACATGAGACAGTCCCTCAAAAACGCCCACCCTTCACCACTTCCTGATGCTTTAGCTGGGAAGAAGAAGTGACGCAATAAACTCCCCAGCAGCACAGCTGTCTGTTCGCATATAAAACTTGTAGCTATACAATACAATGTAAAATAATTTGCATTACGCAACACAAAACGTTAAATTAAATTATTTGCCTTATGTTAGCTAGCACACACCATTATACAAAATATATACAACATTAGTTTTTGTTTATACTAAACCTCTTAAGGGGTCATTGTACTCATCATTATGAACAACTTTTACTATGGGACCAACCTTGAAATCGCGAAAAAAATATCAGCTGTTCCCTACATTTTGACGAGTTCAGCGAACTTAAATGTAGGGAACAGCTGATTTTTTTTTCGCGATTTCAAGGTTGGTCCCATAGTAAAAGTTGTTCATAATGATGAGTACAATGACCCCTTAAGAGGTTTAGTATAAACAAAAACTAATGTTGTATATATATATAATAATCGTCGAAAACTATACTCAAGCAGAAATAACGTAAACAAAACGTATCTAAATAAAAGCCTCCAGGCATAATGGGCGTGCCCGCTTAAATAAAGCTACAGCTATAACTCGAAGTCACAAAAATGATACTAGCACCATTGAAGTAAAATAATTTTGTTTCTACATGAGGGACTTTCATTTTCCTTCACCATCTTCAGACTAGTGGTTATAAAATGAATTACACAAAATAAAGCGCCTGCTTGGTTTCGAACCCACGACCTAAAACTAATAAGTCCGGGTCGTTACCACAGGGCAAACCAAAAGCGTAATGTTTGGAAATAACAATTAATTACACATGTGCGGTACATTTTCGTACGAAAATTGTTGTTTTCATGGAACAAAACCACAAATTAATACCATTGTTCGTTCGTGGTTAATTCGGTGCGCTGGTGTTTCCGGAAACTGACTATTTATCTCCACAATGAAAAGCTGAAAACACGTATTTTCAAATTGCTAGTTTATCACAGATTTTTTTGGAAATCAATTTTACAGTTTTTAGGGTTCCGTACCCAAAGGGTAAAACGGGAACCCTATTACTAAGGCTCCGCCGTCTGTCTGTCTGTCCGTCTGTCACCAGGCTGTATCTCATGAACCGTGATAGCTAGACAGTTGAAATTTTCACAGATGATGTATTTCTGTTGCCGCTATAACAAATACTAAAAAATAGAATAAAATAAATATTTAAGGGGGCTCCCATACAGCAAACGTGATTTTTTTGCTCGTTTTTGCTCTATATTGATAACGGCAACAGGTAGTCGCCTGAAATATTCACAGAATACGTAAATATATATTGACTTTAAAAATAAATACACTAAATTAAAATAAAACAAATATGAAAGGGGGGCTCCCATACAACAAACGTGTTTTTTGCCATTTTCATAGATAATGGTACGGGACCCTTCGTGCGCGAGTCCGACTCGCACTTGGCCGGTTTTTTTGTCGGCACGATCTATACGTGAAAATTGGCTTATTTCATCATAAAAAGTACTTATAGTCAATCAGCAAGTTTATTTCAAGGCCGACTGTTCATAATGCATTAGACAGGGTCGTTAATGCTTGGAGTCTCTTTGAAGGACAAAATCAGGAGTGAAATTATCCGGAAAAGAACCGGAGTTACCGACATAGCTTGCAGAGTAAGCAAACTGAAGTGGCAGTGGGCTGGCCATGTTTGTCGAAGGACCGATGGAGCAGACGAGTCCTAGAGTGCAGACCGCGTATCGGCAAGCGTAGTGTGGGATGCCCCCTAGCTAGATGGACCGACGACTTTAAAAAGGTGGCTGGTACAGACTGGATGCGGAAGGCGGAGGACAGGGTGTTGTGGCGCAGCCTGGGAGAGGCCTAAGTCCAGCAGTGGACTGCGATAGGCTGAGTTGATGTTCATAATGCGCCAGAACCCTTAATACCTACCACCCATCCGACATTAGTAATCAATTTATCAAAAAACCTCTCCATCCAGAAAAACTTCAAAGAGCATAAAGTTTTTTTTTTAAAAATCAAACGAAGTTGGCGGCACTTATCAGCCAGCCGGGACTCGTAAAAACGTCGAAAATGATCGAGATGGCACAAAACTTACCAAGTCCGCCTCAGTGCATGCGTAATGACCAAGGGGCATAGATTAAAGAAATAAAGCAGATAGACAATGGTTTATTGTAACTGTAATGTATTTGTATAGGATTAAATGCCATCTCGTTGTAAGCAATAAATGATAAATGATTGATAAATGATTTTTATTTCTGTAAGTAGGTTTGTACTAACACTTTTACACGTCAATCATATTTTAAAAACTATATTGAGGTCCGCGTTTCCTATCTGACTACTCTGAGAAGCAAGGCAGAAACAAACTCAGAGGTCAATATTTCTGAACGTGTTAGTTCTGTTTCTTTATTTTTTTCAAGCTGAGCTAATTAACGACCCTGTCTTTTCTCAGTTATGCATTATCATTGCGCGCGCACACACGTGTATAAAAACATTACTGACGTTTTGTAATGTTTTCTTTTTAATAATGACAAAAAACGGTGTTGGAAAAATCAAAATCAAAATATTTGATTTTACATAAACCTATAATTGGTCGTTTCCAAGGGAGAAGAGCCGCGGCGGCTAGAGACCCTACGGTTACTCTTTAGCTTTGGCTTTTACAATGTTTTCAAATTACAGTTTTAATAGGTATAAGAGAACAGTGTAGGCCCGTCAACAAGTACCAGGTACTTAACAAAATATAAAATGGTCTACAAATCTATAGTCTATTAAACCTACAACGTTTTCATATTCACAAAATATAAAAAAAACGATATGAAATATTATTAAAATAAAAAAAGTAAAAAATAATAAAAAAAATAAACATCGGACCATCAAACCGGTACTTTAAATATAACTAGCTTTTTACTTATTTTGACGTTCTAAAGTGCCATTTATGTGCCTATTTGAAATAAATAACTTGACGTTGACTTACTTAGTATTTTTCGACCATTAGAGTAACTGTTTAGCATCTCTGCAATACCTACGCGTAGCTGTGTCGTGTCTCCGCCAGACTTGCTCTTTGTCCTCAAACCGCCATAATTGCCGACATATCCTGCAACTCTGAGAACTGCTAATGAGAGCAAGTTCTCACCCCGTGATGCAACATTCTGTTGTTTTAGTTAGTCTCGTTACTACTTGGAAATATTTCTTTAACTAATGGATAGTGTTATAATTAGTGATCAAACGAACTTACCTGTAAGTGAAGTTCTATCATAATTAAATGATAGCCTTGTCCGAAGAGATTAGATTTGAACACTTGTAGTATCACATTACAATGTCGCCTCCATGCACTTTAGTTTTAAACCTCTTTTAGTTTTTTTTAAGTCGGATGCCTTATTCGCGCTGTCAGTTTGCTGTATATACTTTTTTCTACAGACTACTTAGAGAACAGATTCTTCATTCACATTTTAGTGCTCCGCCTTTATTACGCACAAAATTTATTTATGGAACTCTATCTTACTAATGGATAGTGTTATATTGAGGGTTTCTTCTCTAGAAATGGCATGACTTTTACACGAGAAAAGCTATTGCTAATATCATGTTAGAATGTAAATGGGCCATTTATTTATTTATTTATTTAAACTTCTCGCACACAATAAGGTACAAAGGCGGACTTAATGCCTTAGGCATTCTCTACCAGTCAACCAAGGGTGGTGAAGAGATAAGATGGCGGGTGCTCTGATGGAGAGAAAATAATAATATTAAAAACTATTAAATTTTAACCTATTTATATTACTATTAATAAAAATAGCCATGGCCATTATAATTCAAGATCATGAAACATCCGCTACAATGACGACAATATACAACACACGGGTAGGGCTAGTGGCCAGTAATCATAAAAAAATAATAAGACAAAATAATTCGAACATTTATAAAAATAAAATCAAACTAAATAATAAAGCTCTCTCTCTTTCCTTCAATTCACCTACTATTTGCACGTTATTCGTTTTAATTTCATTGATGCGATGTTATGATCCGTGACCCCGGCAAATGACATCTGCGCTACAGTTATTTTAGTACAGGTTGTCCCAAAATGCTATTTTAGAAAATAGTTAATAAATCAATAAATAATAACGTTTAATGACATTAAAATATGTTCATATAAAAAAAAACGCGAAACCGTATAGGTGTATTCAATTAAATATTGCCATTAAGAGGCGATGGATGCGTAGTTCATACTCGTACAAACGTAATACCAAGATAATTTGCAAATCAAACATATTCTTAAGGTAGTGTGTCTTTATTTATTCCGATTGAAACACAGAATATCTAGGTTCCCAAATATATATTTTGAATGGACACTGATTTAATCAAGAGTTATGAGAAAAATAAGTTATTTATAGTTCCTCATATCTCGTCTTTATATCATTGTCCTTTCAAAACATATATTTGGGAACTTACATAGATATTCTGTAATCCAATCGCAATAAATAAGCACTACCTTAAGAATATGTTTGATTTACAAATTATTTCGGTATTACATTTGTATGAACTACGCATGCTACGCCGGCCCCTTAAAGCCGCACGCTGATGTATTTTCTACATCTGTATTCAAAATGAGTTTGAAAAGATGGCCAGCAAATAGCATAACTGATCGGCCAAGATAACGCCACGACAGACGTATTTCTAAGTATCGTCCACTCCTCAAGGCTCTTGTAAATTCTATTTTAAAATAAACTCTTTTCCCAACTATATTGGAGTCTGCTTCCAGTCTAAATAGATGCAGCTGAACACCAGTATTTTACATGGAGCGGCTGCCTGTCTGACCTCCGCAGCCCAGTTACTGAGTAACACAATAACTCTTGGTAACACTGGTTGTAAGACTTTATAGTATTAAGAGCGTTTCCACCTTACGGCATTTCATACAAACTTTCAAGCCCTTGTTTTTCGAAATGCCTAAACCGATTTTAATGAAACTTCATGCACAAAAGCAGGATACAAAGGTCTAAAAAGTCAGTTATAAACATTTTCGAAAAATAGTGTTACAGCCAAATTAGAAAGATTTTAAATTTTCCATAGAAACAGAGATTTCCAGTTGTCTGTTTTTAAATAAGACATTTCGAAAATGTTCTTAACCAACTTTTGAGACCTTTGTATCCTGCTTAATGCGTATGAAGTTTCATTAAAATTGGTTTAGTAATTTCGAAAAACAAGGGCTTGAAAATTTGTACGAAATGCCGTAAGGTGTAAACGCTCTTAAACTGTTCTATTAAATTCAAGTACCTTTGTAAATTATTATATAATGCTAACGATCCGTTTTGTATGTAAACATCACGTATTTTACATACAGCTACTACCTACTATATCAAAGATGATTGCGGAGAGCCGTGGCGCTTGGCAAGTTCTCCTAACTTTGTAACAAGTGAGCATCAGCTGCTCGAAACTTTTGAGAACGTTCTAACTTGACAGATACGTACTTACGCACGTATTACTTACGAGGAACCATTTTTTGCTGGGAGATAAAAGCAAAAGGAGAACTTGTCAAAAATAGGTAGATCTGTAGGAATTAAAACAAGACGTCTTTTCTCTGTGTGCCAAGTAGAAGACGAGACGCATCAATCATCCTATTAGTTTACTTTATATTATGTAACTATAGCTGACCCCGTTTGGTGCCGGACGTAAAGAATAGCACCATCCCATTTCTGCCCGTGCGTGTCGTAAAAGGCGACTAAGGGACTTACTAGAGAATGGGCAGCAGCGTTTTCTATGCATTTTAACACCATTCTGCGATCGCCAACCGCCTGCCAAGCGTGGCGATTATGGCAAACCCCCCCCCTTTGGGGGAAGCCTATGTCCAGCAGTGGACGTGTCTCGGCTGAAATGATGATGATGATAGCTGACCCTACAGACTCTATCATGTTCTTTCAATAATTCATAAAAAAATCGCATTGAAAAAGGCCGTGTTTTTCCGAATATCTTTTGTTTTTTAATTAAAATCTTTATGCAGTCCTAATGTGTATTTCACGCTTCAGTACCTATTGTTTTTAATCCTAAAAGTAGGAAGCCATAGGTCTGCCATAACGAACCTACCCTCATTAAAAGTAATTGTGATGATTTTGGATAGTTAGGCCGCAAATTTTTAGGCCGATTCTAAGCATAATTATATCATAGTTTATAAATAGAAATCTGGTGACTAAGGTAACTCCATTTCTACCGTCACTTCAGGTTCTGCGTTTAGATATTGCTTTTGATATTCAGATTTAATAAAATATTTGATTCTTCTTTTTTTGTGCTGCTTTTAATAAAAAAAGCTAATGGATACAAAGTAAAGCCCTGTAACTGTTTCATATAATGTACATACTTTCTTCATTCATGAACGCTTCTGAAGTTACAAGCGACACCGGAACTGCCATTCTTCATTTAGATGTATGTATATTGGAATGATTTTGATGGATGGTGACATCTATAGATACCACATTTGGAATATTGGATTTGTTTTAGGCAATTAAATAAAAAATAAAATAAAATAAATAATTATTTATTAACATAATAGGTACACAGAAACTAGTTTGAAGCCTCTGACTCCTGAACTAGGTGTACCTATGTCAGGAGTCAGCGCCCTCTCCCATTTTCGTGCACGGGTGCTGCTTGTGGTGACTGGTCGTCTTGCTGACCATGGTTTTGTGATTGTTATTAATAGTTAACTGTTTTTATTTTACTTCAATGGTGCTAGTTTATCATTTTTGTGACTTCGAGTTATAGCTGGAGCTTTATTTAAGCGGGCACGCCCATTATGCCTGGAGGCTTTTATTTAGATACGTTTTGTTTACGTTATTTCTGCTTGAGTATAGTTTTCGACGATTATTATATATATATATATTTGTATAATGGTGTGTGCTAGCTAACATAAGGCAAATAATGTAATTTAACGTTTTGTGTTGCGTAATGCAAATTATTTTATATTGTATTGTATAGCTTCAAGTTTTTTATGCGAACAGACAGCTGTGCTGCTGGGGAGTTTGTTGCGCCACTTCTTCTTCCCAGCTAAAGCACTAGGAAGTGGTGAAGGGTGGGCGTTTTTGGGGGACTGTCTCATGTAATTTTTGACGTTCAAAAAGTGCTGATTCTCAGCCTAGTTTGAATAAATGACTTTTGATTTTGATTTTTATTTGGCTTAGATACTAATGTCATCAGAGGAATAGACAAACATTATGTGCTACAAAATACAATTTTAAAATAAGTAAAAACAAAATAAAATACAATAAAATAAAATACAATAACAGAAATGAAAATTATGAAAAAAAACATCAAAAATATAATTTATTTTCAAATATATAGTGCTGTGGTGTGTAATTAACTGAAGTAATGAGACTTTGTGGGTTAGCTCATTTTGAACGAACTAATTTCCATTTCATTCATCAAAATCAGTCAATTTGTACCTACTTGTGAATTTTCAAAGGTCTTAAAATAGTCTATACTCCGTTGATTTAGGTAATTAAATAAAGGTAAACAAAAAAAAAACACGTGGCGAGAGAGCTGTCAAGTAAACGACTAAACGTAATACATCTCACTTCAGTTGTCATGTTGCTACGTAACAGTTGTACTCTTCATTTTAGCAGCGTTTTATTTCGTTGATGTTTAGAGAACTGGTAATTTTGGGCTCTTACAATAGACAGATAACAAAATATTATAGTATTATTATAAACCTAACAAAAATTACATCTACGAAGGGTACAACGTATTTTTAACAAGAAAGTGTCATCTATAAAAACCCTTTATATGATTTGTTTACCTTTATTTAACTATCTAAACCAATGGAGTTATAGAATATCGCACTTGTGCCATATTAGTTACATTTCTCTACATAAGACGCCCGCCATTGGAAAGTCAAATTAATAATTATGTAACTGGGTTTAAAAGCAGCGGTTTATAAATAACTCCCTACCACTTATAACTCGCGTCCTACAGTTGAATTTTACTTAGAAGGGATGAATAACCACTTTATAGAACACTCAAAGCTTTTCTGCAATTCCTGTAAAAGATTACTTATTCATTTTGCTATACAAACCGCTGCGCTGTTTCGTTCGAGGCAAAGTGCAATTTTTCAGAAATAATCTGCAGTTTATTGATGTGTATTATTTCCTCTTACCTGCTGTAGGAGTGATATTGTGAAAAAAGGGATGGCAGTGTGTAACAGGAAGTGACAGCTTGAGCATGGAATATGTAAGTACTTTTGAATAGCATGGAATTAGTAAGTATTTTATTTTATTTATTAAAAATTTATTATTAGTGGGAAATTATCAAATAACTTCTCCCGCTCTGGGCGGAGCTAGGGCGTGTCAGACTTTTACTAACTAAAACCCACCCATGTTCCTTCAGTTGCCTGTGTGCCAGGACCACGATATCCCTTTCAGACAAACTCGCAACCCTGGCAGGAACATATATAATACATAAAGTTAACAATACTTTAAGTAGCAATGTTGCAGTCCACTGCATTATCCGCAGGTAAGACATATTTAAAGATCAGTGGTTGCCACTAGACGAGCATTACCACAATTAACAATATTTTGAAATAAATAAATAAGTTACTTAAGTAAGCTAGCTATAGCTACAAAACCAAATCAAATCAGAAACAGTTCCATTCGCTTAAATTATGCAAAAGGTTAGTAATTAATATATAATTTTTATAATATTTGATTTAAATTTATTTTTCGAGCATGCAAATAATTATATCAATATCAATGAAAAAGTACTTTACATGGAATCAGTAAGTACTTTAAAGATAGTAAGTAGAGGGGGTCGAATTTGGACCAATGGGCGCCCACTAGTAATGAATCATTATTTGTAGCTTATTTAATTTTTTATTATTTTTTATTTGTTTATGTACCATTTCATTTCCATGGGTCTTTAGTAAGATATAATTAGGAACATGTGCACTCTGTAAAGGCGTTTGCAAGTCAGTGCGATTTAACTTACAAATATTAATGTTTTTATGTCACATCGCAAAATAAATTCCACACGCTTTAAGCCTTCTACATACCAGCGCGACTTGTCGCGACGGGACACGGCACAAAGGCCCCGCGTGTCGCGGGACGAGCGGTGCCTTTGTGTCGTGTCGCGTCGCGCGACAAGTCGCCCCGGTATGTAGAAGCCTTTACGCGGTCAATTCTAGGATGAGATTATCTTGTACCTTTTTTGCGTTTGGAAAACCCCTAGGTACCCTAAATGGACTTTGTTTCTTGGCCACTTTGTTTCTTTACCTATTCTAATAATTATTTTTCAATCCAGTTTATTTCAATCCATGAAATAAACCGGATTGAAAAAGAATAATTCCAATCGATTATAAGCAATGATTTGTCGACAGGGAATAATATCTTCCGTAGCTTACCCCCATAAATAATTCGATAACACAACCCTTTTCCAAACACATTGAGCGCAAAAGGTCTACTGACAAACGATATTTTTACTACTGAACCAAATTGGAAGAAAAATGTACAATTTCCTAAGAAAAATGTTCCAGTTTATCTGATAGATGTGTATCGTCGGCTCGGGTTGTTGACCAATGTTTTAACGCCATCTGGGTCGCCGACGACGACGGTCATCTTTGTAATAATGTTTATTAATTTTATTTTATTTATTTGGGAAAATAAACAGTTACACATTATATTATTACATGAAATGTGAGCTGTAGAGTAAGTAAATGTAACCCACGACATTTTCCGCATATTATAAAAACAACTTAAATTCTCATATAAATATTTTTTGTGCAATTTGAACTTTACAATTTTTGGAGCCCATGGGAAAGAATTTATTCATAATTATTATATTGCTTTTATAATTTGGAGCCGCCGGGAATAAAACTATGGAGCGCTTGGGAATAAGCCAAACTAATGTGATGTGCGCTTACATTAAATTATGCTGTTAATGTTGAAACTAAACACTAAAAAGGCATGCAAATAAAAAAGAAAAACAAGAAATTATAAAGTTATTAAAGTTAAAAATATTACGGAGCAATATCCAAAATAGTTCCACGAACATGTTGTATCTCTATTCATAGAAGAGGAAGCGGGCTTTGTTTTTGAGTTAATAACTAACTACTTGCTTACCCCTGAACCACACCAGCGGACCGAGCACGGGCGTGCCAAGACGTTTGTGACAAGACATGATAAATTATGTCTTGTCAATTTGTACTAGCATTTTAAGACAAAACGGTTTTATCACTCAAACTGTGATAAAATGTGTGACTCAAGTCATGTCACAGTAGGCCGTGCTCGCCCCGCTGGTAAAAATAAATTAAATAATAACGTTAATTTGAGAGCAGTGATGGTGGCTCAGTGGTAAGAAAGCAGTGATAGCTCAGTGGTAATGGCTGCGACTTACGAGTTGAAGCTCGTGGGTTTGAACCCAAGGAGGCACTTTACTTTGTGTAAATTATTTCATCACCACTGCTCTGCTCTGCTCAAAATGGTCAAGGAAAACATCGAGAGGAAACCGGAATGTCCTAGAACCACAAATTCGAAGACATGTGACATCTACCAACCTGCACTGGGCCAGCGTGGTGGATCATGGCCCACACCCTCTCACAGAGAGGAGGACTGTGTCCCAGCAGTGTCACTGTGTGTGTTAAGTCTTGGGTTGAGCTGCACGATTACTGACAGATGCTTGCACTGATTGGACAGGTCCACTCAAATTTGCGTGGTTCTTTCCTCAAAAGACCATTTCAGACACGGATCTACATGGTCCTCACATGACCTAACCAAGATTATGTCTGGACTTTAAAAGAGACTTTGACCCCTGAGTTTGTTTCGCCATTTCTTCTCAGGGGTAGTCAGATAGGAAATGTCGAATACATCTAGCTTATTTTTGTTATTTTTTATATGACGTGTAAAAGTGATTCTAATATCCTATTTACAGAATAAACGATTTCATTTCATTTCATTTCCCAGCAGTGGGAATTATACAAAGCTGATTATGCATGTCCATTTGACACTATGAATACTTTGAGGGCAAGTGATTCAGCCATGATATCAATTAGTACAAACATATCGATATATTACTTTATAGGTGTTTCGCTACAATGTGATTTGATTTCTGAGTAAAAATATCTTCTAAATTACGAAAACACTAGCTGCACCCCGCGGTTTAACCCGCGTAAGTCTCGATCCCGGAGGACCTCAAACTTTCCCATGGCCCTACCAACGTAAAACGTTATACAGGCCGAAACGCGGGGCGGCTGCGGACATAGCACCCTTGGCAATATTATTTAGTCGGTCCGCAGGCGCTTCTTGATCTCTTACAAGTTGTAGTCATGTGTGTCCCTAATGCACTCGGGATCGTGAGAATATCGGGATAATTAAGGCTGTTTAGCCATGTGTGTTCGAATTTATAATAAAATTCCAAGTAATTTAAAAACTTTAGATTTTAGATTGTTTAAACAAATATTACTCAAATGGTTAAACAACAATATTTTTTACAACATGAAAGAATTTACTGACGGAAAACATTTTGTAATGTAACCAATAATATTTGCATGCTATGATATAAGCAAAACATGTATGCTCTTTAATCAAATCAATCAAATCAAAAATATTTTTATTTCACATAAGCCTACATGGGCACTTATGAAACGTCAGAAGCTAGGTGCACGGTTCCAATTGGTCGTTTCCTATGGAGAAGAGCCGGCAAAAAACTCTACGGTCACTCTTTAAAAAAAATAAAATTGGCTTTTACAATGTTTTCAAATTACAGTGTTAATAGGTATGAGAGGAGAGCGTAGGCCCATCAAAAGTACCAGGAACTTAACAAAATAGAAAATGGTTTAAAGATCTACAGTCTAATACGCCTACAACGTCAATGTAATGTATTTTTAAAACAACTTTATACACCATTTTTTATGCAAATAAATATTATTTCTTTATTTCTATTTAAAAAGTTGTTGTGCGTGCTTTATGTTAATCCAAGGTGTCAGCTACCTCCATACAATTTTTTATCAAAATTGGTCCAGCCGTTTGAGCGTGAAGAATAATATTAGTGTGATGTGTGATTTTCTGGGTTTCTTCATTCTCCAGCCTTTATCCCAATTTATTTGTGGTCGGCGCAACATGTCCCCTTCCATAATACGTCTCTATTAGTCGTCATCTCGGTAGTCCCTCCTTTTCTAGCCATATCATCTTTCACACAGTCCATCCATCGTTTCTTTGGCCTTCCCCTACTCTTATAGCCATCGACATTCAAACTCAATACTTTCCTCACGACATTTTTCTCATTCCTCCGCATCACATCCTTTCTAACCTTATCATTTTACGGGTGTCCAGCACGAAAATGAAAAGCCGTGACTATGGATATTTTTACTACCATGTTTTTCTTGTCAATCTACAATTCATTTATTTATTTATTACATTTGGGAAAAAAACAGTAGTAAATTAAGCATAAACAGTGTTGTCTTAAAATTAAACTTAACTAATAAACACTAAAGTGGAACTGGCCGGGTCATAATGTCGAATGGCTAATGATAGATGGACCAAAATATAGAATGAATCCCAAGAGGAGGAATAAGGTTTAGGGGACGACAAAGGAAAAGATGGGCAGACTTATTTGTACAAAGACTAGGGCCGAACTGAATGACCAAAGCCAGAGACAGACACTACTGGAGAAAACTGGGGGAGGCCTACGCCAATGAGGCGACTACTACTAATTTAATTAATTAATACTATTTATTATAAATACATTATTACAACATAAAATTCAATCAAATAAATTTTAAAATTTAATGGTACCATACAATGTAATTATTAAATATCAAATAATTTAAAATGTGCTGAATAAAAAATATAATTTTGCATGTTAGAAATTGTAATGGTTTATTGTTAATTAAGAATATGCATGCTATAAACATTTTTTTTTTTAAAGTGTAAGAGGGTATTAGAATAAATGGCTTTTTTAATTATTTATTTTATTTAATATACTACCCACAACATTTTCCACAGATTACCACATTATATAATAAAAACAAGCCGTTAGCAAGCGTTAACTATAGCAGGGCTAACTTAATAAAAAATAAGTTAAAAGAGAAAAAAATTAAAAAGGTTAAACTATATTCTATAAAAGATGTAACAAACAAAAAAAAAGAAAACTAAATTCAAACAAATAATTCAAAAAGATTCATGCGTGATGTATTATACAGGTCCCTAGCCTATTATTAATGATACCTATATTGTGTAAAACTTATGGAGTGGAATTGTGTGAGGTGGAATTTCAATTGGAGTCTAACCGGATGTAGCTATGTAAAATACCAGTATTTTACGAAGACGAGAAAAAAAATTCTGCTCATCAACGTAAATATCGCAATGAATGTAGTTCAACTGTCAAAGTTAAACCAATTGTAAGTGTGTTTACGTAATTATCTGCGAAAAAGTAACAAAAACAAGGAAAAAGCTTCCTTAACAAATTGTTATACTTATGGGTTTAAAAAACTCAATCTGTACTTCGTTCCTTCATAAAACATATCATAACATTTTGAACGATAATGCAGTAGATAGGTACAGTCAACCTCTTGCCAGTCATAACACTTGCAGTACCACCCTTATCGCTATGACATAAAGGTGCTGTCAATGTCAAATTGTTACCACTTATGTGCGGTTGACTGTACCTAAGCCGTCGGCCGCCATTTTTGATACATCACTGTTTTAAATCGTCGTTAGAATGTTATTAGTCTATAAAAATATACAGAATCAGATGTCTACAAAGTAATGAAAAATTCAAAGGCTGTCTGTCCGTTTTTGTAAAAGCATTTTAAAGTTTAGGCTGATTATACATTAGCAGTGCCTGTCAAATGTCAAAAAAAATTGATAAATTGTTGTTAAATGGCTTTAAAAGTTGAAACTTTTAAAGCCATTTAACAACGTTGTTTAGTAATGTTGAGACATTTTAAAAGCGAATAAAAGGATTTAAACTCCTAATTCGCAATAATAAATATACAGCCTCCAGATAGATTACTAAAATAATACGTCCACAATACATGAAATAATACAATATTAGCATGTGATCCATTCATTATTTGAAGCTCTTCAAGAACCATTGGCCCTTTTTTTTTTTTTTTTTTGGGTGGGAAATTATCAAATAACTTCTCCCGCTCTGGGCAGAGCGGGAGGGCGTGTCAGACTCTTACTGACTAAAACCCACCCGTGTTCCTTCATTTGCCTGTGTGCCAGGGCCACGATATCCCTTTCGGACAAACTCGCAACCCTGGCAGGCATTGGTCCTGACGGACCCCGTCAGTTGGTGCTGACATCTCTTTGAGGCGCGCGTGGAACACAACGCGCCGTCGACCCGGGCCTGGTCCTTATCGGACGGCGAGCTACCCATCGCTCGCCGTCCGCAAGCCCGCGCCTACGGTGGCCGGAAATCGGCTTGCAACTCCCGACGCCCGGGGCGTCTCCTGCGGCGACTAGAGGCGCGAGGGCGCGAACCTTGCCTCTCCCTCACGCGTTCCGCCTCCTCCTTCGCGAGCATTACTGCTTCGCAGAAGGAGGTGACGGCCTCCCATGCACTCTCGCTCCGAACCATGGCCTGAACCAGTGCTGGACGCGAGAGATCGTCGCCGCCGATCGCCTCCGTGAGGACACGGCGGTGCTCCGCCCAAGCCGGGCAGATCTCCACCGTATGCTTCACCGTGTCCTCCGGGCGATCCACACAGTGGTGACCATTGGCCCTGAGGCCATAGAAACACCCCAATTTTCATATCAAAATGGATACATACCTACCTAATTAATTAGATAGCCGAATCGAGATGTTTTATGTTGTGAAATCAATTGTCTGTGTTGATGTCAGCCATGTCTGTATGCGTGCGTACATTTTGTGTTCAAAATGCACGCACACTAGAATAACACAATGACAGCACCAGCACAATGACGTAGCGCGAGTGTACGTAGGTAGCTGTCACGCCAGGGTTGCGAGCAGCGTTGCCAGAATGTTACTTTTGTAACATTTTACGTTACTTTTGACCCTCTCAAATTACCTCCATGTTACACGACTCAACATGTTACTTTTACGTTACTTTTAGAACTTTCCAGCTAACAAAGAATAATTTTGAAACGGAACGTGTTGGCCCACTTGATTTTGTGACCTGATACAAATTGACTGACGCGACGGTCGCGCGTAAATCAATGTTAAGTTTGTTTTGGGACAAATTCATCCCAACTACGGAACCCTTCATTGTATGTGGTCCGACACGCACTTGGCCGGTTTTTATTTTATCGATGCAGAAGGATATGGATTTTACCAGTTTTTGTCTAGGTACTTATTTTTTGAAAACGTATGTAAACAAACTGATTCAACAACGCAATACACAAATCTAATAACAAACAACACGACAACAAAAATGACGAACAAAACAAACATACACGTTAACAAAATAGACGTGGCACTGTTTATCCGAATCAGTTAGAATCCGTCCGAATGACCGCCTGAACAAAACTGACAGCTGTCATTCTGAGCTCAAGTGCCCGACAAATTAGTTATCACAATAGGAGCAAAGATAAATTATTTTTTTCTTCTTTCTGAAGATTCGGCTTATTTAGATTGTTTAGTGTTGATTAAAGATATTAATCGGTCTGTTACGGTTGAAATGATGCGAAATTGCTTGGTAAAGAAATAAGGGTTGTTATCTTTTAGCTGCCACGGCTTATTTTTTTTTAAATTGTTTATCTTCGATTATTTATAATTATGTCTAGATAGAGTATCGCGCTGTAAAAGTAATATAACAAACAGGCCAACTTTCTTATGCTGGTGTGCGTGACAGCGTGACAACTAACTTTTTTTTCGAGTTGGAATTATTATATAAAGTCCATTTCACGAAAGAAGTCCCGCGGAAATAAGTGTAACTAATTATTATTATACGCTAAGTTAGCAACATTCCTAAAATAACCCATGCCTGCAGCGCCACGTCTGCGGGACTTCTTTCGTGAAATGGACTATAACTTCTCCCGCTCTTCGTGTCAGACTTTTATAATTGACTAAAACCCACCCGTGTTCCTTCAGTTGCCTGTGTGCCAGTGCCACGATATCCCTTTCGGACAAACTCGCAACCAGTGTTGCCAGACACCAGACAGTTCCTTATTTACTACGGAACCCTAAAAACAAAAGTCATTTATTCAAACTAGGTTAAAAGTCAGCACTTTTCAAACGTCATAAGTACTTATGACAGTCCCCCAAAACGTGCCCTTGACCACTTCCTAGTGCTTTAGCTGGGAAGAAGAAGTGGCGCAACAAACCCCCCAGCACAGCTGGCTGTTCAGTTAGAAAATTTTTATTCTAAACAATAGTATGAAAAATAATTATTTACGATAAATTTCGCAACACAAAACATTAATAGTACATTATTGCAAAGGCCGTGAAATAGGCAATTTACTAACTAAACAAGGACTTTACTAATAATACGAGACAGGCAATTGCCATTTCCGCCGAGGCATATAAAGTGCTTTTCGCAAAAGAATGCAGGGAAAGAAAATAATTGATAAATTCCAGTTGTTGTTTTTTTTTCAATATACAGCTTTCTATTTGCAAGCGAGTTCGAAATTTAAATAAAACCTTTGATAAGTTACCTCCTTGGTTGCCATGTTTCGGAGATCGTTCCATTTTTAAATTACACGATAGTTAAGAGTTTACTAGACTTCTTGGCGGGAAAGTGAAGCGTCATGTTCAGCAGTTTGTTTAATTTTCCAAAATTGGTGTTTAGCCGAATATTAATGTGTAATAATGGTGGATTATTAACCATTAAGTGTTTGTGAACGTGCATTAGTGTAGGCAAATGAAACAAAACAGTGCAACTTCGCTTCAAGTTCTCTCAAGAAGTCCGCGTGAGGACTCAGTAAAGTTCCACATCTTTACTGAAACTCAAGGGGAGTAGGCGGGGATATCATCATCATGCATTTATAATTCATTTCATCAATATTAAACAAGAACTAACTTGACATTGGCTAAATGCACAAACCGTGCGAAGCCAGAAGGAAAAAAAAAAAAAAGAGTTTACTACGTAACTTATTTGGCCGCTAAACCACCACCCATAAAGAAAGAAAGAAAAATGCGTTTATTGGAATTACAGCAAAAAATACACCTTAAAAACTATAAATAACAGAAAAAAAAATATTATAATGCCCAAAGGGCCTCAGCTCAGCATAATGTCAGATGACAACACAAGGTGTATTTTCCACCTGACGCTGATTTTCAGCTGCAACCCACGAGTGCCATACGCTAGAATAATAAACACATAGAGAAGTGTGTGTCCGTTAATTAATTAAGAGAATAAATTAAAAGTGATAACATAAAAAAGCTCAAACAAAATAAAATAAAATGTTGTGACTTATATGTGTGTGTTGTGTTTAATGTAAAACTACAATAAACATAAGGATTTTCATACAACTTTTGGTGGCCGCTGCTTGCATGTATTTGGCCAGTACAGCAATTTCGATTTATCTCGAAGAAGGTTGTCAAAATAATGCTCGAGTATTTAATAATAACCCCTGTACTCGTTTCATCCAACATTGCTGAAGCGTTGTAATGTTCCAAATTCTAAAAACGCTCCTGCAATGTATCTGATTTTCTTTGACCGTAAATTCGATACTTGCGTGTTCTTTTTTCGAAAATAATGACAATATTTCCAAGTTTCCATGCATGTTTAAGAAAATTAAATTATTTGCCACATGTTAACTAGCACACGCCAATATACCAACGGCAAATTTAGCCAGTTCAAACTGTTCAAATTAGTTCGAGTCGTCAACAATTTCCTTATAAAAAAAAGAAATCCTAATTTGGCTTGAAAGCTATAACTATGATGATACTGAAAACATTATCAATAATTTAACCTAGTGGACAGACTGGGACAACACACACTTTTTTCACACACCTACTGACACACACCCATCACACATCTCTAATTTTTTTTTTCTTTTTGTTCGTTAAGTTTTTGTCTTGTTTTGTATTTTTTTTTAATTTTTTGTATTTTTTTTTCTATCATTATTGAATTTTGTTTTTATTTAATTTCAATTTTAATGTAATTATTGTAAAAAAAATGTGTATAATATTATAGTCTAAGCCCTCTCACGCTGATCCAAGTAACAGGAGAAACCTCGACCCCTGTCAAACAAGATGTCCTAGTTCAGGGGTCGAGACGTCATTGTATGTGAGTACCGAAGTTTATAAATGACATTACTTTTACCAACAAAAACAATTACATAGGTACCTAGAGTGAAAGTGAAACTTTGTCATGAATATAAGAAAAATAATACATGGCCCCAAAATATTTATTACAGATCGAAATAAGAGCAAATACACATTAAACAATAAGTTTATTTTATTTACAAACTAGCTACCCGCCCCTGCTTCGCAAAACTTTTATGGCTACACATAACATCACGATTTAGTTATCAAATGTAAGTTTAATATTAATTTGTTTTATACATAAACCTTCCGGAATACATTTTCTAAATTATTGTGAAGAACGCATCAAAATCCTTGGCGTGGTTTAGACGAACAACGGGGTCTCACAGACAGACACTAAAAACGACTGTAATCTTTAACTATACATACAAATAAATAAAAATGAAATTAAAGCGTCTGTTTGTAATGTTAAAATAACAGCTTTTAACTAAATGCTTAATTATGAAAGTATCGGTTTGAAAGTACTTTTAACAAAACACATTTTTTTCAATTTTTTTCTATTTGTCTGTTTCTTCCGGCTAATCTTCGAAACGGCTGGTTCGATTTTGACGGGACTTTCACTGGCAGATAGCTGATATTATAAGGAGTAACTTATGGTACTTTTATTTTAAAAAAAGCAATGCGGGCGCAGCCGCCGGCAGCAGCTAGTTTGTAATATAAATGGATATTACTTTCTGAGTATCGATTTTCAAGCAAAATAGCCAAGTCTAAGCTAACATCCAAACTTGCTAATATCTAATATTTTTTGAGTCTAGAATTCCAGATATTATTGTCTGGCTAAGTTGTACAATGTCGAATGTACATTGTACATGGTTTTGCACTATGACTTGTCTCAAATAAGAGACAGGCAGTATTTAATCACCTATGAGACATATCAAGGGTATGAACTTTTGACGGCGGTATTAGTTTTATTGTTTGACGTATTTTCTTTAATATTTATATTGGGTATCTTGCAATATTCGCAATGTCTCAGAGTTCAGAAATGAAAGATTTCGAAATAAAATAACCAAATGGAGAGCACTTTTCATATCAAAAATTTAAAACAATTTTAGAAATAACACGATAAACAAGAGTTAAAGATAGTGTTTTATTTTGCTTTTTAAATTGGAAACCTTAACAATCCAGTCTCATAACGTACCATGTATAATAAATACAAAAGACGACTCACAAAAATACAAAAATGTAGACATCAAAAATTAAATTCCAACCATCATGTTTTTAACAAATTTCATTTGTTTCAAATTAAATTAACCTATCAAAAGAACAACAAAGTTTCTGTTATCGTATAATTCTGTGTAACATCGTGACAGATGTTCCAGACGAGGGTCTTGGGTCACGAAAAGCTCCTTAAGGGCCCATCCTTAAGGGACCGTGGTAATTCCTAATTAACGTGTCTGTCCCTCCAAACACGCAATTTTTCCTACTGTCACGATCGCTTAAAAATAGACTTGGATTAGACTGAGCTGGATATGCAATGCATTATTTAAACTGTCCCGGGTCGGGCAGGGTGATGTTAGGTCGCGGGCTTGCGGACGGTGAGCGATGGGTAGCTCGCCATCCGATAAGGACCTGCAGGCCCGGGTCGACGGCGCGTTGTGTTCCACGCGCGCCTCAAAGAGACGTCAGCACCAATTGACGGGGTCTGAAAGGGCCAATGCCTGCCAGGGTTACGAGTCTGTCCGAAAGGGATATCGTGGCCCTGGCACACAGGCATTTGAAGGAATTCCCACCCAAAAAAAAAGAAAAAAAGGATGATGTTAGGTTTTCTATCTGGAATTTCTCAGTGGCAGCTCGGAGTCTGGATTTGTGCCCGTTTGATGGCAATAGGCTCGCCCCCTATTACATGGGACTTAAGAGCGTTTACACCTTACGGCATTTCATACAAACTTTCGCGCCCTTGTTTTTCGAAATGACTAAACTGATTTTAATGAAACTTCATACGCATAAGCAGGATACAAATGTCTAAAAAGTTAGTAAGAAACTGTCAAAATGTCTTATTTAAAAACAGATAACTGGAAATCTCTGTTTCTATGGAAAATTTAAAATCGGTAACACTAGTTTTTGGTAATGTTCTTTACTAACTTTTTAGACCTCTGTATCCTGCATGCGTATGAAGTTTAATTTAAACGGTTCAGTCATTTCGAAAAACAAGGGCTTGGAAGCCCAACCCTTCGGGGAAACAAGGCGTGATGATATTTTAAGTTATATTAGAAACTGTGAATTTCTTAGTACCTAATTAATTAACTTTTTAACCAACAGTAGGATTATTGTTTTTGTCTGAAATGAACTTGCTACTGTTGTTTAATTATATGTGTACGGATAAGGGGAGCGTTCTTCTTCTCTCCTACTTATTTAAAATGTCGCTGTGCCCGACAGGATCCATAATTGTTTATATTTAATATTATTTACCACCTGTTTAAGTATGTGGCGGCATCATCATCGCCACATGCGAACTACGCGTCACACTGATGTCACGCACAATCCTGCATCGCGCAAGCAGAATTAACCTCGCTACTAGCATATATACAACGTCCCGACATCAATCGTGGGGCAGTTGTCCACCAGAATCAACACCCGTCTGGTCGGAGGATCCTCCCTTTTCTATAGAGGATGAGTAAACTTTACACCCTGTTCCTCATGCCTCAATCAAGGTTTCTTAAAGTGGGGTCCACGGACCCTATAAGCCATGTGTATCAGGGGTCCGCAGTAGAGTTAACTCTTAACATATTTATTAGGAAATTGTGTAGTAAACTCAGCGGATTTCTCGGCGAAGCCACGACCTCACCGCGATGACGACGCATCGTATCCGCGGCTTATGTTTTTAATCAAAATTAGGCTTGTTTTCTTTTCCTAAAATATTCAGACAGGGGTCCGTGGAATTGTTTAAATTGTGAAAGTGGTTCGTGACTGCAAATAGTTTAAAAAAACCCTGCTCTTTATGTACACACGGCTACACATCAAGCTATACATTTCCAGTATAAGCTGATCGCACATAGCGTAGGATTTCCGTACAATGAGAGGTCAGCGTATACTGGAAATGTATAGCTTGATGTGTAGCCGTGTGTACATTATGGATTGCAATTAAGATTATTTGAATTGAATTGACTGCTTTACGTAATAATTAAATAATTATCCTAGTGGTTAAAGAAGATTGTTTACCTACATCTGTTTTTTTTTCACATTGTCGCAGTCTTCCACCTTAGTTCACCCACCGGCAGCGCGGCACGACAAGGGTTAATATTCGGAAATCATGACATAAGGAACTTAGTATTGCGTTCCAAAACACAAATTGCTGATGTGGGTCACACGGCTGCCAAGCTTAAATGGAACTGGGCTGGCCACATCTGTTACAAGCCGGAGGAGCTATGGGCTAAAAATAACCACACAGTGGGTCCCAAAGTTGGGCGGGTGTGGTAACGACCGGGACTTACGAGTTGTAGGTCGTAGGTTTGAACTCAGACAAGCGTTTTCTTTGTGTAAATTATTTCATCACCAATGCTCTCAAAACGGTGAAGGAAAACATCGTGAGGAAACGGCATGTCCTAGAACCAAAAATTCGAAGACATGTGACATCTACCAACCCGCACTGGGCCCGCGTGGTGGATTACGGCCCGCTCCCTCTCACAGAAAGACGAGGCCTGTGTCCCAGCAGTGGGAACATTATAGGCTGATTATGTGTGTGTGTGGATCCCAAACAGCATTATACGGCAACGTGGCAGGCCGAGGAGATGGTGGGACGAACTCGACTCTTTTATAAAAGATTGGCCACATATATCAATAAATAGAAATAAGTGGAATGAGGGAACAGAGGCTTTTACCCAGCAGTGGGGCACAAATGGCTGATAATAAATAATAATCATCGTAGATACAAAAACAAAACTGCGGTATACTTAGGCATATGTCATTGAAATTTCAATTTTACTATCATACTATTAAGGTATGTTCCTATTCGTCGTAAGCCATGCCGCCAGTGGGTGCAACCCAGTCCCAGTCCCATCCAGACCCTAACTGACCATTTTTTTTTTAGGTGGGAAATTATCGAATAACTTCTCCCGCACTGGGCGGAGCTCAGGGCGTGTCAGACTTTTACTGACTAAAACCCATCCGTATTCCTTCAGTTGCCTGAGTGCCAGGGCCACGGTATCCCTTTCGGACAAACCCGCAACCCTGTCAGGAAACTGACCCTAAATTACATTCACTAAATTCGTTCCTAAAAGCGATTACCGTTCCTCCATAACATAATCCAAGCTCCACAAATAAAATCTAGCAATAAAAACTGCGGGCATCTGCAGACTAAGTAAGTACAGTCGATTGTAGTCGCCATCTTTACTTCTGTTACGAGCATATCGCTATACCCTGGCTTGCTGCCTACCCGTTTTATAGCCGGTCGTAATAATAAAGCTTTACTAACACTCTTCACTTTATATTTTAAACTTGAGAGGCAGTTTTAAGCTTTATTTCTACTGTTGATGGGTTCTTTGGAATGACATCTTAATCTTAATATTTATTTTTTGTTTGGAAGTTTTGACAACCTACGACCTTATTCACTTCGCTTTCCTCTTGAAATATTACGAAATACTGCTTGTTATTATTCTAAGGCCAAAACCTTCAACATTCTTCAAGCTTTTTGAAGTCAAGGGCCGAGAATACTTTAATTTTGGAACAAATGGGAAGTTGATTATATTCCATTTTAAACTTATAACTAGGTAAGTAATTAAAAAACCGGCCAAGTGCGAATCGGACTCGCGCACGAAGGGTTCCGTACCATTATCTATAAAAAATGGCAAAAAAATCATGTTTGTTGTATAAGAGCCGAGAGAGAGATATATATATGATCCTTAAATATTTGTTTTATTTAATATTTTTAATTATAACTAAATATTCTGTGAATATTTCAAGCGGGTACCTACCTGTTACCGTTATCAATATAGAGCAAAAACGGCAAAAAAAACACGTTTGTTGTATGGGGGCCATACAACAAACGTGTTTTTTTTTGCCGTTTTTATAGATAATGGTACGGAACCCTTCGAGCGCGAGTCCGACTCGCACTTGGCTGGTTTTTTTGTTAATCGTTATTTTTCTTTGTTATTCGACCTCTGCCTTTGCCTTCGCTTAATGGCCTCCGTAGTGTCCCCGAAACGATCAATTACAATTGTCAATTTTAACGCGATTGATACAAATTAATGCGCAAATTGATCGTCTACCAAGTGCAATTATAGCGATTGACAATATTACTACAAATAGAAATTGATGGCAATTGATCGTTTCGGGGACCCCTTACATCCCGAGAACGAAACACCCACTTGATGGAAAAGGTTAGCGTCACCTTTATGGCCATTGTAAGATCACAGGCATTCAAAGTATTCGATTCGACACATTGTCGAAGCGTCCTCGTCTGTAATTTTAAATCACAAGGGTGTACTCGTATGTAGGTGGTAGAAATCAACATGGTGGTAACGTGTCCCTCCTACAGGAAGCTTAGCTACTTTCATAGTACATAGGTATTTATTTACTGTACGATTGATGAATTATTTTCTCCACCAATTCGATTGTCAAGCATTTGACGCGAAGTTTAATACAGTGAGTCATGAAAACGGTTTTCAATAATGTCAGCGCACCTGAATAGTTTAGCGAACGATTACCTTATATTGCTTTCTGTTATTTATGTAGGTACACTCACTATATTTCAAAGAATACCTAGACGTAGTTTGGTAAAACACTTTATCGACCAGTTTCTGTTACCTAATAGAAACTGGTCGATAAAGTTTTTTTTGTAAAAAACGTGAGGTGGCGCAGTAGTTTGACTTCTGTAAAAAACGTGAGGTGGCGCAGTAGTATGACTTCTGTAAAAAAGTGAGGTGGCGCAATAGTTTGACTTCTGTAAAAAACGTGAGGTGGCGCAGAAGTTTGACTTCTGTAAAAAACGTGAGGTGGCGCAGTAGTTTGACTTCTGTAAAAAAGTTTGAGGTGGCGCAGTAGTTTGACTTCTGTAAAAAACATGAGGTGGCACAGTAGTTTGACTTCTGTAAAAACATGAGGTGGCACAGTAGTTTGACTTCTGAAAAAAAGTGAGGTGGCGCAGTAGTTTGACTTCTGTAAAAAATGTAAGGTGGCGCAGTAGTTTGACTTCTGTAAAAACCGTGAGGAGGCGCAGTAGTTTGACTTCATGAACTAGGAAGTCAAACTACTGCGTTAGGGATCAGGTATTTGATTTCCTCGTGAATATGTGTAAGCCTATTCTCGTATGATTATAAAGATCAGACTAACTTACCTAGTGAATATGACATGATGATTTGACGGATGTCAGGCCAGCGACCGGATCATAGACAATTTTTTTTTGTGATGAAGGCTTTAATCTTTTAATAATGTGATTAGCGACTTCTGCATGAGTGCAAACTACAAAATATGAAGTGAGGACGAGATTACGGAGCATAAACAGTTCAAGAGAATAAGAAGAATGGTTAGGTTAGGTTATCTTGTGAAAATTGTAGGTACTTGCAAAATCACACAGACTCGATTATACTCCATTTGAAATAAGATTAGGCATTTAAATAAACTTTTTTACAGTCCGTTCATCCGATTTTTCCAATCAGGATGGCATTAAAAGCAAAAACGGGGTTACAATGTTGTTTATTTTGATAGTTGTAGTTTGGATGTTTTGAGACTTTAAAGTTACCTAATAATAAATGTTTAAAAGCATTTTTGATTTTCGGTATTGTAAAAAAAAATATGGAATTGAAACTGATTTTGTGTGTTAAAAGATTATTAAAGAGTTAACTATTTACTATGTTACATTATAATAAATAATTCCTGAAGGTGAGACTGTTTTTGCGTATTTTTTAAATGATTTTAATATTCCACGTAGAGTAGGTATTTCGATTTTCTATACTGAAAAAGGAACTATTGTGAAAATAATTAGAACCTGTGATTGCTCTAGGAGACTTCTATATTGTATTCTCTAATTATAATATTTACCTTAACCAAGCAACACTTTATATTTTTTTTCTGATCCTTAAAGTTCTTGCTTATTATCATTTTAGTTAGTAATAACATTTTATTTAACATATCTGTTTATTACAGCTGCCATTTGTCATGCCACCACCGCATTAAAAGGCATAATCGATTGAACGGACTGTAAGTCATCTGCTAATAATAATCGTTCCGTCAAATTCTATATCATCAGAGGACAGACTTCGTCTGAGGAGATTATTAAATTTAACACAATTATGTCAATATTATAGTAGGTACATACAAAACCACAAATTAAGCTAACACCCACGCACGCATCAATCATTCAATCAACCGAGATATCAGTTGAACAATCGCCCCTTATCTAGATCTTCTAACACATTAGTCACTCACTGTCAGATACACTCATTAAGTTAATCCGATTCACTCTAAGGTTCGTTTAAATGATGAGAGTTTCTCGCCCAATGTCGGAGCGAGTATCGTAGGCGAGATTCGTCAGACCATTATCCCACTCATGTCTTAACTTCTTAAGGAGGAGCTCGTGGCTAAGTAATAACTGCCGCCCGGGTCAATCGATCAGGTTAAGCTACGCTTGCCGCGGTTGGTCCGTGGATGGGTGACCATCTTTTCAAACCAAGATTCCTCCATGCCTCGGAAAGCACGTTAAGCCGTTGGTCCCGACTGTCATTTGTAGATCTTTGACAGTTGTTACGGGTCGTCAGAAGCCCAAAAGTCTGACAACCGGTCTTTCCAAGGGATATCGTGTTACCCAGTAACTGGGTGATGGAGGTCAGATAGGCAGTCGCTCCATGTAAAATACTGGTATTCCGCTGCAACCGGTTAGACTGGAAGCCGACCCAGGCAGTTGGCAGTTGGTTGGTCTTAACTTCTTAAGGCTACCCACTCAAGCTAGAAACTAAAACTCGCCAGTCGCCTATTACGAGTAGATGACTATTTCACACGGGCCTCGTCGAGGGATGTTCTTGAACTGTGATTTGAGAAATCGAACCACAGACGATTCCAAATTATTGCAAAGGAGTGGCACTTCTAATAATAATAATATTTTTTTTTTTATCCCAAAAAAAACACCATATTTTATTTAAGACATGAATAAAAAACTGCCGATTAAGAGATGACATCTGTCATACCATGCCACTGAAAAACAGAAAATAATAATGAAAATTTTATCGAGATGTTGACGAGATCAGCCGTAAGAAGTGCACGCCCACCACCTCCGGACTCTTCGCTCAGCTCCGCCTCGCCGCCGCCGGTACCCAGCCCCACTGTGACGACACCGGCCGCGGTAGTTGCGTCGAGCTCGAGCGACGAGTATTTCTCCCCGCCCACGACGCCACCACCTGCTCGTCGACGGGGAGGACGCCGGCCCCCGGATGGTTTAGGACCTCGAGGCCCACCGACCTCTGATAGGGTCCCAGCTCCCGGCGGAAGTGTGCAGCGCATGAGATGGACACGAACCATCAATGAGAACGTCATGCGCTCATACTATGGGGCTACAGAGGGGGGAAACAATCTGACCGCGTACCGTGTTCGGATGCTCTCTCTTTTTCAGGTGCTTGAACCAGCTGTCAACGTTTCGGCACAACGACTATCGGATCAAGTGCGGGTTATCCAACGTAATCATATGTTGGATGACACTGTACTTGATCGCCTGCGAACTGAAATGCGGAATAGCCATGTCATCGCCCCCCTGTCGCAGACTGTTGTGGTACCACCGCAGTCCCACACAGTCCAAGCTGACGAGGGGAATGATGACAGGGCTACAAACGTAAGTACCCAATGCAATGAGAAATTGAGGAGTGCTTTGGAGGGTGCGATTCGGGAATATCGGTTTATGTCACCCGAACTTAGACCACGCTTACCTCGTTTGCCCATGCATAACAAAAATAGGGCGCTGGTGGCAGCTCTGGATTCGCAGTTGTCAAACTATTTTGATGACTGCGAAGACCTCACTGATACTCATTCAATTTTGTACTGCGCGGCTGTAGCGGCATGTCGTGTAGCTCACGTAAAATTTCAAAATGACTTTATAGCTACACGACCGAAACCAGCCGTACCAGCCTGGCAGTGCAGAATTGAGCGTCGTATTGGTCGGGCCAGAGCGCTCATCGGTAAACTAATATGTTTCAGGGAGGGCAATACTCGCCCAAGAGTTATGCGCTTTGTGAGGCGGGCGTTCTCAGGGACTGATACCAACCCTGAGGACTATTTATCTCGTGTCACAGAGCGCATAGACTTCCTGAAGCAGAAAGTGTATGCTTGGGCAAACCGTATTCGTAGGTATAAGCGGCGTGTGGACCGATACACTCAGAATCGCACCTTCCAGAGCAATGAAAGGTGGGTTTATAGGGCTTGGGAGCGACCGAATCAAGGTGTGACTGACACGCACCTGCCGGATAATGATGCCATGTCTTCTTTCTGGCACAGTATCTGGTCGGTGCCTGTCGGTCACACTGAAGGTGATTGGACTCGAAAAGTTGAGCGAGCCTGCGATCCAATACTAGAAATGGGGGCTATTACCATCTGCCCCCATGATGTAGCTCGTGCGGTCCGTCCGTTGCCTAACTGGAAGTCTCCAGGACCGGACGGCCTGCACAACTTCTGGATCAAATGGTTTGTTGGGTCGCACGCTCGCTTGGCGGCTCAGTACCAGACTTCTTTGGAGTCTGGTTCGCTACCCCAGTTCCTAACGACAGGAATAACCCACCTGCTCCATAAATCAGGTAGCACCGCGGAACCCAAAAATTATAAACCGATCACGTGTTTACCGACGGTCTATAAAGTTCTTACATCCATTTTGAGAGCTAAAATTAACAAACATATAGACACTAACTCCATCATGTCTGCCTCTCAAAATGGATGTAGGAACGGGTCTCGCGGTACTAAGGAGTTACTCCTCATTGATATGGCCATTAGCCAACAGGTTCGACGTTACCGAAAGGATCTGTCGACATGTTGGATAGATTATAAGAAGGCCTATGACTCGGTGCCACATACATGGCTCATGAGGGTGCTGGAGCTGTATAAAGTAGATCCAACTCTACGCGCCTTCCTGATGTCATGTATGAGGCAATGGAGGACAGTCCTTCGCTATTTAGGATGTCGAAATATCCAGAGGAATAGCGAACCGATAAGGATCGAGCGAGGCATATTTCAGGGCGATAGTTTGAGTCCGCTTTGGTTCTGCTTAGCTTTGAATCCTCTAAGCACACTGCTGGAGGATTCAGGTCTAGGCTATCGGTTGAAGAGAGGTGGTCAGGTTATATCTCACCTCCTCTACATGGATGACCTAAAACTCTTTGCCCCCAACAATTTGCATCTGATGGAGCTACTGAAAGTAACTGAAACTTTCAGTAGTGCCATCAGGATGGAATTTGGTGTGGACAAATGTGCGGTCCTGCATGTAAAGCGAGGGAAGATTGTGGAATCCGTGGGAACCCAACTTTCGGATTCCATAAACCTTAGAGCCCTCTCCGCATCCGAAACCTATACATATTTGGGTATGTCGGAAGCGTTGGGCATCAATGTTACTGACATGAAGCAATCGTTGAAGAAGCGTTTCTTTGCCCGCCTGAAGAAAGTATTTAATAGTCTTCTATCAGGCGGGAACAAAGTGCGCGCCTTCAACGGTTGGGTCATGCCGGTTTTGATGTACTCTTTCGGCATACTCAAATGGACTCAGACCGAACTTGACGCCCTGGATAGGAGGGTTCGTACGCTGCTGACTGCATATCGAATGCATCACCCACGGTCCTCGGTAATGAGACTGTATATCCCGCGAAAGTGTGGAGGTCGAGGCTTTTTAAACGCTAAGACACTCCACAATCGCGAGATATGCAGTCTCAGGGAATATTTCCTAGAAGCCGACGTGGGGATGCATCGAGATGTGGTCGTGGTGGACAAGGGCCTCACCCCGCTCTCCTTGGCTACAGAGAACTGGCGCAAACCTGTAGTGCTTGACACTAATGATCGCAGGGAGGTATGGCAAAGTAAGGAGCTTCACGGACGCTTTTTCCGGGCCCTACATGAACCCGAAGTAGACTTTTTAGCGTCCGTAGCCTGGCTGCGTTTCGGTGATCTCTTTGGGGAAACCGAAGGCTTTGTCTGTGCAATTATGGACGAAGTTATCATGACTAAGAATTATCGGAGATTTATTGTGAAGGACGGCACGGTTGACGTGTGTCGGGCATGCCACCGTCCGGGAGAATCAATCCGACACATTATCTCCGGGTGTTCTCGTCTAGCTAACGAAGAGTACTTGCATAGACACAACCTTGTAGCCAGGATTATCCATCAGCAACTTGCTCTGAAATACAACCTTGTGGAATCGGAGGTGCCGTACTTCAGGTATGTGCCCGACCCAGTTCTCGAGAGTGGAAATATCACATTGTACTGGGACCGATCCATCATCACTGACAGGACTATTGTTGCCAATAAGCCTGATATAGTGGTGGTGGATCGAATAGAGCGGCGCACAATGATTATTGACATAACGGTCCCTCATGACGGGAACCTCGTGAAAGCCGAGAAAGATAAAGAAATCAAGTATCTTGACTTGGCTCGCGAGGTTGTTGACATGTGGGATGTGGACTCAGCAATCATTGTGCCGATAGTTGTATCAGCCAATGGCTTAATTGCCAAGAGCCTCGACCAACACCTAAAGAGGCTCTCGTTGGGCAGCTGGATTAAGGGCCTGATTCAGAGAGCGGTACTTCTGGACACGGCTCGCATTGTTAGGAGGTGCCTCTCTTTGGAGCCCTGACCGCCGGTAGCTTGGACCTTGTTCCCGATACCGGTGGGCTACTATTTTTTATATTTTTAAATGTTTTTATATTTTGTTTATATTCTAATATTTAAAAATATAATTTATATGTATATTTAATGAAATAAAGGAATAATAAAATAATAAATAAAACTTTATTGCTAAAAAGATTACAAACGTTTTAAAATTCGTTAAAACGACGTTCGTTCGTTTTTTCTGATGTATTAATTAACTATTGTGCCAAATTTCGACCTTTTTTTTTTCTTCTCAACTGTCGTCATGCGAGCATCGTAGGTACGTAGTGCAGCGTGAACTCTGCGGTTTCAACCTATCAACTTATTTTTTCTTGTTCATATAACTGGCCATCAATTTTTTATTCTTAATTTTTAAAATTTTAAAATTTCATCATCATTAATTTCAGCCGAAAGACGATCACTGCTGGACATAGGCTTCCCCTAACATTTGGGGGGGGGGGGGGTTGGCATAATCGCCACGCTTGGCAGGCGGGTTGGCGATCGCAGTAAGGTGTTAAAATGCATAGATAACGCTTCCCTACACCTGCCGCTGCCGCACGAGACGCACGGGAAGAAATAGGATGGTGCTATTCTTCTTTTATTATTTTCAAATTTGATTAGGATTTAAACAAGGCTGTCTATTATTTATAAACAAAAACTTAAGTCGCCGAAAAATGGGAATCCAATCGAGTCAATTTTAGAAATTTTGGACTTTTAATTTTAAATTGAGCTAAGTGAATATTATTGAGTATACTTTGCGTTGATTCCTAATCAAGTTTCAGGTAATTATGCTCTGTTATCTGCAGTCAACCAAGTTATATTATTGAGTTTTGCAAAAATGGTATATGATATTCTTCGAATGTGGTATGTAGGTTGCTCTCTCAGCGGAAGTTTTAGCCTTTTTTCTGTTGTTATACCTTATTTTATTTATCGTAGGTGTAGATCCAATTGATAAGGGCCACTTCTGGCCTTTGTCCGATACAGGACTATTTACCACGCTTGCGTGCTTCAGGTTTGCTATCACCTGCCGTATAGAATCCTTGTAGTTTGACATCGGCAAGTCTGTTTTGGCGCGCGACACATAATCGTCGTATCTATGTTCTATGTTAGAGGGTTTGGTTTCCGCACTTAGTCCTTCATGTGGACCATTGTGCGTGGGCCAAGGCGGCCGTCAGTTGTTTGTTCCAACCAGCTCGCTCCAGAAGCTGATTAGGTCTCCTGGTCTGCTTAGGATATCTGTGAAGGATCTGGGTGACCCGAGGGTTTCTGTTCTGATCTGGGTAACGAATCATCGTATCACCTACGATGCTGTCGAGGCGGGCTACGCTTCGAGGTTGCAGTTCATCAGGATCGACTTGTTATTTAAACCATCACACTTGACTATTATAGTTATTAGCACTTTCAGGGTTAAATTTTTAATACCAGTTGATCTTAACCAGGACTGTTTCTATCGGGATAACTTAGCTTCATCTTCATAAGATAATATTCATTTAAAAGTTTACGTAATTTAGTGGTCGCGAACCTAAAACCGATTGCAATCGATTCTTTGGTTCGGAAATCAAATGCGTAACAAAGATTTACCATTCGATGTACCTTAAGTTTTCTCGTAATCTCTTCATTTAGGACAAATTAGCTGTTTTTTTTTTATTCAAAAGGAACAACAAACTGCTACAATATAAAACATAGAAACAAGAAATACACAAAACTTATAGACAATATTGCAAAAAATTTTAGTTCCGCCAACACTTTTAATGATATTTGATTTTAAGGTTATTATATTTTTTTGATAAGACGACAAAACGGGAACCCTATTACTAAGGCTCCGCTGTCTGTTTGTCCGTCTGTCACCAGGCTGTATCTCATGAACCGTGATAGCTACACAGTTGAAATTTTCACAGATGATGTATTTCTGTTGCCGCTATAACAACAAATGGAATAAAATAAATATTTAAGGGGACTCCCATACAACAAACGTGATTTTTTTGCTCTATATTGTTAACGGCAACAGGTAGACGCTTGAAATATTCACAGAATATGTAGATATATATTGACTTTAAAAACAAATAATTAAATTAAATAAAACAAATGTTTGTTAAGGAGGGCTCCCATACAACAGTGTTTTTTTGCCATTTTTATAGATAATGGTACGGAACCCTTCGTGCGCGAGACCGACTCGCACTTGGCCGGTTTTATTTCACTACAGTAGGTACTGTTTACTTGAGACAACTTTTTCATCATTGGCTTCGGTCAAGAAAGGAACTCCCCGCGTATAAATGAGCCATTCAATTAATCCGACTGACTGTTATCTACAGTAATTACATTAATTGTCTGCTTACAATGTAATCCTTTAGGAGCGCTATGTGAAGAGTTGTTAATTGGTATGTTCAATTGAATATAGAATTTGAAGGAGCGTTTTAGGACTGTGTTTCATTAAACAGGGTTATTTTTAATACTTCAATAACCTCATAAGGGGTAATTGTACTCATCATTATGAACAACTTTTAATATAGGACCAAACCAGAAATCGCGAAAAAAAATCAGCTGTTCCCTACATTTTAAGGAATTATTCGAACATAAATGTAGGGTCCAGCGGGTTTTTTTTTTCGCGATTTCAGTTTTGGACCCATAGTAAAAGTTGTTCATAATGATGAGTACAATGACCCCTTAAGAGGTTATTGACGTTTTAAAAATAACCCTGTATATTATTATTATTAATATATTTCATATAGCATCACGCTTGTATTCTCCGTTAGGGATATAACGTGGCTAGTGTATTTATAAGTAGTTGAATCAATTGATAACTACGTTCATTTTACAAAAATATTTATGTTGACGATTGCCTCGTTGGTCAAGTGGTCGCAAGCGCTATAGCCTGTCGATTCTGTAACCATCTCACCGTGAAAACTTATGTGAAGTGAGCGTGGAGTGAACTGTCAGTGCCATCCCACCTGATGCTAGGGATGGACCAAATATTATTTTTTTTTTTTTTTATTGTGGATGGGTTTGCTCTGTACCTTAGTCTAGGGTAGAGGTGACAGAGACAACGTCGACGATGGAGTGAGCTTACCCAGAAGATGCCTGTTTACTCTAACTTTGAAGAGATTAGGGTTGTATGCGTTCACACAGACGCAGGTAGAGAGTTCCACTCTTTTGCTGTGCGCATTATAAAAGTCATTTGGAAACGCTTAGTGCAAATTGGTGGAATAGCAACAAGGAAGGGATGGTAACCTGCAGTGTGTCTAGATGTCCAATAATAGAAGGGTGCCGGTGGAATGAGGTCGTGGAGTTCTTGGGCACACTCACCGAAGTACAATCTGTAGAAGACCGACAAGCAGGCAACATTGCGGCGATGGGCCAAGCTGTGAAGATTGGCATCCACCAGTTTTACGTCGCCAATGAGCCTCTTAGCTCTGCGTTCCACCGAGTCAAGCGCGGCAAGTTGGTATTTTGCTGACCCATCTCAAAGGTGGCTACAATACTCCATGCAGGATCGGACCTGTGCTTTGTAAAGGGTCAAAAACTGTCCAGGCGTAAAGTATCGCTTAACCCTATTTAGGATGAAGCACACACAATCATAATCGAGATTTTATAAATATTTTTAAGCTAATCCTGTTGATCATTTTATATTATTTCAAAGCTAATATTTAAGTGTATTAACATAGTAATGTTTAAGGACTAGTCTAGGAAAAAATTGGAAAAAAACAAAATTGAGTATCTGACTGAATATCTGTTTTGCTATTTAGACACTTAAATACTAGCTTTGAAATAATATACAATGCTCAACAGAATTAGCATAAATAAATATTATAAAAATCTCGATTATGATTATAAATGTAATGCTTGGTCGATCCCTAGCATCAGTAAGATGACACTGACAGCTCACTCCACACAATATTTCACGGTGAGATTTTTATAGAATATCACTGCTGGTCACCGTTCGATTCCCGAGTCGGGCAAAGTGTTATTGGGTTTTTCTCAGCACGGAAACTGGATTTGTGCCGGGTTAGAGGCAATATGCTCGCCCTCTACTACTTGAGACTTAAACATAAAACTGGCGAAATCTGGGTATACTATAGGTTCACCTCTGCCTAGCCCTTCGAAGATTACAGGCGTGATCGTCATCATAATTTCAGTCGAAAGACGTCCACTGCTGGACATAGTCCTCCCCAAAGAGGGGGAAGGGATTTGCCATAATCACCACGCTTGGCAGGCGGGTTGGCGATCGCAGTATAGTTTTAAGAATGCATAGAGAACGCTGCTGCCCATTCTCTAGTAAGTCCCTTAGTCGCCTTTTACGACACCCACGGGAAGAAATGGGATGGTGCTATTCTTTACGTCCGGCACCAAACGGAACATAACAACTGCCAGGGTTACGAGTCTGTCCGAAAAGGATAGCGTGGCCTTGGCACACAGGCATTTGATGGAACACGGCGGGTTTTAGTCAGTAGAAGTCTGACACTCCCTCCCGCTCCGCCCAGAGCGGGAGAAGTTATTTTATAATTTCCCACCCAAAAAAAAAAAAAAAGGCGTGTTAGTATGTGACAAACTACCTTCACAAATAGTACCTAGTAAGTACCTAGTTTTACTATTTTTCGAGACTTGCCAGTAAAGTAGTAAATATAAAATCGCAGCTGCAAACAGATTACAAACTAAGAGATAAGATGATGGATGACGAACATTTTAGTTCATTATCGGTTTATAACGCAAAACCGTCATCTGATTCAGAGTTGATTATAAAATTTATGTAACATCCTTGGAAGTTATTATGGATGACTGAGGACTTTAGTAGGTTTTTTGAGTGAAAAATGTAAGAAAAAAAATACGTTTATTTGCGGTAGCGCAAAGGAAAAGAAAAAACACAAACTCGAAAGAACAAGTTGAGGGAAAATATGCGTCACATTCACGCAAAATGGCCATCGCTCAGCATAATGCTGCGACCCTATGCGAGACAGAGCCCTAGCGCTGGCGCAGCGACAGCCGGCGTTGACGTGATGACGTCAAACCGGTGCAGCATTAAATGAGGTAAGAATACACAAAATAAGAAATAAAATAAATACAATACTACGTTTTAAGTGTGTTTTAATGTCTTTAAGGAATTGGTCTAGAGATCGCAAGCGCAGCATATGGTCCTGGGTTCGATTCCCACGTCGAGTCGAAGTGTTATTGGGTGTTTTCATCAGGAGTTTCTCAGTAGCAGCCCGGAGTCTGTGTACTACAGGTACATCTCTGCCTAATCATTCGGGGATTACAGGGGTGATGTTCATCATCATCATCATTTCAGCCAAAAGATGTCCACTGCTGGACATAGGCCTGCCCCAAAGGGGGGAGGGTTGCCATAATCTCCACGCTTGGCAGGCGGGTTGGCGATCGCAGTTTGGTTTTAAAAATGCATAGAGAATTAACGCTGTTGCCCATTCTCAAGTAAGTTCCTTAGTCGCCTTTTACGACACCCACGGGAAGAAATAGGATAGTGCTATTCTTTACGTCCGGCACCACACGGAACGCGTGATGTTAAGTATGTGTTATGTTAAATATTGTGACTGACTTTTATACAAAAAATAATTCATAATTTCAGCCGAATGGCGCCCACTGCTGGATATAGGCCTCCCCCAAAAGGAAGGGGGGGAGTGGGGGATTGCCATAATCTCCACGCTTTGCAGGCAGGCGGGTTGGCGACCGCAGTATGGTGTTAAAACGCACAGAGAACGCTGCTGCCCATTCTCTAGTAAGTCCCTTAGTCGCCTTTTACGACACCCACGGGAAGAAATAGGATAGTGCTATTCTTTACGTCCAGCACCACACGGAGTTGTTTAGTTTACGTTTATACATCTACATGCATGCCGGGGCTAGCATGGCCTACTCTGTGACATGACACATTTTATCACAGTTTGAGCGATAAAACTGTTTTGTCATAAAATGCTAGTACAAATTGACATGACATAATTTATCATGTCTTGTCACAAACGTCTTGGCACGCCCGTGCTTGGCCCGCTGGCCTTTTTGGAGAACATCACCAATAAGGTCACTATTTGTGCCCCTAGGGCGGCGGCGTTTCCACTCACATCTGCCTTGTAAATTTTATACCTTTTGTTAGTCGCCTTTCGCTCATCATGCCCAATCCATCTAAGCATACTCGTTTCAATTGTGTGCCTACCATATCAAAATAAAAAAGGATACAGGAACAATCTGCCACAATAAAAATCTAAACACGACACAAACGCATGAAAAAACGAATATCTCAAGACGCACATTCCTCAAGGAATAATGTAAGATCGCAAAAACACAAGATTGGGATAAAATATTTTAACTTTCAACGCTTTGTTACTTTTGTTGGAACGTGTAGGAATAAATTATACATTCGTTGTGATATACGCTTGAGACGGGATGCTGAAAGAATGACGTCGTAAAAAAATAAAAATATAGGCTCAAATGTTTATGGTACTGTATTCTACGCAGTGAAAACATGATTGTGAGTTTATAACTTGGAAAAAGCTGCACTATTTTTTTTATCGTGGGTGTACAGATCTCCCTACTTTTTAACCGACTTCCAAAAAGGAGGAGGTTATATGTTCGGCTGTGTTTTTTTTTTTTTTATGATTGTTCGCCGATATCTCCGTCAAATACGGACCGATTTTGAAAATTATTTTTTTGTTTGAAAGGGTATGCTCCCGAGATGGTCCCATTGCCACCAAATTAGAATCTGATGAGAGGGTCTCATGGAAATCGAGGGGAACCCTCGAATTTTATAGACAAACCTATAGCGATTTGGGTATTTTTTATATGCTCGTCACAATGCATAATGGTGAGTGGCTGTTCTCCTGGTTCTTACCAGGAGAACTCCTCAACAATTAACGTCCCAACATCGGGAAAAGCAATATTTTGCAAAAGGTGATGAGCAGTTGTTTTTAGGCTATTGTAACTTAGATAAATTAAAAACTGACCCACTAAAAAATTAAAAATAAAAAACATTTTGTAAAAAAAAAATACTAGAAATACCGACTTCCAAAAAACCACTACAAAGTGAAAAATAACTTTAATTTCGGAAGTCGGTGGCAAAAAACTAAAATACAGATCCAAAGACACCTACTTCCGAAATTAAAGTTATTTTTCACATTGTAGTGTTTTTTTGGAAGTCGGTAATTTTTTTTTTACAATTTTTTTTTTATCTTTGACAGTTTTTGTGAACACTCTTTGGTATGCTACAAAAACTGTAACGACTAAAGCGCCTCATTCACGATAATCACTACATACTCTTAGTATAAAACAAAGTCGCTTCCCGCTTCCTACCTGTCCCTATGTATGCTTAGATCTTTAAAACTACGCAACGGATTTTGATGCAGTTTTTTTTAATAGATAGAGTGATTCAAGAGGAAGGTTTATTTATATGTGTGGAAAATGCCACGCGGGCGAAGCCGCGGGCAGCAGCTAGATTTATAATAATAAAAAAAATAACCTCCCGACCAATTTCGGTCACGGTTTCCAATCTAACCGGAAATTATAACCCAGCTACGCAGGAGATATTAAAGTGCACAAGTGTATGCGCAAACACAGGTGGATTATCTCTTCCCTACGACACGACCGCAGAGAGATCAGGGGGGCTGGACCAACGGCTTTACGTGCTTCCCGAGGCACGGGGGCATCACACCAGCAACTTCCAAACTCTGGGCTGTTACTGAGAAATTCCTAAAGGAAAAACCTAATAACACTTTGCCCGACCTGGGAATCGAACCCAGGATCCCATGCTCAACAGTCGTGCTTGCGACCGTGAGACCAACGGGGCACAGTAGGTACTATGTTTGACGAAAACACGATTCCATAACATTTTCTTAGTACAAAAAAAATCCAAACCGAACAATAAACCGCTGGTATTTAAAAAAATACTTCAAATTAGATAATTAAACTTTGCATATTAACTGAACTAACTATAAAGCAGGTCTTATGTTATTCTTTTTAATTACCATTAATTTTACCGTAAAAAGAAATAAAATAAAATATCGGTGCCTTGGAGTCTTCTCCGCGCGCGTGACCGCCAGCTACTTGTGCGATCGAGATAAAGAGTGAGGTGGCGCTGAGGTAGTATAGACCCTTAACAATTTAGTTTAAAATTGTAGGTAATGTATAAAACTCAAAATGTACTGAGCAAATAAATGAATATTCTATTCTATTCTACTACGTCTAACAAAAAATAAAAAGCCAATCAAAGGTTTCTCACATGGAAACCTGAATACAATCTTTAAAGGTCGAGGCTTGAGACAGCGCTGAGGAAACTGCCAACTTCCTCCCAGAGGGCGCGGGAAATAGAAATGACGATACTAGTCTTGAACGTTTATGGTGAACAGCTAAAGACATGCAAGGATTATTTACAAGATATTGGTAGGGTTAGCGTTGCCAGGCGTCCGGATAAAGCCGGACAGAGTCAGGCTTTTTGGTTGCATGTGCGGCCAAATCAGACGGTGGGTGTCCGGCTTGTCCGGCTTTTTACCCAACTACGGCGAAGCAAAAAGGAGGGTTATGATTTTGTCCGGTATGTATGTATGTTCATCTGTTCCCTCATTACTTCAAAACTGCTAGTCATAATTTGACAAATGAGGTATTGTTAAAAGCGTCTTGATCGTCCGCTGGTTATAGGCTATGTGAAGTTACATTAAATTCAATATGGCGCCCTCTAGCGGACATAAAGTAAAAGTCCAAAAATAAAAAAATGTTTATTCATGCCGTGTTGGATATTAAATGAAAGGCCTTAATTAGCACATTTTCAAAAATATATATATTGTCAGCTTTTGCTCATGCCTTTGCTTGCAAGCACCCGATAATTATGTATAATTTCTATAAAATCACAAGCAACAACAAACATCTTTTCTCTCCAAACCTACACAAAATACATAAATACGTATAATTTCAATGTGGCCTATTAAAAAAAAAAACAAAACCTGTGTAATAATAATGACATTAGCTGGGAGTGCCTCCACGCGGTGAAGGCGGTAACAGTAATATTACTGGCTAATCTAATCCAAAAAATACACATCTGTATGAGGAATATAAGAGGCACGTCTTCTTACTGGCACAGGGCTTTTACAGACCTGATGGATGTTACCATTAATCCTTACTTGGGCAGTTACTGTGCACAAGTTGCAGGGTTGCACTCTAGATAAAGCGGTAATTGATTTAGGGAAGTCACTATTCGCTAAGGGACAGGCTTAAGTTGCCCTCAGCAGACTCAGATCCTTAGACGGATTATTTATTTGTTCCTTTGATCATAAAAAATTGCTGAAAAATCCTCATGACTCACGATCTCTTCAGGAATTAGAAAGGTTAAGAAGTCTTTCAAATTTCGAAGCATAAACCTATGGTATATGTTTGGTATATTACACAGTTACATATAAAATATTAAACCTAATGAATGAGGTGCACTCGAATGAACCTAACCAAAAAAAATTTAAAGCGTGTCTGCGAATACTTTATCACGAAATTAAAACCCCAAAATAATTTAAATAAAAAATAAGTTCAAAAACTAAAACCCGACTACTGAAAAATCACGCTCTAAAAAGTATGAAACAAGAAAATATTCTAATCTGAAATTATTATGTACAAACTATTCAATATTTACCGTCTATTAAATAAACAACTTACACGTAATATATTTTAATGTATTTAATACATATTCATAGTGATGTTCAGAAGACAGCCGTGGTAGTACGTATGCCACTTGCCCTAAAGATTATGATCGCTTACTACTGTTAGAATGTGTTGTTTTGATAGTTTAGGTGGCATACGACCACGGCTGTCTTCTGAACATCTCAATGAATATGTATTAAATACATTAAAATATATTACGTGTAAGTTGTTTATTTAATAGACGGTAAATATTGAATAGTTTGTACATAATAATTTCAGATTAGAATATTTTCTTGTTTCATACTTTTTAGAGCGTGATTTTCCAGTAGTCGGATTTTAGTTTTTGAACTTATTACATTTGTTATCTGTTGGTTTCTGCTTTAATAATAAATAAGACTGATTTGTTAAATTTTATTTGAATTTAAGGAGATTTTATATTAGGTAAATGAAAAAAGTGCCTAGATTTACTGTAAAAATAAATTGTCACATTGTCGTGTGTGTTGTTGACACCCTTAATTTTTTAGTCATAGTATAACAATACTAAGACTAAAAAAATAAGGGAGTCCGGTTTATTAACCCAAATGTCCGGCTAAATTGGCTGATCTGTCCGGCTTTTCAGTTTCAAGACCTGGCAACCCTAGGTAGGGTAGACATTTTTGTCACTTCGATACGGTCTTCCTTTCTGCTTGGAATATTTCCTATATTCTCAGAGGATTGTTTCTATCTTATTGCCGGGAGGGGACGCCCTAGAAGAACATACCTCATTGGTGATGCTGTTACGAAAGGGCAGGTGTATGACCAGAGGGGCGATTGCGTAACACACTATCAGTAAAAGTGGGTTTTCTTTTAGTAAAGTAAAACTTCTTTACGCACGCTTGACTTGGGGAGTAAGCTGGTGACGAGAGCGTTGCGCAAAGGGGCGAGGAAGTTGCTTTAATTTTAAACATGGAACACACCGCGTCACCACCACGGGCCGTCCCGTTTAATAGGTATTTTGTTTAATTCACACTGGCTGTATATACACTCACAAGACCGCAGCTTTTTTGAAGTAAAACTTCTTTTGCTAGCAAACGGTGATTTCTGTTTTACTTGAGTCGTGTGGTCTAAAGCACACTCGTTTTTTTTTTGCTTCACGTCGGTTTGAAAAATTCACATGCTCAACAACGTTATTTACGTTGTTGAGCATGTGAATTTTTCAAACGCAATGAACGTGGCTGAAAATGAAAAGCATAGCGATCGATTTCCATTTTATGTTCGTTAAGCAATTAGCCCACAGTTGTACCGTTAGCGAAAGAGGGATATCGCAAAAGTGATCATCATCTGCCCGCCTTTTCCTATCTATGTTGGGGTCGGCTTCCAGTCTAACCGGATCCAGCTGAATACCAGTATTTTCAATCAATCAATCAATCATCACTTATTTCAGATTCATCAATAAGATTACATCCATAATTGTTATTACAACTGCAAGCTTACAAACTAGTGTTAGTAATAATTAATAGTAATTTTGTAATAATAATTTAATTAAACAATATATAATAATAATTTAATTTAACAATACATAATAATAATTTAATTAAATCATATAAGTAAAATAATATTAATAGCAAACACAAAACATTAAACAGTAAGTAGCCGGTCCGGGAGGACTCCCCGATGCCGGTGACAAATCACTATACGACTGCGTGCATCATCATCATCATTATTCCAGCCGAAAGACGTCCACTGTTGGACATAGGCCTCCCACAAAGGGGGGGTTTGCCGTAATCGCCACGCTTGGCAGGCGGGTTGGCGATCGCAGTATGGTGTTAAAATTCATAGAGAACGCTGCTGCCCATTCTCTAGTAAGTCGCCTTTTACGACACCCACGGGAAGAAATAAAAGAAAGTAGGTGGTATTATTTACGTCCGGCACCACGCAGACACTGCGAGCACCAAATCTGAATCTGCCTGCACTAGTGAAAAACGAATGCGACGCGTTGTGATTCGGACTAATTCCGAGTTCCGACCGGCCGGCGTGGCGTGGTGGCTCCTCGAGCGCGATGAGCTCGCCCGTCGCGGGTTGGCTCGTCGGGGTTGCGTGATATCGTGCAGCCGTATCCAGCGAGCCAGCATCGGAGAGTCCCACTGGTCCGCCAGCGCGCGCAGGATGGTGTTGGGACTGTAGCGCGTGCGGCCCATGATAGAAGCGCACCGTTTGCGCATGATGACCGCAAAGCCGTCTGTGTCAGCCGCTGCGAACATTGCGGAGGCGCTGCAGTGGCGCGGTAGCCCCATCAGCACCCGGAACGCGTTATTGTATTGAACGCGCAGATCGCTGTATGTCCGCTGTGTATATTTAACCCACAAGCATTTTACGTGGAGCGACTGCCTATCTGATATTTTGTTACCCAGTTACTGGGTAACAAAATATCAAATGGTAAGACTGGTTGTCAGACTTTCGGGGTTTTGACGACCCGTAACAACTGTAGAAGATCTACAAATAACAGCCGGGACCAACTGCTTAACGTGCTTTCTGAGGTACGGAGGGGTCTTGGTATGTAAAGATGGTCACCCATCCACGGAAAAACCGCGGCAAGCGTAGCTTAACCTGATCAATCGACCCGTGCGGCTGTTATTACTTACTTAGCCACGAGCCCCTCAAATATCGCAAAAGTGATAATTTTACTCAAATGAAATGAATATTATGTCGCTCTTACTACCACAAAATACTTTTAAACTGATTTAAAATTTTATTTTAAATCCTTAAGTAGTTCGAGATCTAGGAAAGTAATTTGCACTTCACTTCATTTAAAATTGGTAGCAGTCCGATTTTAACTGGGAGTCTTCGAACCAATCTATGACCGTAAATACCTACATAAGTACTTCTAGGAAACTTGAACCGCAATCTTCGGTCTTCCGAGACAAGCTTTGGACGTGGCTTCAACTATTTATTTGTAAGAAGAGCTTAATGAAAACGTAATAGATCCTTCGTGGGTTTATTTGCTAGTGCTAATCAGCTCATCTACAGTGTGTCGATATACTGGCGACATTAATTTAATAAACCTGTACGGTTTCGCGTTTTATTTTTAATTAAACGTTATTATTTATTGATTTACTTATTAACAATTTTCTAAAAAAGCATTTTGAGGCAACCTGTACTTAAAGAACTTAGCGCAGAGGTCATTTGCCGAGGTCACGGATCATAACATCGCATCAATGAAATTAAATCGAGTAACGTGCAAAGAGTAGACGCATTGAAGGAAAGAGAGAGCTTTATTTTTCAGTTTGTTTGCTTGATTACTGGCCACTAGCCCTACCCGTGTATTAAATTAATGTCGCAATTGTAGCGGCTCGCTGTATATCTATATAGGCACCCACGATTTGTGCCCGGTTAGTCAAAGTCAAATAATTTATTTGAAAAGCACTTTTCAACGTGAAAAAATTTACAGAAATTGTGATTCTAGTCGCCCCTTCCAAAAGGTAGTTTCGTATGGAGAAGAATGGGCAAGTAACTCCACCGTTAATACTTTAAAATGTTTTAAAATATTTTGTATACATTAATTACATAATTATATGTGCAGACACAATGAAATTACTACATAACAATAGGTAATAAGAATTAAAAATGAAGCAATGACAGATAAATTAATTATGTGATAGAGTGGTGCTCACAGATTTACAAACATTGTAAAAGTCGACGATTTTCATACAATTTTAAGATGTAATAAGTCAGTCTGTGGGGTAAAGTTGGCTTGCAATTTGCTCGCCCCACCTGGCGAAATGTGGAGGAACAGGCGCCGTATAAGGCCTACCTTCTGTCATGATAGGAGGTGGGCTTTATACGGCGCCTGCTATACTTGCCTGTAAACTTAAATAATTTTGAAAAGTGCCTTATGGCACTTTAAAAATACTTAATTTTCGGTGGCCAGATATAAAATAATTTTCGCGGGAACCTTGTGAATGCGTTTTTAAACGAAAGGCAAACTTCATCACACCAACCGCACGCGTTCACGCATTTTGAACACAGCTGTCAGTTGCCAGTGACGCGTGAAAGCATCAACGTCACTCACGTAAGTACATTTCACGCTTCCTAATCTGATGATATTTCATAAAATAAACTTGATGTTTTGTCAAGTTGTTAAAACCGTCCGAAGTGGGGGCGGGTCGCTAATTATGAATAAACAAGTTCACACAAACTTCTAACTACCCCTCTTCCAAAGAACGCCGGTCAAATTATTCTCAGACATACAATGTAAACTGCTAAAATATAAAAAAAAATACTCAAATAACCACAAATATTTTTTCAGTATGCTGGCAGAATATTCTATTGAACTTGGCCTGGATCAAAAGTATTGTCTATTCTTTTAATATTATTGCATGAGTAAAACAAAATAAATACCTACCGTAGATATGATTTTTCTACATCATCGTAAATCATTTTTCCATAAGGAAAAGGGCATTCATTAGGCCGCAGCTACATAAATAAAAATATTTGTTTTGGTCCTCATATTTGCAGTGTTGATTGGCTCGTGAAACAACAAACACTGTTTTACATGTACCGAGGTAAAAAAAGAAAAGAAAATTCCTGTATTTTTTTGGTAAATATTTGTTCAGATCAGATGAACACTGGTTGGCTCTTTGGGGAATAGATAAAAAGTTGGCGTCAACCACAATTTGAATATCGAACTCAATTTTATTCGGCAGGTTTAAAATCAAAAGTGGTCAGCAATATGCTTTAAAAATGTACGCGTCGGGTTGGGAACCGTTTCTTTTTGTCGACAGGCATGGACGAAGTCCATGTCGACAGGTAAAATAGTAGATATTTTGCCCAAGGAGCAAACTACTATTTTAAAGGCGAGTGTTTCTTTGAATCCAGCGCAGAAGCGGAGCGAAGGATTCTAAAGTAGAATCGTGAACGCAGCGAGGGATTCAAAGTACGTCACTCGAGCTTCAAATAGTGTTGCTCCCAAGATGGACACTACTTTTTATCACCTTATCACCCTCTATGAGGAAATACTTAAGTGAATCTTATGAATAAGAATAGTACGTTTATTTATGTAACTCGAGTTAAATGAGTTTGAGCAAACAATTACTAACGAAGGCGGATAGCACTTCGCGCGTTTTTTATTTATTTTTCACAAACTTTTTTTTATTTTTTGTTTGACTCGCGATTTTCTATAGCACACAGCCTGTTACTTGTTCATACAATTTTCGTGATTGATCTCTTTGGTGATTGCAACTTTTAAAAAGTTCCAGGTGTTAAAGAGTTATTTTTGTCCCTGCTTACGAAGAAAAAACTAGCTATTTTTGAATAGATGTGATAAAAATGTAATTAGCTCTCTCTTTTTTCTATCAAAATGATAGACAGAACGCTGCATGCTCTTTTTTCCAACATCCATTGCGCTACGAATGTTTGAAAAACGTTCGAAATGCAAAAGTGAAGTTCTAAAGTCCAATGCCTTATGGGGGACGACAGACGGTAAAATGAATATCCAACTAATTTACGCATGCAATTAACTTCACTCAAAATCTACACATAAAACCCAAAAAAAAATTCAAGTTAAGATTAATATAACCCATAAATACGTCTTACACCGCCAAAAATCTGAGTCAGACTGATCGAAATAGATAAGAATCGAGCGAATGGAGTAAAAGTCGGCTTAAAGAGATTGCCTTCAGTTTATTATAAGCTGGCGTTGGATGAAGTGAACGTAATCATGAAAGCTTTGTCGTGTCGCAATGAATTCATCTGAAAGCCTTAGTACGAGTGGCTCGAAATTGGCGTTTTATAGGACGATACTGTTTATGTGTATACAGGGTCAAATTAAATTAGCTAGCGAAACTCCGCAGACGTGATGGGTATCGATATCTGAACATGATAAAATAAAAAAATAATAAAGATGATTTTTTCTGGGGTCATTAAGTCACTTGAAATATCAGTTTTAAAAAAACATTTTTTTTGTGTAAACTTCACAGAGGTGATGGGTATCGATAGCTAAACACAATAATAAAAAACAAACAGATTGCCTCAACTCATACTTCCACCTACCAGAGGTTGACCACCCGAAAAAAAAAACATCGAATCTTTTTCAATTGTATTTTTTCGTGTGTAAATGGCGAATCCCGCATAATTGACATCGGCCTCATCGGCCTCATTAAGGCCGCTCGGCGAAAGAGAGGATATAGGGTACCTTTTATCCCGAAAAAAAGTACTGTTCCCGAGGAAAACAACAATAACGTTCTTATGATAATATTATAGATGGCACCACGTGTTTTTCGAATCATGATTGAATTATATTAATACAGAAACTTTAATAGTTAAGAAATCGGAGGTTATGATATTTAAATACGGTAAAGGTCCTGATCATATTTTACCGATCAAGTTGTGTGGAACTGCCCTAAAAATTGTTAGTAAGTTTAAATATCTTGGACACATAATTAGGGATGATTTAGCAGATGATGCTGATCTGGAACGACGGAGGCGTAGTATCGCATGTCGAAGCAACATGTTGGCTAGACGCTTTTCTCACTGCTCCAACCAAGCTAAAATAACTCTGTTCAAGGCTTACTGTCAGTCGTTCTACACCAGTCAGCTCTGGTACACGTACATGAAGAGTGCTTATAACACTCTTCGTGTACAATATAATAACGCCTTTAGAGCTATATTAAAGCTGCCTTGGCGGTGTAGTGCGTCTGGCATGTTCGTTGAGAACCGAGTTACCGATTTTTACGGGCTCTTGAGGAAACTCAAGGCATCCTTCCTGACTCGACTATGTGCATGTACGAACCAAATAGTGTCTGCAACACTTCGCTGTGAGTACATGCTAAGACGCTGTATTTTAATGTAATTCATTTAATTTTCAATATCTATTGTAATTTAATTTAATTTTGTGCATGTAATTTAATTTAAATTTATAATGGATTGTAATTTTGTTTTATTTTTGTAATTTTACTATGGGTTTAATACCTGAATTAAACGATTTTTATTTTTTTATTTTTTTTATTTTTAATAGTGTGTTAAGAGTTTTTTGCCGTCAAACAACAAGCAGAGCACCCGAATTGATTGTCAAATTCTAAATTAACGCGAGTGAAGCCGCGGCCAAAAGCTAGTAATAGATATGTCGGATCTTCAAGATTTTACTCAGTTAGATTCGGACATCATGTGGGCAGAAGTTGGGTTTCGTATAATGAAAACACATTGGGTGCGATACACAGCGTTTATTTTAAATTATAAATTAACACAATCACTACAATTTTAATCACCACTATAACCGAGCATAAAGAATCGAGTACAGTTCCGCGACGTCCTAAGTCCGATGCGATCAGACCAAACACTGAATCTTGAATGTCCTCCTCGCCCATCGGTTCAAAACATCACGACTCTGTAGTAGCGCACCAGAGGTGTGGGTAGATCACGCGATGTCACCGGTGGCGGGCTTGATTCGTTACTCCTCCGCACTAATGACCGTCTCCGACAGATATATATTTACATAGTTAGAATCATTAATACATCTCTCTAAGTTAGATTTGTTCCCCAATGTCATGATTGCATGAAAAGGTCATGCAATGGAACAAATCTAACTACTACTAACGATACCAAATGATAACAGGTTTATCCTACACTAGCTTCAGATTCGTATTTATTATATTAATTAGGATTACTTGGAGACTGAATAAAAACTAAGGAGATCAAAGGCGTGGGATTTTTTATTAAAATACTAGCTGCGCCCCGTGGTTTCACCCACATAAGTCCCGATCCCGTGGGAATATCGGGATAAAAAGTATCCTATGTCCTAATCCAGGTTATGGTCTACCCTTACGCGAAATTTCATTTAAATCGGTTCAGCCGTTTTAGCGTGAAAGCGTAACAAACAAAGTCACTTTGGCATTTATAATAATATAAGTTAGGATTAGGATTATAAAGAGGTAACATTTGTAAGTTTGTATGTAGGGGGTAATCTTCGGAACTACTGATGCGATTCCGAAAACTCTTTCACTAATGGGAAGCTACTGTATTGCCCAGTGTCATAGAATATATTTTATGTTATTAAAACAAAAAATGTCACGCGGACGAAGTCTCGAGCAGACGCTATTTTATCAACAAAATAAGTAAATAGCATTTCATATTCACCCCAAGAGAAAACCTTTGACATTGGGATTGAGATATCATATCAAGACAAACATCTACAAATAAGATGTTCATCCAATTTTGACGTGGAACCCTAAAAAAGGGCCGTAGGGCCCGTAGGGTAATCCGATCAAATCAAAATTGTGAGCGAATTCTACCGATGTTTAGGTATTTATATTTTGTTTTTGCTTCTCCACATGAAACATGTTTAAAGTTCTCAACGATTTTACAAAGAAAATCTGATAATAATTTTGATTGTAGCGTAGGTACGTTACGATATTTATACGTTATACGTATCAATATTTATGTTAGCTTTTGGTTTTAACGTAACTAAATCTTGTTGATTGGGTGCATGCTGTAAATACCATCTCCGATTAGTGAACGGAAGTCAATTGCAAACTTGACTAAAATAACATTTAATATTTTATTTCCAGTGTTGCTTGGCACTCCACCGGTTTTGCAGTTTTTAGATGTAGAAAGGTATTTAATAAAAACAAATGTCAGTGCATTTTAAAGTTAATTCCGTGTAAAATAAAAAGTTTTATCGTCACGCTGCTCGTTTTCTTGTCCCAATCTGTTCTGGTTTCTTAAATCTATGTATACTAATCTACATATATTATATGTGGGCGTCCATGCAAAAAGGGTCCAGTAGTGGTGTATTGAGTTAAGACTAGATTCGGTAACTACAATAGTCAATAAGGATTAAAAATAAAACAAAAACTGGCACATTTTTTTTTTATCAGACGTTGAAATTGAAACTTCGAAAAAGCTTGATTTGAGAAAAACTACCTATAAGAACTTGTAAAGAATAGCACCATCCCATTTCTTCCCGTGGGTGTAATTACGTAACACATTTACAACGGCCTTTCATTTTGACAATTCGTTCTGTGTGCTGCTGGTCGTAAAGAATAGCACCATCCTATTTCTTCCCGTAGGTGCCGTAAAAGGCCACTAAGGGACTTACTAGAGAATGGGCCGCAGCGTTCTCTATGCATTTTAACACCATACTGCGATCGCCAATCCTGCCAAGCGTGGCGTATATGGCGTTACTTATACATAATATAAATTAAAGTCGCCTTGCGTGTGAGCACGTTGTTCTTCTAAACTACGCAATGGGACTTTGATGAGGAGTTCACCATAATTTTAAGAAATTATTCCGGAAGGATTATATTTAACACACACTAGCTTAAGAGGCAGATAATCGCCGTTGACCTTGGCCATACCAATGCGCGTTGCGCTCACGCCGCGCCACAATTAACTTTCCTAAGGAATATTAATTTCTGGTAACGAAAATATGAATATTATATTTGAAAAAAACCATAGAAATACCAATCAATTACAACAACAACCACCATCCTCCCCCCTCCCTCCCTCCTTACCAATTATAGATAATAAAACAGCCTATTCATACAAAAAAAATCATGAAAATATCTTAAGTAGTTTGGAAGTAATATCGTTTTTTAATGCTTTGGGTGGATATTACTTCCTGAATTTATTTCATATAGTATTTTATTACAATACCTAAATATTTACATAGAAAGAAAGAAAGAAAGAAAAATTATTTTATTCGTCACAGAAACACGTGCCTAGGAAAACACAAACTCGAGCAAGTAAACATTAAAAAAAAAAAACCTTTCTACATTATAATCACGAGCACAAAAATAACAAATAGTCGGCAACTGCACGTCATGACTGTGACAAAAAGGCTTGCACTCAGCATGATGCTGTGCTATGGGGGACCCACAACACAGCGCTGATTTTCAGTGGTTACCCGAAAAAATACGTACGGAACTCAAGTCAGGTTTAATGAGTTGAACAACAAAATAAAATAAACAGTATTCATAATATAATGCCTATACAACCAATTATAAGAATAAATATGATTAAATTACATAAAAAAAAATATCCGCATGCATAAATAAAGTAGGTATCTATCTAAAACATTTTTATTACACGGGAATATCAAGTGTTTTGTCTCGCTTCCACCCCGACCACCGCGCCCCGCGCGCCCGCACACAATATAAATAAATAAACAAATACATATAACATTGATGTGTATGCGTTCTAGTTTAACATATATTATTTGCATAACTTACTTGTATTATATGAAGGCGTGATAACAGATTAAAAAGTCACTAAAATCATATATCTGCGCCTTAACTGCTTCGTTGGTCTAGTGGTCGTAAGCGCTACTACCGAGCACGAGGTCCGGGGTTCGATTCCCAGGTCGGGCAAAGTGTTATTGAGTCTTTTCACCAGGAATTTCCCAGTAGCAGCCCAATCTAGATTTGTGCCCGGTTGATGGCAGTTAGGCTTGCCCGGGTATTACATGGGACTTAAACATAACTGGCGAAACGTGGGTGTACTATAGGTACACCTCCGCCGCCATGGGATTACCTGGATCATCATGGGATCGCCACCACCGCTATGGGATCTGGAGGCAAAAGTCCTCGCGCACGTCTGGGAGTGGCGCGAGGAGGTGAAACGCCGGGGTGAAACTCCGCTGCCGCGAGAAATCACGGCACAGCGGACAGAGCTCCGGCGGGATCTTATGGCGGCATGGAGAGTGCGATTGTCGCAACCCAGCGCTGGGCACGCCACAATTGTGGCGATAAGTCCCCTCTTTGAGGAGTGGCTAGAGAGGCGCCACGGCGTCCTCACCTTCCGCCTGATGCAGGTCCTCACCGGACACGGTTGTTTCGGGAGGTTCCTGTTCAGGATAAAGCGGGAGGAAACGCCCGGGTGTCACCACTGTGTGGATCGCCCGGAGGACACGGTGGAGCATACGGTGAAGGTCTGCCCAGCTTGGGCGGAGCACCGCCGTGTCCTCACGGAGGCGATCGGCGGCGGCGATCTCTCGCGTCCGGCCCTGGTTCAGGCCATGGTTCGGAGCGAGAGTGCATGGGAGGCCGTCACCTCCTTCTCCGAAGCAGTAATGCTTGCGAAGGAGGAGGCGGAACGCGTGAGGGAGAGGCAAGGTTCGCGCCCTCGCGCCCCTAGTCGCCGCAGGAGACGCCCCGGGCGTCGGGAGTCGCAAGCCGATTTCCGGCCACCGTAGGCGCGGGCCTGCGGACGGTGAGCGATGGGTAACTCACCGTCCGATAAGGATCAGGCCCGGGTCAACGGCGCGTCGTATTCCACGGGCGCCTCAAAGAGTTGTCAGGACCAACTGACGGGGTCCGATAGGGCCAATGCCTGCCAGGGTTGCGAGTTTGTCCGAAAGGGATATCGTGGCCCTGGCACACAGGCAAATGAAGGAATACGGGTGGGTTTTAGTCAGTAAAAGTCTGACACGCCCTCCCGCTCACCCCAGAGCGGGAGAAGTTATTTGATAATTTCCCACCCGAAAAAAAAAAAAAAAAAAGGTACACCTCTGCCTACCCTCTCGGGGATTACAAGCGTGATGTTATGTTAGGTTATACTAGCTTGTGCCCGACTTCATTCGTGTGAAAGTTCCTCCTGTGCCACCGCCTCACATCGCGTCGCCCGCTCGCGCTATTATTTCGTTTTCGATTAGCGGTCTTTCTGACTTTTTTGTTTTTGTTCGGCTCCTAAGGGTCGCAGCGTGATGTTAAATAGCCTATAACTTTCCTCAAGAATTGGGCTATCAAATGCATAAATCATTTTTCAAATCCAACTGGTAGTTACAGAGATAAGCGCGTTCAAATAAACAAACAAAAAAGCTAGCAAGCTAGTCAAATTATAATGTAGGCGGGTTATAATTAGCTACATTATTACTAGCAGAATAATTAAGGTTGTGTGTGTAATTAAAGTTGTCAACATGATTACATAAAAAAATACAAAGTTACCTCCAAACCGAAAAAAAATAAAGCGACAAGCGGAAAGTATTAAAAAAATACTTCAATTCGGATCATGAAACTTGGCATATTAACTGAACTAAAAAATAAAAGCAGATCGATGTTTTTTGAATAGCGTTATTTTTACCGTAAAAAGAAATTACCTAAACTATCGGTTCTTACTTAGTCTCGCTTTCTGTGTGCGAGTGAAATAAAGAGTAAGGTGACGCTGAGGTATTAAGGCTCGTACAGATTACGCGATATCGCGGGCGCGACTTAGGTCGTGCTGGCTGTCGCGCCCGCGATATTGCTCCAGTCTGTACGAGCCTTTATGATTTCCAAATTATTTACAATGGATTACTTCAACAAACTACACCTAAACTGTTCCAACTTGAAGTTCTAGAAACCGCACTAATGGGCAAGGTTCTCAATAATTTAGAACCTAATGGCAGGTCTTGGAGTAAACTTGCACTAAATAATAACATAACATCACGCCTGTAATTGCCGAAGGGTTAAGCAGAGGTGTACCTATAGAACACCCATATTTCGCCAGTTATGTTTAAGTCCCATGTAATAGGGGGCGAGCCTATTGCCATCAACCGGGAACAAATCCAGACTCCAGGCTGCTACTGAGAAATTACTGATTGAAAAACCCAATAACACTTTGCCCGACCTGGGAATCGAACCCGTGACCTCGTACTCAACAGTAGCGCTTGCGACCAGAGATCAACGAAGCACTAAAAAAGCTAAGTATTAGTTCAATATCGCTTAGTATTCTATTGCAAATTAATATTAAGGCGTCGATAACCGACTTTTAATGATTTTATACTGAAGATGATATTTTATACGTGATCGTCTAAACGAGTAGTGTTAATGATTTGAAGAAAATATATGTTAAATTAGAGCATTTTTTTTCAATAATTTAGTATGTGAATATTTTAGATTATGTTTATATTATGAAATTAATTTGTAAAGTTATGTCTAACGCGGATAAAAAACTGAGAATGGCGCAAAATTTACCAAGCGTATTTTGCTGAAACCTTCACCAATATAAAGATAATTTAATTATTGATCTTTTAGTGTACGCGTTTTTTTTAAATATCTTTTGTTTTGTGTATAACAAATTAATAATGCGTCAAATTGGGGACAGCGCTCCTTGATGGGCGAGTCCCATTACTGGCTGAACGTACGACGCGTTGCGTGAGCTCAGTACAGAACATGCAAGCTGACCACTCAAGGTCACTGGCATATATCTGGGTCTTAATTGTGGCTGTAATTCAATATCTTACTGCTCCGAATATGCTCTTGCTATCAATGATTCTAGATTATTATAAAGTTGGAATTAATATCAGCCTGTAATTGCTTCTGGCGCAGATATAAGATTTTAGTGACTTTTAAATCTGTTATTACGCCTTCATATAATGCAAACAAGTAAGTTATGCAAAAAATATATGTTAAATAAACTAGGACGCGTATACATCAATTCTATAATTTAATATTTAAGTATTGTAGTAAAATACTTTATTAAATAAAATTAGGAAAAAATGTCTACCCAAAGCATAAAATACGATTTTACTTTCAAACTTCTTAAGATATTTTCATGTTTTTTTTTTGTATGAATAGACTGTTCTATCTTCTAAATATATAAAAGAAGAAACTGACTGACTGACTGACTGCCTGATTGCCTGACATATCAACGCACAGCCCAAACCGCTGGGTCTCGAGATTCCAAATGTGGCACGCAGGTTCCTTATGAGGTCTAGGGGTGCACTAAGAAAGGATTTTTCAATATTCACCCTCTAAAGGGATAAAATAGGGCATGGAAGTTTATATGAAAGTCCGTCAGTTTTGAAGTTAGGATCTTCAAATTTTGTGTTTAGGCTGATGATTAAAAATTAATTTATACGTGTTGGCGTTTTTGATAATTCCACCCCCGAAGTGTTAAAAAAGGGGATGAAGTTGTGTGTGGAAAATCCTTAATTTTCGAAATAAAATCACAAAATTTACTATCTAGGCTTATAGTTGGAAGCTAACGCAACAGTCTTGTTAGAATTTTAACCCATAAGGGGTGAAAAAGGGGATACAATTTTGTTTTTAATTCAAGTTCTTTATTAGGGTTCTGTAGTAAAACAAGGAACCCTTAATATGGTGAGACTAAGTCTGTCTGTCTGTCTGTCTGTCACACCTAGATATCTCAAGAACTACTACTGCTATCAACTTGAAATTTAGAATAGTTTTAGATGACGTTTGCCCAACTATTTTGCAAACAAGAAAGAATTTTTAAAAAAAAAATTGCAAAAGGGACTGAAAGGGGGTCTTAAAAATTTTAAGTGGGGTTACTAGGGCATGTGGGGTATCATATAAAAGAACGCTGTTTGCACATTCTCAACAATTTTTTTTTTTTTTAGGCAGCATAGCTAATAGCTATACTTTTAGACGCTGGACTCGACTGGACAGGGCATTAACGTAAACGGCGAGTACATCTCACACCTTCGCTTTGCCGATGACATCGTCATAATGGCAGAGACGCTGGAACAGTTAAACCAGATGCTGCACAGCCTAAATCGAGCCTCTCGGCGGGTTGGCCTCGGCATGAATTTGGACAAGACGAAAGTCATGTACAATTCGCACGTCTTCGCCGACAGAAGGATCCGGTTGGGTTGGGCAGCATTTGGAAAACTTCGTCAATTCTTCTCGTCGCCAATCCCGCAGTGTTTGAAGACTAAGGTCTTCAACCAGTGCGTCCTGCCCTTAACGACATACGGTGCCGAAACGTGGACACTGACAGTAAGGCTGGTCCACAAATTCAAGGTCACTCAGCGTGCTATGGAGCGGGCTATGCTCGGAGTTTCTTTGAAGGATAAGATCAGAAATGAAGTTAGCCGGAAGAAAACCGGAGTTACCGACATAGCCTGCAGAGTAAGCAAGCTGAAGTGGCAGTGGCCATGTATGTCGAAGGACCGATGGCCGGTAGAGCAGACGAGTCCTGGAGTGGAGACCGCGTATCGGCAATATATAATTTCTTCTTTAATCTGGTATATATAATTTGCATTAACACATAGACGTACTAAAATTCCGGTAGTACGTTCTCGAACGTACTACCGGAATTAAAAGTACGAGATCAGAGAGTCACGAGATGGTGACATTTTTTCCGACATCCACGCTGGCGAAGCCGCGGGCAAAAGCTAGTTATCTATAATTCTATCTGTGATTTTTTTCATATATTCATATTTTTTAAATGAAAATTAAAATTTAAATGGAAATGAAAATTAATGGTTGCGCGGCTTGAGCGCGACGCGCATTTGTATGGCCAAGGTCAACGGCGATTATCTGAACCTTCTGACAGAGAGTTTATACAACATGCTTGCTCACTGCATGTTGCCTATTTCAGGTCATTTGGTTGAAGCCAAAATTTCTATACTCCATTTGAAATAAGATTAGACATTTAAATAAACCTTTTTTACAGTCCGTTCAACCGATTTTGACTTCTATTGCGTTGGTAGCATGACCAATGACAGCTGTAATAAACACTTGGTATTTTAACCACGTTTTTGCTTTTAATGCCATCCTTATGCCTACGCAATAGAAGGCAAAATCGGTTAAACGGACTGTAAACAAGTTTATTTAAATGTCTAATCTTATTTCAAATGGAGTATAGATATTTTTGAAGTGGTATATGTGTGTTAGTTTTATGTAGGTATGTGTCTGTTTATGTCATTGCGTTTAAATTGGTTTTACTTTTATTATGTAATATTTTATATAGATTATTTTTTAATTTGGGAATGTGAGAACTTTGTAGGCTTAATAGATTGTAGCCATTTTGTAAACAATTTTCAATTTTTGTTAAGTACTTGTTGACGGGCCTACACTGTCCTCCCATACCTATTAACACTGTAACTTGAAAACATTGTAAAAACCCATTATTTTTAAAAGAGTAACCGTGGAGTTTCTTGCCGGCTCTTCTCCATAGGAAACAACCAATTGGAACCGTGCACCTAGCTTCTGACGTTTCATAAGTGCCCATGTAGGTTTATGTGTATAGGCATTATATTCTAAGTACTGTTTATTTTATTTTATTTTGTTACCTATTTACTTATGTACAATTCATCAAACCTGACTTGGGTAAGTTTCGGGTGACCACTGAAAATCAGCGCTGTGCTGTGGGTCCCCCATAGCACAGCATCATGCTGAGTGCAAGCCTTCTCAAGCCACAGTCATGACGTGCAGCTTGTTTGTTTGTTAGAGTACTTAGAACTGTTTTGTGTAACCTTTGAGTTTATTACATATTATGTTTTCGTACGCACGTTTTTTCTGTGACAAATAAAATTATTTTTCTTTCTTTCTTTATGTGAAATAAAATATTTTGATTTTGTCTGTATCTTAGGGTCAAAAGTCAAAAATAAAAAAATATTTACAAAAACATGTATCATCCGCCAACCCACACAAGGCCGATATGGTGGGTTACATCCCACTCCCTCACTCCCTCTCACAGAAAGGAGGCCTGAATCCCAGCAGTGGGACCATTATATGTAGGCTGATTATACTTCTACTTAGGGCCAGAAGACATCGCCGGCTTCCGGCTATCCGTCCCGAACGTATGAAAGGGGTTTAGGATTCTTTGCACCGTATAAATATTACAACTCTAAAGGGCTTGTGGCTAAGTAATAACTGCAGCCGCACGAGTCGATCGTTCAGATTAGGTTATGCTTGCCGCAGTTGGTCCGTGGATGGGTGACCATCTTTACATACCAAGCCTCCGTGCCTTGGAAAGCACGTTAAGCCGTTGGTCCCGGCTTTCATTTGTAGATCTTTGACAGTTGTTACGGGTCGTCAGAAGCCCGAAAGTCTGACAACCAGTCTTACCAAGGCGTATCCCAGTAACTGGGTTCTGGAGGTCAGATAGGCAGTCACTCCATGTAAAATACTGGTAGTCAGCTGCATCTGGTTAGACTGGAAGCCGACCCCAATCTAGTTGGGTAAACGCTTGGCTTATGAAATATTACAACGTTACTCACTAACGAAGCAGAGGCACTGTTAAATATTAAACCACTAGGTCCTTTCTCCAACATCCATGCTTGTTTATAATTATAAACTAATTGTTTTAACATACAAAGGGTAACGATTTGACTACAACCTACAACACAATAACTTAGAACACACTGCCCTTGAGATTCGTTACTTATTTAACATCTCTGTTTGTAGGGGCATGACCTTACGCAGTCCAAGGTATGAGAGTCGGCAGTAGGTAGCTTATACGCGGACATCTTAAGTATATTGTCTGTCAAGGCTAACATAAATTAAGTACTATTATTTTTAAATTAAAAGGCAAATACATTAAATAAGGTTAAGGAAAAATTTGGTATTCATTTAAAATCTTCCTCTAATAATTCTTATGAATAATAGAACAAATATTATTTTTAAGGACGCTCTCGCAAATCTGACAAAAATTTTGCAAAACCAAAATGTAAATAATATTTGCCACAGATATATTACTCCTTCATCTCCATTAGTAGCAATTTTTTATTCGAAAATGTTGGTTTAAAATATTGTTAAAAATAATTTCCGTTGCCTCTTCACACAAAATTGACGATATCGTGTTGAGTTTAAGAACATTTTTCTTCAATATAATAACAGAAACTTAGTTATTAAAAATATTTTATGTACGCAGATATGTTTAAATAAAAAAGAAAGCAAAAAAATAAAACTATCAAAATGTTACAGTCTCAGAAAATAACGTTAAAAAACCTAATTTTTTTTTAAACCCAGTAGGTAAAGTTTTTCCTATTAATTAACAAACCATAGCAAGAAATTTAAAAATTACACACTGGGCTTCAGCTATCCTTGTGATAAAATAAAAAAAATATTTTATGCATATACAATATCTTTATTAAGTAAATCAACTAGTTCGCTATAGGACTTTAATCTTCATCATATAATTTATAAATTCATATTAAATTTTAATCATTTACTATTAAATATGTAGTTTTGGTATGCCCTAATGCTTATAGAGACCTAAAATTCACACCAAATCCCTGTATCCGTAGGAAGCTATCTCCCGAGAGAAGTCTTGTTCCTCATCTCTGCCTTGCCTTTATTGGCCGGCTGGAGTGAACGCTGACGAGGAACAGAGCTCCCACCTCATTGTTGCCTTTAACGGCCGGCTTGATTGGGTTCGCAAGAGCAAACGTGCTTGGAGGAAGGAAGTATTCCAGTAAGTGCTGGTGGATCTTGACCATCTTCCGGGCTTTGGGATTGTTCTGATAGCCGTGAAATACCTCTCCAGTCCTCAAGCACCTCAGGATATGCTGCCCCGCTTATTGCTACGTCATTATTGCTAGCAATTTTACGGGGGCCCATTATTGAGCGTGCAAGTCACCCCCTGCCATTTTTTCCGTGTATATAATAAAACATTAATCAAGCAGGGGGCTTCCATAGTCCTTCCATAGTTCTGGTAACCAGTCCACTTTAGCCATGCAAACACATACTCCAATATCTTTATTTTAATATCCTGCAATAGTCTTACACCAACCGAAGGTTGTCCTTGGTCCTTTGAGGTGCACTTGCATAGTGCGTAGAGGGATAATCGTCGGTTGGTGCCTCAATTCATTAAAAGCGTCTTATTGCGCCTCTACGAGTTGGCTTCGGCCCCTTGTACACCTTCCAAAGGTCCGGAACCCCAGGGTCCCGAGTTTCCCGAGATAAGTCAAAGACAACAATAATAATAAATGCTCATCTAATAGATCTAGCTCTAAAGCTCGTCGTTTCACTTTTTATCAGATCAGACTCGCTGGCTCTTAAACATTAACACATTTCTCAGATAAATTCATCTCGAATTCTCTTAAGCGTTTGCATAGTGAAGATAACATAGTCCCTTACAGACTGTAACATTTGCAGGACAATACCGTTTGTTTGTTTCGCCTTGATAAATCATGTGCTTTACTTGGAGTATTCATGAGACAAGACCGTACCTACAGAAGTCTGCAAAGAGTTTGTGACCCTCATTCTGCTCCTGGATATCCAGCACCCTAATTGTGTAACACTTGTAATCATTGTCCGAAATATGTTGACGGAAGTTTATAATACACTGCTCGACAACATACTTAAATTACGCAATGAATGTGGTTGAATTGTCAAAAATAACCGACTTTTAATGAGTTTATACTGAAGATCACGTCTAAACGAGTAGTGTTAATGATTTAAAAAAAATATATGTTAAATGAGAGCATTTTCTCAATAACTTAATATGAATGAATATTTTAGATTATGTTTATATTACATAATGAAATTAATTTGTAAAGTTATGTCTAACGCGGATAAAAAACTGAGAATGGCGCAAAATCTACCAAGCGTATTTTTCTGAAACGTTCACCAATTTAAAGATAATGTAATAATTGATCTTTTATTATACGCCTTTTATTAACAAATTTGACAGTTTCGGGTAGGTTGACCTGCTGGCGTCTGTACATAAATAACAACTTATAATATTATATATCAAATTAATTAATAAAAAATAATAACAAAATTATATCCTAACTTCACTGAAACTATTCACAAACTAAAATATGGCGTCGAAAAATTAATGTAGGTACCCAAGAGACTGGTGGAATTTCCACGTTGTATTGCAATGCTTAGCCTCTGGCTAAGGTAAAAGCCAGCCTTTGGGTCACGGGAAGTATCAACGAGCCGTTTTGAGATTTCATTAAAAAGACCATGAGCACTTGGGCCCCACGGCCCGAAGGTTTCAACCCCAAACGGCTTGAAAATATAATTGTCAATTAGGTTATGATACTTACGCCGCTTGAGGTTCTCCCAAACCGCACCAGCAGCGGCAGCACAGCACGACGAGCCAGAAAGATGAGATGGCGCAAGAGTATCGACACATGTTGCATCCCACACTAAAGGCCTACCCACCTTCTATGGAAATAAAGACATGCCGTCCGGTCTCTTGCCATCGTCGCGAGCCAAGCCATTGGGTTCTAATACAGCTGGAATGACGACGGTGACAAGAGCTCGTCGTATGATGTCGTTAATGTTCGCGTGCCGTACTAAGTGACCCGCACTTCGGCTGCAAGACAAGCCGTGGTGTCCGAGACTGTTGACAACTTCCCCACAGTGACAGCGATGAGGAGATCAACATGAAGCTCCTTGTCAGGAAGCAGCGACGCGGAAAGTACTGTCGTCGAACAAAGTGCCTATATGTTCAACGACTGTAGTGCATGAAGCCACTGACCCGACTCCTACTTACCCACAGCCTGCAGTCGCGCACGCTCCGCAGTATTAGCAGCCACGTTAAGTAAATTGTTCTGTACTACTCTGCAGAGCGGCTCATCCCACCGTCTCTGGGAAGATGGATTATAGGGTAGATCTGAGTTCGGGCAAGCGGGTCTCCAGGCATCCATAGCTTCGGTAAAGCACGGTACGTTAAAATGAATCCGTGTGGAGGCTAGGATTTTCCTGATTAATTTCTCAATGTCGTGGACCGAGGATATGCCCTTGGTTGACTGGTAGAGAATGCCTAAGGCATTAAGTCAGAGAAAGAGAAACCCTCAAATTTGATAGGCAAACCTATAGAGTTAAAATGTTTTTTTTAAGTAAAAACTTCTATTTTATTTTTGGTAGGGCAAAACTTATAGGTTCGCATCACCGACATGCTAACAGTAGCAGCCTGTATACATGTACATGCATATCGAACCTCCGCTCAAATAGTGTTTCAACTCAAAAAAATTGGAAAACTCTTTTATTTATTTATTTCTTTTATTATCCATTCGTTTCAGAAAACTTCAAAATCTTATCCCAGCTAGTATCATACTTATGACTGATTTTTTGACTTACGACACTATTTGAGCGGAGGTGCGATATAGTATATACATATTTATGTTATTCCAAAGTTTCAAGTTTTCACTTCTATCGGCAGTCCCCATTACTGCCTATTTTTTTTTTTTAATGAAAATGCAATGCGCTATGGCTCCTTGCGGCTGTAATATGCGCTTGTCTTTATTTTGAAAGGTTATAGTGACGCCTTCTTCTACTCTCGTTTATCGTCACAAACTTGAGAATAGTAAGTTCAAGCTGTGCTGGTAACAATATGATTTGGTCAGCAAGATGGCACCAGGGAATTTACTTAGGGTGGGTGGGCCATTCGTCAAATTTCTTTGTCCAATTGCGACGTCCAACATTTAATCAAATTTCTTTGACGGATGCCCATTCCACTTGTCAAATATTTTTGTCCAAGATTTCTTTGTAATTGGCGCAGTTGAGAAAATGGAGGAACGTGTAGCGACTTATTGTGCTGCTATTATCATTCGATTAATATTGAAAAAGGAAATATAAATATAAATTCATCCTGCTGTTTTATTTTTGTAGTCTTTGTTCCTCGTATCATAAATCATAAAGACATTCATTGCTCTCATTTTCGTCCTTGGAATTGTCCACGAAATTATATTTGCAGCCATTTTGATTGAAATGTCAAAATCTTTGATCAATTATCGGTGTTGCTAGTTAATTGGATGAAGATATGTAATTTATTTGGTTAAATGTACAGACGTCAGCAGGTCAAGCTACCCGAAACTGTCAAATTTTCCCAATCAACCTTGAACCTTAGGCTTTAACTATAAAGTTGATTTTTTTTTAAAGAAATTTGACAGATTGTAGTTGCTTGATGTGCTGGTGTCTGTACATTGGACAAAGATATTTGACGAGTGGAATATCAGAGAGGTGAAGACCCAGAGATTCTAGTCATTAGCATAAGAATTATCATATAAAATTAAATATAATAATATATTATTGAATTATCGCATTATCATTAGATTTTTTTATTTTTTTATAAGCATAATCAGCCGATAATGTTCCCACTGCTGGGACACAGGCCTCCTCTCGGTGAGAGGGAGTGGGCCGTAATCCACCACGCGGGACCAGTGCGGGTTGGTGGATGTCACAATTGTCTTAGAATTTATAGTTGTAGGACATTTTCCTCACGATGTTTTCCTTCAGCATTCCTAAACTAATGATTAACAGTCTTATTTATAAACGCATGTTAAATTTTAATCAATTGATAAGCAACTGATTAGCAAAATTCTTATTCATAAACGCTATTTAGCGCTAACAGGTCGCTAAGCAATTAATATAGCTGTCAAATTTAAACACCACCGGTACCCTGTTTAGAGCTTGTTATGAGGATGCTAAGAGGGAAGATGGCGGCTTTTATTTCAATAAGCTGATCGATTCAATAAGATTATTATGTGCTTCGAGGTAATTTTGTTCTGAGCCTTAGTAAATATGGATTTCGACAATCTTTTACGGGATTTCAGAACGACAGGAGAATTTAACGTTGTCGGGAGCTGTGTAGGTCTTCTACCTACACAGCTCGTTTAAATCCGCTACGAGAATGATTTGGTACGCATTACATACTTGGAATGAAGAAGTACATAATTATACATGATGAAAGAATGTATAAGGAAAACTCAATCAGGAGGAGGCTCAGTAGGTGCTCAGAAGGTTTGAAGAGAATGAGTTCGTGAGGAAGCTCATCAGAGATAGTGATTACCCAATGTGGTATCCCATGTGCCCATCACCAGCTATACAGTCCAGAACTAAAGAAAAGCCATGTTGTGGTAGTCACACACAAATAACAAGAGACATTTTAATGAAAACAATGTATTTCAATACTTAATAAAACTACATTTTTGCTGGAAATTCATTATTATTTTATTTCCAATATTCTTCCTCCAAAGATATGGGTACCATTCCTTTCTCATGCCACTCTCATTCCACATCTTCTTCACGTAGAATGGTCTCCTCCCTCGCTGTCTTTGCAAGGTTGAATAGTAGTGGTGCTAGGTGCTAGTGGTTTGTATAGCAGCAGTCAACTCGTACCTGTAAACAAGTATAATTTGTTATTAAAAGACATTGAAACCCCGGTGCAAAATCAATAGGAAGTAATATAAAATAGGCACAAGTAAATACATAATATTTCTAAAAGATTAAATTTGTGTTTAGCTTTACATTATGTATTTATATTTATCACACATGGATATATAAATTCAGAGATAAATACCTTTTCCTGTTTACTCCAACATATTTTGTTTATTTTTATTGTTCTTAGAAGCTTGAGCTGAAATCGCTGTTTGATCTCTATGTTAGAGAGCGATGCTGTTACCCGTAGCTGAATGCCATAGGTCCTTAGAGGCTTGATTATAGCTTTGTAAATGAGGGTTTTATTTTCCAGGTGTAATTGTAACTTTCGACCAAATTATCCAGAAGAACTTCCTGAGTGTCAGTCTAAGTTGCTTCCGTTTTGGAGCTCCAATTTATTGGAGCTTATTATTTTCATTGCTACCATCGCAAACACATTGAAATAAACTTAATAAATGAATATATTCAAATTCAAATTTTCCAATGAAATTTTTGACTTTTGTCCGTCAGTGTCTCAACAGACAAATATCGTGGTTTTGACAAGTTTATTCGTAATACTCTGTTTTGTTAGTCGACTATTTTGATTATAATCCGTGCCGAACGCATATTGTCTCCTCTATTTCGTTTCGCGACTAATCACTTGCTAACTAGCGTTTATAAATAAAGAAAAAATAATCACTGATTAGGAGCTAACCAATTACTAAGCTAATCACTGGCTAATCAGTCATTAGCAAGATTTTTATAAATACGGCTGTAGAAATCCTAGTCATTAATTTAACTTTTATTTCCAAAGAAGTACTGGGTGACAATTAGCAAAGAACATAGTAACTCCACTTGGATTACGTATACTAAAAAGCTGACGAGATAAATTTCATGCTTTGGGATTAAAAACTTTAACTCAATTGCGTATGTTTCAGTTTCCATTGGAACTAACATTATTTTATGACGTTTAGAGATAGTTTTTCTTTCAAAAATCAACTTAAATTACCTTGTGTTTAAAGTTGATATTTGTATAAGTTGTAGGTAATTTTATGTTTTTATCTTGTATCGTTGGCCTGAGTATAGGTTGAGGCTGCCCCGCTTCTGCAGCGCCTTGGGCATGTTTGCGAAAACGCGCACCGACTGTTTTCACGCCACCATGCGCAAGCGGTGGGCGTCCTTAGTGCGCAGGGTGCGCGCCAACTTCAATACTGTCCAGCACCCTAATTGCGTAACACAGTTTGAATCGGAATCGGAATGATTTTGAAGTATATTGCTAATCAATTGCATATGATAAAAAAACATGTCTGCTCAACAACGTAAATAACGTAATGAATGTTGTTGAACTGTCAAATTGAAACCGATTCCTACTGATACTGTGTTACACAATTAGCCCTCTGGTAATGGTCACGGAGCGTTTTGACTGCCCCAACATGCGACGATGCTGTAACAGACATTTATAGCTAATCTGATTGTTTTTATAAGAAATTTTTATTTTTTATTTAATTTTGTGACACAAATTTGACATTTTATTTTAATTTAAATTCTGTGATCTTAAGTTTTGTACCTATTCGTTCGTTTATTTTAATTGCATTAACATTTTATTCTATTCTGTCTGCAGTATTGTGAAATTAATTTTATTATAATATTATTTTATGTAAGTAATATGGTATGGTATGGTAATTTTTTTATAGGTAAATTAACGTTCTCCTGTCTACAAACGACAATAATTTTACAAATCGCAAATCAGGAATGCATCTGCCAAGCGTAAAAATTAATCCTTAATGACCGTTCTTTGTCTATGACTATTGTTTAGTCAATTAATTGGTGTACTATTATTACTTAATATAGACGTGGTAAGCAATGTTTGTAACTTACGTTTTTATTTTCTTCATTTTACTCATTGATGTATTAAATAGGAAGATAGGCCACTCTCTAACATCACGTAAATATTAGATGGACCCGATGTCGTGCGTCATGTGCTCGACAACCGACAGAGATAGACATTATTACGCGGGGTATAGCGGGAACGAGATCGCAATAATTGTCACTCTTACGTACCCACAACAACTCGCAAACAAACTACGATTCGGGTATTCCCCGCAAACCGGGAGTAATGTAGGTCGATTGTGTCCTTTCCCCTAAATTTATGCGGTCCAAATCGAGGAGCGCGTACCATATCTTTTTTTTTATTTTTTTTTTATTAATGTTCAAAAAATATATATCGCAGAGTTAATAATTATGCTAAAAACCACAGAAGCCTTTGATGGCTTATACATGGCTAGTGAGTTCGGAAATAATATTTATACTTATTATCTATAATATAGGTACTACAAAGTAACAATTTATGCTGTAAGCTTGTGAGTTTTACATGTAAGGGATATTTTAAGTTTTTACATACTTAATTATTATCAGAGATCGGAATATAGGCGTAATACCAGGGCCGCATGTAGAAAGATATTATTCTTGATTTTAAAAATATTGAAAAATTACAATAATTTTATTGAATACACCGATACTCCGATCCCTGCTTCTTAAATAATATAATAACAACACAATGAAATATGGTAGTAAGTAAATCAACTAAAGTGCATATTCATAGTTTGTTGTTTGCAGAAAATGCTTTTTTAATAAACATTTTGCTTTTTTAGGGTCACAGAGGTTTTTATTTTGCACGTCCGCAGGAAGTTCGTTCACTATTTTTGGTAGTATGTAGGTTTATATTCTCATACCATATGTATTGTTGCATTTAGGCAAGGTAAAGGTTTTTATGTTGGCTAAAGTTCTTAATTTAGGATGACGTGTTCTCCTAATTAAACTATTTATATTGATACATTCGTCTTTTAGTATTGAGAGTCTGGTCATGTTTTGATCTTCCTATTTAATACATCAATGATTTTACTGTTATTAATTGCATAAAGCATAAGCATAATCAGCCTATAACGTACCCCCTGCTGGGACTCAGGCATCCTCTCTTCGAGGGAATGGGCTGTAATCTCAGAAATCTGAGGCTGTAAATCTGTAATCCACCACGCGGGCCCAGTGCGGGTTGGTAGATGTCACATGTCTTCGATTTGTTTTGGTTCTTAAGAGGGCCCTTCCCGGTCCGTCTATCGTCAACGCGAGCATGGTCGAAAAGTTTGTTGTTTCATCCAGCGCAAGTTAAAACTTCTAATAAGCAAGTGAGAACGCGATAACATTGAACGAAAAATAGTGTGCGGAAATTTCATAAAACTTGTTCTATGGAAATACGTGTATTTGATGTACGCCTTTCAAGTTTGTTAAATAAATGTTTATCATTTAGTATATGTAGTACCTACATGCACGAGGTTTCTATCACGATGTTTTCTTTACTTTTACAATTTATTTTGTGCAAAAAAAGAGATTTTTGCAGGCTTATACTGAATTTGTTTCTGCAAATTTTTATTTTATGCTTGCATATAAACCTAGAGATAGTGCACAAGATACTTATTAGTTCAAAAAATTCAAAGGAAGGTGTGTTACTACGCCGTAATCACGTACGAGTGTTGGTATGAAAAGTATGACGGGTTGGCCGCACTTAAGTCCTATGCCGATTTCAATTCGTTTACTCATCGTTTACTACTCGTTACGTTTATTTACTGACATTGTCATTATTACAGACCTATTTTGTTACGGGACCTAATGATGATCAAACATAGCTGCAGTCTTTGAAACCAACGTCGACGACCGTTATTATTTACAAAGGTGCATTTTATATCAAAGCCTGTTTAAAAAAATGTATTCATTAATCATCTAAACAATGTAACAGTATTGTAGTAAAATAAAATTAACAAAAAAAAAACAGCTGTCAGTATTGTATTTCGGTGCATACAGTCAATGAAACAATAGGACGCAAGGTAGCAGTTACTGCACAACGTGGTCGTACGTGGCGATACCTCACGTACACATTATGTTGCATTGGTTGCAGCTAGGGCCAATGACACGACTGATATCTGTATAGAATATCATCTGTGTTGTTTCTATTCAATAACGCTGACACAATACTAATACCATAGACTGAAAATGGTGTTCTTAGATTCAAATCTGGAGTTGTTAGTCTATTGTTTAGAGTCGTATTTTTTTTTTCGATAAACGATGTCAGTTTGAAAAATACCCGCCATTATAATGGTGAGAATTCGAAATTTGGAAAATTGATTGTTGTAATAGGTCGATGTTCGAATAAAAAAATAATTTAATAAAATAACAATGAGCTTGCATTGAAGTAAATGCATGGTTGAGCGTTTATTTTTTTAATTATGTAAAAACTTTCTTTGAGTGTGAATAATTGTTTTCCAAAACGTCGAAGAAGATCGTTTCTGCATTAATACAATGTGCGACTTTCTTACGTTATACAAGTCATTAATTTCTATATTTAATTAGCAAAATTTAACGCATCAATCTTAAATTTATGAAAAACTAAAAGTATTCCTAATTAAATCATAAAATAACAGTTAAAATCTATGCAACATTAATTTAATCATAAGAACTGTTACTTTCACTTGCACAAGTACTTAAATACTCAGCTACGCTCAACATCTCACGTACGCACTCCGTTCCCAAAATTCTTCTACCGACGAACGCGATCTGGCTCACATACATACCTCATGTTTCTTAAAACCAAGATACTGCATACTGCGTTACTGACCGGTGATCCTGAATTCCTGATCACATAGTGCGTTCTGTGAATAGAAGGTCAGTGTGAACTGTGAACTTTGATTATGATGATTGGTCCAAAGGAACTTAACACTTTTCTTTTTTTATTCTTAGCGCTTGGTATACCATTTTTTTAGCATGTAAGTTCTTTCAGAATAACAAGGTTAGGTAGCTAGTTACCTATTGAAATTGGCTCAAGGCGATGAGATATGAAAATGAAAAGAAAAAGCTTTATAACAAATTAGGTAGTTTATTCTTGAAAAGACGAATGTTCATTTTGTTGTTTCTTTTAAAAAGCCATCTTTTTTATTCCCCACATAATTACGACGCCCACAAAAATAAATAACGAGATTGAGGATTAAGGCTTCTACATACCAGCGCGACTTGTCGCGCGACGCGACACGGCACAAAGGCTCCGCGTGTTGCGGGTCGAGCGGTGCCTTTGTGTCGCGTCGCGTCGCGCGACAAGTCGCCCCGGTATGTAGAAGCCTTTATATGCAGAAGAGTAGCTATTCACCTTCAAGTACGAAAAGGCACATTTTCTATTATCTGTCCCAATCCAATACAGCTTACTTCTCATAACGCTATCAAAAGGAATGAATGATCAACAATGTTGATAATACAGATTCTATACAATTTGCAAATTGATTTCATCCTTGAATTCAATTGTTCAATAAATGACCGAGTTGGACGTAAACAAAGATGGAGAGCAGAGTTCGTTCCGTAGTGATGAGATTATCTCGCTTGGATTGTTTACATATCGATATTTTATAAGCACGTGCGTTTACGGCACACTGCACTACACTGAACGATTGCTGTGATCCAATTGGGGGACTGTCTCATGTAATTTTGACGTTCAAAATATACTGATTCTCAGCCTTGTTTGAATAAATGACTTTTGATTATGATTTTGAAAAAAAAGATGGCAATGTTTAAGACGAGCTTTAAATCGACAGAAATTATAAAATGTATTAACTAAATATTACCAGAAAATAATTAGTAATGGTAAGTAGGTAAGTGAAAAAAAAATCAGGCTACGTACCTTTATTTTTATAGTTAAGTAACGTTCTTCTTATCTCATATTTGCACAAATTATTTATAATATAATATATCTAACGCTATAGTAATCAATCACATAGGTAAGCCAGTCAGTAAGGTTCAGGACTGTTGCCCAGGTTGCGCCGGGCGCACGTTCAATTATCACACGCTACCGTTAAAAACCTAATGTAAATGTTTGGCGTCACGTGAGCAAAGGTGATTTGTCACGCAATTTTTCTATTTGATATTCTAAGGCTGAACCAATCGTAAACAAAATTCAACGCAAAGGTCAGACGTTAGTGATGAGTTTATCAACCTGGTTTTGTTTACATATCGATATCGGCTGTATATCCGTTGAGTCATGCTCATTCTATAATAGCATTGACTTTGTACTAAGCATTGATTATAATCTGTCACATCAGTTTAAAGAAATTATAACCTCGAATGATTGATTCATTTGACAAAAAAATAAAATTGTATTTTTTTTACTATCGAAATTTAATATCAGAATTTAATAAAATTAAAATATTTACTACGGATGTATCATCATATCTAATTTAAAACAAATAACTGATAAGAAAATCAACCCAATTTTTTTTTTGACACAAATCTAATTACTTAGTGAAATAAGATGTCTTTTATGAGACACAATATAATTCAGTACACTTCACCAAATGATAAAGACAGCAGCTGAGTCAAAAGTAAACAAAGCTGACCCACAGATTCGTAGTACAGTGTTGTGCTCACAACATTCTTCTACTATAATAATATTATATAGATACTAAGAAAAAACTGTCAGTGTCAACATTTTCTTGATATTAATTACAAATTACAGTTGTGTACAAAGTTGTATAACTTTGAAAGACAATGTGAAATTATTTTTGAATGATAGCATCAATTCAAGATATTATTTTCAGGTATTTATAATATAAACCAGACAGATAAGGAATCATGTAATAATTAATCAAATTCACAATGTACGATATACCTACCGTTGTTGCACTTTATTAGTGTATATCATATCTTTTGAATTCACTAGAATCAAAATAAATAATAGTTTTAATTATAAGTAGGTACCATACATGTAGGTACAATATATTTCACTTAAGCAATAGCTCCTTCAGGTGAACTTTATAACTAAAATAATCTTCCATTTCGGAATAAATTATGAATGTTTAATAAACCTATTGGAATTTCTACAAAATGTCACTTTATCTTTAACTTTTTATTATTAATAAACCACAAAACAATAGGTTTTAAAGTTATTAATAACATTACAACAACTTCAAACGTCTTTACGCTCTCGTAAGTACAACATGCAAGTACAATGACTCCATAAAAATATACAGTTTATCGACATTTCGGAACATCACTACGCAAACCAGTATCGTATAGACGCCGGCTGCGGCTGTACGAACTCTGAATGCATTATCGACTAGCTCGGGCTTACGACAACACTGTACTTCGTCCATAAAAGTTAAAAAAAATAAAATTGTGTTTTTTATCTGTGTAAACAAAATGTTTGTGAACGTGTGAAGTGACTTTTGGAACAATTTATTTTTTGTTTTTCTTTTTATTGAGTGAAAGTGCTTTGATTCAAAATGTCTAAATCAACTATTTTGATTCGCCAATCTCTGTAAGTATTTTGTATTTATTATTTTGATTTATCTGTAAGTACTTAATTTTTATCTTATTTCATTGTAATTTTTTTTTCAATTTGTCATTACATTACACATTTATACACACACATACATACACACACATACATTTTTTTATTTTTTTACATTCATTTTAATTTTAATTGTTTTGTTAATCTTTGTATGTACTAACACTAGATGATAAGTAAAATTGTTACTAACTCTATGGACATTTGTCTGAAATAAAAGTATTATGTTCTATTATATTACGCTGAAAAGTTTAATCAGTCGTTTTGGATATTTCATTAATATTTTCAATTATACAATAGTTTTCATACAAGTTGGGCCGGGGCATACCTTTTCTAAATAAAAAAAATATATATTTCCTAAAACTTGAATTAACTCTAATTAAAAGTCTTAAAAATAAATTAATCGAAATGCCATTCGTGCCAAGTTACCGTCTTGCGCGTAATTACGCGATGACGGTTTTATTACTGAATGCAGTTTTAAATGCTGCAGATCCAGTCTCCAACAATCGTAAAAGATGTCATTAAGATGCATTTAATGCCTTCTTTTAATATTGTTTACGGTAACTTGATAAGCTAGTCCATTCTGTAAAAAATATACCTACAAGTGAATCGAACTTGTGAATTGCAAAAAGTGAGGTAGGAATGTACATATAACTGCACTGCCACATTTTTCATCATCGTCATCATCAGCCCATAGCAGTCCACTGCTGGACTATGTCCAGCAGTTTCACGGCATCTCACATAGGTACACCAGCCACCAGGCACCCTGCATCGTCGCTCTATCTGCCTGAGGGCATTGGCGTCCTACCTTACGTTTGCCGATTCGCGGTTTCCACTCAGGAACACGTCTACCCCAACGGTCATCGGTTCTGCGGCTAATATGGCCGGCTAAAGTGGCAATGGGCCACTTCGGCTTGCTTATTCTGTGTGCTATTTCGACAAATCACCTCGTTCCAGATTCGATCCACAATTAATAAATAAAAATTCCAACAAAATCCTAATTGTCATTTCTTTTTGTTTACACTTTATATTGTCATTTCATCAATAGCTTGTAACCTTAGATTATACAGGGTGTAAGGGACAGCCCTCCACAAATTAACAGGGTGCATTCAGCTCCTTATTTTGAATCATATTCCACTAAATTTTTTCTCAGGAAAATTTTAATTTTTTTATCGTAATTTCACTTACTATTTCTTTATTTCAATGTAAAATCACATTCTCTGTACGCAGTACTCCATTAATGTAAATAACACTGCTAAAATAAAAAAATCAGCAATGGATGTTGAAATTCTCTAACGAACGACGACGCCTGAAATCAGCGAACGCGGCTGTCCACCCCGCCGCCGCGCGCCGCCGCGACAAATCAGGTTCATTGGATTCCCATAACGTTCCTGAAATAATTTCATGTACCGGTCATCTTAGTACGATATACTGAATTCACCCCATCAGTCTGCGGAGGGCTGTCCCTTACACCCTGTATGTAGGTATAATGGCTAATCTAAGCTTGGAACATTTTTAACGAAATGACAGTATGAAGTGTTATTTTACTGCAGCTAATTAAAAGTACTATGTGGTGCTGGACGTTAAGAATAACACTATTATATTTCTTCCCGTGGGTGTCATAAAAGGCGACTAAGGGACCTACTAGAGAATGGGCAGCAGGGTTCTCTAAGTATTTTAACACCACACTGCGATCGCCAAACCGCCTGCTAAGCGTGGCGATTATGGCACCCCCCCCTCTTTGGGGGAGGCCGAGGCCAATGTCCAGCAGTGGACGTCTTTCGGCTGAAATGATAAATTAAAAGTCCGAATATAAGTCAAATTAATTAAAAAAACTGCAAGTCAAACGCATAACTTTTGTTTATTTTAGCGAAAATAAAAGTAACGGTATGATTTGGATATTTGCATATATAAAACTGTTAGAAGTATAACTTTTGTAGTCTGATAAAAATGTTGTTATAAAAATGCACCGAATCGCCGCTGATTATCAAAACAGCGGATGAGTGCAGTTTCATGAAAATTAAAACATGTCGTAACGATGTTTTTGATTAATTAACCGCATCTTTAAATAATGGTTAAATGTCCGCTATCCGCTCACACAGGAAGTAGTTACCTATTGTATAACGTTGTTTATTACCATCCTATTTCTTCCCGTTGGTGTCGTAAAAGGCGACTAAGGGACTTACTAGAGAATGGGCAGCAGCGTTCTCTATGCGTTTTAACACCATACTGCGAACACCAACCCGCCTGCCAAGCGTGGCGATTATGGCAACCCCCTCTTTTGAGGAGGCCAATGTCCAGCAGTGGACGTCTTTCGGCTGAAATGATAAATCAAAAGTCCGACTATAAGTCTAATTAATAAGAAATGCTATAAGTAAAACAGCAGGTCAAACGCATAACTTTTGTTTATTTTTGCGAAAATAAAAGTAACGGTATGATTTGCATCATAATTCATAATTTCAGCCGAAAGACGTCCACTGCTGGACATAGGTCTCCCCCAAAAAAGGGATTGGCCATAATCGCCACGCTTGGCAGGCAGGTTGGCGATCGCAGTATGGTTTTAAAAAATGCATAGAGAACGCTGCTGCCCATTCTCTAGTAAAGCCCTTAGTGGCTTAGTCGCCTTTTATGACACCCACGGGAAGAAATGGGATGATGCTATTCTTTACGTCCGGCACCAAACGGAACTTTAATAATAATAATTTGAATATTTGCTTATAAAACTGCTATAACTTTATAAGTCTGTTAAAACTCTCGTTATAAAAAATGCGCCGAATCACCAATGTTTATCAAAACAGCGGATATGTGCAGTTTCACGAAAATTAAAACATGACGTAATGATGTTCCGTCTTAAATGTCCGCTATCCGCTCACACAGGTAGTTATTCCCTATTATATAAGGAAGTATTTTGTTAAACGATCATTCATATCGTGAGTTGGATTCCCACCCACTGCACTATTCAAATGAACCCCTAACAAAACAAATTCCACATTGGTAGTGATCGCGGGTAAGACCAGCGGGACGAGCACGGCCTACTGTGACATGGCTTGAGTCACACATTTTATCACAGTTTGAGCGACAAAACCGTTTTGTCTTAAAGTGCTAGCACAAATTGACAACAAGACATGACATAATTTATCATGTCTTGTACTCTTGTCACAAACGTCTTGGGCATGCCCGTGCTCTGCCACTGTGTGGTAATTGCCTAACACACAATCAGTAGCAATGCGTTTCATTTTGACAGCTCAACAACATTCATTGCGATAGTTACGTTGTTGAGTAGACACATTTTTCGAACATATGAAGCAATGGATTAGCAATATAATTCAAAAACATTCCGATTGTGTTGATAGTGTGATACGCAGGGACGCAAATGGCACAAAAGTGAGGAGGCTATACGTAGCAGTAAATTGTAATTCAAAATATTAGATATTCTGTATTCCAATCGGAATAAAGACACACTACCTTAAGAATATGTTTGATTTACAAATTATTTTGTTATTACGTTTCTATGAACTATGCATCCATCGCCGGCCTCTTAAGCGTCAGGATGCTGTTTGATTTATTTTGTAAAAAATAAAAATACCGTCCTATTGAAAAAGAGTCCCCTACATTATTTTGATACAGAGCCCCTAAACTTTCAACATTACTCGTATATCACACACGAGTAAAGGCTTCTACATACCGGGGCGCTTGTCGCGCGACGCGACGCGACGCAAAGGCACCGCTCGTCCCGCGACACGCGGGGCCTTTGTGCCGTGTCGCGTCGCGCGACAAGTCGCGATGGTATGTAGAAGCCTTTATATGTTTGTATGATTCTCAGTCAAGATTCATGTAATGTATGATTCACATCTAACTGATTTTCATGGCTACTCTCTACAATTTAGATACTTACGGCTCAAATTATGATTGATTCGTCACCCACATTCAAAATAACGTTCCAACTGAATTAGCTTATTTGAATGGGAAGTAGGTCTGTCCATTAGGTGCCACTGGTTCCATTCTGCAGACTCCTTAAATATCATAACATCACGCCTTTTATACCCGAAGGGTTTCGGCAGAGGTGTACCTGTTATGTAGTACAGACGGCTACACATCAAGCTATACATTTCCAGTATAAGCTGATCTCGCATTGTATAGGATTTCCGTACAATGAGAGGTCAGCGTATACTGGAATTGATGTGTAGCCATGTGTACACCCAAATTTCGCCAGTTTAACTCCCAAATCCAGACTGGGCTGCTACTAAGAAATTCCAAATGGAAATACCTTTGCCCGACCTGGGAATCGAACCCAGACCCTCGTGCTCAGCAGTAGCGCTAGCGACCTGTAGACCAATGAAGCAGTCTCAGTATTAACTCCTTTTTTAGGGTTCCGTACCCAAAGGGAAAAACGGGACCCTATTACTAAGACTCCGCTGTCCGTCCGTCTGTCTGTCTGTCCCCAGGCTGTATCTCATGAACCGTGATAGTTAGACAGTTGAAATTATCGTAGATGATGTATTTATGTTGCCGCTATAACAGCAAATACTAAAAAACAGAATAATATAAATATTTAAGGGGCTCCCATACAACAAACCTGAATTTTTTGCTCGTTTTTGCTCTATATTAATAAGGCAACAGGTCGACGCTTGAAATATTCACAGAATATTTAGTTATACATTCACTTTAAAAATAAATTAAAATAAAACAAATATTTAAGGGGGGCTCCCATACAACAAACGTGATTTTTTTGCCTTTTTACAGATAATGGTACGGAACCCTGCGTGCGCGAGTCCGACTCGCACTTGGCCGGTTTTTTAATATAAAAGGAGTCGGAAGGATGAGTTAGTTAGGTATGTGAGACGAATCAACCAACAATTCGAGCGAACACAATGCATGCACTTTGGACTTCAGTCATGCATGCCAATTCCGAATCAAATAAGTACCCAAGTGGAACCGTTAAGGTGAATCCGATATGTATTTACAGAATTATATCCATTAGAATCATTAATACGAGTACATCTCTTTCATAGAAATTGTGCTACAAGTGTCACGTCGCGCCTGTCTGGGAGCCTTTAAGACTCAGATATATGCCAGTGACCTTGAGTGGTTAGCTTGCGTGTTCTGTACTGAACTCACGCAACGCGTCGTACGTTCAGCCAGTAATAGGACTCGCCCATCAAGGAGCGCTGTCCGCAATTTGACGCATTATTAATTATTTTATTATACACAAAAAAATGGTATTTTAATAAAACGCGTATACTAAAAGATCAATAATTAAATTATCTTCAAATTGGTGAAGGTTTCAGAAAAATACACTTGGTAGATTTTGCGCCATTCTCAGTTTTTTATCCGCGTTAGACATAACTTTACAAATTAATTTCTCTATGTAATGTAAGCATAATCTAAAATATTTACTATTAAGTTATTAAGAAAATGCTCTAATTTAACATATATTTTTTTTCAAATCATTATCTCTACTCGTTTAGACGTGATCTTCAGTATAAAATTATTAAAAGTCTGTTATCGTCGCCTTAATTGAAGTCCAAACGGCGTGTTATTGTGTCCTACGTCTATAGCACAATAAATATGCACAATAGGTGCCTTTTATGCACCAGTGTTAAGGCTTCTACATACTGGCGCGACATGCGACACGACACAAAGGCATTGCGTGTCGCGCGACGAGCGGTGCCTTTGTGTCGCGTCGCGAGTCGCGCTGGTCTGTAGAAGCCTTTATGCGTGTACATAAACAGTGGAGATATAGATTTAAGTAGCTTCATTGGTTTGACAAGGGTAGTGGACACAGCTGTGACCTTGAGATATTTATTGGGTTCCAATTTTAGGCCACGCATGTTTTATGTATAATTTCAACTTTAACAAAAAAAAACAACAAAACTATACCTAATTCTGGAACAGTTCATCCTTTTTTCTTATCCTTTTTATACCTGTCTTAGGCGAACTTAGGGCGTAGCCTTCAATCTGTGTCTAACCCTTTATAACTGTATCAAATCACAGATAATGTCGAAAATGAGAACAATTTTAAAAATATACCAACAAAAACAACAAAATAATTATTAAAATATAATTAAACCCTTTTTTTTTATCTAGTAGTTTAAAATTAACGAAGAAGTCACCTAGTTATGTGTGTTTTTACGTTGCTTTATTACGTCTAAATTCCGGAACCTGTTTTGTAAACAAGTTTGTTCGCACTTATGTATGTACCGCATAATAAATAGGTAGGATATTATGTAATGTTATGTCACCTGACCACAAAATACAACAACGAAAAAAAAACGAGCTAGCCTGACATTCAGGTACGAGCGATTTTTTCTGCGATTTTTGTCAGAAAGAAATACATTCACACAAAAATCGCCGAAAAAATCGATCGTGGGCACCCTTAATGTGTAACATCTGACATCTCACCTTGGCAATAAGCAACTGAACAGCAACAGAAATGAACCTCAAAATTTAATAAAAGCTATACAATTAATTATTTATTCGAATAATATTATTATTCATTAGTAGGTAGTGGTCGCCCACTGGTCGAAATTCGACCCCTTCTACTTACAATCTATATAGTACTTACTAATTCCATGAGTACACTAATTCCATGCTATTATAAAGTCCTTACTAATTCCAAGCTATTAAAAAGTACTTACTTATTCCATGCTCAAACTGTCACGTCATGTTACACACTTCCGTCCCTTTTGACGAAATCACTCCCACAGAAAGCGAAAGGAAAGATGTTGATGACTTATACTCCATTTGAAATAAGATTAGACATTTAAATAAACCTTTTTTACAGTCCGTTCAACCGATTTTGACTTCTATTGCGTTGGTGGCATGACAAATGGCAGCTGTAATAAACAGTTGGTATTGTAATCACGTTTTTGCTTTTAATGCCATCCTTATGCCTTCGGAATTGAAGTCAAAATCGGTTGAATGGTTTGTAACAAAGTTTGTTTCAATTTCTAATCTTATTTCAAATGGAGTATAGTTACCTTCTGTTATTTACTTTTAGGACATATATGTTGGTTTACGCAGCTGTTTCCAAATTAAAATGTTTTTTTTTCATACCTTGACATACTAAAATCTCTTCATTATTTGCACTAAATACCTACAATTTTAATTTAAAATATTTATTAGTGCCTTGTGGACAGAATATTAATTCAGATTGTTTACAGTTGTAATGGCAATCTTGTCATTTGGTTTAAATTGGTTTTTATTTTTATCATTTTAGTAATAATTATTTTATATAGATTCTTTTTTATTTTGTGAATGTGAGAACGTTGTAGGCAGACTGTAGCTTATACCACATTAGTTTTTGTTTATACTAAACCTCTTAAGGGGTAATTGTACTCATCATTATGAACAACTTTTTCTATGGGACCAACCTTGAAATCGCGAAAAAAAAATCAGCTGTTCCCTACATTTTGACGAGTTCAGCGAACTTAAATGTAGGGAACAGCTGATTTTTTTTTCGCGATTCCAAGGTTGGTCTCATAGTAAAAGTTGTTCATAATGATGAGTACAATGACCCCTTAAGAGGTTTAATATAAACAAAAACTAATGTTGTATATAGGACTCCTTCTTGATATGACTAAAGCATATGATAAAGTACAATATGACATTTTATTAAATAAACTAGGTATATGGTATAGGACTCCGCGGCAAATGACATGACTGGTTTGTATCGTATTTGAAACATAGGGAACAAATAGTGGAAATAGAACATTACAACTACAGCAAAAACTAAATAGAATTAATCAGATCCGACAGTAAACAAATTACCGCCTCAATCCCACAAGGAAGCGTGATAGGGTGCTTCTTATTTCTTGTTTACGTAAACGACCGTCCTAATGGAATTAATGAGCCGTGTCCTGTTTGCGGTTGACATATCCATACTGACCTCATGCGAAAATAACACCAATTTAAATGATAAATTAAATTCCATCTTGATTCTACAATAAATTGGATGACTGAACACAACCTAGAAATAAACTTCAATAAAACTAAAATAATTTAATTCCACCCCCGCCAAAAAATACCAATAAATATAAACCTTTGCTTTAAAAATAATAAATTAGAAGTAGTTGATAAATTCACACTACTAGGCCTAAACATTGATACACATTCAGAAAGTAAGTGCAAAAATATCCAAATTCTAATACGCACTCCGCGAGATTAAAAAAACTACAGATATTAAAACTGCATTAGTAACGTACTACGCGTATGCCTACGCATGGCTCAAATACGGTGTAATCTTTATGGGGCAACAGCACTGACGCGCCGACGCTAATTACCCTACAAAAAAAACTAATTAGAATATTAGTAAATATTGAAGTCACTGATAGCTGTAAACCCCACTTTCAGGAACTAAAGATTTTATCCCTACCCTGTCTTTATATATTTGAAGGTTGTAAGTTCGTGCGTAAGTACCCAGAGTTCTTTACAAAAAGAGAGGACATACAAACGAAAATTATTTTGAGACATAAAAATAGACTGAACATACCAATATCGCGACTAAAAATACACTCCAATAGTACAGTCACCAGCACATCAAGTTACCCCACTTTGACCTTGAACGCGTTATGAGCAACAACAGCGAGAATCGTACGAAAGAGATACATAGCTTTTTGTCTGTTCTTACTTGTTATGTTTCGTGCTGCAGTGCGTACGTGAGGGTGTGTGCGTATGCGCGTCGTGGTGTAGAATAAGATACTGTGCGATAAGAAACAGCGTGGTTGAATAGGTATTGAATCCTTGAATCGAATAGAAATAATGGCATGGTAATAAAAACAGGCGGCCCGCGCAATGCCTAAAATATCTATGAAAGCTTATACTTTAATCAATATTTTTTATTTAAATTATCTTTTACTTAATCGTTCATTCTTAAATATTTGTTGGAAAGTTACATAAAAGTATTAAGTTGGTATTATTTACTCTTATTACATTTAAACAGATCTCGATGAATATTCTTAAGTAGACAGGTATAATCTGATGTGAGAAAAACATTTTTTATTTTATTTATTTCAAACAGGTTCTAATTACCTTTTCGGAGTTTTGTTACCTACTTATTGGCGGGTTGGCGGTCACCTAGTGTTTTCGTGCGTTCCTTGCTCTTCTATTCTAAGTATTTTTACGCAATTTTATGTCGAAAACCCAATACACAATGTGCTTGAAATTTTGAAAAAATATGGATACCTACCCCATGACGAACGTGTGTGAAGTTAAGTTAATTAATTACTTATACCTACAAAAAGCCTTTTGTAATCCGCCGTTCCGCGACACTGTCAAAAAAAAAAAAGTTGAACTTAGGAACGGAATTATCTATACCTACCGGAGTTTGCTTATACATGCGAGTTCAACCTTATTGCGCTAGTAATAAGATACGATTTCAAAGGTTAAGAATTTTCAAATAAAATTCTAATCTATTATTATCGTTACTTCCTAAATATGTTACTTAGACTAAAGCTGAAGAGTTTGTTTGTTTGGTTAAACGCGGTAATCTCAGGAAGTACTGGTTCGAATTGAAAAAATCTTTTTGTGTTGGATAGTGCATTTATTTAGGAAGGCCATATAACATCACGCTACAACCAAAACCAATAAGAGCGGAGCATCAATGAAAAATGTTGCAGAATCGGATAAAACTATTCCTTTTAAGAGGCCGGATGGATGCGTACTCGTAGTTCATACAAACGTAATACCAAAATAATTTGTAAATCAAACATATTCTTACGGTAGTGTGTCTTTATTCCGATTGGAATACAGAATATCTAGGTTCCTAAATATATATTTTGAATGGACACTGATTAAACAAGAGTTATGAGGAAAATAAGTTTAAATTCCTCATATCTCATCTTTATATCATTGTCCTTTCAAAATATGTATTTGGGAAAATAGATATTCGGTAATCCAATCGAAATAAATACACACTACCTTATGGGGCCGGCGTAGCATGCGTAGTTCATACAAACGTAATACCAAAATATTTAGTAAATCAAACATATTCTGAAGCTAGTGTGTATTTATTTCTATCTATATTATATATATATGTTATAAGAGGTTATGATACAAGATATGAGAAATTTAATATTTCTATAGAAAACTTATTTTTCTCATAACTCTTGTTTAAATCAGTGTCCATTCAAAATATATTTGGGAACATAGATATTCTTTATTCCAATCGTAATAAAGACACTGTTTGATTTACAAATTATTTTGGTATTACGTTTGTATGAACTACGCATGCTGCGGCCCGGCCCCGTTGCGTACGCTGTGTAAACGGTTAAAACTACGCAAAAATCATGTATGACGGAATTGCTTCCCTTTAAAAACTATATACGAGAATATGAGTTTGTTTGAATCATCATAATGAATTGTTGCACGTAACACGTTGTCAGGGGTACAGAAAAGGACATGGGTTCCCTTATGAACCTATTATATGAGAACTCGGGTGAAGCCGCCTATAATGCGAAAGTGAGTTTGTTTATTTGTTACGCTTTCAGTTTTGCAGCACGCAGTGACGTAGTTAGTAATGCAAAATTCCATTATGATCGGTTATGTAAGTAGTTAAGGAGCCAAAAGCAGGCAAGTAGGGCTCTTGGTGCCTTAACTACACAACCGATCATTATGGAATTTTGTATACCTACCTATCAGAATAGGACATAGGATAGGTTCCTACGGGAACGCGTGTGAAACCGCGGGAAAAATATCAAAATAAAATGCGGAATATCAATCTTTTTATTTTTAAACATTATTATAATTAAAAACTTAAAAACCTACCTACTCTCAATTTTAAAATATAATTACAACCAAATATAAAAAACAAAATCAACGATCAAAATATTTTATTTCACTTATGCCTACATGGGCACTTATAAAACGTCAGAAGCTAGGTGCATGGTTCCAATTGGTGGTTTCCTATGGAGAAGAGCCGGCAAGAAACTCCACAAAACCAAACTAAGTACACAAGAGAAAAAAAAAAAAAAAAAAACGAGAAACGGGAAAAAATCTCAAGAATATAACAATGGTGCGAAAAGAAGTTTAAAATTTTAATTTACGGTATTAACTATTAAATTATCTTTGTCACGTTTTTTGTCACAAGAATTATCCATATTAATATTATAAATGCGAAAGTAACTTTGACTGTCTCTTACGCCTTCGCGGCCTAACCGCTGGGCAATTGTGATGAAAAATATGGAGATAGTTTGAATCCTGGGGAAGGACATTTCTTGGCAGGGCGGTCTATCCGGCGTCCTTCAGGCGCCTCCTGACCATAGAAATCTAAAACAAAAAGAAATTTTGTCAATTTCAATACTTACTGATTCTTTATTACAACAAATTGTACGGGCCAATTTATAGTAATGGTTAAAAAGTATTCTTCAAAATATAAACTTATACAAATAAACAAACTGTCGAATTGAGAACCTTTGTTGAGGTGGTTTGTAAAGAATTGAAGGAAGATTTATCAAATAGTTTTTTTTTCTTTTTTTTTTAAAAAACATTGCCCCATACTAAGATTTCTCCTGTATTGTGGGTGCGTTTACAAACATTTAAACTCACATAAACAAACAGCCAGACCCGGAACGACTACTTGTAGATCATACAAATATTTGTTCAGTGCGGGAATCGAACCCGCGACACGCAGCGCAGCAGTCAATCGCTTAACCACTGCGCCAACGCCAACCGTGTCGTCAAATAGTAATAACATTAACAGAGTCTGGCCACGCGGCGCGCGTAAAACCGGTTTGAGTGAGCGCCTCGCGGCCCTTCCAACTACATTCGTCTAGTAGGTAGTAGTTTGTTTTGTGTAGTAGGTATTTTTTTTACACTTTTTAAGAAAACCATGTTTAATGAAAGTGATGAATAAGTTAAGGTGATAAAGGCTCGTCCTCCACCGGGCGCGACAGCCACCGACAAAGAAATTGTCTTTGTCGGTGGCTGTCGCGCCCGCGATATCACGTGAGTCTGTACGAGCGTTAAGTGTGATTACAAGCTACACATTCTCATCCGATTCTGACTTCTATGCCATACGCATAAGGGTGGCATTAAAAGCATAAACGTGGTTACAATATCAACTGTTTATGCCACATTGCCATTTGTCATGCCACCAACGCAATAGAAATCAAAATCGGTTGAACGGACTGTAAAAAAGGTTTATTTAAACGTCTTATCTTATTTCAAATGGAGTTTATGTTAACTCTGAATTTAAGCTTGCACGGTTACTCTATATTGAAAGGCTTCTACAGACCGGCGCGACACAAAGGCCCCGCGTGTCGCGCGAGGAGCGGTGCTTTTGTGTTGAGTCGCGAGTCGCGCCGGTCTGTAGAAGCCTGAAAAAACTAACAATATCGGGACGGGAACTCACCAAGAAAAAACAAAGAAGATACCTACTTAACTATCCCTTCTGTTAACTTAATTCGATAGTTCTATAGATAAACACCATTGAAACATTTTTTAAACAGTCTTTGTTTATTTTAATTAATAATTATCATTACAAAAAAATATTACTCACCGTTAAGCCGAAAAATATCTATTACTTGGCATACACTCCATCGCAGCGCTATGATGAGCTCCCTTTCAATTTGCGTCAATTGAGGCGCCTTAATATTTAACCGCACTTATTTATTTTATTACAAGTCAACTGTCACTAATAATGAGACACAATTACTTTTTCTATTGTTACCGATCTCTATGAGATGTTACGACTCCAATCCAAATTCCAACTGAGTTCAACTGACTGACCGACTGACGTAAAAATTAAATGGTAAATGGATAAACGTCAAACGAACGATGTGATGAATGACGAGTGAATTTCGTTGAATTTCGTGAAGGTTCGGGAAAACTCGGGTGCGGCGGCGGCCGCGCAGGGGCACGTGGGCGTGGCTTATTCCTAGTGAGACATGATAATTGGCTCCCAATTATTAGTATGTGCAACCATTGGGCAATTTTAGAAACTTAGCAAACTCCACCAATCATGCCAAAGATACTTTCTTTCTAACACTCGATGGCGCGTCGTAGTTATAGATATGTATAGGGTTTACGTTGATGTGCTGCCGTCTGTACCTTTGTCATGTCCATAAAAATTTATAATAAGTTACCCGAAATAATAATGAATTTAAATACGTATAATATCTTTATAAATAAATTGAAGCTTTTCCTTGTAAGCAAATGCTACTATAGTTTATGCTAATATTTAAATGATAAATAATAGGTAATTTGATAACTATTTACTTCTAACTACAAATACTCTCTCTACTAATAATAAGATTTTTTTTTTAATAAATATGGAGTGTCCAATAAATAACTTACCCTAGGGATAATAAATATAATTAAGTACTAAATAAAAATAATAATAAATTAATAATGAATAATTTAAAAATAAAGGGTTTTTAAAATGTTAATAAATAAATAAATGTATATAATCTATAAAACAATAATTATAATTCTTAAATTCAATTCTGTATTAATAAAACAGTTTAACTTAATATCTCCCAATAATAAAATGTATCACATTAAATACCCAAGGATCTTCCTCCTCTCTCCTACTTGATCTATGCTGTGCCCGACAGGGTCCATAATTGTGACAAAAACAATTATTTCCTTACCAACTATATACATTATGGTACGCAATAAAGAATTGGGAATTGAGAATTGATAGCTTTGGAAACCATTTTCTATTTTGTTAAGTAGCTGGTACTTGATGACGGGCCTACACTGTCCTCCCATCGGTACCTATTAACACTGTAACTTGAAAACATTGTAAAGGCCATTATTTTTAAAAGAATAACCGTGGAGTTTCTTGCCGGCTCTTCTCCATAGGAAACGACCAATTGGAACCGTGCAACCAGCTTCTGACGTTTCATAAGTACCCATGTAGGTTTATATGAAATAAAATATTTAGATGAAAATTGGTGATGTTCTTCAGAAAGATCAGGTGCGTGGTACTCGCAACCGGCGTCGTGTACGACTAGATGTAATATATGAACGTAGGCGAAGCAAAAGGAGTATGTAAGGAGCGTAGCAAGTGGCGTTCTATAGTTTCTGCCTACCCCCATGGGAAGAAGGCGTGAGTTTATGTTATGTTATGTGTGTAAATATTTAGATTTTGTTGATTTTTCCGTTTCGGTAAAACTGCAACAGCCACCGAACTAAAAATTAATTAAAATCCAGCTCAACTTAACGAGACAAAGGTAGCAGACAATATTGCATTGTCATTTACATACATAGTAACATTGTTCCTTCGTAAACTATACTTAATTATAATCCCACCGCACCAGGGTTCGCATTTTCTGTATGAGAACCTCCTTTGAGATTTTAAATATTGTTGTGAAGAACCTTGGCACACTGGCCGAAAATTATAGTTCCATTGTTGATTTAAAAATATTATTTTTTACATAAGAACAAAGCAATGCAAGCCCGTTCTTGGCGGGAAAGTTTTATTTTCTAAAATTTATGTTTTGCCGAATATTAATGTGTAATAAAATAACGTTGGATTGTGTTCGTGAACGTGGATGAGTGTTGGCAAATGAAACAAAACAGTGCAACATGACTTCAAGTTCTCTCAAGAAGTCCGCGTGAGGTCTCAGTAAGTAAAGTGCCACATCTTTGCCATCATCACAGCAAATGAAACACAAAGGGAACGGGCGGGCGGGCATATTATCTATCATCCATTGAATATAATTAATTTCATCATTATTTAAGGCGACGCGAGGATAACTGACTTTTAATGATTTTATACTAAGATCACGTCTAAATGAGTAGTGATAATGATTTGAAAAAAATATATGTTTAATTAAAGCATTTTCTCAATAACTTGATATGTGAATTATAATACAATTGATTCATCATCATCATCATTCCAGCCGAAAGACGTCCACTGCTGGACATAGGCCTCCCCTAAAGGGTTGTGGTGTTGCCATAATCGCCACGCTTGACAAGCGGGTTGGCGATCGCAGTATGGTGTTAAAATGTATAGAGAACGCTGCTGCCCATTCTCTAGCAAGTCCCATAATCGCCTTTTCGACACTCACGGGAAGAAATGGGATGATGCTATTCTTTACGTCCGGTACCACACGGAGAATTGATTATTTTGTTATAAATAGCCTGATATACTTACTGCAATTTAGTAAGTAATGAAGCAATTATTTCCTTCCTACATAAATTAGTTTTTTTTTTTTATTAATATAATACTTGCTTACTTTAAATAGAAATTGCAACTGCAAAACCGCACTGCAATTGCAAAGCCAAGAACTGCAAGTGCAAAGCCAAGCAAATACTTTCTCATAACCAGTTTATCATAATATTTACTTTCTAATACTCGGAAACTAGACGTAAGCCATACAGGGGCCCAAGTCTGCTATTTTTATAAATTCAGTCATTCCAACACGTCATTTTGCTAAAAGTTCGTAATCTGCTAAATTCATAATGGTCGATCATTGGTCGGTCAATGTCCTCGTAATAGAATTGTGTTATTATAATGGCATTGTCGTGTTCCCATTAATAGAAAACTCATTAGTAGAAATGTCATTCATTTGTCATTATGTACGAGATTACCAATAAAATGCAATTTCTTTCAATGCAGTGTCAGTGGCCGACAATTAGAAAGTCATAATGACGCCATTATAATAGTAGATTACTAAACTTGTCAAAATCAACAATTATGAAATCAATGATCGACCATTCTGACACTATTGTAATAGCAGACTTGAGGCCCAGTTCTGCGGAGTAATAATTTTATTTAACGAACAACAAAACACCGATTAGCAATGCAAATTAAAATCTTTGACGTAATATGACGTAACAATAAAACCTGCTTTTAAAAGTAATCAATCAAAAATATAAAAAAAAAGAAAAAAACCTTATTCAAAATCCTTACGTCATAAAGCTGTTCTATGGCTGTACACGATATACATCGCTGGTTTAATTTCAGACTTATTCAAATTCCTTCTTTAATGACCAACATAAAAGTTAATTGATACCACCTATCGCGTTGCAGTCGCGAAGGTACTTTACTGCCCTTGAACTTACGTACGTGGGTGCGTTTTGTTTCAAGTTCGTTTTAATAATACTCCAGCCGCATTCTCACAAGTTCCTTACTACACCAAAAGGACTTATGTCACACATCATTGCGAACAAAAACAAATTTTAAGTTTAACGTATAAAGGTCAATATAGGAAGTCGTTAAAACGTAAACACGAACTAAAATAAATGATGTTACGAAATAAAACTGGTTGCCTAAAACAAAACAGAATCGCGTCGTGAATGCAGCCGACGATGTAAAAAAAAATATGTCTGCATATAAGTTCTGTTATACGTAGCTAATCGTTGATCGGTGATCGTTGTCTTATAAATAAATAAAATGTTCAATAAGGCGCTGGCAATTAGGCAAATGATCTAAAAAAGATTGTCTTAAAAAAAAATTGCCAAGTCTAAATAGTTTGTGGTAGCGGAAAATATATATTATGTTAATCTTGAACATATTTCTCAGTACTTGGTTGTTGTTGTAGGCGTGGGCCTGCGGACGGTGAGCGATGGGTAGCTCACCATCCGATACGGACCAGGCCCGGGTCGACGGCGCGTCGTATTCCACGCGCGTCTCAGAGTTGTCAGCACCAACTGACGGGGTCCGCTAGGGCCAATGCCTGCCAGGGTTGCGAGTTTGTCCGAAAGGGATATCGTGGCCCTGGCACACAGGCAAATGAAGGAACACGGGTGGGTTTTAGTCAGTAAAAGTCTGACACGCCCTCCCACTCCGCCCAGACGGGAGAAGTTATTTGACCACCAAAAAAAAAAAAAAAGTACTTGGTTGTTACCAAACCACGTTAAGAAACACAATCTCGATACAAATGAACGGTAACTAACCTTTTACCTTGAGTTCCAATCCAAAATATATGTAGGTAGAGGTACTTACCAATATATATACCAACGTATGTTGGTATATTTTACCAATTGTAATACTGAATAAAAATATTATTATTATTTTATACTTACTAAATATCAACGTACGTTGGTAATTAATGAATAACAAGAACGTCTGTCCGTGTGGTGCCGGACGTAAAGAATAGCACCACCCTATTTCTTCCCGTGGGTATCTTAAAAACCGACTAAAGCTAAAAAACAACTAGGTATTGTCTAAATTCATAAAAGTACTTAAAATATAAAATGCAACTGAAGCAACAACAGCCTCCATTTACAGATGTGACTAAGTGCACAATTCCGCATATATTTTAGCCCTGTTTTAAACCCGGTTGTTTTAATTCAATCGAGTATAAACTTGCAGACCGCTTTTCGTGACATATTGTGAACATTGACCCACTTCAGTTTACCCGGTTATTTGCAATAAAATTTTGGTCTCATTTTAATAATTCAATGTGTGTTTGCTTTGGAAATTTGTGTAAAATACTGATGATTAAAGTTTTCTGGTTTGAATATGCATTGATTCTTATAGATTTGAGAAGAAGCTTGGCTGGTGGGAGTGGGATACTACCTCTCTGCCTATTCATTGAAATCAGTTCAGTTTTTCAGTCAGAAAATCAATCAAAGGGACAGAGAGTCTGTCTTTAATAAGTGTAGGTAAATGTTACTGGTTCTAATTCTTCTAATAAAGGCTCGTGCAGACCGACGCGACTTATCGCGCGACGCGCACACCGGTAGAAAAATTTCCAAGAAATTTTCATAGAAATTGTTCTACCGCCGGTATCGCGTCGCGCGACACGTCGTACCAGTCTGTACGAGCCTTAAGACTGTAATTAACAACATTAAATGTAAATGAAGCCACATAATTAGATTTAAAAAATGTAGTTATTAACAAAAAAAACAAAATGGAGCAACTGCTTAATATTGAAATATATTCTTTTTTTTGTAACTATTGTTTTGAGGTAACCTCGTTTAATTAAATTAAAAAACTTTCAGCTGACACGAACAAGTTTGTCTTGATTATACCTAATTAGAAAAAACATCTGTAAACTAGATTATGGACGCGACTGTACCTACAGATGATGAAGAAACTATTGTAAACTTTAAAGAGTCCACAATACCTCAAATTGCTTAGTATGTCCTCCGTTATATCGAAAATACTGCAGCATTCATTTTGAAATAGATATTATGGTAAAGTTAAGTATTAATTGTAAGTACTATGTTTGACAAAAACACGATTCCATAAAATTTTCTCGTCAGAAAAACATTACAAAGTTACCTCCAAGCTGAACAATAAACCCGCTAGTATTTAAAAAAAAACTACAAATTAGATCATGAAACTTTACTAACTAAAGTAAATATGAAACAGATACCATTTTTTTTAATTACCTTTATTTTCAACGTAAAAATAAATTATCTAAACTATAGGCGCCTTCTTCCTGCAGCCTTGTCTCGCTTACTCACGGTAGTGTACGAGCGAGATAAAGAGTAAGGTGGTGCTGGTATTATCATCTCTTTAGAGCCTATACTACCTCAAATGGCTTAGCATGATCCTCCGTTATGTAAAGTTGAGGATTAATGTTAAGTACTATATTTGACAAAAACACGATTCCATAAAATTTTCTTCATGGAAAAAAGAATCCAAAGTTACCTCCAAACCGAACAATAAACCGCTGGTATTAAAAAAATACTTAAAGTTAGGTAATGAAACTTTGCATGTTAACTGAACTAACTATAAAGCAGGTCTTATGTTATTTTGTTTTAATTACCGTTATTTTCACCGTAAAAAGAAATAAACTAAAATATCGGTGCCTTGGAGACTTCTCCCTGCCACCCTGTCTCGCTTGCTCGCGTTACCGCCAGCTACTTGTGCGAGCGAGATAAAGAGTGAGGTGGCGCTGAGGTAGTATAGACCCTTAATGAACTCCAAAGTTTTAAATATGCAACAAGCTTGTATTTCGTTCTCATTAGTATCGCTCTAGTGTCCGACTTCGTTTGTATCATACTTCGTCTCTCCTTTGGATAGTTTCTAGTTGTTGAAGAAGGAACATAAATCTTCTGTAATTATTTCATTCATATTCTTTCTTCAGTAGTTTTGACTTTGCGTAGTCTTCTACTCAGTCACACGGGACTCTTTTACTAATGTAGATACGAAGAAAGATGAGCAATTAGATGAAAATTAATTTCCCATGAGCCGAAGTGGTCAAAAACACATAACACTTTACGCGATTTTCCGTCGAGCCGGATCTTCTGAAAGCGAATAAGTACGTTATGAACTTATGATCCTATCATGCGTACGCTTATTATAAGTGCATGATTAGTCATTCACTTACAAATAATAAGCGTACGCCATGACCTAACGGAAATAACAAAACTAAATCGAATAATGAAGACGTCTAGCATCTCAATATCATCAATACCTCTGCCTCACCCTTCGGGGAATACAAACCTGATGTTTTGTTCAATAGCTTCGTTTTTGTCACCAGTTTCAACCGCCAACGACGGCACATCGCCGGGTCATCATCACAGCAGACGTCAACGTCACCACAGCGACGTAATGTGGCGGCTCCGAAGCTGGCCACAGCCGCTGCCAGGCCTTTCAACGAGATCCCGGGACCTATCGCCTTGCCCATGCTGAGGCATTCGGCGCATGTGCTGCCTAGGATCGGTGGGTGAATTTAATTTATTGTGTTGTAGTTTTATATATTTATAAGTAGGTATAGTCTGTTGCTGTGCCGTGGCCCGTGTGGTGCCGGACGCAAAGAATAGCACCATCCTATTTCTCCCCGTGGGTGTCGTAAAAGGCGACTAAGGGACTTAGGTACTAGATAATGGGCACCGTTCTCGATGCATTTTAACACCATACTGCGATCGCCAACCCTCCTGCCAAGCGTGGCGATTATGGCAAACCCCCCGTTTGGGGGAGGCTCCAGCTCCAGGATCCAGCAGTGGACGTCTATCGGCTGAAATGATGATGATAGTCTGTTCCAAAAGTAACTGATTAAAATGTAAACAAATGAACCAGAAAATGTACCAGTTGATGCCAATTTGTTGTGTCAGCCCTGGATGAAGCCTAAGGGTGAAGTGCCTAGGGGTTCTGGGTCTCTAAGTCCGGGCTGTGTAGTATCACTTACAAATTGAGGGCTTATTTGATTATTATTTGAATCCTTAAACCCGAAATTCTAATTTTAAATCGCTGTGAAGATGTTTTTCATTTGACAATAATTGAGGTTAATTTTATAACCTCGATTTTCGTTGATGATTTTTCAACTACAATAATGTTATTCAATCAATAATTTTTGAAAAAAAGTGGTGCGACACAAAGTTGAAACATAAATACACATGAATGCGTTACTAATACCATTTAGCGAGTGATTGCGTACAATTTAAAGGAGATGTTCCAAAATGTATGAAGCCTGGGCCAAGTCCCTGTACAAGTGTGCACTATACCTAAAAATAGGGAAATACATTTAAAACAGTTCATAACTGTCCAATTACGTACTTTAAAATGGCTTGGTTTGCTGGTAAAACACAAGAAATTACACTTGAAATTGCAACACACAACAACAGCAGCCGTTATTTTCATTGATTTAAAGACGTGCGGGGGTTTTACTGAAGTGACACTGTTGTGACAGCTGACAGTTCTCGTCTGTCAGTTTTCAAATTTACTTACTGATAAAATAGATAGGTACCTATGCTCTATGTAGGAATCTAAGAGTAAGTGGGACCACGTGTTCAAATGCGTACATATTGCACAAGTGTAAAATTGCTGGCGAGCTAGACCTACATCGTAAATTAGCAAAATCAATACCTATGTGTTCGCATTCTGATCTGATAAAAAGCCTTGACTGGAATGCCCCTATCAAGATTGCAGCATTTAAACATAATTATACAGATAAATCGAGAACATGAATAGAAACTATGTATGTAGGTATGCTGCGTTCATCAACCAACGAATGGGCCACGCTGGCCTTCTTTTGGTCCTGTCTGGACGGTTTAGCAAACGCCAACAATCGTTCGTGGGCGTGTGCCGACCGCTAAATGTATTTGGACGTACCTTCGAAGGCCACCGAACGTGCGGTAGCTATCGCCGAATATCCTTCGATGGCGTTCGTTGGGCCGGTGTGTAACGCAGCATTCGGAAGTTTGAAAAGGTTTTAGTGAATGGAAAATGTTGCTGGCATCATCATAATTTGGTTAGCCATTAGGTCTGGCACATCAGAAAGCGTATTCCAAATCCAACAATTTTTTTTTTTTTTTTTTTTTTTTTTTTTTTTTTTGACTTCTTGGCGGGAAAGTGAAGCGTCATGTTCAGCAGTTTGTTTAATTTTCCAAAATTAGTGTTTAGCCGAATATTAATGTGTAATAATGGTGGATTAGTAACCATTAAGTGTTTGTGAACGTGCATTAGTGTAGGCAAATGAAACAAAACAGTGCAACTTCGCTTCAAGTTCTCTCAAGAAGTCCGCGTGAGGACTCAGTAAAGTGCCACATCTTTACTGAAACTCAAGGGGAGTAGGCGGGGATATCATCATCATGCATTTATAATTCATTTCATCAATATTATACAAGAACTAACTTGACATTGGCTAAATGCACAAACCGTGCGAAGCCAGAAGGAAAAAAAAAAAAAAAAAACTTCTTCTTTTTGCAAACATTGTTCATGTCAGAGTAGGTACCTACACTATAGCCCCCCAGCAAACTCGCTTAGCAGAATTCTTATCACTTCACCACGTGTACGAGAACGCAAGTTCAAAGTTCACGACTATGAACTAGTATTAACTAGTTCAACAGATAACTCTTCCCCTGTGACACCCTAATGACCCATATCCGTGTTCCATTTGCTGGGAATAGCAAATACCTACCGTGGAACCGTAGATCGTGTATTGTTTTTCTTGTAATAATTGAATCGTTTACATGAAAATGATATCATGATAAACAGGAAAATGTTGTACATTTCATTTTAATTAATTAAACTTTTATTATGCAATTATGCATGTACCTACATAGGTACCTATTGTTGATACTCCAGATAAGGATGCAAGCAGTTTATTTGGACTATTTCATTATTTTATGTGTATTATCCTTTATCCATCCATCCGATAGTTAATAAATTATTACAAATAATTGACATTTTTATTATTTTAAATTATATAAGTTTCAAAATTAACCCAACAAACTTTAAGAGGTGCTTTAGATTTACTTATAGTAGACCTCCATCGGACCATCGAACATCGAAAAAAAAAAAAGAACTGAATAACTTTTACAACGGGACAATCTTTGAAATCGCCAATAAAAAAATCTGCTGTTCCATAATAAAGTTTAATTTTAAAGTTTATTTAGTTCATTTTGACACCTTATGTATAGTTTAAATAAAATTCTGTCCATCTAACAATAATTCTAGAAACTATTAAAAATCCTAGTCCTTTACCAGACAAATTAATTTAAGTCACATTTGTAAAGGACTAGGATTTTAAATTTACGATTCATAGCTTAATTTAACCTTGTGTTTATTAAGTTACACCGTGTCTATAAGTACGCGTAACTTGGAGTCAACAAACCGCAGTTATGTGGTAATAATATAATGCTACGATGCGGTTACGTCCTTGTTAGTATAATCACTCTATAATTGGCAAGCTACGACAGTATGATCGACGGATAATATACCTACATACAGGTATTATGTGCATTGAAACCAGTTATGCTTTTAATAAATAATATCAGGCCCTTAAGAGAAACCCTATAAATAAAACCGGCCAAGTACGTGTCGGACCACGCACAATAAAGGGTTCCGTAGTTGGGATGAATTTATCAAAAAAACAAACTTAACACTGTATATAGTTGAAAAACATGTTCTCCCATACATCGATATACGTCACGGTCAATTCTCCAACTGCAAATATAATTGGTCGACTATTACTCGTTAACTTGTAAAACCTACTTAGCTGGGATGGTTTTCTTTTTAATTTCATTATAAATATACTACTGCCATTATTTTTTTCACATACCCAAAAACAACTATTTAGCATTTGACTCTAAAAATTACGCAAACGGATCAGTGAATCGATAATTTTTGAACGGCCTATCGAACGTTACCACATCATGGGATAGACGAGAAAAAAATATATCATCCCCACTTTACGAGTACGGAAGGTAGGTACACAAAAAAATAATATTTTAATTTTTTCACTTTGTCGGCATGATTATTAAGTATACCCATACCGAATTACAGCTTTCTAGTACTAAGATTATCTGAGCTAAGCCGCGGACAGACAGACAGACAGACGGACAGACGTGGCGGACGAACCTGGCCAAACTAACGCCGATAGCACACCTCCGCCGTGAAACCATAGCAGCGAAACCGCAGTAGTTCAATTCAACTGGCTCGCGTCATGTTCCGCTACTCGCATCGATCGGATGTTACATGTATGTGTAAGAAACTCTACTCTATTTAATTCATTATATTTGAGATCGCCGTGAACTAAAATTGGGAATCAAACAAGCTTACTTACCTGAGAAGTCTTGATTGGGTGCGCCAAAGTTCACCTAAATTTTTAACTCCGATAATTGGAAATCCGAAAATGTTCTTCCTAACATTTTTTATCCTAACAATCACAATTCCTAACTACTCTGTCTCTAATGTTCATAATTCCGAAGCATTCAACTTCATAATGTCAGTAGCATTAAACATCTATTATACTTTTATTTGTTTTTCTATATTTTCTCAACATAACCATCTTTTACACTATTATTCAAAGTCATATTTTAATTTTATTTATAGCGGTGTGTACCTGCAAAGATATTCATAGGTTAGGTTAGGTTAGAACTGTGACCAACTACGCACGAGCCGAGCGAGCGTAGCGAGCGGTGCCGCGGCAGCGGCCGGCGAGCGCTACCTCGAAATTGGTCGCGAAATTTTTCTAAGTATTTTTTTCATAGTGCCCCAAAGACACACTCTGACCTGAATGTCATTCATTTAAGACAAAAATCAGTGAAACGACCTTTAATCATTCTAAACAGTTGGTTTTATAGACACAATTATCTCAGGTATAGTTATAGTTTTAGGTATAAAAGCGTTCGGAAACATGAGTGTTATAAACATCGCCGGTAGCACTACAAATAGTATGAATGAAAACTTTAGGGTGAAAAATTTTAGGAAGAGTGATCATTCGGATTACAAATCGTTAGGAAGAACAATTTCGGGTAAAGAGCTTTAGTTGAGCCAATATGGACCCGTCTTGACTCTTTATTTTATAGCGATCTGAAATATAGTTAATTAAACAGAGTAGTGTTTCCACACACATGTAACATCGCATCGAAATTCGGTAGCGGACAATGACGCGAGCTAGTTGAATTGAACTGCTGCGGTTTCGTTGCTATAGTTTCGTGGCGGAGGTGTGCTACCGGCGTAAGGGTAGGAACCCTTACGCCGGTAGCACGCCTCCGCTGTTGACTACGGAACCCTAAAAAGGATGAAAAAAGATGCAGCTATTGTTTCGTATTGGGATACGAAACAATAGCTGCATCTTTTTTACCGTAGATACCTAATAATAGACAAAGGCTCTAAGCCTTTAAGTATCTTCGTCCTAAAAATAATCACGTAAAGGCCAGTCTTAAACTGGACTTATCTAAAAAGAAAGATAAAATCAGTAATCACCATGAGGAAGGGAATCAGTCAGTCTTTTTTCACCCAGTCAGCGAAACTAATAGTATTTCAGCTTTTACCCTGGGATTTTCGGTCTACCAATTGTATAATTAGGCCTACCATTGAGGTAATTGCGTAACACGCTTACAATGGCCTTTCATTTTGACATTTAATCACGACATTCGTTGCATTATTTACGTTATTGAGCAGAAAAGTTTTTCAACTCTCTAAAGCAATGGATTAATTAGGAATCTCCTTCAAAATCCCTCAGTTTGTGATTGAAAGTGTGAAGAGCACGGTGGACCAGAAAATTCTTAAAGTATACAAAACAGTAGGCAAATAAGTTCTCAAACAAAAATGCCAGACGGACCCTTAACGACATCCAGAATACACTTAATTCCACGCAATAACAATTAACGTCCCACAGCAACCACTTTATGGCTAAAAATAAAACCAGGACCCAATACCCGTTTACTGGGAACCCGACTATCTATTCGCATCCTTTTACGGTGGCTTGCGCCGACGCAGGCGCCGCATACGACCATCGCGTCGCCAGGCGCGCCAGTTTCCGCCATACTTGCAAATTAGGACTACTTTCGATTTATCATTCATTTGCTTAAGTGCTTAAATAAACAACTACTTAGTATTAAGCCCTTTACACTTGTGTAATACTAGGCACAGCTCTTAAGAAATGGTTTATTTAGGTATCAATTCACTTGCATAGAATATTAGATAAGCACTTAAAAGTTTTTCCACGTTGGTTCATTTTTCTGTTAAAAACCAAAAATTGTTTCGGACCTATTTAAGTATTAAATTAATATGGGATGTTCCAAACAATTTAGCTAAGTAATGATATCCAAATAAAGAAACATTTCAAAACCATTTTCAGGTTAAATTATTTCATTGTTAGAATTTATTTAATAATTGTTTCAAAAAGCTTTTACAAAACAATTCAATAAGCAATTTAGACCAGTAATCGGAAAAGCGACTGTCGACCTCCTCATTGTATCATATCAAATAACGTTCAGGGTGAGTGACTTCGAAATGGTGTTACTGGTACCGTACATACAAACTGTACTAGAATCAGTTCTATTTTTCTGTAAATTTTTACTTTCACATTCACATTTCACATGCCTTTTATGTGCCTATTTGAAATAAATGTTTTGACTTTGGCTTTGGAAATCAAACTCAAAGGAGTTGATTTCAATCAAACCATCACTGCAACAAGCACTGCTGAATTGTCACACACAGGTAACTAACGGCAAAACATGGAAATAATTATAGCATAAGGTTAATTTTGGTTGAATACTGGTTGACTGAAAGAGACAGACCAAAAAAAGATAGATGGATTGTGTGAAAGATGATATGGCTAAGAAGGAACTGAATTCCAAGATGAAGGTTAATAGGGACGTATGGAACAAAATTGCGCCGACGCTAAAATATTGGGATGAGGACAGGAGGAAGCATAGATGATGTACAAGCTTCTTGGCGAAAAACTGAACTATACTAAGTGACTAAGAAGACTCAAATATACTAAGTTACTCCAAAAAGAAAATCATGAAGGGGTAGGTATCTCTGTACGTATAAAAATGGTAAAACAAAAACTCAATTAATTCCAAACATGAAGCTCGCTTAAACTAAAGGCTGTGGTAAATCGCGTCAACACGTCCGGTAAGTTTCTCAGCTGCACTGAGAATGACTCACATTCAATTTCATTACCGAGCTAAACCGCGACTAATGTTTGTAGATAAAACAGTCAGACACTGTGTTTGCTTGGGTGGATTTGTTGCATTTCTCGTCTATTGAAGAACTGGGATCTTCTTCCCAAAGAAGTAGGAAGTAACATTGGAGTGGTTGGCTCTAATTAAGTCCGTCCGATGACAAATGATAGCCTAAAATATTTCATGCCTCCAAAAATTCCCCTCATAGATACATGTAGTCAAACATTTTACACCATCACAGCATCAATACGTATTTTAACTCATTTATTTAGGCATGTATTTAATAGTTCCCATTTTGCGCTCCTAAAAATATTATTGTTCACTCTAATACATAATGATTACGCCTCCTTTTATGGACCTCTAATGAATCCTAGTTTAGGACCTAAGAATTCTAAATAGCCAAGTATCTGCGACCAACTTGGATATATAGCATTCGTCGGTCGCTGCCGCGGCACCGCTCGGTTCGCTCGCTCGGCTCGCGCGGGGTTTGACATAGCTTCCACCTAACCTAACACGTTTAGTCGGGGTACCCTAGCTTAGTTGACTGAGAGAAAAAGCCAGACAGTTAAAAAGAAGCTCAACTGCTAAAAAAAGTTTGTATCATTAGAAGCGCAAAAAGTTTTAAGAGGTTCAATAATTTAAAAAGTGTCCGTCGCTAGAAGCGCAAACAGTTTTTAGAGGAGCATTAAATATTTCCCACTTATTTTGGATTCCTTTAGTTTTTTTTTTTGATGATGCTATGGTTGTAGTTTTTTCGTGATTCATAAACTGTGACAGAATGTCAATCATCAGAATCACGAAAAAACTACAGTCGTAACAAAGTTTCTCTCACTCACTCCTGTTATATGATCACATATTTCTTGTGAACACATAACAAATTTATCTACCTAGATAGAATTAGTTATATGTTCCTACTGTTATTATTTTATATCCTACTTCATATTGAATTGTACGTGCAATGTTAAAGACTCAAATAGCAATAAATCTAAGAACCGATCCCAGACGTACTTTCGCCCGTCCAAATACATACTTAGACCTACTTTCATTCCAGTTTATATCGTTTACACTACTTGATAGATTCCTATATACAATATACCAATAGATAGTTACTGGATACGTGTGATCGACACCAATTCAATTGGTGCGCTGTGAATTAGTGACTGGTCCTAGGATACGGAACTTTCAAGCACCTAATCTTGAAAGTTCCGTAGGTATAATAGGACCAGTCACAACTGGCGTGGGTCCTCAGACTTCTGACTGGACCACCATCATCTGTCTAGCCTTTTCCAAACTATGTTGGGGTGTTATGTTGGGGTCGGCTCACTTGGTCAAATTTAATAATTATGTATGTCTTATGTCTGCATATATACCTAGTCTGGCCATAAGCTCTGCCACAAAATTAAATGAAAATGCATTTATTTTTTTATGAAGTAATTTAATCTTAAAAACTTATAGGTAAATATTTATCCAAGTCTCAGCAAAAAATAAAAATAATTCTATTCGAAATGGCCCCTCTTTGGTTTTGATACAGGCTTCTAATCTGCCTTGCCACGAATCTATGGATTTACGCACCGTTTCCATAGGAAAAGCCACTGCTCGCTCCAGAGATTTCATAAAAGTGTAAACAGTCTTCAGCTCTTATAGAGTCCGGAACGTTGGTTTCGAGCCAGGCTTGGGTAGTTCGTGCCTTGTGACCCGGTTCCGAGCTTGGTGCTTTGGCTGAAGTCTTCACTCCTTTTTCACAAAAATGAAGCTTTGTGACTCCATGATAAGACACCCCCACTAAACCATTACTGATGCAGGATAATAACCACGTTGTACTTTTCCGACCACTTGGGCGGCTTCTTTAGAACTGTGAGCGTACATTTTGTCATTATGCTTGTTGTAGTGCTCTTCAATCTTGAAAAATGTTTAATCAGTAAAGAGGATATTTCTAAGACACAGAGATATCCACTTTATTTCAAAATTTCGTATTTTTGGGGGGTTTCTGTTTTTTTTTTTGTTTTTTTTTAGATCTCCTCTCTTCAACAGATTGTAGGGATTGATTTAGGGCATGTCCTGTATATCGACGACAAGCGCCGAGCTTTAGATCTTGTTTTATATTACGCGACAGAGTCCTAGCGGGAATCTTAATTTCTCGAGATAAGATTTTTTTTTGCTAATGCGGTTTTGGCGAATTCTGCCTTTTTAATTCTAAGAGCACACGGCCGTCCCGATTTTTTATCTACAACAGAGGAAGTGTTGGTATATCCGTCGATAGCGGTGGCCGCCACATAGTTGTGGCCGCCAAATAGCAGTGACCGCCACATAGCGGTGGCCGCCAAATAGCTGTGGTCGCCATATAGCGGTGGCCACCACGTATCAGTGGCCACCACATAGCGGTGGCCGCCAGATAGCGGTGGCCGCCACATAGCGGTGGCCGCCACATAGCGGTGGCTGCCAAATAGCGGAGGCGGCCACGTAGTGGTGGCCGCCACATAGCGGAGGCCGCGTTTCCGTTCCAAGTTTCAAGTTACAGATAAAAGAGAGAGAAGTAACAGAGAGTTATCTCTGTTTGCATAAAGGTTGAATTTCCAAAAACCCCGTCTTAGCAGCCTACGTCATTATAATTATCTGTGTTCCAAATTACAGCCCAATCCGTTCAGTGGTTTGAGCTATGTGTTGATAGATCCACTATTTCGACATATTTTTCCACGTCATAGTCGCTCGCCACGCGGGTGAAGTTGCCGGCAGAAGCTAGTTACATATAAGAGACTAATTTGGAATACGTAACATATCTAGTTTTACTTCTTGGCAGTTATTGCTAACTTCAGAGTTCAGACATACTTAACAAGATTTTAGAAATTATCACTTTATTGAGGTTCAGGTTGAGAAACATTTGTGAATTCAAGGCAATAGCTGAAATTTTCATGGCCTGAAGCAACCAACGAAAGAGCGATGGCCTCTATTAAGGTCAAACCTGTTCTGAAGCCTGAACAACTTTTGATATTTTCCTAATATAAAAATAAAAATATGGCCTCTCATGGAGAGCAGTCTTTTTCTTTTAAATTTTGTGCAAAGTTTGTAGTTCTGCAGATTTGGCCGCACCACATTGCAAAAATCTTCCTACATCACTAACGTACATTTTATATGAACCATCGCACACTAAGGATGGGCCGCACCGCATTGTTTGTAATGAAATGCGATGCGGTGCGGCTCGATGCGTCATTAATGTGCGCTTAGCTTTAAGAATTTTGGCTTGCTTTTTTCCTGAAGCTAAATATCTCAACCAAATCCCATTCTCTTCAACAGGGAGCTATCATCATACCGTAGGGCTTGGCTTGCTGGAAGGTCTTCACGAGAAGTATGGTGATCTGGTGCGACTGGCGAAGGCGTCCAGGACACGGCCAGTGCTGTACGTCTTCGATCCTGAGATGATGAGAGAGGTATGTTTTAACTCCTTAAAATTCTTATAAGAAACTTAAATATAGCACTTGAATTGACTCGGGCATACAGGGAGGCATGGGTTTTGGAATCGGAAAGTAACCCGTTTGGAAAAAGATAATAATTGAGAAGTCCTTTCCGATGAAATGCATCCTAGAAAAAAAAAAGTACAATTTCCGAAAAAAAGTTTACAATGTTAATTTATTATATTTCGCTGATATTTCCGAATGTATCAGCGAAATATAATAAATAATTAACATTGTTGGTGGATGAGGAGATTAAATAAAAAACTAAAACATATAATGAGCGACCCGTTGTTGTACTTTGATGTATAATTCCTAACTTTGTAGGACGACACAAAATAAAATAAAACTCAGATGCAGACAGGAGGTAGGCAGGATAAATACATTCTAATGAATTCTAACCACATGCATTCTGAGAGCGCAGTAGATCACAATAACGTTTATTGCACTTTTAATTTATTCGCAGTCTGAGTCACCAAGCTGAGCACAGACAAACTGCGTAGTATTATTTTCTAGAGTACATTTTCAGTCTACTACTGAGATGATCTCAAAAAGAATATACCTACATAGTTCATAGATTTTTTTTCGTTTGTAGGGAAATGTTGCTGGTCTCGTATCTCATTGGCCTCGGTTACGTTAGGCGGCAAGTTAGATGTTTTAAACGATTCCTAATTAGGTTATTTAGTCATGTAAACCAAAAAACCTTATTGCTAAAGAACCTTTTATAAATATGTATTTAACCCTACGTGGAAAATACTCTAAAATAAATAGGTCTTTACATAATATTATTATGAAATTATTGCCGTTCTGCAGTACTGGCCATTTCAAATATTAGAATATTTTTTGTTTGGGTAAGAATTCTAATTTTAAATTAATTTTATTTAAGAAATCATGGAATTCTTTTTTCGATATTAGTCATTTGTTACAGTCCCCGGCACGTAAGTTGGCAAGAGTAGTTAGACGCGCAGAAGTAATTTTTTAGGTCTCTTTGGTGGTCAAGCGGGACGCGGGGAATGAGGGAGCACCGTTCCGAGCACGCAACTGGTGCGTCAGTCGACACTCGGCTCCCGCACCTCGACCCGGGTTCCGTTCGCTCCTGATTACACTTGCGGGCACTAAAATTTATACCCTTTGGTTTTGTTGAGTTTTTGTTACGAATTGTTGTTACCTACTATTTTAAATTAAGTTTAAACTACACTACTATTGAAGCTTATTGACCTTTAGTTCTCGTTAACATTTTTTTAAAGGCACAATAACTAAATTTTATTTATTACACCTAATAAACTTCACGAATTCCTCTCCTTTCTTTAACTTTCTTCTAAACAGACATGTTTAAAATAAATGATGGCAATAACCATAGAATAATTACAAACAATAAAAGTGACAATTTTTTTGTTGCATACGTGTACTATGCGCGAGCTTACCCCCACTACCCCAAAACCTTGCCAAGTTACGTGCCCGGCGGCGATTGTAATTGATTAGCGTTATGTTTTCATTGATTTTGAATCTTTTTCTTCGTCATGGATACGTTAAAAAATCGTGTATATATGGAATATGAGTACCGTCATGTCGGCAACTTTTTCCAGAATTTGGATATGAAGAAGAGAAGCAGTACAAAACGCCTTTGAAGCATTTGTTGCCTCCCGTCCAGCTGATTTTTGCAAGAAGGGCGCATCAATAACCTGCCACTGCGTTGGCAAAGATGCATCGATTGCATGGGTGATTTGATTACAGTGATTACTTTTATTAATATAAATAAAAAATATAGAAATAAAATAACGTTAACTTATTTAATAAAAAAACGGCAGTTTCTTATGTAAACACCTAATTATATCAATTCTCACGTGTGGATAGCCAAGCCAGTTTAATCTGCACTACATTGTATATCAGGCAGAAAACATGAGTCATATTTATTACACCTTTAATTAATTGATATTACTGAATAATTATGCTGTTGGACTCGCCAAGTTGTTATGTAAGTACCAACTTCGCAGTTCAGGACACCATGCTTTGATCACGTGATATTTTTTTATCAACAACTGGCTATTAAGTACTATACACGCAAATGTAAATATGCACAACAAAAACGGTAGAAAAGTTGTTATTCTGGTTTTGAATATTACTTGAAACCTACTTTTCTAGAAAGGCGTGATGTATAAAAATTATACATTATTTTTCGGAGATTTAGGTTTGTTCGGTGACCACATCATAGCCTATGATGTAAGTATAGCGTGCTTTTTAGGGTTCCGTACGCAAAGGTTAAAACTGGAACCCTATTACTAAGGCTCCGCCGTCTGTCTGTCTGTCCGTTTGTCACCAGGCTTTGTATCTCATGGACCGTGATAGTTAGACGGTTGAAATTTTCACAAATGATGTATTTCTGTTGCCGCTATACCAACAAATACAAAAAAAAAACAGAATAAAATAAATATTTGAGGGGGCTCTCATACGTCAAACGTGATTTTTTTTTGCTCGTTTTTATATTGATAACGGCAACAGGTAGACGCTTGAAATATTCACAGAATATTTAGTTATATATTCACTTTAAAAATAAATAATTAAATAAAAATAAAATAAAACAAATTTTTAAGGGGGGCTCCCATACAACAAACGTGATTTTTTTGCCATTTTTATAGATAATACGGAACCCTTCGTGCGCGAGTCCGACTCGCACTTGGCCGGTGTTTTTTCATTTATTCAAAATCTGTATTAACAATAGCATACTTACATAAAGTCTGCCAAATTGTTTATCAGTTTGTATATAGTTTGTACCTACTAATATTTTGTACAGGCTCAGGTTTGATTTCAATTTAGCTGTCAGACCAATGCTATTTATCCATTGATTTATTAAAGCAACTTTTACCTCCGTGTGAACCCCAAACAATAAAACCATTCCACATAAAACAAACTTTAGTACTTTCTCTATTACGCAACACAACATTAAATAAAAACTATTTAAAACTAGACTAATTAGTTCCACTTCGTCTGCGCGTGACTATAATGTTGACAGATTTTTTTCTCTTAACATTTTGACCTAATTTCCAGTCGTCTTGTCTACATTACGTCTCATAACTTAGCACCTTTTTCACTCATAAATTAAATTAAAGTAAACTTTATTGAGAGCAGTGGTTTTTGTGAAAACAGTTTATTTTCTTGCTGACTATATATATTTTTTTAATCTGTAAATGAAGGTCAAAATTTCTCAAAAAGTTACGGTCAGTCTCCTTTTTTTCTGGTTGGGAAATTATCAAATAACTTCTCTCTGGGTGGAGCTCCCGGGCGTGTCAGACATTAACTGACTAAAATCCACCCGTGTTCCTTCCGATGCCTGTGTGCCAGGGCCACGATATCCCTTTCGGACAAACTTGCAACCCTGGCAGGCATTGGCCCTAACGGACCCCGTCAGTTGGTGCTGACATCTCTTTGAGGCGTGCGTGGAACACAACGCGCCGTCGACCCGGGCCCTGGTCCTTATCGGACGGCGAGCTACCTATCGCTCACCGTCCGTAGGTCCGCGCCTACGGTGGCCGGAAATCGGCTTACGACTCCCGACGCCCGGGGCGTCTCCTGCGGCGAGTCTCCTAAGACCATTTTCTTGTAGCGATAACGATTAAGGTACTTTGCAGCCCCATCTCAAAAATCCACCCCGTATAATTGGTACCTAAACTCACATTTTCACTGGAGGAAAGCCTATTGCCATCAATCATTTAAAATTATAAATTATATTTATTTCTGTTTATTGGTACAAAGCAACACTTTTACGCGTCCAAAATAAATTATGTTTTAAGACTAGATGAGTCCGGTGTTTCTTCATCATCATCATCATCATTTCAGCCAAAAGACGTCCACTGCTAGACATAGACCTCCCTCAAAGGGGGATTTGCCATACAATTATGGAGAAGTGTCGCTACATACTCGTAGTTGACAGTCAAGTGTCATGTGATAAAACATAATAAGGTAGTTAAAATCAGTATCAGTAGACGGTTAAAACATAGGTAAGTCTTATTAACGGAAAAACTAAAATATAAAAAACACGGTAAAAATAAAACAGAGTTATGAGTATGTCTGAGCGTGTATGTGTGTGATGAGAGAGAGGGGGTGGGCGTGTGTATGAGTGTCTGGTTATGTTCGCACCTTTGAATGTGTGTAAGAAGGGGAAACATAAGTATGGATCACAGTACGTATTAATTTTGGATCATGATATGAATGTGAGTAAACTTTCAGTCTCCTGATAATCCATCTTTTGGAGCCAGTCTGCTACTTTCTTTTTCATTTCCTGCCGACACATTTTAGCTATGTTAAGATTTTTGTTTGCGTGATTGTAAAGTTTGCTGGTTTGGCAAATGAGGTCCGGCAGGGTATAGTATATGGAAGATTTGCTACGTTTATGTGGGTCGGGTAAGGGAACATATCGTTGCTTCCTCAGGATGGATTTGAGCACATAGAGATGACGTACTGTGAGGACTTTACAATCGGAGAACAGTTGTGAGGTGGGGAAGCTATATGGTTTCTTGGTCATGACCTTGAGCACACCTCTCTGTGCTTGCTCCAACCCGATTGGGATAAGCGCAGGAGAATGATGATTCATTCTCCTGCGCTTATCCCAACTTATTTGGGCTGGTCGCAACATGTCCCTGTCTCCCATACTTCTCTTAGTCGTCATCTCGGTAGTTACCCACCTTTCTAGCCATATCATCTTTCACACAGTCCATCTATCGTTTCTTTGGTCTTCCCTAATAACCAAGTATTTATAATAAGCCGTATTATTACATACATTTATAAACTCTCGCCATGGGGGTAGGCAGAAACTATAGAACGTACTTGCTACGCTCCTTACAAACTCCTTTTGCTTCGCCTATGTTCGTCATACACGCACGCCGGTTGCGAGCACTACGCTCCTGACCTTTCTGAAGAATATCACTAATTAGGTCACTATTATGTCCTCCTAGGGCGCCCCTTCCGACGTTTTTAGGGTTCCGTACCCAAAAGGGTAAAACAGGAACCCTATTACTAAGGCTCCGCCGTCTGTCTGTCCGTCTGTCTGTCCGTCAATCACCAGGCTGTATCTCATGAACCGTGATAGCTAGACAGTTGAAATTTTCACAGATGATGTGTTTCTGTTGCCGCTATAATAACAAATACTAAAATATAGAATAATATAAATATTTAAGGGGGCTCCCATACAACAAACGTGATTTTTTTGTGTTGTGTGTGTATTTTTATAGATAATGGTACGGAACCCTTCGTGCGCGAGTCCGACTCGCACTTGGCCGGTTTTTAGATAATAAATAACACTACTATGAACATAGATCACGTGGTTTTGTAGCTTCTGACGGCTCGCCGCATATACTTTCTATAATACAAGTTAGAAAGTAAACACTAAACAAACAGATCTTAATGTAACAGTCGTGCAAAATTTAGCAGGATTCGAGGTCACTTGCCAAACGGTACATATTCACTTTCAAACCTACTTCACAAATAAGCATGTGATGAGTCCGAGATGTTTACACGTTACTAGGCACCTACTCTGTCTAAGCGGTAAGGATCGTGCAAACTGGCGCGTAATCGCGGGCGCGACAGGTAACGCGACACTTTCCTTAACTTTTCATAGAAATTGTGCTCAGGGCCGGATTTAGGGCAGGGCAACAGGGGCTCTAGCCCTGGGCCTCCACAAAGAAGGGGTCTCCACAATTTGATTTTTTTAGTTAAGAAAGAAAATACATCCTTTGTAGGGAATGGGTCGTTGACGGTTTTTCCGTTAACGAAACGTCAACGTTGATTAACATTCGTCAACTAGTCGATCAACTAGTTAAATTCGTCAACGAGTTAACTTGCATCGTAAACAGTTCATTCATTGAATTGTTTTTATTCGACGCTGTGACGTTCAACGAGTCTCCTTGCGTATCAAAGAAAAAAATCCCAAAAGTCTGACAACCAGTCTTACCAAGGGGTATCGTATTGTGGGGGTCAGATAGGTGGTCATTCCATGTAAATACTGGTACTCAGCTGCATCCGGTTAGACTGGAAGCCGACCCCACCATAGTTGGGGAAAGGCAGGCAGATTTATTGTGTATCAAAGAAAACAATGTTCACATTCACAAGGTACCTTTTTAAGTAGTTTTTTTTGTCTGTTCTAAATACATTTTTGGGACCTCCACTTCTTGGTTGCCCCAGGGCCTCCACACCTCTAAATTCGGCCCTGCTCTGTCGCGTCGCAACGTGTGAATGTGGGAGCCTTTAATCATTCTTGTCACTGTCACACAACTGTCTAACTGCAAAGTTAGACAGTTCGCACCCGCGGCTTCGGTGTGGATTTGTATCCATGAAGGAGACGGGTACATGTTTAAGCCAAAGTACGTGCTAAGTAACGTTTATAGTACTCGGTCTTATATACAACTAATAGATTAATGTGAATCAATTAATTAAGTAAGCTTATCATCATTATCATCCCTGTCTACGGGTTTCTGATTGATTTAATTACATGCTTCTGCTCTATTCCGTGTAAGTTAAGCAATAATTGCTTTTAAGATGCCAGTTTAAAATGCCAAAGACCGTAGACTTCGACAGACTTTACTCATAGAGGTATGAGGAACAGGGTGTAAACTTCACTCATCCTCTATAGGGAAGGGAAGTTGGATCCGACTAGAAGGCTGTTGAGCCTGGTGGGCAACTGCCCGACGGTTGATGTCTGGACGTTGTATACGAGTATATGCCAGTCGCACGGTAAACTCTGCTTGCGCGATACAGAATGTATGTGACGTCAGGTCTTTTTGTGCGTAGTTCGCATGTGGCGATGTAGATCACACTACAGCGTGTCCAAATACAGCGCGGCATTCGAGCGCGGCTGTGTTGCACGCGCTTACATTTCTCCATACGTCTAGACACAACGCGGCAGAAATTATATCCTGCGAATGCCGTGCGTTGCTGCGCCCACCTTACGCACTCTGTTTGAACATGCCTTTAGGATGCTCCCAATATTGTCACTTGCAGAGGCTCAGAACAAATAAACAACCAAGACATAGCGCTGCGAACAATACAATGAAGCATTCCAAAACACACGCTCACACGCACACATTTACAACCCATTTCAATCAAACTACACCCCATTAACGGCCGAACCCAATAACCTATATATCACCAGTTTCGGCCTACTGGAGATATAAAAATATATCTATTGATGGTTTTAACGTCCCAATAATCTATGAATCATACCGGCCTACACTATCTACTGATGGAAGGGGGTATCGCATACAACAGAGGGGCAATTCTACTAATTTTAAGAACGTTCACAGTCTGATCTCAGTCTCAATCTTTCAAAAATACCTCTTATTTCCCTACATTTTGACAATTTTTTGACGTTTGTTTGTCGCCAAGATGAGATTGCGACTAGATTTTGAACGTTTTAAATTACGAGAATTGGCCTTCTGATATCTCTTTGTATGAAAATGCCAAAGTATGCTTCCCAATATACGATTTGTTTGACAGGACAGTACTACAGATGGCAGATTTGGCTATTCCCCGAATTGCAGGGATAAACGTAAAGTAGCCAAGCTAAAATGAACTCTTTAGTACTTGCAATAATGATGTTCATTTTATTTAAAGTAATAAAAAAAAATTAAATTCAAATAGGTATCTCGAAAACGGTGCGCCTTAGGCAAAAAATAACAGAAATTTAACCCCCCCCCCTTACTAACACCCCCCGTGCAAGCACCATTCCAACATGAATTTAAGTTAAAAAAAAAATAACATTAATGCGCTAAGGTAGCCCGCGAAATTCAATTTTTTTACGTTTTTTGCAATTTGCAGGTCAGTAACAGGTTGTATTTTGATTCGCGGCCATAACAAATATGGCTCTACAGAATTATATCTTAATCCAGTAACTTATTTAGAACTAAGAAACAAAGAAGTTTTAATATAACCCTAATTACACATGTTGTTTTTTAAAGTGATGTTGGTTGTAATGGAACGCACGGGCGGGCGAAGTAGAGAAACCTACTTATTGTTTTCGTTCGATAGATAGCCTTTATCAATGATTGTGAGACGCCATCCGAGCATAGATATAATTATACTGTCTATCATCAATAGCGATCTGTCTTTAACTGAAAATAAGTTATTGGGTTGGGCCGTAAGCGCACACATGTTTACGAAACCGGCCTCACGTCACTGTTGACAGCTCTATGGCTTGGGTTTTCATTTGGTCTTGTTCAACTATCAATTCGTTCTACTCTTTTTTCCATCCTTTTATTTCAACTATGTTCAAATTAGCTCCCATTTCTCTGCTGCTCGACTAGATGTCAGTAAGTGTATCACGGAGGCACGTACCACCTACACGTTCTTTTAAACTAACCATTGGTTCTACACGTTGACCTTTTAAATCCTGCTTCCAAATTGCGATTGGTCGAACCCCTAACCGATTCAAAGTAAATAGTTCTTTTAGAAGCTCTCAAGATATATTAAAGTTTAAGAAACTAGAAAATAATTCTAACACTTAAACTATAATACATCGTTGGGAATACTTAGAGAAGTCTCTGAAGTAGAAAAGTTTAATGTATACTAATATTACAGATAGGTAAAAAGACATGGCCCATTTCTAAAGAGACGGTTGCATAGTTATCGAATTTGGTGTACAGTCACGAGCACCAATATGTATACACTCAGCAACTTTTAAAAGTGATTTCCTCCATAGGATATTGATTGAAATTTTATTTTACTACAAATATAGTATTTTGGAACCCAAACTATTATAAAATAAATGTTTTCTCAAAGTTGCAATCGTTATTCCACGAGAAAATCGGTTTTGAATTCTGCTAAACATTTACATATTCGTGCTCATGACTGTACCTACACTAATGATTTTTGGTGTTTTATATTCGTGAACTGTTCGTGTTACTTAATATTTTTAAAAAAACCTGTCTGGTTGGGAGAGGTTAAAAACTACGTATTAATTCAAATTTCTATTTTTTCTATTTTAATGTATTTTTGTCCATGCCCTTTGTTTGTTTGTAAATAGGGGTAATCGCTGGAGGATTTGAAAAAATCTTTTTGCATTTGATAGCCTAATTCGTGGGTTTTTAACATCACGCTACGACCCCTAAGAGCCGAGCAAAAAGAACGCTAAGCGAAAATGAAGTAATAGCGCGGCTGGCGATGCAATGCGACGCAGTGGTTCGTGGAAATAAGAGATTTCACGTGGACCTTCAACCACGTGAAATTTCTCAACTAAACTAATATTTTTCATTGATACACCATACAATCAAACAATCTGCCCAGCGTTTTCCCAAAATGTTGGGGTCGGCTTCCAGTCTTACTGGATGTAGCTCAATACCAGTATTTTACATAGAGCGCGACGGCCTATCTGGCCTCCACAACCCAGTTATTGGGTAATACGATACCCCTTGGTAAGACTGATTGTCAGACTTTCGAGTTTCTGACGACCCGTAACTACTGCCAAAGATCCACGAATGACGCGTTTTCAGAGGTACGGAGGGGTCTCGGCATGTAAAGATGGGCATCCATCTACGGACCAACCACGGCAACTTTAACCTGATCGATCGACCCGTGTGGCTGTTTTTACTTAGCCACAAGCCCCTTATTGAATGGAAATCCATATTTTGATTGTAATAAATGTGACATCTTACCAGAAAGCCAGTACATATTTTTACCATTATCACCGAACTATGTATTAATACAACACAGTAATATCTATGACGCACGCAAAGGTCACCACAATTATACTCACTACGATACTGAATTCAGTTTTATCGACTATCGTACCATAGGTATGTAGGAAACAAAATTATTACCGAAAATGTGGCTACCAACACTTTCATTCTAGACATGAAAAATCTAGATAATAGTGAAATTGCTGTCGGGTGTTCCCCGAAGGGATAGGTAGAGGTGTATTTTTATTTATTTTTTTGTTTTTTTGTGTATAGTAATAGGAGGCCCCCTTTACATAGAACTTACCAGAGGCGCAGCATCCATACAGCCTGATTCCTATCGGCTTCCCTTCGGAACAACCAATCTTCTTACAACTTTTTTTTTTTTGGTTGGGAAATTATCAAATAACTTCTCCCGCTCTTCGTGTCAAAATTCTACTGACTAAATAAAACCCACCCGTGTTCCTTCAGATGCCTGTGGGCCACAGCCACGATATCCCTTTCTGACAAACTCGCAACCCTGGCAGGGGTCTTCTTACACCTGTGTGTATATATCACATCGCATTACAAACATTGAATACCAGTTTAAAACATCATATAAGATTAAAAATATTCGAAAAACTGCCGATGTTTTTTCACTGAACAACTAATACCATACCATAGCTGGCGTAATTTTTTTTTAAATAAAGGAAGTACTAAAATTGTTGAGTTAATTTATTTTGACGTTATCTAGAGTTTATGAGAACTGAGGAACTTTTTCTTCGGCTTACTTCTAACAAAAACTATAGCTTCGCTACTGGAATTTACACATAACTGGGCAAATGCGTCTATTCTGATTTCTGTGATGGTCATCAAAGGCGAGTGTGACGAGAACTGATTTCGTATCACTTGTCAATCAAATGGCACTAAGCCAAACTCGTTTGAGTATGTAAAAATTTCTCAAACCAATCCGTACCAATCTATACCAATATTATAAATTCGATAAAAGCTTTGAACGGATTTTGATGTCTATCACACAGATACACCGTGCCCAGGGCAATGATGTATAATACGTCATTGGCCCAGGGTTAGTATACATACGATACTTTTAATCGCGGTAGTACGATCCCGTGGGATAACTTCCGACGTCCACGCGCGCGAATCCACTGTCAGAACCTAGTGTTTACCATAAAACTTCAGGAAAAAGAAATGATAATAATCATTTCCTGATAACTTTAAAGATCATGCATGGACCGAATGCTGCTAGAAACAATAAAGCTATAAATTACAATGCAATATCGCATAAGCTTTAAAGATCCTATAAGAGGACTTAACAATGAGATATAAATCAACTCACGATAATTATTTACAAAGAAACACGTTGTAAGTATAGATAATTTAAGTAGGTGTTTAATATTATTGCACAGATAAAAGTTGAACAATTAAAATCCGAAGTGATAATGTTATATTATAAATTTATAACTGATAATTCCGTGTTTAGAGATAAACATTAAAATTTATTAAATGTCTATTTTAGTATATTATCTATCATTAAACTCATCACTGCTTTGTTGGTCTAGTGGTCACAGGCGCTACTGCTGCGCATGAGGTCCTGGGTTCGATTCCCGGGTCAGGCAGTGTTATTGTGTTTTTCCATCTCAAATTTCTCAGTAGCAGCCCGGAGTCTGAATTTGTATCCGTTTGATGGCATTAGGCTCGCCCCCTATTACATGGGACTTAAACATAACTGGCGAAATTTGAATGAACTAAAGGTACACCTCTGCCTAACCCTTTTGGGAATACTGGCGTGATGTTATGTTATGTTAAACTTATTAATAGATAGACAAACCGTTTAGTGATATCCCTTCTCATCTATGTCACGACATTGTGACTCATCTCTGTTTAATCTTTGACATTGAGTTTCCCAGACCGCTTTTGATAAAGATTTATTAAATTTTATAAGGTGCGCCAGCTGTGTCCTCTTATACAATCTAAGGTTTCGAAAAGGTATTAAAAAGTACCAGGACCAACAAATATGGTTTTATATTGATTCTGGGGGATTATACTGAATGTGTGTTCACCCAATTCATACGAGCAGTAAGAGAAAGAATTGGACTCACTCCTATGTAATACATCAATGGACTCACCAGAAAAATCAGTCGCCTGTCTTAGAAGGTCTTCTTCAGCAGGCCCGGCGATGATGCGGGCGGCACGCACATTCGCATGCGTTATTGCGAAGATTTATAGAGCATTTTTACGGTTCTATATACAGGGTTATTTTTATAACGTCAATAACCTCTTAAGGGGTCATTGTACTCATCATTATGAACAACTTTTACCATGGGACCAAAACTGAAATAACGAAAAAAAAACCAGCTGTTCTCTACATTTATGTTCGACAAATTCGTTAAAATGAACCAGATGATTTTTTTTTCGCGATTTCAGGTTTGGTCCCATAGTAAAAGTTGTTCATAATGATGAGTACAATGACCCCTTAAGAGGTTATTGACGTTTTAAAAATAACCCTGTATATTTACGCTATAGCCAATTTGTCACACAAGCGAGGTAAGTATATGCAAAGGATTTGCAAGATGCGTATATAATAATGGCGGTGGAACGCGCGCGTGGATTCAAGATGCACCTATGATTGATTGAGCTTTTATTTGTTCATCCTTTTGTTCGTTCAACCGGTGACTGACTTAGGAGCGATTGAACTGCACCAGTCTGGCTTGCTGATTGGGTGTAAATATAGCTGAATTTCGAAAAATTATGAAAGTAAAAGCATGAACAGTTTATGTATTCTGACGGTAAAAAATCACATGAACTCATTGGTCATGAAAATTCAGGTAAATTCCTCAATATTGAGGATGCTAACTCCATTTTCAGCAATTACTAAAGACAGTCCTATCTTTTTATTGACGTAACGTTATCCATCAATACAAAAAACCTCTGCGTTTTCTGCCTACCCCTCATGTGAATTCGTGCTACGATGTAGGTAAGTAAGTATGTAATAAAAAAAGAGATTAACAGTCTCAATGACTTTATTATTATATGAAACGCGATACTGCGGATGAGGTGTTGTTATTGTCCGGTAACATATAAGTATATATTACATCTACCGTCTAGACATATCACATAACACGCTCCCATGCCACGAACTACCCAATACCATGGTCAGCCTATAATGTTCCCACTGTTGGGACACATGCCTCCTCTTTTAGACAGGGCGTGGGGTGTAATCCACCACGCGGGCCCAGTGCAGGATGGTAGGTGTCTGATGTCTTCGAATTTTTGGTTCTAAGACATGCGTGTTTCGTCACGATGTTTTCCTTCACCGCCTAAAATGGACGCTATGGTAGAATCATAATATTATATGATCTGCGTACAATTCATACATCCCGCAATTCATCTGTTTGACAGCTGCTATTTGACATTAGACTTCACTATAGCAATTCATAGTTTATGGACGATTTTACGAAACTCGATACAAAACTGTCAAACAGATGAATTGCGGGATATGAATTGTACTTATGATTCTGCCAAAGCGTCCATTTTAGGCCCTCAGTGGTGATGAGATTATTTACACAAAGTAAGTTAGGGCCACTGGGCCACTACTGCAAGAAAATCACAAGAAACTGATTTTTATCGCATGTTTGATTTAGGCTACTTTTTCATAAGAGATGTGCTACTACGCTACGTTGCTATACTAGATGCGTTTGATATCAAATTCCGATCCGTTTGATTTCGTTTGGTTTGCGTTTGAATCATATTCATTGGTCTACATAGCATAGCACTGGTGGAAACGGGTTCAACTAAGCTATGTTTTTTTTTATAATGGAAGGAAGGATCTAGGTCTACTGATATGCGCCAAATTTCATCCAAATGCGTTCAGCCGTTTTAGCGTGAAAGCTTAACAAACAAACAAACTCATAAAGCGTAACAAACTAATAAATAAGTTAGGACTAAATTAATATTAGGTTAGGTCACGTACCATATCACTGTGAAAAATGTTTAAATTATGTAGCAGAAGCAAACAAAATGTCATATTTTGGCAAATCTAAAAACAGAACAGCCCATTACCGGTTTATTGACATTTACATTGAATCACTCTCTCACACCGTGTTATCTATTTACAAATGTAATTTTATGACTAAATTATGCTTGTGCCCGATAATGTAGGTCAAATACAAAAGATAGTGTAACCTCCGTTGACTTGCAAATTGTATGCTTGGATAAGATTTTTGTGTTTATACTTTTTAAAGCAGATTGTGATGCACGTGACTTGAGTATTTGAATAGAATAGAATACTCTTAATTATGTACACCATAAAAGTTACAGATATAAATGTTTAAATTTTACATAGGGTGACACAATGGGCGGTCTTATCGCTAAAAGCGATCTTTTACAGACAACCTTTGGATGGATTAAAGGGAGCAGGAGAGACAATACTGCAGGTAGTCAGTGGTGTACCATTAACATATACAATAAATACACACATACACAAAGCCTACACTTATCTAATAAATATATACATATATACAATAATACACATGAAACAAGAGCAGGGAACTGTGTTATGTAATGATGATGTTTAAGGAGAGAGGAAGTGTTTTTTTACCTTTAATAAACTATCTATGATTTAGGAAGTGCCTTAGTCGCCTTTTAAGGCTTCTACAAACCGGCGCGACACGCGAAGCGACACAAAGGCTCCGCGTGTCGCGCGACGAGCGGTGCCTTTATGTGGCGTCGCGAGTCACGCCGGTCTGCAGAAGCCTTTACGACACCCACGGGAAGAAATGGGATGTTGCTATTCTTTACGTCCGGCACCACACGGAACATGGTTACTAGAGAATGGGCAGCAGCGTTCTCTATGCATTTTAACACCATACTGCGATCGCCAAACCGCCTGCCAATCGTGGCGATTATGGCAACCCCCTTCTCTTTTGGGGAGGCCTATGTCCAGCAGTGGACGTCTTTCGGCTGAAATGATGATCTATGATTTGGATTAAAAACATAAGATTTATCTGAAATCTTAGGCTGTGTGTAGACTGTAGACTTAGTCAAAAGAGTTTTAAACAGCATTACTTCATATTTTTGAACAATTTGTCTGCTCAACAACGTAAATAACGTACTGATAGTGTGTTACGCAATTATCCCGCAGTTTGTCCTGATTTGTTTTGAGACAAAACAGCTTTTTGGCGGTATGCGCATTATCATAATATAAAGCAAGAGCTTTAATTTCAACTAGTTTTTTTTACTTTTATTTTTTTAATAATATTTCATATATTTATATTTTTTTTATATTTTGTAAATGTGAGAACGTTGTAGGCTTACTAGACTAGATTTGTAGACTATTTTCTACTTTGTTAAGTACCTAGTACTTGTTAACGGGCCTACGCTGTCCCTAAATTATTTTTAAAAAGAAACCGTGGAGTTACGCGGCTCTTCTCCATAGGAAACGACCAATTGGAACCGTGCACCTAGCTTCTAACGTTTCATAGTTAAGTGCCCATGTAGGTTTATGTGAAATAAAATATTTTGATTTTGATCTTTGGACAGTTTTGACTTAGATCTGCGTACCTAAAGACTTACTTTTTAATGATTAACTTGTCAAAACAAAATTGATTTGTATACTTAGTTCTAGATAAAAATTAATACTTTTCACAACAAAAACTGACCACAATATTTTACTCACTAATCACTATCATCACGTACGAATAATAAAATACCACAACATAGTTACGTAACGGTGTAACAGGCGGACCGTTGCACGCCGCGACCACGTGCGGTTAAGTGTTGACTTATCTCGATTTATGTGTCATTGTTCCGTATGTAATGTTTGTGTTACCGTACACACCACGGCCCCGCTTCCCTTGGGTGAACAGATGTTCGCGAAACAATGTTGCACCAAAAATGTGGTGAGGTAAGAAGGTCGCAGATGTTTTTAGCACTTAAAACGGCTTAGAATCGATGGAGACGCGTTTCTTAATAAAAATTAAATAAGAAAGATACAGTAGAGAAAGGACTCTCAAATTAGGTTAAACTAAATCCTCTAAGATTACACACCAAATCATGCAAAGTATTACGGAAATATTATATTCGTAAGAAGTTGGGTGGCAGTGGGCAGGGCACATTGCTCGCAGAACTGATGGCCAATGGGGCCGAAAGGTTCTGGAGTGGCGACCGCGCACCGGAAGACGAAGCGTTGGAAGGCCTCCTACAAGGTGGACCGATGACCTTGTGAAGGCCGCAGGTATCCGCTGGATGCGGGAAGCACAGAACCGGTCGAAGTGGCGGTGCTTGGGGGAGGCCTATGTCCAGGAGTGGACGTCTTTCGGCTGAAATTATGATGATGATGTTGAAGAAGTTGGCAGAATCATCCCAGCGCTGTGGTTTTCCCCTCTACTAATCGTCATTTCTCCAGACACTTTTTATTAAAAAAAAAAACATTTATTTCCAACATCGCAATAACAACCATGAATAACAAATACTTATAAAGAAAAAAAAATATAAAACAAGATCTCATGTCGTGCGTATAAATATTATGGTTGTTTTAGAGTAATTCACACTGACCTCCGTACTAGGTCAGGTCCGTCTAGGTCCGTATTTGGTTTTTAAGTATGTATGTATCTAGTAAAGATTTTTGTTTTTCGAGCTATCTATCCCGTACGTTGCACGTGCACCTGTCTTGTTTTGTCTCTGCATCACCCTTAGGTTAACTGGTAGAAAATGCCCCACGCATTAAGTCCGCCTTAACTTTATGCACAAGTAAAAAATAAAATGTTGTACAGTATTTCTTTTTTACTTGTGCATAAAGTTTTAATAAATAAATAAATAAAACACACGTATCTTCATATTGCTGCCTAAAACGCTGTGAAGTTCTAAATTTACAGTATTTCTATTTGTAGTCCAGTTGGGCGCCATAGAAACGGGGGCGGCGGCGCCACGATACTAAATTGCATGTGACAGGACTACTAAGGACTCTTTTATAGACTGCATTTCAAACCACACTCAAGGTCAAAGACTTACCACATGCTAGACACAGTCTCTCTTAAGGTTCGTGCAGACTGGCGCGATATCGCGGGCGCGACACGCAGCGCGACACTTTCCATAGTTTTCGTTGAAATTGTGCTACTAATATCGCGTCGCGCCTGTCTGCCTTTAATATTTCATTGTTTCATGACCAACCAAATGTTTAACTGACTCACCTACTTTACGAATTACGGTATACTTACACACTGATCCACGTCGTCGACAGAGCAGCTGGCACGCGTAGGCACCCGTAATTTAGACGCCCACCTGAATATTTGATAGCTTCCTGTATAAGCAAGATTTACAAAGGTTTCATGTAATAATAAGTTTATTGAAATTCAAAGACAGAGAGTAAGGGTTCCACCCTCAGCTTTGAAAGCAATTCCAGAAATCTACTGATTGAAAATCACCATATTCATAAGGATTCCTCTAGGCATTGCAAGGGTCCAACACGTAACTATACTATTTTAGTACCCGGCTCGAAGGACCATTTGCACGCTTCAATTGCTACGTTAGATAAAATGAAGCCTGTAGATTGAATTGAAGTTACATTATGTCTCTAAGTAAGTATTGGTACCGCATTCTAAGTGTATACTGCATCATTACAGTAACTATAGGTACTATTTTAGTATCCGGCTCGAAGGACCATTTCCACGCTTCGATTGCTTCGTTAGATAAAATGGAGCCTGTAGATTGAATTGAAGTTACATTATGTCTCTAAGTAAGCAAACGTACTGCTTTCTGAATATGTACTGCATCATTATTTTTTACTAGAGTTACTAGAGCCCTAGTTTTTACATTTCTGTGCTGAGTTAGACGTTTATAGTGTGGTTTCGATCAGCAGCAAATAGATATTCCCGAATGTTCTCAATCTATTTCAAGTTACTTTGTATGCGCCATAACCGTTGAAGTTCCACAACTTTATGTTGAACTTTACCATGTCACCTAGATTTCTACGGTAACAGTATTTCTACGGTCGGTGACATATTTAGGGTGAATTTCACCAAATAAAATAACGCGATCAGCACATCAAAAATTATAAACCGTCGGGTGCCATTTGTAGTGACAAAAAAAGTCCAAAACCGGGAATCGAACCCAGTCGCCAAAGAGCAGATAATAAAAAAAGGTTTCACCAGATAACATACGTATAATTTATTAAGCTGTCAATGCGAACGCGGTTTAGATATTTAATTGATCGCGTTTAGTGTCATTGGTGAAATTCGCTCTTAGACGGTCTTCCAAGTATCATACACCACATTTACAACCAGTTACACTATGGCAGTCTGTATTCACACGTTTTTTTGCTGTGAAAAACTACGGTTGACTCGCCATGGGTAGAAACGGTTCTCAGTGTCGTATGGATTAAGGCTTTTACATACTGGCGCGACGCGACACCGGTACAACAATTTCCTTGAATTTTTCAGAGAAATTGTTCTACCGGTATCACATCGCGGTGTCGCGCCAGTATGTAGAAGCCTTAACTATGGAAGTTCGTTGACAGACACGGCGGCATTACGCATCTGCGCCGGCGCCGCGCCGCGCCGCCGCCGTAGCCGTATACCATACAACTGGTGATTTGCCGTGTACAACGGGCCTAACTCTTCAAATTAAAATACCGTTGAAATGACGTCATCTGCATGGCCTGTCATTGTAGTGTTATCGATTCCACTGCCACTGGTATGTCCATTTCAGACATTGTTGGAACAGAGAGTGGGTGCGGTTGAGAGCGGGTTCCTCAGTACACATTCGTCATACGAATGTGTACTGAGGAACTCTGGAACCATTACCAAAGTGTCTTTAAAAGTTGTCATGACCGTAAATGTAGTCAGATGAAAGGGTCTTGGTTCTAATGACTGTGTGAGTTAAGTTTAGCTCCCCAAAATTTATATAAAGAGAGCACTATATTTTAAAACATCACTGACAATTACTGTGATATCCTCCATAGAAATATAAACATATCCTGTAAAATATTAAGGTCTATCCACACATATCTGGGGCCGTGTCCGGGACGTGGACGGCCCTTGCTCCGTTAGAGACTCAAACAAAATCGGTGCGTACAGTACCCCAAGTTTAAGTTTGCAAGAGAGTAAACGTAACTATTTCGTTTGCGTTAAAATTACACCGATAGATCATAATGCTAAGATTATAAGGGTGAGAATAAAAATCTTAACGCAAACGCGCTAGTTACGTTTATTCACTTGCAAACTTACACTCGGGGTACAGTTTATAATAATATGATCTCGTTCACGCACGTCCATGTCGGGGCCGGCGGGCGCGGGCGGCTACGGACTCTCAGTGCCAGCCCTTTGACATCCCGATCACGGCCCAGGTGCTGGTGCTGAGTGCTTAGGTAGTAAGTAAACACTCAGGACTTCTCTGGGGAACAGGTGCGGACATTAATAATATCTTTATTTTACAGAAAAGGGCTGTTCGAGCCATTTACAATCTAGGTCCAAGAGATTCACTTCGTGAAATATTCAAAGAAATAGATATTCTGACTGTAGCCTCTCAATATATACTTGAAAATCTATTATATGTACACAAAAACAAATCAAATTTTAAGAAAATGTCCGATATTCATAGTTTAAATACCAGGAATAAACACAATCTTGCTGTACATCGCACTCGCCTCCACAGAGTAGGCAACTCTTTCATGGGTCAATGTATACGCTTTTACAACCAACTTCCTACTGACATTCGGAACTTACCCATTAAACGATTTAAAATCTGTATTAAAACTAAACTTTGTAAAAAAGGGTACTATAAGATTTCTGATTATTTAGAGGACAAAAAAGCTTGGGATTGAGCTGCTCGCTCTGCTAGCCTTGTGATAAAACTTGACATTTTAATTATTTTGCATGATTTTATATACATATTGACATTGCAGAATATTGTATACAATTTTACATGAATGTTTACTTTGAAAAGTATTATATTTACTACTTTAATTTATTGTGAATGTGAGCACTATGTGGGTCATTTTTTTTTTTTCTTTAAATGTTTTCCTTTCTTTTCTCAGTTAAGTTTTAATGATGGTCTGACATTTTGAGCGCTTTATGCGGCCTACCCAAATGTCCTTTTTTTGGTACTGTTCGTCGAGTCGTTGAGCTCCTTAAGTTTTGAGTTGAGCTGCACGATTACTGACAAATGCTTACACTGATTGGTCAGGTCCGCTCAAATTTGCGTGGTTCTTTCCTCAAAAGACCATTTCAGACACGGATCTACATGGTCCTCACATGATCTGACCAAGATTATGTCTGGACTTTAAAAGAGACTTTGACCCCTGAGTTTGTTTCGCCATTTCTTCTCAGGGGTAGTCAGATAGGAAATGTCGGCTACATCTAGATTTTTTTTTATTTTTTATGTGACGTGTAAAAGTGATTTTAATATCCTATTTACAGAATAAACGATTTCATTTCATTTCATTTCCATATTAAAAACATTATTCTGCAGAAAACCACCCAGAAAAATAAAAGACAGTTGCATGCGGCCAGTATCAACCCAATGATTGTTCAATAAAGCCTCCATATAAGCTAAGTTTGAAGTAGATGTTTGTATTGTTACAGGTATATGAAAGTTACTCAACTGAACCGCCTCGCTTCGAAAAATCTCCACTTTATCAACATAGGAAGGCAGTGGGCCACTGTCCGGTGCACGGGTATGTTTACAATGCCTCTATTTTCATTTTATACAGGCAAGCTAGAACCGTGGAGTAAATAATGTGGAATATTCATCCTGTAAAAACTTTCAGAATGATTTTACTTGCTTTTTAGGGTTCCGTACCTCAAAAGGAAAAAACGAAACCCAGGATCACTCGTGTGTCCGGCTATCAAAGCCGATTTCCTCCCAATGTACTGGACCGATTAAGTTGAAACTTGGTACATATATTTAATTTAATCTAAAATAAAATAGATTTATTCGCCCACATACACAGTACAAAATAATTGTTCTCAAAAATTTGTCGGTCCTTTTTTTTTTTGGGTTGGAAATCATCAAATAACTTCTCCCGCTCTGGGCGGAGGGGGAGGAAGTGTCAGACTTTTACTGACTAAAACCCACCGTGTTCCTTCAAATGCCTGTGTGCCAGGGCCACGATCGATATCCCTTTCGGACAGACTCGTAACCCTGGCAGGTCGGTCCTGGAAACCGATTACTTTTCCCGTACCGAAGCGCACTCCATACTAGTCAACTCTCAAACTTTAGGTAAATATGCATCTGAATATCCGATCTCTAGTAATCATCATCATCTGCCTGCCCTTTTCCCACCTACGAGTATTTTGGGGTCGGCTTCCAGTCTAACCCGACTCAGCTAAATACCGGTATTTTACATGGAGCGACTGCCTATCTATCATTCGTACCTGAGTACAATGACACAATTTTTTTGCATTTCAAACATGCATTGTATGATTGTGTCTACGTTCAGGTACGGGCGTGAGAACCACTCTAATCAAACGTGTTTCCTGTTGTTAAATGTAATACTTATTTATCACCGGCATTATTGTTCAAAGTGTCCATTTTCTTATCACTATATTAGAGGTGCATTAAACTACTGAATTGTTTTCGATAACGAGGATTTCCGCCTGTTATCGCGGGATGTATGTTTTGACAAGATATCGATAAATACTAAATGTCACCTTCTGAAATCAGACAATGAATATTTATCTATTTTACTGACTGAACATTCTGCAAGTTGCCGTCCATATAAGGTCTGACGCTTTCTCCAGTATTTATAACTCTGATATTTTTTTCTGGACTCTTATCAGGTAGTGAAAATCATTTATATTTATAAAGTTATATAGGGTAGGGTAAGAGTAAACGCCGTAGACCTTGGCCATAAAAATGCACGTCGTGCTCACGCCGCCGCCGCCGCGCTGTCGTTCGGTTTCAAAGGGAATATTTATTTTTAGTAACGAAAATATGAATAAGTATTTGAAAAAATCACAGTTATAATTATAGATAATGAAAAAGTCTGTTCATAAGAAAAATCATGAAAATATCTCAAGTAGTTTGAAAGTAATAATAGTTTTTTATGCTTTGGGTAGACATTACTTCCTGAATTTATTTCATACAGTATTTTACTACAATACTTGCATAATCACATAAAGAATTTATGTGTACCTACTAATGCGTTCTAGACATACATTTTTTGCATAACTTACTTGCATTATTTGAAGGCGTAACAACAGTGATTTAAAAGTCACTAAAATCATATATCTGCGCCTTAATAAGGATTTTCGTTTTCAGTGATGAACCCAAAGCGATATGGGCTGCGATCCGCGCTCTCCTGCAAGACGGCAGTCTTCTCAAGTGCTACGACCAGGCCTTCGATGACATTGCAGCTGACACCACTAGAAGGTAACTAAGTTTTTATTACCTATAGACCTAACTATTTATTTGTATGGTGGTGCCGGATGTTCGTGTGGTGCCAGAAGTAAAGAATAGCACCACCCTATTTCTTCCCGTAGATGTCGTAAAAGCCGACTAAGGGACTTACTAAAGAATGGGCAGCAGCGTTCTCTAGGCATTTTAACACCATACTGCGATCGCCAACCCGCCTGCCAAGCGTGGCGATTATGGCAAACCTGGGTGGGGGGGTTTGGGGGAGGCCTATGTTCAGCAGTGGACGTCTTTCGGGTGAAATGATGAGACATTGAAAAGTTAGTTACCTAGGTAGCTTTTCAATAAAAGGCCACGTTCATACGACCACGCTCTTAACACGCACGAAAGCTGTGAGTAGGTGCATACTACCCAAACGACATCGCCAATACAGAGTAGATAAGATGTAAATTCAGGAAATTAATTGTTACACTAGCAAATTGTCCGTATATTCAAATTACAACTTTTATGGAAATGAAATGGCTATAATACGGAAAATTGACATAGGGTGCCAATTTGCTTTACTGTATTTAACACTCTAGTTTGATCCACGGAAATCCTAGAGTAGTTTTATGCTTAACGAAAATCCATGATAACACAATAAATGCTAAATGGCTTGTCTAGACAATAATCAACATGACCTTGATCTTAGGTACCTACACAAACTAAAAATACTATTAAATACCTATCTCACATTAAAATGTTCTTCCTTTTCAAACGTTTCAAACCAACGTTAAAAAATATTTGACCCAAAACGGTTAATATTAGGTATAAAAGAAAAACAAAATAATGTCATTCCCCGGTCATTGATCGCACTACAAGCAGGTTTTTATTCATATTTATGTTAGTCATCTGACACTGAGATGAATGAACTGTGCAAATAAATGCATGACCTAGCTAAATAAAGCAGCAGGTAAATAGTGTCATTAATGTTTATTATTGTTTACTTTAGCTTAAAGAAATAATTGAGTTTTCATCATCATCATCTCGTTATTTTAGCCAAAAATCGTCCACTACTGGACATAGGCCTCCCCCAAAGGGCGGATTTGCCATAATCGCAACGCTTGGCAGGCGGGCAGTATGGTGTTAAAATGCATAGAGAACGCTGCTGCCCATTCTCTTGCAAGTCCCTTAGTCGCCTTTTACGACACTCACGGGAAGAAATAGGGTGGTGCTCAATGATATTATAATAAACACATATGTTATACACTCACAAAACAACCGAAAAACGTGTTCCGCGCAGCAGCGGCAGCACACCTACCTACCCACTTTTCATTCATTTTACATTTCACTACAAGTAAAAATGATAGAAAAGAGATGGCATAAAAACAATAAGAAAAAAGAGACAGCTAGTGTTGTCAATTGCACGTGAATGTAAACAAACATTATTCTGGACACCAAACACCGAATGTTGGCATCACAGACTAACACATACGTCCCAATTAGGACGTTTTCAAGTCTTCACGATTGCGCGCTCACAACATATGATCTGTTAAACATAATATCATTGGTGGTGCAATTCTTTACGTCCGGCACCACACGGTACACATTAAATTGAGTTTTAGAATATAATAACGGATTACGGACTTGCACGGAGTCCTTAGTCTTGAGCTCGCACTGCAGGGTAATTAAGTAACACACTATCAGTAGCAATGCGTTTCGTTTTGACAGTCCAACAACTTTCATTGCGTCTTTTACGTTGTTGAGCAGACACATTTTACGAACATATGAAGCAATGGATTAGCAATATACTTCAAAATCATTTAAATTGTGATTTATAGTGTGTTACGCAATTAGGGTGCTGGTCAACGAAGTGAAACTGAAAAAAATGCAAAGAATTAATAAGTCATAATATTTTTCAGATAATTTGGCTGTTAGATTTAAGCTTTTTGGAATCATAGTGATCGTGATGAAATGTTTACCTAATATATAAAAAAATGTGCTAATTTTTAGATTAGTTCACAGCATTAGTTTCGTACATCATAATCATCGTGTAAATCATAATCTTATTTGCACAAGGAAACTCTACGTTGGTCATTACTTAGTCAATATTTTTGTCTGAGTATTTTGGGTTAGTTCCGTGTCAAAGTAAAGTCATTACAATGAAACCAAAATCCTTACTTTTACTTTTTAACTACCAACATTAAATGGAGGCTTAGGAACCTACGAGAGCTACTGCAAACAAGGGGCCTAGCATGGGCTTTGATTATTTTTTTTTTTTTTTTTTTAACGTTGCCCCACACTAGGATTTTCTCTTGTATTGTGGGTGCATTTACAAACATTTATACTCACATACACGAACAGCCAGACCCGGAACAACTACTTGTAGGTCATACAAATATTTGTTCCGTGCGGGAATCTAACCCACGACACGCAGCGCAGCAGTCAATCACTTAACCACTGCGCTAACCATGCCGTCAAAAAAAATATATTTTTTGTATGTTTTGTTGTTATTGCTGTTGTAAGGAATACAAGAATGGTTTTAACCTCGTGAAAAAGTTTCAATACGAAAAATCATGTTAATAAACAGTACTTACAAAAAAAAAGAAGCTAACCAGCCAACAAACTGCTTTGTGGTATGGCAGAAATACTTTTTTTTCTATTGTTACCGATCTCTAGGAGATCGCACGAGAGTTAAGAGGGATCTTTCCAACCTCACATCTTTTCATTTATGGTGTACCATCTTTCCTCACAGACTGGGAGATCTACGCCACGCAGAAAACGCTTTGAACGATGAGTTGGAGACAGAGATCTACCGCTGGGCCATCGAGACTATCGGTATGATGATCTTCGGCATCCGACTGGGCTGCCTGGACGGACCTGTGCACATACCTACAGCTGACAACCAGTAAGTTGCTTGATTATTCCACAACAGCGAACCGAGCACGGGCGTGCCAAGACGTTTGTCACAACACATGATAAATTACGTCATGTCAATTTGTACTAGCATTTTATGGCAAAAAAGTTTTATCGCTCAAACTGTGGCCGTGCTCGCCCAGCTGTAATGAATCTAACAAACATAATAACCATAAATGTACGTGCGTGTATGTATGTGTCTTCTCCCCAAAAGCTAACTATAGTAATCACACTAATAGTATAAAGGCGAAAGTTTGTGAGTGTGTTTGTTACTTCTTCACGCTCAAACGGCTGGACCAATTTTGATAAAATTTTGTATGGAGGTAGCTGACACCCTGGATTAACATGTAGGCTACTTTTTATCTCGATATTTCTACGGAGTCGAGACTTATGCAAGTGAAACCGCGGGGCGCAGCTTGTTATACCAGAATCGACCGTGGTAGTATGGTTTTTAACCTCTGCAATGTTGTTAGCGTATATTTAGATTTACAAGGTTTGCTAAATTGATAGTATTGATACGACCTTAATTTTAGGCATTTCAAACTAATAAATATCTATGCATGAACAAATGCTCAATATGTCTGTCAAGGCAGGTGAAAATCCATTACAAATGACTGTAGTATAATATATTATTATGCCTTTCCTCTCGATAAACATTCCTAATTTCTTGAGATTTTTATTTTGGCTTCACTATACCTGTGTTTCCATTTCTTTCTTTTATTTTTATTTGTATAAGTTTATATACCTTGAACAGGCGCAATAACTTAATAGCAATTATATAACCTGGGGAAGGGCGGAGCATCCTAACACAAGCAAATTAATTGCTTAAAAGGATTCTCCCCATTGTAAATATGCATGGTGAAGTCACCATCAGTTCCAGTTCTCCTGGTTTTTACCAGGAGAACTCCTCAACTATTAACACCCCTGCATCGGGAAAAGCAATATTTTGTAAAAGCTGATGAGTAGTTGACATAAGGCTATTGTAACTCAGATCAATTTGGAAACTGACCCACTAAAAAGTGTAAAATAATTAAACTTAAAAAAAAAACAACCGATTTGTCTTTTTTTTGTAAAAAGTTTATTTATTTATTTATAAGTACCTAAATGATCATATTTTCCATGTCTCATTTTTTCTTAGAAAACCAGAAAAAACCTCCCTAGACGACGAGATCCACGACCTTTGCTCCCTCTCCAAGCGTTCCCTCGAGGAGCTGACTCCAGCAGAACGTCTGGTGCGTGTCAGCCGAGACATCGCTGATGGAAGCTATCTGGTGCGGGGCGAGGGCACTCTCACCCCGGAGAGTCCGACCTTCAACAGTGCGCTCAAAGCTTTTGACAGACATTTTAGGTGAGTTTCTTCAAATACTTTTGGGACTTTTAAAAGAATCCGCCGATGAAATGCAATTTTGGATATAATTATGCCTCCTCAAAGAAACAGAAAATGTTCACAAGATTCAAAAAATAATTGTCAGTTTCTCAACTCAAAATATAATATCCTATCTCAAACTTTTAAATAAAAAATAAAATTCATTTAATTCAGGTATCTACCACTTATCCCATATTTAAAACATCCTTATATTATTTAACGATACACACAAAATCACGCATAAATATGCACTTACAAATGAAAAATTACAATATAACGAATACTTACAATATAAATAAAATCAACACACAAATTAGATAATCAAATTCAATCAAAGCTCGTATTCATTACAGTAGTCTCTTACGAGTACGTGCGACACTATAAGTAACTTGTCTGTCACAACAGTGTCGCACATAAGGACCGTCCAACCTACTTGCTATCAGAACTATATATATATATTCAGAACGACCTTGGAGCTAAAGCTAGGAGACAAGAAAAGGCGCAACAAAAACCCCATCAACACGCTTTACTGAACAGCTTGTTTCTGAATGGATAATCGATAACTGCTTTATGTCTTTATTTTAGAAAAACATCAATTTATATAATAACTATTATACTTTATTTGAAATAAGATTAGAAATTTAAATAAATCTTTTTTGCAGTCCGTTCAACCGATTTTGACTTCTCTTCCGTAGGAATAAGCATGGTACCTATTAAAAGCAAAAACGTGGTTACAATAGCAACTGTATATTACTGATGTTTACTACAGCTGCCATTTGTCATGCCACTAACGCAATAGAAGTCAAAATCGGTTGAACGGACTATAAAATAGGTTTATTTAAAAGTATAGGTAATCTTATTTCAAATAGAGTAAGATTTTCAAGATTTCCATGCGCTAAACCAAGTCATAAATTAGTTTGTCAATAATGATCACTTTAATTTACGGTAGGTACTTAATTTGCTGTCCCTTGCTGTGTGTGTCCCCGCGACGCCCTAAGCCGAGGTCCGTACCCCACAGGGGGTTGCCCTTAGCGTGGAGTCGCTTAGTTCATTTAAGTTTATGCCCTGGCTGGAGGCCTTAATTTATTGAGGCACCCACAGGAAAGTCCAGTTATGCAGACGACTACCTCTTAGGCTGACCTCCTACATACCTACGAAGTGTTTAAAAGCATTTACATCAACATTTTTATTGCCCGACCTTTGTACGCATTAAGGCTCCCGCAGACAGGCGCGACGCGACACTAAGTCGCACAATTTCTTTGAAAACTTTATGGAAAGTGTCGCATTGCTCATCGCGTTGCCTGTTGCGCACGCGATATCGCGCCAGTCTGCACGATCCTTTGTTAAGGATATTTTGTCGGTATCACCCATCAGGATCGTGATCACATTCACTGTAGGCGTCATGATTCAAGGTCAGCAGATTGGCATACACGTGACTACGTGAGACATTTGCATAGCATAATGTGCATATAGTAGAACCGAATCTTGTTTATTTCGGCAACCTTGATAAAGTCATAAACTTAATCATAATCTATTATGCACATAATGGTCGGTTATATTGTATACTAGCTTTTGCCCGCGGCTTTGCTCGCGTTAATTTAGAATTTGACAATCAATTCGACTTGCACACTGCTTGTTGTTTGGCGGCAAAAAACTCTTAACACACTATTCAAGTTTCTTTTTAATATAATTCAACCATGATTCGAAAGACACGTGGCGCCATCTATTAGGTATCATATGACCGTTATTGTTGTTTTCCTCGAGAACAATACTTTTTTCGGGACGAAAGGTACCCTATGGCCGTTTCTGTACACCTGACAACATATAATGCAAAATTTCACTCCTAAACCACTGAATCGTTTCAGAAAAGGTAACAAACAAACCAACAAACTTACTTTCGCATTTATAATATTAGTTAGGATTAGGATGTTGTCTGCAAGGTCTAAGGCATCTATCGCTATGGTAAATTCATTAAATATACGAGGAGTTCTTGAATAATATAATTGCGAACTTAACAGACGTGTCAGGTATGGTAGACCGCACGTGAGAAGTAACAAAATCAATAATATGCTGGTCTCGTATTTTATTGAATCTCCGTAATACGCTGGGCTAGTTCAAGGTGAAAGTGTTACCAATGACTACGGCCTACTGTACCTGTAGCAGCAGCGGTGAGGTTTGGTGAAAACTCAGGTGTTTTTTAAAGATTGTGTTGAGGATTTGAAATTAAAACGATGCGTTAGTTTCAACGATAAAATTATGTATTAGCCATCTTGATTACAACGATCGAGGAGAGGGGGTGTGGGAACAATATTTTAACCTAAAACCAATCACTGTCGAGAGATAGGTATGACGTAGTGCAGGCTATCGTTTCGTACCTCGAGATGTCGCTATTAGTCCCTGATATGCGTTAATTGAGTAGGAGTTCCAACATGCCCCCGGCCTTGGAAGCAGTGGCTTTCAATGGTCTTCAGTCACTGCATCAGCGTCTATCACGTCCTGTAGTAGAGGACAAATCTTGGTATATGCGCGTCTCACCACGCCCGATGACGTCTGTATATCAGCCACTCGGGATATACCATCCTTTCCAGGGATAGTGCAAAGGACACGTCCCAAATGCCACTTCAAAGGTGGGAGGTTATTGTCCTTAATAACAACTAAGGAGTTTGGTTTGAGCTCGTCCTTATTCGCCGTCCATTTTGTCCGCACCTGCAGCTCGGAGATGTATTCCTTCGCCCACCGGTTCCAGAAGTGCTGGCGAAGTTGTTCTACCCTCTGGTATCGCTGGAGACGACTAGCAGGAACATCGCGTAGGTCATCGTCGGTTGGCGCAGTCATTGGTCGGCCAATAAGGAAGTGACCGGGAGTGAGCGGGGAAAAGTCATGAGGGTCGGGGGAAAGAGGAGACAGAGGTCGGGAATTTAGTACGGCTTCTATTTGAGCCAATACTGTGCTGTACTCTTCGAACGTGAGGTGCGCGTTACCTATCACACGACGAAGATGGTATTTGCTCGACTTTACTCCTGCTTCCCACAGACCACCAAAATGCGGAGAATAAGGGGGAATAAAATGAAATTTGATATTTTGACTAGATGCAAATTCTAAAATATCATTACTGCAACGAGCTAAAAATTTTGAAAAATCGTTCATTACACCTACGAAATTACGACCATTATCAGAGTATATATCTGCAGGCTTACCACGGCGTGAAATAAATCGTTTTAAAGTAAATAAGTACGCATCACTGGAGAGGTCACTGACTAACTCCAAGTGTATAGCACGTGTCACGAAACAAACAAATAGACAAATGTACCCTTTGATAAGCCTAGCACCCCTACCCTTGCGGTTCAGAATGAGCACTGGCCCAGCGTAGTCCACCCCACATCGAACGAATGGAAGACTAGGTGTAACTCGCTCCCTAGGTAAGTTACCCATCATAGGACTAAGTGTCTTACCTCTAATGCGAGTACAGGTAACACAACTATGCACTACCTGGCGAGCTAAATTCCTACCTCCGACAGGCCACCATGATTCACGTAAATGAAAAAGTAATGCCTGCGGAGCAGCATGGAGAAGCTGAATGTGCTCATGACGAAATAATAAAGTGGTAAAATAATGCTTCCCATGAATTACAATTGGATGTTTTTTACCGTAAATGAATTCATCAGAATTAACTAGACGACCACCAACGCGCATTAATTGGTGATCATCTAAAAACAAATTTAATTTAGACAAACAACCTTTACTTTTAATAGTATCATTATTAGATAATGCCTTATATTCAACTGGATAAGATTCCATTTGACATAATCGAGCTAATGTTTTATCTGCATGGTCTAACTCATCTACACTAAGGCCGCCTGTACGCTTATTATTTTTGCATTGACTGTTATTAATGAAACGTAACATAAAGGCAGCCGCACGCCTCATACGTTTAAATTGAGAGAACCGATGGAAGGGAAACAAAGATAACTCACAACAATCCTGAGCTACAACGGCAGTAACGCATGACTTGACCTCAGGTAACTCGTGATTTTTGAACGAGTCCGAACTTTTGTGATCGTCTATTGAAAAGCGAGGATCACGAAGAAATTCAGGACCCTCCCACCACAACGTAGACAAAGAAAGGTCTTCCAATCGAGCACCGCGTGACGCTAGATCAGCTGGATTATCTCGACCACTTACGTGACGCCACGGGACGTCTAGTGTAAGGTCATGAATTTCTGCGATCCTATTTTGAACGAATGTCTTAAGTTGATTCGGCCTCATGTGCAGCCAGCCTAAGACAATCGACGAATCAGTCCAAAATACTATGCTATTAAATTTACAATGTAATGAGTGGCGTACCTTGTCATACAGACGAGCTCCTAATAAAGCCCCACAAAGCTCGAGACGTGGGATACTAATAGGTTTTAAAGGCGCAACCTTTGTTTTTGAAAACAATAATCTTACTGATACTGTTAAATCATTGCTAACTGTGCGAACATAAATACACGCGCCGTACGCAGTCTGAGATGCGTCGCTAAAAATGTGTAACTCATTATACATAGACTGCGTACCTATAGCGTGGCGAGGTATACGAACATTGTTTAGCGCTTGCAATGAAATAACAAACCGGTTCCACGCGCACGCCGTGTCGTCAGGAACGTTATCATCCCAACCTATTTTTAATAGCCACAATTGCTGTAAAAGAACTTTGACAACAATTATGACAGGACTTAACAAGCCGAGAGGGTCAAAAATTTGCGAAACGTTTGATAAAATAGACCTCTTTGTAATAGGTTTTGTATTATCAATATTAACGTGAGAATTAAAATAAAAGTTGTCGCTTGCGTTATGCCAGCCTATTCCTAAGGTTTTAGAACTAACATTTTCATCTAAACTTAAAGGTTTAAACTGACTAGACGACTGACAGTCATCATCGTGTTTAAAATTAAATATCCACTTCCTAAGTGGAAAACAGCCCGACTGCAGCGTCTTCTGAATTTTGTCGCATAGATGTAGTAATTTTATTTTATCATCTAAGCCCGTAATGTAGTCGTCGACATAAAAATCCTCTGTTATAGCTCGAGCGACTTCAGGATCAGAAGATTCAGAGGCTAATTGTTTCAGGCACCTAACACTAAGAAAAGGCGCGGAGGCGGTCCCATACGTCACGGTGTTTAGTTTAAATATACCTAACGGCTTTGAGGGATGGTCACGCCACAGAATCATTTGCAAGCTGCGCTGACTCTCATCTACCAAGCACTGCCGGTACATCTTCTCCACGTCGGCGCACACGACGTACTTGTACTGCCGAAAGCGGAGAAGAATGGCAATTAGATCACCCTGTATAGGAGGGCCAACTAGTTGCAAATCATTCAGTGACTTACCAGAGCTCGATGGTGCGCTTGCGTCAAACACCACGCGCAACTTGGTGGTGGTGCTGAGCTCGCGGAACACGCCATGATGCGGCATGAAATAACACGGGAATTCATAGGAATCTACCTGTGTCATATGGCCTAAACTAAGATACTCCTGCAAAAAATTTGAATAAAGAAGTTTATATTCAGGCGAACGATGCAGACGTTTTTCTAGCGCAAGAAATCGACGTTCTGCTTGGATATACGAATCCCCCAAGGTATCAGGTGACTGATGGAGTGGAATGTGCACGCAGAATCTCCCCTCGCTATTGCGAGTAGTAGTGCGAACAAAGTGATCTTCGCATGCACGTTCTTCCACAGTCTGTGCGTCTCTGACCTTAGATGGTTCCTCAATTTCCCAGAACAATCGAAGTTGCGTATCTAAAGAATTAATAATATTGCAATGAATTGGCGCATGTTTTCGCGTATAATTAAGTATAGGTCCGGATATAATCCAGCCTAGTTTGGTATTCTGTAGAAACGGACCACTAGACAAACGAATCTTACCGTCTTCTAACAGATCCCAAAACCTATCTGCGCCAATCAAAATGTCAATATTTTTGTAGTCTAGAAACTCAGGATCGGCCAACCGTATGTTGTCTGGAATACAGACTTGTGCGCTTAATTTACACACAGCAGGCATCGAAGCCGTGATCCTAGACAGCACATAACAATTAATGCGCGCAGTAAATGAATTATCGACGCAGGATTTGATAACGATATTACAAGCTTGCGAACAATGTACTACCGAATCACCTACGCCTCGAACTTCGTTTGTGGACTGTATTAATGGTGCGTTTAAGAGTTGACATAATGATTTAGAAATGAAACAGCGCTGGCTTCCATTATCAAGGAGCGCCCGCGCTTTATGATATCTACCGTGTACATCTGCTACTTCAACGATAGCTGTTGACAACAACACGAATTGCACACCTATAGACTTAATCGATTGCGGTTGCATGTGTGCCTTGTTTACTTGAATAGGGACTGCGGAGTCCGAGGCGGCTGGTGCGGCCGCGGGGAAGTGCGCAGGCGCTTCACTCGCATTAGCGCGCGACGTCTCAGTACTCGTTGTGGAATGCAAAGTAACAGAACTATTAGCGTTATCATTGTGCAATAATGAGTTATGTTTTTGATTGCAGTGTCTACAAGGCCCAAACCTACAACTATTTATTGAGTGTCGCGAATGTAAACAATTCTCACATAAGCTATGCTCGCGTACAAGTTTAAGCTTCGTGTCCAAGTCACATTCAATAAACTCTTTACACGTATACAGTGGGTGATTCGCGTTACATTTTGCGCATATTAACTTACCGCGTTGTTTATTGGATTTACTTGGACCGCTGGAAACATTGCAGTGTGACATATTATGACATTTTGAGTGTTGTTTTTTGTTGTCAGTGCTTTGAGCTTCTTTGCTATGTGAACGCTGCAATGCCTCCAGCATGTCTGCTTTGTTGCGCAAAAAGTTAATTAAAACATCCACCGATAAACGTTTAGAATTATTGTTCTCGGTTGGGTTTGGGAACAATGTGCACTTATGAGACCCCCATTCTCTTTCAGTAACTTTATCTAACTTTGACACCATGATATTAATAATTAAACTATCCCAGTAGTTTGTAGGCTCACCTAGAACTTTAAGAGCTCGTAAATTTTTCAAAATAGTGTCTATCAATGTTCTAATAGAAAAAGGCGACTCTTTAGTTAATGCATTTAAATTTAACAAAGCTTTGATATGGTGATCAATTAAAAGTCCGCAATTATTATATCGGTTGAGCAACAAGTCCCACGCAACCTGATAATTATCAGCAGAAAATTCTATGGAATGTATAACTAGTTCTGCGCTGTTTTTTAGGGACGATTTGAGATAGTGAAACTTTTGGATGTTGGAAATATCTTTAGAATTATGAACTAGTGATGTAAATGTGTCTCTGAATTCGAGCCAGTGCTCATAGGAACCATCAAATATAGGCATCGAGATAGTGGGTAACTTCACGGAATGTATTTGACTGTTATTATGACTATGACATGACTTGGAGCAGTCAGCGACCTCATCAGTGTTCAGCATAAATTCAGCTAGTGATATTAAATTGTAGTAACTATCTTCGAAATGTTCTCTTTGATTTAATTGTTCACCCAATTCACTATCAGAAACTCTTTCTTCTATTTTAGTTTGAATGTCGTTGAATTCAGAAAATAACGTAGTACATCCTTGGATCCTCAACTTCAAATCAATGCGTTTTTGATTAGGAAAATCATGATTACAATCTTTTAAAGACTCTAAATAATTGTTAAATTTGGTAAGCCTGCCCTTAATTATACCACGCTTCCTAACTAAATCGCGAACTAACTCACTACTTTCTACACTAAGCAAATTAGGAGATTTGTCACGGGATTTAGCAGAGTCAATAGGCATTTTGGTGGTCAGTGAAAAGAGGAGTACTCACGGTTTTATAATCGTCAGCTCAATCACACACGGCACTGATGCTAGCAACGTCAACAGGCTTGTAATTGACTGGAAATCTGATATTCCGAGAATACAATGCGGCAATTTCACTGAAATAAGAGTACAGACACACTATAGCACCAAATAGAACTCAGAAGATGATGGTAAGGACAAAGGAATGGCCCCACCGATTGCGTTTTCTTCTCAATCCGCCACGTGCAAGGGGTCTTCCAAAGGTCTCTCGGCGATCTTGTAGGTATCAATATCCCAATGTTCGGTTCGAAGGTCCAAAATGTAGCAGCAGCGGTGAGGTTTGGTGAAAACTCAGGTGTTTTTTAAAGATTGTGTTGAGGATTTGAAATTAAAACGATGCGTTAGTTTCAACGATAAAATTATGTATTAGCCATCTTGATTACAACGATCGAGGAGAGGGGGTGTGGGAACAATATTTTAACCTAAAACCAATCACTGTCGAGAGATAGGTATGACGTAGTGCAGGCTATCGTTTCGTACCTCGAGATGTCGCTATTAGTCCCTGATATGCGTTAATTGAGTAGGAGTTCCAACAGTACCTACATCAAAGAAATAACATTGACTTTATAAATGGGTGGCCATTTATTTTTTAAATCAATTATACGTATAATTGATTTAAAATATTTTCAAAATATTGTGCTTTAAGATTTTTTTTTGTATTAGAGTAAAGGATTGGATCTCTTTAATGTCTTTCGGCAATATATTTTATTGTGGCGTTCACCACGTTATAGGAAGTATTCAAGTAGGTAAATTAAACAACAATTCACTGTACAACAGCAAAGGACTCACGTCTGTGAAGATTATTCAAATAATGCAAAAATGACGCTATTGACGCTATATTTGGAGAGGCTGTCAATCTGCTGAACAGACTCAACAGTCTTGTGCAGATAGAGCTTTGAAGCTTAGAGCCATTACCAAAATCTGAAATCTTTTGAGTCAGTTTGTTATCAGAAACACAACATCTATCTTAATAATGTTGCAAAAACAAGTCCTTTTGACAAGCTTAAAAGTTCTGTTCCGCGATTTTATTATGCCCGTAGCATCCGCTGGAGGCGAGAAGCACAGCACTGGTACAAGTGGCGGTGCTTGGGGGAGGCCCATGTCCAGCAGTGGACGTCTTTCGACTGACTAATTATGATGATGATAATGATTATGCCCGTAATATAAAGACATAACATAATTAAGATATAAATGCAAATTAAAATACACCATTATGATAAGCCCACCAAAAACCAGATGTTTTTGAAAGCGGCGCCGCCGTAATGAAATTAGCATACAAAACTTATCGTATTTTTACTTTAAGTACCCAGAACAAGGTCGTATGAAGGTATTTAGGATAAAACATAACCTAATTGAGACTATTATACAAAGCGGAGAAGGAAGGAGAATCTTAATTATTAAAATGGTTATAATGTAAAATGAGTTTTATGAAACTTGTGCCGGTGTCCAGTTTTTGGCTTGTTTTTGAAATAAACTTGAAAACTTGATATAAAGTCAAAAGTATTTAACACGAAGTTCATACAACAGCCACGATTAAAGTTTCCCAGCAGAGGCGCGACGCGACGCGCGACGGTGCGACGCGATTCTATAGTAGAACAATTTCCTTAAAGTGTGCATAAGAGTCGCGTCGCGCCTATCTGCGGTAGCCTTGTCATGGGCGGCCCACCGTGGCCAATTCAACTCAAAACTCAAAGTTTTTATTTCAAATAAACCAACAGGCACTTTTGTATTGTCAAGGGGTCGGTCAGTCAGAAAGATGAAGTAGTTGCCCATTCCAAAGCGTAGTAGGTTCCTATGGAGTAGAACGGGCAAGAAACTCCACGGACACTCTTTTAAATTAAAATATTGTTACAAAATATTGGTTACATCATCAGTTAGACCCGTAACCTATTTTTATGACTGACTTCTTTTTAAGCCACATCGCGCGTTGTCGTGAGCTATTATACTATATTCATATCTTGCTTATGGGGACCATAACCGACTTTTAATGATTTTATACTGAAGATCACGTCTAAACGAGTAGTGTTAATGATTTGAAAAAATATATGTTAAATTAGAGATTTTTATCTTTCTCAATAACTTAATATGTGAATATTTTAAATTATGTTTAAAACACAATTTAAAGTGTGAAATTAATATGTAAAGTTATGTCTAACGCGGATAAAAAACTGAGAATGGCGCAAAATCTACCGAGAGAATTTTTCTGAAACCTTCACCAATTTAAAAATAATTTAATTATTGATATTTTAGTTTTATTAAAATACCTTTTGTTTTGTGTATAATAAATTAATAATGCGTCAAATTGGGGACAGCGCTCCTTGGTGGGCGAGTCCTATTACTGGCTGAACGTACGACGCGTTGTGTGAGCTCAGTACAGAACACGCAAGCTAACCCCTCAGAGTCACTGGCATATATCTGCGTCTTAAGAGACGAATCCAAAGTTTGATACTGGGTACTTTCAAACTTTCAATTTGGCACGTTTGGATTAGTCATAAAGTTGAAGCTAGGTTTCCATTCCAGATGTTTGCTTTGTGCATTTACGGAAATCATATTCAATGTGCGTGAGCACTTTAGCAGTTCTAAGTTAATATTCAAGCAGGTAGAGGTACCAAATTCAATGAAAAAATAACCATCTCTCTCAATTCTAAGATAGGTAGTCCCGCGGGGTAATTGTGTAAAGGCTTGTACAGACTGGTGCGACATTAGTAGCATAATTTCTATGTCCCCGCCTGTCGAGCCGGGATATCGCGTGAGTCTGTAAGAGCCTTAACACACTATCAGTAGCAATGGGTATCCTTTTGACAGTTCAACAACATTCATTGCGTTATTTACGTTGTTGAGCGGACAAATTTTTCAAACCAATGGATAGCAATATCCTTCAAAACTCTCGGATTGTGATTGAAAGTTGGTGTGTACTCGTAACGCAGTTCGAAACTATGTTCAACATCATTTAAACCGGCTTACCAATTGTAAATGTAGTTAACTAACATCGGTTACTTGAACAATAAAATTAATAATCTTGTCTGTAATGATAAACATAATGCCAAGGACATTTATTTATAGAATTACCAGATAAGTTAATTTAGATGACGACTACGTGAATAAAGAGTTAAAATAATTTGATAACAGTTTACAAGCATTAGTACTATTATTTGAATGCACCGGGAATATTTTATCATTATCATCACATATGCTCAATTTGAAATAAGATTAGAAATTTTAATAAACTTTTTTACATTCCGTTCAATCTATTTTGACTTCTATTCCGTAGGCATAAAGAAGGCATTAAAAGCAAAAACGTGGTTACAATACCAACTGTTTATTACAGCTGCCATTTGTCATGCCACCAACGCAATAGAAGTCAAAATCGGTTGAACGGACTGTAAAAAAGGTTTATTTACATGTCTAATCATATTTCAAATGGAGTATAGACAGACACCCATAACGCGACGCACGCTTTACTTGTGCTTTACTTATGGTTACCAAGTGTACAAAAGCTCTGTGAATGTGTGTAAGCGCAGGAGCTCCCGAGTCCCGGTAACGTCCGAGACACGGGCGAAGCCGGAAGTGAATGTGTGCGTGTGTGTTACATGCTGACGCTACTCGTCTTCACGCACACATTCACATGTTTTTTTTTAAACTGGATTACCACAAGTAAACCCCACGTCGCGTCGTGAGATAATTTTTTTTTTTTTTTTTTGAATGGCATCTCGTAGCAGACCTAGAGAGGTCGTTGCTACTTAACCGGATATTCCTGTGGCTGCCCTAAGGTTTTTAATCTTAAAGCCTCCAGCCAGGGCGCAAATAATATATATTAAAAACTAAACGACAGCGCACTAAGGGCACCCCCTGTGGGGTACGGACCTCGGCTCAGGGCGTCGTTGGGGGATCACAAAATTACTAACAATTTGGGGACGGGCTGGATCAACATTTTGATCATGATTATTATCAGGGGATATTATATTTATTGCTACGGCGCTCTCAGCCTCTAACCGGGCGGCTGGCGCATCGACATTCAAGGGACGGGGGGGAGTCGTGAGATAAAATAACCATATTACATTTATACAGGGGGAGGGCTAAGTGGCTAAAGGACCTCGGGGTTAAATAATAACATCCGCACGGGTCAATCGAAGGTTAAGCTACGCTAGCCGAGGTGACCAACCATTACATATCGAGACCCCCAGTGCCTCGGAAAGTACGTTAAACCGTTCTCGGCTATCATTTCTTGACAGTAGTTACGGGTAGTCAGAAGCCCAATAGTCTGACAACCAGTTTTACGGGATATCGTATTAAACAGTAACTGGGTTGCAGAGGTCAGATAGCTGCATCCGGTTAGACTGGAAGCCGACCCTAACATGGTTGGGAAAAGGCAGGCAGATTATGATGATATATACAGGGGTTGATTCTACTCTTCAAATTGAACAATAATTCTCTCTATGCAAGCCATAATCGTTTCGTTTCGGTCGTACTTTAGCTCGATCCAGCTTCCTTAAACCGCGTATATTGACGATGCTCAACGCGCTCGTGGGGACAAACCCTGGGGGTATACTCCGAACATAATATCTGAAGTATCGGCTGAATGTTCGGCCGTTGCTTGACTACGGCCAACAATGGCTGACAAGGCCGAATAAAAAAACGACCGTCAATGAGATAAGCCAAAGTCGAAAATTTGACTTTTTCGGGTAAGGATTCAAAGTCAATAAAAAACTTTTTACAAAAAAAAAATAACCGACTTCCAAAAAAACAACAAAGTGAAAAATAAGTTTAATTTCGGAAGTCGGTGTCTTTGGATCTGTATTTTAGTTTTATGCCACCGACTTCCGAAATTAAAGTTATTTTTCACTTTGTTGTGTTTTTTTGGAAGTCGGTTTTTTTTTTTGTAAAAAGTTTTTTATTTTTCACTTTTTAGTGCCGAAAAAGAATTTTCCAAATCGGTTCCTAAATGACGGGAGATAAGCACGATCAAAAAACGCAATGCAGAGTAAACGAAAAGATCGTTAATGTAGATACATTTTTAGATTTTTGTTGATTTTTCAAAAACCGCTTGTCCGATTTCGATAAAATTTTCATGGGACTATTTGGGAAGTATACCCTTTCCAACAAAAATAATTTTTCAAATCGGTTTGCTAGCGACGGAGTTATGCGCGAACAAACATAAAAAAAAAAAAAAAAAATACAAACATCCGAATTGAGAACCTCCTCCTTTTTTAGAAGTCGGTTAAAAAGGAAACTATGGAAGTTATAAAACGGCCGAACATTCGGCTGATAGTTCGGATTGACGCTTCGGAGTAGACCCCTGGATTGGACTTGTTTGCTGATGAATGGAAAACGATAATGTTGGATTGTTTGCGGTTCTGAAGACAGAGTGATACGAGCTTAATTTAGTATTATGACTTATTTGCTGTAGGTACAGTCAGCATCAAAAGTCGATGACCACATTCAAATTTTCAAAATCACTGTACATTATATATTATTATTTATATTATTGATTTTGAAATCTAAATGTAGTCATCTACTTTTGATGCTGACCGTACTAAATATACAGCGTAGCGCTTTGGTGGCGACATTAATTTAACACACGTTTACATTTTAATTAACATTAATAAAAAATTTAATTTCATTATTATTTATTTTCAAATTTCTAAAATAAAATCTTGGAGCAACCTGTACTTAAAAAACTGTAGCGCAGAGGTCATTTGGACATGTGCGGAGTCATGGATCTTAACATCGCATCAATGAAATTAAAATGAATAACGTGTAAGGAGTAGCCGAATTGAAGGAAGGAGAGAGCTTTATTATTTAGTTTGTTTGAATTTTTTATTTTTCAGTTTATAATTATTTTCTGTTATTATATTTTTTATGATTACTAGCCACTAGCCCGTGTGTTGAATTAATGTCGCCATTGTGGCGCACGTTGTATAATAGTAATAATTAATAAATAAATAAAATATTGGCTCGTGAAACAAACTTTTCATACAGGCATCGAACTATTCGTTTCTAGGTACCTACTAGGTATAGCGAGATGAGTTGTGTTTTTGTTGACCTTTGACGATTTACTAGCCATTACTTAAAAAATGACTAGAAATGCTTTTCAACGTACAATATACGTTATACTCATTTGTATCTCTTCTGCAGTCTCACAGAACACTTCCTACTGAAAGCACTGGACTCGCTGAACTCGGGTGAGCTGAGGCCGGAACAAGCGCTGCTGGACAAACTGAGGCCGCTACAGAGGCGGATCTTACCGCTAGCTACCGACATTCTACTGGCTGGAGTTCACCCTGTAAGTAATCTTAAATATCCCTTAATTTCAGATTTAATTCAATTACTCCTTACGGGATAATGGATTCACAATATTACAATTTGGGCTTTTATTAAGGTATAAATATTTTCATCCTATTTTGGTCTTAAATAATAAAATATTTATTTGCGTAAAACATGGTATAAAATGGTGTTAAATACAAATTTATATGGCGCAAACATGTTTAGCTATGATAAAAACAGCATGCAAAATTATAAAGCTAGGTGAAGAAGGCATCAACCATCACCATTTTTGAAACATCAACAATTTTTACCTAAAAACTCATAGGAGTTTTTAGGTAAAAATTGTTGATGTTTATAGAAACTATAAAAACTACATTCAAGTAACCATTTATAAAACTTAATTTTAAATAATCTTGTATTTAATGTTTTAAAATGCCTTGGTATTTTGTTAAAAATGGGCGCACAAATTGCTAGGCTTTTAATATTCTTTTAATTAAGTATATATCTTTGTTTCATACACACATTACCTTGACCTTCGAAAATGACTCTCTATGATTTTATTAACAAGTTGTAGGTTAACTATGGGTTTTTTTATGTTCATATTTTTATAATTATCCGGAAACTCATGTACATTTATATCAAAGGCACGAACATTGATTACGATCAACAAATGGAAAAAAAATATTAACACACACACAAACACACATGCACACACACACGCGTACACATACGGACATTCTAGGGAAGGCATTCTAAGATATACCATTGAATTATCCTTTAGTTACGACATCATTAAAGAAAAGAACAGCGTTAGATACATTCGAAATATACCTTCTTAGTTATATTTCTTCCTCTCTTAAGTCGTCCATTATCTCAAATCTTCAACAACCCATTTCTTCTCCAACAGCTTGCCCAAACAGCCATCAACATGTTTTACCAACTCTCCCTGCACGCGGCTCGCCAACAACGAGCTCACGACGAAGTCCACTGGTCCATAGCCTCCAGGGAAGCCGGGGCCGATTGCCCAGAACTGCCCTATGTGGCTGCCTGTGCGAGGGAAGCTATGAGGCTGCACCCAGCAACGGGAGGAGTTGTGAGACGGAATAGAGAAGATATCGTTGTTGGTGGTTATGAGATACCAGCTGGGGTGAGTTAATAAGTAATAAAATAATACATAACTTTATTTCCAGCATCGCAATAACAACCATAAGAATAACAAATACTAAAAAAAAAAAAATATACAAAACATACAGGGGCCCAAGTCTGCTATTTTTATAAATTGTGTCATTCCAACACGATCCCATTGTCATTTTGCTAAAAGTTCGTAATCTGCTAAATTCATAATGGTCGATCATTGGTCGGTCAATGTTCTCGTAATAGAATTGTGTTATTATAATGGCATTGTCGCTTTGCCATTATTATAAAACCCATTAGTAGAAATGTCATTCATTTGTCATTATGTACGAGATTACCAATAAATAAATTACAACAAATTACGATACTAACTAATAATTTCCTTTCACAGGTGGACATAGTCCTCGCGCACGGCATCACCAGCAAATCAGAGAACCAATGGGGTCGAGCAGAAGCCTTCGTGCCTGAGCGATGGTGCAGCGAAGGTTGGGAGCCTCTGAAAGCTTCCAGAGCCCATCCTTTAGCATCCCTGCCTTTTGGAGAAGCCTGTCCAGGTATTTTATCAGCTAAACCCTTTTTAGGGTTCCGTACCCTAATGGTAAAAAGGAACCCTTATGGTGAGACTAAGTCTGCCTGTCTCAACTACAACTATCAACACACAACTATCAACTATCAACTTGAAATTTAGAATAGTTTTAGATGACGTTTGCCCAACTATTTTGCAAACAAGAAAGAAATTAAAAAAAATACATATTTTTTGCAAAAGGGACTGGAAGGGGGTCTTAAAAATTTGAAGTGGGGCTACTAGAGCATGTGGGGTATCATATGAAAGAACGCTGTTTGCACATTCCCAAAAATATTTTTTTTTAGGCAATATTGTTTCGTGACTTTTGATGAAAAATGTAAAAAAAAATACCATTCCCCGAAGTTTGCATAGATAAAAATCTGAAATTATTCTATGTGATAGAAGTGTATGTAAAGATTACAGAATGTCTCTAAATAGCACAGTTTTTCAGAAATCATCAACATCAGATATACGTACGGAAACCTCGGTGCGCGAGTCCGACTCGCTCTTGACCGGGTTTTTTTTATGTAGGTTTTCAAGCAAACTAAGTCGCGGGCAGAAGCTAGTGCGAAATAATGTAGCAATAGTGGTACACTTCTTGCAAATACTTACATGAAGATTTTTTTTTTTCAGGTACTGGGGTAGTCGGTAAGATGCTTGGTTCATTAACTACCAGGGTCTTAGATAAGTACCGGCTGGAGTGGCACGGGCCGCCGCCCACGACGGCCACAGTCGGAGTGAACAGACTGCACCCGCCTTATTATTTTGTATTGCAGAACGCTGCTTGAATGTCAATGTGATATATTAGGTTTAAGTTATATTAAGGGCCTGTGCACACCACGTTTTTTAAACTCGCCGTTGACGCGCGTTTTAGAAACGTGCGTCGACGGCGCGCTTTTATCCTACAGAACAGATTGACTCGCGTGCGTATCGCGTCTGTATCGGTACAAACGCGCGTCAACGGCGCGTTTAAAAAACGTGGTGTGCACAGGCCGTTAGTTTTGAGGTAGTAAAACCAGTGATGCTGAATTTAGATTTATTATTTGACATCCCATTAAAATCATTACATCATCTGGAACTTATTAAACCTTTTTAAAACATAACCCCCCTTATTACAAAACAAGGTTTATCTTCAGAGCCAGGTTTAAAACATGGAGCCATTATTGAATTTCGAACTTTCTTCCGACTATGGTAAAGTTCCTAAACACAAAACTGACAACTTAGTACCGAACTAAGTTTTCAGTTTTGAACAAAGAACGGTATTTCAATCACTATTACGTTCTTATTACAAAAACTGGCTCCATGGTTTAAGCCATGTCAAAATATAAATCTTGTTTTGTAATAAGGCGGAACGAATTCTTTAGTTCAAGCTTAAACCTTCGAACCAGTTATTGAATTTTGAACTTTATTTCGATAAACAAAACCAAAATTAAAATTTACAACTTCAGACGTTTCTAAAGTCAGTTTTTGACATTAAGAACTTTACCGTTGTCACTAGTACCACAATTTCTATAAAATCTTCATGGAAAGTGTCGCGCTGATTGTCGCGCCCGCGATATCGCGCCAGTCTAATTCTATCTGTGTTTTTTTTTAAATATTCATAGGTTCGTTAGTAAAATATATATTCCCAATGAAACCAAATGGCGCGGTGTGAACGCGACGCGCTTTTATATGGCCAAGTTCAACGGCGATTACCGGACCCTTAACAGGCTCAAAAGACAATAACAACCTCGAATGTTAGGGCTGGGACCAAAGTTACTTGTTTTGTAATGACACAGTTTTTTTGTACAGTGACAGTTTTGTAATGAGAGTTTAAGTTTTCTATAGTTTTCAACTGCCCGGTAAAACTGGGTTTGACTCGAATCCGCCTACTTTTAGAACGTCTCCCTGTTTTTCTGGTTTACTCATGATTTTCCTCATATCCCAAACAATCAATCAATTCATTGATAGGGCACCACCAATCACTAAATACATTTAAAACGCTAAACATTCATATATTATATTTTCTCAAACATGCATGGAAATATTGTCATTATTATCTAAAAAAGTACCTACACGCGAAGTATCGAATTTACGGTCAAAGAAAATCAAATCCATTGCAGGAGCGTTTTTTGAATTTGGAACATTACAACGCTCCAGCAATGTTGTATGAAACGGTGTGCTAGGGTTATTAAATACTCTTTTACTCCGAAACAAAACCTTTGATAAGTTACCTCCTTGGTTTGGCAAGTGGTGGTAACTTATCAAAGGTTGTTATTTAAATTTCGAACCGGCTTGCAAATAGAAAGCTGAAAAAAAAAACAAATGAACACATTGGCGAGTGAAAAATTATCGTTGTTCGTCATTTAATCTGGAATTTATAAATAATTTACTTTCCCTGCATTCTTTTGAGAAAAGCACTATATATGCCTCGGCGGAAATGGCAATTGCCTGTCTCGTATTAGTGAAGTCCTCGCCTACGGCTCGGCCTAAACTCATACTCGACCTGCAATTGCTTATTTCACGGCCTTTGCAATAATGTACTATTAATGCATTATATTTATTTTTAACATATAAAATATTATAAATGCAAAAGTGAGTTTGTTTGTTTATAACGCTTTCACGCTAAAACGGCTGAACGTATTTGGATGAAATTTGGCACATGGGTAGACCATGACCTGGATTAGGACATAGAATACTTTTTATCCCGATATTCCCACGGGATCGCGACTTATGCGGGTGAATCCGCGGAGCGCAGCTAGTATTTAATAAAACATCACTCTGTCTGTCACTTCAAACGATTGCTTGTCAGAAACACAATGATTTTTTAAATTCGGTTAGCGCCAAATGTATTTAGTGATTTGCGGTGCCACTGGGATTTAATGTCATTTATTAATAATATGCCTCAGTTATGTCTCAGAAAATTACTTTCAACAAAAATCTTTTTTTTTTGTTTTATTCCTTTCAATAGAAAGTAATTTTCGTTAATAAACTCGAATATAAAATCTATGAACCTGGTCTCATTACGCTTAGTCACGACTAATCACCTTTTCTCTAAATTCGACTTGTAATTTTGGGAGTCAATCAATCATGTTACGCCTCAATGGAAGCCGACCCTTTTTCAGCTCAGCAATGTCCTGATTAAGACAGATTTGAAACAAGCAACAAAAGATTAATTACTCGAGTAAAGAACTACTTAAAAGTTTTCTAGGTTACTTAGTTACGAAAATCTTAGCTTTGAAAGAGTAAAAAAGATATTTCGTTAATTATATATTGTCATTATCTTTTGTGCTTCTTTTGTAATATAAGATTATTAAGTATATTTAAAATTATGTTATTGTTTTCAATAAAAGTTCCTTTGTAAGAATGTATTTTATCCTTATTTTGTAAGATTTAAATTAAGCATCCTGTTTAGTGCGTAATTAGTAATTATATAAAAAGTCAATGTCCTAAGGATACAATGAAGTGCTATTAATAAAGATTAAGTACAAACACAAACAACGTGTTTCATTTGGTAGGTAGGTACCTTTAAATAATAAATTGAACATTAGTAGTCGTCAGCACATCAGGTTTAAACCTTTAATTTCAAACCTTATATTGTTGATAGTTAAGTTAAAAATCGAATGAGGAAGTTTGACAGTTTGTGGTAACTTGATGTACTGGCGACTGTACCTGTTAAACTTGCCAAAAAATAATAGGCCCGTTTTGACATTTAACTTGAATAGTTTTATCGTGAGTATCGAGTACCGAGTCGTATGGTGACTTCACTAGTTACGTCGCGATTGACCATCGCGACGTAAAAGTCAACGCCATGAGACGAGATAAATTTCATACTGTGGGATTTAAAACTTTAACTGAAATTGCGTATGGTTCAGTTTCCATTGCAACTAAAATTATTTTATGACGTTTAGCGATAATTTCTTCATTCATAAATCAACTTAGATAGCTTGAGTTTAAAGTTGATAGTTGTATAATTTGCAATTTTATGTATTTATAGCTTCTCATGACGGTTACTATAGTAAAGTAACCATACGACTTGGTACTGAAAATGTCAAAACAGGCCTATTATTTTTTGACAACTACGTATTGACTGAGGACAGTAGTGTCCCAGTGGTCGCGACTTACGAGCGTAGTCGTGGGTTCGAGCCCAGGCTCTCAAAACAATGAAGGAAACTATCGTGTGAAAATCAGCATGTCCTAGAACTAAAAATTCGAAAAACTCGAGGACCACTATTAGTGTTGTCTCGCTTTTCCATGGATTGCTCTTCTAAGGCGCGCTTAAGTTCTGTGTGTTACTGAAGGAAGCGGCCATGTCTTCATAATGATCTTTTGAAAGCCAGCCATTCTTCGCAGGTCCCGTTGAACCAACCAATCCACCAACCCGCACTGGGCCCGCGTGGTGGATTACAGCCCAGTCCCTCTGGACGAAGTCACGGGCAGTAATTTGTATCAAAATAGACAAATTTTACAAATGATAAGAATCTAATAATTTTCGTTGATACACCATACAATCAAACAATCTGCCTAGCCTTTTCCCTACCATGTTGGGGTCGGCTTCCAGTGTAACCAGATGCACCTTAATACCAGTATAAAGGCCGGAAGGGAGTGATATAGCGGCATCAACATCGCCACATGCGAACTACGCGTCACCAGTATAGAGGCATGAGGAACTGGGTGTAAAGTTCACTCATTCTCTATAGAAAAGGGAGGATCCTCCGACCAAACGGGGTGTCGTGTCTGGTGGGCTACTACCCAACGACTGATATCGGGATGTTTTATTTATGCTAGTCGCGCGGTAAACTCTGCTTGCGCGGTGCAGGATTTTGCGTGACGTCAGTGTGACGCGTAGTACGCATGTGGCGATGTTGATGCCACTACACCAGTATTATACATGGAGCGACTGCCTATCTGAACTCCACAACCCGGTTACTAGGTAACACGATACCCCTTGGTTATTAGACTGGTTGTTACGACTGTCAAAGATCTACGAATGACATCCGGGACTTGCGGTTTAACATGCTTTCCGAGGGAAGGAGGGGTCTCGGTATGTAAGGGATATGGTCACCCATCCACGAACCGACCGCGGCAAGACCTTCGCTCGACACCTGTGGCTGTTATCCATTAGCCATGAGCTCCTTAGCTAATAAAAACCAGTCATCAGCAATCATCACCAGTGATAGCCTAGTGGTGTGACCGTCGGACTACCAAGTCATAGGTCTGTAGTGGCATCAACATCGCCACTTGACATGGGCGAAATAGCTCGCTGAAAAGAAAAAGAGCGATTAGCTCTCTTTAAAGAGCTATATCACTCTTCTAGCTCACTAGCTCTTCTATAGCTCAGTGACTCGGACGCCGATTGTTAGCTCATTTGACTCACGCCGCACCCACGTCGAGGGAGACGGCTCGGCTTGCTCAATATCATTGTCAATAGCTCTTTAGAAGTTGCAACTCTTAGTTACGGTTCTCTATCTCATTTGAGCTAACTGAGCTATAGTGAGCTAATTAGTGGTCGAGTGAGTGAGCGAGAGCGACGTCAATCGAAAAGAGCTAGCTCTTTTCTATCACTCGCTCATTAGCTACCCATGTCTATCGCCACATGCGAACTACGCGTCACACTGACGTCACGCAAAATCCTGCATCGCGCAAGCAGAGTTTACCGCGTGACTTGCTTATACAACGTCCCGACATCAACCGTCGGGCCGTTGCTCACCAGACACAACACCCACCTGTTCGGAAGATCCTTCCTTTTCTATGGAGGATGAGTGAACCTTACACCCTGTTCCTTAGACATCTAAAGGTCTCGAGTTCGAACCCAAGGCACGCACCTCTGACCTTTCGGATTCAAGTGCGTATGGTATGATTATCGCTTGCTTAAAAACGGTGAAGAAAACATCATGAGGAAACCGGCTTGCCTGAGAGATATTTCTCGATGTGAAGCCAAATCAGTGGCTGGCCGGCATAAAAACTCTGACACCAGGTTAGTCAACCACACGACACAGAATAAGTAACCAATCAACTCATAAACGATTGCCTCTTAAAACCATGTCTCATTGATCAGACAACAGCAGTACAACAATGTTTGTTCACAAAACCGTGAATAACTGAAGCAAAGCCTTTGAACTTTCAAGTTAAAAGCAAGAGTCGATTTGTTGCAAACAGTTTGAAACTTTTGGGTTCAATGGTTAACGGGAAAACTAAAACTATCTAACTGATGTGTTACAGTGGTTTTGAGCCTTTTCGAGTATGTTAAAGAGGTTTAAAATGGGTTTAGGTTCGTAATTTACTGGCCATTTATAATGCTAATAGCTTTTTAGTTATGGTAGTTTTCTAACGTAGGTCCAAAACAAAGATAGCTGACGTGGCTCAAAAGGCTGCCCAACTTAAATAGGACTAGGCAGGACACATCTGCCCAACTGTGGGCCTAAATGGCACAGAATTGATGCCCTGAGACAATGCGATGGGGTCGCGGCAGACCACGTAGAAGATGGCGGGACGAACTGGATAGGTTCCGTCAAAACTGGAATGAGGACGCGCGGGCTCACGAAAGATGGAAGGAGTGGAGGGAGGCCTTTGCCCAGTTGTGGGACAACGTAGAAAAGAAAGAAAAAATCACTTAAGTGTTCTAAATCCATCAAAATATACCTACTTAAAATGCAAAGTAAACCACTATTTATAAAGACCTTGTTTTATTAGGTACCAGTTGACCCGATAGACGTTGTTATGTCCAAATTTCAATAGGTAATTCATACAAAGTTCCCATAAAAAATGGACTTTCTATTTTCTAGATTTTTCCAATTTTCCCGGCAACTTTTAAAATTTTAATTTCTTGGCTGTGAGTAACAAAACTTTTGTGATCTGTGGTAATCTTTCCTACCCGTGTTACACACGTAGGTACATGCACAGACTAAGTCGTAGTAGTAGGTACTAGTACCTACACGGGTACACGCCATTGCGAAAAGGGCCCTGGGGGCCTAGACCAAATCCAAGCGTTGTCCGTATACACGTTTTCCGCTCACGCTAAGGACTTGACGTTAGCGTGTTGAAAATGAATGGAACGCAGAACGCCCATTCTGCAGCGTTACCTGAAACCTTAGAATAATGAAACACTATATATTTAGTCTATGGAATAGTTTTTTTTTATAATATTTTAATGGCCTGGTTGCTGGGAACTTTTAGCCCAAGTCTTTATTTAGTTACAAAACTTGTATAATATTGATGAAATGAATTATATTCAATGCATGATGATGATATCCCCGCCCACTCCCCTTGAGTTTAAGTAAAGATGTGGCACTTTAACTGAGACCTCACACCAATTTCAATAGCTCCAGAAGACACACCCACATCAGTGCCAGCAGATTTTACTGCTTCACCAGCTCGTCCTGTCAGTCCTGTGCCAGGTCCTTCAAATATTAGATCTATACAAGGAGGTAATTGTTACAAAAATATTATTATGAAAGTATTGTAACTACTAAATTATTGTAAAATTATAAAAAAATAGTTAAGTATTAAAACGAATGAACTAATAACATCATTAATAAATAACTTCATTTCCACCATATTTTCTTAGTTTTCTCCCCATGTTAGATTTTCTATTATTCATCCAATATACCACAAAATACAGCATATTATATCTTTTATCTGTGTTCACAGAAAGGTCACCAGTACCCTCCACCAGTAGCCCTTCTACTCCGCGTCGTCGCCTCAGACAGCGAAGAGTCCGCCAAACTCCGTTCGACCGTGCCACCAGTGAGTTTGTGGCAATAGAAGAGAATTCGTTGCGATATGAAAGGCAGAGGGATGCTCGTCTTTATGAGATGGAAACTGAGCGTCTTAGAATCGAAACACAGCGCGTGCAACTCGACAGAGAACGAGTACAAGTAGAGGCAGAGGGCGTTAGGGTCGAAGAAGCCCGCACCCGCATAGAGGCAGACCTACGCGAGACATACCAAGAACTGAATGTACAAATAAGAAGTCTAATTACACTCTTGGAGACTCGCGATGTGAGACCAAATTAGCATTTAAGTAAGTATTAATATTTGATTTCTTTTAGAATGATTAGTGTATATTTTTTTAATATTTGTTTTCTTTTAATTATTAGTGTATAATTTTTTATATTTGTTTTCTTTTACAATTATTAGTGTGTTTATAATTTTTTTTTTTTTTTTTAGTTATTCTGCATAGTGTATTTTTGTTAATGAAACATATTTTAAAGAAAATAAAAACCTTTTAATATTGTTAAACCTTCAATTTGGAAATGAGGTTTTGTTACATCGCTTTCACAAGTCACATAGCATACCATAACACATTAATAACTAAGAAAGACTATAAAATACTATGACTGAGACTGTTACAGTCTGGATAAAAGATTATTCATGCTGCCCTGCCTTGGAGTGGAGTAGCTCACTCTGACTTCTAGCAGCACCAACACTATCAGATGCATTATGATGTTCAGCATAGCTGGAGGAGGTAAATTTGACTCTAAAGCCATATTGTGTAACACACAACAGGCAAGTACAATTTTTCCAGCAACCATAGGATGGTAATGCAAGGTCCTGTGTCTTTATAAACACCTCCGACGTGACTTAAGCAATCCAAAACAGCGCTCTATACAGTGCCTTGCATGTACATGTCGCTGAGTATATGTATCTTCAGAGCCAGGAACTGCATTTAGGTAATAATTATAGGAATCTTCAGCTACGGCCGCTAAAAAAATACATAAATAAATTTTAGCAGTAGCTATTATGTACTTAATCATTTTATTATTTGAACACAACCAAACTATGTGATATGTAAGTACATTTATTTTTTTGTGAATGAAATGTTTTCAATAACACAGACAAAAACAGCTGCCATTTATTAATATTAAAGGAAGTTTAAATTAAATTTTGTATTTTAGTTAAAGGTGCAAAAAAATTAGTCATTAGGATAAGGGACCGTACAACCCCGGTTAAGGTTTAAGCCTTTCGAAGGGGTAACCCATTCAATGGGTTACCTTTCTCATGTTGTAAACCATTGAAAGGGTTACCTACATGATAACCCATTGAATGGGTTTTATACTTGAAACCCAGTGAAAGGGTTACATGATAACCCATTTCAATGGGTTCTATAACTACTTGAAACCCAGTAACATGAAAAAATCATAATATTATATTATTTCGTTATCCACCCAGCACGCGTAGCAGGACCAATTCTAACTCTATTCTACCCTACCCAGGGACCATTTTGAATAACATTTTAGAAAAACCCTATCGAAAACTTAGAAAAACCCAATCGAAAACCCTTTCCATTGAAAGGGTTTTCGATAGGGTTTTTCTAAGCAGTTAATCAAAAACCCATACGGTGTGGGTAATTTTGAATGGCTTAAATTACGCCGTTCAAGCCCCGGGCCTCCACAATATGATTTTTTTTAATAACAAAATAGTTCACATTCACAAGGAACCTTTTTTCGAAGATGAAAATTATAAAAATAAAATTCTGACTACAATGACACAAAACCGCATACCAAAGTTACTGAGTAGGTATTGAAAGTGATTTACTCCGAGAACTGGATTTCACCGAAATTGTCAATGATTTTTCTGCGAAAAAGCTCGCAAATTTCCATTCGCCTAACCTAAAAACTTATCTTTTTTTATTTTGTATATTATTAGTACACGCGTCGTCGTGTGTCGCTCGCTCACGGAAGAATTCCGTTCTATCTCGTCGCGTGTGATCATAAGGGTGCACACCCACGAGCGTTTTTTGTCTGAAAGAAATACTTTCACAAAAAAATCGCCGAGAAAATCGCTGAAAAAATCGCTCGTGGGCGTTCACCCTTATGATCGCACGCCTTATGAGCACCCTGAACCTACATAGGTTTTAAATCATATGCGACAAGATAGCATAATACCTCATAATCAGCGTACCTATAATGTTCCCAATGCTGGGACACAAGCCTTCTCTCGGTGAGTGGACCGTCATCCACCACGCGGGGCGAGTGCGGGTTGGTAGATGTCACATTACTTCGATTTTTTAGTTCTAGGACATGCCGCCCAGTGGGCCCATACTGAAAATTAGTGGACTTAGGCAACAAAGTTCCTATATCGATGCGATTTTTTTTTATATGACGTGTTATATTATTCCTGACAACTTTTATTCTTATAAAATTTCTTCTAAAGTTGATAGTTTGTCTTGAAAAAAATTAATTAGATTTTTTTGTATGGAGCGAATCACGTTTAATTTTTTTTCTTCAATTGTACTAATATGTTGAGTGTGTGGCGTGAGTATATGATAGCTAGGGTCATTCTCTATCCATGAAAAAAAAATCAGCGCCGGCCATCTGCGGCAGCGCGAGTAATCATTCGGTAAAAAAAAAATGATTTGGAAGAATTTTTTTGTCATTTAAAATAAATTCAAAGCATATATTTTGTCTCATTTGTCTGTTTTCACCTTCTTTTTAGTTAAATAAATAGTTTTAATAGCGCATACGTACTTATAACTAGTAATTCTGGTAGAGATTTAGTTATTATTGCATGTTATCGGTAGCACCTGCATTGTGATTGATGACTCATTTGTTTGTGCACTCGGCTAAGCGCATAACTAATGAGTCATCGAAAAATGCTCGTCTCTGATTGGCTGAATAATTTTCACTCACTGTTATGTCCACTACTTGAGTAATTAACACTAACTATAAATATAAAGACATTCATTAAGTCCATCAATGCCGCCCACACACTCACGACAGTCCCTTAGCTCGGACCGTGATCGGCTAGCTCTGAGATTGAGACGAGCGGGGACTATTCACCTATTCTGTAGGAGCGCCGAGTCGGCACCCTCGTCGCTGGTCGCCTTCGCTGGGCCTCCCCCGGGGAACCGGGGGTCTCACCTGGTGGGGGTTGACCGCCGGGGTGTCGTGAAGAAAGCGGCGCTAGCGTATTAGCGCCGTGGCGCCCTTACAGAAATACTTTGCTATTACTCACAAACGTGCGTTTTTAAAAACGCTCCTGCTGGCGTTTTTAAAAACGTACACGACGCCACTAGCCGCATTAGGCAAAAGCAGTGAGGGGTCCGTATTGGCGGACCACCGCAGACCCTCCGCGGCCAGGGAACCTAGTTCCGGCACCGCATGCCACGCCCCCTTGCGGGGGCGTAGCGATATCCCATTAAGTCCATCTAGTTTCGCTCTTGTCGCTTGTTTGTGAACACAGTGAAATACTTGTATTTTTATATTTACATTAGAACTATGGCTGGATTTTGTACCAACCTAGATCTTTTTGTGAAATTAAGAAGTGGCGGTGATCTAAAAAATCATATGTTTCTGTATGAAAGTATCATTTCTGTCTTGACTACCGAAGTTTCTGAAGAAGACAAGAACCGAATCAAGGAGTTCTGTCGACTTTTTTGTGTAAATTTAAATAAAAAGTGGATAGAGTCAAGTAGAAATCAAAAAACTTTTATGAATCGTGTAATTAATCGCAAGTGGTTGGAAAAAAACATCAACTGGCCTGTTTGTGACAGTGTTGATCTGAGAAGTGTGATGGGCTTTTCGGACGCAGCTTTATCTGAGCTTGTGGATATAGATTGCCATGTTCCTACTCTTGCAGTATGTACTGTGGAAGCGGGAACATCTACAGAAAAGGAGCACAGAAAACCGTTCGAAGAGTTAAGTAATAAGCAAAAGAAAAGACGTTCTACTTCCATAGTAGAAGAAAATTCCGAGGAAGAGTTGCAGCACTGGTACATAACAAAATTGAAAGACAACGGCAAAACGAATCTGGCAAAAGTGGTCGAATACCTTTCCAGTAATCCAGATGCGCTATCCGAAGTAGAAGAGAGACTATTCAAAAAGCAGAGCTTAAGTACTGTCTCTGAAGATAAGTGTTTAGCTCTTTATACATCAGTTGCGCTCTCGAAATGGAAGTACTTAGCTCTTCGACAATTTCTGAAAGAAGAAAACTGTGCTGCCTTTCCATCTTATCCAAAGCTTGTAAATGCCAAGAAAAGATGTTACCCACCACAAGAGAGTATGGAGATTACCGAAAACGGAGCTCACATTAAATTGCAAGCGCTATTGGACCACACTGTGGAGAGGATATTACTTGATATAAATACTGTTGATAGGTCTCAAAATGAAGAACTCAAGTTGACCTGGAATTGGGGACTTGATGGTTCTTCGTCGCAGAGTAACTATAAACAGAAAACGTCAAACACAGCTACAGAGTTCGATGATTCATCAGTAGTCATGATAAGCATCGTCCCTCTTCGGCTAGTGTCTACTAGGCCATCATCTGGGAATGAAAATCTAGTTTGGGAGAACCCCACACCTTGCTCAACTCTGTACTGTCGACCAGTGAAGTTCACTTTCACTTCGGAGACAGCTGACTTTATAAAGTCTGAAGAGTTTGAGATGAAAAAACAAATTGATGAACGAATATCTACACAGTGTGGAAATATTATTGTATCACATGAATTGCATATGACCATGATTGATGGAAAAGTGGCCAATATTATTGCTGGAGTACCATCATATGCAACGTGTCCCATTTGCTTGGCAAAACCGAGTGAGATGAATAATTTAGACGCTTTGACTTCTAAACCACTTCGTGAAGAAATTTACAAACAAGGAATTTCTTCACTGCATATGAAGATTCGGTGTATGGAATGTCTTCTCCATATATCTTATAATCTGGATTTTCAACGATGGACTGCTCGCGGCGAACATAAGGCTTTGAAACAAGCTAAAAAAAATACCACACAGCAAGAGTTTCGTGAGCAAACTGGAATGCTGATTGATATAGTCAAACAGGTATGTATTTAATTTTCGCTCTCTTTATGTTGTTTGTGAATTATATCTCTATGTATTGTATATTACAGTATTGTTTTCCCATTTTAGGGTTTTGGAACTACAAACGACGGGAATACAGCGAGGCGCTTTTTCCAAGACTACAAAAGATCTTCCAGAATAACGGGAATTGACGAAAATCTGATTTTCAGATTTTCCGTTATTCTACAAGCCATATCATCAGGCAAAAACATTGACTGTGAAAAATTTAGAAGATACTGTAGAGAAACAGCTGATGTGTAGGTGCAACACTATTCGTGGTACTACATGCCAGTTAGTGTACATAAACTTCTAATGCACGGTGCAGACATCTGTAACCACTTTGGTGTTTTGCCTATCGGTAAGTAAAAAATAAATATAGTTTGATGTATTATTTGACTCGATTGCGTTTTGAAATTAAAATGTATGTACTTATTCGTTTTAGGTACCTTATCTGAAGAAGCTTCGGAAGCCCGTAATAAGACTTCAGAAACGTCAGGGAGAGGCACACTCGGAAAACGGGGAGAATAGCAACAAACGAAGACATCCTCCATGGACTTCTAATAAGCTCTCATCCCCACATATCCTACATAAGGCCTAAAATAATGAAACAGGTTCATAATGAGTTGTTGCCTGAAGCAACTCAGTTGTTACAGACTACTGAGCCTCCCTGTGACAGTGAAATTATGGAGGAAGAAGAATGCCTCATAGCAGAGTCCGAAAATTTGCCGGACTCACTAGCACTTCTGGAACAAGAAATAATGTGATCCGGCTCTAAATTATTCCCACAAAAGCCCATCAGGGTTAGGAATATGACAAACAGCCCTTTTCAGGGCTACAATTACTTCACAGTTTCATATTGATCATGCGTACGATAACTTATACTATAGTAATATACATACAGTTGATTATGTAGATAATTATCAACGACTTGCCCGTACAAATTTAAATTATTTCACCTATCATTAACAAAATTAGTATAACCTGAAACATTACGATATATTTATTCAACAATAGATAACGTGCAGTTAAAAAATAACACAGCCAATCAGAGACGAGCATTTTTCGATGACTCATTAGTTATGCGCGCACAAACAAATGAGTCATCAATCACAATGCAGAGCACCTGCATTGTGATTGATGACTCATTTGTACCGATAACATGCAATAATAACTAAATCTCTACCAGAATTACTAGTTCTAAGTACGTATGCGCTATTAAAACTATTTATTTAACTAAAAAGAAGGTGAAAACAGCCAAATGAGACAAAAAATATGCTTTAAATTAATTTTAAATGACAAAAAAAATCTTCCAAATTATTATTTTTTTACCGAATGATTACTCGCGCTGCCGCAGATGGCCGGCGCTGATTTTTTTTTCGTGGATAGAGAATGACCCTAGCTATCATATACTCACGCCACACACCCAACATATTAGTACAATTGAAGAAAAAAAATTAAACGTGATTCGCTCCATACAAAAAAATCTATTAAATTTTTTTCAAGACAAACTATCAAGTTTAGAAGAAGTTTTATAAGAATAAAAGTTGTCAGGAATATTATAACACGTCATATAAAAAAAAATCGCATCGATAAGGTAACTTTGTTGCCTAAGTCCACTAATTTTCAGTATGGGCCCACTGTGTGCCGGTTTCCTCACGATGTTTTCCTTCACCGTTTTGAGTGATGAAATAATTTACACAAAGTAATTAAATAAATATCCTATCTGGGTTCGTATCTACGACGTACAACAGTCGCAAAGCCGTTACTACTGGGCCACCAAGCTGCTCCCAAAACCTCGACAAAATAAATACAATTAAGTACAATTGATTCCAAAATCACAATAACATAATATGACGTGATATTTATTTTAGAAGTATGTATGTAAGAAGTATATTCTCATATTGTATGTTTATATTTAAATTAGTGATTCAATCAACTCAGCCTATAGCAGTCCACTGCTGGACATAGGCCTCTCCCAGGCTGCGCCACAACACCCTGTCCTCCGCCTTCCGCATCCAGTCTGTCCCAGCCACCTTTTTAAGGTCGTCGGTCCATCTAGCTGGGGGGCGTCCCACAATACGCTTGCCGATACGCGGTCTCCACTCCAGGACTCGAAGAAGCCGACAGAAGGATCCGCTTGGGTTGGGCAGCGTTTGGATAACTTCGTCAAGTCTTCTCCTCGCCAATCCCACAGTGTTTGAAGACTAAGGTCTTCAACCAGTGCGTCCTGCCCGTTATGACATACGGTGCCGAAACGTGGACACTGACAGTCGGGCTGGTCCACAAATTCTAGGTCACTCAGCGTGCTATGGAGCGGGGTATGCTCGAAGTTTCTCTGAAGGATAAGATCAGAAATGAAGTTATCCGGAAGAGAACCGGAGTTACCGACATAGCCTGCAGAGTAAGTAAGCTGAAGTGGCAGTGGGCTGGTCATGTTTGTCGAAGGGCCGATGGCCGGTGGAATTAGTGATTAGTATAGTAATAATATTAGTTATTTATTTCATTTTATTTTATGTATTTTGTTTTCTCTTCTATTCTTTCACACGTTGTCTACATATCTTTGTCTACTTTCTTATCCCAGTTATGCTGGAAGAGATTTTTTTAGAAATAATTTAAGCATAACTTTTATACTTACGTATTTTTCTGTTCCTTTCTCCTTGTCTGTTTATATGTGTGTACATAAACTGTTAAATAAATAACATTATTGTGATTTTCAAAATGTTCACAATAACATTATTGTGATTTTCGGATCACAAGTCGCCATCCCGTCATCAACTCAATGTTACCAAAAGGCGGACAGTCGGCTAGCGCTGTCGCAGACGTTGCATTAATCTTACTATTGTCAGCCACTGAACATCGTTTACCTGATTACATTATAGAAGAGTAAAATCGTTTCTTGCGTAGGACTTTTGTTCGCACAACTCTACCATATATGCCTAAACCACCACAAGTAGGTATCTACCTAGATATTTTGTTGCAATTCATGAAAATGCTTAAACCGATTCGTTTATTTAGTGTAGTGTAGATTACCTCGTAATTAATATACAGAACAAACGTGCACAGCTCTAAGATACTTCATGCCTTCGATTGATAATAATGAGAATCTCGGAGACAGTTTTTATCTTCCCCTCTAAAATAACGTTTTCATCCCATCAATTCGAAAGGAGCCGAAGAGTTCCTCGATAAGTGCGAGCAAAATGGTCATTCCAGCGCATTTAATAAAAGTTACGAAATGACTTTTGAATTTGGAACACTATTTAATTTAAAAGTTTCTACTCTAGAATCTTTCGCTTCGCTCTGGATTCAAACACTCGCTCTCGCCCTCAATACATTATTTTGGTCCCATAAGACACAATCTACTATTATTGTTCGATTCCCGCATGGTTTTTTTTTCCCCGTAGTGAGCCATAGTTAGCAGTCGTCAAGCAACGGCGGAACATTCGGCCGATACTTCGGATTTATGTTCGGAGTAGACCCCCTGGGCTCGGCGCACGACTACATGCACCAAAAACCAAAACTCACACATCTGTGAACAGTTGATCACAGTCGCAAACCAACTCGCGCATTATGTGTGTATCGTGTCTCTCACGCATGTTTGTAATATCTATCTCGCTCTCACAAACATGGTGAAGCAAACATTAAATATTATTATAACCTTCAACAAATTAGCATTTTTGTCTGTACTTTTTACGAGTAATCCCGTGTGTCTTATTTTTCTTCCTTGTATTATTAAAACACTGTTTATCTGCACAAGAAGTCATTTTGATGCGTATGTATCACAAAAAACTGTAATTATGGAGCTGTTTAATCAGATATCCCGTGCGCGACTGAGTGCCAACTACGGGCCATCACTTAATTAGATAGTTACTAAGACCCAAATCTACCGCTTTTAATACATACATCAATGATTGCTACTATAATAATAAGTGTGTTACGTTATATCCCGCAGAGCATCGCCAGGCTCGAAAAGTTCAAACAAATCGCAAGCTCACTCACATTACAACGCATTCAGTTAGGGTCTCCCTAATGTGTCCTTTCTTCGTGAATAAAAGGATCATACGACAATAGGCGGATGAGGGCGGCATCTGCTACTCCAACCGAGCTTGTAACGTCATTAATCACAAAAACTGCGCTTTACGTAATGGATGCCGGTTCTAATGCGAGCTGCTGGAGACGCGATCAGTTCGAAGTAAATTGGATGAGGCGGCTGAGTTGAAGATAGAATCAAGGTTTTGGTAGGTAGATCCTACCTACCATAGATATACTCGTAAGAAAGAAGGTACCTACATATCTTCGGGTTATGTTGAATGAAATGTGATCTATGAGACTATCACACTAATATTATAAAGGCGAAAGTTTGTGAGGCTGGACCAATTTTGATAAAATTTTGTATCTAGGTAGCTGACACCCTAGATTATCATATGGGCTACTTTTTATCCCGATATTCCCACGGGATCGAGACTTACACGGGTGAAACCGCGGGGCGCAGCTATTACGGTCAGCATCAAAAGTCGATGACCACATTCAAATTTACAAAATCACTGTACATTATATATTATTATTTATATTATTGATTTTGAAAATTTGAATGTGGTCATCGACTTTTGATGCTGACTGTCCAAATAGCATACTATATAGGGTCAAATTAAATTAGCTAGCGAAACTCGGCAGACGTGATGGGTATCGAATTATCGATACCTATCTAAACATGATCACACAAAAAAGAAATTAATTTACCGAGTTTTTTTTTTGGGGTCTGTAACCGCAGTTAGTATAGTCACTTGAAAAATTGTTTTTTTTTTTGTATACTTCACTGACGTGATGGGTACCGATATCTCAACATGATGAAAACAAAAGAAAACAGATTTTCTCAACTCATACTTCAAGTAACAACAATCAACAACAATAAAGCGGTAACGTACCGCTGTTATTGTTGTTACTTCCCCCAAAAAAAAAATCATCAAATCTTTTGTTATATTATTTTGTCCTTTTTAGATATCGATACCCATCATGTCTGCGGAGTTTCTCTAGCTAATTTAATTTAACCCTGTATAATATTATAAAGAGGTAAAATACTTTTCACTTGGAAAACTGATTTCTTAGTAGAAAATACCCTTTCACAAATCAAATAAGGTCTTGTCTTCGTAAAAATTATTTCACACTAGCTGTGCCCCGCGGTTTCACCCGCATAAGTCTCGATCCCGTGGGAACATCAGGATAAAAAATATTCCATGTCCTAACCCAGGTCATGGTCTACCCATGTGCCAAATTTCATCCAAATCCGTTCAGCTGTTTTAGCGTGAAAGCGTAACAAACAAACTCACTTTCGCATTTATAAGATTATTTTGGATTTAGTTCTAGACATTTTTCACCGAGAAGAATGAATTTCTGGAAACGTTAGTAGGTAGGTAAATGGTAGGGACTTAGGAAAAGGAATAAGGAAATACTTACCTACTTAGATACCTACTACATTTACCACAAAACCCTTCCTTCTGTATCGCTCGCCAAAACTCCTTCATTACGATTGTCCTCATCAAGACAAAACCAAGCCGTTATCCTTTTGTCCTTATTTCTCGAACATTCTACAGCAAAACTTTTTGTCCTTCATGTTCTTTTGTTCTAACTCCATTATACCGAGATATTTTAAATAACTCCGCTAATATTTTAAGGACATTGGACACTGACAATGTCGGGGAAATAAATCGCATTTTTAAGCTTTATTAAGCTGAATTTAAAAGGGTAATTTTGTCAGTAAAGAGGTGCCCTAGAGTACCTCTGCTTTTAATCTTTGAGACTTGTTAAATTAGGGTTAAAGATTACCTCAAATGTACGCCAGGGGATAATTAGTAAGTAGGTTGTTATATATATATACCTACTTTTTAGGGTTCCGAACCTCTAAAAGGAAAAAAAGGAAACCTTATAGGATCAGACGTGTGTCTGTTTGTCTGTCCATCTGTCACATCCAATTTGCTCCGAATGTACTGGAGCGATTAAGTTGTAATTATGAATTTCTATGACCCGAACACGGACGTGTAACGAAAATATATGAATTTTGATATGGGGATCATTTTGGGAGGCAACTTAGAAATTAAAAATAAAAGATTTGCAAACTGAACCATAGGTGGCGAAGAAAGGTTGTAATGATTTCAGATATAATTTTAATATTTTTTAAATAAATACTTTTAAAATTTATTTAAGAAAATAGATGAAAATTGACCCTACTCCTTATTTTTTTTTGTTCCCGAGGTGGATCCTCATGGATGTTCTCCGCCCTGGGGCGGGCGGAAGGGTCTGAGAGTCTTACTGACTAAAAACCACCCGGAAAAAAAATATTGAAAATAGTTCTTATACTTATACTTAACATAACATTATGCCTTGATCCCCCGAAGGGTTGGGCAGAGGTGTACCTGTATTACACCCACATTTCGCCAGTCATGTAATAGGTCCCATGTAATAGGGGGCGAGCCTATTGCCATCTACCGGGCACAAATCCAGACTTCGGGCTGCTACTGAGAAATTCGAGATGGAAAAACCCAATATCACTTTGTCCGACCCGGGAATCGAACCCAGGACCTCATGCTCAGCTGTAGCGCTTGCGACCAGTAGACCAACGAGGCAGTTCTTTACTTATAGGTAAGTACTTAGGTTACAGGGAAACCTATAAGAAGTCTGTGGTCTTAAAATAACATGGTAAATATCTCAAAATTGTGCGTACAAACTTACATTTGCAGTTGGAATGTATGAGGGACCGTGTTGTTCAACTACAATGTTAAGTTTGTTCTTGGTATACATTCATCCAAACTACGGAACTCATCATTGTGCGTGGTACGACCAGGGACCGCACAACCCCGGATAAGAGTTAAGCCGTATAAAAGGTTACCTTTATCATGAAGTATATCTTTGAATAGGTTTTTACTTGAAACGCAGTAAAAACCCATATCGTATGGGTTTTTGATTAACCGCCTTAAAAACCCTATCAAAAACCCTTTCAAGGGTTCAGCGAAAAATTAAAAAAAAAATGTATTTCTTCAGGGGGTTGCACTAAGGTAGCCCGCGAAATTCAATTATTAATACCTACGTTTTTTGCAACAATTTCTTCTCGGATAGGTTAGAATTTCTTTTGACGGTTCATAAGTACAGAAATATATAATAATATAGTTAGTTTGTCGACATAATTATGCAGGAAATCATAAAGCAGCACTTCGTTGTCCGTGTGTCAGTCAGTCAAGACCCTTTTTCTCAGGAACACGTTGAGGTATCAAGTTGAAATGAGTATCAAATACGTAGGTCTACGGTCCCTTGGAGCTCTAAGAAAATCAAGCTTCTAAGTCAACGCAATAAAAAAATTCGGCGTTTTAGATGACATACTTATTTTGATAATCGCAAATAAATCAAAACCTAAAGGGTACTTCCCGTTGACTAGAATCTTGAAAGCCAGGTCTCACAGCATAAGTAAAGCAAAAAGTCTGCAAATCATTAATTTGTAGTTTTAACACGTAGTTAAAAAAAATGCGATGACAAACTTACATTTGCTTTTGGAGAATTGACCGTAACGTACGTAGGTATATACCTATCGATGTATGAAGAACATTTTTTCCACTACAAAGTTAATCTTGTTCTTGGGATAATTTCATCCCAAATATGGAACCTTTCAATATGCGTGGTCCGTCCGACAAGCATTTGGCCGGTTTTTTTTATTAAACACGATCCCGGCTGTCCTTAGGTGTGTGGTTGGTTCAGATCCGATGTAGGTAAGTATTGTACCTAAGTATAGGTATTCTTTCGCCCTCCTAAGATAAACTGGAGCTTCTTTCCGCAGCATTCTCACACGGTATACATCATCATCGCGGTAAACATACGATTTTTTACCTAAATCAAAATCAAAAATAAACATGGCAAAATCGAACGAGTCCCACAACAAATCAATCGCATCCATACAATCAACGTTATGTCGCCGTATGTGAGGCACAAGTCACAATTCTCTACAGACATTCAATGCGCGCCAATTTACCATCCCCTTCATAAAACGCTGGCAATCTCGCCAAACGTACTAAAGGGACGAAACAATTTGTACAACTGAATATACTCCAACCTTATAGGACCCTAGGGGGTAAAACGTGGACTAGTCGAAGTTTTTGAAAAATGTATGTTTCTCAAGCGTCCCTAGAATGCGGGACACTTCAGAAACTTAATTTCGTCGGTAAAAAGACCTCTTTTTAGAGCCCCCTGGGATCTCGCGGGGTATTTGAAAATGTTCAACCCTCACTCAGCCTAATTGCGTAAAGGTCAAGCCCAAGTCATTCTATTGACTACGTGAGAGGTATAGTTTTAGCTTTCAACTCGGAAACATTTCCCAGTATAACCCCAGCCCAATTCCAATCCAATCCCTTCGTGTAATGTAAATTGGCACAGCAATTTATTCTTCTGTCCATATTTCTTAGTCAACCAACGTCGTTTCTAAGACTCGTGGTCTCTGTAAGCATTTGTCTCTGTTCCATTAAAGAACTAGGTGGTCTAGTACTACTTGGTGAAAGTGTAAACGAAGAAATGTAATCTAAATCTACACACCAAGCCGGCACTCCGCATCCGCCTGCAGACACCTTCATTTTAGCGTAGTGTGGTCGAAAGTAGGAGGGTAATGGGCCTCCGCCTCCGTATACGCGGAACTTCCGCAAGAAATTTTAACTCCGCATCGGCCTCCGCAAGTTTACGGAAGTTGAAACGGAGGTCTAATAAAGAAAACCGGTTCCAAAACTAAGCGAAGACCCTTTTTTAATGGGATGGAGATATCAACTAGTTTAAAATGTTTGCTCCCCTGTCTCCGCCACTGCCAGTTCCAGTACCAAGTGTACCTACAACTGTTTAGTGAAGCTGGTTTTTCTCCGGATGTCCGGACCCACAATACTCCTGGGGTAGGGTGGGACTGAACCATTCCACCATAGTAGTGTTGGGATTTGAAAAGTTGTAAAACATTATCGGTCCAAATACAAATTTATTATTATTTAACATAAAAACACTTCATAATATAATAACCTATGTTCTTAATTTGTCTAATGCATGCTATGGTGATTTCATTGTTCAATAACTGCATTTGGACTTCTCTAATAAAATATCATTAATAATTTGTTTCGTTCGACGTTTTTTAGGAGTAATCTTTGTTTTATGAATATTGTGCGCATCAAAGTTCATGGATTCTTATTTAGTAATTTATTTAATTTTGAATTAAACATTGGTTGTCCGATGTCTTTCACCGTAAACGCTGAATACATCGGAGTATGTATTTTGAGCCAAACATTTTCAAAGTAGCTTAAGAACTTGTCCATCCGCTTCAAGCTCTCGCTTCTAGTCCTAGTAATACTTTATTAGCAGGCAGAAGTGATACGGCGGCAGCAATTGTTACGATTCTCCTTTCAGGTCTTGTTTGAGTTCTATGGAACTTTCGAGATTTATCATTCTTCCGAATATTGCGTACCCAGTGGTAATAGCATCCCTATATAGTGAAATTTGGAAAGACTTTCAAAATTGCATTCATTGCTGCTTTTTCATAATCACAGTAAGTATGTGTATCACAGTCATGGTATGGTGGGTCCGGAGTGCACATCTCTATGGTGGTATGGTTCAGTCCCACCCTACCCCCAGGGGTATGGTGGGTCCGGAGTGAGCTGGTTTCAGTGCTAGAAGGTGACAAAGCCGCAACTTTTTGAAGTGAGACTTCTTAGGCAGCGATTCGATAATTGGATGAGAATTGAGAGTGAAATTTGAATGACGCGTCACGTTCAGGCACATTTCCTTACATGATAGAGAAAAAGATTTAACTCTCTGTCTCTCACACTAAATCTCTATTTTTTAAGAAGTTTCACTTCTGTACATGTACTATGCGATTCAACTAAGAATAAGAATGACCTTGCGCCATATTGTGGCGTTTTAGCCAAACTGCACCTCGTTTACTCATTTTGGAGCAGTCAGTGATATATAACAATAACAAATGACAAAAACGGATAACAATTTTTTTTACGAAAACGGATAACAACAAATTTTCTATTTATGCTGTATAATTCCACAGATAGAGGTCATTGACATTCCTATTCTTAGTTGAATCGCATTGTACGGTGATGCACGCGATTTTTTTTTGTGAAATACATTTTGCTCATTTTAAATTTCGATTAGTCCGAAAGAACGCGAAAATGAATAATAGCGCGGGCGGGCGATGGGATGCGATAGCCAACCCACCGCCCAGAAATTTCACCCGGACGAAATCGCGGGCAGAAGCTAGTTTCTATCAGGGACCGTAAACCCCGGTTTAGGGTTAAGCCTTTCGAAGGGGTAACCCATTCAATGGGTTACCTTTATCATGGTGTAACCCATTGAAAGGGTTTTATGCTAGAAACCCATTGAAAGGGTTACATGATAACCCATTGAATGGGTTTTATACTTGAAACCCAGTGAAAGGGTTACATAACCCATTTCAATGGGTTCTATACCTACTTGAAACCCAGTAACATGGAAAAAGTCATAATATTATGTTATTTCGATATCCGCCCAGCACGAGCAGCAGGACCAATTCTATCTCTATTCTACCCGTTGACCATTTTGGTTACCATTTTAGAAAAACTCTTTCAATGGAAAGGGTTTTCGATAGTTTTTCTAAGCAGTTAATGAAAAACCCAAACGGTGTGGGTAATTTTGAATGGCTTAAATTAGGCCGTTCAAAAGGGTTACCCACACCGTATGGGTTTTTATCGAAAACACTTTCAATGGGTAACCAAAATGGTCCCTGGTTCCTATAATAAAATAATACAAAAACATGATTACGGTATGTATATTCTCATTTAATATAAAAATTATAGATATCCACTATAATATTTACATGTAAGTTAATGGCAAACAACTTGTCAAGATTTAAAATATTTAAAAAAAAACATACATTATGTGGAAGTAGTCACTCTGGGGTGCCAGGTTGTTTTAATGTGTTTTCTATACATAATACTGTGTACATAAAAACTTTAAGCAGACTTCAACATAATTCTGTCCGTAATATGTCGGATTTATTATTATCAAACATGATCTTGGAAGGTAAATCATCATCATCATCATTCAGCCGAAAGACGTCCACTGCTGGACATAGGCTTCCCCCAAGCACCGCCACTTCGACCGGGTCTGTGCTTCCCGCATCTTCCCGGATACCAGCGGCCTTCACAAGGTCATCGGTCCACCTTGTAGGAGGCCTTCCAACGCTACGTCTTCCGGTACGCGGTCGCCACTCAAAAACCTTTCGGCCTCATCGGCCATCAGTTCTGCGAGCAATGTGCCCACTGCCACTTAAGCTTGGCAATTCTTCGGGCTATGTCGGTTACCTTGGTTCGCCTGCGGATCGTAGGGCAACTCCAAGCATAGCCCTCTCCATTGCCCTTTGGGCGACTTTTAGCCTTCTGATAGTAAATAGGTAAATCATTTACTTAAGGTGAATATGCAGCTATAGCCCGCAAAATTTAGGTTTTCTTACGGGTTTTGGAATTTGCAGGTCAGTTTCAGGTTGTAACTTGATCAAAATATGATTCGCGACTATAACAGATATTCATTAGAATCATCGATATCTTCGAACATCGGTCGGTTGACGGTGTATGGTGTTCGTTTTCGCTTTGCTAATTTACGTCCACACGTACGAACCAAACGTTCCGTGTTCGATGTTCGTTTTCACCAAGTTTTGTTCGTTCGTGCGTACATGCCTTAAGCGGGATGCGCTCAGGTAGCCCGCGAAAATCATGCCGATTCTAATGAATATAATTCTGTAAAGCAATATTTGTTATGGCCGTGAATCATATTTAGATCGACATACAACGTGTTACTGCCCAGCAAATTGCAAAAAACGTAAAAAAATTGAATTTCGCGGGCTACCTTAGCGCATCCCCCCCCCCCCCCCCCTTAAGACATTTGTTCCTATGGAAAAATCATATTTTGATCAAAATACAACGACCTGCAAATTGCAAACGCACGCAGCGCAGCGCAGCGCTGGGCTCTGTCTTGCATAGGGTCGCAGTATAATGCTGAGCGATAGCCGTTTTGCGTGGATGTGACGCATGTTTCCCCCAACTTTTTCTTATTTTTGTGTTTATGTTCTTTGTTGCGTCATGTTTACCGCAAATAAACGTATTTTCTTTCTTTCTTTCTTTCAAACAACATAAGAAAATTTGAATTTCGCGTGCTACCAGTCTACCACAGCGGATCCACCTTAAATGGAAGTCATGTAATAATGGAAGATTATGAGATTAACAACAAGAATTAAATTTTTAGTAAGTGCATCAACTTTTCTACTATCATAATTTGATTTTAGTTTGTCTTGTTCTGGAATCATAAACGCCATTATGAACTTTGTTACCGACTAGTTTTCCTCGTTAAGTGTCTATGAATAAAGTCCGACAAGATATCGTATCGTATCGTATAAAATAAAAGCATTCGTGTAAAAAGGTAAAGTATAAGTAAATCATTTAATAAGTATCTCAGTAAAGATACATCGAATTTTATAATTTTTGCACTAATCAAGTAAAAAATATAACGATGCCTGGGCCTGTTAGACAATGTAGCCACACTATACCAGATTTGAATCTATCTGCTAGATATATTTTCACCGGTATTTATACGGCGTAAGACATTTTACGGACAGAAATAGACATTCCCTATCACAGACTAGATACTCAATTTAGATACCAATAATAGACATTTGTATTTTAGTGTTCTGGTAAGAGTTGCAATGTTGTTTACGGTTCCAACTGTTATGGAAGACTTTGCATCACTTCACCCATTTTTTATTGGAAACCACCAGGAAAATGCCATACATTCGGACTAAACACCTCCAAACCATTAAGTACAGTTTTCAGCATCTTGAATTTGACTAAATTACGTTTACAAACAAAACACATTCAAGCAATTTCCACATTACAAAAATATAAAAATAGAATTCATATGACTGTCCCTCTTCAAATCTTTTTCCAATAAAACTTGGGTTATCTTTAGTTCTGTGATACATCAAATACAAACGCAACCTTAAACAGCACTGCTTACAGTATATTTTCATTTGACCACTCATGATGCAACTTGGCCAACTCAGTTCTGGTAAATTAGCAATCAACACTAATATTCTACAACACCAGTATAGGCAGTACTGTAAGTTACATCAAAAGAGTTTGTTTGATATTTTAAAATAAAAACTCAGATCTATAATATCATCTAATCTTGAATTTTGATTGCACATTACACGCCTCATAAACTGCCATAACTTTACAAAAAAAAAAGGAAAATAAACTGATTATTTATATGTACTTAAAGAAAGCTTATTCGACGTGACGCCTTAAATATAATAACGGTTGAATCGCATGTATCAGTAATGTTATCGGGAATTAAGGAATTTCAGCATATTAAATAATTGACGAATGGAATAATTAAAAATACTAGCACTTTTGACTACTAACCAATATTTTTATTAATCCCTAAGGTATGTCCGCTTCCTCCGAAGTTGTACAACTTCAACAAATCGGACTTGACTTTATCAATTTATTATTATCATCTTTTGTGCCCCACTATTGGGTCTGATTGGGACACAAAAGACTTGGCAAAGGACTTCGCTTAGTAGGGCAAAAAAAAAACCATAATATTCAACAAAACTTTCTTCAATAACCAGTAACATAACTGATAAACCTGAAACAAACTAACCAAAAACTTAAATGCTGGAACCTACAAAGAGATTGTACATTTTATTACAAAATCCGTCGCTCAGTGTCGTAAAAACGTTGATATGTACAAGAAATTACTATGTTTAGTAAGTTGCCCTTAAAACTAAACTATTATACACAAAAACATGGTTCTTATACCTTGTCTTTTTACACACCAATGTCCTAAATTTTAGAACATTCACTATATACTATTTTTACACAAGTGAATCGATCAGTTTTTATTATTGCCATCGAAATTAAGTAGTTCCCGTGTTCTCTATATTTATATGACAAAGAACGATAAAATTAAGGCTCTATTGTAAGGCAGACCTCTAAACATTAAATAAAGCTTTCCAATCTATTGGCATTATATTTTTTTAGTTTAGGCTTCGTTTTCTAGTCCAATATGTTGGCAAAGGATATTTTGGCTTTGGTATGTGTGAATATTTGAATTTTTATGTAAATCGTTTGAGCGTTACTATGACAGGACATCTAGATTCAACTATGCAAACCCTGGAAGACAAAATTCCAGTTTCTGAAAATATTATTCAATTGTATTTGTTGTCAAATGGTATGTCAAGTTTTATGATTGGTTGGGTTTAAGGCGACGATAACCGAGTTTTAATGATTTTATACTGAAGATCACGTCTAAACGGGTAGTGTTAAAGATTTGAAAAAAATATAATAATATGTTAAATCAGAGCTAGTTCTCAATAACTTAATATGTGAATATTTTAGATTATGTTCATATTACCCAGTGAAATTAATTTGTAAAGTTATGTCTGACGCGGATAAAAAACTGAGAATGGCCCAAAATCTACCAAGCGTATTTTTCTGAAACCTCCACCAATTTAAAGATAATTTAATTGTTGATCTTTTAGTATACGCATTTTATTAAAATACCTTTTTGTTTGTGTATAATAAATTAATAATGCGTCAAATTGGGGACAGCGCTCCTTGATGGGCGAGTCCTATTACTGGCTGAACGTACGATGCGTTGCGTGAGCTCAGTACAGAACACGCAAGCTAACCACTCAAGGTCACTGGCATATATCTCAGTCTTAATTTGGTCAACCATTCACAAAAACTAACATTATATTTGGCAGCTGATTAACTAAAAGATCAGGTTTTAATTGCATTTGTACTTAACTACGGACCACAATTTCCTTTAATAGTTCCGACTATCTTCTATTCTAAATCCAGAAGGAATACTTTGATTTTGTTCTAATATTCACATACACCAAAACCGCGAATACCCAACCTGCACCTGCTGTCGTAACCGAAATGATCCAATAACAACCCAGCAATGTTCATTGCACGTTCACTGTATGTACACTCGCGATCAGTCGCACCGTTTTATTTCACTATACAAAATGTATCAATATTTATCTTGTGGGTCAAGTATGCTTGTACGAAATTATTTATTAAAATTTTGTGCTTCTCTGTATGTACAGTCGCCAGCACATCAAGTTACCACAAACTGTCAAATTTCTCATTCGATTTTGAACTTAATCATCAACATTTTAAGGTTTAAAATCATTTCGAACAATTTGACAGTTTGGTATAACCTGATGTGCTGGCGACTGTACATGTTTGTACCCCATAAATTCAATGACCAAAAAATGTTTTACACCACTTGAAAAATAAAATCAAACAGCTTGTAAGATTTATCCGTATCAGTTTACTTCTTTCTTTATTTGTAGTCTGCCCACGGTGCGGGGTTTCATGAAAGTGCAAGCCCATTTCACAAGTGAATATACAACATTCGTTTTTGTTTATACTAAACCCAAAAAGGGGTCATTGTACTCATCATTTTGAAAAAAAAATTATATGGGACCAACCTTGAAATCGCGAAATAAAAATCAGCTGTTCCATTCATTTTGTCGATTTAAGTGAACACAAATGTAGGGAACAGCAGATTTTTTTTTCGCGATTTCAAGGTTGTTCTCATAGAAAAAGTTGTTCAAAATGATGAGTACAATGACCCCTTTTCGGGTTTAGTATAAACAAAAACTATATTGTATACCTTATTGCTACCTTCATAATGATCTAAAAAGCAGGACATTGGTCTCAAACCTGCTGACAGGCCTTCAATTTCGATACTTAGGCGCCATCTCCAGGGGCGAGAGATTCGCGCAGTCTCGCCGTGCCAACGAATTCTCGTCGCGGTACTCGCCCGTGGAGATGACGCCTTATTGAGTTAGCAATACGGAGTAAAGTTGCTTGAGAAATGTGCATACTCGTCTTTAAAATCATGCACCGTGGTAGGTCACCTTCGTTCAAGGTACGTTTTATTTAACCCTTCAATATTATCTACAAGTGATGCAATATTTTTTTCTCTGCTGTTTATTAAATTTTTTTTTTGTTGAATGAAACTAACTGCCGAATTGTGCTTATCTAGCCATTCAACTTACCTTCAATAACAGTTTAGACTAGCGTTTCTCGATTCTCGAAGGCAATATGAATTATTTACAACGTTTATTTTACAATTCCTGTATCACATTAAAATGGCAGTGATTTTTCTAGTTTTTGACTGAGATTACATCGGTAAAGCTACAGCGATGCTGGACTGAAACTAGTTGGTTTATAATTTATGGCAGCAAATGAATTATAAATGCCTTTGACAATGTATTAACTTTCTATTGTTGCAGCTTTACGAATGTAATCGCATCTTTAGTGTAAGGTGCATAATTGGATACACATTTCAACACTAATCACAATATTTGATTTGGTTTCAAATAATTAGATAAATCTAGCTAAAGTTCTTAAATAAAATACATCAATGTCTGTAATTCAGATTAGCTGAAACGTTAACCAACCGAGTTGTACTGTTTATCCACTCCAAAACATCCCTCTTATGGTGAATTCACGGAAAAGGTTTCCGAGGATCCTAAAGATGATGTGGGCAATGCGAATATTGATATGAATTTTCTTTCAGTTTCCCCTAGCAATGTGCAGTTATACTGACTATCAATACACTAGTGTCCATGTTTGATGAATAGGTTGGAATCCCAAAATATAAAATAATATGAATATGTATAATAAACGCCATGACATGTATTGTATATTGCTGTACAGTCGACTACAAAGAGATGTATACATTTGAAAGTTACAAAAATATATATCCTTTAATGATGTTGTCATTGTTTGTTACAAATACTTGTAGACATTATATATGACAGATTTATGTACACAGCAAGGACACTGTACGCTCTGAAATGTTAATTCGTTTCAAATAATAATCGTTAATTAATACAATTTGTATAATTATTTGTAACGAAGTATGTACAGTTCTTTCAATGGGTACATGTATTTGTAACTTTAGGGGGGTATACATCTCTTTGTAGTCGATTGTACATTGCACAGTGAGGAAAAGAGGAAGAATTGTCACCCTGTCTTAGTGGATTCTCGGCCGTACGTTTCTATTAATCCATCTTAGGGAGGATTTTTTGGGGTGGATAAACGGAATAACTCAACCAATCCACATTACCCAGTTCTTGTAACACACTATAAAAAAGTGCATTCAATTACACACCTCACACCGGTCATCTAAACAACACATTGCAACTATTCATTTTCCTACCCACAATTTCACCGTACAAGCATACTCTATTAGCCATCCACACATATCACTAGAGTGTCACACTATCACTTCTTGAGCCAGACGAGCATAGAATCGTCTGGTTCTCGCTTCACTCAGTCCAGCTGTTGCACTTGGACCACAGACGTAGGAGGAGGGAGGGAGATCTCGTACTTTATGAGGCCTGTTCGACCTGCTGAGAGGACGAGTCCGCCGACTTCTTTTGCGTCACCGCTGTGGAAGATAGAAAGTTTTGTTAACACAACTGACAGCAGCTATTTTTTTGTTGATTTTTTTAAATTTAACTTAAGTTATTTTGATTATTCTCCATTGGTTTAGGTAGTTAAATAAAGGTAAACAAATCGTAAAAAGGGTTTTTATAGATGACACTTTCTTGTTTAAAAACTTTGTAACTTATAACCAAATTTAATGGATTTTTGATTTTAAAGATAGTTTCCACTTTTATTAATGTATGTTAACTTTATCTTTTATTCATAAACTACTCTTCGTTGATGTAACTGCTTGAGCACAATTTTTTAATTAGATTAATAATAATACTATAATATTTTGTAATCTGTCTATTGTAAAGAGCCCAAAATTACAGGTTCTCAAAACGTCAATGAATTATAACGTTGCTAAATTGAAGAGCATAACTGTGAAGTAGCATGACAACTGAAGTGACAGATATTACGTTTAGACGGTTACTTCACAGCTGTCTCGTCACATGGTTTTTTTTGTTTACCTTTATTTAACTACCTAAACTAACGGAATATAACTACTGGTATCACCTAGGCCCATAAGGTTGAATAACAATAGGTTTGTTCTATCTCGGACATGAAACATTCACAATCAAAACAATATTTTATTTGTTTTGTTTTATTAGATGGTACGTCACCTAGCTTTATAGCGCGCGTTTTCTATTTAAGTTCTAAACAGAAACGCTGATTCAAGTCCTTAGTAGTCTGCTTAGTTTCAATAGTATGGTACAGAATTATGTGGCGTAAGCACGGTGCGATTTCCCATCTGCAAAGATGACGAACCTCCATACAAACTCGCAATATTTAACCCTTGGTATGCCTGGTAGGGTCTGTCAGTCCCACCTCAGCACCTAAACCGTTGTTTTTCATTCAAATGTAAATTTCGCGCCTAACCGCTTCGCTAGACGCCTTCCGCCCGCCACCTCAGTCCGAAGCACGCTCCCGTAGTAGTAGGACTTGCGTATAGTTCGCGCTAATCTTTGTAACACTGTAATATATGATAAAAGAGTAACGAAGTCAATTTTTTTATTTTAAAACTGCTGCCTAATTAGAAAAATTATTAATAAAAATAAAAGTTGTTGATATGTAATATTTTTTATTTTAACTCCTAATAGACACCCCTAGTAAAAACATTGCTACATTATTTTATGGTATTAATCTTGTACCATTAAATGGTTTGTGATATCTTATGTAATGTTATGTGGGTTATGTGGGTAATGGGATATGTATGATTTAACTGTTTTGATGTTGCACGACTCGACTAATTCTCAATAGGCCCCTGTGCTTACTTTTTTTTTTTTTTTCTCTTCATTTACGTTTCTCTTTTATTACCAAAATATTATTTTTTTCGTTGCGTTGCGTTGTTAAGTAATTTGCTAATTATAAACTTCCACATGTATACATCTAATTACAAGTAACTACTTGTAATTAGATGTAATTAGCAAATTACTTACCTACTAATGATTTTTAATCGTGTTATTAGTCTGTAAGCTTTCTGTAAAATAAAATAAATAAATAAATAAATTATAATAACTTATTTATCAAGAATTATTTAAGAAAATATCAAGTTAAAATCCGGGTCTGACGGGCCCACCAGGCATAACGTGTAACTTTTAGCCTCCATCCATGCCAAGGGTTAACCGTTATAGGCGACGAAGTTTCAAAAATCCTTCCTTAGTGCTCACCTACGTTATAATTATAAAGAACTGTTGTGCAAAATTTCAAACGTACATAGAGTCATCAGTTACTCTGAGATCTCAATAGACGGCAAGCATTTATGTTGTGTATGTTACATGTAGTCACCTGGTAGTGTGCTGCCGCGCGTGGTGCTTGGGCGCCAGGTGCGCGATGTTGTGTGTATGTTACATGTAGTCACCTGGTAGTGTGCTGCCGCGCGTGGTGCTTGTGCGCCAGGTGCGCGATGTTGTGTGTATGTTACATGTAGTCACCTGGTAGTGTGCTGCCGCGCGTGGTGCTTGTGCGCCAGGTGCGCGATGTTGTGTGTATGTTACATGTAGTCACCTGGTAGTGTGCTGCCGCGCGTGGTGCTTGTGCGCCAGGTGCGCGATGTTGTGTGTATGTTACATGTAGTCACCTGGTAGTGTGCTGCCGCGCGTGGTGCTTGTGCGCCAGGTGCGCGATGTTGTGTGTATGTTACATGTAGTCACCTGGTAGTGTGCTGCCGCGCGTGGTGCTTGTGCGCCAGGTGCGCGATGTTGTGTGTATGTTACATGTAGTCACCTGGTAGTGTGCTGCCGCGCGTGGTGCTTGTGCGCCAGGTGCGCGATGTTGTGTGTATGTTACATGTAGTCACCTGGTAGTGTGCTGCCGCGCGTGGTGCTTGTGCGCCAGGTGCGCGATGTTGTGTGTATGTTACATGTAGTCACCTGGTAGTGTGCTGCCGCGCGTGGTGCTTGTGCGCCAGGTGCGCGATGTTGTGTGTATGTTACATGTAGTCACCTGGTAGTGTGCTGCCGCGCGTGGTGCTTGTGCGCCAGGTGCGCGATGTTGTGTGTATGTTACATGTAGTCACCTGGTAGTGTGCTGCCGCGCGTGGTGCTTGTGCGCCAGGTGCGCGATGTTGTGTGTATGTTACATGTAGTCACCTGGTAGTGTGCTGCCGCGCGTGGTGCTTGTGCGCCAGGTGCGCGATGTTGTGTGTATGTTACATGTAGTCACCTGGTAGTGTGCTGCCGCGCGTGGTGCTTGTGCGCCAGGTGCGCGGTGTTGTGTGTATGTTACATGTAGTCACCTGGTAGTGTGCTGCCGCGCGTGGTGCTTGTGCGCCAGGTGCGCGATGTTGTGTGTATGTTACATGTAGTCACCTGGTAGTGTGCTGCCGCGCGTGGTGCTTGTGCGCCAGGTGCGCGATGTTGTGTGTATGTTACATGTAGTCACCTGGTAGTGTGCTGCCGCGCGTGGTGCTTGTGCGCCAGGTGCGCGATGTTGTGTGTATGTTACATGTAGTCACCTGGTAGTGTGCTGCCGCGCGTGGTGCTTGTGCGCCAGGTGCGCGGTGTTGTGTGTATGTTACATGTAGTCACCTGGTAGTGTGCTGCCGCGCGTGGTGCTTGTGCGCCAGGTGCGCGATGTTGTGTGTATGTTACATGTAGTCACCTGGTAGTGTGCTGCCGCGCGTGGTGCTTGTGCGCCAGGTGCGCGGTGTTGTGTGTATGTTACATGTAGTCACCTGGTAGTGTGCTGCCGCGCGTGGTGCTTGTGCGCCAGGTGCGCGGTGTTGTGTGTATGTTACATGTAGTCACCTGGTAGTGTGCTGCCGCGCGTGGTGCTTGTGCGCCAGGTGCGCGATGTTGGGCTTGATGTCCCGCCCCAGCAGCTGCAGCGGGGCCACCAGGCGCCGGCCGCCCAGCGAGCTCACGACGATCTGGTTGCCGATTACTTGTCCTGATCTGTTCGTTACCTATTAAACAAACGTTATGTTTAAGTCCCATGTTATGGGGGGGGGGGGGGAGGGGCAGCCTATTGCCATCAACCGGGGACAATTCGAGACCCCAGGCCGCTATTGAGAAAATTTTGATGGACAAATCCACCCTGCCTGACCTGGGAATCGAACCCATGACCTCTTGCTCAGCAATAGCGCTTGCGATCACTTGCCCAACGAGGCACGATAAACATTCTATGGGTAGATTTTTCAGCTTTGTCTCTAGAATGACGAAACACCTCGCATGTGGGTGAACTTGGCAGATCATTTTCCAGCAGAGCATAAAAAAATATGAGTTCTATTCGCATGCGGCAGAGTTCTAGAGTTCCTGATACTTAAAAAAAATAGTTCTGGCTTTTTTTCCTGAAAAAAAGCGAATGAAAATATGCTCTGCTAACTTCCGTTAGCAGATCATTTTTTCCAAAATTAAAATTTTAAAATTGATTTAGGCGCACAGTGGTGAGTTCTATAGTTCCTCATACTTTTACTAAAGAGTTCTGATGACCTAAACCAATAAAAAAATAAAATAACAATATTGACCTATTTCTAGAAAAAACACAATCATTTTGATAAAACAGCCGTGAATGACATAATTTGTGGATTTTAGTAGATTCTTCGAGCCACGATTAGCCAACAAAACCTTAGTAACTAAGTATTATAATAGTATTATAAATATAAAATAAATATAGTATTCCTTTTTACTGAATCTTTATAGAATCTATACAAGCCACAAATTAATCGAAGCGCATCCATTCACTCGGAAAGAGAAAAACGGACACCGGAATAATTTAAAAAAAAAATTGAACAAATATGACATTTAACGCACAGAACATATATACTCTAGGAGCCACAGAGTACATTTGTATATAGGCTAGGAGCATTAACGCGGGTTGCGTTCCTTTTTTGCCTACTTTAACAGTCTAAAAAATTGTGTTACGTTATTGGATGATTTTATCCATTTAAACAAACGTTGTGTATTAACACAATTAATTTAAAAGGTGTCTCAACTCTCAACTCCTTAAATATTTTTATTTGTAAGAAAAAAATTGCTATTATTTTAAGAAAATCTAAGCAAAATGGAACATACGTTTAGACTAACCCATTGTCATTTTGAGAACAGCGCCGTCTATCAATAACTCATTTTAACTTTTGATATTACTATACGACTAAATTAAAAATCTGTTGAATTAAGTAGTGTATCTCCAAAAGCAGAAGCCTACATATACTGGCTGGTTATAATTCCCTTACTTTTGTTCTAAGCTATACCACCGTGGTTACTATCCAACGTTTATAGCGGATGTTTGTGTCGTGCAATGGAACCGTTGAAAATTTTGTGTATTTACGAAGCATATTTAGTGCCAATTTCACCAATTAAACTGAACGCGATCAGCACTTAAACCAAGTTTAAGAGCTGTCAGTGTCTTTATTTTCTTTGGAATATTGATACTGACAGCTCTTGAACTCGGTTTAGATGTGCTGATCGCGTTCAGTTTCATTGGTGAAATTCGCCCTTAGAAGACGAAGAAGTAGATAATGCCAGAAAAAGATGCTGGGTAAATCCGCTTAATAGTGAAAGACTGATGCTTGGACAGTTCCACTTTTTATAAGAACGTTTATGTGCAAATCCTGATATATTTGAAAAGTACCCCCTCAAACTCGATTCGGCCCCCTCGCCCCCCGCAAACTCAATTCGGTCCGAATAATGCGTGTGAGTCGGCAGACAACTCATTTTGCGTCGCCGTGTGAATCAAATAGGACTTTTTTATGAAACCGAAATTCTGCGACTCACGACTCACAAAATTACGTTCGTTTGGCTTCACCTTAAGGCTGAAAAATGCAGTGCTACAATCGCGTCACGCGTAAAGTTAAAATGAATGCACTTTATGGGGCCATTCAAGTTCAAGTATTACGTAAGGACCAAAGGAGGGTGGGGCATGTCTTTGCTTTGCTTATTTTTGATGACATGGGGAGCAGGGTGGTCTGGATGGTGATTACGTCAGCAATATTTATTTATTTAATTTTTCTGTAAAATTTAGAAGATTCTGTTTTAACAAATATGACAACCCTATTTGTCTATGCTCGAAAGCGAAAAGCATGTTCAGGGATTCCCCAAAATAATTGATATTGCTAACTGGCTCTCATGCGGTGTTTTATGGTTAATTTAGAAAGCACCGAAATAGGGAAATTACTTAAATGGGCATTAAATTCCTGTATAGTCCATATATTCCTTATTTCTAGAATAAAGAACAAATACAAACAGATAAAAAAAAATACCTATGTTTACGTAAGCATAGAAAGGGGCGGCGGGAGGGTGAGAGCTTTGCTTACCCTTGCTGGCAAGGGGTTTAAAAATTACAAAAATTCTGCTTACGTAATATTTGAATAGCCCAACATGTTCTTTTGTCTCAGGTTTCAGGATCTTATTCTCTCATCGGCCGGAGTTTAGCACAATGCCTTCGGGAACACAACAGAGCTTGGCGGCAAAAATTGGTATGGTGGTTGTACTTTCCCGGGCGACCTCTCTCTTAAAAAGCTTAATAACTACAAAAACTACTAATTTATATGTGAATACGTTCGTTAATTCTACATAACATAGCTAGACAATTTCGCAAAACAACTCGAAAAACATATTTCTATTACGTTACGTTACAATAATAACATACATAAATAATCGCATGTAATTTCCAATTTAACTAAATAAAAATTCTTACTACCCATAATATATATAAATTTCTAATCTAATTTGCGAAGACTTGTAATTGGCTTCCTGTTGACTATTGTTTCCTTTTTGTTACGTTTCTAAGCTGTAAGTCGTCCATGTTTAAATAAATAAATATTTTGCTACCTTTGTATTGCATTCTTACTGATTGTTCCCCCCTCGTAACTATGCGCATTCGAATGTTCAAATTACTTTTTCAAACTTGATCTGTGCATTATTTAGGACTGGACTCTGCCAGGGTTCGGCAAACTTTGAAGCCGGAAGAACCAATATCGGTGTCATGAATTTAGGGCCACATGCAAAAAAGATCTTGAGTTAAAATTTGAATTTTCCTACATTAAAATTATTTTAGTTTAAGATTTTACTATAGCTTTTTAATAATACGGCGGTGTTCGGGAGTCGCATGCGGCTTGCATGTCACAATTTGGCGACCCCTAATGGCCATTTCCCGTAATTAAAAATGTTTAAAATCTACCGGCAATTTCATCTCAACGACATTAAATTTCAAAAACTTAAATTCGACGTATTTTTGAGATGTATATATAGACTGAGATGAGAATGAGAACGTTCTTAAAAATAAGGGAGTTGCCCCTCTAGTCTTAAAACGGCGAATAATCTAAGTTAAAGACCAAGCCAACGAAACAATTTAGTTGTTTATACGATCTTTAATATCATATCATTATATTATTATCTTTCTTCATATTATTATAAATTAATTTCTTTTCTGTACTTACAACTTGTATATGCGTGGCCTGCTGATGATCCTGTTGCTCCAACTCCAGACTGTTCTGATGTTGCACCTGTTGCTGGTGTTGTTGCTGTTGTTGCACTTGCTGTTGCACCACTTGTTGTTGCACCTGCTGCGCTTGTTGCGCGGCTTGTTGCGCTGCCTGTTGCGCGACTTGTTGCGTTACGGCGTTGTTGGCTTGACTCTGCTGCAATAACATTTTTCGATCAGATCTTAATTCAGTCGTTTTTAGATAGCCTACATGATAACTAGAGATCGGATATTCGGATGCATATTCACCTAAAGTTGGCTAGTATGGAGTGCGCTTCGGTACGGGAATGTGTCGGTTTCCACAACTGACAAGTTTTTAAGAACTATTCTTTATTAGAAATATATTTCATTTTAGAATAAAAGGTTTTGAAGAAATATTAATAGTGTTTTTTAAACGTGCTATATTTTCCACAAAATTATTGTCTAGTTCTAAATAGATAAGAAATATTTGTTATACTTAGGAATACAAAATTGTATACCTACACACAGTTATTACTGAAACCTTGCGATCCCGGAATAAAAATTTATTTTAAGAAGCCGTTTCCATACATTGTGTCCTTTGCCGGGAAAAAAACGTACTTTAGGTAAATATGCATCTGAATATCCGATATCTAATGATAACATTTATTTATCATTCATCCTTTTTCAGGTTATTTCATTTATATCATTCATATTCACAGGAAAATAAGAAGCACTTTTAAGTGAATCTTGTGGGATATGAAGGAAGGTTGTTAACCATTGCCATTACTTGAACGTTGAACCCATTATTACGGACCATATCTGACATTGAAACAACTCACTCTCAACTCGACTCAAAATTAAGCATTGAAATGTGTGCTGTTTAGAGCTTTATTTCGTGTGACATAGGACACGTACATATGTCAACTACAGGCACTTGATTTTGAACATGCCACTATATGTCACATGTCATAAAGTTCATATTTCAATGCCTTACAACTACGAATCTATATAAAAACGAATTGATGTTTGTTACTCTCACAAAAACTCGAGAACGGCTGAACCGATTTGCCTAATTTTGGTTTTGAAATATTTGTAGAAGTCGAATGAAGGTTTAAAAGGTGAAAAAAGAAAAAGTACAAATGGGTAGGTAGGTAGGGTAGGTAAGTAGGTAGGTAGTAAGGTTAGGTAAGAAGGTTAGGTAGGGTAGAGTATGTAGGGTAGGGTACTTAACGCTACCCGAGCGACGCCGGGCTGGGTAAAGCTATTTTAGTAAATAATATTTATTCGTAGAGCGTACGTTGCGTGCGTTGTGGAGCGTAGCAAGTGGCGTTCTATAGTTTCTGCCTACCCCCATGGGAAGAAGGCATGAGTTTATGTATGTATCTATGTATATTTATTCGTAGCCTTACAACGAGCTAGAGCTGAGTTATTTCAATGTGCTACAGCCAATAGTCTAAACGTTAGTACAGTATACAGGCGTTGACATGATACACCGAAATTTCAAAAGGTATGATTTGCAGAGATGACGCTCTATAAAGCAGATTTTTTCTAATACCCCATTTAAAGGTCCCCCAAATGATCAATTGCAATCGTCAATTTTTAAGTTTTGTTTCGGGGACCCTTTACACAATGCAAGTTTCATGCCTGTGGCACACAATAAAATTAAAACAAATGATTTGCGTCTAAACAGTGTTTACGCGGTACTACTTTTATGGTCGCTTCAACTTATAGTATGCCATTGGCAATTAAATCGCACCGTGTAAATCAGGCTTCACCCCGCGTCCTATCAAAAACCGATCGTCGTGCGAATACGCAATCGTTGCGTGCAGAAGTCACTTTTTGTTCGGAAACCCGGAAAACGCCCTCTATCGGTACGACCACGCGTTCAGGTTCACCGAACAATAAGTGACATAAGACCTCGAAGATCGCTTTTTAAACTCGCGATGCCTTATTAACGGCCGGATACTGTACAGTCGAACAAGTTATTTGGCATACAAGTAGCAAACTTGTAACTATGTAATTTTAGTCAATTTTGGGATTGCTCATAATCAATTCTCTTAATCTCAGTATAAGCACAAGCTTAAAAAAAACTTATGACGCACACAATTAAAATGAATATTGGCAGTGTACAACACACACATAACAAAACATCAGCCTGTTTCCCCCGAAGGGCCAGTAGTGTAGTGGAGATGAATAAATTTGCCTGTATACCAAATAGTTTGTTCGCCTGTATACATACGGCATACATCTCTGCTTACCTTGGCGGGAGCAGAGGCGTAAAGGTTAGGGTATTTGCTTACACTTCGGGGCGGCAGGTCCATGTGTTGTCTCTGATGCAGCATTAGGTGGTTCTTCTGGAAGAATGCCTTGCCACACTGATCGCAAACGTGAGTACGTAATGTACAGCTGCCGTCAGGATGTCTAGGAAAAAAAGGGGGTTTTGTTACTCTCTTATTTATTTTATTTAACACAGGGAAAGGAAAGGCCAAAGAGTTTCGACAGCTATCAAATTAGATTTTTTTCCAAAATCTTGTAACAATAAAGAGATAATTAAAATGAGTCTAATCATTTGCTACGCATTTCAACAGTCCTTTAGAATTTTGAAATGAAAACTAATGGGAAATGCTTGGTTGGTATGACATCTGCATACAATAGCTCCAATAAATTGTATGTAAGAATAGAATATAATACTCTTTATTATGTACACCATAAAAGTTACAGATATAGATGTTTAAATTTTACATAGGGTGACACAATGGGCGGTCTTAACGCTAAAGCGATCTTTTACAGACAACATTAAGACAGCAGTCTCTGATTAGTAATAAACCAAAAGTGTAAAGAATCCTCAAAAAACACTGAAATAACGTCACTGTGACTATAATGTAAATCGTTCGTATCATACCTTCTTTGATGTGCCAATAAACCATGTTTAGCCGCGAAACCTTTTCCGCAATCGCCACAAAAATGAACCTTCGGTCTGGGAGTCGTTATTTGATGATTCTGCAATGTTAGAAGAAAAATGGTATTGATATTTTATTTATAGTACAGTCCTAATCAATCTAAGAATCCAGCCTTTTGGGCACTTTTCCTGTTGACAGCGATGCGGACAAATTTTTTGATGCCCTATGATTATTTTCCCTCTTTTTTAAATTTATATATTTATTTGTATAGTTAGTGAGTCATTTAATTGTGAATAGGTAGTTCTGTTATATATTCTATACTAATATACACTAATATTATAAAGAGGAAAGATTTTTTTGTTTGTAACGCATAGGCTCCGAAACTACTGAACCGATTTAAAAAATTCTTTCACCAGTAGATAGCTACATTATTACGGAATAACTTATGCTATAATTTATTTATTTTTTAAATAGGGTTTCGCTCTTACGCGGGTGAAACCGCGGGGTGCAGCTAGTAATATTATAAAAATCTAAGTTCCAAATACACTCTATATTCTGCCAGAAAATTATTTAATTGTGCAGTTGAGCTACTTCTTTTTTATCAAGTATTTTTAAGACTTTACAAAGTAAAGAGATGTATTTTTATGTAAGTTAAATATTAGTGTTTTATATACATAAATCTTCCGGAATAAATTCATTAAATGATGACGAAAGCCTCAACAAAATCTATTACGTACTTGAGATTTAGTTACCGATGCTGAAAACTAAAAATAATGATAACATAATTATGTTATAAAAAAAAAAAATACTCACTGCCGCTATAACTTGCGTATGCCCCACGTTGTTAGAGTTCGACGAAATTATTTGTATATTAGGCTGATCTGGGATAATGAAACCTGAAAATTATTGATGATATCCTTTAATGAATGAACACAAGATAAAGTTTACCCAGTGAACATATTAATTACATGACACAAATTTTTGAGATGCATTCAAGAAAAAAGATGGAGGAGCTCCTGGCAAAGTAATAACAGCCAGACGGGTAGATTGATCAGGTTAAGCTACGCTTGCCGGGGTTGGTCTGTGGATGGGTGACCATCTTTACATACCGAGACTCCTCCGTGCATCGGAAAGCACGTTAAGCCCGGCTGGTGGATTCGTACTAGAACTAGAACATAGTTGGAAACCTTTTCCCAACTATGTTAGGGAGATTGATTGAAGAATGATAAGGATAAATTTGGAAATTTTACTCACACTACGAAAACTAACCTTAAACTAATTAATAACCTACACCTGCTTACTCCCTACTAGAAACACCATTTTATTTGTAAAATCCAAGAACAATGTGTAAAACTGTTCAATTATCGCTTATTCAAACGCACTGTGCCATAGGCCTTAACAAACATGAATAGAATAGAATAGAATAGAATACACCATAAAAGTTACAGATATAAATGTTACATGCTTTGTTCACACCGCAGCATATACACAATCTCTGCTAACATTTTTAACATCTACCCTATTAAAAACACTAATCGGTTATTTTGTTTACATATTATTGTATTTTCTCTGTAAGTGATTAATGTAATCTTTTGAGAAAATAAATGTCTTAAACCGTAAGAAAAAAGATGTACTGCGCAAACACAAAATGGCGAGCATTCTATACGTTCGCAGAATAGTGAGTATCCGACCCGCTACATGGACTTGCAGCATCCGCTTGGAGCGGGAAGCACAGGACAGGTTTTTTAAGGCAATTTTAGGGACTACCAAACATCACCACAGCAACCTATCCCGCGTCCCCAAGTTAGGTGAAGCTTATGTACAGCTGTAGACGTCTTCGGTTGATAGCATGTTGATGAGTTCAGCCCAAATGTGTTATAAACTGTACGGTGAAATAGCTTAGGTGTGTGTGTGAAGAGAACGGAAGGTATTATTTTTGGTGCGTCCATGGTAACAAATTGCCTTTATTTCGTAGCAGTAAGGGTGGTTTTTGTGGTTCAAGTTCTTGGGAAAATCCGAAATATATGCTTTATGGTCTGTTCCAAACGTACCTGTGGATGCCAATTTTTAGTGCCACTTACAAATCCATTGTTTTGCTTTGATTTTGAATACGTGAACTCTAAATTCGAATAATAAATCACGATAAAGATGGCATTTGACACTTATTGATGTTAATTTTATTACAAAAATTTGTTCATCTAAGATGTTTCAAGTCCTTTTTTTTGTTATTTAATAATGTTATTTAAACAATAAATGCCTTATTACAAAACAAGATTTATATTTTGACATGGCTTAAACCATGGAGCCAGTATTTGTAATAAGAACATAACAGTGATTGAAATACCGTTCTTTATACAAAACTGAAAACTTAGTTCGGTACTAAGTTGTCAGTTTTGTGTTTAGGAACTTTACCATAGTCGGAATAAAGTTCGAAATTCAATAATGGCTCCATGTTTTAAGCCTGGGTCTGAAGATAAACCTTGTTTTGGAATAAGGGGGTAATTGTTTGAAAAACTGCTGAGATATTTTGATGTCTCACCAATTTTGTCCTTTAACCATTTAAATGCAGATGGATGTCTTACTAATTCTAATAATAGAACCTGAACAGGGTTTGTTTACTCGTTTATCAGATAGTTTAGGAACAGGGAATCTACTCCGAACATAAATCCGAAGTATCGGCCGAATGTTCGCGGCGAAAACAAAAAAACGAGAGTCAAAGAGTCAAAAATGTGACTTTGAGTCGGGTAAGGAAGGATTCAAAGTCAAAAAAGGACACTATGGAAGTTATAAAACGGGCGAACATTCGGCCGATACTTCGGAGTAGACCCCCGACATCAGTAAGCCTCATGTACCCATGCTGTGCTGGGCGACGAGGCCGGGCTGCAGCGCGGCCGTGAGCGCGCACAGGTCCGTGACGCACGTGCGGTCGCCCGCGTGCAGCCGCACGTGCAGCGACAGCGCCTCCTGCGGGACACGACCCAACATTATTCATCATCATCAGCCATCATCAGGCCCTCCAATCACACGCTATTCCACGATTCAATGCAACTCTTATCCAGCTGCTACCAGCCACACTGCGACGATCATCGCTTCACCTAGTTCTTAATGTTTTTTATATATTTTTTTAAGAAATATTCAAAAACGTATTATATATGGTTTTTTTTTAAATAAAGGAACGGATTAACAAACTTCATTTAATCCGAGTACAATAATGAGGTCAACTGTTTTAGCAGCAATTTACTAATACATCATAGACTGTTTTACTTGAACATAAAAACCGTAAACATTAATAAAGTTTTTCGTCAAGGATTCAGTCAGGACCATTGTTGCATCACCCTAATAATAAAATTGCACTAACCTTGGTATTGAAACAGGAACCACACTCTGGACACGCATATCCTGGCGACGCCTTCTCAGATACTATTTGCCCGTCGGCACCAATAACCTGATAACAAAATGACACATACAATATGATAAAGAAATGTTTAATGCTTATTTTACCGCTTCGACGGAGATTGACTTAAGACGGAGATATTATGCCAGTGACCTTGAGTAGTTAGCTTGCGTGTTCTGTACTGAGCTCACGCAACGCGTCGTACGTTCAGCCAGCAATACACAACAATGCACTACCCGTTTAGACGTGATCTTCAGTATAAAATCATTAAAAGTCGGTTATAGTCACTTTAAACAGGATTAAAGTATTTAAAGTATATTTTTTTTATTTCTAGACACTATTTTTTTCAAATTATATATATATATACAAATGAGTCCAGTCCAGTGAGTGAGGATGTCCATTTTTTCAAACCAATTAAAAAACAACACCTTTTTATAATTTTCTAAAATCGAAAAACCACACTAAGGGACTTACCACACTTATTCAGCTCTGTTCTGCTTTAGCCCATAAAAAAAAAGATTTTGTATGGAGATGCATACGCATCCGTTCAGCTATTCGCGTCGAACGCGAACGCGTTAGTGTTTAACAGAACAATGTTTCAAATTCGTTTAGTGCCCTTTCTTTATGGGAAGCATCTTCGTTCAAAAATAGTCTCGATCATCGCAATTACTCATATTGAAAACGAAAGATTAGAAAGATAAAAAATCGCAGACATATCGATTAGATAAAATGGAAATGTAATCTTACCTGTACAATTTGTGGTTTAAAATCATCTTGTTTTATCACAGTTGCTTGTTGCTGTTGTTGTTGCTGCTGCTGCTGCTGTTGCGCTTGTTGCTGTGCTTGTTGTTGCGCCTGTTGTTGTGCTTGTTGTTGCGCTTGTTGTTGTGCTTGTTGTTGCGCTTGTTGTTGCTGTAAGAGATAGATAAAATACTGTTTATTGCATAGTGTACAAAGATAATACAAATCAATTTTACAAAAAGGGTGGCTTCTTGTCCTTTCAAAACAGAAAAGAACCTGTTTTACTATCATAATAGCTTGTAAATCCATAAAAAGTATAAAACAAAGTAGCTTTTCGTGTCTGTCTGTGTGACTACCATGTGTTTTTTTTTATGGAGTTTCTTGTCCATTCTTCTCCATATGTACCTACTATACGCTTTCGAATGGGCAACTAACTTCATATTTCTAGCTGACCGACTTCTTGACAGTTCAAAAGTGTTCAAAGTTTAATTGAAATTAATGTTTTGATTTTGACCGCTTAGTTATTTTAAACCACCCCGGATTTTGATACGGTTTTCACCGTCATTCAGAGAATATATTTCAGATGGTTTGCACAGTGTTTTATGAAGCCCGATTTTCGGACATCCCATTTTTATTGAAAAACCTGACAGAAATGATCATTTAAATGCAAGATTTCGTATCCCCATTTAGCTACCACGTCTAGTTTCAGAGTTATAATTTTTTGAAAATCGACCAAATTTTATTTCGATTTTCAGAAAAAATATAATTACATTTAAACTAAGCGTCATAGAAATAACGATGTTAGGTACATTGATGGCGCATCTTATGCCGAATGTTTTAGTGCATAAATGAACCTCGTTACTTTGCTTGATCCAGATATATACATGTTTTTTGGTTTTTCTTAATTTTCTCGAATATTCCGTAATTTCGGGAAAAGTTATTTCGATAACTTCTGCAACACACCACAAAAATTTCACACCCCAATTCCGTGGAACTTGGAAACCACAATGATTTTAAGTTTTATCCGGATTGTACGTCGTTAGGGCTGTCAAAATCTCAGATTTTTATTTATATCCGGGTTTTATATAACTTTGCCAAAAAATATATCTACCTTGTAGTAAAATCGGTGGTCTTAACAATATTGTTTATATGTGTATTTAACAATTATATTATATTCCTCTCTGTTTCTGTTGCACCCGCCATGTTGTTTCTGGACTACCTTATGGTCAACTGGTAGAAAATGCGTAAGGCATTAAGTCCGCATTTATACAATGTTTTTTTTTTGTGTATTGAGTTTAAAAATATATATATATATATATTTTTTTTTGAAAGGTCTTGGTAGGCTGCCAATAAATTGGTTCACGTTGTGTTTGTCATTCTGACTACGGAACTTTTACTTTTACGAAAAATGTTATCCACAAAATAAGGATTAAACAATTGACAACCCTAACAAAAATACTTAAATTAGAATAAATGGATGTCATAATTATGTGGTGTATTGGGCAAGTAAATAGAATTATTTCTATATAGATAACTTTTCCAGAAACGGCGGAATTTTCGAGAAAATTAAGAATAACTAAAAACCGAAAAACTTATATAAATCTCGATTTAACAATGGTGCGAGGTTCATTTATGGACTAAAATACTAGGCATAAGATGCCATCAATGTACCTAACATCATTATTTCGTATCACGCTTACTTTAAGCGTAATTATTTTTTTTCTTAATATCCGGATGGAAAAATTACGATTTTCAAAAAATTTGAACACAGAAACTAGACTTGGTAGCTAAATGGGGATACGAAATCTTGCATTTAAATGATCATTTCTGTCAAGTTTTTCAATAAAAATGGGATGTCCGAAAATCGGGCTTCATAAAACACTGTGAAACCTAACCTGTTGTTGTTGCTGCTGTTGTTGTTGTTGCTGCTGCTGTTGTTGTTGTTGCTGTTGTTGAGATTGCGTAGATTGCAGACAATGCCGCGTCATTTTGCAGTGTTGCTGCAACTCTGACTTGCATTTGAAGGCTTCGCCGCACTCTAAACACGCGACTGCACCCTCCCCTGTATGTATTCTGAAAGATAGATAATGTGAATTTAAAATATGCGCAAATATTTTACCCGTTTTGACGTCACTGATGACGGGGCCAGCTTCGAAACTTACACAAATACTAAATAAGGTTGAACAATTTTTATATGAGAAATTAAGAAAGAGAGAAACCTCTTGCAACAGAGAACACTTTTGGTGCCAAGTACATAGAATGCATACTAATTAGCATGCCATATAATGTGTTATGTAAATCTATAACAACAAGTCAGTACAGTACAACACTGAAGTCATCAATAGCTTTGTATAGCGACGACTCGTGGAGCGGGTTGAGGGCACACGAACGAATTATCTTTCGACCTTTAAGCTGGGTGCTTGGCATCAAGTGTTTAGGATACTTATTCGTTTTTTTTATCATATTTTTTTATTCTTACTTTATATGATACGCCTCTAAACTCTACAGTTTACCCTAGGGTGATAGCACGATTTTGAACCTGTAAACGTATTATAATATATTCTCTGTGCGACGGCAACGACGAATTGCACCACAAATAACTAAACACGTTTAACGCTAAACGAATTTAAAACATCGTTCTGTTTCTCTCAATCGTTTGAAGATGGCAGAGACAGATATGAAGTTTTAATACGTTTAGCACAAAATGTATTTAGTAGGTGGTGGAGCAAGCTGGACTAAGGCTGCCTGTCCACCGGGGCGGATCGAGGCTGCGGAGCGGAGAAACGGAGAAATATTAACCAATAGGATTACAAGTGGACAGGGATTTGCAATCATATTGGTTAATATTTCTCAGTTTCTCCGCTCCACAGCGCTCCGGTGGACAGGCAGCCTAAGAGCTAGTACAGTACTCACTTCATATGCGCGACTAGTGTTCTCTTCTGTAGGAACTCCTTGCCGCACACGGGACACGCGTGAGGCACTCTCCCGTGTACTCGCCCGTGGTTGACGAGTTGGAACTTGCGTGCAAACGTCACGCCGCAGTCCGGACATACGTAGGGGGAGAGAGAGCCGTGAAAACGACTATGCATTACTAGGTGCTCCTGAAACATTACAATAATTATGCTGTTAGTATGCAAGAGAAAAAAATAAAGTTTAAAATTATATCATTTGCTCCGTCGCTTGGCAGGCGGGTTGGCGATCGCAGTATAGTGTTAAAATGCATAGAGAACACTGCTGCCCAGTCTCTAGTAAGACCCTTAAGCTCAACACACACAGGCACCGGGTGCGGGTCGGGCGCGGTACGGGACGACAGTACGGCGAGCTGAATTCTTTGTATTTATATGAATGACACCACACGAAACGCGTGCGCGGGTAGCGCGCAGCGGGTCGGTGGCGGGAGCCGTACTGCCGTCCCGACCCGCACCCGCTGCCTGTGTGTGTTGAGCTTTAGTCGCCTTTTACGACACCCACGGGAAGAAATAGGATGGTGCTATTCGTATTTACCACGACACGGTACTACTACAACATAAATGCAGGTGCAGTTCTAAAGAACTTTTAAACCATAGTCTGTAATGCTCAAGCTCTGGACCCATTTGATTTTACTATAATTAACAGACAAGAAAAAGCAAATTTGCATTCTAGCATTCTTAGCAAAAAATGTTCACAACAAGGTCACTATGGTCCACACAGCTCGAAAGTGACAAACTGTCACTTTATTTTCTTTAAATGTTTTCCTTTTTAGGGTTCCGTACCAAAATGGTAAAAAGGAACCCTTATGGTGAGACTAAGTCTGTGTGTCTGTCTGTCTGTCACACCTGGATATCTCAAGAACTACTAATGCTAACTTGAAATTTAGAATAGTTTTAGATGACGTTTGTCCAACTATTTTGCAAGCAAGAAAGAAATTTAAAAATTATATCTTTTTTGCAAAAGGGACTGAAAGGGGGTCTTAAAAATTTGAAGCATGTGGGGTATCATATGAAAGAACGTTGTTTGCACATTCTCTAACATTTTTTTTTTTATTAGGCAGCGTAATCTCCGAATGGTGAAGAAAAATGTAAAAAAAATACCGTTCCCCCCCTTATCTCCGATGTTTGCAGAGATAAAAATCTGAAATTATTCTATATGATAGAAGCCTAAGTAAAGATTACAGGAAAAATAAAACTATCTCTCTAAATAGCACAGTTTTTCAGAAATCATCAACATCATATATACGTACGGAACCCTTTTTTTTTTCTTTTTGTCAGTTTTAATGATGGTCTGGCATTTTGAGGGCTTTATGCGGCCTACCCAAATGTCCTTTCTTTGGTATTGTTCGTCGAGTCGTTGAGCTCCTTAAGTCTTGAGTTGAGCTGCACGATTACTGACAAATGCTTGCACTGATTGGACAGGTCCACTCAAATTTGTTTGGTTCTTTCCTCAAAAGACCATTTCAGACACGGATCTACATGGTCCTCACATGACCTGACCAAGATTATGTCTGGACTTTAAAAGAGACTGACCCCTGAGTTTGTTTCGCCATTTCTTCTCAGGGGTAGTCAGATAGGAAATGTCGACTACGTCTAGCTTATTTTTTTAATTTTTTATACATACATATATAAACTCACGCCTTCTTCTCATGGGGGTAGGCAGAAACTATAGAACGCCACTTGCTACGCTCCTTACATACTCCTTTTGCTTCGTCTACGTTCAATTCGTTCGTTCGTTTAATTTTTTATATGACGTTTAAAAGTAATTCTAATATCCTATTTACAGAATAAACGATTTCATTTCATTACAAATTGACTTATTACTTGCTTTAGGGAACACGTACCTTCTGCGCGAAGCTCTCTCCACAATCGCTACAGACGTACGGCCGCTCGCCCGCGTGGTACTTGCTGTGCGTCACCAGGTGTCGCTTCAGAGGGAACCCGCGACCGCACTCGTTACATACGAACGGACGCTCTCGACTATGTACCTGAAATGTAATGGAGGATGTTGAAGTACGGTGTTTATGGAATGATGTGCGAGGTTTTTCACTGCAAGAAGGCTTGTTAAAGCTTTTGTCTTGTCTAAGAAATATCTACTTAATAAAAATCTTTAATTAATTCACTAACAGACAATGCACAAACTAAACCGCTGAGTCTAAAAGCATGAAATTTTGCACAAGAGTGCCTGATATAATGAAGGTGAGCACCTAGGATTTTTGATATAATGTATGCTAAAGGGGTCACAAACAGGGAATGAAAGTTTATATGGATGTTCGTCATTTTTGCTGATGGGAAAGCTCAACGGGCACACAGCTTGTAGGTATTTCTATAAAGTGTTAAAGTCATTTGTATGTTTGTAAAAGTTTACCTCAAAAATAATTCGATAACAAAAAAAATATGTAATGGCAAGCTACACTATTTCCGAGTGACTAAGGCCCGTATTTATAGAACGTTACTCAGTGCTCAAGCATTACTTAAGACTAGATTCAAGCCATTGGATTGGTTCAATTTATAGAACTCTGAAAATATTCCTGTACCTAATATCAAGCTACACTATTTCGAGTGACTAAGGCCCGTATTTATTTACGGGCCTTAGGATACTTTATGTCAAAAAATTCAAGGTTCCTGTGAGAACCGCCAAACGCGGGCGCAGTAAAGTAAATATTAAATTAGTTGTAGTGCAACGCCTGAACACTCATAATATACAGTATTTTTCTAAGGACTGGACTGATTTCTGTGCACCGTTGTTACGATTCAAACAGCTGATGATTACCATGCATTTTAACCAACATAACTAAAAAAAACTCACCCTAGAATGCGTAACAAGATGATGTTTCAACGTAAACGCCATCTTACACTCGTGGCACCTATACGGCCTCTCCGCCGAATGCAGCAACAAATGCGTGTTGAGACAGTGCTTCCTCGCGAACGCTTTCCCACAATGCGCGCACACATGCGGCCGTTCACCTATGAAACGTTAATTTGAAAAAATAATTATTATTATTACCCGTGAGTGTGTGAGTAGGTGGTGTTTGAGCGTGAAGGTTTTCTTGCATTCGGGGCAGCGGTACGGGCGGTTAGATGAGTGCAGTAAGAGGTGGGTGTTGAGGCAATGCTTGTGCGCGAATGTCTTGGCGCAGTGAACGCACGCGTGCGGTCGCTCACCTGAAACAGAGCGAACCGCATCGGTACGTGCACTTCGCGACTACTATTGAGCGCTCCTAAACGAGCCATATTTTCCCGGCAATGGGTGACTGCAACACATTGGCAGCAAGGGTTTAAGTGTGGCCCGGCAATACTTAAAATATTGCTGACACACTCAGCAATTTATTATATATGTATAATAACACTAGAATCAATTCTATTTTTTTGTAAATATTGACGCTCAAAAGTGCGTTATATGTGCCTATTTGAAATAAACAATTTGACTTTGACTTTGAATATTTTCAGTGTGGCCCGGCCACTCCGGCTACCATTGCAAGTATATGTTTTTTTTAACGTTGCCCCACACTAGGAATTTCTCCTGTATTGTGGGTGCGTTCACAAATATTTAAACTCACATACACAAACAGCCAGATCCGGAACAACTACTTGTAGGTCATACAAATATTTGTTCCGTGTGGGAATCGAACCCGCGACACGCAGCGCAGCAGTCAATCGCTTAACCACTGCGCGAACCGTGCTGTGCCGGCAGTACTGCTCTGCTACAACACTTACAAACTATTTCGTCAGACATTTTTGCTCGTGTTACCGCAAATACATACATACACAACATAATCAGCCTATGTTCCCACTGCTGGGACACAGGCCTCCTCTCTGTGAGAGGGAGTGGGCCGTAATCCACCACGCGGGCCCAGTGCGGGTTGGTAGATGTCACATGTGTTCGAATTATTAGTTCCTAGGACATGCCGGTATCCTCACGATGTTTTCCTTGATCGTTTTGAGAGCAGTGGTGATGAAATAATGTACACAAAGTATAGCGCCTGCCTGGGTTCGCACCCATGACGCAAACGCATATTAATAATTTATAATAATAATTAATTGCTTGAATTTTATTGTTACTTAGCCCTCTTCCTCTCCTATTTTTTTTTGTGCCCGACAAGGTCCATATTGATCTTTTACTTTTTTATACCATCTATTAATACATATGGAATGCAATAAAGAATTGATAATTGAATTGAGTTGACCTACTACTACTCGTAAGTCAAGTCCGTTACAACTGGGCCACCACTGCTCTCTCAAAACGCAAATACTACCGGCCATACTGTTGAGGAAATATTAACGCGCAATACAGCTCGATTCAAACTTGATGGCGGCTATGAAATGCTCTACTAGCTGCGCAGTACCGCACCCCTCACCCCTGCTGACACGTGAATTTGTTACTGCGCAAGGACACGCCTCATATTCCGAACCGCCATAAAGTTTGAATCGGACTGTATATTTACGAAATCGCCAACTCGCCTCGAGCAAGCATGGTGATCAATGTTCACGCCGTCTCTTTATGAAAAGAGACCCGTGGGACAGTAAAGGCTCTTGCAGACTGGGGCGATATCGCGGGCGTGACAAGGGTCACGCTGCCTGTCGCGCCCGTGATATTAGAGTTAGCCTTAACAGAGTGGTATTATTGTGTTTTTTTGTTATTAATACATTTTTTACACTAAAAAAATTGTGAGCCGTCACGGGACGCCTGGCATATGTGAAACATCGAAATCAAACAAACAAACATCGAAAATAGGTCGTGTAGCGGGGGAACCGCGCGCGCGGAGTGAGCGGTGAATCGCCACGCGGCATGCGACGCGGCGCCAGCAATCGGTTTTACGTGCGCCTATAGATGTTTCACATAAAAAATGTTGTCAGTATTGCCGAACCTTACTCGAAAGTGTTGCAGCTACGTGTTGCAGACTGCAGTAAAGGTGTTGCCCGTTTAGGTGCCCCTTTAGTACTCTACTGATAAGCAAGATTTGGGGGCGGCACGGAAGCGTTGGATGGAGAACCGTGTGTTGTGGCTGAACTTGGGAGAGGATTATATCCAGCAGTATAGATTATATTCTCAGCATCCAGAAGTATAGTCGGTACCTTTGCCCTTAAAGCCGTTTTTTAGTATTTTTTAGTGGCAAGACGCTGTATTTTATCATTCATCATAGTCTAGATAAATAGTATTTGATTAAATACAAACGTAGTAACTTGCTAGTATAAAGGCTCGTACAGATTCGCGCGATATCGCGGGCGCGACAGGCACCGACAAAGAAATTGTGCTAATACTAGTGTCGCGTCCACGATATCGAACTAGTCTGTATGACCCTTAATTGTGGTGATTTAATATTTTAATTTATTTTGTACACATTGTGGAATGCAATAAATGATCGAGTTTTGAGTATTAAATATCTCAACACCCCGACCCTTACAAACACAAGTTCCGCGATGGTTAAGCGAATTTTATTGACTAATAATAATAAAACTTGTCATAATATACAACATTAGTTTTTGTTTATACTAAACCCGAAAAGGGGTCTTGTACTCATCATTTTGAACAATTTTTTCTTTGGGACCAACCTTGAAATCGCGAAATAAAAATCAGCTGTTCCATACATTTTGTCGATTTAAGTGAACACAAATGTAGGGAACAGCAGATTTTTTTTCGCGATTTCAAGGTTGGTCCGATAGAAAAAAATGTTCAAAATGATGATTACAATGACACCTTTTCGGGTTTAGTATAAACAAAAACTAATGTTGTATACTGGTAATTATAATTTATCAACTCTATCGACATAATGTAACCGCTTTGGAAGCAGTAAAGTGTAATTTACATAACAAGTAAATGGTTTTTCATTGCGAAAATTATTATACAGCCACATTTTAACCTCTTTGTCACTACAGTGTTGCTTTGACGACACGTTTTATGTATCCTGCGCTATACTCATTGAAAAAAACACGGGTCCAGAGAAGTCATTCATGCACTGAATTTGCACACCGTAATAAATGTTGTTTTAGAGGCGAAACGTGCTTTATGTTGAGCGAAAATGGAACATGACATTTGAACGAATTGTAAGTCTGACCGGTTATTATATCGACCTTTGTCGGCGCCAAGACAGAGAAATAGATCATATTAAGACGGAGATATGCCAGTGACCTTGAGTGGTTAGCTTGCGTGTTCTGTACTGAGCTCACGCAACGCGTCGTACGTTCAGCCAGTAATAGGACTCGCCCATCAAGGAGCGCAGTCAGCAATTTGACGCATTATTAATTTATTATACAGAAACCAAAAGGAATTTTAATAAAACACGTATACTAAAAGATCAATAATTAAAATATCTTTAAATTGGTGACGGTTTCAGAAAAATACGCTTGGTAGATTTTGCGCCATTCTCAGTTTTTTATCCGCGTTAGACATAACTTTACAAATTAATTTCACTATGTAATATAAACATAATCTAAAATATTCACATATTAGATTATTGAGAAAATGTTCTAATTTAATATATATTTTTTTCAAATCATTAACACTACTCGTTTAGACGTGATCTTCAGTATAAAATCATTTAAAATCGGTTATCGTCGCCTTAAAGTACCCGCGAAAAGGCTACAAGAGATACTAACAATTTGGTCATATATCTTCCATTTTTTTTTTTTTAGAAACGTTTCCCCACACTAGGAATTTCTCCTGTATTGTGGGTGCGTTTACAAACATTTAAACACACATACACAAACAGCCAGACCCGGAACAACTACTTGTAGGTCATACAAATATTTGTTCCGTGTGGGAATCGAACCCGCGACACGCAGCGCAGCAGTCAATCGCTTAACCACTGCGCCAACCGTGCCGTCAACCAACGTCAATATCAACGTCCTACAGTTAGAAAATCACGATAAATAAACTTTGTACCTAAACATAGATGTTCATTATAATGCGACTCCAACCAATTATCAACTATCGTTTGACTAATCAACCGGAAAGACCTATATAGTACCTACTGATAAGTATATTCAGCCGGATCTGCGGGGTAATTCCGTAACACACTATCAGTAGCAATGGGGTTCATTTTGACCGATCAACAACATTCATCGCGTTATGTACGTTTTTGAGCGGACAAGTTTTTTGACCATATGAAGCAACTAGTTGCGCCACGCGTTTTCATCGCGAATTGGGAATATCGAGATAAAATGTAGCCTTTATGTTAATCCAATATATCAGCTACCTCCATACAAAATTTTATCAAAATTGGTGCAGAGAAGTTACAAACACACACACACTCACAAACTTTCGCCTTTATAATATAATACTAGCTGCGCCCCGCGGTTTCACCCGCGTGAATCTCGATCCCGTGGGAATATCGGGATAAAAGTAGCCTATATGTTAATCCAGGATGTCAACTACCTCCATACAAATTTTATCAAAATTGGTCCAGCCGTTTGAGCGTGAAGAAGTAACAAACACACACACTCAACAAACTTTCGCCTTTATAATATTAGTGTGATAGTGTGATTGATTAGCAATATATTTCATAATCATTCAGATTGTGATTGATAGTGATGCTGGTACGACCGCTACACAAAATGGTCTGCAGGGTTCCGTACCATTATCTATAAAAACGGTAAAAAATTCATGTCTGTTGTATGGGAGTCCCACTTAAATATTTATTTTATTCTGTTTTAGTATTTGTTCTTAAAGCGGCAACAGAAATACATCATCTGTGAAAATTTCAACTGTCTAACTATCACGGTTCATGAGATACAGCCTGGTGACAGACGGACGGACAGCGGAGTCTTAGTAATAGGGTCCCATTTTACCCTTTGGGTATGAAACCCTAAAAAGGAGTATCTTTTCTGAAGACCTCACAAAATCTCGATGTTCGGCACACAAATGTAATAGACACGCGTTTAGACTTCTTAAGACGGAGATATATGCCAATGACCTTGAGTGGTTAGGTTGCATGTTCTGTACTGAGCTCACGCAACGCGTCGTACGTTCAGCCAGTAATAGGACTCGCCCATCAAGGAGCGCTGTCCCCAATTTGACGCATTATTAATGTATTATACACAAACCTAAAGGTATTTTATTAAAACGCGTATACTAAAAGATCAATAATTAAATTATCTTTAAATTGGTGAAGGTTTCAGAATAATACGCTTGGTAGATTTTGTGCCATTCTCAGTTTTTTATCCGCGTTAGACACTTTACAATTAATTTCACTATGTAATATAAACATAATCTAAAATATTCACATATTAAGTTATTGAGAAAATGCTCTAATTTAACATATTTTTTTTTCAAATCATTAACACTACTCGTTTAGACGTGATCTTCAGTATAAAATCATTAAAAGTCGCTTATCGTCGCCTTAAAGCAACGCATTAGTCAACTCATAAAAATAATTGGGTCGTTGCTCGATGACCGTCTGTCTGTCGAAAGTAATACGGGTATTTATTACTTTGTCTAAATATAAATCGTCTGCGCTCTGATGAATTTTTATGCAGCTATAAAAACATGCATCAGAAATATTTAAGTAGAGTGAAGACCGTACAGTGACAGTACCTGCACCTTAATAATTATACATCTTTTTTTAAATCAGAATATGTGTATGTTTGTTTGTTACTTCTTGAGGACTGAAATGCTGAACCGATTTCGATGTTTGACACGGAGCTTGAGCACGACCAAGACAGAAACATAAATAATAATTAAATTCTTTATTGGCATACAAAATGTGAACAAAACATCTGTTACAGGAGCCAGGAACCACATAGGATTTGACTGTACATAGCACGAATTAACTCTACATACTTCCCGGGAAAACCTTTCTCTTTAGAAAGAAAATAAATTTATTTGACACAGGAAGGCACACAATATTCACACAAAAAACAAAAACAGAACAACACACCACAACACATCCCGAGGTACCCTATCATACGCTTTCTCCAGATCAATGAAAACGATGTGCAAGTTCTTGTGTGCACGTCTGTACTTCTCGCACAATTGGCGGAGTGCAATAGTGGCGAGTGTGAATTGATTTAGTGAAAAATAAAAATACATGCATATTCCCTATTGTAGAATGGTCTACCCAAATGAGACTGGTTTATTACCTACCATCGGTCTAAATGAGCTAATGTTTGTCAATCACATTTTATCGCCTAGAACGCCCGCACCGCACGGATTATTTTTCCTTAATTTTCCCTGTATGCTAATTATATTTGTGTATTTTGGAGTCTGCGGTAGTATTCAATTAGTGTACATAATAACTCAGTATGGTTTGAATATAATTGTAGATTAGGCTTTACTAACGTTTTTATTTCAGAGTTGCCTGGCTAGCATAAAACTCAAATAGTTTCTTTAAGGTCAGCGCAGACAACGCAGCAAAATGCTCGAGCAGTTTTTCATTGATAATGAACTAAATCACAACTACGTGAAATTCAGAGTATCGTGCTAGACATGATTCCCTAAATGCGGCTCCACACGTACGTTGAAGTTCGTTATGCAAGTATCATTAAATATCACTGAGCGCGATGTCGTGTCCAGACGTCGATGAGTCGAACATAATGTTCATTCTGTCTCGCGTGACGTCTCGAGCCATGGACGAGACGACGATACATTGCAATGATTGGCGGGGATCGCCTGCTACATCAACCTAAAGTACGGAAAATTTCAAATGAAATGAAAATGTTTATTTCAGACCAAGCACAGAGAAAATTATACAGGTCCATATTATGTTAGTAGGTACATACTTATAGCTATGTTAGTAAAAATAAAAATATTTATTATTTTGGACATGAGTGAGCGACCAGTGCCACAGGATTTGGCTGTCCACTCTGTCCGACACCACGCTCAGGAGCATGTTGGAGCTACCATTTACCCGAGACCACAGGGAGGCCGTTCTATTGCGAAGCACCGCCTGGAAACCGGCCGTACTGTAGTCGGCGAACATGCCAGAGGCACTGCACCGCCATGGGAGCCCCAACAAGCCCCTGAACGCGTTGTTATACTGGACGCGCAGAGCATTGTAGGCTTTTTTAGTGTAATTGCTCCACAGGCTGCACGTGTATAACGTTTGGCAATAGCCTTTGAATAATGTGACTTTAACGTCACGTGAGCATCGCGCAAACCTGCGAGAAAGCATATTACCCCTCACCGACAATGCCCTGTGCTCCCTACCCATGTCCATATCATCGTTTAAATTCTCATTGACCCAGTGACCCAAGTACTTAAATTTGGACACTTGCTGTAGGACGGTTCCATTTAGTGTGATCGGTGGAACAGGGTAGGTTTTAGTCCCAGCCTTAAAAACGAGCAGCTCACTCTTCCGAACATTGTACCTGAGCCCATGGGCCAATGCGTACCGTTCACATATGGTCAATAATGACCTCACGGAACTGAATACCGATACATCCAATACATCATAAATAGTCGGCGAATGCGATGAATTAAACCATTTTTAATCAATAATTTTGAACCACAGCTACAGCCACTCTTGCCTCTATGCTTCAATGAAGCTAATAATTAAATCACGTAGATATCTGCGTAAATCGGTCATTATACTTTAAGGCGACGTTAACTGACTTTATACTGAAGATCACGTCTAAACGAGTAGTGTTAATGATTTGAAAAAAATATATGTTAAAATTAGAGCATTTTCTCAATAACTTAATGTGAATATTTTAGATTATGTTTATATTACATAGTGAAATTAATTTGTAAAAGTTATGTCTAACGCGGATAAAAAACTGAGTATGGCGCAAAATCTACCAAGCGTATTTTTCTGAAACCTTCACCAATTTAAAGATAATTTAATAATTGATCTTTTAGTATACGCGTTTTATTAAAATACCTTTTGTTTTGTGTATAATAAATGAATAATGCGTCAAATTGGGGACAGCGCTCCTTGATGGGCGAGTCCTATTACTGGCTGAACGTACGACGCGTTGCGTGAGCTCAGTACCGAACACGCAAGCTAAGCACTCAAGGTCACTGGCATATATCTGCGTCTTAAGAGTCTATAATACCTCAGCGCCTATTATCTCGCTCGCACACTACTGCTAGCGGTCACGCGAGCAAGCGAGGCAGGGTAGAAGGAAGAAGATTCCAAGGCACCGATAATTTAGTTTATTTCTTTTTACAGTGAAAACGATGGTAATAAAAAAAAAATAACATAAGTCCTGCTTTATAGTTAGTTCAGTTGTATATGCAAAGTTTAATTATCTAATTTGAAGTATTTTTTGAATACCAGCGGTTTATTGTTCGGTTTGGAGGTAACCTTGGACTTTTTTTTTATCAAGAAAATTTTATGGAATCGTGTTTTTGTCAAACATAGTAACTTAATATTAATCCTCAACTTTACCATATATTTATTTCAAAATTAATGCTGCTGTATTTTAGACATAACGGAGCATCATGCTAAGCCATTTGAGGTAGTATAGGCTCTTAAGTATAATATCATTCTGCCCTCGGATTAAACGTTCGGTCTTGTTCGAATAAACGTCGAGCATGAACGCACGTGGGAACTTAGCATAAGGCGTGTGTTCGAGCATGAACGCACGTGGTGACTTAGCTTATGGCGTGTGTTCGAGCATGCTCGTGCGTATTTTTACTCAAAACTTGACAGCAAAAAACGATAGTTTTTTCTGCGCTAACCCTCATTCACAAACTCATCATGCACGCCCGACGTCGTTAGTGTAGAAAACTATTCAGACAATCCCGGAAAAAAAACCGTAAATAAACCGTAATCATAAATACATAGATTTCTTCTCACAAAACATAAAAAAGAGGGTGTGTGCTTATGACCACACGATAAAAGTGAAAACTTATGACTGGAGTCGAGTATACTTGATTCAGCGTCACTAACCGACTGGAGCCGAGTACACCCGATTCAGCGTCACCGACCCGAGCGCAACAGTTCAGTTTCGTTCACTGTTCAGAAACCACAAAGTGCGCGAAGAAGTTTTTACTTCAAAAAATAGAACATTGATTTCACCAACCTGTATGAACTCTTGCATGCGTCGTGAGATGATGTTTGAGCAGGAAGGACTTGCCGCACTCGTCGCAGCCGTAAGGGCGCTCCTTCACCGCGGCGGGCTGCGCCGTCGTCATCACCGAGTTGGTATTCATCAGCTCCGTCTGCGAATATACCGTCTAACCACACGTCATTATGTGATACCTGTGTTTTTGGGGAATGGTAAAGGGGTTTAAAGTGCTTACCAGTACAGCTTACAGGGAGTGGGCATAATCAAAGGCGGCAGTTGTCACAAAATACGAAGCATACTTCAACTCCTATTTTCGAGAGATGCCATGTACTACAGCAAGGAGTTCAACCACATCTGGTTTTATGTGTTGGACAGACAGTTGAACAGAATCTTCTAACTTATGGTACAATTGGGGCAAGATTCAACAGCTTTAGTTACCTAGTAAGCTGTTAGCATGGGCGCAACTTGACTTTGTCCAAGATAGGCCAATCCAAAATACTATATAGAGATAATATCCACCCTGGACCTTTGCCAGATTTCGACCTCATTTCCGAGTGCAATATTGATGAAGTACAAGACAGTATTATCAAAGTTATCATAAATGTGGGCGTCCAAGCAAAAAGGGTCCAGTAGTGGGATATTGAAATTAAGACTAGATTCGGTATCTAGAATAGTCAATTGATATTAACGACGAAAAAAATATTAAAAAACTGGCACTTTTTTTGAAGTTGAAACTCTAAAAAAGCTTGATTTGAGTAACAGCATTTTCAAATTTGACATGGTACCTTGGTACCACCACTGGTACCTTTTTACTAAACATTTCTCTTTACTATATAATTATGAAATCGTAAATCGTCTTATTAAATATAAATTACGCGTCACGTTGTTTGCCCGCGATGGACTCCTAAATCACTTAACCGATTTTAATATTTGCACACCGTGTGCAATTTGATCTAACTTAAAAGATAGGATAACTTACATCTCAATTTATAGCCGCAACGGGGATAGGGTAGGTAGGTAGGGTAGGTAGGTAGGTAGGTAGGTACGTAGGTAGGGTAGGTAGGTAGGTACGTAGGTAGGGTAGGTAGGTAGGGTAGGTAGGTAGGTAGGGTAGGTAGGTAGGTAGGGTAGGTAGGTAGGTAGGGTAGGTAGGTAGGTAGGGTAGGTAGGTTGGGTAGGGTAGATACTTAGCGCTACCCGTGCGTAGCTGGGCCGGGAAAAGCTAGTAATTAATAAAAATCAATTCAAATCGCAAAATGAAATTTTTTCACAAAACTTTACACAATTGCGTATATCTCAGAAACGAAATGCCGAGAACTGGACCCTTTTTGCTTGGACCGCCCACTTAGGTACATCTCCTTACAACAAAATACATAAACACGTCTTACTTTAGGCGAATTATTAGTAGTCCCAGGCTCCTGTTTCGCATGTAACAAATGATGCTGATGTACCGTCGTCGTCTGAATGGTTTCTGCCTGCGTTTGCTGAGCCGTCGCCTCCGCTAGACTCTTCAAGCCACCGTTTAGTAACGTATGGTTGAGTTGCGACGCGTCTATGACCGGGGTCGCGATGCCTTGAGCCTGAAGAGCCCGCTTCATCAATATCTCGTTGCATTCTTCCGCCGTTAACTGGATGGGACCTATCGGTGTCATAAACGGCTTAGCTGCTAAGTTCGCTGTAAATGATACATGCGTGATATTATTTTTATTTTTGTTTCGAGGTTAGATATAGCTTAGCATCTATGCACACGGAGTTTTTTATACGCGCGTTCCATGTAACACGCGATTTTTGCCCTTCGATGGCGCGTTTTCTGCCTTGAAAAACCGGCCATGTGCGTGTCGGACCACGCACAATGAAGGGTTCCGTAGTTGCGATGAATTTATCCCAAGAACAAACAACATTAAAGTTGAAAACTACTTCTCCGTTAGATTCCAACTGCAAATGTTAGTTTGTACGCACAATATTGAGAGATTTAGCATGTTATTTTAAAACCCTACACTGCATATAAGTTTTCCTGTAATCTATAGGTATATAAAGAACAATTTTCTGTTTTTTTTTCATAATTTTAGTCTCAGTAGTTTTGGATGCTTTAAGGCACGAAATGGTCAAAATATATATATCTGAAATCTTTACAACAAACCCTTTCATTTGAAATGTCACACGGTACAGATTGCAAAACTTTTATTTCAAACTTTCTAATTTGCCCCCATAGTCAAAGTTAATTTATTTACGTTAAACGTCCGTGTTTGGGTCAAAGAAATTCATATGTATACCAAATTTAAACTTAATCGGTCCAGTACATTCGGAGCAAACCGGCTGTGACAGACATACAGACGAGTGACCCTAGAAGGGTTCCGTTTTTTCATTCGGACGTACGGAACGCTAAAAAGTAACGCAAATAAAAAACGCCGTGTGCATAGGCCCTAAATGAGTATTGTGAACATAGTGAAATCAATCAGCTCGGTCTTAAAATTATAACCTCCTCCTTTTTGGAAGTCGGTTAAAAAGCAAGTTGACCTTTTGAGCTAACCCCAAATAATATGGCACTATGGCTGTAAGAAGTTCATGGTTTTTGCTTCTGAATTATATCTATACTAATATGAAGAGTTTGTTTGTTTGAATGCGCTAATCTCAGGAACTACCTGTCAGATTTTAAAATATCTGCATGCATTTGATAGCCCATATCTTGAGGAATTTTATGCCTATAACTTTACTCAAGAATATTTCACATCACGCTACGGAAAAGAAGTCAGAAAGAACACTAAGAGGAAAACGAAGTATTAACGCGGGCGGGCGATGCAATGCGACGCGGTGTTTCGGGGGAATTTTATAAAAATGTGGCTGTTATTTTAGTATATTGTGTATCTTACGACTTCCACGCGAACGAAGTCACGAGCAGAAGCTAGTTTTTTATAGATCAGATGACACAGGACAGACAAGACTATGATATTAACTGAGCTCAAGGACAGGATTTCAAAAAACCGGCTAAGTGCGAGTCGGACTCGCGCACGAAGGGTTCCGTACCATTATCTCAAAAAAATCACGTTTGTTGTATGGAAAACAAATATTTAAGGGGGCTTCTTAAATATTTGTTTTATTATAATTTAATTATTTATTTTTAAAGAGAATATATATCTAAATATTCTGTGAATATTTTAAGCGTCTACCTGTTGCCGTTAGCAATATCGAGCAAAAACGAGCAAAAAAAAATCCCCTTAAATATTTATTTTATTGTTTTTTAGTATTTGTTGTTATAGCAGCAACAGAAATACATCATCTGTGAAAATTTGAACTGTCTAACTATCACGGTTCATGAGATAAAGCCTGGTGACAGACGGACAGACAGACGGCGGTGCCTTAGTAATAGGGTTTACCCTTTGGGTACGGAACCCTAAAAACTGTAAATGATAGGATATGGTCTGTTCCAAAAGTATCTGATGAAAACGTACACAACTCTGTTCAGGTTAAATTATTACGCAATCACTCAACTCACTGTAAAGGATACATTCATCTGTTTAAAAGGTTTCATCTTTTTATCTTACCATTTTTCTAACAATTATTGCTTGAATAACATTATTTCAATCAATCAATCAACTCAGCCTATAGCAGTCCACTGCTGGTCATTGATAAGCCTCAAGTTTAAATAATAACATTATTTATTGAAACTTCTTCTTGTGTACACCACAAAATACGTAGCAAAAAATAATGTTACTCTAAACATACAATGGGCAGCATTAGTAAATAGCTGGTCTACAAACCTGATCCATTTGTATACATTTTTATCAGAAACTTTTGGAACAGACTATAACTCTTTAGTTAAAAATTAAAATCTCATTAAAGGAGGAGGATGGATGAAGGATTATGACTAGAGATCGGATATTCGGATGCATATTCACCTAAAGTTTGAGAGTTGACTAGTATGGAGTGCGCTTCGGTACGGGAAAAAGTGTTAGTTTCCAGGACTGACAAGTTTTTAAGAACTACTGTTTTGTACTGTGTAACTGATTTAATTGCAAGAATATTCAAGCTGTCACAGCATTGTTTTCTTGATTAGATGAGATTGAAAGGATTTAATTTGACTGACTGACAGGTGGTATGACTTATTAGCTTGAGTAAGAGAATGAAATAGTACACATTTCTGCTGTGGTTTTGCATCCAAATTCAAGAGTTTATAAATATCAAATAAACAGCAAAGTACAGCCCGCTTCAAACTTTATGGCAGCTCGGAACATGAGGCGAATGAAAAATTCACGTATCAGCAGGGTTGGTAGGTGCGGTACTACACCTTTCAGAGCTACCATCAAGTTGGAATCAAGTTGTATACATCTTTACACTCACTATGTATAGTAGTGGTCTGGTTCTGTTGTGACACTCTGTTCAACGTATGAGCTGCGGCATCATTCACTACAAACATCCGTCTTCCAGAGACAGGTGTGCCTGTAGTTACCACCCTCGTTAGTTGTGCACCTGCGTTTGACACTGCTACCGTGACTGCACCCACTTTTTCTTGCACTTGCGGTGTCTTGTGGGACATAACAGTCAGTGTAGTTTCTGGGGAAACCTGTAAGAAATAAATTAATGTTTTATTGGTTTATAAGATAAGTATAGTAATTTTAATTATGACATTTACTTTTGAATTATTAGGGATTTGATCAGTTAGAAATAAATATGAAGCCAGTTGTAGTTGTAAGTAAGTTTTGAATATGTAATGTTAAGTGGAATTTGTAAATGCTTAGGCTCTGTGGTCTTAACTAGAAAGGAAAGGACGGAGTCATCCATAGCTTAACTTATTTCAATTAAGGTTTCATTAGATTAAACAGTCCAATGAATTACTCTATGGAGGGTTTACCTATTCATTTCATTTTCTTTTACTGATGAGTTTTGTGGTTGCTTGCAGGAAAACAAACCATAATATTAAACAAGATCTATAAACAAGAGCTGTAAATTTCAATTCCAGTTTACTTTTACAATAATCATCCTTTTACATCCGTTTATATTCTTACAATTTGTAATCAAAGAAGCTAAATAACACTTCATCCTTTTCTGCCCAACTATGAATCACATAAAAGTAAACTGTATTCAATTATTCTAAACCTTATTATCACAAAACACACTGAAATAATAGATAACCCCAGCTTGTGTCAGCCATAAGGTTATTTAAACAGGATTTTTAAACATATTAGCATTCATGCTAAAGGTTTTCAGAATATGATATTACAATACGAAGGATAGTAGGGTCAGTGTCAACCAGATTTCAAGTATGTATTATTTACATGCATGTGTTTCATGTTCTAAGTGGAAAAGAACAATATGATGTAACAATAACTTGTAAACATTGCGGTTTTTCGCTATCTAATTGGAACTTAATTCCTATGACAAAATAAATAACTTCCATAACACAGAAATTAGATTGCATCAAAACACATAGGATTTCTATTGTAGGTACTGTGAAAGTTAATTAATAAGCAAATATGTCACTTTGTAAGGAGTTCGAGCGACATTAGAGTTTAATCTTATTGTTATACATACCGTATTTCCCAAAGTATAGCTCAGACTACTCGGTGTTTCCACCTCACCCTTCGTAAGGTCCGCAGAACTCGTGAAGCCCCACGAGTAACCGAAGCCCGAAACATTGTTAGGAGTTGGCATACACATTTTTAACAACAAATAAAATTCATTACAATTACAAAAACTAATTCAGTAACAAATTCGCTATTTGATAGTAAACAAGAGTTCTCATGACAGTTTTATCATTGCGAACATGTATGTACGTTTTCACAACTACAAACGCACAACGCACTCATCGATCACAATGCCGACAAAAACGTACTATCTATGTAAATTCATAGTTAACGATGCTTTTATTGACTGACGAACACCAGTCTACACGAAGAAATCTTCGTAAATTAGTCTAATCAACTCAATATTTAAGGCGGCATAGGACAACGACGCTATGAGCAGGATTGACACGCACATTATTTTCAACAAACGATGCGTGATTTAGTTTATTAGACACTTTATAACTATTCATAGTTGTGTTTAAATACTAATAAACTTGATTTTATAGCCAACATTTAGATAAATCTCATGATTTCATGAAAACAATAATTTTATCGCACACACAAAAAACCGGACGCCATTTTATTGTTTATGGTCAATTATGGGGTTCTATTCAACTCATTCAATGCTATAAAACATCTTTATTATCATCCAAACTAGATGTCAAAATATTATATTTCTGTATTTTTCCAGTAAATCTTGTAGCAATGATACATAGTAAAAATACACGTGAAAAGTGACTAAAGTAAAACCTTATAACATTTTTCTCAATAGGTAAAAAATCAAAAAGTAATGATCTATGGTAAGTAACCGTAGGAGTATTAATGTTCTGTGTAAGTAACTCATAACGTTTTGTTTGTGCACAACGTAATAATGAAAATAGGGGGTTTCGTAAATAAAACAATTAAATTTAAAAATAGAAACACAAAGTACTTTTCAATAACTTTGAAAATTATCTTGTAGGAACATATCAATATTTTTTGTTGAGAAAACCTGAAAACCAATCCGAAAAAGTAATCGTATTCCTAACCAATTAAACGCAACGCAATGTGTATTGTGTCAAAATAAAATAAATCGTCAAATTTGTCAATCGCATCAAAGTGTAAATTAATTATTAATCGTCATCAGTAAAAGGAATTATTTACAAAGTGTGCATAATTTACTTAGTATTTTCAGAGACCGCTAACTATAAAACTTACGTAAGAAAGTAAATCATTTTGAAACATTCACCATGAATCCGATGTCAATGGACAGAGATGAACCTTCTTCATTGTTGTCGTTTTCCACCAACCATCCTTTGGAGCAGTTTGTGTTGTTAGCCAAAGGAGCCAAGGGATCAGCATGTGCAGAACTCATCAAACAGGTTTTGGAAGCGCCAGGAGTTCACGTATTTGGTGAACTTCTTGAAATGCCGAATATAAAAGAGGTTAGAAGTCATTCTGTGTATTCTACTATTCTTATATTATGTACTACGCTGCTGTTCATCGTCAATCATTTGTATTTTATCTATAATGAATATCAGTAATGAATTATATGTATTTTTTTTAATGATAATCTGAATTTGAAGGTATTATCTAAAAACAGCCTTCAATTCTAAGTAACTACAGACAGATAACAAATGCTTACATTTCCAAATAATGGCCTTTCTGAACCACCTGTTCCACTATAAATTTCTCTTCACAACTTCTTAACAAATAATTAAAAGAAACAACTAATCCACATTTCAGTTGGAAACTGGACCCTATGCCACTCACCTGAAGACTCTAAATCTATTTGCATATGGCACATACAAGGAGTATCTTGAGAACAAGTCTGATTACCTAGAACTGACTCCGGCTCAATGCAAGAAGTTGCAACATCTGACAATCGCATCACTGGCCACACAAGAGAAATGTATCCCTTATAGTGTGCTGCTGCAAGAATTAGATATCAAAAATGTAAGGGATTTAGAAGATCTTATTATAGAAGCTATTTATGCAGGTGAGACAATGTAGATTTTATTTCATGATAGTTATTGAATAAAACTAAAAAGTTTTAGGAGTCCTTAGTACTAAAAGATACAGAAATTAATTAAATTTTCACAAAGCGGAAAGTCAGAATCGGTCGGAATTAGGTAGAGTTATTTATGTACTTGTATCGAAATGTTAATATTAATATGGATCTTGCCGGGATTTCTAATAGACAATCCTGTGTGACCAACAATATAACAAATAAATAATAATAAAAACCTCAGAGATAGATAAGACAAAATATAAAACAAAAATAATTAGAATGTTTGAATGCGGAAGAAAGAGACAAAATCTAGTACATTTTGTTAAGCGGGGAGTGCTTTTTTTTTTGTTCTCACAAGCTATGTTGTGCGGATGTGGCAATAGATCACGGGATTTTTCTGCTCTTCAAAATTAATCCCGGGATTTGGGGCATATTCATTTTTATTCTTTTGTTGTATGAAATCAGTGTAAGTACAATCATAAATAAATCTACCTTACTCCGACCTCTGCTCATCATCCATACATTTATTTTGTTGCCATGGTGTAATTTGATTAGCTGAATTAAAACAGCTTTGAGTTGAATTCATGTGCCCAGCATTCTCTCAATGCCTAATTGAATTGAGTTCTACTTATGGACTGAAAGTAAACATCTATGCACAATGTCAATCCATGCTGATTATGATTGTAATCTACCACACGGGCCCAGTGGGGGTTGGTAGATGTCACATATCCTCGAATTTTTGGTTCTAGGATATGCCGGTTCACTTATAATGTTGTCCTTCACCGTTTTGAGAGCAGCGGTGATGAAATTATTTACACAAAGTAAAGCCCCTGCCTGGGTTCATACCCAGGCAAAGGGCTTTACTTTGTGTAAATGCCAATCTTTGGGTGAACCCACAACCTGCAACTCATAAGTCAGGACAGTGACCACCGGGCCACCACTGCTCCCCAATAGCCAACTGAATATCATCAAAGTGCATGTCTTGACTTTCTCTTTCATCGTTATATTTGGTCTGTCAAGTTACGTCGATGTTATATCCTGGTGCCATTTATAGAATAGAATAGAATTTTTCTTTATTAGAGTAACAAAGACAACAAGATTATTAGTAAAACTTACGACTATGTTAGTAAGCACAGACACCATTGATGTAAAATAAGGGAAGATAGGGCACTCTCTAACATCACGTAAAAATTAAATGTACTTGAAACACTTACATGTAAACACACCCACACAACTACATTTCCCGATGTCATGCGTCATTGTGCTCGTCAACCGAAATAGACAGACATATTACGCGGGCTATAGCGGGAACGAGATAGTAATAATTGTCACTGTTACGTACCCATAACTCTTGTGCAAGCGAAATCGCGTTAGCAGCCGAATGTTGGCCGAATGTTTACGATTAGGAACGACTTATGACGAAGCAAACATTAAATATTATTATAATTTTCAACAAATTAACATTTTTGGTGAAAACTAATCCCGTAGGACTTGTTTTTGGTTTTTGCACTATTTGTGCACATTTTATATACACCGGAAGGCATTGTTGCTGCTTATTTAGACGATTACTGTAATTTTACTTAACGTGCTACACAAGCGCCAGTTCGATTGTGACTAAGGTCGATTGTGTCCTTTCCCCTAAGTATGCCTACCTACTTACCTTAATAACTACTTCCTATTTAATACATCAATGACAGACACTAAACAAAAACAAGGAACAACAATTAAAAGGAATAACGGTTGGTCAATGTTGCGACATCCCATGAGAGGCGGCACAACAGTGACCCGACTCGCAACCATGCTTAAGACACTGGCGCCCCACACCCTGGACACCAAGGGAGCGCACCTTTTACGCATTTTTGCGTAAAAGCAATCTCCATGCGCATCTGCGAACATTCCTGACGCACTACAGAAACGGGGCTCGCCGCACCAGTATCCTAAACGCATAGTTATATTGAACGCGGAGAGCGTACTGTACGATCTTTGCGTATATCTAGCCCACAGGCTGCACGTGAAAAAAGCAGTACAGTGGGCTCGAAAGAGCATGAAACAGGAAGTGAGCATCGTGCAAACCTGCGAGCCAGCATGTTTGCTCTAACCGACAACGCCCTCCGCTCCCGTTCAATGTCATCATCGTCTTTGAGGTTGGGAGTCAATATAAATGACAAAGATACTTAAACCTGTAGACTCTCTGCAAAGGTATACCATAAAGTAATACTTACACTTAATACAGGCGGTACTGCATCCGAACCTAGCCTCAAAGACCGCAGATTCTTAGTGTAGTATGCCAAGCCATGAACTTTAGCATACATCTCACATTGAGCAACCAATTTTCTCAAACCGTAGACTGACGCGCTTAGCAGTACCATGTCGTCCGCGTAACTGATATTATTGACGCAGATACCGTCGTCGCTTTATAACATCCGAGCCTGGTACTGCTGAGCTCGCCAATCAACTCGTCCACATATAGGTTGAAAAGCGTTGGTGAGCTCAATCCACCCTGCCTCACCCCACACTCCAACCCGTAAAGACGAGAAAACGCCCCAGCCTATCGTACATTGTTGATCTGGTTTCCATACCAAAACTTTAAAATGTCAGTCCTGGGCTACTATTGAGGCTTTCTGAAAATGTCTTCATTTTGGTGCCTGAAAATACGAGTTGGATTAATCTTTGACATTAAAAATATAAGCCATCATCTCTTCTTATTTACATCTTTACTGCTTACACTTTCCAGATATAATTCATGGCAAGTTGGATCAGGAGTGCAAGCGAGTGGAAGTCGACGTCGCCTTGGGTCGCGACGCGCGCCTCGAAGACGCCTCTGCGATCGCCGATGTTCTAGCAGACTGGTGTAATGCTTGCGAGCAAGTCCTAAGCTCAGTTGATAGGCACATACAAAGGGCTAATCACCATAAGACAAGAGCTATTAGGCATCAACAGGCGATTGAGCAGGAGGTTTGTAATCTGGAATCATACAGTTAGTATATCTGAGTTCTGACATATGAAAGGCTTAAGTTCTCTGTCTGGAGCCCAATCAAAATCAAAAATCATTTTGTCAAATCAGCACTTTTTTGAACGTCAAAATGACCCAGTCCCCCAAATCGCCGCCCTTCCTTTCCTAGTGTTTTAACTGGGAAGAAATGCTGCAACAAACTCCTCAGCATGGTCTTCCTAAATGGCAACTGGGATGGATAGCAGTCTTTTAGAAATTCTTTTGATGTTAATCAGAACAAGTGTCATATTTCTTTTGAATACTTTATACCACCACTCACATGTGCTTGAAATAATAAGCAAAGTCCTTGAGGTCCGTGCATGAAAACACACTATTTTGTCAATTTTTTATCTAATCGTGAGAAAGCATGAAAAAAACAAAGTCTGTGTGACTTTTGCGCTCTGGAAAATATAGTTTATTTCGCCATTGATTTACTAAATGAATATATTGTATTATCATAAAATAAAATTTTGATTTTATTTCTAGGATAACTGAAGTCTAATGTGTGTTTTTAAATTTCTTGAAATGGTTTACTAAATAATAGGAAAAAATATTACTAACTGGGTTTTTTTCGAAAAATAGGTATTTGCAACATTATTTTTCTGCTATAATTTGTATCGAAGTTGAAACAAGTAGTGATCCAGCCGCTGGCAAGTAGACCATATTATGGTATTATGACCATTCTAATATAATGATGTTGATGATATTTTTTTATGTTCAGAATCAAAAGCAGTTTCTTGCAAAAAGTTATAGAAACTCGCGCGTCCGCGTAATTTTTTGGGAATACTTGTTGTGAATTTGAGCGATTTTCCAGGAAGACCGTTTATTTTAAAAATCCCTTTTAGCCACATGCAAAACAAAGAAGACTATACAAAAATCACAAATAATTTTATTTAAATTATTTTTCCCTTTCTCACAAACAATGAACAAATTGATCAAAATCAATCAATTTCGTGCAAGCACCGAGAACTTTGAAAAGAAAATTAAATTTTCTTTTGTAGTGTATACCAGCAATGTTCTATGAATCAAATTACAGTAATAAAATATCTTACAATTAATATCACAATCTATTTTCAGATACTGTACATAAAGAAAACTTTGAAATCGCAAGCAGAGAACGACGAATCTGCCACGGGCGGCGGTAGCGAGACCCATTCCGCGCCAAAGAAGAATTCAGGCAAAGGCAAGACGCCGCGCAACGCCGCCAAGTTTTGGCAGAAGAACACATAACTGCTGCCAATCTGGAATCATAGATATTTTAAATAATATTGTAATTTTTGTGATACTGTTATTAAACTTTTAAGTATGCTCTCGAAGATTTGTTTCTTTTCAGAAAGTAGTAAGTCTTGAGCTCAGCCTCAAGACTTATTATGTTAAGAAAATAAATCATCTCAAGACTGAGGATTCAATAAATCCCAATTCTTAGTGAGAATCGAAGATTATTGAAATTCGTCTTGGAGATTATTACGAAAACGTTCAATTCAGAAAAGCGTTGTCTATGAAGTTAGCATTCGTCTATGAGTCTATGACCCCCTATCAATGTACTCTGTGTCTAGGACGAAATGTGAAAGGTCAAAAGAAAGGAACCGACACTTGCAACTTTTGGTATTTCTACTTTTTATCTGAAGTGGTCACCTAACTGCTCGTGAATACTATCATGTTTTAATTCTCTCGCTATTTTCATTGGAGTGGAGGGAAAGACGTGTTAATATTTTATTTACTTTTAGATCTGAACATGCACGAAAATCATAGCTACGACTTTGCTAAAATATATTAGCAGGCGCATTATAAAATACTTATTGGGTTTGATATTTCTAGCTGAAGTAGCTTATAACTTGTTAGGCACAAAACTAATATGAAGACTAAATAATTATGGTATAATTTTCTAGGAAATACTTTCTATGTTATGAAATTAAAACGCTGCAACCCAGCCGGCAAAACGTCAAATGTGAGAGTGGGACAAACTCGCGAGGTTTCCTAGGCTAGCGAATGAGAGGGCAGACCTCCGCCGAGCGAGGCGGCGATTTCGCCCGACATTGAGTGCCGAGAGACTGTTTTGTTGACGCAGAAGCGCAGCAAATAAAGTGCGCAGGCAGTGCAACGATTATCACGTTCGCAGGCCTCTAAATAGTGATGTAAATAACACATAAAACGTAATATAACGTAAACATTGATCACGTAAAGTACTTACGACAACTGATTTGGATGAAAAAAGACTCTGGACTCAAGTGTCGTGATAAGTCACAGCACCATAGCAACCGAACAGTGAATAACTACGACATAATGTGACCGTCGTGTTTTACACAATGATGCCGTGATAAATCATCATAATAAACAGACAATCTTGTTTTGTAAAGAGACGCTTGTTCACCGGAGTGCCTCAACTCGCGGCCCTTCGTGTATTGGATGAACAGAAAGGCAAGTACTAAATTGCCCTTTGTTAGGTCGTACGTATTCACCTTTCACGTAGGAGGGCCTGGTATTCATGGTCAACACTGTTTACTCAATACTTGAGCCCGTTGTCATGTAGGTGTACTATAATAATATTAGATTGCGACGTCAAGGCTTGATGGAAGACCTTGATTTATCGAGTGTTTGGCTTCAAAATAAACCAATTTGGTGTTGTTTACTAAAATATCGACTGATAAACGTTATAATTATTGGCGTAGTTCAGCTTCAATCAATACAGTCGCGTGTACGGTTGAAAATAATAATAATGTATCGTGATTGTACGTAGCGTGTTATGTTTGTGTGGGTTGGGTTGATGTTCTTTGTTGTCGGAGCTGTCAGCTGTTCGCGAGGGGAGCGCGGGGCGGAGCGAGCAACTGGTCGGACTGGTACCGCGCGCGCGCCTTGCATTGCATTATACTCGTGCCGCCTGACCCTCCCGTTTGCAAAACACGCTTTCTTTTGAACAAACCCCTTTACTTATTACTACTTCAGCAAATTAATGATCAAAGGATTATATTTTCCACAAAAAATGACATCAAAGAACACGCGGGGGCTATCAATTAATATTTATAAAGCAGTTTCTGATAAAAAACAGGTAGCGCAAATTACTTTGTAACCTTCCAGCGGGACAGATTGTATCTGTAGTAGGTACACAACGTTTAGGAAAAGCTGGGGTCTTGCCAACAACACTAAATGCGCGCAAAAAGCATGAATAATTTGTTGAAGCGCTTTAGATAAGTAGGTATTGAATTATTGTGACCTCAACACACTGGGCGACTTCATTCGAATCTCGTTTGAATGAATAAAACATGTCGTTTTGAACTTTATTTAGTAAGTAGTTCTCTAAACAAGATAGTCGAAACATTCGTAGGTAATCAAACAATTTTATGGAGCTGATGATAAGATCTTATTGAAGGATAGCCTTGCATTTTGCGGATAATCTTGACTAGGTAGGTATTTTCTGTAAAATTGAAGGTTTAGTGTACGTAACGGAACGGGTACAGTAAAAAGACTCGTAACGCAAATCGTTACTTTCTAGATTCTATTGTTTATAACACCTAAATATATGGCTAAAAGCGTTTTAGTGTTTTTTTATACCCGACCAGCCGTTTGTCGTAAAATGTAGGAATGTCGAAAGGAACCTTTTATAGAGGCTCGTTTCGATCTATCATCTAACAAAAAAAAAAATATTCTGTTTAACCAAATTCTGTCAGATCTGGACTGTTGGCTGAGAAGCTAGCTTGAGATTGACAGTGCCGACTCTGCAAGGAATTTCCCGAATTTTGTGTCAAGATTTGTCAAAGTTCAACTTTAAATACATACATAATAATAATACATTCCCGCAGGCTGCAAATCTTGTAAGGGTATTCCTAACAGTGCAAAGGCTTGTTAACAGGAAGACTCACGTGCTACATAATAATGAAATATAACAACTACCAACTTCAGCGGGCCGAGCACGAGCTGCCCAAGACGTTTGTGACAAGACATGATAAATTATGTCATGTCAATTTGTACTAGCATTTTATGACAAACCAGTTTTATAGCTCAAACTGTGATAAAATGTGTGACTCAAGTCACATGTCACGGTAGGCCGTGTTCGCCCCGCAGAAGTAAACGCGCGTATCGTTTCTCTGTGGCCCTTGGTCTATCAGCACACTACCGCCCTGCCGACTGACGAATATTTTATGACGACATGAGCTATCTCTCAACGTCCCTACAGAAGTTTTCACTTCAAAAACTTATTTTCTCAAATCATACCCACTTTACGTAAATACCTACTCAATCTAGCAGCGGTCAATGATCCCAAAAAAAAGATTTATTTGTTTTATCGTGTTTAGCTATTGATCACGTCTGCGGAGTTTCGCTAGCTAATTTAATTCGACCTTGCATTTATCTTCCTATACAGGCACCGATGCTAGAGAATTGATCGCCTGTACCTTTGTTACATGAGGCACAATGGTCTAAGAGCCGTCTATAGAGAGGTGCCTTAAGGCGATTCGCACACTGCACCGCATTACGCAGCGTAGCGCGGGAGTGCGTGTTCTTACGTTGCTGGAAAGTATCTCTCTTTGTATTGAAAACACGCGTAGTGCAACACACAGAAAATGCATTCACGCGCAGTGTTGCAGGTCACGCGCCTACATGCAGAGAAACACGCGCCCTCGCGCGTGGATGCGGGGCAAGACGCAAGGTATGGCACACCGAGTTTTGCAGTATGGTGCGTGACGCATTCACGCACCATACTGCAGATTTGCAGATGTCGGTGTGCCAGTGCCATGTGCCATACCTTGCGTCTTGCCCCGCACCCACGCGTGAGGGCGCGTGTTTCTCTGCATGTAGGCGCGTGACCTGCAACACTGCGCGTGAATGCGTTTTCTGTGTGTTGCACTACGCGTGTTTCAAAGCAAAGATATTTTACTTTCAAGCAACGTAAGAAAACGCATTCCCGCGCTACGCTGTGTAATGCGGTGCAATGTGCGACTCGCCTTAGACGAGGTAAGGGTACATTCACTAGAAGATCCTCATCAAATTGAAACTCTATCTATATTGTCTAGTAACATACCTACCACCATTTGGCTAGACAGGATGTAGCCAACAAAGCCACAGACTAAACTTGAACATGCATCGGTAAAGTTGGATCCTTTGTTCAATTCGCCGCGGTCTGATGTGAAATGATACGCGCGTTTACTCCTGAAGTTGCTCGTTGTTATATTTCATTAGGTATCACGTGAGTCTTGCTGTTATCAAGCCTTTGCACTGTTAGGAATACCCTCACAGGGTTTGCAGGGTTGTGAGTTTGTCTGAAACGTGGCCCTGGCACACAGGCAACTGAAGGAACACGGGTGGGTTTTAATCAGTAAAAGTCTGACACAGTCCCTCTCGCTCCGCCTAGATTGGCAGTTATTTCAGTTATTTGTTGATTTCCCACAAAAAAAAACTGGCCAAGTACGTGTCGGCCCACGCACAATGAAGGGTTCCGTAGTTAGGATGAATTCATCCCAAAAACAAACTTAACATTGTAGTTGAAAAACATGCTCTCCCATACATCTATATACGTTACGGTCAATTCTTCAACTGCAAATTTAAGTTGGTCGACGATTACTCGTTAACTTGTAAACCCTACACTTAGCTGTGATAGGTTTCCTTTTAATTTCGTTATATATACTACAGCCATGAATTTTTTCACATACCCATAACCTACCATTTAGCTGGCTGGGGGGAGGGGGGGGAGACTTGACTCTAACAAAAAATAGCACTTTAAAGCTTAATATTACGCAAACGGATCTCAGAATTGAAAAATGTTTTTCACAGACCCATAATATTTTTAAACGGCCTATCCAACGATACCCCACACCATGTATTAGACGAGAAAAATAAAATATCATCCCTGTTTTACGTGGAAGGGAGGTACCCTAAAAAAAAATATTTTTCGTGGTTTTATTTTACGATTTTCTTGGCGTAATTAATTTGTACACCCATGCCAAATTACAGCTTTCTAGAACTTAGCGTCTCTGAGCTAAGCCGGGGACAGACGGACGGACAGACAGACAGACGAGACGGACATGGCGAAACTATAACCGCCTTATTTTTTTTTTTTTTGAATGGCATCTCGTAGCAGACCTAGAGAGGTCATTGCTACTTAACCGGATATTCCTGTGGCTGCCCTAAGGTTTTTAATCTTAAAGCCTCCAGCCAGGGCGCAAATTATATATATTAAAAACTAAACGACAGCGCACTAAGGGCACCCCCTGTGGGGTACGGACCTCGGCTCAGGGCGTCGTTGGGGGATCACAAAATTAGTAACAATTTGGGGACGGGCTGGATCAACATTTTGATATTAATGAATGATTATTATCAGGGGATATTATATTTATTGCTACGGCGCTCTCAGCCTCTAACCGGGCGGCTGGCGCATCGACATTCAAGGGACGGGGGGGAGGACTTTTATTACCATTTACTCGGGAAGTTCGCGTGGTACCTCGGCGGCGAGGACGGAAGGTCGGTTTGTGTATTTTGTGCACTGTACTCGTGGCCCTATTGCTTTCGATAACCGCCTTATTACAAAACAAGATTTATATTTTGACATGGCTTAAACCATGGAGCCAGTTTTTGTAATAAGAACGTAACAGTGATTGAAATACCGTTCTTTATACAAAACTGAAAACTTAGTTCGGTACTAGGTTGTCAGTTTTGTGTTTAGGAACTTTACCTTATTCGGAAAAAAGTTCGAAATTCAATAATGGCTCCATGTTTTAAACCTGGGTCTGAAGATAAACCTTGTTTTGGAATAAGGGGGTAAGGGTTCCTTGTTTACTACGGAACCCTAAAAAGGGTTTGCAATTTTGACAAATCTTGACACAAAATTCGGAAAATTCCTTGGAGACTTGTCATGCAGACTCGCCGAGGAGGACCTCTTGGCTAAGTTAATAACAGCCGCACGGGTCGATCCATCAGGTTAAGCTACGCTTGCCGAGGTTGGTCCGTGGATGGGTGACCAAGACTCTTCCGTGCCTCGGAAAGCACGTTGAGCCGTTGTTCCCGGCTGTCATTCGTGGATCTCAGACAGTCGTTACGGGTCGTCAGAAGCCCGAAAGTATGATAATCAGTCTTACCAAGGGGTATCTTATTACCGAGTAACTGAGTTGTGGAGGTCAGATGGGCAGTAGCTCCATGTAAAATACTGGTATTCTGCTACATCTAGTTACACTGGAAGCCGACCCCAACATAGTTGGGAAAAGGCTGGAGATTGACTTGGCATGCAGACTTGAAGCCGTCTGTCTACAGAATTCCTAAATAAAATACCAAGGGCAGATATACCTAGGTCCGTACTTTGGTATAGGTTGGAACTTTAATATTTTGTCTAAAATTCTAACCCCCTTATTCAAAAACAAGGTTTATCTTCAGACCCAGGTTTAAAACATGGAGCCATTATTGTATTTCGAACTTTATTCCGCCTATGGTACTCGTAAGTTCCTAAACACAAAACTGACAACTTAGTACCGAATTAAGTATTCAGTTTTGTATAAAGAACGGTATTTCAATCACAGTTACGTTCTTATTACAAAAACTAGCTCCATGATGTAAGCCATGTCTAAATATAAATCTTGTTTTGGAATAAGGCGGATAATGTTTAAGGGCCCAATGTTCGAAAGAAATTGTCTCATACAGATAAACGATACGAATTAGAAAAGATCGGCCGCGGCGATCTCTCGCGTCCAGCCCTGGTTGAGGCCATGGTTCGGAGCGAGAGTGCATGGGAGGCAGTCACCTCCTTCTGTGAAGCAGTAATGCTCGCGAAGGAGGAGGCAGAACGCGTGAGGGAGAGGCAAGGTTTGTGCCCTCGCGCCCCTAGTCGCCGCAGGAGACGCCCCGGGTGTCGGGAGTCGCAAGCCGATTTCCGGCCACCATAGGCGCAGGCTTGCGGACGGTGAGCGATAGGTAGCTCGCCGTCCGATAAGGACCAGGCCCGGGTCGACGGCGCGTTGTGTTCCACGCGCACCTCAAAGAGATGTCAGCACCAACTGACGGGGTCCGTTAGGCCCAATGTCTGCCAGGGTTGCGAGTTTGTCCGAAAGGGATATCGTGGCCCTGGCACACAGGCAACGGAAGGAACACGGGAGGGTTTTAGTCAGTAAAAGTCTGACACGCCCTCCCGCTCCGCCTAGAGCGGGAGAAGTTATTTGATAATTTCCCACCCAAAAAAAAAAAGCGGGGGTGAGATACCTCTGTCGAACAGAAACTGAATATAATAATATATGACAATAAAACTATGGTGGTCAGAGTATACGCTACTGGGGAAACCACACTCCGAACCTGACACTAACAGTAGTTAACTACTGGCCTACATAGAGTCACCGAGGGATTACCACTAATCAGCATAGAAACAAGATCCAACAAATGCATATTACAGAAGCCAGCTCATAATAAGTATGCATCGCTCGGGCTTCCATAACGGCCAGTAATGAGATACACCGACTTGTTACGTCATTATATAGGTAAAGCCATTATGTCAGCCTGTCAGCGCACTTCCTTGTCGCTGGTTCTATGAGATTAGTGAGCTAAGGCTGTGTTGCCAACCCTACTGTTTTAACAGTAGATCTACCGTTATTTCAATGGCATCCCTGTTTTCTGTTTTAGTTCACTATTCTATAGTTTTTAGGGTTCTGTACCTCAAAAGAAAAAAACGGAACCCTTTTGTACTTTAGGCGCCATCTGAAGAAAAAATCCGAAATAAGTACCTACTTGTTACTACAAACAAAGTCATACGCATAAGCAGGATAAAAAGGTCTAAAAAATTAGTAAAGAACATTTTCAAAAAATAGTGTTACAGCCAAACTGTTTTTAAATAAGACATTTCGAAAATGTTCTTTACTAACTTTTTAGACCTTTGTATATTGGTTATGTGTAAGAAGTTTCATTAAAATCGGTTCAGTCATTTTGAACAAGGGCTTGAAAGTTTGTATGAAATGCCGTAAGGTGTAAACCCTCCATCCATCCGTTCGTGTGTCAGCGGGCTGTATCGCATGAACCGTAATAGGTAGAAAGTTGAAATTTTCAGATTGTTATTTCTATTCGGGCTATAAAAATAAAAAAAAATCAGGGGGTCCTCATACTTCCCATACAATAAACGTGTTATTATAACTAAAGTAAGTATTTAAAAAATATGCAGTTTTATATATTGTACGGTGGTACCCTTCGAGTCCGACTCGCACTTGGCCGGTTTCATTTTATGGTTGATTTACTGTTCTTAAGGTTTCTGTACCTCAAAAGGAAAAAAAACTAAACCCTTATTAGGATCTCGCGTATGTCTGCCCGTCTGTCACAGCCAATTTGCTCCGAATCTACTGGACCGATTAAGTTGAAATTTGTACATTATGTATTTCTGTGACCCAAACACGGACGTGTTACGTAAATAAATGAATTTTGATTATGGGGGTCACTTTTGGGGGGCAAACTAGAAAATTAATAAAAAGTTTTGCGAAACTGTCAACTGTACTAAACTGTAAACTGTCAATATGTCACACGGTGACATATCAAATAAAAGGGATTGTTGTATGGATATCAGGTTTTTTTTTATAATTTTGAAATAAATACTTTTCAAATTATTTAAGAAAATAGATGGAAATTGACCACTCTTATCTCCGAAAATACAGAGCCTAATTTAAAAAAAAATACAGAAATAGTTCTTTTAAGTTCTTATAGATTACAGGAAAACCTCTAAAAAGTCTATGGTCTTAAAATTACATTGTAAAACTCTCAATAGTGTGCGTACAAACTTACATTTGTATTTGGAATGTATGGGGTATTTTTTTGAACTACAATGTTATGTTTGTTTTTGTTTAATTTGGTTGGGCTAGCAACACTGAGCTAAGGTAACCTACATAGTTCTGTAGCTCTGCACCTGACTGCACATCTGGCTATTAATACTTGTAATAGCCTGGTATTAGTTTGTATTAGCCTCTCTCCGGAGTTTCGACATTAGTTTATTTGGGGTAGCAGCTACACTGATATATTACAATGATATATTTCGTTTGTTTGTTTACCGTCTTGGTCATTAATCTTTGGTATGGTTAAAATGTAGCTAGTGTTTTTCCTGTATGAAAAAATGTCCACGTAGTGTCTCACAATTATGATTAAATTAACACAATTATTTATTAAACTTTACGTAGTACCTAGAACAACCATAAGACAAGGGGAATCGCGCACGACCTGTATTTGCAGTATCTTCTAGTCGTATGAACGCAGGCTAGCGAGCACCCCTTTTTTTTTTTTGGGTGGGAAATTATCAAATAACTTCTCCCGCTCTGGGCGGAGCGGAATGGCGTGTCAGACTTTTACTGACTAAAACCCACCCGTATTCCTTCATTTGCCTGTGTCACAGGGCCACGATATCCCTTTCGGACAAACTCGCAACCCTGGCAGGTTGCGAGCTACGTCGTCTTTCTGGTCAATATTAACAATCTCTTCCAGAATATTGACATCTTCGCTTTTCCAACTGATACAATTTAGAGGCCTTGTTCGTGGAACTGTATTGGATATTGCTCCGTAATATTTTTAACTCTAATAACTTTATAATTTCTTGTTTTTCTTTTTTATTTGCATGCCTTTTTAGTGTTTAGTTTCAACATTAACAGCATAATTTAATTGTCGTACACACGGCTACACATCAAGCCATACATTTCCAGTATCAGCTGACCTCTCATTGTACGGAAATCTTATACAATGCAAGAACAGCTTATACTGGAAATGTATAGCTTTATGTGTAGCCGTGTGTACCTAATTGTAAGCGCACATCGCATTAGTTTTATATGATGTTTTTATAATTATATGGAAAATGTCGTGGGTTATACATTTTCTCACTGTACAGCTCAAATTTTATGTACTTGTAATAATGTAATGTGTAACTGTTTATTTTTCCAAATAAATAAAATAAAATGCTCCTTAATGACCCGCAACGTGTACAAAATTAGGTAATAAGAAGTAATATTTATCGTAACTGCCGAATAGAGCAGTTAATCAACTTGAAAATATCTCGCATGCAGCCATGCCGAAACCAAAGATATAAATATCTCTAGATAGACAGTCAAGGCTGTGAACTGGTCAAAGAAATTGCGTCCAACTGTTGGCCGCAAAATGCACGAACACTAGAATAACACAATGACAGCACGATGACGTGACCGCGTAAGACGTAGCTGTCACACACAACAGCATAACAAAGTTGGCCTGTTTGTTTTAGTTCTTTTGCAGCGCGACACTCTATCTAGTCTAGACTTATATACAGGGTCAAATTAAATTAGCTAGCGAAACTCTAGAGAAGTGATGGGTATCGATATCTAAACACGATAAAATAAAAATATAAAAGTTTTGATGGTTTCTTTTTAGGGGTCAACAACGGCTATTAGTATTTTTACTTGAATTATGAGTTGGGAAATCTGTTTTCTTTTGTTTTATCGTGTAGGTAGATATAGATCCCGTCACGTCTGTGAGGTTTACACAAAAAAAACAACTGATATTTCAAGTGACTACACAAACTACAGTCTATGACCCCTCATAAAAATCTTTAAATTAATTTCTTTTTGTTTTATCATGTGTAGACATCGATAGATCGATAACCATCACGTCTGTGGAGTTTCGCTAGCTAATTTAATTTGACCCTGTATATGTAAAACATTGAAAACATATTTTATTTTATTTGAGTTTTGGAATACTTAATGAAGTGCTAAGGAATCCGTACGTGAACCAGGCAGCTTGCAGTCAAAAGAAAAACGCACCGAAAACCATAACTAGTGGTTTTCGGTACCTTTTTCTTGTACAATAAAATTTCTTTAATCTTGGTAGACTTCCAGATTTAACTTGGCAAGAAGCAACTTAGTATGTAACAATATCGAAGCCAGCTTTAGAGGGTGCCAGGGTTGCGAATTTGTCCGAAAGGGTTATCGTGGCCCTGGCACACAGGCAACGGAAGGAACACGGGTGGGTTTTTAGTCAGTAAAAGTCTGACACGCCCTCCCGCTCCGCCCAGAGCGGGAGCAGTTATTTGATGATTTCCCACCCAAAAAAAAAAGCCTTAGATCAAAAGGAACGAGAAGCTATGAAATACGTTATACGGATATATTATTTCTTATTATTTCTTAGAGGCCATCATTCAGACGCAGGAGCCGAACAAATCAAATGATGTGACTTTGAGGAATTGTGCGTTAGAATAGACACATTGCTTAAACTTGTCTACTATTTCTTTAAAAAGAAAGAAAGAAAGAAAAATAATGTATTTGGGACACGCACAAGAAATTTAAATACCTATAGCATTTAAAACTAACCTAACCTATATCTGATGTATCCAGCAGAAAAAATATATAGGGTTTTCTTCTACTGGATACAGCAGATACAAGTAAACAGTTAGTTTCCGTTTTCGCGGCACGAGTCAATAATTGTTACTGAACTTTTTTCAATCAGATTTTGGTTCGTACATGCTTTTACTGATAAAAGTATAAATATCAACGTCCATACTTGTTAATTATGTGTTCTTAACTTACCTTTTTACAAGATGCATCCATAAAACTTGTACAAAACGATGAATTGTCAATTTCACCAATGATACCGAACACGATTAGCATAATATATTTAAACTGCGTTCAAGAGCTGTCAGTGGCAATATTGTACAACAATGATGACACTGACAGCTCTTAAACGCGGCTTAAGTGTACTACTGATCGCGTTCAGTTTGATTGGTGAAATTCGCCATTTAAAAAAAAAACGAGCGAGCCTTACAGTAGTCGTGTAAGATATTGTGTTACATCTGACATCTCACCTTGGTAACTGAGCAGCAACAGAAATTAACCTCAAAATTTTAAAAGCTAAATGCTGAAATATTTATTCAAATAAGTAAATTATTCATCACTAGTGGTCGAGCGACCACTAATAATGACTGACTACGAGTAGTAACCACTGGTCGAAATTCGACCTCCTATACCATAATCATTGATGTATTAAATAGGACGATACCTATGGTACGCGCTCCTCGACGTGAACCGCATAAATTAGGGGAAAGAACACAATCGACCTACATTACTCTCGGTTTGCGGGGAATACCCGAATCGTAGTTTGTTTCCGAGTTGTTATGGGTACGTAACAGTGACAATTACTCCTATCTCATTCCCGCTATACCCCGCGTAATGTCTCTCTATTTCGGTTGTCGAGCACATGACGCACGAAATTGGGTCCATTTAATATTTACGTGATGTTAGAGAGTGGCATACCTTCCTATTTAATACATCAATGCCCTCTACTTACAATTTATAAAGTACCTACTAATTCCATGCTCAAGCTGTCACTTCCTGTTACATTTCCATCCTTTTTCACGAAATTACTCGAAAGCATGAGGAAAGAATATACACATCAAAAACCCTCATTGTCACGCATGAATAAATCTTCCACGTTTTTCTGAAACAGCATCAGGCACTTGCAACCGCGATCTTCCGCCACAGTAATTAGACCCCCGCCCACGAATTAAGTGTCCCGCAAAATGTTTGAATTTACAATGAATGTTCTGTGGTTAGGTGCAACCGCAGTTACTCCAGCATTTGAATGCAGCACGTCATCTCAGATTACCCGCAATAAACGTACCTGTTGTAGAAAGTGCAACAACCTTTTTTGTATGGAACTATTTCTGTTTGATAGTATTACGTGTGCCTCGCTCTGCTGCGTTAGTATTAAATGTCGTTGGACTGATCCTACAGCTTCGTTGGTTGCGGTTTAGCAATCTGGCCTTTGAATTTGTGATTTGGTGGTTTTGTGCATCCGTCTGAGGACAGGTTATTGAACCCTAGAACTTCCGTATCCAAAGATGACTGCAGGCGCTAAAAAAAAAGAAGGTACAGAAGTGTCATAGCGAAATTGACGTTCCAATTTTAAATCCATCCTGCATCTGTAGGAGGATGGAAGTAAAGGGCGGAAAATGGATTTCATTGGAAAAAAGCCTGTCACCGCTGCATCCCATCCTACAGACATCGCCAGTCTTCGAAAGCTTGATTTAGTATTTCAAAGTCAAAGTCAAATTGTGTATTTCAAATAGGTACTTAAAAGGCACTTTTGAACGTCAATATTTACAAAAAAATAGAATTGATTCTAGTCGCCCCTTCCAAAAGGTAGTTTCGTATGAAGAAGAATGGACAAGAAACTCCACCGTTACTCTTTTAAAATGTTGTACAATATTATTTATAGATTAGATTCAAGTTAGAACGTTCCAAGCTCTGCTAGATATTATAGCACACGAAATTAGTTAGTGCTTGGTCTGCTTGCAAAGTTGAAAGTACCAGACAAGACAATAAATTTTTATTAGATTGTCTTTCCAGTTTCCACTACGACCTTTTTGTCCACAACCTCATTATTGATGATGGCTCTAGGAGGCCCCTAATGTGACTCTCGAAAGTTTTATTTCATTCATTTTATTGCAAAGTTTGGTAGGTGCCAGAATCGTGACCAAGTTTTCATACGAGTGAAGAATTCGCGAGGAATATAAAGAAGCATAAAGTTGGGAAAAGTTCGAAACTGCAGCAATTTGTGAATTCTGCTTCGATGCGATATGCTTGAACATTTCCATGACAATAATTATTATAATGGTGAGACCTTTACGATGTAAATGCTGTTTTCGTGGATTATTGTCATGATTTGATTCTTAATCGATTTTTTGGTTGTGTTTTCACTATCATTTTGTTCGTTCTTTAATTGCTACTGATAGTGAGTTACGGAATTACCCGTAGCTGCTTCTTTCCGAGCTTGACCATGCTAAGGCTGCCTGTCGACTGGCGCGGAGAAGAGAGAAGAGGAGCGGAGCTGTGCCAATATTAACCAATAGAATATTTTTCATCCATGCGGAGTGGAACGGAGTTTAGATTCTCCGCTCTTCTCCGTTCCAGTGAACAGGCAGCCTAAAACAGCGGGGTAATTGCGTAACACAGTTACAATAGCAATGCCTTTCATTTTGACAATTAAAAAACATGCATTGAGTCTTTTAAAAGAAAGAAGGAAGAAAAGAAAAAAAAAGAAAAATATTTACGTTTTTACGTTATCAAGCAGATCAATTTTTCAAAGACATGATGCAGTGGATTAGCAATTAATTACCTTCAAAATTCTTTGGATTGTGATTGAGTCTGGAGTGGGGTGCAAGATTGTTATTTTTTTTTCTATGATAAAACGCGGTGCGTTGCTGCAAGGAATGACACAATCCTGACTGCGTTGAACATTTATTTCGCTTCTATACGATTTCATACTCTTAGCAATGGTCGATGACCCTCTGTCTTGTTACCGTGGGCCTTGAAGTGAGCGATGAGATGAGCGATAAAATGAACAGCGTTGTAAAAGAAAATGTTATCGTTCAGCTTATTAAATACATAGTTAATTTGTGAAAGTAGCTCGTCTCTTGTCTTCATGTCGCTTTACGATGTCAACATGGTACACTGGAGTTTTTAACGGATAGGTATCAAAAAAAAAATAACCGACTCCCAAAAATAACACTACAAAGTGAAAAATTACTTTAATTTCGGAAGTCGGTGTCTTTCGATCTGTTTTTTAGTTTATTGCCACCGTCTTCCGAAATTAAAGTTATTTTTCACTTTGTAGTAGTGATGTACCGACTAGTCGGAAAAGCCGACTAGTCGGCCTTATTTGTAGTCGGCGACTAATCGGCAAAAACCGCCGACTAATCGGCCCATTTTTTACTCTTATTAATATGCTTTAAAATTTAACTTTAAAACATTCAATTTCAATAAGGTAGTTCCACTACTAATAAAACAATATACACTGTGTTAGCTACGTACTTAGGCTACGTAATTCAACTTTGTTTTAATTTAAAACACATAAAAACGCCGGTTCGCACGTAAACAATAATAGGAAAAATGCAATGTAAACAAAATCATGTCCCGACAAGTCCGCCTGGGCGCTAAGCGCGCATCTACGAGCCGAAAGCGTAGTCACGAACATTGCCGATGTCACCCGAACTCAACCGAAAGCAATGATTGGCTTGGCCGTTAGCGGCCATTTTCCAGCCTAATGTTAACTACTCATCACCTTTTACAAAATATTGCTTTTCCCGATGCTGGGACGTTGATTGTTGAGGAGTTCTCCTGGTAAGAACCAGGAGAACTGCCACTCACCATATGCATAGTGATATAAATTGCTTAGCAACCACATTAACGTACCTAATCGAATCGCAACCCGTTAAATATCTATTATTATATTGTTCCGGTGGCCATCTGTGGTCTCCATCATCAGTTCCACTTCACCAAATGGTGCCTTCCGAGAGCAAATGCACGAGTTCCTATAAAAAATATCCAAATTGCTATAGATTTGCCTATAAAATTTGAGGGTTCCCCTCGATTTCCATGGGATACCCTCATCAGTTTCCTATTTGGTGGCAATGTGACCACCTCGGGAGTATACCCTTTCCAACAAAAAGAGAATCATCAAAATCGGTTCATAAACGACGAAGTTAGGCGCGAACAAACATACAAAAAAGCATATATACGGTTGAATTGAGTAACCTCCTTTTTTAGAAGTCGGTTAAAAACTATAGCAAAAGCCGCATGTAGCGGTATCAACATCGCCACATACGAACTACTAGTCACACTGACGTCACGCAAAATCCTGCATCGCGCAAGCAGAGTTTGCCCGACATCAACCGTCGGGCAGTTGCCCACCAGACACAACCCCCGTCTGGTCGAAGGATCCTCCCTTTTCTATGGTGGATGAGTGAACTTTACACCCTGTTCCTCATACCACCAAACTGGTGACCCCGAGTATGAACGTCAGCGCAGCCTTCGTGCAACTACTTCAGCGTGACGTCATCATCATCATCATCATCACTTCCTCAAGCTTTCGAGCGGCGAGTCACACAGCCAGCCAGCACCCACGGCTTCAACGGGTATCCTGACCACCAGCATGCAGCGGACGCGCATTCCTTGTCATCACCCACAGCCTCATCAGCAACCTTGGCACAGCACACTGCACTTTCGGCCGGTCCACAAGCAGAGAACATGCCTCTCCTGGTCGACGCCAGCAGCCAGCCACAACCCGGCGCTGTACTACATCCGACGCACTGGAGCATACCGCAGCGCCACCCCGACTCACTGGGGAATCACCGCAGACAGTTCCGACTCACCGAGAACTATGCGGAACCAGGTTCCGACTCACTGGAACCTTCAACTGGCACTGACAAGTATCGCAAGATACACGACTCAGCCCACTATCGACCTCCGGTCTCCGGAGGGGAGTGATGTAGCGGTATCAACATCGCCACATACGAACTACGCGTCACACTGACGTCACGCAAAATCCTGCATCGCGCAATTAGAGTTTACCGCGCGACTAGCATATATACAACGTCTCGACATCAACCGTCGGGCAGTTGCCCACCAGACACAACACCCGTCTGGTCGGAGGATCCTCCCTTTTCTATGGTGGATGAGTGAACTTTACACCCTGTTCCTCATACCACCAAACCGCAAATGTTAAAGAAGGTTACATAATGTTATCATGTTGAAAAATTTTGCTTTACAAAAAGTAACTTCGGTGTGGATGTACCTTTATGTTTAGGGTTTGACTAAGTAATTGCTTGTGTTGTAAGTGGTCTTTTACGTAAACAAGCAGAACTGTGCATTAGCAATGTCACTGATACAGAATGTTTAGGTACAATAGGGTTTTTTTCCGGAAAACTGCTCAACAGATACTTAACTAACTTCTGCCGTGTATCGAAATTGTTGCTAATCACTTTGATTTAATTTATCTTTAGATTATTTGGTTCTGGATTCTGTAGTGATGCACTTTTCATCTACAGTAAACATAATAATACGGTCAAGCTGAAGCGTCTGTTTGTATGTTTCAACGCGCTAATCTCTGGAACTACCAGTCGGATTTGGAAAATTATTTTTCAATACACTTCCTCGAAAACTGGTTCATATCACACTACGATTAGGTTCACAATGCAATGTATTTCACACGCGTGCAATTTTTTATTTTCCAACACGTGTGCGGGAGTCAAAATTGCCACAGATAACTTATACCTATACTTAGTCCAAATTGGTTCAATGCCTCTATTCACACCGTCTTGAGTTTTTTTTTTAAATCTCGGTAAAGATGCATCTTTACGGCGTTAATATTTTTGGAATAAGTATTTAAATAATGTTTATAAATATAATACCATGATTATTACAATAAAAAACACGTTTATGAACAAATTAACATTTATTTGTGTTCTAAACTCAAAAATATTTGAACTTTCTATTTTTCATATTAGGCTGTTTATCGGCTTTATACCTTTGCTTCTCCTTCAACCCTGGCGAAAGCAAAGCGCGGGAAAAAAAAGAAAATTAAATCATAGTTTCATAATAATTCATGACAAAAATATTTTTCGTTATTTTTATTTTATTTCTTCAAAAGTGTATTGATTATCGTCGTTTGATACACGTGGACATTTGTTATTGCAGTTCTCGGCTCAAAAACAACCTCGCCTCCGGCTCGGGTGTTAATTCCGCCTCGATTGCAATTAACAAACATTCTCCACTCGAATAAAAATGTACTATTGGAATATTTAAATAATGTTTATAAATAGAATACCTTAATTATTACAATAAAAAAGAAACGTTTATGAACAAATTAACATTAAATTTATTTATGTTCTAAACTCAAAAATATATAAATTTTTCTTTTTTTTCATATTAGGCTGTTTATGGCTTTATACCTTTGCCTCTCATTTAACCTGCTAAGGCAAAGCGCGGGGAAAACAGAAAATTAAATCATAGTTTCCTAATAATTCATGACAAAAATATGGTATGTTTCGTTATATTTATTTCTTCACAAAAGAGTATTGAAAAACGTCAGTGGACATTTGTTATTGCAGTTCTTGGCTCAAAAACAACCTCGCCTGCGGCTCGGGTGTTAATTCCGCCTCGAATGCAATAACAAACATTCTCCACTTGTATTAAAATGTACTATTTGCATTTGATAGCCCAATTCATGAGTAAGGTTATAGCAATTATAGGCTATAAAACATCACGCTACGACCCTTAGGAATTGAGCAAAAAGAAAAAGTCAGAAAGAAAGCTAAGCGACAATGAAGTAATTTATAAAAAAATCGATTCCTTTTAAAATAGATAAGTTCTCTTTTACACTGCCAGTAAAAACCTTATTTTACTCCAACCTACAATAGTTTAAAACATTGGCAAAGAAACGGTCTCAGACCGCTAGTTGAGTGTGTACTGGAAGAAAGTCACACAGGCCATTGTTTCAACTAGGCTTTACACTGCAAAGACTTTGACTTAAGAAACTTGGTATTTTCGAGTTTTCTTGTAAAGGAAATATGTGTTAAGTTCATCATTGTTTGCAGGCGGGTTTTTAATGTATAACACAATACCTACATTGTGTATAAATGTCGCATGAATGTCATGTAGCTCGCAAAATTCAAAATTTCTAACGCTTTTTTGCCAATTATCTCTTTGCTGTTTGTGTGTTTTTAGGGTTCCGTACACAAAGGGTAAAACGGGAACCCTATTACTAAGGCTCCGCCGTCTGTCTGTCTGTCCGTCTGTCACCAGGCTGTATCTCATGAATCGTGATAGTTAGACAGTTGAAATTTTCACAGATGTTCTGTTGCCGCTATAACAACAAATACAAAAAAAACCAGAATAAAATAAATATTTAAGGGGGCTCCCATACAACAAACGTGATTTTTTTTGCTCTTTTTTGCTCTATATTGATAACGGCAACAGGTAGACGCTTGAAATATTCACAGAATATTTAGTTATAAATATTCACTTTAAAAATAAATAATTACTTATATTAAAATGAAACAAATATTTAAGGGGAGCTCCCCATACAACAAACGTGATTTTTTTGCCATTTTTAGGGTTCCGTAGTAAACAAGGAACCCTTATAGTTTCGCCATGTCCGTCTGTCTGTCTGTCTGTCTGTCTGTCTGTCCGTCCGTCCGTCCGTCTGTCGCCAGCTTAGCTCAGAGACGCTTAGTCCTAGAAAGCTGTAATTTGGCATGGGTATACATATTAATCATGCCAAAAAAATGGTAAAATAAAATTATGAAAAACATTTTTTTTTTTTGGTACCTCCCTTACACGAGAGATGGGGATGATATTTTTTTTTCTCGTCTATTCCATGGTGTGGGGTATCGTTGGATAGGCCGTTCAAAAATATTGTGGGTTTGGGAAAACCATTTTTCAATTAAGGGATCCGTTTGGGTAATATTAAGCTTTAAAGTGCTAGTTTTTGTTAGAGTCAAGTGTCCCCCCCTCCTGCCAGCTAAATGGTTGGTTTTGGATATGTGAAAAAATTCATGACAATAGTATATATAACGAAATTAAAAGGAAAACTATCACAGCTAAGTAGGCTTCACAAGTTAACGAGTAATAGTCGACCAACTTAAATTTGCAGTTGGAGAATTGACCGTAACGTATATCGATGTATGGGAGAGCATGTTTTTCAACTACAATGTTAAGTTTGTTTTTGGGATAAATTCATCCCAACCACGGAACCCTTCATTGTGCGTGGTCCGACATGCACTTGGCCGGTTTTTGTAGATAATGGTACGGAACCCTTTGTGCGCGAGTCCGACTCGCACTTGGCCGGTTTTCTTATGATGATTTGCAGGAAATATAATTTTGAGACCTAATATTATACGTATAAGTACTCATGATTTAATTGATTACCAAATTATTTTATAATAATTGCCGCGTATTGAACTTTGACCAACATCCAAACGTGACCACTGAAAATCAGCGCTCTGCTGTGGGCCCCCCAAATAAAAACCATAAAACAATACATATGAACATAGAGTACTCGTACCTACTTTGGTAAATAGTCGTTTTATGTTTTTTATTTGAATTACGAGTAGGTATCGTATCTTTTTGTATGCACGTGTTTCTGTGACAAATAAATCTATTATTTCTTTCTTTCTTTTAAACAGCGCAGCAATTTCCAAACAAATAAATAATTACGAGAGCTACTTTGAGGGAATCATCTTAAGTTCCAAGTTTCAAATAACCTGAACAAAAGGATATATTTTTGTAAACGTCTTTTCCAAATTATGTTGAAAGAGCGGACTCCTCACCAGTAGCCAACCGCTCTTTGTAAAAAAAAAAAAAAAATTTAAAGAATCTAAAACCCGACTGCGTAAAAAGTGACAAAAAGATGGAAACAAGATTTATATAAATTAATAAGTAAGTACTATAAACAATCTCATGCAGTCGGAGGCATCTTCCTAACAATAACGACCTACTGCCTCCGACTGCATGAGATTGTATACAGTACTTACTTATTAATTTATATAAATCTTGTTTCCATCTTTTTGTCAGTTTTTACGCAGTCGGGTTTTTGGTTTTTTTAAATTAACTTTTTTATTTTATACTTTTTAGCTAGGATTATAAGACGGTAAATTAGGTTATATACTCACTTATAATCGGGTGATCCGACCGCGACCTCTTACTCACTCACTACAAAAGAACGGAATATTTTTTATAGTTTCTCATTTAAATTACTTTTAAACATATAATAAGTATATATTTTTGTAATCACCTTTCAAAACCCTTCATTTTGATACCCCACTCGATAGGCTTGGGAGATATTTTTTTTTTCGAAGACACACCTTTTGGCGCCAAAGACCCGCTATTTTGATTTTTAATAATTTTAATATACCCTATGACACTCGCGCAATAAAGACGAACCTAACGACATATTAGTCATCAAAATCGGTTCAGCCGTTTAGTAGTTACGAGGGAACATAGGGACAGACATACATACAAACATACATACAGGTCAAACACATAACCCTTCTTTTTTGGCTTCACCGCAGTCGGGTAAAAATGATAACTTTCAGCATCTGGTTATGATAATAGTTACCATTATTTTTCAAGCAGCAGCTACCATAAACTGCCATCACCTTACAACAACCTACTGAAGAAAATACTGTCCATTATAAATAACGATATCTATAAAATGCAGAGTTAAGGCTCTCCAAGACAGGTGCGATGCGACCAGAGCCCTAATTAAGTAACACAGTTTGAATCACAATCTGAATGATTTTGAAGTATATTGCTAATTCATTGCTACATAAGTTCGAAAAATTTGTCTGCTCCACAACGTAAATAACAAAATGAATGTTGTTGAACTGTCAAAATGAAACCGATTGCTACTGATAGTGTGTTACGCAATTACCCCGCTGAATCGCGTCGCCCATCGTCGCATCGTCGCGTCGCATCGTCCCGACGCGCCTGACCGCGGGGCCTACAAATTCATTAAGGGTGCTGTCACAAAAAAAAAACGTTTTTCGTAAATTTCTTATCTAATTGTGAGAAAGCTTGAAATAATTTCGAAAATATAGCTTATTTCGCCGTTGATTTACTTAATGAAGATGTCGTATAATCATAAAATAAAAATTTGATTTGATCTGAAGCCCAGTGTGTGATTTTTAAATTTCTTGATAAGGTTTCTTAAATAATAGTAAAAAAAAACAATACCGAGTGTTTTTTAAAAAAAAGTAGGTTTTTTCAAAAAACCTAAATTTTTTTTCAAAACGGTAGCGAAAAAGAACTATCAAAATGTTAAAAATTTTGTAACATTTTGATAGTTCTTTTTCGCTACCTTTTTGAGTTGAACATGTCTGCTTACATAAAATATTTTTAAAACTAAATTTATATTATTATATTGAAGAAAAATGTTCCTAAATTAGACACGATATCATCAATTTTGTGTGAAGAGAAGAAGAATATATTTTTTAACAATAATAAGAACCAAAAAAATCACCCTCCTTTTTTACACTTACCCGCATACTCTGAAGGGAGTGAAACAAAAGAGTGCTAAAAATAAATTCTAAAAGAAGATTTAAAGGAAAAATAAAATCAACAGCTTCACTTTAGCCACAATGATTATTGTGAATGTTTCTTTTAAAACATTTGTAACGCCTGTCTCAAAAGAATCTGCAATAAACGCCGTCGCAATAGAAGTGATAAATGAGGATGAAAACGAGCTGTTGTATACGATAAGATTTGAATGGATGGACCAGGAAAATAATGTTATAATATTCTTAATCTAATTATGAAAAAAAAAATTATTGTATCATTTTGGGGGTCATCACTAGTCATCAGTCAATGTTACGCCCTCCATAAGTGATGACTCATCACTTATGGAGGGAGTTTTTGGACATCTCATGCTGTATTTGTTGTGTGTGTGCTGCCGGACGTAAAGAATAGACCACCCTATTTCTTCCCGTGGGTGCCGTAAAAGGCGACTAAGGGACTTATTAGATAAAGGGTAGCAGCGTTCTCTATGCATTTTAACACTATATTGCGATCACCAACCCGCCTGCCAAGCCTGGAGATTATGGCCCCCCATTTGGGCGAGGCCTATGTCCAGCAGTGGGCGTCTTTCGGCTGAAATGACTTATGGAGGGTGTATCATTGCCGAGGGACGATACATTTGTGGATTTTGGACATCTCATGCTGTATTTGTTGTCTGTGTGATGCCGGACGTAAAAAATAGCACCACCCTGTTTTTCCCGTGGGTGTCGTAAAACGCGACTTACACTCAGTTGCAGAAAGCTCACCATTAACACTTCATTACATAAAGCAGCATTATCGCTAATGAATTCATTACTTTAATGAAGTTGCACAAACAAATTTTTGATAGCATTAGACATTTTTAATGCCACTTTAGTTAAAGAAGACTTTAAATAATATTGCCAGGAACAAATTACCATATTGAACGAAAAGAGTGAACATTTGCGTTCTGTTATTATCCGTACGTACAAGTACACCACAATTTTAGCATAAAATAAAGTAAATTTAGTTGATTTATGTGTATTCAGTGTACTCTGTGGTTTAATCTAGTTTAAATAATCTGGTTTAAGGGGATGCGCTAAGGTAGCCCGCGAAATTCAAATTTACCAACGTTTTTTGGTTTGGTCAACTTCTGATTCATATTCTAATGATTATAATTCTGTAAAGCCTTAAGGGTTATGGCCGCGAATCATAATTAGATCAACATACAACGTGTTACTGACCTGCAAATTACAAAAATCGTAATAAAATTTGAATTTCGCGGGCTACCTTAGCGCATCCCCCTTATTCTAATAATTTTAACATTTGTGCAGTCTAGAGCTTCTGCCACACGTGAAAATCCATCAATTTCATAAAAACCTTCTGCAACTCTACGTAGTTCTGTCCGGTCTGGCATTTTAATATAGAGGTGGCTTAATTTTGCTAGTTGACGGGATACTTTTTGTATAAACAAACTGACAAACAACCCGACCCAACCTGTTTCCGACAAACTGTTTAAATCACCCAATACTTGCTGGAAAGATCCAGTGGCGAAAAATAAAAGCTGTGTGAGCTGTGTCAGGCCATTAATGGATTTTTTTCTTTGCGTCACTGGTTCTAAATCTTAATCATGTAGGTTACAAATTTGAAGAACTGCCTCCTTGGAAATTCTATACCTTACACGAAACTCTTCTCCATCATGTTTTAAAAATAAATTCACTCGGTCTGGGATTCGACGGCGAGGTAAATCTACTAAATAAGAATCAGATAATGACGAAAGACTGGTTAAAGACATCTTTCAATTACAGAAATGCATTAAAGTACCGTAGAAAACACTAATGTTGCTCTTTAATGGATGCTTTTCGGCCTATTAAAATAAAAAAATCTGAAATGTCAAACTTAAAGTTCACCACCTGCTAATGGGCGCTAATGAAGTTACGTGCAACGTAAAAGTGTTTAAAATGGCCGGTTTCATTAGGTTTGACATTTCATTAGTTAAATTATAATGGAGCATTAAAATAAAATAAAAAATGGTTTTGTGCAATGATTTAATGCTACATTAGTGTTTAATGTAGTCTTTAAAATTTAAAGATCGTTTCTGCAACTGAGTGTAAGGGACTTATTAGATAATGGGTAGCAACGTTTTAACACTATTCTGCGATCGCCAACCCGCCTGCCTAGCATGGCGATTATGGCAAACCCGTTGGGGGAGGCCTATGTCCAGCAGTTGACGTCTTTCGGCTGAGATGATGATGATGATGATATATATGCTGTATTTAGAAAAGGGATATTGACATCCCTCTTCCTACTCCCACTAGCACCGTAATTGAGTAACACTAAATCACAATCCGAGAGTTTTGAAAGATATTGCTAATCCATTGCTTCATAGGATTGAATTTTTTGGGTTAGGTTAGGTTTGGGTTTTCAATTTTGTAAATGTGAGTACCATGGAGCCGTTTATTATGATAAGATGTATGTTACTTAAAAAAGCGTGGACTTGAGAGTATCTCACGCTCACTTAAATGGCTCGCAGATCGTGGCGCGTGTGTTGGATCATTCGGTTCCCTACAAAATGGTTCGAGTTGGATGGTGCTGATCCACGCGTCATGTACGTGAACGTGCGCCGTCAGTTGAGACTGGTCTTCTCTTAAGTGCCAGGGCTTATTTGTAATCTTTTAATCTTATATTTTGTGTTGTTTTTTAAATAAGTAATTTAATTTTTAACATTTTTCTCACATATAGAAGCAACAAGAATAATGTACCCAGGATTTTGTAATATCTTGATTTAAAAGAGTGTCCTTGAAGTTTCTTGCATGTTCTTCTCCATAGAGATCTACGTTTTGGAATGGGCAAATAGCTTCAACTTTCTGACTAACTGACCGACTCTTTGACAATTGAAAAGTGCCTGTAATAGGTTTAATTGAAATAAATGTTTTGAGTTTGTGTTTGAAAAATTCGTCAGCTCAACAACGTAACAAACACAATGAACGTGGGTGATCTGTCAAAATGAAACGCATTCTTCGAAGATAGAACATTTTTGGACGAATGAAGTTTGAAATGAAAACACCATCGTTATCATTATTCACTTGCCTTTATCCAAATTTATTTGGGGTCGGTGAAAACTGAAGACATTCCATCGCATCGTCATGAAAAAGAAAATGCGTAGTATGCAAGAATGTTATTGAGGAGCAAAGGTAGGTCTTGGGTATAAATATAACATCAAGCAAATTACGCTAATACGTTCATCGCACTGTCCAAAACAAACATTATTCCCCATAGCAATCTGGCATTTTCCAGATGAAATAAAATCTCAAATTGAAGTAGTTTTTTAATACCGAAATCGTTAATAATAAAGTAAAAAAAAGGAATACTAGACATTTATAAACATTTTCTCATCACACAAATGCACCCAAACAAAAACTACCCTCCAAAAATACCCGAGCGAAAGTTGGGAACTTTCATCGTTACAGAAACGAAGGCACAGATTTCGACCTTACTGTAACCCAAATACCGAGCTGCAACTCATTTGACCCGCACCGGCTATGTAGGGCATGACGTCACGATGCGGAGATGCAGCCAGCGATAGGGGAAACTCAATCGGGGTGTAAAGGGTTGTGATGGGTGGCACGTGGAGTTTGAAGGGTTAATTTTTTAGCTGTCAATCACTGGATGAAAATAGTTATTGAAATGAAAACTTCACCGAAATGCCAATGTTTTTGGTACGGGAAAATGTTAGGGGTTCGCTTCACCAAGCTTGCATTGCATGTTAACAGTATATCCGTAGCTGTAATGTCTGTCTGTCTGTCGTCGAGCAACAACAAGCGGCACGGCCGTACCATCCCTTTCTCGAAGTAGTTCAGGCCATTTTCGACCCCTATAACTTCGTTGTGGATAAAACTAGAAGCCTGAATTTTCAGTAACCAGGACGCATTGTATAAACTCGGTATATTTCAAATTTCATTCAATTTGAACCAGTACTTTAAGAATTATAATTAGTCAAAGTTTGTTAATTTGTCACTCACTCACTGACAGACCGATCATCAAAACTCTAAGGCACTTCTAGCAGACATAGAAACTTCAAATTTTGAATAAAATTAATATTTAGTGTATAAATCAAGGAAAAACTAGAATATTTGGCATTTCGGTCCAACTGCAACTTTGTAATCCCATATAAATACAGGAGATAAGGGATTACAAAGTTATCTATGCAATCGCGAAAAAAAAATCAGCTGTTCCCTACATTTATGTTCGAATAACTCGTCAAAATGTAGGGAACAGCTGATTTTTTTTTCGCGATTTCTGCTTTGGTCCCATAGTAAAAGTAGTTCCTAATGATGAGTACAATGACCCCTTAAGAGATTGTGCGTTAATTCTGGGACATGTTGTAGTGATCCTATGAATACCAGTATTTTACATGGAGCGACTGCTGAAAAAAAAATCATTTCGGAACCCGAGGAACACGAGCCTGAAATGGCCAACACCCAAAGTGCAAGCTTAGTGTGATCAATGATCGTTCCTTTCGTGTGAGAACAGCGGGGTAATTACGTTGAGATAAACTACGATAACATGGCGCGCCCCTCCTAATTACTGTTTCAATGTATGTAGTCAAATCCTTACGAATAAATAAATAGTTGGATTTATTTTTGTTTGGTGGCTGTGTCAGTACGTAAGTACACAATGCGATGTGACATTTTTTTTTTTTTGGTGGTGACCTATCGCAGATGGCTCCGGAGTGCCTTTTCTGCCTAACCGACCGCGTTGGCGGGGCCAGAAGGGCCTCTCGCCGGGTTAGAGAAATAATTTAAGTAACACAGCTAAGGGCGTTCCATACTGGGACTCGAACCTAGGCTTTCGACGGCGCGTTGTGTTCCACGCGCGCCTCAAAGAGACGTCAGCACCAATTGACGGGGTCCGAAAGGGCCAATGTCAGGGTTACGAGTCTGTCCGAAAGGGATATCGTGGCCCTGGTACACAGGCATTTGAAGGAACACGGTGGGTTTTAGTCAGTAAAAGTCTGACACTCTGAGAAGTTATTTGGTGATTTCCCATCCAAAAAAAAAAAAAAGGGCGTTTCTGACTACTGTACAAGAGCCCGCTTGTATATTATTATTAGGGATATTTGTTAAAGCTACTTGCTCCGCGCGGGCGAGCGGGGGCAAGGGACGGGGGGGGGTTTCTTGGTGGCGCATTGTGATTACTGTCATAAATACTTACAAACATTTAGAATTTTGGAGGGGCGGGCCATGTTATCGTAGTTCATCTCCACACTATCAGTAGCAATGGGTTTAATTTTGACAGTACAACAACATTCATGGTGATAGTTACGTTGTTGAGCAGACACATTTTTCGAACATAATGAAGGAATGGATTAGCAATATACTTACTTCAAAATCATTCAGATTCATAATGTGTTACTAACAAGGGTGCAGGCAATGATATTATATTAAACAGATATGTTGTGAGCCCGCAATTGTGAAGACTCGAAAACGTCCTAATTGGGACGTATTTTACTTGTAGTGAAATGTAAAATGTATGAAAAGTGGGGGTGTGCTGCCGCTGCTGCGCGGCACACTTTTTTCGGTTGTTTAGTGAGTGTATAACATATCTGTTTAATATATTATAATATCATTGGGTGCAGGCCTTTGCTCGGCATTAGTAAGTAAATCAATAACACCGTAACATAAATAATGATATATTGTTATGAACAATTAAAAGCCGTAAATAGTGAGAACATTTTTCTTCCCACAATCTAGATGAACACATAACGTTACTTTTAAAGGCTTGTACAGACTGGTGCGATATCGTCTATCGTCGAGTCTGTAAGAGCCTTCGTAGAATTACACGAAGCCGTTAAGGCTCGTACAGATTGGAGCCCTATAGCCCGCGATTTTGCGCTAGACGAGCCTTTATCCTACTAATATTATGAATGAGAAAGTTTGTATGTTTGTTAATCAATTACGCAAAAACTGCCGAACGGATTTTTATGAAATTTGGTATGCAGATAGTTTATAACCTGTATTTACACATAGGATACTTTTTATCCCAGTAAATGAGATGGACATCAATCCGAAGTGGCGAAATCCACGCAAACGAAGTCTAGGAAAGAAGCTATAGTTTTACATAATTATTTTTATGATATTTAGGCTACCTAGTTATTAATTCACATGGTTTTTTCCCTGGTCCCTTTCAAAAGATTCTTCAGTTACTATGATTTTTGAGTACCTACCTGCTAAGCTATGGTCCAAAACCTAAGTTAGAAAATAAATAGGTAAAGCTTACGTAGGCAAGTAAAGGCTTATAAAGACCGGCGCCACTCGCGACGCGACACAAAGCCATCGCTCGTCGCGCGGTACGCGGGACCCTTGGTATCGCGTACTCGCGTCGCGTGTCGGGCCGGTTTGTAGAAACCTTAAAATGTGAGGGAAAAATTCTACTGTTACCCACTGTAAGAATCTCAAATTCAAATATCCCGTAAATAACTTGATAATTGGACTGACTGTGCAATTATGTTTTAATTAATTAATTACATCAAAGGTTTACTCTTCGCGTGTTTATCTACGATCATAGTAATTTTTTACTGTGTTGCTACAGAAACACAAGAATTTGCATAATTTACTCAATGCTTTGGGCTCTAATGATTCACATTCACACATGAAATAAACTCACGCTTATTCCCATGGGGGTAGGCAGAATCTTCAGAACGCCACAAGCTACGCACCTTACATACTCCTTTTGCTTCGTTTACGTTCATGCATCGAGTCATACATGCACGCCGGTTGCGAGTACTACGCGCCCGACCTTTCTGAAGAACATCACTAATAAGGTCACTATACCTATGTGCTTCAGTTTTCCAAAAAAGATAATTTCAAGATTACATTATGACATTATTTTAATGATCAGAAAAACTGAAATATCTTGGTTTATTTGACCTCCGAATTCAAATCGCGTACGATATTTTTATTCGGTCATACCGAAAACAAAGGAAAAGAGAACAATCGCGTTTTGGCACAGACAAAGAAGTATGCAGCCTCGGGCTTCCTTTAAACAATGTTAAATAAAATTTATTTATGGCCCGCATTGTTGAATCTGTTACAATTTCCAATAACAAAAAACTAAAGGTTATTTATTTTAAATTCGACCTTAATTAAACCCGCTTTCTGTCCTAAAAGGACACCCCAAATAAATGAATGTCATAATTGACCAAAAAGGTTCGAACAACCCGAAAAATCTTTAACGCATTCAACCTTCTTAGTGCTAAAACCGTAACATGAAAACAAAACAGCACAAGTGTTGCCAGTTCATTATTCTGCCGGTGTCTTGGTGTGTATTATGATGCAGTGGCCTGGCTGCAAACTTTAGAAAGATAATCCCTCAAAGCCTGCTACGGAGGCTACGAGTATATCGAGCCATATCGGCTTCTACCTTGACGGAGAGATTACCACCGACGATGTTCAAGTGTTTTGATGTGAAATTGTATGGAAAAGTGGACAATACGAGTATTGTCGGAACGATACTTCGATTTGTGGGAAAAAGAGAGCTCTGTAATAGGAGTAACAAAGTTGTTTCCATTTGCGATTTCGAGCTATTTTAGCAATTTCCCAGACTAGAAACTTAGAAGCTTCGCTTTGTCTTCAAATAATTCAGAATACTCCCGTCCGTGTATCCGAAAATACCAAAAGAAAATGCATTTCTATCTCGCGAAACTTCGCAAGAAACACTCTAAAAACCCTTCAACGTAATCCAAACTAAATGGAAAATGCAAAGCAAGACCATTAACCCTTTCAAAGAAGAAACAAAAATAATCCAGCGGCACTGAATATTTTAATTCTTATTTTTTTGTGTGTGGCTAAAATCTGCATTTGAATTCACAGTGCAGGGGAGCGTTACAAGTTTAATTGCGCGTGTGTAGTGGTCTTTACACTCCTAGTGTGTAATCGCTCTTTTGCTGTGAATTTTTCGGGAACATTTTCAGATTGTGTTATGGAAAACTTGATATTGTTGTTTTTAGGGTTCCGTAGCTCAAAAGGAAAAAAACCGGAACCCCTGTGGCTTATAGGATCACTCGTGTGTCTGTCTGTCCGTCTGTCACATCCGATTCGCTCTGAATCTTGAAAACTTGGTACACATATATGAATATCTGTGACCCAAACAGGAACGTGTAACGTGAATAAATTAATTTTGGTAAATGGGGGTCACTTTTGGGGAGCAAATTGGAAAATTTCAAAAAAAATTGCAAGCGGTACCGTGTGATATATCAAATGTAACGGCTTGTTGTAAGTATGTCAGATATATTTTTCAAATAATTTTAAGGTTATTTAAGAAAATAGATGAACCAAAACTACTGAGCCAATTTTTTTTTAATACAGAAAATATTTTTTTACTCACAGATTACAGGAACTATAAGAAGTCTGTGGTCTTAAAATAACATGGTAAATCACTAAATATTGTGCGTACAAACTGACATTTGCAGTTGGAATGTATGAGGTACTTACATGTCTTTCAATTACAATGTTAAGTTTGTTCTTGGGATAAATTCATCCCAACTACGGTACCCTTAATTGTGCAATTGGCCGGTTTTTTTTTTTTTGTTAGCTTTGATATTTTTATTTTCTGTTTTAGAAATAGCCTTGGTTGTAAGTAGCCGACGTCTAAAACTTGTAAGTCTTAGACGTAACAGATGTAACCCATTAGAAGGCATTTAGCTATTGGGCTTATTATTTTTGAGATATAGATTTTACTCTCTATTTTCTCAAGTCGAAATAATCTTATTTCTTCGGTCCTAAATAGGCATGTACCACCGCGAACCTTCGACCACTTTTCGCCCTTATGCTCATAGTATGCTAATACTATTTCGTCAAGCGCAAAATTACTTGTTATACCAATACAATAAATCAATAAGCCTACAAAAAAAATAAGCCTACATGGGCACTTATGAAACGTCAGAAGCTAGGTGCACGGTTCCAATTGGTCGTTTCCTATGGAGAAGAGCCGGCAAGAAACTCCACGGTTACTCTTTTAAAAAAAATTGGCTTTTACAATATTTTCAAAGTATGAGAGGACAGCGTAGGCCCGTCAAAAGTACCAGGTACTTAACAAAATAGAAAATGGTCTACAGATCTACAGTATATTAAGCCTACAACGTCCTCACATTAACAAAAAAAACTATATAAAATATGATTAAAATAATAAAAGTTAGAGCCTTGTTCAAATCAAAAAACATCGATTATGTCAAGGAAGTAGGAAGGTTATGTCAAGGAGAAGAGCCGGCAAGGAACTCTACGGTTACATAATCTTGTAAAAAAAATTGGCTTTTACAATGTTTCAAATTGCAGTGTTAATAATAGGTATGGGAGGACAGTGTAGGCCCGTCAAAAGTACCAGGTACTTAACAAAATAGAAAATGGTCTACAAATCTACAGTCTATTAAGCCTACAACGTTCTAACATTAACAAATAACAATATAAAATATTATTAAAATAATAAAAGTTAGAACCTTGTTGAAATTAAAATTGTAGGTCTACAATGTCAAATAAAAAAAAGATTTTGTCAGTGAAGTTTGTAAAAAATTAACATTAAAATTATACATCGTAATTTGGGAGCAGTTAATAGACATTTACATAGTTTTGTCGTTAATGAGGTATCAGGGAAGCCACATATGCAGAAGGAATTAGTGCCAAACTTCCTTGTCTTCAACGTAGTCTTTAATCCTATGATATGATTTTTTGATAAGGATACGTTTGATGTGTGTTTTGAATTTTGCAGCACTAAGTTCTGTAACCGACGTTGGCAACTTGTTTTATAAGCGGATACTGTTTATAAGAAATGACTTTAATCAATCAACTCAGCCTATAGCTGTCCACTGCTGGACATAGGCCTCTCCCAGGCTGAGCCTCAACACCCTGTCCTCCGCCTTCCGCATCCAGTCTGTCCCAGCCACCTGTTTAAGGTCGTTGGAAACGACTTGCTTGGTTTAGTTAATCTAAATTTGGGTATCACAATTTCATGTTTACTACCTGTACATATTTATATTATGAAAATCGCTTCTTATTTCGAAAAGTCATAAGTTTTTGCGAAATACTGCTCGTTTGCCAGAGTATAAATATAACTTTCGCCTAATCATATCATGGATGTATTATATCCAAGAGCAGTAGCATTCCCAAAGGCGTTATTTGCTTAGTTCTCAGACATTTCTGGTGCGAAAATCACGCCCACAAAGTTCATCTGATTCAAAAAAAAAGTTTGATTCACACTCCTGGTCACGATGCGAGTGTCACCTGCCGGGTAATATACAGCCAGTAAATCACGTTGGCATGCTAGTCATACTTTGGCATGCTATGATGCTAGTCTTACGTTGGCATGCTAGTCATGCGTTGGCATGCCAGTCATGTCGCGTTTGTTCTTGAACGGGCGCCGCCGTCAGTTGAGAGTTGAGACTGGTCATCTCTTAACTGCCAGAATCATTGAATCTTACATTTTGAATTGTCTTTTTTTTTGTTTACATTGTTCGCACCTATAGAACCGTCAAGAATAATGTATCCACAATTTTGTAGTAACTTGATTTAAAAGAGTGTCCTTGGAGTTTCTTGCGTGTTCTTCTCCATAGAGATCTACGTTTTGGAATGGGCAAATACCTTCAACTAACTGACCGACTCTTTGACAATTCAAAAGTGTCTGTAATTGGTTTAATTGAAATACTTAAATGCTTTAAGTTTTTTTTTTTAGTTCTTTGATCTGATTATTATCTAAAATAGTACAAAGTTTTGCTGTTGAATCAAGTTTCTATAAAAGTATTTTTTTATACAACATTAGTTTTTGTTTATAATAAACCCGAAAAGGGGTCATTGTACTCATCATTTTGAACAACTTTTTCTATGGGACCAACCTTGAAATCGCGAAATGAAAATCAGCTGTTCCATACATTTTGTCGATTTAAGTGAACACAAATGTAGGGAACAGCTGATTTTTTTTTCGCGATTTCCATATCCATTACATATCGAGACCCTTCCGTGCCTCGGAAAGCACGTTGAACCGTTGGTCCCGGCTGTCATTTGTAGATCTTTGACAGTTGTTACGGGTAGTCAGAAGCCCGAAAAGTTTGACATCCAGTCTTACAAAGGGGTATGTTACCCAGTAACTGAGTTGTGGTGTTGTGGAGGTCAGACATGCAGTCGTTCCATGTAAAATACTGTTATTCTGCTGCATCTGGTTAGACTGGAAGCCGACCCCAACACAGTTGGGAAAAGGCGGGCAGATTGATTGAACCCTCTTTAGTTGTATTTGACTTCCTAATTCCTAGTATTTTAATAAAAACCGGCCAAGTACGTGTCGGACCACGCACAATGAAGGGTTCCGTAGTTAGGATGAATTCATCCCAAAAACAAACTTAACATTGTAGTTGAAAAACATGCTCTCCCATACATCGATATACGTTACGGTCAATTCTCCAACTGAAAATTTAAGTTGGTCGACTATTACTCGTTAACTTTTGAAGCCTTATATAAAGCGTTATATATACTATTGCCATGAATTTTTTCACATATCCAAAACCAACCATTGAGCTGGCAGGGGGGGGGGGGACACTTGACTCTAACAAAAAATAGCACTTTAAACTTAATATTACGCAAACGAATCCCTTAATTGAAAAATGGTTCTGACGAACCCACAATATTTTTAAACGGCCTATCCAACGATACCCCACACCATGGAATAGACGAGAAAAAAAAATATCATCCCCATGTCAAGTGTAAGGGTACCCTAAAAAAAATAGTTTTTCATGGTTTTATTTGACGACTTTTTCGGCATGATTAATATGTATACCCATGCCAAATTACAGCTTTCTAGTACTGAGTGTCTCTGAGCTATGCCGCACAGTGGGCTGAAAATCGGCTTTCATAGACATTCGATTTTTTTTTCGAATTGGTCAAATTTTTTGATTGGAATTGTTTAAAACAATCATGACCTTGAGGTATAATTGGTATGACGTCATAGAACATAGTGGAAGATAGACTTTTGATTTTTTTTCAAAATACTTGTATGGGAATTATCATAAAATCTTCAATATCTCAGCTATCGCATATTTGCGCAAAAGAATTCTTTCACACAAAAAATCTCCTATTTTTTTGCCAATTTTTGATATATTTCACTTTTATGGCAGAGGTGCGATGAAAAAGAAAAAAATAAAAATAATTTTATTATTTTTATTTCTTCATTTATAACGATTATAAATGAATTTAATTACGCATTAGAATAATATAACAAAGAATATATAGCACAATAGTCTAGGCCATCGTGAGCCGCTTTTTTAGTCATTGATTTTTATACTACCTAGCAGAAAAACAGCATCTTATACGTAAAAAAACAATTCTTAAATTGTTGACAACAAATACTCGACTTTATCGGAAGCCTGACCCTTTTAGCCTATAACAATTACCGAGAATTATTGCTAATAGGTACCTACCTATTAACTAATAGGTAGGTGATCACTGATCACCTAATTTAAGTTTTATTATGACAATGAAGGGTTTTTAGGCTAATTACTAATCGTTCTCCAGAGGAACTTACAGAATCACTGTGCAGGTGCCTAATGAGTTATAATCATTAGGGTTAATTTAGTTCTGTACAGATATCTCACAGGTATTTAAAGTGCAGTATTGGGAACAATTATTCAGTTCACATTGATTTCCCCTTGTGTTAACAGTGAAATTGTGCTTGCAAAAAATGGAGAGTTTATCTACTTACCTAGATTTCTTCATGATTTTGAAGAATTCGGGGAAGTACAGTGACAGCTTTGCACTATATAATGCTGTAGTTTCTCGTTTGAACTTAAATCTCTCCGATGAAGATAATTTAACATTAAAAGATTGCAGAAGGATTACACTAGCTATTACAAGGAAATGGAAGCAAGCCAACAGAAAACTGGAGTGTTTCTTAAAGGAACACAAAAACTGGCTTGAGACTGATATTGATTGGCCTAGTTGCATAAAAGTACCTGCTGCTTCAGGCATTGTGGATTCTGAAGTAAATGCCATATCTCCTCAACCTTCCACATCTACATCAGCAGCAATATCAGTTGGAACAATGACAAAAAGAAAGGCACCAACTCGTAAACCATTTCAAGATCTAGGAAAGAAACAAAAAAGAAGGAGAATTACAGATCAAGAAAATTGTGAGTCCAGTGAGATAGCATATGCTGCTATCATAAAGATGAGACAAGAAGGAAAGGAGAATATTGCTTCAGCACTAGAATTCATGTTGACAAATCCAGGAGCTGCTGATAAGTTCAATAATTTAATTCATCAATCGTCGGCCAAGCAAGTTTTCACACCCGAGAAGGCACTTGGCATATTTCTCTCTTTAAAATTATCTAAGTGGCAATATATAACATTGAGAGAAACAGCCATACGTGAAGGCGTAAAAGATTTGTATCCATCTTATTACAAAGTTCAACAGGCGAAATTACAATGTTATCCTTCCAAACAAACAATAACAGTGACGGATTCATCAGCAAAAATTTCTCTTCAAGGATTATTAGATTTAACAGTCAAAAGAATCTTCGACAGTTTACCTGAGTGCGTAGAACAGAAACAGTTAATATTAATATCGAAATGGGGATTTGACGGTGCGTCTAGCCAGAGCAGATATAAACAGACAATGGACAGTGAAAATGATGATTCTAGTGTCTTCATGACATCATTAGTTCCATTGAAACTAATCAATGGCAGTGACACCATATGGAAAAACCCGAAACCCTGTTCTTCATCATTTTGTCGTCCCGTGCGATTTAGCTTCATGAAAGAAAGCAAACTGGTTGTCAATGAGCATTTAGACAGTATGAAAGAAGAAATAAAAGCGTTGAGACCGACAGATAGTGGCAGCAACAAGGTCACCCATGACGTTAAGATGACCATGATCGATGGCAAGGTCTGCACTTACATCTCTGAAGCCAAAGCCAGCTCAGTTTGCTATTTATGTTTGGCAAAACCTTCAGAGATGAACAATTTAACGGAAGTGTTAAAAAGGCCTGTTTCTGAGAATTTATACGAATTTGGGCTGTCTTCGTTACATGCACGCATCAATTGCATGGAATGCCTTTTAAATATTTCTTACAGACAAGATCTTAAAAAATGGATGGCAAAAGGGGAAGAAGATAAAGCTATTCTGCAGGCAAGGAAAAAAACAATCCAAGACGGTTTCAAGCGGGAACTGAACCTGATCATAGGTGTGTTTAAACAAGGCTCAGGAACAACCAACGATGGAAATATAGCACGGAGATTTTTTGAATTTCCGGAAAAAACCGCAGCCATTACGGGTCTGGATGAGAATTTGATTCGGAGATTTGCTGTTATTTTACAGGCTATTACATCAGAAGAAAATATATATATTGAAAAATTTAAAGAGTACTGCCTAAAGACAGCAGAGAGGTATTTGGCACTTTATAACTGGTATTACATGTCGTCAACTGTGCACAAGTTACTTGTACATGGGGCAGATATTATAGCTTGTAATGCAGTAGTACCAATTGGGTGTCTTTCAGAAGAAGCATCAGAGGCTCGTAATAAGGACTTTCGAAGATTTAGATGTCATCATTCAAGAAAAAAGAGCAGACAATGTTCTAATGAAGACATTCTAAACATGCTTCTTCTCACTTCAGACCCTCTCATTTCTTCAGTTAGACCAATTATGGATGTAAAGAACAGGAAAGCTCTCTTCGCTGAAACTCGGGATCTTTTGGATAACCTGCAAGAACCCGATGTCGAATTTTGCGATATAAATCAATTAGATTCCGAATCTGAATCAGAATCAGAATGTAGTGATTGTGACTAACAGTAGGTTAAGATGTTTTTGTTTATTTACTAACTTTTTATTAGTTTTACTTTTGTTAGTATTAATTTAGAGCATGTCTGTAAATAATCAATTAAATTTTATTTTTAGAATGTATTTAGATTTAGGTACTATTTTTGTTCTATTTTTTTTTATATAAAACTATTTAAAATTTAAATGTAAGTCATATTTGTAGTTGTATATTATATGTTTAACTGTTATTATACCCTAATGATAATAACCCATTAGGCACAGTGATTCTGTAAGTTCTACCTCTGGAGAACGATTAGTAATCAGCCTAAAAACCCTTCATTGTCATAATAAAACTTAAATTAGGTGATCAGTGATCACCTACCTATTAGTTAATAGGTAGGTACCTATTAGCAATAATTCTCGGTAATTGTTATAGGCTAAAAGGCTTCCGATAAAGTCGAGTATTTGTTGTCAACAATTTAAGAATAGTTTTTTTACGTATAAGATGCTGTTTTTCTGCTAGGTAGTTTAAAAATCAATTATTAAAAAAGCGGCTCACGATGGCCTAGACTATTTTGCTATATATTCTTTGTTATATTATTCTAATGCGTAATACAATTCATTTATAATCGTTATAAATGAAGAAATAAAAATAATAAAATTATTTTTAATTTTTTTCTTTTTCATCGCACCTCTGCCATAAAAGTGAAATATATCAAAAATTAGCAAAAAAATAGGAGATTTTTTGTGTGAAAGAATTCTTTTGCGCAAATATGCGATAGCTGAGATATTGAAGATTTTATGATAATTCCCATACAAGTATTTTGAAAAAAAATCAAAAGTCTATCTTCCACTATGTTCTATGACGTCATACCAATTATACCTCAAGGTCATAATTGTTTTAAACAATTCCAATCAAAAAATTTGACCAATTCGAAAAAAAAATCGAATGTCTATGAAAGCCGATTTTCAGCCCACTGTGTGCCGGGGACAGACGGACGGACGGACAGACAGACAGACAGACAGATAGACAGACAGACAGACGGACACGGCGAAACTATAAGGGTTCCTTGTTGACTACGGAACCCTAAAAAGCCAAAAAAATACTAACATTCGCCAACATTGCACTAACAATCCTTTCAAACTGTCTCCATTCCACCGTGTAGCTCCAGTTATAATTGGAATCGGTTCCATTTTGTCGTTTTCAAAGGCCAAATGAAACCGATTTCGATCGCTATTCAAGTAACATGATTAGCCAGTCAGTCAGTCTGAATGCAGACGTATATCGGTAATACAAATCGCTTTGAAAACGGTCTTCAACCACTCTAGTCACTTGGAGGAATATCGATAATTTTTGATTCCACTGTTGCTATGGAAGTTTACTTTTCTGTACGTTGATCTGTATTTTTATGTTTCGATTATTGTCTTGTCTTGTGTTATCATTAATTCCAACTTTTTTGTAGTATTCTGTCTTTCTACTATTATGCAATAATAATTTTGTTTATCTTGAATTCTCACTCTCTCGCAGAGAGGAGGCCTGTGCCCCACCCGTGGAACGATAGGTATTTAAGCTGATTATGTTTGTGCTATGATTTCAATTTTTGCTTCATTTTTGGGGTTTCCATGATCTTCCGTCAACCACAATTTAGCTTTTTCAAGCTATTTATTTGGTTATCCAAATGACATCTCCTCTCATCAGAGCTAAACGCTTCTTGAAACATAACCTAACTTAAAATTCTATGAAATTGAAAACTGTCATATTTCTCTATGATAAAAGTATTTCCCCTGACTTTCCCGTCGAAAGGTCGACACCTTGAACAAAGAATGGCCCCAAGCCAACAATACGGTTTGTGAGAGACTAGCCCTTGGCGGCTCGGCTGACAATGGGACAATACTGGCTGGATATAATACTTGGCTGGAAACTGTACTAGCTTACTTTACTCATCTGCTGGAAAGAGGAGAGCTGAAATTATCTTATTGGGTTTATGGTTACTTTGTATCTTAATTTTAAACCAGTTGTGTAATTTTTGTCTATGGTATTCGTTGTTTGTTTTTAACCGACTTCCAAAAAGAAGGAGGTTATATTTTCGGCTGTATGTTTTTTTATGTTAGTTCACCGATTGCTCCGTCAATTGTGAACCGATTTTGAAAATATTTTTTTTGTTTGAAAGGCTATGCTCCCGAGGTGGTCCCATTGGAAGTCCCAAGTCCCAACCTTCATTTCGGAAGTCGGTGGCAATTTTTTTTAATAGATCCAAAGACACCGACTTCCGAAATAAAGGTTATATTTCACTTTGTAGTGTTTTTTTTTTTTGGAAGACAGTTGTTTTTTTTTTGTAAAGTTTTTTTTTTTTTCTATGGTTATCTTCTCTTCTGGCCGTTGATTGGTTCCGGAAATTTTGCTTTTGCAGTTATAGTTTATCAGTTATGCTTCATGGAATGGTAGGATTTCACACTTTTCTATATTGGCTTGACTTATTCAAATCTAATCTTTGCCATCATCATAAATTTCACTCTTACCGATGTTCCACCCATTATGATTAAATCTATCTTTCCTCCCATCAAAATATTTCCACTCTTGGCCACCACGCATTAAGACAAAACTTCCATAGGGAACAATAGAAGTAGATGTAAACCGCGCTCATAAAGGCAGGTGGACACGCACCGGTTTGTGACGTCATAAGTCAGTAGTTGTGCAACATAGTCAATTGTCAGTGACACGGGTCGTGCCAATGTCCTTTGTCTGGCTGTCTATGGGATATTTAAAGGGGGGAGAGGGGAGTAAGTGGTGCTTTGTTGATAATGGCACGGTTATTAGCGAATATGGCACGTTTATGGAGAAAGGATGAGGTGTTTCCTGTATTGTTTTGATGAAGAATTAATGAATGACCCACTGTTAGTCATAAACCTTTCTTAACCCTGGTTGCAGCACTTGTTTCTCTGCTTTTATAATACAGGTCAGGCCATTTCTCTTCAGGGCATTTGTAACCATTATAATCCAAAAGAGTGTTTTATTTATAATGTTGTACTAAATTTCATTATGTTATTTATTTTAGCAACTCCTTTTCTCACTCTATTCGTGGTATTTTATGAATTTCAAAAAAAGAACATGGTCATGCACGAGTTAAGGAACCCCAATCTACCAATAAATATTAGCTTTGTCAGCTAATAAGTATTTACTAGATGTATTACTTCCAAATATTCCATTGCTGGATCAGCGTTCATAATTATCTAGGAAATGCGTCATATCTGATCACGTTGTGCATGTACTACGTTAGCAATAAAGTTAGTATATAAGATCAATATTTTATGAGATTAAGATTAATTACTGTTTAGCTGTAACTCTGTCGGAATAAAGTTATTTTTTTAAATACTTCCGTTGTCGCTTACTTAATTCACGCGCGTTTCACTGCCACGGCACCGTAATTTAAAAAAAACGTATAGGTTATTTGAATTCACGTCGTATGCTTCCATTTTTGTTGCAAAAATGTATTAAGGCTTCTACATACCAGCGCGACTTGTCGCGCAACGCGACTTGTCGCGCAACGCGACACGGCACACAGGCCCCGCGTGTCGCGGGACGAGCGGTGCCTTTGTGTCGCGTCGCGTCGCGCGACAGGTCGCCCCGGTATGTAGAAGCCTTTAGAGAGGATTCATAACATGGGTGTAGATGTAGATAGTCTTGTATGCAACTGTACATAATTAGTTAAAACACTCATGTGATAAACCCACATTCGTGTTTTAATATCCTTATTTTCTAGCTGGCCTACACATTTTTACTCATTATTCTGGTTTTTTAATTTGAATTTGATATAATATTGAACGTTGTCATGTTTTTTGATAGGAAAAAAAGTAGGTCAGTCACCGTCAAATCATAGAAGAGCGTTGGCAGAATATTTTCATGGTAATTTCCACTACTAAAGTTATTTAAAACGGGATATTTGCCATGCTTTTAAAAACCAAAAAACATGGTAATTATCAATGGTAAATATCCCGTTTTAAATAACTTTAGTGGTATATTAATTGTTGCAAAAAGGTTTGTGCTCGCGAGTCTAGTGTTCGCAGAAGTCTTAGTATTATAAGAAGCGCAAATGGAAATTTATTTGAGGGTCGATTAAATATATGCCATTTTTTTAACGGAGCAACATTGACACTTTTATCATAGTAAGCACTTCCTTACAACTATTTTGTAGAAGTGACAGAATTATCTTACTATTTTGACTTGAAGTGGAAATAAATGGTTTCCTGTTACATAAATTAATTTGGAAATAGTAAAGTATTCATTAGAAATGTTACAGTGTGACTAACAGGAACTGATATGATATCAGTTCTTGGTACCGACATCTAGTAGGCGTTCGGGAATTAATCACTTACTGGTTACTAGGAATTTGTTGATTAGAGAAATTGTTGGGTAATAGTAACTTTACACCTCTCCCTACTGCTTGATACGTAGTTCAAAACTTTCATATTTAGTCGAAGAAAAGGAGGTATTCCACTCAGAGCACTGATTTCAACGGAACTTGACTGAACGGCACCTATAAGCTGTACTAACCGTACTGAAACAAAATTTGGAGCAATATTTTGGCCTCTATTTCTCTTTAAAAAAAGTTAAATCTTTTGTTTCATTAATAGATTTAACCTTTCATCCGTTACGATTATGACCTTTTACAAAACCTCTAGACCACCTCCACATTAAAAAAAAATGTAAGTAGTTTCCTACCATAGATAACCTCCTCTTCTCTACATTCTGCCCCAGATCAGACGGCCTAAAACGGACGCTTTGGCAGAATCATAATATGATCTGCGTACAATTCATACATCCCGCAATTCATCTGTGACAGCTGCTATTTAACATTAGAGTTCACTTAATTTGTGGACCATTTAACGAAACTCCATACAAAACTGTCAAACAGATGAATTGCGAGTTGTGAATTGTACGCAGATCATATTATGATTCTGCCAAAGCGTCCATTTTAGGCCCCCTGATACCATTTTTAGGGTTCCGTAGTCAATAAGGAATATCGTTTCGTCCGTCTGTCTGCCAATCAAACAGAGCTGTCCTTTCAAACTGCATCGTGCGCCCGCGTCTGCTTAACATCATATATTATGTACTAATCAGCTGGCCGATGCCAATTGGCTCCAACTCGTCCGCAAATTGAACGATAACCGATATCATATTGGCTGTGACGTCCATTTAACAGTATGTTCTTCTTAGAAATGAGATATGGACACTTATAAGCCAAAGTATCTACTTATAAAAATCTTTCATTCACTGACACCAGAGTATGTCAGTGAATGAAAGATTTTTATAAGTAGTCTGAAGCAAGAAATGTCGTACAAAAGTTCCTTTTACAACGAAGGTGAGCGCTAAGGAAGGATTTTTGAAAATTCTTACTTATTCTTCAAAATAGGGTATGAATCGGGTACGCGGCTTGTCGTTACATAAATTCTAAGTCATCTCTCCTTCTCAAACACTCTCACTGCTGAGAATTGTAACTCCGTTTCAAATTGTCAACAGTCTTTCTCCATCTGTTACGATCGGTGGCCTGGTGGAGTGCGGTGCTAATAGGTACCTCCAGTTGCTCAGATATTTGATCCGACCACCGTTTTGAGCCTCGGCCTCTAGGTCTTTTGGCCTCTATCTTTCCTGTTACTATTAGACGTTCTATGTTGTTGGTACCTCCGCGGATTGGTGGTTGGTTCTAAGTCATAAGCTCTCTTTTCCTAGATTTGAGATAAACCAGTAAATAAGGTTGTTTTGGAGATGACTGTCTAGGGAGCCCCGTCTCTTGTGGATTCTCTTTAAATTAACCCCTAAGTTGTACTGATGGTGCATCCCAAAAGTGTTCATAGTAAAGGCCAGCGTCCTTCGGCGGACGGCGGAGCAGAGTATTTTAAATTTACCAACGTAAATTCGTACGTATCTAATGGTAACAAGACATAGATTCCAAAGCTCAGAGACCGACCACGGAGTATCAAATTGCTTCTCTGTGCGGTATTGAAGAGCGTGCTGGAGGATACTACGCGGGTTGCGCCGGAGTCCGCTAGCATAAGATCGCGGGGGAGGTGCAGTGTAAGCGGGGGTGCGCTCCGCATTTCCCTCGTGGCATATCGCGGGATGCCGCGAGATTCTCTTCAGCAAATCTTCCTTGATGCTGTCTTCCGACGTCCACCAATGTGCGTTGGGCTTTAATCGAAAGGAAAATTAATTTGTTAAGACTGAAATCGAACATAGTGGAGTGGTCTACTTATAACTGAACTACAGTCAACATTACGGCTTTCAGCTTTTTAAGTCTTTTGTGGCTGTGAGTCTGGTCTTTTTATGTTGCATTGATTTGCCGTTCCTCCGTATCCACATCTAGTTGAAATGAGCAATAAATAACAAAGAAAGTGATTACCAACCCTTTTCCTCTATAACTTGTAAGTTAACTCAATAAATTATTCAACTTCTTACATTGTAGCTATTGAATCTCCGTGCGTAGAAAATAGCAGCTACTTTACGCCCACGCGGGTATTAAATCTCACGAATTTTACGACAACTTGTAAACTAACTGTGGCAACCAAGCTTGACTGTGTTGCAAGAGGAACTCACAGATTAGATGTCCTACATACACAGGGTTGCCAGATGTTTACGTGGCTGCGTAACAATGATACCACAGAGTACAATATTACCTAGATCATACAGTCTCCCCATGCACTGCTCACTGGATCTTTGCCTTTTACAGATTTTCTTTCTTGTTTTATGTCCTAGTATCGATACCAGACGGGTAATTGCGTCACACACTTGGGTGTCATTTTGACAGTTCATCCACGTTCATTGCGCTAATTACGTTATTGAGCTGACAACATTTTCGAACATATGAAGCAATGAATTAGCAATATCCTTCAAAATCATTCAGATTCAGATTTTTAGTGTGTTACGCAATGACTCAATGAGAGTGCAGTTTTAGGGTTCCGTACCAAAATGGTAAAAAGGAACCCTTATGGTGAGACTCTGTCTGTCCTTGATATCTCAAGAACTACTAATGCTATCAACTTGAAATTTAGAATAGTTTTAGATGACTGCCTTTTGCAAACGAGAAAGAAATTAAAAAAAAAGAAAAGTTTTTTGCAAAAGGGACTGAAAAAGGGTTTTAAAATGTGGGGTATCATATGAAAAAGCGCTGTTTGCACATTCTCAAACATTTTTTTTAGGCAGCTTAGTTTCCGACTTTTGATGAAAAATTTAAACAAAATACCGTTCCCTATGCCTTATCTCCGAAGTTTGCATAGATACAAACCTGAAATTATTATATGTGATAGAAGTTTATGTAAAGATTACAGGAAAAATAAAACTTCTTATGTCTCTAAATAGCACAGTTTTTCAGAAATCATCAACATCATATATACGTACGGAGCCCTCGGTGCGCGAGTCCGACTCGTTCTTGACCGGTTTTTTTATTATTGAACAGTAATTCATCATTCATCATCATCACCAGCCCGATTTCACTCACTGCTTTTACTATATATGTATACGCCTCTCTTTTCTTGTGCCAATTCCCAAGCTCCTGTGGCAGCCTCATACAAATTCTACCCGCGATGATAACAATACCGTTGGAACAATAATTACTATGTCTTAATCAAGGATACAATCTTCCTCCATCGGCTTTATTTCTGTTTCATCCGTAAAGGTTACGATTGGTGAGATCGCCAAATAATACCCAGGAAAAACAATAGATACGTGAAATAGCTTATCATCATTCTTTTGCTTATTCTAATTTATTTGGGATCGGCGCAACATGTCCCTTTCTTCCATACTTCTCTAGTCATCTCGGTAGTCACTTCTAGCCATATATTTCACACAGTCCATAAGTGTATGGCATCTCGTAGGTGGCCTTGAGGGGTGCGCCAAAGTTCACCTAAATTTTCAACTCCGATAATTGGAAATCCGAAAATGTTCTTCCTAACATTTTTTATCCTAACAATCACAATTCCTAACTACTCTGTCTCTAATGTTCATAATTCCGAAGCATTTAACTTCATAATGTCAGTAGCAATAAACATCTAATAGACTTTTATTTGTTTTCCTATATTTTCTCAACATAACCATCTTTTACAATATTATTCAAAGTCATATTTTAATTTTATTTATAGCGGTGTGTACCTGCAAAGATATCCATAGGTTAGGTTAGGTTAGAACTGTGACCAACTACGAAATTGGTCGCGAAATTTTTATAAGTATTTTTTTATAGTGCCCCCAAGACGACATTCTGACCTGAATTTCATTCATTTAAGACAAAAATCTGTGAAACGACCTTAAATCATTCTAAACAGTTGGTTTTTTAGACATAATTATCTCATGTATAGTTATAGTTTTAGGGATAAAAGCGTTATGATAAAAAACAGTAGGAGATTAAATATATTTACATTAATGATATTATTAATTACAATTTTCGGAAACATGAGTGTTATGAACATCGCCGGTAGCACTACAAATAGTATGAATGAAAACTTTAGGATGAAAAATTTTAGGAAGAGTGATCATTCGGATTACAAATCGTTAGGAAGAACAATTTCGGGTAAAGAACTTTAGTTGAGCCAATATGGACCCGGCCTTGAGAGGCCGTGGCTACTTAACCGGACTTTCCTGTGAGTGCCTTAAGGTGTGAGCTTAAAGCCTCCAGCCAGGGCGTAAAATATATATTATAACTAAACGACTGCGCACTAAGAGCACCCCCTCCCCTGTGGGATACGGACCTCGGCTTAGGGCGTCGTGCTGGATCAAAGTTTAGATCATGATTATTAACTGGGGTTACTATTAATGCTACGGCGCACTCAGCCTCGGCGCGGGCAGCTGGCGATTCGACGAGCAAGGGACGGGGGGGACATTTTAGTCGGAAAGTTCGCGTGGTACCTCGGTGGAGAGGACGTCGCTTCTTTGGTCTTCCCCTACTCTTATAGCCATCGACATTCATACTTAAAACTTTCCTCATTCCTCCGCATCACATGCCCATACCATGACAGCCGATTTCCGCACAGCTTTTCAATCACCGGTGCCACTTTCAGACTTCCTCTTATGTACTCATTTCTTATTCTATACATTCGTGTCACACCACACGTGAACGTTAGTACTATTACTTATTCTGTGCGTGAAGTAGCTTAAATCAGGAAATAAACCCAACCTATCGTACTTGCAACCTCAGCATGGTCCATGGTAAAATCAGCGGTTTTGTGAAACCGTTCGCGATGAGTGCGATGACCAACTGAATGAAGTTACACTGTGGTATTTTAAAGCGGAATGCATTTTAGTGAAGCGCGTTTGTAATACAATTACACTAGTTAGATTTCGGAGCGAATTGATTTTGAAATATTCCAACCGAGAAATTTAATTCAGTTGCGGATTTTTTAGTTTTGTTAAAAGAAAAGTGTTGGAAAAATCTCTTTTTGATTAAGTAGAGGTTTACCTATACAACATTAGTTTTGGTTTACACAGGACCGCTGATTTTTTTTCGCAATTTCAAGGTTGGTCCCATAGAAAAAAAAATCAAAATGATGAGTACAATTATTCCTTTTCGGGTTTAGTGCAAACAAAAAATAATGTTGTATAGTACACCCACATTTCGCCAGTTATGTTTTAAGCCCCATGTAATAGAGGGCGAGCCTATTGCCATCAGCCGGGCACAAGTCCAGACTCCGGCTCGGGGATATACCTGCTGGGAAAACCCAATAACACTATCAGACCTAGGAATTGATCCCAGGACATTATGCTCAGCAGTAGCGCTTGCAATCACTAGAGCTAGGAAAGCAGTCCGTTTGTGAGTCTCATTCTGCGAAATACTCCAAAAACTATGATATTTTCTCAACGTTTTATTTAATTTTTACTGCATTTAAAGAGGCTCAACTAGTGACGATACCATACTCGTAATCATAATGCGTGCAGCGCACCTTTTGCTAATCGTCTTACCACAGCGTTACATATATATCATGCCGATACGTATGACGAAGAAGATTAATGACGTACTTTCTAAGTACTTACTTACTTCTACCTACTTATAAGAGTAGGTAGCAGTTAGTGAATGGGTGTTTATTAGGAGATGTCCAAATAGGCACAGAGTGTGTCTGTTTTGTATGAAAGCTTTTAGAATGAGGTTATCTGTGATACTGATATTTATATTAATAGGAGAGGTTACAGCCTTGAGGTGAAAGTAAAATATACACGATTTTAATTGATGGTGTGCACATGATAGTGCTGAAATTCAGGCAAAAAAATAATCTTAGTCCTAGTGTGACGTTTATGATTCTTTTCAGCGTGAGATTTGCTCGTTTCAATAATGAAAATATATCTATGAAAAACCACCTCCTGAAACAGACTTATTTTTCACTAAGAGTTCATATTTATCACCGTCTTGTCACATCAATAAAACCCAAAAATATATCGTCCATCACCTGTCACTTTTACCGCCAACCCAAAAATAGCATTTCAAACCACAAAGCTTCACAGTCCATTTCAAGCGCTTGAACATCTTCAATTCTAAATGAAGACAATACATCCTCTTCCTATTTTCCTAACTAACCCATTTACAGCCAAAATCTTATAACATTTTATTATTCCAAGCCGTCCAAACATCCTATGACGAAATCTTTGACCAGATTAAAGTAAACTTCACACGATTACACCGTGTCCAAGCCTGGAGCGAAAGCCGTATTCGACAGAATTTCGACACGTAACGCTCCGACTGGCCCAATTTAGATGCATCAGTTAACTGATGGATTCTCCACGTCACTGTATCTATTTGCATTTACGTATAAACATTGTGAAACGCAGCGTCTAAATGTTTGTGTGAAAAGTTGCATTGTTTCTAGATCGTGTAGTTGTGTTTTTATTGCGAATGTCTTATTTTGTATTAGAGATTATTGTTTGGTGTGTCCATCATTGTCATCAATAGTAATCAACTTGCTCCTTGCATATCATACCATTTCTTCCAATGATGTATCACCTTTAGATACGTTACCTGCGCTCAATAATGGCAAAGTAAATGCCAGGCAATTGCCTGATATTTACAATAATAATTATTATTATTACGTACGCCCTAATGTGCATGCAGCAGCTAGTGACGTAACTAAATATGTATGTTCATCTCTTTCTAACAACAGATATCGCTATAGGTCTTTCCTTTTCTTCACGCGCTGTATGATTGTATGCAAGTATGTAGCTACAATCATGGCTTACGCTGTTTTTGAGTGCAGTAATGTTCGTGAATGACGCGTCTATTTATAATACGTGGTTTCTTCAATACATCTCTATCAGCCGCCATCTCAGTTTTAACCCCCTTTTCTAGTTTTATCATCTTTCCCGTTATCCATCCATCATTTTTTATGTCTTCCACTATCGAACCCATCCACATCTATTACTTGATTAAATACAAGAAGCATTTAACTATACTTCTCTTTTTCTTCTTCTTCGGGGCATTGGTATTTCAGATCTTGTTGGTCAGCTTAACCCCACGCTTCTTAGATTATTTATTTATTCGATTCTTATTGTTGTTAGTAAAACTAGATTAGTCTCCACTGAATATAATTATAGTTGTATTTACGACTCAGTAAGATTTCAAAATGATCAGACAGCTTTTATTATCTTGTAAATTTCGGTTAGTTGATAGGAACATGAGTCAACAAAGTCATTCAGAGTGTACAACGAAAGGGTAACTTTATCATACGATTATATTGTAAAATTGAAACTAGATTTTGGTTAAATAAAGTTACTGAAGTTACCACGAAATAAACTCTCACCTAGATTATGTTCATCATTACAAATTCGTCTCGCGTCTTTCTAGAACGTATTTACTATTAAGGTACTAGTTATTTAAGTTCAGACTTTAAACTTTAAACCTCATTTACCGAAACTTTTACAGATCCTAAAGATACTTACAGATAGTTCAACGTTCTACTTATATAAAATGAGAAAGTTTATTCAATTATTTGTTTTTCGACAGCAATAAATTCTAAAAGTTTTGATGCTGCCAGAATTTATTGTTTGAGGCTGTTCCTTTATGGCGAGAATTTAATGTTAGGAAATTTACATAATAGCGAATATAAATCAATGCTCTGTGTAGAAGAAGAATGTAGCAAAAAAGGAAATTAAATTATGGAACTCCTGCAAAAATTTGCCATTGCTCTAATTCATTTTTAGCCAAAAGATTGATGGTGAATAAGAAACGATTACATAATCACCCTACAATGTTCCCACTGCTGGGACACAGGCCTCCTCCACATAATCATACATACACATACTCCACCACGCTGGCCCAGTGCGGGTTGGTAGATGTCACATGTTTTAAAATTTTTAGTTTTAGGACATGTCGGTTCCTTCACGATGTTTTTCTTCACCAGTTTTGAGAGCTGTGGTGATGAAATAATCGCGAACCCAGACAGGCGCTTTACTTTGTGTAAGAAACGATTAAAAACTGGAATGACTGCTTTTTAAATTTTAGTATCATTAACCAATTGCCCTCTGGTTTCGAATCCTTTATCAACAACATGTTAAGTGGGTAGTGTATTCGCAGAATTTTGTGAATAGATCCCAAGCTACCAGTTATTGCAATCAGATCATCTAAATATAGAAATTCATAGGAACAGGTCCAAGCTTGTTACCAAGAAAAGTAAATTAGTTAATTTTAACCAAGGATAAGACAGCAGAAAAGCTGTAGCAACAATAACTCGAAACCAAGTCAATGCAACTGGGACGCAAATTTCTTGCTTGCATCACAAAATCACAACCATCTAAGTTACCATGAAGTCGGCCAACAAAATTCTGTTTATTTCTGTATTTCAGTATATTTGCCAAAACACGATGTATAATTCAACACGGGACGTAGGAAGTAGGCCACAAAACTGACGAAGGTTCGTTCCCTTTTCCTACATATTTAAAAATACGACGACTTCCATTTTAGTCGTTTTTTTCCTGGATATGTAAAGTTGGATTCGGTCGACGGGCCGATATTAAAATGTTTCGCATTAATCGATTTACATACAAGAACTCACGCCTTCTTCCATTGGGGTAGGCAGAAACTACATGTCTGCTACGATCCTTACATACTCCTTTTGCTTCGTTTACGTTCATTTAACTGGTCATACACGCACGCCAGTTGCGAGTACTACGCACCTGACCTTTCTGAAGTACATCACCAATAAGGTCTCTATATGTCCTCTCAGGGCGTTCCCCCCTCCTGACTTTTCCACTCACACATGCCTTGTAAATACCTTTTGTTAGTCGCCTCTCATTCAATACTCTCAATACGACCAAACCATCTGAGCATACTCTTTTCTTTTTTCATTGGCGGATTTGTAGCTGTATAACTCGAAATAGAAGAATGTAGGCACGTGGTTCTTTTCTAGGAGATTGTAAACTTCTGTAAGCTTCCATGTTGTCATGGAATTATGGATAGGCATTTGTGAGTTTTTTTATGAGCACATCTTATCAGACGTCTTGTAGATCTCGGTAAAGGTTGCACATTTAAATTTCATAAATTCGTATCTTTTTTCTTTGCTTTTCTGGATAAATTCATGGAAGTCTTGTGTACAAAACTGTCTGACCAATTAAACAAATCAAAAGGTACTCCTACTTGCACCTATAAATGGTCTCATTTAAATCATTACTTTGACTTTGGGTTGTAGCACGTTGTTGTTGACTAACATAAGCTGAGGGGCCAGTGGCCTATGAGTCTGGCTCTCACAATGGCAGGATCTGTCGCGTGCCGAGCCAATCCAATGTGTTAAGACGCAGAAATATGCCAGTGACCTTGAGTGGTTAGCTTGCGTGTTCTGTACTGAGCTCACGCAACGCGTCGTACGTACAGCCAGTAAGACTCGCCCATCAAGGAACGCTGTCCTCAATTTGACGCATTATTAATTTATTATACACAAACCAAAAGGTATTTTAATAAAACGCGTATACTAAAAGATCAATAATTAAATTATCTTTAAATTGGTGAAGGTTTCAGAAAAATACGCTTGGTAGATTTTGCGCCATTCTCAGTTTATTGTCCGCGTTAGACATAACTTACAAATTAATTTCACTATGTAATATAAACATAATCTTAAATATTCACATATTAAGTTATTGAAAAAATGCTCTAATTTATCATATATTTTTTTCAAATCATTAAAACTACTCGTTTAGACGTGATTTTCAGTATAAAATCATTAAAAGTCGGTTATCGTCCCCTTAAGCCTGTATACCTGTAGTTATACGTCCTACCTACTCGTACACCTTGGATCCGGTATAGAGGTACCGTTACGTTGCATTCGCACCTACATGGGATTTTGACGTTTTTTGTTCGGTAATTTTAACTGCGTTTCAATTTTCAGTTTGACGTTCTCTTGTGTTGATTGAAAGCATTTTTTTTATAGGTCGGTGATAGGACCTCATGGCCTCATGGCGTTATAGGTATAGTTTTAAAATGTGAAACATTTACCGTATTTCCATTGTGTAATGAGAGCTTGTGGCCAGCTTATTAATCTCCCCTCAATCCTACTCACATCTATGTAATTTAGTACTATTTGAAGCAAACGAACAATTTCTATGCAATAATGTCATACCACGTCATACCTACATAACTCATTTTCTAAGCTTCCCCCAGAAGGTTATTTGCACTCAGCTAAATTAATTTCCTTTCAAAGTCTATTTTTTTAATCCAACATCCATAGTTTATCAGCTGCCCTTCCACACAAACTGATAGGATCAATTAACAGGCTTACCCATTAACCATTTGACATTTATGCAACATGCAACCTTTTGCTAGATAACGTACGGTAAACTGACTTTATTAACCAATCCGAGAGCGTACCGATCTGTTTTAAGCCAATTAGACGACCGCAGACGACCAGCGTTAGCCAATCAGGGAACGGCATGTTAGTTAGGCTGCCTCGTGTCAACCTGGGGCTTACATTGTGTGTTGTTTGGAATTAGTGCGTTTCTGGAAGTTCATTTTTATGTGTATTTCTAGCAGGGACCGTACAAACTCGGTTAAGAGTTAAGCCTTTCGAAGGGGTAACCCATTCAATGGGTTACCTTTATCATGATGTAACCCATTGAAAGGGTTTTATACTAGAAACCCATTGAAAGGGTTACATGATAACCGATTGAATGGGATTTATACTTAAACCCCAGTGAAAGGGTTACATGATAACCCATTGAATGGGTTTTATACTTAAACCCCAGTGAAAGGGTTACATGATAACCCATACTTGAAACCCAGTAACATGAAAAAATCATAATATTATGTTATTTCGATATCCACCCAGCACGCGTAGCATGACCAATTCTATCTCTATTCTATCCAGGGACCATTTTTGTTACCATTTTACAAAAACCCTCTCAATGGGTAACCAAAATGGTCCCTGATTTCTAGCCGCAGACAATACCTTGGTTGGTTGTGAATCATACTTAAAATGAAAACATCCAAGGCTCAGATTATAGAAAAGAAGCAGATAGACCGCGCGGAACAATAAAGTGAGGCCCGTTTGTAGACGTGTGTGCGTTACAGCCACGTGACAGCACTATAAGAACAGGTGCCTCTATGTGTGTGTACGGTTGCCAGGAGAATGAAAAAATTAGCTATAATATTTCATTACATGAAAAAAAAAAGTTTTTTTTTTCTTAAATCAGTTGTTTTTATTAACAGTATACGTCAAATTAACGATACTCATATAAACGATACATTTGCGATATATTTTTATTTTGAGACACCAACATTTTATTGTTTTTGGTAGCTATATTAACTTTATGGTGACGTCATATAACCCATGACATAGCAAATCGACTGATGTAATAAGTAGGTATTATAAAATCCATTAACTAGTTACACTTACGAAGACACATACATACTTATTTATTTATAAACATACTAACCAGAAAAGGCAATAAATAAAACACTATTATCGACATAAATATTTTTGTAAATCGATACTCCTGTATCCTATACTTATTTCCTAACTTAGGGGTAAATGTTTCAATATAAACTAGCAACACCGAATGATTGTTGATAAGGTTTTGTGTTTCAAGATGTCACTAACAATAACCACGTAAAATAAATCCAAATAGACAAATAATCAATATTTTACTTATGAAAGATACTCCATCTTATTTCTTTTGTTTTTGGGAACAGTTTTTACAATGTTTAAAAATACAAGGCGGCATCATTCTGAAATTATCTGTTAATGCCCGTGACGTACTAACGATGCGACGCTTCGTGCTGTACTGAATCGAGTGTGTATTCGCTTTTGAATTTGTATTTGCTTTGTTGGCCGCACTCTCGGTGTTCCGCGCGGTCTATCTGCTTCTTTTCTATAATCTGAGATCCAAGGCAGATTCAAAGCTGAGTTAGTAGCTCACATGCCATTGTGCAATGTGCATGCCCAAGTTCTGATTGGGGATTTTTTTAATGGCACGCCATGCAAGCTACACTTTCGTACTGCGTACTTTACTTGCGTACTTTTGTGCAAGTTACAGGCATGTACTTCGACAAGTTTTCAACTTCAAATTCTCAATTCAGAAACCGGATGTTAGCAAACTGCTTTCTTACCTTACCATATATAAATTGAGAATTTGAAGTTGATTTGTCGAACTCAACTTTAACCATGCAGCCCGCGCAATTCAAAATTTCTTACGTTTCGGAACGAAGTTCTTTAACGTGGCTTGCGGTAGGAGTTGACTGGTGGAAATCTTCACATAGGTAGGTACGGAAAATGTTGTGAGCGCGCAATCGTGAAGACTCGAAAACGTCCTAATTGGGACGTATTATTGACTTTATTCTGCGACACGCATGGCGACGAGTAATATGCTTAGTTGAAGCAGCTAAAAAAATCAAAAAATGCCATCGTGTGTATTTAGAAAGTGTACCAATTATGATACCAAAGTTAATAAAACACAAGGGATCTCATATCACATTTAAGTACGCAATATACAAGATGTTACAGGACGATTGACATTCCTATAAACCACGTAAAGAGTATCATGTTTTTACCCGTATACAAAAAATAAATCAAATCCAATGAATACTTTAGCCACAGAAAATTATTTTCCATTTTGTTATTTTTCAACATTATGTAGATCTGGGGGCCTAAAATGGACGCTTTAGCAGAATCATAATATGATCTGCGTACAATTCATACATCCCACAATTCATCTGTTTGACAGCTGCTATTTGACATTAGACTTCATTAGAGCAATTAATAATTTGTGGACCATTTTACGAAACTCCATATAAACTGTCAAACGGATGAATTGCGGGATATGAATTGCACGCAGTTTCATATTATGATTCTGCCAAAGCGTCCATTTTAGGCCCCCTGAGTCCGTTATAATAGGTAAACATTATGCATTAGTGGTGCCTATGCACCACTAATGCGTAAGTTCATTGGATTTTATTTATTTTTTGTATACGGGTGGAGAACATGATACTCTTTACGTGGTATATAGGATGTCGGTCGTCCTGTAACACCTTGTATATTACTTCGATTTATTAATATATTTCAATTATTTTACAATTTTTCTCATATTTGGAGGTTAGAAAAAAGAAAGCAATCGAAATACATTTTTTTTGTCGTGAGAACGACAAGGACGCATGCACTCCATTCACAATTTGTTAGTCTGTGATGCCAACATTCGGTGATTGGTGGCCAGAATAATGTTTGTTTACATTCACGCGCAATTGACGTCTCTTTTTTCTTCTTTCTATCATTTTTACTTGTAGTGAAATGTAAAATGAATGAAATTTTTTTAATATAATATCATTGGGAGCTTCTAAAAACTTATACTAGATGACTCTGTGTTAAAAACGCGTCTGTGGGCGGGTAAAAGTAAAACAGTCTAAGCGAATTAAAATGACAGTTTCAAAGTCTCAAGTTTTAGTATTAATTACATATTAGTTTATTTAAAAGGCTAAATTGTAATAAGATTAGGGTTCATTCTATTGATGTACTCTAGGACAAGGAAAAAAAAAAGTCTTATGTTTCAAGTGTCAAAAGTTTTTTTTTTGTTCTTTTTCTGGGAGAAGGAACTTCTGACAGGAGTCCTCCGACCGCACACGTTTTTTGTTGCACATAAATTTTGAGTACGGTAAGTTCTCAACTTGAAATTCTCAATTCAGCAACCGGGTGTTGGCGTTGAATATAACTTAAGCTACAAGCCGTAGTACACATTTTATCTTTGCAATATGCACCTTCGTCTTTAATGCAATGACTAGAACCCTTTCACTCTATTTACTCTATGATTAGTGTACTGTTTATGATAAGGAGCTAAAATTAGAAGTGTTTACAAAGATCGTTACAAGTGCTAAACACACATAGCACCTGATTAATATGAAGTACGCATTGTACCTTTATTTACTTAGGGCGCTACTGTAAATGGTTGTATTTCGTTGAATCGTGTGACGTTGTACTTGAAATGTGTTTAAGACGGAGATATATGCCAGTGACCGTGAGTGGTTAGCTTGCGTGTTCTGTACTGAGCTCACGCAACGCATCGTACGTTCAGCCAGTAATAGGACTCGCCCATCAAGGAGCGCTGTCCCCAATTTGACGCATTATTAATTTATTATACACAAACCAAAAGGTATTTTAATAAAACCTGTATACTAAAAGATCAATCATTAGATTATCTTTAAATTGGTGAAGGTTTTAGAAAAATACGCTTGGTAGGTTTTGCGCCATTCTCAGTTTTTTATTCGCGTTAGAAATAACTTTACAAATTAATTTCACTATGTAATATAAACATAATCTAAAATATTCACATATTAAGTTATTGAGAAAATGCTCTAATTTAAAAAAAAAAAATTTCATATCATTAACACTGCTCGTTTAGACGTGATCTTCAGTATAAAATCATTAAAAGCCTGTTATCGTCGCCTTAATAATATTTGAGGAATGTTTGAATTCATCTTTGACTGGTCATTTTTCTCTTTTTTGGTGAGAATCATTCGTAAAAAGGAACAATACGTCTAAAGGTTTTCGTCTTCTTACGTCGTTTATTTAGTTTACACAAAATAAATAGTAAGACATACAAAAGCATAAGCATGTAATATTTTAAATTGATTGTGACATCTATGTAATTTTAATGGTTTATTCCAAAAATCCCCACCCACAAATCCCCACTGGTGGGGATTGTTACTTTTTTTTCCAAAAATCCCCACTGTTTAAATAAACTCAGCCTAGTGGGGATTTTTGGAAAAATAAGTAACTATCCCCACCAGGTGTTGTTGTTTCTAAATAATTAAAACAAAAAATGCGTTAATCAATACCTACGATAAGTAACTAATCATGTCAATATTATAATAACCAACTTCCATAAAAATTGAATTCAAGAACCTCGCAGAAGTTACAGTTCCTCTAAAATTTAAATAATTTCTCATAGCAGATTTTAACGATTATAATACTCGCATATTAATATTTGCGACCGAAAACGCTCGTAGTCGCATGAAAACGATAAAACATTTGATAGCTGCTGATAACAAGATGGGACATTCAAAAGCTGTTGTTTACCATTTTATCAACTTTATACAGTACATGGTGATCACGGTAGCACCAATGAGAATACACATATCGTACCATTGTTGTTCGTTTTGATGAGTGACAAAACACAAAAATCTTATAACATAGTTTTTTCCATGATAAAATCCATTATACCCAGGTGGAACCCACAAACGTTCAGATGCGATTTTGAGAGCGCCACGATTAATGCTATTCAAGAGGTGTTCTCGGAAGTTACTGTTAGAGGTTGCTTTTTTCATTATACACAAGCCATTTGGAAAAAAGGGCGAGAACTGAATCTGACGAAATCCAAAATTTTGAAGAGGCAAATTGAACTTGCTGCAGTACTACCACTTTTACCGGAACATCGAATTATGGAAGGCTGGTTCTATGTTGCCAGCCAAAGCCCAGACAATCAAAACAGTGACAGTTTTCGCCAGTTGTTAAGCCAATGGATAAAAGAAGATTTCATAAAAGTATTATGTGTTTACGGAGAGAGGCACACCACAAACTTTTTGGAAGGGTGGCATAATAAGCTTAATGCAGCTATATCGAAAAAAAGACCAAGTTTACTGAAACTCCTAAATTTTTTGCATGAAGACGCTTTGTTTTATGAAAGAAGTGCTAACGAAAGTCACCGTCGGAACCCGCGATCACAAAGAAGCAAAGAAAAAGACCAGTTCATCTTAGATGTTCAACTAGAGTTAATGCGTGGCAGCATTACAGTGCCATTTTTTTTGGAAAGAATGAGATAAATTCTCAACCACAATTTACGTGCAATTTACCTATAATGTTTAAATAATTTTTGTTTGAATCTAGTCAATTGAGTTTCGTTTCAATGCAAACAATTTATAATGGAAGTTGGTTATTATAATATTGACATGATTAGTTACTTATCGTAGGTATTGATTAACGCATTTTTTGTTTTAATTATTTAGAAACAACAACACCTGGTGGGGATAGTTACTTATTTTTCCAAAAATCCCCACTAGGCTGAGTTTATTTAACCAGTGGGGATTTTTGGAAAAAAAAGTAACAATCCCCACCAGTGGGGATTTGTAGGTGGGGATTTTTGGAATAAATCATTTTAATGTGTATGTGTAATTTAATTATTGTTGATTATTTGATTGTAATGTATTTAATTGGATTTTAATTTTTATATAATGTATGGACTATGTCTGAAATAAATGAATTAATAATAATAATAGGTTAATCATAATTAAGTAACTTAAGTCCATGAATATTAATAAAATACTCAAGCTATGAAATAACAGCCGCACGGGTCAATCCATCAGGTTAAGCTACGCTTGCCGGGGTTGGTCCGTGGATGGGTGACCATCTTTACATACCGAGACTCCTCCATGCCTCGGAAAGCACGTTGAATTAAACCGTTGATCCCGGCCGTCATTCAAGGATCTTTGTCAGTCGTTACGGGTCGTCAGAAGCCCGAAAGTCTGACAACCAGTCTTACCAAGGGGTATCGTATTACCCAGTTACTGGGTCGTGGAGGTCAGATAGGCAGTCGCTCCATGGAAAATGCTGGTATTCAGCTGCATCCGGTCAGGCTGGAAGCCAACCTCAACATGGTGGAGCTTTGGGCTAGGCAGAATATTACGAAAATACAAGGTGCCAATGTACAAAAGAAGAACATTTTACATGAAAGAAAGTGACATGGGCACGAAACTAAATAGCGTATGTCCCATTTCTTATTCCGTTTATAACTAAAGTAATAATTGATCTAGAGAAAAAACATCTGATGGCTGGATAATAACTATATTTTCTTGCTGTGAATATTTCTTTTAGACATAAAAGCCGAATGTTTTTATAATTATCCTTAAAAAGGATATTATTATGTTTTTCGAATAAAAAAGTGTACCGAGCAAAATAATAAAAAATATTACAATTGCGTAACTGTCTTCAACATGGAAAGAAAAAGATCCAATAAATCATAGGTATACTTACTAAAATTTTATTTTGATTGTATGTATGACTGTTTCAGAATTTTCATGCAAATTAACATAAAAATGTACGTAGGTATGTCTTTAATGAGATTTACCTAAAGGTTAGCAGCTATGTCCATGAATAGTTGAACACTCTTGAACTTTATCGTCTTACCCTTTGATTTTCAGCCATAAAGTGGAATTATTACGCTATAAGTAACAGGTCAGTTATTCAGTGGTTCTAGGAATGGTTTAGTTATAGTCCAGCTGTAGCGTCTAAGCTAGGGATTATTCATTGGTGTGGCAGTATGGTCTTAGAAGTCATCATAATGTTTGAATAATTGTTGGCATTTCTAATGTTATGGTCTGGCAAAAGTCGTTTTCAGTCATTTCAGCACCCTAATTGCGTAACACAGTTTGAATCGGAATCGGAATGATTTTGAAATATATTGCTAACCCATTGGTTCATAAGTTAGAAAAAATTGTCTGCTCAACAACATAAATAACGCAATTAATGTTGTTGAACTGTCAAATTGAAACCGATTCCTACATAAAGTGTGTTACGCAATTAGCCCACAGTTAGGTTATTTTTTTACGCAATTAGCCCACAGTTAGGTTAATGTAAGCATAAAGGAGTGATGACCGGACTATTCAGCGATTCCTGTAGAAAAATTACAAAGAAAATCTATGCATCCATTTCCGGAACTCTGTCGGTATTTTCTGACGCAAAACTACCATAGAATTACTTAGGAGTGTTGCTACTTTTTGGATTCCGTCAACGCAAAAATAAGAGTTGCGATAACTTATTTTCGTAAGTGCTTTTATCAGAACCTCATTACAATATCCAGAATCCTACAGTATCTTACAGTTCATATATCTTCAAGAAAAAGGAGCATTTTCCCCATATTTCCACATTAATTGGGACCTAACTCGCTGCAAGAGCTAGGTGGTCGTTCATAAGCTCTAATCAGCTTCGCTTTCGTTCTCAAAGCCATTCTTTGTAAACTGCTTCATAAGCGTTCCTTTTCCACTCGTGTTACTTAGCTCTGTAGAGGTTAGTACTTATCGTTCTGAAATAGTGTGGGAGGACTAATATAAATGGCTAAGTTTACTTCGTGATGCTGTGCTGAGGGTAGGTCCTCATTTGTTTTTGTTTATCCTGCTTACCCTTGCGTTTATTTGCAACGGTATATCTCTGTCTAATTTGTTTTGGTATTAGCCTTAAATATACAGGGTTATTTTTAAAACGTCAATAACAATAACGTTGTTCATAATGATGAGTACAAAGACCCCTTAAGAGATTATTGACGTTTTAAAAATAACCCTGTATACAATGTTTTCGTTGGGTTTAACTCCGTATAAGATCATTTCAATCGTATATTCTAGTAGTATATTGCACATAGATTGTATCATATTATTACGACTTCTACTATTATTCCGATTTTGATGAACTTTGACAAATTCGTCAGCTCGACAACGTTAATGACGCAATGAATAATGTTGTATTGTCAAAATGGGATTGTGAGTCTTTTACGCAATGAATTAATCCGCTGTTTTCGTAATCCATTTGTTTCATAACTTTGGGCCTTGAAATCGGAACATTTGGACCTAAAGACCATGTCCCTATTCCCTTTAGCCCACAGACAGACAAGGTGCAAACAAACATTCGTGACTATCCAGATTTATGTACATTTGCAGTCAGAGTTGGTTAAACGCCTGTAACGTAAATTTTTTTTTTGGGTGGAATTATCAAATAACTTCTCCCGCTCTAGGCGGAGCGGGAGGGCGTGTCAGACTTTTACTGACTAAAACCCACCCGTATTCCTTCATTTGCCTGTGTGCCAGGGCCACGATATCCCTTTCGGACAAACTCGCAACCCTGGCAGGCATTGGCCCTATCGGACCCCGTTAGTTGGGGCTGACAACTCTTTGAGGCGCGCGTGGAATACGACGCGCCGTCGACCCGGGCATGGTCCTTATCGGATGGTGAGCTACCCATCGCTCACCGTCCGCAGGCCCGCGCCTACGGTGGCCAGAAATCGGCTTGCGACTCCCGACGCCCGGGGCGTCTCCTGCGGCGACTAGGGGCGCGAGGGCGCGAACCTTGCCTCTCCCTCACGCATTCTGCCTCCTCCTTCGCAAGCATTACTAATTCGCAGAAGGAGGTGACGGCCTCCCATGCACTCTCGCTCCGAACCATGGCCTGAACCAGGGCCGGATGCGAGAGATCGCCGCCGCCGATCGCCTCCGTGAGGACACGGCGGTGTTCCGCCCAAGCTGGGCAGACCTCCACTGTTTGCTCCACCGTGTCCTCCGGGCGAACCACACAGTGGTGACACCCGGGCGTTTCCTCCCGCTTTATCCTGAACAGGAACCTCCCGAAACAACCATGTCCGGTGAGGACCTGCGTCAGGCGGAAGGTGAGGACGCCGTGGCGCCTCTCTAGCCACTCCTCAAAGAGGGGACTTATCGCCACAATTGTGGCGTGCAACGACTTGATCCCTAACATCGCAATACAGTCGCGTGCTACATAAAAATAAGTACGTCAGTCTGGCATATCACGCAAATTGTTTACAAACACAGATTTACATGATAAAAAGAGAAGCGACGTAAAATGATAATGGTAACACGTCACACGTGTCAATGTTTGCACCATGCGCCTAATGTAACTGGAGCTGCAGTGAAAATGGAATCTGGATTTTCATAACGAGGCAGTAAAATAACTACCTACTTTGTCGGTTTCGTGACTGTAGGCGTGCCTGCTTAGCCTCACACGGTAACGTAACTATAGTTGTCAAAAAATAATAGGCCCGTTTTGACATTTAACTTGAATCGATTTATCGTGAGTCGTATGGTTACTTCACTAGATACGTCGCGACGTAACTGTCAAAACGGGCCTTTTGTTTTTGACAAGTTTAACTGTCGAAAATAATACACCCTTATTTCACCAGTTGGCGCAGATATTATGATGTTAGTGGCTTTTAAATCTATTAAATAATAAAATAAATTAGAGCATTTTCCCAATAACTTAATATGTGAATATTTTAGATTATGTTTATATTAAATAGTGAAATTAATTTGTAAAGTTAAGTCTAACGCGGATCAAAAACTGAGAGTGGCGCAAAATCTACCAAGCGTATTTTTCTGAAACCTTCACCAATTTAAAGATAATTTAATTATTGATCATAAAGTATACGCGTTTTATTAAAATATCTTTTGTTTTGTGTATAATACATTAATAATGCGTCAAATTGGACAGCGCCCCTTGATGGGTGAGTCCTATTACTGGCTGAACGTACGACGCGTTGCGTGAGCTCAGTACAGAACACGCAAGCTAACCACTCAAGGTCACTGGCATATATCTGCGTCTTAATGTGATGAAGCAATCTTTGAAGCTAATATCAATTGTATCAAACATAATTTGTATCTTTGTATTTGTTTCAAGCCTTGATGAGATCATAGGTAGATGTATGGAACAGCAGATTTTTTTCGCGTTTTTATATCGGGTCCTTTATTAAAAGTTTTCATAATTATGAGTACAATGACCCTTTAAGAGGTTGTGCGTTAATTATGTTACATCTTGTATAAGTTGTGATTTATAACTCTTCAATTATCTTACGTATATAATTGCCTTTATTGTTTTAAAGTCAAACTTCAAGTTTTGCATGCCTATTGGTAAAATATATAACTAAACCTATCTGTTATCAATTTATCACCATGTAAGTACCCATATTTGTAAAATAAACGACTACTAATGTTGGATTTGTCAGTCGCCTTACAAGAGTTGCAAGTAGTCTTATTGCAAAGTTTCAAGATAAATTGGATGCTGCACAGAGATTTAACTGTATAGCTATACGGAAATTTAAATAAACGGCAGTATTGCGCTGGATATTAAAACTTAAGGCGCAATTAGGGACTGCACGACGTTTGATAACGAACTTATTGTTATACGTACATAACTATAGTCATGTGTCGAGTCAGAAATCACTTTATTTAGTCATGTAAAACATGCGCGGTTGTGTGCTATCAAATCCGTTTAATGTTTATGAATGAATGAATCATATATTTATTTACAAGAATATATGTAGCTAACGTAAGTTTGGGTTGGTAGTTTGGTAGTGTTGTAAAGTTGTTAGTGTGGTGATTTTCAGGCATGCAGGATTTCATGTTAAGGCTTCTACAGACCGGCGCGACTCGCGACGCGTACAAAGGCACCGCTCGTCGTGCGACACGCGGGGCCTTTGTGTCGCGCCGGTCTGTAGAAGCCTTTATATGAAAGTTTTGAAATGAAATGAAATGAAATGAAATGAAATCGTTTATTCTGTAAATAGGACATTAAAATCACTTTTACACGTCATATAAAAAATAAAAAAAAAATCTAGATGTAGCCGACATTTCCTATCTGACTACCCCTGAGAAGAAATGGCGAAACAAACTCAGGGGTCAAAGTCTCTTTTAAAGTCCAGACATAATCTTGGTCAGATCATGTGAGGACCATGTAGATCTGAAATGGTCTTTTGAGGAAAGAACCACGCAAATTTGAGCGGACCTGACCAATCAGTGTAAGCATTTGTCAGTAATCGTGCAGCTCAACTCAAAACTTAAGGAGCTCAACGACTCGACGAACAGTACCAAAAAAAGGACATTTGGGTAGGCCGCATAAAGCGCTCAAAATGTCAGACCATCATTAAAACTTAACTGAGAAAAGAAAGGAAAACATTTAAAGAAAAAAAAAAAAATGACCCACATAGTGCTCACATTCACAATAAATTAAAGTAGTAAATATAATACTTTTCAAAGTAAACATTCATGTAAAATTGTATACAATATTCTGCAATGTCAATATGTATATAAAATCATGCATAATAATTAAAATGTCAAGTTTTATCACAAGGCTAGCAGAGCGAGCAGCTCAATCCCAAGCTTTTTTGTCCTCTAAATAATCAGAAATCTTATAGTACCCTTTTTTACAAAGTTTAGTTTTAATACAGATTTTAAATCGTTTAATGGGTAAGTTCCGAATGTCAGTAGGAAGTTGGTTGTAAAAGCGTATACATTGACCCATGAAAGAGTTGCCTACTCTGTGGAGGCGAGTGCGATGTACAGCAAGATTGTGTTTATTCCTGGTATTTAAACTATGAATATCGGACATTTTCTTAAAATTTAATTTATTTTTGTGTACATATAATAGATTTTCAAGTATATATTGAGAGGCTACAGTCAGAATATCTATTTCTTTGAATATTTCACGAAGTGAATCTCTTGGACCTAGATTGTAAATGGCTCGAACAGCCCTTTTCTGTAAAATAAAGATATTATTAATGTCCGCACATGTTCCCCAGAGAAGGATCCCATACGACATAAGACTATGAAAATAACTAAAATAAACAATTCTGGCAGTATCTACATCAGTAATCTGTCTAATTTTTTTAACAGCATAGGCGGCTGAACTAAGCCTTCCTGACAATTTTTCTACGTGTGGGCCCCATTGTAATTTACCGTCAATAGTTATTCCAAGAAAAACTGTCGACTCAACAGGGTCCAACTCTATTCCATTAAGTTGAACATTAGTAGTTAGCTGCCTGACATTTGGCATTGAAAATTTTATGAGTTTAGTCTTTTTCTCGTTCAGGAGAAGATTATTTACATTAAACCAATGGACAACTTTAGAGAGTGCATCGTTAACATGTTCAAAATTGACTAGCTGACGTTTGATTTTAAAAATGAGTGAAGTGTCATCTGCGAATAATACAATCTTGTGATTATCCCTTATGTGAAAAGGTAAGTCATTTATATAAATTAGAAACAAGAAAATGAATGAGTAGGTAGATATCCAATTTGTAGGATAGGTATACAATAAACCTACACAAGTTTGTTTTTGTCTCTTAATTAATTCATTGTATGAATAATGTTAGTCATTGAACTAAGCTCAATGACGGGCCATTTCCAAGGAATTAAGAGCGTTTACACCTTACGGCATTTCATACAAACTTTCAAACCCTTGTTTTTCGAAATGACAACCGATTTTAATAAAACTTCATACGCATAAGCAGGATACAAAGGTCTAAAAAGTTAGTTAAGAACATTTTCGAAATTGTGGCGTGCCCAATAACTTTGTATCCTGCTTATGCGTATAGTTTCATTAAAATCGGTTCAGTAATTTCGAAAAACAAGGGCTTGAAAGTTTGTATGAAATGCTGTAAGGTGTAAACGGTCATAAACTAATTTGGCTGTGGTTCCCAATATAATTATATGTGGTCCCAAAAAATCGTATGTAGGTATTTTAATTCGCTGAACAACTGAAAACCTTTTTTACTGTCGCAGGAATCAAATCCCCTTACCATAAAAGGTTTCGCAATAATTCATTATATTTACGTCATAGTAAAACAAACTATGACGTAAATATAATTAATGCAGCAACAGTGCAGCTTTTCCTGTATTAATCAGCAACCAATGAGAAAGGAAAATAAGACCAATTTTCTTCGGCCAATAATCCGCCATTAGCAGGAAATAAATGACCGTGTTATCGATAAAGAATATCCTGTAACTATTTCAATACAATTCCGCACGAGTGAAGGCCAAGGGCGGCAAAAGGCAAAAATAATATATTCTTTAATTAAATTTCATACGGAAATAGATCAGAGATTATTCCTGTAATGCCATTCAGTAAAAGTGTTTGTACAAATACAAACCTACTTACAGAAAATAAATCATTTATCATTCCAATCAAGCGATTGAATTCAGCGCCACTGGATTCGTGTAAACGGCCAGTCTACTGCCACGTGTCTGTGGTTTTTTGCGGAGATTTAATTTTTACGATTCAAAAGCTTCAAATGACTGGAGGATTCGTGTAAACGGCCAGTCTACTGCCACGTGTCTATGGTTTCTTGCGGAGATTATATTTTTATGATTCAAAGGCTTCAAATGACTGGAGGATTCGTGTAAACGGCCAGTTTACTGCGACGTGTCTATGGTTTCTTGCGGAGATTTAATTTTTATGATTCAAAAGCTTCAAATGACTGGAGGATTCGTGTAAACGGCCAGTCTACTGCCACGTGTCTATGGTTTCTTGCGGAGATTTATTTTTTATGATTCAAAAGCTTGAAATGACTGGAGGATTCGTGTAAACGGCCAGTCTACTGCCACGTGTCTATGGTTTCTTGCGGAGATTTAATTTTTATGATTCAAAAGATTCAAATTACTGGAGGATTCGTGTATCGGCCATGCTACTGCCACGTGTCTATAGTTTCTTGCGGAGATTTAATTTTTATGATTCCAAAGCTTCAAATGACTGGATGATTCATGTAAACGGTCAGTCTACTGCCACGTGTCTATGGTTTCTTGCGGAGATATAATTTTTATGATTCAAAAGCTTCAAATGACTGGATGATTCTTGTAAACGGCCAGTCTACTGCCACGTGACTATGGTTTCTTGCGGAGATATAATTTTTATGATTCAAAAGCTTCAAATGACTGGATGATTCGTGTAAACGGCCAGTCTTCTGCCACGTGTCTATGGTTTCTTGCGGAGATATAATTTTTATGATTCAAAAGCTTCAAATGACTGGATGATTCGTGTAAACGGCCAGTCTACTGCCACGTGTCTATGGTTTCTTGCGGAGATTTAATTTTTATGATTCCAAAGCTTCAAATGACTGGATGATTCGTGTAAACGGCCAGTCTACTGCCACGTGTCTATGGTTTCTTGCGGAGATATAATTTTTATGATTCAAAAGCTTCAAATGACTGGATGATTCTTGTAAACGGCCAGTCTACTGCCACGTGACTATGGTTTCTTGCGGAGATATAATTTTTATGATTCAAAAGCTTCAAATGACTGGATGATTCGTGTAAACGGCCAGTCTTCTGCCACGTGTCTATGGTTTCTTGCGGAGATATAATTTTTATGATTCAAAAGCTTCAAATGACTGGATGATTCGTGTAAACGGCCAGTCTACTGCCACGTGTGTATGGTTTCTTGAGGAGATTTAATTTTTATGATTCCAAAGCTTCAAATGACTGGAGGATTCGTGTAAACGGCCAGTCTACTGTCACGTGTCTATGGTTTCTTGCGGAGATATAACTTTAACGACTCAAAACCATCGAATGACTGGATAAGTGCATAACATACGGTCTAGTCCAGTGCTAGAGTGATTGAATAGACCGCATAACGTAGCATTACGCCTATATTCCCCGAAGGGTTAGGCAGAGGTGCTCCTATCCCACATTTCGACAGTTATGTCTAACCTAAAGGGCGAGTCTATTCCCATCAACCGGGCACAGCTCAAGACATGCCGGTTTTTTTACGATGTTTTTCCTTCGCCGTTTTGAGAGCAGTGGTGTAAAATTATTTGCACAAAGTAAAGCACCTGCCTTGGTTCGAACCCAGGACCTACAACTCGTAAGTCGGGTGCCGTTACCACTGGGCCACCACTGCTCCCCGTCTGCTGCGTTAGTAATTATCTCGAATAATTAATATTAATTTGTCTGGGGAATAATCACTGTGATAAACATCTGAGCTTAAATCGATTATTAAGATTACATTGTCCGCTTGTATCTTTTTTCTTTTCAAAGTTGAATGAACTACCATTGTTTGATGTCTATAATAATGGGAATAGTCTACTGGGATCGAAAAACGCGCTACATTTGATGTGTAAATTGTTAATTAATTAATTGGTATGATTAATTAAGAATGTAAGCGTCGAAACCACACACCTAATACAAAAAATACTTGAACAACATAACTTCAGTAGGTATACCTAAATAAAATGTTTGAATCATTTTTGTAAATTGTATGAATGATTAATAATTTGAAAATGAATAGAAAATTAAAATAAAAGGAATAATTCCCTATTATTTCAAACCATAAAGGCTCGCGCTGCCTGTCGCGCCCGCGATATCGTGCCAGTCTGCACGAGCCTTAACATTGTAATCATAAAGGCTTCTACATACTGTCGCGACACGCGACGCGGCACAAAAGGCCCCGCGTGTCGCGCGACGAGCGGTGCCGTTGTCGCGTCGCGAGTCGCGCTGGTCTGTAGAAGCCTTAATGTATACTCTTATACATGTGCTTGATTCTCATTCTGACACGATACTTTTGTGAACTTCCTCTCAATTCATTTTTCGTTTAAAAAATATAAAATTTAAAATCTCCGATATCGGTATGTGAAATATGCTATACCGATAATGATCCGAAAAAAATCTACGTACAATTACTGTTTGTATTTGTTTAATTCTCGATGTTTTTCTTATAACCTTCGATCAAGGAGCAAGCAATAACAGTTTTATTACATTTTATCTCAATTTAATATGTTTATGCTAATAGATATATTTATAGCCGCCATATTGTCTCGTTTGTATAAGAAGAGGATTTTCCGTTAGAAGTCAACAGACTTATATAATCTTAAAGAACACATTGTGAACGTTGTTATTATACGATAAAAAGCGGCCAAGTGCGAGTCGGATCCGCACACGAAGGGTTCAGATATTTCTTTAACACTTTTCTTGTATGGGGATGGGGACCTAATGTTTAAGTTTATTTTATTTTTATTATTTATTTTTATAGCGGCCATAGTAGTACACACTGTGAAAATTTAAAGTGTCTACATAAAACGGTTCAAAAGATACAGTCCTGTGACGGACGGACGGACGGACAGTTGAGCCTTAATAATAGGGTCCCGTTGGCACCCCTTGAGTATGGGACCCTAAAAAGGAAAACGTATGTATCCCACATTGGATGCGTATTAACCTTTGTCCGGGCTTTCTTGTACAAAGATTTATTACTCTTGATTGAATTATGTCCCACATATTTGTATTTGTGTATCTTATTTTTTTTTGGGCCTTATTAGAAGGCTAAAAGTCACCCAAAGGGCAATGGAGAGGGCTATGCTTGGAGTTTCCGTACGTGATCGAATCAGAAATGAAGAGATCCGCAGCCGAACCAAGGTAACCGACATCTGCCAGGGTTGCGAGTTTGTCCGAAAGGGATATCGTGGCCTCGGCACATAGGCAAATGAAGGAATACGGGTGGGTTTTAGTCAGTAAAAGTCTGACACGCCCTCCCGCTCCGCCCAGAGCGGGAGAAGTTATTTGATAATTTCCCACCCAAAAAAAAAAAAAAAAGGTAACCGACATAGCCCGAGGAATTGCCAAACATAAGTGGCAATGGGCAGGGCACACGGCACATTGCTCGCAGAACAGATGGCCGATGAGGCCGAAAGATTCTGGAGTGGCGACCGCGTACCGGATGACGTAGTGTTGGAAGGCCGCGGGTATCCGCTGGATGCGGGAAGCACAGATACGGTCGAAGTGGCGGTGCTTGGGGGAGGCCTATGTCCAGCAGTGGAAGTCATTCGGCTGAAATGAATCATGAATGAATGAACATATTTTTTACGGTCGAAATTATTTTATATCGATTAACGGTACCGACAGTAATTTTTTATTGTTGTAACATAACATAATATCACGTTTGATTTACACTTTACGGCATTTCATACAAACTTTCAAGCCCTTGTTTTTCGAAATGACTGAACCGATTTTAATGAAACTTCATACGCATAAGCAGGATACAAAGGTCTAAAAAGTTAGTAAAGAACATTTTGCGCTGAAGCGCTGTCCCCAATTTGACGCATTATTAATTTATTATACACAAAACAAAAGGTATTTTAATAAAACGCGTATACGAAAAGATCAACAATTAAAATATGTATCTTTAAATTCGTGAAGGTTTCAGAAAAATACGCTTGGTAGATTTTGCACCATTCTCAGTTTTTTATCCGCGTTAGACATAACTTTACAAATTAATTTCACTATGTAATATAAACATAATCTAAAATACTCACATATTAAATTATTGAGAAAATGCTCTAATTTAACATATTTTTTTTTCAAATCATTAACACTACTTGTTTTGATGTGATCTTCAGTATAAAATCATTAAAAGTCGGTTATGGTTGTACAACAACAAAATATGAAAATATCGATATCACCTTGCTCGAATCTCGATAAGGTTTTATAGCGGTACTAAAATATGAAGTTATAAGTAAATAGTAGTGTCAAATTCAAACCCATGGCTTCTGGAGTACTGTATGCATTCGATGAAGCCCTCAAATAATTTAAAGACACATACATACATACATAAACTCACGGTTCATTCTCGGGCGTAAGCAGAAACTACAACCATTTGCTACGATCATTACTTACGTACAAACATCCTCCTCCTCCTTGTAAAGTGAAGACAGTGCAATTAATTCGACAAAAGCAAAGATCTTCCTTTAAATAAACCAAGTCAGATCTAAATTAATCCTCTAATCTAACTCGTTTCAAATTGCTTTTGCGAAAATGCAGGCAATCAACTTTATATCCTTCCTTAAGTCCTTCTAGAACACGATAATAAATTAATTTAAACAGTTAAATGATTAAACTAGATCGATTTCGATTATCCCAGATCTTCACACCCACCTGTATTGCACTATCAATCAACTAATTGATTTGGGACGCTAAGCAATCAATTGATTGAGAGAATCTATTTGCAGAGTGTTGGAAAATGTGGAAATAATTTTCAACTGTTACTATGCTAAAATTGTTTACCTCTTTTTATTGCAATAGCTACACTTTCAATAGCAATCTGAATGATTCTGAAGGATATTGCTAATCCACTGCTTCATACGTTCAAAAAATTTGTCTGATGCTCAACAACGTAATTATTGCAATGAATGTTGTTGAACTGTTAAAATTAAAGGCATTGCTACTGTAAGGCTGCCTGTCCCTTGAAGCGGAGCGAGGCTGCGGAGCGGAGAAATGGAGAAATTTTAACCAATAGCATTGCAAATCCCTGTCGGAACGGAGATTTTATGCAATCCTATTGGTTAATATTTCTCAGTTTCTCCGCTCCGCAGCCTCGCTCCGCGCCGGTGAACAGGCAGCCTAAGTGTGTTACGCAATCATCATCATTATCATCATCATCATCATTGCAGCCGAAACACGTCCACTGCTGGACATAGGCCTCCCGCAAAGGGGGGGTTTGCCATAATCGCCAAGCTTAGCAGGTGGGTTGGCGATCGCAGTATGTCAGTATTTAGCATTCTCTAGTAAGTCCCTTAGTCGCCTTTTACGACACCCACGGGTAGAAATAGGTTAGTGCTATTCTTAACGTCCGGCACCACAAAGACTACGCAATATCCCGCATGTAATTTTATTTTCATCTAAATCAATAATAGACAGTTATATTATAAACCCATGAAAAGTATTGAAAATTAAATTGTACTAGATACTGATTGATGCTCAAAAAATTATGAAACTCCCCAACAATTTCCTACTACAGGTTAAACGTCCGTTTCTGTCGCGGTCATGATGTGACGTCCTTATCCACAAAACTGCAGCTTTGTTTACATCTGTTTTATATTAAATTATTGTTTATGCTTTATTCAAGCGGAAATCGCACTTACTTTTACCTTAGTGATATTTCAAGCACTTAGCAAAGAATAGATTTTATTTACATAGTGATTTTCGTCACTTCCGACGTTTGCGTTCTGTTCCACCAAAAAACGCCACATAAAATAATTAATTGTGAAACAAATAATGTATCAAAAAATGTAAAAAATAATAATTTGTTTCTTGACTCCTACACAATGTTTATTAAAATAATGGATAAGTTTTGAATTACGTACACATTCTCATTACCTCGTTGGTATATCTCACTCTTCAATATTTGAAGAAAAACACTCTTACTCTTCAATATTTGAAGAAAAACACCCTTTTCTTGCTAACCCTTATATTCCGTACAACTGCACTATTTCAAAACTAAACGACGACTGGCTCTGTCCTAGATTTTATTATTTAGAATAACTTTTTCCCCACTCAGAAATAACGATAACATCTTATCCGTTATTTCTGTGTTGCCAAAGTAAAATAATACATTCAGTTGCCATAGTGGAAATAATATAAAAGTTTGTTACAACATTATTCATTTGTAGGTACTTTGACAGTGTTGCCACAGTGAATATTATAATTCGGTATTAAACTTATTCTTTTTTTTTATTAAATCAAAGAAATCACGATAAATACATCTTCCAAAAGAACATAATAACACTACATCACGCTTGTATGAGTTAGGCAGAGGTACACCCAGAACGTTCTTCTAGAAGACAAGATAGATATTTCCTGCATTTTAGTTCATGAGAAGAATGCTTCTACTATTGAGTGTTTAAAGCGTGATCGCAGATCTTCAGTACTTAGTTTTACATAGTTTAATTGTTCCATTTTCTCTTGAACATAACCGAATTTTTCCTGTTCAACATTCTTTTGTTTTTCTGTTCCATCTTTAAACCTCTCAATCTCATCTGAAGTCCTGGTACTCTCCTCCGCTTCACTTGCACTTTGAAGCGTAAAATATCCTTTAAAACTGTCCTACACGTGCCAAACATCTATAGCGTATATAGACACAAAGTCTTTGTAAACAAGCCATGTTTCATCATACGACGAGCAAATAACGAGAGGTAATGTCCACTGGTAATGAACGTTACAGGATATTATGCACCGCCATTACTGACACGCATCTAGTTTGTTGGCTGAGTATGACTACCTTGTCCATCAATTATGACTGGCTTCCTTTTTATGCTATGGTTTTATGAGGCTTTTGGAAAAATGAATGGATGGACTTGAGTTTATAAAACTTTGTTATGCTTTGCTAATGAGGACATAAAATCCTCCCTTGGTCTGGCTATCAACCTTGTTAGCTGGCTAGTATATTTATCAGGGTGGCGGTGTGAACAATTCTTTTGTGACTTGTCTGACAAGAGACGAACCGCAAAATAGCCTTTGCAATAATAACTCGCTTACATCCAGCAACTTCTTTCCATATGCCTTCATAATGTCCTCTTGTCAAAATTAAAAATACAGAGATTGACGAAAGTATCAAGGGAATTGAACCAAGATTGGAGACTCATAAACAAACTTACGGAAAGATACCAAAAGGTTTTTGAGATGATGAATATAATATTTGCACAAATAAGACTATTAATTAAACGAATGGATGAAATTACTTTGATGTTCAAACGATTCAAATTGGTGAAATCAAAAAGCAAAAGTGAACCGTGTAACTCTGGCGTAAAGATATGAAATTCATATGAAGCAGTACGAAATTCGTTTTAAATTAATGATATTGAATATACCAGTGGTATGAACAAATAATGAGAAACAAACATGAAGCTGTAATGAGTTCTCAGCGGATATTAGCCGCAGAACTCTGTTATTGACGAACAGAGCCGCATTGACAGCGTCATGAATGAGGTATGGTTTTGGAACGAAGTTCTTTAACGCTGCTTGCGGTAGGAGTTGACTGGTAGAAATCGTTACGGTAACGAAAAAGCGTTATGCCCCCTTCATGCGACTTTCTCTCTCCCTTTCCAATTAGTCGTCATGGGTGTCGTATTCATGGTTTTCTAGGGCGCTGACAACGATTATGGAACCAAAATCAAAATTCAACATGGGCGCCACCTAACATTTGCAAATTTTTCGCCATGGGTGTCGTTTTCATGGTTTACGAGGGCGCTGACAACGATTATGGGGTCAAAATCAAAATTATAGATAGCGCCACCTAACATTTGCAAATTTTTCGCCATGGGTGTCGTTTTCATGGTTTACGAGGGCGCTGACAACGATTATGGGGTCAAAATCAAAATTCTAGATAAGGCGATCGTTTTTGGAACGAAGTTCCTTAACGCGGCTTGCATGGTTAATAAGAGTAATCTCATGAATAAGAGTATTCATGAGGATATTTTCTCTGCATTTTCGGTCATGCTTGTCTCTCATCGACACACTGGTGTTACAAATATGGAACTATACCTAATTTTGTAATTGTTCTCACCTATTATACATACTGTGCTATTTTATCTTTATGCTTTGGTTGAGAATTTGAGATACTTCATTGGATATTTCGTTGAAATATTTTCTTATTTTTAGAAGCTAGTGAAAGAACCGCAGACAGCAGAGAATGTTAGAAGTTATCTAATAATCTTCAATCAATATAGTCCCTAACAATATAACTACCAAGAAAACGATATAATGGAGGATAGCGCACAAAAAAAACCTACTTATTACACTTGTTTAGGCTCTGTGGGCGTTTTAACTTCAACAGACATTGTGACATAATTATACGATTCACTGGAACTAACCTTTCATTATAACCGAAATAGAAAACTATCATTACTCGATGAAACGGTAGTAAGCCTATGACGCACTTCTGTCTATCATATATATTATGTTAGTTATCCATCGATATTGTAGCTCTATGGTCTGTGATATGGCCCTGTCATTAGAACGGTGAATTTCGTGGTATCTATTGCCTTAAATATCAATTGAATGAATTTATATGTGTACGAAGGTTATACGGACAATTTAGCGTCAATCAATTAATATTACTATAGCGGTATACGAACTCCGCCGCCCTTACAGACAGACCTCCGTGGTGAGCTGTCACTTTGCCAAGAGGCCCGATAAACACAAATGTGTTATAAAATGTACGGTGAAAATATAAGTTACACCCTTTCAATAACCTGACCCACCCGATAGTAAGACTGTACCCACCCCGACCACAATACATATTTGAAAATCCAAGAATCTGGTTCATTCATTTATCAATCACTAGCTGCGCCCCGCGGTATCACCCGCACAAGTCTCGATTCCGTGGGAAAATCGGGATAAAAAGTAGCCTATATGTTAATCCAGGGTATCAGCTACCTCCATACAAAATTTTATCAAAATTGGTCCAGCCGTTTGAGCGTGAAGAAGTAACAAACACACACAGTCACAAACTTTCGCCTATATAATATTAGTGTGATATAGTTAGGAAGTTATAGTATACTTAAAGTTAGGAAGTTAAGGATACGAATTACTTTCTTGTTTCCATTGCCATTGTAGTAATTGTCTCCTCTGAGAGTAATCCTGGAAACAGGCTGTTGTTTGACTACTAACAAAATACAAAAAGCTGGCTTTTAAAATTCTGGTATAAAACACTTCCAGAAAGGAATTGTGTTCTTAAACATCATCATTACAGAATACAGTTCCTTGCTCTTGGTTCATGTTTATTATTGTATATACAATATTAGTTTTAGTATATGCGAAATCCGAAACACGTGTCTAGTTTTTTTATGTAAAGAATCTATGTACAAAATTTCAAAACTGTATCATGAAAAATCACAAAGTTATAAGGTTGTTATGTTACCGGGTTTCCGTACAAAACCATGCTAACGGCGTCCCCGCGCCTCCAGGGTCGTCTTGCGCTCATTAATAATAATTTGGCAGTAGGTAACAAACCGTACGGCGATTATATTATAAGTTAATGGTGATAACATTTTCTATCACACTTAAATATTTTTGGGACAAAATACAACATGGTGTAAAAATTATTGGAATCGATTCAGTTAGGTACTTATTCTGAACAAACTATATTCAGGTTTCGCATATACTAAAAATAATGTTGTATAAATGTTATTCCAAAGTTTTAAGTTTCACTTCTGTCGGCATGACTGCCTTTTCCTTCTTTAAATAAACCAAGAGTTTGAATTCTGATCAAACTCTTTGCATTCATTCCAACAAATACCTTATTACAATGAGAGAAAAGTAACATTGTTGATTGGTTTTATGTCAACATTGATCATTGAAAGCTCGTGAATGTGTTATATAAGTGTCATAAATTTCATTTTATAGGAAAAACCTGTGTTTTTTGTCAACAACCATGCAACAAATTTGTTGCAGCTTTATTCTGAACAAATAGTAGAGAAATGTAACCAATTAATATTTGTCTACATAAAAAATATGATTCCGTATTCTCTTGACGCCACACACTTGGCAACTAACTAAATATTTGCATAAATCAAATCCCGTTCCAATTACGTCCCTGTCCGAATTTGTATCATTGTTGCCTGTTGTTGTCCACTTGAGCATCATAGGGTTATTTAAAGAATATGTGACGTGGACGTTAGGAAGATGCGCTTCGATACAGGTGTGACAGCTGTTATGTAGTTGTTACATAAGTAATTAGCTGGCGATTACGTCCTTACGTAAGTCTGGCTGTGTGTCTTTCCTTTATAGTGATTGTAATACTAGAATAATAAATGATAAATCATTTTATTTCTGTAAGTAGGTTTGTACAAACACTTTTACGACAAGTCGGATTTGCCCTTTTGGATACCTTAATCTATCAATCATCAACTCAGCCTATAGCAGTCCACTGTTGGACATAGGCCTCTCCCAGGCTGCGCCACAACACCCTGTCCTCCGCCTTCCGCATCCAGTCTGTCCCAGCCACCTTTTTAAGGTCGTCGGTCCATCTAGCTAGGGGGCATCCCACACTACGCTTGCCGATACGCGGTCTCCACTCCAGGACTCGTCTGCTCCACCGGCCATTAGGCTATGTCGGTCACTCCGGTTCTCTTCGGGATATCTTTGGATACCTGCCTATTGTTATCTTGTTAGGTGTCAGAGTATATTCTGTGACAGTGACGGGCAGTAAGGATAATAGATAAATAGTTAATCAAGTTACAGAAAAGTTGACCACGAACCACGACAGCAGTATAAAGGTTCGTGCAGACTGGCGCGATATCGCGAGCGCGACACTGTCCATGAAGTGTTCATAGAAATTGTGCTACTAGCGTTGCGTCGCGCTGTCGTGTTCCGCCTGTCTGCGGCAGCCTTAACGACAATATTATCGGTTCTCGACTGTTTAGATCATTATGAAACTCATCATCATCATCTTCATTTCAGCAGAAAGACGTCCACTGCTGGACATAGGCCTCCTCCAAGTACCGCCACTTTGACCGGCTGTATGGACGCGGTCGGCCCCATCGGCCATCAGTTCTGCGAGCAATGTGCCCTGCCCACTGCCACTTAAGCTTGGCTATTCTTCGGGCTATGTCGGTTACCTTGGTTCGCCTGCGGATCTCTTCATTTCTGATTCGATAACGTAGGAAAACTCTAGGCCATTTCAGTGCCATAGGTCGCCACTGGCAAGACGCACTGGTCAAAGACTTTGGTCTTGAGACACTGCGGATTCTGAAACTACACTAATTATTATCTGAAGATAATTAACTAAATAACCAGACAATTATTGATTGTAGCATGAGATGAAACACGTGTATTTTATCGGTTCTCGACTATGTATAAACTAGGTACCGATAACCGTTGTGTTGATGCCTAAATAAACCTTTATTGTAAAAGGTAACCAATGTTACAGATCCCCAGTGAAATCCAGACTTGTAATTCAGCGGAAAGTTTGTATTTGTATTGGTTGTAGTTGTAGTACGTTGAAATCAGGGACCATTTTGGTTACCCATTGAAAGGGTTTTCGATAGGGTTTTTTTAAGCGGTTCAACAAAAACCCATACGTTATGGATAACCCTTACGAACGGCTTAAATTAAATTTTCGTAACCCTTTGAAAGGGTTTTCGATAAAAACCCATACGGTGTGGGTAACCCTTTTGAACGGCTTAATTTAAGCCATTCAAAACGATATGGGTTTTTCTAAAATGGTAACCAAAATGGTCCCTGGGTAGAATAGAGATAGAATTGGTCATGCCACGCGTGCTGGAAGGATATCGAAATAACATAATATTATGATTTTTTCATGTTACTGGGCTTCAAGTAGGTACCTATAGGACCCATTGAATGAGTTATCATGTAACCCTTTCACTGGGTTTCAAGTATAAAACCCATTCAATGGGTTATCATGTAACCCTTTCAATGGGTTTCTAGTATAAAACACTTTCAATGGGTTACATAATGATAAAGGTAACCCATTGAATGGGTTACTCCTTCGAAAGGCTTAACTCTTAACCGGGGTTGTACGGTCTCTGGTTAAAATTCGTTTCCTGTTTGATCTTTTTGAAGTGAAAATTTATTTTTTGGTAGGGGCAAAACTTGTGGATTCTCGTCACTGACATGCTAACCGCTCACGTGACGTGTTGCTCAGACTGGCGACGCGCAGCGGCCTATGTACTGCGTCGCTGCGTCGTCATATATGTATATGCGTACACATGTACAAGTGGCGCCATCTATTTTTGTTACGAAGTTACTGGAATCACCGAAAAGGTCGGATAAGAGTGACACTGGTTGGTGACAGTCACTCTAGCAGAGCGTCGCATCGATGGTTGCGTGGCGGCTGTCTTCTGATGACAGAAGAAGATGAGAAGGGAGCCGCTGTCGTACCACGTCCACGACGAACTGCTATAATCCGGGACAATCGTGATGATTTTGAAGCTGCTGATCCACTAATATGATGATCACTTCTGGTAAAGGCTATCCAGCATAGCAATTCACAACCATTCGACAAGTTGTCGTATCGGAAATGATACATTTTCATTATCTGATTTACCTTGCCCCCGACAACAAATAACTGTCGGAAGAATGGCGGTCGTATATTTGATTTAAACTGACAAAACTTAAATGTTTTGGATTTGTGAACAGCCTTTAAAGGACTCCTTTGATAACATTGATTTATGCTCGATTCGATACGGAAGCGTATCGAACGCTTGTGAATAGCTATGCTGCTCCGTTATACAACATGTCCCAGAATTAACGCACCTCCACTTTTAACCACCTATGAGACCAGAACTGAAGTCGCGAAAAAAAAAATCTGCTGTTCCCTTTATTTTTATGAGTTATTCGAACATAAATGTAGGGAACAGCTGATTTTTTTTCGCGACTTCAGGTTTGGTCTCATAGTAAAAGTTGCTCATAATTATGAGTACAATGACCCCTTCAGAGGTTGTGCGTTAGTTTTAAGTTCTCGCTTCTGTCGGCAAGTCCCCATGACTGCCTATTCTTTTTTATCTGCTTTCTTCTGTTAGTTGTTGAGATTGGTTCATCATATCTGACCTCGATAGACCTCTGATAGCGATCCACCTGCACTGGGTGAAGATCGCTTGCAATAAAATTGTGGCTGTGGGAGGCCAATATTTTACCATGGAAAACTTGAGCTCTTTACTTGTCTTCGAGCTAAAATTATGATAGTCATCGAAAGCCCTTGTTTAAACTACAGTTTACTGATTTATGTGAAAGTAATATTTCGTGGAAAATCATTCAATACGTTTGAAAACCCGTCCTCGATGACAAGGTCGTCAGTATTCTCGGCCAGCCGTGTGATTCACTTATAAATTGCTGCGTACGGTTCTTTGTCCTACAGTCCACACAAAAGGGGTGTTAGTCATCAGCTACAAGAAATAACTGTCTTGGCACAGCGCTATGTAATTCCGCCTTATTTGGAACACCATAATCGTATACAATTTTTTAATTCATGGGAACAACTTTTCATGCGATTTCTCATTCATGTTATTGCTGATTAGCAAACGGGTACTAGGCTAACATAAATATGTAGGAAGTGGGTCGGTAACTGAACGTTCAATATTAACGTTCTAAATAAATAAACTTACAAGGATACATCAGGAAAATGTATCGCTGAAGATTTCCTCGTTCGAAAACACTTCTGTGTTAACGCTGTATTAATTCCTGATCACTTCTGTGTTAACGCTGTATTAATTCCTGATTATACTTTTGTCTATTTAATTAGTATTGTTCATGTTAAGTCTAATTACCTTACAGAAGGACTTATCAAGGGTAGTACCTACTGGTTTGTGTTGTGATTTCAGTCGTTGATTCGTAGAAACACGGGTAGTGACTGAACACAGCCGTATAAAACCGCTTTCCACTAGAACCTCGCAAGTTGTGAATAATAAAGAAAATTAGCATATAAAGGGTGGGGTCTTATTACTCCAATTTAGTTGTTATACGACTGCTCTGGGTCGAAGTAATCTAGTATACAGGTCGACGCTCTTTGCTTCCTCGCCTGTCAGACTTTAATGAAGAGATTTACCGTCACCGTCAATTAGAGGACACCTATTGTACAATCATCGCTTACAGATGTATTAAAACAAACTAGAATAACTACTGTACTAGAAACTAGGACGTGATTTGCAACGGAACGTTTCGCGAACCACTTTGTTTGTTATTGAGGAGGTTCGGCGAACTACGAAAATATTCTTGCAGTGATAAATTATTTAAGTGGTATTGGAGTATAAATAAACTGGAAAAGGGGGCGTCGTTTGCAGCGTTTGTAGGGAACACTCTTCCGCTGTAAGATACATTAATCTGTTTGGTTCTTTTGTTGGATGTTTATGCTTCGGACTAAAGGAAGCAAAACAGAGATTACTCGTACATGCAATTTAACCTGTAAACCGCAGGCGCTGTAAAAGTAGTACTCGTTGAGGAAATAAATTACAAAGCAATCCGTAAGTTGCTTTGGTTTGAAACGAAAACATCTAGCCATATTCTTAAAACAATATTGATTCATCAAATAGAGAATCTGGAAAATCCTTTATGCAAAAAGCGAGATGAAATAAAAAGTTCAGAAAATCCTCGCAACCGTAAAAGACTTTGTGTCGTACCAACAGAGTAAAGTGCCAGGATCACAAGAACGGGTGGAGGTTTGAGCAGATAGAGATAGGCCTGGAGGCGGCAGGAGGGATGCGGGCGGCGGGACCGGCGACCTAGGCCGAGAGGTCAACTCGGGTCATGTGCCAGTAAACTGGGTCACAGGCTACTGCTTGTGTACCGATGGCTACCAAAATAAACCGCCCTGCATTATACGCGATGCTCACAAGGCAACGATAGTCTGAAATGCTCAATAAACATCGGTTTCGACTGTTATTAGTGTTCTCGGATTTTGGGAAATGTTCGTCCATTATTAACGAAGCCATTTTGTTTTTGTTCCAGGTATGTTTTCAAGCTCAAGGACTGCTTCGGGCGTTCCGGACAAACTGTGATCGGATTATGCAACAAAGAAGGTGATAATAGCATGAATTCCGTTTGAATTTTTAGTTCAATGCTTGTATGCAATATAGCTACCAAGTTGCATTCGATTTCACAACTTCATCCTTTGAAAATCGGTATACTCCACAGTAAAACGTAGATTGAATGTTAGATTGATCTCTTCCATCAAAGATTTTACGTTTCGAGATCGCCTCTTAAAATATTTATAGCATTTCAAACTGAATTAAACCAAGTATTTAATGTTGACTGAGTTCGCCTCAATTCCAAACGGCTCTTTATTAAGCCTTTTCAATGTCTTATAATAAAGATCTCGTGCATCCACAAAGACACCTTATTCAGGAATTAATTAACACCTTGGCTAGGTAGATTTCCCATTCAATTAACTCAAATGCCCCCTGCATTTGAGTTAATGAATGGGAAATCTATCAATATACATCTATCAACAAACACTGCAGCTATTCTTTAAATTAAATGCTGATTGTGAAAGCCAGCACTTCGCGTAAACCGACTATCCATCTTTTTATGACTCACAACGGACGAGGGTTGCAGACTAGCAAGGAGTTCGTTTACTTCTGCTCAAAGACAATGCAATGAGGACTACTTGCTTTATGAATGTGAATACTGAATATTATTTTTATCTTTCTGCCAGAATAAAAACTAGCAAAGTTTTTGCTATTGTGAACGGGTGAGTTTTACACTGTTACTTTTCATGAAAATGCATACTTCTTCAGATATACATACTTCTCACTTCGCTATGGAAATGAGGGATAACACCTGCTGCTTTCGTGTCCTCGTCCTTACCTTACAAGCAATCTTTAGGACATTTTATTTATGTTCATAGGAAAATCAAGGAAATTTATTTAAGTATTTTCAGAATTTTCAGCGTATTGTCTTACTTTCCTGACATCAACAAACTTCTTTGTTTTTTTTTACTACGAAGCGTTTTTACTTTTTGTATACTAGCAACCCTTAAAGAAACGGCAAAGAGCTGCTTGCACAAAGAAATCGTTAACATTGACTCACAATCTTGCAAGACAAGAATAAAAGAGCTATCTTAAGACTGAGTCAAATCAATAAGTACCAGGCTCACATAGGTCGAAGAAAGTATATCGACACGTTTCGTCAACAGAGATGCAGGGCGAGGGCACCGGGTCAACGGTCTCCTCTAAATATAGGTCGCGCCATTCGCGAGCGTGTCTGCAAACATTCTTTATTGCAATGTTTTTATGATTTTAATTTAGAATTACATTTACACAGGCTCCAGATGTTGGTCTGTCAGTTTCCGGTTTAATATTATTCTTCCTTTTTGGCAAATAATGCGATTTTTGAAGTTGACGTTTGAAATTGACCAACACCTTCAATGAGTCAACTGAATCGTTCCATGTTCAGGCAGGATCAAATAAATAAACAGTCAATCATAAATCATCATTTTTCGCTGCTCAAAAGTCGACTTCCTATTCTGCCATGCTTCCCTGGTAGAACAGTACTAGTTATACAACTGTCTAACATTTGAAAATGTGCATTCTGAATATTTCGAATGAAATTAGTATTATTTTCAACCAACCCTGCCCTGTAACAGAAAAAACCAGAGCGTGAAAAACGCTTTTCATTCCGTAAAACTATTTTTGGCGGGCCGCGGATGCGTCTCGCTTTCAAAGCAAAAAGGGTGTATTATGAAATACTGCACTGAACTGGTTTCAGTGACACGGCCCCATTAAAACTGACCCAGTTAATCTCGCTAACTGGATGAGCGTGCATTTAGACGCATAGATAGATGGCTCGTCTTTTTTTCGATCAAAATGTATCTATCTACATACCGTTACTCCATGTTTTGGCGTAAAGGCTTCTACATACTGGTGCGACACGTGTCGCGACACAAAGGCCCCGCGTGTCGCGCGACGAGCGGTGCCTTTGTGACGCGTCGCGAGTCGCGCTGGTCTGTAGAAGCTTTAAAGCGAGTGACCGATTGGTGCCTTTTTTGTGGCGGCCATTATAGAAACTTTATTTAAGGCTTCTGCATACCGGCGCGATATGGCGCGCGACGCAACACGACATAAAGGCCTCGCGTGTCGCGCGACGAGCGGTGCCTTTGAGTCGCGTCTCGTCGCGCGACAAGTCGCGCCGGAATGTAGAAGCCTTTATTCATACATACATAAACTCACGCCTTCTTCCCATGGGGGTAGGCAGAAACTATAGAACGCCACTTGCTACGCTCCTTACATACTTACTCCGACCTACCGACTACCATTATTATATGGGTATAACAAATATCCGACCACTGAAAAATCACACTCTAAAAAGTATGAAACAAGAAAATATTCTCATCTGAAATTGATATGCACTTACAAACAATTCAATATGTATCGTCTATTAAATATACAACTTACACGTTATATATTTTTATGTATTTAATACATACCTAATAGTGATTTTCAGACGATAGCCGTGGTCGTATTCAGTTTGCCCTAGAGCTTATGATCGCTTACTATTGTTAGAATGTATTATTTTTTAGGGTCGCATACGACCACCAGACGAGCCAATCACCAGCCAATCAGTCCGAGACTGGTTAAATCAGTTTATACAGGATTTTGAGCTGGGATTTCAGAGTGAAAATAATCCAAAACTATGGGTAGGAGTAGAGAAAAGTTGTCAAAGGAACCATAACCTTGATTTTGCAGCAAAATTAATTTGAATTTTTAGTTTTCTGAAATTATTCTGCTTGAACCAGAAAAAGATCATCACAGGCTTTCGTGTCAATTTCCACAGCATCATTCACACATTCATTACCGACCTATTTACTACGCAGCTTATTATTGTTATCTCAAAACAAATGTAGGTATCTTTCTGAAGCCAATTTGCGATAGATTACAATCCAGGGGTCGGCAACCTTTTGAGACGGAGGAGCCAAAATTACTATTTACAAAATTTCCCAGTGTTTAAAGAGCCACTAAACCTTTTGTTTCAATATTATAGTATTTGCTTATATATTTTTAATTTAAAATAAAAGATAAATGATAATTTATTCATATGAAAACATACAAATGTCTTTAGCAAAAAACATGTTAAAGTAGCTAGCTGCTAGAATAATAAAATAATAAACCAATAATATAACTACAGTTATTGAATAATAATTATTTTTTGCGTATGGAACTGGAGAGCCACAACTTTACATCGAAAGAGCCGCAGGTTGCCCTAGAACCCCTGGCCTAATCGAAACTATAAATACTAAATGTTAAACCAATGTAAGTAATTCAATTGCTCTATTGCATTACATATTTGTATGTAAATGGCTCAATTACATAAAATATGCAAGTTTGCACAGCGGGGGAGTGTAATTATTGTTTATTTAGCCGTTTCCTTGCAATATATATCTGTGGTATTATTGATTGTTGACTAAGGTGATCACCCACTGACGCGATGCACCCATCGTGTCAATGATGCACGAAAATAAATTATGCAAATCGTTATTTCAATCAACTCTACTTTTTGTTATGTTCATCTAATAAGGTATGTTAGAAGGAAAACCTTTGTTTGTCATTGTATTCGTGAAAATTTGTTTGTCTGGTCGATAAGGAAGGTAAAGGAGGTTTTAATTCACATTTTATTAAATTATACGAGTATACAGTATGTAACAAAAACCCTGTTGTTCCTTTTAGGGACGTATACATTAACCTACAAGCACAACATTGGTAGAATTATAATTTAAAAAAATTAAGCATTGGCTAGTCGAGAAGTCAAAATCAAAGAACTAAAGAGGTTAGAAATCAGTTAAACATTACAAAAATTAATAATTAAATATTTATTTTAATTATTTTTGTTGAACAGTTTTTATAAATGACTTGCTTCGTATTTATACCGATTCTTAAAACGTAGGTAGAAGGAACAACAGGGTTTTTGTTACATATTGTATTTGACTTTATAACTGACACACATCATTTTTTGGACTCAGTAATTTTACTTACAACGATGGCCAGAAGATTAAAATCACTTATAAAAACAAGCGGAAAAACGACCCTTTTAGAAATTGTAATAATTTATTTTCCACGTTGCCACTACTCTATTGTGGGGAACACCAACGGGAACAGGGACGTAGTCTAACAATGATACAATGAATAAACTAAACTCTTATATTTCACTTGTACTGCACATACAGAATCAATACTTAGCACTAGGTAATTATCAAAGCTTAGCACTAGGTAACTAGGTGATTAACTATTAACTTTTACACAACCTATCGCGTCGAGTTCCAAAATCCAAGAGAAACCACACAACTGCCAAGCGTTCCGTTAAGCCATCTTAACCCCTCCATTTTGAGCGGGAAGAAGCGAGCTATCTGATTTGTTCCCGCTATTTTGCGTCGACCAATCACAGAGCTACCGCGAATATAATAATAGGTTAATGTTGCCAGCGTAAAATATTAAAATGACAGCTCTATTAGTACGAATATCGATTAAGATAATCGATTAGCAAAATCAATATTCACAAACCCTAACACTATTAAAACATACTCCGCAGTCGCCTCTTTGTTAGAGCATGTAACATTTCATCATAGACATTAGTAGGGCGTCATGTAGCCCTGAACAATAGTGCTTTGAAGTGCTGTAAATTGATCTGGATACAATCAGGAGCGGTTACACAATGGCCCAGCTATGCTTTGTGAGTAATGATCCTATACTAGCCTCGTTTTTACAATGATTGTGTTACATATTGGGTTTTCATTCATCATTCATTGGGTTTTCGATTAGCAAAATCAATATTCACAAACCCTAACACTATTAAAACATACTCCGCAGTCGCCTCTTTGTTAGAGCATGTAACATTTCATCATAGACATTAGTAGGGCGTCATGTAGCCCTGAACAATAGTGCTTTGAAGTGCTGTAAATTGATCTGGATACAATCAGGAGCGGTTACACAATGGCCCAGCTATGCTTTGTGAGTAATGATCCTATACTAGCCTCGTTTTTACAATGATTGTGTTACATATTGGGTTTTCATTCGTTTTTCTCTGAGTGACATTAAGGTTTTGTAGATTGAATTAGTTTGATTGCTATTGTATGGCTTTTTATTGAGCGAATCTTTGAGTGTTTGTTCTGTAAAGACAAAGACTGTAAACAAAATACAAAAGCTTGCATTTTATTAGGGTTCCGTACCAAAATAGTAAAAAGGAACCCTTATGGTGAGACTAGGTCTGTCTGTCTGTCACACCTGGATATCACAAGAACTACTAATGCTATCAAAGAATAGTTTTAGATCACGTTTGCCGAACCACATATTTTGCAAACAAGAAAGAAATTAAAAAATATATTATATATCTTTTTTGCAAAAGGCAGTCTCTTTTCAGGGGTAAAAATTTTCTACTAGGGCATGTGGGGTATCAATTATGAAAGAGCGCTGTTCGCACAGTCTCAAACAATTTTTTTTTAGGCAGCATGGTTTCCGACTTTTGATGAAAAATGTAAAAAAAAATACCGTTCCCGCCCTTTTTTCCGAAGTTTGCATAGATAAAAATCTGAAATTATTCTATGTGATAGATGTGTATGTAAAGATTACAGGAAAAATAAAAAGATGTCTCTAAATAGCACAGTTTTTCAGAAATTCTCAACATCATATATACGTACGGAACTCTCGGTGCGCGAGTCCGACTCGCTCTTGACCGGTTTTTTTTATTTGCTTGCATCCATTTCATGTTACGCGTCGATGAGAGGCAATCCTAATCGGATTTAAATAAATCAATTACGAATAACTTTAAAATATTGCTGTGCTTACTTGCATCGCAATAAAAATGCAAATTCGCAGAGGCTTGTTATGTTAATGCAATGCAGTATGTACAAACCTACACAGTGCATTTTGTCGTAAACGCTCGTACAGACTGGCGCGATATCGCGGCCGTGACATGGGTTGAGCTGTCTGTCGCGCCAGTCTGTACGAGCCTTTATATGCATCAGTTTTTTATGAGTTTTTTATACCAGTCGTAGATATTTTATTGTGATTTGCGAGTTTATATTTTGTAAACCATTTATTTTATTTCATAATATCGCACCTCCGCTCAAATAGTGTCGTAAGTCAAAAAAACAGTCATAAGTATGACACTATTTGCAATAAGATTTTGAAGTTTTCTGAAACGAATGGAACATTATAAGAGTTTTATTTATTTTTCGAGTTGTGACACTATTTGAGCGGAGGTGCGATATTCCAATGAAGAAACCAGTAAGTTGTATAACAGTGTGTAAAAAAATCTTTGAAGACGTTAAATAACACAGACTGAATTCTTATAAATCATGATTATTTATCCTTTGCCATGTATTTTACTCACTATCTATCATTTAATTAAAACAAAGTCTCTAAAAGTCATTTACCAAAAACTTCGCTCAAACACATTTAAAATTATGTAAACACCAAAAAAATGTTTTATAGGTATTTCAAAACCAACTTTTCAAATACATTAAAATTATTTCAAGTTAGTTTTAATGAAATTCAAAAGTCTGGTAATCTTTTGTTAATAGACCTTTGACGCAGAATAGATAGGTACAAAAGGTCGACTCAAATGAGCCAATGAGCAAAAACGCACGCACAGAATCTGATATTCATGTAAACAAATGAAATCAGAAAACTTACCTGTGGTTGGTAATTTATAGTGCCACTTACAAATTGAGTACTTTGATTTGATTATACAGGGTTATTTTTAAGTCGTCAATAACCTCTTAAGGGCTCATTGCACTCATCATTATGAACAACTTTTACTATGGGACCAAAACTGAAATCGCGAAAAAAAAATCAGCTGTTCCCTACATTTATGTTCGCATGACTCGTCAAAATGTATGGAACAACTTATATTTTTTCGCGATTTCAGTTTTGGTCCCATAGTAAGAGTTGTTCATAATGATGAGTACAACGACCCCTTAAGAGGTTATTGACGTTTTAAAAATAACCCTGTATATAAAAAATAATAATGTTATTCAAACAATAATTGTTAAGTTGAAAAAGTGGTGAGATAATACATATAGTTGAAGCCTTCTTTACAGATGAATGTGTTACTAATTACCTTTAGTGAGTGACTGCCCTGAACCGGGTTTGTTTTGCTTTTGTAACAGACCATAATATACGAGCCTGAAAAGGAAGAATATCGTAAGCGACATAATGTAGGTATTTCACGTTTTCAATAAATAATTAAATAAAATCAATAAAAAACTCCTCCCTGCAAATTTTAATTTGTGTCGCTTACGATGTTCTTCCTTTCCAGGCTCGATAGGTACGGAGATCTCAAACCAAACAAATGACAGTCGCGAGCGAGCTTGCACTCGCTGTACGTGAAGCATGTCTGTGTCCAAGCGTTTTCACTCATTGTATGAAGCTAGCCTTCTGTACCTACCTATTCTGTGTCTGTGGTGTCTAGGTAAAATCTCAGTCACAGAGGACAGACGGTTGTTGACCCCGTCTGCTAGGGATGCGAAACGTCGGGATAGTTTTCGGAACGTAAATATCATACCTTTCGGAATATGTCTCGTGTTTGCTTGATAATAATTGAGAACACACTTAAATTTGAAGTCTTTTGGGGGAAATCTGTATGAAAACGGGGAGTACAGATTTTTTTGTACTGAATTTCATGGAAATAGTCAGTTTGGATTGATGTATTGCAGATTGGTTGAACTATATACTTATCAAATTTCACAAGAACTGTAAAGTAGTGAACTCTTTGGTAGATACTGTTTCAATATGAATTTCTTTACGTTGTGAATTTTCAAAAGATCTATACTCCATTTGAAATAAGATTAGTAATTTAAATAAACTTTTTTTCAATATATAATATATTTTCAGTATATAAAATATAATCGGGATTTTGACTTCTATTCCGTAGGCTTATTGGATGGCATTAAAAGCAAAAACGTGGTTACAATACAAACTGTTTATTACAGCTGCCATTTGTCATGCCACCAACGCAATAGAAGTCAAAATCGGTATAATAAACCTTTATTACAAAAGGTTTATTTAAATGTCTAATCGTATTACAGATTGAGTAAAGGTAGTAAAAAGACGTAAAATATTGTCTCCTGTCTCAGCACTGTCAGCCCTAGTTAATTCCCCTTGCCCTAGGTAAGTCAATTTACTTATTTCGTTTTGAATTTACATGGATGCCCTTTTTGAAACACGTTAACCTAGGTCATTAACATTATATCTAATCATCACGTGTGTATTCTTCAAAGGGGTAGACAAAGTCGTACAGAACGCTCATATTTCGCCAGTTGTGTTTGAGCGAGCCTATCAGTGTAATCTACTTTTCTTTCAACTACCAATCTACCTACCGTGATAAAATATACATCCTACTCAAAATAAAACTCAAGTTAATTAAAACAAAGTTTTTCACCAAATCGGTTTTATTCAGCCGATTTTTATTTTCTGCCAGTATGTTTTTTTATCTAATGGATACATTTTATATTAATTTAATGGGAGACATTAAATCTCTGTGGTAAATTGATATCTCAATAAAAAATAAAAACAGTGCAGAAATGTTGTATGAAATCTCATTGTTGCACTGTTTTTCAGTTCAACAACATATTGTATGAAATCTGATTGTTGAACTGAAAAACAGTGCAACAATGAGATTTCATACAACATTTCTGCACTGTTTTGGTTCTAAGCAAAAAATACGTGGTTTGTGATGTAAGAAAATACCTTTTTTATTTACGTAAGATTAGAAAACGATTTTCTCCTAAAGTATTGATAGAAATTTTATAGTGTTACGACAGCCTCTTTGGAATAGTGGTCGCCAGCGCTACTGCTGAGCATGAGGTCCTGGGTTCGATTCCCAGGTCGGATAAAGTGTTATTGGGTTTTCTGTCTGGAATTTCTCAGTAGCAGTCCGGAGTCTGGATTTGTGCCCAGTTGATGGCAATAGGCTCGCCCCCTATTAAACACATAATAAAAACACACACTACGAGAGGAGTCGGTTTCAATTTGACAGTTCACCAACATTCATTGTTCGCACATTTTTCTAACATATGAAGCAATGGATTAGCAATATACTTCAAAATCATTCCGATTGTGATTCAAACTGTGTTAAACAATTAGGGTGCTGTGCATACACGGGACTTAAGAGGAGACTCCCTATTTTTATGTTAATTTGCATGAATATTCTGATACAGTCACACATACAATCAAAATGAAACTTAAGTACTAATATGATTTATTGGATCTTTTTCTTTCCATGTTGAAGACAGTTATGTAAACAAGTAACTGTAATATTTTCGCTCGATACATTTTTTATTCGAAAATCATGGTTTTTTTAAGGATAATTATAAAAACAAACAAGATTGTTCGGCTTTTATAAATTTACAATAAAAATAAAAATAATTTAATTCAGACCTAAATTTGGTCCATATTTTGTTAGTATTACAATAATATCTTAAAACTATGTTAGTCATGACACGTTCAATTAATGCGCTAATATAATAAAATCCAAATAAATAATCGAAAAGAAATTAAAATGAAAATACAATTGAAAGGATATTATTATTTAATATATTGAAATAAATATTTTATGTCTAAAATAAATATTTACAGCAAGAAAAATATAATTTATTATATTTTTTCACCCACCAGATATTTTTTCTCTAGATCAATCTTTGATCAATAGAGATCATTTATTACTTTAGTTAAAAACGAAATAAGAATTGAGACTTACGCTATTTAGTTTCGTGCTCGAACACGATCAAAGAGCGCACGCGGTATTCAACTTTATTACTGATGTGTTAAGGCTTCTACATATCAGCGCGACTTGTCGCGCGACGCGACACGGCACAAAGGCCCCGCGTGTCGCGGGATGAGCGGTGCCTTTGTGTCGTGTCGCGTCGCGCGACAAGTCGCTCCAGTATGTAGAAGCCTTTAGCGCTTAGCACATAACGGAGTAGCGGGGAGAATGGGGCGGAGCTTACGTGGAAATTTGATTTAGACTGCCTGGTCTTAAACATAACTGACTACTATGTTATGTGTAAAAACGCATAAATATAAATTAACTAAACCATCCATACACATAAAATAAATAACACTGCATTAAATCACATCAAACTCTCCTGCGGTTTATTTAATAACCGCACTTGAGCGGCCAACCGATTTCGAGTTTATTTTCAGCAGCACACATCGCTTGAACACTATATTCGCTGAATGGTTCAGCTTACTAACTGTTTAATTATTATTTCCCTTTGTTTTTTAATACGAATGTTATGTGGCTAAAATGTGAAGCTGGATTTTGGCTGTTATACAAAAATAGATAATTCACTTTGAAACTTTTTAATTACCGGTAAGTACCTAATCAAATAAATACACTATGATCGAAAAATGTTTTACCTCTACGAACTTTTTTTTTTTTTTTTTTCCTTCTGGCTTCGCACGGTTTGTGCATTTAGCCAATGTCAAGTTAGTTCTTGTATAATATTGATGAAATGAATTATAAATGCATGATGATGATATCCCCGCCTACTCCCCTTGAGTTTCAGTAAAGATGTGGCACTTTACTGAGTCCTCACGCGGACTTCTTGAGAGAACTTGAAGCGAAGTTGCACTGTTTTGTTTCATTTGCCTACACTAATGCACGTTCACAAACACTTAATGGTTAATAATCCACCATTATTACACATTAATATTCGGCTAAACACTAATTTTGGAAAATTAAACAAACTGCTGAACATGACGCTTCACTTTCCCGCCAAGAAGTCTCCCTCTACGAACTTCTTGACTCACCTTCATAATATTGCTACAGATCTGAAATTCTCAGCAATGATGGTAATAAAAACTCTTTGTTTCCAATTGATGATAATTCCACTTAAACGAATATCAACTTTATGAGAGTGTAAATTAAGATGATATTGAAAAAAAAAACAAGCATGTTTGAAGTTGTAGTGCAAACTGAACTTTATGTCTAGCTATAAAACTCTTTAAAAAAAAAACACGCTTGGAAATTTATTTGTAAACGCATTAAGGCTTCTACATACCAGCGCGACTTGTCGCGCGACGCGACACGGCACAAAGGCCCCGCGTGTTGCGGGACGAGCGCGGAGCGGTGCCTTTGTGTCGCGTCGCGTCGCGCGACAAGTCGCCCCGGTATGTAGAAGCCTTTATAGAACTGACTATCCAGGGTGCGCCGAAAACACCAAGGTTAGTACTATAACGTCTGTGACCAAGGTAAATGTGGTCGATCATGTCTTTTTTTATTAATTCCTTGCCATCTTTTTATGTAGAACAGCAGTTTCTTTCTTTTATTTGCTGTTCTTCACTTTTTTTTTACCGCATCAAAGTGGAGTGTTTTTATTCTTTTCTTTTTGAGTAAGTTCCTACCAGTTATGTTATTATTATTGCCTCATTAACATCATGTCACCATTAAAGGCTCAGAATTATCGTCAGTTAATACCGTACCCCGTTATGACATTAATCGGCACGTGTAGGAGACTAATGGCGAGTACTGTTGTAATGTCAATCAAGTGGGTTAGCGTTGACTAATGATACGCAAACGACATGTTGACGTGCTGGTAGATAGGTAGAAAAGTATGGAGACATTTGTGATGGTGAATAGTGGATAATAAGTGTAGGTAATATTTTAATTTTGTGAGACGTAGGTATTGGTGACAGCAGGGTTTTTTTTTTTTGGGTGGGAAATTATCAAATAACTTCTCCCGCTCTGGGCGGAGCGGGAAGGCGTGTCAGACTTTTACTGACTAAAGCCCACCCGTGTTCCTTCCGTTGCCTGTGTGCCAGGGCCACGATAGGGCTTGGACAAACTCGCAACCCTGGCAGGTAAGAATGACAATTTATTGCCTGTATTTAATTTGGATATTATTGAATTGTTAAAAAGTAGGAATTGTCATTCAGAATGTGTTAGGTACGCTCGAAAATTCACGCCACCAATTGGCGCCACTTTGACAAGAGGTCTTCCAATTCGATTCGACACTTTTGACAGGTCCTGACCTCACGTGTCAGTGCTGGTAGAAAACCTTCATTAGGGTGGGGGCTAGATGAAATAATTAGCATCCAAGGAAGCTTGTCAATTTCTGTTTAATTATAATAGATTGAATAGATGGTGCATAAGCACCTGTATATTTTTGCATAAGTATGCAGTTATGCTCCTGCTTACACTAAGTGGCACTAAGCGACAGATCGACTTATTAATTTATATCATAAAAAAAATGAATGGCTGGAGAAAGGCTGGACTGATTCGGCAATTTTTATTTTTTATTTATGTGTTCGTTGAAGTCCGAGGAAGGTTCTTATGAAGATAAAAATTTGAAAAGTTTTCAGGAAAATTGGAAAATTCTGGAAACCTGAAAGTGCCTTTTCTAGGAGAATTTTGTATGAATTATTGAATTATGGACAAGACAACGTACTCGTATGTGGGGTCAGCTAGTTCTAACTATTTATTTATTTGTTTTCTTTTTACAGGATTATAAATATACGGCGATCGCTACTCGTTCTGCCAAAATAAAAATCGTAATATTACATTAACATTAAACATTGAAATCATAAAATTCGCCAATACCGCGTCGAGACACCTCTTTTTTTTTTTGGCTGGGAAATTATCAAAATAACTTCTCCCGCTCTGGGCAGAGCGGGGGCGTGGCAGACTTTTCCTTCATTTGCCTGTGTGCTTTGTCCCTTTCGGACAAACTCGCAACCCTAGCAGGCATTGGCCCTAACGGACTCCGTCAGTTGGTGCTGACATCTCTTTGAGGCGCGCGTGGAACAAAAGACGCCGTCGACCCGGGCCTGGTCCTCACCGGACGGCGAGCTACCCATCGCTCACGTCCTCCACCTCTGACACACACAATGTCTCAGAGACTTGACTTGATCATGGAATCGCTATTATTATTGTGTGTTGTCACTCTTCTCAGTATGGAGCATTTTTGCGTGACTATGTACGTTGAGGGCACATCTAATGAATGAATGAATTAATAAAATGCACCGACCCCGGCGTGGTTGAACCAGAGTACGTTGAGGGCACATTTAACGATTAAAATCTTTGTTCAACATAGAAGCATTAAGACTCAGATATATGCCAGTGACCTTCAGAGGTTAGCTTGCGTGTTCTGTACTGAGCTCACGCAACGCGTCGTACGTTCAGCCAGTAATAGGACTCGCCCATCAAGGAGCGCTGTCCCCAATGACGCAGTATTAATTTATTATACACAAAACAAAAGGTATTTTAGTAAAACGCGTATACTAAAACATCAATAATTAAATTATCTTTAAATTGGTGAAGGTTTCAGGAAAATACGCTTGGTAGATTTTGCGCCATTCTCAGTTTTTTATCCGCTAGACATAACTTTTTTTACAAATTAATTTCATTATGTAATATAAACATAATCTAAAATATTCACTAATAATTAATTTAACATAATTATATTTTTTTCAAATCATTAACACTACTCGTTTAGACGTGATCTGCAGTATAAAATCATTAAAAGTCGGTTATCGTCGCCTTAATTGAAATGGCCATGTTCAGTACCAAATAGTCGATTTCGAACTGATGAGTTGAATTATCTCATCACAATCTTAATTCTTTACTCTTGCTATGGCCTGAATTCAATCAATCATTCCGATTTATCGAAATTCAATTCGCCGTCGATCTCCTGAAAGCACTTTGTCAGTTAAATGGCGTGTAACGTTTCGACTTTAATCAAGGATGGAAAACAATGGGAACAGGTTTGGTGAGAAATTGAATTATTGGTATTTTCTGATTTTGTAAACACGGTGCTTGTCGCTTACTAAGTCTTCTATCTTACGCTTTCTCTCTCTACTCATTCCAGAATTAGGAAACGCAAAACGATTATATTTTTATTTTCTAGGTCATACATAGCTTAATCAGCCTATGTTCCCACTGCTATGCTGGGACACAGGCCTCCTCTCTTTGAGAGGGAGAGAGATTATATTTTTATTTTCTAGGTCATACATAGCTTAATCAGCCTATGTTCCCACTGCTATACTGGGACACAGGCCTCCACTCTTTGAGAGGGAGAGAGCTGTAATCTGCCACGTGGGCTCAGTGCGGGTTGGTAGATGTCACAGTCGTCGAATTATTGGTTCTAGGACATGCCCTGTTTCCTCACTATCTTTTCCTTCACTGTTCTTGAGAGCAGTCATGATGGAATTATTTACACAAAGTAAAGCGCAGCGGACGTAAAGAATAGCACCACCCTCTTTCTTCATACAGCGGAAAAATTAAGAAGTAGGTTAAAAAGCCGTCTATTAGAGAAAGCCTACTACAGCATTGACGAATTTCTTAATGATAAAATAATCTAATTTGTGTATTCCAAATTTATTATATTTTGACATTTAAGTTAATTAACTAATTTGACTATTTATGACGAGTTGATGACATGTTCTGTGGTCCACTTTTTTTATTTAAATTTATTATTATTTGGATTGTAAAATTATTTTTTGTTAATAATGGATGAATTTATAATATTATTTGATGTTAATTTAATAACCTATCTATATTTGTACACTGCTATGGCAAACATGACTGTGATATAATTTTATTGTAACATCTTGCATGCCATGTGTGTGTATACTCATGTTTTGGACAAATAAATGTTCTTATCTTATCTTCCCGTGGGTGTCGTAAAAGGCCACTAAGGGATGGGCTGCAGCGTTCTCTATCCATTTTAACACCATACTGCGATCGCCAACCCGCCTGCCAAGCGCGGTGAATATGGCAAACGTCTTTCGGCAGAAGTTATGATGATGAAAGCGCCTGTCTGGGTTCGAACCCGAGTTTTAACGGCCGTTAACACTGGGCCACTATTGCTCTACGCAGGCCATACATGCTACAGTACAATCCTGTACCTAATATCCTATCTTCAAACTAATAAGTCATAAAACAAATGATAATGGGGACTGACAATGTATTTAAAAACGCGCGCGGTTTGCCGGTGATTTAATCGCGATTGGAAAACGCGCATGTAGAACGCTCGAATTGTACAACAATGCAATAAGCTATTTGCCTGTAGCATACCTACATCAAGATTGATTAATTATTAGAACACTAGGTTCTCCCCGCGACTTCGTCCGCGCGTAAAATTTCTTGTTTTAACATAAAATATGACACTCGGCAATACTGTAGCTTCCCATTATTATAATAAAGAACTTTCGGAATCTGGTCAGAGTTCCGTTTTTTTTTCCGTTTAAAATATATTTTTTATTCTAACCTTTCAAACACTTAGGGCCTGTGCACACCACGTTTTTTAACGCGCCGTTGACGCGCGTTTTAGAAACCTGCGTAACGGCGCGCTTTTATCCTACAGAATAGACTGACGTGCGTGCGTATCGCTACAAACGCGCGTCGACGGCGCGTTTAAAATACGTGGTATGCATAGGCCCTTACTTTTACCGTATTTAATACTTTTTTTTTTATGTCAGCTCGATTATTTTGCTGGCGCGTAGATATTTTGATGGAAAACATATACAGGTTCACAATAAATTTGAATCTGCACTTTCAATTCACTATTTAGCACCATCAGATATCCAAGTCCAAGATAACCTTTTATACTAATAAATATTGTATAAATAATAATGTCACCATTCAATACGTTTCTATTACATGTGTCATCGAAAATAGTTTGTTTAATTTTTATTATTTTGTAATTATCTTCAAAAACCTATTTAAAGCCTATTTACATATAAGATGATATTTGAGTAATGGTTTCTTTGTACACCGAATAACAGCTCTAAAACTGATATTATACAGCTTTTCTACTTATTTTACAGCTACATTACAGCTCTACTAATGCACAAAGCTGTATAATATGGGCCCTTTTTAGGGTTCCGTACCCAAAGGGTAAAACGGGAACCCTATTACTAAGGCTCCGCCGTCTGTCTGTCCATCTGTCCGCCTGTCACCAGGCTGTATCTCATGAACCGTGATAGCTAGACAGTTGACATTTTCACAGATGATGTATTTCTGTTGCCGCTATAACAAAAAATAGAATATAATAAATATTTAAGGGGGCTCCCATACACCAAACGTGATTTTTTTTTGCTCGTTTTTGCTCTATATTGATAACGGCAACAGGTAGACGCTTGAAATATTCACAGAATATGTAGATTATATTGACTTTAAAAATAAATATTTAAATTAAAATAAAACAAATATTTAAGGGGGGCTCCCATACAACAAACGTGTTATTTTGCCATTTTTATAGATAATGGTACGGAACCCTTCGTGCGCGAGTCCGACTCGCACTTGGCCGGTTTTTTACTTATAAGGACTGTATCAGCGCTTATACAGCCTGAATATACAGCTTCTAGTATAAAAACCTTTATAAAAACGAACTTAAACACAGTTTGTATACAGCTTATAATGCTGCTTGGATATTTTTGACTTTGATTTATCTCTTTGACTGTCGTTTTTAGGGTTCCGTAGTCAACAAGGAATCCCTATAGTTTCGCCATGTCAGTCTGTCTGTCTGTTTGTCCTCGGCTTAGCTCAGAGACTCTTAGTACTATAAAGCTGTAATTTGGCATGGGTATACATATTAATCACGCCGACAAAGTGGTAAAATAAAATCTTGTTTTTTTTTCTTTCGTCATAGTCAGCCATAGTCGGCCGATACTTCGAATTTATCTTCGGAGTAGATCTCCAGACAAATACCTCGGCTGTTGGTTCTCTGTTTGACCACTTTTCCCCCGGCAGTTTCATGGCAAATGGAACTCTACGATTGGAGTACTAAATTTTGCCACAAGCCGCTGGCATGGAGCCAATTCGCCTTCGGTGTGACGCGCGCTTTATAGCAAATCTATACTCTAGCTAGTTTCCGATCATAAATAAAAAGGTTTAACGTTCGATAAAAGTGCAGTCTGACTGCCTCTTTGGTCTAGTGGTCCCAAGTGCGACTGCTAAGCGACACTGGGTTCGTTCACCGGGCGAAGTGTTATATACAGGGTGTTAAAGTAACTGCGTGCCATAGCTTAAGGGTAGGTTCAGTATCGATAAAGGAACCCACCCAGGAAAAATAAAATTCATAAAAATTTAAACTTTAATGAAAACACAAAAAAAAATATTGCAAGATCAACCTAATTTAGTCCGCTGCCTTCGTCTTCTTTCGAAAATATAAACGTAATGTTTTTTTATATATAGGTTGTACCAGAAACCAACGTCAAACAAAAATTTTTTTTTTGGTCATGTACATGACCAAAAAAAAAATTTTTTATACAAATATATGATACTTATATACAAAAAGTACTTTTTGTATATAAGTATCAAAAAATGTATCGAACAAAACTGATACCCTGTGATGATCTTTCCAGTCCTGTGACTACAAATATTAACTTTTGTTTTTTTTCTTTGGATTTACAGAAGGGATACATTCCAGAAAAAAAAAGTGAATATTTGGAGTCACAGGACTTGAAAGATCATCACAGGGTGTCAGTTTTTCCGATACATTGTTTGATACTTATAATTTGAAAACTACATGACCAAGATTTTTTTATTTATTTTTCAGATAACTGTCACGACTTGGCCTATCACCCGTTTCCGGCTTGACGTTGTTCTGGGACATCCTGTATACACATAAATTATTCATACCAATTATGCAGTTATTGTTTAACTAGCTAAAAAATGACCTTTTAAAAACTATTATACAATTCTTTTTTACTAAACTTAACTGTTTTGTTGTAACCTTGAACGATTATTTAATGAATAAATAATGAAGTTTTTGTGTTGCGCAAGCGTCGCGTTGTTTTCATTTCCGTAATTTGAATATCGAATGAGCAGCCATGAACTTCGGTTGCGCTCGTCCTCTGCTGCGTGCATACTAATGAGATGTGATTTGTCTCTTTTTTATTTATTTATTTTTTAACTAGCGACTCGACCCTGCTTTGCTTAGTTTTTACGTGACAAAACAGCGAGATCCTAACTAAGATTATAAATGCGAAAGTAAGTTTGTTTGTTTGTTTGGGGGGAAAATATGCGTCATATCAACGCAAAACGACTATCGCTCAGCATAATGCTGCGACCCTATGCGAGCCCCATGCAGCGCTGGTTTTCAGCGACAGCCACCAGCCAGCGCGGCCGTGGACGTGATGACGTCAACCAGTGCAGCATTTAATCCTAACTAATATTATAAATGCGAAAGTAAGTTTGTATGTTTGTTTGTTTGTTACCTTTTCACGCCTAAACCACTGAACCGATCATCTACGAAATTTTCTACAAAGGAGAATGTTATGCAGTACCAACATGCGGGGGAGCGTGTCACAAACAAATCTAGTTCATAAAATTACTACTAATTTGTTAAATCAGATTTACGTTTTTGTTATGAAAAAGATTCCCGAATTCGGAGATCAAAAATAAAAGTATTTTTTTTACTTTGTACGTATTTTCCACGTATATGTCACTGCCATTGCACTTCATTTCCGAATGTTGCTAGTACCACAGAATACTACAGAGTAAGTAATAGTACTACGTACTACTACGTAAAAAAAAACAATATACCTATATATACCTGCCAGCAAACATTTAGATGAAGAAGATAATTATGTATGTATCGTACCGATTTGCTTTTTAGAATGCGTGATATTAGGTATTGTATGATATGTATGATAAAAATAAAATCTTTAATTAGGTCAAACGTTGCGTCATAATAATTTAAATTATCATTTTGGAATACATTTTAAACATTTAATGAAAAGAGGACTGATTCAAAAAATAAAATGTCGTGTTTATTGTGACGTATTGCATTTGTTTTTTTGGCTTATTTAAATTATTATCTGTAGTTTTTTGGCGCCGTCACGAATGATGTTACTTTCAATCTTTCAATGTTGGTTTCAATATTGAACTATTTGATTATAATTATAATAACGAGAACGGGCGTTCAAGTGCTTTTTCATAACGTAGTGTTTGTGTGATAATCCTTAGCGATGCCCCCATCTAGAGTAAGACATCGGCCAGCAAGTCGTCGTCGCCGATGTATAAACCGTTCACTGCATGGTATTGTTAGAACAATTTAGAGTACCTACATCACACAGAAAATATATCCGTGGCTATGATTCGTGTTTTAAAATCATGGATTGCTCCGACGCCTGTTAGTATTACCGCATTAACTCCACCATTTCGAATCAGTAATTTTGATGAACCTAACCTCAAAATATTAAGTAGGTAAATGGCAAATAAATACAAATTGCGGAAATCCATGTAAAAAACAGTTAACAATATAGGCAGAACATTGAATTCTCCTCCAAATACACTGGGTTGGGTTGTAACAGCGGACTTTTCGTTTGGTACAGGGCGCCCTATATTTGTTGGCATTCTCCTTTACGTTCTAATATTCAACATAATATTATGTTGTCAGGTGTACAGAAACGGACATAGGGTACCTTTCATCCCGAAAAAAAGTACTGTTCCCGAGGAAAACAACAATAACGTTATGATAATATATGGCGCCACGTGTCTTTCGACCCGAATTGATTGTCCAATTCCAAATTAACGCGAGCGAAGCCGCGGGCAAAAGCCAGTTTATAATAACATAACATCACGCCTTGTTTCCCCGAAGGGTTGGGCAGAGGTGTACCTATAGCACACCGACATTTCGCCCTTATATATTTAAGTCCCATGTAATAGGGGGCGAGCCTATTGCCATCAACCGGGCACAAATCCAGACTCCGGGCTGCTACTGAGAAATTCCAGATAGAAAAACTATAATAATATAAGTTAAATATTACTAATTAGAATATACACTTATATCATCCGGAATAAATTCTCTAAATTATGGTGAAAATCGCACCAAAATCGGTTGCGTAGTTTAGAAGAACAATGCGGTTATAAAGACACACACGAAAAGTGACTTTTATTTATAATATAAAATAAAATAAATGGTGTTTTATTTCAGGCAAAATACCTTCTTTTTTTTTATAGTGTACAGTTAAATGAAAAAACATTAAAAAATAAAACATGGTGATATGTAATATATATATAGATAGGATATAATATGTATATATATTTTTTTAAACCTAGCCCCACACTAGACATTTTTTTAAACCTAGCCCCACACTAGACATTTTTTTAAACCTAGCCCCACACTAGACATTTCTCCTGTATTGTGGGTGCGTTTACAAACATTTATACTCACATACACAAACAGCCAGACCCGGAACAACTAATTGCAGGTCATACAAATATTTGTTCCGTGCGGGAATCGAACCCGCGACACGCAGCGCAGCAGTCAATCGCTTAACCACTGCGCACACCGTGCCGTCTATATATATAGGATATAGATTAAGTATTATTTTGTACTTTTTCCATTGGAAATTGATAAAGTAGATGGTTTACCTGTCTCCTTGTGCCTTTTTCATGACTACATAACTCCGGGTTGATTTTATGAAAATTGGCAAGGAATAGATCTATACTTTTGTGTACACACGTAAACTGGAAATGTATAGCTTAATGTGTAGCCGTGTGTACCAGAGTAAAAGCTTCTACAGACCAGCGCGACTCGCGACGCGACACAAAGGCACCGCTCGTCGCGCGACACGCGGGGCCTTTGTGTCGCGTCGCGTGTCGCACCAGTATGTAGAAGCCTTAAAAAGGGTAGGTACCTCCTACGTGTAGTCCTACGGACCTTGCTGCTCTTCTTAGTAGGTAGAAGAGGAGCAAAGCAAAGTGTTGGTAGGTACTTTTAATCTTAAAAAGACATTAGGCTAATCTCGTCTTTAATTAAATATATTTTTTCTGGTTCGCAGGTAAAAATTTAACAATTATGTATCCTGTGTAAATAATTGAAGGAAGGAAGAACAAAAGAAGGTCGAATTATAATTACAACATAAATAAACATATTTACACATTAAACTAATCCATTTACAAGTAAATTAGATTCAGTTGCATTGAAAGACAGCAGGAAAAGTGCATGTTTAAATCCTATACCTACCGCTGAACTGTAATTTGAATGCTTCTTTACTTTATTTGCAACAAAAGTCAAAGTCAAATCTGAATATTCTGAACTGAATGTCAAAATAGAATTGATTCTAGTTGCCCTTTCCAAAAGGTAGTTTCGTACGGAGATAAATGGGCAAGATGCTCAATAGTTACTTTTATAAAATGTTTTAAAATGTTTGTATACATTAATAATAATTATAATTACCTATATGTGAAGACGATGTACTTTTGAACTGAACTAAGAATTCACTACAGTATGAACTTGCCATAAAGCCTGATTTACACGGTGCTATTTAATTGCCTGTGGCGTACCATAAGTTGACGCAACAATAAAAGTTGTACCGTCTAAACTGCGGACCGAATTCCCCGAAGTGTTGCTGTTTTCCATTAGACGAAATGGTACAAGGAAAGGCGCGTGATAACGAATATTTTGTGTCTGTACTGGAGAATGTGGTGGAGAAGTTATAGAGGAAAATAATGCCTGAAACGGTTTTGTATGTAAATGACTAAAGTATGAACAGTAGGTACACTTGTTTTGTTTTATGAAATTATGTCCTAAGTTGGCAATCATTTCGTAAATCACAGTACAAACATAGCTCATTCCACTTAGTGCTTTTATATTAATAACGTAAATAATACTATCGATAACGTCGTAGAACTAACTTTTCTGCGTCTCCTTAATGTCCTGTATCCATAGTTTATTAAATATACAGGGTGTTTGGTGCATCGTGTGCCAAATTAAAATGGTCGACTGAAGGGGTCATCCGCTAGCCTTTCAGACCCCTTAACACTCCTCATGCTCTGTGGATTTTTTTTTATCGACTTTTTTTGTTTTCCAAAAAAAAGACCCAAATTTTACATTCAAATACAGATTTAAAGAAAAATATAAGGCGTAGACTCTGAATTTTAATTTTATTTCGATGTGTATTGTTTAAGAATACTTTTAAATACAAAATTAGTGATATTAGTCACCTAGTTTTTTTTTTAATTCACTCGCAAAGGTAAAACTTAAATTAAAGCTGTACATGTTACAGCTATTTATAAGGCTACAAAAAAAAAACCAAAAGCGACCGGTATCTTCCAACTCCCTCATTAATTCTCCAGTCTATCCTCTTTCTAATGATGTGCCACATGCCATAAAAGTATTTTAACAACTTTGTGAATTCGCTAGAATTGTGAATCAAGTCACATAAAACTACATTCCAAATTCTAATGAAAAAATATTTATTGCGGAACTGTTACTTGAGAAAGAGGTAAAATTTGTTTTCTCACTCTTTCACAGTAAAAACTATCTTCTATCTCTTTCTTGCATACCTTAAATCGGTTTGAACACATCGCGCCGCCCGACCCGCCATTTTTTTAGTCGAGACATGACTGCCTCTGCTACCTAACGTGTGTGCTAGTTCACCATACTCCGCGATTCTTTTATTACTTTGTTATCGTTAAGTTTTGCTGGTTCTTGTTACATTTGTTTAATTTTTGTTGTTATTGTTAAACTTTGAGTTTTTTGTTATTGCAATGGCGACATTCTCTAACGAAGAATATGCGGACATCATGATGGCTTACGGAGCCGCTAATGGCGTCGCTCGTGCAGCGCAACGACTTTACCAGGAACGCTTTCCTGGTAGACGATTACCTGGCCGCAGAGTCTTCCAAGACACATACCGACGCATACGCGAGACTGGCAGTGTTACTTTTAATGAACCAAGGGGCCATATTGTGCGACATAATGTTGAAGTAGACGAGAGAATACTGGCACTTTTTGAGGAAGACCCTACAAGAAGCATTAGAAATGTGGCATCACATCTTGATATTTCAATATGGAAAGTGTGGAAAGTACTTCGTCAAAACAAAAAGCATCCATTCCACTACACTCCGGTGAAAGGTAAGTAATTTTAAACTAACTTTAAACCCGTGCAAGCTTTGTTTGACCTTGCCTTTGTTTAGCAGGTAATGGGTATGGTATGGCGTCACTTCCAGGTAGTGAATCTATTAGCACGAACAGCGGGTCCTTTCTTGTGCAATAACTTATTGCCCAAGAGAAATTTAAAAGAGTTTTTTGTTTGTTGCAGGTCTTGAGGGTGGCGACTTTGAGAGACGAGTGGCTTTTTGTCGGTTTCTTTTACACACGGATGTGGATGATCCTGATTTTTTAAAAAGAATACTGTGGACGGATGAATCCAAATTTACCAAGGATGGGATCCTTAATTTACACAATTTGCACCACTGGACAACGAAAACGCAAAACCCACGTGTTAAAAGACAGAAATCTTCTCAAAGAAGGTTTAGTGTAAACGTTTGGGCAGAAGTGATTGGGAATCAGGTAATTGGACCGCATTACCTGCCCGATAATCTCAATGGCGAAGACTACCTGGAATTCCTACAAAATTACCTGCCCGAATTAGTGACCGGTGTGCCCGTATTTAATGAACGTGTGCCCATTGTATTTCAAAATGACGGCTGTCCCGCGCATTGGCGATTGACTGTGAGGGAATATCTCGACAATGTGTTCCCCAATGCATGGATTGGACGCGATGGCCCTATTCCATGGCCGCCACGTTCCCCAGATCTAACTCCGTTAGACTTTTATGTCTGGGGACGTGCCAAAGAGTTGGTATATGCCACGGAGGTTCCAACTAGGGAGGTATTAGTCCAACGCATAGAAGCGGCATTCAATACTATTAAGAAAGAAATACGACTTCGTACAACAACTGTTGAAATACGAAACAGGTGTCGGGCCTGCATTCGCAACAGAGGCCAACAATTTGAGCAAGATTTGTAACAATGATTAAATAAATGTTAAAAATGCAATTTTGTTTTTTTATTTCAAGTAAATCCCACGAAAGATACAGATATGAGACACGAATTTACCTAACCATAAGAATGAGATAGCAGATTTATAGGTTTGACAGGTATCATTTAAGAGATTTTTTTTTAAATCATAATTTTGAATATTAGCCTTAGGTGACTTGATTCACAATTCTAGCGAATTCACAAAGTTGTTAAAATACTTTTATGGCATGTGGCACATCATTAGAAAGAGGATAGACTGGAGAATTAATGAGGGAGTTGGAAGATCCCGGTCGCTTTTGTTTTTTTTTTGTAGCCTTATAAACAGCTGTAACATGTACAGCTTTAATTTAAGTTTTACCTTTGCGAGTGAATTAAAAAAGAACTAGGTGACTAATATCACTAATTTTGTATTTAAAAGTATTCTTAAACAATACACATCGAAATAAAAATAAAATTCAGAGTCTACGCGTTATATTTTTTTTAAATCTGTATTTGAATGTAAAATTTGGGTCTTTTTTTTGGAAAACAATAAAAAGTCGATAAAAAAAACCCACAGAGCATGTGGGGTGTTAAAGGGTCTAAAAGGCTAGCGGATGACTCCTTCAGTCGACCATTTCAATTTGGCACACGATGCACCAAACATCCTGTATATACAACATTATTTTTAGTATATGCGAAACCTGAATATAGTTTGTTCAGAATAAGGAACTGAATCGATTTAAATAATTTTTACACCATGTTATATTTTGTCTCACAAATATTTAGTGTGATGGAAAATGTTATCACCATTTAATTACTTACAGTACAATCGCCGTACGGTTAGGTACCTACTGCCAAATTATTGTCAATGAGCGCAACTAAAATGTCAAGAAATAATGCTCTAGCTACCCCTCTTTGCAGGGAGGTTTCCCGCTGATTTAAGTACTGTGATGATTGAAAATGCAATCGATTTATTTTTACAATCGAACCTTACTTTTTTTTCAATAATCTTTTTTTTGCACAACTTTGTCATTAAACATTATATTTCTAACTTTAACCGTATTCCTAAACACTTCACTATAATACAGTCTTACCGCTTTTATATAACCGTGTCTCGCCTCCACATAACTGGGTGTCTCGTCAGCCAATCACGTGGGGTCGGCGATTCCGTCGCGTCCCTTTGTTGTCTGCCTGCACCCTGCACCGGTGGAGCCAATAATGCTGTAATGTTGACATAAATGTATGAGAATAGAGGTTTTATTAGTCTGACAGAGGTGTTATATGTATGAATGGGTTTGAGCGGTTTTGCGGGAATATTGGTAAAGATAAATGCTATCTTGCTATGCTACCTTGGCGCGTATTGTTTTTCATCTTCCTGGGCCCCAAGTCTGCTATTTTTATAAATTCAGTCATTCCAACACAATCCCATTGTCATTCATTATGCTAAAAGTTCGTAATCTGCTAAATTCATAATGGTCGATCATTGGTCGGTCAATGTTCTCGTAATAGAATTTTATTATTTTAATGGCATTGTCGTATTGCCATTATTATAAAACCCATTAGTAGAAATGTCATTCATTTGTCATTATGTACTTACGAGATTACCAATAGATGCAGTTTCTTTCAATGTAGTGTCAGTAGCCGACCATTGCAAAGTCATAATGACGCCATTATAATAGTAGATTACCAAACTTGTCAAAATCAACAATTATGAAATCAATGATCGACCATTCTGACACTATTGTAATAGCAGACTTGAGGCCCTACCTAGATATACGATGTTGGCTGTCTTCGTTTATTTAGGATTTGAATGATATTGTATAATGTCTGCAAGTAATGCTTCTGACCATTTCATCCTAACTAATATTATAAATTTGAAAGCGAGTTTGTTTGTTACACTTTCACGCTAAAGCGGCTGAACAGATTTGGATGAAATTTGACACATGGTTTGACCATGACCTGGGTTAGGACATACGATAGTTTTTATCCCGTTATTCCCACGAGATCGTGACTAATGGGGGTAAAACCGCGGGGCGCCGAGAGTACTTATTTAAAAACGTGGATGCGTAGGAATAAGTGGGATAAACGCAAAAGAATGATGATGTGTAAAAGTGGTGCATAAGACGGAAATTATGACATAGGCATTGGAAGAAAGAAAAATGCGTTTATTGGCATTACAGCAAAAATACACCTTAAAAACGATAAATAACAGAAAAAAAAAAATATACAACCTGTTTTTTTTGATATCCCATAACTCTAGGGTTATATTCTGTAGGTAAAAATAATACTAAAACTCCTAGAATATGTGGTCCAAAAATGCATCGTTTCGGAGATATCATCAATCATAATTAAATTAGGTCAAAAATTGTCACCAGTATGACGAATCTTTACTTTTGCGAGGTTGCCAAACTTCGCAGTAGTGTAGTAAAATAAATAGTAAAATAAAATATGTAGGTATGTTGGTATCGGGGCTTCCCGGCGGCAGCTAGTGAAGGGAAAGCTACCTTGTCGACGTTGTCATATTTCACGTAATGGTGTTTTACATTAATAATCGTGACTTTGCCGAATTATTTTGTATGAAAAATGAAAAAAAAAAAATAACGAAGGATTGGAACATAACTCATATGCCAGTTGATTCTTTGATATGGCCTCAATCATACCCTAGAGTTATGGGATATAAAAAAAAACACGTTGTATATAATGCCAAAAGGGCCTCAGCTCAGCATAATGTCAGATGACAACACAAGGTGTACCACCTGACGCTGATTTTCAGCTGCAACCCACGAGTGCAATACGCTAGAATAATAAACACATAGAGAAGTGTGTTCATCATTGCTTATCAATCGACCTTTGGGTCAAAGAGAAAGAGCTAAGTAATGATGTCGTTCCATTCAATGCGATGTTCAGACACGCCTGTGTCTGGCGGCGGTGGCGGTAAGTTTGACAGTAACTGTACTGAGATAATGTCACACAGGGTACAAATACTGTCTAACTTATGTAGGTAGGAGTTGGCATATTTCTACTATTCTGTTATTTTGTTGTCATGTGCCTTTTGTTTCATTATCATCATCATTTCAGCCGAAAGACGTCCACTGCTGGACATAGGCCTCCTCCAAAGAGGGGGGGTTGTCATAATCGCCACGCTTGGCAGGCGGGTTGGCGATCGTAGTATGGTGTTAAAATGCATAGAGAACGCTGCTGCCCACTCTCTAGTAATTCCCTTAGTCGCCTTTTACGACACCCATGGGAAGAAATAGGGTGGTGCTATTCTTTACGTCCGGCACCACACGGACCATGCGACCAGAGCGTTTTGTTTACATTGTGCAGGATAAACAATTTTTATTTCTTTCTTTCTTCTATATGAAGAATAGTTATACAAATATCTATCTTATCGACACAGACATGTCATTTGGCAAGACTTTTGTGTGACGTCAAAATCATGTCTGCGTGACCGGTTGCCATGTTTAGTGCCAAGTTTTGTGGTACAAAACTCGGCAATGTGCTGGCAAACGGCTGCTTGTTTTCTCTCTCGGTCTCGCAGTAAAAACCCTACGAAAGGCAGCCATTTTAAGTGCTCGATTATTGAAGGTAGTCTGACATAATGTAAGATAATACAGTTACTGTCAAACTAACCGCCACAGCTTCTGTCTGAACAACGCAGTAAGAATTCCCCTTATATTTCTGAATCATGCCTGTAGAAGTTATCAGTGGTGCTCATTAATGAGCGGGTGGCCAAAAGCTGCCTTGAAAATTCCATTCAACCGTTTTCTAATAATTCGTCTAGTTCTTCCTCTTTTCAGTCACTAACTACATAGGGGTGTGGAGGTCCCTGCCCCGTCAATTAATCACGTCGTCGCTTTGTTGTCTGCACTCTGTGGCCGCCATCTTGGATCTGCAGTCTGCAACGGTAGGTGGTAGCAAATCTCGACGAATAGATCAACGCATTGTTAGCTGCGACAAATCTTGTGGAGTGGATGACGTCTTAGGTAAAAGGTTGAATGTTTCGCGGTCTTAGGTTGAGTTGTTTTGTAACGCATGTCAAATAGGGATGTTTGTAGAGAAGTTACTGGATTAGTAGGTACCCTGAAAACTAAGAAATTGGTACCTTTGCATGCAGAGGAGTTTAATATTACAGAGAAATATATTTTTTCGGGCAGCTCCCTAAAGGTCAACATTACCGCATGTCCAGGTAGGGACGTTGGTAGAGAAGTTACTGGACCCTGAAAACTAAGAAATTGGTATGCATGCAATGGAGTTTAATATTACAGGGAGTGTGTGGAGTTTCTTGCCCATTCTTCTCCATACGAAGCTACCTTTTGGGAGGGGTGACTAGAATCAATTCTATTTTGTTTGTAAATTTTGACGTTCAAAGTGCCATTAAAGAACAGACAGGGAAATATTTTTTTTCGGGCAGCTCCCTAAAGGTCAACATTACCGCATGTCAGGTAGGGATGTTGGTAGAGAAGTTACTGGACCCTGAAAACTAAGAAATTGGTATGCAGTGGAGTTTAATATTACAGAATTTTTTTTTCGGGCAGCTCCCTAGAAGTCAACATAAACGGTCTGGCTTATTTTAAAATATGTTTAATAATTTATTATACTTTATTTATTTAGAATTTTTTGTTCCAACTTGTAAATTTGAAAAAGCGGACGATAGTTTGAAGAAATGTGTTAATAGTGTTAATGATTTGAAAAAAATATATGTTAAATTAGAGCATTTTCTCATTAATTTAATATGTGAATATTTTAGATTATGTTTATATTACATAGTGAAATTAATTTGTAAAGTTATGTCTAACGCGGATAAAAAACTGAGAATGGCGCTAAATCTACCAAGCGTATTTTTCTGAAACCTTCACCAATTTAAAGATAATTTAATTATTGATCTTTTAGTATTCGCGTTTTATTAAAATACATTTTGGTTTGTGTATAATAAATTAATAATGCGTCAAATTGGTGATAGCGCTCCTTGATGGGGGAGTCTTATTACTGGCTGAACGTACGACGCGTTGCGTGAGCTCAGTACACAACACGCAAGTTAACCACTCAAGTTCACTGGCATATATCTGCGTCTTAAGACCTTTTTAAACTTTAGCATTATTATTATAGTGATTCCTTCAATGTAGCCCGCAAAAATCAAAATAACGGAAATTTTTAATTTCGGAGGCTTTCCCCATAAGCTATTACTAAAATAGAGTTTTTGGAGAGATTTTGAGTTCTTGTTTGAACAACTAGTCAATAGTTGTTCAAACAAGAACTCCAAAATCTCAACTCGTGTTTGTAATGTTTATTAAAATATATGCTAGTAGGGTGTTCCTATAATTCGTGAATTTCCTTTGTTGTCTGCACTCCGTCTATGCGCATGTCAACGCCGCCGGTAATAGGGCTCGCCGAATAAATCAACTTTTTGTCCACTAAACGAGAAATCGTCTGAAATGTAGTAGGTATTTACCACGGTATTTACATTTAAATTATATAAATTTTTCGGAAAGTTCTGTTAGCTTTTTGTTACAAATTCATGCAAAACTATTTTATATATCAGATTGTTTCTGAACTAGATGGCCGGAACAATTTTCAGAGAAAACCTATTCATGCAGAAAGTTTTAAAAGTTTTTAGGATTGTATTTTTAATCTACCTAGTTAAAAATCCTGGCCCACCCAACTCTTAGAGAGTGGGACTTTGGCCCAGACTATATAAATAAATGCTATAAAGTATGCCCGCCCGCCCACATCGAAACCAATTCACTCAGTTGTTGTGTTACATGTCATGTTGCATTGCATTAATTTGGACGGCTCATTTGTGTTACATTTCATATTAAGGCTTCTACATACCGGGGCGACTTGTCGCGCGACGCGACACGACACAAAGGCACCGCTCGTTCCGCGACACGCGGGGCGTTTGTGCCGTGTCGCGTCGCGCGACTTGTCGCGCTGGTATGTAGAAGCCTTTACGTTTCACCAATCTGTACCCGGCATTACGTCGATCAATTCCACCATAATATAAAAACCGGTGTAATTTTCGTCAAATTAAGCGCAAATGGCGAACCCAATGCAACGAACCTAATGTCGGATAGTCGGCGGTTACTGACTGGTGTAACGTAACATGAAATGTAGCACACGTTGAAACAAATTCTCCTAGTTGTTTTAATTTGTGTTAAATTTCATATTATATCTTAATTTGACGCAAATTACACCGGTTTTACCTACGCTTATCTGGCGCATCACTTTACTGTCCGCACTTTCGGTCAGTTTAGAGGGAATTTATTATAAACTAATTGCGCTCCGCGGTTTCACGCGCATAAGTCTCAATCCCGTGGGAATTTCGGGATAAAAGTATCCTATGTACTAGCCGGTCATGGTTTACCCATGTGCCAAATTTTATCCAAATCCGTTACGCCGTTTTAGCGTGAAAGCACAAACAAACATACAAAAAAATCGAATCGTTTCTCTTTATGTACCTAATATAATATTAGTTAAGATAGATCATATTAGTTTAGACAACAAATCGTTTCCTAACTCGTTTGTTTACGTCATTCAATAATGCTCCGACTCCCTTTGTTTGAACCGGTCTGGTTCAAGTGTTTACCGGGTTTGTCCACGTGGTTTATCTTTAGAAAGTGGTGATTAGAAAATGTTTACGCCTCCGTTCCTTTTGGTCGGGTTGTCTTGGAGCCTTGCAAGTTACGACATCAAGTGAAACAGCATCCTTATTCATCATCATCATTTCAGCCGAAAGACGTCCACTGCTGGACATAGGCCTCCCCCAAAGGGGTTTGTCATAATCGCCACGTTTGGCAGGCGTGTTGGCAATCGCAGTATGGTGTTAAAATGCATAGAGAACGCTGCTGCCCATTCTCTAATAAGTCCCTAGTGTTTATGCTGAGCGATGGCCGTTTTGCGTGAATGTGACGCATATTTTTTCTCAACTTGTTCTTTCGTGTTTGTGTTTTTTTTTCTTTGCGTTATGTTTACCGCAAATAAACGTATTTTCTTTCTTTCCCTTAGTCGCCTTTTACGACACCCACGGGAGGAAATAGGGTGGTGCTATTCTTTAAGTCTGGTACCACACGGATAAACTTATCGCCACCCTTATTGCGTAAAACAATCTCAATCTGAAGGGTTTTGGAGGAAATTGCTAATCCATTGCTTCATATGTTTGAAAAGTTTGTCTACTTAACAACGCAAATAAAGCAATGAATGTTCTTGAATTGTCAAAATTAAAGGCATTTCAATTGTAAGTGTGTGTTGTTTCTTTGAATTTTAGCAACAACATTCTTGAGTTAATATTAATTGTTCCTTAGGAGGGCCCTTCCCGGTCCGTCTATCGTCAACGTGAGCATGGTCGAAAAGCTTGTTGTTTCGTTCAGCGCAAGTGAGAACTACTAACAAGCAAGTGAGAACGCGATAACATTGACCGAAAAATAGTGTGAGGAAATATCATAAAATTTGTTCCAGGAAATACGTGTTTTTGCATAAGCCTTACAAGTTTGTGAAATAAATGTTTATCATTTAGAATCTCCATTACATGTGCGAGGGTTCTATCTTGATGTTTTCTTTACTTTCTCAATTTATGAGTATATTATGAACAGTCAAAGTAAAAACAGGTAAAAATGGTGCAAAAAAAACTGATTTTTGCAGGCTTATACTGAATTTGTTGACCTTCATATAGTGCAGAAGATATCTAGTAGTTTAATTTTTTTAAAGAAAGATGAGTTAATCACGTACGAGCGTTTGTATGACAAGTATGACGGGTTGGCCGCTCTTAAAGCCCCATTTACACTACGCACGTTTCTTGCCTGAGCTGTGGCACACAATAAAATTGAAGCAACAACTAACTACCGTTGCGTAGACGGTGCAACTTTTGTTATTGCTTCCGGTTATGGAATGCCACAGACAATTAAATCGCAAGGTGTAAAAAAAAAATAAAAAAATTACACGATAAAACAAATCCTAGTTGTTGTTTCATTTCAAATCAGGCTTAAGTCCCAGATTCGTTGAAGTGGTTGCTCAGAAATTTCCAACGCTCAATCTTTTTCTTGCCGTGACTCAACTTGTTCCGTTTCTCCTTTTAGCGAATCACCTCGCACAGCTTCTATCTTTAATCACGCCAAACGGTGCACCTACAATCCGCGGTCAGAGGTCAACAACCCACCGCACAAATGCATCCATCACGGTAATACTGCATCTAATAGAGAGATAATTGAAGCTGCGTGGGTGGGTGTACATCCAGCGAGACAACCCCCGCTGTGCTGATGTTGATACAGTATTGAATGACATCAGATTATCGTATTGAATAGTACCTACAGCTGATTCAAGAACATAAATCTGAGTTTGCAATGATTCTTGATAGTGGGGTATTAATATGTTTCTACGATGAGTGGCGTTTTAACGCAATTCTGCTGATATAGGAAAATGGACACTATATCAATCAATGGATCATGACGCCAGTAATAAATGTCTTAAGCATAAAGGATAATCAGCCTATAATTTTCCCACTGCTGGGACAGAGAGTGGGCCGTAATTCACCACGCGGTCCCAACGCGGGTTGGTAGATGTCACATGGCTTTGAATTTTTGGTTCTAAGACATGCCGGTTTCCTCACGATGTTTTCCTTCACCGTTTTGAGAGCAGTGGTGATGAAATAATTTACACCAAGTAAAGCACCTGTCAGGGTTCGAACCTACGACCTACACGACTCGTTAGACCCCTCCTTGACTCGTCGTCGTCGACTCGAAGTCGCGGTCGGTACCACTGGGCCACCACTGCTCAAATTATACATGTATAATTTTGCGGGCAGACAGACGAAAAGTAAAGTAAGAAAAGTAGAAATAAGTAGGGTTACCTTTTTAAAATGGTGCATATACTTTCCTGATCCATCTAATATTTTTCCTAAAAATGAGAACAGCATAGCTATTCACGATCGTTCGATACGTTTCCGTGCCGAATCGATCATCAATCAATATTATCAAAGGAGTTCTTTAAAGGCTGTTCACAAATCCAAAACACGAACATTTTGTCAGTTTCAATCAAATAGACTACCGCCATTGTTTTGACAGCTATTTGCTGTCGGGGGGGACAAGGCAAATCAATAATTGAAAATGTGTCATTTTCGATACGACAACCTGTCGAATGGTTGTGAATTGCTATGCTGAAGTACTTTCCTATACCTATACATATATCATACACAATATTATAAAACATGTTTTTGCGAAGTTACACTTATTGAATTTTCATTTACGTTATGACACGCAGATTTTAAAGTACTCACAACAATTTATGCAAAAAACTTTTATTTATACGCAAAAACTCGACCTAGTGCAAGGTGCAGAAAAACAACATAATGCAAAAAAATATCATAAAACATGAATACTGCAGAAAGTAAGATATTATTCACGTATTTGCATTTGATGTCATTCGCACTGTTTTATGCAACGAGCATTTGTCATGAAACTGTAAACAATATAATTTGTATGAATGTTTAATTTACATAATGTTGTTGACAAATACGATGTACTCGTAGGAGGTGTCCCATATTGTCAGTGAGTTTCAACAGCTTTTTGAGAAAGAGTTGACCTTGGTCTGGTGGTAGGCAGCTTTTGGTAAGTACTCTTGCAAGGAGTTCTTATTACTTCGAAACTGTTGAAAATTTTAAATGGTTCTTTGAATTTATTATGGAATGGCACTTGTACCCTATGCTATGTTTTAACTGGCGAGGTAACAAGACATTTTTAGTAAGAACAAACAGAGCTGACAACTTTCAAACGTCTGAACAGTTTTTCTTGAATCATAGCGTTGAAAACTACTTTGTGTTTGTTATAGAATAATTTAAAGATGTCTTCTAATGTACTGTGGTACCTGAAATAAATTAATTTTATTTAGTAGTTTTATTTTTAATCGCTAAGAACACTCGATCAAGTCACCTTTCAAACAAAACAAAAAAAAACAATCGGTTCAGTCGTTTGGAAGCTACGATGCCACAGACAGACACAGATACACACGTTAAACTTAAGACACCCCTTTGTTTCCGTCTGAGGTTAAAAATGAAAGCTTTCATACACCGCCACCGGTAAACAATCTTACCGTGGAAACTAAGGCGATGGGAGCTGCCATTCTAACTGATACTAGGGATTCACAGATCACTTCAAGCTCAAAATACAGGTACTCGGTGCCAACTGTCCTGAAGGCGGGTAGAGCCTTAGGCCCCAATGACACTATCATGTATTTATCATACAAATATGATTTCATAACTGTCAAATTTTATGATCATAGCAAAATGATGTTGTTCTTAATTTTTACATAATACACATATGATAATATAAACACGATTTAGCCGTGTTTTCCGTTGCTATGAGTGCAATTTTATTAATTGCATTAAAAAATAAGATTATGAAAACGGGTAAACATTTCTAAAAAAATACTCAGTTTCCTCATAGAGGTTCGAAATGTGCGAAATTCTTGCATTATGACGCTGTTTTTGAGGTTAGGCCGTCTAACCTCAAAAATGGCGTCTAAATGCAAATATTATCGTAACCGTCCAGCTGACGGATATGATAATATTTCTACGCTTGCTGTCAAATAGGATCCCTTAAGTATGATCGTAAACAATGTATGATTATTATGTAGATATTATACCGTCATAGGTTCTTGATATAAAAATTACTCATACACCCCTGATCATATTTCTATGATAGTCTAATATGGCTCTTAAAGATATGACATTTTTACGAGCACAGAAGAATCAGTAGACAGTCCTTTGAATAAATAAAGATAAGTTGAAGAACCTAGGTTCACTGTAGTTGAGGTTTCTAGATTTATTTGAAGCATTTTAGTGATGCAGTTTTATTTATTCAGCAAACTGGCAATAAAACTTGAAGATGTCTGGTGTCAATGACAGTTCACTAAAGAGTTTGTTTTGTACAACCGATGTAAGTGTAGTTTATGTCTTTTCACATTATGGGCATCTGAATTGTTCATTTACTATTTTTTTTTTATTAAAACCGCTTTTTGTAAATGTAATGATCAATTCTGAGGTTGGCAACCTATCGTCTGTGCAAGCCTAAGAACAAGGAAAGTGCAAGCTAATGGATTTAACTTGTCTGTAATGTTCTTAATTTAAATTTGTCAGTTCGAATAATTTGAATGTTACTGTGCCTCGTATTTTTTCAAGTAGACCGTTATATCCTTGAGAACATACTTGTAAATTAGGTTTAACAGAATGAATAACTTAGCACACAAATGAGATTTGTTCAAGATTAACATTCCAGTCTTTACACTTGACCAATTTTGAAACCATCCAGTCGAAATTACATACATATGGAATTCACTTAGGTATATTATGTTTAAAACATAATACGCGTTCAACAGTATATTTTAAACGAAGATTTGAGTGGTATCATCACAATTTTGGAAGCTGCTACTGTGAATTTCTAGTGGAATAGTATCTAGTGTCTGTGTTTGGTAAACGATGATGCTTAAAAAGGTCCAGAAAACCTTTCTAAGATTTCTTTTCCAAAGGATAAACAATTTCTTTTCCTATATGTACCCTACCAACTATCTTTTAGGAATGTTGGGGTTTAACTCATTGGATGTGAGACGAGGCCTTGATCAGCTCACGGTAGCCTGTAAAACCTTACGCGGACATATAGACTGCCTCGAGCTCCACGGCCTTTTCTGCCGACTATTTGCGCCCCAATCTGTTTGCGCAGCCTTCATCCAAAACGGTCGCCAGAGCTGAATCCCCAGTGTGTTGTATTTTGAAGATGCTCAACGCAGTTCTGACTGCCAACCTTGAATGTGATGTGTTTGCGGATGAATGGAGAAAAATTATGTCTGGTTTTCTGTGAGAGAAAGTATGCAAGGGAGTCCACTGTTCCATGTTAGTTTTAACGCAAAATTAAATTAAATTGAATCTGTTTATCATTAGTAATTAGTATACAAAAATATTTTAATATTAATATTTTTTTATGCTTCTATGTTAATTAATGTAATTGGTGTTGTACCGTTTTATTTAACTATAAATAAATAAATAAAAACTTATAATTTACTGCAAGTGCCTGCAAGATTGCAGGTTGAATGTGTCATAGAAACATCGGGACTTCTCACAGTGGCCTTGATAGGTAAGTACCAAATACAAATAGTAGAACAGATTTAATTATCTGCAATATAAGTCAACCAGCGGGGACGTTGCGTCAAAATTATTCCCATTGCTACTGAAAGTGTGTTATCAGTAGCAATGGGAATCATTTTGATAGTTCAGCAACATTCATTGCGTTATTTACATTATTGAACAGACAAATTTATCGAACATATGAAGCAATGGATTAGCAATATCCTTCAAAATCATTCAGATTGTGATCAATAGTGTGTTCACCAATTAGGGTGTTAGATATGCAGTCGCTCCGTGTAAAATACTGATAATCAGCTGCGTCCGGTTATAATATAGAGGTATGAGGAACAGGGTGTAAAGTTGACTCTTCCTCCATAGAAAAGGGAGGATCCTCCGACCAGACGGGTGTTGTGTCTGGTGGGCAACTGCCCGACGGTTGATGTCGGGATGTTGTATAAACATATATACCAGTCCCGCGGTAAACTCTACTTGCGCGATGCAGGATTTTGCTTGACGTCAGTGTGAACGCGTAGTTCGCATGTGGTGATGTTGACGCCGCCACAATACTAAAAGCCGGCTGGGAAAAGGCTAAGCAGATGATGATGAATTGAGGTACAAAGTCCCCATTCCATCAACGCTGTTACTCAACAAACAATCAGGATTGCAGAACCACTTCAATATCTCCCCATTTCATTCAAGTATTCATAAAAATCTGAGTAACCGCTCCTCTAGAAATGTATGCAGCACATTTGAGTAAGTTGCCGCACGTCTCTTGTCCCTCATGTATCATTCACGTCTTCAACTGGAAGTTAAATTATGTTTTGTTACATCATATTATTTATTTTATTATTTATGTACACACAGTAAAATACACAGATAATTAAGTCATACTCAAAATTTATTACTTATACTTTATTCGTGACAAGGATTGACAGAATTGTATTGCAGTTCATAGGACTTCTTGCCAAACTGAGGGATTTTCTGCGGGCTAATTGCGTAATGCCTCGTTCAGACGACACGGCGATTTTACATGTGTGTAAATTAAGTTTTTGTATTACTAGCAGTTTATTGATCCTATTATACAGTTTTTGACTAAGAGTCTAAGATAAGAGACCTGGTGTTCTGCAAAGGTGGTATATTGTCTTCATCAGCCTATAATGTTCCCACTGCTCTGGGATACAGGCCTCCTCTCGGTGAGAGGGAGTGGGCCGTAATCCACCACGCGGGGCCAGTGCGAGTTAGTACCTAGATGTCTTCGAATTTTTGGTTCTAAGACATGCCGGTTTCCTATCGATGTTTTCCTTCACCGTTTTGAGAGCAGTGGTGATGAAATAATTTAAGTACACAAAGTAATGCGCCAGTCTTGGTTCGAACCTACGACCTACAACTCGTAAATCGAGGCCATTACAACTGGGCACTGGGCCACCACTCTCTGCCTTCTATTACATAAATTAGTTTGTATGTTACATTATAGATATTATGTTAAATCTACTTCACAAGTGGTTTAAATGAGGCTTTAAGTTTGTGGTGTGTCGTAATTTAGGAGAGCGTACTCTTGGAAACCTAAAGCAAAACGTTCATAGCTATCTAGTGTTGGAACTTGTTAATACTGCATGTTATTTAAGAGCCTTGAAACTTAAGGCTCCAGCAGACAGGTGCGACGAGATACTGATAGCACAACTTTTATGAAAATTTCATGGAAAGTGTTGCACTCCCTGTCGCTCCCGCAATGTCGCGCCAGTCTGCTTGAGCCTTTAAGATGCTCTAAAGAGATGAACAGTGGTTGTAATTCTCTACAATACTTGGAGAAGCACTATACCAAGTAAATTCTGAAAGGTCCTACGGCTGAATTCTTGGTAACTCAATTTTATATCCCACGCTATTTTCACTGTTAATTTTAGGAGTACAGTAACGTCAGAAATACTTAATAGACAATGTGTCCTTTGAGTATTTCAAGGTTACAGTGGAAAACGGGGCGGTTTTTTAAGAACCGCACCCCTGTATCCCATTCTCCCAATGTCGATTCAAACTTGCCACGACCACGAGTAGGCCCACAATTTACATGCGGTAGGTAACCATTCAACCTGCCAGGGTTGCAAGTTTGTCCGAAAGGGATATCGTGGCACTGGCACACAGGCAACGGAAGGAACACGGGTGGGTTTTAGTCAGTAAAAGTCTGACACGCTCTCCCGCTCCGCGCAGAGCGGGAGAAGTTATTTGATAATTTCCCACCGAAAAAAAATGGTAACCATTCAAAACATTAATGCTAAATTGATTTAAATTGAAGAGCATTACTTTAAGTCCTGCCTTTAAGTCTCAAACAGGGAAATTAATCTCAAAACGGATTTCGTGAGACCCAAAACAAAAAAAGAACTCGTTATGAGCTGGGTCGGTATACATATCAGAGGTTTCCAGAAAAACAAACAGTTTAGTTAATCAGATGCTGACCCGTTCACACGCCGCCGCCTGTGCCGCGCCGGTCCTTTGGTCCGCAACCCGAGACAGTTCTCAAGGGCAGGAGGTCCTCGCCTCCTTCATCAACAATAAAGGTTGCAGAAGGACCATTCTGTGTGATTCACTGTGAAATGCCAATGAACATAATTCTGAATAGAAAGTCTCCCATACATTTTAAAAATCAACATACTATCCCATACTATATTGAAGTCTTTGCAGCGTTTCGAGATTGTCCCCCAAGATTTGCTATATTTCGGGTGCAGTAACAGATAGGTACGGTAGGGCGCAGGATAGTGGTAGGAAAACCAGTATAAGCCGGCCTCTTATTCTATACTAGCTGCGCCTTGCGGTTTCACCCGCATAAGTCTCGATCCCGTGGGAATATCGGGATAAGAATATGCTATGTCCTAATCCAAGTCACGGTCTACCCATGTGCCAAATTTCATCCAAATCAGTTTAGCCGTTTCAGCGTGAAGGCGTAACAAATAAACAAACAAACTTACTTTCGCATTTATAATATTAGTAAGGAACATAAGGATAAAGATTCTATTGACACTCCGCACTACGCTAGACCAGCTCAAAACTGTTATCTCTAACGTGCGGGCTACTGTACAACTCCTGTAAAAGCACCAAGTTTTGTGACAAAAATCTATTTCAAGATCGATCTTCAATGTCACATAGTCAGTGCGTAATTGGTGTCGACGTCGTATGGTCCTTCTGCACATTTCTATATTCAGTGTCCCCTCACTATTTATATTATGATTGAGTGAATCACTTAATTAGAGACAATACGTCTGAAAGGACTTTTGTTTTTTATTAACGAGTGTTTCTGCGAATCCCGGCCGATTCCTCTGTTGTGGACTTCGGTGTGATTGTGAAATCATTTCGTCTTGTTTTCGTCGATATTTTATTTCAAAATTCAGAATGGTTTTATTGTTTACGAGTTCAGATTTAGATTTATTTATTTATTGTAAAGGCTCGGACAGACTAAAGCGATATCGCGGGCGCGACGCAACACTAGCAGCACAAAATCTTTGTCGGTGCCTGTCGCGCCCGCGATTTCGCGCTTGTCTGTAAGAGCCTTAAAACATAGGAACATTATAAGTTCTTATTTGGTATACATTGAAGGCCCTATGTTTTGCCTCTAGAGCGTACAAAAATAGTAATATATGCAATATAATTAAAACAAAAAAGTGTGTCTTTATTCCGATTGTGATTGATATTGAGTTTCAGCTGAAAACATAATTTAGTTCATTTACAAGTCTTGCCGTTTGCCTACAATACCGAAATAGATTTGCAGTAGCGAAATTATACCTTTCCTTGTTCCAAGTTCCAAGGTTTGCCTTGAAGTTAACCTCTATCTTTAAGGTTAACTTTAACAACCCTCTGATTAAACATTTTCTAGTATTGAGCTCATCTAGAAATGAAGGAAAGTCAGACTCGCGCGATATCGCGGGCGCACACTGCACAGGTACCGACAAAGAAGTTGTGCTACTAGTTTCGTGTCGCGCCTGAGATATCGCACCAGTCTGTACGAGCCTTTAGAGAAAATTCGTTGTTTTGTTTATTTACATACCGCTTTTATTGTAACAATGTTTTTTGTTAAAAGAGTATTCTTTGTTTTTGGCAGTTCTGCTTCACGAATAACCATGCCTCTATATCAATCTCAATAGATATGCTCTCAGGAACGCATTCTGGCTCACTGCTAAATCTGGACCGGCAATTTGTGATTACGAGATATGCTCTCAGGAACGCATTCTGGCTCACTGCTAAATCTGGACCGGCAATTTGTGATTACGAGATATGCTCTCAGGAACGCATTCTGGCTCACTGCTAAATCTGGACCGGCAATTTGTGATTACGAGATATGCTCTCAGGAACGCATTCTGGCTCACTGCTAAATCTGGACCGGCAATTTGTGATTACGAGATATGCTCTCAGGAACGCATTCTGGCTCACTGCTAAATCTGGACCGGCAATTTGTGATTACGAGATATGCTCTCAGGAACGCATTCTGGCTCACTGCTAAATCTGGACCGGCAATTTGTGATTACGAGATATGCTCTCAGGAACGCATTCTGGCTCACTGCTAAATCTGGACCGGCAATTTGTGATTACGAGATATGCTCTCAGGAACGCATTCTGGCTCACTGCTAAATCTGGACCGGCAATTTGTGGTGTCGACAGCCAATCCTTTTACATCGAGATATGTTTACACTTATTCGTAACTCTTTGGTAGTAAAATAACGTAATATTAAATCGGTTGCCTTCTTCCTCGTTTATTGCAGTACGATCTGCATCTTTCATTTCTTTACATACATTCATAAACTCACGCCTTCTTCCCAAGGGGGTAGGCAGAAACTGCAGAAAGCCACCTGCTAGTCTGCTACGATCCATGTCCTTTTGCTTCGATTATTTCCTCAATTATCAGAAACTTGTTTTACTAGTTGTTGTTTGTGATTTCAAGAGCATTCAAACTTCCAATTTAAATAAAATATCATTCTGACATGTGCTCTGCTCTTGACCGTACGTTTTCTTGATATTTGTATACATTCTTTAGTTCCCCGTAAAAAATAAAACAAATCTTTAAGAATGCTTACGTCAAACAACAGTAGTATTACGTATTCTTTTGCGAATAGGTCCATTTCTCGGTAAATCTTGTTATGACTGACTTCAATAACGCAATCTGTAGTTTTGAAGTTATGAGCACAATGACATATTTCCTCGACACAGAATGTAGCTAGTAAAATATTATGATACTCGTTATTTTCAGAGGAGACTTCATTTTGATGCTTGATATAGTTTTTCTTATTGTTCTACTTTTTGTTTTTTTAGTAATATTGGTGTTTTACTTCCTCTGTCGTATCTGCTTCAAATTAAAAGATAGTTTTGTCAAATCGGCCGTTTTTTATTTAGACCCAATTCTATTATTTGTTTTGATTTGTAGCGGCATCAGCATCGCCACATGCGAACTACTCGTCATACTGACGTCACACAAAATCCTGCATCGCGCAAGCAGAGTTTACCGCACAACTAGCATATATACAATATCCCGACATCAACCGTCGGGCAGCTGACCACCAGACACAACACCAGTCTGGTCGGAGGATCCTCCCTTTTCTATAGAGGATGAGTGAACTTTATAGCCTGTTCCTCATGCCTCTAAATAGTGTTTAAACTACTTTAAAATATGCTTGTCTATACTTTTTGGACAGAGCTGTTTAAATCCTAGTCATCACACTCTAAAGCAGATCTACATATAAGCTAGTAGTTTAGTCCACAGGTTAAGGTGTGGTCCTTCGATCCGTTTCGACCAGACAACCGGTCAAGTTCTCATTTGCAATTAACAATATCCTCTACAATTTAACCCACTGCTACGTTCTCATTTGCAATTAACAATATACTCTACAATTTAACCCACTGCTACCGCACGACAAACAACTGCGTGACCTAGGAAGATATAACGAAGACATTAAACTAGCTATCACGACGTGACAAATAATACGTGACACCGTGACAGTAGTCACACCAGCTGCCGGAACAGCCGATGATGTAGCAGCGTGATAAACGGCCGGATGTAGGCGTGGTGTAAAACCAATTGACATAACATTCATGAATACATGGATGATATGAGATGGGCTTGGCAATATTTCGATATGCGCCTATTGTTTAATTGGTCTTTTATTGCTATTGTGTAGTTTGCATGGCAAAGACGAACCGAAGATGGCATAGCACAATATTAACCCGTGTAATTAAAAATCTATCTTAAGTCAAGGAATAGGGAGAAGTTTCGAAAATATGTTGCTTGACATTATGTGGTTAGATTATATAGCCATGAGAAACAGGGTGTAAAGTTCACTCATCCTCCATGGAAAAGGGAGGAACCCCTGACCAGACGGGTGTTGTGTCTGGTGGGCAACTGCCCGACGCGACGGTTAATGTCGGGATGTTGTTTAGATGCTAGTCGCGCGGTAAACTCTGCTTGCGCGATGCAGGATTTTGCGTGACGTCACTGTGATGCTTAGTTCGCATGTGGCGATGTAAATGCCGCCACAATATAACAACTGTGTAAAGAGAACGCATAACAATTGCAGAAGTTAAACGTCCCTCACCATTTGAAAAAAAGCTTAGATCTCCTGCTGATGTTAGATTTTATTTCTATTACCAGCGCAGATAATGCAGATTTTTCAGTCTCGTGATTGGCAGGTCTTTAGAGATAGAAGATCTCCACGAGTGACCACGATATTTCAAAACTCCGTTTTAGGGATAGCAACGATAGAAGTGTTAGTTCTGACGATTTAAAATTCTATCATCAACTTTACAATAGAATTTTCGCGTAAAACAATGTTTTTGTTAGTTATGTCACGCTTGGAGTTAAAATGAGCACAATGTACGTTTTTATTTAATCAAGTGTAATTTTAGACTTTGTACGAATGTGGAACTTAGGGCTGCTACTTTAGCTTTAACAAGAGTTTTTTTTAAATGTATTATGTAAAACGTCTTCAGAACAGGAATACCTATTTAGGACTGGTGATCTTTTCCGGAGCGAAGCACCAGGGGGCCCGTTGCAATGGTGTCTCCGTTGTGAGTTTTTGACAGATTTGCTATACAATACAACATACTTCAGAATATTGAAGATTATGTAAACGCCTCCTCACTCGCTAGATAGAATTTTTTACCACTTTCTATGGAACACAATTAATAAAAGATCTAGTTAGATTCAAACCCCCTTATTACAAAACAAGGTTTATTTTCAGACCCAGGTTTAAAACATGGAGCCATTATTGAATTTCGAACTTTATTCCGAATATGGTAAAGTTCCTAAACACAAAACTGACAACTTAGTACCGAACTAAGTTTTCAGTTTTGTATAAAGAACGGTATTTCAATCACTGTTACGTTCTTATTACAAAAATTGGCTCGATGGTTTAAGCCATGTCAAAATATAAATCTTGTTTTGTAATAAGGCGGAAATTATTTTATACAGCCGGGCACCTGTAAAAAGTGTCAAAGCGCCTATATTTTCTTTAGTCGTGACTGAATGATGAAAGAACGAAAGAAACGTATGATGACGTTCATCATATATTTTATATTCATTGTCGAAATGGAAGACCTTTTGTCAAAGTTGCGGCAACTGGTGGCGTGAATTTTCATGTTCATTACGTTGAACATTAAAACATTTCTCCCAATTTTTCGTGGAAATCCGCTCTGTGTTCAGCCAAACACAACCGATTATGTGGAACGGAATATATCGCGTTAATTGATAAAATTTTATACTCTTGACGTTACGAGCATTTTAAAATATCACGGATCACAGATTCTGTTAAAATATTGAAGTAAAATGCAGTTATTATAAAATATTCTTGCTTGTTTCCGAGGATGGGAAAAATACTTTAAATACTTTTAAATTTTGAAACCTGAATGTGGGCTTATAGCCCTATAAAATGGGTTCTTTATCGACAAGGTATGGTTATGCAATTTGCATCACAGAACCTTGCTTTTGCTGATCTTAAACAGAGAAAGTACGGAAATCAGGCATCCAATTTTACCGCTCAAAAAGTTGTTAGATAATTGTCAAGTACTACTAAGACTGCAATCTAGGACTCCAGTCATTTGTAGATCTTTCACAGTTGTTACGGGTTGTCGGAAGACGGAAACTCTGACAACCAGTCTTACCAAGGGATATTGTGTTACCCAGTAACTGAGTTGTGGAGCTGTTTTTAGCTGCATCCGGTTTGACTGGAAGCCAACCCCAACATGATGACGAATCTAGGGCTTCAGTGTCCGATAACGTTATTCTACAGGCTGACTTTGAAAAAATGCGACAAAATTTAAGGGAGTGTTCTACCCATCAATATGAACAACTTTTACTATGGGACCAAATTAGAATTCGCAACAAAAAGTCTACCTTCCTTTAGAGGTAAGTACATATAACCGATTGGACCATTTTGTATGAAGGTCGACTTTTTGTTGCGAATTCTAATTTGGTCCCATAGTAAAAGTTGTTCATATTGATGGGTAGAACACTCCCTTAAATTTTGTCGCATGTTTTCAAAGTCAGCCTGTATACAAATTATAATATTAAAGCCGCTTTTCGTGTCTGTTTGCGTGAACGCATTATTCTTCTAAACTACGCAACGCATTTCGTTGCATTTTTAGATTATTTATTTGGGAAGGTTTATGTGTGTATATGTGTAACGTTAGATAAATATTAATTTATTATCAAACATTCATATTTAAAATTAATTATTTAACTTATAATAAAGAATTCTTGATTTCTGTCAAGTCTTTAAAATTGCGCGAAGCAGGTCTATACAAATTAATAAAAGTTTCTGTTTGTAATGTCAAAATAACAGCTTTTTAATAAACGCATTTGTTTTTGCTGTATTAATAAGAACTAATGTTTTTCATAATTTATTACAATCTAGCCTAAAGACCAAGACCAAGATCAATAAATGCATAATAAGAAAGTATATGTATAGGTACCTACGGTACTTATAACAAAAAAAACATGTATTTAATTTTTTGTCTGTGTGTCTGTCTGTTTGATCCGGCTAATCTCCGAAACGGCTGGACTGATTTTGACGGGAATTTCACTGGCAGATAGCAGATGTTTTAAGGAGTAATGTTAGATTCTTTTATTTTAGGAAAAGCCAAGCGGTCGAACCCGCGTACAGCAACTAGTCGTTAATAAATAAAAGGCAGAGTAAATCACCGTGTACCAGCCCTGCCACTGCAAATCGGTCTTGGTTATGTTTCGTTATTCTATATCGGTGTCAGGGCGAAGTTTCATAGATATATAAAGACATCGATATTTAAGCGTTGAATGTACAAGGTTAGGTGAGCGGCCTGGGACACTCTCAAGTCTAGATATTAGACGTTCTACTTCTGGTTTCCATGGCAACTGTCGGTAGCGGATTTGGGTAAGATTGTTTGATTCGTTGCCATAGTAACCGCTTTTGTTTTATGATTGACGTAAACTTAAATAAATTTAATATCAAATGTAAAATTACAGACTGGCTCTTACAACAGGACTACAAGAACACCGAATCTCTTCTGGCATACATCGTTTAACAAATCACTATTAAATAGGAACACAAAACACTACACACAAACAAACACCTCATAACACACAACACACACACCAATATACAACACAACTAACATTACACTCACGAACACGAACACACACACACCACTTTCCCATTCACACCCCCACTTTTTTTCTCCACACCTGCATCCATCCTTTCATGCTCAAATAAATCTAAAATTAATTACTTACTCAGCTAACTCACATTTTTGTTTCATGGTAGAATTAGCATCGACACTCGAAACCTAAGATCCATCATTTGCACTTCAGCTTGGTCGAATCACTGTCTCCTAAGATACAGGCCATCCCTAGTTTAGGAGACAGGATTTAAATTTTTGTTTATAAAGACAGTTATATTATTTTATTTTTTTCCACTTGTGTCCATTGTTAGTTGTTTAAGTCTTAGCATGTAACTAGTATACAACCCGTGTCTATGTATATTTTGAATCAATAAACTTATTATTATTATTATTCCTTTATTTCATTAAATATACATATAAATTATATTTTTAAATATTAGAATATAAACAAAATATAAAAACATTTAAAAATATAAAAAATAGTAGCCCACCGGTATCGGGAACAAGGTCCAAGCTACCGGCGGTCAGGGCTCCAGAGAGAGGAACCTCCTAAAAATGCGAGCCGTGTCCAGAAGTACCGCTCTCTGAATCAGGCCCTTAATCCAGCTGCCCAACGAGAGCCTCTTTAGGTGTTGGTCGAGGCTCTTGGCAATTAAGCCATTGGCTGATACAACTATCGGCACAATGATTGCTGAGTCCACATCCCACATGTCGACAACCTCGCGAGCCAAGTCAAGATACTTGATTTCTTTATCTTTCTCGGCTTTCACGAGGTTCCCGTCATGAGGGACCGTTATGTCAATAATCATTGTGCGCCGCTCTATTCGATCCACCACCACTATATCAGGCTTATTGGCAACAATAGTCCTGTCAGTGATGATGGATCGGTCCCAGTACAATGTGATATTTCCACTCTCGAGAACTGGGTCGGGCACATACCTGAAGTACGGCACCTCCGATTCCACAAGGTTGTATTTCAGAGCAAGTTGCTGATGGATAATCCTGGCTACAAGGTTGTGTCTATGCAAGTACTCTTCGTTAGCTAGACGAGAACACCCGGAGATAATGTGTCGGATTGATTCTCCCGGACGGTGGCATGCCCGACACACGTCAACCGTGCCGTCCTTCACAATAAATCTCCGATAATTCTTAGTCATGATAACTTCGTCCATAATTGCACAGACAAAGCCTTCGGTTTCCCCAAAGAGATCACCGAAACGCAGCCAGGCTACGGACGCTAAAAAGTCTACTTCGGGTTCATGTAGGGCCCGGAAAAAGCGTCCGTGAAGCTCCTTACTTTGCCATACCTCCCTGCGATCATTAGTGTCAAGCACTACAGGTTTGCGCCAGTTCTCTGTAGCCAAGGAGAGCGGGGTGAGGCCCTTATCCACCACGACCACATCTCGATGCATCCCCACGTCGGCTTCTAGGAAATATTCCCTGAGACTGCATATCTCGCGATTGTGGAGTGTCTTAGCGTTTAAAAAGCCACGACCTCCACACTTTCGCGGGATATACAGTCTCATTACCGAGGACCGTGGGTGATGCATTCGATATGCAGTCAGCAGCGTACGAACCCTCCTATCCAGGGCGTCAAGTTCGGTCTGAGTCCATTTGAGTATGCCGAAAGAGTACATCAAAACCGGCATGACCCAACCGTTGAAGGCACGCACTTTGTTCCCGCCTGATAGAAGACTATTAAATACTTTCTTCAGGCGGGCAAAGAAGCGCTCCTTCAACGATTGCTTCATGTCAGTAACATTGATGCCCAACGCTTCCGACATACCCAAATACTTATAGGTTTCGGATGCGGAGAGGGCTCTAAGGTTTATGGAATCCGAAAGTTGGGTTCCCACGGATTCCACAATCTTCCCTCGCTTTACATGCATGACCGCACATTTGTCCACACCAAATTCCATCCTGATGGCACTACTGAAAGTTTCAGTTACTTTCAGCAGCTCCATCAGATGCAAATTGTTGGGGGCAAAGAGTTTTAGGTCATCCATGTAGAGGAGGTGAGATATAACCTGACCACCTCTCCTCAACCGATAGCCTAGACCTGAATCCTCCAGCAGTGTGCTTAGAGGATTCAAGGCTAAGCAGAACCAAAGCGGACTCAAACTATCGCCCTGAAATATGCCTCGCTCGATCCTTATCGGTTCGCTATTCCTCTGGATATTTCGACATCCTGGATAGCGAAGAACCGTCCTCCATTGCCCCATACACGACGCCAGGAAGGTGCGCAGAGTTGCATCTACTTTATACAGCTCCAGCACCCTCATGAGCCATGTATGTGGCACCGAGTCATAGGCCTTCTTATAATCTATCCAACATGTCGACAGATCCTTTCGGGAACGTCGAACCTGTTGGCTAATGGCCATATCAATGAGGAGTAACTCCTTAGTACCGCGAGACCCGTTCCTACATCCATTTTGAGAGGCAGACATGATGGAGTTAGTGTCTATATGTTTGTTAATTTTAGCTCTCAAAATGGATGTAAGAACTTTATAGACCGTCGGTAAACACGTGATCGGTCTATAATTTTTGGGTTCCGCGGTGCTACCTGATTTATGGAGCAGGTGGGTTATTCCTGTCGTTAGGAACTGGGGTAGCGAACCAGACTCCAAAGAAGTCTGGTACTGAGCCGCCAAGCGAGCGTGCGACCCAACAAACCATTTGATCCAGAAGTTGTGCAGTCCGTCGGGTCCTGGAGACTTCCAGTTAGGCAACGGACGGACCGCACGAGCTACATCTTGGGGGCAGATGGTAATAGCCCCCATTTCTGGTATTGGATCGCAGGCTCGCTCAACTTTTCGAGTCCAATCACCTTCAGTGTGACCGACAGGCACCGACCAGATACTGTGCCAGAAAGAAGACATGGCATCATTATCCGGCAGGTGCGTGTCAGTCACACCTTGATTCGGTCGCTCCCAAGCCCTATAAACCCACCTTTCATTGCTCTGGAAGGTGCGATTCTGAGTGTATCGGTCCACACGCCGCTTATACCTACGAATACGGTTTGCCCAAGCATACACTTTCTGCTTCAGGAAGTCTATGCGCTCTGTGACACGAGATAAATAGTCCTCAGGGCTGGTATCAGTCCCTGAGAACGCCCGCTTCACAAAGCGCATAACTCTTGGGCGAGTATTGCCCTCCCTGAAGCAGATTAGTTTACCGATGAGCGCTCTGGCCCCACCAATACGACGCTCAATTCTGCACTGCCAGGCTGGTACGGCTGGTTTCGGTCGTGTAGCTATAAAGTCATTTTGAAATTTTACGTGAGCTACACGACATGCCGCTACAGCCGCGCAGTACAGAATCGAATGAGTATCAGTGAGGTCTTCGCAGTCATCAAAATAGTTTGACAACTGCGAATCCAGAGCTGCCACCAGCGCCCTATTTTTGTTATGCATGGGCAAACGAGGTAAGCGTGGTCTAAGTTCGGGTGACATAAACCGATATTCCCGAATCGCACCCTCCAAAGCACTCCTCAATTTCTCATTGCACTGGGTACTTACGTTTGTAGCCCTGTCATCATTCCCCTCGTCAGCTTGGACTGTGTGGGACTGCGGTGGTACCACAACAGTCTGCGACAGGGGGGCGATGACATGGCTATTCCGCATTTCAGTTCGCAGGCGATCAAGTACAGTGTCATCCAACATATGATTACGTTGGATAACCCGCACCTGATCCGATAGTCGTTGTGCCGAAACGTTGACAGCTGGTTCAAGCACCTGAAAAAGAGAGAGCATCCGAACACGGTACGCGGTCAGATTGTTTCCCCCCTCTGTAGCCCCATAGTATGAGCGCATGACGTTCTCATTGATGGTTCGTGTCCATCTCATGCGCTGCACACTTCCGCCGGGAGCTGGGACCCTATCAGAGGCCGGTGGGCCTCGAGGTCCTAAACCATCCGGCGGCCGGCGTCCTCCCCGTCGACGAGCAGGTGGTGGCGTCGTGGGCGGGGAGAAATACTCGTCGCTCGAGCTCGACGCAACTACCGCGGCCGGTGTCGTCACAGTGGGGCTGGGTAACGGCGGCGGCGAGGCGGAGCTGAGCGAAGAGTCCGGAGGTGGTGGGCGTGCACTTCTTACGGCTGATCTCGTCAACATCTCGATAAAATTTTCATTATTATTTTCTGTTTTTCAGTGGCATAGTATGACAGATGTCATCTCTTAATCGGCAGTTTTTTATTCATGTCTTAAAAAGAATATGGTGTTTTTTTGGGATAAATTGGTTTCAGACTTCTTTCAGGTTTTTTTTTAAAGCACATATAAACTATAATATTGAGTCGAAAATTATTAAAACTGCTAAAAAATATGAAAATTATAAGATCCAGTTTGGAGACGTTTGTTGACGTTGGTGTTGCCAGCTATTTTTTATTATTATTATTATTATTGCTGATATATTATTACTGTGGGTGTTCAGCAGTATGATGGTGTTCTGCTAACATCGATGCAGATAGAATGTTGTAATGAAATCTTTTTTTTTATAATTAAGTAGGCCTATGTTTGTTTGTACAGGCAATGGACCTTGTTAGTTCAGTTGTTTTAGTGAATGAAAATATTTTTCCAATAAATAATCAAAGGATTTTTATTTAATCATTATATTAATAGGTACGTGAATTCTTTCTATCCCTTTTTACGAAAATGGCACCGTTAAAGTTCATATGGAGGAGGAGTACAGAAAGCTAATATTTTTATATAACATGCATTAGAAATAAATTAAATTTATAAAAAAAATATTACGTTTACACACTACCATGCGTTTGACACACACACACATAGGTACTAGGGCCTCATATCTTGAAGATAGATAGGTGACAGAAATGACAGCTTGAACATGGAATAAGTAATAATGTAATAGTACTCTATAATACCATGGAATGAGTAAGGACTTTATACTAGCATGGAATTAGTGAGTACTATATAGATTGTAAGTAGAGAGGGTCGAATTTGGACCAGTAGCGTCCACTAGTTTAAATAAATGAATGCCCAAGTAACATCTGCTTAGGATTTTTGTAATTTTAAGTAAGTTGTAGAGTAAGTAGTAAGTTCATAAAAATCCTACTTCTCAAGCATTATTGCCAAATAAAAAGTTGTTATATCGGTTCCCTTTAGTGGACTTAACCACTTATCCCATAACAAAACCACTGAAAACTTTTCTCCTCAAAGTTACAGTTTCAGCAAAATTCCAAAGTAAAATTCGGCAGATCGAAAATAAACCGATCTCCTTCCAGCACACTAGCAAGTAGCTGTATTCCATTCGTCCATCCTCCGGGGAGCAGTCGGGATGGATAGGCTATCGAATACCAACACTTGGGCGATCCACTCCCTACTCTCGAGTCTTTGGAGACTTCGGGGGACTTCGAGGGATGTCGTGGGTTATGTACTTTTCATTCTTTGGGTTGTTGACCGTGGTGCCACAGGAATGTAAATAAATAGGTGATCGAGTTGTTAACCATCCTATACTCGCGCCACATTCTGTGACACCTATCCCGCACACGGTCTTAAAAACCGTTAGGAACACAATTTCAATTAGTGTTTTTATTTTTTTTTATTCTGTGATTTTATATTTTCAGAAAGGAGGACGACCTCGTCGCTGGGTTATAATAACAGCCGTACGGGTCGATCCATCAGGTTAAGCTACGCTTGCCGGGGTTGGTTCGTGGATGGGTGACCATCTAATCTTTACATACCGAGACACCTCCGTGCCTCGGAAAGCACGTTAAGCCGTTGGTTTAGACTGTCGTTCGTGAATCTTTGACAGTCGTTACGGGTCGTCAGAAGCCCGAAAGTTGGATTTAAAATTCAGTTTATAAATGGGACAATAATAATTTCAATGTACTTAATATATTTCAATGTCATAATGTTGTTTTAGTAAGTATGCATGCTTTAGTTTTAAGCGAACTAATATTTTTAATAACACCTTGTGTAGGTTTAGGTACATGTTTTCTGCAAATAAAATATGAACTATGTGATTTTTCGTCCTGCCTACGTTACAGATTCTATGTTGATGTTTATTTGTTTTGGATCGAAGTATTTAAATATTCAAGGATATGTAATCAAACTAATTTTTTCTGTTGCAGGTATGTCCTCGTCCTGTCTTGGAATGAAAAGGTATGAATGAAAGAAACGATGTTAGAAAAAGTGGAAATAAGGTTATAGGTAGGTTTTAAGAAAAATGTCAGTAACTTGAATTGAATTGTAAACCTTTTTCTCTGACAAAATACGTGACACTAATTTAACGCAGCAAATTGCACTTACACAGCTTGAAATTCTTCTGAAACCGACAGGATTTTTCTCCGTGAAGTAAGCAACTTGTCAGTTTCAATATTTTTCCTGTCAGCTCCATTCCCGTTCGTATTGTAGATGTAATTTTATTTAAAAGTAAAAAAAATCTAATAAAATCGTTGTTGGGTCCTCGCTCTTGCAAATATATTTGAGCTCACAAAATTGGCTCATAAAAGATCGTAACTGACGGCTGTCAATAGCACGTGAAAATATTCGGTTCTTGGGTTCTGGTTCGTGTGCACAAGGACTAAAGAAAAAGGTGAATTATTGCACGTGTTATTTTAATGTCAACTGTTATTTTGAACTGCCCTCTTAAGGCGACGATAACCGACGTTTAATGATTTTATACTGAAGATCACGTCTAAATGAGTAGTGTTAATGATTTGAAAAAAATATTATGTTAAATAAGAGCATTTTTCCAATAACTTAATATGTGAATATTTTAGATTATGTTTATACTACATAGTGAAATTAATTTGTAAAGTTATGTCTAACGCGGATAAAAAACTAAGAATGGCGCAAAATCTACCAAGCGTATTTTTATGAAACCTTCACCAATTTAAAGATAATTTAATTATCGATCTTTTAGTATACGTGTTTTATTAAAATACCTCTTGTTTTGTGTATAATAAAATAATAATGCATCAAATTGGGGACAGCGCTCCTTGATGGGCGAGTCCTATTACTGGCTAAACGTACGACGCGTTGCGTGAGCTCAGTACAGAACACGCAAGGTAACCACTCAAGGTCACTGGCATATATTTGCGTCTTAAGACAGTGTACATTGAAGGCTAAGCTTTAAAAAAAAATCATTTAGAAAGACATGTACTTTACTTCTAATTATAGTTTTATTTAACCAACAAAGCCAAGCACAGTAACGTAAAAATGCCGAAAAATTTTATGAAAAAATAATCTAATTACTTTTCGAAGTTTTCCTAACATATTATTATTCTAATCGTGTTATCACTCCGCGCAGGCTCGCCAAACTTTTCAGACGGTTGTGAGTTCTTAATTGAAACTGACTGACGGTTAGACATATTTTTTAGGGTTCCTTAGACAAAGGGGCCAACGGAACCCTGTTACTAAGACTCCGCTGTCCGTCCTGCTGTCCGTCTGTCATAGCGCTCCGTCTTTTGAACCGTAATCGATAGACACTTAAATTACTGCTATAAAAACTAATAGAATAAAGTAAAAAGTTAAAGGTTGAATAAAGTAATAAGTTAAAGGGTGCTTGCATACAAGAAACATGTTTTATTCGGCGTTTTTAGAGAATATTGTTAAATATTGTACGGAACCCTGCATGTTCCGCCCACTTTTCTTATTTACCTGTTACGCGTCCTCTACAAGTTAGTCGATGAAAATGTACCAATATAATATAAGAGCAGAAAAGTAAAACCATAACAGGCTGGACATCTTCGCTATTGGCACTGACGAGTCAAGCCATAGGAACGCGCAATTTATATTTCGTGCTTCGAAATTTAAATTCAAATTCTATTTGTTGACAGCATGTTTGCATTTTCATAGTTCTGAAAACGAATTCAAACTTTTTAGTGACTTTGTGCTATCTGAAATTTTAAGGGTAGGTCATTGTCCTGTAGTTACGCAATTTCGATGCGAGATGAAATGTTAACAATTTTAAATAATGCACAGTCATGTCGTCTGTCGCGTCGTACCGAGCTATTGCTGATTCACATTATGGATCCCCGATCACAAAATTTGACAAAAATTTGATGATCAAACATAATATACCTACTAATTGGGGTGTTTGGTGGTGTGCGCTAATTCCGGGACATGTTGTATATCGTTTCCGTCACAAAAAAATCCGTTTCATCCATCCCCAACTTTAGTTTACCGTAGTTCTAAGCCATCTTTAGAGCAAAAGCACTATTCTCCTAACTTTTGGTCCTTTTGGTACATTTTGCAACTTTTTGCCCGCGTGTGGTATGCTACCTGGATCGTTTCCGTCGCGCGGTCATCGCTCGCCGCTCGTTCGTCGGGACGTTGACATCGCTTTGTCTTGCACCGATCGAATACAGTGCAACCCGTCTGCACTGTGCAGTGAACGTGAACTCGGAAGTGAACGTAGTTGTGGATGCGGCAGTTGGTTTCTGAGGTGTTTTTTTTCTCCATTGTCTGTTCGATTTTTGTAAACCTTAAGGCTCGTACAGACTGGTGCGATATCACGGGCGCGACGCGACACTAGTAGTACAATTTCTATGCGTGAGTCTGTAAGAGCCTTAAAACTAATAATAATATAAAACGTTTATTTTCTCAACACAAGTTATAAACTTAATGCTAAACTTTGACAGTTGTGGTTGAAGTGGTTGAGTATTGTTTCTTAATTTTTCAGGGCACTTTTATCACTATAGCGGCCGAGCTTCCTAAGTACACTAGGTACTCGAGTCTTGTTTAATTTGGGATTTTACTTGTTTTTTTTTCTACTTTTTGTTGTTTAAATTCTATTTTCTTATTGTACACCACCTTTACCAATTCATTATTTTGTCATTGGAGAGCGGGATCTCCTAGCACAGGTATATCTTTTACCTAAAAGGAGTTCCCTATGTAAGATTTACTGTAAGAGTTGTACAAGTTTCTGAAATAAATGTTTACTTTTTTTTTTTTTACCGCGCCTGCGCCGAGCTACCTAAAGCTCGGCGCGGGCCACTAAGTATAGTAATGCTTACCTACGCTCATCAACCAATAGCATCGCTGCATTAGATTTTGAAAAAAAAAAGAATGGTGGTCAGACATCTGTGATCATTGTAACAGTGCCTGAGAAATTGATTTAACAAAAGGATTTTATTTTTATTGGTCGACGCAACAAAAAGGGCGGTGAACAGATATGGTCATCGTGAGCATGGGGTTTTGTTTTCAAAGTGGTCCGACATGCACTTCCGAGATAGTACCTACCTACTATTTCTTAAAGCGTGTGCGGGCGTGCCTAATAGTTTTTAATTAGTTTGACTTTTATTCATAGTAAAGGATGCTTATAACTTTCTACGTGAAAAAACATCAAGTAAAATTAAATTGTTCGTTGTTCGCAAACTTAATTATAATGCTTTTATTTTAATTAAAAGCCCTTTTAACTTACATCGTCAATGATTATATTTTGACAATAGTTCATACGAAACAAACAACGTAGGTACAGTTTTTAGTAGGTATAATTTTTAAAATGCTGGACTGTTTTAAAACTGTTTTTTTAATGTAGATTCAAATAATTTATGGAAATATTTATCGAGGCAAAAAGATTTCAAGAGCTCAATAGTCTATTTATAGTAATTAAAATTTTGTAAGAAGCAAACTATTAATATCAATAAAATATTACTTTTCTGGTGTTTGAATGAATACGCATCTGAGGCATTCTTTAATTTTTAATTCGTACATCTACTAACTCTTAACTTCACAAAGTTAATGAAAACAACTGTAACTGCATAACTTAAAAAAAATATACATAACAAAACCATTTAAGTAAAAACGAAAAACAAAAGTGATATTTTCCAACATTAGCGCAGTGAGACAGACATTTACATAATTTCTACGGGCGATGGTACCGCGAAGGTTGTTGAATTTATGTGTCTGGGTGACTCCACAGTCTGGTATCGTAACGGAGCCGGAGTGCAGGGCCTCTGGCTGCACATTGCACTGTGGACTGTGCAGCCAGTTGTGAACGTTACCTCCCTGCGCTGGTCACCCGCGAGTTCCGCGAACATAATAATATTATCACTCATCCAAAAACTTTGTGCTTTGTCTTCGTAGTTCTGTGTGACGGATTGTTAGCTTCGCCGCCGCACAAAGAGGTGAGTTGATTAAACGTTTATTCATTTAGAATTTTGTGGTTTTGTACGTTTGTTCAAAGTTTAACATTGTTTGGTTCGGTTAAATTTCACGTGGCAAAGTTTGTTCGAAAATTGTTCATAAATTCGGGGATCAATTTCCAATTAAATCTTTTGGTATTTTCTTAACCTTGAAGATTACTAATGAGAAGTTATAAACCGAAAGGTCACTTTCGAATAAATTAAACGTGAACCGTTTACTTTATTTTTAAAATGAGATAAGTAGGTTTATATACTAAGGTAATTGTGAACAGTAAGATTTTTTTAGTACCTTTTACTTCGTCTGTCGATTTGCCGAAATCTAAAACTTTTGTATTTCCATAGAAATCTCATTATTATTCTAAAGTTGGTAAGTAGAGCTGGTTTCCTCTTAAATTGCTGTTCTTGTTCTTCTAAATTCAGTTTATAATCACAAGATGCCGATGGTTCAATGTCAGTTTTAAAATAAATAAACGTTCAAGAAACTTTCATTTAAGTTATTCGAAACCTCATCACCGAAGTTCTTAGTAATTTCACTAACTAGATAGGTTTTAATCTAGTTCATCGGATAATTCAGACTCAAAGGTTGCTAGCAGAACTATTTGTTCCAAAGTATTGATTCACTGCAAAGTAAATTAAAATAAGAAACCGACTTTACGAGGAAAAACTTGATGAAAGGAAAATTATAGGCACTAGTTTAAGTGCACGCGGAACAGCCATTAAAGAAATTAAGGGTAATTTCCACCGACGGCCCGCAGAACTCAGGTGTTTTTTAATGAAAGTTCTCAAGAACAGAACGCAATCCACGTACCTAAGTAAAGTTTTTCCCTCTTGTATGTAGTATTCATTCAAGTTTGGTGAGACTGAGATTTCAAAAGACCAATTTCAATTCTGTCTGCACGAACCTTAAGGGGACGATAACCGACTTTTAATGATTTTATACTGAAGATCACGTCTAAACGAGTAGTGTTAATTATTTGAAAAATATATATGTTAAATTAGAGCATTTTCTCAATGACTTAATATGTGAATATTTTAGATTATGTTTATATTACAATTTGTAAAGTTATGTCTAACGCGGCTAAAAAACTGAGAATGGCGCAAAATCTACCAAGCGTATTTTTCTGAAACCTTCACCAATTAAAAGATAATTTAATTATTGATCTTTTAGTATACGCGTTTTATTAACATACATTTGTGTATAATAAATTAATAATGCGTCAAATTGGGGACAGCGCTCCTTGATGGGCGAGTCCTATTACTGGCTGAACGTACGACGCGTTGCGTGAGCTCAGTACAGAACAAGTATGCTAACCACACAAGGTCCCTGGCATATATCTGCGTCTTAAATCGGTCTTTCGCACAACAAAAGACCGATTTAAGGCTCGTGCAGACGGGCGCGACAGTCAGCGCGACACTTTCCATGAAGTTTTCATAAAAATGGTGTTACTAGTGTCGCGTTGCGCCTGTCTGCGGGAGCCGTTAATGATTTTGTGTCAAAGTCGGAACTTCGATTTTGAATAGGCACTTGAACGATAGAACTATTGCAGTTTTTTTCCAAATTCGATCTCATGACTGCACCGCTGTTTATCAAAGTTATGCCTTTACCCAAAATATCAACTCAACCAACTCAACCCACCCCTCCCCTTCCTTCTTATCTTATGTCTCACTTCCAATATCTGTGTTCTTCACACGCTAAGAACCTGCGTTCTTCCAATAAGCTTCTTCTACTCTGTCCTTCTCATACTTCTGACTTTATTCATTCTTCCTTTCATATTCAGTCCATTCTTCTCTGGAATGCGCTTCCTCTCGATATCATTATTTATGCGAAAATTGCAGAGTTATTTTCAAAACAAATAGCTTAGAGTCATCTCAATGAATGTCTCTTCCTTGAATTTGTACGTGTATATATGTATATATAATGTAAGGATATATTATAGTAAATATATGTGTATTATATCTAAGTTTATAACCTATTTATGTACCTAATATATATATTTTTATTTGTAATTAATTATGTTATATTTAGATATTTTATAATATTATTATTTTCCCTCAATCAGAACACCCGCCATCTTATCTCTTCACCGCCCTTGGTTGACTGGTAGAGAATGCCTTAGGCATTTAGTCTGCCTTTGTATACCTTATTTTGTGTGCGAAGTATAAATAAATAAATAATTATTTTCATGACACTGAATTCTGTTGGTGTTAACAACACAATTCAATGTCATGAAAATATTAATGTAGCTGAACACAAAACAAAACAAAAAGTGACAAACACCTTTGATCTTAATATATCAGAGTCATACAATTTCGCAAGTGTTGACTAATTCTAGTCATTCTGAATTACTTAAAAACTTTTAGGAAGAAAGCCAAGTATGTTTCATTAAGAAAATATTTCCGATTTGTAAAAAAAAAAACAAGACATTAAAATAACGGTATTTTTGAAAACTTAGTGTTTTATTAGTAACTATACTGATTACCAAGGGGTATCGTATTACCCAGTAACTGGATTGTGGAGGTCAGATAGGCACTCGCTCCATGTAAAATACTGGTATTCAGCTACATCTGGTAAGACTGGAAGCCGACCCCGACGTAGTTGGGAAAAGGCGGGCAGATGATGATGACTGCTTCCTGATTCTGCTCTTTTTTTAGGGTTCCGTACTCAAAGGGTAAAACGGGAACCCTATTACTAAGGCTCCGCCGTCTGTCTATCTGTCTGTCCGTCTGTCACCAGGCTGTATCTCATGAACCGTGATAGTTAGACGGTTGAAACTTTTACAGATGATGTATTTCTGTTGCCGCTATAACAATAAATACTAAAAACAGAATAAAATTAATATTTAAGGGGGCTCCCATACAACAAACGTGATTTTTTTGCTCAATTTTGCCCTATATTGATAACGGTAACAGGTAAACGCTTGAAATATTCACAGAATATTTAATTATATATTCACATAAAAATAAATAATTAAATAAAAATAAACCAATCATTTAAGGGGGGCTCCCATACAACAAACATTTTTTTTTTGCCATTTTTATAGATAATGGTACGGAATCCTTAGTGCGCGAGTCCGACTCGCACTAGGCCGGTTTTTTTTACTCTTATTTTACTTACTAGGTTTTTGATCAACTTTGGTAACTAGATAGTTCTGCATGGAGCGTTGTCTAGTAAATATGAACAACAAACTTGCATCCCTCAAAAATATTGTTTTAGATAGCATTGCAGTTTGAAAAGTTGAATCCGTTGTACATGTGATGCGGAGGAATGAGGAAAATGTCGTGAGGAAAGTTTTGAGTATGAATGTCGATGGCTATAAGAGTAGGGGAAGACCAAAGAAACGATGGATGGAGTGTGTGACTACCGAGATCACGACTAAAGGCCCCCGCAGGCAGGAGCGACGAGACTAGTAGAATAATTTTTAGGAAAACTTCATGGAGATTGTTCTACCAGAATCGAAACCTTAAGACGGAGATATATGCCAGTGACCTTGAGTGGGTAACTTGCGTGTTCTGTACTGAGCTCACGCAACGCGTCGTACGTTCAGCCAGTAATAGAACTCGCCCATCAAGGAGCGCTGTTCCCAATTTGACGCATTATTAATTTATTATACACAAACAAAAAGGTATTTTAATAAAACGCGTATACTAAAAGATCAATAATTAAATTATCATTAAACTGGTGAAGGTTTCAGAAAAATACGCTTGGTAGATTTTGCGCCATTCTCAGTTTTTTATTCGCCTTAGACATAACTTTACAAATTAATTTCACTATGTAATATAAACATAATCTAAAATATTCACATATTAAGTAATTGAGAAAATGCTCTAATTTAACATATTTTTTTTTCAAATCATTAACACTACTCGTTTAGGCGTGATCTTCAGTATAAAATCATTAAAAGTCGGGTATCGTCGCCTTAATAGAAAAGTATGGAATCAAAATACATGTTGCGCCGAATAAATTGGGATAAAGGTAGGAAAATGATAATAGCCTTCTGGTTTATGAATCTTATTTTAAAGACGTGGTAGTTCTGTCGTTAATGTTGTCAGATAATCTGAACGCGCCTTTATGCCTGTAGTAGCTGAAGGTACTCGCGGTACCGTCATAGTTATACCTAACTCTTAAGTGAACTGCTCCTTACGGAACTCAACAACAGGGCAATGAACGCGAAGTTCAACAAACACCATTTTAAAATAAACAGTTTTAAATTCACAAAAATATCACGTTTGGGCCACCAACAAAGTGCGAAACCTGAGCGATAAAGAACCCAGAACACAGTACTTTACCTCGCCTTGTTTGAAAAATAAACATTCCACTAGACACCCATACTATTATTATTTTTATCTCTTGACTTTTCTCGGGACCCTGGGGTCCTGGACCTTTGGAAGGCGTACGAGGCGCCGAAGCCAACTCGCAGAGGCCCGTTAGACACACTTTAATTATTATTATGTGCCTATTGTGTACCACTGCAGGGCAATGGCCAGGAATTTGCCTTAAAACAGAAAAAAAACAAAGTGTTCATTACCTATTCTTTATAAGCGTAGAAAAAAAAATACAACCTTAGCTTTTCTTTTAACTTTGACTAAACGATTTGGCTGTCAGTCATGAAGTTATAAACGAACATAGACCTATTTATTTGACTTTACTTCAGTCACAGTGTTTTTTCAAGCTTTTCCAAAGAAATTGTTGAATAAGAACTATTACTACTAACCTTTTTATGCCAATGAATTTGTTTAGAATTATTTGATAAATTATCTAACTTAAAAAACAGTTTTTCTATAAAAAATCTTGTCAAGTTAATAGAAAGAAAATACCTGAATGAATCTAAAAACAATGGGCGTTTATTTAGTAATTAATTACTTCGTATGTCGCGATAATTCTGTGACCTAACCTTTGTATACTTTCATTGACCTGTTAATCAATCAAGTAACGTATCCCACACACACACACTCGCACACTGTTCTGTTAGCAATATCTAATAGATCAGCCGATTAAATTTCTGGATAACCTAGCCTTCCGTATTGCACCAAATATCTTTAAAATTCAAAACAGCAGAGCTCGTTTCTTACTCAAAATCTCGCCAAATAACAATCCGCTTTATTAATTACTCATAAGCTACCAGTTTGGTTTTAATTTCCTTAATTGATTTCTCAATTAAGCCCGTTATTTGTAAACACGGTGCTTTCTCGAAAACAGGTTTTGTTACGCAACGTGATTAGTAAAAGGTTAAACCTACCAATCACGCAACTGACCAATCTGCTTCTAATGACCTAGCTCTCAATATAGGCGTCCCTAAGGACCAGGACCAAATTCGAAGTGCCCATTGAATTTGAGGGCAGAAAATGGAACTGAGCGGAAAACACGTCCGGAAAAACAGTAGGGAAATTCACACGTGATCCGTGATGATTACTTTAAACGACTAACTGAACAGTAGATTGTATAAATAGAACGCATGGACCATTAAGAATGAATAAAAAAGTAATAATACCTATTACTTTATAACAAAAAAAAAAGCAAGCAAAAAAAACATGATTAGGTTAAGTACCAGCTATTTGCTATCGCGATGCAAATTAACCTCCAAAAATAAATTCTGAATGAAAACTTGCCATACAATGAGGTCAAGTGTTCATAATAACATACAACTGGTGACCGATATGATATGAATGTGGATTGTAGTTCTGCACTCGAAATGCCCCAGTTTTTACTCATAGATCCATTTAGTCACTGTTTCGCGTTTTTTTTGTGAAACCTTTTTTCGAGAACTTTAAATTCCGAAACTGTACTGAGGGAGAATGAAGTCTAATTAAAACCTCTTTTTTTCCTCCAACGCTCTTTAAATTATGTATTTGGAAAGCGAACGCGTAAAAAATATAATAGCTGCCAGTGTTATTTTGTATAATGGTAATCCTCTTGCGTGTGGAACCAACACCAACGGTTGATTCTATTGTTCTCAATTTAAAACTGGGTTTTGTCTCGAATTTTTGCTAAACTCATACCCCCTTATTACAAAACAAGGTTTATCTTCGGACCCAGGTTTAAAAAATGGAGCCATTATTGAATTTCGAACTTTATTACGACTATGGTAAAGTTCATAAACACAAAACTGTCAACTTAGTACCGAACTAAGTTTTCAGTTTTGTATAAAGAACGGTATTTCAATCACTGTTACGTTCTTATTACAAAAACTGGCTGCATGGTTAAGCCATGTCAAAATATAAATCTTGTTTTGTAATAAGGCGGATAACATATAATATGAAACAGGTTCCAGTGTGTAGTTTATTTACATATTTTTACGATTTTGGTTCTTAAACATTTATTTTACAGTTGGAAATAAAACAAAATCGTTTTCTGTTTTGTGACTACTCTTTCATATTTTCAAGTCATGCATGTTCTTTATTATTAAAAAAGTGAAAAATAAAAAACTTTTTGTAAAAAAAAATATCCGACTTGCAAAAAAACACTACAAAGTGAATAATAACTTTAATTTCGGAAGTCGGTGTCTTTGGATCTGTATTTTAGTTTTTTGCCACCGACTTCCGAAATTTAGTTTTAGTTTTAGTGGGTCAGTTTTTATTTTATCTAAGTAACAATAGCCTAATGTCAACTGCTCATCACCTTTTACAAAATATTGCTTTTCCCGATGCTGGGACGTTAATTGTTGAGGAGTTCTCCTGGTTAGAATCAGGAGAACTGCCACTCACCATATGCATTGTGACAATCGAATCACAACCCGTTAAATACTTATTATTATGTTGTTCCGGTGGCCATCTGTGGTCTCCATCATCAGTTCCACTTCATCAAATGGTGATTTTCGAGAGCAAATGCACGAGTTACGTTAAAAAAATACCCAAATCGCTATAGGTTTGGCTATAAAATTCGAGGGTTGCCCTCGATTTCCATGGGATCCCCTCATCAGATTCTGTTTTGGTGGCAATAGGACCACCTCGGAAGCATACTCTTTGACACAAAAAAATAATTTTTAAAATCGGTCCATAATTGACGAAGATATCGCTGAACAAACATAAAAAAAATAAAAAACATACAGCCGAACATATAACCTCCTCCTTTTTGGAAGTCGGTTAAAAAGTACCAACGCGACATACATACAGCATAAAACTCTACGTACCATTCTTGTCTTGATTTCCGAGATAGAAAATTGTAATTTTTCCTTGTTGTTAACTGCTACAATTCTACGAAGAAAATGCTAACAAGAATGAAGAATTATCTTCAACGTAATTCCCAGTCGCAATTCCTGGTAGGTCTATAATCAGATCATATCAAGATAGAGCTTTCGAGAATTTTATCTAACTGGACGTAAATAAACTATTAGATAAAACAAAATATCAAACGAATGACTAAATATTAAAACCATGTTACAAAGACAAGCGGGACATCTTCTGTTACAGAGGAAACCATCATCACTACATAAAAACAAAGTCCCCCCACCGCGTCTGTCTGTCTGAACGCGATAAACTCAAAAACTACCCAACGGAATTTCATACGGTGGAGTTTCTTGCCCATTCTTCTCCATACGAAACTACATTTTGGAAGGGGCGACTAGAATCAATTCTATTTTTTTTGTAAATATTGACGTTCAAAAGTGCCTTTTATATGCATATTTGAAATAAACAATTTGACTTTGACTTTGTTTTTTACCCATGGATGGAGTGATTCATGACGAAAGTTTAGGTGTATAATTAATTAAAGGTTTTGGGTAAATTGGCTGAAATATGACGATGATTGTTGAAGATGTCAGAAAAAATCATGCCGACTTCAAGCTTTACTGGCGTGCGCGTTACGTTGCGGAGGTCCGAAATCATCCCACTGAAACGTACTACACGTTTCCGTGAGATAAGTTCGGACTTCCAAGCAAGCGAAGCCGCGGGCAAAAGCTAGTGAGCCTATTTAAAAAAAAAATCATAACCCTGCTCTTTGATTCGCCAGAACACAGACAGACTTTCAACACGTCCTTCATCCAGTCACGAATTTCTGCAATAGGATAAAGTAGTGACTGGGTCACTGGGGGGACCATTTATCTGACGTCTGGAATTTCAGCCGCCAGATAAATGGTCCCCTCAGTTCAAGCACAACTTTTAGGCAGTCCCACTATTTTTGGCCTGAAATGTGTTTGTTTCTTCATCAATTGGTGAACAGCTTCGCAAAATCTACCACGTTTACGACTTTTGAAACTTAATGCACTCTCTCCCAAAATCTCTCCTTTACCTGCCAACAAAATATTTTCATCATCATCATCATTATTTCAGCCGAAAGACGTCCACTGCTGGACATAGGCCTCCCCCAAGGGAGGGTTTGCCATAATCCTCACGCTTGGCAGGCGGGGTGGCGATCGCAGTATGGTGTTAAAATGCATAGACAACGCTGCTGCCCATTCTCTAGTAAGTCCTTTAGTCGCCTTTTACGACACCCACGGGAAGAAATAGGGTTGTGCTATTATTTACGTCCGGCACCACACAGACGACAAAAACACAAAATATTTTAACCCGATTAAAATATGTCCAACAACAATTTCCGTAGTACACAGCCACATGACGGCACGAATCGATCAGATTACACACAACAGCACAATTGGCTGGCACGCTACTCGTGTCAAGGACTAAACCAGATCTTACCAGCTGATAGCATGGGTCAAGGTGTGATGCACTGATTGGGGGCTTCCTTCATAGTAAATCTTCGTTACAGATTGTCAAGGAAAGATTTGAGGTTGTTTTGAGTTGTTGGTATCAGTTTTATCCGCATTGTGATTTAAGGAGAGAGCTGCGGGCCGAACACGGGCTGCCCAAGACGTTTGTGACAAGACATGATAAATTGTGTCATGTCAATTTGTACTACTAGCATTTTATGACTAAATAGTTTTATCGCTCAAACTGTGATAAAATGTGTGACTCAAGACATGTCACAGTAGGCCGTGCTCGCCCCGCAGTGGTGGCCCAGTGGGTCGTGGGTTCGAACCCAGGCAGGCGCTTTACTTTCTGTAAATAATTTCATCACCACTGCTCTCAAAATTGTGAAGGAAAACATCGTGAGGAAACCGGCATGTCCTAGAACCAAAAATTCGAAGACATGTGACATCTACCAACCCGCAGTGGGCCCGCGTGGTGGATTACGGCCCACTCCCCTCACCGAGAGAAGTCCTGTGTCCCAGCAGTGGGAACATTATAGGCTGATTAAGTAAGATTTAAGGAGAAAGCATCAGGGTAGTCCGCGACATTCAAATTTTCTTACTTGTTTTGCAATTTGAAAGTCAGTATCATCAGGTTGTATGTTGATCTAAATAGGTTTCGCGGCCGTATCAAATATTTATTTATCATCAATACGCGATCTAAGGTGATTCACACACTGGCCCCGCTATACGCTGCGGAGTGCGTGGCGACAAAGTCACGCGCGTGGTTGCGGAAGTGCAGATTTGCATCATCATGCAGATTTCTTCGCACAAACGCGCGGAGCTGCAGTATAAGTAGTATAGTAGGTATACGGTGGCTCAAAGGCCTCATTTCACAGCGAGATCCATTTCAAAATATTACTTCACCTCTAGCTCTGTCAAAATCACGCACCATACTGCAGAACTCGGTGTGCCATACCTTGCGTTGCGTCTTGCCCCCGCAGCCACGCGCGAGGGCGCGTGTTTCTCTGCATGTAGGCGCGTGACCTGCAACACTGCGCGTGAATTCGTTTTCTGTGTGTTGCACTACGAGTGTTTTCAATGCAAAGAAAGATACTTTCAAGCAACGTAAGAACACGCACTCCCGCGCTACGCTGCGTAATGCGGCGCAGTTCGTATTAAGGCTCCTACATACCGGCGCGACTTGTCGCGCACCGCGACGGCGACGCGGCACAAAGGCCCCGCGTGTCGCGGGACGAACGGTGCCTTTGTGTCGCGTCTCGTCGCGTGACAAGTCGCCCCAGTATGTAGTTGAATATTGAATAACCTATTGAATAACTATTTCATGAAATCATGACATTTGAGGCCGATTCTAACTTAGAGAACAGGAGAGGTAATTGCGTAACACATTGGCAATGCCTTTTCATTTTGACCGTTGAAAAAAACTGCCGACACAAGGGAAAACTTACCGCTCAACGCGCTTATAGAAGTTTTCACTTCAATAAAATAATGATTACCTAAAAGTAAACACGATTTAAACAATGCACAGTATACACAAATAAAACTTTTCACGTGGTCGATATAACTTCACTTACTGCTACTACAGCATGTCGGCGCGGGCATGTCGGTGACACGAACCCATAAGTTTTTCCTCTACCACAAATCGGCCAACGCGCCTAAAGAAGTTATCACTCCAACAACATTCATTGCGTTATTTACGTTGTTGCAGACGAATATTTCAAACATAAAGCAATGGATTAGCAATGGCCTTCAAAAATCTTGCGGATTGTGATTTTATGCAATTAGTTGTCCGGCCGTTTCTTGACGTCCAAAGTTTCCTTTTTTGACTTTGAGTCCTTACCCAGCTTCAAGTCACATTTTATACATTGACTGTATCTCTTTGACTGTCGTTTTTAGGGTTCCGTACCAAAATGGTAAAAAGGAACCCTTATGGTGAGACTAAGTCTGTCTGTCTGTCTGTCACACCTGGATATCTCAAGAACTACTAATGCTATCAACTTGAAATTTAGAATAGTTTAAGATGACGTTTGCCCAACAATTTTGCAAGCAAGAAAGAAATAAAAAAAAATTAAAACTTTTTTGCAAAAGGGACTGAAAGGGGGCTTGAAAATTTGAAGTGGGGCTACTAGGGCATGTGGGGTATCATAAATGAAAGAACGCTGTTTGCACATTCTCAAACATTTTTTTTTTAGGCAGCATAGTTTTCGACTTGTGATGAAAAATGTAAAAAAAAATACCGTTCCCCCCCTTATCTCCGAAGTTTGCAGAGATCAAAATCTGAAATTATTCTATAAGATAGAAGCCGAAGTAAAAATTACAGGAAAATAAAACGATGTCTCTAAATAGCACAGTTTTTCAGAAATCATCAACATCATAAATTCGTACGGAACCCTCGGTGCGCGAGTCCGACTCGCTCTTGACCGGTTTTTTTCTTTCGCCTTAGTCAGCCATAGTCAGCCGTAGTCAGGAAACTGCCGAACATTCGGCCGATACTTCGGATTTAACTTCGGAGTATACTCCCTGGTCTGTTCCTTGTAGATTAGCCCAATGCAGGTATAGGCACTTGTTTTGTGACAGCTGGATTTTTCGCTCTTCCCCTAAAACTAAGAGATCCTTTGTATAAATATATTTGCCAAAAATCGAACAATATGCTTTCATCTTTAATCATCAACGTTATCCAATAAAAAATATTCGAACGTAAAAAATCTCTTGAAAATCGCGAAGTTTTCCCAGCGTACCCATATCTTATTTACGGACTGTCGTATACGAAACGTTGATGTTATAAGCAAAAAATGCTTGACATTGTTACGCACTTTGACATAAAGCCTTCAAAGTATACGCAAAATACCACTTAACGGTAAAGACACGTCTACACACACATACGTATGATCAGCCGCGGATTTTTAGGGCTCCGTTTTCGAAAATGGAAGAGTTATAATTTCTTCGATCGTGTCTGTCGGTTTGCCTGTCTTTCCGATCACAAATATCTAGTAGGGCATTTGATTAAGATGAATAATTATGGTGTCATTGTGTCTGGTATGTTTGCTGAAGCGCGTACGAATGGCTTTCAAGCTATCATGCGCAAGAAAGCAAACTCCTTGCTGCATCGTCTACGAAGCAGCGGCAACAGCATCCTAATTGCTATTGCTGCCCGTTTTGACTGTCCCTTCCAAAATCAGTGGATAAGGACGGCCATGGGCCTCAGTTAGGTATAGGTATTAACAATACTAACATAATTTTAGATACAATGTTTTATTACTAACACACTAATAGTTTTATGATTGTGTTGTTGTGTGATTTTAAATATGATAACTAATATGGAGATATATATATGGAATAGTTCAAATAGCACTCGATTATTAAGTCTCTTTAAATCATTCAATTTGTCAAATGTGTTTACAGAACCAACACGCATAACTACAAGTTCTGCTACATGTATTGATAATGTTTTTTGTTGCTGCGAATACTTAGATAAAGCCATTGTAAATTATCTCCCTTCTGATCACAGCGGTCAATTCGTTGCTTTCAAGTCCATAACACCATTACAAAAAATTCAGATACAATCTAGACAAGTAACACCCAGCAATCTAAATAGATTTAATAATAACTTAATTAGTAAGTTATTTATACCGGGCCATATCAAAAACAATGTAAATGAATTTTATGAGGAATTCTTTTCGGTAGTGTGCACCGAGTTCAATGATACTTTTAAAAAGAAAACAAAAACTATTTGCCCAAATTTTTTGTTCAGTGACTGGGCAACTAAGGGTATTAGGAAAAGTAGGGAAAAATTGTTTGAGCTTTATGGCCTTAAGCCTTATATTAACTCTGAAACTTTTAATAAATACGTTGCTACTTACTCTAAAATTTTTAAAAATACCTGCAAGGTAGCTAAAGCCTTGTACATTAGCAACAAGATTAAATCAGCCGATAATAAAATAAAGACGGTTTGGAGAATTATCAATGACGAAACTAACAGGAATAAAAAACATAATAATGATTTCACTCTAGAAACCTCACGTGGTCTCGTATGCACAAACAAAGAAGTTGCGCAAGAATTTGTAAATTTCTTTACCAATATCCCACTTAAAACTACTGAAGCCATAAATTCCTCGCCCTCGCGTTCTATTGATTTATTAAGAGCAAACGTTTCATCCTGCGCGATTGAATTTAAATTCAAGCATATAAACCCCGTAACAGTAATAAAAGCTTTCAAGCAAATCAAAATCAAATTAACAGAAGATCTATGGGGAATGTCTATTAAAGTTTGTACCTCCATTATTGAGACTATAGCGCCGTACTTGGCCTTACTATTTAATTTGTGTGTTGATCAAGGAGTTTTCCCGGATCTAATGAAATATAGTAAGGTAATACCACTTTTCAAATCCGGGGATAGTGAAGACACCAATAATTATAGACCCGTATCCGTGTTGCCGGTCTTCAGCAAGGTGTTTGAAAAGGTAATGCTTAATCAAATGCTCAATCATTTTAACACCAATAAAATCTTACACGATCAACAATATGGTTTCACCAAGGGACGTTGTACGACTGACGCCGGTGTCACCTTATTAAAACACATATTTGCGGCATGGGAAGAAGCCCAAGACGCCATAGGAATATTTTGTGACCTCTCCAAGGCATTTGATTGCGTCGACCACGAAACATTACTCTTGAAACTTGAGCATTACGGCCTTGGAAAACTTGCGCTCAGTTTAGTAAAATCTTATTTAAATGATAGACAGCAGCAAGTTCAAATAAATGGAGTCAATTCACTCGGCTTAAAAGTAAAAATGGGTGTACCTCAAGGTTCGATATTGGGTCCTTTCCTCTTTTTAGTATATATTAATGATCTACCCTATTTGTTAAAAACTCAACCACAAATGGTGTTATTTGCTGACGATACTTCCTTAATTTTTAAAATTAACAGACGTGCATTAAATCTTGACGACGTAAATAATGCCCTATTGCAGGTCCAAAATTGGTTCACTGCTAATAATTTAGTATTAAATGGGAAAAAAACTAAGTGCATAAGATTTTCGTTACCAAATGTCAAAAGTAGTAATTGTGAGATAATATTGAATCAAGAGAAACTAGAATTCGTCGATAAAACTGTTTTTCTGGGGATCACGCTCGACTCAAGGCTTCAATGGGGTCCTCATATAATATCCCTTGCAGGACGGCTAAGTTCGGCGGCTTATGCTGTGAGAAAAATCCGTCAATTTACTGATGTAGATACCGCGAGGCTGGTCTATTTTAGTTACTTTCATAGTATTATGTCATACGGTTTTTTACTATGGGGACGGGCTGCAGACATCGAGTCTATTTTTATTCTGCAGAAAAGAGCCATCAGAGCCATATATAATCTCCGCAGGCGCGATTCTCTTAGGGAAATGTTTAAGGATATTAACATCATGACGGTGCCTTGTCAATATATCTATGAAAACATCATGTACGTAAGAAAAAATTTACATCTTTTTAGTAAAAGAGGCGAAAGACATAATTATAGTACTAGAAGTAGGGATTTATTAGCTCAACCAGGTTTCAGACTGGCAAAAGTAGACTCGTCTTTCATGGGGTACTGTTTAAAATGTTATAATATAATTCCTCCCCACATACTTCAACTGAATGAGACGAAATTCAAATCTTGTATAAAACGCACACTATGCAAGCAGGCATACTATAATTTGGGGGATTACATCGCTGATAAAAATGCTTGGCTCAATGCTGGTCCAGCTCCACAACCTCAACTAATTGATTAACATTTGAAAATACTGTTGGAGCTGCTGAAGATTTCAAAAACTATCTTTGCTTTGTATAAATTCAATCTCTTAGTATTATATAATTGCATAGAACATGTGTGAGCACTATGTACTTACTATAAAGCTACCATTTACTGAGTACTTCTTTCATTGACTTGAATGTGCAATGGCGGCTGAGAGTATGTCATGCTCACTGTAATGTCTCGCTGATGGTGGCGGGTGTGTTGGATCATTTAGCTCCCTTCAAAATGGTTGAGTTGAATGGTGCTAATCCATGCGTCATGTTCGTGAACGGGCGCCATCAGTAGGGACTGGTCATCTCTTAGCGGCCTTGGCTTATTTTAATTTAAGTTTTGAATTGTTTTTTTTTTATATTTTTGTTACGGACGCCTTTGACGTTTTGCATCGTTCTCACATGTTTAATTTCAACACGAATGATGTAACCAATATTTTGTAACCATATGTTAATTTAAAAGAGTGTCCGTGGAGTTTCTTGCCCGTTCTTCTCCATAGGTACCTACTAAGCTTTGGAATGGGCAACTAGCTTCATTTTGATGACTGACCGACCCCCTTGACAATTCAAAAGTGCCTGTAATTGGTTTATTTGAAATAAATGCTTTGAGTTTTGAGTTTTTTGAGTTTTGATACTCTGAAATAAAAATTATATTATTATATTATAAGTACTGTTTATTTTATTTTATTGTGTTACCTATTATGTTCAACTCATTAAACCTGACTTGAGTTCCGTACGTATTTTTCGGGTAACCACTGAAAATCAGCGCTGTGTTGTGGGTATAGCACAGTATCATGCTGAGTGCAAGCCTTTTTGTCATAGTCATGACGTGCAGTTGCCGACTATTTGTTCACAATTCACAATTCTTTATTGCATTCCATAATGTTAGTAAAACAGGTGGTAGGCTTAAAATTACAGACACAATTATGGACCCTGTCGGGCACAGCATAGTAGGAGATAGGAGGAGGTGCGCTTATTTGTGTTTATATTATTAAAGTACTTATTCAAGTAATTGTATTTATATTTTACGAGTATGACCATTTTTTTCTTCTAATATGTTTTTTTTTGTGCTCGTGATTATATTATAGATGTGTTTTGTGTAATGTTTACCTGCTCGAGTTTATGTTTTCCTAAGCACGTGTTTCTGTGATTCTTTCTTACTTTCTTTCTAAGAGCGTGACAGCAAAACACACTCAAATATCCTCAGGTATAGTCGCGAATCATGTTTTGATCAAGTTACAACCTGATACTGACCTGCAAATAGCAAAAAAAACCTAAGAAAATTTGAATTTCGCGGGCTACATTGTCCGTTAATTTTAAAAGTTTCTTGTTCAAAATATCGATATTAAGTTTGTGGCCACGTTTCATTGCGTATAGTGTGACAGATTCTTTATAAAGCCTACGGATAATATGGAGTGGCATTTAGTTATTATATTCCGTTCTATCCTTGACATCTAGACGGTTTACACTTTTTACTTAAATACATAAAATCACGCTTATGATCCTGTCTGCTTGAGCAGTTACAATTTGTGCCAAAGCTTAACTTGGAGACACGTTAGTTAGCCCTTGCAGTTTTTATTTTACAACATCGTTTTATCAGTTTAAAGATGGCTGTAGAATCAGACTTGAGGATCTTAGGACCAAACTTGAATATGTCAAGTTCGAAAGTTAAGAAAAGAAGGACCAGATTTTTTGTTTTTCGAAATGTTCTGTTAAAACGGCCGTTTATAGCTGGTGTTGGCGCCACTTCTCGCCAATTTTACGCTGTCAATGTCATCAACGTCAAGTGTCACCCAGACGTCAAACCATTCAGTTAAAATAAAGACTAAGTAACATGCGTTACCGTGTCATCATTATCGCTATATTCTCTTCTACTCATTGTATAAAAGATTCATTAAACTGTTAATCATCAAACACCAACAGGAGTACGTTATTCAACTCCCAAACAGCTAGGTATGACGTTTGGTGAAATGTCCTATCCATCTACATAGTATATTATTCTCTACGTAGTCTCCAGTCACTCCATTAAAGTAATCAGTGATTCCACTTACCCTTTACAGACTTCGCCTGTTATTCGGAAAATATTCAAATAACGAACGTTGCGTCATTGGCTGATTTAATTAATTTGTTCATGGGTGATTTCCCCGAATTTCCATCGGTTCGACGAAGCGTGGGGTTGGAACAAACTTTTACGTAGGTTACACTGTTTCGGGGAATGGAAGACTGTGTCAGTGGATTCACTTACTATTTTGAACGGAAAACATAAACATTTACACGTGAGTAATTGTACGTATATTTGTTCTTTTTTAATCTGGTGTCAACTGGTGATAACGTCTATTAAATAAACAATATTTCATCAATGATGGACCTGAACGCAACCTGGTGGTGACGTCATTAAAAGATGGCCCCCATAGACAAATATAACCCGTCTATCCACTATTCCAATGCTTGCTCAAGGGTGCATATCCGATATGGCTCTAATAATCCTTCCATATCACAAGGGCACGTCTTCCCTACTATTATAGCGCCCCCCGGTCTACTCTTTGATATGCAATGGTATCTGTAGTCCCATGAAACATGACGCTCCAGGGGCTAGTGTGAATCTTTGGGTTCATTCGAGTAATCGAGTCTGGTTTAACCACGCTGTTGTGCAGTTCATTCATTCGATTTAGCCAATATTTGAACAATCATCATCTTTCTGCCCTTGTCCCATGTTACAGTCCGCGAGGCCTAAGCTGAACTTTGCATTTGTGTGAGTGCACATACACACATACACGTGACGTCGGCCTAGAGCGCAACGCGTCTTTTGCTTGGTTTAAACCGGTTTATACTGGTTTTTTTTATTGGTTTATACTCTTCTTTTGGTAATCACTCACACAAATGCAAAGCTCAGCTTAGGCCTCGCAGACTTTACTCGGGGTCGGCGCAACGCGTTTTCTTTCTCCATTCTCATGTCATCCGTCACGCTATCATTCACAAACCGTGTAAACCATGAACAATCACATTCCCATAAAGAGTTGGTAGCAATATTTAAAAAAAAAATATATAAAATTATTTTTAATATAACCCATGTTTTTTGTAATAAATACTAATAGGTACTGATTTTCATGCAGATGATACATAAAATGTCTGTAACGACGCACTCACAAGATCTGATTTTACAATATTTTTATAAGTTATTACTTTTTAGGGTTGCGTAGTCAACAAGGAACCCCTATGTGGTAATCACGCCGACAAAGCGGTAAAATAAAAACTTGAAAAAAAAATTGTTGGTACACTTTACGTACGTAATTTGATATATCGAAAAAAAAGTATCGATATATCGGTGAAATTTTCTAAGAAAGTATATGGTACTAGGTATATGAAATTGTATTGTTTGTTTTTGATTCATAGAAATAACCAAACTAGAATCATCATTTCTGATGTAAAATCTTAAACTATCAAAACATTGATAAAAATAAGTTTACATTTTTACGGCTCTGAATTCTAGCGGTTTTAGTCAGTGGGGCCAACGTTGCTGTTGGAAATATATCGTATTTGATACATTTTCGATACTTGATATTTTATATCGATATATCGATATAATAGATATCGCCGAAAAAAATCAATATATCGAACAAAAAATATCGATATATCTATACATCGATATTTTTCTGCAAGCCTAAGTCAGTTGTCGTTCAGCCTTTGAAGTGTAAAGTGCTCCAACTCGAATTGATTGTATTATATCTAAAGTGTTTTATTCGTAACAGTGAGTCCAACACTAGTAGCACCATTTCTATAAAAAAAAAAATGGAAATTCTCGCGCTACGCGTCGCACTGCCAGTAGCCCCAGTCTGCTCGAGGTTTTATACAATTAACTACGTGTACAGTCGAGTTCATTAATATATTAGCCCTTTCAGGCTTCAAAAATATATGACCGTCAAAAAAAATCATAATATTGTGACAACTATAAGCATCATTAAAGTGTGGTCAAGATTTCGATTCATTAATATGTGACTGGTTTTTCTCAGTAACATGTATACAGCCAAAAGCACATTATTATATGAACAACATTAAGATCATATTATCTGAACATTGTAGGATTCACAATTATGTATGCACACATGAATACAATAATATCTAAACACAAGTAAATGTAATTCAAATTCAACCTTATTACTTACGTCATAAAGATAATTTTAATAGCAATCTTAAAATTGCATGGTCAACATTATTTATCACTGGCTAGATTAACTTCAAATGACGTTATGTTTTTCTAATTACTGGAAGATAGTACTGGAAGCTAGTACTGGGTGTTAGTACTGGAAGATAGTGCTGGAAGATAGAACTGGAAGATAGTGCTGGACGATAGTGCTGGAATATAGTACTGGAAGTTAGTACTGGAAGCTAGTACTGGGAGCAAGTACTGGAAGCTAGTACTGGGAGCTAGTACTGGAAGATAGTACTGGAAGATAGCACTGGAATATAGTACTGGAAGTTATAACTGGAAGATAGTGCTGGAATATAGTACTGGAAGTTAGTACTGGAAGCTAGTACTGGGAGCAAGTACTGGGAGCTAGTACTGGAAGATAGCACTGGAAGATAGTACTGGAAGATAGCACTGGAATATAGTACTGGAAGTTATAACTGGAAGATAGTGCTGGAAGCTAGTACTGGAAGATAGTACTGGAAGATAGCACTGGAAGATAGCACTGGAAGATAGTACTGGAAGATAGCACTGGAATATAGTACTGGAAGATAGCACTGGAAGATAGCACTGGAAGATAGTACTGGAAGATAGCACTGGAATATAGTACTGGAAGTTAGTACTGGAAGCTAGTACTGGGAGCAAGTACTGGAAGCTAGTACTGGGAGCTAGTACTGGAAGATAGCACTGGAAGATAGTACTGGAAGATAGCACTGGAATATAGTACTGGAAGTTATAACTGGAAGATAGTGCTGGAAGATAGTACTGGAAGTTAGTACTGGAAGATAGTACTGGAAGATAGTACTGGAAGCTAGTACTGGGAGCAAGTACTGGAAGCTAGTACTTAAAGATAGTATTGGGAGGTAGTACTGGAAGGTAGGTATCTTCCAAGATAGAACAATACACTTACTGTATTAGTACAGTAGTAGTAGTACAGTACTTCCAGCACTATCTTCCAGTTCTATCTTCCAGGGCTACCTTCCAGGGCTACCTTCCAGTACTAGCTTCCAATACTATCTTCCAGTACTATCTTCCAGTACTAACTTCCAGTACTATATTCCAGTGCTATCTTCCAGTACTATCTTCCAGTGTTATCTTCCAGTGCTATCTTCCAGTACTATCTTCCAGTACTAGCTCCCAATACTATCTTCCAGCACTATCTTCCAGCACTATCTTCCAGTTATAACTTCCAGTACTATATTCCAGTGCTATCTTCCAGTACTATCTTCCAGTGCTATCTTCCAGTACTAGCTCCCAGTACTTGCTCCCAGTACTAGCTTCCAGTACTTGCTCCCAGTACTAGCTTCCAGTACTAACTTCCAGTACTATATTCCAGCACTATCGTCCAGCACTATCTTCCAGTTCTATCTTCCAGCACTATCTTCCAGTTCTATCTTCCAGTGCTACCTTCCAGTGCTACCTTCCAGTACTAGCTCCCAATACTATCTTCCAGTACTATCTTCCAGTACTAACTTCCAGTACTATATTCCAGTGCTATCTTCCAGTACTATCTTCCAGTACTAGCTCCCAATACTATCTTTAAGCACTATCTTCCAGTTCTAACTTCCAGTACTATATTCCAGTGCTATCTTCCAGTGCTATCTTCCAGTACTAGCTTCCAGTACTAGCTTCCAGTACTATCTTCCAGTAATTAGAAAAACATAACGTCATTTGAAGTTAATCTAGCCAGTGATAAATAATGTTGACCATGCAATTTTAAGATTGCTATTAAAATTATCTTTATGACGTAAGTAATAAGGTTGAATTTGAATTACATTTACTTGTGTTTAGATATTATTGTATTCATATGTGCATACATAATTGTGAATCCTACAATGTTCAGATAATATGATCTTAATGTTGTTCATATAATAATGTGCTTTTGGCTGTATACATGTTACTGAGAAAAACCAGTAACATATTAATGAATCGAAATCTTGACCACAATTTAATGATGCTTATAGTTGTCACAATATTATGATTTTTTTTGACGGTCATATATTTTTGAAGCCTGAAAGGGCTAATATATTAATGAACTCGACTGTACGTCCCTTTCCTCTGTATTGTGAAGTCTGTCGCTGTCATTTACATCATTTGCTTTCTTTTTGTCACATTTTTAAGTCTTCACCAGACTTTTGGTAACTTATCGTACAAACTTTTTGTTCATTAACGATGTCTCATAATATTATGTAGATAATAGCTGAACTTTCCATCGTTAGGAACCATATGATTTTATGCTTAGCAATTTGGGATCGCCTGTCTACCCCTTAACACTTCAACTTCAGAATTTTGACAGGCTTACATTTATGTTACGTAAGGAAAAATATTGCCCTTGATTAGGAATGCCAAATACATTGTTTTTATTCACATTATGTAACACGCACAACAATATAATACATTGTTTTACTAGGGAGGCTAGCTTAGGTTCCTAAAAGCTTGATTTTAACCAGTAAAACTGCTTTAGAAGCGAGAAAAAAATAACGTAACAATTTGAATTTCTCAATTGCCGTGTGGAGCCTGGATTTGTGCCCAGTTGATGGCAATAGGCTCGCCCCCTACTACATGGGGCTTAAACATAACTGCCGAAATGTGGGCGTACCATAGGTACGTCTCTGCCTAACGCTTCAGGGATTACATTCATGATGGTCTGTTAGTTTATTAAGACGCTGACAAGATAAACCGCTGTCACTGTCAGACTGCATACAAAAGAAAGAGGAGCGCGATGACAACTCTTGTAATTTATTGCAAAATATGAAGCAATTATTTATTTACTCAAAAATGAATTGAGTAATCGAAAAAAAACCGATCAAGAGCAAGTCGGACTCGTGCACCGAGGGTTCCGTACGTATATATGATGTTGATGATTTCTGAAAAACTGTGCTATTTAGAGACATCGTTTTATTTTTCCTGTAATCTTTACATAAACTTCTATCCACTTCGGAGATAAGGGGGGGGAACGGTATTTTTTTTACATTTTTCATCAAAAGTCGGAAACTGTGCTGCCTAAAAAATAAATGTTTGAGAATGTGCAAACTGCGCTCTTTCATATGATACCCCACATGCCCTAGTAGTTTTTAAGACTTCAAATTTTTAAGACTTTTGCAAAAAATGTATTTTTTTTTTAATTTCTTTCTTGTTTGCAAAATAGTTGGGCAAACGTCATCTAAAGCTATTCTAAATTTCAAGTTAATAGCATTAGATATCCAGGTGTGACAGACAGACAGACAGACTTAGTCTCACCATAAGGGTTCCATTTTACCAGTTTGGTACGGAACCCTAAAACAACCAAGTCATTCTTGTTATTAATTAAATACCAAGCAACCGTACGTTGATAATTTTGAATTGAAACTAAAAGTAAAGGGTTAGTTTGCCGTTAATTTGTATCGAGTTTTTTTTTCTAAACGTGTTTTGGTAACAACCTAGTTCTGAGAAATATGTTCAGGAATAACATATTACATTTTTTCCGCTACCACAAACTATATAGATTTGGCAATTTTTTTGTTTAAGAGAAACCTACTTTTATCATTGGCCTCTTGTCAGCGCCTTAATAAACAAACAAATGTTATCACAAACTTATGTTAGCTGCTATGATTGGTTCCATGAAAAAAAAACAAAAGCCAATCAAATCACTAGACATGAGACTTGACAACAAATCAAATTGAATAAGATTCCCAAAATCGGAGGTAAAATAGCGCTATTGAACTGTTCTCAGCTACAGCTTCTTTGCAAAAAACTTTAGAAATCTAGGATTATCTTGTCTTGGTTAAAAATGTTCTTAAACGTTGATAATTTAATTGATGAAGGTTGCATTTAAATGCACCAAAAAAATCAGGCGCATAGCCGGTTTGTCTTCGAAAGTAACTTTATGCAGTTCCGGCTTGTGATGCCAAAACAGTCTCGTTTTCTGTCCCAGAAAAACAGCCTTCCAACAGTAAGGCTGTTTTTCTGGAACAGAAAACGAGACTCATTAGTAACATTATTGATTACCGTAGGTACTGTACTGAAAGCACTAATCCGTGTCTTCTATCACTCAAACAAAAGTATGAATAACACATTCCCAGACATAATAATCAGAATAATGACGTACAGAACATTAGGCCGTCACTATCGCTCCCAATATTGATCCCGTTTAAAAATATCTCGAGAACGTCAATTGAAAATCGGTTGTTATTCTTAATTTGAAATCGATTCTTAGGGGCATTCCCCTTTCTGAAGGTCGTTCGGAAATATTCTAGTAGCAATGCATGATTTCAATGTTTGCCATACAAATTATTTTCTTTATACTAATTTGTGCAACGTAGTACTTTGTTATCTGTCAACCATAATGCATTTAGGTATGTGTCATGGCTGCATTTACGAAGTGAGTGGAATATTAAGCAATATCTGTGCGTAGGTACTTGAATTTATCATCACTCAACTTAAAACTTGAAAATGTACCTGCTTAAGCATTTTTTTTTTGTCGTTAAAGTCTGTGTTTTCATTCGACATGAAAATAACAGAAAATTATTGATCCTCGGATTTCGAACATTCTTATAACACGTGTTTCAAAACAATGGCACAACCAATTATGTATTAACGTCATTGGGCACAACAGTGACATTAGCTGTTTATCCCAAAGTTCGCCCATATGTCAAACTCACCTTATTTTACCATTCATAAAACATGAATATTTAATTTTCATGTACTTCTAATTTAGAATCACGAAATTCTGAGAAAGGCACCTTCACCATTATCATTGTTCTGCGTAAAATATATGTCATGAAAAAACCACTCCGCGTGATGTAAATAACTAAATAAAGTCATTGAATATATAATAGATAAACAGTCGTTTCACAATTCGCGTCACTTTGACGCAAAAAAGGCTTTATCAAATGATTGGAAACTAGAAATACGTCTCCGTCCATCCGAGTGCGATGACTTGATTAAATCACTTTCCCGACACTGTGTCGGATTTTGAGTCTAATTGTTGATCCTGCGATTCTGATTGTTGGTCCTTCGAACCGCTACGTTAGGCCTACGAGCGTCTACGTTAGGCCTACGAGCGTCTACGATAGGCCTACGAGCCTCTACGATAGGCCTACGAACCGCTACGTAGAGCCTACGAGCCTCAAAATTGATCCTTTCTAACAACATTTATTTATTAACAACGATTATTAGACTTTGCCTTACGAGTATATTCACTCATAATGATTATCATTTTCAATTCTTACGCCCATGACATACATAGAAAATTGAAGTCGTTAAAAGTAAAACCCATGGTTATTCCATGGTTTTTCATTTAAATGTGCTCTACTCCCTTAAATTTAGACAAAATTGTGTTCATCCATTTTGTAATTTTAATGGAACTTAGGGCCAACACCGGTAGAAAGCATGTCAAATTGTTATGACTAAGTGAATGGATCTGTATAATTAATTAATTATGTAAGATAAGACCGAAATTGTACCAACACTTATGGCAAATAAATTGATTTGATTTGAAAGTGTCTCCCCCAAAACAATAAGGTGTGGTCCTTCACGTTCAGGGCCTCAAGTCTGCTATTACAATAGTGTCAGAATGGTCGATCATTGATTTCATAATTGTTGATTATGACAAGTTTGGTAATCTACTATTATTGTGGCGTCATTATAACTTTCCAATGGTCGGCCACTGACACTACATAGAAAGAAATTGCATTTATTGGTAATCTCGTACATAATGACAAATGAATGACATTTCTACTAATGGGTTTTATTATAATGGCAATACGACTATGCCATTATAAGTAACACAATTCTATTACGAGAACATTGACCGACCAATGATCGACCATTATGAATTTAGCAGATTACGAACATTTAGCAAAATGACAATGGGATCGTGTTGGAATGACTGAATATATAAAAATAGCAGACTTGGGGCCCAGGTCTGCACTAATGACTAACTAGAACAAATATTGTTAGCCTAATGTTTACACGTGTCGTTGACTTGTAGTGCGCAGTTTTTTCCGATGGTATTTGTAGGACAATTAAGATATAGAAACCAAGATTTCTCAGACATTATACCTGTCCCATTTTTAAGACACTGAGAGCAAATTTCACCGATGAAACTGAATGCAATCAGCAAATCTAAACCACGTTCAAGAGCTGCCAGTGTTAACTGTTAATATTCCACAGCAATGATCTAATACAATGCTCTTAATCTAGCTAACCGCGTTCAGTTTCATAGATAAAATTCCCCCTAAATAATTGAAAGCAATTTCTGGAACAGCTCTGGACATGATTTCGGGATTAGGATTTATTTTCTGAAACAGCTCAGTATATTTACTTACCAAATCAAAATTATCAAAGATTTCCCCAAAAACTCTATAATACATTGTCCTATCCAAAATCATAAATATCTATTGTCTGTCGAAGTCATCAAATATTATTATAATTTCAACGCCATTGCATTGTAGTATTACTTACAATGCAATGTAAGTAAATACTTTAACTTTTGTTCAATGCATTGCTGTTTATGTACTATAAAATAATATAACGTTGTCCATTTGTCCGCACTATTTCATGCGAGCTGTGCTCACCCGCCCCCGCGTTTGGACCGAATTTCTTTCTAACGCATCTTCAGGTTCATGGCTACTTAGTTATTTACGTATCGCGTGCCAACATTAGAACATTCATTCGTGACCTTTCACGATTTACTTTTCTAATTACTAAACTACCCATAATTATGTATGTGGAATCAGCTGTCGAAGAGTCTAGACTGGTTGTAATTACGATTTGTTTTACTGCCGTCGATATCGCGTTCCTCGATAAGGCCCTTGTTATTGTTATGATGCGCTCTTGGTCGCCTCATGTTCGCATCGCTTCGACAATCATTATCGCTCTCATCAGACTTATATCAAAATTACGTTTTCAGAGAATCGCCCCCGGCTAGCACAACCTTGAGATTGAAAACTTTCTTCTAAACTTTTCCACAAACCGTTTTAATTTGCTTGTAGCGTCGAGCGCGACTCTTCCAATTTTTTAACTAAATTGAGTACAGTGAAATCTACTAATCTACTCAATGTTTACGTGTTCATTCACACGCGTTGTATTGTGCGCGTGTGGCGTCGTTGCGCCTGCGCAGAACGCCCGCGAACGAGCCCTCTTTGTTTGTTGACAAGCGGAGTGCTCGACTCAACAAGCTGTTCTATTCGCGTGTGGAGTTCGTGCGCGACGGACGTGTGCCGCGTCGACACTTACTTTGTTTAGAGCTATCGTGTTATCGCGTATATCGGCTAAATTTAGTGCAGTTATTTTGAAGAATTATTCCTCTTCTGCGCAATATTACTGTGAAGTGTTGTGCTTTGGAGCTCTGATCCGTCAGCGTTCGTACCGAAGATTTTTTACCACATCTAAAATTACGCATTCGCCACTGTGCCAGAAGGTAATTCATTTACTTTTATTTTTCTCGGACAGTGTACGTAATATACGGTATCGCAGACTGGTGCTTCAAAGGAAGATTTTAATCTATAATTTTATATCGGGAGTGTAGCGAATTTATAATATCAGTGGAGTCATCGATATATATCAATGCATATCGACGTCTTTCAATGCAAATGTGTGACTTGCTCATAACATCGTCTTTTATACAAACAACAAAGGTATAATACAGTGTCCGTATACCTATTGACATACTCGATTGATCATCGCAAAATGTCAGTCAGGACAAGGATTGGAAAGTGAGTACCGACATGGTCATTACTGTGGCACCACACGATTTCACCGCAAATGAGATGCTTGCACACGAGCGACTAAACACCAACTTGCGACTGCGTTTATCCTCCGCTTCTGTTGCGACTTGCGACTAGATACAGTTATAATTTAGCCGGGTGCCGTAAAAGGCGTGTAGCGGTATCTTATGGTCGTCTGGTGGCCCGGTAACTCGTCTCTTGGGTAACGGTAAACTTATTGCACCGTACGTGGTTTCCCACATACACAAACAATTACCCACTAGTGACGCGATGATTCAATTTTGCGGTCAACTTAGCCGTATGGCACAGATGAGGTCAACTTACTCGTACAGTTACGAACTTTTAGTAGTAAACAAAGGTATGATATCATTTTTGTCAATAACCTTTTTCAGAACTATACTAGGTTCAGGCTTCATTGTGTCAAATGACAGTAATTTTACTATAAATGTCAAAGTAATGGCCGCCTTTGATTATTTATACTTTTATTGCATAATTTACAAGTCGTGAACTTGCCTCTTACATTAATATGCCTAATACAATAGAGATAAGTGAAGCACTTCGTCATTTCAATGCAGTGCCTCGAAACGTTTTGTATCAATATCTACACTCTTTGCTTATTGCACAGAAGTTGTAAAATACTTAGTTTTGTCGCTCGCTCTCCAAAGTTGTTGAAGACCTTTTCAGGTAAACATCTGCTTATAATGAAGCTAAACTTAGTGCTACTTTATTTTATGTTTATTTCAAAAGGCTTTCTGTACTATTTAACACAGTTAACAATGAATTTCGTTTGCCTATTTGCTATTGTTAAATAATTCTTTTGTGCCCTGTTCATTCAAGAGCTGCTTTAAATTCTTTAAAAGTAATTTCGACCGCTTATTTGAGTTAAAATCCATAGTTTTAAAAGGTTTTGAACAGTAAAGGAATTTTATCTCGTCCTCGCCTGTTGACCTTTTGCAGCCGTGATTGCTTTGATACGCGTCTCGGATAAAAATAATCTCGAGTGAAAGTTGAATGCGTATTTGAATAATATTCAAGAACATAATTATAATATCAGGTGTGCTTATAACGTTTTTTGGCGAAAACAGTTTGTTTATGACAATTTTATAAACTGTGAATCTATACGAAACTGTCAGCTGATTGTCGCACGGTTGAGGAAAATAGACAACTTTATATTTATAGACAATGCGAAACTGCGCATTAGAAGCGACTTTGTTTGCATTCTGAAAACTGAGCAAAAGAAAAACATATTTTCATACATATCGACATTGTAAAAAGCAATTAAGGAAAAAGGGTTATTAATTTATTATTTATTATCGTGTTCACTAGCATGTGCTGTGTATAGTTTCGTCTGGTGCTAATGAATTAATATCAAAATTTGAAGAGCTGGATGTGGCAGTGTTTTCAATTCTCAGTGAATCGAATTCAATCCTCCGTCACAATCAATATTTTTTACGACCTTAGATATATCTTTGTTTCATCGATATATATATCTATGACACTTTGCATCACAGTCTGTGCACTATTTGTTTTCCCATCACCCAGAACTACCCACTTATTTAGTAGGTTTCGTTAGCACTTTAGTAAGGAACCTTAAAAGGATGTCAAGCCGAAGTTACAGCTACTTCAGGCACCATTACAATCACTACCAAATGTATTATTAGGTACTACACTAAGTTTATAACGCTCTCAACGAAATTAGTGTTGTGCCAGCTACACTCGAAACAAAGAAAGTCTCTACAATAATACTGGCGACTATCCATACATTTACTTGGGTACTAGGACAAGATTGTTCTGAAAATGCAAAGCTTCTTAAAATAGTGAGAGATTATCGAATGAGTCAGGAAGTTATAAGTTTAGAACCACTTTCGGGAAATGCATTTTCTATATTCCTTTGTGGTCTAGCAGTGTTGTAGAATCCATTAAACTAATGAAATAATAAATAAAATAAAATAGCTTTATTATTCCTTACACACTTTTCCTTATTTTCTAACACTATGACCTTATTTGACCTAGTAAATAAACAAATTTATTTTACTACTAAATAGTCTTTTAAAACTAAGGTGTATAAGGACCGCTATCTATAGCGGTAAAAGCCTCCTCCAGCCGTTTCCACGCTGTCCTGTCTCTGGCGATTCTGCTCCATGTTCTGCCTGCTATCTGTGCAATATCGTCGCTCCATCTTTTGTGTGGTCTACCTGGTCTGCGTTTTATATTTATTGGATACCAATTCGTGGTGACTTTTGTCCATCTGTCGTCCGTTACTAATTGGATGTGTCCAGCCCACTTCCATTTTTAAGCCCAGCACTTTCTTTGCCAATTATCAAAATGGAATGAACTATTAAGAGATAAGAGGTGCCTCATATTTATTAATGTCATGCACAATAATATAGTCAGATTACTTAATAATAGTAGTGTTCCCAGAAGTCAGCATTTAAAGGGCTCATTGGCATTTGACTGCGAATTTGCTTAACTGAAAACCCACTGGCTACATCTTATCGATTTGAATCGAACTCAGGTTATCTAAACCCATGTGTGTTGACACCACAATTGTTAACAACTTTATTGATTTCTTTGTGATCTTAATTTCTATGTAGATCAACCACCTAAAGACGACTAATCTTTGGAAAATTTGCAGCATCTTTAACAACACACTCAAATTCCTCACTGCTATAAACAGACTCGACACCATCTTTCAATCTTTCAAGATCCACAAAGTGATGGTCAGGTCAAAAAAGCTCTGATTCACAGAGAAAGTTCCTGTTCGTTACTTTATACGTTTTCTTGGGCCGGCGTTGGCTTTAATCCAAAGAACGTGTGCGCCTTTGTAATACACTAAATCTTTTGTAATTAACTAGAGTTCAAGCAACAATGGATTCTCGCAACGTCTTGATGAAATTACAGGTGATTTACTTAATGTTTATGACTCATACGGACTTTTTGTTAGTAGGCGTTTTGTCTTTGTAGTATAGTATTTAAGTTTGTTAGTGCATTGTCTCTCTTTGTCGTAGTTGATTATTGTAATAATTACGGTGTTATGACAGCTCATCGTAGATACGTATACATATACAGGAGGCTCTTGATAAGGAGTGAATGTTTATGTATTTCAATGACATCCTTCATTACACACGTGAACATAATTCAATTGTAAAAAAGACTGTCAGACAACGGCTATTCATTTTAGTTACATTTAATTTACTTAACGTAGTAAATTGATGAAACCAAAATGGACCCATTCTTAGCACTCTGCAACAGCACAACAAACACAAATGCATTTGCGAACGCTACAAAGTCCGATGCAGCTAAAACATCCAATGCATTCGTATGCCCATAAAATAAACCACAAAGCTAATCTCAGCTATCTTTGGACTGAACCTCGTGACTGCAACAGAAAGATCGAAACGCACGACTACACGATAGATCGCCTCTTGTCTATCGATCCTAACTCTCCTAACTGTAGTAAATTGTGCAACCATACAAACAGTGAGGCCCTTTGTACACACACGTTTTATTGCCGTGTAAAACTACGGTTTATTCGCCGTGTGTCGTGTTTAGGCACGGTCGTCAGTATTGTATGGATCATTAAGGAAGCTTTTAGATTAAATTTTTTCTACGGCGCGGTATAAACGGCGTACCGTAAAGAAACCGTGCCGTTTACAAAGGGCTTAAAGCTTTTTGTTTTGCGCACCGGATTTCCAACAAATGCGTGCACTGATTGGACATGTCCACTCAAATCTGTGTGGTCCTTTTCTCATAAGACCATGTCAGACACTAAACTGCATGGTGTTCATACGATCTGACCAAGATAATGTATGGAATTCAAAAGAAACTGTAACCTCTGGCTCTAACTTTGCTTCGGTGTTTCTTATCACAGTAGTCGGTAGGAAGCACCAACCTCTTTTATTGTTGACTTGTAACAGTATTTGTTAAATACGATTTATAGAAATATGTATATATCATTTATCATCATAATCATTACCATGGTCCACGCATCTCCTTTGTCATCGCGTCGTGGTGCTGGTGGCCGTTTTTATCGTTTGGATAAAAACGCAGACGCTCGGAGCACAGTCGGTGCGCGATGGATAGTGGATGGCCACCTTAACGTCGTTAGTTTCACTAGTCTGCGATCTGTTACTTGGGTATTTGTAAGCTAAGTGATCAGTCGTAAAAAGTTTTAAAGACTGTATAGTTCGTAATATTTTACAAAATCCCCCAGACAGTGAACACTCTAGACTGGAGTTACTAATCTCTTAGCGTACCTACAGACGACTAAGGGACTTCCAGAGCGGAGACAGCCGGTAATTTGGCAGTAACGCTTGGCAGGCGGTCTGCTGATTCACAGACACATAAGCCAGGAAACGAATATGAGACTTTGTAGTCTTTGTCACTGTGGGACGTTTTTCTGTGTTCCTCTTCCAATTTTGTCATTCCTCAACTGTTTACAAACTTTATGAAAATTCATCACCGACACAAGAACACACAAGAATCCTTGTAGATCTCAAGGTTATTCAACTACTCGTATACACAAGAAAACTACCTAGAACTGCACACAATTTCATAAAAACTTTATTTCAACTGTAAAACCGCAAAGAAACCATAATGGAGCTCGAAATTGCAGACAAAACTTTAAAATTCCACCTGCAAATGTAGATGACCTTGGGAAATACGGCAGACAAAGGGGTACACTGACATGCTGTATCATGTTGTGACTTGATGATGTAACAGATTACTCCGTGTTGTGTCAACTTATCAATACAATGAGGAAGTTGTTATTACTTTGATAAAATTACGAGTTACTCAAGAGTTCCAAATTTCCAATAGGATGACTTTTTGTTTGAACGCAGGTTGATCGCTGACTTAGTAACTGAATTAGGGGTGAGGCGTATTTATCGTAACAGATATTTAAAAATAACAAATCAAATCAAATCATTTATAACCATAAAAACCATCCACCACCACCAAACCATTTTTTTTTTTTTTTTTAATAACAATTATTGTCCCTACCAATATAGATTATCAGTTACTTAAAATAACAGTCCTTGAGGGTAAGTAACAGATAATTTCAAAGACATACCGCGGCTGTTATTTACATAATTATACACTCACACAAACGAAGGGATATAGCAAGGTAATCAATTCTCTCTCTTTCCCATTAAAGTGTAATAATAGGTGTTTTTCTTTTTAGCAAGGGTCATTCCCTTGTTACAAAAGAGAAACACCTATTATTTAATTTACTTAGAAATATGTTTATTTCTCACTCTTACTAAAGCGGTTAAACTATGCTAAAAAGAGAAGCACTTATTATTTATTATCCCTAAAATACAGTTGGTGGTCTTACAAGAACAAACATTTTCGAAAAAGTTACTCCTCAATTAGGTCAAATGTGACCATTATAAAAACAACTTAATAAATAAGTATTTATCGTCCGTACAAAAATAATAGGCTCGCTATTAAATAACAGATATTTGGATCTGTTATTTTTGTGTAACGGTAACAGTGATAACAGATATCGTGTTGAACCTGTTCCAACCCATCTCTAAACTGAATGTCAAAACTTTCCTGAATATAACACAATCGCTGCATCATGTCCGCTATATCGATTCCTCTGCAGGGTTATGCAATTCTAGAATCGCAACGGTAAAATGCAGTGACTGTAACTTGTCATAAACACAGAAAATCGTCTTATGCAAGACCCTTACTATTATCTCCAACATTACAGCTACACTTGACATTGGTCGCAAATTGCCAAACTGCATATATTCATGTAATTAAAGTAAAATCTGCCCGATTAACTGGTCCTTCATTATTGTAACGAGTACATCAGATACCGTTGCACTGCAGGCCAGGGAAATAATCACCTAAATAAAGCAACTTTAAGGTATGAATTCGTCTCGGCAATTTTGGCTCCCGTCCAACGAGTTTAAGGAAAATATTTACATGAAGCCGACTTGAAATACCGAAACCCTTTGTTATAACTACGTACTCACTCTTTCCCATTGCGTCTCAGGTCTTTAAAACGTGCCACTTTAAAATTTTCGTTGTAGTTAGAGAAAATGCTCTGCCCTTATTAAGTGTAATCCTGCGCATTTCTGTACAAACAGTGCTGCAATAAAATTAAATTTCTGCTTAAAATCCTGTTTCATTTTGGTTTTACGAAAAACTGCAGTTTTGCCTCTTGTTACGTCACTTTTAACTAGAACGTTGTCTGTAAACATTGCGATTTATTTCATTGTTGTCTGTACTAAGCGTTCCCAAGAATTTGTAGATGAATCAAAAGTTCGTAGAACGTTATGATTGGTAGGTAGTCTGTAAAAATACATAAATGAAAACTTCAACATAAAATTCATTTATTACCTAGCATCGAATAGCCAATTTCATTTTACTGTAAAATCTATATTGAAGTAGTTTATGCCCAGACAGTGGGGTATAATACCTACTCGTACACAATATTGTTACAATAAATTCTCTCTGCGTTCTCCCGTCTAGACATGCGTGCATTAAACTTGAAACTGCGTCTCCCTTTCCCCCGTCTGCATCGAAATTGCGATCCATATTTTCTGCAGCACCAGGAAAAACTGTTGGAACATCGTCTGGACAGTTTTCAATTTAGTTTTAATAATATTTTGCTTCCTCGACGTGTTTATTGAGTTCTAAGTTTGAGCCATAAAATGCGACGGGCGAAGCGTACGGTGGTTTTAAACGTCTGGCTATTGTGCCCTGGCTAGCCGGCGGCTAACTTCTGTAATAATATCCAGCCAGTCCTTGGACTGTTGACAGACTTACACATTCATTACTGAACGGTCCCTTTTGTTTCTCTTTTAGTCCTTTTTTACCTGCTCTGTCTCTGCGTAGTTTCCTCCTTTATTTTCTAGACTGCGCAATTCTGAACTTTCTTTTGTTAGTTTTTGTTGTATCATTTACAGGTTTATATATTATAATTGTGCCTCATATAAAACTTATCCTTGTTTAATGAATGGTCCTCTCTAAATCATTTTAGTTTCTTTTGCTGTAAGTACAAGATGTTTATTTACATCATCGTTCAAAACGTAGCTTGGTATTCGTTTTTTTATCAAATATTGGAGATGTCTCTTTCATATTAGGAGTCTCTCGTCTGGCAATCGCCTTTGCTTCATGTTTTTGGGCCTCGAGATCTTCGCTGCACACTAATTCACTTCGCTTGATATTATTTTCGTCTCCGTGCAATCCAAACGTTGCCTTGCCGCAATTTGTGAATTTCGCAATCCCACTTAGCTCTGTTTTGGTGAGCTTAGGAATTATAAATTAAGAGACAAATGTTTTAGTTCAAGATTTCATCTTATATTTTGTTGTTGTTCTTTTTCGGGTTACTTTAGTTCTGTTGTTCTTGTTTATAATCTTCATTTTACATTAGTATATTAATGATAGACGGTTCTAGTAGTCTACAATATTTTTTGCCTTTCACTATCCGTCTGTTTTATTTTTTGTCTTAAACCTGATCCTTATTTTAATAAAGAACACAAAAAGTATCTGTACCTACCGAATGTTTTACATTAGCCTTTGTTATATAATGAAGCAATTCAATATTGAATAAAAACTTAATGTATTCGTATATGATTCCTAATTATGTATCACATGCAATGGAAGATACATTTTCGTTGTTCAAATCTTAATACATTCAATGTCATGTCATCATATGTGAAGTGCTAGATGATCATCTATCGGTGTTTGTAAAAAGTGTTTTATTATTACAGTAAAATATTATAGAGGTATACATGTAGAAGGTCAACTTTATGACAAACCAGGCGAAAATATTGATTACACGTTAACTGTTAGTAATTTGGTTTTGTCTCCTTCCCTTAACCTAATTTATTTGAAGTTGACGCAATATCCATCTACTCCCTCCATGCAGCTCTATCAGCCGTCATTTCAGTATTCACCCGTTTTTCTAGCCATATCATTTTCCACGCCACCTGTATAAACTGCTTGTGGTGTTATAAGTATGTAATTGTGAACATCATTTCGAAATATTAGTTTATCTTCTTTGCTTCCTTTCTCTGTGGTGACGGGTACCATCAAACAACGTAGTTGAAGGTTACCGCTGTATGCAACTATGACAACAGTCCATGTATACGTAACACGATTTATCATTGTCATTATTTTTATGTCATCGTCGTCAGATTCTCGGCTTTGTTACATAATAATAAATAATAGTCTGTTGCTACTTGCTGACGAGCAGGTCTAATTATTACCCATTATTTTTTATTTATGTAGATTTATTTATTTATGTTTTTTTTTTATTTATTACTAAACATACATATTGATTATATTTTTAAATATTTTTTATAAAAAACATTAAAAAAAAAAACATTTAAAAATACAAAAAACAGTAGTCCATCGGAAAAAAAAAATCAACATTATTTATGTTATTGATACGATGTTTTGTTTACGTTTCTACTCAGTTCAGTAAGAAAAGGAAAAACAATTTTATTTATGGAAACTTCATTGATTGAAACTAAGGTATACATAAGTACACTCATCCTTCCTTATCATTAAAATAATCGCTAACCTCCTGCTGGCAGTCGAACAGTACAAATAATCGCTAACCTCCCTGCTGGCAGTCGAACAGTACAAATAATCGCTAACCTCCCTGCTGGCAGTCGAACAGTACAAATAATCGCTAACCTCCCTGCTGGCAGTCGAACAGTACAAATAATCGCTAACCTCCCTGCTGGCAGTCGAACAGTACAAATCAATGGCATAATAATAATTGATAACACACCTAAAAGTTAAATATAATATAATTAATAAAAAAATAACATTAAATAAAAAAAAATGTAAATAAAAATTTACTTTATATAAATTTTCGGACTGCAACTTTCTCAACTAAAATCATTATGCAGTTTCAAAAAATTAACTTAACCGTGCCTTTTCGCTATGACGTTCAAAATAAAGCTTAATTCACTAACTCAATTCGACATAAGTTCCAGTATATTTTTGATCAGCACGTCCGAGATATAAATCTGATGATTCATCCACATTACTAAGGAGTAAGGGACCGTTGACTGGAACATTTCGGGGCCACTAACCGGCGGTACTTCAAACAAGGTTGACAGATGTGGAATAAACTGGACGGACTCAGAATCTGATAGCGCCTCTGATTCGTTGATAATGACAATTACTATAGTGTAGTGCCCACTACGTCTAACTGGAGCGTTGCAGATATAAAACGCAATAGGTCACTGTTACTGGTTTTGTATTCGTAGTTCGTACAACCTTAGCTAAAGAATCTGTTATCTAGTATAAACTAAGAAAAGTTTTTCAATATTCTACCTAACTCGATATAGTCAATTGCTTTGAACATTAAATTAGGTTTAAACTTCGATTCTCTCTCATTTTCATTTATTACTTTAAGTCTGAAATTAAATACGATTCTAATGCTAAAATGTTGGAAATTCGATTTATCTTTACGCTTAGTGAATGCCCAAAATTTTCCAAAGTGACAACCTTATTCGAATGAGGCCCAAGGGACGCCCACCATAAAAAGACACGTCTATTTTTAAAATGACAAACACGAAGCTCTTCTCTGTTGTTGTTACGAAAACCGACGTAAGATTGTATCATAGGTACTTACAATAAATACGTGTACGTGTAGGTAAGTTTTTTCTTCAAGAATCGTGTTATGTCAGTTTACATGAAAGAAGTCTTGAAAAAAGCTAGTCATATCAATTTAAAGTTATTGAACCGGAATTAGGCAAGTATTGTCTTCTGCACCTGTTTCATAATCAGGAAATTTAATTAATTTTTAATAAAAATAATAAATAAATAAAAAATTTAATATTTATTTTTTTTGCCATAACTGAATTCCTATTGATGGATTTATGACGGTGAATGATTCATTATAAGAATCTGTTTCTTAAACAAATGTTTGAAAACCAATTGATAATGTTTGAGTAGGTATATTTTACTAATAACTAAATATCGAACAAGATGAATTTCTCATCGATACAAGAAATAGCATCTAAACCACTTGGAGGTGAAACAGTAACTGCATTTAGAACTAAGTATTGTATTTATTTTATCGTTTATTTTGATATGTTTATCTAATTATACGAGTATGCTGCACCGGTTGACGTCATCACGTCAACGCCGGATGTCGCTGAAAACCAGCGCTGGGGCTCTGTCTCGCATAGTGTCGGAGCATGATGCTGAGCGATGGACGTTTGGCGTGGATGTGACGCATATTTTCTCCCAACTTGTCCTTTTCGTATTTGTATTCTTTCTTTGCGTCATGTTTACCACAAATTAAGGCGACGATAACCGAGTTTTAATGATATAAAATCATTAAAACTCGGTTATCGTCGCCTTAATCTGAAGATCACGTCTAAACGAGTAGTGTTAATGATTTGAAAAAAAATGTGTTAAATTAGAGCATTTTCTCAATAACATGTGAATATTTTAGATTATGTTTATATTACATAGGTAGTGAAATTAATTTGTAAAGTTATGTCTAACGCCGATAAAAAACTGAGAATGGCGCAAAATCTACCAAGCGTATTTTTCTGAAACCTTCACCAATTTAAAGATAATTTAATTACTGATCTTTTAGTATACGCATTTTATTAAAATACATTTTGTTTTGTGTATTATAAATTAATAATGCGTCAAATTGGGGACAGCGCTCCTTGATGGACGAGTCCTATTACTGGCTGAACGTACGACGCGTTGCGTGAGCTCAGTACAGAACACGCAAGCTAACCACTCATTGTCACTGGCATATATATGAGTCTTAACGTATTTTATTTCTTTCTTTCATTCCGTCAGCAATTCGTCAGCAGAGATTTTTTTACTGGAAACGGAAGGCCTTAATTACGCGAAGGCAACTCATACAACACTCAAAGCATTATAAAGCGTGTGTAATATAAAAACCGTCAACAGCTAATTTGCATAGAGCCGGCGATCCGATTCAATGACCCGCCAACGTCGTGTCGTCAATCGATTGCTGCGTTTGTTCGAATTCATTCACCCCACATATATACCGATATATCGAAGTGGAGGCAATGTACTCGATTCGAAATCAGTAGGGATTCATGGAATCGAGTCTTTGAATAACACCCTATTAACCCCCAAAGTTACGCGAGGTTGTTAACTCTCTTAATATTGACTCAATCCAAGTCTAGTGAATTCGAAAACCATTTTTCAATGTGTTTATTCAGTGCTGCGTTTCTAAGCCTGAGATTTAGTTGGTCGTAACTAAATTGATGCTCCTATTATTATTTATATATCTTTAGTTTATATAAATACTCGTATCTTTATTAATCAATTTCAAAACTTGTACAACAACACTCTATTGCTAACTGTGGAGGCTTGTAAATGACTTGTCGTGAATTACCTTACTATTACTTCTGCATTGATCGCTGTAACCCACGCAAACACAATAAAATAATTACTAGACATTTATTCTCGCTATTGATTTTATAAGTATCGTGTTTTGCTGTTATAGTTTCAAATCTTAATCGATCATCATTACTTGATTAGTGATTAGATTCAATGACTGTTTTATTAAATCAGTTATTAACATCGTTATCATTTTGATTTCGTAATGTGTTAATCGATTAGTCCTTGTCGCATCACTTTTATCACTCAGTTGACTTAATTAATATATTTTATTACATTAAAATTTTATTTCACAATATTAGCTTACTATCAAATCTCAAACCTGTTGATGTTAATGTGAACAACCAATGGCATTTATACTACAAAAATCTTTTTTTTTTTTTTTCAAAGATAGGGCGTTAATCCCAAGTAATTACGATGTTCGAATTATCTGAATCAATTCAATGGAACTCCCACTGTTTGCTAAAAACTGTTTACGGTCGCAAATCAAGCGTGGGATTGTTTGAACGACAGCTACTAAGCATTCTGTGAATTTTTTCGCTGATCATGCTCTGTCCATGATGGCTTGTTTACGATTCCATTTCTAACAACATAGCAATTTACTTGCAGATGCACTTATAAGAAAAGTACTAGGTTTAAAGAGATTCAGACTTTCTAAATGTTTCTAAATAACTTCTACTTTCTCATCATCATCATTGTCATATAGCAGTCCACTACTGGACATAGGTCTCTCTTATCAAATCTTACTGAGCTCGATTCTTAGCCATTATCAGCCATTTATTACCTCTTTTACTCTATCGACAATCTTCCTTTCGACCTTTCAGTTTCTCCTGTTTCGACAAAAGGCATCCTCACCTCCCAATCCTCCCATATCGTGAATTTCGATGTCTTGATTAATTCAACGAGTGACTAATAAATCGTAAGTAAGAACTGCATTGCTATTCTGTAAAAATCTCACCGTGAAATCCTACGTGAAGTGAACTGTCAGTGTCATCCCACTGATGCTAGGGATTGACCAAGCATTACATTTACAATCTTATTTCGAGATTTTAATAATATTTTTGTATGCTAAATCTGTAGATTATTTTATATTATTTCAAAGCGAGTATTTAAGTGACTAAACATTACTAATTATGAGGTTTTGAGAGTTTTTAGGGGTTCGGTGAGATGGTTAGAGAATAGCACTGCTGAATCTAGGCGTTCTAATTCAAGACCTGTACATTACAGCTGAGATAAACACACGATGATATTTTCTTCAGAGTTCATTAGCATTAGTGTTATTTTCTTCACTCCGAGCGGATATAGGCTAATGTTTCTGGTAAATTTCTAAATTAAATTCAACTTTGACAGACATATGCGTTTGTATTTTATGTTTTTAAAAACATCAACACTTCGTATCATATGATCGTAACTTCCATCAACTGTTTCGTAAGTAGGGCAGTATACACATTTAATGGCATCTCCTAACATAATTAATCTTCGAATTATATAGGCAGACATAAAAAATAAAAAATTTCGTCTGCGTAAAAACTAAACTTTAAGACGCCGACAACAGGTAAACCGCTGTCACTGTCAGATTGCATACAAAAACAAAAGAAAGTGATGCGCGATGACACAACGTATGGCGTAAAAATGCAAATAAAATTAGATATTAACTAATTCATAAAAATGAATCCATCACTGGATGCAGTTTGGCATTTGCAATTTTATGGTATACTTTTAATTATAATTATAACTGTTAACGAAAGGATAAACTGCTTTTAAAAATAATTAAGAGTGTCTTTGAAGATTTTTTGATGTATTAAATTATGTTTTATGCACAAAAGTCTTGAAAATATCATACTGTTTTTGTTTTGTAAAAAATATTTACGGTTTAAGAGATACACTGCTTTAAAAAACCAAATTTTTGACGATTTTCAGAAATCTCCGCCTTAAAAGAAGATGAAACAAGATAACCTATTCCATCGCCAATCCCACAGTACTTGTACACCACACCTTAAGCCGTACAATCTCATGCAATCGGAGGCAATGGGTCTTTACTGTTAAATTTAGGAAGATACCTCTATTTTTCTCTCAGTTTATTATGTAAGGCTTTTGGTAACGGTCGTTAAAATTATCTTTCAAAGCAGTAACATTCTGGATTTGTCACTCGATTTTAAGAATTATTACTTATAACTATTTTTTACGATGATATAAGAACTTTATTACTAAGTTTTGAAAATTTAAGTGAGAATAGTTGCTGACCAATTTTAAAGAAACCTAAAGATGATTTTCAAATACCTATTCAATGATACCGCCTCTTGACATGTAGTTCGTCGACTTAATTTTTTTTCTTTTTCAAAATAAATGCGTGTGTTTGTAGCCTTATTGAATTTTGATTACTGTCATGTCATTAGTAACAATCACAAGATAAGGACAAATTGATTGACGTAAGAGTCATCAAAATCGGCCCACGCGTTTGGTCTGTAGAGAGCTACAACGGAACAAACATACATTTAATTACTTACATAATAGGCTGATAAACATACCGAGACTCCTCCGTGCCTCGGAAAGCACGTTATGCCGTCCACGGCTGTCATTCGTGGATCTTTGTCAGTCATTACGGGTCTTCAGAAGCCCGAAAGTCCGACAACCAGTCTTACCAAGGGGTATCGTAAATACGGTGGAGGTTTGCCCGGCTTGGGCGGAGCATCGCCGTGTCCTCACGGACGCGATCGGCGCGGCGGCGGCGATATCTCGCGTCCAGCCCTGGTTCAGGCCATGGTTCGGAGCGAGAGTGCATGGGAGGCCGTCACCCTCCTTCTGTGAAGCAGTAATGCTCGCGAGGGAGGAGGCGGAACGTGTGAGGGAGAGGCAAGGTTCGTGCCCTCGCACCTCTAGTCGCCGCAGGAGACGCCCCGGGCGTCGGGAGTCGCAAGCCGTCTTCCGGCCACCGTAGGCGCGGGCTTGCAGACGGTGAGCGATGGGTAGCTCGCCGCGCCGTCCGATAAGAACCAGGCCCGGGTCGACGGCGCGTTGTGTTCCACGCGCGCCTCAAAGAGATGTCAGCACCAACTGACGGGGTCCGTTAGGACCAATGCCTGCCAGGGTTGCGAGTTTGTCCCTGTAGCCCTGGCACACAGGCAACGGAAGGAACACGGGTGGGTTTTAGTCGGTAACAGTCTGACACGCCCTCCTACTCCGCCCAGAGCGGGAGAAGTTATTTGATAATTTCCCACCAAAAAAAAAATGGGGTATCGTAAAACCCAGTTACTAGGGTGTGAAGGTCTGATAGGCAATCGCTCCATGTAAAATACTGGTCTACATTCGGTTAGACTGGAAGTCGACCCCAACACAGTTGGGAAAAGGCTGGGCAGATTGATATAGGCTGATAAACAAATTGCCCTCCTTTGCGTCGCGCAGTCGGGTAAAAATAGACCAAAACGTTACCAAGGTTAATAATACTACTTTAAAATCTGGCGCCGTATAAAATTAATGTTATTGATGTGTATTAGAACCTTGAAAGGTCGCGTTGTTATTTATATTTATAAATTGTTGAAAGAATTACTTTTTGATGAATTTAGAAACTGGCTTCAGAGCTAGACAAAGTAACATTCGATTAGCGATGACGCTAGTATAAAAGCCACAAAATGTATGGGTTTGACATAAGCTATCGAAATTTCACGTGATCATAGGTCAATGAATAGAAATTAGCTAGGCAATGTTATCATCACACGATTCTATGAAACGAATCGACAGCGTTGAGCGATAACTTCCACAGAGATGCGTAGCCAAGAGGCACTTTTTGACAAGCGTTATCGCTAGTTTCGTTTAGTTTTCGATTCGTATGAAGGAATTCGAATCGAAAACTAGCGACAACGCTTGTCAAAAACTGACATAGATAGCGATTATAGAAATAGAATCGCTCCGAAGCGAATGCCATTTGTATAGGCTAGGCCCTCTGGTCGTGCATTTTGCTTTATCGAAAAAATCACAACGTCAAGAATTATTTGTTTATTTTACGTTAACATTTAATGGCATTTAATTACATTAGTTAATCAACACATTATATAAGTACAAAAACACAAGTATACAGCTACTCGACAGTCATACGCTCATCTCACAATACTCCAGACATGTTGACAAGACCTTCTTCCATTCATCCGCGAACACATCACAGTGAGGCTTAGCGTCCAAGAGAGCGTTGAGCACAGAGAGTGTGCGAGGGACAGGAGACTGGGCTCGAGCGACGGTTCGACTCCAAGGCATATAAAGAACGTTCCGTCAGAACTAAGTGTGGTGGATTAGGGTAATAACCTGACCCTCCATTAGACTTACCTTACAATGTCAATGAGAAAATCCATATCTATTCAGTGCTTGAAATGTCATCTTTGACCTACTGACATACGTTCTGGCTTATGTCAAAGTCAACTTGCCTGCCCTTTATCCCGAAGCTGTAACCACAGAGTACATTGTATATAGGAGGATAGAGACGTCACTCGAACATTTCATGGCGCCCTCTACGAACAAGTAAAAACAACAATCAATGATGCATAAAGGTTATCCGTATAGCCCTTGTATAGCCAGCTTCAAATCTGCTGTAGACCCTGGTCTATTTTCTTTACTTTTACTTAAGTGGTAGTGGTAGTTACTAAAAATAAAACATTAAATACAATGTCAAATACTTTATTTCAATCTTTTTTTACAATATGTCGTACCTACAAAGAACCATTATTACTTTTACAAACACACAATAGTAATAGTATAATTATGTGCACTTACGAGTGCTTTTGCAGTTCAGCACACAACACTTGCTCGCGTTCATGTTCACACAACCGATTCACAAACAAGTAAACAGTCCAGATATTCGTGCAAGAGTCAATCAGATAGAGCGATGTCGTCGGTATCCAATACTTTTCCAGGTCAATGTTTAGAAGCAGAATCATCAATGTTCATACGAGTACAAGCCACAAATTAATCGAAGCACATCCATTCACTCGGAAAGAGAAAAACGGACACCGGAATAATTTTTAAGATTTTTTGAACAAATATGACATTTAACGCACAGAACATATATACTCTAGGAGCCACAGAGTACATTTCTATATAGGCTAGGAGCATAAACGCGAGTTGCGTTCCTTTTTTTTCTACTTTAACAGTCTAAAAAATTGTGTTACGTTATTGGATGATTTTATCAATTTAAACAAACGTTGTGTATTAACACAATAAATTTATAAGGTGTCTCTCTTTAAATATTTTTATTTGTAAGTAAAATTTGTTATTATTTTAAGAAAATCTAAGCAAAATGGAACATATGTTTAGACTAAACCATTATCATTTTGAGAACAGCGCCATCTGTCAATAACTCATTTTAACTTTTGATATTACTATACGACTAAATTAAAAATCTGGTGAATTAAGTAGTGTATCTCCAAAAGCAGAAGCCTACATATACTGGCTGGTTATAATTCCCTTACTTTTGTTCTAAGCTATAACACCGTGGCTGTAACCCGTTATGGTAAACGGCTTTCAATGGATGTAGCTAGTTCTTTCTCAGTGAAGTAATCATTGTTTGCCCCATTTGTTTTTTTTTTTTCCTGGGAATTATCAAATAACTTCTCCCTCTCTCGGCAGAGCGGGAGGGCGTGTCAGACTTTTACTGACTAAAACCCACCCGTGTTCCTTCATTTGCCTGTGTGCCGGGGCCACTGGCATTGGCTTTAATGGACCCCGTCAATTCGTGCTGACATCTGTTTGAGGCGCGCGTGGAACACAACGCGCCGTCGACACGGGCCTGGTACTTATCAGACGGTGAGCTACCCATGGCTCACCGTCCGCAGGCCCGCGCCTACGGTGGCCGGAAATCGGCTTGCGACTCCCAAACGCCCGGAGCGTCTTCAGCGACGATGAGGGCGCAAACCCTGCCTCACCCTCACGCGTTCCATGTTTGTTCAATATCGTCGTCATTGACTCGCGAACTAGCCATTTACTGTGACGCTTATTTACTTTCACATTATACTCGTTTATTTTGCCTTATTTTTAAACTCATTGACTTGTCCTTCACTGTGTTTTTCATCTTAAATCTTTACCTATCCGAATGTACTACGTTGTTTCAATATTCCACTAATAGATTTTGTGATGGTGACATTTTCTAACTTATCCATTTCTTCATTTGCAAATTGATAAATTACTTTAATGACATAATAAATACAGTGATATAAATATTACACTAATTAACGTTAAAACAATTGATGTAATAGTCACAATCAACTGTGCAAGTAATAATTACATAAATTATAATTGCGACAATAAATCATTACAAGTGTTAGACAACTCCAATAATAGAATTGTACTATTTGTTCAATTAGTAAGAATTATTTCGTAATAGGTATTTTCTATCACACGTGCAGTAGGCGGAAGACTACGGGACCTACAAACAAACAGGTTTGACCAGTCGTCAGTCTAGCCGGAGCCTTACTGACGACCAATAAACTCTGATTATTATTATTTACTCAATTTATTCACACTGGACATAAAACCTTCGCTTGTCGACGGTTTAATTGAAGAAGATAGTCAACTGAGTGTAAACGTTGTATTGGCTTCTACACACGGATGTCCAAATTTGAATTTAACACGAAAATAAAAAGAAACCTTCAAAAACAGTTAATTCAAAATATTGAACTAGGGTGTGATTTCATAATTTGATAAATTAACAACAGTAATTTATTTAGAATTAATTTAAGCCCGTTATTAATAAGATAGGTGCCCTTAGAAGTTCTAAACTCTCAAAATTCCATCTGTCTAACACGTTTAAATGGATCGATGGGCTCCAGAAAGCTATTTATACTTGACGTGAATTTAATGCAAACTAATTTCGTGAATTTTCTTATTAAAAATCGTGTATATTTTTTGTTAAAATTTAATTTGTATGTCAAAAGCAATGGAATTGCAATTGACACTTGCTAGCAGATAAGGAAGAAGGTTTTAATTTTAATAAATATGATAAAATTTATTACACAGTAAACTCTCGCTGACACTTTTATTCGGTGTTGTGCAAATCAATTTTGTTTAAAGTTTCTCTGTAAATAAAAAAAGTCGAATGAACATCGTCCTTTCACTTTCTCTTTGATGGTATTATTGAAGTATGTATTATTTATTTTATAAAAATTTAAATCCCCGATTAATAAATCACCACTACCTACTTTAAACTAAATATTTATTCGCCGAAAATATTCTAAATAATCATACCATTAGTCAGACCTACTAAAACGTGTTACCTCTTTCTATGAGCTCAATAAACCGGTTTTAAAATCAGGTGCATATTTTTAAACAAAGAAAAAGATGTCAGGTCAAGCCATTCTAAAAATAATAACACTGGCCGAGTGACGATTGAACCACAAACAACATGAATAATAATTTTCTCACTAAACCATAGATTCACAGAAAACCTCTGTGAAACAATAAACTCAAACTCAAACTCAAAGCATTTATTTCAATTAAACCATTGACAGGCACTTTTGAATTGTCAAGAAGTCGGTCAGTTACAAATATGAAGCTAGTTGCCCATTCCAAATAGTAGGTTCCTATAGAGAAGAACGGGCAAGAAACTCCAAGGACACTCTTTTAAATTAAAATATTGGTACAAAATATTGGTTACATCATTCATATTGAAGTTAAAGATGTGAGAACGATGCAATACGTCAAAAGCTTCCGTGATAAAAAGATAACAATTCAAAACTAAAATAATTAAAAATAAGCCGTGGCAGCTAAGAGATGACCAGTCCCAACTGACAGCGCCCGTTCACGAACATGACGCATGGATCAGCACCATTCAGCTCAACCATTTTGAAGGGAGCTAAATGATCCAACACACACGCCACCATCAGCGAGACATCTGAGTGAGCATGACATACTCTCAGCCGCCAGGGTACATTTAAGTCAATGAAAGACATAATTACCCGGTAAAATGGTAGCTCTATTGCACATAGTACTCACACCTGTGATATGCAATTATATAATACAAAGGATATTCGAGTTTATACAATGAAAAGATAGTCTTCCAATCTTCATCAGCTCCAACAGTATTTTCAAATGTTAATAAATTAGTTGTGGTTGTGGAGCTGGACCAGCATTGAGCCAAGCATTTCTATCAGCGATGTAATCCCCCAACCTATAATATGCCTGCTTGCATAGTGTGCGTTTTATACAAGATTTGAATTTCGTCTCATTCAGTTGAAGTATGACGGGAGGGATTTTATTATAACATTTTAAACAGTACCCCATGAAAGATAAGTCTACTTTTGCCAGTCTGAAACCTGGTTGAGCTAATAGATCCCTACTTCTAGTACTATAGTTATGTCTTTCACCTCTTTTACTAAAAAGATGTAAATTTTTTCTTACGTACATGATGTTTTCATAGATATATTGACAAGGCACCGTCATGATGTTAATATCCTTAAACAGTTCCCTAAGAGAATCGCGCCTGCGGAGATTATATATGGCTCTGATGGCTCTTTTCTGCAGAATAAAAATAGACTCGATGTCTGCAGCCCGTCCCCAAAGTAAAATACCGTAAGACATGATACTATGAAAGTAACTAAAATAGACTAGCCTCGCGGTATCTACATCAGTAAATTGACGGATTTTTCTGACAGCATATGCTGCTGAACTTAGCCGTCCTGCAAGAGATGTTAAATGAGGACCCCCACGGCCTCATTCGTCAAGCGACAAATCCGAATGGAGTCGCTTGACGAATGGAGCGCGAGATACGGGTCGGGCGAAACGGCCTCAACAACAAAAATTTTTCTCCCTGACGCAATTTCAGCCTACAATATAGTCCGGAAAATTGTGCTCAACCCGGTCATAGTACAAGTGCTTACAGGGCATGGCGGGTTCTCCGAGTACTTGAATCGTTTCAAGTGCAAGGAGAGCCCGGCATGTCCCTGTGACCCGTCTAAAAATGAGAGCATCCCACATTTGCTGACGGAGTGTTCTATATTCGCAAAAAATAAAAACGACCTAGAATGTGAAATAGAAATAGATATAAAATTGGAAAATATACCGAAAATTATGGGGAATTCAAAATTAAGGGGAAAGTTTTTAATATACTGTGAGGGAATTGCAAGTAAAGTAATCAAAAATAATAAAGCCTAAGAAAACAGATATACTATTATGTATTAGCAGAATACATAAAAAAGTAATCGCCATTAAATTAAAGATTTTAAAATAATAGTCGTAAATAAAATTTCGTAGCAGTTAAAAATTTAGTCATAAAAGCCAAAATAGCCATAATAGCATTCAAATATAAAAATTTCGAAACTTAAATTGCTCATTGAACAAAAAGATCTCTGATGACCAATGTCAGAGGACACTGGCAAGGCAGGAGTGTGGTTTTAGCCGGTAAGAGTCCGGCACTGCCCAGACTGGCTCATTAGTGAGGCAGTCTGGGCGTCCATGAGGATTTCCCACTCCTGCCAAAACAAAAAAAAAAAAAAAAAAAAAAAAAAAAAAAATGAGGACCCCATTGAAGCCTAGAGTCGAGCGTGATCCCCAGGAAAACAGTTTTATCGACGAATTCTAGTTTCTCTTGATTCAATACTATCTCATAATCACTAGTTTTTACATTTGGTAAAGAAAATCGTATGCACTTCGTTTTTTTACATTTAATACTAAATTATTGGCAGGGAACCAATTTTGGACCTGCAGTAAGGCGTTATTTACGTCATCAAAATTTGTAGCACGTCTATCTACCTTAAAAATCAAAGAAGTATCGTCAGCAAATAACACCATTTGTGGTTGATTATTTAATAAATGGAGTAGATCATTAATATACACTAAAAAGAGGAAAGGACCCAATATCGAGCCTTGAGGAACACCCATTTTTACTTTTAAACCGAGTGAATTGATACCATTTATTTGAACTAGCTGTTGTCTATCGTTTAAATAAGATTTTACTAAACTAAGCGCAAGTTTTCCAAGTCCGTAATGCTCAAGTTTCAATAGCAAGGTTTCGTGATCGACGCAATCAAATGCCTCGGAAAGGTCACAAAAGATTCCTATGGCATCTTGGGCCTCTTCCCACGCGTTAAAAATGTGTCTTAATAAGGTTACACCGGCGTCGGTCGTACAACGTCCTTTGGTGAAACCATACTGTTGATCGTGAAGGATTTTATTCGAGTTGAAATGATTGAGCATTTGATTAAGCATTACCTTTTCAAACACCTTGCCGAAAACCGGCAACACGGATACGGGTCTATAATTATTTGTGTCTTTACTGTCCCCGGATTTGAAAAGTGGTATTACTTTACTGTATTTCATTAAATCCGGGAAGACTCCTTGATCCACACACAAATTAAATATTAAGGCTAAGTAAGGCGCAATAGTCTCAATTATGGACGTACAGACTTTAATGGACATTCCCCAAAGATCTTCGGACAATTTGATCTTGATTTGTCAATGTCTTTGCTTTAATCCATAACAGCTGTCACAATGGGTTCACGGTCGTTTGTTTGTGGTCAGCCGATCAGCTGACCAACTGACACATCTGCAAACGACTCTCGATTTTAAGTAGTTGTCATAAAATTTATAAAAAAATGTTTCGGATTTTAAGTCTTCTATACTAATTTAATTTTTTACTTTTTCAGGTAATTACATTTTCGTGTGAGACAAGAATCCTGATTTATTTTGCCGTCAGTAAGCATAAGGTATTTCAACTTCTTTAAAAAATATGGCCTAATAATTGTTTTGACTACGACTAACTAACTGTTAACGAAGGGATAAACTGCTTTTAAAAATAATTAAGAGTTGTCTTTGAAGATTTTTTTGATGTATTAAATTATGTTTTGAGTTCCATTACCGTATGCACAAAAGAATTGAAAATATCATACTGTTTTCATATCAAAATATTTACGGTTTAAGAGATATCCTGCTTTAAAAAAAAAGAAATCTCCGCCTTAAAAAGAATTAGTAACATTGAATCACCTTGACCCCGCAGTGTATGCAGACGTTGAAATGTTTTATTGACCTTGAAAACTGTTCCTAAAATAAACACTAAAAGACATCTTTACTGCACTCAGACGGTTTATATAACATAATATCACCCCTGAATTCCGCGAAGGGTTAGGCAGAGGTGCAGCTATAGTACACCCACATTTCGCCAGTTTGTACCAAATAACAGTCGGCGAGCCTATTGCCATCAACAGGGCACAAATCTTGACTCCGGGCTGCTACTGAAAAATTCCAAATGTGTTGCCAGATTGTACATTAACCGTAACTATACACATGGTGACATCAAACTTTGTAAGATGCTTTAAAAGATATTCCACTAACGACGACACTCAATTACTACGGCAGACACTCCTTGACCAGTCAGCCCTACCAACCTTGCTCGTGCCGACATACATGAGAGAAGAACATCCAACACTTTGACGATCGACTTCAATTTTCGTTCATGTTTAGTCGTATCGTTAAAAAAACCGGCTAAGTGCCTGTCGGACCACGCACAATGAAGAGTTCCGTAGTTAGGATGAATTTATCCCAAGAACAAACTTAACATTGTAGTTGAAAAACATGATCCCCCATTCATTCCAACTGAAAATGTAAGTTTGTACGCACAATATTGAGTGCTTTACCATGTTATTTTAAGATCACAGACTTCATATAGGTTTTCCTGTAATCTGTGAGTAAAGAACTATTTTCTGAATTTTTATCAAATTTTTAGGCTCAGTAGTTTCGGAGATGGGGGGTTGGAATCGTAATTTTTCATCTATTTTCTTAAATAATTTCTAAAGTATTTATTTTAAAATTATAAAAAAGAATATGTATCTACAGGCTGATTTTAAAAACATGCGACAAAATTTAAGGGAGTGTTCTACCCATCAATATGAACAACTTTTACTATGGGACCAACCTTGAAATCGCGAAAAAAAAATCAGCTGTTCCCTACATTTAAGTTCGCTGAACTCGTCAAAATGTAGGGAACAGCTGATAATTTTTTCCCTTTCATTTGATTTTTAAAATTTTCTAATGTTCCCCCCAAAAGTGACCCCCTTATTCAAAATTAATTAATTTGCTAAAAACTGTAGTTTGGCCTGTATTTCTTTGGACCTGGGGCCTAGACAAATGAGAATCGCTTTCAAATCGTTTCCTATTTCAACTGGATTGACTTATGCTTTGCGGTAGCATACGTCATACATTCTTCATTTTTCCAGCATCGTTATCTCTAATAGTCTGTCACTTTGCCTAGTCAATGTCAATAGTCAGTCTTTCTCTGGTCAATTTTTGTCTTCTAACATATCGTGCCCTTTATCAATCGTACATTCTGTCTATCTTCTTCTAACTTGACCTGCACCAGTTTATCTTTCTTAAATACTACATCGGTATCTTTGTCCTATTTCACGAATGTTCCACATTCAGCTTCACACGTGGGCTGACAGATAACAGACTCATAATCACTTCTGTAAACATACGATATAACAGTTTTGACAACAACTGCGTAACAGTTCTTTGTACTTTGTGTTATTACGTTTTAGAGCGATTTATCTTGAGCAGTTGTTGGATGACTCATGAAACGTGTGTTTTTGTTTTGGTACGGTTCTCTGTCGGGGCACTGCGCAGTCTTGAGCGGTTGTAAAAATTTCGCTAAGGTGCATCTAGCGGGCTATCCGCTTCCGGGCTCCGATAGTTCGCTTCACGTAACATACGCAAAAAATACAATAAATTCAGGCCTTGTTACCTTGAAATTCTAAAAGGGATGCTGTATTAATAGACCATCCTACGGCTTACATTGACACACTTTTCTACCGCTGATATCTACCTACAAAACTTCAGATTCAGGTCAATGCCCGACCTCCACACATTCAATAATCTATGTACATTTTCTCCGAAACATGCCAATCACTAAATCAACATTTATAAATACACATCACGCAAGTTTAAATAAAAACTTTAAGGTCAATCCGCCCTCCTTGGTGCCTAATGGCTTTAGCATACACAATGCCAGTGGCAAACATTTGATATCCATCGCTAACTTTATGTAGACGATGCTAGTTTAATTCAAGCCCTTAGTAAGCTGCCAATGTACGACAAAATTGAGCCAGTATCAGCCTTGTGAACCGCTATTGCATGGTACATTGGTTTTCTTCACAAAGAGATTGCATTTGCTGGTTTTCTACTGTTATTGCTATGAACATGAGTATGACCAGGAACGAACATGAAAAGTATGGAGATAACATGATGTGATCCTTTATTGATATAAGCTGGCGCGAATGTTCATTTTTACTTGTTCGATGGCTATAGCAATGTTTTATACTGTAGTTGTTTTTAGGATCCAATGTTTTTGAAATAGTAAGTTTGACATCAAATCTGATATCCAATCTGCAACCCAATCTTGCAAAAACTGTTAGAACACTTTCATTACAGACAAATCCTTTTCATATCTGGGTTTCTCTTTAGTTGTAATTTGTAACCAACCTCAGTACCATTTCCTTTATTGAGAATTTCATTATTACCATTTCTGACAAACAGAAATTCACACCAACGAACTGCATAACTGTTTATGAAACAGAATTATTCAATATTATTATAATGAAAGGCTTTCCCCATATCTTATCACTATCACGATATTGTCCCGTGATAGTCTGATAGCGTTATCCCAACATTCGAATGTGTCGGCAAATATGAGGATTAATATAACTGAGCTATCGCGTAATCGAGAGTTCGGATTATTGACTTATAGTTACGGGTCGAGGGTGTTGACAAGGAACATAAAATGGACAAATATTAGGAGAAGGAAATAAAACAGAAAAAAGTACTGTAAATGTTTGTCGAAAATCCTAGATAAACCGTCTTATTACAAAACAAGATTTATATTTTGACATGGCTTAAACCATGGAGCTAGTTTTTTGTAATAAGAACGTAACTGTGATTGAAATACCGTTCTTTATACAAAACTGAAAACTTAGTTCGGTACTAAGTTGTTAGTTTTGTGTTTAGGAACTTTACCATAGTCGGAATAAAGTTCGAAATTTAATAATGGCTCCATGTTTTGAACCTGAGTCTGACGATAAACCTTGTTTTGTAATAAGGCGGAAAGAGTTTAGGTAGTTTAGGGTTTAGGGTTCCTGTAGCATAAACGTCTCGGTATCTTCAAGCCTATTGAATTTAATAATTGTCCTAATTATTTCATAACATCTCAGAGGGCAACACTAACTTAGTTCTTCCACAATTACTTTACCTTTGACTGATCATCATCATTTCAGCCGAAAGACGTCCACTGCTGGACATAGGCCTCCCTCAAACCCACCACTACCTCTGACTGCAGCAACCCAATAGCAATAAAGATCACTGTGATTTTGACAGATTTGTCGGTGTAGCAACCTAAAAGAAATCTTATTGTTACGATTATAAAGATCACTGTTATTTTGACAGACTTGTCAATAGTGCCAACCAAACAGCAACCTTATTGCAAAGAAGAAATAAAAACGAGCGAGCCTTACAGTAGTCGCATAAGATGTGTAACATCTGACATCTCACCTTGGTAAGAAGCAACTGAACAGCGACAGAAATTAAACTCAAAATTGAAAAAAAGCTAAATACTGAAATATTTATTCGAATAATTATTTATACTAGTGGTGGTGACCACTTGACTGATCAAAATTCGATCCCCTCTACTTACAACCTGTACAATATGTCACAAAAACCCTGTTGTTCCTATGTTTTAAGAATCGGTATACATACGTAGTAAAGCAAGTCATTTATAAAAACTGTTCAACAAAAATAATTAAAATAAATATTTAATTATTAATATTTGTAATGTTTATCTGAATTATTAACTCCTTAGTTGACTTCTTGGCGGGAAAGTGAAGCGTCATGTTCAGTAGTTTGTTTAATTTTTCAAAATTAGTGTTTAGCCGAATATTAATGTGTAATAATGGTGGATTATTAACCATTAAGTGTTTGTGAACGTGCATTAGTGTAGGCAAATGAAACAAAACAGTGCAACTTCGCTTCAAGTTCTCTCAAGAAGTCCGCGTGAGGACTCAGTAAAGTGCCACATCTTTACTGAAACTCAAGGGGAGTGGGCGGGGATATCATCATCATGCATTTATAATTAATTTCATCAATACACAAGAACTAAAACTTGACATTGGCTAAATGCACAAACCGTGCGAAGCCAGAAGGAGAAAAAAAAAAAAAAAAAAAAAAAAAAAAAACTCCTTAGTTCTTTGATTTTGACTTCTCGACTAGACAATTCTTAATTTTTTTAAATTATAATTCTTTCAATGTTGTGCTTGTAGGTTAATGTATACGTCCCTAAAAGGAACAACAGGGTTTTGTTACATACTGTATAGTACTTACTAATTCCATGAGTACATTAACTCTTATGTTATTATAAAGTACGTACTAATTCCATGCTATTAAAAAGTACCTACTTATCCCATGCTCAAGCTGTCCCTTCCTGTTACACATTTCCGTCCCTTTTCACGAAATCACTCCCATATAAAGCGAGAGGAAAACACATAAAAAATCACTGTGATTTTGACAGTGATGCAAAATCCGAGGTAAAATATTTGTGAAAGTACTGTAGTGAAATTACCAGCAAATGCAATTTAGATTCTTTGCTTAGCTTAGCTCTTATGCCTATCTTTTTAGGTTATCACCTCAACGTAAGCCAAGAGACCATAAAGGCTCAAGACAAAGAAATTGAGCTACTAGAGTCGCTGCGCGCCTGCTATGTCGTACCACTCTGGACAAGCCATTAATCTCATTGAAGTAGTAAATGAAAGACTTAGAACCAATAAAATGGACAACATAACTGAAAACAGAACTAATGTGAATGCTATTGACATCGATACTATTAATGTAATATCAGGTTTCAATTTAATATAAATTTAACATCTCTTTATCTAAATCTGCGTAAGATCAGGTTTCACGAATGCAATTTTGATTATTTGCTTAGCTTAGCTCTAAAGCCTATCTTTTTAGGTTATCACCTTAAGTCAAGCCAAGAGACCATTAATCTCATTGAAGTTGTAAATGAAAGACTTAGAACCAATTAAATGGACAAGATAACTGAAAACAGAACTAATGTGAACGATAGTGACATCGATACTATTAATGTAATATCAGGTTTCAATTTAATATAAATTTAACATCTCTTTATCTAAATCTGCTTTAGACGTAGACATCAATTTATCCATCATAGATTTTAGCGACACATAATCTTTTTGTTTTATTTGCGAAAACGTTAATAGAATCGCTATTTTTGTTTACACTTGTCTGACAAGTCTAATGACATGGAATGAAATTTATTATATTACGAATTAGCAGAATTTCGTAACGTGGGCCAGAACAGTTAGGCAGTGGAAATTAAATATACATTATGTGAAACTGACGCAAATATGGAAGCTGTTGACAGAGAACAACTGCACCACCATGTTCACCATATACGCAGTGCATCAAAACAAGAAGACTGTTTCTAAAGATAAACAGGGTGTGACAATAATAATATCGTTTTGTTTTCCTTCGACTGTGGATGAAAATTCTGGAGAACACCACAAGCCATTGTAATAATAATCAAACGAAGACGAAGTGTCCAGTAGGAAGATTTCTGGTAGAAGACATTGTTAATTAGAACTCAGGTTCCAGCAGTGAACGTTTATACTAAACTAATAATCCTGCCGTTCCTTAGGCACATACAGCCTGTTCAATATTAATCACCAGTAATTCAGGTTTACTTATAATATAATTTAATACGAGGCTTTTGGCTACGTTCTATTAGTGTGTGTATTATGTTTTTTTTTTTGTTATGTGGTTCTTGTTTGTGAAGAATAATAATATACAATTTTACGTTCTTTATTTTTCTCTTCTTACTTAGAATACCTGTATCATAAAACTTCGTTATTTCACATAGTCCCAATTTCTCGTAGAAACCTATTAGAATCCTTAAACTTACCGAGTCATCTCGTAAGGAATTGGAGCATCTCAGTTCGGGCCTTATTCTCGTTAAGTCTAATCAATCTAATGCTTTAGGCTTTACCGTATTTAACCGATTATAACTTGGCCTAAACCTGGCTGGCAAAAAAAAAGATAATATCAGATTATTTACGGTCTGACTCAAAGGAGATGCTAATTAACAAAAAAAGATACACGATAAAGTTTTATTACAACATTCTTCTATTCCATGTTCAAATATCTTTTAATTTTAACGGAAAACAACAAAATTTTCGCCGTGTTCTAAATTCTAGCAAAAACTTAACCTTGGTCCCTCATTCACGCTCGATTAGGACCAAATTGAGTGAAAGATGACTTTAATAAACTTATTTACCTAAGCCTTTGTGTCAGAACAGAACATTGCCATATGGCTCACAGACTAACGATGTGAAATATTATCCAAAGGCAATTAATAATGTATCTGAGAAACTGATTAAAGTTGCAAAATGTTGAAAACCTTAAAAAAATAATAACAATAATACTACAAGTAAGGTACCTACAGTAGTATGAACTGAAGATACTAAAATTGCAGTAAAAATTTTGGATCGGACATCTTTGATAATAAAACAACAGTTGACTGCGTCAAAAACAAAATAACAAAAATTAACCCTTTATTCACAGAAATAATACAACCTTAGTAACAGCAAAATAGTTAAAACTAAAATACTCAATAAATAAAAAGAATCATGTAGAGAGCTTAATATTCTGCTCATGTAAGCAAAACAACGTGCCAGCCGACATATGAATACAAATATTTACGGTCCTATGTGCCGAAAATAGGGATTAATCGAATTTGGGAGCCTTCATCCTCTACGTATTGATGGATCAGTAACCATGATTGATAGATTAATTCAAATCGTATAAGATTCATGGGCACACTGATACAAAATCTATAATAATGAAAGAGGTACAGAACAAAGAAGGTGATACATTGAATTTCCTTTGTCCTGTCCTTTTCATCATCAGCTTGTTATATCAGTCTTCTGCTGGACCCAAATTCTTGTGCGTTTTTGTAAATTGTGATCTCTTCTTTCATGTTCATCTTTTACAGCTTCCGGCTCATTCGTAGTAGATAGAAATCTATAAGTACTTTACCTGTCATTTAATATTCTACATCAGCTGCACCTGTTGCTTCTGTCAAACGTCAACGTCAAGTGTTTAAACAGTGATCAGGATGAAGCCTTATAGGAAGTCATTATGACTGGCAGGACGACAGGATAAGCAAGGCTTGATATCTAAATGCTTTTGAATCAGTCAGTCAATTAATCAAATATAGCTTGTGGCAGCTTGTCACAGTCAAGTGCTGGTATAGATATATGATCCATCTTATTTGCTTCATAATTCTCCGTCCTTCACGTTCTTCCTTAAAGGGCTTGATCAACGAAAAAAGATTTACAATCGGTCCAACCTATCTAAGTAGACAACAAACATTGCAAAACACGAAAGAGTTAATTATTTATATACATTAGAGGTTACAGTTACAAGGTCGTTTATCTCAAAATTATACAGTTACGTATTTAAATCCGTTATATACACACACATGAGTATTTAAGATAATTGCCCAAATGACTCAGCTGTCATTATTTTGGAAATTACCATGTGACGGGAACACTTTTGATTTCAAAGAAGTTTTTAATTTGGTCCATATTTTAGCATATATTTTTTTAATTTTAGTGACATTACAAATAAAAAGAGTATGAATCAAGCTGGACATGGCTGGCTGGCTGGGGGGTTTAATGTTTTAATACGCACCACTCATGTTAGAAGCATTGGTTTAGAATTAAAACCGGCCATATTGGATTTATAAGTTTTCCACTTAGTGACTGTTAATTTAACGAAGTCAGTTCAAGCGTGAAGCCATTGCCACAAAACTTTGAGCAACCAGTTATATAGGCCAGTAGTGTCTAAATCGATAGTTAATATTCCTAATTAATGTTTATTTATAACTTTAAAACTACTTTAGTCCATTAGCCAAATAAGTTCAGACATTTAGGAAGAAAAACACGTTAACAAAAAACTGATATGCAAAACAAAACAATCTTCGTATAGTTCGCGGTAGATATTTCGATACAAATAAAAAGCAAACATTCTCTTATGATAAAAATATTATTGTTATTGCGAAATCTATTTCCATGCCTTGTTTTGTATCTACTCAAATTGTTATACTGCGCAGTTTGCCTAAGAACCATCGTAATATTTTTATCGGCGGGATTACGTCGATAGCCAATTTGTTTGGAATAATAAACGGTATGCAAACATGCCTTGACGGGTTTTTGATCACTGCAGAACTTAGTCTGTGAGCAAAGCCCTTCCTCTCCCTTTTCAAACTTGAATTCGTTGCTTATGAGAGCCATTCATTTCGGTAAAGGAGGCAAACTCGTCACACCATTTTTGCTTGCTTCACCATCTGAAGCCCTTGCACAAGCCTTTATCACCAGGCTTGGTCAACTCATATGTAATGGCAGTAACTAACTTGTTAGTAGTCCTCAGGAGGATGCACCTGCCCATCCTCATGACTAGTCATGACACTTACTCTCAGCCGGAAGCGGTACATACGCAGATCGTCGAACTCGGAACTACTCTAGATGATTTAAACGGTATAATTTTGAATGTATCTGTTTTGGCGCTAAATATAGCATGAAAGTCGGTCATAAAGAGTTTATGTTAAAAGATCTTTGCCTTTCTTGTAAGCTCATAAGTGATTTGTGTGTTTAAGTCCAAAGTTAACTGTATATTTTTTAAAGTGTCAGTTGCGAATTTTCGTTTATTTTGTATGTTAGAATTCAGTTCACTTACTTATAACGTCATCTTTCTTAATCATGTCGTTTATAACAGTTTCAGTAAATATCGGAATTGGTTTCTCAATTTCTCCAAGACAACCACACATTCCAATTTCCAATGAATTGATAATATTCATAATTGTTATCGTCTTCGCATGTTTCCATAGGTCAATACGTTGGCGTGAAACGGTTTCTTACGTGTGTCTTAATTAGCGCATTCTTGGCACAAGCTGCAGCCCTACGTTCATTGACATTTCGCGTGTGCATTATAAATATCTTTGTTTTTATTTCCGTGTCGGATCGGGCGCGGAGAATCGGTTATTCAAAATAATAATAGATTCGTGTGTTCATGCTTTAAAGCGTATGGACGGAGCACGCCTTGATATTTCCTATTTTGCTCAAATCTGAAAAATTCACATCTTTGTGTTGAGTTTTTCTTTTTCACTTTTGTCTGCCTAAATCGCTTCACTACTATATTTATTTTAGTTACCAAGAGATTTATAAACAGTAATAGATGATTTTATGAACTGCACCATATTACGATATCTTCAACGTCTCCTCTAACTCATACAAGGGGAAGAGGCACAGCCTAGAACCTAAGGAACAGAATAGGAAAAGGTTTAAGGCCTTGCTGTAGAGTGTAGACCAATTGAAATTAGACAGAGAGCAAAACAAATCATGAGCGTCGCATTTAATCTGTGTGCTAAAAGATTCATATACGAGTACTATGTGTATTTCAAGCTTGTTTCTTCCAATTGTATCAATTCTCGGCACGATCGTATCTCTATTAATTAATTCCGCGTGTGTCCTCATTATAGTTGATGTCTCTCTGCTTCCTAGACGTGTGCCATCGGTGACTGCTGTGCGAAAATATTCTGTTTTTGGCTGTGAGAAAATGTTTCTGATAAAACTTAGGTGAGTGACCACAGTTGTAACTAGCAGTTCTAGTATATCTCGTTTGGATACGGTATTTTCGACTTCTTTTCCAAATTGTTGTTATGATTGTGGGAAAACGTGCAATGTTTTAAAAGACCGGAAAAAACACGTTCTCGAATTTTATGGCGTGATTTACATTCAATGTCGTGGACCATGTAATTAGTGTATTTGAGTTTACTAATATAGGCTGGTCGATACCAATATTCGAATTTGATTACATGGCTAGAAATTGTCGATTGTAATTTGATAGACACATTAGCAGCCAGGAGTGTAGATTTTTCTTGGTTGGAGGCAACAGGCGAAATTCGGATGTTACACTCACACATTTCAAATTTTTATGATGGTGAAACTTAAATAAACCACCTCATTTTGCACGTAGTGTTATATCTAGAAATTGACGTAAATTGTGATTTAAAATGATTTTCCTCAGTTCACAGATGTGTGTGGTAAATCTTAAATGCCAGCCATCAGCATGTACCTAATAATCAAGTAGAAACTCACTTATTACCGCGGAAGTTGTTTCTATATGTCAACTCTGCAACTGTTTGTACGCGCTAATCAAAGGAAATATATGTCTTTTTAGCAAACCATACAAAATGTACTCTATTACTTTGTACTTTGATTGAAAATTGATTACCAATAGCCCTCACAGCCGGTTTCGCTTCGGCCAGATTATGTAAAATGGCATACACATTACACAGCTGTGAGCCAGCGTGCTCTACTCTGTAAAAGTGTGTATCGTCGGTTCCAGCTGATTATGTGCCATATAATGATGGTATAGGGATCATAATAGTATGTACTAGGGTTAATGCGCAGCCAACGTTATCTGGTTGCATAAGAGCGAGGACCATTGTCTTTATCAGTTGTTGTTCGGGCGTGTTTATCTGACGCAATTGCGCTCTGAACTCGAGCCGACACGTCGTGTGTGATTACATGGTAAACTATATTAATCGTCAAAATAAATGGATTTAATCCGACGAAAATATTTACTTAATACCTGAGTTTGGGCGAACTTTTGAACACAAGTTTAAGGAGAAAAATATCGTTTCCGCCTTTACCGTGGATCGCGAATTTACTTTGGTGTTTTCTATAGATATAAATCAAGTCGTTCAGGTAAACAGTGGATTTTCCGGTGGGTTATTAATAGACGAAAGGAAATTCAGGAAATACTGGCGCGGTGTGGGTGTTATCGCGACTTTTAAGAGATAAATATTTCACGACGACGGATGTTTTTAGTTTTGTCGTAGACCTTATCTATAGGAATTGGAGAAAGTTCACTATCTGCGATAACTTTTTTATCAATATTTTGTCTGTAAATCTTGTTTACATTAGTAATACGTCGAAAACATCTTTCAGTGGATAAATTTACGTAAATTTACCTATAGGTACCGAACAAATCTTGAATCAAATAATAAATCAAAAGCAATAATAATCAAATCTGTACACCGACGGATCAAAGACCAACTCCGGAACCGGAGTCGGAGTCTTCTCACACGATTTTAACATAAATATATCCAGCCCGCTTGGAATGTTCAACACCGTCTACCAGGCGGAATGTGTGGGCATTATACAAGCGGCTTACGCCATCGAAGCCAGGAAAGTTACGGACACCCGTATACGTATACTGTCCGACAGTGCCTCAGTGCTGCAATCCCTAGAGAAAAAATATATAACCTCCAGACTAACACTAGAATGTCACAATGCACTGGAGCGGGTGACGGTGTGCAACCGTAACAAAGTGACACTGCAATGGATAAAAGGACACAGCGGATCGCTGGGTAACGACGCAGCTGACGAACTGGCTAGGAGAGGATCCAGCGCGCCAGCCTGTGGACCCGAACCTATTGTACCCATCCCCTTTAACCAACTACGTAGGTGGCTACAGGAGTTCACCCATACACTAGCGGAGAACTGGTGGACCTCGGCACCGGGCTGCAGGCAATCCAGGGAAGCCATGCCATCCTTAGATGGCAGGCTAACCAGACGTTTGCTACGCCTGGACAGGAACGGCCTGCGCCTGGTGACGGGGACTATAACGGGACACTGCTCACTGAACAAACATTTCCACACAATAGGTATAACGGACAGCCCTCTGTGCAGGGCTTGCATGGAGGCTGAAGAAACCGTTGCGCATGTGCTCTTTGACTGCACAGGCGTCACCCAGATCAGAACAGAAACCCTTGGGTCACCCAGATCTTTCACAGACGTCCTATGCAGACCAGGAGACCTAATCAGCTTCTGGAGGGAGGTGGGCTGGTTGGAATAAACCACTGACGGCCGCCATGGCCCACGCACAATGGTCCACATGAAGGACTAAGTGCGGAAACCAAACCTTCTAACATAGAACATAGAACATAGAATCAAATCTGTTAGAAATGAGAATGAAAATAACAATCCACGGAACAATAACGACCTCCCATCGTTATAGGAAACAGTTGATAAACTTTTCTCTTTGTGTCTAACTCCAACGTCAAACGACGTTTGATTGCATCGATTACGTAGTACGTAGCGTTGCCGTTGCAATTAACTTCTGATCTCGGTAAACGGCAAATTGTCATAATTGCGATAAAGTGGAAAACTCACGACATTTAGAACCATTTATAGAACTTAAGTATACGCCAATAGCTGTTAGTAAATACATGATATAATGAGCATTTATTGATTTATGACGAAGAAAGTCATTATGAAGAAGGTAAACAAGCTATATATGTATGTATTATCCGTAGGTTGATATGATAGGTACAATGCTGCTACACAAATATGCCTTGTCGTTAATAAAGATCATGAGTGCTCCATTTAAATAGGATAGAAACTGAATAAACAATTTGTCCCGAGTATTCCCGACCTACCAATTTGAACCAAAGTGAGTCCCCAACATTTGGCATCAGATTGGCAGTTGGAGAAAGAAGGTATGCTCCTAAAATTGTCTCTGACGATAATGATGATTGATGGTCAACATGATATAATTCTTGTCCCATGATGGTTTCTGTTGCGGTTGGAAATAAATAATCAGATATATTAATGTCTATATTAAGTCCAATACCATCTATACCAAATTCTACTGACACTATTTTAACATTCTTCATAAATAAAATCCCCTTAATATAAAATATATTGATACGATGTTATAGTATACTTTAAAAAATAACATCTCGTGTGTTAAAGTTGAGATATATTTTGATAGATACCCAGAGAAATCTCTGAGAAAAGATAACCTAATAAAAGCCAGTGATGCACACTCATAAATCATAGCCATTTCTCTTTCATTAATGTAGCGCCAAACTTTGAAAAAAGTAATTTATCTGGATGCAGCAAATTCGCCAACGCCTAGTCTATATTAAGACGGCTATAATTAGGAACATAGATGATCTTCCCAAACTACCTTGGCGTTAATTTAACTTTCAAGATCAATAGCTGTTTACGGGTGTATCTGCCATTCATACTTATGATAGCCGTCTTCAGCAGCATATCTATTGACAGTTTGTGATCATCAGATATTATGCGCTTTTATAATTTCTAACGTGACTGTATTATCGTGGACGTCAATGACATCACGACAACACAGGGAAGTAAAATGTATGGAAATATAAATATGAAGACGCTTTTAAATTTCTGTCCACGATAACGTTATAACGTGCACGTATTTCCATACATTTTATAGACGATAATAAACCGTCCACGATAATAGTCACGTTAGAAATTGTAAAAGCGTGGTCATTCTTCCAACTTCTATATCTGGAAGCATATACTGATATTATGATTTATCCGTTGGTCTAGTGGTTGCAAGCGCCACTGCTGAGCTTCCTGTCCTGGGTTCGTTCTTGGCTTTTCCATCTAGAATTTCTCAGTACAAGACTGGAATCTGGATTTGTACCAGGTTGGTGGCATTAGGCTCGCCCCCTATTACATGGGACTTAAACATCAATGGGCGAAATGTAGTTGTACTATAGATGATGGGAGACCTCTGCCTAACCTCTCGGGGAATAAAGGCGTGATGTTATGTAATGTAATGGATTCGTCCTACTACAGATAAAAAATGCCCTACTAGAGGTATTCACAATCTCTCCTGTTATCAAACTATCGATAGATACGTAATCGAAAATATGCCTTTATGGAGGATTGGCTATATACGTAAACAACAATGCTCTGAAATCATTAAAGAAACAATAAAGCAAACGGAAGTCGTTTACACTTTCAAATTCCATAAATAAATAAACGAGTGTGTACTACATATTAACATATTGTTTTTCTTAGTAAGGTATGTTCCATGTGGTATCCGCTATTTATTAGGTATTATATTTACTTGAGCTGATCATGCAAAAGAGACAAATTCTAGCAAGACATTCAAAATCCAAATCAAATGTCATAGGCTGAGAATCGGCACTTTTTGAACGTCAAAATTACATGAGACAGTCCCTAAAACACTTGCTGTTCACGATGTCCTAGTGCTTTAGCTGGGAAGAAGTGGCGCAACAAAGTCCCCAGCAGCACAGCTGTATGTTCAGTTAGAAGAAGTGTTTCGTAACGTTAATTATTTCCTATTGTATATAAGGTGTATCTATTCATACACGAAATCTCTTAAGGGGTCATTGTACTCATCATTATGAACAACTTTTACTATGGGACCAAACCTGAAATCGCGAAAAAATATCAACTTTTCCCTACATTTGTGTTCACTGAAATCGACAAAATGTATGGAACAGCTGATTTTTATTTCGCGATTTCAAGGTTGGTCCCATAGAAAAAATTGTTAAGTATTTATTTAGTATTTAGTATTATTAATAAGTTGTTCATAATGATGAGTACAATGACCTCTTAAGAGATTTCGTGTATGAATAGATACACCTTATATACAATAGGAAATAATTAACATTACGAAACACAAAATATTAAATTCAATTATTCGACATATTATGTCAGGTAACACACTCCAATATACCGACAAAAACATTGTAAACTAAATCCAAGTAGAAATAAATAAGTAATGAAAACGCAAACAGAACTTAACCTAAATAAAAGCCTCCAGCCATAAGGGGCGTGCCCGCTTACGCATTACGGATTACGGGTTTATACCGCTCATTGCTAATTTTCCTTTCTTTATCGTTATCATTTTGTTTACTATCACCATGGCTTAGACCATCTATCGGTATTGGGAGGTTGCGTAACAATTAAAAAATTTAGATTTTTGTCATAATCGGGTTACATTTTATTTAACACTGTAGCCAATTTTCCAACTTTAGCTATCAATTCTACATTGTCTTTTACCCTACTTGAACTAACCGCTGATGTCTCATATGTATTTTTCCTGCTTCTATAAATTAATAAACATAGTGGAAACAAATAGTATCATATAACAATACTAGTATTAAATTATTAATATAATTTGCATGATCAGTCTTTCTAGCCGTGACCTTCATATAGCGTGGGACCGCAGTTTACATTATAAATTATTTTGTATACAATTATCAAATGGTAGAGGAAAATTTTCATTACAATGTATGTCCATAATAATGTTATTGAAATGTGATGCTTCCTGGAATAGCAGATGCATTTCGAGCCTTATTGATCGGGAGAAGATGTCTATTACCAATGTTCTTTATCCAATGTTTTCCTCCAATGTTTTTCGTTGAGAGTTGAACTGCTGAATGAGCATAGAATAATATATAATTATAATACTATAACTACATATACTTTGGTGACGGTTACCTAACATAAGTTTACTGAATGTTTCTTGTCTGTTCTCATGTAAGTGGCGTTTTTTGTCTTTTATGAGAATAAATGATATAAACTTATTACTGACTGACCAAAGTCCTTGTCTAGAAACAGTTTTCCCAGACTTCTTCCTTACTTTGAACCTAGAGGCTAATTTGATGGTCTGCAGTACAGAAAATATTGTAAAAGGGAATGGACAAGATGCATGGCATTAAGAGAACATTATGACATTGCAGCACATATCTCAAGAGCATGATCCTTGGCATTCATCACACAACACATCACTAACTGATTGGTAATAGTTGATAGTTCCAGTTCTTACATAGTGGATGCTGTCCAAGTGTCCATCTTCTGACTATAGGTAATCCCTACAGTCCCTCATAGGACGTGGGCGTGGTACCGATACCGTACGTCAAATGACTAATCTTAGCATTTGGCAGACGTTCGCCAACTACCAGACTATACGTCGACGCCTGTCACTCAAAAGCTATGTTTGTATTAGCTAGGCTTACAAATGAATGCACACTATATATTGGTGCATTACTTAGAAAACAAGTCCGATTTCAACATAATCATCATCGCTATTCGCAGCTTCTACGTTTCTTCTTTTGGGCAAATTTTCCTGTTCTTTTACTAATTCTCTAACGATCTTATCTATGTCCTCAAATTACGTTCTACAGAATGTTCACCGTTTTCCTTTTCATGAGGTACTCTCTAGATTGCTAATTGTTTCTTATCGTAGGAAAACTGGAATCTCCTTTGGCGTCTTCTTCCAGACATCTCTCTTGACTTCCCCTAAATACAGAACCCTGTTGCAATATGCATATTTTTACAATGTTAATAGTTTAATTTGCATGTACAAGGCCTTGTTAAAAGATTTATTATAATTATATGTAAAAATTACTAATTCAATTCAAACCCTTATTGTTGCCAAGTTGTCTCCATCCTGTTCAAAGTCCAGTCAGCCACTGATTTCATCAGCTGGTTTCCAAGAATGAGCCAACACTAGACAGACTTAAGCCTCATTTACATGATGTAAGTTTCTTGCCTGTGGCGTACAATAAAATTAAAGCAAAAAATGAATCGTACACAAACACTGTTTAGATGGTGTAACTTTTATTGTTGCTTCAAATGTTGGTAGGTATGTCAGAGGCCATTTAATCGCACCGTGTAAATCAAGCTTTAAGGAAAAACTAGATTGCGATCAAAATATTATTCACGATGTTATCGATCTTCGTCCATGGAGTTCAGTTGCAGGGTTTCATCATCATCATTTCAGCCTAAAGACGTCCACTGCTGAACATAGGCCTCCCCCAAGCACCGCCACTTTGACCGGTTCTGTGCTTCCCGCATCCAGCGGGTACCTGCGGCCTTCACAAGGTCATCGGTCTACCTTGTAGGAGGCCTTCCAACGCTACGTCTTCCAGTACGCGGTCGCCACTCCAGAACCTTTCCCCATCGGCCATCTGTTCTGCGAGCAATGTGCCCTGCCCAGTGCCCACTGCCATTTAAGAGCGTAATACGACTTACGGCATTTCATACAAAGTTTCAAGCCCTTGTTTTTTGAAATGAATGAACCGATTTTCATGAACCGATTTTAATCATACGGATGAGCAGGATACAAAGGTCTAAAAGGTTAGTAAGAACATTTTCGAAAAAGAATGTTGCAGCCAAATTAGACCGATTTTAATTTTTTCATAGAAACGGAGATTTCCAGTTATCTCTTTTTAAATAAGACATTTCGAAAATGTTCTTAACTAACTTTTTAGACCCCTGTTTGTGCGTATGAAGTTTCATTAAAATCAGTTCAGTCATTTCGAAAAACAAGGGCTTGAAAGTTTGTTTTAAATGCCGTACGTCGTAAACGCTCTTAAGTTTGGCAATTCTTCGGGCTATGTCGGTAACAACCTTAGTTGCAGCCGTTGCAGGGTATAAGCAAGAGAAATTCGGCATGAAATAATTTTGCTAAGTATGGTGGCTATTAAATGATTTTATGCGCTAAGTAACTGCTTAATTTTTGTTTAAAATCTGCATTACATTTAGCTGTCGCCTGGAATTAGTGAAAACGGACATGCCAACTAAGTGTAAGAACGAGTCTTTATAGGACATACTAGTTAGGAAAGTATAAGCGGAATACATTTACTACAATAATGATGACATACTAAAGAATTTTTTATCGATAATCACAAATAAGCCATTCTTATAAAGAAAGCCGTCACCTGATATGTTTTCCAGCCATTAATACCTACGTAATTGTTTATGTTGTTTTTCTTTAACCTATAACGATAAAATATCGATTAGATAGTGATTAGGATTTGTTTTTGTTTTCTTTGTTTTGTATTTTGCGTCGCTACTTGGTTTCCGGTTATTGAACCTCTGTGGAGATAGTGGGTTGATAACCCTTTTTTTCGTGGGTAAAGAAAATCCTTATGGAAGCCGTTCGTCTGGAACGTACGGAGGGTTTTATCGACCTGACTCGAGTAAAACCCTGTTTTTCTGCTGCTACCACGAATTGGGAAGTGTGGGATATAAATATTATATTTGATATGTCAAAGCAATTACTTGGTTGAAAGTGGTAAAATAATATGGATAAATATACAAGTAGGCACTTATGCATATGAAAATGGGAAATGTTTTTTTACGTATTTTTCTTCCTTGTAAGGGTGCTTAAATGGTCATAGTACTCACCTACTTGTATGCCGTACGTATTAAATGATAACGAAAATAAATAATTTATTAAGATAGCGTTAATTAACTTTAAGTATGTATGATATTAAGGCGACGATAACTTAATAACTCAATAACTTAATAAGTGAATATTTTAGATTATGTGTATAATACATAATAAAATTAATTTGTTTGTAAAGTTATGTCTAACGCGGATAAAAAACTGAAAATGGCGCAAAATCTACCAAGCGTATTTTTCTGAAACCTTCACCAATTTAAAGATAATTTAATTATTGATATTTTAGTATACGCGTTTTATTAAAATACCTTTTGTTTTGTATATAATAAATTAATAATGCGTTAAATTGGAGACAGCGCTCCTTGATGGGCGAGTCCTATTACTGGCTGAACAAACGACGCGTTGCGTGAGCTCACTACAGAACATGCAAGCTAACCACTCAAGGTCACTAGCATATATCTGCGTCTTAATACTGCTGCTGGTTTAAATAATTTATTAAGATAGCGTTAATTAACTTTAAGTATATATGATATTGATACTGCTGCTGGTTCCACAAAGTTAAGTACTGCCTGTACAGTACAGACAAGATTTATAATGAATACTTAACCGATAAAAATCATGCGGGGCAGTCTTTGGGGGCTGCCGATAGAAGTGAAAACTAAGTAACTTGTGAATTGTATCGAAGTGTTCGGCGATCATGACGCGAGTTCCATGAATTTTGTTCACCCAAAAATGCTCAACGCGCCTAAAGAAATTTTCACTTCAAAAAACTACAATTAGTTTTGCCATTTTTGAAGTGAAACCTCTTTAGCCGCGTTGAGCTATTTTTGGTAGAGGCAAAACTTATAGGTTCGTGATTTCAGGTTTGGTCCCATGGTAAAAGTGGTTCATAATGATGAGTACAATGACTCCTTAAGAGGTTGTGCGTTAATCCCGGGACATGTTGTATATAAATATTTGTTAATTATATCAAAGTTTTAAGTTTTCACTTCTGTCGGCCTGACTTGATTGAATTGACATGAATTTTTTTAAATTCATAATTTATAGTAAGTATAGCATAGAATTTATATTTATAAAAGACCTTTTTCTCATTAACAAACGTTTACAAACTTAAATTGCCTTCATAATATCTATTTTTATGGAAAATAATAATAATCATGAATTCATGACTTATATTATGGTAATATAAACGAGCTGTTATTAAATTATAGGAACTGGTAACCTTTACCCACCGATTTACATACAATAGCGTTTACTCATATTAAAATGCAAATAATGCCTAAAAATTAAAATAATGTCCTTAATTATAAGTAGGCCAAAGTTTATAAGTACTGGTGACCGATATGACTGATAAACTATCGTCCCGTCAAGGACGTCGTTATCAGTAACTGTTTATGTTAGTTCCCTGTTGACATAATTTTCTAATTATTGTATGCGTATATGCGACGTAATTGTGTATGGTGCAAGCCGTGCAAGAGTCAGAGTATATCCCTTCCTGGGGCCAGGGGTAAGGTTAAAGGTTGTTGAGGGATTAATGCTACACGCATTAATCCTCGGTCAGAAAAATAGCGTAACTGCTGAGTGAAAAGTGAATATGAATAGCAGTCCTAAAATATTTTTCTCAAACATGCTTGGAAATTCGAGCATTATTTTAACAATCTTCTTCGAGATAAATCTAAATTGCTGTACTGGCTAAATACATGCAAGCAGCGGCCATCAAAAGTTGTATGAAAATTCTTATTATGTGTCGTGGATTAGCGGCCAAATAAATTAATTATTAAACTCATATTTATCGTGTAATTTAAAGATGGAACGATTTTTACTACGAAACACGGTAACCAAGGAGGTAACTTATCAAAGGTTGTATTTAAATTTAGAACTGGCTTGCAAATAGAAAGCTGTTTATTGACAAAAAAAAAAACAAATAAACACTGGCGCGTGAAAAATTATTTATAAATAATTTAGTTTGTTTGGATTACCGCGCATTATTTGAGAAAACCACTATACAAGCCTTGGCCGCAACCAGGCATTGATGGACTCACATATGAGTGCCTCGGCTACGCCTGAGCCCACATTTTCACGTTCGTCCATCAATGCCCCTGTTGCAGGCCGCTGGAGTAATTTACTATTGATTTAAAAGAGTGTCCATTATCCATGGAGTTTCTTACCCTTTCTTCTCCATAGGAACCTACTACGCTTTGGAATTGGCAACTAGCTCTTTTTGCCTGACCGACTCCTTGACTACTCAAAAGTGCATGTAATTGGTTTAATTGAAATAAATAGTGTGAGTTTTAAAAAATCCACTAAAAACTTATATAAAACCAATGCTTTCACATCATTCATAGGGGCTTATGGCTACCTAATATCAGCCGCACGGGTCGATCGATCTGGTTAAGCTACGCTTGCCGTGGATGGGTGACCATCTTTACATACCAAGACCCCTCCGTGCCTCGGAAAGCACGTTAAGCCGTTGGTCCCGGCTGTCATTTGTAGATCTTTGACAGTTGTTACGGGTCGTCAGAAGCCCGAAAGTCTGACAACCAGTCTTACCAAGGGGTATCTTGTTACCCAGTAATTGGGTTATGAAGGTCAGATAGGCAGTCGCTCCATGTAAAATATTGGTTTTCAACTGCATCTGGTTAGACTGGAAGCCGAACCCGACATAGTTCGGAAAAGGTTAGGCAGATGATGCTTTCACACATCCGTTTGCAAATTTTATTTTAATAGTCAAATATTCTCTTATTTAAGGTTTAAATAGATATACAATATGTATGTATATCCTTATATTGAAATAAATATTTATTTCACAATTATCCTTATTGCACCTACCACTGTTTGTCTCTGCATCACCCTAAGGTTGACTGCATGAATGTGGGGCCCTTCGCTGACCCACAACTACACTGGGCCGATGCTGGTTGATTAATGAAACAGAAGAATAAGTTGTTCCAAGAGAGTGCTTCCTTACTTTCCTATTTACTGTGGCAGAGCTAGAGCTGAACTGACTGTTTGACGTGAGCTCTAGCTCCGCCAGAGTTAGTCCGCCTCTGTACTTTTGTGTGCATAAAGTATTAAATAAATAAATATTCTTTAGTTTTCATTTTAAGCCTTGACCAATACAAGTAAAGTTCCTATTTTGTTTAATGCAATTTACGTTTTGTATTTTGTTCATTACAATCTCTTTATCTTTGATCTCATTTCAAATTTTAATTCAGTTTTTTTTTTTACGTTTATTAATCAAAATACAGTTTTAACAGGATTTTTTTTACACAAATTACACATACCACACAAACCATCGTGGGTTTAACAGCGTGGGTTTATAATTGTTTGCAATTTATTAAGTACCCATTTCCATACAAACCAGTAATAGCCGAATGTTTCAAAACTAAGGTCCCCAAGATACAGGCACCGCCTAGTTTGGGGACCACCGCTTTTAACAAAATGAATGTCACAATAGTTTTAAGGTTATAAATATAAAATTATTATGTTAAAATAGTTTTAAGGTAACAATGTTTAAATAAATTTTATTATTATTATTATTAAATTGTCAAGCATGATGATGATGAATGATGATTTAAGGGTATGCATTTCTTACAAAGTAAAGTATTTCTCTAGTTTTCTCAGTCCTCAGCACCTTCAACAACCTTCCAGGGCCTCAAGACTGCTATTACAATAGTGTCAGAATGGTCGATCATTGATTTCATCATTGTTGATTTTGACAAGTTTGGTAATCTACTATTATAATGGCGTCATTATGACTTTCCATTGGTCGGCCACTGACACTACATTGAAAGAAATTGCATTTATTGGTAATCCTAATCTCGTACCTACATAATGACAAATTAATGACATTGCTACTAATAGGTTTTATAATAATGGCAATACGAAAATGCCATTATAATAACACAATTCTATTATGAGAACATTGACCGACCAATGATCGACCATTATGAATTTAGCAGATTACGAACTTTTAGCAAAATGACAATGGGATCGTGTTAGAATGACTGAATTTATAAAAATAGCAGACATGGGGCCCTGGTTGCTGACAGGTTATCATTTCACTATGACATGAGATATTCTTAGGCTTTCGTCGGTATACACGTGGATACTTTAAATTTTAAAGGCTACAACCTCAGCTCACCCCATTAATTTATTATTAGCGTGTAGTTTCATGACTAACCAGTCTGCCAGTTAGTAAGTCTAGACGAGCCTTAATAAAAACATATAGCTATGCCAAAGAGCCGAAACGTGATGTGAATTTAACTTAACCTAACTAGAATGAATGGTGAACACAGAATTAAATTATATTTGCTTCAGAGAAATTGTTAAACGTGTTAAAGCAAGTTTGAAAAAAAAATCGTAAGTAAGTACGTCGAGTGACAGAATTCTAACTAAACCGTGGAAAGAAGTAAAAAATAACCTGTTTTTTTTTAGGAATTCTGAGTAACAATTACGTAAGTTCAGGTACATACAGGTTAAAAGTATATGTCCATACATACAACACCAACAAAAATGATCTAACTTGGGTACGTATGGTAACTATAGAACATTGAACCTACCTATTATAAAAACTTTGCGGATGCTAATTACGAGAAAAAACCAAAGCAAACATTTACATTACCTCCACTAATCACATTAAAAAAAAGTTGCAGTTTCATAAAAAAAAATACCCCTAACTAGGATAAGTAAGTAATCATTAACTTATTTACCAAAAACTTAGTCTAGGGAACATCAGTTTAACCATCACTAATGAGTAAAGGCTTCTACATACCGGGGCGACACAAAGGCACCGCTCGTCCCGCGACACGCGGGGCCTTTGTGCCGTGTCGCGTCGCGCGACAAGTCGCGCTGGTATGTAGAAGCCTTGAGACCCCTGCCCTTCAAACTAGAAACATTCTGTATCTTGAAGGACAACTACTAACTAACTAATATAACATACCAACAACATCGTTTTTTCACTAACTCAATATTTGTACAGCAAAGAAAAACATCCAGCTTTATTGTGTTTGTAAAGCGACATTTGTTAAACAGAACAAAAAAAACTGGTTTGTTTGTCATTTACGAGTGTTCAACAATGTAAATCAAATTAAATTGTTAATCAGACTAAACAAAGTGCACTACCATGTACTCTTGCTGATTTATAAAAAGAACACACATAAAATAACATAACATCACGCTTATATTCATAGGAGGGTTAGGCAGAGGTGTGCCTACCAGTGGCGAAGGGTGATTTTATGGAGAGGTAAGACTGACTTCCTGGCTTCAGTCTTCTATAAGCAGATGTCTTCAGTCCGCCTTTACTATACGTGTAAGCACTGATAGATTGAAACAGTGTCTTGCAAGTATAATAAAAGTGGCTTTTAAAAAAGCCGTTTGTGGTGTGATCAGTGTGGTGACGTTTACGTATGATGTCTACTAGACAAAACTACTTAACAACAAGACTACTGACTAGTTGCCTACATTTCGCCAGTTATGTTAAAGTCTCATGTAATCAGGGGTGAGCCTATTGCCATTAGCCGGGCACAAATCCAGACTCCGGGCTGCTACTGAGAAATTCCAGATGGAAAAACTCAATAACACTATGACACTCAATAAGACCTGGGAATCGAACCCAGGACCTCATGCTTAGCTGTAGCGCTTGCGATTACTAGACCAACGAGGCATTACAAAATTAAAATATTTTACAGAATACGGACCTTGATAACCCAGGGGTGAACGAACCGTAATACAAGAATTTAATTATTTTGATCTTCAGTCGTAAAGTACTCGTATTTAATAAAAAGTTGATTGGAATCTAATCTAGATAGAAAATGAATAAGCAATCTAATTGCAACTTGAAGTATTTTTAAGTACGTAGGTAAAAAGTATCCAAGTAATTTAAATTTAACAAAAACTTGGGAATAGTCAACGACCGCTTTTAGAATGCTCGCCCACGAGCGATTTTTATCAGAAAGACAAAAATCGCCGAAAAAATCGGATCCCTTAACAAGATTTGTAACACATAATAGGGCATCGTAGTCCACTACTACATTGAGTGCTATGGAGTCCCTTGGGGGACTGGTCTAGGGGATTTTAGTGTAACGAGCGACATTAACGCACGCATTATTCCCATGGGGGTAGGCAGAAACTACAGAACGCCACCTGCTACGATTCTAACATTCCTTCATTCATTCCTTTCCTCCTCATTTTGTAGGTACTGTGTTAAATGTTACAACAAAATACCTTGTGATATATTGCAATTAATGAAAGAAAATTTAAAACACATATTAAAAGTTAGAGGATTATATCCAGGATAGGAATGCTTGGAAACTTGCTGGTCCAGCTCCATAGGACAATCTAGAACCTAGACAAAATCAAACTGGTTGCTATTTTAATTGTATAATTTGTTATTTTTCTGACATTGATTTTACATTCTGTGATTACTTAGACTCATACACTGGCTTATTTTTTTATGTTTTTTAGGAAAACATTATAATCTTATAATTAATTTTAACAAAATATTGCAAAACATTTTTAAAAGAGTAACGGTGGAGTTTCTTGCCCATTCTTCTCCATACGAAACTACCATTTGAAAGGGGCAACTAGAATCAATTCTATTTTCTTTGTAAATAATTGACGTTCAAAAGTGCCTCCTATGTGCCTTTGAAATAAATAATTTGACTTTGACTTTGTAGCAATTTAGGAGTAAAACAGTTTTAATAATTTTCTTACCACTTGAACTAAAATTGTACACGCCTACAAAGCAATAACAAACGAAAGTCAACAAAACAATAATACAAATGAAACTACATTATCTAACATTCATTAGTTGATTAACAAGTGAGGGATGTCGCAACATAAAGTGATAATTTCCCAAGCGTCGTTAGCATTGTTCATACAATATGCATTGTAGAGCTAAACGCTTATGAAGGTGTTGCAGCAACCAGCAATGTCTGCGAACAATACGACGCTGCCCGCAGTTGCGACACGAAGACAATCGGCAATACAATGTACAATGGACTGTGCAAGGCACGGTTTATAAAAATATAGGTACAATTGTTTTAGAAAAATTGCACGAAGGCAGAACAACTTTGTAGTTTTCGATAATGACCAAGGAGGCTTGGTCATTATCGAAAGCTATTAGCAAAGAAATTGATGAAGAAATGATTAAGAATGAAGAAATCACAATTTCACAGACTTCTGCCTTCGAAGATCATTATAAAGATGATAATGATGTTGTTAGTAAAGATTCTATTAATAGCATCATTATCATTGAGCCGAAAAACGTATACAGCCAGACATAGGCTTCGGGACCAAGCATTGCCACAACGACCGGTCGTGCGCTTCTCGCATCTAGCGAAAGATTATATGTATATAGCAGACTATTATTACCAGATAATTATGCTACGCCGGGAGGGGACGCCCTAGAAGGACATATAGTGACCAAATTGGTGATGTTCTTCAGAAAGGTCAGGTGCGTAGTACTCGCAACCGGCGGGCGTGTATGATCAGTACCCCAAGTGTAAGTTTGCAAGAGAGTAAACGTAACTATTTCGTTTGCGTTAAATTTGACCGATAGATCATCAAACTTACACTCGGGGTACAGTACCCCGAGTGTAAGTTTGCAAGTGAGTAAACGTAACTAGCGCGTTGGCGTTAAGATTTTTATTCTCAGTCTTATACTCTTAGCATTATGATCTATCGGTCAAATTTTAGCGCAAACGAAATAGTTACGTTTACTCTCTTGCAAACTTACACTTGGGGTACTGATGTATGAACGTAGGCGAAGCAAAAGGAGTATGTAAGGAGTGTAGCAAGTGGCGTTCTATAGTTTCTGCCTACCCCCATGGGAAGACGGCGTGAGTTTATGTATGTAATTAAGCTATAATCAAAACCAACATTTACCCAAAACAGTACAAAACAAATATAGAGCAAGATAAAAATCAATCCAATAAAATCAAATGTATACTAAAACGCCTACCTGCAACTGTAACAAGCCTACTGAAACAAGCTATCGAGCCGATCGGACTCTATTTTATTAGTATTTGTAAGCTCAATGCTCAAATAGGCGCACACAAATTCTAAACACAGAGCATAGATGTCGAAATAGTGCACGTGTGCTTGAATTTCGCAACTGTTTCTGCACCAATTCGATAATGGCTGGTAGAAGGTGAATTATTAGCTTTTCTCGAACAAATAAAGGACTCTGAAGTAGATTTATAGAGTAATGTTGAGAACATTTGTTATTGTCGATTGTAATTGTTGATTTATTTGTAACGCCACAAGATTGTAAATTAAATGAAGTAATTGCTGCAATACTAAAATCGGTATTTATTTATTTAGTTTCAATCTATGGTATAGTACTCACTTTTCTTTTTCCTCTCCAATGAATCTTGTATTAAAAAAAACCTTTATCCGATTGCTTTAACAGAATATTTAGCTTGAAAACATGGAAACATCGAATAGTCATAAACGTGTCTTTAAAAGAAATACTTACAGAAATATATATCATTTATTAAAACGAAAAATAATAATTATTATTATTTTATCTAATGTAAAATAAACTCAACAAGATGCGAAACTATTTCACTTAAATATAATATAATTATTTATTTATCATAAATCTACAAATCATAATAAGTAAGATAATTCCAATTTATTTGTGCTTTAGCAATTAAATTAGCGAACGAATCAAAGTAAAGAGTATTATAAGATAAGTATAAAGAGAGAACGTGCCAACTCTACACACTCAGTTACGCCCGCTTTTGTTTGAGTGAAATTTGCAAAGAATTACCAAAACTTGACGTCCCAGCCAGCGCTAGACGTAAACGCTCCTAATATGACAAATAATTTCTGTTTGACCTCCACGACCGTAGGGACTTAATCGACAGTGCGTGTTCTACCAATCAAATGTGAAGCTCTATATCTAATATAAAGTCTTCCAAGAGAATATTAAGTGCTGTAATTACTGGTGCGATCCCTTATTTATAAGCTAGCCTCATTTTAATACAAAAAATATCGTTTAACATTCAGAATAATGAACTTGAGATGACTTTAGAGTTTTTATATCAAATCAAGTTCAGTATTTGATTAAATTATGTTTTTGGAGCATAGCTAATTAAATGATCTAGCATTTATTATTAATCAGAATCAGAATGTATTTATTTGTAAGAATGTAATTTTACATAGTATGGTGTTAATATTTTTTAAGTTCCATACATTCTACCACAACAGGTGTACAAATATTCAAATGTCGTTCATAATGTACAAATAATAAAATGTTCTTAGGAACAATTAATTATATGATTTGTGATTTACAATAAGTCAAATAAGAAATTAATATTATAATAATTAGGTAATCGTTAATTTAAAATTAAGTAAAAATGTCATCTTGGATTTTTACAATATTCCTTAAATTCGCCAATGTTATAAAAACAATTATCCTATAACCAACTTGTCAGCTTTTTCTTGAACATGAGGATGGGAAGTTCCTTAAATGAGTTAGGTAACTTGTTATACACCTGAATGGCATTAACATATACATTCCTCCTAAATATTTGCAATCTACATTGAGGTACATTTAATTCGTATTTATACTTATTTCTAGTAGAAGCCTTTTTGTGGCTCACTTCTGATTGCATGCGATATATTTAAACCAGTAAGTACAAACTGAAGCAGTGGTGGCCCAGTAGTAACTGCTGCGATTTACGAGTTGTAGGTCGTAGCTCGTAGGTTCGAACCCAGACCGGCGTTTTACTTTGTGTAAATTATTTCATCACCACTGCTCTCAAAACTGTGAAGGAAAACACCGTGATGAAACCGACATGTCCTAGTACCAAAAAATCGAAGACATGACATCCACCAACACGCACTGGGCCCGCGTAGTGGAATACGGCTCACTCCCTCTCAACGAGAGGAGGCCTGTGTCCCAGCAGTGGGAACATTAGGCTGATTATGCTAAGTACAAACTTAATGTATTAATGACACAATTGCAATTTTGGATCCACTGCAAGTAAACTACAGGGTGTTTATATTTATAAGGCTAACGACAGCAGTAAGAATTATAGTGATGAAAGTAACGAGATAACAGCTAAGAGGTGAATGAACATGATTAAATGAGATGGAAATAAATTATGAGGTCAATGCTGGTACTTGAGTTCAAACGAGCTTTTGTTGTAACATTTTTGAACTAGGTGTTAAGAATCTGTCTAGTAGTCGTATTCTAGGAAATGCTGAATATATGTTCTAAAACAGTCCAACAAGTAACAAAAAGAAATAACTAAATAGTGCTATGGATTACAGATAACAGTAAGATTTTATAACAAGATTTTTAATTATTTGCTGCAATGCATGTAAATGCTACCTTTATACCATATTTTGTCAAAATATTTCTAGGGGATACAAAGCTTCATTAGGAAGTTACACTAGACTAACCTTCCACCAACACCATACTAAGATCGCCAACTCGCCTTCCAAGCGTGGCGATTATGGCAAATCCCCCCCTCCTATTGGGGGAGGCCTATGTCCAGCAGTGGACGCCTTTCGGCTGAAATGATGAATGATCTTGACCTTTCAGCCATAAATCCTTGATTTAACCACTTGTAATTATAACAAAGAGATACTTAATACTAACCAATAATCAATGAACATAAGAAACCAAGTCTTAACTATGACTAAATCCAGATCGTGACCAGCACTAATCGTATCTAACTCTTGTTCATACCATGCAAAATGAGTAAATAACATCTGATAGATGAACAAAATCTATTAAAACACTATTTGTGATGGATAAGCAAATTGATTCATGATGTCTTAGTGCCAATTTCATCATCATTATCAAGAGATGACACTGACAGCTCTTGAACGCGTTTAAAATGTCCTGATCGCAGCCTGGCCTGGCCTGGCCTGTTCAGTTTTATTGGTGGAATCAGCGCTTAGTTATTTTTGTCGAGTCCTTTTATAAAGAAGTGGAATCTCGTTAACTATGGGAAAAATATTCTATTGACTAGCCTTTAATGTCAGCAGTGCATTAACACATGCTCTATTTGTTCTTTATATGAATGCAAATATTTTCCTTCTTAATGTCTCTTCTTGTGTTTGTTTTAATTGCCGCCACCTTTGATGAACAATGTCTGTTCATCTTCGTTATTTACGTCAAAAATATATTCTAGAATATTTTCTTCGTTTACTTCATCGAAGAAAAATGTTTAATCTGTCTTTAATAACGTGCCGATAAAATCAAGATCTGTTATGAGATTCTTGAAATGAAATCAAAACTCTTCACTTTCGCAGTTTTTATGGCATCGTAAAGTTCTTAGACAAGTTCTTATAATTCAATCCATTTCTTTCAGACCGTTATCTATCACGTCGACTAGACGTATTATTTTCTGTAATATCTTCTCCATCCTCCATACATTTGTCTTTACAAGGAGCACTATATTTGTGATAAAATATACGCATTTAACGCTATTCGTCTGAAATAAATCTAGATAAAACAATCTTACTACTAATCGACAGCGATGTGTAGGAATTTTTCGACGCTATATTTTAATGTTTTATAGTTTTAGTTTAGTTAGTATATAATTTTGTTATTTTTATAAATTAATTAGTTATAAGTTGTTATTTATGTACTTAATATTTTAATTCTAACTAAATAAAAGAAACAACCAGATCTAAAACAACAATTAGGTTACATGTAGGTACTCGTACTCGTAGAATGTCTTATGCAAATAAAATCTTACTACATAGTTTATCAAGATTTTTAGGTCGGCTTTAAATATAAATCTTTAACGTCTGTGTTTGCTAGCAACTATATCTGGAGTAACGTCTTTCGCTTTCTTACTAATAAATCAATCAATGTCCACTAATAATAATTACTAATATAATCCGTTCTCTAACAACTAAAAACATACAGCCGAACATATAACCTCCTCCTTTTTGGAAGTCGGTTAAAAATTATCTCACAACATACGAAACCTAAACAAACAAGCCATTCAAAGTGTAACACAGAAAGGACACAATGACACAGCTAACGCGAACCGTGTCAATCAGTGCAGTACATTACAAACACTCCAGCCCATTCTTGCTGTAATTGGAATACGGCATTGTAACTAGTTACCAGCTGAACGATGTTGAAGGTTCTGACTGATGACGGTTGTAACTATACAACGCATGTCTTTCAAACTGGCGAACTCCCAGGTTCTGAATGCCTTATAAATCTATACCTAATATTATAAAGAGGTAAAATTTGGACAGATTATTTATTTATTTATTTGCTAACATGTAAACACTGGTTAGTAGGCATGCATGTGTGGTAATTTGTGAGGTTGTAGGGGGTAATCTCTGGATATACTGAACCGTTTTTGAAAATTCTTTCACTAATGGGAAGCTACTGTATTGCCGAGTGTCATAGGATATATTTTATGATAAAACAAGAAACACGCGGACGAAGTCGCGGGCAGAGGATAGTTGATTATATTGTCAAATCTCATATCGAGATGATTAGATGTAGTTCCCATGATCAAAGATTTAAATAGTTAATTCGCCCTACTGCGTCAAAAGATGTCACGTTGCTTTTTCGTTATAACACCTCTGATAAATACAATGTAACGATTGAAATATTTGCTCATGATTCGATAATGTTATTTTGCCCGCGAAATTTAAAATTTCTTACGTTTTTTGCAACTTGCAGGTCAGTGTCAGGTTGTCTAGGTTGATTAAAATACAGGGCTATTTTAAAAAAGTCAATAACCTCTTAAGGGGTATTGTACTCATCATTATCAACATAAATGTAGGGAACAGCTGTTTTTTTTTGCGATTTCAGTTTTGGTCCCATAGTAAAAGTTGTTCATAATGATGAGTACAATGACCCCTTAAGAGGTTATTGACGTTTTAAAAATAACCCTGTATATGATTCGCGACCGTAACAAATATAGCTTTCGGTAGTTAGAATTGGCCTCTTAAAGCACGTCAAGCCCCATGCTTAATGTGCTTTAAGAGGCCAATTCTAACTCACGGAGTTGTATGGCTGATTCTTATGATTATAATCCTGTACAGCCATATTTGTTACGGTCGCGAATCATATATTTTTGATTATTATAATGACAGCCGAGACAATGGAAATGGGGAAATGTCCCGGCTGTCATTTGTAGATCTTTGACAGTAGTTACGGGTCGTCAGAAGCCCGAAAGTCTGACCACCAGTCTTACCAAGGGATATCGTGTTACCCAGTAGCTGGGTTGTGGAGGTCAGATAGGCAGTCGCTCCGTGTAAAATACTGGTATTCAGCTGCATCTGGTAAGTCTCGAAGCCGACCCCAAGATAGTTGGGAAAAGGCTGGCAGATGATGATGATGATAATGTAACAATTGGCCTCAAACGTCATGATTTCATGGAATGGTCATTCAATACGGTAATATCGGTAGGCGGTAGGGGTGGGGTAGGGTAAAAAAAAAAATATGAACTTATAAAATATTTTATTTTTATAGATTTTTTTGATTATACAGGGTGTTAAAGTAACTGCGTGCCATAGCTTAAGGGTAGGTTCAGTATCGATAGAGGAACCCAGGAAAAATAAGAAATCTTAAATTCAAAAAATAAAAAACAAACATTTAAACACAAAAAAAATATTGCAAGAACAACCTAATTTAGTACCTACTAACTTAAAATAGCAAACGTTAAGAATTAAAATGAATTTATTTGACGGTCCTAAGTCCGTTAAAGTACGAAGAGACTCATTTTTATTTATTTATAATGTTTAATAAAAAATTTTGTTTATGTTTTTGGATTTTTTTATTTTTTTTTATTTTTCTTGGGTTCCTTTATCGATACTTAACCTACCCCTAAGCTATGGCACGCAGTTACTTTAACACCCTGTATAATTCTATAAATAAACATTAATATTTTGTTTATAAGAACTTCTTTATCAAAGAGTCAGAGGAAATAAAGGCTATTTTTATTTTGAATGCCGCTTTCAGAAACTGACCTATCACGGTTCTGATTTCTTCTTTATTCAAATCCGCTAGCGTTTAATCTAAAAACAGTAGGAACTTGATAAACCCAGTCGTTGTTTTCCGAGCTCCAAGCTTTTAAGTTATATGTGTGCAGTGTTCAGGCCGAAGTAGGTACATAAATGTAGGTCAACTGGATTTATTCCAAAATTTCAGATAATCAGGTTTAACGGCTAATCCGTACATTGAAACGCAGCTGAAGTCATTAGCGGAATGAGCCTTCATGTTTTTAACTCCTATAGGATTTAGATTTTCGAAGTAAACAAATAATTGACGGCACGGTTGGCGCAGTTAGTTAAGCCATTGACTGCTGCGCTGCGTGTCGCTGGTTCGATTCCCACACGGAACAAATATTTGTATGACCTACAAGTAGTTGTTCCGGGTCTGGCTGTTTGTGTATGTGAATTTAAATGTTTGTAAACGCACCCACGATACAGGAGAAATTCCTAGTGTGGGTCAACGTTATTTAAAAAAAAAAAAAATTGGTTTAACTATTAATGGTCGTGTTATTTTCAGTGCTGGTAATAACTTCGTTGATCCTATAGTGGGACTAAAAATTATTCTATCTTACATGGTAAACTGCAGTACCCCACGTGTAAATTTGCAAGAGAGTAAACGTAACTATTACGTTTGCGTTAAAATTTGACCGATAGATCATAATGCTAAGAGTATAAGAGTGAGAATAAAAATCTTAACGCAAACGCGCTAGTTACGTTTACTCTCTTGCAAACTTACTCTTAGGGTACAGACCACCACCTGCTACGATCCTTACATGACATACTCCTTTTGCCTCTTTTACGTTATATTGTTCTATTAATGACGGAAAACAGGATTATCATTAATCATTTTAAGTCCACGCTATGACTACCATGATCATGATGTTTCAAAGGGGATATCGTGATGATTATGACTCGACAATTCGTAGGCGATCTGGGGCCCAAGTATACTGTTTTTATAAATTCAGTCATTCCAACACGATCCCATTGTCATTTTGCTAAAAGTTCGTAATCTGCTAAATTAAATTCATAATGGTCGATCATTGGTCGGTCAATGTTCTCGTAATAGAATTGTGTTATTATAATGGCATTGTCGTATTGCCATTATTATGAAACCCATTAGTAGAAATGTCATTCATTTGTCATTATGTACGAGATTAACAATAAATGCAATTTCTTTCAATGTAGTGTCAGTGGCCGACCATTGGAAAGTCATAATGACGCCATTATAATAGTAGATTACCAGACTTGTCAAAATCAACAATTATGAAATCAATGATCGACCATTCTGACACTATTGTAATAGCAGTCTTGAGGCCCGGCATTTGAAGGAACACGGTGGGTTTTAGTCAGTAAAAGTCTGACACTCCCTCCCGCTCCGCCTAGAGCGGGAGAAGTTATTTGATGATTTCCCACCCAAAAAAAAAAAAAAGGCTTGAGGCCCTGATCGCAGTTTGATTTTACGAGCATCAGAAGAAGAGGCGTCGCAATCCTTGCAAAAGCTTACTTCTTGATTAAATTAGATCATTTCATACGCAGTTATACTTTGTTGTACATTATTTCCATTACATACATCATCTTTAATTGAGCTCAAGCGTGGTCGAGATTCATAAAGGATAATAAATTATGAAGTTGAAGATCATGTGTTGTTCTGTATGAGTAATACTCGTGACTCGTATCGTCAAACATTGGCGCAAATATCGGTAAACAAATTAAACAAAGACTTGTGATCTATCTATTGGCCACATACATGCGAACAGCAGACATATTCTGTAGTATAAGTCAGCTAAAAAAGGCGCGTTAAGGTTAGACATGTTCTAAAAAAGGATAATGCCCAGCAGGGGACTGAATACCTACTAAGTTCGTTCGTTTCAGCCGAAACACGTCCACTGCTGGACACAGGCCTCTCCCGATTGGGGGGGTTGCCATAATCGCCACGATTGGCAGGCGCACTATGGGACCAAACGGTGCGTTCCATCTCAAAAATCTATAACTTTTTTTTTTCTTGACGTTAATACTTATGTGAATATTTTAGATTATGTTTATATTACCTATTGAAATTAATTTGTAAAGTTATGTCAAACGCGGATAAAAAACTGAGAATGGCGCAAAATCTACCAAGCGTATTTTTCTGAAACTTTCACCAATTTAAAGATAATATAATTATTAATCTTTTAGTATACGAGTTTTATTAAATACCTTTTGTTTTGTGTGTAATAAATTAATAATGCGTCTAATTGGGGACAGCGCTCCTTGATGGGCGAGTCCTATTACTGGCTGAACGTACGACGCTTTGCGTGAGCTCAGTACAGAATAAGCAAGCTAACCACTCAAGGTCACTGGCATATATCTGAGTCTTAAATCCCTTAGTCCTTTTACATTAGATAGCCCAATTCTTGAGATTTAGAGGCTATTTAATATCACGCTATGACCCTTAGGAGCCGAGCAAAACGACAAAAAGTCAGAAAGAAAGCTAAGGGAAAATTAAGTAAAGCGCAGGCATACGATGCGTTACGACGAGGTGGGGATTCGAAATTTCACCCGGAGGAAGTCGCAGGCAGAAGCTAGTTGAAGATAAATGCACAACATTTCTTCTAAAAACAGTAGATTCAATAAACCATGGTCCAAAATAGGCTTGGATAGTTTTTTATCATTTCTCATATAAATTACATTTAAACATACTCGTATAATTTGTATATATTTTTGTAATCCACTTTTAAAGCCCTTCATTTAGATACCCCACTCGTTAGGCTTGGAAGATATATTTTTTTCGAAAATACGCCTTTTTACGCCAAAAATCCCCCATTTTGATTTTGTTTTATTTGAATATACCCAGTGTTTTTCGCGCCATAAAGAAGAATCAAACGACAAAATAAATGTCTATTCTATTCTATTCTATCATTCATCAAAATCGGTTTAGCCGTTACGAGGGAACATAGGGACGGACATATACTTACATACAGGTCAAACACATAACCCTCCTTTTTTGGCTTCGCCGCAGTCGGGTAATAGACTTTTTATTATTGAAACGATCGTGACCACTGACAAGTGATAATAAAAGGCGCGTAAATAAAACGATTATACGCTAACTGCGCAGGCCCATGTCGGAGGTTCATGTTCACATCGACACAAATCATTTGCAAAACAACGTTTTTGTTTTGAATAGGATAATGTTATTGTTATTTTAATTAGAATCGGAAGGCAAGCGAATGATGATGATGATTTAATTAGAACCGGAACGGCTCGTTGGTCTAGTGGTCGCAAGCGATTCTCCTGAGCACGAGGTCCTGGGTTCGATTCCCAAGTTGGGCAAAGTGTTATTGGGTTTTTCCAAGCAACCTGAAGTCTGCATTTGTGCCCGGTTGATTGCAATAGGCTCGCCCCCTATCACATGGGGCTTAAACATAACTGGCGAAATGTGGGCGTACCTACTATTGGTCCACGTCTGCCTAAAGGCTCGTGCAGACTGGCGCGATATCGCGGGCACAGGCAGCGCGACACTTTCCATGAAGTTTTCATAGGAATTGTGCTACTAGTGTCGCGTCGCGCCCGTCTTTGGGGGACTTTACCCTTCAAGGTTTACCGGCGTGATGAGATATAGACATGATATGTTAAATTATGTAAATGTTAATATTAATTATCTGCGATATGTATAGTATTTTTTTAGGTTAAATCAAACACAATACTGTTTCCTGAAGTCTAGAATAGTAATACGAATATTAGTGTTCAGTTTTTAGGTTCCGTAGTAAACAAGGAACCCTTATAGTTTCGCCATGTCCGTCTGTCTGTCTGTCTGTCCGTCCGTCCGTCTGTCCCCAGCTTAGCTCAGAGACGCTTAGTCCTAGAAACCTGTAATTTGGCATGGGTATACATATTAATCATGCCGAAAAAGTAGTAAAATAAAATTATGAAAAACATTTTTTTTAGGGTACCTCCCTTACAAGTGAAATGGGGATGATATTTTTTTTCTCGTCTATTTCATAATGTGGGGTATCGTTGGATAGGCCGTTCAAAAATATTGAGGGTTTGTCAAAACCATTTTTCAATTAAGGGATCCGTTTGCGTAATATTAAGCTTTAAAGTGCTATTTTTTGTTAGCGTCAAGTGTCCCCCCCCCTGCCGGCTAAATGGTTGGTTTTGGATATGTGAAAAAATTCATGGCAATAGTATATATAACGAAATTAAAAGGAAAACTATCACAGCTAAGTAGGCTTCACAAGTTAACGAGTAATAGTCGACCAACTTAAATTTGCAGTTGGAGAATCGACCGTAACGTATATCGATGTATGGGAGAGCATGTTTTTCAACTACAATGTTAAGTTTGTTTTTGGGATAAATTCATCCCAACTACGGAACCCTTCATTGTGCGTGGTCCGACATGCACTTGGCCGGTTTTTTATTTTTCAAATTAGCATAGCGCGAATGAACTCAAAATGCAAAATCGTTTAAATTGAAAGAATAACTTTTAAGTACTTATATCTAATTTGCTAATCGTTTATTTGAAACCAACCTAATAACTTATCATACAATTCAGACTATTTTTGTATGACCTTGACCCCGACGAGGTGTAAACTGACTGCAGTAAATTTATTTACGTATAATTTTATATTTTGTTCCGCGTGGTGCCGGACGTAAAGAATAGCACCATCCTATTTCTTCCTGTGGGTGTCGTAAAAGGCGACTAAGGGACTTACTAGAGAATGGTCAGCAGCGTTCTCTATGAATTTTAACACCATACTGCGATCGCCAACCCGCCTGCCAGTGGACGTGTTTCGGTTGAAACTATGGTGATGATGATAATTTTTATAACTTTCTTCAGTTCCGTTCGACATTTTTGGACAAAATAACCGCCATTAGCTAGTCGTGAGTTCGTGATAAGATGTTAGATTCGATGTTCAAAAACACAACGGAAAATATATAAATATATATTTTTTTTTTTACTCCTTTGCGAGCTTCATTCAGTTTTAATAAACAATATGGTTATATACAATAAAATTCCTGATAGCATTATGAATGAAAATTTGCACAACTTTAAAAGAAAATTAAAGAATTTTTTAATAGAAAAATGCTATTATAATCACTGAATATTTGAATGACATGCCGTTATAAAATCTCTGACATTTCTTAAGTAACAATTAGTGATCTTCCTCACTGACGTTTAATTTTAATTTATGACATCATTCACTTTCTTTAACATTCTAAATAAGTAAGTGCTGACAATTTTCATTTTATTACATTTTCTGCGGACATTTTTTATTTTTATTTTTCTCATTACACATATTTTATCTAGGTATCTAATGATCTTATTGACATTGTTCTGTCATTGAATGTCTTAATGCAATATAACTAAGATCTAATTTATTTACTTTTTTATTTGTGGTTCTTAAAACTATATTATTTTCTTATTTTAATTATATTGCATGTTTTTTTGTACGCCCTAGAGGCAAAAAATAGCGCCCTCAATGTATTACTAAATAAGTACTTATAATGTACCTACCTATGTTTTACAATAAATAAATGAATCTGAATACTTTTTTGCGAGCTTCATTCAGTTTTAATAAACAATAATAGTAAAAATAGATCAAATGATGATAATTGATGAATGGTCTCTGTAGTCCCATGAAACTTGAGGCTACAGGGGCTAGCGTGAATCTTGGGTTCATTCGAGTGATCGAGTCTGGTTACTGGTAACCACGCTGAGGTCGGTGCATTTCATTAATTCATTGTAATTTTATTACTATGGGCTCTGCCTGAAAATAATTATTTTATTTTTGAAGTGAAAACTTCTTTAGGCGCGTTGAGCACTTTTTTTAGGTACAACAAGTAGCGGAGGTGAGAACATCACCTTACTTGTCTATTGACCCAAACTCACCCACCCTCGCGGTTGTCAAAGAATATAAACCTGTCTGGTGAATGAAAAGTAAACTCCATAGATTAGAGTTCGACACAATGACATTGTTTTATAAAATATCCATTAATATGTTTCTCTTCACCTTTGTCTTATGTCTAAAACAGGAAGGCGGTTATTTTTATTAGATTTTGAGTGGACATTTTATTTAATTCGTTTGTAATAATAAAATAATCATTAAGTACTTGAAACCATAGACGAAACAATGACGTTTTAAAACGTGCCTCTGGAGATTGTTAACGTTCTAAATTCAAAAGGAAGATTATCCATTCCATTTTTATGAAGTCTTTTCGACCTACCTATTTGTTTACCTAAATACTTACGAGTACTACTAGACGTGTACCCAACCTTTTCCCTCTAAATACAGTACCCGATCTTTGCAACTCAACTAATGATGGTGGATCACCTAGGGTCAGTTATTTAATCTATATATATAAAATTCAAAGTCCTGACTGACTGACTGACTGACTGATATATCAACGCACAGCCTAAATCACTGGTCCTAGAGACATGAAATTTGGAGGGTGTGTTCTTTGTGAAGAGTAGGTATCCACTAAGAAAGGGTTTTTCGAAATTCCACCCCTAAGAGGGTAAAATAGGGGATAGAAGTTTATATGAAAGTCCGTCAGTTTTGAAATTAGGATCTTCAAATTTGGTGTATAGGCTGACGATTGAAAATTAATTTATACGTGTCTCAGCGTTTTTGATAATTCCACCCCCGAAGGGCTAAAAAGGGGGATGAAGTTGTGTATCAAAGTCCTTAATTTTCGAAGTAAAAAACACTAAATATATTATCTAGGGTTATGGTTGGAAGCTAATGCAGCGGTGTTGTTAGAATTTCGACCCTTATGGGGTGAAAAAAAGGGATAAAATTTTATTTTGAATGAAATTTCTTTTTATGTTAAAATCCCTAATATTTCGGCTTATGATTGGAAACTATAGGCAGGCATCCGCTAAGAAAGGAGTTTTCGAAATTCGACCTTTAAGGGGTGAAAAAGGAGAATAAATCTAATTCCTTGAGTTAATAAACCTGAAACTTGGCACAAATACTAACCTAAGTAAATTATAAAGTGTGACATTTTTTGTTTTTAGCGTTCCGTACCAAAATGGTAAAAAAGAACCCTTATGGTGAGACTTAGTCTGTCTGTCACACCTGGATATCTCAAGAACTACTAATGCTATCAACTTGAAATTTAGAATAGTTTTAGATGACGTTTGCCCAACTATATTGCAAACAAGAGAGAAATTAAAAAAATATATCTCTTTTTTGCAAAAGGGACTGATTGTCTTAAATATTTGAAGTGGGGCTACTAGGGCATGCGTGGTATCGTATGAAAGGACACTATTTGCACATTCTCAAACATTTTTTCTTTTTTAGGCAGCATAGTTTCCGACTTTTGATGAAAAATGTAAAAAAATACTGTTCCCCCCCCCCTTATCTCCGAAGTTTGCATAGATAAAAATCTGAAATTATTCTATGTGATAGAAGTTTATGTAAAGATTACAGGAAAAATAAAACGATGTCTCTAAATAGCACAGTTTCTCAGAAATTATCAACATCATTTATATACGTACGGAACCCTCGGTGCGCGAGTCCGACTCGCTCTTGATTGGTTTTTTTTTTTTAATACTCTTTAAGGTGGAGATTTCTAAAAATGGTCTAAAATGTGTTTTTTAAAGCAGTGTATCTCTTAAACCGTAAATATTTTTTTCAAAACAAAAACAGTATGATATTTTCAAGTCTTTTGTGCATACGGTGATGGAACTCAAAACATAATTAAACATAATTTAATACTTCAAAAAAATCTTCAAAGACAACTCTTAATTATTTTGAATTCTTTTTTATTCCAGTTTATACCTTCGTTAACAGTTATAATTATAATTATAAGTATACCATAAAATTGCAAATGCTCAACTGCATCCGGTGATGGATTAATTTTTATTAATTAGTTAATCTAATAAGTTCTAAGTTAATTTAATAATATTTGTGACCCATGAGTTCTACGCAAAGTTCTTTTCACTATTAAACACGTAATTTAATGACACTTTACCACTGAAGACTAAAAGTATTTACTCAAAGTTCGTATTTAGTGATTGGGTGACTCCTGGGTATTCGTAAAAGCAGGGAAAATCTTTTTGAACTTTATGGCCTAAAGCAACTTAAGAATAATACAAGCTTTCATCAATATGTTGCAAAATATTCTAAAACTTTTAAAAGTGTGTGCAAAATAGCTAAACCTATATTAGCAATAAAATAAAATCAGCTGATGATAAAATAAAAACTACCTGGCAAATAATTAATAATGAATTAGGTAGGAAAAAACAGCGTAATACTGAATTTAATTTAGAGACTGTACATGGGGACTTCAGAGGTAGAAATAGCTCAGGAAGTTGGTATTTATATGCTATCTATATTATTATCCTCCGTAAAGTTGTAAATCAAATTGCACTCCTATCTGCTTACCACGCTTACGTTGGTTCCAACTAAGATATGGTATAATGTTTTGAGGGAATACTGCTGATAGAGAAGCCGTTTTTTTCGACATCCACGCGGGCGAAGCCGCGGGCGAAAGCTAGTAGTATATAAAAATATAGTAATTAATCTGCTTTTTCTCCAGATAATCCCTTATCGCCTCACAATAATTATGAGAAGTAGGTAAGTTGGCTTATTCTTGTCTATTATTCTAAAATATCAACAGTTATAATTTCCCATACTAGTATTATATTTCTCTAATAACTTCCTTTTGTTTTTTCTTGGCATGGGAAGTAGCACAAACGGTACTGTTTGAGGCGTAAGTATAACATTAGCACACCGGACTTTTAAAGCACTGAAGTGTTACACATCGTCGAACAACATTAAGTTTAACATTTCTCTCTGAAACACTACCAACGTTCGCATTTCAAGTAGGTACATAGGCCTTATTTATTCCTGTAGGTACATACAACATAGATTTCTGTATACTAGCTGACTTGACATACGTTGCCCGTCCAAATTTCAGTAATTCATACAAAAAAGGTTAAAATTTTCCCAAATTTAAAGATTTTATTTTTCAATTTTTTTTCCGTAAAAACCTAATTCGGAATGATTCAATGAACAGTACCGTAAAAAGAACATTTGGGTAGGCTGCATAAATTACTCAAACTGCCAGAGCATGATAAAAACTAACTGAGAAAAAATTACAAAAATAAACAATAACCCACATAGTCTTCACATTTACATACGATGAAAATGGGAATCGCAAAAAATATCGTAGGCCTACCTCCAACCTCATGTAATTTTCACCAACTACATAATTTAAAGATTTAATCTGTGTTTTGTTTTTATTATTACGGAAAATAATGAATTAGGAGCACGTGGCTAAGTAATAACAATCCATCAGGTTAAGCTACGCTGGTCCGTGGATAGGTGGCCATCTTTACATACCGAGACTCCTCCGTGCCTCGGAAAGCACGTTAAGCCGTTGGTCCCTGCTGTCATTCGTAGATCTTTGACAGTGGTTATGAGTCGTCAGAAGCCCGAAAGTCTGACAACCAGTCTTACTAAGGCGTATCGTACTACCCACTTACTGGGTCGTGGAGGTCAGATAGGCAGTCGCTCCATGTAAAATACTGATATTCAGCTCCATCCGGTTAGACTGGAAGCCGACCCCCAACATAGTTGGGAAAAGACTGGTAGATTGATTGATTGAATTCACACACCAGACAGTCTATTTCCACGCAAGCTCCGCCCCATGCTCCCCGCCACTCCGTTATGTGCTAAACGCTAACACATCAGTAATAAAGTTGAATATCGCGTGCGCTCTTTGATCGGGTTCGAGCACGAAACTAAATAGCGTAAGTCTCAATTCTTATTTCGTTTATAACTAAAATAATAATTGATTTAGAGAAAAAATATCTGATGACTGGATAATAAACTATATTTTCTTGCTGTGAATATTTATTTTAGGGGTGCGCCAAAGTTCACCTAAATTTTCAACTCCGATAATTGGAAATCCGAAAATGTTCTTCTTAACATTTGTTATCCTAACAATCACAATTCCTAACTACTCTGTCTCTAATGTTCATAATTCCGAAGCATTTAACTTCATAATGTCAGTAGCAATAAACATCTAATAGACTTTTATTTGTTTTCCTATATTTTCTCAACATAACCATCTTTTACAATATTATTCAAACTCATATTTTAATTTTATTTATAGCGGTGTGTATCTGCAAAGATATCCATAGGTTAGGTTAGGTTAGAACTGTGACCAACTACCTCGAAATTGGTCGCGAAATTTTTATAAGTATTTTTTTATAGTGCCCCCAAGACGACATTCTGACCTGAATTTCATTCATTTAAGACAAAAATCTGTGAAACGACCTTAATTCATTCTAAACAGTTGGTTTTTTAGACATAATTATCTCATGTATAGTTATAGTTTTAGGGATAAAAGCGTTATGATAAAAAACAGTAGGAGTTTAAATATATTTACATTAATGATATTATTAATTAGAATTTTCGGAAACATGAGTGTTATGAACATCGCCGGTAGCACTACAAATAGTATGAATGAAAACTTTAGGATGAAAAATTTTAGGAAGAGTGATCATTCGGATTACAAATCGTTAGGAAGAACAATTTCGGGTAAAGAACTTTAGTTGAGCCAATATGGACCCTTATTTTAGACATAAAAGCCGAACAATCTTGTTTGTTTATATAATTATCCTTAAAAAAGACACGATTTTCGAATAATAAATGTATCGAGCGAATTCAGCGTTTCAGAATATTCATGCAACATAAAAATAGGGAGCCTCCTCTTATCAGCTGGCAAAAGTATAGGTAATTTGATTTCGTTCATATTTTATACGTATAGTTAGGTACCTACCTAAATGGCAATAGTAATAAAAATCACGGATATGGCTACTGCGATTAACTACGACACGCTACTCTACGTGCATTTCTATTATTATTGCTTATTTATAGAAAAGTAGGTTTTTCTATCAATCCTAACTAATACTATAAATGCGAAAGTGAGTTTTCACGCTAAAATGGCTGAACGGATTTGGATGAAATTTGGCACATGGATAGACCATGACCTGCGTTAGGATATAGGATACTTTTTATCCCGATGTTCCCACGGGATCGAGATTTATACGCGTGAAACCAAAGGGTGCATTTAGTGAGTAATAAAAAGACACGAACAAAGTCGCAGCTATCATAAAGAAATCCGATGGTAAACACCTAGGTAATTTTAAATCGCTAGAAAGTCTAGATTTTGCGATAAATTCACCAACAGCACAGCAGTATATACCTATACACCTATCAGTCGTGTTGCACTACATTGTTATTATTGTGGCGAATCTCTCCCATTATTGACATTTATGATTTGTATTATTTTTTCATTGTTATATTGACATTTAATTCAATACTACAACTTTAATGCATGATTATGATCAATAATTAATTTAAATAAAATATGTAACTTTATTTTATATTTGCTGCACCCCGCGGTTTCACCCGCGTAAGAGCGGAACCCAATTTATATTTAAATAAATTATAGCCTATGTTATTGCGTAATAATGTAGCTATCTACTGGTGAAAGAATTTTTAAATCGGTTCAGTAGTTTCGGAGCCTATTCGTACAAACCTAAAAACAAACAAAAAAATCTTTCCTATTTATAATATTAGTGTAGATGTGCACGCCGAAATTAAAGGCAGAATAAGAGAACAATATTGTACGTTTTACCAACCATCTGTAGGTATCTTAAATAAGCAAATAAATTATTCTGTTTTTTTTATTATTTAGTCATATTGCCACCCTTAATAAAAAAAATCAACAATAAATAAAACACGAGTGAATGCAAGATGCAACTCTTAAAAAAAAGTCAAGCTATATAAAAAACGAAATCCTGGTTCAAAGGCATATCCGCGTGAATTCTCGGTCAAGTTTATCGTCAATCATGATCAGAGGTTATTAGCCGATCAACAATGCGTTACTGAGTGCCCACATTCTATACTAGATACCAACCATTCTTAGAACCATTACACGTTTCACCGGACAGAAATGCCATAGACAACGTTCTAACTTTTAATACTTTATAGTACATACTTATTCCATGCTTCTAATAGACCGAGTGCATTGCTCTAATCTAAATTGAAACAAATTCGAAATAAGTGTGTTTCAATCAAAATCAATGATCGTAAAGATGAGCTATTGAAACTTTGATGGACGGAATAAATTATGTTAGAGCGTCTGCATTTGGTCTGCATCGATAGATTGTTTTTAGTGGATCAGGAAATAAATAAAAAAGCATTTTTTAATGTTTGATAGGTATTATTAAGGTTTTTTACATCTTCTTGAAAATCGATAATTTTCTAAACATTGGTACCTATGTATAAGTACCTATTCTATGTCATTAGGTTTATGTACTATTTCATTCGGTTTGAATATCACAAGGTTATGAATGTGGTCAAATGATTACCGGAGCATATCTGACATATTATTCTAAGATTGCATTATGAACAAGTAACATTTTGTAGCGTTTGTTTGCAAAGAAACACTCATTCACTTATGGCTTTTTTTTTTCAGTTTTAACCTGAACGGTGATACAGATTTATTTTATTGGTTCTCAACATCACAATATAGTCCATTAAGTGCAGTGCATACACATACATAAACTCACGCCTTCTTCCCATGGGGGTAGGCAGAAACTAAAAAAACCTGCTGCGATCCTTACATACTTCTTTTGCCTCCTTTACGTTCGTTCATTAAGTGCATTGTGCATAAAATTGAGCAAACAATTAAAATACCTAAATAACCATCTCCACTTAGCAACAAAAATCAAGTCCATCTCTGATTTGATCAGCGTTTTTACACTTACACTGATACGGCCGTCGATTCTACAAATGACATAGACCTCTACAAAAGCGATAGACAAAAAAGTCTGTTCATAAGCGTCTTATAGTTCCATGGACAAGCTGGGTTCTTCACCCGCTGGTCAATGCTCGACCACCGCGGTGGCCTTGTCGCTTCAATGCTCGAAACTCGAGCGCGCTATTACTAGTCACTATCAGCGTTAATGATTCTTAATGCTTAAAGCATTCAAGTACGTGATTGTTTTTTCTAATCAATTTTAGGTACTTACCTATTTGACCGTTTACCTTACAGACAGTTGAACGATCGACGAATTCAATTAGGTTCGTGGAATGAAATCAGAAATGTATGATTTAAATAGTATAAATGTAAAACGTATATTTAAAAAAAGTCTTTTAATCGAGGTTAGCATAACTAATTTGCATTTCGTTTAGCATCAAAGCTTATAAGTAATCCAATTACAAATATGGAATTCGCTTGAAAGCTGGCATCTCGCCAATGCTTCTGCGTTTTTAAATATCAAGTAAAACAAACTAATATTGCTAATTTTAGCACTGCAGCATTTCATTTCATTTATTTATTCATTAACAATTAACATTGTGTTGAACATTACATATTAATAAAATTATCACATGCAGAAACAATACATTTATAGGCCTAATTAAAATTGATGTGAAATGTGTTCAAGAGTCAATTAATTTAAAATTAGTCAACAAATTAATATAATGTCGAATTAGTAGCAGGTATACTCGTAATGTCAAAATTGTATGTCAAAAATATTGAGAGTACAACTTTACTTAAATTCTGATACCGAGTATAAACATTTTTCCAACAAGAAGGCTTTTAATTTAGTTTTAAAAGAGTGAGAGCTATAAATTAATAATTTAAATCAGTCGGTAACCTATTAAATAACTGATTTGTATCCGGAACAATGCCTAGCTATGTTCAAATTTGGTGTTTAAATTCCTTCCTTCTTGTGCTTTCTCTTATCTTACGTTCATCTTGTGATTCATACTAACGAATGAGAAAAGTAGGTTTGATTGCATTGTTTTAACCGTTAAAGGCCCGCCGACGCACCAGTGCGTTAGTTGTCCCCAACCGTCAAGTCCCACCGCCGACGACCCAAACAGCTAAAACAAAGGATGTTTATGCTCTTAGAAATTACTTGAGAATTTCTTTGTTTACATTGGCAGCAGGGGCAATAAATCTGGCGGCCGTAAAGATAAGGACAGGTACTTGAGCGTTTTGACGTTTGTTATGTCACAGAGCTCAATCGGTAGTAGAACGTCAAAATCTGCCTAGCCTCTCCCCAACAATGATGGGGTCGGCTTCCAGTACCGGATGCTGCTGAATACCGGTATCTTACATAGAGCGACTATCTGACCTCCACAACCCAGTAACTGGGTCTTATCCCTTGGTAAGACTGGTTGTCAGACTTTCGGCCTTCTGGCGACCTCTGACGATTGTCACAGATACACGAATGACAGTCGGAAGCAACGGCTTAACGTGCTTTCCGAGTCACGGAGGAGTGTTGGTATGTAAAGATGGTCACCCATCCACGGACCAGCGTAGCTTAACCCGATCGATCGACCCTTGCGGCTGTTATTAATTCGCCACGATCTCCTAATTAATTATTTTCCCTAATAATAAAAAACAAAACACAGGTTACAATATTTAAGACTTCTACACACTGGTAGAACAATTTCTATGACAAATTCAAGGAAATTGTTCTACCGGTATCGCGTCGCGTGACAAGTCACGCCAGTATGTAGAAGCCTTAAACTAATGTAGCTGGTGAAAATTACATGAGATAGGAAATAGGCACTTACCTACGATATTGTTTTCAAAAGATAATTGCAGGCACCAATCTACATGGTCTTCACATGATCTGACCAAGATTATGTCTGGACTTCAAAATTAAAGAGACTGCGAATTCTGAGTTTGTTTCGGCCTTTCTTCTCAGAGTAGTCAGATACGAAACGCCGACTATCTAGATTTTTTTTTAAATTATGATTGATGTGTAAAAGTGTTTGTACAAACCTACTTACAGAAATAAATCATTTATCATTTAATTTTATTTATATACCATCGTCTAAAAAGAAACTTCGAATCAATTAAAAAGAGTGTTTTTATTATGAACATGTCGATCAGTAAATGTCGTATGTAAAGATGGTCACCCATCCACGGACCAACCCCAGCAAGCGTTGCTTAACCTGATGGATCGACACGTGCACTGTTATTACTTAGTCACGAGCTCCATCTTTATTAGTGAATGTGGAAATACACAGTCCCAACTAAATTATTCTGTCGCATAATTTTTAATGGAAAGCACAGCATTTCAGTGTATTTCAACTTAGTTTAATGTCTCTGACACCATCTAAGACAGGCTTTTTTTTGGTGGGTAATTATCAAATAACTTCTCCCGCTCAGGGCGGAGCGGGAGGGCGTGTCAAACTTTTATTGACTAAAACCCACCCGTGTTCCATCCGTTGCCTGTGAACCAGGGCCACGATATTCCTTTCGGACAAACTCGCAACCCTGGCAGATCTAAGACAGGCTGGTAACAAAATTGACTGACAATTTATTGCATCATTACGTCATTTGATGAGACCTATTCGATGCGGTTACAGCACATACAATGATGCTCAAGACTTGCTTCCCTTGGGACCAGTGACCTCCTTTTTCTAAGGCCTGCTGCACAAAGGCGATTCTTTGACCGCTGCCAAGCGACTAGTCGCTTTAGCTTAGCTTGGCAAAGTTGCAAATTCTGAATGCTGCTTGCACATTTATAATTTCGATTTCTCTTATAAAACCGACCTCTGAAAGACACGCCATTATATCACAATCATTTATATATAAGCAGAAAAATCTTGAAACATGTGTCTATCTTCAGCTATTTGTGTACACTTCAGAAGATAACTTGGTGTCTAAAGGCGGTGAAAACCACTCACCAGATATTACGGTTTTCATCGGCAGCCCTGTTCCATCTATTGCTAAGTTTAGCCTTCTCCCTTTTGTACCATGCTCTCTAGATAGATATACGACGTCCAAACCAAAATGCTTTCAGTTCTTCAAATTCTAAAAGCTCCCTTTTATTTGTTTGCAGAGGGTGGCGGGATCAAAGTGCATGCGCGCGGCGCGGTGCGAGGGCGCGCGCGGCAGGTGACCGACGGTCTTCCCGGCTGATGTGGGCGGCGAGCGCTTGCTGCTCGCGCCAGGCAGGTCTGTTTCTAAACTGTGCTATTATGATACGAAGTCCAGCAGCTTAATTACGTAACACCATTGAACATGCGACAATGCTCTGTGCGATAAAAACTCTTGAGCCCTTTGACAACTCAACAATCTGTTGATCTGGGCGTTGAGAAGACGAATTTTCCAAACATACGTTGTATTTGGAAGTGTTTGACGCAATTATGTTGCTGGACTTTATCTGGAAGGGACCAAAAGCTAGAAAACTTAACCAACATGAGCGACTAGTTTCTGGACTGTAAATCGGTGATTGGCTCTGATAATTTAAAATTTGGGGTCAGTGTCCCGTTTCCAACTTGGAATCGCATGAAGCTAAAGCTCGTGCAGTTCCTCCAGACTCATTTAACGTAAGAGACAGAGTGCCATGCCATCAAGCTAAATTAATAAATATCGAATATCTTTGGAGCAACGTATTAATATTGCCTGCCAGAATGTTTATATATCGGTATATATTATACGCCTTTGTTTAAATGAAAATTTTTAAACTTGGACCTAACTGAATCTTGAAATTCCATTATGATAGTCAAAAGAAATGGTCATTGGAATGATCAACAAGACACGTAAAAACAAAATAGGCAGAAACAATTAAAGCCAGACTTTTTCACAGCTCCATTAACAATGTAGACAGCTGTTAATTAAAAGCTAATTAATGACTGCCTAGGTAACTAGTACCACTCTATTTTAGCGGAGCAAAATAATTCGATAGGTAGCAATTTTTAATGTTTTTTTCCACTACCACCTGTGTTACTTAATAAAAACACTAGTGGCAAAAAAGCTGGTGCAATTGAGGTTAAAATAAGACCCTGAAGTACCTAACATGCTCATTTTCCTGTAGTCGATAAGAAATGGGTTTATGTACGTCCAAAACAGCTAGATACAATTTTTTTTAGCATAATCGGACTATAACGTTCCCACTGCTGGGACACAGGCGTCCTCTCTGTGAGAAGGAGCGGGCCATAATCCACCACGCGGACCCAGTATTGGCAGATGTCACATGTCTTCGAATTTTTGGTTCTAGGACATGCTGGATGGTTTCCTCACGATGTTTTCCTTCACCGTTTTGAGAGCAGTAGTGATGAAATTATTTACACGAAAGTAAAGCGCCTGTCGGGGTTCGAACCTACGACCTACAACTCGTAAGTTGCGGCAAAATTGTTTACCCAACATTTATTGCTGATAATAATCTTCCTATTATTAGACTTAAAACGTAGCTGACTGATGACATAGCACACGTAATCTTATGACCTAACGTTAGAGATGTAAATATGGGTAGCCATAGATATATGGTTGGAATCTAATTAGAATTCATGTAATACACTGTCCCATGAGTGCTGTTACTGTTCGCCCCACGTGCACTATACTCCTATGGCTGCGATTGAGATTACATTCTCCTAAATCAGTTTTTGACTTTATTAGAAGATTGAGTGAGTCTATACTCCATTTGAAATAAGATTAGACATTTAAATAAATCTTTTTTACAGTCCGTTCCACCGATTGTGACTTCTATGGCGTTGGTGGCATGACAAATGGCAGCTGTAATAAACAATTGGTTTTGTAACCACGTTTTTGCTATTAATGCCATCCTTATGCCTACGGAATAGAAGTCAAAATCGGTTGATCGGACTGTAAAAAAGTTTGTTTAAATTTCTAATCTTATTTCAAATGGAGCAAAATATTTTTTTTCTTAAGTTTTTTGCAATTTGCAGGCCAGTGTCAGGTTGTATCTTGATCAAAATATGATTCGCGACTATAACAGATATGTATTTACAGAATTATAATCATTAGACTCATTAATACATCTCTCTAAGTTAGATTTGTTCCATTGACTGACTTTTTTATGAAATCGTGACATCCTTATTGTGTAACTCACTCACAATGGTATTTGGAAAATTGGTCTTCAACGCAATAGATATTGACAGCATCGGCAAATTGATAACGGCCGGTCTGTTCTGTTAAAATTCTACCGTGAAAACAGTGAGCTTGAAGTACGCTGTTATTCCAACTGATGATATACCCCATTTGAAATAAGTTTAGACATTTAAATAAAGTTTTTTACAGTTCCTTGAAACGATTTTGACTTCTATTCCATAGGCATAAGGATGCCATTAAAAGCAAAAACGTGGTTACAATACCAACTGTTTACCTATTACAGCTGCCATTTGTCATGCCACCAACGCAATAGAAGTCAAAATCGGTTGAACGGACTGTAATAAAGTTTTATTTAAATGTCTAAAATGGGGTACAGCATCAGGTGGAATAATAGCATACTTCAAGCTCACTGTTTTCACGGTGATATTTTAACAGACCAGACCGGCCGTTTTCAATTTGCCGATGCTGACAATATCTATTGCGTTGAAGAAGAATTTCCCAAATACCATTGTGAGTGAATTACACGATAAGGGTGCTGAGTTTCCAGTTATTAATATGTCCAGGGTCATCCTAGAACGCAGTCTCTGTAGTGGTCACAATTCTAATCTGATTCTGAGCTAACGGAAGTGGATACTTTAACGAGGTTAGGTCTGTGACCATGGAAACTCCTGCATTCGAATAAATCTGAGCTAAGTTATCCCCGATAAACTTAAGTTTACTCACTTTTCTAATACGTAACAAATCCAGTAATGGAATATTATGATTCACTTTCATAGGTAGTCTTTCTATTATGCAAGCTCTTTGTGAAACAGCTTCTTTATCCAAATAGGATGGCTAAGCTGCACCTAGATGAGGGTAAAGCCTTCAGAAAATTGCATTTTATTTTGCGATGGTGTCATTTTTTGGAGTTGTTCCAAATCTTGAGTGGTGGATAGAGTTACACTTCTGCGCATACAATTTGCAGTATTCACCTTCCCAAAATCAATGACCTTTAAAATACTTGGAAACTGCTTTCGTTCCAATTATGGTCTAAGACTTCGTGCTACTGTTATTCCAGTATTTCACTAAAGAATTTTCTGAAGATTTAGCTAAACTGAGATATAGCCTGTTAAATGTTTCGATTCATAAATGTATCATCAACAGCAATTTAATAAGCACTAAGTTTTACCTTGCCAGTCAAAACTACCTCATTCCCATTTAAAATCTAGCAAAAATTCCTTAAAAGCTACCTCAGAAACTGAATCACAAAGAGCCCATCACAATCTCCATGGCGGCCATTCATAGTGCACTTAGGGCGCCCGCCAGTAGCTGTAGCTGACGGCGGTGTGTGTTGGTAGCTAGCAGGCACTCATGCGTGACGGGGTGACTAACCGAGCCGGGGTGGCAGGCGAGGGCGGCGGCAGCGCCACGGCCGCGCGCACTCCCGTGAAGACCTTCCAGGCTTACCTGCCGCCGGCGCACCGCACCTACAGCTGTATACACTGCCGCGCGCACTTGGCCAGCCATGACGAGCTTATATCAAAGGTATAAAGCATATTTTATCTTTAAACTTTTCTTTCCAAGCATATAAATTATCGTCTATTATTTATTCATCATCATCATCATCATCATTGGCGTCATCTGCGTTCCACACACTGCTGAGCATAGGCGTCCTCCTTTTTATGCCAGGCTTCCCTGGTCTGTGCTAGTCTCTTCCAGGTCTTATTCGCGATCTTCTGAAATGTAATCTTCCTCAAAGTGTCGTGCTTCTCAAGGCAAATGCCATACTTTTCTACCATCATCTCATTTGTTCTGTAAATAACTTCAAAGCTGTTTTGTTTCTTATATCAATTTACATACATTTTCTTGTCCTTTTGACGAGATGTGCTATCTATCGGCTATTGGGGTACATTCATTGGTGAAAAACTTTTGAAAGTATTTTATTTTTTAATTTAATTTATTCCTTCCCTCTTATTTCTTCACTTAGGTACATTTCTTAGCAACTCGGGCTTTATTAACTAATATTCACATTAGTCTCTTTTCGTTCCAAACCTCAGTAATTTTGTTTCTCTGAATCATTTCCGAAAATGTACCTACGAGACAAACATTCAAATTCGCGCAGTCATAGCCGGAATCTGTTATTGACACCAACAGAAATAGCTTGTGAACTCTTTGTTCAAATTAATATCAACAGCGGCAATTAATATTCACTTTTATGAAGCGCTTTGTGGCCCACTCGGTGTAATGTTTATTATATGGGTCAACACACTAGGCCCGCTCATTTCTGTCATCCCTATGTTTATGACATCCTTTAAATTGTAATTATTCATGTTCATTTTCATTATTTACCTTTATTCCATCAGTATACACTACTTAATTGAGAATAACTTTAATGAGGTAGAGCGCCATCTCCACGGGTAAGAGAATCGCGCCGAATCTCGCCGTGCCATCAAAATCTCGCTGCGACGATATCGCCGTGTGGAGATTGTTCCACACAGTTTTACAGAATTTGATGTCACGGCGGCGTGACACGCCGCAATACTCTCGCCCGTAGAAATGGCGCCTTACTGTCTCTTCCAAGAAAAAGCTCGCTTTATTCCATAACTTTTCAATTAAAACAAACGCCTGTTGCTTCTACAGTCCGCCATTCAAAAGCTGTTACTGTTACTTATTAATGCTGAAACCATTTTCCAATTACGCTATTACAATAAGACTATATTTCTTCTTCTCAAGCTGCAACTGCATTGCTGTTCTTAATTTTAATAAGATTTAACATTAACGAAATTATGTTTCTGTTTTCCAGTCGTTTCAAGGCAGCCAGGGGCGCGCGTACCTTTTCAATTCAGTGTGAGTATAATAATATCAACGTCACTTTATACATTCTACTTTAGTCATGCATATTTCATGTAAGCGACCTGCACGTTACTAGGGTTTCAACACCCGTATTACCATAATTTACCTCTAGTGTTAACTTGCCATATGCCATGGCGTTTAAAGCGAGTTTCGTCAACAAATAAGCCTTTATCGAGATTATATTCGCACTTGACGGTTCTATTGCTAAATGATTGAAACTTGATGCGCGTCCTTCGCTATGTGCAATAGAGAGTGCATTGCTGTAACCTCAGCTTATTTCCTAGAAAAATATTGGAAAAATAGCACCTTCAACGGTATTGCTATTTAGTCTTTTTTTTTCCTGACAATGACTTAGCATGTGCTTCATAAATGTCACGGTCAACTGAGTTCGATTAAACGTCTTTCACAAATATTTGCCTTGAAATCCTTGAGAGTTGAGCTTTATGGATAGTGTTTGTAAATAACTGTACCTTTTGGTCGTCTGAACATATTAGGCTTTTAGAATACACTTGATATTTTAAAAGCAAACTCGTTGCTGCCAAATATTTTACCTTTACAAACTAAAATGGAAGCAAATAGTGACGTGACGCGAAATGGCGCGTATATTTTATAAAAATGCACAGATAACCCAAACGATTGACATTTCGAAAAAAGAACAAAGTTGTCGTGTTTATGCAAATGTAATTGACATTCTTCCTTTACTGTATGAGTTAGTATAAAAAAAGGGTTTCTCTCTAATTTTCCAGTGTAAACGTGGGTTGCGGTCCGGCGGAGGAGCGCGTGCTACTGACAGGGCTGCACGCCGTCGCCGATATCTACTGCGAGTGCTGCAAGACGATGCTCGGATGGAAATATGTAAGTGTCTTTGTCACCGCTTTTTTAGTGGCCATGAAAAGTTCGAAGGCCTATCTTAGAATTATTTATTTATTTATACAGGGTGGATTTTTGAGATGGTAGTAAGTCAGTCCAGTACGGGCAGGTACGTTAACCGTTGTCGCTACAAGTAAATAGTCTTAAAAGACTGACCTTAACTTTTTGAGATATTATGATCTGCGTTCACGGATTTTGAAAAAAGAAAATGGGCAGTTTTTCACAAAAAATTTTTTGATGGAAATCAATCCTGCTTCTTATAATAAGAAACGAAAAACTCTAGAGGACCAACTGAGGTTTGAGTACTTACTAGAAAAGTCAGAAATCGCAATAAAACTTTTCCCATACCTTTTGTAGGGAATGAGACTAGTGTTGTAAGTACACCATATTATACATTACAAATTAATTTCTAAGACGACCCACTGACCAATTTTTCTTCCTATTTCCTTAATTTTCTTTAAGATTGTCGCTGCTCTCCGAGTTATTATGAGATCTCTTTAGCCAAGATTTATTTCCAAGTCTCTAACTCTACGTTATAGCCTATGATTTAATTACTAATTACGATAAAATTAGAAACAAGTTCACAAACCGTACTTACTTAGTATAAGTATGTTTACAATTGAAAAGCATCTAAGTATAGGTTAGGTTAGTCCGTCTCGGACGTCCAATATTCCGTGAAGGCGATCCTCAAATACCGTTGCATAAGATCGTGCCCCTCATACGAAAGTAATGAAAAATAATGTATAATATTACATTTTTCCTTCAACATGGTAGAGGTTAAAAACTTCGTGAGGGCAGTATAAGGTATTGGGTAGTATAACATTATGCTACCTTCACGAATGGCATAGTGTAACTACAACAGTGTAGGTATAATCGCCCATACATGTGGGAATGGGTAATAAAGTGGCAACACACAAGTTATGAGGGATGTTAGAAGATAGGTATGGCAATACTATACAGAAAAAGACGGACGACAGTTGAAGACGGAAGATGTTAGGAATTAATTATTAAAATACAGAAGAATTTACAAGATTTGCTTTTTATTTACAACGATCCCTACATTTGGGGGCTAATGTGGGAATGGGTAATAAAGTGGCAACACACAAGTTATGAGGGATGTTAGAAGATAGGTATGGCAATACTATACAGAAAAAGACGGACGACAGTTGAAGACGGAAGATGTTAGGAATGAATTATTAAAATACAGAAGAATTTACAAGATTTGCTTTTTATTTACAACGATCCCTACATACATTTGTCAAGAAAGGTGAGGAAAAAAATTTCGTTGTACGTCGCAAGGTCTCACTCATTCTGCATGAAACGTAGACAATCTTTTCCCACCCGTGGAACAATCACAGGTACCCCTTCGTGATAAACGAAAGTAAAATACTTTTTATAATTCATAACTACGCTGGGAATGTATAAGATTATCTACATACTTAGAGCTTTTACAAAACGTGGTATTTCCTTATTTCTCGTTTTAATATTCCGTGTGATTGCCACTGATCATTATTATGTCCAAGTTTAGCTGTAGACTTTTACGAGCAAATGTCTAATAGATATCAATTAAAAGTTAAATATTGTACCAATTTTCTTATTCGCCCAACTAAATTGCCTAATCTAAACTAAAAACAAGTAATTCTAGAACCCTTTAGAAACTTTTCTCCAAGTAACAAGGCTGTAAAACTAATTATTTTTCAGTTCGTCTCTAATTATAATCCCAAAATAGTCGACGAGAATCTAAATAGCGATTTTAGCTAAGATTAACTCGATCTTCATGCCCTTTTTGTTTAAAAATGTAAATGCAGTCCAGCTGTTGTATTAATGAAAGTTAAATTTTATAGCTGAGGTCAGGCCATCGAAGACTTACTGATATCGAAATTATCAAATACGTATTTAGTCGATATTAATTATGTAGAAAGTTTAAATTGGTCTTTAATTAATTGGTACAAGACTTTCGTAACCTCTAATAGACGTATTATCATGTTGAGCCGTTGAAAGATTTATCATCTCAGACGCAAATCTCATAATTTTAACGTCATTCGAACCTCCGATTTCGAGGATTTCTTATAAGACCTACAGAAATCTTAAAAGTGCTCATGTTTGTGCCTAATTATTATTATGAAGAAATTTCTCCTAATCTTACAGAACAACAAGTTATCATCACAGGCTATTCGAAAATCACGGTCCTAAGGCTTTTGATGACAAAAATGTAACTGATTCTCTTGGTTTGAAAGGCTTGTTTTTTTTTTTGTTTCCTCAAAATCCTTCGTTAGTTGAAAACTGTAGTCCCTTCACGTAAACAGAACGTTTCAATTCATCTCAACCCTGCCGTGTTTAATCTTTATTGAACTGTATTCAGTACCCTGAATGCAGTTCAATAAAGATTAAATACGGCAGGGCACGTGCCAGGTGCCACCGACATTTAAATCGTGAGTTCATTCAAAACTTTAAAGCGTGTTTATCCTGTGTCTGTTGCTAATACAAATCCACCCTTCTGTTTCAGGAGCACGCGTTTGAATCAAGTCAAAAATACAAAGAGGGCAAGTTCATAATAGAGCTGGCTCATATGGTGAAAGAGAACGGGTGGGACTAGGCGCGCGGTCCCCCAGACCGCGCGCCAGACTACTAGTGTTTCGGGCCGGACTAATTAGGCCTCAGTGACTACAGTGCTGTTGTGATACGATTGGTGGTCAAGCGATGGAAGCTCACAAACCGGCGTTAATACAAAAAAGACTTTCCGAAGCGTCAATTACCCACAAACATCTGATATGCACCACGAGTGTTCGATTAAGGCCATAAGGCCTCGATAGGCCAGCAACGATGAACTACCGCCGCCAGATAGAGCCTTCGTGATGACGTGGCAGGCGAGTCGCACGGTAACGCTCGCCTTACTCCTTAGAACGATCGGGAACAGTCGACCCTTTACGCCAAAGCTCACTTAAAACGATACCAACTAGATAAAAAAACCCTTCGGCGTAGAGGGACAATCTTTAAAGCTTCTATAGCTGTACAGATTTAATGTCACCGCGTAAATCGGTCAGATTCGATTGCATATTATTTTTATTATCACAACTAATTATTATTGGGAGATTGAAGCTGACCGACTTGCACGGCGCCAGCGACTGTCCGTGAACACAGTGGGGATATCGCCTTATGTGCTCTTTTACTTTAAATCGGCTTCAGCGCTTTGGCACCGCCAGTCAACGTAATGTTATATTGTTATACATGTAAGTAATCGATCTCAACCGCCCCACGTAAGGGGCAATGGGCTTAGAATTTATTATTAATTTTTAAAAACGATTTCATTCACGCGCCGTTGCCTCGGCGCGGTCGTTAGTACATCGTAAGTTGTCTTAGTTTTTATATTATGTAGCTACGTATGTACTGTATTGAGAGAACACTAATACTTTCTCTTGTCCCTTTTAACCTGTGATAAGTATGTTAGTAATAGAAATTTTGAATTTCTTGAACGTATTCTTTCAAGGAGTTGCTCAGATAATGTCAGTTGTATGTTCCTAATGATTTCAGCTGTACAATTTGCTTTTTATTTTGTTTTATTTTATTTTTTGTGAGGAAACTAGTCGAAACATGAATGTGTTGTGGGAAAATGATTTCCATTTTATTTTACTTTGCGCCTGATTTAGTGATTTTTAGTTAGTAATTGTGTCATTTTCGACTATTCCTCGTGTATCTTTGGATATTTTACACAATTTTGTTTTTTTCTAAATTAATTATTTTTTGTTTGACTTATTCGTTGGTAGTCGGAAACGAAATCTGAGCTCATTTTTATATGAACGAATACGGTAAATTAGCCATTGGACGGTTTTATTATTCATTTATTGTTTCCATTTAATGTTACGAATTAGATACCTTGTACCCGTATATTTTATCTTAATAACATGGTACTTCATTTATAATTGTATAAACTTATCATTGTAAGAAATTGCATGAGCTTCGATTATCTATGATTATGTCTATTCAATCGATCGTAAACTCATACGCACTGATTAATTTCCCGAAATCGATAAATAATATAATCGACTAACTTGACGTCCGACTTCAATAGTGATGTAATTGGAAGTAATTTTTTGTATTTGTATTGTATGACATTGCCGTCGCATGAGTGTGGAAGCTCACTAGGCGATTCGACTCACACGACTCTCGCGACGACGCTCGTCCTGCGACACGCGGGGCCTTTGTGCCGTGTCGCGTCGCGCGACAAGTCGCGCTGGTATGTAAAAGCCTTGATTTAGAAAAAAAAAAAAAAACAATTTTGATTATTGTTTTTAATACCGCCTAAAGTTAATTAGCTCAAAAATCATTACAATCTTCCATACTTTAAACTTCTCTACCAATTTTAAGGCCTTAAACTATTCAGTGAATGTAAATGTGTGTAAAAATAAAGCATTTGTGAACTATGAACTTAGTGAGCTTTTAACCTACCAGTTGATATCAAGAGCGTTGATAACTGCCACTAGTATATATAATGTAATATACATAAATATAATACAAACTGTAAGTGAACGCTCGTTTGATCGAAATAATGTGTTGCTTCTGGACACATTTAACGTGAAACAACCAACGGGTTCAATATTATTTGTTATAATATAAACAAATATATTTATATTTACATTATACTCAAAAACGATTACGACTTATTATGTATTGTGTACAAAATCATGGAATTTTATTATGAAAGGCAATATTTTCACTAAATTTGTCCAGAACTATCTTAACATTCAGAGTCCTCTATTAAATAAACCAGGCAGTGTAGACAATTTTATCATTATAAACATCACCCGGCCAATGCTGGATCTGCTAGGAGGTAATAGTGGACTCTGCCCTTAAAAGCTCTGCCTGACTGTACATATTGATAAAACATTTGACTGCACCATCAATTTTAAATAATATCATTATTCATTCAAAAGATTTTTTCTCGATAGTGCAAATTGGCAACATTTAGAAATGCAACAAGCGCTCTCAAATATAATTAATTCTACACGTATTATTGATTATTATTATTGAAGGCAGAATTACCGTCGAAGGCGCAGTGAACTGTGATATCATTAGGTTAGTCAGACGAGTTTTTATATTACATACTTATTTTTACAAAAAAAAAAACTTACTTAGTTGGCTACATAGAATGTCGGATAACCGAATGTAAGACACATTCTAATATAATTTTATGTTCATCAAAAGACGTATTTGTGGTTAGTTTTTGTGTTTGAAATATTTCTTATATTTTGCACTACCCAAATTTATTTGCCAATAAAAAACTCATCTTTGCGCAGGTCTTCAGGCCTTATTTTTATAAAGTACACACGGCTACACATCAAGCTATACATTTTCAGTATACGCTGACCTCTCATTGTGCGGAAATCCTACACAATGCGAGATCAGGTTATACTGGAAATGTATAGCTTGATGTGTAGCCGTGTGTACCATGCAAGATGTTCCTTAACCATTGATGGATTTTGACTATTAAAGTTCATAGAGATTTGTTTTTACAATTTAAATTATACACAGGTCTTCAGGCCTTATTTTTATAAAGTACACACGGCTACACATCAAGCTATACATTTTCAGTATACGCTGACCTCTCATTGTGCGGAAATCCTACACAATGCGAGATCAGGTTATACTGGAAATGTATAGCTTGATGTGTAGCCGTGTGTACCATGCAAGATGTTCCTTAACCATTGATGGATTTTGACTATTAAAGTTCATAGAGATTTGTTTTTACAATTTAAATTATACAGTCATGTGAATGATAACCAGAGATCGGAATAGGTAGAGCTTATTTACCTAAACTTCGAGGAAGTAGTAACAGAGTGACACACATACCTCATCTAAAATCCCGAAATAATTATAGTGACGTTAAAATCCCGGGATTTAAAAACCACGAATTATTTATTGGAATTTATTCATAGTTACAAATTATTGATTTGAAGAATATATATATAAAAAATTTAGGGTTACGTACTAAAATTGTGTCATATTCAATTGTTTTGTTTTATGTAAAATAATTAAGTTGGCTGGTTTATTAAAATTGCGCTTCAAATACATATCTACATACATTTTGTTGTAAAGATATTTGGTTATTCGTGCCCAGAAACAGATAGCGGTGGCGGTTTCTATTGTTTCAAAAATATATTTTGTCACACAACTACATATAATATGATTTTTCAAATCAATCATTTGTAACTATAAATAAAGTCCAATAAATAAATCCCGGGATTTAAACGTCATTATAATTATTCCGGGATGTTAGAGGAGGTATTATCCACTCTATGTTATTTCCATCCTTGAAGTTCAGGTAAATAAGCTCTACCTATTCCAATCTCTGATGATAACAACAAACGATTTTAAGGACATACACAGATACAAGAAGACAGTTGGTGAGGAAAAGTGGACTTTCTCCTTATGAAATAAGGTCCAATTTCCTAAGAACTACCAACAGATACGTCTTTTAGAAAACATATTCAATTCATCGTAAAAATAAGGTCAAACGATAATGCATTACAAGTTCACAATATTGTCTGTTTAATGTAATCGTGTTAACTGTTATCATAGGGTTAATGTTAAGATTTTGATGCACAATGTTCAATGAAAATGTTTGAGGCTGAGTGCTAGCGGATAGATAAAAAACCCCATTTGTATAAAGACATGTTCGACAGTGTGGTCTGTGTTATGTGAAAGAATATTGATTTATAGAATCTGTGACATTTTCATACTTTTGATTTTGATTTATAGAATCTGTGACATTTTCATACTTTTTATTTTGATTTATAGAATCTGTGACATTTTCATACTTTTGATTTTGATTTATAGAAACTGTGACATTTTCATACTTTTGATTTTGACGCCCCACCATATTAGGTTTAGCTGGGTATTGTTTTAGTGCTCATTTGACGAGTATACGAATTTATCTGATGTGTGGAACACACTAGAAATTTCATGTTAAAAATATTTCTGCCTTGGTCTTTCTGGACTTACTTGGCATATTGGTGTAATAAAATATGGTGTATCAACAAGGCAGTAACATTTCTTATTAAGTAATTGTCGACATATTGTTATAAAATATTCAAGATATTGTGGAAAGCTATTGAGATCACTACTATAATACTGGTCGTAATGTTTCGACTGATACGCTATCAATACACGCCATTTTGTGAAAATCGAAAGATTGGGAGCAGTATTCTAGAAGGATAGCCCTTGAATATGTGGATTTCAATCGAATATCGATAGATGGATGGATCTGTACCGTCCGCGCGCAAGTGCTAGTCACCGCCTGAGGTATGTGAGCGGTGAGGCGGGGGAGGGCGCGATTGACAAGATTGGCTGACTGAGTTAGCTTAGCCTTTGTCTACCTCGCCCCTCTCACCGCCAGGGACCGTACAACCCCGGTTAAGAGTTAAGCCTTTCGAAGGGGTAACCCATTTAATGGGTTACCTTTATCATGATGTAACCCATTGAGAAAGGGTTTTCTACTAGAAACCCATTAAAAGGTTTACATGATAACCCATTGAAAGGGTTTTATACTTGAAACCCAGTGAAAGGGTTACACGATAACCCATTCAATGGGTTCTATACATACTTGAAACCCAGTAACATGAAAAAATCATAATATTATATTATTTTGATATCTGCCCAGCACGCGTAGCATAACCAATTCTATCTCTATTCTACCCAGGGACCATTTTGGTTACCATTTTAGAAAAACCCATACGGTGTGGGTAATTTTGAATGGCTTAAATTAAGCCGTTCAAAAGGGTTACCCACACGGTATGGGTTTTTATCGAAAACCCTTTCAATGGGTTACCAAAATTTAATTTAAGCCGTTCATAAGGGTTACCCATATCGTATGGTTTTTTGTTTAACCGGTTAGAAAGACCCTATAGAAAACCCTTTCAATGGGTAACCAAAATGGTCCCTGCTCACCGCTCGTATATCTCAGGCGGTGACTACCACTTGCGCGCGGACTATAACAAAAAATGCTTTAAGTCTTCGCTCTTTCTATCGATATCGATAAATGTTTAGTTTTATACAGAGTGACGAAATATTTTCATGCTGAACATTATGCAACACGATAATCGAAACTTATCGAGATTGTCACAGTAGTATAGATTAACACTCTTAGACCCACAATGTATTCTTTGACGCAATTCGACATGACACAGAAGAAAATAAATATATAATAAAAAAATGAAATTATATCTTGATGATAGTGAGGGAAAATTAACAAAGAAGCTAGATTTCTGTGAGGCATAATTAAAAGTATTTTTCTACTTGATCGTTTAGGAATGCTATTAGATATTTTTGGACCATTGTTAAGATAAAACTTTGATCAGTATTGTGGAGTGAAGATAAAAGAGTTGATGTTAGTTTTCGTGGCTGTTGGTCGAAGTGATTGTAAGTTGTTGTCGAGAATAGAGAAAAAGCGCTTTCTAGCTCTAAACAATGCACCCATACACTTACCGTATAGTTTTTGGGACTTCTAAAAGATGTTTCTAATATTCAAAAATATAATGCTTGTCGACATGTTATACAACATTAGTTTTCGTTCACCCTAAACCCGAAAAGGGGTCATTGTACTCATCATTTTGAACAACTTTTTCTATGGGACCAACCTTGAAATCGCGAAAAAAAAATCAGCTGTTCCATACATTTTGTCGATTTAAGTGAACACAAATGTATGGCACAGCTGTTTTTTTTTTCGCGATTTCAAGGTTGGTGCCATAGAAAAAAAAAATCAAAATGATGAATACAATGACCCCTTTTCGGGTTTAGGGTGAACAAAAACTAATGTTGTTTATTTCATATCAATAGAGGTTAATCACGGATATTAAAATCGATATAATTATCACAGAACGGTTTAGTTTAGAGGTGCGTATGGGGTATTGTGAACCATTTTCCTTCGTCTGTCTTTTTCCTTGCAACGAAAACAACCCATGATTGCAAGGCATTTATTTGAAGAAAATAATTTACCAATTTCAAAAAAGGAGGAGGTTCTTAAATCGACCGTTTATTATCGATATTGAAAACATGTTTTAGAAGCTCAAAAACAAAGGTCTTGGAGTGTTAACTGATGACCAAGATGAATGGACAGCGTATTATAAAATGGTGCATTTCATTAAGTATGTGTACATTTCGCATATTTTTAAGGTATCCCGAGTAGTTGTTTACCAAGAAACCGCTTAATATTTTTGTATTTTCCTAGTATGTAATGATGCATTATAACAAAAAAAATTCGTGGTGTCTTCTTACGATTGTGTACGCATTATGCTATAGATCAGTAAACATATTTGGTTGAAATAATAAGTGCGTAATAAAACACATTTTCGTATTAAAAATACCTTGGCATTTTTATTTTATATGTAACAATAAATTAAAATCACTTTTACCCTGTCCCTATTAACAAAATCGCTTTAATATTACACTCAGGGTTAGAAAACTATCCACCTCCTACACACAACAATCCCAAAATAATAATTATGCCAAAAATGCAATCATATAAGGCTGGTTCCTATGGATAATTTCTTTAATTAGTTAATCCCTTGCAAATCTGTGGATAACCCACCCTTTGGCACATTCAAACACAATCGGACAAACTCAATAAAAATAAAAAATCTAAAAAAAAATAAAAACTATAAAAATTCAACAAGGATAACCAATTAGAATTTTGGAACGAATTTTCATTAAGTCACTATACGACGGAATTCTTTACTGTACTTATTCGAGTACGATGTGAATTAAGTATTCTTTGGCCGCTTGTAGACGCCCGTTTTTTTCATCGGACCACGGACCGTGCTTTTCATATTTGTATGAGTTGCACACATTCATTATAGGCCCATACAACACTGCGAGTCCGGCAAAATAAACGTACGTTGTTCGGTAAAAACAACGGACGTCTACAATCGGGCTTAGGCTTAAGGGGGACTTAACAGTATGAAAATAAAGTTGAAGTTTCAATGTTAACAGTACAAAAACAATACCGCGGTATGCTTGACCGACCGTTAACATTGAAATTTCAACTTTATTTCCATACAATTAAGTTATATTTTTATTCGTCGCCTAAAAATACCTTGCCATGCCGTGCCGCCAATGGGCATTGGGCCTATAGCGAACGCTACAATACGGCCGATGAATAATGGCCGGTCCGAACTTTGAAAGCTGCGCAAAACATTTTTAGGAACCAAATAGTGATCTGAGGCAAGTGTAAGTGAGAGAACATGCGCGAACGTTCGGAGAGCCTCTGTTCAGACCGGCCATCCGTCATGATTCATCGACCTTATGGTACGCTTACGTTTGCGAAAACCAGACGAGGCCAGTCACTTAAGAGCCATACCTCACCGGGACGACATGGCGACGTCACCAGGTCGCGCTGTCAACTAACGGCCGAACCCAATAACCTATCTATTACCAGTTTTGGCATACTGGGGATAGAAAAATCTATCTATCGATGGTTTTAACGTCCCAATAATCTATGAGACATTATGGAATCTTACCGGCCCACGCTATCTACTGATGGGAGGGTGTATCGCCGACAACGGATAGCTATTTGTATGAAAATGCCAAAGTATGCGTCCCAATATACGATTTCTTTGACAGGATAGTACTAAAGATGACAGATTGGTCTATTCCCCGAATTGTAGGGATCAACGTAAAGTAGCCAAGCTAAAATTAACTATTTAGTACATGATGATCATAGATGTTGTTTTTTTTAGTATAAATTCAACCCCCCCCCCTTTGTGACACCCCCGTGCAAGCACCATGCCAACATGAATTTAAGTTTTAAAAAAAATCCAACATTTATTTAAGGGGGATGCGCTGAGGTAGCCAGCGAAATTCAAATTTTATTGCGTTTTTTTGCAATTTGCAGGTCAGTAACAGGTTCGCGGCCATAACAAATATGGCTCTACAGAATTATACCTTAATCCAGTAACTTATTTAGAAGTAAGAAACAGAAAAGTTTTATAATAAGACTCACACGACACACGTTGTTTTTTAAAGTGATGTTGGTTCTAACGGAACGCACGGGAGGGTGAAGTAGAGAAACCTACTTATTGTTTTCGTTAGATAGATAGCCTTTATCAATGATTGTGAGACGCCATACAAGGACACGAGCGATCTGTCTTTCACTGAAAATAGGTTATTGGGTTCGGCCGTAAATGTATACAACTCTATAACTCTATGGTGGGTGGCTCACTCGGCGTCCGCTTGGTTACTATACTCAGCGAACCATACATTTTGTTGGCGACTCGACATGGCGGCGCCGCCATGGCGTCCCGGCGAGGTATGGCTCTAAAAATCAATTTCTGGATATGCTGTAAAACCTGTTGTATTTATACACGAAGAGACATCGACGCGCAAACTGTTACCATGAATTCAGCACCTGATTCTAGACCCCAGCATTTAATACAAAATTGCATAACCTGGGTAGGTTATTTTTAGGGTTCCCTACCCAAAGGGTAAAACGGGAACCCTATTACTAAGGCTCCGACGTCTCTCTGTCTGTCCGTCTGTCACCAGGCTGTATCTCATGAACCGTGATAGTTAGACAGATGAAATTTTCACAGATGATGTATTTCTGTTGCCGCTATAACAACAAATACTAAAAAACAGAATAAAATAAATATAAAAGGGGGCATCCCATACAACAAACGCCATTTTTTGCTCGTTTTTGCTCTATATTGATAACGGCATGAATATTTCAAGCGTCTACCACGCTTGAAATATTCACAGAATATTTAGTTATATATTTACTTTAAAAATAAATAATTAAATTACAATTAAACAAATATTTAAGGGGGGCTCCCATACAACAAACGTGATTTTTTTGCCATTTTTATAGATAATGGTACGGAACACTTCGTGCGCGAGTCCGACTCGCACTTGGCCGGTTTTTAATGTATAACATCTTCTCTCTGGCTTTCTGTGGGAGCGATTTCTTGCGAAAAGGGACGGAAGTGTGTAAGAGGAAGTGACAGCATGAGCATGGAATATAAGTAAGTACTTTTTAATAGCATGGAAATAGTAAGTACAATATAGATTTTAAGTAGAGGGGGTCTAGTTTCGACCAGTGGGCGACCACTAGTAATGAATAATTATTCGAATAAGTATTTCAGTTAATTTCTGTCGCTGTTCAGTTGCTTATTACCAAGGTAAGATGCATGCATGCAAAAAAAAAAAGGGCGCGTACCTTACAGTAGTCGCAAATGATATGATATGACATCTGAATGTTACATATCATTTGCGACTACTGTAAGGTTCGCGACCTTTTTTTTTTTTTTAAAACCGAATAAAAGTTTTAATGCTGTTGTACTGACTTCATGGTAACAGTTTGTGCGTCGATATCCACATCCTGTATAATCTGCTGTATTTACATAAATAAATTCCACTAATTAGTCTAAAATCTACCTACTCATTTAACAGAACTATTTCAGTCTTAATGCAGTTTCTATAACTAGTTTTTTTACTAAGTTTCATTGACAAAACCTCTTGTCAAAAACAGCATTGACCATACATTTTCATTCGTTTCTATAAAGTAATTAAATAACAATATAATAATTTAATATCTCACTATAATCATTCTTACATCTTGAATTGCTACTATAAACAGTATTATTCTGTTTTAACCATTTCAATCAATCCTAGTAATCAGTAAATGTTGTCTGTTTTAAACAAAATTGAATAGAAATGAGTTTTGTCATGACTACGAAGTAATAAAAGATCATCAATTGAATCCTTTCGACTCAGCGCAGACCGAGAGCAGTGAAAACAAGGGAGTTTCTGAAGACATTCAGTTATAGGCTTTATTATCAGGTGTCATAAAGTACAAACGCACTGGCGCGAGAGCGACGAAGACACGTTTGATGACTGTGTTAATTTCCGAGTAGCCATTCAAACTTGAACTTTATAAAGATTTTGATAAAGTTTAATTTTCAATGTCATCACAAAATACTCTATTTGCGCTTCTCGCGGTCTCCGCCAATAATCCTACTAAAGACTATTTCCAACAATATTCCTTAGATTACTATCATCAGTTATTTGTTTTACTACAATCTGCCCATCAATAATTGCTTCTACTTCCAAAATCAAATTATCCTTACGCGTCACAAATCCAGAATCCATACTATGTACCACTTCCCCATTTTGTATATAAACTACATTTGTACCTGTGTCTTCAACGCTGTGAGTCACATATTGCATAAAGTCTTCCATTAATATGTCCTCTGTTGGCTTTGTTTCTACATCATCCATTTCATCTTCTGCATATTCTTGGTGGTAGTTAAGTTCCTCATGTGGAACTGGTTCGGTCTTGATCGGTGGCGGAGGGAAAGCAAGCATTTCGTTTTCTTTATACTTTAGTATGACTTTAGATTGTTTTATTTCTAGTTCTGTCATAGTTGGCAGTGTTTTGAAGAACATCTAAAAAGAAAAAGGTACGTTTTACTAAAAAAAGGTCCGATCTTCTCAGTTTTCAAAGGAATATTGACTCTTATCAAGCTGTAATAAGAACTAAATGTACAATGCGTTCTCACCTTGCGAGTGATGATCGACATTCCATGCGCCCTCTTCATGTGTGCTTTGAGTAGAGACATCCTGGGATATCTGGAAAAAACAATGTTGGTTAATTAAATCCAAAGCCTGTCAAGACAAGGAATGGAATTAGGAAACCAGACATAATTGACCACATCATCACTTGCCATCAGATGAGATTGGACAAGCGCGAGCTTCTCAATAATAGACAAAAACAAAATAACAAATTATGCAATGCGGGCGATTTTTTAGGGTTCCGTACCTCAAAAGGAAAAAGGAACCCGTATAGGATCACTCGTGTGTCTGTCTGTCTGTCCGTCTGTCACAGCTGTTTTGCTCCGAATCTACTGGACCGATTAAGTTGAAATTTGGTGCACATATGAACTTCTGTGGCCCGACACGGATGTCTTACGTAAATAAATTAATTTTGAATATGGAGGTGACTTTTGGGGGGCAAATTAGAAAATTAAAAAAAGTTTTGCTGACTGTACCGTACCGTGTGACATATCAAATGAAAGGGCTTGTTTTAAGGATTTCATATATATATATTTTTATAATTTTAAAATAAATACTTTAGAAATAATTCAAGAAAATAGATGAAAAATTACCATACCCCGCCCTTATCTCCGAAACTACTCAGACTAAAATGTTGAAAAAAATACAGAAAATAGTTCTTTACTTATATATTACAGGAAAATTTATAAGAAGTCTGTGATCTTAAAATAAGATGGTAAAACACTCAATATTATGCCTACAAACTTACATTTGCAGTTGGATTGTATGGGGATCATGTTTTTCAACTACAATATTAAGTTTGTTCTTGGGATAAATTCTTCCCAACTACGGAACCCTTCATTGTGCGTGGTCCGACACGCACTTGGCCAGTTTTTAATTCGACGATTTGTTATCGCGATTTTCAACGCACTGGTTAGCGCGGACAGTTTAAAATCCAACAGTGTGCTTTTTGACGAGCCCGGATACGCTCGGTTGGATTCTCAACGCTCGGCTGAATACCGAGAGTTGAAAATCGAGTCCGTGAAAAATATGGTCGCGTTAAAAGACCGACCGTGCGGACGAAGGCTGGATACTGATACGATTGGATACTGACCTCTTAGGACATATCTGGCAAGCACAGGGCGGTGGCAAGTTCCTATGAACTCTGTTGACGTGCAGCGTCAGCGCCGACTTCTGAGCGAAACGACGATTGCACTCGTCGCACCCGTGTTTACGCATTGCTGTGAACAGGTAATGTAAATTAAAACTGACAAACTAAAAAAAAAACAATAAATTATTAATATTATTTTTTATTTTTATTTTCTTTTTTATTAAGTATTATATATTATTTGAATTCAATCCAGTTCTTTCTGTTGTTAGAAATTTAGAATATTGAATATGAAGGCCAAAAAAAGATGGATGCAAGCCGTCCATCTATTTTCTTGGCCTTCTTTGAGGAATGATATGACAAAAAAAAAAAAAAAATTAAAAAAAAAAAAAAAAAAAAAAAAAAAAAAAACAAAGAGTAAATGATAGCGTGACGGTGAGGGGGCAATGGAAGAAGAAAAAGTGTTGCGCCGACCCCAAGTAACATGGAACAAGGGCGGGAAGATCATGATGTTGTAGTTAGAATTTCAACTGACTCTGGCCTAGAGATGGGTTGCAATAGGTTAAACACGACATCTGTTATCACTGTTACTGTTACAAAACAAACAACAGATCCAAATATCTATTATTATAACAGCCAAGCGTGGCTATTTTCACAAAAAAAACCCTTTGGGGCCTATGTCCAGCAGTGGACGTCTTTCGGCTGAAATTATGATTATGATGATGAAAAAATACATATTCATTAAGTTTTTGTGGTCACAGTAACAGCTAACACGACCTAATATAGGAGTCACTTTTTCGAAAATGTTTGTGCTTGTACCAACTGTATTTTAGGGTTAATAAATACTAAAGTACTTCCCTGTTTAGCGTAGTTTAACCGCTTTAGTAAGCGTGAGAATTAAACATACTTCGAAGTAAATTAATTAATAGGTGTTTTTCTTTTTAGCAAGGGTAATTATTTAATGAGAAAGAGAGATAAGTTGATAACCTTGCTATATTCCTTCGTTTGTGTGAGTAAGTGCCAGCCGTAATGTACTCGTAAGTAACAGCCGTGGTGACAGTCTGTTACAATGAAGTTACAGTAACGCGGTAACAGTCTTTGAGGGTCTGTTATTTTAAGTAACAGATAAGATATATTGGTAGGAACAATTGTTATTTTTATATATCTGGTATTTCTATCTCTGACGATAAATACGCCTCACCCTTACTCTGGCCTTCATACGCCAGTACGCAGTTCACCAGCACGCTAATTGCGTAACACAGTTTGAATCAGAATCGGAATGATTTTGAAGTATATTGCTAATCCATTGCTTCATATGTTAGAAAAAATTGAACGCAATGAATGTTGTTGAACTGTCAAATTGAAACGGATTCCTACTGATAGTGTGTTACGCAATTAGCCCGCAGTTCATTGTAAAATTCAATTGTGCATTTCACCTTTAAACCGCCGATCCATGATGAACCTATGGGAATGGGTTTTTGAAAGCCTACTGTCTAGGTAGCTAAATGTATGCGATACTTACGTTTATGCGTGTCCATGTGAGCAACTAGCGCGGGTTTGATCTTGAACGAGCGGCTGCAGTGGTCGCAGATAAACTGGTCATCCGAGTGCTTTTTAGCGTGACGCTGATAAAAAGGATACTAAATATATTATTCAAAGACTTAGATCGAAGGTAGAAATGTAATATATTGGGTCCCCACCTATGAAATTGGCGTTTTTTTCTCACAAATAGAGAACCTCGTCACTTCTATGATTTAAAATATTCATCAATTGCTTGGTAATAAATGGAATAATGACCATCATAGACAACTACCAGTAGTAAAAAAACCTTATTACTTGTAGTTTTCTAAACATAAAAAAAAATACCTTAAAAATGACTCTTACCACTATTTGTTTTAACTTAGCCAAAAGCGCTAGCGCTAGCGCTTAATCTAAGTGGCATATCGTTATCTTAGTTTTGAATCATTAGTGCGTTTTAAAACATTAGTGTTCATGGTTGTTATATAAATTAAGAAAATGTTAGTATGAAAAATTAAACTTCTTTAAAATTCTCCATACAAAACGCTGACTTTATAGGTGGGGACCTAATATGTAATGTTTAGTAAACATAAGGGAAGACATGAAAATGTGAATTGATTTTTCAAATTATCACTTTTGACAACAATACCCAGTAAATTAAAACTCACTATGGTTTTTCACAGACTGCACCGACACGTGAATGTTGAGGCAATTCAGCTGCTAGACAACACGGACATAGTGAACTAAACCATTTCCGCCTTATTACAAAACAAGATTTATATTTTGACATGGCTTTAACCATGGAGGCAGTTTTTGTAATAACAACGTAACAGTGATTGAAATACCGTTCTTTATATAAAACTGAAAACTTAGTTCGGTACTAAACCCTCGAATTTTATAGGCAAACCTATAGCGATTTGTGTATTTTTTATAGTAACTCATGGTTGTCAGTTTTGTGTTTAGGAACTTTACCATGGTCGGAATAAAGTTCGAAATTCAATAATGGCTCCATGTTTTAAACCTGGTTCTGAAGATAAACCTTGTTTTGTAATAAGGGGGTTTGAGTTGGTGTAGTGTATACATAGTGAATGAACAATAGTAACAATACTGCGCTGTACATGTAACACATGAACAAAGTGTTTTTATTAATTAACAGACTCTAAGAAAATGCTACGGAATTGTGTAAAAGTGCAAATTGACACTATTCTTAGTTATAACGTAATCTGTCACGTAAAATAATAAGTCAGAGTTAAATTGCTTATTAGTCTATTAGGCTAGATTGTAATAAATTATTAAGAATTTTAGTTCTTATTAATAAAAGAAAGAAAAAACTGGTTTTAACTGTCACATAGACAAATGATGATGAGGTGGTAAAGCACTTATGAGGTCGACTACTGAACCATTTACCAAAACAACCTTTACAATTAATTATTTCCGTAAATTACACAAATAAATGAAATTGAAGAGTCTGTAATGTCAGAATAACAGAATATGAAAGTATATACGGTACTTATATTTTTTTTTGTCTGTCTGTCTGTTGATTGTTTCGGCTAATCTCCAAAACGGCTGAACCAATTTTGACGGGACGTCCACTGGCAGATAGCTGATGTTATAAGGAGTAACTTACGCTGCTTTTGTTTTAGACAAAGCCACGCGGGCTAAGCCTCGGCTAGCTAGCTGCAGCAGCTAGTCATTTATATACGTGCTGTGTACTTACCGACAGCGCAGAATAAGACGTATAAGCGCACGGACAGGCGTGACATCGGAACGGCCGCTCGCCGCGATGCAAGTTCTCATGAGACTCCAGGTTACTCTTAGTTATGAACACCGCAGAACACAGAGAGCAGGGAAACCTTGACCTTACACATTGATTTAGTTAGAGATTGAAGTTTCATTAGTAATTCTATGTATCACCGCGAAAGTTCCCGTTTGATCACTTTTCAGCCTTATTACTATGGGCATAAGGGCCAAAAGTGGTCGACCAGGAACGTTCGCGGTGGTACAGTTGAACCAGAAAAGGTATGCGCTTCGGTAATCTTCGTGTTTCCGAATGAGCACAAACGTCGCGCCACAGTTTAATTAACCCCCCAAAGAGGCAAAGCTTCTAAGTTTAGTACAGTGGCGCTTTGTGCACCTATCATTGCGCGGTTGTATAAAGTTTTCTCTCTATAGGGATACCGACTACGGTCAAAACTCGCCATTTGTCATTCAAGTTTTTTGGGAATTGGTTATAGTTGTTAATCTATAGCTTTGTAATCGTGCCAACAAAATACATGGTTGTAACAGCTCTGCTGCTCTGTTGGCTTATTTCCCATCATAGCGCGTTTCACATTTCTGAGGATAGACGATGATTCTCGAAGCATATACTTTTATTTGGATATGTGTATATTAAACTTTTATTTCGTCACACCTGCAATAGTAGGCCAATTAACGTATCAATAAAACTAAAAAATAAGTGGACCTAGAATTGAACCTTGCGAAACACCCGTGGTAATAGCAGTTTCTAATTATTCGGAGATAATATTCTCTTAAGAGAATTCTCTGAGTTTGGTTAAATAAAAAGTTATAAAACTGAATTAAATCCCCATACATTAGAGTGTAATTTTTGGACCATTTCTAATGATCAACACAATCAAAAGCCTACTTCAAATTTTCTTGCAAGCTAGTGGAGCTAGACTGGTGAACTTTTTATGGTTAGCATAGCAAGTACGTACGTAATAGTATAGACTATAGATGATACGTTTAATAAATCAGTTCTCAAGTTGCCCTTGATTACATGGGAATTATAAACAACTACCCCCTTATTACAAAACAAGGTTTATCCTCAGACCCAGGTTTAAAAAATGGAGCCATTATTGAATTTAGAACTTTATTCCGACTTCCTAATACAAAACTGACAACTTAGTACCGAACTTAGTTTTCAGTTTTTGTATAAAGAACGGTATTTCAATCACTGTTACGTTCTTATTACAAAAACTGGCTCCATGGTTTAAGCCATGTCAAAATATAAATCTTGTTTTGTAATAAGGCGGCTAGTGTCCAACTTTGCCTCAACTATTGGGGAATACAAGCGCAATATTATGTTTGTTTTTGGACTTACTTATTCCGCTTAGTAGTAGAGAACTTGTTGAGCGTGAGGAAGGGTCGGCCGCGCCCCTTCCGGCCGAGGAACACGGCGCGCGCACGCAATACTATCTCCGCATCCGGTGCAATGCAACGCTTCTCATGCTTATACAGGTTTGTAGTGCTACAGGTTAGAGAAAATAATAGATATACAGGGTGTAAGGGACAGCCCTCCGCAGACTGATGGGGTGAATTCAGTATATCATACTAATATGACCGGTACATGAAATTATTTCAGGAACGTTATGAGAATCCAATGAACCTGATTTGTCGCGGCGGGGTGGACGGCCGCGCTCGCTGATTTCAGGCGTCGTTCGTTAGAGAATTTCAACATCTATTGCTGATTTTTTTTATTTTAGCTGTGTTATTTACATTAATGGAGTACTGCGTACAGATAATGTGATTTTACATTGAAATAAAGGAATAGTAACTGAAATTACGATAAAAAAAAATACAATTTTCCTGAGAAAATTTTCAGTGGAATATGATTCAAAATAAGGAGCTGAATGCACCCTGTTAATTTGCGGAGGGCTGTCCCATACACCCTGTATAACAGGTCTAAAAAATACCTGGGAACCTTCTGGTTAGAGAGAAATGTTTGCTCAATGTTACTGACATAGTTCAATGTACAGAATGCGTTAATAACGGCGATGAGATGGGTCTTTTGACACACTCCATTAGGCTCACTCCAATATACAGTATTGGGGTGTGCCTGTCAATCAACGGAAATATAACATTTTGCTAGATCACATAACTTAGAGACGGTATTTTCAATACTTTCCACACAAATCAAGCGTGGCAGTGAGCGTCATCGTTTATTCATAAAAACTGACGGGCTGACGGAGCCAAATTTACGCTCAGCTATAATTGCGCGGCCACAAATATTATAAGTACCGTCTCTAGTGGCTGCCGGCGCCTTAATTCCGTGCTGTGTGCTAGATGAGGATTAGATTATTTAATTTAATGAAATATACTTCTTTTAGTAATGACTTGTGTTGATATTGTATAGAATCAAGTTATTCTACTGGAAGGTGTGTTGCGCCACTTCTTCCCAGCTAAAAGCTAGAGAGGACTGAAGGGTGGGTGTTATAGAGGACTATCTTATGTAATATGTAATCTTCGACATTAAAAAAGTTCTGATCTCAGTTACTAATAATTGATTTTTGTTTTTGTAAATATATTTGATTTGATTTCATTTGATAGTCATTCTAAAGCAAGTAAATTTAAAGTTAATGTCATGACAAGACGTAAATGTCATATTATCTACTCATCAATGCAGCATGGCTGCCTTACACATGATCTGCCATCCCATACCCTCAATAAATGTTGCAACTTGCAGACAAAATTTTAAATTCTGATATTCCCAATTTTCTAAATAGAAATATGTTTAAAACAATTTCAGATTTCTCTGTATCACAGCCTTTCGATTTTCCTTGAATATCATTTGGAATTTTCAAGTCTCTGTTTTCAAGTATCTGTAAAAATTTGCTTACCTTCTAAAATCAACACCACATGCATAGCACACTAAATATCGCTGTCCATGCTTATCCTGGTAATGTCGACTGGCCGCTGGTATTGTGTCCAAAAGATATCCACAGTTTACACACCTGGAACAATACAAGTATACTACTTAACCCATTCGATGCCACCTTGAATTAGAAAATTGTTGACAGGAACCACCAGAAAAAGATGAAAGAAAAAAAAATGGTAATGAAACGCACTATGAAAAAACGTTACTTTTGTAAAACATGCACAAAACGCATACGGTGCGTTGTAGGCTCACAAATAAAAAACACTAAAACGCACACCCCATTTCCCATTTCTTCTTGTGGGTGTCGTAAAAGGCAACTAAGGGACTTACTAGAGAATGGGCAGCAGCGTTCTCTATGCATTATTAAAACCATACTGCAATCGCCAACCCGCCTGCCAAGCGTGGCGATTATGGCAAATCCCCCTCCCCTTTTTGGGGGAGGCTTATGTCCAGCAGTGGACGTCTTTCGGCTAAAATGATGATGATGATGAAACGCACACGGTAGGTATGTTGCCAGAACGGAATGGGTTAATATTGAGCAGATTTAATAGCATTTTGACATTTGTATTGGGAACCATTTATTGTGTTCCAGGTTGAAAACTAGTTTAAATTTAGGTAAAATTTGTTAATTTTACACCTACTGTATGTATAATACAATGGATTTGACTTTATAATGAATGCTGGTTTTATCATAAATGATGAGCACTCTGTTCACAAATAAAACATTAAGAAATATGGAAAATAAAAAGCTTAAAATTATTTGATATGATAAAAAGAAGCTTGTAACAGTTGGAGATATTAATTTTCCATATAAAACCATACTTACTCAAACATTGTACCATTCATCATAAAGAAATCCTGTGGTGGAGGTGGAGGCTTCACTGTACGCATAATTCTACCCAAGGTGTTGACAAGTAACTCTTCATCGTCTCTCAATTCCCCATACCGTTCCCTCAGTTCTGCTACAAATGACCGCTGCTGCCACGGCTTTAGCATTGCAAAGCGGTGTCTAACAGGGCGTTGAGCTGGGTTGTAGTTGTCTTCCGGAAAATATTCCTCATCACCATTGTCTAGTTCTATTTCGTCTTCTACAGGTTCGTCTTTCACATGTGATTGGTGATTCGATCCGGTCTGTGAAATATAAGGTTACAAATTGATTAGAAAAATAGCAACAGAATCATGTTTTGTTTTGAATGATCCCGATATTGCAGTGCATAATATTAAATATGACTGTTACATTTAACTATATAAATCTAGTAAGCAAATACATTTAACAATTTATTAATTTAATAACATGTTCAAAATTTTAGTTTTAAGTGCTTACCTCAGATGTCATTCCATCTTCAAGATAATCACACTGGTATTCGTCGTCTGAGGGTTCTACCTTTATTGTGATATACTGTCCATGCTTCTGAGCAGTTTCAATTATATTATCCACTTCTATACAGGCTTCAGAAGGCGGAGAATCCTTTTCGGAAGTATTCGCTTTCTCGTCATCGTCAACAACAACCAAAACGATCATATCGTCTTCAGTCTCCATAGCTCGAAGAAGTCGAAGATCATGAGATCAACCAATTTCATAAATTATAACCTGAAAATAAAACACCATTCTTACTGTTGGAAATAATTAAAATAAATTTAAAAAATACAAAATATTTTTAAATAATTTTGACAACCCCGATGAGCGCCATCAATTTTTTTTTCAGTTCATAGCAATGCAAAGGTTCTTAGGAATAAAACCTATTAGTTGGATAAGTTTATTCATTTCGATGTAGTTAATGTGAAATAAAAAGAGTTTTAAAAACTGACCAATTATTCAGTATTTTCAATCATTTATAACACGTTATTCTCAATAAACAAATGCCGCAGCAAATCACAAGAAATCTACAACGTAATCCATTTTATTCCTTTGCCTGACTTTTGAGCGCAGATTAAAAAGACATTTTAGTCGTTGAGCACAGAGTACATTTTGAGGTTGTCCGTTCGGTGCACTGGGTCAGTACTACTTAATCTGTGACTGGGTCCGTTAGGAGTATATGTGTTCTGTGCACTGGGTGATCTAGTCTGTGACTGGGTGTAAGGCAAATTCCTGCTAAGCTCAATTTCATAGAAAAAATCTGTAAAAATACTATAGGTACTGGATCACTATTATAATTTTTTTAATTCTATACAAGTATTTGTCTTGCCCTCACATTTTCTCTGGAAAACTGGCAGACAAGAGTAATTTTTCCCGCTTTTCACTTTCAATTTCCGAACTGTCGAAAATATGACATTTTGTGATTTGTGCACTGACAAAATGAATAAAATGACACGACATTTGACACTTGACAATGACCACAGAGTACATTCTGACATAACAGACAAGTTTGAACAAGACGAGTGATTTGCTTTGGTTGTGATCGTTTAGTAATTTTGTGATTGGGAAAGTTTGACTTGTAGTTGTGTAAACCTTACAAGATTTCGATAATTTTCATTAGGAACATTACGTAAAAGTCGTCAAACAGCAGAATACACAGTCTAGTAGAACACTCGCTGCATTGCGCTGACACACGATACACAAATCGTCTCTCCTACTATTGGCGCTAAAAAAAAAAATCTTGTTTACTATCAATTCTTGTAAGAATGACTTTGATCAACATAACTAATTCGTTTTCACCAGTACTCTCTAGCAATACAAAAGTTATAGCACTAGAAAAAATATTATCTCAAAGCCTACAGGACCTCAAAGGTAATGTTTAAGTATAACTCTGAGTTTGTTTATTTTAATTACTCTATCCTTGAAATAATAATGCCAAGTAGATAAAAACATTTTGAACTTCTCTATCTTACTGCTTCTCCTATCTACAGTGCTGTACTAATTTTGTGTTTATAATTTATTTTCAGATCTTTTGTCAGACTTTGAGCAGCTTCACAGTGATTATGACAGCTATAAGACACAATTTATCAAACAACAAGAAAAATGTGACAGGTACTTATGTTAATTAATATCCATTTAATTAGTTGAAATCTCTCCGAATGAGGCTATTTTATTAGTAATAGGCTTAAGACCTCAATCTCATGATATGATAGTATGGAACCACTACAGAAAGCCTATTCTCCATTACCTGACTTGCTGAAGGTCTTTTTTACTGTTTTATTTGGGAATTTATTGTATTGTGACTAAAAAAATACAGGGGATCTACTCCGAAGCGTTAATCCGAACTATTGAATGTTCGGCCGTTTTATAACTTCCATAATTTCCCTTTTTGACTTTGAATCCTTACCCGACTTAAAATTTCTTATAGTTTCTTTTTTCTTTCGCCGTTATATAGATACTTCGGATTTATGTTCGGCGTAGGACCCCTGACTTGCAAGGATTCTCATTCTTTTGCTTTATAACTATGGCTGATAATAATTGTAATAGCTGTATCTATATTATTCATTCAAACCTAATATTTTGCATGCCGTAAGGTAAAATGTACCGGGACACTTAATAAATATTCCAACTTATATGTATACCTACATTATCAGCAAATAAATGATTTCTTTTTTTCTTTCTTTAACTCAGTTCACTCAGTAATTAGTCCCTTTAATTTGTAGCAATAGTTGCAGTAGTGCTGAGGCTCTAAAAAGGATTATTAAATCAAAAGACAATATTATACAATTAGTGGGTAAGTGATCATTTTTTTAATGTAATATTATGGAATAGTAAGTTATATGGAGCGCTGCAATCTGCATGCAATGACACAAAGCAAAAATATGATTTTAAAAAAACAATTTTAATATGCCTTTGCAATATATATTTTTTTAAATAAAGGTTCCAAATTACATAGTAGTAAGTACAACTTTTGTTATTGATTCAATAAATTATTCTATTTTCAGCTTCCACACTTACTAGATTAAATGAAACAAAAGACCTGAAAATATTAGATGAAGTATTTAAAATACTATTTGGAGAAACAACATCACCTGTGCCATTGTACCAGGATCACATGAAGTGTAATAATATTAAAAATAAAACATCAATAAGTCTAAAGAAAGAGGTGCACTCTTCTTTAGAAGATTTGTCCTATAGAGATGAGTCTGTATCTGAGATTGAAGGCACACCTACAACAGGACGTACCAGTCCTATAATACCGACGAAAAAACTTAAGAGTTCTTTGATAACTTCAACTGATTTTAGAGATAAGAAAAAGTGTCCGGATAATTGGTGAGTAAAGACAAATCGCCTGTAAAATCTTAAGTTACTGTTCGTAATGGCATATTCGTTAATATGGGCTGGTGTCCGCAACTCCACGTGAATGCGCATATTTTGCGTCGCGTCGGCTGCGTCGTTGCCTAGCGAACCTCTTTATTCTTTGATCCATTGAATCGAATCGTCCTTAACTTCCTTGCCCATAATGGCTGAAGTGGCAATGGCATACATATCATGTCTGTATTCCTCAAAGGGGTGGGCAGAGCACTTGAATAAGAAATGCATATCGCCAATTCTGATAAAAGAACGAGTCATATCACAATTGCCATGAACCAGGCAGAAATAAAAACTCTGAACTGTAACTGAGAACTTCCTCAAGAAAAATAATTGGGATTGGTTGACCAAAATACAACTACTAACAACAATTAATCTGTTATCCAATTTTATTTTCCTTTTACAGTTACCCAAGTGCATAAATGCCTTTCAGAAACTGAAGCGTCTAAGAACTAAGTACTAATGTTTTATACATTAATTACTGTAGGTATAGTCCTCCAGACCGATTTCGGCCATTGGCTGACAGCCAATCTCAGCGGAGACTAGCCATTTATGCGGGAGATATTATAGTGCACAAGTGTGTGCCCAGACACAGCTGCACTCACTCTGCCCTCAATAGGTAATACGGGCTGGTGTCCGCATACCACGTCAATGCGCGTATTTTACGTACGGGTGGGAAAATCGATTATTCGATCCACCCCAGCTCCTCAAGGAAGGCCAGCAACGCCTTGGTGTTACTGACAATCTCACGTAGGATACCTGGGTTACCGAAGTACTTTGCCCTGTATGTGGCGACCACCGGGCAGTTTAACAGCACATGAGCTGCTGTCTCGTCGTCCTCCATGCATGCCCTGCACAGCGAACTGTCTGTGACTCCTATGACAAAGAGGTGTTTATTAAATGACCCATGGCCAGTTATAGCCGCTGTAACTGTATGCAGCTGTTGTTTAGTTAGTTGTAGAACCCGTTTCGTGAGGCGGCCGTCGATAGTAGGGAGTGCCTCCTTCGCCTGCCTGCACTCATTTTGGTCCAACCATAGTTTGTGATGTTAGTCCCTGGTTCGTTTCCTTACCAGTGCGTAGATAACCGAAGGGGAGTGGCGCGATGGGTTCAGGTCCCACTGGTGCCATGCTAGACCCCCTTCTGGCTAATTCGTCGGCTGCATCGTTACCTAGCGAACCGCTGTGTCCTTTGATCCATTGAATGGTTATATTATTGATGCAACTCACCTACTCTTCCCTCAATCTCATAGTCCGATGGGACAGCAATCTGACACGACCGGCGGCAGATCAGGCGCAGGGCCAACAGTTTAACGTATCACACCGCCAACTTCCAAACACCTACTGCTACTGAGAAATTCCAGATGGTAAAACCCAATAACACTTTACCCGACCTGGGAATCGAGGCCAGGGGGCAGGGCCGGATTTAGAGGTGTGGAGGCCCTGGGGCAACAAAGAAGTGTAGGCCTCAAACATTTATTGAGAACAGACAAAAAAAAAACAATTTAAAAAGGTACCTTCTGAATGTTTTTTTCTTTGATACACACAATAAATCTGCCTGCCTTTTCCCAACTATGTTGGGGTCGGCTTCCAGTCTAACCGGATGTAGATGAGCCAGTATTTACATGGAGCGACCGCCTATCTGACCCCCACAATACCCCTTGGTATGACCGGTTGTCAGACTTTTGGGCTTTTTTTTCTTTGATACACAAAGGAGACTCGTGGAACGTCCAGTCGTCGACGCGACTAGTTGACGAATGTAAATCAACGTTGACGTTTCGTTAACGGAAAAACCGTAAAAACATCAAATTGTGGAGGCCCCTTCTTTGTGGGCCCAGGGCTAGAGCCCCTGTTGCCCTGCCCTAAATCCGGCCCTGCCAGGGGGTCTACTCCGAAGCGTTAATCCGAAGTATCGGCCGAATGTTCGGCCGTTGGAAAAAGGAAAAAATGGAAGTTATACTTCCATTTTTTCCCCTTTTAGGGTTCTGTAGTAAACAAGGAACCCTTATAGTTTCGCTATGTCCGTCTGTCTGTCTGTCTGTCTGTCTGTCCGTCCGTCCGTCCGTCCGTCCGTCCGTCCGTCCGTCCGTCCGTCCGTCCGTCTGTCTGTCCCCGGCTTAGCTCAGAGACACTAAGTCCTAGAAAGGTGTAATTTGGCATGGGTGAATTAATAAAGTCGTAAAATAAAACCATGAAAAACCTTTTTTTTTTTAGGGTACCTCCCTTGCACGTAAAACGGGGATGATTTTTTTTTTCTCGTCTAATACATGGTGTGGGGTATCGTTGGATAGGCCGTTCAAAAATATTGTGGGTCTGTGAAAAACATTTTTCAATTCTGAGATCCGTTTGCGTAATATTAAGCTTTAAAGTGCTATTTTTTGTTAGAGTCAAGTATCCTCTGCCAGCTAAATGGTACCAACCATTTAGCTGACAGAGGGGGGGATTTGGATATGTGAAAAAAATCATGGCAGTAGTATATATAACGAAATGAAAAGGAAAACTATCACAGCTAAGTAGGGTTTACTAGTTAACGAGTAATCGTTGACCAACTTAAATTTGCAGTTGAAGAATTGACCGTAACGTATATAGATGTATGGGAGAGCATGTTTTTCAACTACAATGTTTAGTTTCTTTTTGGGATGAAATCATCCTAACTACGGAACCCTTCATTGTGCGTGGTCCGACACGTACTCGGCCGGTTTTATGACTTTGAATCCTTACCCCCAGGACCCCACACTCAGCATTCGGGCTTGCGACCACGAGACAACCTTAATTGCTGAAGTAGTGATAATAATAAAATAATTTATTTGATAGGTCTGACAGCCTTCCAGAAGCGAAATCTCTAAAGATAACCTTGTCAACACCACCAGGCGGCAAAAAGAGCGGCAGGATGCGACAATCGCGGCTGAACTTAGTCAAAGTGCCAGAGAGGAATATTATAGATATTACGAGCTCACCGGAATTTAGTGGCGGATGTAGGAATAAAAGGGATGAAAATGAAGGAAATGTAGCGGTAAGAGTTATTTTTGTTGATTACACTCCACACTGATTCATGGTTTATGTCCTGTGGTTCTACTATCTACATTTGTCTTCCTATCAAAGAATGTTTGATGTTGAAAGGAGTGGGGAGTGTACAAAAGGGGGGTGGGGGTCTTTTCTTTGCTTATTTTTGATGTCATGGTGGACGGGGTGTCTGGATGGTGATTGCGTCAGCAAAATTTAGTTTTCAGTTTTTTCTGCAAAATTTTGTAGATTCTGATTTGAACAAATTATATGGCAACACTACTTGTCTATGCTCGAAAGCGAAAAGCATGTTCAGGGACTCCACCAAAATAATTCATATAGCTTGGATTGACTAAGGGACTTACTAGAGAATGGGCAGCAGCGTTCTCTATGCATTTTAACACCATACTGCGATCGCCACCCCGTCTGCTAAGCGTGGCGATTGTGGCAAACCCCCCATTTAGGGGAGGCCTATGTCTTTCGGCTGAAATTATGAATGATGATGAATTGATATAGCTTACTCACTCTCACGCGGTGTTTTATTGTTAAGTTAGAAATAACCAAAGTAGAAATATAACCGACGCGTTATTAAAAAAAAAAATACTAATATATTCGTAAGCATAGGAGGAGGGTAAGATTTTTGCTGACAGGGCGTTTGTTAAAAATTACTAAAATTCTGCTTACCTAATACTTGAATGATCCCGAAACAGTATCATCATCAGTCTCTTCCCTCGTCCCAATTTATTTGTGGTCGGCGCAACACATTTTTTTCTTCGCCTACACTGACTGATGATACTTAGTATCTCAATGTAGTCTGTGGACTAATGCATTCTAACAGATTATTCCTGACGAACGGCTATCGCTAAAATAATATCCACCAAAAACATTTCATGTAAAGTAGGTTGCCGAGACTAAGGGCCTGTGCACACCACGTTTTTTAAAAGCGCCGTTGACGGGCGTTTTAGAAACGTGCGTCGACGGCGCGCTTCCTACAGAATAGACTGACTTGCGTGCGTATCGCGTCTGTATCGCTACAAACGCGCGTTGACGGCGCGTTTAAAAAACGTGGTGTGCATAGGCCCTAACGCTTTCACTGTAAAAAAAATATCAGATCTAATGTAGAGCCAAGGCCCTCTAAGTCTACAAACTTTCCATTTTGGTAAAAATGTATGTGTCTCACATGTTAGAGTATTAGACAAAAAGAGTAAATATAAAAAACATACATAATCAGAAAATTTCTTGAGTAAAACCAGGCTTTTGCACGAGTTTTTTCAATTTGAACAACGTAGATAGCGCATCCCATTTCTTCCCGTGGGTGTCGTAAAAGACGACTAAGAGACTTACTAGAGAATCGGCAGCAGTGTTTTCTATGCATTTTAATACCATACTGCGATCGCCAACCCGCCTGCCAAGCGTGGCTATTATGGCATCCCCCTTTTTTGGGGGAGGCCTATGTCCAGCAGTGGACGTCTTTCGGCTGTATGATGATGAGATAGCGCAATGTTGTATTTGTTTTTTTAAGTGTGTGTGTAATAAGGCCCATAACTGGAGCATTTTATTTTATGTTACAGCCTCTCGTAAAGAAAGAATCAATAGAAAATGACGACACCATTTTGCCTTCACCTACCAGTGGACCAAATAATTTTAAGTAAGTAAATGTCATCTTATTTATTTAATACTGCTGTCACAAATATATTTCACACCAATAAGTACATCTTACAGTATACACAAGACGATATTATACCAACCTATTACACTATTTATCCTTATAAAATGCCTATACATATACAAAAATTCAACAATAAAAATAAAACTAAACTACTTAATAAAAATTACATTTTCAAATGTACAGTCAAGAAAAGAAATGAGTATCCAACTTAGAAATTAGAGTCTCTACATAGGCAAAATTCATTATCATTGCGCGTATAAACATTTTTTAAACATAATTCCCAGATTTATGTTTACTTTGGTAATACAAAATATACCCTACGAGAATCAGAATAAAGTTAATTTTGTATTAACGAAATAACTCCATTATTTGCGCAAATACGCCAAGTGTAATGTGAGAAACAATGCAAATGGGGCACACATAATTTAAAAAGAATTCTTAGAACTTACAAGTTAGCATCTATATAGCATCATATTATATTATTTTTTTCTTTTTCCACAGCTTCAAGTCTAAAGATAGTCCAATGAAATTCAAGAAACCTGCGTTAAGTTTGAAAATTAAACCTGAGAAGAAAACTCCTAAGAAGATTGATCAGAACACAAATCAAACAGTTATAAAACAGGAACAGAATTCGGAAAATATATTAATGACAGATGTTAAGATGAACCATAGTGTTACTTTAACTCAAGATTATTCTATTAACTTACTGAATCCTAAAAGGTAATAGAATTCAAGTTTTTTAAATATTCAACACAAGAATCAAATAGTTTGATTCTAAATTAATAAAAATAAATCCCACTTCACATTCACAAGTTGCGAAATACTTTGTTGATGAATTCTAGTTGTTCTCACTGCCTTATGGCAAAATCCAATGAGAAAACAGTAAATAGCAATTGGTTTTTTATTAGCATGATTGGTGTGACCACAATTGGGGCTATAGCGTTATTGCCAACCGGAACTAAAGATGATTTTTTTCGACGATTTGTCCCTCTTTGGCTACTCTTTGAGTACTCGCATACCTGTTAATTTGGTCGACTGTACAATGTTGTTAATTCAATTACAGAGTACCTAAAAACTTCGTAAAACATTCGCCCGTGAAAGCAGAACATTTTAACGACGAGACTTACTGTGACACACAGTCTAGCATATCTCTGTTACATCAGGTTGATCAGCTGGAGAATATTCACAGAGTTGGTAATGAATGCAGGTGAGCTTTTATTTCTTTATGACTAGTTGAGCTTGTTTTTTTTTATTGATCTCTCCCTTAAAATGAAATGTCTCTTATCATTATTATTATATTCGAAGGGGTAGAGCAGAGGTGTATATAATATGCTCTTCACACTAATAATATAATATTATAAAGGCGAAAGTTTGTGAGTGTGTGTGTGTGTTTGTTACTTCTTCACGCTCAAACGACTGGACCAATTTTGATAACATTTTGTATGGAGGTAGCTGACATTTGGATTAACATGTAGGCTACTTTTTATCCTGATATTCCCACGGGATCGAGACTTACGCGGGTGAAACCGCGGGGCGCAGCTAGTATGTTATAAGTTCCATTATAATAGTGGGTAAGCTTATTTCTGTTATTCAAGCACAAATATAGTCTGGGTTATTATTAAGAAATTCCTGATGGCAATACCGGCTGGCCTGGGTCTCGTACCTAAGACTCCAAACACAATCTCGCTCGCGATTTGCGACCAATATGCTTCAGAAGCAATCTCAGAGAATTTACATTCATTGCCACGTACTCAACTATCTACCTTAGCGTTATGTACTCTAAGTTGATTTTTGAGTGACCATTAGTTGCAAAAGTTCCTTAAAATCTTTTGGATGCAATGGAATTTAAACTTTGTCATGCATGATATAAGTTTGTGATTCCAAAACATCTGAGATTCTAAATTCATGTGGAGAGTACTAGTTCTAGACCCGCTTACACCACAAATCACTTAATGCGTTTAGCGCTAAACATATTTAAAGCGTCATTCTGTCTCGGTCATCTTCAAACGATTGACAGAAACAGAGTGATGTTTTAAATACGTTAAGCGGTAAACCTAAAGCGATTTGTGGTAAATTCGGGCCCTAGACTAAGGAGCAGTCATCAATTTGCAGATTCATGAGTTCAATCATCATCATCGTCATCATCATTCCAGCCGAAAGACGTCCACTGCTGGACATAGGCCTCCCCAAAAAGGAGAGGGTGTGTGCCGTGTGGTGCCGGACCTAAAGAATAGCACCACCCTATTTCTTCCTGTTGGTGTCGTAAAAGGCAACTAAGGGACTTACTAGAGAGCTGCCCATGCAGCAGCGTTCTCTATGCATTTTAACACCATACCATACCATACTTTCGGCTGAAATGATGATGATGATGTTTTTTCTTTTTGATTGTTTTTTTTTATGGTTTCATTTTGACAGTTCAACAACATTCATTACGTTATTTTCCTTGTTGAGCGGACACATTTTTCGAACATATGAAGCAATGGATTAGCAATATACTTCAAAATCATTCCGATTGTGATTCAAACTATGTTTCGCAATTAGGGTGCTGGTCTTTAGAGGTATGAGGAACAGGGTGTAATGTTCACTCATCCTCTATAGAAAAGGGTGGATCCTCCGACCAGACGGGTGTTGTGTCTTGTAGGCAACTGCCCGACGGTTGATGTCGAGACATTGTATATGCTAGTTGTGCGGTAAACTCTGCTTGCGCGATGCAGGATTCGCGTGACGGCAGTGTGACGCGTTGTTCGCATGTGGCGATGTTGATGCCGCTACAGGTCTATTCGCTTGCACTGAACGACCATCTCCTTCACCCTATTTTAAAGACTAATATTTTGGTATATATTTTAGCCCCACAAAGAGGCCTCTAGCTGAGAACATTAATGTAACGAATATGCAAGACGATGACGTTATCCAGCCCAGCATGTCCGTACTACACCGAGAATCTAAATTTAACACAAAGGCTGTAGATAATGTTAAAAGGTAAGGAATCTTTGATTTTTTTAAGCAAAATTATAGTTAGTGTGTTAGTTTAGGCTTCCATTTTGTGTAAGTATGTACTTATAAAAAAGTGGTCAGCTTTTGTAAGCCGTTTACTGTCGTTGGGCTATAAGAACGAGATTCATAAAACCGCACTTTGACGTTACTTTGCAAGTAAAGTTAGCATTTTATGCAAATGTGAACCTTATAATCATTTGAATAATGTTCATATCATATCATAAATGTGAACTAGCTTTACATGCTAATATTAACTTTATTCTTATTAGCAAATTAAAGTCAAAGTGTAGTCTGTCAATCTCGGCCTAAAGCTATGATTACCTAGAAGAGCGGCGGCCGCCACATAACGGTCGCAGTGACGGCCGTCATGAAAATGATGGCAGCGGGGTTCGACTTTACGGTATTAAAAAACACTCTCTAAGGAAACACCAACTTACTACATTACTTTTGGTGTCGTTAATCACGTGAGGCTTGAGAGCGGGTCGGAAAAAATCACGAAATATCACAAAGGGGAAGGGGGGTGTAGTGAGATTATTACTGAACGCTCGATTTCTAACCCGAAAAGCGGTACGTGACCTTGACTCGCCGTTGCCAGGCAACGATTTCCCCGCCCGCCGCGACAACGCCCCGCTCGGCTTGCCAGTCGCCAGTAAGATTACTTAAGATACTTTGTACAAAAAAATACACGTTATTTTAGGTAGGGTAGGGGTTTAGTGTATCACCAGGGGCGAGGAGGGGGGTTAAAAGGTCCTAAAAAACATCACGTGATTAATGGACGACCCCTTTCAGAGACGTCATTCGACAGTGATTACGGCCGCTATGTGGCGGCCACCGCTCTTTTATTTCCTTATGGTCGAAGTCATTAATTACGTTTCTCATTCCATATTTTTGTTTGATATTGAAATACAGCGCCGGAAAAATAACCGTATCTTATCAGTCTAATAAAGTTTTATCACCATAAGATAATGTATATTAAATTCATAGATAAACAAAAATAGTCATACTTGTACAGCAAGATTTAATTAATGGATTTTTTTTTACAGAAAAATCTCAGAATTAGCTGAAATTGAATACGATGAACCGGCGAGAAGAACAAGAGCTGAAAAGCGTCTGTTACCCGGATGGAGCTGTGAGGAATGCAAAGAAGTAAGTATACTACTGTAGAGGGTAAATTCAGGAATCAGGACCCGAGGGAGGGGAGGAGAGGTTTTTGTGTGGGGTTTTTTTATTGTTGATGGTATCAGGGTGTAAACTTCCTCATCCTCCTTAGGGAAAAAGAAGGATCCTCCGACCAGACGGGTGTCTGTCTGGTGGTTACGGTTGATGTCGGGATGGCGCAGATGTAAGATTTTGCGTGACGTCGTCGGTGTGATGCGTAGTTCGCAAGTGGCGTTGTTGTTGTTGCCCAGGGTCGTAGCTACCGTCGTATCAGCCGTATCAATGATACGGGGCCCCCATGAGTATAGTAGTATATATAAGCATAATATAACATCTTATTGATAAGAAGAGGTCCGTAATGAATGACCGACTACCTAATAAAAATATGAAAATTAACGTAATGTGTCATGAACACATTACGTTAATTTTCATATTTACAAAGCTTACAAAGGTTTCAAAGCTACAGGCAGTGTGCAATTCTCACGTTTAATTTTTTAGCTCGCTCCGCTTGCCTTGTCTTATTAAGCTTACAATGATTGCTTCACCTGACGCAAGATGCTATTTTATTTATAAAAAAAGGCCCCCAATATACAGCGTGGCACTTTAGTGGCGACATTAATTCAGTACACCTATACGGTGTCACATTTTATTTTTATGAAGATATTTTAATTTTACTAAACGTTATTATTTATTGATTTATTAACAATTTTCTAAAGTAGCATTTTAGAGTAACCTGTACATAAAGAACTGTAGCGCAGAGGTCATTTGCCGGGGATCGGATCAACGTGCAAAGAGTAGGCGAATTGCAGGGAAAGAGAGAGCTTTATTATTTAGTTTGCTTGAAAATTTTAATTTTTCAATATACACACTTCTTCTTCCCAGCTAAAGCACTAGGAAGTGGTGAAGGGTGGGCGTTTTTCAATGGGTAACCAAAATGGTCCCTGATTTGAATACAGGCCACAACACTAAAAACACCCCAATGCACATTATCTTCCATTACTTAGCCCGAGAGCGCATCGGTGGATCTGTGCTCGTTTCAAGTTATTTATTTATTTTGTTATATATATATATGCTTTATTTTTATGGAACGCAATACCAATATTTGTTTGGTAGTAACAACCCCGCTGCGCGTCTCCAGATGTGTACAGGATCTTATTCTAATTAATACCATCGCACCCTCACCCCTTAAAACGATATTTGGTCGCAAATCTTAAGTGCCATATTCAGGTAATCAAAGGAAACACTAACCACCTTTTAAATCATCAGCTATAAGTTTAAATGGTAGTTGTAAAGACTTTTCGAAGTTGGCCAGTTTTCTATACTTAAGAAAACCACTTTTCTATAAGGTGAAACAATACTTTTCTGATAAAACGTCAGTCAATACATGTATGCATTGGCGGATACAGTGGGCATGTTAGTAGTTCTCAGTTAATATACAAAGATATTGTTGCGCGCACAACTAAAAAGCCTACTACTAGCGCCATCTAGTATCGAGTAGCGGAACTAGTAGAGTCAAGATGCTTCTAGAAAGTTCGATTCTAGAACTATCGACACCCGGTCAGTCTGGGGCCGGTATGTACTCGAATATTCTAGATGTTTCGGGAACTATCCGAGGCCCTATATAAGGCCGGTATGGGCCGCTACGGAGTTAGTTTATTTTTGAAAACGAGACAAGCGAAAACAACTGAACGATATTTGAGAGTGACATTAAGTAATTGTGTTTTAATTGTGTTTAAAGTAGTAGTGTGTTTAAATTGGTGTTCTTAATTAAAGTGTCTATTTTTTTTAGTCATTAAATCGGCAGTTTTTATTGTCACGAACCCCAAGCTCGTAACAATATTATAACAAGCATGAAGATACTTAGGATCACTAGCAAGCAACCCACCTCGTAATTACGTCCACTTGGGACCTTGAAATGAACATAAATTCTTAAAAACGCAAATTTACACTCTTGGTTTGAATTTCTAAAAACGCTGAACACGTAATTTTCTATCAAGCAATAGGCTAAATACCGTAGGCTAGTAACGGAATTCCTATAGCTCAAAGGATAAATTTGCAAAAATACTGAAGCACGTCTTATTTATTTTCTGACCTATCAAAATTTATGGATTTAACTTTGTTAGTTAAGCTGAAAATTACCGGATCCAATGATTTCAAAAGGAAGGATACGCCCATCAGAACATTTTACTTACAACTTTTTCATACAAGCAAAAACTAGCGCCATCTGTCACAACTCATATGAACTACGTGAGTGTCACGTTGCATAGGTCGACTACATAACCTTGTACGTACGACATGTAACGTGCGTAAATGTTATTTTAATCACATTTTATCGGAAATAAGTTAACCACTGAGGCGTCCATATTTTGACAAAAAACGTAATAAAACAAATTAATCTCGATCAGCTTTATTTGAAATTGAAAACAATTTAATAATAATTATTATTAATTTATTAATTATTAAATAAAACACAAATAACAAAATTACGTCCGTACAAGGTTACTTCGTTACCGTCGCGGGCGCTGCCGGCAGCGCGTGACATGGCCGCCATTGTGGATTTCGAATGTGGATTCAAATGTGTTTATTGAATAATTTTATTGGAACAAAGGCAATTTAAGGTTACTTATCGCTATGTCCCATGTTCCTTTTTAACCTTTGTATGTATAGATTTTTGCGATCTTTTACTACGCACCTAGGCATTTTAATGACTGAACTGTACTGATTAACTCCTCCGCGCGTGGACCGCGTTCGACTGAGTCGCATTGGCCCTAAACTGTCATTTTAGGGCCAGCGCCCCCCCCCCCCCCCCCCGCCTCCACTGGTCCACATGAAGGACCAAGTGGGGAAACCAAATCCGCTAACATAGACCCCCTCTCCCAAAGTAAATCCTGGATCCGCCCCTGCATGTATGATTTTTTTGTCGTTTTGAAAATTCTTTTACAAGTCTTGTCGAAAACAAGTATCAAAACTAGTTTATCGGTGTAGACGCGGGGTAAGTCCCATCATGCAATACTTATACAAATTACAATTTTCCAGTTTTTCGGCGAGCTCTACAAGAATGATCCAGAGATGTTAGCGAAGAAAATAAACGAGTGTTCTCACCACCGCGGTGTAACCAACCCTACAGACAAGACGAAGCCGACGCCTGCGTTCTGGAACCCTCGGTGGAATGTTCCAGAAGATACTGAAGAGTTTAATAAAAAGAATAATGTAGCTTGACATTTGTGGGACATTTTGAGTTGGTTACTGTTTTAATTTGAAGATTTGGTGTTAGTAGGTACCTACTAATGTAAAATAGTGCTCTATAATTCTAGGGCCTATTTAATATATCTTAACTAACATGCGACTTATTGTCTTATTTTCACGACAGGCGCTGTTTAATAAAGCAAAACCTATGAAAAAAAACAAACCTACAAAATTGTTAAGATTATTAATGCCTGTTAGTTATACCAAATAGCCCCCGTCTAAAGTTACGACGGTCTCATTCCTTTTGAAGCAGCTGCCTTCATTTGTTATACCTAAACACATATTTTTCTTATATTTTCGAAGAAATGCGTGAGGACTGAGGGGATATTTTGTGTTGTCCTTGTCCTTACAGGCTACTCAAACGGACCCAGTTTTAACTACAATCAGTTTTAGTTGGCAATACAACCGGTCAATTTCAGCGAATACACTTTGCTTCCTTCAACCTTGACATTGGCAGAATCGTCGGTAAAACGATGGAGCCATTACTATAAAATTGGAATTAGAGTTAACTATGGCCTTGCTATACTTACTTTCAGCCTAAAGTTATGGAATATTGCCTTAATTACTTTTAAAGGGAGCAGTAGCAGTAGGTACCTAACTACCTACTTGTTAATAATTTGTTAAAAGGCCGGCGATGGATGCGTAGTTCATACAAACGTTATACCAAAATAATTTGTAAATCAAACATATTCTTATGGTAGTGTCTCTTTATACCGATTGGAATACAGAATATCTAGGTTAGGCTATTTTGAATGGACACTGATTTAAACAAAACTTATGAGAAAAATAAGTTTTCTATAGAAATTTTAAATTCCTGATATCTCGTCTTTATATCATTGTTTTTTTTTTTTCAAAATATATATTTGGGAACTTAGATATTCTGTAATCCAATCGAAATACACACTACCTTAACAATATGTTTGATTTACAAATTATTTTGGTATTACGTTTGTATGAACTACGCATGTTACCCCTTAAAGCTTTGTGTTGACTGTTAGTCGTTTGCTTTATTCCGATGTTACATATCATAGCGGCATTCGCACTTTCTTCTATATCAAAAAGAGTAGGCGGTGTATTTACGTTGTCGCAATAAAAATAAAAATAGTTCGACCTGTAGGTAAGTTGCACTAACTTCACACGTAAAAGCGTAGGCGCATTCTAGATACAAATCAACTGCAGTATGTTTGGCAAACCAGAAAACATCACAATTTGAGAAAAGTTCAATTTGGATTGTTATTTTGATTTCAAAAGATCCCTCCAATTTACAAAAAAAAAAAGTTAAGTATTTCGCTATTTTACCAATAACATCACTTAGAATAAAAACAAGTACCTATTGACGTGGGAACATAATCGTATTGGTATAAAACAAGATAAAATAACACCGGCTCGCCGAGCGGCGACCTAGTGATGACGTCATACAACGGTATATAACAAAACAACTCTGAACTGCATCGCAGCTACATCAGAAAAAAGGATTTTCTTTTATTCTAAATTACACCATTAGTTAGTTTTACATTACATCGTACCTGTATCTCCCAAAGGGCTTTTTGAAGTCCCATGTAAAAGGTGAAAAGCTTGTTGAATATTGTATTGTATTTTATTTTAAATTATTAATATAAAATAGATTAAACAATCTGGATTAATCTCATTAGTTTTTGAATTGTAAATAGGGAAGTAGATAAGAACTATAGTCTATTAATGCGGATAATAAACTCGCATTTATTTGTCAGTCATGAATGTTAAAACTGTATACGTAGATACTGAAATTACAATCCACAGTTTTTTTAATAAATAAAGAATTGATGTCTTAATATTTTGTTTGATTTTCTCCAATTTGGAACTTAAAACAAGGAGTTGCTTATACCTACATACTTACTAAATAATGTACCAGAACTGTATTACTTTACAGTAATAAGTAGTTCTGAATGAACAGCTGCTGTGTTCTCAATTCTCAAATCACCTTATAGGGTGCTCATGCTAGTTGCAGTAGTTTCCCTTCTACTGTTATTGTTCAATGTGAACCACTGCTTTGTTTGGACAATGAGGTCGCCACTAGTATTATCTACTAAAATTAGCTAGGTATCTCACTCATTGGGAATGTAAAGCTGCAAACATGGCTACCTAGTGCTAGCAACATAGGGGATAGTTGGCACAATACTGAGACCATCCCAGGTCCCTCATTTGACAATTGCCTGCCTTGATAAGGTAATGTTACCAGATCCCGGGATCCCCAAGTGCAGTAAAGAAAATCTCGAATTAGTTATACATACAAACATTTGTTTATGTTGAAACTGTATTTGAATTCAGTGAATCACTGCAGTGTGTGCCAACAAGTTAAAATAACATGACTTGCTAAATGTATGAGTGGGTGGCGAGGTGAAGGAAACAACCACTTGGAGAACACCTTTTATTTATCTCAATAAAACAGAATATTATAATTTTTCACTAGCTTATGTTAAAAAAAGGAAATGTTTAATCAAATTAAAGATTAGTAGGTATATTCAAAATGCTTAACTTTTGTTGTAGTGCCAATTGACACAATGAACCTCATAGCCCTCAACTTTGGGGTTGCAGCAATTCCCCATTTTCTAGACTATTTTATTTTTCGTTTTTTTAAAACATTTTTTGTTATTAATTATTTCACTTACAACATTGTGGTACAAATAATGCAATTTTGAATTCATTCAAAAAATAGTTCCATTTACAAATAGTTCAAACTGAAAATTTATGGTTATTTTGATATACAATTATTATTTTTAATGCTACAACAAATTTACATATGGGTCTATGAGAGTTTCTTTGCTTTGTGATAAAGAGTATCAACAACCTTACTCATGTGGTGAATCGTCTCTAGGACGGTCTCATATGTCTTCTCAAGAGGGGACTCATCAAAAACAATTAGAACACCTTCACCTTGATCAAGGATACCATTGAGTTTCTTATCCAAAATCATCTGGGAAAGTTTTTTCTCAACTTGTACTACAGGCAGACGGATACAACGGGCTACATGGTCAACTTGGACTCGCATGTATGGTTCAACAATGCGACAAAGGTTTTGCTCCAACATTGTGTCGTACAAAGCCCCGAGATGAGCTCTTACTACTGCATCTTCTTCCAGTTCAGGTTTGTACATTTTCAGAGCCGCCTGGAAGTCTGCTAAAGACCTCTTATGGGAAGCAGTAGCAACAGCCCGCATTGCTTCTAGGTCTTTTCCTGCATACTTCAGTGCAGTCTTAGTGCTACAAACTGATCCTACTTCTTCAGCATTGTTCAACATGATCTTGGACAATAACATGTACTTCAAAGCAGTTAATGCTTTTGGGCTGTCGGCACCATCATAACCTTCAAATGCCTCATAGAAGTATGAGTAAGCAGTTTTGAAGTCCCGTTCATCAGCAGCATGGAGTATACCAGATTGTAAATCAAGGGCAGCCTGCATTTTAGGTGGACAGTAAATAGCATTCGCGGTCGTTCTGCCTGATGTCAGCGAGGCACGGGCTTTAGGTAGATTGCTAAGGGCATGATAAGTTTTACTTTCTAAGAGAAGCACTTCAACTAGTAGGTTTTTATCATCTAACTTTTTGAGCTCTCTAAGCAAAGCCGTGGCCAGGTCCAGGGCTTCCGTGTACATACCAGTGTCGAAGTAGAGCGCGATCAGCCTCGCTTCGAGAGACTGTCGCAAGAACGTACGACGCTCCTCCTTGGCCCATTCTATACACTCTTTACACAACTGAACTTCGATGCCGATGCCAGCTTCCAAATCCAGAAAGAAATCGACGAGAGAACGCACCAGTTTTGCTGCTTTCGCTTTACTTATCAAGCTTAAGAAAGGTCTAGTAGCTTTGATCAGTTCCGCTAGTTCTTTAGCCTTGCCTTCCTTCTTGTACTTCTCGCCGAGGTTCAGGATCCCCTGCTCCTTGGCTCTTATGTTTTCTTCGTCATCTTCGGGAACCTCGCCAGTGCTAACCATTTTGTCGGTCATGCGGACGTCCTCGTCTCTGTTCGTCGACGACGAAACGCGCGATCTCTCGAATAACATCGCTCCAGCCATGTTGTGTATTTATATGCTTACACTAAAAAACGTAGATAAACTGTAAAATAGCACTACAACGGACACACTTTTTCTTTGTAATTTTGTATAATCGCAAAGTCATCGACGACCTCTTCAGAAACAAATCGTAGACGCGTACAGGGTTACCAGTTCTAAGTTTTAAAAGTCTTCGTATTGGTAGAAAGTTAGAAACCAGTAAACCACAGGTAGAAAAGAAAGAATTTAGAAAATTGTTATTAGTAGGAAAGTCTAGTCTAGACTGTAGAATATGGTTCAAAATCCAAATCAAAAGTCATTTATTCAAACTAGGCTGAGAATCAGCACATTTCGAACGTCAAAATTACATAAGACCGTCCACAAAAAATTACAAATAATTAACATTACGCAACACAAATTGCCTTAATTAGCGCATAACTAGCGCACGCCACTATAACAACAAAAAAAACATCTAAAACCAACAGACCAAATAAAAAATAAAAACGTAAACAGAACTTATATAAAAACCTCCAGGCATAAAGGGCACCGTGCCCGCTTACATGAAGCTATAGCTGTAACTTGAAGTCACAAATGATAAACTAGCACCATCGAAGTAAATTAAATAATCAGATACACTTCTCAAAAAACACACACACAAACAAACACACATAAACACACAAGACAGAGCACATAAACAAATCGAGACATACTTAAATCGATTTATCGTGAGTATCGAGACTTACTTAATTCAATAGTTACGTCGCGATCGATGGTTAATCTCGACGTAACTAGTGAAGTAACCATACGACTCGGTACTCGATACTCACGATAAACCGGTTAAATGTCAAAACGGGCCTATTATTTTTTGACAACTTTAGTAATAACAACAAAACCATGGTCAACAAGACGACCAGTCACAACAAGCAGCACCCGTTCACGAGCTTATCGCAAAGATCAGCCATCACCCCCTTCGCCATATTTGAGGGAAGGAGGCAACTTGACCCCTGACGCTACCGCAAGCAGTGACATCTAAGGGAGCATGATGATCTTGCTGCCGGTTGCTCAGGCAAGAATAATATGATCAATTTTCGAGGTTGCTACGTAACCACTTATTGCAATACACCTCAAATAAAAATATTGTAGTGAGTAGAGTATGTCAATAAAATTAATATTCCTACCTCACTACCTCAATAGTTTTTCTACTGTGGAGTTTGACATTTACAGCTGTCAAATTAATATTAAAAAAAATGCTTGGCTGATCATACACTTTCAATTTTTCACGTCCATCCGCTCCACTTCGCCCCACCTACGCCTCTAGTCGACGCAGTTTCATACAAAATGTATAGCAGACGGATTTTTTGAATTGCGATGCGGCCTGACCCGGGCCGTCCTGTCCACCTAGTGAACGCCTAGCTTTATTTATGAATGATATTTACGTATGGAAACGGCACAGCTACAACAGCTGTCGAAAAAAGATGTCCGTGACTACCGCCGGACCACAACGCCAATGGTTCCATATTTGGCAAATAATTAGTGCTCAATTGGTGCTAATTAGTGCTCGAACAACAGAATTGGCGCCTTAGTAGTTTTCGAGATAATCGACTTTGAAGGTGGTCCGGCGGTAGTCACGCTCCCTTCAGCAGGACCATTATGAGATCCGAAAAAGGGGACATGCTACAGCTATTCTAAGTATACAAATAATTAGTGCCCTTAAATGTGATTCATTTCGTAACAAAAAAGGACTGAAATATTTGTATTTACCGAGAAATCAACGATGATAACTTTCGCGTGCTCTTTCAGCAGGACCACGGCTTTGAACGTTGATTCCAAGTTTCAGGAGCTAGTCGCTTTCCTTAAATCTACATAGAAAATTAGTGCTCTGCGAGATAAAATGTATACCCAAAATTCAAAATTACTACTCCAGTAGTTTACGAGATATAGCATACCATTGGTGAGGTGGCGGGAGCACAAAAATTTGTACTCCTATCACAGCACTAATTTTTATATAAATTTGGGAAGAAGTCACATAGTTCAATCTTCAATTGAAAATTTAACACCGTGACTACCGCCACCCCACTAATGGTATGGTATATCTCGAAAACTACTGGAGTAGTAATTTTGAATTTTGGGTATCAATTTTATCTCGCAGAGCACTAGTTTTCTATGTAGGTTTAGGAAAGCGACTAGCTCCTGAAACTTGGAACCAACGTTCAAAGTCGTGGTCCTGCTGAAAGAGCGAGCGAAAGTTATCATCGTTGATTTCTCGGTAAATACAAATGTTTCAGTTCTTTTTTTGTTACGAAATGAATCACATTTAAGGGCACTAATTATTTGTATACTTAGAATAGCTGTAGCATGCCCCCTTTTTCGGCGCTCATGGTGGTCCTGCTGAAGGGAGCGTGAGTACCACCGGACCACCTTCAAAGTCGATCTCGAAAACTGTTAAGGCACCAATTCTGTTGTTCGAGCACTAATTAGCACCAATTGAGCACTAATTATTTGCCAAATATGGAAGCGATTGGCGTTGGTGGTCCGGCGGTAGTCACGGACATGAAAAAAGTCAGTTTGGGATGTGATGCTCACTTTGCACAATGGACGCAGTACCTACACGTTGAGGCGGGCGGGCCCGTCTATAATGGATTAGCTTATTATCAATTTAAAATAAAACAGTCATTGGCACTTTATGAGGTAGTCGAATAGGAAACTCCGGACTTGTGTCCGGAGTTTCTTCTAGTTTTAGAAAATAATTTATTTTTGACGTGGAAAAGAGTTTTTAATAAAAAGAAAACTGGTATATTGCTAGTACTACATGTGAAATAATAAAAAATATAATAGGATTTCAAAATAAAAATTGTCCTTTGAGACCACACAGAGTACATTTATTTAGACTATTTCTGTGATTTTTGTGGCGATTTTTCTACTTAAATCATCGATTTACTTATATATTTTATTGTATCATTATGCTAGAAACAAGTGAGGATTTAGAATTTTTGTCTGATATTACAGAAGAAATTAAAGACTTTTACGAGACTGCAGTAATATTTATTACGCGAAACGATTTCTCGGATCAAATATTTAATGCACAGTGCTCTATTCGCGCAGCATTACGAGCGGGAGATAAGAAACGGCTTATCGATGCCATAGTAGAATTTCATTTACAATGGTTGAAAGCGATAACAGAAATAGAACAATATAAGAAAGACTTGACAGAAAATTTCCCAAGGGATAAAGTGTACCAATCTATTACTTTTACTATAGATGCTATGGGCCATCGTTTAAAGTACTACAATAATTATATGGAAAAGTATCGACCTGATCTGTCCAATGAAAACCAAGCTCACCTTTTAACCGATTTGGAAATAGTAGAAGAGATGCACAAAGATGTGACAGCTGCCCTTCTAGAGAAACTAAAATGTTTTAGAAATTACGTTTGTTTTGAAGAATTCAAGGTCGAAGTACATGAAGCAATTGATGAACTACTTTCTTGGTTAGATAAAAATTATGATGGGTTGGCTCTTAGATTGAGTAACTATATGCATGTATCAAGTTTAGAAGGTAATTTGACAAAAACCCTACAACGCATCGTTGATGATCTTCTAACTGATAAATCCAATCCAGCTACTACAGAAATGCTGTATCAATTAAAGAAGAAAGGCAAACCAATAGGTAGTTTGGTACGACGTTGTGCTGAGCACAAGCTGGAGCTTAGTAAAGTATCTGCCAAGATTAATGATCTGGAAGAAACTATTAAGGGACTGGCAGATGTATCGATTAGCGCCCCCGTACGCGATTTGATACATTGTAAAGAATATCTGGAAAACAGAGTAGCTAACCTCGAAAATTTTAAAACTACTTTAGATTGCATTCAAAACTTAACGGATATTAAATTAAAGGGCGATGTGGAAGAATGTCCATGTCTAGATTTTTATCAACTAAAAGTGTTTAATCACGTACTTCCAGAGGAAAGCCGTCAACGCTTAGTTACGGATTTGTGTTATTTATGGGATTTAGCTGTTTTTGGTGAAAAAAGTCACCAATCTATAATTTCCATCCTAAGTGCTGTTGAAAATAAAGAAGAATTTACTGATGAACTTGGCACTTTTCATATTGATGAGCACAGTAGAAAAGTATATACATCACCAGAAGATGGTGAGACTTTATTGCAGCCCAACGAACATGGTGAGTTAGTACCTATTTCAGACGATTCAAATCACATTTATTACTATGATGATTGTGGGCGTTACTATAATGAAGCCACAACAAGGGACAGAATTTATAAGGCTTGTGCCTCTTCTAGTGAATATAAGATGGACTCAACAGGAGTGTTACTAAAAGTAAAAGAGGTAAAAGATGGAATTGCATATTACTATGATAATTGTGGTCGCTATTACATAAATGACCTGGGTAAACGTATTTATCGGGAGGAAGGTCATTTGAGTGAGTACGAGAACGACGAATTAGGAAACACAGTACGTATTCGCAGCCAACTGGATATTTTTCAACCATGCCCTGATGACGCGCATGTGACGGAAGACTTTAAATATTTAAAACAAACAGTCGGTCCAGCGTTACGCGTATGTATTGCCGACCTGTTACTACACCAGCCTGCAGATCCAATAAAGTATTTAACGATGGCTCTTGTGAAATTTAGGGAAAATATGGAGCTTAAAGACACACGCTTACGGGAAAAAGAAGAGTTAAACGCTCAAAGAGAAGTAATAGCTGCTGAGGCACGCGCAGAAATCGAACGATTGGCCTTGGAGGCTATGACACAAAGAGGTAGTGAGGCCAGTTATGATTCTAATTTGGTGATGTACACTTCAATGCATCCAGACGCACCAGTTTCAGTTGGAAGGGCTAGTTCAAAATAATATAAAAAGAAAGAAATAATATCTCGCATTGTATTACATAGACCTGCTTTTACTTATTGATTAGTGAGGAAAGTTAATTTGCATTTCATTATAAATGTATTTTTATTTACCGTGATGCTTTTTTTTGAAAGCGCTTAGTTTGGGATAAGTTTAGTTTGAAAAAATAAACTACCATTCCTTTCTTTTTTTTACATTGGTAATTAATTCAATTTTTTTATCTGTTGTGTGGTGTGTTTGACAGCTCTTCTGGCTCTAGTAGTCGGCCATTTGTGAACGAATTTTACAAAAATCTGGGTTCATTCCGTTGATTTTAGCACATTGTGTGTGGTGGTCATTCATGTTTTGCAAATATAATTGAGCTCGTTTCTATTCTATAAATTAAGCTTCAGACGAATAATAAACGATGTTCTATAATACTGAGTAGTTGGCTAAGACGAGGTGAACCCAGACCAAGTAAAAACAATTTCTATTTTAATGCCTACGTACTTCCTACAATGATTAATCTTTTGGGGCAAGGTTCTTCAATATTTTATGTAAATTAGTATGTACTGGTGTAAAGTGACGTATTGTGCATTAAGTGTTGTCATTACATGCGAGATCGTATACGGAGACTACTTGTGAAGGTTTGAAGGATTGTCACTTGAATACTGAATTGCATGGTATCATTACGTTCGTAATTTATTCGATTGCGCCTGATGGCATTAGGCGACAGTGTTTGTTAGTGTTGTGTCGGTGTCGTCATGGGACCGAAGCCTCCGCCACCGCCTGGACCTCCGCCTCCTCCGGGTCCGCCGCCTCCCCCTATTTTCGGAGGCAGCTCGAAGGGTGGTGGAGCTGATGATAGAAATGCGTTATTGAGTTCTATAAGGCAGGGTGCAAGGTTGAAAAAGACACAGACAGTGGACAAAAGTGGCCCGTATATACCTGGGAAAGTGTCAAATGTGTCTGGTGGAGGCTCCTCGAGTGGGGGCAGCGCGAGGAGTGCGGCTCCACTGCAGAATGGTGGCGGTGGTGCTCCACCCGGGCTGGGCGGCTTGTTCGCTGGTGGAATGCCCAAGCTAAGGCCTACTGGTAAACTGGCAGGTAAGACTACTCCATGAAAAACACAATTTCATTTTCATTAAAGATAGCTGTCTTATCTATACAAGTTTCATATCTTAAAGAAAACTGTGAACAGACATTGAGCAGTAATCTAAAATTTTATAAATATTCGAAATTGAGCTTAAAGTTTTCAGTAAAAAGGCATACATTTTTATATTATTTTGATCTAGACATCAAAATGTTCACATGAAATTCAAATAAGTAAACTACCTTTTGTTACCTTCATATGAGTCTAGAACTAGGTGTGAATACTTAATAATTTTTTGGTGAGATCTATCCTAAACTACTACTACTGATTATTTAAAAGGAGAGGTTGAGCACAAGTGAAGTTATCTATGCATCTGGGATCTCTGCTTGCATGTCATTAAAACAATGTAGTAAAATGTTAATATTCTAACCAGGCATTTGATTTATTGCCAAACTACATAAATCAATCACACCACAGCATACAGCATTTGGTTTTGTTTTTGTTAATTTTGTTCATTGTTTGTGAGTGAGAACGGCAAAAAAAAACCTTAAAACAAAATTATTTGTTGTTGTTTTGCATGTGGGCTGGAATGGATTTTTCATATAAATTAAAATATTCATGGCATTTTCAACGTTTGATGATCTTTTTACAAGAAACCAATTTTGATTTCATACATGAATTAAACAATATCATTATAAAGTCTACTTGTACGATGAACCACTTTTTTCAACTTTGATCTAAAATATGTTGAAAAAACCTTTTATCTACTCTCTTATCGTAAAATTCGAATTATAAACTTTAAAACGAGTTTATATTGACATACTTTATAAACACAATTCTGCTTTTAAATAATGCTTTTTTACCAATATGATACAGGGCAAATCCTAAAAGTTAATATCACCAAAAAGTTTCCAACAATTATTTTTTTCTAATGGAATGCTTAAGTGGGTGGGGCGCACCATTTTTAAAGAATTACAAAAAGTTTTGATTCCAATTTTTACTTGTCTGTGGCAGCGCCCGCTTTAGTGCTTTTAACTTTGATCTTTTATTTAGTAGGATCAATCCCAATGTATCGTGCGGATTTCATTACGCATGCAGGATTGCCCCGCACACGCGTAGCCCCCGCAAATGTCCTTTTCGTATAAGTATTTATTTTAATGCGTGGAATACGCACGCGGGACGCGGGGCGTGAACCTGGGCTGCAGTTACGCCTGCGGGGCAATCCCGTGAACCGCGTGATGAAATCCGCACGATATTAAAAACACCCTAAGACTTCATTACTTTATTAGGTAATTTCTTTGTCACGTGGAAGTCAAAAGTTACAGTTATTTATTATTACATGATCTGATTTTATTATGTCTGTACTCATAACTATATTTAGTAATAATTTATGGTATAAATGTTAAAACCACAACCATCCTATGGATCTATAATCATAAAGGAAATTATCATTAAGTATATGAGATAAAATTATAGAATGATCCAAATGCGGGAATATTGTCAGGGAATTCCGAGAACTATACCACTACCACCCCCCTACCCCCCACCCTACCTAATATACTATTTCAAGTAATTATATGTTAAGACGGAGATATATGCCAGTGACCTTGAGTGGTTAGCTTGCGTGTTCTGTACTGAGCTTATGCAACGCGTCGTACGTTCAGCCAGTAATAGGACTCGCCCATCAAGGAGCGCTGTCCCCAATTTGACGCATTATTAATTTGTAAACACAAAACAAAAGGTATTTTAATAAAACGCGTATACTAAAAGATCAATAGTTAAATTATCTTTAAATTGGTGAAGGTTTCAGAAAAATTCGCTTGGTAGACTTTGCACCATTCTCAGTTTTTTATCCGCGTTAGACATAACTTTACAGATTAATTTCACTATGTAATATAAACATAATCTAAAATATTCACATATTAAGTTATTGAGAACATGCTCTAATTTAACATATATTTTTTTCACATCATTAACACTACTCGTTTAGACGTGATCTTCAGTAAAAAATCATTAAAAGTCGGTTATCGTCGCCTTAACAGTTAAATGTCATACCTATTAGGTAGTAGGTTCTGTGACCTTTATAGAAAATCAAAGTCAACAGTCAGTGCATTACTTAATTAAAAACTGGCCAAATGCATGTCGGGACACACACAATGAAGGATTCCGTAGTTGGGATGAATTTATCCCAAAAACAAACTTAACATTGTAGGTAGTTCAAAACATCTTCTCCCATAAATCGATATACGTCACGGACAATTCGCCAACTGCAAATGTATGTTTGTAATGGAAAAAAAATACTTCTAAGGGATAAAACTACAAAAGAGCGATTTTTGGACTTATTTCTGCTGTGAGACCTTGCTTCTTGCCAAATTTTATGATTCTAGGTCAACGTGAAGTTGATTTATTTGCGAGTATCAAAAAATGCGTTGACTTAGAAGCCTGATTTTGTTAGAGCTCCAAGGGACAGTCATCATCATCATCATTTCAGCCGAAAGACGTCCACTGCTGGAGATAGGCCTCCCCCAAGCACCGCCACTTCGACCGGTTCTGTGCTTCCCGCATCCAGCGGATACCTGCGGCCTTCACAAGGTCATCGGTCCACCTTGTAGGAGGCCTTCCAACGCTACGTCTTCCGGTACGCGGTCGCCACTCCAGAACCTTTCGGCCCCATCGGCCATCAGTTCTGCGAGCAATGTGCCCTGCCCACTGCCACTTAAGTTTGGCAATTCTTCGGGCTATGTCGGTTACCTTGGTTCGCCTGCGGATCTCTTCATTTCTGATTCGATCACGTTGGGTGACTTTTAGCCTTCTGATAAGGCCCATTGTAAGCGACCAAGTTTCAGTGCCATAGGTCATCACTGGCAACACGCACTGGTCAAAGACCACACACACACAGACACCACAGACACTGCGGTATGTGGGACGAGAAGATATTGCGAAGCTTCCCGAACGCTGCCCAGCCGAGTCGGATTCAGGTCCAGTCCAAGGGACAGTAGGCCTACGTATTTAATATTAATTTCAACTTGATACCTCCGCGCGTATCTGAGAAAAAGGGTCTTAACCAATGACGTATTATAAATAGACGCGTCATACACGAACATTAGTGCACTCCAAAACAGCGTAAGCCATGAATATAGCTACATACTTGCGTACAATCATACAGTGCGCGAAGAAAAGGAAAGACCTATACCGATAACTGTTGTTAGAAAGAGATGAACATACATATTTAGTTACGTCACTAGCTGCTGCATGTTCATTGGCGCGTACGCGTCGGTCGCAGCAGTCAGGAAAAATGGCTGACTGGCTGTACAAGTACAAAACAAAACAAAGTTTCGTCGTAACGGTTGAAAGGATTTGGATGAGTACAGAGGTTGAATACATCCTGGGTTGCACTGCACATAGGATACCCGGTTTCGTCATCAAGACCATTTGGCGAAAGAAGTCCGGCCCGACCAGCTGCAGCTGTAGGCGTGGCCGCATCAGTCCAGCATCACACAACTACCTTTATTTGGTTTATTGTTAAACATAGGCGCCGGGAGCGGGGTGTCAGAACCCTGCACTTGCACATGGCTGGCTGGCTTCAAAATAAAAATAAAGGTGTAAAAAAACAGTCAGAACTACAAAAATATCGGAAAACGCCTAATACATTAATAGAGAACTTAACCTATTCGAGCCGAGATCCTAAAATGTTTCTCTCAATTCTAAAGCTTTGAAAACGTAACAAACTTAAATTTCCGAAAATCTAATCGATCCTAGGCGGGGTGATAACATTGCAGCATTGCTAACACAGCTTGCTTATCCTAGATCCTACTCTATCTTAGGCCCGTATTACAGAACGTCAATCAAAACTCAAGCATTACTTAAAACTAGATTCAAGCCATTTGATTGGTTGAAACTACTTTTAAGTAATGCTTGAGTAATTGAGTGACGTTCTGTAATACGGGACTTAATTCTTAGGCTTCTTTACATAAATCGACACAGTTAGTCCACTTTCTTTATGAATGGACAAAATAAAACCTAACCCATTCGAGGCGGGTGCAAAAAATTTCGAGCTCGTTTCGCTCGTTCTTGCATTCTCTTAATTGTTAAGCTTTGCTGCAGAAGTAGACAAAGTTAATCCTTGTATGAAAGGACAAACGATAATCTAAAATATCCCAGGTGAACTGCAAAAATTATCGTGCTCGCTTCGTGGAGCTGAAGATGCACCCCCTAAAAATAAACTTGCTGACGACCAAGTTGAAAAAAAAAAAAAACTTTTATTCCGGGTTAAGTCCATTTGGCTCGTCATCCAAGGTTGGTGCTAAGCCATGTTCGTCCTTTCTAGACCCAAAATTTTACCCATACTCAATTTTAATCCAGATTTTTAAGGTTCTCTACCTAAAAGATCACCATAAGTTCACTAGACTGGTGTCGGTATGTCTGTTTCATAGACAATACATGCTCATAGTTACATCTACAAACAAACATTCACGTTTATATATCGTTAGTAAGACGTATTAAATAAGTGTGACATGACCGGAATGACTATGAGTACCTTGTAGCCATTCCGGTCTATGAATGTAAAAAAAAAACAATTTAATAAAATAAACTGCTTTTTTTCTTCACATCCACGCGTGAATGAGAATGATAACATAATACTTTGTAGAATACAAGCAATAGTTCAATATCAGTATCAGTTCTAAGGCACAAATATTGCGTCCAAAAGTTACACATAACGTACGAAATAGCTGACGCCAGAGTCTGAAATTCTCGAAGAATATGAATTCGCCAGTTTATGCTATATCATTCAAGACAAAAATGAAACTACCTTTACCAGTCTAGGGTTCAATATGTTTTTTTTTTTTTTACAGAAAGCTTACAGACTAATAACACGATTAAAAATCATTAGTAGGTAATTAATTTGCTAATTACAAGCTTCCACATAAGAAGTAACCAATAATTTTTCGCAGGTTCAACACCCAATGGGCAAGTCAAAACCGACGCCCCGCGGTTCCCACCGCCACAGCCGCACCAGCCACCACCACAAAGGTCTTCCCCAGACAAGGTCCGACCAGCGATGCCTCCTGCCCCAACGAGCAACGTCGGAGCATTATCAGCGGCATTGTCAGAAGCATTGGCAGGGCGTGACAGAGGCACAACAGACCATTCTAGAGAGCATTCTAGGGAACATTCTAGAGAAATACACAGAGATATACCAAGAGAACCCCCCGTGAGACCTGTGGTTAGAAGACAGCCGAGCGATATCAGGACAAGAGGGCCCCCACCACAGCCGCCTACGCAGAAAATGATGCCTTTGGTAAGTCGTACTAACGAATTGCTCTCATTTCTGCATGTTTCTTTTGATCTTGAATTCTTGACTGTAAGGATCCTAAGTAACTAGTGTATAGCTTCCCATTTTAGTACACTCTTGATGCGTACAATGGGGCTGTTCTAATAATATAGAGCTGGATATTACCAACAATCCATTAAGAAACAAAATTCTACGCACTAAAATGCTAACTAATTAGAAATACTTACATAATAAAGTTACATGTCGATATATGATAAAATTGATTAAACGCCTGTGAAAACGATTCTTCTTGATAGCAAACTAAAATATTTCGAAACTTAATTAGTTTTCTATGTAGGTGCCAAAAGAATTTCCCATTGTTTGGTACTTGTGGTAATTACCTTGAATGTTGTTAAGGGTTAACATTCCCAAACCTAAAACCTGCAATATATACTTGAGGCGACGACGTGGTGCGTATCGTCGAGTTATTCCCACACTTATCGGGTTCCGTGACTTTCTAAATAAAATTTAACCCTGCGAAATGTCAACAGGCATTATTCTTTCCTGAAATGGGACTTTGTATTGTGCGGTACTGTATTGATGCTGTGAATGCTGTGATACCCTCAATTCATTGATTAATTGAATCGTCATTTGTTTATCTTGAACGGTTCTTTCTACGAACATTCAGCGAAGTCAACACAAAAGGAAGCAAGTCAATCCGACGAAAACAATCTAAGGAGCTCCAATTACGAATGAACTCCTTTTCCCAAACATGGCACTTATGCTGACGTCAAACGACTGCCAATAAAATATACTGAGGCTATAGCATCTTCCTTATTGGGTATCGTAAAAACAATGTTTTAATAAACCATAGTATCTTGTTCAATTGTTATTTACATCACCAGACGTGTCGGCTCGTGGAGAAAGTTTAGAACTTCGTCGTTATAATATTTGAACGCTACTTACGTCATAATATATACGTGATTAAATGTGCCTAAGAATTAGCTGCGCTGCGTTATGTTATGTCAAATATTATTAGAGAAGATGTTTCTAGCAATTTTTAATTATTTTTTTACTAGAATTCAGGTTAAGGCTTCGTATTCTTATTGACGTAAGCCGATTTACAAAGGTCTGTGAAACAATCACTCGTCCAAGTGGCAAAAACTGGCTAACAAATCATTGACCAGGAAAGCTCCTCCTGAATAAATAGATTGACTTCGCCCTAAATTACGCACAATTGGAGCTCCAAATAAATTAATCATAAGCACCCTGAACAACCTTTGCTGATACAATAGGCTCAAAGACAAAAGAAAGGTTCTGAATGCCGAGTGATGAAATGGCAGAAAAACTGATAAAGCCTTTCAGTTCTGTACACCCTAAAAAAGTGGGTCAGAAAATGCTACGAATTCTAAAACTGTAACTAATAGACACTTGGCCATGAAAACAAAACGAATAATATTTCTCCGCCTAAAAACAATATTTACCACCCACGCAACTGCTGTGAATGTAAAAATACCCTAAGCGGGGATGACGGCCACGTGTCGCAATAAAAAAATAAAATAACGCCATGTGGGAGGATTTCGAACGGATTTGGTAACTTGTTTATTTAAGTGCGCACACATCACGATGCGCCACCGCATACTTTATTTTTAACTTCATGGCGCTACATCTGGATAGATTAGAAGATGGACCTTATTTACACACTTTTTGGTTCATCTCGAGCTTGCACTTGATTACTATCAGCAGATTGTGTTGTTTGATTGCTATGGCTGCATTAGGACGATTCAGACAGGCTGGTGGGACCCGTTTTTAGTCTCTAAAAGAAAGAAAACTCTTTGTTTTCTTTGTAAGAGAAAATCTCTCCCGATAAGATTGTTATCGTGTCAAAGGGCTAACACACTCTTGTTGTTTTGTCACGGATAGGAAGGGTCAAAGCGCTCATAAACTTGATAACATCAGGCGTATCATACCCGACAGATGCGTACAGTATATTGTTGTATGAATGGTTTCGTCATAATCCGTTTCTTTTTACAAAAAAATATCAGAGATTAGTCATTTTGTCGTCACAAAAAGCACGTTGCCAAAGCAGCCGCCAGACGGGATACTGAAGAAAGTAGGAAAGTTATGGAAGCGATAAGCTTAAATCAAAAGGGATTTCACAGGGTTAAAGGAGGCTTATAGCAGTGAATTGGTTCAGGCTGAAATGATGATGAAACCTTTCATCGCCATTGGCATGACAAAGACTAAACGGTATCCACTGCTAAAATTTACCTTTTCCATTGATGTCAATATATTATATTATAATGTTTTTCTCTGAAAGATCATTGATACATTCTTAAAACGCTGTTTGCTGTCATACAGTTAACCGTCAACAATAATAAAATTAAAAAATACGAAGACAATCAGTGAAACTCGCAACCGCAAAGAGTAGGTATGTTTACGAGAACATAGCCATTTGTTTGAAAGTAAAAGTAGAATTAATCATAGTGTTTATCGCTGCTTATGTAGCCTTTGACATGCGGATTAATCATCAAGCTAGTAAATTGATTAATACCAGTGACCGACAGTGAGAATACGACCGTCTCCTATTTCGTCGGTAATTCAGATACTTAATCATCATTAACCCCAGATATATAATTTAGTCTGTCGCGCCTTTGGCAGGTCACCACAGCTACAAAATCTTGCTGACTTGCGGCCAGTCTTTTCTCCACCAATGTCCACCATGACATACTCGTGTAGATCGAACAGTAGACCACACGCCAGTGGTAACAAAACCAGTATAAGCTGGCCTCTAATTATTCTATTGAAACTCCGTACTACGCCTGGCCAGCTCAAGGTCGATGATTTTCTCCTCTAGTGGTAACACTGTTGTTACCACTACGACTAGAGGTGAAAATTTGAACATCACCCTCAACGAATCGTTTTCCTTATATTCCATGTTCATTTGTTGCACATAGCAATTAGTATTAGGTACTTTGGCGTTTGGAAGCAAAACGGCAAATTTACGTATCCTTTACAAAAATATAGCTGACTAATCTCGGATAAATCGTTTGTATTTGTAATCTTCCCATTCATTTTCGTCATCTCATTCATTAGACCTAGACATTCGTAAAATACTGGTATTGAATGACTGTTCTTTTATGGAAAACAACTTTCTGGTAATGTCAAGGACTTATCGAATGTTCGCAAAGAACAGTTTTATTGCTGTGACGATCGTTTCCAAGCCCTATCGAAGTTTCTAGATGATTTCCGATTGATTGTTAAAGTTTTTCTTACTGCTGAGCTCGGCAGTAAAGAGGATAAACCTAAAACATAGGGAAAAGGATATATCCTCATACTGATTTCCGATAGGTACTGTATTGTAGGAAATCTGTGTCCTACCTTACTTCTACAAGGCTGCACATTGACGATAGAAGTGAGTTAAATGTTTACAATAAGCTGGCAGTCTGTTACTAACTTACTACTACGAAGTTTTAATTGAAGTACCATCTTTGTGCCAAACGTTTTAAGTGTTTTGGCACTAGGAATCATGTTAGGTGCATCGTTATATTTGTTAGATAAATCATCTGATAAGATACAATCTAAATTACAGAAAAAAATCTTTGTAACTGCAGAAACATGGTCATCTTTATGACGTGATTTAATTGGATGAACTTCATAATATAAACATTACTTGTGATAAATATGAACAGACAGACAATTGTATGGCTTCAGTTCAACGTGTTAATTATAAAATTAATAGTTGTAATGTCATCATCAAAGGTTACAGGCTATCTAATTATGACGCCGTGCTAATTATCGAGACTTGTCAATTATTTAGATAACGGCCCCGTTGACAAGATTGTGGGGTTAGAAATCCATTGTGATAGTTGTTTTAATTAAATAATAGATTTATCTCATGATGATTCATTGGGATATTAATAACGAGATTTCATATTAGCCGTGAGACATTAATGCGAACAAAGGCGTCCTAAAATCAGCCTTATTCGACAAAAGCATGGGTGGTCCGTAACTTGTGTCGTTTTGTTTTTACTGAAATGACGTAGGATATTTTCTTGGATCAGAGATTGCTGACACGATTCCTAGTGTAGTCTAAATTGTGCCCATGTAAATGCAGCTACTTGGCTGGCAGCCTATCTGAGCTGGCCGAGCAACTCCAATTAAAATCAGCATCGGCTACAGTTTGAAAAACAACATCTGAATTCGAGCTGATATACAAACAATACAAATTTGTTTTATAGTAGACCACGGGCTTTATCCAGACACTGGACCTATCGTTATGAAACCCGAAATAAACACACACCCATAAATAACGATTCATCCAGATTCCATAAAATATAGAGCTCGTAAGTTGGCAAGTCCATCCCTACTGACAGTATCATAGTGCGTAATCTTTGTTTCCCTAGAGATTATGCAGAGGTCAATTTGCAGCATCTCAGCATCATAACTTTTAATCCGATGAGACTTTATGATCATAAGTTGCTCCTTATAGGACTACATGTAAGTATACACGCGTTTATCCGGACGTACCAAATGATGCAGAGTCGTATTCAAAATGTTTCCGGCACAAGCAAGGGATTACTGAGGTCAAACGGGGAAAATAGGGCGTGGTTCGCATTTAATTTATTATTCTTTAGCGAAAAGGATTCGTACTGGGAGATTAATGGGGAGCAACAGTAATTTGTAAGGAGCAAAATAATTGAGTGATATTCAATCTTTGAAGACCAAAGGGGAGTTCCAAAGATTACTTTGGAGTTCACACGGACGTTCTTTTTGGATTGGTACAAGAAATGTAGAAAAGTTAAAAACACATTGGCTGAAATGCGTGGTCCTAATCGGTATAAATGTTTTTGCAAGATACAATCAGATAGGAATTACTGGTTTGATAAAAAATAATTAATACATATTCTGCTCTTTGTTAACCACGGGATAAGCATTAGTCTATTATTAACGGTAGACCACACAGCTAATAAGAAAATACTGTTATAATTAGATCTTTCTTTGCAGCATGCATGAAAAATACTCCGTTATTTTATAGCTATTACAGAAAACCACAGTATCAGTAGATTGAATTGTTATCGCTTTGCCCGTTAGCTGCCCCGAGTATTATCTGATAATTATTAATAACAAGTATGTGCACGCTTTCATTTATTTTTCATACAGTTTTGCCTATTAGTTGATATCGCAGTATTTTTGGCAGCAATATGGACGATATGTTTCTATCTTCTGGCAATTTTAAATTGTATAGGGTAAGTAGAAGTAGTATTTGATATTCAAGCTGATATTGATGAAAAAAAAATGACTCATTCCAACATGCTAGTAGACATAAGGAAAGACTATAAGGGTATTGATAATTTTTCAGTCGATCATCCTTCCTGTATTCGTGTCAAGGTTCAGTACAAGGAAAGTGGTGCAAAGAATTGAATCATTTCATTGGAATAGCATTGCGTTTCATTAATTGGTTATATTTTTAACTTCAGCAGTTTTAAGAGTCATAATAATTAAAGTAACGTTATCATAGATGGTTTTCTTTTGGTCTTATTAGTGTCATGAGATAGTAAGTCGTATTGGATACTACCAGATAGCGCGTTTTGAAGCGAATATTCTGATAGCCATTTAGCTAGACTTGAAATTTTCTTTTTCAGATATTTTGGCCCAACGAACATTTTGTTTACTTCAGTGATATTGTTTACTTCAGTGATATCATTTTGCATCATTGGTGTAGCATCAATAGCCGTACATACAAAACTGAATAAGGGGGTTTCTAAGGGAAATCTGGATCTTTATGCTTAGTATGTATTATGAAGAGGGTTTTCTTTCTGGAGAACGTTTCTCTATAGTTGCACTTGTTTTGAGTTCTGGTGTTGATCTTTAGAATCTTTATCTTCTTCCATTCATCACATTTTTTTTAGGATTATTGTCAATTGTGCTAAGAGCACATTGCAGTGTGAGCAGTTAGGAACATTGTTTAACCAGAATCATGCTCATTTTACCTACCTACCTTACTAAGTTACTACTAATTAGATTCGTTGTGATAATGTGGCGAAGCCCCAAAGGTTTCAGATTCACAAGTAATTAAACGAAGTTAACACGTTTTATGACATAATTATAACAAACTTGTTTAAACAGAACTCGGAATTCCATATACGTAACGTAGCACTGAAATAAAAACAAAACTATTCCGTTGATTAGTTTTCCGGACGTTACACTTTGACCGCGTTTCAAAACAATATGATACAGAATTAGGGCAACGGTGCTGCTAAAATAATTACTAGCCATCACTGTGTCATGCGCGATTAATTTTACAGCTAATGGAATCTATGAAAGTTTCGTGATTACTACTAGTAATTTAGAAGATCCTTAGAGGGTGTAGAGTTGTAGAACAAGAGTTTTGTAAAATTCAACCCTTGAGCCGGTCTAACGGAGGCGCAAGATTGTATGCGAAATGCAGATGAAGTCACTGGCAATAGCTAGTCAAAAATTGGGCAGATTTAAAAAATCCATAAAGGCAGAAGTCAGATGTAAAGTCGCGTGAACATTGCTAATCTTGGGAGCGAAAAATTTCGCCACCTTGCTCCGATTTCATAAAGTAACATCAATGTCAAGAAAATATTAGATAAGAATGATAAAGCCTGAAAAATGCTTGATAATGTTACGCCAGATAAATGGCTTTGTGTGTGGTTTTACATCTGTACATGAAATTAAAAAAAGGCTTTATTCTACACTACATAATCGTACGGTCGTTTATTTCAGCCAGGTCACGCGCCACTTTGAAATTCGATTTTTAAACTGTGTAATAACAGAATATCACTTTTCATTGGAAAGGGCTCTCGTTGTTTTTTAAGCTGTATGTGAGTGGCCAGCTCTAAAGCCGGTTCATCATGTACTTAAAAGGCAGAGTGAGTTGCGAACAAAAATACTTCGCCAGATGTTCATCTGGAATATTAATTGTGGAAGAGACGATTTTTAAAATATACTGGTTTAAAAGTGTTACTATACTGCGTTTATGGTGCTAAATACTTGAGTAGTATGTGATGCAATCGACGAATAAATATAAATATTTTATGTACGCTTTCTTTGGTAGATTTCTTTACATAAGAGGAACTTATGGAAATGTTGGCGTAGACTTATATTTTTTTTTATGTTTTTGAGGCATACATTATTGACACAGTTTTTTTGTCAATATTTTACCTACGTGCTTCTTTTACTCATATAAGCTAACGTATACGTCATATTTATTTTGGACTTGGCCGTGTGGTCTTTAGCTAAGAATATTCTATTCTATTTCTTACCGCGTTTGTCGTTGACAGTTTCTGTATTACTTAGATTTGCAACACCATTTACTTTAATAATGACATCATCTTAAGACAAGAAACTGCCATGGCCTAGTCTAGTATTTAGTCCTTGGTTCCAAACAATTGAATCATGCTATACTGGTCCTTTACTTGGCAAAGGAGGCCTTTTCCAAGTTATTCCAAAACAAGTGTTTCTTTCGCCTTTTGCATATACCTAGTCTTTAATTGTTTTCTTCAGGTTTTCGGTCCTTAGTCCCTTCGGTATGCGGAGACTTGATAAACTGTAGATTATAGATACTAATCTTAACTCTTGCATTTCCAGAAGTCGGATTTCTAAGACTTCAAATTTACGTTTATGTACACCTATATCTCATAATCATAACTAATTAATTCCAAAGCTAACAACTTCTTAGAGCAATTTAGTAAAAAGACAAAGATGTAGCCTTAGTCATTGTCACAGGTAGTCATGTCTGACCGTGAATATCAATGAATTGTGAATCACAATAGTATGCGATTAAAATAAGGATTAAGAGTAGGAATGACCTTTCGCCATATTGGTATTTGTGACAGCTGTCAAACTGACTTAAGTATCCCTTCATTAAAATAGTCTCCACGAGTGGCAATACTTTTAAATATATTTTTGCACTCCTGGGCAGTTAGCAATATTTTGACCTCGGTAGTCATTGTCACAGGTAGTCATGATGTCTGACCGCGAATATAAATGAATTGTGAATCACACTAATATGCGATCAAAATATGGATTATGGGTAGGAATGACCTTTCGCCATATTGATATGTGTGACAGCTGTCAAACTGACTTAAGTTTTCCACAAGTGGCGATACTTTTAAAATACATTTTTGGCGCCCCCTGGGCAGTTCTCATATTTAAAGTTTGTGTCAATAATATATGATTTTGAATTTTGATATAAACGTTATGTATAATGTTCAGTGTGTGTTGTTTCAGTGACTCGGTCAAGTCCAATGCTATTCCAATTTAGTTTTGATAACAGTATATTATGCATTTATCCCTCTATTGTTTACAGTTCTCGTAACTTCCAAATTGAAAACGGGTATTTAATATTCATTTAACCATTTAACGTAAATTGAATCTTTTTGGTTTTCCTTTCGAAGTATCTACCTTTGTCATTAAATTGAAGAAAAAGAGTGTCCGTGGAGTTTCTTGCCCGTTCTTCTCCATGGGAATCTACTATTTGGAATGGGCAACTAGCTTCATATTTGTAACTGACAGACATCTTGACAATTCAAAAGTGCCTGTAAATGTTTTAATTGAAATAAATGCTATCCGCCTTATTACAAAACAAGATTTATATTTGGCATAGCTTAAACCATGGAGCCAGTTTTTGTAATAGGAACGTAACAGTGATTGAAATACCGTTCTTTATACAAAACTGAAAACTTAGTTGGGTACTAAGTTGTCAGTTTTGTGTTTAGGAACTTTACCATAGTCGGAATAAAGTTCGAAATTCAATAATGGTTCCATGTTTTAAACCTGGGTCTGAAGATAAACCTTGTTTTGTAATAAGGGGGTTTGAGTTTTCCTGATATTTTTCTACTAGTTTCTTGATTGGGACTTCCAAATGCCATAATTATGTTTAGTTAATTTTGGCTTGCATTAAGTTAATATGTTTTGGTTAAGTTTTTCGATGAATAGTCATTAGTATTTGCGGCTTACAATATAGGAAAACTGAGTCATTGACCCAAACAAAGTCACACGTTTGAGTAGATAGACCATTTTCGCACCGTTAGAAAAAATACTCATTACTTTTTAGCTCATACGAGTAAGTTCTTAATTACCAATAGGCAAATGCGTCATAGATGATTGTTCTTGAGGCAACCATGTAGTTACTCCTCTATGGAACTTACTTCCAAAGACTCCTTAATGACATCTGTTAATGTTAAGTATAAACCCTTCTGAGATCGGAACGGGTCATTTTGATACGAGACGTACGACTTGTGACGAGAATCTCAAAACGTGTCCATTTCCCTTTTTGACTATCTTACATCGTCAAATGTGAAACAAAGGGAAATTTAATATTTGAGATCTAGACAAAGAGTAAACGTTTGCAGACTTAAGTGACGGACTGAAGACGTGATGGCGAGACGAAACATCAAAAGATGAAAACACTTAGAAATTGCCGTCTGAACAAAATTGTCTTGATCTAGTCATAGAGTACAGACACCCAGGGCCTCAAGTCTGCTATTACAATAGTGTCAGAATGGTCGATCATTGATTTCATAATTGTTGATTTTGATAAGTTTGGTAATCTACTATTATAATGGCGTCATTATGACTTTCCAATGGTCGGCCACTGACACTACATTGAAAGAAATTGCATTTATTGGTAATCTCGTACATAATGACAAATGAATGACATTTCTACTAATGGGTTTTATAATAATGGCAATACGACAATCCCATTAAAATAACACAATTCTATTACGAGAACATTGACCGACCAATGATCGACCATTATGAATTTAGCAGATTACGAACTTTTAGCAAAATGATAATGGCATTTTTTGTTTTTTGGTGAGAAATTATTAAATAATTTCTCCCGCTCTGGGCTGAGCGGGAGGGTGTGTCAGACTTTTACTGACTAAAAACCCACCCGTGTTCCTTACGTTGCCTGTGTGCCGGGGCCAGGATATCCCTTTCGGACAAACTCGCAAACCTAGCAGGCATTCGCCCTAACGGACCCCGTCAGTTGGTGCTGACTTCTCTTAGAGGCGCGCGTGAAACACAACGCGCCGTCAACCCGGGCCTGGTCTTACCTGGGATTACTGCTTCGCAGAAGGAGGTGACGGCCTCCCATGCACTCTCGCTCCGAACCATGGCCTGAACCAGGGCCGGACGCGAGAGATCGCCGCCGCCCATCGCCTCCGTGAGGACGCGGTGGTGCTCCGCCCAAGCCGGGCAGACCTCCACCGTGTCCTCCGGGCGATCCACACAGTGGTGACTCCCAGGCGTTTCCTACCGCTTTATCCTGAATAGGAACCTCCCGAAACAACCGTGTCCGGTGAGGACCTGCGTACAAATCGTACAATGGCATGACAATGGGATCGTGTTGGAATGACTGAATTTATAAAAATAGCAGACTTGGGCCCCAGTTCTGTGGCCCACAGTGTGGGTCGTAATTTCGGCTGTTATTAACACTGTGTGCCTATAACGTTACGTCAACAGCCTCTCAGCACACATTGGGCAGGACGTTACATAAATCCGAGAAGCCAGTTCACCTTGTTCGTACAAACGCTTCCAATGCTTCCATTGCCGAAGTTGCGAATATCGGATATCGGAGCTTTGGTACGATTTTGAATAACGACATTTTATATTACACGCCGCAATACGTTGTTTTGAAAAGAGAGTGTAGAGGTTTTTATGTTGTTGTTTTTTTTTCTGGATTTAGTAACGAAAATTGAATTGAAAGAGAGAGAGTTGTAGTCCCAGTCATCTTAGTAAGTTCACCTCGGAATTTCAGAAGGTACCCAGCTATAAACTTGTATTTTGACATCCTAAAAGTTGTATCAAAACCTACATAGGGTAGGGTGTACGCGACTATTAAGGCTTCTACATACCGGGGCACTTGTCACGCGACGCGACACGACACAAAGGCACCGCTCGTCCCGCGACACGCGGGGCCTTTGTGCCGTGTCGCGTCGCGCGACAAGTCGCGCTGGTATGTAGAAGCCTTTAAAATCTAAGGTGTTTTTGACCGGGACTACCGGTTGACCTTATATGATGCTCTAACCGCGCACTCTCCGCCCTCTATCTCGAAAACGATTCAACGTATAAAAAAGGGGGGGGGGGGCTTTGCCATAATCGCCACGCTTGGCAGGCGGGTTGGCGATCGCAGTATGGTTTTTACAAATGCATAGAGAACGCTGCTGCCCATTCTCTAGTAAGTCCCTTAGTCGCCTTTTACGACACCCATGGGAAGAAATGGGATGGTGCTATTTTTATTTTTTTCTTTGTTTACGTCCGGCACCAAACGGAACTACAATATTGATAATAAAACACAAATAGCGAAAACCCCATAGGAAACGAGATATTTGCAAAAAATGTGCAAAACATCGATTTTTGTGACCCTTTTACCTTAGATTTTAATAGTCGCGTACACCCTTCCATACTATATGTAGTTTTTGAGACAACAAAATAAAAGTTTATACGAGTTTATAGCTGGGTATCTCAAATTCCGAGACACTTACCTAATTTTGACTATGATGACTGGACTATAATTGAAAAATTGTGATAGTTTTTCGTAAAGGACGAAATGCACCTTACTTTTATATACAAGCCTTACTATTGCGGCTTATTTTAGGGACAAGAGTTAACAACTACCAAACTTATTATTTTTTCTGAAACTATTTTCTGAAATAATACATGCCGCCTACAACGCTCTTATCAAAGGAACATTAGAGGAAACTATTTTATTAGGTAGGTACACGTTGGCCTATCTAAAGAACCGATAAACTAATTCAATTTAGATAAGAACATCGCCTTTGATTGTTTTTATGTCTAGATAGACTGTGGCGCTGGAAAAGAACTAAAACAATCTTGCTAAGCTGGTGTGCGTGACAGCTACGCATTTAATATCACACTATTTAAATATCCCTTATTATTATTATCTTCATTATTTCAGTCGAAAGACGTCTACTGCTGGACATCGGCCTCCCCCAAAAGAAGTCGTGGGTTTTGCCCATAGATATAAGAAAGAAGGAGATATGCCCCGGTAGTTGAAAATGTATCGGAACCCGGTGTCTCCAGTTTGTCCCTACCACTCGTCACAACTACACATGCAGTTCAGTAAAAGCAATCTATACGAAGTCGCGCACACACTCGCAAGAAATAAATCAGAACGTACTACACAATCAATTATAAACCTTATCCCATCAAACACAGCGTGCGTTTACTATTCACCGTACAACTTACTAACACGAAAACATCAAACGCTATCGTTGTGCTGTGCAAAAGCCATTTATTTTACATATACGCTAGTGATTGACTAAATTGGAAAATTATCGATCCCTCCATTTATCGACGTATTAAAAATTTTGTGGGGTCCTAAAAATAAAATAAATAATAAATGATATAAGTACTGATACTAATATAATATAAATAAACAATAATGTACCTAAAAATATATTATTAGGTAAATCAAAAAAATATAAACAATATGAGCAATTCAGAATTCAATTCAAATTGCAGGAAACCACTGAACAACACGGCATTCTTATATGTTGTCACGACCGCGGTCGAAAGCGCACTAAGTTCGCAGATATGACCATTTGCCCGGTACATGAGCGTTGCGATCATGTCGCCTGGAAAAACAGGAGAAGAGCAGAGAAGTGGCAAGGGGGCGTGTCTGTGACACGCCCCCTTGCCACTTCTCCTGTTTTTAATATTTCTATGGTTTTGCCATAATCGCCACGCTAGGCACTGCCAGGGTAGCGAGTTTGTCCGAAAGGGATACCGTGGCCCTGGCACAGAGGCAACGGAAGGAAAACGGGTGGGTTTTAGTCAGTAAAAGTCTGACACTTATCCCGCTCCGCCCAGAGCGGGATAAGTTATTTGATAATTTCCCACCCAAAAAAAAAAAGGCAGACGGGTTGGCGATCGCAGTATGGTGTTAAAATACATAGAGAACGCTGCTGCCCCTTCTCTAGTAAGTCCCTTAGACGCCTTTTACGACACCCACGGGAAGAAATAGGATGGTGCTATTCTTTACGTCCGGCACCACACGGAGCATTATTATTATCTTACACAGATTTATTTTATTAAGTATACATACACACATTGCAGTGTGAAACTGATTTACATCCGTCACCTCACACTTCAGGTCCAGTTGAAAACCAGCGTCAGGCACTAGTTGTCTGGCATTTTTGCTGAACTTCGCCTATTTGGCTGTATTATAATTTTGTAAAGCAATACTTGTTATGGCCGCGAATCATATTTAGATCAACATACAACCGGCACCCTAATTGCGTAACACAGTTTGAATCGGAATGATTTTGAAGTATATATTGCTAATCCATTGCTTCATATGCTAGAAAACTTTGCCCGCTCAACAACGTAAATAACGCAATGAATGTTGTTGAACTGTCAAAATGAAACCGATTCCTACTGATAGTGTGTTACGCAATTAGCCTACTGTTACTGACCTGCAAAATGCAAAAAAAATTAAGAAAATTTGAATTTCGCAGGCTACCTTAGCGCATCCATCCCCGTAACTATTTACACTTTTTATTTGTTTTCTTTTTTAATATATTTTTTTCCTTTTATTATAATATGTTATGTTGTGTGCCTTTTAATCTGAGCTAAATAAATGTATTTTCTTTCTTTCTACGACTTACACTCGCGCCACGTCGCTGTGCTTTCATTGTATTATTGTGTCCGTGCATTTTGCGGCCAACAGCTGGACGCAATTTTTTTCGATGAGTTCACAACCTTGACTGTCTATCTAGACATACTTATTTATATCTTTGAACAACGCATATACTTCCTGAACCACACATGGCGTAGTAATGTAATTATTTCAATCAACGTTTTATACAGTTCATTCTTTAGTACTTACTCTTAAGACGGAGGTATATGCCAATGACCTTGAGTGTTTAGCTTGCGTGTTCTGTACTGAGCTCACGCAACGCGTTGTACGTTCAGCCAGTAATAGGACTCGCCTATCAAGGAGCGCTGTCCCCAATTTGACGCATTATTTACATACACAAAACAAAATGTATTTTAATAAAACGCGTATACTAAAAGATCAATAATTAAAATATCTTTAAATTAGTGAAGGTTTCAGAAAAATACGCTTGGTAGATTTTGCGCCATTCTCAGTTTTTTATCCGAGTTAGACATAACTTTACAAATTAATTTCACTATGTAATATCAACAATTCAACATAATCTAAAATATTCACATATTAAGTTATTGACAAAATGCTCTTATTTAACATATATATATATTTTTTTTAATCATTAACCCTACTCGTTTATACGTGATCTTCAGTATACAATCATTAAAAGTCGGTTATTCGTCGCCTTAAGTAACAGCTGTTTCTCGTTACGATCTCTGATTCATCTCATTCATTCAATCAGAGATCGTAACGTTGAATGGAGAACAAAATACAATAATTATCATCTCTTAAGGAAGTTTTCTGTTCCGGGTAAATGGTTATATCGAGAGGTCACAGGTAGTGATTCAGAATCATTTCCACATGAAGACCTTGATATAAAGTAACCTGTGTTAGTATAGTTTCACTTGTAAACCGTGTCAATAAGGAATCATTTGAGTCATCACTGACTCATTTTAAAGGTACTACTGCACATGATTCACCGGAAAATATATCTTGTGTGATTGTGTTAGGGATGCTAATTATAGTTGCAGGGTAGGGCGAGGTTAGGTCCGACCGCAGGCGAGTCGCTATGTGCATAATGATGTACAAATCACGTATAGTTTATGTACGGATTGTTGTGGGATTTACTCACTTATAAGTATAGTTAAAAACAAGTTTTATTTGGAATTACCACGTGAAAAACAATAGTTAGAATCTTCAATTGAGATTAATATCCGCGGTCATGTAAAGAGTTTATCGTTTTAATGTTTGTTGTTAATGTTCCAAACGTTCATTAAGATTTTTTTGGCTGTTATACAATGAGAATGGGGGAGAAAAAACACGCCAGCATGATTTATTATAACTTTAATTGAATTAAAGATAACAATTGAGTAGGTAAGTACACTAACACCTAATGTAGAAGGGACTGTAGGCTAATTGCGTAACACACTACCAGTAGGAATCGGTTTCAATTTGACAGTTCAACAACATTCATTGCGTTAGTTACGTTGTTGAGCAGACAAAGTTTTCGAATCTATGAAGCAATGGATTAGCAATATACTTCAAAATCATTCCGATTCCGATTCAAAATGTGTTACGTAATTAGGGTGCAGGTACGTCATACAGTTTTGTGTCCGTTTAAGAGGCCGGCGATGGATGCGTAGTTCATACAAACGTAATACCTAAATAATTTGTAAACCAAACATATTCTTAAGGTAGTGTGTCTTTATTCCGAATGGAATACCGAATATCTCGGTTCCCAAATATATATTTTCAATGAACACTGATTTAAACAAGAGTTATGAGAAAAATAGGTTTTCTATAGAAATTATAAATTCCTCATATCTTCGTCTTTATATCATTGTCTTTTCAAAATATATATTTGGGAACATAGATATTCTGTAATCCAATCGAAATAAAGACACACTACCTTAAGAATATATTTGATTTACAAATTATTTTGATATTACGTTTGTATGAACTACGCATGCTACGGCCCCTTAAGGCGGAGATTTCTGAAAATGGTCAAAAATTTGGTTTTTTAAAGCAGTGTATCTCTTAAACCGTAAAAAAAAAATCCAAAACAATAACAGTATGATATTTTCAAGTCTTTTGTGCATACGGTAATGGAACTCAAAACATAATTTAATACATCAAAAAAATCTTCAAAGCCAACTCTTAATTATTTTTAAAAGCAGTTTATCCATTCGTTAACAATTATAATTATAATTAAAAGTATACCATAACATTACAATTGCCAAACTGCATCCGGTGATGGATTAATTTTTATTAATTAGGTAGTTAATATCTAATTTTATACGATTTTATTTGCATTTTTACGCCGTATGTTGTCATCGCGCATCTCTTTCTTTTGTATGCAATCTGACAGTGACAGCGGTTTACCTGTTGTCGGCGTCTTAAAATGGTGTTTGTACTTTTAAGATACATGAATATCATGTATATCTTAAAAGTACAAACACCATATCAGACCGGCCGCCTTATGTATCCGTTTTGCATAGACATATTACTTAAATCAACATGCATAAGCAAGTTTAAAAGCCATGCTGCGCAGAATGTCGTTTTACTCTTGTGCATTTATCTTTGCATTTACAAAAAATATGGGGATCTAATCAACAACTGTACAAGTCGTTGCAATATTTCTGTTAAGATGCTGAAACAAGCTATTAAGTAAAGGTTTAAAGCTGTTCTCTACTGTAGTATCGGTACGAAAAAACATAGTTCATATCGTGGTAAAAATATCACTACTTCAGCAAGAACTTCACTCGTGGAGGTTATTCTTATGCAACTGCATCACATATTTGCAACTGCTACCTGCGATAATCCCAGTTTATAGATCTATCATAGCAAGAAGTTAACCAGAAACAATTACAGAAAAAATCTATACATGGGCATACAAATAAATAAAATTTAAGTGTCTTTTTGTAATGTCAAAATAACAACTTTTTACTAATAGCTTAAAAAAGTATAAACGGTGCCGAAAAAACATAAACTGTCTGTTTGTTCCGGCTAATCTCCTAAACGGCTGGGCTCATTTTGTTGGGACGTTCACTGGCAGATAGCTGATGTTAGAGGGTGTAACTTAGGCTACTTTTATTTTAGAAAAATCCACGGGGGCGTAGCTGCGGGTAGCAGCTATTATAGAATAAGAATAAAGTACCTTGAGTGTAACAAAATATCTGATAATCTATTTTTCTAAATAATCTAATATCTCGCAAGTCAACCTAGAAGGTTGTCAGCTGCTTAACAATTTTAATATCAATTATATTTTCTTGTTTATTTTGACGTTATTTATTTATTATTTATTCATTCAGTAGTACACTTACATTTTTATACATAAAAGTTGGTGCAAACATAAACTCTAATTAGAGTTTTACCGTGCACCAAAATCATCGACCACATAATTTAAAGGATTAAAACAAACTAAGTTCTTAATTAAAATGAAACAACAACGAGGGTATTTAGCGAAATATTTATGTATACTAAACAAACGAGCGAACATCGGTGACCGATCTGACCCTCCTTAAAAAGTGGTAGAGGAATGTGACTTATTAAATTTCTAAAAGTAATTCATTGTGATAAATTTTATCTATGATAACGTATAGGTTAAACTCTTGTACAGTCAATCGCATATCCATGGTAACAGCAGTTTGCATAGTTCAAGTGACGACTCTTATCACGGATCTTTACACTCAGTTGCAGAAAGCTCACCATTAACACTTCATTACATAAAGCAGCATTATCGCTAATGAATTCATTACTTTAATGAAGTTGCACAAACAAATTTTAGATGGCATTAGACATTTTTAATGCCACTTTAGTTAAAGAAGACTTTTAACAATATTGCCAGGAACAAATTACCATATTGAACGAAAAGAGTGAACATTTGCGTTCTGTTATTATCCGTACGTACAAGTACACCACAATTTTAGCATAAAATAAAGTAAATGTAGTTGATTTATGTGTATTCAGTGTACTTTGTGGTTTAATCTAGTTTAAATAATCTGGTTTAAGGTAGATGCGCTAAGGTAGCCCGCGAAATTCAAATTTACCAACGTGTTTTGCAAATTTTATACTTCTGATTCATATTCTAATGATTATAATTCTGTAAAGCCATATTGGATATGGCCGCGAATCATAATTAGATCAACATACAACGTGTTACTGACCTGCAAATTACAAAAAAAAGTAATAAAATTTCGTGGGCTACCTTAGCGCATCCCCCTTATTCTAATAATTTTAACATGTGTGCAGTCTAGAGCTCCTGCCACACGTGGAAATCCATCAATTTCATAAAAACCTTCTGCAACTCTACGTAGTTCCGTCCGGTCTGGCATTTTAATATAGAGATGGCTTAATTTTGCTAGTTCACGGGATACTTTTTGTATAAACAAACTGACAAACAACCCGACCCAACCTGTTTCCGACAAACTGTTGATTTATTTATGTTTATTGACACTCAGTTGCAGAAACGATCTTTAAATTTTAAAGACTACATTAAACACTAATGTAGCATTAAATCATTGCACAAAACCATTTTTTATTTTATTTTAATGCTCCATTAAATTTAACTAATGAAATGTCAAACCTAATGAAACCGGCCATTTTAAACACTTTTACGTTGCACGTAACTTCATTAGCGCCCATTAGCAGGTGGTGAACTTTAAGTTTGACATTTCAGATTTTTTAATTTTAATGGGCCGAAAAGCATCCATTAAGAGCAACATTAGTGTTTTCTACGGTACTTGAATGCATTTCTGTAATTGAAAGATGTCTTTAACCAGTCTTTCGTCATTATCTGATTCTTATTTAGTAGATTTACCTCGCCGTCGAATCCCAGACCGAGTGAATTCATTTTTAAAACATGATGGAAAAGAGTTTCGTGTAAAGTATAGAATTTCCAAGGAGGCAGTTCTTCAAATTTGTAACCTATTTGATTAAGATTTAGAACCAGTGACGCAAAGAAATAAATCCATTAATGGCCTGACACAGCTTTTAATATGTTTGAGATTTTTCGCCACTGGATCTTTCCAGCAAGTAGGTATTGGGTGATTTAATAAACATAAATAAATCAACAGTTTGTCGGAAACAGGTTGGGTCGGGTTGTTTGTCAGTTTGTTTATACAAAAAGTATCCCGTGAGCTAGCAAAATTAAGCCACCTCTATATTAAAATGCCAGACCGGACGGAACTACGTAGAGTTGCAGAAGATTTTTATGAAATTGATGGATTTCCACGTGTGGCAGGAGCTCTAGACTGCACACATGTTTAAATTATTAGATTAAAGGGGGATGCGCTAAGGTAGCCCGCGAAATTCAAATTGTATTACGTTTTTTGCAATTTGCAGGTCAGTAACATGTTCTATGTTGATCTAATTATGATTCGCGGCCATAACCAATATGGCTTTACAGAATTATAATCATTAGAATCGGCAATACAACTAACTCTCTTCCTACTGAATGATTATTTCAGAAATAATCATTCAGTAGGATTTTTTGAACTTAGGGAGTTGTAATGCTGATTCGAATTATTATAATTCTGTAAAGCCATATTGGTTATGGCCGCAAATCATAATTAGATCAACATAAAACCTGTAACTGACCTGAAAATTGCAAAAAAACATTGGTAAATTTGAATTTCGCGGGCTACCTTAGCGCATCTCTCATAAACCAGATTATTTAAACTAGATTAAACTACAGAGTACACTGAATACACATAAATCAACTACATTTACTTTATTTTATGCTAAAATTACGTACGGATAATAACAGAACGCAAATGTTCACTCTTTTCGTTCAATATGGTAATTTGTTCCTGGCAATATTGTTTAAAGTCTTCTTTATCTAAAGTGGCATTAAAAATGTCTAATGCTATCTAAAATTTGTTTGTGCAACTTCATTAAAGTAATGAATTCATTAGCGATAATGCTGCTTTATGTAATGAAGTGTTAATGGTGAGCTTTCTGCAACTGAGTGTGAATCACCCAATACTTGCTGGAAAGATCCAGTGGCGAAAAATCTCAAACATTTTAAAAGCTGTGTCAGGCCATTAATGGATTTATTTCTTTGCGTCACTGGTTCTAAATCATAATCAAGTAGGTTACAAATTTGAAGAACTGCCTCCTTGGAAATTCTATACCTTACACGAAACTCTTCTCCATCATGTTTTAAAAATAAATTCACTCTGTCTGCGATTCGACGGCGAGGTAAATCTACTAAATATGAATCAGATAATGACGAAAGACTGGTTAAGGACATCTTTCAATTACAGAAATGCATTCAAGTACCGTAGAAAACACTAATGTTGCTCTTTAATGGATGCTTTTCGGCCCATTAAAATTAAAAAATCTGAAATGTCAAACTTAAAGTTCACCACCTGCTAATGGGCGCTAATGAAGTTACGTGCAACGTAAAAGTGTTTAAAATGGCCGGTTTCATTAGGTTTGACATTTCATTAGTTAAATTTAATGGAACATTAAAATAAAATAAAAAATCGTTTCGTGCAATGAATTAATGCTACATTAGTGTTTAATGTAGTCTTTAAAATTTAAAGATCGTTTCTGCAACTGAGTGTTAGATTGATACAGGTTGTTCCTAAAAGTATAATTATTTTTAGCAATAATTTACATATTTTTGTTTGTTATGTTATGCTTATGATATTGAGTATTATGTTTTTTTTTACTATTTAATATTATTCAATTATTATCTTAAGTACCTTTTATGTGGCTATTTGAAACAAATTATTTGACTTTGACTTTAGTCGGGCTATCCTGTGGAAGCTAGCGAAACGACGTGATTGGTAGCGAATATATAAACACGATAAAATTTAAATTAAAAGATTTGATGGATTTTTTGGGGGTCAACGACCGCTGTTAGTCTTGATACTTGAAGTATGAGTTGATAAAATCTGTTTTCTTTTGTTTTATCGTGTTAAGATATCGATACCCACCACACCTGTGAAATTTACAAAAAAAAAGAAAACTGCTATTTCAAGTGACTACCCAAACTGCGGTCCATAACCCCACAAAAAAAAAACATTAAATTAATATATTTTTTTTTTATCATAATCATCATTTATTGCATCCATTTAGTATGTGTATGTGTGTGTATCATGTTTAGATAACCCACCACCCATCATGACCCATAACGTCTACGAAGTTTCTAAGTAATTTCATTTGACTCTGTGTATGGCGTCCAGCCAGGGCCTAATGATTATAATTAATTAATTATAATAATTATGAATTAATATAATTATTAATTAATAAATTATTAATTACATGAATTATTATTAATTAATAAATTATTAATTATCATGAATTGATAATTAATAAATTATTAATTATCATGAATTATTAATTAATTATTTAAGAATCTTATAAATCCTCCTATCCAAATGTATCATTCTCTATCTAAAATACGCAGACCCGCTATCACGTGTAACGCAGCCTCTCCACATTTACGTAGGTAGGTTTTGTCGGGCGGACACTTTCGCAAGCTCTGACTCACACGCTGATAACAATTATATCAGCACATTGTTTATTTATCATCGTAATTGCGCATAATCGATATTATTGCGAATCGGGATCATCGTAATAACATAACATTACGCCTGTAATCCTCAAAGGGAGGGTGGAAGGGGGGGTGGGCTATATCCTCAGAGGTGTACCTATCAGTGGCGAGGTTTGACATTTCGTAGGAAGGAAGCCGAAGAATTACGTCAGTATTAATTTATTTACGGTGAAATAAAAATCATTCCTTTACTGTACTAAAATTTATCTGTCGTCAAGTAGCAGAACCAAAGAGACGCTATCAATACACAAAAAATAAACTTTCATTGTTTTACATAAATAAACTCAACTTCTAATAGTCTACTAATAATTTTGAAATGATTTTTATCATGAATCGAATAAAATGCAATTGAACAAGTGCAAATAAAATAAAATGCGTAATATTTTTTTACTCGTTCTCGCCGACGTATGTTTCTATGTCTGTCAAGTGTTTGTCTCAGCCATAATAGAGAGAAAGAGAGATAGCGAGTTATTGTCGTCCGTAACAAGCCGTGTCACGTGAACTCAAGTGACGTCATGACGGGATCGCTATTCGCTATGTATGAAATTTTAGTTCGCGATTATCATGCTGTGGCGCCGGCTTATTTAGAACAATTTGTATTATTTGGCAATCGTGGTAGCCGATAGGTGGAGTTGCTCATTCGATCCTCCGAAGGGAAGCCGGTAGGAATGGAGTTGTTAGCGAGCTACGCCTCTGGTACCTATAGTACACCCAAATTTCACCAGTAATTTTAAAGTCCCATGTAATAGGGGGCGAGCCTATCTTCGAGCGAGAAATTCTTAGGCACTAGAAAAACCCAATAACACTTCGCCCGACCAGCAGGCTTATCATGGCGCTTTCTATTTCTAGTCTACTGTAGAATAGAAATCGCTTGTCTACTTTTCTCGGTAGATAACTGTCAACTGTCTATTCGGAAACGTTATTTTAGTCTACTCTTCCGTCGACAAACGATTCTCTACGGCTCTCGTGATAAGCCTGCTGGGAATCGAACCCAGGACGTAGGACGTCATGCTCTCGGTGGCGGCGATCTCTCTCGTCTGGCCCTGGTTCAGGCCATGGTTCGGAGCGAGAGTGCATGGGAGGCAGTAATGCTCGCAAAGGAGGAGGCGGAACGCGTGAGGGAGAGGCAGGGTTTGCGCCCTCACGACCCTAGTCGCCGCGGGAGACGCCCCGGGCGTCGGGAGTCGTAGGCTCACTCCCGGCTACCGTAGGCGCGGGCTTGCGGACGGTGAGCGATGGGTAGCTCGCCGTCCGATAAGAACCGGGCCCGGGTCGACGTCGCATTGTGTTCCACACGCGCCTCAAAGAGATGTCAGCACGAACAGACGGGGTCCGTTAAGGCCAATGCCTGCCAGGGTTGCAAGTTTGTCCGAAAGAGATATCGTGGCCCTTGCACATAGGCAACGGAAGGAACATGGGTGGGTTTTAGTCAGTAAAAGTCTGACACGACCAGCTCCGCCCAGAGCGGGAGAAGTTATTTGATAATTTCCCAAACAAAAAAAAAAAAAGGATTTGATGCTCAGCAATAGCATTTACGACCACAAGACCAACAAGGCAATCCATCGCAATAACTTCTATATTTCCGTGTATCCCTATTTATAGCGTGACTATTGTGGCTTGATAGTTGTGGAGTTGTGGCTAATGTATTTCCCTTTTGCGTAATTGCTGTAGATGATTCAGTTTTAAGTTTAAACCTAAATGACGTGCTTAAATCAGTTTTGGTCAGTAGGTACCTACTCTAAAGTTATGGAAGTACAGTAGAGCGTCGATTATCCGAACGTCGGCGTCGTCGGTCAACCGATCGGCCGTTTAGCCGAACTGCTAGTATAGTCATTAAATTACATACAGGGTGTAAGGGACAGCCCTCCGCAAATTAACAGGGTGCATTCAGCTTCTTATTTTGAATCATATTCCACTGAAAATTTTCTCAGGAAAATTGTAATTTTTTTTATCGTAATTTCAGTTACTATTCCTTTATTTCAATGTAAAATCACATTCTCTGTACGCAGTACTCCATTAATGTAAATAACACAGCTAAAATAAATAAATCTGCAATGGATGTTGAAATTCTCTAACGAACGACGCCTGAAATCAGCGAGCGCGGCCGTCCACCCCACCGCGACAAATCAGGTTCATTGGATTCCCATAACGTTCCTGAAATAATTTCATGTACCGGTCATCTTAGTACGATATACTGAATTCACCCCATCAGTCTGCGGAGGGCTGTCCCTTACACCCTGTATATGTTAATTAAATTAAATTCTTATGAAGCATTTACATGTCTAGATACTGCCTTGCGATGGTTTGAAGCTCAAAATGAAAGCGACATACCAAAGATATCTGTTCGAAAAAAGTGCGGAAATTAGCTAGTCCTATGCTAGGCTTTCTTCGACATACCAAAATTAAGGACTTTTTTATTTAAGCGTTAATTCGTTCCTTTTCGTGTATGTATTTGTATTACATATACCTATTTTGTTTACTGGATTACTAACTATTGTGAAGGTTTCTACAGACAGGCGCGACACGCGACGCGATACAAAGGCCCCGCGTGTCGCGCGACGAGCGGTGCCTTTGTGTCGCGTCGCGAGTCGCACCGATTTGTGTCGCGTCGCGAGTCGCACCGATTTGTAGGAGCCTTAATAAATAGAAAAGATTCATAACAGATTACATTTATCTATGGTTTTATTGGAAGATTTTCATACAGTTCGAATAACCGCATACTTCGGTTTTCCGAACACTCTTGTCCGACGCTTTACTGTAGAATTTGTGCTGTACAGTACCCCAAGTGTAAGTTTGCAAGAGAGTAAACGTAACTATTTCGCTTGCGTTAAAATGTGACCGATAGATCTTAATGCTAAGAGTATAAGAGTGAGAATAAAAATTTTAACGCAAACGCGCTAGTTAAGTTTACTCACTTGCAAACTTACACTAAGACTTGGGGTACAGATGCACTGATTTGAACTTTTGCGTTTGCTATGCGGTCGTCAGCGAAACTATCTTGTATATTTATTTATACTTTATGCACAATTAAAATAACCGTACAGACGCGGCCTTAATGCCTTAGGCATTTTCTACCAGAAAAAGAAAAGGGAGAGGATGAAATAAAAGAGAATAAATACAACATAAATATTAAACTATCAACTCTCTAGGCTGTCTCTTGAAACTTTGCAAGGGTATAGAATAGAAGTTACGCTTCTATTAAATTGTCCAAATCGGAACATACGTCAGCCAGACAGATCTCCCAAATCGGATCATTATATTCCCTCCTCCGCTCTCTGAGTTCACATTAACTAACTACCTTCTTCAGTTCATCGCTCTGTTTGGCTTGGAAATATCCCACGCAGCTTTTGCGGAGTTGTGATCCCGTAGACTCCAGCTGCAAACTTACATCTGATTGCAGTTAGATGGCAGTTGCCAAGTTTAATATCGACATAGGTAATATATTGTGTATTAAGGTTGATTAGTCAGACTTACAAAAAAAACAATGGGTACTTATGAAACGTCAGAACCTAGGTGCACGGTTCCAATTGGTCGTTTTCTAGTATAGAAGAGCCGACGGGAAAGTCTATGGTTTCTCTTTTGAAAATAATTTCCTAGAAGCCTGTGGCGGCATCTACATCGCCACGTGCGAACTACGAACGGGCAGTTGCCCACCAGACACAACACCCGTCTGGTCGGAGGATCCTCCCAGTTCTATGGAGGATGAGTTAACTTCTCACAACCTGTTCCTCATGCCTCTATAAGCCGACCCCAAAATTTCAGCCAAAAGGGTCTACTGATGCCTAAATGCGCTGTCTGTGTCTCCAGGGGCCACAAAAATATTTTCAACTACCTCTACTATTTCGGAAACTAATGACCCATTGTTCCACTGTATTCCTTATACGTTTTAGAAACTTTCAATCTCGTAAGCTCACGACCGATCATATCGTTCTAATCGTTAGGAACCATATGCAGACAGAAGTTATTGTGCTTGAACTTCGTGCACACGAGTGCCTGTGGTGGCGGGTTTCTGGACCTCTGCCAATACACGTTATACAGAACCTATTTCTAAGCACGCTTGTGATTTTTATGCGGTTGCAGATCATGAATCATGAAGTCATGACACATAAAAAAAAGCTATTGTTTAGTAAAAGTTTTTTAATATTGTGTGTCATGTCAGCGTACGTGACACCCAGGCGAGGCACATCCAACCATGCTGATGCATTTTTTTTTCTGTTTTTTCCTGCAGTAATATTAATTTTGACAGTTTTCCTGGATATTATTTTTAATTGTTACTATTTTCTTTCTATAAAGACTTATAAATAAAATAGAATTATGTTCGTAATGTCAAAAAAAAACAGCTTTTTACTATATCCAGCTTATGAAAGTATAAACGGAACTCATATAAAAAAAAAAATATCTTACTGTCTGTTTGACCGATTTTGACGGGACTTTCACTGGCAGATAGCTGATGTTCTATGGAGTAACTTAGGCACTTTTGTTTTAGAATAGCCTAGCGGGCAAAGCCGCGGGCAGCAGCTAGTTTAAAAATTAAATTGCAATTATTACTGAATCGGAGTTACTATCGATAGTAAAGCTAGCCCTTCGTAACGAAAAAACTCCGCATAGTTACCACTACCATAATTGTAGGTAATTCGTCGCTATGTGTAAAACTGATATTTATTTAGGTTAGAAATCGAATTTTTTGGGGAAAATGCTACGCGAATATTATTGTTGGGTAGAATAATTAATAATATACATATAGTATAATGAAATTATTTTTGCAGTATCGTCCCTATCACCTTATTCGGAAACTGAACAAATAATAATAGTTCGGCTCGGTGAAGTCAGTCGATTTCGATACCGAAATACAAAAAAAAAAACATTATTTTCCTTAACACAAATTTCGTTAGTTTATTCGTACCTGCCACAGTTGAAACACTATTCACCTAGTACAGACGCCAACAGGTCAAGCTACCCGAAATAGTCAAATTTGCCCAATCAACCTTGAACCATGTGCTTTAACGATAAAGTTGAAAATCTTTTAAAGAAATTTGACGGATGGTAGTAGTTTGATGTGCTGGCGTCTGTACATAACAACAATTTGTCAGCCCTGTCTATGGTTTTTTTATGTCTTTAGCGGTAAGGCGATGTGCGGCTGACTGTTTCTTGTCTTCAATTTTCATACTTACTTCATCTTCATCCCACCCGAAAGATGTCCACTGCTGGACATAGGCTTCCCCCAAAGGGGGGAGAGGGGTAGGTTGCCATAATCGCCACGCTTATCAGGCGGGTTGGCGATCGCAGTATGGTGTTATATATAATGCATAGAGAACGCTGCTGCCCATTCTCTAGTAATTCCCTTAGTCGCCTTTTACGACACCCACGGGAGGAACTAGGATGGTGCTATTCTTTACGTCAGCACCACACGGAAACTTACTTACTTAGTTCCATATAATTTGTTGCAGAGTTCATCAGATTCGGTGCTAACGACGAACTCTATACTGGACCGCATCAGCAACCTTCAGCAACAGACTTCGGATCAAGGAATCGCTCCCCATGTTGCGTCTACATTGCACAGGAACAAGAGCTCTCTCCATACTACTGGACAGGTCGCGCTGGGTAAATATTATTTAGGTTTTACTTGACTAGACTGACCATTTTAGGATATATCTTTATTTGGAACATTACCGACATAAATATAGTGCACAGTACATCAGATTTTCAAGCAAGAGTAACTGCATTCGGCTTGAGAAAAAATCCGTGTATTTCTCTCTTACTTCTGGCCATAATGGCACTTCTGCCATTCATTTCATTATCATCATTTCCATTTGTAAGGAGATTGCCTTGCTCGGAGTTACTCTGCGTGATCGACAAAGCCCGCAGAATTGGCAAACTTACAGGCAATGGGCGGGACACATTGCTCGCAGACCGGATGACGTGGTGAATGTCATGGGATTTCGGAGGATGCGACAATCACAGGACCGGACTTCCGTTCAGCAGAGAACGTCTTTCGGCCGAATTATGATGCTGACAAATATTTACGGTGCACAAATCTGAGATAATTATCATGTTTATACTTACATAACAAAACTCAAATTCCATCGCAACTCTGCAACCCAAATCTTGTTAGGACGTTTTTAATACACATAACTCAAGGTCACTCAAAAATCAGGTAAGAAGACAGCTCTAAAGTCGATAGTTGAGTAGGAGGCGAAGGAATTTAAATTATTTGAGATTATGGATAATAGGAGGATTCAAAGCGGTCTCGTTAGCGATAACATCAATGTTGCTCAGGAATTTGCAACTTTCTTTACAAATATTCAAATTAAAACTACAGAAACTTTAAATTTCTCGCCCTCACTTGCTATTGATCTATTAAGAGCAAATGTTGCAGCTTGCCCTGTGGAATTTAAATGTAAACATAATAAACCCTGTGGTCCTTGTAAAGGCTTTTTAGCAGATTATGATCAAATTTACCGAAGATATGTGGTGTTGTAATCAAGTTTTAGTTCTTGAATACTTAATAGGTAATAATAATTTTCCTTTTGCGATGAAAATTTTATTAATTACTAGCTTTACCCGGCCCGGCTTCGCACGGGTAGCGCTAAGTATCTACCCTACCTACCTATCCTACCTGCCTACCTTACCTACCTACCTACTCTACCTCCCTACCTACCTACTCTACCTACCTACCTACCTACCTACCTACCCTACCTACCTACCTACCCTACCTACCTACCGTACCTACTTACTCTACCTACCTACCCTACCTTACCTACCTACCTACCTACCCTACCCTACCTACCTACCTACCTACCTACCTACCTACCTACCCAACCTACCTACCCTACCTTACCTACCTACCTACCTACCTACCTACCTACCTACCTACCTACCTACCCTACCTACCTACCCTACCTACCCTACCTACCTACCTACCTACCTACCTACCTACCTACCCAACCTACCTACCCTACCTTACCTACCTACCTACCTACCTACCTACCTACCTACCTACCTACCTACCCTACCTACCTACCTACCTACCTACCTACCTACCTACCTACCTACCCAACCTACCTACCCTACCTTACCTACCTACCTACCTACCTACCTACCTACCTACCTACCTACCTACCTACCTACCTACCTACCTACCTACCCTACCTACCTACCTACCTACCTACCTACCTACCTACCTACCTACCTACCTACCTACCCAACCTACCTACCCTACCTTACCTACCTACCTACCTACCTACCTACCTACCTACCTACCTACCTACCCAACCTACCTACCCTACCTTACCTACCTACCTACCTACCTACCTACCTACCTACCTACCTACCTACCTACCTACCTACCTACCTACCTACCTACCTACCTACCCTACCTACCTACCCTAGTATAAAGTATTATATACAACTGTTTAGGCAGCGCATGCAAATCATTCTGTTATAAGAGCTATTTCTTTCCGACTTGCTAGACAAACATTGTGATAACTCAGCTAATACGCATGTTATAAATGTAATTTATAGCCTATAGCACTCAAGAATAATGTAGCTTGCTACCAGTGAAAAAAAATTTAGAATTGGATCATCAGTTCGGGAGATTACCTCCTACATACAAACAAACAAACTTACAAGCAAATTTTACCTCTTTATAATCTTATATATAACATTCTCGTGTCATGTTAGTTACCATACTCCTCCGAAACGGCTTGACCGATTTTGATGAAATTTTATATGTATATTCAGTAGGTCTGAGAATCGGCTACTATCTATTTTTTATACCCCTAAGTGTTAAGGGTGGCTTTCCCACGGGATCGAGACTTACGCGGGTGAAGCCGCGGGGCGCAGCTGCTAGTATTAGTATAGATTGAAATACATTGCAAGCTATAGTTTTGTATAATTTCAAAGCATTTTTTCAATTTTGTAAATGTGAGTACCATGGAGCCGTTTATTATGTATGTTGACTTAAAAAAGCTTGGCAGTTAAGAGTATGTCATGCTCACTTAAATGTCTCGCTGATGGTGGCGCGTGTGTTGGATCATTCGGTTCCCTACAAAATGGTTGAGCTGGATGGTGCAGATCCACGCGTCATGTTCGTGAACGGGCGCCGTCAGTTGAGACTGGTCTTCTCTTAACTGCCAGGGCTTATTTGTAATATTTAAATCTCATATTTTGTATTGTTTTTAAATAATTTATATTTTTACATTGTTCTCACATTATAGAAGCGACAAGAATAATGTACCAAGGATTTTGTAATATCTTGATTTAAAAGAGTGTCCTTGGAGTATTTTGCCTGTACTTCTACGTAGTGATCTACGTTTTGGAATGGGCAAATTGCTTCTACTTTCTGACTAACTGACCTACTCTTTGACAATTCAAAAGTGCCTGTAATTGGTTTAATTGAAATAAATAGTTTCCGCCTTATTACAAAACAAGATTTATATTTGACATGGCTTAAACCATGGAGCCTGTTTTTGTAATAAGAACGTAACAGGATTGAAATACCGTTCTTTTTACAAAACTGAAAACTTAGTTTGGTACAAAGAGGAACTTTACCATAGTCGGAATAAAGTTCGAAATTCAATAATGGCTCCATGTTTTAAACCCGGGTCTGAAGATAAACCTTGTTTTGTAATAAGGGGGTTTGAGTTTGAGTTGATACAAGTACTTATAAACCTATTTATGTTTCCAGGTGGTAGCATGAGTTCTCTGTCATCCGCGCCGCAATCGCCCGCCCCCCTGTCGTCACTGTCCACGTCGGACTTGTGCGAGCGGCCAACCAGAGTTAGCCACGGCAAACCCAACCTAGCCCCCAAGCCCCCGCAGTTAGCCCCCGCGCCCACGTACGATACCAGGCCTTCGCCACCGCCGAAGAAGCTGATAACTAACGGGAAGGTTGCGGGTAGGACTCAGAGTATGAGGATGCCTAGGTGAGTCAAGTCTGATGGTATGTTAGGCAAGATACTGAGTAAATAACGTTTTTAGGGTTCCGTATCTCAAAAGGAAAAAAGGATCCCTTATAGGATCACTCGTGTGTCTGTCTGTCCGTCTGTCAGTCTGTCACAGCTGATTTGCTCCGAATCTACTGGACCGATTAAGTTGAAATTTGGTACTCATATGAACTTCTGTGACCCAAACACGGACGTTTTACGTAAATAACTAACTTTTGAATATTGAGGTCAGTTTTGGGGGCAAATTAGAAAATTTAAAAAAATTTTTTGCTGACTGTACCGTGTGACATATCAAATGAAAGGGCTTGTTTTAAGGATTTCATACTTATATATATTTTTTATAACTTAAAAATAAATACTTTTGAAATTATTTAAGAAAATAGATGAAAAATGACCTTCCCCCCCTTATCTCCGAAACTACTCAGAATAAAATATTAAAAAAAAAAAAAACAGAAAATAGTTCTTTTCTTATAGATTAAAAGAATACCTATAAGAAGTCTGTGATCTTAAAATAACATGGTAAATCACTCAATATTGTGCGTACAAACTTACATTTGCAGTTAGAATGTATGGGGGATCATGTTTTTCAACTACAATGATAAGTTTGTTCTTGGGATAAATTCATCCCAACTACGGAACCCTTCTTTGTGCGTGGTCCGACACGCACTTGGCCGGTTTTAGCCTCTCTTGCACTCACAGTAACAACCCTACGATAGGCGGCCATTTTAAGTGCTCGATTTTTGTAGGTAGTCACACTAATTTTGTAGGTATGGCAAGTCCATAGGTTTATGTCAATGCTGAATCTTACTAGCTTTATTTTTATCTGTTCTATTCTCTTCAGGTCTCCGCCGACAACGCCGTCGTCGCCACAGACGGGAGGTGGGCGACCATTCAACTTGCCGCCCGCGCCTCTAAACCCGCCTATTGGAACTAAAAATCCGGCTTCACATTTCGGTAAGACAGTTTTTTTCGTATATTTGTTAAGACCAGGCGCTCTAAAACAAATTTCCACGCAAGCTCCGCCCCATGCTCCCCGCCACTCCGTTATGTGCTAAACGCTAACACATCAGTAATAAAGTTGAATATCGCGTGCGCTCTTTAATCGTGGTCGAGCACGAAACTTAATAGCGTAAGTCTCAATACTTATTTCGTTTCTATCTAAATAAAGTAATAATTGATCTAGAGAAAAAAATATCTTGTGGGTGGATAATAAATTATATTTTCTTGCTGTGAATATTGTTTTAGACATAAAAGCCGAACAATCTTGTTTTTATTTTTAATTATCTTTGAAAAAGACATGGTTTTCGAATAAAAAATGTATTGAGCGAAAATATAGCAATTACGTAACTGTCTTGTACATGGAAAGAAAAAGATCCAATATATCATATACTAAAATTCCACTTTGATTGTATGTGTGACTGTTTCAGAATATTAATGCAAATTAACTTAAAAATACCCGCCTCCTCTTAATCCCTTCTACAAAGTGAAATGTTGTTGCGCTAGGAGTAGGTTTATAGTCTGATCTAAAAGTATGTGATGAAACTATAAACAAACGTTGTTCAGGTTAAGTTCTTACGCAATCACTATTTCGTAACACATTCATCTGTATTTAGAAGGTTTCAATTTTATATCTCACCACTGATTTTATTGTTTAAATAACATTATTAAATTGTAGTTTAAAAATCATCTACGAAAGTTGAGGTTATAAAATTACACAAAATTTTCTAATATACATATAACTTCTTTAAGGTGATTTAAAAGTAGAATTTCGGGTTTGAGTAATCAAAAAATCAAATCAAAGCACTCAATTTGTAAGTGTAACTACAAATTGGCACCCACAGACACGTTTTCTGATCCAATTGTTTTTAATCTCCTTTTCTGACATTTTCATCTGGTACTTTTGGAAAAGACCGTCAGTAGTGCGGTGTTGAACCCACGATTACTCGCCAGTTCGTCCCTCAACCATTGGGGTATTGGCATATCGAAAGCTTCAAATTGAAATCAGCCATTCCATACCTCGCTTCTTCCAGAAACCAATCGTTTCATCACACATGTTCGAAATGATAACATTTTGACATTTCCAGGAACATTGCGCGCCCCTCGCGGCCTACGCCCCCCGGGAGTGTGCCCGCCGCCGCCGCCGGGCGCGCCCCCTCCGCCCCCGGGTGCGCCCCCGCCGCCCCCAGGTGCGCCCCCCCCGCCCCCGGGCGCGCCCCCGCCGCCCCCGCCGTCCCGCCACGCCAGCCAGCCACCGCCGCCCCCGCCGCCGCACCACCGGCAATCCGTGAGTTACTGGTACCATTATCGGCACGAGATCCCCAGCTGCAAGACGCCCTTTACTGAACATAAGCCTCACACAGCCATCGCCACAAGGACAGGTCTTGTGCTTCCGGCAACCAGCGGAGTCCCACGACTTTCATTCACAAAGTAGTTGTCAGTCTACCAGAGAAAACTAAAACAATGTATTCTTAAGGCTGGTAACATAAATCTTGATCACACTTGAGGTTCTTTTTTATCATCATTGTGACGTGACATTTTTAAAGGATGTTACAATTTTTAAATTTACTTTACAGGTTGTGACAATCACACTATATCTGATAACCTTCACTAAATAACCCACACCGTTATCACTATCATTCTACCGAATGAACTTACTCATTTGAACCATCTATCTATAATTTATTATTATTATCTATTATTTACTTTTCCAGAGTATTAACGGCGACGAGGGCATAGCGCCCCTGCCCCCGGTCCGCGGCTCGTCCATGCGGTCTCTAGACCTGGAGGCTCGCTTTGCAGACCTTTTCCAACATCCGTCGCAATTCCCTGAACCGGACCCTTTCATGCGCATCGCGAAGGGCTACAGCAGCGCCACAGTCGCCGGTAAGTACGCGTGAACGGTTGTAGGGAGCTTTTGGTAATGTACTAAGACGGCGCCACTGGAAATTACATTTTGAACGGTCGATCATAAAGTTTTTTTTAATGGTCGGTCAATTTTTTTGATCGGTCGGTCAAAAGTTTTTTTGAACCGTCGGTCAAATTGTTTTTGGGCGGTTGGTTGAGGAGTTCTGTTTGATCGATCAGTCAAAATAGTCCGTCAGTTCTTGTTGGTGTAGTGGCGCGTTGAATGTTCGATAGAAACAGTCGAATCTGCCTATATAAACTTCTAAACTAGTTGTGATTCGATCAGTTTAATAAGAGTTCCAATGGTGCCGTCAGCTCCATTTGTTTCTGTTTGAACATGTTGACATGTCCAAGAAGTATTTCGCTGACACAGAACAAATTATTATGATTACGCGATCAAATCACATCGTGGCATATTACAAATAATAAATGTCATTATTTTAATAGGAATGATCGTACATTCCGAAGTAAAAATTCAAATAATTTAATTGTACTAGAGTACAATTGATTTTGATTGACAATATTTGCAATTGTTACAAATAAGCAAAATTGCTAATAAATAAATGTGAGAGATGTGCATTTTAACATCGATATTTCCGATCGAGTATCGATACTGCTTAAAAACAAAGATTACAAATAGTATCGATATCTTTTTCTTTTTAGATATATATAGAGCAAAACGCACAAGCACGCTCTACTTAGTCATATTATATTAACGTAGAATATCTAGTTATGTAGGCTTATCCCTAAGTGCAATAGGTACAAGTCAAAATTGACAAGCATAATATCTAAGTAAAATTATTATAGTCATGAATATTTTACGGAACTTCATCTCGAAGATTAAAATTGTTATAATATTATTATGATAAAGTATTATTTTTGTTATTAAAATGTTTATTTTTACGTGCATGACTGCATGACGTATGGTTAAGTGTCTTTATGGAGACTGAAATTAGATTAAAGGTGCGTGAAATTAATTATATTGCGCGCAATTGTCAATTTGTTGTCTCGAAGATCGATTTATACTCGTACTTAGACATCCCTATTATACTGATATATTTTCGCTTCTATACTATTTCTCTGTTATAGCAACAAATAAATAAATAAACATTGATTGATTTATAACTCCATCTACTTCTAGGATCGTCTATTGGTTAAATATAGATGTAATAATCAAAAGATAAAATATTAATACATTATATTTATAATGAATTAGTTGTTATCGAAGCGAAGATTTATCTACAATGGAATAGTATCGAAAATTATGAATTGATATCAATAGTCTCGAGTAATTTAGTGTCTTTTGAACAATAAAATATTACGAAGGTAATATACAGGAAAAAAAATAACCAGTGCGCAAATTTTGACAAATTAAACTTGAGAGAGTTTTATTAAACATATATTTTTTATTTTGATATGTCTTGGTACAGACGGCTACACATCAAGCTATACATTTCTAGTATAAGCTGGTCTCGCATTGTATATGATTTCCGTACAGTGTGAGATCAGCGTAAACTGGATTTGTATAGCTTGATGTGTAGCCGTGTGTACACAAAAATAAAGTTACCGTTAATGAAAGATGTTTACTTTGACATTTTGATGGTGACTTGCCGGCCGGCGCGGGTGCGCGGTGTAGCGGAACGCGCAAAGGTACCTAAACAGCTGTTCGCTCGGTCGATTTGCCGTAGGTTTTTTATTAGGATTTCAAGTCAGGGGAACAAAATGTATTGAACAAATAATGGAAATGTGTTCTATTACTGATACTGAACCACCAAAGAACATTTGCGCACTGGTTAACATTTTTTGTTGTATAAATCACAAATGCGCGCTACATAATTTATTTGTACTGAACTATATTTTGCTAGACACTGCACATCGTAGTATAGACTAGTTAAACTCTATGCTTACAATTAATATTATGTTTCCAAAATTGTTTTTTTTATAGTACATTTTATTTGAGTAAAAAGTACAGTGATTATTTTCCAAAAAATTCGCATTTAATATGTCATTCCAGGAACACATTGGTATTTTTGGTTGGTTGTAGTTTTAATGCAATGTTTCAAATCATGGTCGTGGACATTTCACATTGATATCATAGTGTTCCATGTTACTAACATAACAAATGTGTGATGTTATCGTATTGAAATAATGACTTAACTTTAATAACAGTTTAAAGTATACTGCACTACATAAATATTCTACTCTCTCTTCGAGAAATTATGCATTAGGGTAGAATTGAAATAAATTGGTACTTAAATATTTTGCTTATATCGTTTAACCGCGACATAAGCGTTGGGTGGATAAAGAAAAGTAAAATAATGTCATCTTGAGATCGATTAGTTTATTTCAAATTTATAAGTATATGTTAATATGTGATTCAATTCACATTCTTTGAATTATAATTGACTTGATCTATTCAGACCGAATAGATGTTTATGAAAGTGTTTAGGACTTGAGTCAGTATTTCAATTCACCACACTCCATATACCAATGCAAATCATTCGATATCAATTAAACCATTCGATTAAATACCAAATTATATTCGTATATTATGTAAGCCTCTTATTTTATACACGGAGTTTTTTTTTTTCATTATTTAGTAAATAAATAATACTTCACCAAGATAACAGGATAACTGTCACTCCGGGAAGAAAATATTAGTTACTTAGAGGAATATTTAAGGGCGCTTATGATTTCGAAAAAAAAAAATACATAAAGGAATATTTATGGGCACTGATGATAAAAAAAAAAATCCTATCAACGTCCAATATCCTTCAAAATATATTTTTTCGTGATTGAAAGTTATCAAGTTTTTTTTTGTGGAGTAGTATGTTAGGACTTCTACCAATGTATCGCGTTGAGTCATTATTAAGCATATTTATATTTAATTATATTTTTATTATTATATTATAATTTAGTTTATACATACTGGATCGGTTGTTTCGTGTATCAAATGCTTGCACGATGTAGCAATGTTGGAAGGATATAGACGAGAACTATGTTGTGATTATTATTTTTTAATATAGAGAGGTGCCATTACTGCAGATTTTTTATGCTATTATTGTACCTGTATCGCTTCATGCCCATTTTATTTCACTTAAAAGCTGTTCAGTAAATTGCTTAACTGCTAACTAGTAATGTTGGCTTTTTACCGTCTTATTACAAAACACGATTTATATTTTGACGTGGCTTAAACAATGGAGCTAGTTTTTGTAATGAGAACGTAACGCTGATAGAAATGCTGTTCTTTATGCAAAACTGATTACTTAGTTCGGTACTAAGTTGTCAGTTTTCTATAAGGAACTTTACCGTAGATGGAATAAAGTTTGAAATTCAATAATGGCTCCATGGTTTACACTTGGGTTTGAAAATAAACCTTGGTTTGTGATAAGGCCCTTAGTATCCAAAACGAAATTTACAGGGATTCAAAATTCTTGTTCGGGTGAAAAGCGCACCTCATGTTCTCTCGATGAATCAGAAAATTCGGCTTCATGCAAATATTCACAGTAATATTGGAGCTTCGAGCTCAGTTAACATTCGGACGCGACAATGTTTCGCCGACGCATGCTCTCGCGCAGAAACGAGATAATGACAGTATTTACGCATAAGGTTTCGTTATAGCGCGAGTAAATGCAGTGACAAAATTCGTCGCATAATGATTGATTTTCATACTACAAATTTCGCAGTTAAGAAATTTAGTGACGGGCCTACAGTTACGCTTTATGTATTGAACGCAACCGGTATTGTGATAGTGCTGTGTACGACGCTCATAGTATTTATAATATTATTATTTTTTCGATAATAAAAGAGTAATAATTACCAATCAGTTGTCCTGTATTTTATTGTCCTAACATTTGTGTCGTATATGCTTGTTTGTGTACGTCGGCGTTCGTGCTGTAGTTAGTTTTTAACTTAGATTTCGTAATAAATCGGTAAGGTTTAACTATTTTAGTTACAGTATGAATGAGTAACTAATTAGAACACAAGATAGTTTAATTTATTAGTTGACAAGATTTTTTTTTAATTTTTTGCAATAGGTTAAGTATTCGACGTAAAAAAATATTATAGTTCATAACGAAAGATTTAGCTAGAAATACAATGGAAAAGCACAATGCTAATTATGATGCTATAAACTGCATTTCTGACAAAAATAATAAGATTTTTACTTCCAAATGTTTTCTTTTTTCACTAAAGGCGCTTTTCCTGTCATGCGTACTATCGCCCACGTGCGGAACCTGTCCGCGTGCGGGTGATTACACGCTCCTGGCCACACGCAGGACAAAGATTGCGTTTGTTGCTGCAGTGTCGTGCGTGTCGCGCTCTTTCTGTATCAATTTTTGTTTGCGATTATATGCGTACTCCATGCGTGCAACCCGCGTCACAGTAAAAATAACACTGAAGGCAGAAGAACGCCGCCCGCATCCGGTTAGCACGCACGCGTCCGCAACCAATCCGCGTTCCGCGCACGTGCTACCCGCATGATAGGAAAACATGTAAGAAATGGTAGGATGCGGACAGCCTGCACGCGGACGAAATCCGCGCGCGGGCGAAAATACGCGTGGTAGGAAAAGCGCCCTTAGTCATAGAATAGAATGACTCTCTACAGCTGACTAGAAAATAGTAGTACATTTACTAAAAGTAGACTTCGTGACCTTTAGAAAACACGGAATATGTGACTAGTCTCTCTTATCCAACTTCGTAGGAATCAAGCATAAATATATAGTTTTGAATTATGAATGTCAGAACTATTTCTTGTAGCCAAGATAAAGTGTATGATTGTGGTCTACAACCATATGATCTGCATGTCACATGGGTAAGTTCCTAATTATTATTTCAAGCATGTTTCCCATCCTTCATGTGTACATACTCGTTTTAACACTGCATGGAGCATTTTGCATGAACATTTTTACTAAAAATCATTGATTCAGCAATGGTCAAATTCTCAAACGCTACTAAAATTTAAGTAGCTTTGAAGACTTATGCTGTATTTGTCAATTTAAAGTCGCCAAAGATACACTTTAAGAGTAGTTTAAAGTTAAGTAGTGTTTGAGAATTCGGGGGATAGGCTGGTTATTCACTGGTGAAAATATTGAAAGGTATCAACCGGTTGCCAGCTTTGGCTCTAAAATCTAGTTAGTGGCTGGTTGATTTCTCGCATAATGCATATTGTATACGTACTGTTTTACAAAAAATCTATGCCAAAATTAAATACGCGCAGTATTTAATTTGAATTTAAATGTATTGTAATTTTTTTTTTAGTTGTCCTATATTACCCTGTGCACGGTGATGTACTGGGCGTATTCCAAGTGTGCCTTCTAGAAAATAAGCAATATTTGCATTGCAGACAAATTATAATATATTGATTGATTTTCAATTGATTTAAATAGGACACTTATTCTGGCAAGGATTGCGCATTTTGCATGGAATAAGAACTTTGATTCGGGGGCCTAATATTAATAACCGATATTGAAATTTTGTTCCAACATATTTCCGTAGCTATTAATACCTAGAACATATTTTGAGAAAAATAATACTGAAAATGTGTTTAGAATTTTGTGACTACTTTTAAAACACGCTGCGAAAATGAAAAACTAATAATAGACTGTATAATACACCTGGATTTAGCATCTGTTCTTTTGGGATAGAGGGTCTAGACGGACACTTTCGAAAATATTAAATTACATTATCATTATTTTATTCATAACTTCTTGTTGGTATTTCCAATTTCATACATATACACTCGTGAGCAATAAACTAAAATCACTTCATCGCGCGTTGCTCAAGACATTTTTTTCAATTTCTATGCAATGAACTGTGGATTGTATATCACCTGACAGGTAATTTTGTTAGCTTTTAAATGATATCAACAAGATTTAAAATTAATTAAATTTTCTACCTAAATTTAGAGAATTTTTGCAATAGGTCGAATTTGTGGACGTCTAAATGAATAGGAAGTATTAATAAAAGATAAAAAAAATATTTACAATTTATGTTATTTACCCCTTAATATTTTGTTTTACCCCCTCTGGCGCTAATGACTGCCTGTAAACGGGTTTTCATTGACCGAATGAGTTTCCTGATGGAATCCTGTGGGATTTCCTGCCACTCTTCGACTAAAGTAGTTTTCAGGTCTTCTATTGACGCCGGAGCTGGACATCTTCCTCGTACCCGGATTTTCAGCTCATCCCATATATTTTCAATCGGATTTAAGTCAGGGCTGCGGGCTGGCCAGTCTAGTGTAGGAATCCCGATTTCTACAAAGTACTGTCTAGTCGTGGCAGCGGGCATTATCGTGCATCAGCAGGAAATCTTCGCCAATAAACCACACATGGTACATGGCCTAGCAGAATGCCGTTGATGTATCTTTCTGCGGTTAGCCCCCCTCCCCGACCTCCACGAGGTACGAATATCAACTCCGCTTTTGCTTCAATAGATATCCCGCCCACATCATACAGGACCCACCTTCCGTATGCCACTGTTTCCGCAATACAACATTGTGCGAATCGCTCCCCCGGTCTCCAATAGACTCTCTGTCGACGGTCGCTACCATGCAGGCACATCCTGGATTCGTCCGAGAACAGGACTCGCCTCCATTGCTCGATATCCCAATCTAAGTAATCGCGAGCAAACTGAAGCCTGGCTTGTCGGTGGGCTGGAGACAATTTAGGTCCCGTGGCTGGCCTTTTCGGGGTCAAGTTCGCTTCTTTCGAGTCTTCGCCTCACTGTCCACTTGCTGACAGCCCTCGAACTTCTTTGAGCTGCTGCTGGACGTCCACGCCCGTCAGTTGTCGATTTCGGAGAGAAGAGGTGACACTAAATCGGTCATCTCTCACCGAAGTGCATTGCTGTCGTCCAGATCTTGGTCTCTGGACTAAGTTTCCAGTCTCCCTGAACCTCTTGTATACCTTCGAGACACAAGATAGGCTCAAATGAAGCTGTCGAGCGATATTACGCTGAAACAATCCCTGCTGGATTAAGATGACGACTTGAGCGGCTTCTATAGGTGTGGTTGCCATTTTATTTTAGCTTCAGTATTCCCAGTGACGTGAAATATTGGACTGATGATCAATTTTCATAAACGCCTCCTTTTTTATAGGGTTTCAGGACAACGAAACAATATGGTGTTTTGTTTTAAAAATTGATGTTTTTTGTTTTACGTTCCTTTGGTTATGATATTGAAAGCTAACAAAATTGCCTTTCAAATGATATTCCACAATCCATAGGTGATTGCATAGAAGTTGTAAAAATTTGTTTCGAGCAGCGGACGATGAAGTGAGTGCCAGTTTATTGCTCGCGAGTGTATAATGTCTTTGACTATTGCTTGTGTGTGTCTAGTCCTTCAAAACTATCTGTGAACGAAGTATGTTTTCTGAGAGAACTGGTGATAATTTATGCTAGCTGCACACGCAGTGACTTTAGTCGCCGACGATTTTAGACGCACAATGTCGAAATCTTGGGACACATATTTAGACAGCAGATTTCTCACTAGCGATTTCAAAATCTGTGTATGAACGTGAGATTTGAAATCACCAGCGAGTCGCTGCGTGTGGACCTAGCATTAGGCTTTATTTCTTTTGTCCTCTTGGCTATATCTAATGTAAGTTGCGTGTCGTGCAGTGAGCAAGGCGCAGGCGCCGCCGCCGCCGCTGTCGGTCCCGCTGGAGGGCTGGACGCGCACGTCGTCCGCCTGCTAGCGAGCCCGGGGGGCCCGCGCCCCCCCCCGCTCGGGCAGCACGGCGCACCTCGTGCCGGGCCCGGCGCCGGCGCACGCGCTGCTGTCGGTGGCGCACGCGCTGCTGTGCCCGGCCAACGCGCTCGCCGCAACCCTCCTGCCCGCCTGCGTACAAGAACCTACCGCCGACTTCAACGTCCTGCCCATAGAAGAACCCATGATGCCCACCGATGACGTCAGCGACTTGAAGGACGTCTTCGACGCTATAAACAGACTTTGTGAAACAATGAGGACTTCCACTTACGATGAAGTCGCGGAAGACTCTCCTGAAGAAGGTAATGTAGAAGTAGAAGATACGATTAGTAGTAACGCGGTCAGTGTAGCCGAGACCATCAGCGTGGTCGATGTTGAAGCCGACGCGGCGCAGGTCGTTGAATGCGACACGGAACTGGTGAGTCCTTCAGAAGTGTCAATAAGGACTATAGAAGCGTACCGCGCCGAGCGCTGGAGCGACGCGCTCGTGTCGCCACCTACCGACGAAACGGACACGTTTCCCTCCGACACGGAACCCGCGAACGCAGCGTGCGAACCAATCAGTGAAATGTACTATACCGCGTCTTCCGAAGTGTCCTTGCTATCTGATTTGGACTTGCCCGAAAGGCCGACTGTAGATGAAGATGTAGCTCTGGAAGTTACGGATAAAGACGAAAAGAAAGAGGTCGTGCCTATACCTGGCCATGTGGCCGCTATGAGAGAGCGATTCGAGTCTATGACCCGGACCAACACTCCGTGTCCCGACTTAGCTCGTTCAACGTCGCCTTCACTCGATGTGTTCCGAACGACTCCGTCGCCTGATTTACTCGGGTAAAGTGATAGACGAATGTTTTATGAACACTAGTAGTGGCAGTTGCTATACAGGATTATTATTAAAACGTCAATAACCTCTTAAGGGGTCATTGTACTCATCATTGTGAACAAGTTTTACTATGGGACCAAACCTGAAATCGCGAAAAAAAAATCTGCTGTTCCCTAAATTTTAACGAATTATTCGAACATAAATGTAGGGAACAGCTGTTTTTTTTTGCGATTTCAGTTTTGGTCCCATAGTAAAAGTTGTTCATAATGATGAGTACAATGACCCCTTAAGAGGTAATTGACGTTTTAAAAATAACCATGTATAATGGAATGCCGGTTGGTGGAGTTACTGCCTATGGTAATCACGTTGATACGGTGACCGCAATGCATCTTGCGCCAAGTATAAAGGCTGATGATTTGGATGGTTTACATGCCTTCTTTAGGTTGATAGAGCTGTCTTAATTAGTATCAGGGTAAAGAGAAGAAAATGTGAATGTTAATGAGCTCCCTTGTCCTCAAGGGAGGCACGGCGTGCGGCGTTTCGAACTTCCCCAATTAAGCGCCATTAACTTTAGAGAACTATGTGACTGGATAACATTTTTATAACCTCTAATATAACATTAGTCAGTATTCGTTTCGTATTCGATCGTTGCTAGTCCACGTTGGTAATTTAAAACACGAATTGTAATAGTCCGAACGTGCCAAATGGTGTGTTCGTAATTAGCTGAAGGGTTGTGATTTATTTTCTTTAGCCTCGTCAGTCAGGTCGCAATTAAATGAACAGTTACATATCGACAAAGATTGGTTGTAGTCTAGTATGTATGTAGCCTTACGTAAGGGCAGTGTATAATAAAGTAGGAGCTCAATGTTCGCGGGCACGTAGCGGCCGCTAGGAGTATAATCGTAACTTTAGAAGCATTCACATTAATCTACATTATTCGGCCACATTTGTGACCTTGGAAAGCTCAAATTTTGTAGTTTTGTAACTAAATCGTTGTAAACTTGCAGTGAATTGTACACCTATATTTCGTCTGACCAAGTAGCGTATTATGCTTAGGTTAGCTGTTACGGAGCAGATAATTAATTATACAATACTTTAGTAATCAATGCCACTTACAATTTTTATAGTTTTATGAGGAGTTTGCATTTTAAATTGCGTTTTTTAAATGTTGCCATAAATAGATGTTAAGTATTTGTTGTGAAATTATTTTAAAAAATAGCATCATTTGTTTATTTTAAATTAGTTAATGTTGTGAATTTATTTACTAAAAGATTTAATTGGGTTGAACGAATCGTTTAATGGTGATACTAGTTAAATGCAATAATTGTATTATTACTTTATATAATTAAGCCTGTTGTAATTCATGTATTTTAGGATATGGTATAATAATATTTCTTCTAATAACGATTTAGCAGATAGTTGTCGTGTATAAATGTTATGTGTACAGACGAGACCTTTTATTATTATAATTCAATATACTATACAGCTTTATTATATGCAAACTTTTATTTCATTTATTTACCTATTGAACTCTGCATCAGTGGGTCCAAATCAAGATTTTGAATGTTGAATAGCATAAATAAAATAAACCTAATACTTTTTACGTAATAAATGTCTCCAAGTAGTCTTACCAAGAGGTATCGTATAACCCAAGAACTTGGTTGTAGTGGTCTGGTAGGCAGTCTCTTCATAAAAAATACTGGACTGGAAGCCGACCTCAACTTATATTAGTTGGGAAAAGCTATTACGATTTTTATTGCCGACCGCGAGCGCACGCGCGTGGGCGATTTTTATTGTTCGTTTTTGTTTTATTGGACGATCGTTTTTTTTTTCTAGGCAGATGATGATTTTTTACGTTATAGCATTTTCAAAGTGCTGCCAACCTGACGACTGGATGGCGGGGGGTCACTCCTAGTTGCCCAAGTTACAAAAACTGTAATGAGAGATTTGTCCTCTGATCTACTATTATTTAGTTTTCCTCTGACCTATTATTATCAAGAATAAAATTATAATAATAGGTTATGTAATTTTCGACTCTCGACTATTTTAAATCTCGACTTATAAAATGCCAGTTTGATCATTTGACTTCAGTCTAAGATGTCCGGGGCAGTGGTCCAACTAGTTGGACCATGGGCGTTTACTAGGGGCAGTTGTCCAAGTTTAAAAATAGTTGGACCACAGCACCTTTTGAGAGTTCCGTGGTCCAATTCATTTAAAAATGCGCGCAGCGGGGCTCCGTCGACCTGCTGATGGAAACGCTAACCCTAGACGTCGACGTCAGGGAACCCCGAGGTTCGGTTGGTTAGGTTCCTTTAAATTAAACCCTGCAGACAGAAATAGGGGCCCGCACAGCGGGGCTCCGTCGACCTGCTGACGGAAACGCTAACCCTAGATGGTCGACGGCACGGGGAGTTAGGTTCGATTAGGTTATGTCTGTCGCAGACAATTTGTATGATTCCGCTTTTTAACCGACTTCCAAAAAGGAGGAGGTTATATGTTCGGCTGTATGTTTTTTTTTGTTTGTTCACCTATATCTCCGTCAATTATGGGCCGTTTTTGTAAATTATTTTTTTGTTTGAAAGGGTATGGGAGGGGTTACTGGCCATTGCCACCAAATCACAATCTGATGCGGGAATCCCATGGAAATCGAGGGTAACCCTCGAATTTTATAGGCAAATCCAGTTTAGTTTAATTTTATAGTAACTCTTGCTCCCGAAAATGACCATTTTGTGAAGTGGAACTGGTGATGGAGACCACAGATGGCCACCGGAACAACATAATAATAAGTATTTAACGGGTTGCGATTCGATTAGGTACTTTAATATGGTTGCTAAGCAATGTATGCTCGTCACAATGCATATGGTGAGTGGCAGTTCTCCTGGTTCTTACCAGGAGAACTCCTCAACAATTAACGTCCCAGCATCGGGAAAAGCAATGTTTTGTAAAAGGTGATGAGCAGTTGACTTTAGGCTATTGTAACTTAGATAAATTAAAAACTGACCCACTAAAAAGTGAAAAATAAAAATCTTTTTGTAAAAAAAAATAACCGACTTCCAAAAAAAACACTACAAAGTGAAAAATAACTTTAATTTCGAAAGTCGGTGGCATAAAATTAAAATACAGATCCAAAGACACCGACTTCCGAAATTAAAGTTATTTTTCACGTTGTAGCGTTTTTTTGGAAGTCGGTTATTTTTTTTTACAAATTTTTTTTTACAAACGGCGTCGTCCGTTCAAAAACTCGCAGTTATGAAAAATTATAATTATATGCCGAAGGCGAAATGTAAATCTATTTCATAGGGCGCTCGCCATAGTCGCCATCAATCGCTCGGCTCGCGCGCATTTGTTCACAGTTCGATAACAATTGAACGATTTGCCTTCGGCATATTTCATAACTGCGAGCGTTTCTAAACTGACGGTGCAGTATGTATAATGCAGGGACCATTTTGGTTACCCATTGAAAGGGTTTTCGATAGGGTTTTTCTAAGCGGTTAAACAAAAACCCATAAGATATGGGTAACCCTTTTGAGCGACTTAGTTTGTCATTCAAAATAACCTACACCTTATGGGGTTATTCGTAACTTTACCGTATGGGTTTTTGATTGACTGCTTAGAAAAACCCAATGACTATTTAATCTCTTGACTGCTCATACGGGCGACTCAGGCTCACGACACCTTTATGAAATTGCACTTATATTAAATGAAAAAATGAGTGGCTATTTTAGTTTTAACCAGTTATTGGATCTCTGTAGACGCGATTATTTTGGTACCTTTTAAAACATTTTCTGCATAAATACAAACAATTATGAGTTCCTGTTCAATTAAATGGTGTGGGAAATCATCCAGAACATCCAGCTATAAAAAAGATGGCATAACTTTTCAACGGTTAGTAAAATATATTTATAATTTAATATTATCGATATTTCCTAATGGTAAAAAAGTAATATTACTTAATGTTTGCATTTTTGATTTCCAAATATTCCGGAACTGAAAGAAAAGTATCTAGATTATGGCAGTTCACAGGGAAAATTGGTTTTCAAAAAAAGATAGCGTTGTTTGTTCAAGGCATTTCACAACTGATTGCTTTGAAACTTTAAAGAACCGACGCCTTTTATTTAGTTCAGCAACAGTTTCATATTTTTCGTTTTTAGTAAAAAAAATGCAGAATGAATACCCGTCGATTTTATCGATACTTATCGAAAATATAGTTGCAAAACTGACTTGTGCATCACTATGTTTGGAACATTCGTCCTGACATTGTTGAATCAGCCAATCACAACCGCTGTATTTTCTTCGTCTCCCGGCCCGCAGTGGTGAGTCATGCCCCTAGACGAAATTGGTCTATCAGCTCTCAAGTGGTATAATTCTCTTTGGAAAAACCCTTTCCATTGAAAGGGTTTTCTATACGTTACGATTTCTCTGGCTACCTTAGCGCATCTCCCAGGGGGATGCGCTAAGGTAGCCCGCGAAATTCAAATTTTCTTACGTTTCTTGCAATTTGCAGGTCAGTAACAGGTTGTATGTTGATCTCAATATGATTCGCGTTCGTAACAAATATTATGGTTTTACAGAATTATATTCATTAGAATCAGCATTACAACTCTTCTAAGTTAAAAAATTCCTACTGAATGATTGTTTCAGAAATATACATTCAGTAGGATTTTATGATAATCCTGTAAAGCCATATTTGTTATGGCCGCGAATCATATTTAGATCAACATACAATCCCCCTTAAGACAAGCCTACTTTTATCATTTGCCTCTTTCAGCGCCTTAAGGAGCATCAGATGGTAAATAATTAGTTGCGCATTTGGTTTGCGATGTACTAAGAACAAAAAGTCTGGTAGTAAGCTAGTATTATTAGGAAGTAGGTTCAATTTGAAACTCGGTCCTGAGGAAGATCTCGTGGTATGCCATCCATGCACGTCGGCTGAGTCGCTGGCGAGAAAATTATGTATCGCCCACGAATTCAAACTTGTTACTCTTCGTGGTCCAGGATTGAAAGCAGCTGGTGAGGTCGAAGTAGGAGCACGCAGGTTCTAGGCGGCTGGAGAAAACGAAGCATGGCTACCAGATTCTGGCACATAGTCCGGAGGCCGGAACGCAAAAAAAGTGATAACTAGACGGTGTTAAACCAAATTCGACGAAATCACATACCTACTACTTATCACAGCATTTGAAACATCTTGCAGAATAGGCTTATTCCGTTTATCCACCCTAAAACAGCCACCCTAGGGTGGATATTCGGAAACGCGAGTTCATGTATCTACCCCAGACGGGGTGGATAATTCATATATTATTTTTCTTCAGATTTATCCCCTCGGCTGTGTAGTCATTTAGAGAAAAGATGATAGAAGCTGGCCGAAGATACTTAGTGAACATTAGAAGTACTTATGTATTTCTAAGCTGGAAATAGTTTTGTTTACTTACTTTGGTGTACTCTTTTTTATTTATTTTTAGTTGGTAGATAAGTACCACGATGTTGGTTGGATACTGTACTTGGGGTAAAAAGTCGGAAGAACAAGATTCCGATTATCCACCTCGTTCAGGGATGGATACTCGGAAACGCGTATCCATCTATACAAGATGGACACGCGTTTCCCAGTATCCACCTTAGGGTGGATAAACGGAATAAGCCCCAGAATACAGCCTACGATCCAACACGGATGACACAAAAAATAATTCCTCAGTAGCAAGCAGCCCGGAGTCTGGATTTGTAGGTTGATGGCAATAGGCTCGCCCCCTATTAAGTAGGTAGCATGGGACTTATGACTTATGTTCCGTTTGGTGCCGGACGTAAATAATAGCACCATCCCATTTCTTCCTGTAAATGTCGTAAAAGGCGACTAAGGAACTTACTAGAGAATGGGCAGCAGCGTTCTCTATGCATTTTTAACCTTTTCACCGCCCACGGACACAGAACGCGATGCCAAGCTATAAATGTATAACGAAATATATAGTAAACAGTAGTGATGAGGGTATCGTCATATCGATGAGATATATACGCGATAGGTTAAGTTTTAATCATAATTTTATGGATATAAATAAAAACTGATGAAATATTTCCTTAATTGTTTTATGTCACAGTAACCCTAGTAAGAAAAAACTAAATTATAAGTATCAAAGAAACAAAATAATACATAACTCAATTAGAGCTTTAGGAAATGAGGTACATCTCCATAAGTGTCATGAAGTCATTCTTTGACTTCTTTTCAAGTCCTTGGCGCTCAGAGCACGTTAAATTCAATTCTGATTAGGGATGTGGAAATGATTCTAATATCCCATTTACAGAATAAACGATTTCATTTCATTTATGAAATCGTTTATTCTGTAAATAGGATATTAGAATCACTTTTACACGTGGTTTATGGATGGTCTTCTATTTTTGACTACTCCCATGTTTGTGGCTTACCTAACATTTCACATATATTCATACTTTTTGATGACTATACGTTATTATTATTATCAAGTTGGACATATCTCAGAATCTTCTTCTTCTGGTTCTACGTTCTCCACAAAATACTCGGGAGGTCGATTCCACACCTTCTAAAATGTTTAATAGCTGATCAGAATACAGTTCTTCATTAATCTTCTCACCTATTTGTTTACTCCGATTAGTACTTGCAGCCTGCTGCACTATGCCAGTGACCTTGACAGCCGTACGTTTATGACGTCACAGAACGACTTCTGTATTAGTCCGTGGCGCCCAAGGCACTGACAACCATACACTTATAATTGTTTTGTAGGGATGGGAATATTATTATCGACAAGGATTGCTATTTAATTCAGAGTTTGCACCCATCTGAATGTCGAAATAGGTCTATTTTACCTTTGTTATAAAGTAGTTAACTAAGTCTGTTCATATTTTACTGCCCTCAAATTGTTTTCGTTAAGAATGTATTGAGCGAAGTGAGCTCGAAGATTTTAGCACCCATCATTTATATTTTGCATACCTACGTACGGGACCTCCAATTCTACAACTGCTTCTTACTAATATATTGTGACCATGTTCTTGACACGATTCTGGTAGGTATACCTATTTCATTTCTGTCTAGTTGCTCAGCTTGTTTAGCCTCTTCAAAAAGCTGTCAGTCTGTTCACTTTTTTTTCTCTTCGTTTAGAGAAAAATAAATCTGTGGTTGACCTAGACGGGTCACGAACCCCCGTTGGATCTGCCCATGACTGGTGGAAATCAACAATTATTCCCACAAAGCAGGTTCATGAAATGTTAAACGAACATATTTTGTTATCCTATGTTGTCCCACTTCTGGGCAAAGGCCTCCCCCATATTTTTCGAGTTCTCGTTAGTTTTAAATTCTCCGGCCAATCTGGCAAAAAATTTGCAAGATTTCGGCTAATGCAGTCGCCCACTGGGATGTGTTTCAGACCATGGTTTCGAGTATATCATTGCGGCCTAAGACTTTTTGTTTTCAGTTAAGATGAGATTGTAAATAATTTATTTATTTACCATTCCCTGATCTAGAAAAAGTTATGGGAAAATAAAACCAAGGTATCATTGTCCAGAGCATTTATTGCGTAAAATTCTACAAGAGTAGGCAAACGTCACAACTTTAATGTGGAAACGCTTAAAGAATCATCAAGGCAGATAACATTTATTTCATTATTAATCTTACACACATCTCTTAACACCAGAAATTTAATTAAGAACGGAATTCACTACTGAAATCTGCTGTTGACAGTCTATGTGAGAGCTTAGTGGTAAGGTAGGAATATAATGAGTTATGCTAAGGGACAGGGGGCCGCCAATCCAACAACACTTGTTGTGACAGGAACGCGTCGCCTGCCGCGCAGGGAACTGCCGGCCCAGCCGCGGCCGCGCCAAGCCGGGCGACGGGATCACCTGTCCGACGTGCACTTAGCCGCCGCCGCCTTACCTTGTCGTTAGTATCCCCTCACCGCGTATTTAGCAACGAGCTTCGGACACACAACCGGTCAAGCGGACGTATATAACGATTACTACGGAACGAGCGCCTACCTTCGCTCGGGGCCGGCGCCGGCGGGCGGCCGGGCTGCGAGGGCGCGGCGTGGCGGCTACCGGTAGCGCGGCGGGGCGGCTACCGGTAGCGCGGCTGCATGACCATGCCGCCCGGGAACATCGCGCCCATCGGCATCATGCCGCCCGGCAGCAGCATCCCTGCACACACAAAGGCTCGCTCACTAGGCGCCGACGCTCCGCGGGTAGCAACAGGGGACCGCGGAGGTCCAACACACGGCTGGGCCGTTGTGACTGCTGAACAATCGCCTGTCACCCGACGCGCCGCTCGCGGCGTGACGTCACGGCCGCGCCGCGAGCTCGGCGACTCATAAGGTGCAGTATAAGCAAAGGAACACAGGTAGGTAGGATAAATAATTCACATGAAAAATCACACTTCCAAAATACTCGGCGATGTAATAATCGTAATATCCGTAGTTCATGCATGTTTCAGTGTGATCCGAGAATGGTTGCTCGTAGAATCCAATTCAGCCAACGACTATTAACTCGTTCGTTTCATGCACATTGTAAAGCGACAAAACTACTGTACGTAAATATAATATTAGTGTACCCACCCGTAAACCGACAAAGTCATATTTTATATGACACTACGAGAAAATCGAGACAGTAATAAGATAAGAGCTACTACAATAAGCAAATCCATTAAGGAATGTGAATAAAATTACCGCTCATTTTCATTCCGTTCCTCCGATAGTGCGGATGGCACATCAAAATCACAGTTTAGCTCTTGACAGTGTTTAGTCTATGACGAGTGGCTCTGTACTAGGGGGGGGGGTGAGAGGTCGGTCGAGTTAGTGGGCGTTAGGGTGAGTATCGACAAGCTGTTATGTGTTTAGATTACTGAGAGACAGATATCGTGTATGTCGCGGGCACCGGAGCTAACATCATCCAGTGCTATCATAATAATATCAAGTGGCACCCACCGAGCGACAGTGACCGCAGCCTGCTCTGAAAGCCAAGCACTGAGTGTCTTGCTGCCTTCGAACTTTAGCGAACTAAGTGGACAACTGCTCCACGCGCTTAAACACAAGCGATCATTTCCTTACACACAGACAAAATAAACTAAAGCTAGTCAGTTCTTAATTAGATCATACATGTTGTCGTGGAAAATAGAAAAATAAAATCAGTCAAGTGAATGCACTTTTTATTTGATTATCAAATGTTCATGACACTCCATTTTCCACGCATATTGTAAAAAGCACGGGTCGCGTGAACAAACGAATCAAAACAATAGTTGTTTTACTGTCTTCTTATACTAAACTATCGTAAAGCAATATTATTACTAAAGAAAACCACCCATTCTATATTATTCTTAAGTTCAATAAATGCAAAATAATACCATGTGTCAGTGTTACAGAGCTACATTCAATGTGTGAACTGTGTTCTTGTCAATATTTTAAGCGAATATAAAAATATGGACGACTCTAGTGAGTTTATAATCGGAATGTACTAAATCCAGTCTTTTAACTAACCTTTAACATTACATAATATCTTTGGTTTACATTGTACAAAAAAATTTCAACGAGTCTCGGCTTTGGACCATTTCAACATCAAAAAATACATTTTGTTACAAGTAAATACATTTAACTTCATGTTCAATGTGCAACATCAAAGACAACGAGAATAATATCATTACGAATTACCTAATACTTTGATATGTCCTACGTTATAGTATATCATATCCATACAAATACATCATAATACTGTTCATTGGGGGGGTCATCTGAAAGGACATCAGAGGTTTAAACATGGACAAGAAAAGGATAGCAGTCGTAAACATACGAGCAGCTCATCTAACGAGAACTTTTATATAATTCATCAAGGAACACTGGTAAACATGATAAAAAGGGGATGTAAACATTATCAAACAATGTCTAAAAATTATCATATACTTCACAGAACGTCCTCAGAAGTCATTGAGCGCGGGAGGCGCTCGAGATGCAGCCGGGGGCGTTTGCAAAGTGCTTTATTGCCACTTAGTGGCCTAATATTATGCTTAGTTAAAAAAATATGTGAGCACTGATTTCAGAATTTCGGAAATGTCAATCAACTAGGAGTCGAAAACGAGCCAAGAATTATCAAAATGGCAGCTTGCAAATGCCTTGAGTTGACGCAGTTTGCAAATGCCGCCTGTCGGTAAGGGAGGCGAGTTCGCCAGAGGTCTAGCGGTATGGGTACTCGTTTGGCGCATAGTGCGGGTACTGACCGGGCTGCAGCTGACGCACGAGGTTGAACTGCGGCATGACGGGCAGCATGGGCACGACGGGCTGCATCTGCGGCACGGACACGGGCACCTGCACGCGCGGGACCATGCCGGACGGCGGCATCATGCCCACCATGCCCCCCATGCTGCCCATGTTGGCCATGCTGCCCATGTTGGCCATGCCGCCCATGCTGCCCATGCCCATACTGCCCAGCACGCCGCGCCGCAGCGCCGCGGCCGCCTGCTGTTGCCGCGCCGCAGCTACTGCCGCGTTCATATGCGCTGCCACCTGTCAAAAACAAATGATCTCTTTAGTTTTGGTCACATTCTGTTGATAAACGATGTTTACTATCTATTGGGGAGGCGACTAGCACTATTAGCTTGCTTGTAGACAAAATTATGCTTGATAATCTGGGGGTCTACTCCGAACCTAAATCCGGAGTATCGGCCGAACGTTGGGCCGTTGCTTGACTACGGCAAAAGTAAAAAAAAAAACCGGCTAAGTGTGAGTCGGACTCGCGCACGAAGGAAAAATTACGTTTTTTGTATGGGTATATGTCCCCCCTTAAATATTTGTTTTATTTTAATTATTTATTTTTAAAGGGATTATAAAACTAAATATTCTGTGAATATTTCAAGCGTATACCTGTTGCCGTTATCAATATAGAGCTAAAACGAGCAAAAAAATCACGTTTATTGTATGGGAGCCCCATTAAATATTTATTTTATTCTGTTTTTTTGTATTTGTTGTTATACCGGCAACAGAAATACATCATCTGTGAAAATTTCAACTGTCTAACTATCACGGTTCATGAGATACAGCCTGGTGACAGACAGAGAGACGGCGGAGCTTTAGTAATAGGGATCCCGTTTTACCCTTTGGGTACGGTACCCTAAAAACGACAGTCAAAGAGATCCAGAAACCAAAGTCAAAAATGTGACAAAGTCGGGTAAGGATTCAAATTCAAAAATATAAACTATGGAAGTTATAAAACGGCTGAACATTCGGCCGATACTTCGAATTAACGGTTCGGAGTAGACCCCCTGACTTCTTGACGGGTAGCACAATCGTATAGATATTGTTGACTTGTAATTGATTATGATTGTATGTAAATGAAACAAAGGTCACTACTGGATTAGGAATATAAATAAATATCATAAGACAAATTCAGTAACTATCCACTTTTGCGTGTAAATATACTGAAGCATTTACGCAGTCTTTAAAGCAGAAATTAAAATATTTCTCCTGGTGTAAAACAAACATTTGCGCTAACTATTCTGCATAATCGACACACACAAATAAACATAAGCGCGTGCGTTATTTAAACACAATTTTCGTTATCTTTAACATTAAATAAACATCTTATGAACTCAATCTTAAAATTTACCTAAGAATATCTACATGTGGAATGCAATAAAAGTATTGAGTATTTCACGCAGTTGCTGTTAGATTACAAAGATGTCTTTGTGGACTGGATCGAGTTAGTATGCATTGTCATTCAAATTGAAATGCAAGGGATTACTTACCATTGTTTTATCACTGACAATAGTATGAATGCAGTAATTAATAGTAAGAAGCAACAAAAAAAATAGAAAAATAAAGGTGCAAAAAAAAAATTGCAAATTGTGAAAAAACTACATCAAAGTGCTTTCAAACGACATATATAGATAAATATAAAAGAACCACTAACCCATACCTCTGCTTGACTCGTACTGGGTGTGATCATGGCGGGAGCGGGCGCTGGCTGTGCTGCTGGCGCGTCCGGCTTGGGCTTCGCTCGGTACTTGCCATTCCTCGCTCTGATCTCTTCTAAAGACACGTCTTCGGGGGGGTGAATGATCTTGGAGCCAGCGCCCGTGGCCGTGACGAGGGGACACGCGTTCGCCGCAGGCAGCTTCACGTCGCCGTTCTCTTTGTGCTCCGAGCTGCTAGAGGGCGTGGTCGTGGTCGGCGGCGCACTGATCGTCGCGTTGCTGTAGTAGGTAGTAGTATTGTTTGATCCAGAATAAATACTGAAGTGGGAGTTCAAATGGAATATAGTTGTTGTTTGTATCTTTTAAATACATGTACGATGCAGATAGAAATGAAACTAAAAAAAAAAAAAACTTGTTAAACCACTTTTAATTAAAATATAAATAAATAAAAAATAACACTTCTTGGCTCTTAGCAATCTTTTTGACTTCTACTCTGTCACCCTTTCAAATTTTTACTCACTCCTTTTTGTTTTTTTTTTTTATTAAAAATAAGACATAATATAATAAGTAGACAAAGCTGCATTCAGACCAGATGCTACTTCATTAAAATTCCCACATACATAATCATAAAATAAGTCTCGTTTGCTCGAGTGTTTTTTATTTTTTTTATAATGTTTTAATGGCCTGGTTGCTGGGACCTTTTAGCTAAGTCCCCCCACCCGCTCCCCATGAGTTTCAGTAAAGATGCGGCACTTTACTGAGACTTCACGCGGACTTCTTGAGAGAACTGGAAGCGATGTTGCACTGTTTTGTTTCATTTGCCTACACTAATGCACGTTCACAAACACTTAATGGTTAATAATCCACCATTATTACACATTAATATTCGGCTAAACACAAATTTTGGCAAATAAAAGAGAACTGCTGAACATGGCGCTTCACTTTCCCGCCAAGAACTCCTCGAGTGATTTCGTTTAGAGCCATTTTGCTATCACAGTAAATTGTTTACTTGGCTTGAGAAATGATACAAGGAAATTCGGTATATTACAAATTATGCGACTTGAATTAATCTTCATTCTTGGTAAATTGCGCGTCTCTTGGCAGAATATTAACTCTTCATGCTAAACATTCTACTTTGTCGCAATTACAATACATTCTAATGTGAATATTAACATAATAGTGATAAAACTGTTTTGCATTACTAGGAACGACATTATTATACATTTCTACACCAAACAGTCTATACAATATGTAACAAAAACCCTGTTGTTCCTTCTACCTACGTTTACAAGTTTAAGAATCGGTATACATACGTAATAAAGCAAGTCATTTATAAAAACTATTCAACATAAATAATTAAAATAAATATTTAATTATTAATATTTGTAATGTTTAACTGATTTCTAAACTCTTTAGTTCTTTGATTTTGACTTCACAACTAGCCAATGCTTATTTTTTTTTAATTATAACTCCACCAATGTTGTGCTTGTAGGTTAATGTATACGTCCCTAAAAGGAACAACAGGGTTTTTGTTACTTATTGTATTTCTTTTGACATAAATAATCTAGCATTTAATGAAATCCTAATAAAGCACTAAGTACTTGTTTGTATGAGCATCACGCTGTACTGTACAGATTTAATCAATACATATCAGGTACAGAGTTAAAATACATCCCTGCACCGTACCCTAATTGTGTAACACACAATCACAATCCAAGAGTTTTGAAAGATCTGGAGATCTGATCTTTTGAATCCATTGCTTCATAGGTTTAAAAAATTCGTCAGCTCAACAACGTTAATAACGCAATGGAGTGGGTGAACTGTCAAAATGAAACCCATTGCAATCAGTTGTCACTTTATCACACAAGTACTTTTTATCCATATACATACAATTATTTTGCCTGAGATAAGAGTGAAACCGCGGGCAACGGCTAGTGTATTACAATGACGCAAACAATGAAAAATAATTATCTATTGTAGAACTTCTTTTTGAGCAAATTCCTAGATAATGCCTAAGTATTAATAATTGTCGATGTAATTAACACAGTTATTTTACAACGTAATTAATAAACGCTTGTGCTATAAATTGTCACTTTTACGAGACAAACTACTTTGTTGGCAAACATTAGGAGATAAAATATTTAACGTCCAAGACTAGCAATTTGCTATGCATTCGAAGTGTCGTAAACAATCCTTTTAAGTGCCATATTTGGATAGCGCAGTAAACTTAGTAAATAGTTATTTAATTTAGTAAGTATTTGAGAATTCTATAACTAGAGTAGAATTATCTGATATGTACATGATTTCTCATACAAAAGTACAAGTCAATTTCATCTATTTTTTTAATGGTGAATAATATGAATACTCTTATTTCCGTCCATGTGTTACAAACCAGAAATAGTTTAGCTATTTTACAGTCATCATACAAATAAATAATTTTTTTTTTCATCAACTTATTCTTTTAAATTTCCCTTCATCTTACTGTGTGCATGGTAGGCAACGTTTTCTAAATGTTTGCCCCACACTAGGAATTTCTCCTGTATTGTGGGTGCGTTTACAAACATTTAAACACACATACACAAACAGCCAGACCCGGAACAACTACTTGTAGGTCATACAAATATTTGTTCCGTGCGGGAATCGAACCCGCCACACGTAGCGCAGCAGCCAATCGCTTAACCACTGCGCCAATCGTGTCGTCAATAAATATAGTTAGTTTAACAAATTAGTTATAATTAGCCGACATACCTATAGGCGGGGAATGTGGGTTTACTGGTCGACGTGGGGGGCATACTTGCCGCCGGGAACAGTGGCCTCATTCCTTGCATCATCATCCTGAAACAATTAGGTTATAGTTTTAAATAGTAATATTTGGTATGGAAGGGCCTTTATTCTATAGTGGGAAATAACATAATAAATATTTGGAAAGTAGTATGTGTTTTTAATTGAATGAGTTTCTAATTAATTTACTGCAGTTTTTGAAACTCATTCCGCCTTATTACAAAACAAGATTTATATTTTGACATAGCTTAAACTATGGAGCTAGTTTTTGTAATAAGAACGTAACAGTGATTGAAATACCGGTCTAAACAAAAATGAAAACTTAGTTCGATACTAAGTTGTCAGTTTTGTGTTTAGGAACTTTACCATAGTCGGAATAAAGTTCGAATTTCAATAATGGCTCCATGTTTTAAACCTGGGTCTGAAGATAACCTTGTTTTGTAATAAGGAGGATTGTGCCTTAAAACTAAGCAAGGCTCTGCTGTTCAGTGAATGATATTAATTGTTGCAATTGTGTATTATAATTTTCAAATCATAATTCTATGTCAAGGATATTTAATAACTGCAACAAAAAGGTTTAATTTGCAATTTTCCCTATAGAATGTTGGAAAGGTTGACATTATTGTTTCAAAGTGATGCTGGCCCATTCAAAATTCTACAAGAATATCTACCCCCTTATCAATAAACACAGAGTAATGTTACCACCTTCATACGTAGGTTTCAATTTGGCATACTCCACGTTTAGTAATATGGGTGCTGCTACAGTCATGTACTTGCCCGTGGTCCCCCAGTCTAGTTCCCCTTGGGTTACCACAAGCAAATATTTTTGCCCGTGGAACCCCTTGAATAACAATCTTCTTTATTAAAAATATTTTTATTGCCCATGGTACCTTATCTCAAACGGGTTGGGTTAGGTTAAGTTAGAACTGTGATCAAACGCGCGCGAGCCGAGCGAGCGTTACTTCCAAAGTATTTGCATTTTATTTATCTGGCGATTAGCGGGGGTACCGCGGGCCAAATAATTTGCCCATGGTACCCCTTTGTCCCCCTTGGGGGTTCCACAGGCAAAAATATTTGTTTGTGGTACCCCAAGGGGGGACCACGGGCAAGTACTGCTACAGTCTTTCAATTCTATAATCTAAGCTACTAATACTGTCTCTGTTATGTTAATTAAAATGCATTAACATGTTCTCAAGCCTCGTTAATATGTTAAGAAATACATAGCTAACACATGTCTGTTATGTTCAGAAATGTATGCAAATTCTGTACATTGTTATTTACTATGTGTTCCACATTCTGTAACATTTGTTTTCATGATAAATTATATAAAGTAGGCACACATGTCTTACATCAATGCAACATTAAGTCATTGATGATGGTTTGCCCTGTTCATCAAAATTTATTACATTTAAAAGATTTTGGTAATGAAAATGGCCATTAGTAAAATACTTAATCAGCTTTTGGCTTTGGTAGGCTTCAGAATCTCTTCTTATCTAAATTATGATTATGAACCTTATATGCTATTATCTACTTTTGTTATCTTCATTTACAAATGCAAAGCTTGGCTTGAGTATTGGAAATGTTGACTATCATATCATTACTTAATGCATGCTTAGCTCACATTAGTAAATACACATAAACCTATCATAATATCCATAAGTTACCAGATTTGGATGAAATTTGGTTAGGACATGGGATTCTTTTATCCCAGCAGTACATTCCCATGGGATAATGTCCAACCTCCAAGCCGGTGAAGCCGTGAGAAAAAGCTCACAAAATGCCATAATATAAGACATCATAAGCTATCATTTTCTACTAGAAAATATGATTCACAAGCAAGTATTGACCTTCTGATATTCCAGTATTGGTACAAGGTGAACAACATACTTAATTATTTAAGTTCTTGCATCTACCTAAATTGGATTGTAAACTAGAAGTTTATTTTTTTGTTGTTTCATAAAACGTTTTCTTTCAGATAACAAACCCATTCTTAAACCAAATTCTAATATTCTTTGAATATTTTTATTATAATATTTCTGAAATTCTATGTAATGTAGCGTAGCTGATAGAAACCTGTATTTAATACTAAGTTTTTTTTAAAACTAGGTACACATGCTGTTCTCGCATTGTATAGGATTTCCGTACAATGAGAGGTCAGCGTATACTGGAAATGGACAGCTTAATGTGTAGCCGTGTGTACAAGTAATCAAATTACCTAGTTTTTTTTTCCTAGAATAAGAACTGAAATTCTAAGTAATGTAGCATAGCTGATAGAAACCTATATTTCATACTAAATTCGTTTTTAGAACTAGGTACACATCAAGCTATACATTTACAGTATAATTATGCTGTCCTAGCATGGTATAGGATTTCCATACAATGAGAGGTCAGCATATACTGGAAATGTATAGCTTGATGTGTAGCCGTGTGTACAAGTAATCAAAGTACCTAGTTCTTTTTCCTAGAATAAGAACTTCTGTATAATTTTCAGTCTAAAATGTACCCTATATTTTATAAAAGGAAGCTGTTATAAATATGTAGCAACTTACCTAGGTGCCTGCATAAATGGAGGCATCATTTGCATTTGCATATGTCCCGGGTACATCCCAGGAGGGACTGGTCCCATAGGTGTGGGTAATATACCCTGTGTCACCTGTGATGGGCCTGGGCCCAGCTGTTGATAAAAAAAAACAAATTTAATAAGTTACCTTTAGTATCTATGAGATAACATGACATGTGTTATTGATAAGAACAATAATAAGTATGTTGGTAGGTTGTTCTGTACAAAGTATTAAAATGGTTTTAGTAAACTATGTCAAGAGTGCAAGAAAACTTGAGGGATCATGGAAAACTGGGGCAGTTATCTATGAAGTTTTAGAGATCTTTTTGGAGCAGATCAAAGGCTGTTACATTTGGTAGTACAGTCCTAGAAGTGTCAACTGGCAAGGAATTGAAGATATTGGCTTACCAGTGCTGGTGTTGCTTTTTTCTTTGCAGCGGGCTCATCATCGTCACTATCTTCTTCACCTTTACCACCACCTGTACAAATAACCACAAATAAAACAAATTCCCTCACAAAACTTCACAATATTGACCTACCTCATGTTGGAACATTTAACAAACTACACACCTATGTACATTAATAACTAGTGTCCCAAGCAAAATAAAGAAATCGTACATACATCAATCCAAAGTTGTTCAGTTGGTGGTCAAATAAAAAAGTTTTTATACCTGACTTTTGTTTCTCATGCTCCTTCACATCTTCTGGCGGTATACCTTCCATGCCATAGATTTCTATTTCTATATTTGACCTATTTGGTAATGAATTTGGTACTTTATCTATGGCTTCTTTGTGAACCTGTAACAGAATTAAAGATTGATATTATCACAATGCTTTGTTTAGAATCTATAAACATTTTTTTGTTAGATCTACCCACCCAAGTGAAAATAGGGAAAGACATTTGGTGTAGTACTGCTATGTGAGCAGAATTGGGCCCGTAAGTCGCGCCAAAATATCTATAGATACTTATAAGTATGAGAGTTAAAAAAAGCGAGTGCGCGTTGGCCGTGGGCGGGTGAGGCGGATGCCAAAACTATGGCACTGACGCACATACCTGCATACAGTGTATTGACAGTCCAGGTCCCGTGTACAGTTTCTTGTGACAAATGTGACATTTGAAATGTTTCGCCTTTTGATGTTGGATCAGAATCTTTTCGTCGTCGAACTCCCTGTTGCAATACCTGCATTATGGCTAAGGAAACTTATTGTGATGGTACATCAATAATACAAGTTATATTAGCGTTTGACCTGATTACGAAGGTCGTGTACAAATCTAATTTCGTAATTCTTAAATTATTGGAAAAGGATACCAGCACCATGGCTTAGATGCCTTCTTCTTCTTTCTGCCCATTGTAACGTAAAAGACACGAAAACTTAGAATAAAATAAGATTAAAACAATTAGATGTATTACACTACTTAGTTACTAACAATCACAGCTTCGCTATAACAAACAATTATTATTTTAGTTAAAACTACAACAGGCCACACGATTGCAAAAAGCAACGCAAAATGGCGACGCAATAACGAGTCAACGAGATGTCAACGAGGCCACGCCAACTTTGTGTACCATAGACAAGAAATGAGTCTATGCTTTGAGTTTCTAGTCGTTGAAAATATCGGTTTTCCGGTTATTTGTGTCAAACAAAAAAAAACATAAAAAAAATATTTAAATAAATTATAAGCAAATAAGTTTTTAAAGTATTTTTATACGAAGGAGAAATTTAAAATAAATGTAGGGTAAGGTAAAGAGTTAGATTTGGGCTTTTACTTAAAAAAAAAATAAAAAGTGGATCGGTTACGTTCTATGTCTTCTGTTTTTTTTTATTATTTTGGGTCCAAAAGCTATGTTAAACAAGTTCATCCAGCCTACAGGTTATTGTCGTCGAAATCTCAGGTTGAAATAAACTTATTTTTTTTATAACAAACACGGCATTTGACTGCAATAATGTCATGTAATTTTCTAAGCATATTTGTTTTTATCTTTACAAGTATAACTAGAAGGCAACCGCCTCGCCTCTGCCGATAGATGGCACTTTTCATCACATCATCATCATCTGCCTAGCTTTTTAGGGTTCCGTAGTCAATAAGGAACCCTTATAGTTTCGCCATATCCGTCTGTATGTCTGTCTGTCGCCGGCTTAGCTCAGACTCTTAGTAGGTACTAGAATGCTGTAATGTGGCATGTTACGCCGTAAAAGTGGTAGGTAAAATAAAAACATGAAAAAAGAAATTGTTTACATTTAAAACTGGGGATGATTTTTTTTGTCGTCTATCCCATGATGTGTTGTATCGTTGGATAGGCCGTTCAAAATATTTAGGGTATTGTGATGGCAGTAGTAGGTACCTAATATAACGAAATTAAAAGGCAAACTATCACAGTTATGTAGGCTTTACTAGTTATCGAGTAATAGTCGACCAACTTACATTATTTTGTAGTTTGAGAATTGAGCGTGACGTATATCGATGTACTTTGCCTAAATCATGGAGATCATTAAATATATCTGCTCTTAAAAGTAAATTGAAGAGTTTACTAACTGAAAGAGCCTAGTATAGTTTATCAGAGTTTATGAAAGAGGACAATTTTTCTTCGATTTTGAGATGACGATGTTGTATTTTATTGACATGTTATTGTAATCTATTGTATTTTTGTGAAATAATTGTAGTTTGTAATTTTGTATGATAGTAATTAATAATTTTTTATTGACTAATTTATTTAATGACTACTTTGACATTTAATTTTATCTAAAAAATATGCTTGCTGAATTGTAATGATACTTAATCTTTAATTAATAATGATGATTTTATAATTTCTTTAATTTAATTTTGTTGAATAATAACACGGTTTGTGCACCATCTCTTCCTACCAATTTGTACGCCACGTTATGCAGCTGAACATGTTAGAACTTTCTGTATTTCATATTATCTTGAATGCAATGTACACCATGTTTAAACAAATAAAATTTTACTTTACTTTACTTTACTTTACATATGGAGAACAGAGAGAGAGAGAGGGTTTTTCAACTACAATGTTATTTATTTATTTTATTATTTATGTACACACAGTAAAATACAAACCGATATGACATAATTAAAATTTAAGTACAAAGGTACAGCTTATTTCTTAAGAAATTTCTTCCAGCAGACCTGCGAAAGGAGAAATGAAAAAGAAATGTAGACAATAGTGTGTGAAAACAAAAACAGAAAATATGAATAAGCGGAGTCTTAAACTAAAATGTTAAATATACCAATATACTTATACTATACTATAACTATTTATATATAATGTCGGAGGAAGTAAACGGAGAGTTGATTGTTGGTTGCATACAATTAATTGATAAGATTACGATTGATTGTTAACTAAAATTACTTGTTAAAACCTAATTTAATTTAATTTGATTTGTTACATTTTAATATTGTGTAAAATCTGACTAATTTATTTAAAAGTCACTGCATTGTATAACGGCCAATCAGAGCAGAGGATAAATCTAGAGTGGGGTCGAGGCGCCATCTTAACTTTGGCGGGCGTAGCGACTGTAGCGAGGAGTCATTACAGTATCGGTGCTTGATCGAGGTGGATCGCTAGTGATAAAGTAAAAGATTGGTGTCGCGAACCTGCTGCTAGAATATAATTGTTTAAAGCGAATTAGTTAAGTATTGTGAGATATTGTTTCCTTCAGTGACTTTCAACATTGTAAAAATTGTGATTAAATTGTATGAAACAGTGAATACTTAGTTTTGTGCTCGCATTTCACCCTAATGACGCCCAATAAACTCGTGACCACTAATGACGATGTCAATGAGAATGCTGTGCCTCAGACATATATATAATATACACACGCGTACGTACACGTAAACACGTACAAATACAATATACTTAAATAAATACATAAATCGTTTATTATAAACATAATTATATACATAAAAATACTGACAGTTGAGAGGAAAGGTACCTAATGCTCTTTTACTCCAATTCCAATTCCAATTTTAAAGTAATGGCTCCATCGTTTTACCGATGATTCTGCCAATGTCAAGGTTGAAGGAAACAAAGTGTGTTCGCACAAGTTGGCCGGTTGTATTGCCTTTTACTTAATTTTGGATCCGTTTGAGTAGCCTGTAAGGACAACACAAAATATTTGTTAGTAAGCTCACATTGTTAGTAAGCAGACAACACAAATTAACTTTAAATACTATGAACCACCACTATGAGTTGGTATGTTAAACCTTGATGTTATTTAATAAAATAAAATTTTGGAGTGTTTTAAGTAATGGGGAATCAACGAGTGTCAAGAGGAATGGTATATTAATAGGTCTGGGAAAATTAGGGGGGAGCATATCATATAGAGGTACCAAAAGAGAAAAATATGTGCTCAAGAGTACCCTCTTCCACACCACACTCGCAAAGGGAATGATCCCGAGTGCGTAGTTTAGCCAAGAACACTGGAGTGCAAACATGTCCCAGTCTGAGACGTATAATAATTGATGTGATTAATTTATTACGTTTTTTATTTTTGACAAACGGGTTTAGTTGGGATGTTGGGTTGGATACTGCCATAATATTTGCCCTTAATTGCCCTTGTTTTTTGCCACAGATCATCCCAAGACTTCATGAGACGTGGTTTAGCCAGGCAACGAACGTCCCGAGCGAAACAGTTTTTAAGTCACGAATGCTAGGCGGAAGTTTGTTTTTGGGATAAATTCATCCCAACTACGGAACCCTTCATTGTGCGTGGTCCGACATGCACTTGGCCGGGTTTTTTCCCAACTATGTTGGGGTCAGCTTCCAGTCCAACTGGATGCTACTAAATACAAATATTTTACATGGAATGACTATCTAATATTTGCACCGTTTAATATTTAGAGCATGATTATCTGGTACTAACCCACAGAATCCCAAGAGTACCTACATGAAATATCCGGTGGCAATAGTAACGCCGAGATAAGTAGCTGATAAGTGATAACACATATCCCTAATCGCAAAGAGCCTGCTGCTTTTGTCATAGAACTCGTTAAATGGATGCATGACTGTGTAGGCTTTATAATATTATGTAGGTAGCTAGTAGTTACGGAGAAAAGCGTTTCGTTGCTAAAAGAATAGGTATCTAAGGCAATCATGAGGTTCGATCTAGGTTCGGTTCTCCCCGCGGAAAGTCGCTATCCGTATCGCACGAGGATACCGAACTCTGTGTCCTTTGAGGCGGAAGCTTTCATTTTACGCTTTCCGCCGCAGAATATCCTGGCGGTTATAACCGAATCCGCCAAAGTGGCAATATAGCGTGCCAGAAATCGCTGTTGTAAGACTTGTAAGGCTGAGGCAGCAGGAACGGCAACACGCGCTCGAGCGGTAGCTCAGAGTGGGGACTCTCTCTGCCCACCGAGTGACTTCAGGGAAGATAGCGCACAGTGGGATATAGGCATTGTATGTGTCTTTTAGTGAGGCAAAAATCCCACAATCCCCCGTCTCGGTCTTATCCCCAAAGCCCGAGACAAATGTCTGACTACAAGTACCTATACATTGCTTTTGCCGTAGGCTGGTGGACCATAAACAGGGTGGCCATTCTTATTTTTTAACTTCCAAAAAGGTGGAGGTTATAACCACCACCTTTTTGGTGGAGGTTATAAGTTCGGCTGTGTAAAGTGAAAAATAAATAAATAGCTATTTGGGTATTTTTTATAGTAACTCGTGCATTTCCTCTCGGAAAGCACCATTTGGTGAAGTGGAACTGATGATGAGACCACAAATGGCCACCGGAACAATATAATAATAAGTATTTAACGGGTTGCGATTCGATTAGGTACTTTAATGTGGTTGCTAAGCAATTTATGCTCGTCACTATGCATATGGTGAGTGGCAGTTCTCCTGGTTCTTACCAGGAGAACTACTCAACAATCAACGTCCCAGCATCGGGAAAAGCAATATTTTAGTTAACATTATTGTAACTTAGATAAATTAAAAACTGACCCACTAAAAAGGGAAAAACGTTTTCCAAAAAAAAAATAACCGACTTCCAAAACTAACACTACAAAGTGAAAAATAACTTTATTTCCGGAAGTCGGTGGCAAAAAACTAAAATACAGATCCAAAAACACCGACTTCCGAAACTACAGTTATTTTTCACTTTGTAGTGTTAGTTTTGGAAGTTTTTTTGGAAAAAGTTTTTTTTTACATCATTACCGCGCCCTGCTTCGGAGAGCATGCTGAAGCGTCGTCGGTAGGCTGTCGCAGATAGTGTAAGTTTTGGCAGTCGTTATCATGGCACCTACTCAAGAGGTAAATAAACAGATTACCAAATCTGTCAACATCTCTTCGTTGTTGCAGTGAAGGTTGCTCGAAGATGAAGACCAGAGGCAGGCAACCGGGTTCCAGAGTTCCTCTTTGTTCCTCTTTCCTCTTAGCTGGCAAAGACTAGCAGACCAGGGATTGCGAACGCACAGACTGGTAACTTCGGATGTCCACTCGCGACAACCGGGATGAGACGGGGGTGGACCGGACGAACATTGCATGCATACTATGCATAGACATGATGATTTTTTTTATGAGTACCTAGCAACTGTCGCAAGTTGAGTAACTACCTACCTAATTATCAGCGACCAACAAATCTTGAGAAGTTGCAACACTGCCAACGTCCCATTTGTCTTATAAAGATTGTAGATATTTCATATTTCAGATATTTTAACACCCGACAAATAATAGGTCTCCCATGCAAGGCCGTAGGCAAGGGGGCGTTTGGGGGTTCACAGGAGCACAGCGCTGATTTTCATGCATCTTCGAGTATGTAATCTAAAGCACGTGAGTGACGTCAGAGGAAATAACATATTTAGCACTTCCCCTTTCCCCCGCCTATAAACATCGGACCGCACGCCATCTCATCATGCTTTAACAACATTTTGAATAATTGTCATGGGTATGTTAATTGTTAAGTAGTCATCACGATTTTGCTACCAAATACTTCTCATTATTATAGTCTACTAATAGTCGTAGCGTGATATTATTGAGTTATGCAGACCGGTAATGTTGCTAATGTGATCATCAATACATTCGTTAGGACCTTTAAATGTCTAATTTATTTAACAAGGAAGTGAATTTGTAGGGTTGATTGACAGATTTTGGTTATAAGTAGGTACATTTTGGTAAGGGCTTTTTGATGCTCTATGTTACTGTGTAGGTACTTCTTACCGTCGGTTTCTTACAAGCCTGTTATTATTGGTTTTCTCCTAGAGTGGTTCTGTCATATCGACCGTCATGCAAATCTGTAATTTTGACGGTATCGCTTTTTTGAAAACCAAAGCTTTAGACTGCCCCATCCACCTCTTCCACCAGGAGCAGTGGTGGCCCAGTGGTAACGGCCCCGACTTACGAGTCATAGGTCGTGGGTTCGAACCCAGGCAGGCGCTTTACTTTGTGTAAATAATTTCATCACCACTGCTCTCAAAATGGTGAAGGAAAACATCGTGAGGAAACCGGCATGTCCTAGAACCAACAATTCAAAGACATGTGACATCTACCAACCCGCACTGGGCCCGCATGGTAGATTACAGCCCAGTCCCTCTCGAAGAGAGGAGGCCTGTGTCCCAGCAGTGGGAACATTATAGGTTGATTATGCTATCCACCTATTCTGATACCTACGCAGAAGTGCTTACAGAAGATAAAAGATTGGTCCTCCAAGACCTTTTATCCCAGACAGTAAGATTAACTTAGCGGGGCTGATTACCCAGGTTGTGCTGGGAGTACTTACAACAAAGTAATCTTCCAAATCACCGCTGCTAAAGGACAACGATTCTTTATAATATGTAATATTAATATTCTTTATTCATTTGACGAACGTGACGCTTAATATGAACGTAAAGTAAAATAGGTAGGTACCTAAGTACTTTAAACTAAAGGGTTTTGTTTTATATTGAAATAGAAACGCTTTCCAATCTTCCATCTTTTATTAGTGGCCCAATGTTGCCACTCCACATAAACATAATACTACACATCTTTTCATCTTAATTACATGACAAGCACGTATTAAGATTATTCATAGTCATGTAAATAAGTACTGCACAATTAAGTCAAATAATATAATCCTGGAGATAAACAGGAGTAAAAAAATAAACTTAAAAGATAAACTTCAGTCCTAACCAATCGTCCTGAACGAGTAGTAGTCCTTTATAGAGTTATTTATTATCAATGGAGTGGTTGACGCTGAAGTACCTATTTGATATTTCCTTCTCGTCCCTCCGTTCTTACTTAGAGCTGTCATGAATTCTTTATTTTAAATACATATTATCTGCTATCATGACATAACTTGATAAAAATAAAACACGTTACTACGAGTGAGTGTATTTCTCTTTGACTAACTATATTCCGTTTGAAATAAGATTAGACATTTAAATAAACCTTTTTTAGTCCGTTCAACCGATTTTGACTTCTATTGCGTTGGTGGCATGACAAATGGCAGCTGTCATAAACAGTTGGTATTGTAACTACGTTTTTGCTTTTAATGACATCCTTATGCCTAAGGAATAGAACTCAAAATTGGTTGAACGGACGGTAAACAAGTTTATTTAAATGTCTAATCTTATTTCAAATGGAGTATAGTCAGGAAGGCCGAATGTCATTTACAAATCAAAGATAAGACTTTTAGGTTTAGGGGCATAAGATTTATACGACAGGGGAAAAACATGGGAAAATCTATTATCTTATATTCTATTCTTGGTTGTTAACCAAGATATTTTCATGCACTTTTATTTTCGACCATGCAGCTTTTGCCAGCAAAGAACTTGGAGGGCTTATAACGTCCGCTTTTCATGAGAACTTTATAGGGTGGATTCTACTCAAGCTACTGTTAGAAATGTACCTTATAGGTACCCAGACCTCTTGCAAGTACTTACATGCATGCCTAAGCTACCTCAATGATTCATAAATGCACTTCCAATCGTGCAATACCAAAAGATTGCAAACTAGGGAGTTTTTGGAGCTAAGGAACTTGTAGATAAGATAACGAGTGCACTGTTGCACTACATTAAACGTATCTTTAATCAGAGATTCCGTTTATGTGTAGGGGCATAATATAGCTTTTTGAATATAACTTGTGCAATTACCAAAAAAAAACTGGTCAAGTACGTGTCGGACCACGCACAATGAAGGGTTCCGTAGTTAGGATGAATTGATCCCAAAAACAAACTTAACATTGTAGTTGAAAAACATGCTCTCCCATACATCTATATACGTTACGGTCAATTCTTCAACTGCAAATTTAAGGTGGTCGACGATTACTCGTTAACTTGTAAACCCTACTTAGCTGTGATAGTTTTCCATTTAATTTCGTTATATATACTACTGCCATGAATTTTTTTACATACCCAACAACAAACATTTAGCTGGCAGGGGGGGGGGGGAACACTTGACCCTAAACAAAAAATTGCACTTTAAAGCTTAATATTACGCAAACAGATCTCAGAATTGAAAAAAGTTTTTCACAGACCCACAATATTTTTGAACGGCCTATCCAACGATACCCCACACCATGTATTAGACGAGAAAAAAAAATCATCCCCGTTTTACGTGCAAGGGAGGTACCCTAAAAAAAAATGTTTTTCAAGGTTTTATTTTACGATTTTCTTGGCGTGATTAATATGTTCACCCATGCCAAATGACAGCTTTCTAGGACTTAGCGTCTCTGAGCTAAGCCGGGGACAGACGGACGGACGGACAGACAGACAGACAGACAGACAGACGGACATGGCGAAACTATAAGGGTTCCTTGTTTACTACGGAACCCTAAAAACGAGTGAGGTAGGGGGGATATGTGGTGGGGTAAAGGTAGTGTCATCTCAATAATTCATTACTATTGATCGCCCACTGGTCGAAATGTGACCCCCGCTACTTACAGTCTATACAGGATGTTAAAGTAACTGCGTGCCATAGCTTAGGGGTAGGTTCAGTATAGATAAAAGATCCCAGGAAAAAAAAAATGAAAACAAAAAAAATATTGCAAGATCAACCTAATTTAGTACTTAGGTACCTCTCACTTAAAATAGCAATCGTTTAGAATGAAATTATTTTATTTTACGGTCCTAAGCCCGTTAAAGTACGAAGACTTATTTTTATAATATTTTTATGTTTAATTAAATTTTTTGAGTATGTGTTTACTTTTCTTTTTTTTTCCTGGGTTCCTTTATCGATACTGAACCTACCCCTACGCTATGGCACGGCTTTTTATTTAACATCCTGTATAGTACTTACCAATTCCATGAGTACACTAATTCCATGCTATTATAAAATAGGTACCTACTTACTAATTCCATTTTCCATTTTGTAAATGTGAGTGCCATGATGGAGCCGTTTATTATGTTATGATGTAAGTATGTTGGCTTAAAAAAGCTTGGCAGTTAAGACGCAGATATATGCCAGTGACCTTGAGTGGTTAGCTTGCGTGTTCTGTACTCACGCAACGCGTCGTACGTTCAGCCAGTAATAGGACTCGCCCATCAAGGATCGCTGTCCCCAATTTGACGCATTATTAATTTATTATACACAAAACAAAAGGTATTTTAATAAAACGCTTATACTAAAAGTCAATAATTAAATTATCTATAAATTGGTGAAGGTTTCAGAAAAATACGCTTGGTAGATTTTGCACCATTCTCAGTTTTTTATCCGCGTTAGACATAACCTTACAAATTAATTTCACTAGGTAATATAAACATAATCTAAAATATTCACGTATTAAGTTATTGAGAAAATGCTCTAATTTAACATATATTTTTTTTCAAATCATTAACACTACTCGTTTAGACGTGATATTTAGTATAAAATAATTAAAAGTTGGTTATCGTCGCCGTAAGAGTATGTCATGCTCACATAAATGTCTCGCTGATGTTGGCGCATGTGTTGGGGTCATTCGGTCCCCTACAAAATGGTTGAGCTGGATGGTGCTGAATGTTCGTGAACGGGCGCCGTCAGTTGAGCTTGAGACTGGTCTTTTAATCGTATTATATGTTGTATTGTTTTTAAGTAATTTATTTTTTTACATTGTTTTCACTTAAAGAAGCGACAAAAATAATGTACCCAGCATTTTGTAATATCTTGATTTAAAAGAGTGTCCTTGGAGTTTCTTGCCTGTTCTTCTCCATAGAGATCTACGTTTTGGAATGGGCAAATTGCTTCAACTTTCTGACTAACTGACCGACTCTTTGACAGTTCAAAAGTGCCTGTGATTGGTTTAATTGAAATAAATGCTCTGTTTTTTGAGTTCATGCTATTAAAAAGTAGGTACTTACTTATTCCATGCTCAAGCTGTTACATCCTATTACACACTTCCGTCCCTTTTCACGAAATCACTCCCACAGAAAGCGAGAGAAAATAATTAGGTATGTTTGTTACACATCAAAAATATGATCAAGTTATTTTCAGTTTCATTTTCCTCATCATCATGATCATTTCAGCCGAAAGACATCCACTGCTGAACATAGGCCTCCCCCAAAATTTGGGGGGGTTTGTCATAATCGCCACATGGTGTTAAAATGCAAAGAGAACGCTGCTGCCCATTCGCTAGCCTAAAGTCCCTTAGTCGCTATTTACGACACCCACGGGAAGAAATAGGATGGTGCTATTCTTTATGTCCGGCACCATACGGAACATTCATTCTCCTGTATTATTATATTCTTAATCCTCATTTCTTTGGGATGACACAGCATGTCTCTTTCTCTAGCCAGAGCCACATCATCATTCACGTAGATTGGCGACGATTAGAAGATGAACGAACTGTTCATTCATCTTCTAATCGTCGCCAATCTACGTCAATATTTATTGTTATTAATATTATATCTATTTAGATCTTAGATTTAGATATAATATTAATAACAGTTAAATTAAATCTAAAAATATCCAACAAACAACTATTATAAAACTCCGAAATAATAATAGGTAGGTTTTAACGTAACAGCACAAAACAAGTTTAAATTATTTAGTTGCCCATTTTTTTAAATCTTTTGATGTCGGCGATAAAAATACTTTCTAATATTGTAAAGAGGTATTTGTTTATTTGTAAGTTTGTATGTCGGATTTGAAATAGTTATTTATTTTATCATACTGGTGCGGTAAGTTGGTTTTTACAAACGAGTAGACGAATATTACCATAGTCGCGAGTTAGTATAAGCTTTTTTCCGCACGTGTGTCATACAACGCTTTTCTACACATTTGCGAGAAAACAGTACAACAGGTAATGAAACAAGGCATCAACATGTTCAGAGAATGATTGAGTAGGTTTTTCTTCGAGTCTTCCATGATATAACATTATTGTAAATCATTAAATAGCGCTCTCGCGATTTTGGTGGCAAGAGACTATGGAGGTGGAGTAGATTCTTTATTAATATCGGATTCCTCGCTTGAACTCATATTACTATTTTGTTTATAAATATTTATTTATTTTATTTTTTTAATACACTGCCCCACACTAGGAATGTCTCCTGTATTGTGCGTTTACAAACATTTAAACTCACATACACAAACAGCCAGACCCGGAACAACTACTTGTAGGTCATAAATATTTGTTCCGTGCGGGAATTAAACCCAGCGCAGAAGTCAATCGCGCTCCAACCGTGCCATCAAAATAAAAAACATAACAGTCGGAAAGTCGCAACAATCTTTGACGTTTCTAATATGAAAATGGCGCGAATTTGCAAATGGCGCTACGTGCGCGTGGTGAAAATTAGTACTACATCTTTCGTCCCATTTTGTCTTTAATAATAAAGTGAGATAAACGTATTGAGCAAAAGCGCTTCCGAAGATGTTCGATCATTCAGCATAATTTTATTCTCGTAATGTAAAACTCCTCGGTGGAATTGTTATATATTTTTTTTTTATTAAAAAAAATCGTAAATGATACGCACGGCGATATACAACGGAGTAACCGGTAAAGCATGTACCTAGGTGAGAGTACCTATTTTACCGCACATTCCGTTGTATGGTGCGTAATTTTTAACGTTCGAACAATGTATGTATACAGGCTTCATCAATGCCTTTTTTGAGCAAATGTGTCGAAAAAATATTTTTGTATACAAGGTGTTACAGGACGATTGACATTCCTATAAACCACGTAAAGAGTATCTTGTTTTTTACCCGTATACAAAAAATTAATCAAATCCAATGAATACTTTAGCCTTAGCTAGCTTAAACATTGTAAGGCGCGCCTAAAGGCTTCTACATACCGGGGCGACTTGTCGCGCGACGCGACGCGACGCAAAGCCACCGCTCGTCCCACGACGCGCGCGGTCTTTGTGCCGTGTCGCGTCGCGCGACAAGTCGCGCTGGTATGTAGAAGCCTTAACGCGCCGCGCAAGGTCAGTAACTTTTCGTAGATATAGAGTGTTTACTTTTTATGCAGTTGATTCTGCTATTTATTTTGTTTGAAAATTGCAATTTTTAAATTTTCCATTAACTGCTACGAGTAATCTTCGTGTTTTAAAATGTTTCGATGGACTAGTAATGTGCTCGTTTTAATTTAATGTCGTACATCCAGAGCCAGATTGTATTGCCCCAGTTCTTGAGGACGGTTATATGCTAATAACATCACCTTACGACCCTTAGGAGCAGACCACAAAGAAAAATAATTATAGCATGGGCGGGCGATGCAATGCGACACAGTGGGTCGCAAACAACAACAAATCGGGTGAGTCGGGAACAAGAAATTTCACACGGACGTAGTCGCGGGCAAAAGCTAGTACGGTCAGAAAATACTGGACGGAATGATAGCTTATTGTTTGGAAACCCATTTATGTAGTTAGGTGAAAGCGAAGATCAGGGCCTACTATTGTCTGAATATGTTTAAATGTATAGGAGCGAGGGGTATTTCTGAAGCCTAGGTATGATATCAACCTCACTACTGAACAATTGTGACGAAGTGAAAGAAGCCAATGACTGGAAAAAGCTGGATGTAAGCTAAGTTGATCCTTCTTTCCCAGCTCAAAAAGTCACTAATCAAATAAAGAAAAACACATGCATGTGCAACCTTATGTCAATAGTAAAAGGACAAAAAAGAAATCAATGACTGGAAGAAGCTGGATGTAAATGTTGGCCTGTTGATCCTTCTTTCCCAGCTCAAAAAAGTCACCAATCAAATAAATGAAACAAAAACAGATGTGCTAACCCTATGTCTTATAAAACAACTCGGAGGCACGGCTACAAAGGATTTAAATTCCTATTTGTCATGGCATTAGCAAGATTACTTATCATTTTATCACATTTCTGCGACACGACTGTGAGACAGGCATGGACCGCACTACGAGGTCTCATGACACTCATGAGTTGAGGGCGTGAATGAATACGAAGCTCTAATTGGCTGATGCGAGTTGCAGTTACTACGAACAGTTTTATCAGTTCGAGTGTGTCGGGACGGAAGATTAGTTTGAGATAAATAAGGTGTGATAATGAATGTTTGAGTGCGAACATGCTTACTGTGGAGCTGATATTTGGAGGTCTGTACGAACCGGTCTGTTGCGAACATCAGCATCAGCAGCAGCATCCGCGGAACTTCAGCATCATTTTCAACATCAGCATCAGCATCTGCATTGATCGAAGCCGATTATTAATGCTGAAGTTCGAGTCGTGACATGACCGCAAAGGGGGCGACGCTTATAGCACGTGTTGTTTTCGTTTGCAAGTTATGCACATAACCTGCTATCTGTTAGTCTAGGAGTCTAGGTACTTAATTACTAATGAAGGTTTTTTTAAATTAAGCCATAATTACTTATTTATAAGTACTAATTATATTATTGCCTAATTACCTTTAATTTACTCTCAATTAATTAACGGACACACATCTCCTTTATGTTTATTATTCTAGCGTATGGCACTCGTGGGTTGCAGCTGAAAATCAGCGTCAGGTGGTACACCTTGTGTTGTCATCTGACATTATGCTGAGCTGAGGCCCTTTTGGCATTATAATTAATTGTTTTCTGTGTTATTTATAGTTTTTAAGGTGTATTTTTTTTGCTGTAATGCCAATAAACGCATTTTTCTTTCTTTCTTTCTTTTCTTTCTTTCTTTAGTACTAATTAAGGCTCCTTGTGCGATAACGCAGGCGCGACAGGCAGCACGACCCTTGTCGTGCCTGTGATATCGCACCAGTATGTAGAAGCCTTTATTATTAAACTAGGTACTTAGTTTGATTCTATTTTTTATTATCTATCATATATTTCAATACCAAGGAAAACTGTGCAACTTTTAGGTATAAATTCATAATGGACACATGTACTTTTTCCCTGATTTTTTAAAAAAAATATTAAAATCAGCATCAGCATCAGCATCCGCTGATGTCAATGATAAAAAATCAGCATCAGCCTCCGCTGATGTGAAAAAATATGCATCAGCAACAACCCTGAGGGCCTAAAATGGACGCTTTGGCAGAATCATAATATGATCTGCGTACAATTCATATCCCGCAATTCATCTGTTTGACAGTTTTGAATGGAGTTTCGTAAAATGGTCCACAAATTATGAATTGCTATAGTGAAGTCTAATGTCAAATAGCAGCTGTCAAACAGATGAATTGCGGGATGTATGAATTGTACGCAGATCATATTATGATTCAGCCAAAGCGTCCATTTTAGGCCCCCTGGTCTGTATAGTAGATGAATTTTGAAGGGTCAAAGGTGTCATAAATGGATGAATACAATAAACATGAAGACGGCTAAAATTAATGAAAGGCTGGAATGCCAGTCACTAGAGTGGTTTTAGTATTCTGAAGCAATACGTCCCACCAATTCCACTTGCAATAGATTCCACCGGTGCATTCGCTGCCCTTGGGACTCAGAAAAAATAAAAGCCTATTAGCCGACTTACGCTGATTTCTTGATCACAGCACCAAAGTCATAGTCGGTTTCTTTAATCAAAATCAAAAGTCATTCATTCAAACTAGGATGAGAATCAGCACTTTTTGAACGTCAAAAAGTACATGAGACAGTCCCCCAAAAACGCCCACCCTTCACCACTTCCTAGTGCTTTAGCTGGGAAGAAGAAGTGGCGCAACAAACTCCCCAGCAGCACAGCTGTCTGTTCACTTAAAAAACTTGAATCTATACTCTACTAACATTCTATGGATTATGTCTGAATTAAAAAGTTTATTTTATTTTATTTATACAATAAAATAAAATGTCAGATGTAAATGAAGATCACGCCAAAGACCCAGAAGTCAGGGGGTCTACTCCGAAGATATATCGGCCGAATGTTCCTTAAATTATAAACTTATTTATAGGAATGTTCGACCGTTTCCTGACTACGGCTAACTATGGCTGTTACTGTTACGCAATAAAATTATAATATCTTTGGTCCCTGACCCTGACATCTGGCAATATTGTCAAACTTTTTATTGTTGATTATGAGGCTTTTGGCTACTATGTTTTTGTGCAATTTATGTTACTTATTTCATTGTAATGTGCGTTTTGTTTGTGCAGAATAAACCATTTTTCTTTCTTTCTTTCTTTTCATTTACTACGACGATGTAAAAAAAAATGCGGAGCTGTCTTTGGGGACTGCCGATAGAAGTGAAAATTCATGGAAAGCGTTCGGTGACGATGACCCGAGTTCCATGATTTTTGTTCACCCAAAAAGTGCTCAACGCGCCTAAAGAAGTATTCACATAAAAAAAAAAAACGATCAAGAGCGAGTCGGACTCGCGCACCGAAGGTCCGTACGTATATATGATGTTGATGATTTCTGAAAAACTGGGCTATTTAGAGACATCGTTTTATTTTTCCTGTAATCTTTACATAAACTTCTATCACATAGAATAATGTCAGATTTTTATCTATGAAAACTTCGGAGATAAGGGGGGGGGGAGACGGTATTTTCATCAAAAGTCGGAAACTATGCTGCCTAAAAAAAAACAATAATGTTTGAGAATGTGCAAACAGCGCTCTTTCATATGATACCCCCTAGTAGCCCCACTTAATTTTTTTAAGACCCCCTTTCAGTCCGTTTTGCAAAAAAGATATAGGTATTATTTTTAATTTCTTTCTTGTTTGCAAAATAGTTGGGCAAACGACATCTAAAACTATTCTAAATTTCAAGTTGATAGCATAAGCAGTGCTATCAACTTGAAATGAGCTTGACTGGTGAGCAGTGGTGGCCCAGTGGTAACGGCCCCGACTTACGAGTTGTAGGTCGTGGGTTCGAACCCAGACAGGCGCTTTACTTTGTGTAAATAATTTCATCAGTACTGCTCTCAAAACGGTGAAGGAAAACATCGTGAGGAAACCGGCATGTCCTAGAACCAACAATTCGAAGACATGTGACATCTACCAACCCGCACTGGGCCCGCGTGGTGGATTACAGCCCACTCCCTCTCACAGAGAGGAGGCCTGTGTCCCAGCAGTGGGAACATTATAGGCTGATTATGATGATATGATGAGCATTAGCAGTTCTTGAGATATCCAGGTGTGACAGACACCTGCCAGGGTTGCGAGTTTGTCCGAAAGGGATATCGTGGCCCTGGCACACAGGCAACGGAAGGAACACGGGTGGGTTTTAGTCAGTCAAAGTCTGACACGCCCTCCCGCTCGGCCCAGAGCGGGAGAAGTTATTTGATAATTTCCACCCAAAAAAAAAAAAGTCTCACCATAAGGGTTCCTTTTTACCTTTTTGGTACGGAACCCTAAAAACGACAGTCAAAGAGATAAGTCAAAGTCAAAAATGTGACTTGAAGTCGCGTAAGGAATCAAAGTCAAAAAAAGGAAACTAAAAGTCTAGAAACGGCGGAACATTCAGCCGATACTTGGGATTATCGCTTCCGAGTAGACCCCCTGGACGTCCAGGACACACCTATCTTATTTGGATGTAACTACTTCCAAAGTGAGCAAAATGCTTTTCTTTTGGCCATAGGTATTAAAAATCCGCGCTGGACAAACTAGACTAATCAATTTCGATACGTAAAATACTTCCTTCAAGTCGAATGTTTGTTTTCATGACGAAGAGATGATATTGTTCCTTTGTTTTGAGATTGCTAACAATCAGACAACAAATAACATACCTAGAACATGTGTCATTTTGTTGGACATACGAGTTTCTTGGAACTTAATAACTGTGTATGACCGGTGTATGTTTGGTGCAGACAAACAGTCAATAGAGTACCTACGTTTGCGTGTGCGTGTGTGTGTAATTTCACTGTTCTCCTCGGAATTCTTCCATTGTTGCTCAAAAGAGGGTCCATGGAGTTTCTTGGCCGGTCTTCTCCATAGACACTTACTACACTTTGGAATGAGCAAACAGCTTCATGTTTCTGACTAACCAACTACTTACTGGTGTGGTGTCGGTTCCGTGTGGTGGAGGACGTAAAGAATAGCACCTCCCAATTCCTTCCCGTGGGTGTCGTAAAAGGCGACTAAGGGAGAGATGTAATAATAAAGTAAGACTAGAGAATGGGCAGCAGCGCATTTTAACAGCATACTGCGATCACCAACCCGCCTGCCAAGCGTGGCGATTATGGCAAACCCCCCCTAAATTGGGGGAGGCCTATGTCCAGCAGTGGACGTCTTTCGGTTTAAATGATGATGATGAACTACTTAGGTACTTGACAATTCAAAAGTGACTGTAAATGATTTAGTTAAAATAAATGCTTTGAATTTGATTTACACTTCCTAGGCTGCGTAGGATATCTTTCGCGACAACCCAGAGGGGCGTAGGATAGGAACCGGTGCTCGTTAACCGGACCCCTGTGTAGGTCTTGTAGGCACTGGCGTACCTATACTCTGTTCGAAATAAGATTAGTCATTTAAATAAACCTTTTTTACAGTCCGTTCAATCGATTTTGACTTCTATTGCGTTGGTGGCATGACCAATGACAGCTGTAATAAACAGTTGGTATTGTAACCACGTTTTTGCTTTTAATGCCATCCTTATGCCTACGGAATAGAAGTCAAAATCGGTTGAACGGACTGTAAACAAGTTTATTTAAATGTCTAATCTTATTTCAAATGGAGTATAGTAGGGTGACACCCGGTGCGCATAATTTTGTCACCCAAGAATAAAAACCAGCCAAGTGCGTGTCGAACCACGCACAATGAAGGGTTCCGTAGTTGGAATGAATTTATCCCAAGAACAAACTTAACATTGTAGTTGAAAAACATGTTCTCCCATACACTCCAACTGCAAATGTAAGATGGTCGACTATTACTCGTTTTCCCTTTAACTTTAAACTACTGCCGTGATTTTGTGCTACCCCTTTTTGCTTTATTTAAATTATTTAGTTTGGAAACTTGGTTACGATGGCTTCAAGCCTAAGTGGTTTATCGTTGAAAAACGTGATACTTAGTATGTTTAATAAATTTTTTTCACGGTCGCGTGTCACCTGCAATCGGGTGGCACCCGGTGCGGACCGCCTCCGACGCGAAGCCCACCATATGACACTGATGTCGTTTTTCCACGAGGATTTCCAAAAACTACAAGCCTAGCAAGTCTTTTGCCTATTGTTTTTTTAGGGTTCCGTACCCAAAGGGTAAAACGGGAACCCTATTACTAAGACTCCGCCGCGCGCCGCGCCGTCTGTCTGTCTGTCCGTCGTCGGTCTGTCCGTCTGTCATCAGGCGGTATCTCATGATCCGTGATAGTAAGACAGTTGAAATTTTCACAGATGATGTATTTCTGTTGCCGCTATAACAACATACAACAATAACAACAGAATACAATAAATATTTAATTTTATTTCCATACAACAAACGTGATTTTTTTTGCTCGTTTTTGCTCTATATTGATAACTGCAACAGGTAGACGCTTGAAATATTCACAGAATATTAAGTTATATATTCACTTTAAAAATAAATAATTGAATTAAAATAAAACAAATATTTAAGGGGGGCTCCCATACAACAAACGTGTTTTTTTTTAAAGTTTTATAGATAATGGTACGGAACCCTTCGTGCGCGAGTCCGACTCGCACTTGGCCGGTTTTTTTTAAATTCTTTTAAGTTGTTATCTATTTTTTTTTGTGCTATTGTGTGTTGTGCTATGTATTTTGTGTGCAAATGTTTTAAAATAATTTTAAAAATGTTAGCTATCTTGCTAAATTCAGTACATAATATATTTCGTTACTTAATTTGTTCTGTTTCTACGGAGCTTGCTGCTCTTCTTGCTACTCTACGCATGCTGCACCTTTTGAATGGCGGATGAAAGTAGTTTCCAAAAGTAGAAGATACCCCGAAACGAAAATTATTAAGGTTCATGGTACTCGTACCATCTGTTGAAAAACAAAAGCCGATTAAGTACTTCAAATTATGATGCTGAGCACGGAGCGTTCAGAGGTAATTGTGCTGGTAAATATAAGTTCACCGATTGAGGCCATGGTTTGCCAATCACTGCCAAGGATTTACATTGAATTGTTTTGCTTCAGGGATAGGTAAACAAAGTATTCCTTGGTCAATACTCAATAGAGTCTTTTAAAGCAACATAATTTTGAAGCTATTCGCATGATATACTCGTACGTGGAGTATTATTGATCCAAAACTGGATCTTCTTATGAAATAGAACTGAATACTTCAATTTGCCGCCGCATTTTGTAAACGACGGACGCGGCGTTTTAATTGTCCATCATATTATTTAATTTACATTTTGCCTTCGGCATATTTCATAGCGAGCGTTTTTAAACGGGCAACGCGACGACGCGACGCGGCGACGCGACGCCGCCGTTTGTAAACAGCGGAATCATACAAATGGCCTGCGACCATTGATATATTAAATGGGAAGACAAGGTACGCGCTCCTCGATTTGGACCGCATAAATTAGGGGAAAGGACACAATCGACCTACATTACTCCCGGTTTGCGGGGAATACCCGAACCGTAGTTTGTTTGCGAGTTGTTGTGTGTACGTAACAGTGACAATTATTGCGATCTCGTTCCCGCTGTAGCCCGCGTAATATGTCTATCTATTTCGGTTGTCGAGCACATGACGCACGACATCGGGTCCATTTAATATTTACGTGATGTTAAAGAGTGGCCTATCTTCCTATTTAATACATCAATGGCTGCGACATTATAATCATCAATTTTCTAATTATTCCACTTTGCCCCACCAAGCCGCTCCATTGGTAGGGCAAAGTGGAATGCCAAAACTAGGGTTGGCACTTTAGAATAAAAGTGGACATATTTTTTTTAAAGTCATTTTTATTTCATTACATGGTCGTACTGTAACCTGGTGCGAAGCCGTGGTGGGCTTAGAAATGTCTAAACAATTATTTTTGTACTTCTAAGGTGCCAACCCTAGTGGGGCAGAATCCAACAAGATTTTAGAGTAGTGGAATCTGCCTCACTAAATCGAAGTATTGCGGCAGATTCTACTGCAAAATTTTAGGCATTCCACATTGCCCTACCAGTGGGGCGGCTCGGTGCGGCAAAGTGCAATGATTCCAATATTCTCTAGCACTTATAATACAACATTTGGTGTTGGTATAGCATATCTTATTCTTCCTTACATCTCTGTCATCTTTAACATATTTACTCTTTTCTACCCCTGTATTTCTAGCATCGGATTTAAACAATTATTGATTTCACTAATGCAGTATCCATCATCATCTCAACCCTTTCCCTCCTCCAGTCTATCCGGTTTGACAGGAATCTAACCGCAGCTGAATATTGCAGTAGCTGTAATTGTTTCTTTGTAACATTTCATATAATTTCTCTCAATATAATTCTTTATTAAACCTATCATCATAATGTTATCTATAGTAGTTTTATTGACTCTACGGAGTGCCTTAATTACACAGTTTAATATGTTGATACAGGGATTAGTCTGACATCAGGAAAACAGCTGTCTGCGTGATAGCAGGTAGGTAGGTACACATACTTAATCGTTTTCATGTATTCCGAAAGATGTATGTAAATTAATTTATTGAGTAATAACAGCCACACGGGTCGATTGATCAGGTTAAGTTACGGTTGCCACGGTTGAGCCGTGGATGGGTGACCATCTTTAAATACCAAGACCCCTCCGTGCCTCGGAAAGCAGGTTAAACCGTTGGTACTGGCTGTTATTTGTAGATTTTTGACAGTTATTTGTTCCGTGTCGTCAGAAGCCTGAAAGTCTGACAAACAGTCTTACCAAGGGGGTATCGTACCCAGATAGATACTGGGTTGTGATAGGCAGTCGCTCCATGTAAATTACTGGTATTCAGCTCCATCCGGTTAGACTGGAAGCCGACCCCAACATAGCTGGGAAAAGGTTAGGCACACGTATGTAAATTAATTTATTAAGTAATTTATGTTATCTCGACATTCTCGACTGCATTCTATGTATATTTTATGTTATCTTGACATTCTCGACTGCGTTCTACGTATTTTTATGTTATCTCCACATTCTCGACTGTATTCTACGTAATTTTATGTTATCTCAACATTCTCGACTGAATTCTATGTATATTTTATGTTATCTCGACATTCTCTACTGCATTCTATGTATATTTTATGTTGTCTCGACATTCTCGACTGCATTCTACGTATTTTTATGTTATCTCGACATTCTTGACTGCATTCTATGTATATTTTATGTTATCTCGACATTCTTGACTGCATTCTACGTATTTTTATGTTATCTCGACATTCTCGACTGCATTCTATGTATATTTTATGATATTTCGACATTCTCGACTACATTCTACGTATGTTTATGTTATGTCGACATTCTCCACTGCATTCTATGTATATTTTATGTTATCTCGACATTATTTTACGTATTTTTATGTTATCTCGACATTCTCGACTGCATTCTATGTATATTTCGGCAGTACGGGGCAGAATGTATGTAATCGGAGGGTGATTAGGGAACTTATTCGATTTATAAAAATTTCAATGTGCTAAGAGGTAGGATCATAATTGCACATAGAACAAACCTCAAAACAAATTGTACTAAATATTTTTCCATGAGTTATCCACACCATGCCGAAACAACTTTTTCCCTTCCTATATCATCAAAACAGGCAAAGTTTATTTTGTTGTTATTCCTAGAAGACCAAACGGATACTTCCGATTCAACAAAATTACTAGTAAAGACGTTGCAGACGTGGTAGGCTGTGTTAAGCTACGAATATAAAGTAGCCTACAGTAGCCTCTCAGCCATAACTTTGATGTTTTCCTCGCTCAGTTATATTTAAAACTTAACGCCCGGTGATCAGGGCACGACATTAGGACAGAAATGTATGTAATATGTATATAAGTGTGTGTATTCACTGTATGGATGGGGGCATTCTACCGTATTAATTCAGAAAAGTAAAATAAAATATCTTCCAGATAATATGTTAAGTGGAACTTATCCCTACCTATTGAAATAATTAATAAATTCAATTATACAGGGTGTTTGGTGCATCGTGTGCCAAATTAAAATGGTCGACTGAAGGGGTCATCCGCTAGCCTTTCAGACCCCTTAACACCCCTCATGCTCTGTGGATTTTTTTTTATCGACTTTTTATTGTTTTCCAAAAAAAAGACCCAAATTTTACATTCAAATACAGATTTAAAAAAAAATATAAGGCGTAGACTCTGAATTTTAATTTTATTTCGATGTGTATTGTTTAAGAATACTTTTAAATACAAAATTAGTGATATTAGTCACCTAGTTTTTTTTTTAATTCACTCGCAAAGGTAAAACTTAAATTAAAGCTGTACATGTTACAGCTATTTATAAGGCTACAAAAAAAAAACCAAAAGCGACCGGGATCTTCCAACTCCCTCATTAATTCTCCAGTCTATCCTCTTTCTAATGATGTGCCACATGCCATAAAAGTATTTTAACAAGTTTGTGAATTCGCTAGAATTGTGAATCAAGTCACATAAAACTACATTCCAAATTCTAATGAAAAAATATTTATTGCGGAACTGTTACTTGAGAAAGAGGTAAAATTTGTTTTCTCACTCTTTCACAGTAAAATCTATCTTCTATCTCTTTCTTGCATACCTTAAATCGGTTTGAACAAATCGCGCCGCCCGACCCGCCATTTTTTTAGTCGAGACATGACTGCCTCTGCTACTTAACGTGTGTGCTAGTTCACCATACTCCGCGATTCTTTTATTACTTTGTTATCGTTAAGTTTTGCTGGTTCTTGTTACATTTGTTTAATTTTTGTTGTTATTGTTAAACTTTGAGTTTTTTGTTATTGCAATGGCGACATTCTCTAACGAAGAATATGCGGACATCATGATGGCTTACGGAGCCGCTAATGGCGTCGCTCGTGCAGCGCAACGACTTTACCAGGAACGCTTTCCTGGTAGACGATTACCTGGCCGCAGAGTCTTCCAAGACACATACCGACGCATACGCGAGACTGGCAGTGTTACTTTTAATGAACCAAGGGGCCATATTGTGCGACATAATGTTGAAGTAGACGAGAGAATACTGGCATTTTTTGAGGAAGACCCTACAAGAAGCATTAGAAATGTGGCATCACATCTTGATATTTCAATATGGAAAGTGTGGAAAGTACTTCGTCAAAACAAAAAGCATCCATTCCACTACACTCCGGTGCAAGGTACGTAATTTTAAACTAACTTTAAACCCGTGCAAGCTTTGTTTGACCTTGCCTTTGTTTAGCAGGTAATGGGTATGGTATGGCGTCACTTCCAGGTAGTGAATCTATTAGCACGAACAGCGGGTCCTTTCTTGTGCAATTACTTATTGCCCAAGATAAATTTAAAAGAGTTTTTTGTTTGTTGCAGGTCTTGAGGGTGGCGACTTTGAGAGACGAGTGGCTTTTTGTCGGTTTCTTTTACACACGGATGTGGATGATCCTGATTTTTTAAAAAGAATACTGTGGACGGATGAATCCAAATTTAACAAGGATGGGATCCTCAATTTACACAATTTGCACCACTGGACAACGAAAACGCAAAACCCACGTGTTAAAAGACAGAAATCTTCTTTAAGAAGGTTTAGTGTAAACGTTTGGGCAGGAGTGATTGGGAATCAGGTAATTGGACCGCATTACTAGAGCCTACTACAATAAATACATTGAGTTTATAGAAAGTATACAACGTAAATTTTTGAAATCTATGCATTATCGCTGCTTGAAAAGTTGTTATCTCTCTTATAGTGAGTTACTTATAAAATATAATCTGCTTTCTTTGAGTTCAAGGCGTACATTTCTTGAAACTACATTTTTGTATGACTTATGCAATAACTTCTATGATTGTTCAGACATTGGTAACAAGTTGTGTTATATAGTTCCCAGAACATGCCAGGGACGTGAGGTGCGCGCACGACCTGTATTCGCCACTACTACCAGTCGTACAAATGCCGGCTTGCGTGCGCCTCTTCGTCGCCTGACAAGCAATTTTAATAAGAATTTCAGCAGTTTGGATCTGTTTGCTTTATCGCAAGGAAAGTTTAGACTCATGTTGCTTAACATATTGAGAAAATAATGTGACACTGTTGTTCCACTTACGCGGCACTATAGGCAACTAAGTTATGATGATACTATGCTATTAATATTCCTTTTTTGTTTTTTTGTATTCCTCTTTTTAATATTCATTTTTTTTATTGTTTACAACGTTAGTCTAATAATTTACCAAATTGTCTCATTGTGTATCTGTGGAGAACGTGGTTGATTTCACATTTATATCATTTCTGTATCCTATCTCTTTGTAATTCTTAATGTGTAATTGTTTGTTTTCCCGAATAAATAAAATAAAATAAAATAAAAAAATTACCTGCCCGATAATCTCAATGGCGAAGACTACCTGGAATTCCTACAAAATGACCTGCTCGAATTAGTGACCGATGTGCCCGTATTTAATGAACGTGTGCCCATTGTATTTCAAAATGACGGCTGTCCCGCGCATTGGCGATTTACTGTGAGGGAATATCTCGACAATGTGTTCCCCAATGCATGGATTGGACGCGATGGCCCTATTCCATGGCCGCCACGTTCCCCAGATCTAACTCCGTTAGACTTTTATGTCTGGGGACGTGCCAAAGAGTTGGTATATGCCACGGAGGTTCCAACTAGGGAGGTATTAGTCCAACGCATAGAAGCGGCATTCAATACAAGGAGGAAATACGACTTCGTACAACAACTGTTGAAATACGAAACAGGTGTCGGGCCTGCATTCGCAACAGAGGCCAACAATTTGAGCAAGATTTGTAACAATGATTAAATAAATGTTAAAAATGCAATTTTGTTTTTTTATTTCAAGTAAATCCCACGAAAGATACAGATATGAGACACGAATTTACCTAACCATAAGAATGAGATAGCAGATTTATAGGTTTGACAGGTATCATTTAAGAGATTTTTTTTTAAATCATAATTTTGAATATTAGCCTTAGGTGACTCGATTCACAATTCTAGCGAATTCACAAAGTTGTTAAAATACTTTTATGGCATGTGGCACATCATTAGAAAGAGGATAGACTGGAGAATTAATGAGGGAGTTGGAAGATCCCGGTCGCTTTTGATTTTTTTTTTGTAGCCTTATAAACAGCTGTAACATGTACAGCTTTAATTTAAGTTTTACCTTTGCGAGTGAATTAAAAAAGAACTAGGTGACTAATATCACTAATTTTGTATTTAAAAGTATTCTTAAACAATACACATCGAAATAAAAATAAAATTCAGAGTCTACGCCTTATATTTTAAAAAAAATCTGTATTTGAATGTAAAATGTGGGTCTTTTTTTTGGAAAACAATAAAAAGTCGATAAAAAAAAATCCACAGAGCATGAGGGGTGTTAAAGGGTCTAAAAGGCTAGCGGATGACTCCTTCAGTCGACCATTTCAATTTGGCACACGATGCACCAAACAATATTGGCACTTTTTAACGTCAAAACTTAGTTTCTACAGGCTATAAAGGTATTTATAGCAATTTGAATAAGAATTAGGAAGGAAGGGTTGACCGGAAGGAAGTCAAGATTTGCGGTTCCAAGTTGAACCGATTTATAGATTCGTTCCAACAAAAAATGAAGGGTGTTTGCGGTTGAGCCATTTTAGTAGAGTAGGTACTTCTGTACCTTGTTGATAACTAACCTTGATGACATGATAAGCTACTGTTTTAATATACAATTAGAGAAAGAACACAATGAAAATGTCGATTATGTAGGTGAATAGGTAGGACCTAAAATACTCTGATATTTTGTTTGCTAGACTATGGATATACATAGAGAAACGATTCGGACGACAGCAATGTGGAGGAGTACTTCGACGCCTAAGTGTCCTTTTGTTTTTACAAGAATATAAAAACAAAAGGACGGTTTTTATACAGGGTGGCAGGGACATCAACGCGCAAAAAAATTATTAGTTTGGTATTGCAGTTTTTTCCGTTGTAGCTGGTTCACAATCGTGTACTAAATTCATGGTAACAGGTTGTTGTGTGTGTTGTGTGTGTTGTGTGGGAGAGGCAAGGTTCGCGCCCTCGCGCCCCTAGTCGCCGCAGGAGACGCCCCGGGCGTCGGGAGTCGCAAGCCGATTTCCGGCCACCGTAGGCGCGGGCTTGCGGACGGTGAGCGATGGGTAGTTCACCGTCCGATAAGGACCAGGCCCGGGTCGACGGCGCGTTGTATTCCACGCGCGCCTCAAAGAGTTGTCAGCAGCAACTGACGGGGTCCGTTAGGGCCAATGCCTGCCAGGGTTGCGAGTTTGTCCGAAAGGGATATCGTGGCCCTGGCACACAGGCAAATGAAGGAATACGGGTGGGTTTTAGTCAGTAAAAGTCTGACACGCCCTCCCGCTCCGCCCAGAGCGGGAGAAGTTATTTGATAATTTCACACCCAAAAAAAAAAAAAAAAGGTTGTGCATCGATGACCCTGCCAGCCTGTATAATTGGTTATTTAATTTAGTACCTAGTGATAGTTACGTTAGTGTAGTACCTAGTTACTTGTATAATAAATTAATATTGTATATAAGCATTCTTCTTCTTCTTCGTCATTTCCTAAATGCTGAGGATCGCGACCACATACGACGCATCTCCAAGTTCTGCGGTCTTCTGCAGTGTGGACCGCTCGGTAAATGGTGCCTCCAACAGCCTCCTTAGAAGCATTACCTGTTAATAAAAACTTGAAGAAAAACCCATAATGTGTTTCAATATTTGGTCTCTTATATTGACACAAAAAAAATATCAAATAAGGAAGTTGGTCTGAGATAGAGAACGGTTCAAAATACACATAAGCCTTTAGATAAATTTGAACACAACACGCATACAACATAGATCAACAGATATGAAGAAATATATCAACGATATAGAATAAGTGTGATACCACTAAGATACTATGCGTTTTAAAATGACAAGTGACAGATCACCATGATTTGAACCTGTCTTAAAGATTATATTTGAGGAACAAATACTATACCTACCGCCACCGTACATCAGTTGGAATAATCTAACATTTATCTATTTATTTTAATTTTGAATAGAACAGCCGAAGGCAATTACATTATTTAAACATATAAGTAATAATATTTAACACAGTCATTCTTCTCACAAAAATTCAAATATTCTGACAGTATCATCTTCCATTCATTCGCAAACATATCAAGATCTGCGTTTGAGTTCAAGAGAGCGTTATTAGCGGCTAATGACCGAGGAATAGGTGACTTGGAGTGTGCGGAATTCAATTCAACAATTCTCTTACTGTTCTAACTTGTACGGCAAGTTAGAACAGCCAGTAAGCGGTGTTTTCTGCCACGACAGTAATTGTCTGGGACAAATAGATTGCAGATTTCATTATGAAGATCAGGAACATCTGAATTTTAGATATTACAGTCATCGCGCGACCGTCTTACGTCTATAAAATTAAAACTTGAGCAACGCAACAGGCATTTAGTAGGGTACAAGAGAGGATACAATCCGTACAAGTGCTTGTAAAGGTATCTAAGGAATGCTTTTTGAACTTTTTCTAAAGCTAACGCATACTGCTTCTCAAAAGGATTCCATATGCACGCACTAGACTCAAGTTTGCTACGGACCAATGCCCCAAAAACAAACTTGATAACGTGGGGATTGTGGAAGTCAAGGCGCCTGAAGAACTCCTTTGCAGTGGATGAGATGTGAAAGTGAGCGTTACGGTAGAATATGACTCCCAGTCCCAGGTCTTTCATGGAATCAGTTCTTGTAATTGTATCTACATTCATTTTGCATAGAAAGTTGACTGGGCGCCGCATTCGACCGAAATACATCACGTAGCATTTTGATTGATTAGGATATTTCCATTTTATTTTCTAAACTTCACTTATATACTGAATCAATGTCTGATTGCAGAGCTTGGCAATCGAGCTCAGATTTTATTTCATAAAATAGTTAAGTCATCAGGATATAAGAGGGATGTGGCATTCGCAACTACATCAGGGAGGTCATTAATCATCAAAATGCAAAGGAGAGGGCCGACTACCAAACCTTGAGTCATACCCGAGCGAGTATGGTATTGGAGTGACTCTTACAAAACTAATCTGACAAATTGTTGTCGGTCCCGCAAATAATCTGCAAGAAGCCGTAGAAGTCCTGGAGCAACACCTACCGCACTGAGCTTTGACATCAACAATTGTTAGGGGCATGGTAATAAACTGATAAAGACCACAGGGGTCGATTAAAAACGCTAAGCTACGCTTGCCGCGGTTGATCTTTGGCAGTCGTTACGGGAAGCCCGAAAGTCTGACAACTGGTCTTACCAAGGGGTATCGTATTACCCAGTGACTGGGTTGTGGAGGTCAGATAAGCAGTCGCTCCATGTAAAATACTGGCATTCAGTTAAACTGGTTCAAAAAGAAAGTAAAAAAAAATCTAGCAGATAAAGCTTATTATAATTTAAATGAATTTTTAGATGATAGATTTTGATTATGTTTTACTAATTTATTATTTAAAATGATCTCTTTATTATCATGACATTTTTAAATTAGACTCGGAGTGACATTATTCTTAATTTTATTAATATTTGCATGCCATTGTTAAGGCAAACGTGAAGATCTGTTTTTTCTTTACTTTTCACATCTCTTGCATGCTGACAATTTGTGTTGTATGTATTGTACTCATGTTTAGCAAATAAATGATTATCTTATCTTATCTTATCTTACTGGAAGCTGAACCCAACATAATTGGAAAAAGCTAGGCAGATGATGATGAGAGCCTTAATGTCATAACCCCGTGCCTGTGGGCTGGATATACGCAAAGATCGTACAGCGCTTTTATGCAACAATGCGTAAAAGGTGCGCTTCCCTGGTGCGCAGGGTGCGGGGCAGCTCCAACAGTGTCTTAAGCATGGTTGCGACTGTCGCCGGGACTTTGTTTAAGTGGGTCACTGTTGTGCCGTCTCTCATGGGATGTCGTCTGCACGTAATTGTTGGTACGTGCAGACGTAAATGTAGGCTGATGATGCAGGTGCATAACCGCTTTTAACTTTTAGCTGTACAGCTGAAACCCAAATCTATTATTACTTTTTCCTACAAAAGTTAATTATTTATAGATCACTAGCTGCGCCCCGCGGTTTCACCCGCATAAGTCTCGATCCCGTGGAAATATTGGGATAAAAATGATCCTTTGTCCTATTCCAGGTCATGGTCTACCCATGTACCTACTCAGTCTGTAAAAAGCTGGAGTATGTCAGTAAATTTAAGTATCTAGGTCTGTGGGTGGACCGTAACATGAACTGGAAGACACAGGTTGACACAGTGTGTGCAAAGCTTATCGCTGCCGGCCGTGGTCGAGTCGATGGCCAGCAGCGAGGAGTCCTGGGACGCGGTGGTGTCCTTCTGCGAAACAGTCGTGTCGTAGAAGGAGGCTGCGGAAAGGGAGCGGGAGATCTCGTCCGCTCACCCGGCCCGCAGCAGGCGCACCGGGCGTCGGCGGAGGGCCGATAACGCCCTCTTCCAGCCCCCATAAATGGGTCCAGGGACGGCGGACTTGGGGACGTCCGCCGCCCCCTATCACATTGGACCCGAGGTGGCGGCGCGTAGTGTTCCACGCGCGCCCCTAGCAGACGTCGCGGGAAGGGGGTCAGACACCTCACCCCCCCCCCCAGACTTGAGGTGGCCCGCAGAGGCGGGCCGGCACTAGCCGGGGATTGCGGAAGGAATAACAGATCCCAAGATCCCCGGTGCAAGTGTGGGAGGGGAACACTGGGGTGGTTTTTAGTCAGTAAGAGTCTGACAGACCCCTCCGCCCGCCCCAGGGCGGAGGACATCCATGAGGATTTTCTGATGATCGATTAACGATCACTGAACCAGTTAAAAACTACCTGTATCTACCTTCTTAGATGAAGAAGTATACTATTTTCTTGTTTAAACCAAATATTTTAATCCTGCCGACAAACTGTCACGCAGTTTGGCAGGTTTATAAAATGTGTGTTTGGTCCAAAACATCCAAATTCCTTCAGCTGTTTTAGCATGAAAGCGTAACAAACAAATTCAATTTTGCATTTATAATATTAGTTAGGATAATATTAATTTAAAAATAGCTCAGAATTCTTTGGAGGACCTCTTATCCAGAGTGCAGTCGGTACTGCAATGGCAAAACCAAGGCAAGTCATCTGCCAAGCCTATGGAAGGAATATGGCTTAATCTAGCTTACCTCTTGGCTACGAAATACACGCTTAAGTGACACGCGTTGATTTCGGCGAAAACAATTGAAAGTCACAGCGACTGACGCGAAGGATATAATAGACGTGCGCGTGTAACTCTTGACGCAAGTCGCATCGCTCGAGGCCATGAACGGGGCCTCAATAGATGTTTATTGCTTTATAGTAGACAAACTCCCGAAAAAGAGCCCTATCCAATGGGGCCGAAAACGGTGGAAGCGTGTATAAATGTTTATCTCACTTAATGACAAGGGTTCGTACAGTAGTGGCGCCATCTGAGATTAGCTTTCACTTGCCAGCCCCATTCTAATACTTAAAAAGTTCGTTGCAAAAAGATAACACATACTTGTCATAGATTTCCTATAAAAAAAATGGAAACGTCAACGTCAAACTGATGTAATTAGCGTGTTGCTGTGTTGCACAATGTTTTGGAGTTTGGTTTAGACGATGATCCACCGAAGTTATCAAACATTTGTTGCAAATGAGATTCTTGGGGGAGGCGAGAATGTGGAGCTTACATCTTCTACGACTGATAGCGAAACTGCATGTGAGTTTATGATCCTTTTATTAGGTACCTAATAATACTTAGTTGTAAAGCCACTCTTATGGTGGGTAAAGGCTGGCGCTCATGACAGCCCAGTGCGGCCGCAGTACAACGCCTTTCCCCCTTATTACAAAACAAGGTTTATCTTCAGACCCAGGTTTAAAACATGGAGCCATTATTGAATTTCGAACTTTATTCCGACTATGGTAAAGTTCCTAAACACAAAACTGACAACTTAGTACCGAACTAAGTTTTCAGTTTTGTAAAAAGAACGGTATTTCAATCACTGTTACGTTCTTATTACCTACAAAAACTGGCTCCATGGTTTAAGCCATGTCAAATATAAATATTGTTTTGTAATAAGGCGGTTTTAGTCTTTGAGCTTTTAGTACCGGCCAAGTGCGTGTTGGACCACGCACAATGAAGGGTTCCTAGTTGGAATGAATTTATCCCAAGAACAAACTTAACATTGTAGTTGAAAAACATGTTCACTACACAAACAAATACATACTTAACAAAAAAAAAAAACAGCGGGGCAGTCTTTAACACTCTTGAAGGACTGCCGATAGAAGTGAAAACTAAGTAATTTGTGAATTGTATCGAAGAGCTCGGTGACGATGACGCGAGTTCCATGATTTTTGTTCACCCAAAAACTGCTCAACGCGGCTAAAGATGTTTTCACTTCAAAAACTGCTGTTCCATACATTTATGTTCTCATAACTCGTCAAAATGTAGGGAACAGCTGATTTTTTTTTCACGATTTCAGGTTTGGTCCCATAGTAAAAGTTGTTTATAATGATGAGTACAATGAACCCTTAAGAAGTTCTGCGTTATTTATGTTACACCTTGTATACTACTGCCATGATTTTTTTCACTTGTCCAAAAACAACCATTTCACTGGCACTTGACCTAACAAACATTAGAACTTTAACGCTTAATATTACACAAACGGTAATTTGAAAACATTGTAAAAGCCTATTATTCATAAAAGAGTAACCGTGGAGTTTCTTGCCGGCTCTTCTCCATAGGAAACGACCAATCGGAACCGTGCACCTAGCTTCTGACGTTTCATTGTCCCAGTGCCCACTTAAAGAGCATACTCGTAATACCTATTCAAAGACTGCCCATGATGTGGGTTTAAGTGAAATAAAATATTTTGATTTGACTGATCTGATAGCGCAGCCTTCACTCTTACCCTCGCTTCCGCCATTCCGTAAAATGTGATCACCAACCGTGGATGGGACAGAATGGTTCATAGCTGAAACTTCGGGTCACCTCCTACCTTGCAAGCTTGCAACGTGCAGACAAGGTGACATGGGTTTTTAAGTAAGTCTATACCCCAGCCAAAGATTCAAATCTTTGAAGGCTCGTACAGATTGGCGCGATATCGCGGGTGCGACACTCGTCACGCTGCCTGTCCCGCCCGCGATTTCGCTCCTATCTAGACGAGCCTTAAGCCTTGCTTGTCCCCTTTTTTGCACAATAGTGATCTTTTAACCCGTCATGTCTCCACGTGTGATCCAAGCGACCTGCCATTCACGAGTACTCAATTAAATTGGAACAATTTGGACATAATTTAATAGTGTTTTTTGCGAAATACACTGCAATAAAGACCTCACAAAGTCACAATACATCCTAATCTAACATTAATGCGAAAGTGAGTTTGTTTGTTTATTCGTTACGCTCTTACGCTGAAACGGCTGGATGGATTTGGATGAAATTTGGCACATGGGTAGACCATGATCTGGGTCACAGGATACTTTTACGGACATAGGATACTTTTTATCCCATTATTTCCACGGGATCGAGACTTGCGGGTGAAACTGCGGGGTGCAGCTAGTAGGTAATACATTAGTAGATAAACAATAGATATACGCCGTACGTATACATCAAGATGTACAAATTCGAAGTATAAACGGCACGCATGTAAATTAAATAAATTTTGGAGAAAAAAAAAACTGTTTAAATTCAGTCACGTCGTCTTGTAGGTAGGTACTTATTAAATTTAGTGTGAATCACTAGAATTCAAGTGGGTGATTCACAGTAGCTTTAAATAAACCATGTTTTAATGAGGAACTTGCGTGTCACAAGTACGTCGCTGGCTTAAAGTACATAGTTATTAATAAACATTGTCATATTGTTTATGATTTTGTTTTCATTCGATTCGGTAATGGCGTCAATTATTTATTCATTCAGTAGTACACTTATATTTTTATACATACTTAAAAGATAGTGCTAACATAAACTCAATTGAGTTTTACCGTGCACCAAAATCATCGACCACTTATTTTTGAGGATTGAAACAAACTTAAAGACGAATTAATAATTAATGGGGCCGACAAACTGTCAAAGTGGCGCTAGTAGCACAAAGACCTTTAACAAAGCAGTTTTTGTAAGGAATTAGTAGTGAATTCATAATTAGAGACTATTATTGAGGAAATGCCTAGATGTTGTATACCAAATTGTGATGAAACTGGATGCCACCAGTTTCCTCAAGATGAGAAACTTAAAAATGATTATTTTAAGTTTGACTAGGTCTTCAAAAACTATTTCCTCTCATTTGTATGTAACCTATACTATCTGCATCGGCTGGATCACATAACATATAATGTAAGAAATTTTATTGAACTTTTTTAATGCAATTAAAAAAAAAAAAAAAACTTTTTTAATTGCTTTTTTAAAACTATTTTATATCGGAAAATTGGCAAGAAATCAACGCAAATAAGAAATCCGAAGCATGTAAATGTTTATCTCACTTAATGACAAGGGTTCGTACAGTAGTGGCGCCCTCTGAGATCAGCTTTCACTTGCCGGCCCCATTGGAGTAATCTGACATGTGTTAGCTGTCACGGTGTAATAAAATGGTCATATTTATTGTATCCTAGACGTACTAGAGAGTTTTACGTCTTGTTATTATACATTTATTTTACACTTATGTAAATCGATTAAACTAAACGATCACAATTACAATAAATATAGGTTTAAAGATATTTATTTCTCATAAGAACATATGATTATCAGTTCACTTGTAATGAGATACAAAGTGTCTTCGAATACAATATTTGCCTCTGGGGCGATGGTGACGTTATAGGGTACATACGTGTTTTTTGAGTTTACTCTAAATAAGTTAATATTATTACTTACACTTCTTTATGTCTTCCGGTAAATCATTGAACAGTTGTGCTCTCTCCACAAATACTTACTGTTTTTTTGCCGTAATTAGTCCGTGCACGTGTACTCATTAGTTGCACCTTAAAATACACAAAGTGACAGCTAGCAAATGTCAGATTACTCCAGTGAATTAAAAATTCGTCTGTATGTTTTAATCCTCAAAAATAAGTGTTCGATGATTTTGGTGCACGGACGTACTAAAGCCCAATAAAACTTGTTGCACTGATAAAAATATAGAGGAGCTCGTGGCTAACTAATAACAGCCGCATGAGTCGATCCATCAGAAGGCTAATTGCGTAACACACTATCAGTAGGAATCGGTCTAAATTTGACAATTCAACAACATTGCGTTATTTACGTTGTTGAGCAGACATTTTTTTCTACCATAAGAAGCAATAGATTAGCAATAGACTTCAAAATCATTCCGAGTCCGATTCAAACTGTGTTACGCAATTAGGGTGCTGGTTAAGCTACGCTTGCCGGAGTTGGTCCGTGGATGGGTGACCATCTTAACATACCGAGACTTCTACGTGCATCGGAAAGCACGTGAAGCCTTTGGTCCCGGCTGTCATTCGTGGATCTTTGACAGTCGTTACGGGTCGACAGAAGCCCGAAAGTCTGACAACCATTCTTACCAATGGTCAGATAGGCAGTCGATTGAGTTTACTAACTTGCAATAACTAACATAGTTTTTAAGAGGAATAGCGTGAAAGTTTTGTGGCCAGTGGAATCAATACTGCGCATGCGTAAATATTCATCCCGAATTCCCGACTACGGACGGCGCGGTTGGCGCAGTGGTTAAGCGATTGACTGCTGCGCTGCGTGTGAGCGTGTCGCGGGTTCGATTCCCGCACGGAACAAATATTTGTATGACCTGCAAGTAGTTGTTCCAGGTCTGGCTGTTTGTGTATGTGAGTTTAAATGTTTGTTAACGCACCCACAATACAGGAGTAATTCATAGTGTGGGGCAATGTTTTAATTAAAAAATCCTTCACTGTGCGTGGCGCCGACTTGAATCTAATTCTCAGTAATAATTGGATGGTTTAGCAGTGGTTTTTTCGAGTAACGACAAAATTTTAATAATATTGTGGTAAACATCGTTTAATATCTCATCAAATGTGTGCACACAAAAAGACATAGCACAACAAACAAAAGCACGATTAAATAATATAACTAATTAAGTAAGTACAGACGCCAGCAGGTCAAGCTACCCGAAACTGTCAAATTTTCCTAATCAACCTTGAACCTTATGCTGTAGGGATAAAGTTGATAATCTATTAAAGAAATTTGACAGATAGTAGTAGTTTGATGTGCGTCTGTACATGAATATTAGGAAATAGCTACAAAGTGCCAATCATAGAAACATAAAAACATTTATTTCTTAAATTATAATATCTACGATATGGTGCCAATAATATGTATTAATAAATATAAAAAAAAACCGGCCAAGTACGTGTTGGACCACGCACAATGAAGGGTTCCGTAGTTGGGATGAATTTATCTCAAAAACCAACTTAACATTGTAGTTGAGAAACATCTCCCATACATCGATATACGCCACGGCCAATTTTCCAACTGCAATTGTAAGTTTCTAATCGGTCGTTGACCCAAAAAAACCATCAAGTCTTTTTATTTTTTTTGTGTTTAGCTTTAGATATCAATACCCAGCACTTCTGCTCTAGCGAAACTCCAAAGACCTAATGGGCATCGATATCTAAAAAGGATGAAACAAACAAAAAAAAATTTATGTTTTTTTTTCTGGGGATAATGACCACTGGTAGTGAGTGAAGTTACTTGAAGCAGTTGAGAAAATCAGTTTTTTTTTTTTTGATCGTGTATAAGTAAGGATACTAATCACGTCTGTGAAGTTGAAACAGAAAAACAACTGATTTTGAAACTGATATTTCAAGTAAATGAAAAAAAAAAACAAATAATTTTTTTTTTTCTTTTTATCATAGTTAGATATCGATTCTCATCACGTCTGCGGAGTTTCGCTAGCTAATTTAATTTGACCCTTTATATGTATTTCTATGGGCAAGGCAAATACTAATGGGCCTAAGATCTTCAGACGGATTTGTTTTTTTAGGTAATGGCCTAACAATGTCAGGAAATGTTGCTGAAACTTAGATTAAGAAAACTATAGAGGTTCGGGTAGCGTGGCCAGATGATAATATTGATGATTATACATATCCATAAATGTCTAAAGGACCCAATGATACCATAATAATATCTAATAATTTACCATAAACCTATCCTGTGTTTTAAAACAAAAAAAGAAACAGCAAATTGATGATTATATGATGTAGAATGTTGTGCAATTTCACAAAAACGCCATGAAAGTCGAAGCTTGATGAGCTACATATGTCACTGACCTTGAAATAACTGACACGCACTGAGAGACGGAAATAGTATAGCTTTGTCCTTTTCCTTTACGTATAATAACTTAATACTATATCCCTTTCTTTTGAGAATGAAAAGTGCTGAAACAATTGAGCTGTTCACAATGTCAGTGATGGCTTTTAGCATATGTGGGAGTGTAAGCAAAAGCATAATTATTCAGGGTCACATTATCACAGCCTTCAGCGTTAGATTTAAGCTGGTGGAAGTATTGCGGAATTTGATCAGCAGTTACTGCTTATAATGCGAATGCGTAGCCGTAACGATGAGACTCAAAGAAAGTGCGTTGTGATACTACCTACTGCAGACGGGGTTACCAGGAAAACTCAAAAAGTGATTATTTATTTGGTTAGGATCTCTGAAGTGAGTGGGAAGGTCATCAATTTGTTTATTTGGTAATACGATGTTTTTTTAAATTTCCCATAATGTTCTAGGATCTTTGATTTTGTTATTAATGTTGAATTTGAAATATGCAACTTTTTGGGAGAAACAGAGATTTCAGCTGCTTGTAGCAGAAAAAGATAAGAAGGTAATATAAAAAAAAACCGGTCAAGAGCGAGTCGGACTCGCGCACCGAGGGTTCCGTACGTAAATATCATGTTGATGATTTCTGAAAAATTGTACTATTTAGAGACATCGTTTTATTTTTCCTGTAATCTTTACATAAACTTCTATCACATAGAATAATTTCAGATTTTTATCTATGAAAACTTCGGAGATAAAGGGGGGGGGGACGGTATTGTTTTTTACCATTTTCATCAAAAGTCGGAAACTATGCTGCCTAAAAAAAAGAAAAGATGTTTGAGAATGTGCAAACAGCGTTCTTTCATATGATACCCCACATGCCCCAGTAGCCCGATTTAAAATTTTTAAGAGCCCCTTTCAGTCCCTTTTGCAAAAAAGATATATATATTTTTTTAATTTCTTGTTTGCAAAATAGTTGGGCTAACGTCATCTAAAGCTATTCTAAATTTCAAGTTGATAGCATTAGTAGATCTTGAGTTATCCAGGTGTGACAGACAGACAGACAGACAGACTTAGTCTCACCATAAGGGTTCCTTTTACCATTTTGGTACGGAACCCTAAAAACCGATTTAATCTCACGTGCTGCAAGATGAAAAGATCGCAGCCAGCAGTTTGATAAGATTAGAAGAATACGTCACTCCCCACGCAGGTACCGACTGCTAATGTCAAGTTTAGAAATTGAACACGCCGCAATACGCCGTAGTGTCCCCACAACTAAGTATAACTACAGTTTTTAAATGCCGCTTTTGTTTATAGTTTTTAAGGCCAAGTGTTTTATTGTCCTTTCGGTCAATCTATACCAGTTCCGAATCCAACAGCTCAAGGACACTGAACGAGACACAATAGAAAGTTTTATTGTTATGACGCTTATGGACGTCTACCGATCCTGAACGAGAGCTGCTTTATTTTATACAGTGTGGTACTTTGAGAAAGGACACTAAGGTCCAACAGGACATTTTTCCGCCAAATATGTGCGACCTTCATAACCTTTGGAGCATTCTCCCTTTCACTGTAGCCTTATTAACTCATCTGAAATTACCACCCGTATGGTTTTGTTTTTGTTTTGGCTTTCCGTTTTTATTTTCATTTTACTTTTGTTTTGTTTTTTTATGTTTCTATGGCGTGTGTTTTGTTTAATTTGTGATCTTCCTGTGCCAGCCCCAAATTTTTCTTTCTTTATTATTAGGGAATTTGATAATAAGCCAATAGACTTTGACAAACAACACAAGATTCCGATTCTGGTAACCAGGGGAAAAACACACAAGATACTGACAGAATCACTCGACGAACACTTTCACTCATCGCAGACAACCCTAACAAACAGTAAGATATGCATGCAATTGCACGCACAAACAGTGATACTACTGATATCTTTACGACGCTTTCAAGCACCCTTTTCAAGCTAAGCTGACACTTGTAACCCAGTGTGTTGTAGGAATCTTATGTATCATCATGATCATGATTCTTATGATTGATTTCGGAGGACTTTTTCTTGCATGTCTTTGTCGGATCTTGTCATGTCATGTCTCCTGTCATCATTTCATTTTCTTTCTTGAATTAATACAATATGACGCCTTTATCCTTGAAGGGCGAATATAGTATCTACTAACACACCTACATGTCGTCAATAGTATTGTATGTTTGATGTAGTAGGATCTATATACTATTGCCGTTTTGCCGTTAAGGCTCCGTGCACGAAATCGACTGATTTTGATCAATTTTGTTCATTGTTTGTAGGCAAGGGAAAAATAATTATTTGTGATTTGTAAAGTCACGAATTTTGTGCACGGCCTCTTAAGCGGTAGGTTTCCCTGCGATAGGAACTAGAACCATATTCGGCATTCGCGGTTGTGACTTTTCGAGACGATTAGAGGCAGTCCCAATTTTGATTTTTCTTTGCTTGGGATTCGTCATTAGTTGAATGTGTCGGTTTCCGAACTGTGTACAGCTTAGTTTATTTCTCACTTCAAAAGTAAGCTGATTTTCAATTACCATCATGTTCCGTGCAGCGACTATATTTTCAGAATGTTTATTATTTATAAGACGTATTATTACAACAACAATTTTACTTTGAGGTAGCTCAATATTTATGAAGCAACTTATCAACATCTGCGTGCCTACATATTTGTGTAGCCTGGACGATCTGGCACAAATAAATCGATCAATCAGTACTAATTCTGATTGACTTATTATTTATTTTTCCGTTTACATAATTTTGCACAGTCAGAGATTTTCGTGCAAACCTAAAGCTGTTAGGACTATAAAAAACTTCTTCTTGCGTTAAATTTGTGCAGTATAAACTATAATTTTCCTTTAATTCTTCTCTTTCTATAATATCAAGTTGCGTCAGTTCAACTTATTGTTACGCAAGTCTTCCTAGAGATATTTCCTCAACGGTGATCGAGCTTGCCGACAAGTTTCCTGCCTCGTCTATCTAATCATAGTTCAACACAATAGATAAAGTGATTGCACCAGTATTTGTACTGATCTTAGAACTATCTGTGCTGATATATTGCAGTGGATTAGGTTTATGCAAGTTAGTAAGTTATTTACATTGACTCTGATCACTATTGTTAATAGAATCAAGAAAATCATGAAAATGAATGGGTTTTAGATTTCGCCTGATGACTTTTGAGTGTTTAATGATTTTAGTCGAGTGTTATTACGAGTACTATCCAGACAAAGTGTTGAAAAAATTAAGCCCTTCATACTTTGAAAATTTTTAGCAATTGTTTTTAATCCTTGTATTGCATTTGGTGTATTTCCTGATCTGATGAAACTTAGGAAAGTGATTCCACTGTTCAAATCTGGCAGCACGACTGATCCCACGAATTTTCGGCCTATTTCGACCTATTGAGCAAAATATATGAAAAATTAATTTTAAAACAAATGTTAAGAAATTATTTACAATACACATAATTTACTTCATCTTTAGCAGTATGGTTTTACAAAGGGTCGTTCAATTACAGATGCGGTCGTGGAATTACTGAAGAGCATATTCGAGGCCTGGGAGGAGTCACAGGATGCTCTTGGCATTTTCTGCGACTTGTCTAAGGCCTTCGATTGCGTTCATCGTGATACACTCATCTGAAAACTGCACCACTATGGTGTGAGGGACAGTGCTCTCGACCTTCTGACTTCTTATCTGAACAACATAATTCAGAGGGTTGATGTTAATGACAAGAGATCTGCAGGATCTGCGTTCACTATGGGCATTCCGCAGGGTTCAATTCAAGGTCCTTTCTTGTTTCTAATTTATATAAATGACTTACCTTATCACATAAGGGATAATATCAGTTAGGAGGTCTTGGTAGTTAACCGTCGATATGTACTTTTTTTAAGCAAAATACTAGATCGTTGGTATTCATAAGTATGTACCATCGTGGACAATGGCGCCTGACCACGACCTTTCGACCTTATTACTAGGAGCATAAGGTTGAAAAGTGGTCAGGCGGCAGTGTCCGCGATAGTACATAAGCTATTTTATGACAGTTATTTTGGTTTTTACTCTTATTTTCAATTTGCAGTATTACGATTAAATATTTTTATTTATTATAAAGAGTAAATGTTAAACATAATTATAAAATACAACGATATAGTACTTAGCTGATAAAAAAGTACTTTGATTTAAATTTAATAAAATAATCACGTGTCTAGAAATGCGACGTTGCCAGCTCGCGCTGGATGATCGCTCTAAAGTAGGTAGGTTATGTCCGTTCGAAAGATAATTGGCATGCAAATACATGATCATCCGTCGAAAGATTTCGCAAAGATTTGGCAACATCCTTACAGCGGTAACTTCAGTCTTTAAAAAGGAAACCATCACTCAAGTTGTTGGTCACTGGTAATTGACGTAATATACGGTGAACGGTGACGCAACAAATATAGCTGTAAAGCTGATATCAGACGCTTCACTTGAGTGAAAGTTCATTTTTGTTTCATTCCACGTTTACTTGACACCAACAAAATTATAGTCCTCCTTGACGATGTCTATAACGTCTTTCTATATTATCTACAATATTAGTTTTAGTATATGCGAAACCCGAAACACGTGTCTAGTATTTTTATGTAAAGAATCTATGTACAAAATTTCAAAACTGTATCGTGAAAAATCACAATGTTATAAGGTTGTTATGTTGCCGGGTTGTCCGTACAAAAACATACTAACGGCGGGCGCCCTCGCGCCTCCAGGGTCGTCTTGCGCTCATTGATAATAATTTGGCAGTAGGTACCTAACCGTACGGCGATTGTATTGTAAGTAATTAAATGGTGATAACATTTTCCATCACACTTAAATATTTTTGGGACAAAATATATGGTGTAACAATTATTGAAATCGATTCAGTTCCTTATTCTGAACAAACTATATTATTATTCAGGTTTCGCATATAATATATATTACTAAAAATAATTTTGTATAAATCCCTTTGAAAATTAAATATATTCAAATTATTTCCTAGCGTATACCCTAATATGACTCGCTAGACCGAATTGAGTTCTAAATACATTACATAGGAAAGATCGTTCATCTACTCCTTTCATTAAATTTTTCGATTAATTGATCTGTTCAGTATTGAAATAATTTTTCGCTTTTAATTCATTTTGTATTGTGTTCAGTACTTGTAAGTGTAAGTTTGCAAGAGAGTTAACGTAACTATTTCGTTTGGGTTAAAATTTGACCGATGGATCATAATGCTAAGAGTTTAAGAGTGAGAATAAAAATCTTAACGCAAACGCGCTAGTTACGTTTACTCACTGGCAAACTTACACTCGGGGTACAGACTTCGAGTGAACGATGCCGAATGAAAGACAAAAATGAACAAAAAGTGAAGTGTCTGATACCTGCTTAACCGTATGATCCTATTATAGCACCTCTCACGGACCTTCATATTTGTTACGTCAAGATCTTTGTTCAAATAATGGTTAGTTGCACTAGTGACTAAAGATAGATCAATATCGATCGCAATAAAATTATAATTTTTTTATCAATACACTAATGTATGTAATTACGTATACATAACATTAGCCTATAATGTTCCCACTCCTGGGACACAGGCCTCCTCTCAGAGGTGAGAGGGAGCGGGCCGTAATCTAGCACGCGCTTGACATTACGGGTTGATAGATGTCACATCTCTTCAATGTACACACGGCTACACATCAAGCTATACATTCCCAGTACAACCAAACCTCTCATTGTACGGAAATCCTACACAATGCGAGATCAGCTTAAACTTGAAATGTATAGCTTGATGTGTAGCTGTGTGTACCTACGTAGGTATCATTAGGATTTTTCAGAAGATTAGTTTTATATGAAAGTTCTATCGTTTCTGGTTAAAGGCTTCTACATACTGGCGCGACACGCGACGCGACACAGGCCCCGCCTGTCGCGCGACGAGCGGTGCCTTTGTGTCGCGTCGCGAGTCGCGCTGGTCTGCAGAAGCCTTAACTCGATTTGAATAGGAAGATACAATAATGGCGCCTAAATGAAGCAGCAGAACTTATCAAAATATTCAAGATTTGCAATATGCATATTTTTCTTCTAGCTAGCACGTCTTTAGAGATAGAATGTTCTTTTTTAGGATTCCGTACCCAAAGGGTAATACTGTAACCCTATTACTAAGGCTCTGCCGTCTGTCTGTCTGTCCGTCTGGCACCAGGCTGTATCTCATGAACTGTGATAGTTAGACAGTTGAAATGTTCAAAGATGAGGTATTTCTGTTGCCCCTATAACAACAAATACTAAAAACACAATAAAATACGAATAAATACACCAAATGTGATTTTTTTGCTCGTTTTTGCTCAATATTGATAACGGCAACAGGTAGACGGTTGAAATATTCACAGAATCTTTAGTTATAAAGTCACTTTAAAAATAAATAAGTAAATTAAAATAAAACAAATATTTAAGGGGGCTCCCATACAACAAACGTGATTTTTTTGCCGTTTTTTAGATAATGGTACGGAACCCTTCGTGCGCGAGTCCGACTCGCACTTGGCCGGTTTTTTATTACAACGAGATTTGTGGTACCTGCTGTTAATCAAACATCGTTACGGTTTGGCAAAAGTAGTTACGAGATTACAATCATTACAATCATAACTTTGCATTATTGCAGACGTCATAACAGTTTTATTACGTCATCTTATAAAGGCTTCTACATACCAGCGCGACTTGTCGCGCGACGCGACACGGCACAAAGGCCCCGCGTGTCGCGGGACGAGCGGTGCCTTTGTGTCGCGTCGCGTCGCGCGACATGTCGCCCCGGTATGTAGAAGCCTTAAGGTTAGCGCCGGATTTCGGATTCCCTATATTGCTCGAATTCGATATCAACACGATTTACCTGTGGTCAATTATCTGCCATGCCGCCTGTGATACAGGTTTATCCTAGTACAGGCATCGTACTTTGTAATACCTACATTATTTCTTAGATTTTTATTGTATTTTACCCATTTTTAATTTTAAATAAATTTTATTATTTATTATCTCCTATATTGTTGACATGCTATACGGCGGCGATGGGTTGGGGATCCCCGAAACGATCAATTGCAATTGATCAACTGCCAACGATTTCTATTATGTAATACTAGCTATACCATACTGTCAGCACCAATTGACGGGGTCCGAAAGGGCCAATGCCTGCCAGGGTTACGAGTCTGTCCGAAAGGGATATCGTGGCGCTGGCACACAGGCATTTGAAGGAACACGGTGGGTTTTAGTCAGTAAAAGTCTGACACGCCCTCCCGCTCTGAGCGGGAGAAGTTATTTGATGATTAACCACCCAAACAAAAAAAAAAAGCTATACCATACTGCGATCGCCAACCCAGGCGCCAAGCGTGGCGATTATGGCAACCCCCCCCTCCCCTCTTTGGGGTAGGCCTATGTCCAGCAGTGGACGTCTTTCGGCTGAAACTAGCTTTTGCCCGCGGCTTCGCTTGCGTTGATTTAGAATTTACAAAACGAACGTTTTAACGTATAAGCAAAATTTCAGGATGATCGGTTCAGTGGTTTAGGCATGAAAAGGTAACAAACAAAAAAAAAAAAACTTACTTTCGCATTTATAATATTAGTTAGGATCATCATTCGAAAGACACGTGGCGCCATCTATTCTCATAAGAACGTTATTGTTGTTTTCCTCGGGAACAGTACTTTTTCCGGGATTAAGGATACCCTATGTCCGTTCCTGTACACCTGACAACGTATATGCAAAATTTCAGGATTTGATTTGATTTGAATAGCTTCAATTGCACTTGGTAGACGATCAATTTGCGCATGTATAAATCGCGTAAAAATGGGCCATTTCAATTGATCGTTTCGGCGATCCGTTAGAAGCAATGGGGCACAGAAGTACAGGGCCTCAAGTCTGCTATTACAATAGTGTCAGAATGGTCGATCATTGATTTCATAATTGTTGATTTTGACAAGTAATCTACTATTATAATGGCGTCATTATGACTTTACAATGGTCGGCCACTGACACTACATTGAAAGAAATTGCATTGATTGGTAATCTCGTACATAATGACAAATGAGTTTTATAATAATGGCAATACGACAATGCCATTATAAGTAACACAATTCTATTACGAGAACGTTGACCGACCAATGATCGACCATTATGAATTTAGCAGATTACGAACTTTTAGCAAAATGACAATGGGATCGCGTTGGAATGACTTAATTTATAAAAATAGCAGACTTGGGGCCCAGAACTCAAGGAGCCGCCATAGTAATGAGTAAGTACAATGTTTGTAGCAGTAACATGGGAGTCTATTTCTGTACTGCAGCCCTGCAGGCTAAGCATGACGCTTTCTATTTCTACTCTACTGTAGAATAGAATCGATTGTCTACATTTCTCGGTATAAAATTGTCAACTGTCTACACAGAAACGTAATTTTTATCTACTCTTCCGTCGACAAAACTACGGTTCTCGTGCTAAGCCTATATCTCTATGGACATTTGACTTAAGACACTAACTCTATGGACATTTGTCTAAAAATAAAAGTATCCTATTCTATTCTATATACTGCAGGAATTTTCGTAGATTGTTGAAAAATAGATACGGTACTAACATTGGGTCATAAATACTGACACATTAGGTATAAATTATTTTTCCTCATACTCTGAGCTTAGGTACCTAAACTGAATCAATCGTATTTTTAGAGTTCCGTACCAAAACGGTAAAAAAGAACCCGGCAAATTTTAAGGCGTTCGTAACATCCTAGATGCCTCCGACTACATTTATTTATTTTTGATACTTAAAGGATACTGGTTTTATTTTCATCTTATTTCCATCCATTCAGTAAATTCTTTTGCAGTCGGGTTTTTTGTTTTTTTTTAATAATTTGTTTTATTATACATATAAGTTGGCGCAAACATAAACTCATTAGAGTTTTACCGTGCACCAAATTCATCGACCACATAATTTAGAGAATAAACCAAACTTAAGTTCTTAATTAAAATTAAACAACAACAAAAATAACAGCGAGGGTATTTAGCGAAATATTTATCTAATACTAGCTGCGCCCCGCTGTTTCACCCGCGTAAGTCTCGATCCCGTGGGAAAGCCACCCTTAAAAATAGATAGTAGCCGATTCTCAGACCTACTGAATATGCATATAAAATTTCATAAAAATCGGTCAAGCCGTTTCGGAGGAGTATGGTAACTAACGTTGTGACACGAGAATTTTATTATAAGATTAAACAAACGAACGAACATCGGTGACCGATTTGACCGTCCTTCAAACAAAAGTGGTAGAGGAATGTGACTTAGATTCAAAGTGTGTTGCGCAGCTAGGGTGCATTCATGACCTTAATAACGAATTAATAGACACCTCGTTCATCAAAATCGTACAAATGTTTAGGCGCTACGGTAGAACATCAACAGAAGTATACAGGGTCAAATTAAATAAGCTAGCGAAACTCCGCAGACGTGATGGGTATCCATATCTAAACAAAATAAAACAAAAAAAACAAATGTCAGTTTTTTTTTGTGTTAATTTCACCGACGTCATGGGTATTGATATCTTGTCGTTATAACAGATTTCATCAACTCACACTTGAAGTAACAAAATTACCAGCGCTCATTGTTATAAATTCAAAACATCAAATCTTTTTATTTTTTATTTTGCCGTGTTTAGATATCGATACCGATTTCGCCTGCGGAGTTTCGCTAGCTAATTTAATTTGACCATGTATACTTACAACGCTAAAAATATAACCCTTTCTTCTAGCTTTAAAAAGGCATGAGAAAAAAAAAACAATAAGTATTTTTAGAGAAGTCTACTTATTTTATTATCTTCAATTTCAGAATTGAGCTACCAGAATAATATCACGTCCACAAAACTGAAGCAAAAGTATCCCAAAATAACTCTGGCCCCCTTATTTCAAAACAAGGTTTATCTTCAGACCCAAGTTTAAAACATGGAGCCATTATTGAATTTCGAACTTTATTCCGACTGTGGTAAAGTTCCTAAACACAAAACTGACAACTTAGTACCGAACTAAGTTTTCAGTTTTGTAAAAATAACGGTATTTCAATCACTGTTACGTTCTTATTACAAAAACTGGCTTCATGGTTTAAGCCATGTCAAAATATAAATCTTGTTTTGTAATATGGCGGATAAAGTTTATACACAAGTACGTCATATTCGGTCATATAGACCCCTCCACCCGCCCCCTGCCCCGTCGCGCGCCCTATTGCATGGGCCTTAAACGTAAAGGCTTGTACAGACTTGCGTCTTGCTCTTGCCCCGCAGCCACGTTTCTCTGCATGTAGGCGCGTTACCTGCAACACTGCGCGTGAATGCGTTTTCTGTGTGTTGCACTACGCGTGTTTTCAATGCAAACAGAGATACCTTCAAGCAACGTAGGAACACGCACTCCCGCCGCGCTACGCTGCGTAATGCGGTGCAGTGTGCGAATCGCCTAAGCGCGAAAACTGTTAACTGTGCATTCGGCAGGAAAGTTTAAGTAAATTCTCTTTTCGAATATTCTCGAACTGAGGGCCACTTTTTTCAAATGTAGAATTGGATTCGAAAGATCGTGCTTCTCGTAAATTTTGCATTGCCCTTAATTACTTTACGTGGAAATGAAAACAACATTATGTAGGAAAGTGAAACTGTTTGTTTAAAATACTTAAAAGTTGAAAGTTATTTTTGTTTGTGTTGCGGGATGTTTCTTTTGTTAAAATTATTATTTAAGTAAGTACATTTCTCTAGATAGTGGACGTTTAGCAGGAAATTTTTTTTTGGGTTGTACAAGCAAGGTTATAATAAGTCAAAAGACGTATTTACTTAGATAGGTTACCCAACATTCGATCTTTAAAAACGGCACAATGTAGCACTATTAGATGACACGTGGAAGTAGGACGGCATTTCGTAATTGTCGGGAGCGAAAAAGAGACAAGACAAAACTTACTACGTTTTTATTAAGTCACTTTCTTGTTTGTCTGTCTGTCTGTCGTTCCGGGTGGAATCTTGCAACTCAAATTTCGAGCACTTCCCGATTAGCTATCCGGCTGAAACTTTCAGGGTAGCTCACAACTCGATGACAATGCATTCTAAATCCATTTATTAGGATGCAATGCCGACTTTACCTCAAAAAAAACCATAAAATCCGTTATATCTTCTAAAAGAAGCGAGATAGAGCAAAAATAACACGTTTTAGCGGGTTCCTAAAGGGGTTCCACATTTCATGTTCGAATAACTCGTGAAAATGTAAGCACAGCTGATTTTTTTCGAGATTCTAGGTTTGGTCCCATAGTGAAAGTTGTTCATAATGATGAGTACAATGTACAGTTCTAAACTGATGTTCGACCTATAAATAATACCATTTATTAATACGATAAAAATAGGTATAAACGAACGTAAGTATTAATAACACTACCTACTTATCTATACTTGATGCAACATATAGTCTTGTGGAAATTGAACATCTCGAAAAACACACCCACAACACACACCCTCACCCTCTCGTACTTACACACACGATACTTAAAATCTGATAATTTTATCATTATATTGTTTTTAGGGTTCCGAACCTCAAAAGGAAAAAACCGGTCAAGAGCGAGTCGGACTCGCGCACCGAGGGTTCCGTACGTATATATGATGTTGATGATTTCAGAAAAACTGTGCTATTTAGAGACATCGTTTTATTTTTCCTGTAATATTTACATAAACTTCTATCACGTAGAATAATTTCAGATTTTTATCTATGCAAACTTCGGATATAAGAGAGGGTGAACGGTATATTTTTTAAATTTTTCATCAACAGTCGGAAACTATACTGCTTAAAAAAAAATGTTTGAGAATGTATAAACAGCGTTAATTCATACTCGTATAATAGCCCTAGTAGCCCCACTTCAAATCTTTGAGACCCCTTTCAGTCCCTTTTGCAAAAAATATATATTTTTTTTAATTTCTTTCTTGTTTGCAAAATAGATGGGCAAACGTCATCTAAAACTATTATATAGCATTAGTAGTTCTTGTGATATCCAGGTGTGACAGACAGACAGACAGACTTAGTCTCACCATAAGGGTTCCTTTTTACAATTTTGGTACGGAATAAGGTAGGGTAGGTAGGTAGGGTACGTAGCTAGGGTACGTAGCTAGGGTAGGTAGGTAGGGTAGGTTATTATATATACTTAATTACTTACTGCTACCCGTGCGAAGCCGGGCCGGGTAAAGCTAGTTGTCTATAATTCTATCTGTGTTTTTTTTAAATAATCATATTTTTGTTACTATAAATAAATATTCCCTATGAAATCGAACGGCGCGCGGCGTGGCGGCGAGCGTGAGCGCGACGCGCATTTGTATGGCCAAGGTCAACGGCGACTACCAGACCTTAAGTTAAAAATAATTTACCAATTATGAGTCTATGGAACCATTTATAATTTTATGGAATATTGGTAAGTCAGACTGGTCCACCTGTCATTATAATCAGGTATAGCTTTTCCGATCCCATTCTTCATAAATAAATGCCTAACATAATGGGCCTGAACAGATTCAACATTATTAATATGAGTTGAATAATAGGGAGACCAAATAGTAGAACAATATTCCAAGGAGTTCCTTACTAGTGCGTTGTAAAATAAAATAATGCTACTATAATCACGAAAAGGTTTCGACATACGGCCGATTATAAAGCCAAGCATTATTTTAGCCTTTGTCGCTGTATTATCTAATTTTTCGCGAAAAGATAGGGATGTATCGAAGCTAGCTAGCTAGCCCTAGCTAGCTCACGGATGACCGACACTCTGCTCATTACTAAAGTTATACTGATCCATCAATATGAATCAAAAATGTAATTATACACTTTATTGGTGAATGTAATAGTCTGGCATGTTTTAACATTGAGCGTTATTCTGTTGTTCAAATACCATCGTCGAAGGATATCATCAAGATCTCCTTGAGCTTCGCACAATCACTCAGGTCCGATATTCTACAGTAGGTAAATTTTGGAATCATCAGCGTAGACAAAATAACAAAAACAAAATAATAAACATATTAAATTTACGAAATCTAAAAAAAATCATTAAACAATACAAAAAAAGCCATGGGCCGAACTTAGAGCCCTGTGGAACACCAGAGCCACGAAAAAGGTACAGATTCATAACCCACCAAGGCACGAATTTAAGAAAGAATAATTAAGTAACTCTTGAACCACCACAACAAGAGCCTTGAATACAAGCGCCATTAAATTTCATAGAAAGAATTGAGTGATCAACGCGATCGAAGGCTTTTGCAAAATCTGTGTAAACAGCGTCAACCTGACCCCTAGTTCCAAAGGTGTTACTAATGAAAGTAGTGTAAATAAGTAAGTTAGACATAGTAGAACGGTTAGACACAAAACCATGTTGCTTCAAATTAACTACATGACGGAGGTGGAAATAAACTACATTGTATAAGAGACCTTCAAACATCTTTGCAAATTGTGATATAATAGAGATTGGTCTATAGTTAGTGACGTCATTCATACTACCAGATTTATGTATAGGGATAATGTGTTTTTTCACTTTGTAGTGTTTTTTTCGGTTGTTTTTTTTTTGTAAAGAAGATTTTATTAAGTATATAAACGCCGGTTTATTAAGTATATTAATATATAACACTGGAGTAGTTTTTTTAAACGTGCAGATTGTACGACTTTTTATCAAAACCTGCCGGAACTCTACTTACAATAGGCTAGTTGACAGTAAGAAAAATACCTTATGAATGTTGTATTGTAAAATGGTCGTGACCTAAAAATATCAAAAATCCAAAATGTTGTAAATTGTTTTAGATTAATTCATATTTTTGAGAAATAATTGCGTAAAACTAAAGCCATTGGTCACGTGACATTGAACGCGAATCAGGGAGCCATACGTCACAAATTCCAGAAGGCAGATTCAAATTGTAAATAGAAACAAACGAAAGGTATGGTGTTGAAAGGAACTCAGAATAATTATAATTACTCTGAGGAAAGGAACAACAATGTTAAGTAGTGTGTCCTTCTCTCACAATGTGGCAGTATTCATTATTCATCAGAACTACTAAATTAGTAGTTTTTAGTAATATTTTGTGTAAATTCAAAATTTAAATTGTCTTACTACGGCTGTCTAAGTTAACATTTACACAAATAATGATTTGTCTGCTTTGAATATTGTTTTTTTAAATATTCAACACCCATAGGCATAACAATAAAACTTTCTATTGTGTCTCGTTCAGTCTCCTTGAGCTGTTAAGTAAGACTAAGACTACGAAGTATTATACTTATTATTCCGACAGAAGTAATAAATAAAGCGTGTGCGAGTAACACAGAATAACACGGTTAAAATAAACTCGCAGATTTGACAGAAAAAAATGGGAGTGATATCACTTGAACCGCCGTTGCAGAATGTTTTGACAATCAAAATTAAATTATTTACGATAAAAAAATAGTTTTGTTAAGTAATGTGTCGGTGAATTATTCATATTGTGAGGTGAATATACCACAAGGAACATTACTAATTGGTTTTTCAAAAACTGTCAACTAATTTATTGCAGTGACACATGTGCTAAGTAGGGTTGCCAACTCTACTGTATAATATATAGTATGTTGCTTTATGAGAGGCCTAAATAGGTACTATATTTCTAAAGAAAAAATATACTAGTACGCGGAAATACTATATTGTTATTTCAATACTAAATGATGATCGCAATAGGGCCAGTATTAATCTGATAAAAGCTGAATGCCCTAATTGTATTTTGCATTTAAGGAATAAAAATGTTTTTGAAACACCTGCTGCTTACTATATTTTTCGCCATCTAATATATTTTTACAGGCAATGGCTTCGAAAATACTATCAATGGCTTCGAAAATACTATCATTTATATAACATAAGTTGGCAACCCTAGTGCTAAGCTAATATGACAGTTATTAAAGTTAATGATTGATTATTTTTAAGTGAAGTTTCTGAGTGCGGCATTAAGTCTTTTGTTAAGTTCTGTAATTAACAAACACACAAGTGATCAAGAAGATTTTTAAAACTAATATTATTTTTCAGAATTGCAATAATTACGTGCACTAACCTGTAAATGACATCGTTTACCACCTCATTTTTTGTAGATTGTAAGAATTGTAAGGACAATAAAATAATTATATTTCTGTCACTCTATAGTTTACTAGCGTCTGCCCGCGATTTTCGTCTGCGTGAAAATTCAGACCCCGACCTACCGCGTCACATCGCATCGCCTTTCTCGTCGCATCTGACTTTTTTATTTTTGCTCAACTCATATGGGTCGTAGCGTGATGTTAATGGGACGATAACCGACTTTTAATGATTTTATACTGAAGATCACGTCTAAACGAGTAGTGTTAATGATTTGAAAAAAATATAATGTTAAATGAGAGCATTTTCTCAATAACTTAATATGTCAATATTTTAGATTATGTTTATATTACATAGTGAAATTATTTTTTAAAGTTATGTCTAACGCGGATAAGAAACTGAGAATGGCGCAAAATCTACCAAGCGTATTTTTCTGAAACCTTCACCAATTTTAAGATAATTTAATTAATGATATTTTAGTAAGTATACGCGTTATATTAAAATACCTTTTGTTTTGTATATAATAATGTGTCAAATTGGGGACAGCGCTCCTTGATGGGCGAGTCCTATTACTGGCTGAACGTACGACACGTTGCGTGAGCTCAGTACAGAACACGCAAGCTAACCACTCAAGGTGACTGGCATACATCTGCGTCTTAAATGGCCCATAATCTTCATCAAGAATTCTTCAAAAGACCTTTAAGAAGTAGTTCAAGAGATTAGCGCGTCCTAACAAAAAAACAAAACAACCGGCCAAGAAAGGCGTGTCGGAGATATTTGTGAGGAGATATTTTCAATCTTAGTGACGTTTTATTTTACTGGGATTTAATATCAAAAGTAGTTTAGAAATTCCGAGTTTGGCTACACCTCTAATGATTTACTTGAATGCTTACTAATCTTAGTTTGTGAATTTCATGAATTAAATAATATTTCCTTCTTATTCCATAGCCATAATAAAAAATAAGGATAAAGTTAGCAAGACACACAACTATTTATTTTGTAACAAATTTGTTACAAAATAAATGGTTGTGTGTGTTATTTTGTTAACAATATCCTTATTTATTTTTGTTTTTTATAAACTTAGAAATATAATATCCTAACCTAACCAAAAATATTATCAAACTAAAATATGGTGTCGAAAAATTCATCCACATCACTGTCGACTGGAAATGTAACCAAGAGACTGGCGGCATTGTCACGTTGTATAGCAATGCTTAGCCTCTGGCCAAGGTAAAAGCCAGCCCTTGGGTCACGGGAAGTGTCAATTGTTTGATGGTGGGCTATTTTAATTGATAAGTGTAAAATAATGTATCTTTATGTTATTATCACATAGACCGACGGGTAAATTTTGTTTACTTTTATTTTTGTTTATTTTTTTTTGCGGAAATCTGGAAAAAATCGCATTCCCTGATTATGCTGATTTTTGATAATATATTGCAAGGCGACGGCGGACAATGGCACAATGAAGGGTTCCGTAGTTGGGATGAATTTATCAAAAGGACAAACTTAACATTGTAGTTGAAACTCCTCCTCGTCCTCCTTTGCTTACTACAATCTGTCACCATACACCTAATTCTTATTTTGTATGTTTTGCTTTATACGTGACTAGCTGCTGCCCGCGGCTTCGCCCACGTGGCTTTTTCTAAACATAGAAACCTTCCTCTTGAATCACTCTATCTATTAAAAAAACCGCATAAAAATCCGTTGCGTAGTTTTAAAGATCTAAGCATACATAGGGACAGGCAGGAAGCGGGGAGCGACTTTGTTTTATAATATGTAGTGATAATATATTAATATGTATGATTTTTTTTATTATACTGCACGTTGCCATAATTTATTATTATATGCCTACTAGGCAGGACAAAATGGATCTGTAATTTACCTAACATCTGTCAGTGTTACCTATGCCCACAATAAAAAGTCTCATTTCAAATTTTAATTTAGATTTTTTATAATTGACTGCAATTTATTACCCATTTAAAGAGAAACCAATAAAAACAGAATGCATCAAAACTCAGGTCTCCAAGATACAGGCAGCGCCTAGTTTGAAGACCAGCGCTTATAACAAAATGAATGTCAGAATGTAACAATGTTTAAATAAATTTTATTATTATTATTATATTGAGTTCTTTATTTTTCTTCTCATTTCAGAGAGTTTTACAACCTTACCCATTATTATTATTTGATTTGAAAAACATGTTCTCCCATACATTCCATGTAAGTTGTAAGGCTGTGATAGTTTTACGTGTAGGTACTTACTTCGTTTTTACTTACTACTGCCGTGAATATTTACGTATCGAAAAACAACCATTTAGCGGGCGTGATCCCTGAACCGCAAAATGGTTTTGACAGATCCGCAATATTTTTGACCGGCGGCCTGTCCAACGATACCCTACACCACGGGAAAGACGAGAAAAAAAATATCATCCCCACTTTACGTGCAAAGGTACTTAGGTATACAATTTTTGAAGTGAAAACATCTAAAGTAACCGTCATGAGAAGCTATAAATACATAAAATTGCAAATTATACAACTATCAACTTTAAACTCAAGATATCTAAGTTGATTTATGAATGAAGAAATTATCGCTAAACGTCATAAAATAATTTTAGTTGCAATGGAAACTGAACCATACGCAATTTCAGTTAAAGTTTTAAATCCCAAAGTATGAAATTTATCTCGTCTCATGGCGTTGACTTTATGCGCGTTGAGCACTTTTTGGGTGAACAAAAATCATGGAACTTGTGTCATCGTCACCGAACGCTTTGTTTTCACTTCTATCGGCAGTCCCCAAACACGCGTCAAGCCGCGGACGGTCAGTCAGATGGACATGGCGAAACTATAAGGGGTCCATGTGGACTACGGAACACTAAAAAAAAATTTCAGCTGTATTAAATTAGTATAGACTAGCTGCTGCCCGCGGCTTCGCTCGCATGGTTGTTTCTAAAATAAAAGTACGCCTAAGCTACTCCTCATAACATCAGCTATCTGCCAGTGAAAGTCCCGTAAAATTCGGTCCAGCCATTTCGGAGATTAGCCGGAACAAATAGGCAGACAGACAAACATTTAAAAAATAGATTTTTTTATAAGTACCGTATACACGTGTTCATCTGTATTTAGTAAAAAGCTGTTATTTTGACATTACAAAAAGACATTTTGTACTATAATATGATGTATACAACATTAGTTTTTGCTTGCCCTAAACCCGAAAAGGGGTCATTCATTGTACTCATAATTTTGAACAACTTTTTCTATGGAACCAACCTTGAAATCACGAAAAAAAAATCAGCTGTTCCATACACTTTGTCGATTTAAGTCAAAACAAATGTATGAAACAGCAGATTTTTTTTTCGCGATTTCAAGGGGGTTTAGGGTAACCAAAAACTAATGTTGTATATGTGCCTATGCGTATGTATAGATAGGATGACGCACCCACAATTCAGGAGAAATTCCTAGTGTGGGGCAACGTTTACAAAAAAAAACATCATTTTATAATGACAAAACCCTAAAATTATCACATCAAACTAATATTATAAAGGCGAAAGTTCGTGTGTGTGTGTGTGTGTTTGTTACTTCTTCACGTTCAAACGGTTATTAAATTGGGATAAAATTTTGTATGGAGGTACCTGACACCATGGATTACCATATAGGCTACTTTTTATCCCGATATTCACACGGGATCGAGACTTAGGGCCTGTGCACACCACGTTTATTAAACGCGCCGTTGACGCGCGTTTAATTTGTAGTGTTTATTTGGAAGTCGGTTGTTTTTTTTTTTAAAGGTAATAATAATTCATAAATAATGGAAAATCATGAATTCCTCGAAGGGTTAGTCAGAGGTGTACGTGTATTTACCTATTATAGTAGGTACACTCACATTGCGGTAGTTATTTTATGACCTTTATAATTATTATTAACTAGCTGCGCCCCGCGGTTTCACCCACGTAAGTCTCGATCCCGTGGGAATATCGGGATAAAAAGTAGCCTATGTCTTAATCCATGGTGTCAGCTACCTCCATACAATTTTATCAAAATTGGTCCAGCCGTTTGAGCGTGAAGAAGTAACAAACACACACACACTCACAAACTTTCGCCTTTTTATTATTAGTGTGATTAATAAATAATTACGATGTAGAGATTAGGGTGAATTTGATTATATGTTATCTTTTAGAATGGCGCTTCGCTGCGCTTCGACTCTGCGCTTCGACTCTGCGCTAGTATAAATTGACCCTAAGTAGGAAAATACGTATTTAGTGGGTCGGTTTGTAATTTATCTACGTTACAATAGCCTAATGTCAAGTGCTCATCACCTTTAACAAAATATTGCTTTTCCCGATGCAGAGACGTTAATTGTTGAGGAGTTCTCCTGGTACTTCACCATCAGCTCCACTTCACCATATGCATTGTGACAAGCATAAATTGCTTAGCAACCATATTAAAGAAATTAAACCGTATGACGACACGGTTGGCGCAGTGGTTAAGCGATTTACTGCTGCGCTGCGTGTCGCGGGTTCGATTCCCGTACTTGTAGGTCTTACAAATATTTGTATGACCTACAAGTAGTTGTTCCGGGTCTGGCTGTTTGTGTATGTGTTACAATGAGTTTAAATGTTTGTAAACGCACCCACGATACAGGAGAAATTCCTAGTGTGGGGCAACGTGTTTATTAAAGAAAAAAAAAAAAAAAGTACTAGTCGAATCACAACCCGTGAAATTGAGTAGTTTCGGTGGCCATCTGTGGACTTTACATTCAGTACTTCCACTTCACCGGATTGAGCTTTCCGAGAGCAAATGCATGAGTTACTATAAAAAATACCAAATATACCCTTTCAAACAAAAAAATATTTTCCAAATTGGTCCAGCCAACTTCGAGTAATCGGGGAACACAAATAAAAAAAAATAGGTATTGTGACGAAGTGAGAACCTCTTACTTTTTCTGAAGTCGGTTAAAAATAAAAATGAAACTTATTTGACTTCAATCGAGTAGAGTAACCACATGGGCGTACAACAATTTTCGGGGTGGTCCTGGAGATGTATTGTTTTAAAAAAAAAACTTAATTTACGTTAAATGTTTGAAAATTACCTTACTTAAATTACTACTTGCTGCTTTGACATAACTAATTTATACAAAGTTTTTATAAATCAGTTATGGCAAAACACCACCATTTAATGGTTGTGTTTTGATTTGTACATATTAGTTATTAAAGTACCGATGGTTTGCGAGAATAAATAAAAATAAATATTGGAATAAAAAATTGTCCGGTGATGTAGCTTATTAAGTTCTTGCTTCACATCAATATTATACAATTTTTAATTAATAAAATAATAAATAAAATAAAATAAAAAAGCCTTTATTCTACTACTTTTACAATTTTTACATAATTATATGATAAATTATTTATCAGTGTGGCTCACGCCTCAGCTGTAGTCGCCACTTTGGCGTAGACTCCCAATTTGGTTCCACTGATTCCTGTCGCTAGCTTTAGGGTGGGCGCTCACGAGCGAATTTTTCGGCGATATTCTCGGCGATTTTTGTCAGAAAGAAATACTTTCACACAAAAATCACCGAGAAAATCGCTTGTGTGAGCACCCTAAGTCATCCATCCTGCAGGCTAATTGCGTAACACACTATCAGTAAGGAATCGGTTTCAATTTGACAACATTCATTGCGTTATTTACATTGTTGAGCAAAATTTTCTAACATATGAAGCAATGGATTAGCAATAAACTTCAAAATCATTTCGATTATGATTCAAACTGTTACGCAATTAGGGTGCTGGATGGATTTACAATTTTTAATTACGCCTGCTAAATGGGTTTTGGTTTTTGTAATGACAACGACCTTTAATGTAGTGGGTTATTTTAATCTAGGTTTACATTAATAGAATAGAGTACTCATGTACCTGATCTCCGTTCCGTGTTACAGAAGTGTTGTATAAATTATTATTCGTCCTCTATTTGGGTTTTGGTTTTTGTAATGGCAACGACTGTTTATTGCAGTGGGTTATTTTAAACTAGGTTTACATTAATTAATAGTATCATGTTCATAGAATTATAGAATACTCATTACCTAATCTCCGTTCCGTGTTAAGGCTTCTACATACCGGGGCGACTTATCGCGCGACGCGACGCGACACAAAGGCACCGCTCGTCCCGCGACACGCGGGGCCTTTGTGCCGTGTCGCGTCGCGCGACAAGTCGCCCCGGTATGTAGAAGCCTTTACAGAAGTGTTGCATAATTATTCGACCTTTCATTACCACAACCCCTTTATTTAATATTCATAAAATCTATCCATCAAATTCGTGCATACAGGATGATTTTTGAATGTTTATCCAGAGGTTTCCTCCATTTTATTCCATCAATATCTGCAAAAAAACACTCGTTCTATCACCGCGTGTCGAAATACAAAAGAAAGCCTATTCCGTTATCAGCATGGAAATAAACGTAATAAAACAGAATGATGAAAGAAATCAACCGATTTATAGCAAACGGAAGCATATATAATTTGAAATAGGTACCTACAAAAAAATATATACGATATAGATGACGGACTGTAAACTTACATTTAACAAAGTAACCGTTGACCCCCAGACTAAGCAGGGTTTGTACCTAAGCATTTAAAAGAAATCTAGTTGAGTCTTTGAATTGAAACCATTATTTCAATTTCAATAAACCTGGCTGAATGCATTGGCATCCTTTAGGAACTCCTTTAATTCTCCAAGGGATGAATGTCATGAGCTGTTAGTGACGTAAATGGAAATTATGCACAAACAAAAAGGAGGAATACATTTTTAAATCATTCTTCTTCTTTGTCTCGTGCACGTTCGGGGCATTCATCTCGGTTATTTTTCTTACATAACAAAAAATATCAAAGGATAGTATCATCATCATTAGCCCTTTATTTAATTGTAGTCGCGTTATTAATGGGGCCAAATAACTTGTCTTTATATTGTACAGTACCTACCTAATTAATAATAATCGCTATTTATGTTAATTGATTAAATTAAATATTTTTAGACAAAATTGTAGTACAGCGTACTACTTACTATTAGATAATCTTTTTACATTTACGATAATCTCAATCCGATCTTCATCTCAGCTATCGTGTCAATTACTATGTCAAACTCACTGATCCAAACCTACCTACATACGCGAACGATCGAATCAGCTGCGTGCTTATAAGTCGCGTGCCATAAAAACAAGGCTAGTCCGTTGTACCGTGACAGTCGATACTAACCTTCGTGGACGAAGTACGCGGCCAGGCTCACCTGTCGCGAGCATGGCGTTTTGACGCGCGCGTATAAAATATAAATAATCAACAATAATTCGAAACTTATTAACACATTAAAAATAAAATAAATAATAAATTACATTATACATAGAGGCCAGAATTAAATACATTCAGCCGGTACAAGTGATCGTCGTGAATAAAAGCACCGCGTTCTTAATTTGACTTTATTTTTTAAATTTTCCGGCATTACAGTGACCATGGGTCTGAAGTCTGAAGATGACAAAAGGCCGAGCAAATTGGCGATCATGGATGAGGACTCCTCGGATAAGCCAAGTCAGTACATCATTATTTAATTTTTATTTCGTGAAAGTGGAAATTATTGTGAGTGTTAAGTATCCATAAGTAATTGAGCCGTTGGAATTGTTTTTGCAAATGAAGGTAGTAGGGGCAGACATTTTTCAAAATGTATCTTCAATTAATTGTGCACAAAAGGGAGGAATACTTAAATGTAGTTTGAATAACTTTAGAGGCAAGATACAAACAAACTAAAAAGGACCTTTGCAAACGTTTTTAACTAAAGTATTATTTTGTTTATGATCCACATTAATTGCAGTAATATAAATAAATCTGCTAAGTGCTGATTTATAAAAATATAAATCTTCTTTTGTTAATGAAAGTTTTCCATCAACTCCGAAAATTAAACATTTTAAAAACTTAGGAATAAATACGTTGTTAAATTAAATTTAACATAGCACCATTATACAATAATATATCATATTAGCTTTAGACTCCTAAACTACTTAAGAAAGTACTTAATACTTTTTTATCTGCCCTATAGGCCTTAGACCCTAAGGCATATTGGGCAAATAAAAAAAAATCCTACCCTCTAAGCCTTAGAGAGTAGGATTAACAAAATGCTTGGTCCGTCAAAAACATTGTCTATTCTATTTTTATTAGATGGCAAGCAAAGCCGATATCGACGATTCTGCCAATGTCTAAAGTGAGTTGGAAAAACAAAAATGTATTGTCGTTTCTTCAAATATCTAAATATATATAGCGAATAACTAAACTGTCGTGTAAATGCCATTTTGAGGAATTCCTGTCTTAAGACAACAGGTTCATTATTATAGTGATAGGTCATTCTTGATTTCCTTTGGCCCTCCGATTCTTCATTACTGGTTTTAATTTCGAATTATCTTACAGTTTTCTTTTTTCAAAATTAGCTAACGATACAAACTGCGCAAATTCATTTCTGTGTCTCCAACCTTACATTTTAAATATAATCTTAAATACACACAGAATTCTTAATTATTAAACATATTTACTGTAACTTTTATATTTAATCATGCGCTATTATATCATTCCATCTTAAAAAGTCAACGGTAAAAAATAATTTAATTAGTAAAGTAAGTGCGCTTAGAAGATAATTTCATTATAAACATTGCTTACATAAGGAATCTCTTTATTATATTTCTCACAAATGATTGTCTTCCGATCCTATTACATGGCTGGAGTAATAAGAAGTGACGTTAAAGATTTGTTCCAATCGAGAAATTACACTAAGACAGGATATAAAACATTCCATAAATATCGGGGATCAATTTTTTATGCTACGGCTACATTGTCGCGACAACACTTCGCGCGCTCTGTTGAACAGCGAGACATCGAGCGATTTGCGAGAGAAAGCGCGCAAAGTGTAGTTCGATTTATCGGAACAATGTGACCCCAGCATTAATGAAGTCTAATTAACGGCAGAAAGCAATAAATCTCTATCATTATTACTACGGCTACATTGTCGTGATAACGCGAACTATACAACGCGCGCTCTCTGTTGTATAGAGAGACGTCGAGCGACGTGCCAGAGAGCGTGCGAAGTGTAGTTTGCGTTATCGTAACAATGTAGCCGTAGCATTAAACAGAAAGCAAAGAATAAATACATAAACATAACATCACCCCTGTAATCCGTGAGGTGGCGCTGATGTATTAATATGGACTCTTGATGTAGGTTCATCATTAGATATCGGTGTTTCTGAAAATTTCACTTGTTTTTACTTATTGTAAAGACTTCATCTAAAGCATGTCTTGTATCTAATTCGTCACAAATTCACTAACAGTTATATACAGTGTCCTATCAGTTGGTAATAACCGCGAAATAAATTACATGTCCTTTTAGAATTAATAATTTGTTTGCATAAGCTATCATTCTGTAATAAATATAGGTTTGGTTTGTTTGGTTTGGTTTGGGTGTTTTTTTTTTTTTTTTGATTATGACGTTGAAAAGAAATATACTGATATTTTTTTTATTTACCTACTGTCACGCTGAAATCCAAAATATATCCCTACCCTAGATAAGGATAATTTATATATAGCCCTTGACCCATAACAATGAATGTAAGCTTTTATGGTTTTCCATCCCTATTGCATTGACCTAATTCTTCCCAACCCTAGGCCCACATCAGATCTCTCTAACTGCGATCAGATTACTTATGCAACGTCATCCAAATCAACGTTGTTTAAATACATTCAAGCTATAAACATGTGCCGGATATAGTCCATATAAGACCGACATTTTCCTCTTAAAACTGAGTTTTCTCGAGTCAATATAAAACGTAATGTCAATACATCATCGTTTTACATGCATTAAGACGCATTGCTATGCAAATTGATTCTTAAATAACAAGCACTTAAGTAAATTATTATAATTACGTCTGTATTTATACCAAAAATTGTCGGATTTGCACAAAAGAGAAATGTCCTTCAAAATTCACGAATTATGGTGACCCTAATCACATGCATACACGGTGATCATTTATTTAACTCGTGTTGGTTGACGTAAAAACGCGTTATAAATTATGTTTTTTACCAATAATAAATCGTGACTTAGATATTTACACACAACACAATACACCGGAAATAAATGGATTTAGTCAGCTAAGTGATCTAACTCCGTGATAATTTATGATCACATTTTTCTATTGTCAACCAAAAAAACCAGTTTATTTTTTATATTTGGCAAAGAATTATGTTCACTTATAAAAAATAATTTTGTGATAATCGCTATTCGGATATTTTGATACAGCCTTGACCTCAAGTCGATTTATACATAATTCGGTATTAGGTTTGCATAATATGAATTAATTTATTGTTAGCGTTTTAGTTAAAATAAGTAGCTGTTTTATTCTTTGAGTTATGGATAAAAGGCCTTCGTTTTAAACCTGGATTCTTCCTAGATCGTAATACTGTACCTACAGTTACTTAAATACTTACTTAAGTATCTAAATATTAACTAAAAGTATTTTATTTCATAGCGTTGTAGTCAAACGAAGTAGCTGTTTTATTCTTTGAATTATGGATAGAAGGCTTTTGTTTTAAACCTGGATTCTTCCTAGCCTAGATCGTAACACTATACAGTTAATTAATTAATGTGTAGCCGTGTGTACAATATCGATTGATAACTGTTACTGAAATCAAACTTGTGTGATGATCAAGGTAGTTAAGCAACGTATGACCTACAGCTACAACCAGGCTACCATGCCCAATTTATGACACGACTCAAATAGAGCCTTATTAAGGACTAAAATGGCGTATCTGATGAAATAAGGGCATTGGGGAAAGTACCTAATGAAAAAAAATCATGTGTGATACTGATAACGTATGACCTACAGCAGTACCATCCCCAATTTTTTTTTTTTTTTTTTTTTTTTTTTCCTTCTGGCTTCGCACGGTTTGTGCATTTAGCCAATGTCAAGTTTTAGTTCTTGTTTAAAATATTGATGAAATGAATTATAAATGCATGATAATGATATCCCCGCCCACTCCCCTTGAGTTTCAGTAAAGATGTGGCACTTTACTGAGTCCTCACGCGGACTTCTTGAGAGAACTTGAAGCGAAGTTGCACTGTTTTGTTTCATTTGCCTACACTAATGCACGTTCACAAACACTTAATGGTTAATAATCCACCATTATTACACATTAATATTCGGCTAAACACTAATTTTGGAAAATTAAACAAACTGCTGAACATGACGCTTCACTTTCCCGCCAAGAAGTCCCCATCCCCAATTTATGACACGACTCAAATAGAGCTTTATTAAGGACTACAATGGCGTATCTGACGGAATAAGGGCACTGGGGAAAGTAACTAGTGGTAAAAAAATCATGTGTGATAGGACTTCAACATTTGTAGGTATAGACTACTACAACAGTTTATGCTATTTCGTATTTACCTTGGTTTTTATCGTTTTATTTACGAACATGTGCTCAATAAAAGTATTTGCAGTGCATCTGCAGGCGCATGACGCTTTCTATTTCTACTCTACTGTAGAATAGAAATCGCTTGTCTACCCAAAATGTTCTACTGTCTACACGGAAACGTCATTTTTGTCTACTCTTCCGTCAACAAAACGCTTCTCTACGGTTCTGAGGGCCTAGACAAAGTAACATTCGATTAGCGATAACGATAGTAGAAAAGACACAAAATGTATGGGGTTGACATAAGCTATCGAAATGTCACGTGATCATAGGTCAACGAGTAGAAATTAGCTAGACAATGATAGTATCATTCGATTCCATGAAACGAATCGAGAGCGTCGAACGATAACTTCCATAATATGCGTAGCCAAGTGACACTTTTTGACACGCGTCACCGCTAGTTTTCCATTCGTATGGAGGAATTCAAATCGAAAACTAGCGATAACGCTTGTCAAAAAGTGAAATAACGATAGCGACTGTAGAAATAGAATCGCTCCGAAGCGAATGTCATTTGTCTAGGCCCTCTTGTATGTTTGCTAAGGCCAGCACGGAGTGCTTTAAGGCGACGATAACCGAATTTTAATGATTTTTTAATGAATATCACGTCTAAATGAGTAGTGTTAATGATTTGAAAAAAAGATATGTTAAATTAAAGCATTTTCTCAATAACTTAATATGTGAATATTTTAGATTATGTTTATATTACATATTGAAATTAATTTGTAAATTTATGTCTAACGCAGATAAAAAACTGAGAATGGCGCAAAATCTACCAAGCGTATGTTTCTGAAACCTTCACCAATTTTAAGATAATTTAATTATTGATCTTTTAGTATACGCGTTTTATTAAAATACCTTTTTTTTTGTGTGTAATAAATTAATAATGCGTGAAATTGGGGACAGCGCTCCTTGATGGGCGAGTCCTATTACTGGCTGAACGTACGACGCGTTGCGTGAGCTCAGTACAGAACACGCAAGCTAACTACTCAAGGTCACTGGCATATATCTCCATCTTAAGTTGCGAATCTCGTTTTGATCAAGATACAACCTGAGTACCTGACACTGACCTGCGGAGCGAGTGCGGCCTACTGTGACATGACTTGAGTCACACATTTTATCACAGTTTGAGCGATAAAACTGTTTTGTCATAAAATGCTAGTACAAATTGACATGATATAATTTAAAATGTCTTGTCACAGACGTCTTACGCCCGCTCATGCAAATAACAAAAAAGTAAGAAAATTTTAATTTCCCTGCGGATCCACCTTAAAGCCGGTTCTTTCCATTGACATTAGTCAAACACATTTCTGTCACTTCACGACTGTCAATTTGTTTGTAAACAAGATGATAATCAGTGGAATTACCAACTAATTAGTTATTAGTAGTGATCAATCAATGAAAATTGAAGCCAAGCCAACAGTTATTGTGGTTTCTTATTAGAATTATTATTTTTAAAAGAAACAATAGGAAAACTCGTCGTTATTTTGATTAGTTATCTAATTGCTAATTACTTTTATAATATTGAGAGGCCCGTCTTATTTTTTTATTCCGTTAATAGACGAGTGATTTAGATAAAAGGTAAAAATTTAAGGATTATTAAAATGTCATAATTATTATTATGTACTTAGATGGTATTTTGTGCACCCCACAATGCTTTTAAGAGTACGTATGGAGAGTGCTCCACACTCAATAATTATTGCGTCTTGTCATAATTTTCCAACATAACCTCCCTCTTTTTGGAAGTCTGTTATTAAAAGCGTTTCTCTGCTCTCAATTATACATGGAATTCATATTAGCAGGGAAGTTTTAAAAACTAGAGGCTTGAAATTATATGATTACTAGCTGCGCTCCGCGGTTTCACCCGCGTAAGTCTTGATCCCGTGGGAATATGGTGATAAAAAGTAGCCTATATGTTAATCCAGGGTGTCAGCTAACTAGATACAAAATTTTATCAAAATTGGTCCAGGCGTTTTTACGTGAAAGAGTAAGAAACATCCATCCATACTTACAAACTTTCGCGTTTATAATATTAGTAGGATATATTTTTAGATTGATGATATACCTTGATATAAATATATTAAAAGAAAAAAATGTAATAAAAAAATTACGTATAGTGCCATTATGTATTCTGTATTAGTGAATTCCGTTAGGAAGTGTATCTGTTTGTCGTCACGATTCCCGTCATCACACACAATGTATTTACTTAAATCTTCTTCAATAAGTTTAATATTTACAAATACACTAAGCTATGTATCAAAAATATGTTCAGCCAGAGTTTTTAATTACCTAATACGCATATTTTGAATGCATTTTGCAATTCAATTACTTAGGATTTTAGAATTACAGAAAAAAAAAAAAAATGTTTTTTTTTTTTTTCTGTAATTCTAAAATCCTAAGTCTTTTCGGAATTTAATTCTATTGAGGAAATTTAACCCAATTGCGTTTTCCTAGACATTATATCCAAAATGTAAATCCATACATGCTGTAATACTGAAATAAATGGTTACGAAAAAGCCCCCAATTTATTAGGTGTTCACACCTTTTTTCCTCACCTTTTTCACAAAGACCATTGAACCTATTTGGTCGTAAAACTTTAAATAAAATCTAGGCAAGGAAATCTACCTAGATCTATGAAAGTGTAATGTTTATTGAGTTTAGTCACGCTATTATTATTGCTTTAGATTAATTGCATTCTAAATGAAAATATTTGTATTGTTCTATCATTTGGCTACAATACAATTTTCCGTGCGACGAATGGAAAGTGTTGTTTTAAGGCTTCTACATAACAGCGCGACTTGTCGCGCGACGCGACACGGCACAAAGGCCCCGCGTGTCGCGGGACGAGCGGTGCCTTTGTGTCGCGTCGCGTCGCGCGACTAGTCGCCCCGGTATGTAGAAGCCTTTACTCGCTTCGATAGTAAGTCCTATTTTCAAGTTCTTATCGTAGTTTAATGTAAGTAATTTTATGAGAATTTTGTGTACATTTTTGGTGAAGGCTGGTTCTATTAGCAGTCGCCTCGATACAATATTATAGTCTTAAATAGATAAATAAACGAAGTAAGTGGATACCTACCTATCGATAATTTGGTACCTAAACCTACAAACATTTTTGGTATAGTTACGAGCGTTTACACCTTAAAGCATTTCATACAAACTTTGAAGCCCTTGTTTTTCGAAATGACTGAACCGATTTTAATGAAACTTCATACGCAAAAGCAGGATACAAAGGTCTAAAAAGTTAGTAAAGAACATTTTCGAAAAATAGTGTTACAGCCAAATTAGACCGATTTTAAATTTTCCATAGAAAGAGATTTCCAGTTATTTGTTTTTAATACATTTCGAAAATGTTCTTTACTAACTTATTAGATCAATAAAAAACCGGCCAAGTGCGAGTCGGACTCGCGCACGAAGGGTTCCGTACCATTATCTAGAAAAATGACAAAAAAATCATGTTTGTTGTAGGGAGCCCCCCTTAAATATTTGTTTTATTTTAATTTAATTATTTATTTTGAAAGTGAATATATAACTAAATACTCTGTAAATATTTCAAGCGTCTACCTGTTGCCGTTATCAATATAGAGCAAAAACGAGCAAAAAATCACGTTTGTTGTATAGGAGCCCCCTTAAATATTGATTTTATTCTGTTTTTTTAGTATTTGTTGGTATAGCGGCAATAGAAATACATCATCTGTGAAAATTTCAACTGTCTAACGATCACGGTTCATGAGATACAGCCTGGTGACAGACGGACAGACAGACAGACGGCGGAGCCTTAGTAATAGGGTTCCCGTTTTACCCTTTGGGTACAGAACCCTAAGAATTGTTCAATTTATATTATGCAATCGAAACAAAGGCCCTTTCTATACCTACCTACGCACAGGAATTGACGATTCAACTAAGAACGATTACTTGATGTAATTATCATAAAAAATTAAGCAATTGATTATGATAATGTAACATTGTTTCGTTCTAAGGCCATTGCACACACTTGACCGGCTTACATATCAGGTATATTACAATATCGGTTATGATTGTTATGAAATAGCAGTAACAGAACCTTTTTTATCGGTTTTTAGGGTTCCGTACTCAACGGGACCCTATTACTAAGCCTCCGCTAACCGTCCGTCCGTCTGCCAGTCTGTCACAGTCATCATCTTCATGTCATCTTTGAACCGTAAGACGTAGACACTGGAATGAAAAATTTCAAGAAATTTCATGTTTCTTGCATTGGGAATTGAAAGAAACATGTTTTTTTCGGCGTTTTTTGCTCGGAACTTAAAAATGGCAATAATGACTAAGTATAAAAAAAAAAAATGTGGTACTAGCTGCGCCCCGCGGTTTCACCCGCGTAAGTCTCGATCCCGTGAGAATATAGGGATAAAAATTAGCCTTTATGGTAATCCAGGGTGTCAGCTACCTCGATACAAAATTTTATCAAAATTGGTCCAGCCGTTTTTACGTGAAAGAGTAACAAACATCCATCCATACTTACAAACTTTCGCGTTTATAATATTACGAGTAGTAGGATTATTACCTATTGCTTCTGCGTTGTGTTTTTTGTTTTTGTGGTTACACCATAAATTGTTATAATAAGTCTATACGTGAGGATTTGTAATTGGTTTTCTTGTGATTATGGTTTCCTTTTTTTTTGTCTATTTTTATTTGCTGTAAGTCCTCCATATACCTACTAAAATAAATATATATCGTACGGTGGTACGGAATGGAACCCTTCGTGTGCAAGCCCGGTTCGCACTTGGCCACATTTTCTCCTCGCGTCTTATTACAAAATAGCAATTTCGTTTTTTTACCGATATATGCATGGCATTGTATTCAGTAAATAAGTAGAAGATATTTAGTATTACACCGATAATAGCTTGCGAAATGTTTTTGTTATTATTTTCAATTGATACGTATGAATGCATGTCAAGGATTTGAGACGCACGTGGTCATGAAAGGCCGATAAATAATAAAAATCTTCTCACGGCAAATAACGTAAATATTAATATTAATTGGTTCCTCAGTTTATAACATACGCTTACTACTTAATTATTGTAATTATGGCAAAACAAAAATGGCGTTATTAAAATTAAATTCAAAAACTCAAATAATTGTGCATCATTAGATTAGAAGCCCAAAAAGTATTTAGAAGTTCATTAATTTTAAAAAGCTTACATCATTAGAAGGTCAATAATTTTTTAGAGGATTAGGTAATATTTCCCAATCTAAAATATGCATTGCTACAACTGAGGGGTTTCATGAAAGTTCATGCCACTAGTTGGCACCACTTTGACAAGAGACAATGAATTTAAAATTATGATGACCGTTCATCATTTGTTTCATTCATTCGTTCATCTTAAAGTTTCGACTAAAGAAAATATAGTCGCTTTGACACTTGACAGGTGCTGCCACTTAGTTATTCAGAAAACCCTCATTGGACATTGGCAGAATAGTCGACACCGGCTTTGCTTGCCTTAAAACAAAAAATTTAATAGAATAGAACCCTCATTGGTGCTACGGTGCTACGAACGTGGTAGTCAGTGGCTACGAGCGTAGCGATTTTGGTTTACGAGCTACGCGGCATCCCAGAACGGGATAATTAGGTATGTAAAGTATTTTTCAGGTATGTTTTTATATTTTTATTATAATGATAAGAGTATTTGAAACACATAATTTCATCTTTTTGTTTTTACAAGCTGTAGTTATTTTTATATATTTTTTAAAGTATTGTTCGTACTGACGTCACTAGTAGCTGAATAGCTTAGGATCTTTGCCATGTTTAACACTTATTTAAAACCAAAATTCAGTAATGTCAAACTGTCAAATTTGACAATTAATTTGTTTACATTTCATACTTTAGCGATTTCCGTACTTTAGTTTAAAGATATGGCATATTAATAAAATGAATGGATTCAAAGACTACTTCTGCTAAGTTCTTCATACCGTCAAGTATAAACACCACAACAAATAGCCGACACAAATTGATTGTTAGTAAAAGAAACCTTAAAAAGGAAATGGTGCGAGGAAGTAAATGTTTAGTACAAGTCTGGGCGGCGACTGTTTTATTGTGAAGATAATAGTTTTCCTGAGGCGATACATCGATATGATTCGACTTGTACTGTCCGCCGCTGGTGAAAAACTACACTATTTACATATTTACTTAACTGAATAGAATAATAATAAGTGCTTCATGTAAATTTGACGTTGGCATGACACTTGACACATAAAGAACAACTTAATTACAAGAGGCACTGAAAGTTTCCAATTCAGGCTGCTTTGTGACGTCATTTAGAGGTCAAATAAAAGTGAAGTGATTTTAAGTATTTTTGTGAAAATAAATACGATCTTAAAATTTTAAGACCTATTAATAGAAAAATAAGTCTTAGAAGCTTAAAATCTCGAAATGGTTTTGGAATCGGCATAGGTTAATTTTTACTTTACATACCCAATTGCGTAACACAGTATCAGTTGGAATCGGTTTCATTTTGTCAGTTCAACAACATTCATTGCGTTATTTACGTTGTTCAGCAGATATTTTTTTCTAACATATGAAGCAATGGATTAGCAATATACTTCAAAATCATTCCGATTCTGATTAAACTGTGATACGCAAATAGGGTGCAGATCCGGACTAAGTTGACAGAAGAGGATATAATTAAAAGGCACTTTGAATAGTTCCGATTAATGTTCGGACGAAGTATTACTATATACTAAATTATTATTGTATATACCTACTTACATAACATGAACTGATCCTAAGTAATAAAATTTCTCGTTCGATGAATACGAACTTGAGCTTGTTCACGTTTTAAATGCGACAGTTATACCTATTTAGTTTAGCGCTTCTTGCTAAATCTGCAAAGCTACACCAAATATAAACAACTTTAACAACAACATCAACATTTATCATAGCATTAGAAAAATAACGGCAAAATAATAACAGTTATTGTGTAATATTGTAAGTAAATGGTTATAATACATGGATTACATTGCTTTGTATTTATCGTGAAATGACGGAGTTATATCGAAATAACGAAATGGTGATAATAGTTATTTTCCTAATGTTATAAATGGAGTGTAGATAGTGTCGACAAATAAAAATATATGAATTTGAAATTTGTAAATCAACATTAGCTTTCGAATAAATTGGTACAGCATAGCACGGAAATAACCTAATAATATATATATATACACCTACACATAATAATTATGCACCCAACTAAACACATATTAATAATTTATAATAATAATGAATTGCTTGAATTTTATTGTTACTTTAGCCCTCTTCCTCTCTCCTAATGTTTGCTGTGCCCGACAGGGTCCATATTGATCTTTTACTTTTTTTTATACCATCTATAAATACATATGGAATGCAATAAAGAATTGAGAATTGAGTAATTTACTAATTTCTAAAGTTCATATTTTATTTTCATCAAATACTTATACTTTATTCATCAAATCATGACCCAGTACTTTATTGTAGTTTAGCTCAGGTCGAGCAGTCATAGTAAGCTCTGAAAAGAAAGTGTTGGTTGGATACGAGTAGGTACCACCGCGAAAGTTCCCGGTCGACCACTTTTCAACCTTATTACTATGGACATAAGGGCGAAAAGTGGTCGACCAGGAACGTTCGCGATGGTACATTATGTTGACATAATTTCAGGCACAAGAACCGGAATCCAAATGCGTAACTATCAATCAGAATCTGAATGATTTTGAAGGCTATTCCATTGCTTCATATGCTCGAAAAATTTGTCTGCTCAACACATTGATGTATTAAATAGGAAGATAGGCCACTCTCTATCATCACGTAAATATTAAATGGACCCGATGTCGTGCGTCATGTGCTCGACAACCGAAATAGAGAGACATTACGCGGGGTATAGCGGGAATGAGATAGCAATAACTGTCTCTGTTACGTACCCATAACAACTCGGAAACAAACTACGATTCGGGTATTCCCCGCAAACCGAGAGTAATGTAGGTCGATTGTGTCCTTTCCCCTAATTTATGCGGTCCACGTCGAGGAGCGCGTACCATATCTTCCTATTTATACATCAATGGCTCAACAACCTAAATAACGCAACGAATAGGTATTGTTGATCTGACAAAATGAAACCCATTGCTGGTGTGTTACACAATTACACCGCCGCCGCCGCGCCGATACCACACCACTCAGATACTTACCTTTTGCACTGACCAATGGTCTGTCATTATTCATTAGCTAATACCACAAAAGATTCCGTGTGAATAGCAGTACCCTATTTCTGTGACGGGTATGGCAAATCCCCCCCCCTTTTGTGTGAGGCCTATGTCCAGCAGTGGACGTCTTTCGGCTGAAATGATGAATACCACAAAATACAGTGTGACTCTTCATAATTTTATTACACATGTCGAAATGAGCGAAATTAAGCTTAATTTTAACGACGAAAACAATATTAAAAAAAAAAAAAAAAAAAATATTATAGCATCTTTAAAATTCTTGTTCGCTGCTGTGTCCCCTGTGTAAACAAATCGATATAACTTTTAAACTAAACGATCTGAAATGACTAACGGTTTCAGGATAAATGCTTAATTTGTTAAACGCACTTTCGTTAAAATATAGAACTTCGTTTTCGTATCCTTAGAATACATTCCTGTAACTAATAATTACTGTAATAACTGTTGTGGTAGTAGGTACACATGGCTACACATCAAGCTATACATTTCCAGTATAAGCTGATCTCGCATTGTACAGGATTTCCGTACAATGAGAGGTCAGCGTATACTGGAAATGTACAGCTTGATGTATAGCCGTGTGTAAGTACATGTAAGTAAAAACCGGCCAAGTGCAAGTCGGACTCGCGCACGAAGGGTTCCGTACCATTATCTATAAAAATGGCAAAAAAATCTATTTTGTGAACCTACATAAATTCATAATTATTATTTTTAATTATTATTTCATAATAAGTTAAAATTCGTTTATAGGTCACTCGTTAATAATTCATAAGTTACGTCTAAACTCTAATGGCCAATCAATAAATCATTACGTAAGTTTTAAACGCTCATCTTACCTAGTAAATACATAAGACAAATTACCGTTACTAAATAGTTTGTGTGAATCACTCAAGCGTGACTCTAATTGTCGGTATTCATTGCTAGTTAAGTCAACAATCGAGTAATCGGATAGTTTTCGTAATAGTCTTGTGTCCAATTGTCGCCCCGTCCATCGCTTCGTTGTCGAACCGCGCGCTAGCTGCAACGAACTGTGTCACTATTTCAAAATTCGAACGTGTAAATCGACCTCTTCCATTTAATGTCACGTCACGTCAAGTGTAAAGACCCTTAAGGGTCCGTTCCACAATCCAAATTCGTAGTCGTAATTTGTTGTGCGTGATAGTCGAACCAACCATTAGTTAGGTCACAGATAATATAATACTACGTAGTAGTTAGGTTTATGATAGGGTACGAAAAAACTAGTATATTTCTAGAACAAATTCACGAAGTTACTCGTAATACTACGGGTTAGGTTTTTTATTTCGTTAACTATGAGTCAGATAGTGTTTGTATCGTTTAAAAAAATAAAATACTATGTCAATATTTAAATTCAGACATTTGCACATAGGTCCGTCTGACAGTTTCTTGCAAAGATGGTTTTATTTTGTTCTCTAAGTTAGCAATGGTCTTATTTTAAAAGTTATTGCCAAGGCTAGCATTGTCACATAACAAGTGAATGTGGTTCAGATAAGAATTTAAAGATAATATAGACGTTGCAAAACGTGACTTAACTAACTGGTCGTAGGTACCGTCAATGTACCTACTCTAAAGAGTCTTCATTAGTATTAAGGGGACGATGACCGACTTTTAATGATTGTATACTGAAGATCACGTCTAAACGAGTAATGTTAATGATTTGAAAAAAATATTTGATAAATTAGAGCATTTTCTCCATAACTTAATATGTGAATATTTTAGTTAGATTATATTTATATTACATAGTGAAATTAATTTGTAAAGTTATGTCTAACGCGGATAAAAAACTGACAATGGCGCAAAATCTACAAGCGTATTTTTCTGAAACCTTCACCAATTTAAAGATAATTTAATTATTGATCTTTTAGTATACGCGTTTTATTAAAATACCTTTTGTTTTGTGTATAATAAATTATAAAATTAATAATGCGTCAAATTGGGGACAGCGCTCATTGATGGGCGAGTCCTATTACTGGCTGAACGTACGACGCATTGTGTGAGCTCAGTACAGAACACGCAAGCTAACCACTCAAGGTCACTGGCATATATCTGCGTCTTAAGGCTCGTACAGAATGGCTCGATAGCGCGACTGCAGCGCGACTCTTTCCATTTCCAGGAAGCTTTCATAGAAATTGTGCTACTAGTGTCACGTCGCGCTGACATATGGCGCCCGTCTGTGGGAGCCTTTATTATTAAATACCAACCTGTTAACTTTTTTGTCAGATCTGCTTTAAATCTGAAATCATCGGAATTAAAAAATAAAAAACTGAGCTGTCAAGGGACGCCTGGCAGATGTGAAAGACTGTATACTGGCGGGGCGTCGCCACGCGGAATGCGTCGCCCCGCTAGCAATCGGTTTTACGTGCGGCTTTAGATATACATACATACATAAAATCACGCCATCTTCCCATGGGGGTAGGCAGAAACTATAGAACGCCACTTACTACGCTCCTTACATACTCCTTTTGCTTCGCCTACGTTCATACATCTGGTCAGACACGCACGCCCGGTTGCGAGTACTACGCACCTGTCCTTTCTGAAGAACATCACCAATTTGGTCACTATATGTCCTTCTAGGGCGTCCCCTCCCGGCGTTTCCACTCACCTCTGCTTTATAAATACTTTTTTTTAGTCGCCTTTCACTCATCCTCTCCACATAACCAAACCATCTAAGCATACTCTTTTCAATCTTTGTCACACATCTTCTTTTAAACTGCACCGTTGCCTTATCACTTATCACTAGTGATGGGCCGAATGTGGTTTGAACCGAATCCGAATTTCGGCCGAACATTCGGTTAAAATATTTCGCGCGCTTTTTCGAGAGCGACACGTCGCGTCGTGACTTGTTTACGCATTTATTTCAATTATTGCTAAAACGTAACAAACTTCTGCCAGGTATGGCAATCTTTGGTGTTTTTGCACCATAACCTGCCTATAGTAAATTTTAAATACGAGTGAGTAGATAGATGAGAAAAGTTTGTTTAATATGATTGTTGATAAAATACCCTTTAATTCTAATAAATATACTTGATTTTTAATGAATGTTTAGTTTGTGAACAATAAACGTGATTTTTTTATTCAATTTATGAATTGTAATCCAGATGTTTGTTAAATACTAAGCTCATTTCATTTTTGTAATAGTATGTCTAATTAATTAGGCAGAGATTTTCAAGACTAATAAGAAGAACTGATTTAATTTAAGGTTTACATTTACAATGTTCCTAACTAAAATAAATGACCATGAGTGAGTAAAAGACATAATTTTATTTTACAGTGCTTAATACTTTTTCTATAAATTTCTATTAAATTTCAGTCAAAATAGTGCAAGTAGATATTATTTTTCTTGTGCCGAATATTCGGCATCTGAACCAAATTTCGGCCGAATGCCGAAGTTCGATTCAAGCTGCCGAAATTCGGTTGAACCGAATGTGAACCGAATTTCGGCCCATCCCTGCTTATCACCACATTTTTCAGCCTATCATTCATAGTCACGCCAGACATAGATGGCTATAGATGTTTCACATCAAAAAGTCAGTTATTTTTAGTAAATTCACCATCAGTTTCGTTTTTTTTTTTTTTTTTTGGGTGGGAAATTATCAAATAACTTCTCCCGCTCTGGGCTGAGCGGGAGGGCGTGTCAGACTTTTACTGACTAAAACCCACCCGTGTTCCTTCCGTTGCCTGTGTGCCGGGGCCACGATATCCCTTTCGGACAAACTCGCAACCCCGGCAGGCATTGACCCTATCGGACTCAGTTGGTGCTGACATCTCTGAGGCGCGCGTGAAACACAACGCGCCGTCGACCCAGGCCTGATCTTTATCGGACGGCGAGCTACCCATCGCTCACCGTCCGCAGGCCCGCACCTACGGTGACCATCAGTCTCCTGCCCTTATCCCAATTTATTTGTGGTCGGCGCAACATGTCTCTTTCTACCATACCTCTCTTAGTTGTCATCTCTGTAGTCTTTCTAGCTATATATTCTTTCACACAGTCCATCCATCGTTTCTTTGTACTTCCCCTACTTTTATAGCCATCGACATTCATACTCAAATCTTTCCTCACGACGTTTTCCTCATTCCTGCCCATCACATGCCCGAACCACGACAACCGATTTCCGCACCACTTTCAATTAACTCTTATCAACTTTCAATTAACTCTTAAAAACTCTTAAACAATTAAATCTTGTTTAATGTGATCTTGACTTCTGAAGCTAGGAGAACTTTGTTAAATTGTCATAGTTCCGTCTAAGTAATTAATTAGTTAAATTACGGGTAGTTATTTAATTTAACTCAAATGTTGGTCAGTTTAAGAATGATATAATGCTAACACGTTGCTTAATTGTTACCATCAACTTAAATTATTATTTGATATACAAAAGTGAAGAAGTAAAATCAAACAAAGCATGTATGATGTAACAAAGAGCGGTGATTATTCTGTACATGTCACATTGTCGATATTAATAAAATGAATTTGTTCTGGCGAATATCCTATCTTGTTTATAGTAAATAAATAAATAATGATTCCAAACATTTTAATGCCAACAATACTCCGTTTGAAATAAGATTAGACATTTAAATAAACCTTTTTTACAGTCCGTTCAACCGATTTTGACTACTTTTGCGTTGGTAGCATGACATATGGCAGCTGTAATAAACAGTTGGTATTGTAACTACTTTTTGCTCTTAGTGCCATCCTTATGCATAAGGAATAGAACTCAAAATTGGTTGAACGGACAGTAAACAAGTTTATTTAAATATCTAATCTTATTTCAAATGGAGTTTAAGAGAAAATGTGTCTTAGTTAGGTCGCATTTTTTTCAGTATGTGCAAATATAACTTCCTCTTTACTTGATTTAGGTAATGGTTTTCAGTGGTTTTATAATGTAATCGTCTCTTGACAGCCACCTTGACAGTCTTCAAGCTTAGAACTTATTATTTTCGCATTAGCCAAACCAGCTGAAGTACTTAGGTAGACTTGTAGGTTAATAAATCTATCGTGAATAAGGTACACACGGCTACAAATCAAGGTATACGTTCCAGTATACGCTGACCTCTCATTGTACGGAAAACCTACACAATGCGAGATCAGCTTATACTGGAACAGTATAGCTTGATGTGTAGCCGTGTGTACATTGTTTCAGTATCAGCGGCGAGGTGTCAATTTTTCTATGAGAGAAGCCGAACCGAAGCCGACTTTAACTTACTTACTTATCAATAAAGAAAAAAACATATAAATTTATTTAAAAAGAAGTCTTTCTTTCTTTACTGAATTTAACACCATTTATCGTCAAGTAGCAGAACCAAAAAGACGCATCACTACACAAATAAGCTTTATTTTTAATTGTTGCAATTTAAAGCTAATAAAAATAGGCATTTTTGTTGTTTGGTTGTTATAGTGAATTGAATACCCGTAGTGTAACTATATTTTTTGGCAAAAGTAGACTATTGACTGTGTCATTTTTCAATAGCGGTAGAGTGGTTGATGAGAACCTCCGAAGGGAAGCCGGCAGGAATTGTGTTATATGGTGCTTTCGCCACTGTTCAGTATAATGAGTACCTTCCGATGGCCCTGAGATAAGAAGTTGATAGGACAATACTAACCATATGTACAATGTTACATTGACAGATTGAGCAATATCGTTTAGGTTACGTAATGTCATTTTTTTACCGACTTCCAAAAAGGAAGAGGTTATGACTTAATGCGACGATAACGGACTTTTAATGGTTTTATACTGAAGATCACGTCTAAACGAGTAGTGTTAATGATTTGATAAAAATATATGTTAAATTAGAGCATTTTTTCAATAATTTATTATGTGAATATTTTAGATTATGTAATTACATAGTCAAATTAATTTGTAAAGTTATGTCTAACGCGGATAAAAAACTGAGAATGGCGCAAAATCTACCAAGCGTATTTTTCTGAAACCTTCACCAATTTAAAGATAATATAATTATTGATCTTTTAGTATACGCGTTTTATTAAAATACCTTTTGTTTTGTATAATAAATTAATAATGCGTCAAATTGGTGACAGCGCTCCTTGATGGGCGAGTCCTATTACTGATTGAAGTGAGCTCAGTACAGAACACGCAAGCTAACCACTCAAGGTCACTGGCATATATCTGCGTCTTAAGTATTACTTATCATCACGCCTTGTTTCCCCAAAGGGTTAAGGCTCGTGAAAACTAGAGGGATATCGCGGGCACGTCACGCGTCGCGGTGCCTGTCGCCCTGCCATACCTATTACATATTATGTTTTCGTACGCGTTTTTCTGTGACAAATAAAATACTTTCTTTGTTTCTTCTCTATCGTCCCAATCTGCACGAGCCTTTAGGCAGAGGTGTACTTACCTAGGTACACCCACATTTCGCCAGCTTTGTTTAAGTCCCATGTAATAGGGGGCGAGCTATTGCCATCAACCGTGCACAAATCCAGACTCCGGAGAGCTACTGAGATTTTCCAGATGGAAAAATCTAATAACACTTTACTCGACCTGGGAATCGTACCCAGGATTTCAGCAGCCACCACTACAGCAACGAGGCAGCCTACTTACGTATTAGGTACAGTCGCTAGCTTATACCAAACTGTCAAATTTCTCCAAATGATTTTAAACCTTAAAATATTTTCTGTTAAGTTCAAATTCGTATGAGAAAATTTTACAGTTTGTGGTAACTGATGTGCTGGTGACTACATAAAAATGACGTTTGCGATTACAACTTTATAACCTACTACACTACATAAGTACCTACCAAGTGACAAGATTATAGAGGCAATCAGATTTTAATCTGATAAGTAGTGCAAGTTATTTATCTTTGCGCATAATGCCTTGTCCACACACGTTGGACACAAGTCTCAAATTTAATGTATGCACGAGAAAAGAATAGAAGCGGAATTGTTCTTAAAATAAATAACCGGTTTTCCATTCATTAACCGTTTCGATGGATTTAAAATAAGAAGGTTTTAAAACACGCGGAAATGTTACCACAGATTCTATCTCGTACGTTGAACTATAATTGGCGGGTTGTATTTTTAGCACAAGGAACTTTTGCGAAACATAGTCTATGTATTAATAAATGATAGTAGTCAACATAAAGTATCAAATCAAAAAATCAAATAATTCTTTATTGACATAATAGGATAAGAACAGAATTTGTTTGAAGCCTCTGACTCCTGAACTAGGTGTACCTGTATGTCAGGAGTCAGCGCCCTCTCCCATATTATTTGGCTTAGATAATAATGTCAACATAGGAATCGACAAAAATGTGTGCTACAAAATACAAATTTAAAAGTAGTAAAAACAAAATACATTAACAGAAATTAAAAGTAAGTAAGTAAGAAAAAAGTATATGAGAAAAAACATCAAAAATATAATTTATTTTAATTATCATATCGTGCTGTGTGTGTATGGAGGTGTGTACGTGTGCGTGTGGGTGTGTTCGTGTTTGTGTATGAGTAGGTGTATGAAGAACGGACCTTTTTTTTTACTGTATATGTAAAAAAACACGATAGGTAAGTTAATAAAATATGGATTTAATTATGAGAAGGCTGTAAACTACTTACACCACCAAAACTGGGGTGTTTTGATTAAAATGAGTTCTTTTGTGGTGGTTGGCTTTGGTGTGTAGACAGACTAGACACACTTAAACTAAATTGGCGGCTTCTATTTTAAGCACATTGTACGAGTATAACAATTTTGATCGTAATGGTCTACTAAATTATTAATTCGTGATTTGCAGTAATATGACGGTGTTCGTACACATATTAATTTTTTACAATAAAAAATAACAAAAACGTTTAAATTACTTTGTACAGTTTAGCACTTCCGTGAGAAACAGCACTGTCTCTGATTTTTTTTTGTGTTTTAACTGTTATTTGTTGAGTTGGGTTGTTGTCGATGGAATAATATAGTTGGCCAATTAATAAAAACCGGCAATGAAAGGTTCCGTAGTTGGGATGAATATATCCCAAGAACAAATTTAACTTTGTTGTTGAAAAACATGTTCTCCAATATTTAAAAACATGCTCTCCATTCCAACTGCAAATTTAAGTTTTTACGCATAATATTGAGAGATTTACCACGTTATTTTAACACCATAGACTTCTTATAGGTTTTCCCAATGACGTAATCCTGTAATAAATGTATAAATAAAGAACTATTTTCTGTATTTTGCAAAAAAAAACGCTCAGTAGTATCGAAGATTTAAAACTATGTAGGTATTTTAAAATTATAAAAAAAATAAGAATTTGAAACCGTCACAACAAGCCCTTTCACACGGTCCGCTTTGAAAAACTTTTTATTTTCCTCATATTAAAAAAAAAAAAAATACGTTACGTTGTGTTTGGGTCACAGAAATGAATATGTGTACCTTTCAACTAAATCGGCCCAGAGCTTGGGAGCAAATCGGCTGTGACAGACGGACAGACAAACTAACACAGGAGTGATCCTATATGGGCTTCGTTATTTCCTTTTGAGGTACGCAACCCTAAACATCTGACTATTTTTTGCGCAATATTGAAATTAACTGTTCTATGGATTATGCAATAGTAATCAAAATGAACAGATGCAATTAAGTGTCATCACATTGATTCTTAAACGGTTTTTTTACGCGTTATTGGAAAACATCAAAATGCTGAAGGTTAAATGGTTTATTATTCCTGTCTAGATTTAACTTACCGAATCAGAAAAAAAACTTATTTCGTAATAACCGTAATTAAGCATCTGCATTTTTTGCTTATACTACAGCCTACATGAGATAATTCAACTTTAGTGGGTAATTAGGAAATGTTTTATATTTAAAGAACCCTTTGACGTAGTTAACACCTGATTTACGAATAATAGATAACATCTTTTGTTTTAATTAAGATGACGCAGGCTCTGTCCTTTTTTGACCATTTTTTACTAACTAACTTTGCAGTTAATCTTCGGTAAATAAAATATATATCCGATTATTTATTTTATTTACCTAAGATGAACTAATTTAATTTTGTAAAAAAAAATATTGTGGAACACACTCACAATTAGTGCTCACTACAGCCGATAATATTTTACATTGTTTTTTCTTTTTCTCCAACCTAATAGAATCTAGCGCTGTACCTAAACTTTCATGTTAAATAAGCATATTATGTTATCGATCATTATTTTATGGTCCCATCGCAATCCGGATACTTTCCCGCATAACAATAACCTTCCAGTGGCGGGATTCTTTAGGTCATCCACTTACTGTTGATGAGTCTCATACTTATTTTGATAAGCTAAGCTGCTAAGAGATCTACTTTGTAGTAATTTCCCGTCCAATTGGGTCACGATTAAGTAATCTGCATGCGTTCATAACACAACTTTGTATGACGCGAAAGTAAGTACCTACTTTATAGAGGACCGTCATTATTATCAGACATTCGAAGGTTATCCACTTGTCCAGCAGACACTTGACAAAATGAAATAAGTTCAGATAAGATTTGTGACGAGCTGATATGTTCTGAGTTTGATAAAAGATCTAATGGCGAAACTGATATTGATTCAAAGACGTGACTGTTTAGACTTAAGGCTCATATAGATTGGCGCGACCTGTCATGCGACGCGACAGCGGTAGAACAATTTCCATGAATTTTTCATAGAAATTGTTCTACCGGTGTTTTATGAAGGTTCTGTTATGCAATCCACATTCATATTATAGATGCGAAAGTAACTCTGTCTGTCTGTTACTTTTTCACACCTTATCGGCTGATCGGATCTTTTTTATACCGGTAGTACATTTCCAAGGCACGGCACGGTTGGCGCAGTAGTTAAGCGATTGACTGCTGCGCTGCGAGTCGCGGGTTCGATTCCCGCACGGAACAAATATTTGTATGACCTACAAGTAGTTGTGCCGGGTCGGGCCTGTTTGTGTATGTGAGTTAAAAGTTTGTAAAGGCATTATTTCCGACCTCCACACAGGCGAAGCCGCAGCCAAAAGCTAGTAGTCAATAGGTATCTACACGTTTTGTACGTTACAGTTTCGGAAGACTACAAGTATTGTACAAATACAGATATTTTTTTATCTTTTTAAACAATCTGACATGTCTGTAATATGTTTTATTGATAATATCAGACGATGTTGATACTTTCTGAAGGGTAGGCAACTGTAAATGTAGCTTTGATTTATGTATATTTTGTAGCAAGGTGTGTTACCTCAATTTTATGTCGAACAATATCGTGACCTCTCCACAAGCTTTTACGGTTTTGCCGTCGATCTCGACGCCATAATCTCAAACTCAAAGCATTTATTTCAATTAAACCATTTACAGGCAGTTTTGAATTGTCAAGGTGTCGGTCAGATAGAAATATGAAGCTAGTTGCCCATTCCAAAGCGTAGTAGGTACCTATGGAGAAGAACGGGCAAGAAACTTCATGGACACTTTAAATTAAGTATAATGTTACAAAAATATTGATTTATAACAAAATGAGTGGACGATATAAAAAAAAAAACGCGTCCATAGTACAGCAAATAGAAACAAACAAAATTAATTAAATAATCAAAGCATAATTATAGCTAAGAGATGACCAGTCATAACTGACAGCGCCCGTTTACGAAGATGGCGCATGGATCAGTACCATTCAGCTCATCATCTCACTTGGAGCCAAGGAAACCATAGCAATCAGGAAACAATAGCTCAGAGCTACAAAAAAAAACAATCTTGGATCTGCTATAGTTAATATTTTTTATAAAAACGAAGGTTTACCTTTAACTAAACAATTGCAGATCACGTCATCATCACGGACATTTCCTTTGTCACTACCTACTTGATGACTCTTTGTATTCATGATGAGTAACTATGATATATTGTCCCAGTAGCTTAGTCACTCGCTGCTTCCGCACTGAAAGAGATGCAGGGAGTTTTGATTTGTGCAGGAGTAAATAAGGCTGTATAACTTTATGCTCCTATCATTAACACTAGGAGACACTTAAATTAACCCCTACATATTCTTGCATTGTTGAATTTTCAACTCTAGGCGATGAGCCGAGCATTGAACATTCGACAGGCATTTATTTAAGCATTCATTTGGCTGTCATCCTATTAGGAAAAACGGGAATTATTGTGCATTTCCAATACAATTACAATACTTTGTCCTAAGGGAAGAATAAACGTTATTCAGTAGGTATATTAAATTAGAAAAAATGTAGTATATGCAAAAAATTAAGATGTAATCTAAAAGTTAACAAGTCCACGATTAATCACATGCAAGACGGTATTGTGCATCTCGTTTTGCATTGCACAATTCATTGACGGTAAAAAATAACAAAGTAAACAGCTAATTCTAGAAACATCGAAAAATGTACGTCGTTCGTCAAAACACACGCTGCGATTTTCCTATCGATAAAATAATTACAGACATGCCTAAGTAATTATTCCGTAGGGCAATTTCAATAGAAAATCATTACTGTCCGTATCATAGGTTCATTGAGGTTGCTCAGGCACGTATCATGTACTAGAATGTGTACAATGTTGGTTGTTGAGCAACCGAGCAAACGATACGTGATCACGGTCAGTTGTTGACGGTTAATTTGAAAAGAGAGATTTTTTAGTAAGGGCAAGGACTTTGGTTTCGATTTCCTTCATTTATATCGAAGGTCTACAATCACTTAACTATCTCCGATTACATTCCGATCCGAATATGCCAGTTCTCCAAATTACAATAAAAAATCAAAAACGTTTTAAAATCCAGTCCCCCTTATTACAAAACAAGGTTTATATTCAGACCCAGGTTTAAAACATGAAGCCATTATTGAATTTCGAACTTTATTCCGACTATGGTAAAGTTCCTAAACACAAAACTGACAACTTAGTACCGAACTAACTTTTCAGTTTTGTATAAAGAACGGTATTTCAATCACTGTTACGTTCTTATTACAAAAACTGGGTCCATGGTTTAAGCCATGTCAAAATATAAATCTTGTTTTATAATAAGGCGGAGTGTGTTTAGTTTAACTTAGATATTTTTGGAATGTCATACTCGTATAAAATTATTATTTAGAAAACTAGTCTTTTACTTTTCTCGTTTTGTTTTGTGTGAGGTGCCATATACTTCGTGCTACCTGCAGGGGGTCGGTTACCACCGCCGTACGGCCTGCAGGATTCCATTTATTCGGCCACTTCGACAGCATTAGCGCTGGACTTGCAAAGGTCTTCCATAGTGTTGGTGTTATTGCACAGAGAGCACGTTAATTGGTGATGCAGTTTCCGCATCAGAAGGGTATTTTGGGCCACAAGGACTTGGGGTAATGTAAAAAATCGGTGTCTCTGACGACGTAAGATTGCATCTAGGGGAAGGCCCAGCTAAAAATACATAGTAGGTACTTACATTTTTGTATTCGATCTACGCTATGGTTCTTACTGGTTCTGCGGCAAGGTTTTCCTTAAACATAATTAATGTGATTTCGAGTTAATAGTGCCTATTTTTCGATTTCTTTTTGTTTTTGATAGATCTCATTAAGTTATTTATAGTTTGTCATAAACTGCTTCTGGAGCAAATTAGACGCAAACGAATGGGTAGGCATCTTGTTACATTCCGTTATGTAAAGTACCTATAAGTACTGTATCACTAATAAATGAAAACATTACATACGCAATAACTATGAAATATAATGGCCTTTTTATCTCAACTACAAATACATAAAAATATTTATTGCCACATTGTACTGTATCGGTCTGGAACAATGAAATTATAGCATTTGTAGTGTTCGCGTGACACCTGTGTTTACTTTTTAACATGCACACTTATGTACCTCCAGCTACCGATCGGGGTTATCGGGAAAATCGCCATTTGTATTTACATTGGCATATTTTCTATATGTATGTTTATAATATAAAAACATAAACTCTCGCCTTCTCCCATGGGGGTAGGCAGAAATTATAGAACGCCACCTGCTACGCTCCTTACACACTCCTTTTGCTTCGCCTACGTTGATACATCTAGTCTACACGCACGCCGGTTGCCAGTACTACGCACCTGACCTTTCTGAAGAACATCACCAATTTGGTCATATGTCCTGTGTCTGTGTTTATAATATAATCAGCCTTGTATATACAGGGTAAAATTAAAATTATCTTGGGTCAATGACCAATGTTGTGAATTTACTTGATGATATTACGAAAATTAGTTTAGGTAGTTTTTTTTGTGTTGTTTTCGTGTTTAGATATCGATATCCAACACGTTTGTGAAGTTTACACAGAAAACAAAACTGATTTTGAAACAGATATTTCAAGTAACTGCAGACAAAAAAAATATGATTTTTATTTTCGTTTTGTCGTATTTAGATACCGATACCCATCACGTGTGCAGAGTTTCGCTAGATATTTTAACTTGACCCTGTATAATAATGTTCCCACTGCTGGGACACAGGCCTCCTCTTTTCGTTGTATAGAGGTCTGCCCGGACTGGGCGGAGCACCGCCGTGGCCTCACGGAGGCGATTGGCGGGCGGCGGCGATCTCTCGCGTCTGGCCCTGGTTCAGGCCATGGTTCGGAGCGAGAGTGCATGGGAGGCCGTCACCTCCTTCTGCGAAGCAGTAATGCTCGCGAAGGAGGAGGCGGTACGCGTGAGGGAGAGGCAGGGTTCGCGCCCTCTACCTAGCATCTATCTACCTAGGCACTTTTGTCTCCATTTCTGCTAAGTGCTTATTATTAGCATGGGGTGTAATTTAAGTTAAATCAATGAATACTGAGAGAAATGTAGTTAATTATATCCCTTTACATAAATAAAACTAAATCTTTTTTGGGTTAAAGTCTCACACTATTTAACGGGGGACTTTCATTGTTATTTTACCTAGTTTGTATTTATTTGAAGCATGTACCTAATTCTTTCTTTTCTCTTTTTCAATGGCTTTAAATTAGTACTTAGATATCAATTAAACTTTTTTTGAATACGAGTAAAAAAACGAGGGAATTTACTTGCCAAGTCATTCAACCTTTGGGAGTCTTAATTTCTAGTTTTTACTGGTTAGCCCTCGGTCGTTTTTTGTTTGTCATCATTATGAGGATGCAATTTTACATAACCATAACTAATCATTATTTCAAACACCACCTTGCAGCTCAAACCTGTTTAAGTAAATCGTTTAGTGTTAGTACGTACAGCAAATATATAAAAAAAAATGGTTTTTAAGTATAATATTTAAAACAAAGTTGCCGAATAAAGGCTCCCGCAGTCAGGGATGACGCGACACTAGTAGCACAATTTGTATGAAAACTTCATGGAAAGTGTCGCGCTGCGTCCGCGATATCGAGTCGGTCTGCACGAGCCTTTACTTACGTACATATTAGATAGGTACCTACTCCAAATAAAGACTACTATGCAATAAAGAAATCATACATTTTTTTTTGTTTGTTGCTGAATATCATATTTTTTGCGAAACAATAGTCGGTTTTCTTCACAAAAGGATTCAGTGTTGCCAAAACAAGCCGCAAATAACCGAATGACAGAAAGTTATAACATTAGGTATAACTGTGTTTTGATTTGATTTGATAAATAACTATTAATAATACATATTTATATTATTAGCTAAAAGATTAGAAGTATAGTAGATTGGCTATTAATAACATTAGGAAGTGGTTATTAGAACAAATTCACAATTTGCAATGAATTACAATATAAATGGTTTTTTATTAGCGTGTGGTCTTACGAGTTGATATTTAACACAGGTAATAACACAACTTAAAGATTTTTTTTATGGTTATCAGTGATTGCTCCATAAATGCTCAATTTACGTTGTTGTGTATCGTACACAATAGATACGAGCTTGTAACTGCAGGAATTACCGGGAATACGCAAGAATTCTCCAGAAAACGCGCCCGTTTTCTGGAGAATTCTTTGATTTGATAAATAACTATTAATAATACATATTTATATTCTTAGCTAAAAGATTAGAAGTATAGTAGATTGGCTATTAATAACATTAGGAAGTGGTTATTAGAACAAATTCACAATTTGCAATTAATTACAATATAAATGTTTTTTTATTAGCGTGTGGTCTTACGAGTTGATATTTAACACAGTTAATAACACAACTTAAAGATTTTTTTTATGGTTATCAGTGATTGCTCCATAAATGCTCAATTTACGTTGTTGTGTATCGTACACAATAGATACGAGCTTGTAACTGCAGGAATTACCGGGAATACGCATGAATTCTCCAGAAAACGCGCCACCTATTATTTGTCTCGTATCTAGTTTGTACGTTACACTATTGATATAAAGTTCATTAAACTTTTTACAAAAAAGTTCACTTCTATTCCGTTCCGCGGTAATGTAAATTGAGCCATCATCATACAAACAAAGCCGCCGCCGATCATAGCCGCTTTTTTAGTACCTTCGCCAAGGATGTTCCTATTAGGAACTTCCTAAGTACCTACAATACGGCCGTTGAATCATGACCGGTCCGAACTTTGCGCAAAAGGCTGCGCATTTTTTTTTGAACCCAATTACACAAATTAAAATATTATATGATTTTTATTATTTAGTTATTTATTATTATTTTTATTTATTACGTATACATACATATTGATTATATTTTTAAATATTTTCCATAGGAAAATGCGAAATATTCAATTAGTATAAATCTTGATGTGAATTGCATTGCATTAAAAATATTATTTTATTACGTCTCCTTAACAAAGGTTAATAAAACTTGACAACTGCATTAATTACGTACCTAGCAATAAAACGAATAAAAATGAAGAACCGGTTTTACCATTATTTTTATTTTATTGTTTGTACCAAATTTGTAAAAAAAAAATATAGGTACCTACTCTAATTCTCTAGGTCTAATTTCGAACAGTGGGCGACCAATAGTAATAATGTGTGACGGATACGGTTTACGTGGGGGCAATTAAATAAGACCACGTAAAGTAGTCAACATAAAATTTTATTTCATAAAAAGAGAGAAGGGGGTAGATAAGTTTATGGTCACAAGATTCCCTTAAATTCCCTTGGGAGTAGCACAGTACTCTCCTGGCTCAGCCTGGTATGACGATGACCGCGGCGGGTGTGCCACGCTGCAGACGCCAGGAATGGTGACGGTCGGATTACCTAATCACGAAACCAGCCAGTCAGCCCTTAATCTAGGTAGAACCATGCTCAATCATTAAAGTCGCTACATAAAGTATTTATTTTATTTTATTATACAGGGTTATTTTTAAAACGTCAATAACCTCTTAAGGGGTCATTGTACTCATCGTTATGAACAACTTTTACTATGGGACCAAAACTGAAATCGCGAAAAAAAATCTATTTATATGATATGTTTGTTGTTAGCGGTAATTCTCAAATATACGTAGTAAAAAAATAAACTATATTATTTTTTCTAAAATTGTTCAAGAAAATCTTTTATTAATTTTAGCCGCGCACAACTGCAAATTATAGGCTTTTTTGTTTCACTGGGCTGTTGGTGATGCACAATTTTGATTGACAAACAATGCGCTTTCGCATCCAAGTCGGAAGGCAAATGATTCAATAGCACATTGTTTGTCGGTCTGTTTGTTTGTTTGTTGTAATAACAACCTTGTCACTTGTGTTGAACACTTATGGCCGTTGCTATTGCAAGGAGAATGCATTGCGTTTTGTTTTGAGAACATGATAACTTGTTTTAAGAACACTTTCTTTGGTTTTTGGTATTAAAAGGCAATGGGTATTTTTTTGAGGCCAGTATCTAGGTATAATCAGCATATAATGTTCCCACTGCTGGGACACAGGTCTCTCTGTCAGCGGGAGTGGGTATGTAGGTACAAATCAGGGTTGTTGCTGATGCATATTTGCGATGCGATTTTTTTTCATTGACATCAGCGGATGCTGATGCTGATGCTGATTTTAATTTATTTTCTTAAAAAATCAGGGAAAAAAAAAAAAACAAAAAACCCGACTGCGTAAAAAGAGAACATAAAAAAAGATGGAAACAAGATTTTTATAAAATAATACTATAACAATCTCATGCAGTCGGAGGCAATAGGGAAGATGCCTCCGACTGCATGAGATTGTTTAGAATCAAACTAAGTACCTAGTATAGTAATAAAGGCTTCTACAGACTGGTGCGATATCACGGGCACGACAAGGGTCACGCTGCCTGTCGCGCCTGTGATATCGCACCAGTTTGAAGGAGCCTTAATTAGTACTAATTAAGCCTTAATTAGTACTAATTAAGCCTTAATTAGTACTAATTAAGGCTTAATAAAAAAAAAAAACTTAATTAGTAAATTCCTAGACTAATAGATAGCAGGTTATGTGCAAACTCGCAACAACTGACCGGCTTCTTGACAATTCAAAAGTACCTGTAAATGGTTTAATTGAAAGAGTTTGAGTTTGACAACTGTATTTCAGCGGGGTAATTGCGATAGTAACACACTATCAGTAGCAATGGGTTTCATTTTGTCAGTTCAACAACATGCATTGCGTTATTTACGCTGTGGAGCCGACAAATTTTTCGAACATATGAAGCAATGGATTAGCAATATATTTCAAAATCATTCAGATTGTGATTGACAGTGTGTTACGCAATTAGGGTGCCGAAAACTTCGCTTTTCTAATAATACTTGGGTATTATCTTTCACACAATCCATCTTTGGTTCCTTTTCTCCAGTCTTATCCATAATACAATTAAAGAATTTGTAATTATAAAAAAAAAATATTATAAAAAAAAGTATTTTATTTTTATTTTATAAAAAAAAATGTTTTTTTTTTTTATATCTTAAAATATCGTAGCCTCTACTATACAACGTGTTTTTTTTTATATCCCATAACTCTAGGGTATGATTGAGGCCATATCAAAGAATCAACTGGCATATGAGTTATGTTCCAATCCTTCGTTATTTTTTTTTTTCATTTTTCATACAAAATAATTCGGCAAAGTCACGATTGTGAATGTAAAACACCCTTACGTGAAATATTACATGTCGACAAGGTAGCTTTCCCTTCACTAGCTGCCGCCGGGAAGCCCCGATACCAACATACCTACATATTTTATTTTACTATTTATTTTACTACACTACTGCGAAGTTTGGCAACCTCGCAAAAGTAAAGATTCGTCATACTGGTGACAATTTTTGACCTAATTTAATTATGATTGATGATATCTCCGAAACGATGCATTTTTGGACCACCTATTCTAGGAGTTTTAGTATTATTTTTACCTTAGAGTTATGGGATATCAAAAAAAACAGGTTGTATATATAAATATACTTAAACAATAATAAACATGAAACAAGAGCAAGGAACTGTATTATGTAATGATGATGTTTAAGGAGAGAGGAAGTGTTGATTTGTTGGTGGTATATTGGCACGAATAGACTGTGCCAGTTAACACTCGAAGAATAGATAGTGGACAAGCTGAAGAGCCAATAAATTGAGTTTCGCCCTTTCCTGATTAGGTCAACCTTCTAAACAGCTTCCCTTCAATCAACAGCTTTGACGAAGATACAAAATCAAATGAAACGTTGTATTAGAACTTAGCGTTTCTGACTTTGCCTATTAATAAAATCACTACTAACTACTGTCGTGCCAACGGTGAAATGGGTGACACGCTTGGTTTGGACAGTAGAGGCTACGATATTTTATGAATAAATATTTTTTTATCACGACGGAGTAATAAAAAAACCGTGAGTGATGCATTGTTGCCAGTCGTGCATAGTTTTTATTCTAAGAATCGTCATAGTCATAGTTATTTAACTAACTGAAACATTGTCGTAATAAAAAGAAATACCTACTTACATGGAAATAGATAAAGCTACATTGCAACTGCGATATATTTCAATGTCGAAATGTGCCACCGTTGTCAATACCATAAGATAATGTCAGACATGGCGAAACACGTTCGTTATTATCTTTTTAAAACCAATTTCAACAGTTCACTTTTAAAATACAGAACTTGTTGCATAGTTAAATTTTTGAGCAAAGTCGCACAATGTACGGCGGCTACAGATCAAGTTATACATTTACCTTTTTAAACTTTATCTAAGTAGTTTGTATTTATTTTGTTTCTTATTTATAATCTCATTGTATGCTGCACCGGTCGACGTCATCACGTCAACGCTGGCTATCGCTGAAAACCAGTGCTGGGGCTCTGTCTCGAATAGGGTCGCAGCATTATGTTGAGCGGTGGCCGTTTTGCGTGGATGTGATGCATATTTTCCCCCTGCTTGTTCTTTTTGTATCTATGTTCTTTCTTTGCGTCATGTTTACCGCAAATAAATGTATTTTCTTTCTTTTTTATTTTCTCCTATTTCCAGTATAAGCTGATCTCGCATTGTATAGGACTTCCTTACAATAAGAAGTCAGCGTAAACTGGAAATGTATAGCTTGATGTGTAGCCGTGTGTACCTACTGTCTTTTTACCCGACTGTCCCAGAAGGAGGACATTGTTTTTTACACAAACGATTCACACGTTTTTCGACATTGATAAAACAAAAAATATACTTAGATAAGTAGATAGACAAGTTTCTTTAAATAAATATTTCTACCTACATTCTACCGCATGCATTTTGCTAGAAAAAAGAATAAAATTGTTTTTACGAGGTATTATCGTAAAATAAGGCATTCAATCGACAAATGCCCAGTCAACCGGTAGTAATTCAATCAAATCTTTGACTCATGTTTATTTGCTTCTAATTTCGGTCACAATGGTTTATTTTGGTATTTCGTTACGGTTCGCGTAACTTAAGCAACGTTTCAGAGGGGCAATTCTACTAATTTTAAGAACGTTCACAGTCTGATCTCAGTCTCAATCTGTCAAAAATACCTCTTATTTCCCTACATTTTGACAATTTTTTGACGTTTGTTTGTCACCAAGATGAGATTGCGACTAGATTTTGAACGTTTTAAATTACGAGAATTGGCCTTCAGGTCTCTGTTTGAAGAAATTGGTCACATTTTTTGCAGTTTTCGTACCTACATGCACGATATGTTAGGTTTTGGGTTTGTGGTCCTGGAATTTCAACGATAAAAAAAAAATGCAGTTGAATGTCACTTATTTATTCAATTGTCAAACAAAAAAAAATCTCTCGGACTTTTAGTGGAAACTTTTTTGGTTGGTTTCATTGAATTAAAAAAAAGGTTTTTTTTTTCATAAATCTGTCAAAAGTTTTACACTCCCAGGTCTTCTGACATAACTCAAAACCGTGAAACTGCCATCATTTTCTCGCTACAATTTGACATAATTGTATGTCCTTGATTTGACATTCGCGATATTTAACTACTGAAGGTTACTGTAATTTTGCTAACTTTACCATAATGACTATGCATGTTCTACTAGTAATAAAGGTTAAGGTATTTTTCTATGGGCCTGTGTTGCCTGAAATAAATGGTATTATTATTATTATTAATAGCATATTTTCACTTTTTTGTAATTAGTTGACGGTGTCTGTACATCAAATTTCCGTGAAAATTCACTTTAGCTATGGTTTCCTACGATTATGGTGGCCGCCACAAAGCGTCCGCAATGTGTTTCCCTAGACAGCGTTTTTTGACACAGTAAAGTCCAACCCCGCTGCTATCATTTTCATGACAGCTGTCATTTCGGCGGTGTTGCGGCCACCGGTCTTTTTAGGTTTTCACCGCGCTTTTTTTCTGAATTTGTAAAGAAAGGAAAACCATTAATCCTAGGGTTTTGTAATTAACAGGTCAAATACACGGTACCCGCATAGGGTGACTTGGTTGTATGTATGTTTGTTTGAAATAGTTAAGTATCAATATCTTATACCTACGTAAAGGTATTTGTAACATTCATATTGCAATGTGATATATCAGAGTCCGGTTCAATTTAGACCGAACATGAATCGTAACATTCGTAACCGGAGCCTGATTCAGGTCAAAGATCGTAGCTTATAGGGTCTACATTATACTGTGTAGACCAACAGACAAAGGCGAATCCATAGTGGTTTCCAGGAAACCACTATGGATTCGTTGTACGATGATGAGGAATTGCACGCATTGGCATTTTAAAGAAAAGAAAGAAAAAATGTTTATTCTGCACAAACAAAACGCACGTTACAATGAAACAACACAAATTGCACACAAACAAAGTAGCCAAAAGCCCCGTAATCAAACAATAAAAAGTTCGACAATCTTGTCTATTTTCGGAGTTACTGTGTTTTAATTTACGAGGGCAGCATAAGCCAACAGGTTCGTCATTCCCGAAAGGATCTGTCGACATGTTGGATAGATTATAAGAAGGCCTATGACTCGGTGCCGCATACATTGCTCATGAGGGTGATGGAGTTGTCTAAAGTAGATGCAACTCTGCGCACCTTCCTGATGTCGTCGTATCAAAGGAGGACGGTTCTTCGCTTTCCAAGATATCGACATATCCAGAGGAATAGCGAGCCGATTAGGATCGAGCAAGGTATATTTCAGGGCGATAGATTGAGTCCAATTTAGTTCTGCCTATAGCCGATATAGAATCTCGAGTCTTGAATAATTTTCAAGGAAACAGTTTCCTTGAAAATTCCTCAACACCGGTAATAGTTCTGTTCCTGAAAGTTGTCTTTGACAACTCATCTTTGAATGAGAAAGAAGACTATTCTTGACGTTAGTTCCAACAATAAAATTATGGATGTAAGCAGTATATATTTTTTGAGAATGCCAAATAAATTTTTTAGTCTAAGTTTAAAATGGCGTATCTAATCCTACTGTAAAGCTGTCACGGCTGTTATATTTGCTACGTGTATCTTAGAATAAATGTTTGTTGACAATGGGTTCCTCTCCATTATCAATTTATCATCCACATAGCTACATTATAGAATGATATGTTCAGAATGTCTTCAGTTCAATATGATGTGCCTTTAAATTATTGTTCGTCTCTTGTGAGAAGCAGTGAAAAAATACAAAACATAAAGGTTTTTTTATGAAATGTTGGTATACTGACCCGGGTAGGAATACTTATGTAGTTTTCAGTTTTCAACTGTTGGAAATTTCTTTATTTTTCAAAATACCAAACTTTATAAATACAGGGTAGCGATTTAGTCACCTGCATCAGCCATAAAAAAACTTTTCAAACTTATATCCATTGTTGTGTAGGAATTTAATATTTTTTTCATATGAATCTGAGCGAAAGTGGTTCAGTGGAACCACCACCCTATTGGATGGATGTAGGTGATTAAATCGCTACCCTGTATTTATACAGGTTGGCATTTTCTTTAGAAAATGTAGGTAATGCTCGTGTCTGGATAGAGGTTTATATTATAACATCATCATCACTATTTCAGCCGAAAGACGTCCACTGCTGGACATAGGCCTCCCCCAAAAAGGGGGGGATTTGCCATAATCGCCACGCTTGGCAGGCGGGTTGGCGCTTGGGAGGCGTTACGCAAACGGATCCCTTAATTAAAAAATGTTATTTGCAGACCCGCAATATTTTTGAACGGCCTATCCAAATACCCCTCACCATAGGATAATTGAGAAAAAAAAATATCCCCACTTTACGTGCAAGAGAGATACATAACCTACCTATTTTATTTTACCACTTCGTCGGCGTAAGTATACCCACATTTCAGCTTTCTAGTACTAAGAGTCAGACAGACAAACAGATAGACAGACAGACAGATGGACATGTCAAAACTATAAGGCTTTTGTTGACTACCGAACCCTAAAAACGAATTGAATGTTTAGTCACGTTATGTTATGCGCATGTGAAATCCGATTGTTTACCGACTACCGAATAATACTTCTTTCAAACGACACAAATTGTCTCTTTACGCACATCGTGTGCTGTAAAGGTTACCTACGTTTTGCATGGTTCTTCTGAAACTGTAACCAATATGATAATTATTTGCAAATGAGCTGGATCTGTGTCTCTGCCTAGTTTTTGAGGTTTTTGAACTTGCTTAGAATCATTTAATTTCCCACCAAAGATGGCGTGCGCATAGCGCTGCCGGGAGTCCGGATATTGCTGGACACAGTCAGGCTTTTTGGTTGCATGTGCTACCAAATTAGGTGTTCGGCCTGTCCGGCTTTTTAAATTCGACGAAACACAACGCGCTGTCGACCCGGGCCTGGTCCTTATCGCACGGCGAGCTACCCATCGCTCACCGTCCGCAGGCCCGCCCCTACGGTGGCCGAAAATCAGCTTGCGACTCCCGACGCGCGGGGCGTCTCCTGCGGCGGCTAAGGGCATGAGGGCGCGAACGCGGCCTCATCCTCACGCATTCCGCCTCCTCCTTAGCGAGCATTACTGCTTCGCAGAAGGAGGTGAAACCTACCTGTGTGCCAAATTTCATTGAAATCCGTTCAGTAGTTAAGGCGTGGAAATATAACAGGCAGACAGAGTTACTTTCCTATGGGTTTGCTTCTCCATCACATGTAGTAAACAATGCAGCTAAAGTGAAACCTGATCGTGCGTCACCAATTACCATGCCTCGACGATCTTTTAACGCCTTAACTGACACACTTGGACAGAAAAACATCTGTCATTGCTTAACATAGCATGTATAGTGAAAGGAAAAGTTTATAATTACTTTAAAATTACCGGTCTAAAACTGTTCAAAGATATAGAGGAATGCCATGGATTCGTTTGGGAAAATAGTCCTGTTAAATGTAAAAACTTGTATAGCTCATAACATATCTACAGTTTATCTTATTAGAAGAGCGAAAAAAGGAAGTATTCTTGTTTGAGCACCTATTTTTTGAGCACCCAAGCCATTTGAGCCAATTTATTGAGCAGCAAAGGTATTTCATTTGAAAATACCTTTGGTGCTTAATGCATAGGTGCTCAAAACAGCACCTATTTTTTGAGCACCCAAGCCATTTGAGCCCATTTATTGAGCAGCAAAGGTATTTCATTTGACAATACCTTTGGTGCTCAATGCATAGGTGCTCAAAACATATGTGCTCAATAGGGAATACTTAAAAAAATGACTATGAACAAAAACAACGTTCACCGAGAGACTCAACATGGTCAGCTTCTTTTAGTTGAATAAGTCTACGAACAAGCAAACCGATGACAAAAGATAAGATTTTACAATTATTTCTCCCGTGTGGAAATCCTCATGGATACCATCCGTTTGGGACGAACGGAGGGTTATGTCCGACTCCTATCGACTAAAACCCCTTTGTTCCACCTACTGAGTAACATTGAATTGCACTCATGGGACAAAAGAACCAAATTAATCTAAGTCATTAATTTCTCAACCCCTCAAAGTACTGAACACCAAGGAGTAGGAAATTCGACTCCGAATGTTATATTTAAACGCATATCCAATCGGTAACCTTGTCGGTTACGGCTTTAGTGTGAAAAAGTAATCAAAGAAATGTTTAAACCTTCACCATTGAGTGATTACGAATCTAATCTAGCTATAAACATTGTATTATCAATGAACATGTAGCGCTTTTTTTGGTTGACTGATGATGCGGTCGAGCAGTGCTCTATTTAAAGTCTTGCAAATCTTGCAAAAATTGTCTTGAAAATTTGCGCTTTTGAGAAAAGTATTTAAGCAGTTCTTTGTATTTATTTTACATACCCGGCTAAATGGATCGACGACCTTAAAAAGGTTGCTGGGTCAGACTGGATACGGAAGGCGGAGGACAGGGTGTTGTGGTGCAGCCTGGGAGACGCAGCAATGCAATGGAGTAAATAGGCTGAGTTGATTGATTGTAACAAAACCTATCACCAACAAAAAAAAGTTTTCGATTGAAAATGTTAATCGAGCGGAATATCGATTTCGTTTTTAGCAACAAAAAAAAAACACTAGTCTAGCTAAATTGACATCTTGATTTAGGGCATTCAAGTACAATAAGCATTACTTTAATCAAATATATGTTATTGGTGATTCATCTTAATATCATCATCATCATTCACCATCACTTTTACCGGTTCTGTGCTTCCCGCATCCAGCGGCATCATCATAATATCATCATTATATCATATAGCAGGTTCATCTTTCGCTAAACTAAAGCCCCATTCATACACAATGCAAGTTTCTTGTCTGTGGCATACAATAGAGTTGAAGCAACAAATGACTTGCATCTTTTAAACACTGTTTAGACGGACATACTTTTATTGTTGCTCCAGCGGGGCGAGCACGGCCTACTGTGACATGACTTGAGTCACACATTTTATCACAGTTTGAGCGATAAAACTGTTTTGTCATAAAATGCTAGTACAAATTGACATGACATAATTTGTCATGTCTTGTCACAAACGTCTTGGGCAGCCCGTGGTTGGCCCGCTGCTTATGGGATCAGTTCAGCCGAAAGACGTCCACTGCTGAACATAGGCTTCCCCCAACTAAGGGGGTGGGTTGCCATAATCGCCACGCTAGGCAGATGGGTTGGCGATCGCAGTATGGTGTTAAAATGCATAGAGAATGCTGCTGCCCATTCTCTACTAAGTCCCTTAGTCGCCTTTTACGACACCCACTGGAAGAAATAGGATGGTGTTATTCTTTACGTCCGGCACCACATGGACACCAACGTAAGGTGCCATCAGGAAATTTAATCGTACCGTGTAAATCAGCGGAGTAATTCCGTAACACACTATCAGGGCCTCAAGTCTGCTATTACAATAGTGTCAGAATGGTCGATCATTGATTTCAAAATTGTTGATTTTGACAAGTTTGGTAATCTACTATTATAATGGCGTCATTATGAATTTCCAATGGTCGGCCACTGACACTACATTGAAAGAAATTGCATTTATTGGTAATCTCGTACATAATGACAAATGAATGACATTTCTACTAATGGGTTTTATAATAATGGCAATACGACAATCCCATTATAATTAACTCAAAATTCAAAATATCTTTATTGTGGGGGCATATGTTTGATACAGGTCTTAACAATAAATTAGTGTTCCAATATGTCCGGCCTAATAGGCATATAATATTTATATTACGTATTGCCCTTTATTTAAAATTATTTTACATGTCAAATTTAGATAAGTATTATAAATGTCAAAATATCAAGATACAGTGTAATTATTATATGATCAACAAATCAATCAATAATTCAAGAAATCTTGGATTGTGTAATAAGCTTTATCAATTAACAAGTTTCGTAATTTATTTTTAAATATTGGTAGTTCCTTAGTGCTCAGAATGTCAATAGGTATTTTGTTGTATATTTTTGATGCAATGCCAAAGAAGCTTTTGTTAAATAGAGCCGTTTTATGTGGTATATTAGAAATTTTTAACATATATCTTTTCGATTTTAGTTTATCAAATAGATTTTCATTGGTTTTTATAAATACGGCTACTTCATAAATGTAAATTGCAGGAAAGGTCAATATTTTAAATTCTTTGAAATATGGTTCACATGAATCAGGAACACGGATACCAGCAATCGCACGTACACATCTTTTTTGCGCTTTAAACACTAAATCCCACGTAATCCCAGTAACACAATTCTATTACGAGAACATTGACCGACCAATGATCGACCATTATGAATTTAGCAGATTACGAACTTTTAGTAAAATGACAATGGCAAGACAATGGGATCGTGTTGGAATGACTGAATTTATAAAAATAGCACACTTGGGCCCCTGTAGCAATGGGTTTAATTTTGACAATTCAACAACATTCAGACAAATTTTTCTAACATAATGAAGCAATGGATTAGCAATATATACTTCGAAATCGTTCAGATTGTGATTGATAGTGTGTTACTAATTCATTAGTATTTTAGTTAGTTTTTAGGGTTCTGTACCTCAAAAGGAAAAAAAAGGGAACCCCAGGATCACACGTGTGTCTGTCTGACCGTCTGATACAGCCCATTTTGCTCCGAATCTACTGGACCGATTAAGTTGAAATTTGGTACACATATGATTTTCTGTGACCCAAACACGGATGTGTAACGTAAATAAATGAAGTTTGAATATGAGGGTCACTTTTGGGGGGCAAATTAGAAAAAAAATAAAAATTTATTGCAAACTGTACCGTGTGACTTATCAAATGAAATGGTTTCTTATGAGGGCCTCAAATATTACTTTATAATTTTATAATAAATTGTTTTAAAGTTATTTAAGAAAATGGATGAAAATTGACTTTACATCCCTTAACTCCCAAACTACTGAAAATAAAATGCTTAAAATTATGAAAAAAAAACACAGAAAATAGTTCTTTACTTATAGATTACAGAAAACCCTATAAGAAATCTATATGGTCTTTAAATAACATGGTAAATCACTCAATATTCTACGTACAAACTTACATTTGCAGTTGGAAAGTATCCCAGACCATGTTTTTAGATATATGTGAAAAATTCACGGTGGTAGTAAGTTGTATATCGAAGTTAAAAGGAAAACTATCACAGCTTATTAGGATTTAAAAGTTAACGAGGAATAGTCGACCAACTTGCATTTGCAGTTGGAATGTATGGGGGACCATGTTTTTCAACTAAAATGTTAAGATTTTTCTTGAGATAAAGTCATACTAACTACCCTTCATTCTGCGTGGTCCGAGAAAAGCCTAGATCAGAATAGGTCAAATTTACATTTTGCCTGCGTCACGAGTTTCTCTAGAAAAACGATACAATTTTTCATCGGCTGTCATTGAAATATCATAATTATTAAGTACAAATTGCATCTGCGATAAAATTTGAACCTACCTACTGTGGGTTACGGAACATATTTTTACAAGAGATTTAATAAACTAACTAGGTATTTAAAAATAAAGCTTCAGACTATAAATAAACTGTAGGTAATATTACTTATTTGTTCTGGTCGATCGATCAGGTTAAGGTACGCTCGCCGTGGTTGGTTCATGGATGGGTGACCATCTTATACATACCAAGACCCGTGCCTCGGAAAGCACGTTTAGCCGTTGGTCCCGGCTGTCATTTGTGGATCTTTGACAGTCCTTACGGGTTATCAGAAGCCCCAAAAGTCTGACAATCAGGCCTACCAAGGGGTATCGTATTACCCAGTAACTGGGTCGTGGAGGTCAGATAGGCAGTCGCTCCATGTAAAATACTGGTATTCAGGTCCATCCGGTTAGACTGGAAGCCGACCCCACCATATTTGGGAAAACGCAGGCAGATGATGATGATGTAATACTTACCTTTTTTTTTAAGATTACATTTATTTCTCTGTTGAAAGAATCATTATTATTGATTATCTAAACAAATAAATAAAATTGATGTGGCTGTTCCTAATGTAAAAAAAAATTGAGCCGTCACGGCCTCACGGGACGCCTGGCAGATATGAAACATCGACATTATTGAATTGAATAACCCCTGAATCAAACCCCCGACCCCCCCCCTGATCCCTGTATCCTTTTTTTTTTTTTTTTGGGTGGGAAATTATCAAATAACTTCTCCCGCTCTGGGGTGAGCGGGAGGGCGACTCAGACTTTTACTGACTAAAACCCACCCGTGTTCCTTCCGTTGCCTGTGTGCCAGGGCCACGATATCCCTTTCGGACAAAATCGCAACCCCGAATTGTGTATCATTGTCGAATCTGACCAATGTAAAATACTATGTATATTGTGGTGATAAAAATAAAAAGTTGATTGATTGATTGGTTGATTGATTATTTACACACTACTACATATATACTGTATAGTAGCGACGCGTCGCCACGGCATGCGTCGCCCCGCCAGCAATCGGTGCAGCTATAGATAGATGTTTCACATTAAAAAAAACAGCATATTACTAAATGCACATGAAAGTTTATACGACACTTATAACAGTTTTATTTTTAAAATTTGGTCTGTTTGTTCCGGCTAATCTCCGAAACGGCTCGACCGATTTTGACGGGACTTTCACTGGCAGATAGCTGATGAATAAGGAGTAACTTTGGCTACTTTTATCTTAGAAAAAACCAGGCGGGCGACGCCGCGGGCAGCAGCTAGTGCTCGTACTTACTAAGTTACAATCTACGTTTTATGTAAATTAGCCGAAATTAAAACAATGAAAACACAAATTCTGTCGTTTTTAACTAATGTTGATCATTTATCATCTTTGAGCTAAACTAATGCACTGAAATTACTGAAATCTGGATATTAATAAAATAATGTCTTTCGTGGCATTGCAAATGAATGCAATGAACTTGAAGCAAGTCATTTGTAAAATGCAAATTTTATTAGTTCCAAGCCAAGGAAAAAAACGATTAAAAGTATATTTTCCTTAGATTGTAGGCTTTATTTTATTGTTGTTACATGCGTCATTGGGTGAAAATAATTAAAGATCGTGTTGTTTTAAATGCCACAAAGTATTAACAAGATTAGCTGGTGATTTCAATGTTGCTCATAATTATGACTCAACGATTACTTATCGTTGAAGTCAAATTAGCAACATTGAATTATATTCTATTTTTCGGGCAAAGAATCAGCATAATTATATAAAAAGCATCGCCATAAAACATGGCAATGCTGCCAGCCTTTTGGGCACTTTTCCTGTTGACTGCGATGCGGACGAATTTTTTGATGCCTATGATTCTGTCCCCCTCCTTTTAAGGGTTCCGTACCCAAAGCGTAAAACGGGAACCCTATTACTAAGACTCTGCCGTCTGTCTGTCTGTCTGTCCGTCTGTCACCAGGCTGTATCTCATGAACCGTGATAGTTAGACAGTTGAAATTTTCACAGATGATGTATTTCTGTTGCCGCTATAACAAAAAATACTAAAAAACAAAATAAAATAAATATTTAAAGGGGCTTCCATACATGAAATGTAATTTTTTTGCTCGTTTTTGCTCTATATTGATAATGGCAACAGGTAGCTTGAAATATTCACAGAATATTTAGTTGTATATTCAATTTTAAAATAAATAATTAAATTAAAATAAAACAAATATTTAAGGGGAGCCTCCCAAACAAAAACGTGTTTTTTTTGCCATTTTTATAGATAATGGTACGGAACCCTTCTTGCGCGAGTCCGACTCGCACTTGGCCAGTTTTCTTTTATATACATGTACCTATTTATTATTATTTTAAGTCTGCTAGCGTTTAAAATTTAAACAACTTCCGTTCGCCTCGACCGATCACTTTTGCCGTAACGCTCTCGTCACGGTTTCACCAGCTTACTCCCCAAGTCAAGCGTGCTAAAGAAGTTTTACTTCAAAAAAGAAGCGTTTTGCTTACCAATGGTAACATTTTTTATTGCCAAACTGGGCATATACATAGATCCGTAAGCAAATATTACCTGTAATAGCTACTTGATTATTGGTAAAACTCAAACTCAAAGCATTTATTTAAAATAAACCAATTACAGGCACTTTTGAATTGTCAAGGGGTTGGTCAGTCATAAAGATGAAGCTAGTTGCCCATTCCAAAGCTTAGTAGATACTCTATGGATAAGAACGGGCAAGAAACTCCAAGGTCATTCTTTTAAATTAACATAATGGTTATAAAATATTAGTTACATCATTCGTGTCGAAATTTTACCTACATGTGAGCACGCTGCAAAACGACAAAAGCGTCCGTAATAAAAATTAAAAAAAAATATAATTAAAAATTTAATTGAATTAAAATAAGCCATGGCAGCTAAGATATGACCAGTCCCTACCGATGATATGAAAGATGGTTAAGATACAGGTGTCTTAAAAACAACCAAAAGCGGTCCGTAAAATATAGGAATCGGCCATTCTAGTATCTATAGGATCCGAAGTAAGATCGACCTTATTATAACTTTTACATGTTCTGTATGCTACTTTCAATTGGAATCTCATTCGTTTGCCGCCCACTTTAGTCTTCTAATGGCACTGCCATGTATTTGCATTCATCAAGGCAAAGAAAGTCAATGTAATTCATAATGACGTTCTTATTCTTGGTAACTAGAATTATCATCCAATTATGCAGGGTTGTTGTCCTCAAGTCTTAGGGAAAACTGTACGATTTTTTTTATTTATTCAAGGCATACGAGCAGTCCTAGAGTTTATGTTATGATGTACTTAAAAGACTTAAATACATTTTAATGTAAATTTACTACATAAAGTATTAGGACATGTCGTCTTTGCTTTGCCAAGTTGCTAACTGGAGTGGAATCCTTTCGATAACCTCATAGATAAATGGGCGACTGTATTATCAGGAATTAAGTCAACAGAAGATTAAGATATGTGATTGCATAAGCCTAGGCTGATTCTCGACATATAGTATTAAGACAAATGTCGTCTTTGCTTTGAATGCCAAGTTGCCAACTGAAAATGAGTCCTGTCGATAGTCTCATAGATAGACGGACGATTGTATCATCAGTAAGTCAACAATAGATACGCAATTGCATAAGCCTAGGCTGATTCTCAATTTGTAAGGAAAGTCAATAATTTCAAATTATAGCCAGAGCCCTGTTCAGTAAAGGACGTTAAGATGGATATTGACCTCGATTATAATCACAGTAAACATACGGATAGAAACAAAGATCTACATATGCGAACGGTTGCGACATACCATGTTGTACTTGACAGTTCTAAAGAGATAACAATGACTGTTTCAAGTGCCCGGATAACAACTAATCCACTTACACGCATCCTCGGGATGCTCCCACTTCAAACGAGTCACTTTATACTATAAGTAGTACTAACCTATCCTATATCGACTCCAAGGATCTTGGGTATCCTGTCGGGTGTTCCAATTAGGACTCAATGCCGTAGGACTAATGTTGCCTTTTATTTGAAGATATAATAGTTGTATCTACTTCTATGACTACCTGGTTACGTCACCAGGTCAGTTCCTAGTTTATTGTTCTCAGAGTTATCAGGGCATCATCTAGGTGCTTTAGTGTCAATTGTTCATATTCTAAGAACATCGCACGGTAGTCTCGTTCATTCAAGAGGTTTCCGGAATGGTCCCTTGTGATTGCTTCTTACGGACTAAGGTCATTATGGTGTTTAACATTAATTTATATTTCTGTCTGACCTAGTTTCAGTACGGGATAATTTAGTAGAGATCGATGTTGCTTGATTTAAGCGGCAATATTTTTCACTAAGGTGAGACGTAAAATCGTAAAGTACTAAGTAAAATTACTTATGCCTAAAACGTTGCAAAGTGCATATACGTAATTGTCCATTCTTTAGACATCAGCGTAGAAACTCATAATATTTTGTTCCAGCTATAAAAACATGAAATATTAGCGTTAACCACGAAAGTTTCTTCAAGAGGGTGAGGTCGGAAATTCAGACAGTGTAATCACATAAATTCTTAAATTATGTTTCTTCGTCTATAATTCAATACATATATTATAAGTATTATGGGAAAAGACTCGGTTTACGGCGACGATAACCGACTTTTAATGATTTTATACTGAAGATCACGTCTAAACGAGTAGTGTTAATGATTTGAAAAAAATATATGATAAATTAGAGCATTTTTTCAATAAATAAATCATGTGAATATTTTAGATTATGTTTATATTACATAGTGAAATTAATTTGTAAAGTTATGTCTAACGCGGATAAAAAACTGAGAATGACGCAAAATCTACCAAGCGTATTTTTCTGAAACCTTCACCAATTTAGATAATTTATACTTTTGTTTTGTGTAAAATAAATTAATAATGCGTCAAATTGGGGACAGCGCTCCTTGATGGGCGAGTCCTATTACTGGCTGAACGTACGACGCGTTGCGTGAGCTCAGTACAGAACACGCAAGCTAACCACTCAAGGTCACTAGCATATATCTGAGTCTTAAATGAACACTAAATTAAAAATCTATAATAAGATAAATTTTGAATATCTAATAACTTTAAATAATAAAGAAAACCTTAGAACGAATGAAAGCTTCACATAATGATACATATTATTAAACTGTTAGAATACATGAAAATTTCATTCGCGAATTCTATAGCAAAATAGTAAAAACAAACGATGATTGTAAAACGTAGTAAAACCTTAAGCTATTAACCTTCAAAGTTATTCAACCGGTGCCACATCTTGAATAGTTAGATCCGCTTTTTAGACAATTAGATAATTTATTCGATCATAATGGGTTCGCTCCGAATTCGCAGAAAACATCCAGATTGTGGATGGAGTTGCTAGACCGTTAATTTGTTTTATTCACGAAGCACGGAGACTGTCCAAACCAAGCGTGTCACCCATTTCACCGTTGGCACGACAGTAGGTAGTAGTGATTTTATTAATAGGCAAAGTCAGAAACACTAAGTTCTAATACAACGTTTCATTTGATTTTGTATCTTCGTCAAAGCTGTTGATTGAAGGGAAGCTGTTTAGAAGGTTGACCTAATCAGGAAAGAGCGCAACTCGAATTATTGGCTCTTCAGCTTGTCCACTACCTATTCTTCGAGTGTTAACTGGCACAGTCTATTCGTGCCAATATACCACCAACAAATCAACACTTCCTCTCTCCTTAAACATCATCATTACATAATACAGTTCCTTGCTCTTGTTTCATGTTTATTATTGTTTAAGTATATTTATATAATATATAAGTGTATGCTTTATGTATGTATGTATTTATATGTAAAGTACACCACTGACTACCTGCAGTATTGTCTCTCCTTCTCCCTTTAATCCATCCAAAGGTTGTCTGTAAAAGATCGCTTTTAGCCATTGTGTCACCCTATGTAAAATTTCAACATTTATATCTGTAATTTTTATGGTGTACATAATAAAGAGTATTCTATTCTATTCTAAATCCAATTCACACTCATCATCATCATGCATAGCTCGACTTCACCCACTGCTGCGCATACGCGTCTCTTTTCTTGTGCCAATCTCCACGATCCTATGCCAGCCTCATCCAGGTTCTACCCGCGATGGCAACAATGCTGTCCGCCCATATCGCCACCGAACGACAGACATTTCGTCTTGCAGTCCTTGGACGTCACTCGGTCTCTGCCTTACTCCACCTGTCATCAGTATGCCTTGCCAGGTCGGTGTCCATTTATAGCTCCATTCCATTCCAGCTCAATTTCTTAACTTCACTTTCCCTTTACTCCATATTTTTTCGTACAACTTTTTAGTACCTTTCCACTTGTGGTCATATTAGAAACACGCCTTTCGATACACGTTCAGTTCATAGAGCGCGCTTAGACATCATGGCGACAGCCCGCGATCGTATTTTCAATCGATTTAACATGCATTAAGTCGATCGATTTGTCACGACTTAAGACGCGGCTTGCATATCGAATAGGTACGAGTAGTATGGCCCATATAAATTGGCTGAAGTAGCTGAGTAGTGTTTGAGTGTTGAATAGGTACATCATATATCGTGAACGGGCGCCATCAGTAGGGACTGCAGGTCATCTCTTAGCGGCCTTGGCTTATTTTAATTTAATTTTTGAATTGTTTTTTTTATCTTTTCGTTATGTATGCTTTTGACGTTTTGCATCGTTCTCACAAGTTTAATTTCAACACGAATGATGTAACCAATATTTTGTAACCATATGCTAATTTAAGAGTGTCCGTGGAGTTCTTCTCCATAGGTACCTACTAAGCTTTGGAATGGGCAACTAGCTTCATCTTTATGACTGACCGACCCCTTGACAATTCAAAAGTGCCTGTAATTGGTTTATTTGAAATAAATGCTCTGAGTTTGAGTTGTACTGCAAAGGTTGTCTGCAATAGGTAACATCATGCAGGCTGGCAGAAAAATTGCTCTGGTTGCATTCGATCACTCAAGCGAATTTATAATTAGGTAGTTTCAAAATTGAATATGCGGCGATTGTTTTCATAAAACAACAGATATATGATAGACGCGTAAAAGTTACGCTATTTATTACAATAAGTAGGGAAAATTCAGTATTACTTCTTATTTTATTATGTAGCGCCTACCCCGTAAAGATTCCGGTATTCGAAACTAAAAAAAAAAAAAAAAAAACAATTTTGTTTAGCTTTTAATATTATTTAAAAAAATATATAAATTTAGTGTGAAAATGTCATGATTTCATGAAAAAGTCAGTCAATGGAACAAATCTAACTTAGCGAGATGTATGAATGATTCTAATGATTATAATTCTGTAAATATATCTATATCAGTTATAGCTCCTTACCGAGAGGAGGCCTGTGTTTCAGCAGTGGGAACATTATAGGCTGATTAAGTAGTTATAGTCGCGAATCATGTTATGATTCAAGATACAACCTGACACTGACCTGCAAATAGCAAAAAAAATAAGAAAATTTGATTTTCGCGGGCTGCAGCTGCTGATCCACCTTAATGTAGATGTCTTTTAAAAGAATATTAAGGAACTTGTGATAATAACCGATGAACCTCGAACTCATATTGATTTAGATAATTTATGCAGATATAGTTAAGAAGTCTTCTATACCTATAAGGTTGAAAATTATGACAACCGGTCTAGAAGCTACAGCAAGGGTTAGTTTATTGAAGTAGATTATAAAGCAGCCAGGTCTTTCAGAAATACAAGGGAAGGAGCTAGCATAGATAAGAATGAACAGGAAAAAACGGCAGGAGCACCATAATGAATGTACAATTTACATAATAATCATACGCTGTACCACAGAAAATACAGACATATAGTATAAGAAGGGCTGCCGCAGTGACTCAAAAAAGATTATAATTATCGAAAATAATAATATTTATTGACATAAAAAGGAAGGCAAACATAATTTTGAAAACTAAGTAAGGACTGGGCTTGATAAAATCCGAAAAACCAAGATCTAAATTTAAAAAAATATTGGACTATATATAGTCAACGACCGAGCGACGTTTCGAAATAACACCTTTGTTTTTAAATAAAAATAAGATAATTATGTTGTCAATGCTAATTCAAATGGGTAGGCAAAACCATAAAAGCGACGACCTTAAAACTTGGGAATTTTAAATACCTTTTGGATAAAAATAACATTCTTTAGCGGTTTTTGTAGGATTTCAGAAACAGATTAACAACTTAATTTATAAAATTGAAATACCCCTTTTAATTTTAAGTGGTTTTTGAAGGAATGTGGAAATAGCAAAAACATTAGAAAACTTGAAATTCGTGGGGTACAGCTGCGTTAACGACTATTATACAGTGTGAGTCTTCATAATGTGCACATATCGAAAAGAGTGAAACTAAGCTTAATTTTATCGACGGAAAAAAAAAAAAAAAAAATATTAAACAATTTTTTTTTTACAAAAAAGGGTCTCTACCTGCTAAAGTAAAGTACGTAGTCGAGTGCAAGGCCTTTCTTTAACAGTTGATAGGAAACGTTGTGATTGAGTTATAAACATGGTATTTATACTTTTGGAAAGCTGATACGATGGAAAATAATTTAAAGTAATAAAAAAGGGTAGGTAATCAGGACTTTTACTGAGAAATTTTACAATTATTATAAAAATTTATGAAAAAATATCAGATGTTTGTTATAAAATCACCCTAATACTCAATTGAGGGCGAGTTTTTCGTTAGTTTTTTATTTTATGAAGACGCCCTATTATTTCCAGTCATTACTGAGTTTGTTTCATCGTGACAGATCGTTTAGTTTAAAAGTTATACCGATTTGTTTACACAGGGGTCACAGCAGCGAACAAAATTAAAAAAATGCTATAAAAATTAAATTAAATTTTTAGATTTTTTTAAACTATTTTTTCCGTCGATAAAATTAAGCTAAGTTTCCCTCATTTCGATATGTGCACATTATGAAGACTCACACTGTATATTATTAGGTAACTAATTGTTAAACATTTATTTCGCTGATAGCGAAGTAAATGTTAATGCTCATTATGTTATTTGTATATTGTTTACTAATAAAACTGCTTTCGTTTCAGGTAAGTCCTTAGTTGACGAAAATGTTCTTATTGGTTGAAAAAACTCCACATACCTCGTGATAAAGGTAACAACGGTTCAAGGATCTTTTGGCACGTAGCCAAAATCGGAACTAATGCCGCTTTTCTTTTCAATACGTTTTCTGTGACAATTTCACAAATGTTCCTCAACAACGCTCCTATGTCCAATCTCAATCAGGCGCCAAAAGGTCCTTGTACTAATACTTTAAACGTATTGCAAATTAAGAATAATATGTGGTTATCGAAAGTTGCACCTTGGAAGCTCAAAGGTCTCGCGATTTGTTGGGATCATCACGAATATATCTACGTGGTTTCGGACCATGAAACTCGTTATTCTAATAGATTGTATTCATTTGCTTGGATTATTCTTTGATAGCAAACCCCAATTTTCCACCAAATCTAGTTTTATTAGATCCTTTGAGCTGAGTGAATCAATAGTGGAAACCAGGACACAACTCTGCTAAGATAGCTATCATTTAAAACATCAGATAAAAGCCCTATTAGTGGCACCCTGAGAGAATTAAAAAGTATCTCGACTGTATCCGTAGAAATACAATAATATCTTCCAGATGTAAACATAAATAATGGCTCAGAGCGCATTATGTTAATTGGTTCACAAGTTAAGTATAATAGCAAAACGATTGTTGAGAAAAAAACCTAATCAGTTGCTAAGTGGTAATTAAACTGATATCAGCCTTAATTATGCAGGTCGAACGATCGAATGAGGAACGGATCGGACGAGGAGGATCGAGCGTTTAATGAAACGGAAAAAGAGAGGAAATAGGGAAAGAGTAAGGAAGGATTGGGCGCTACTATACTCCGTTGGTTTAAGTAGTTAAATAAAGGTAAACAAATAAAAAAATGGTTTTTATAGATGACACTTGCTTGTTTAAAAATACGTTGATATAGCCAAATTATTTTTACGATAGTTTACACTTTTATTACTGTATGTTAAACTTTATCATTTATTCCTATACTACTCTTCGTAGATGTAACTGTTAAGCACAGTTTTTTTATATTTATAATAAACTATGTATAATATTTTGTAATCTGTCTATTGTAAGGAGCCCAAACAGACAGGTTCTCTAAACGTCAACGAAATAAAACGTTGCTGAATTGAAGAGTACAACTGTGTGACGTTGCATGACAACTGAAATCACAGGTTTAGTCGGTTACTTGACTGACAGCTGTCACGTCACGTGTTTTTTTTGTTTACCTTTATTTAACTACCTAAACAAACGGAGTATAGATCATTCGAAAATATTAGTGAAGTCTAACGGTTAAAGAGTAAAGATGTATAGTGTTATCGCATTACAGACCTCCTTGGTATCATAACCTACCTACATAAAACTTTCAATGTCAATATTCTGCGGGTTAATTGCTTATCACACTATCAGTAGCAATGGGTTTAATTTTGACAGTTCAACAACATTCATTGCGTTATATACATTGTTGAGCAGACACATTTTTCGAACATATGAAGCAGCGGATTAGCAATTTACTTCAAAATCATTCAGATTGTGATTGATGGTGTGTTACGCTATTAGGGTGTTGGCCCTCAGAACAGATACAAGTGCCAAACAACATTTGTATAAAATACTGCTGTATTTTTATTTGTATGAATTTAATGTTTAATCCTTTATGTATTGTCTACAGTCCTTGGTGTTTATCATGTTTATTAGTCGCAAATGTAGACAATGAGACATGTACAAGGTCACTTCTGTCTGGGAACTGAGAATGATATTTGCCGCTATTCTCTTTCATATAATATTTTCATTAAGTATAAAAATATGTGAGAGTTCGTAAGTATAAAGCATTTTCATCGTAAATAACTTAAGTGTCAACTTTGTCAAAAGGCTTAGACAAATCCACACGGTTGGAGTTCCCTAGGGAGCCTTTGTTTTTTTTTCAAAAGATAATTTAGTAGCAATCGATTGGTTTCACATGATTATCAATTATTGTGTTTTATCTAAAAGTGATTAAAGCACTTTCGAATGATTGGCCAGTCTTATTATAACAACAAACAGGTACTTGCATCAATCAGTTTTGTAATCTAAAAATATTGTTATGCTGTGGTAGCACGTGTAAGTGAAAAATAACCTAACTAAACGGTAGTCACAATAGATGCATAAAATAAGAAAATCATAGTAACGGGCATCTGTGTTTACCATTGCGAAATAAAACGTAGTTTTCTACAAATCTTGACTAATCGGTGTGTGTAAAGAATGATTGCTTGATTAAGTAATTACTTATGGGATCGAAATGTAAATATTATTAATAGAGCATGAATAAAAAGCGGGAACAACGTTATAATAATTTTTCATTTTGTAACCATTCATAGTTGAATTGTGCATTTTATACCTATTCTGTGCCTCACTTCAGTACATAGTACTAGCATGTGGCAATAGAAGAATGTTGTCGACGATGTCTGCACAAGCCCTAATAAATTAAAGTGTTCTTTTGCGGTTAGTGTCGAAACCACAACATTATTTCATAAGTGAAATAAACACAAGACAAATGGAAATGAAAACCTAGATAATTTTGCTTTCCGCTTACAACACAATTAGAAGCGATCTTTGATCGCGAAAAGAAATCAGCTATTCCATTGGATACTTTTTGTGTTTTTTGCTATTTCAGTGTTGGTCCCACAGCAAAAGTTGTTCATAATGATGAGTATTCGTAGGAGTTTCTTATCGTTAATTATTGTTATATTATCCCCTGCTGTGTCCCATAGGAAACAAAGTTCTCTCTTCCCTCTTTCCATTTACCCTATTATCTTCTAAGTCCGACACGTCCCACCATCCCCTTCTGGAACTCTTCTTCTACAGAGTGGTCCTTTCCTGGTATTTAGGACCCATTTTGTGGCTTTTAGTTTCAGATTATGTTAGATATTTATGTACCTACTGGGGGCCTAAAATGTTCGCTTTGGCAGAATCATAATATGATCTGCGTACAATTCATATCCCGCAATTCACTTGTTTGGCAGTTATGTATGGAGTTTCGTAAAATTATCCACAAGTTATGAATTGCTATAATGAAGTCTAATTTCAAATAGTAGCTGTCAAACAGATGAATTGCGGAATCTAAGAATTGTACTTTGGTGGTAATGAGGAACAGGGTGTAAAGTTCACTCATTCACCATAGAAATGGGAGGATCCTCCGACCAGACGGGTGTCGTGTCTGGTGGGCAACTGCCCGACGGTTGATGTCGTGACGTTGTATATATGCTAGTCACGCGGTAAACTCTGCTTGCGCGATGCAGGATTCGCGTGACGTCAGTGTGACGTGTAGTTCGTATGTGGCGATGTTGATGCCGCTACAGTACGCAGATCATATTATGATTCTGCCAAAGCGTCCATTTTAGGCCCCCTGGTTTAAATCATCCACTTCCCTATTATCACTAAGTAGCCTTGTACAAATGTACACCTATGCCTTGTGATGTTAATGAAAACGCTTCCTTTAAGACGCAGATATATGCCAGTGACTTTAAGTGGTTAACTTGCGTGTTTTGTACTGAGCTCACGCAACGCGTCGTACATTCAGCCAGTAATAGGACTCGCCCATCAAGGAGCGCTGTCCCCAATTTGACGCATTATTAATTTATTATACACAAAACAAAAAGTATTTTAATATAACGCGTACACTAAAAGATCAATAATTAAATTATCTTTAATTTGGTGAAGGTTGCAGAAAAATACGCTTGGTAGATTTTGCGCCATTCTCAGTTTTTATCCTCGTTAGACATAATTTTACAAATTAATTTAACTATGTAATATAAACATAATCTAAAATATTCACATATTAAGTTATTGAGAAAATGCTCTAATTTATCATATATTTTTTTCAAATCATTAATACTACTCGTTTAGAAGTGATCTTCAGCATAAAATCATTAAAAGTCGGTTATCGTCCCCTTAATTTGAATTTATACGTCGTCTAATTTTGTTGCAACAAAGCACAAAGTTAGCAATCATAGATCCTACCTATTGACACAAGATATTTTTAACACACCTTAGGAGACTCCTTTATTTACACTAGTTCTAACATTGTTGGTCTCTTTGGGTGAACAGGCTAGTACAAGTGCTGTGTACACTTGTAGAGGTCTTAATCACCTAATTCGTGGAAATAACCTTGTGCAAATGTTACACCTAAAAATATACATGACTTTAGAAATGTTTAACTTTGGCCAAATGGATGTCGCCTAGCTCAAAGTAGTGTTACTTAGTAAGTAGTTTTATCAGTAGTAATTACCAAGTTTGAATAGTAGTTAGTTTAAGGTCCCACATCATTATCATCATTGGCAGTTGCATTGGTTGTTGAGCAGACAATTGTTTCGAACATTTATGAAGCAATGGATTAGTTTAATACTTCAAATCAAAATCATTCAGATTGTGATTGATATTGTATTACGGAAATAGGGTCTGTGCAAGCTCTTTCCCGTATAGTCTGGGTCGAACAAATTAATTTTAGTTCTTACTTTTTCCCTCGATACTTTGTAGGTGCGAAACTCATCTACTGATGATCGTATAATCAACAGCGGTTGGGTTTAGACTTTTTAGATTAGGGTCTATACAACATGACCCAGAATTAACGCACAGCCTCCTAAGGGGTCATTGTACTCATCATTATGATCAAATTTTACTATGGGACAAACCTGAAATCGCGAAAAAAAAATCTGCTGTTCCTTACATTTATGTTGTTATACGAGTACTTAACTCGTCAAAATGTAGGGAACAGGAGATTTATGTTGTTATACGAGTACTTAACTCGTCAAAATGTAGGGAACAGGAGATTTATGTTGTTATACGAGTACTTAACTCGTCAAAATGTAGGGAACAGGAGATTTTTTTTCGCGATTTTAGTCATGGTCCCATAGTAAAAGTTGTTCATAATGATGAGTACAATGACTCCTTAAGAGGTTGTGCGTTAATTCCGGGATATGTTGTATATAGTATTTTACTAATACCACTATGTAACTAAAATACGATAATGATGACTACGAAGTCTGAATAATCACTCATCTAAAAGTAATGAAACATACAATTTTAAAGACTGCATAACGCAAAGTAAATAATTATTATGCTAAGGTATTTACTCATCCTCACACACTGTCTTATATTTTAGCCGCACATACTTGATAAGATAATTTGTAAGGTTACATAGGCGTATTCTTCGTATTTATGTAATAAAAAACGGTCAAGAGCGAGTCGAACTCGCGCACCGAGGGTTCCGTACGTATATATGATTTTGATGATTTCTGAAAACTGTGCTATTTAGAAACATCGTTTTATTTTTCCTGTACCTAATCTTTACATAAACCTCTATCATATAAAATAATTTCAGATTTTTATCTATGCAATAAGAGAGATAAGGGCGGGGAACGGTACTTTTTTTAAAATTTTTCATCAAAAGTTAGTAACTATGCTGCTTATAAAAAAAATGTTTGAGAATGTGCAAACAGCGCTCTTCCATAGGATACCCTACATGCCCTAGTAGCCCCACTTCAAATTTTTAAGACTCCCTTTCAGTCCCTTTTGCAAAAAAGGTATATTTTTTTTATTTCTTTCTTGTTTGCAAAATAGTTTAGCAAACGTCATCTAAAACTATTCTAAATTTCAAGTTGATAGCATTAGTAGTTCTTGAGATATCCAGGTGTGACAGATAGACAGACAGACTTCGTTTCACCATAAGGGTTCCTTTTTACCATTTTGGTACGGAACCCTAAAAACTACAATCTTATTTAGGCAGTGCGGCTTATGATGACAGACTTTTTTGTTTAGCTTATATAAAAGTATCTTCCGACTACGAACCTACATGGTTAAGCCTCAAACTCAAACTGAAACTCAAAGCATGTATTTCAATTAAACGAATTACAGGCACTTTTGAATTGTCAAGGGGTAAGTCAGCCAGATAGACCATTCCAAAGCGTAGTAGGTTCCTATGGAGAAGAAGGGTAAGAAACTCCATGAACCCTCTTTAAAATCAAGATAATGTTACAAAATATGAATAGTGAATTTAAGTTATGAATTTGGATTAGCTAATACCAGCACCCTAATTGCGTAAAGGCTTCTACATACCAGCGCGACTTGTCGCACGACGCGACACGGCACAAAGGCCCCGCGTGTCGCGGGACGAGCGGTACCTTTGATTCGCGTCGCGTCGCGCGACATGTCGCCCCGGTATGTAACAAGCCTTAACACAGTTTCCAATTCTAATTTTAAAATAATGGCTCCATCGTATTACCGATGATTCTGCCAATGTCAAGGTTGAAGAAAACAAAGTGTATTCGCAGAAGTTGACCGGTTGTATTGCCTTTAATCTGGTTTACTTAATTCTGGATCCGTTTGAGTAGCCTGTAAGGACAACACAAAATATTTGTTATTACGTATTGTTAGTAAGCAGACAACACAAATTAACTTTATTATGAGACGAACACTATGAACCACCATTTAAGAGTTGGTATGTTAAAGCTTGATGTTATTCAATAAAATAAATTTTGGAGTGTTTTAACTAATGGGGAACTTGTTTCAACGAGGGGCAAGAGGAATGGTATATTAATAGATCTGGGAAACTTAGGGGGGAGCATATCATATAGAGATACCAACTAATGGGGAATCAACGAGGGGCAAGAGGAATGATATATTAATAGATCTGGGAAACTTAGGGGGGAGCATATCATATAGAGGTACCAAAAGATTACGACAAGAGAAAAATATGTGCTCAAGAGTACCCTATTCCACACCAAACTCGCAAAGGGAATGATCCCGAATGCGTAGTCACAGTTTGAATCAGAATCGGAATGATTTTGAAGTATGTTGCTAATCCATTGAAACCGATTCCTACTGGTAGTGTTTTACGCAATTAGCCCGCAGGGTAAAAGTATTAGTAGTCAACAAGCGGTAGCTTACGTATCGATGTCTCTTAGACCCTGTATAGTACGTATTCCATTTTATGCGCGTCGATGTCTCTTGACTCTGTACGTATTCCATTTTATCTGCGTCGATGTCTCTTGACTCTGTACGTATTCCATTTTATGCGCGTCGATGTCTCTTGACTCTGTACGTATTCCATTTTATGTGCGTCGATGTCTCTTGACTCTGTACGTATTCCATTTTATGCGCGTCGATGTCTCTTGACTCTGTACGTATTCCATTTTATCTGCGTCGATGTCTCTTGATTCTGTACGTATTCCATTTTATCTGCGTCGATGTCTCTTGACTCTGTACGTATTCCATTTTATGCGCGTCGATGTCTCTTGACTCTGTACGTATTCCATTTTATGTGCGTCGATGTCTCTTGACTCTTTACGTATTCCATTTTATGCGCGTCGATGTCTCTTGACTCTGTACGTATTCCATTTTATGTGCGTCGATGTCTCTTGACTCTGTATAGTATAGTACGTATATGCGTCGATCTCTTTTAGGCCCTGTATAGTACGTATTCCATTTAACGGTGACACAAACAAAATATAATCAATCACAATAACAGAAACAATAGTTTGTCGACTCCATTGATTTATTTGAACGTTTATTCAATAATTTAACGATACATTGTCTTTTCTAACAATACAATATTTAGTTTGTGAATCTGAAACTAGAGGATTTTTCCTAGACACAACGATTATATGACAATGTCTAAGTTATGGTGTATGGCGAAGTATTAAGACCGTTCAAGGCACTATTCTTAAGTCTTGTATAATAAATTATTCTTGTTTTTAACTAGATATTTGAAGGTTTCTACATTGCTAGGCTTTATAGCCTACCTACCTACCGAATTTATTTTTATTACAAAGGATCGTTAACATATTTAACAGTTGATTTTCATTCCCTTGCCATAAAGGGGACGATAACCGACTTTTAATGATTTTATACTGAAGATCACGTCTAAACGAACAGTGTTAATGATTAAAAAAAAAAATATGGCAAATTAGATCATTTTCTTAATAACGTAACATGTCAATATTTTAGATTATATTTATATTACATAGTGAAATTAATTTGTAAAGTTATGTCTAACGCGGATAAAAAACTGAGAATGGCGCAAAATCTACCAAGCATATTTTTCTAAAACCTTCACCAATTTAAAGATAATTTAATTATTGATCTTTTAATATACGCGTTTTATTAAAATATTATTTGTTTTGTGTATAATAAATTCATAATGCGTCAAATTGGGGACAGCGCTCCTTGATGGGCGAGTCCTATTACTGGCTGAACGTACGACGCGTTGCGTGAGCTCAGTACAGAACACGCAAGTTAACCAATCAAGGTCACTGGCATATATCTGCGTCTTAAGTTTACATATTTAACTTTTTATGAATAAAAGCGTAAATCTAGATTAGAATCTAGAGTTCAAGTTCTATTTGCAAACATGTCTGATATACAGACTACAAGTGATAGCAGGCCGCTTTGAAAATGTATAACTTCCCAGAGAGGAGGACGTGTTCTGCTTCTGGAAGGTCATCAATACCATGTCAAGAAAAAGTTTAAAAACGGAACATCATTTAAGCGGTGTATTATTATATTAGGCCAGTAAAGAGTTATTGCAGATCATAAATAAAGAATTCTACTTTAAGTATTCTCTAATATTGCTCGTTTTTTTTTTATATCAATTCCTAAAATTTGCATTTAGTCTGTACCTTATACTGTAACAAAATATAAATTTTAGGTACTTATCAAACTAGGGGTTGAAAGTGGACGAGGTATGCCTTTGCTTTGTATGAAAATTCGGTCTCACCCCCTGATGGGGGCCGAGTGTGAACTATTTATACAAATAAACAAATATTTTTTTAGGGGTCGAGGGGCCGAGAGTGTCCTAAACGGAACTCTTTAGGCGTATCTTTAGATCTGATAGTTTTTATAGTTAGTTTTAAAACCATCATTAAAAGCGTTAACTATCTGTTTAGTAAATGTAAATGTTGTGATAAGTACTTACTATGCTGTCGAAAATCATGCGAAGTTAAGGCGGGTCTTGTTAATTGCATAGCTCTTAGTGTGGCGTGTGGCGATAGCATGATGCCTAAATGTTTCAGCATCAATCTATAACCTTAGTGACTGTGTCCAACACGCTACGGGAAATAAAACTAGGTATGTAAAAATCTACGAAATGCTGGTCCAACACGCGATTTATCGCTTCCAAAATTCATTATAAACAATCCAATCAGTGTTAAAATAATACAAAAAACCGGCCAAGTGCGAGTCGGACTCGTGCACGAAGGGTTCCGTACCATTATCTATAAAAATGGCAAAAATATCACGTTTGTTGTATGCGAGCCCCCCTTAAATATTTGTTTTATTTTAATTTTTTTTTTTTTTTTAAAGTGAACATATAACTCATGATTCTGTGAATATTTCAAGGATGTTGTGTTGCCTGTTGCCGTTATAAATATCGAGCAAAAACAAGCAAAAAAAATCATGTTTGTTGTATAGAAGCCCCCTTAAATATTTATTTTATTCTGTTTTTTAGTGTTTGTTGTTATAGCGGCAACAGAAATACATCATCTGTGAAAGTTGCGACTGTCTAACTATCACGGTTCATGAGATACAGCCTGGTGACAGACGGACAGACAGACGGCGGAGCCTTAGTAATAGGGTTCCCGTTTTACCCTTTGGGTACGGAACCCTAAAACCTTTGAAAGGCACAATATAAAAGAAAAAGCTGATGCACCCTACAAGAAGCATAGAAAAGAAAGAATTTCAAGCACCTAGCTCGAGGATGACCTCGAACCAAAGACGGTCAAACTATTTAAAGGTTGAGGACAAATGAATATGAGTTATTGACCTGTGTTTTTCACAATGCCATCATGGGAAAATCAAATCAAATTCAAAAGTAATTTATTCAAACTAGCTATGAGAATCATGCTGGTAGCACACCTCCGCCACGAAACGATAGCAGTGAAACCCCAGTAGTTCAATTGTACTGGTTCGTGTCATGTTCCGCTACTCGAATCGGATGCGAGTAGCGGAACATGACGCGAACCAGTACTTAACGCTGATAGCACACCTCCGCCGCGAAACCATAGCAGCGAAACCGCAGTAGTTCAATTGTATTGGTTTGCGTCATGTTCCGCTACTCTAATCGGATGCGGGTAGCGGAACATGACGCGAACCAGTACAATTGAAGTACTGCGGTTTTGCTGCTATGGTTTCGCGGCGCTGTACCCCAAATGTGTAAGTTTACAAGAGAGTAAACGGAACTATTTCGTTTGCGTTAAAATTTGACCGATAGATCATAATGCTAAGAATATAAGGGTAAGAATAAAAATCTTAACGCAAACACGCTAGTTACGTTTACTCACGTGCAAACTTACACTCGTTACTGCTATCAGCAGTCAGTCCCCCAAAAACGCCCGACCTTCACCATCTCCTAGTGCTTTAGCTGGGAAGAAGTGGCGCAACAAATTGCCCAACAGCACAGGGGGCCTAAAATGGACGCTTTCGCAGAATCATAATAAGATCTGCGTATAATTCGTAGCCCGCAATTCATCTGTTTGACAGTTGTGTAAGGAGTTTCGTAAAATGGTCCACAAATTAATAATTAATATAGTTAAGTCTAATGTCAAATAGCAGCTGTCAAACAGATGAATTCTAGGCTGTATGAATTGCACGCATGATTCTGCCAAAGCGTCCATTTTAGGCTCCCAGATGTCTGTTCAATTAGAAAAACTTGATTCTGTACAATAGTTTGTAAAATAATTTACATTACGCAACACAAAACATTAAATTAAATTATTTGCCATTTGATAGGGCGACACAATCTACCAATTTATTCGAAGTTTTCAGACATTCAATTGCGACGGATTCAGTACACAGAGTGAAGAAAGACATAAATCTTATTGGTGATGTTCTTCAGAAAGGTCAGGTATGTAGTACTTGCAACTGGCGTGTGTGTAAATGCCCAGATGTATTAACGTAAACTAAGCAAGAGTATGTTAGGATCGTAGCAAGTGGCGTTCAGTAGTCGAGTCTATCTGTGCGTGTGATAACTGACATTCTACAGTTAATTTAATTTAACCTTGTACTTATACGTCACCGTATGATTATGAACATCGTTAGTTTGTAATCCATCTAAAACGAGGTTACAAACTATCGAAAAATTGTGAACTGCAACAAATCATTTATAATTTAACGCATTATTTTTTGATAGTTCTCCATCTACCATACCACCAATAGTCACCATAGTGATCTATCATCGTATGATTATGAACATCGTTAGTTTATAATATATCTAAAACGAGATTACAAACTATCGAAAATTGTGAATTGCAACATATTATTTATAATTTAACGCATTATCTTTCGATATTTCTCCATCCACCATACCACCAAAGTCACCATAGTGATCCATGGTAATCCGACGAATTGTGAACTGTTAAAAATAAACTCCCTGAGACTGCACACCTCGCGGTTGTGGAGGATCTTCGCATTTATAAAGCCCCGACCCCCGCACTTCCGCGGGATGTACAGTCTCATCACCGATGATCGTGGGTGATGCATCCGGTTTGCGGTCAGCAGTGTACGGACCTTCCTATCAAGGGGGTCGAGTTCGGTCTGACTCCATTTGAGTACATCAATAAACCAGCATGACCCAACAGTTGAAGGCACGCACCTTGTTTCCGCCTGAAAGAAAACTATTCTATACTTTCTTCAGGCGACCAAAGAAGTGATACTTCAACGATTGCTTCATGTCGGCAACGTTGATGCCTAATGCTTCCGACATACTCAAATACTAGCTTTCGAATGAGAAGAGGGGACTAAGGTGTATCCATGGAATCCGAAAGTTGAATTCTTTAATAGTCATACAATGATATTATATTAAAGAGTCATATCACATAATTTATTTATCGCTCAGTGTCAGTTTAAACGTGTCTTACTATGGTTCGCATTACATTGTAAATTGTATTGTAGTTCCAAGTTTAAAAAATATCGATGAAAAGACCTTGTGGGGACAATTGTATAATTTTTTCGGCGATGATTGTAGCGGTAGAACTGTCCCCGTGATAAAATTGTCCTCATTAGCGCATCGTACCTGGATTCAAGCTCATTTAAGAATATTTAACGCGCGATGACGTACAAGCTTCGCTCTGTTAACTTTTTTTAGGTCTAGGACAAGAAGAATTTGAATTAAAAAGAAACGCTACAGACGGAATAAAAACCATAGGTCCTGAACCAAAAACAAAGAAACGAAACGAAACATGAAACGAAATGCGCCTAAAGGCTTCTACATACCGGCGCGACGTGTCGCGCGACGCGACACGGCACAAAGGCCCCGCGTGTCGTGGGACGAGCGTTGTCTTTGTGTCGCGTCGCGTCGCGCGACAAGTCGCCCCAGTATGTAGAAGCCTTAAACGTGACTCGTCCTTGAAATTTCACTGTCAATTCTCGTCTAATTACTGGACAATATTGTGTTTTGTTATTATTTTCTAAGGATATTGTTTTATAAGAAAAGAAAAAAAAAATCGTTTCGCCGGCACCGCCTGAGAACTTTTAATTCAATAACTACTGAAAAAAGCAGCTCAAGTGAGTGAAGAACATAGCGGAATCGTTTGGTTCTTGTAAACCAAATGAACAATGGGTATAATGCATTTACTTACTGCAATGACTCGGATAAAAAAAAATATGAGAAGTCTGATAATAATTGCAGTAAGATTAATGATGAAAGTTAATTAAACTTATTCCAGTGAAACTGAATGGCTAAGTAATTAAAAAGATTTATAGGTAATAGTGTCAGGGACGATTGTACCAGGACCAATGCTGAAATCGATTGTACCAGGACCAATGCTGAAATAGCAAGAAAAAATCCGCTGTTCCCTAATTTTGTCGAGCAACGCTTAATCATTTAAGAAAATGGCTCTGGATATTTTGTTTAGCGAATATTTTAGTTAAATTAAGCTAACCTAAGTAACACAGCAATATTGTGGAAGCGACTATTGTTTTATTTTTCTTTTTCATCACTTCTCTTAGCACTTTTAAGCTTTAGTTAAATCGTGGACAATGGTGTGGGTTACATGTTTGTTAAATCTTAGTTTAAGTATTTCTTTGTATTTTTACCATGTAACTGTTTTCTGTCCCTAATAAATAAATAAACGCGAACATAAAAGGTATGGAGCAGGTGTTTTTTTCGCGATTTTCGATTTTTAATAATAATAAAAAACATTTATTCAGAGTACAATGAAATAAAATAAAACATCCCGCATAAAATTATTATTGTATTTAAAGTACTTTGTATCCATCAGGTATTGATTGACTGATAAGACTTAATTGCACCTATTTCAGTTTGTATTATCAAAGTATCAACAATTTCTTGATAAACAGTTGCACGCGTCTTTTATCTGTCACTACTTTGTATCTCAAGTATCGCTAATTGCTCCACATGGTGAACGTCTAGATTATTTATTTTGTTAAAATACTCTAAGGCCCGTATTCAATAAGTCGTGTAGTTCGTTTTGGTTAAGATCAGAAATTAAGTTATCCGGAGGAGAAACGGAGTTACCGACATAGCCTGCAGAGTAAGCAAGCTGAAGTGGCAGTGGGCTGGGCATGTTTGTCGAAGGACCGATGGCCGGTGGAGCAGACGAGTCCTGGAGTGGAGACCACGTATCGGCAAGCGTAGTGTGGGACGCCCCCCAGCTAGATGGACCGACGACCTTAAAAAGGTGGCTGGGTCAGACTGGATGCGGAAGACGGAGGACAGGGTGTTGTGGCGCAGCCTGGGAGAGGCCTATGTCCAGCAGTGGACTGCTATAGGCTGAGTTGATTGACTCTAAGGCCCGTATTAAGGTTCCCGCAGACAGGCGTGACGCTACACTTGTAGCACAATTTCTACGAAAACTTCATGGAAAGTGTCGCGTTGCCTGTTGAGCCCGCGATATCGCGCCAGTCTGCACAAGCCTTTACAGAACCTCACACAAAGACTCAAGCATTACTTAAAACTAGTTTTATGTAGTACTTGAGTAAGTAATACACCTCGTCATTTTTTATTATCTCATAGTGGGCTGAAAGCACTATTTATCATTAGGTATCTGCCCATCCTTTTCCCAACTATTTTGGGGTCGGCTTCCAGTCTAACCAGAGGCAGCTTAATACCAGTATTTTACATGGAGAAACTGCCTATCTGAAATGAAATGAAATGAAATCGTTCATTCTGTAAATAGGATATTAAAATCACTTTTACACGTCATATAAAAAAAAAAAAAATCTAGATGTAGCCGACATTTCCTATCTGACTACCCCTGAGAAGAAATGGCGAAACAAACTCAGGGGTCAATGTCTCTTTTAAAGTCCAGACATAATCTTGGTCAGATCATGTGAGGACCATGTAGATCCGTGTCTGAAATGGTCTTTTGAGGAAAGAACCACACGGATTTGAGCGGACCTGTCCAATCAGTGTAAGCTTTTGTCAGTAATCGTGCAGCTCAACTCAAAACTTAAGGAGCTCAACGACTCGACGAACAATACCAAAGAAAGGACATTTGAGTAGGTCACATAAAGCGCTCAAAATGCCAGACCATCATTAAAACTTAACTGAGAAAAAGAAAAAAAAAAGGAAAATATTTAAAGAAAAATAAAAATGACCCACATAGTTCTCACATTCACAATAAATAAAATATAATACTTTTCAAAGTAAACATTCATGTAAAATTGTATACAATATTCTGCAATGTCAATATATATAAAATCATGCATAATAATTAAAATGTCAAGTTTTCCAGTTTTATCACAAGGCTAGCAGAGCGAGCAGCTCAATCCCAAGTTTTTTTGCCCTATAAATAATCAGAAATTTTATAGTACCCTTTTGTACAAAGTTTGGTTTTAATACAGATTTTAAATGGTTTAATGGGTAAGTTTCGAATGTCAGTAGGAAGTTATCTGACCTCCACAACCCAGTTATACTGGGTATACCCCTTGGTAAGACTGGTTATCAGACTTTCGGGCTACTCACAACCCGTAACATCGTCGCATCGTTGAGCTCCTTAAGTTCTGAGTAAAGCTGCACGATTAATGACAAATGCGTGCACTGACTGGTCAGGTCCACTCAATCTGTGTGGTTCATTCCTCAATAGACCATTTCAGACACCAATCTGCATGGCCTTCACATGATCTGACCAAGATTATGTCTGGACTTTAAAAGAGACTGTGACCTCTGAGTTTGTTTCGGGCTTTCTTCTCAGAGTAGTCAGATAGAAATCAGATAAATACCGGTGTCGCGTCGCGCGACAAGTCGGGCCGTATGTTGAAGCCTTTAACGTGCTTTCCGAGGCACGGAGGGGTCTTGGTATGTAAAGATGGTCACCCATCCACGGACCAACTGCGGCAAGCGTAGCTTAACCTGATCAATCGACCCGTGTGGCTGTTATTACTTAGCCACGAGCCCTTCCAAAAGCACTACTTATAGCACAATTTTAAAAAGGCAGTTTAAGTAACATCGCCCAATAGTCACGATTTAAGGCTTCTACATACCAGCGCGACTTGTCGCGCGACGCAACACGGCACAAAGGCCCCGCGTGTCGCGGAATGAGCGGTGCCTTTGTGTCGCGTCGCGTCGCGCGACAAGTCGCCCCGGTATGTAGAAGCCTTTACAAGGATTACATTTCACCTATTTTAGGGTTCCGTACCAAAATGGTAAAAAGGAACCCTTATGGTGAGACTAAGTCTGTCTATTTAGATGACGTTGGCCCAACTATTTTGCAAACAAGAGAGAAATTAAAAAAAAAAAACTTTTTTTGTAAAAGGGACTGAAAAGGGTCTTAAAAATTTGAAGTGGGGCTACTAGGGGCATGTGCGGTATCATATGAAAGAGCGCTGTTTGCACATTCTCAAACAATTTTTTAGGCTGCTTAGTTTCCGACTTTTGATGAAAAATGTAAAAATAAATACCGCCCCCCCCCCCCCTTATCTCCGAAGTTTGCATGGATAAAAATCTGAAATTATTTTAAGTGATAGAAGTTTATGTAAAGATTACAGGAAAATAAAACTATATCTCCAAATAGCACAGTTTTTCAGAAATCATCATTATCATATATTCGTACGGAACCACAGAATAAGTAATAGTACTACGGAACCCTCGATGCGCGAGTCCAACTCGCTCTTGACCAGTTTTTTTTTTATTAATTTGTGTTTATAGGTATTGTACCATTAAATATATGCATGCCATCAGTGCATGGCGGAGTGTGTCTTTGCACTGAATTTTGTATACATAAAACATCTTTTGTGCCCACCACATTTTATGCAAATAAACGATTTTGATTTTGATTCATAGGTCAAGTCAAGACGTAGACCATTTGAGTTAGTGTAGTGTAAAAAGTGTAGAAATAATAGTGAAAATGACACTCATATAACTAAGTGTTTTTATTATAATATCAGACTCTAAGTGGAACGGACTTGTGTAAAGTGCATAAAAACTATTCTAAGTTTTAAAATAATTATCACGTAAAAAAATAGGTTAGATTAAAATTGCTTATTGTAATTAATTATTAAGAACTTGGTTCTTTTTAATAAAGCACAAAAAAAAGTCGTATTAAATTATTGACTAGTAAAACCGCAGATTTAATTAAATAGATTAGGTATAGGAGCGGTTAATTAATGGCTGCCAGTTCATTATACAAATTGAAAAAAGAACAAGAAAGAAACAAAAGTTGTAGTATTGTTGTGGATACCTACTTGTCAGGACCCAGTAGGTATTTATTACATTTTGGAGTCACCTAACCGCCATCCCCAAGGAAAGCGCCATCGCCATCTCTACGGATAAGAGAATCGTTGTGATAGTCACGCGTGTGCCTTCAAATCATCGCCGCCATGTTATCGCCGTGTGGAGATTGATTCATAGAGTTTCTATTGAATTTGAGGAAATTGACCAGTGATACGCGGCTCGATGGCTATTATTATACTAGCCCCCTTTTGATGTGAAAAATCTATAGGCGCACGTAAAACCGATTCCTGGCAGGACGACGCATACCGCGTGGCGATTTACCGCTCACTCCGCGCGCGCGGTCCCCTCGCTACGCGACCCTGACCTTTTTGTCGATGTTTGTTTGATTTCGACGTTTCACATCTGCCAGGCATCCCGTAACGGCTCACATTTTTTATGTGAAACATCTTTATGCGCACATAAAACCGATTTCTGGCGGTGCGACGTATGCCGCATGGCGATTCACCGCTCATTCCGCCCCCGCTACGCGACCCTGACCTTTTTGTCGATGTTTGTTTGTTTGATTTCGATGTTTCACATCTGCCAGGCGTCCCGTGACGGCTCTCAATTTTTTTGAGTCACCATCCTATTTCTTCCCGTGAGTGTCGTAAAAGGCGACTAAGGGAATTACTAGAGAATCGGCAGCAGCGTTCTCTATCCATTTTAACACCATACTGCGATCGCCAACACGCCTGCCAAGCGTGGCGATTATGTCAAAGGTTGACATAATCGCCACGCTTGGCAGGCGCCCCCCTCCCGTCCTTTTAAGCGAGGCCTGATGATGATGATGATGATTGATGAGTAAGAGGAGAGTATTACCACCTTATGGTTGAAGTCACTTGCACGTCGTACAACGACAAAGGTCTATTTGTCTTAGTGACTGTTAGATAGTTTTATTCTTAATGAAGTTTCAAACAAAGATATAAATGGGGCTAGATAGACCGTCAAAGCTGGGAACTCATTGAAAAATATTGCTGCAAAATCCACGCACAATAGAATAACACTTTTTTTTCTTTTTTTTTTAAACGACGACGTAAGACGTAGCTGTCAATTGCACACCAGGATACCAAAGTTGGCTTGTGTGCCTTAGTTCTTTTGCAGCGCAACACTATCTAGACATACAAAAAATTCAAGGTTTCAAATTAAGTACTAGGAATTGTTGTGAAAGTGAGTAAAACAATAATGAGGTGAACTATTATAGGTACCTTTATAAAGTCAGGGATAAAGCAAATTGACTACCATCTAATATTGTCCTGTTATTCAAATCTCAACTGTCATTCTTTGACAGCTTTATGAAATAATATAAAATTACTAGCTGCTCCCCGCGGTTTCACCCGCGTAAGTCTCGATCCCGTGGGAAAGCCACCCTTAACACTTAGGGGTATAAAAAATAGATAGTAGCCGATTCTCAGACCTACTGAATATGCATATAAAATTTCATAAAAATCGGTCAAGCCGTTTCGGAGGAGTATGGTAACTAACATTGTGACACGAGAATTTTATATAAAAGATAGCTATATTTAAAAAAATTGGCGTAGGGTGTATATTTGCTTGGCAATTCATTTCCGAAGCGAAGGTACATCCCACTTACACTGGGTAGAAAGTCAGGCTTAGGTATTCGCTATAAGATAGATAAGATAAGATAAGATTTATTTTTCTCACCACAATATTACATGATACATTGTTACAAGCTATCAGAGTCAGACAACATTTTTATATTGTGGGAAACTGGTGCCTAAACTAAGCTCTAGGCCTGTATTTCAGATCACCAGGTCTCCGCCCTTTTACAAAATTATACATTTTTTTTTATGTACTTGTACACTGATAACCTAAAAGAAAACAATATTATAAAAAATATTGGTGGCTCGAGTGGAAGTTTTAAACTTTACATATAAACTATACCTACTTTTGTTAAAGGTTATTTGTGTGTGGAAGTGTGTGTGTGTATGTATGTGTGTGTGCGTGTGTATGTATGTGTATGTGTGTGTGTGTATGTGGAGTGTTGAATGACGCGTGGTTGTGTGTGTGTTAGGCGCTTGACTGAATGATAGTGTTAATTTTATTATGTAACTTATAGGTAAATAAGTAAATCGTGCAGTAAATAGTGCAACAGCAACAATAGCAATGCGTGCAGTATCAATAGTGTAGTGCTATGGTTCGTCTCTTACGAGTCCTTATCGACGCGACAGAAGAAGACTGGGGTCTACTCCGAAGATAAATCTGAAGTATCGGCCGAATGATCGGCCGTTTCCTGACTAGGGCTGACTACGGCGAAAGAAAAGAAAAAAAAACGACAGTCACAGAGATAGTCACAGTAAAATGTGACTTGAAGTCGGGTAAGGACTTAAAGTCAAATAAGGAAAGTTTGGAAGTCAAGAAACGGCCCAACATGCGGCCGATATTTCGGAGTAGTCTTCGTCGAAAGGTTCCCCCTCAGGGAAACATCCAGAAGCAATCCCGTTACTTGAATTCCCGTTAACAATAACACAATACAAACGCGTACCGCCTCATCCATCAATTCAAATCTAATAAACAGCTACAAAACGTTTCTAACGGCTTCTTCAAATGTCAAACGGCCATGTTGTTGTGTAGGACAATGTCAAGGTATGAACACGCGCCGCCATTGACATTCAGAACGGTACTCCCGTCCTAGTATGTCACTTATTGTTTTGGTACCGTTTGGTTCAATACACATTGTCATGTCATCATTGTGTTTGATTTTAAAGGCGAGTACCTACTGTGACATGATTCGGTGCTATGTATGTCATGTAGGAGATCTATGAAAAGTAAAGGTAGTACATGCACGGCTACACATCAAGCTATAAATTTCCAGTTTAAGCTGGCCTCTTATTGCACGAAACTCCTATACAATGCGAGATCAACCTAAACTGGATATGTATAGCTTGATGTGTAGCCGTGTGTACCTAGTCAAAGTATTGTAAAGGGCGCATAAATAATGTATAGATTTAGAGTATTCTATTATATTCTTTACTAGCTTTTGCCCGCGGCTTCAGCCCCGTGGATGTCGGAAAATATGCCATGGGAACGTACTACCGGAATTAAAAGGAAACGAAGCGATCGCATACCTCACAGCCGAGGAAAAGGTCATTGACTCCTAGCGCTGCGCCCGCTGCCGTCAACCATAATTATTTTGTTATACGCGTAATTTTGAATTTGTGATATCTTTATCTTGAGTATTTATTTAAATGATATGATGCAAAGGCATATTTTAATCTAAATTAAATTACAAATTTAAATAACATATTTTAGTGGATAAGGATTAACATAATAATTAAATTTTTATCAAATTCTGAAAGATAAAAATGGTTACGTTATGGTCATTCTTAGAAGATAGACAGAAGCTATCGCAGACTTTTTTATTGAAATTTTGAAGATGTACAATTCTGTAGAACATACATTTTATGTATAAAATGTATGTTCTACATAATTCAAAATTAAATAATGTACCGTGTCAAACCGCTATGATGCGCAAAAGTATTTATTGCATGGCCCCAGTTGTTTATAATAAATTGCCAAGTGCATGGAAAGACTTGAAAACGTTGCAATTCAAAAGTACACTTCGTAAATTGTTAATACATAAAGCATAATTATTACAGTGTAACTGAGTTTTTAACGGATAATTTTTATCAGACCACCTCGAATTTTTAATTAATTATTATTGTTTTGCGTATGGAATATTTATGGTGTGTTGTCTATGACCTGGAATTTTGATGTTTGTTTGTTTATTTATCTTCGGACCACGATTTGTATTTCTTGTATATACCTACTGTTACTGACAATTTAATTTTTTTTTTTAATGAATATTTGAATTTTAATAATTTTATTTAATGAGAATGACATAACTAATTTATTGTTCCAACAAGAGTTTAAATTTTAACAATTTTATATAGGTAATGAAAATGTTTGCATGCCGAATGGTGAAATATGGCAGAACTCTGATGAAAACCTACTACTACCTACTTATGTATAACCCATATTTGCAAATAAATGCTATTCTATTCTATTCTATTCTATTCTATCTCGGATGGTTCCCGCGGCGCACGCCAGTAAAGCTTCCAGTTATGTTGGCAGGATTTTTTCCGACATCTTCAACAAAAAACGTCATATTTCTACAAAACCTTTAATGAATTACATAACTACAAAACTTCCTCATGTTTTATAATATAATTATGTAAGGATGAAAAACCGTTTTTAGGGTTCCGTACCCGAATGGTGCCAAACGGAACCCTATTAATAAGGAGTCGTATTCGTCCATCTGTCAGCGGGCTGTATCTCATGAACCATAATAGGTATTAGACAGTTGAAATTTTCATAGATTTGTGTTTCTATAGCCGCTATAACTTCAAATTACAAAAATTAACTAAAGTTAGAACGTACGAACCATACAAGAAACGTGTTTTTTTCGGCATGCATAAAGCTCGATCTTAAATTCTTAATACGGTACGGAACCTTTCGTGTGCGTGTCTGACTGACACTTGGCCGGTTTTTGTATCCTAATCGTGACTTAGGGAGAAATCTAATCCTATTTGTGGTTCCAAGGTAAAAAGGACAATGGTTGCTGACCTTTTGCAGCATTTTAAAGAGTTTTGTGGTTGAATCCTTATAATAAAAAAAACCGGTCAAGAGCGAGTCGGACTCGCGCACCAAGGGTTCCGTACGTATATATATGATGTTGATGATTTCTGAAAAACTGTGCAATTTAGGGACAACGTTTTATTTCGCTTGCGCTCTTCCTCCAATGGCATCCTGAATGTGTTTTCAGACCGGTGGGACTCTCCTCTCTTACGAAGGTGGGTAAGTGTTCAGACACACTTATCCAAATAATTGGCTGTTTATTTTATTTTATTTAATACTAACATTAGGCTAAGACTACTACTAACATTATATGGATTTTATCTGAAATAAAATATTTGAATTTGAATTTTTCCTGTAATCTTTACATACACTTCTATGACATATAATAATTTCAGATTTTTATCTATGCAAACTTCGGAGATAAGGTATACATTTTTCATCAAAAGTCGGAAACAATGCTGCCTAAAAAAGAAAAAAATATATTTGAGAATGATCTTTCATATGATACCCCACATGCCCTAGTAGCCCCACTTCAAATATTTGCAACAATGTTGTGCTATTTATATAACACATGAACAAAGTGTTTTATCAATTTTACCAGACTCTAAGGAAGTGTTACGAACTGTGTGTAAAAGTGCATACCTAATTATGGACACTATTCTTAGCATTAACATAATTTATAACGTAGCATAATAAGTTAGATTTAAATTGTTTATTAGTCTTCTTAGGCTAGATTGCAATTAACTAGTAAGAACTTGGTTCTTACTAATAAGGAAAAAAAAAAAAACTTCAAATTTTTAAGACGCCCACGTTACAGTCCGTTTTGCAAAAAAAAAAAAAAATTCTTGTTTGCAAAATAGTTGGGCAAACGTCATCTAAAACTATTCTAAATTTCAAGTTGATAGCATTAGTAGCTCTTGAGATTGACAGGTGTGACAGACAGACAGACTTAGTCTCACTAAAAGGGTTCCTTTTTACCATTTTGGTACGGAACCCTAAAAACAAAAACTCCAATCTTAAAAACAACAATCAATCAACAACCTTTTAAAATCAAATTAACTTAAAAAAAAATTACAAATACTACGTATAGCCTACGTATATAGTATATAAATTTCAATATCAGCAAGCTATTTACAGCTACAGATTCAATTAATAGAAGGAGGTGTGTCGTGGGAGGTGGAGGATAATACGCGGTACGCCGCCGGTATTGCAATGAATGACGCAGCCTTGCACCACGTGTTCACGTGGCTTTCAAATCGTTCGTATAAATAAGTAGTTAATACATTGTTAGTACCTATGTACATATTAATGTCGGATAAGAAGGATTGGAAACATGCTGGCCCAGCTCCATAGGACAATCTAGAGTCTAGACAAAATCAAACAGGTTGATATTTTAATTATATAATTTATTATTTTTATGACATTTATTTTAAATTCTGTGATTAGTGATTACCTTAACTCACACTGGATATTATTATTTTTTAGGAAAATGTATTTATTTTTATTTTATTTACAATGTTTGTAAATATGTGAACACCATAATAATGTATCTTTTACATAATTAATTTATCTGTCATTGCTTCATTCTTAACTCTTTTTACCTATTGTGGTATAGTCATTTTTTTCTAGGTGCATCGTCTTCACATATTATAATTGAATAACTAATGTTCAAAAATATTGTACAACATTTTAAAAGAGTAACGGTGGAGTTTCTTGCCCATTCTTCTCCATACGAAACTACCTTTTGGAAGGGGCGACTAGAATCAATTCTATTTTTTTGTAAATATTGACGTTCAAAAGTGCCTTATATGTGCCTATTTGAAATAAACAATTTAACTTTGACTTTGAATAACCCACTATAAATTACAGTATGATGCTTACGAAGAAATTGTGAAATTGAATTCATGGTTATCCTCTGGGGTCACTGAACTCATCATTATGAACAACTTTTACTATGGGAATAAAATAATAAACCTGAGATCAGCAGATCCCTACATTTATTTTCGCTTAACTCGTCAAAATGTAGGGAAAAGCTGATTTTTAGGGTTCCGTACCAAAATGGTAAAAACGAACCCATAAGGTGGGACTAAGTCTGTCTGTCACACCTGGATATCTCAAGAACTACTAATACTATCAACTTGAAATTTAGAATAGTTTTAGATGACGTTTGCCCAACTATTTTGCAAACAAGAAAGAAATTTAAAAACATATATCTTTTTTGCAAAAGGAACTGCAAGGGGGTCTTAAAAAATTTAAGTGGGGCTACTAGAGCATGTGGGGTATCATATGAAAGAACGCTGTTTACACATTCTCAAACATTTTTTTTTAGGCATAGGGGGGGGCACGGTTTTTTTTTATATTTTTCATCAAAAGTCGGAAAATATGCTTTTCCGACTTTTGATGAAAAATATAAAAAAAAACCGTGCCCCCCCTATCTCCGAAGTTTGCATAGATAAAAATCTGAATTATTCTATGTGATAGAAGTGTATGTAAAGATTACAGGAAAAATAAAACGATGTCTCTAAATAGCACAGTTTTTCAGAAATCATCAACATCATTATTTTTTTATGATTACTTGCCAGTAGCCCTACCACTGTGTCAAATTAATGTCACCACTGTAGCGGCACGCTGTGTACGTACGGAACCCTCGGTGTGGGAGTCCGACTCGCTCTTGACCGGATTTTTTTTTCGCGTGGTGGTTTTATATGAGGAAGTCTGAAAGTGACACCGGTGACTGAAAAGTTGTGCGGAAATCGGTTGTCATGGTGTGGGCATGTGATGCGGAGGAATGAGGGAAATGTCGTGAGGAAAGTTTTGAGTATGGTCCACATTCATACTCAAAGCATTCCTCACGACGCTATGTCGATGGGTGGAAGACCAAAGAAACGATGGATGGACTGTGTGAAAGATGATATGGCTAGAAAGGGAGTTAATACTGAGATAACGAATAAACAGTAGGGGGAAGTCATATTTATGGCTTAAGGGGACGATAACCGACTTTTAATGATTTTATACTGAAGATCACGTCTAAACGAGTAGTGTAAATGATTTGAAAAAAAAATATGATAAATTAGAGCTTTTTCTCAATAACTTAATATGTGAATATTTTAGATTGAGTATGTTTATAATAAATAGTGAAATTAATTTGTAAATTTATATCTAACGCGGATAAAAAACTGAGAATGGCGCAATATCCACCAAGCGTATTTTTCTGAAACCGTCACCAATTTAAATATAATTTTATTATTGATATTTTAATAAACGCGTTTTATTAAAATACCAGATCAATAATTAAATTGTCTTTAAATTGGTGAAGACCAATTTAAAGACAATTTAATTATTGATATTTTAGTATACTTACGCGTTTTATTAAAATACCTTTTGTTTTTTGTATAATAAATTAATTATGCGTCAAATAGGGCGTTCGCCCATCAAGGAGCGCTGTCCCCAATTTGTCGCATTATTAATTTATTATACACAAAACAAAAGGTATTTTAATAAAACGCGTATACTAAAAGATCAATAAATAAATGAGAAAATGCTCTAATTTAACATATATTTTTTTCAAATCATTAGCACTACTCGTTTAGACGTGATCTTCAGTATAAAATCATTAAAAGTCGGTTATCGTCGCCTTAACCCACCCAAGCTTTGGTTTGTATGGAAAATGTCGATAATACTGGCTCCGTGCTCTCAGATCGCGTGTGTAAAGCCCCTAATTTAATAAGTGGTTTCCGGAACGCGCCAGTTCAGATGATTCAGGTTAGGTACTTACCATAAGGTCTGGTCCACTGCGCAATTTTTTTATAACACGAAAACATGGCGCAGCGGACCCGACTTTATACTAGCCACACTGTGAGTGTGCATGCTATGTTTTCACAGGGTTGTTGACTGTTGAGATAAGATTTGAAGTTGGAATTCCCCAGCTTTCAAATTAAGGAGCGTTTTGGTGAGAATTAAATAAACAATGGGCTACGGATCTGCTCAGCAAAATTACCATAAAAGTTCAAGTAGTATTTAATGGCAAAATCAAATGTATGGCATCTATATTTTAATAGGTACGTAAATACCTAAGTACTAATAAACAACAACACAAGGCACAACCTCCTAAGGACATGTTGTATACAACATGACCCGGAATTAACGCACATCCTCTTAAGGGGTCATTGTACTCCTCATTATGAGCAACTTTTACTATGGGATCAAACGTGAAATCGCGAAAAAAAATCAGCTGTGCCCTACATTTTGTTAAGTTATTCGAACATAAATGTAGGGAATAGCTGATTGTTTTTCCCAGGTGCCATACATTTTATTATTGGGGGAAAATTAATATTATTAATTTTAATATTAAGTTGGTACTTAATATTTTTTTCTCCAATAGGTACTCGTTCAGAACAGGACCGCTAAACCGCCGACCCCAATAGGCAATATAAGAATAAAACTTTATATTGTGTCTCGTTCAGTGTCCTTGAACTGCTACAGTCCTCAGCACATATTAGGGGGACTAGGTTGTACCTAGCCCGGTACTCCGATGGAATGCACAAATGCCATCCTATCCCACTCATTTGGAAAATTCTAGAAACTCCTGGCCGGCAGGCCTAATAAAGGCGTGGGGTAATTGTAAACGGTCACATCCGCCACACAATGGGATGCCACAACAGTCACTATGTTATTCAATCCTAACACAATAGCACTGAGGATCTCAATGGTGACAGTAGGTACACACGGCTACACATCAAGCTATACGTTTCCAGTTTACGCTGACCTCTCATTGTACGGAAATCCTATACAATGCGAGATCAGCAACTGGAAATGTATAGCTTGATGTGTAGCCGTCTGTACCTACCTATTCTGGGATTAGGTCGTGAACAGTTTATTTAGGTTAGTATTTTAGAAGATATCCTAAGGATCGTTGCCGTGGGAAAATATTGAGAAAGAGCTGAATCCGCAGCTGTGCCTGTAACCTGCGAAATACATTTTTTTTACGGTTTTTGCAATTTGCAGGTCAGTATCAAGTTGTATCTTGATCGAAATATGATTCGCGACACTGACACTGATAGACAGTGTAAATATTTACAGAATTCTAAACATGAGAATAATGTCAATGTCATTAGTTCATGAAAAAGTCATTCAATGGAACAAAATCTAACTTAATGATTCTAATGATTATAATTCTGTAAATACAATCTGTTGTCCGTGAGGTGCCGGATATAAAGAATAGCACCATCCCATTTCTTCCCGTGGGTGTCGTAAATTGCGATTAAGGGACTTACAAGAGAGTGGGCAGCAGCGTTCTCTACACCATACTGCGATCGCCAACCCGCCTGCCAAGCGTGGCGATTTTGGCTACCCGCCGCCCCCTTTTTAGGGGAGCCTATGTCCAGCAGTGGACGTCTTTCGGCTGAAATGATGATGAATAATGAAATACAATCTGATATAGTCGCGAATCATATTTTGATCGAGATACAACCTGACACTGACTGCAAATAGCTAAAAACGTAAGAAAATAAGGCTTCTACACACCGGGGCGACTTGTCGCGCGACGCGACGCGACACAAGGGCACCGCTCGTCCCGCGACACGCGGGGCCTTTGTGCCGTGTCGCGTCGCGCGACAAGTCGCGCTGGTATGTAGAAGCCTTTAATTGTGTGGTTATAAGACATGTGCCAACATAATTATTTTCTTACTTTTCGTTGTTTCTTTTTTTCTTTACTGGATTGAAAGTTCGTGACGGAGTTCTTTCCTAAATTTCTACGCGATCGTCGCGTGCAGATCTCAGTTTTTGTTCGGAAAATCGGAAAGCGCTCTCTGTCGGCGCGATGATGCGTTAATTTTCACGGTATAAAAAGTGACGTAACGCGACGATCGCTTAAGAACCCCGTCGCGATCGCTTTTGAATAGGACACGGCCTAACACCACTTGTCCTTGTCCCTCAACCTTGTCAATCAACGTCTGTGACCAAATCGGCGGCCAGCGGGCCGAGCACAGCCTGCCCAAGACGTTTGTGATCTTGTCACAAACGTCATGTTATATTATGTCATGTCAATTTGTACTAGCATTTCATGACACAACAGTTTTATCACTCAAACTGTGATAAAATGTGTGACTCAAGTCATGTCACAATAGGTAGGCCGTGCTCGCCGTACTTGCTTAGAATTATATTTTTGCGCGAAAAATAATAATATTATCTTGAATTCAACGGTCTGTCTAGCGCCCTCTCTTTCAGTGGAAACTCAACTTCTCCACATGCATTGTTCATTCTGTCATATGGTTTCATTATGAATTCAACAGATGGCAGTAATCACAATGTAAATAGTTTCAAGGCATTTCGCTAGATGGGGCCGCCGTAAGTACATAACGTAGTTTTTTCATCGCTATTTGGTTCTTCTAGTTTGATTGACGAAAATTATGATTTAATGCATCATCAGTATAATGTTCAAGGTTATAATCGGTTGTTCGTTTCAGTTACTGTTGGCTGGGCATTTTACCTAGTCTGAGCATTTTACGTAGGTAAATCGAAAGTGGTTGTCCTTATTACGTTCCTACTAGTTTCCTACCTATTGTAGACTTTGAGGACCTACCACCATGAATCCATGATAGTTTGGTAGATTCTTTTTTTTTATCAATGAATAATTTATTACCTAATTACTTTGATCGGATAATTAGAATTAGTGCTCTTACGTACGAGCGGCACGCGTCAACGAACGACGCGACGGCAGCCGTCGACAAGTGGTCAAGTGGTCGCCGCTCGTTGCAGTTGCCTCTGCCCGTCTGCCGTCGAGTATCGACTATAGACGGCTGCAGTTACATCATTCTGCTGTTGGGGCGTGCCGCTAGTATATAGGAGCACTTAGCGATGATGCATGATACATACATGTAGTAGCGATTTTAGGAACTCGCCTCGGGGATAGTTCATCGAACTTGTCGGATTTTTGCGGACTTTTTATATGCACAATAGCCATACCTATTGAGCTTAGCTTTACAAACCACAAGCCTATTATTGAAAGGACAAGGAGTTCAGCTACGATCAGTGGAAGACACACTAAGGCCCGTATTACAGAAGGTTACTCAATACTCAAGCGTTACTTAAAACTAGTTTCAACCAATCAAATGGCTTCAATCTAGTTTTAAGTAATGCTTGAGTATTGAGTGACGTTCTGTAATAAGGGCCTAAGACAGACAGTGTCAGACTGACAGTGTTGAGCTTGAGCGTAGTTGCGATAGGACAAGGGCAATTCCCTGCAATTTGAAAAAAAGAAAGGCTAGGTTTGTCTTAGGTAGGTAAGTATCTAGGAACTTCATCATCATCATCATTTCAGCCAAAGGACGTCCACTGCTGGACTTAGGCCTCCCCCAAAAAGGGGGGGATTTGCCATAATCGCCACGCTTGGCAGGCGGGTTGGCGATCGCAGTCTGGTTTTAAAAATGCATAGAAACGCTGCTGCCCATTCTCTAGTAAGTCCCATAATCGCCTTTTACGACACCCACGGGTAGAAATGGGATGGTGCTATTTTTTACGTCCGGCACCAAACGGAACCCCTAGGAACTTAATGGCTCAAAATCGAAGGTTTTACCTGCATTGCTGAACCAAAACTTATTAAGCCCAATCTACGAACTTTGCTCTTGAAATCCCTAGCTGGGTAGGTAGGTGCCTACGTGCTTTAAATTTTCTGGTAAATCTGAGATGAGTTTCTACTTTCCAGTTTCGGTGGCGGTTAATGTACTGACGTATCACTTAGGTAAGTGCCGAAGTCTGTCCTTACATGAATGAACTACCCTGCACCTATTAATGTAATATAATTATTAACATTGCTCAGACCTACGCACAAAATTTAACATTTTAGCTTGGCATGAATTTAGGTAATTGAAATCACGACTTTACACATGAATCTATACACTACCTACCTATGTAGATTTATGTTGACGTGTGTCGTGAATTCAGTAACTGGGGGCCAGAGGACCTACTCCGAAGCGAATGTCCATTTCAACCGCGCGGCCAACTCATAAAATTGGATGAAATTTTGCCAGGAATTAGTGGTAATTTGTTACTTATACACACCTCTTTTCCTGAATTTAATGCAAAAAAAAACCAAGACGCTATGATCAAAAGTAGTTGGCCGTTAGAACCGCCATGCCACTTGCCGTAGTCATCGCCTGTGATTACACAGAAACTTAATAATGCCGATCGAAGTATCCGCCGAATGTTCGGTCGTTTCTTGACTTCCAAAGTTTCCTTATTTGACTTTGAATCCTTACCCGACTTCAAGTCACGTTTTTGACTTTGACTTATCTCTCTGACCGTCGTTTTTTGTTTTTTCTTTCGCCGTAGTCAGCCATAGTTAGCCGTAGTCAGGAAACGACGGCTACTTCGGATTTATCTTTGGAGTAAACCCCCAGTTCCTCAAACGAAAATTATCGCAAAATTCGCGCGCGTAAACTGCTGTGATTGATTGTTGATAAATCATTCAACCAATCACAGCAGTTGATGCGCGGTTGAAAATTTGTCACATTAATTTTGCGATAATTTTTTGTTTCGAGAAACTGGCCTTTGGTGCGTGAGTTGAAAAAATGATGTAAGAAGTTTATAAAATGATTTGGTTGGAAAACTAAGCTTTTCGGTAGGTAGCTTATGTCAACCCAACATATTTTACTCTTCCTTCATAGTTAGGTACCGAATGCCACCTTGTCTAGACTAGACCCTCAGTTTACGAGCTGTCAATGATCGAAAATTTGGCAAGTAGTCGAAAGTATCAAAGTCTACCAATCTTTATTCTTTTGCGTACCCACCTAATGTTATTAGCATTATCAGCACCAAGCCCTCTATTTCCGGCTGAATCATTTCATACACAATCTTTTCATGCTCAGTCAAATTGCCTGCAAAAATATCTGCAAAGGCACGGTTGGCGCAGTGGTTAAGCGATTGAATGCTGCGCTGCGTGCCGCGGGTTCGATTCCCACACGGAACAAATATTTGTATGACATGCAAGTAGTTGTTCCTGGTCTGGCTGTTTGTGTATGTGAGTTTTAATGGTTGTAAACGCACCCACAATACAGGAGTAATTGCTAGTGTGGGGCAACGTTTAAAAAAAAAAATTAAGGAATGACATTATAGCCAAAGAGTTAAGCCTAGGATCAAAAGTAAGCCTTGATGTGACTCCGTGACGGAAGCACCGAAGACGAGACTAATTGGCTGGCGGATTCTAAAGTAACCGTCATGAGAAGCTATAAATACATAAAATTGCAAATTATACAACTATCAACTTTAAACTCAAGATATCTAAGTTGATTTATGAATGAAGAAATTATCGCTAAACGTCATAAAATAATTTTAGTTGCAATGGAAACTGAACCATACGCAATTTCAGTTAAAGTTTTAAATCCCAAAGTATGAAATTTATCTCGTCTCATGGCGTTGACTTTAGCTGAAGACATCAACTAGGCACAAAGGCTTGACTGCCTACCGACATGGCAGTTAAACTAGTGTATTTTATTGTTTTAACACCAATTACTTACATTAATTACCATAGATATTAAAACAGGTATAGTAAACAAAAATATTTCAAAAAATAACAATAGAGGACACCATAGCATACTTTCTCTCACAAAACATCAGACGTACACGCATAACTCTACTCCAATCATCAGCAAATAGATCACATTAAGGATTGGTGGTCAGGGTGTTACAGGGGACTCGTCAGCTCTGGCGATAGTTACACGAAACCATCAAAAAAGAAACCATCAGCTGAGACTTCACTGAAACGCTAACCGTGACTCAAAGCGGAAGGCGATAACTAATTTGTCCTTTAGATAACAGAATCCAAGCTGTTAACTGTTCAAATATTATGCAATACATACCTACCATTGCTTACGCACTTAGCAGAGGAATTGGCTACCCAATATCATCACTAATACATTGCTCTCATCACGAACGTAATTCAAGAAACATGCTAACAAAACGCGCAATGTATTTATAGCATTAATGTTTTGTGGTTTGATGAACTGATGACGTACAAGCGAGCTCGGGCGTGTACGTTGATGAGTCAATAGTAATCAAAGGCATGCCTATTGACCCCTTGAACTTAGGGAAAAAGACTACCTATCCATGTCATCTCGTGTGGGTTTGGTCATTTAGGGATGGTGGCAGCCTGGCAGCATCTTCATATTTTTCATTGAATGATTTTAAGACAAACTCCCATTGATGTATTAATTAGGAAGATAGGCCACTCTCTAACATAACGTAAATATTAAATGGACCCGATGTCGTGCTTCATGTGCTCGACAACCGAAATAGATAGACATAATTATAACGCGGGCTATAGATCATATCATCTATATAACCTATAACCGGCAACGCTCGCGCTCTATTGTAGTCACATTAAGAGGGTTTCAAACAAAATAATTGCTTCAGGAACTGGTCATGCCCTTGCTAATCAGGTAATGACCGCCAAACATTCGCCAAGGTAGTCCCTGGCCATAAGCCAAGGAAACGTTTCTATTAACATTTTCTATAATTAATAGGTGAACAAAACCCTTCATTCAAAATTATTTACTCTATAAAACTGACGCGTGATTTATGATTCGTGATCTATTTGAAATATCAGCTTTTCAAAAATCCAAAGAGCGAAGTTTTGACAAATGCTTTTGATTCATATAACAATGTTTTGCTATTGTGAGCCGCAGCCGCCGTGTCCGTTCCACGAAATAATTCAAATTAGAAAACAGTCGGTGGATGTTTGTTTGCCTTAGTTTAGATAAGGACTGGTCTTTTTATCTTTGTCATAATATTTATTGGATGTTTCCATAACATACACAAGATTCTGCCATTAGCCGGTAGAAATCCCACTGCGAGCTGTGAGCCTAGCGCTATAAAAATGTATAGAACTACGCTACGATCAATAAAGCATGTCGACTGTCAGACTGGCTTTCAGCATTCAATTGCATCGTTCCAGTTTTCAGGATTAATACTAGACCACTTTTTAGGATAGGTATTATCGTCGCACCCGCGCCGCTTCAGCGCTTTGAACTCCCGCAGTGTAGCGGTACCTATTCCTATTGCCGACTGCTTTCAGTAGTGTCCAGTAAAAAAGTTGAACCGCTCACGTCATCGCATGCTCTGAGCGCGTGCGCCGACCCGCTGCGACCCCGCGCGGCCCCCGCACACCTCTATATTTACCGGCGCACCGCGTCGCCTCACAACCGTCAGTCGGTCAACAGTCTGCTTCAGCAGAGCCTTCCTGAACCGTCACGTGATCAACCCTCGCCATGGCCACCCTCTGTCACTCTCAACCACTCGTTGGCTCGCTCACCAACGTTACGTAGGTGGTAGCTCAGAGGACGCGTTTTAGTTTCATTTGTTTTATATTCTTTACGTGGATTCTTTACGTGCTTTCCTCTCGATTTTTGAAATGGTTTCCTCAAACCGCGGTGCTCACGTGTTGGTGTGGGAGCAGCCTGGTCTGGAGGACCAGCGTCCTGGAAGCGGAGCCGGTGAGTTTCATAACTGTTTACTATTTGCTTAGGCGTCCCTCCGTTGTAGTGATTCCCATTAGGATGACGTCACGGGCAAGGCCGTCCGTACCCCCCATGTTTATCGTACGATACAGATTTTAGAGCGCGAAACATACGCTAATGTATGCGTCGTTTTATGCAATGTTTTGATTTAATCACAACGGAACACGTGTAGTCGGCACTTTGCACTTTTTTGCCATGTTAGCTTAATGAAATGGTTAGGTATCGTCTGTGAAGACTTTGAATGGCCATTGTATTAAAGTTGTAATGTCGTTTTTGATAGGATTGTTTTCTATTAGGTATGCTCTGGGAGTTCGATTCATTAGAATCATTATCCCCAACCCGAATTACAGAGCGTAGTGACTTTTTCAGTCGTAAGTAATTTTCTTTCTAAACTTTTGGTCCATTTATAATTTTTTTTAATCCATAGATGGATAACTAATTAACTACGCTAGGTTCCATTCCTATTCCACTTTAATGATAACCTGCCTTCGTAATATTCTCTTACAAACAATGGATATGTATTATTTAGTCCAGTAATCACGTTGTTACGTTCATCATAATTACAAACCAACGCCATACGATTTCTTCCGATAGGCATGATGATGTCAGGAAATGAACGATCGCCATTTAATTTACTTATCTTAATGCAACAGCTTCCAAGATTGTTGAAAGAATCGGTACGTGGAATAAAAGATTCCTGACGACTATTAATTCTATGAATCAGCAAAGATCCGTTGCGAAGTAGTTGTTTCGGGTCTGGCTGTTTGTGTATGTGAATTTAAATGTTTGTAAACGCACCCACAATACAGGAGAAATTCCTAGTGTGGGGCAACGGTTTAAAAAAAAAAAAAAAGAATCGTGTAAATCTACGCTCAAAATAGTCCGTCAATCAAATAGTGCGCTATTTGAGCACTTGCAACTCTACGTAAGTACATATTATCAAATCAAATGATATTGATGATGGTGATGTTTATTATGATTGCTATCGCCAAAAATATTCAAAAAGTGTCAAGTTTGTGGCATTGATTTAACATTTACTCCTAGGACATCTTAAAATTTTCAAATTGGTTTAAACCCTTGAGATCCACGATTGCAAAAATGTAGTAGAAAAAATTTAGAGAAAAAGGATGTAAAATTCAGACATAGAATTTCATAGTCGGGTGAGCATTGAACCAAAACAAGATCACGATCCTTGAAAAAATGATGATGAAAAACTAAGCTCTTGGAACTCGTTGGACTTATGCCTAGATCTTGAACTTGTCACCTAAGGTATCTACCTTACACCAAACCATATTCACAATAAACCATATTCTAGCTATCTATTCTATCTAGAATAGATAGCTAGAATATGGTTTATTGTACACCAGCAGCGTAAGCAGCTATATAGCAACATTTATTTAAAATTATATTTAATAAACTCATCAGAAAACACTTTGAACGAGGATGTCATTGTTTATAGCTGACCAACATTTTATCATGTTTTAGTTCAGCTAATCGTACAAGCTCTTAATATATAACTGCCTCTATTACAACCATTGAAATCCAAGGAGGTGCAACAAACACCTTGATTTCTCTGCATGAACTCACAATTGAATTGGTTGCTTCGAGGAATCTAGGCTTTGTATCAATATTTTAATTTAAAAGAGTGTCCGTGGAGTTTCTTGCCCGTTCTTCTTCATAGGAACCTACTATTTGTAATGGGCAACTAGCTTCATATTTGTAACTGACCGACTTCTTAACAATTCAAAAGTGCCTGTAAATGGTTTAATTGAAATAAATGCTTTGAGTTTGAGGCAAGCCTTCATGCGTATACCATCGTCGAACGCATCATCGCATAAAAAGAGTTGTATCTAATGAATGAATCAGCCTGAATCCATGCAAAAACCAGTAATTAATTCAATGATTATTTTGAAATGCTTTCATCCTATCTTCTTCCAGTCGTTCGTTGTCCTTTAATCCTTGGGGGTCGACGCGAAATGTTTTTCTCTTCCTTTCTATCCTGTCAACTGTCACGTTATCATGTCCCTTTCCATCCGAATCATCCTTCACACAATCTTCCTGTGCTTCTACATAGTCTCCATCCATCTCCTCATGATTTGAATCATGTGCTTTTCTTTCCTCTTTTCATGTCTTTTAACTCAGAAGGAAAATGCAGATTTATTGTCATAGCTAAGGCTAGAAATGAGCACCCATACTTATGGCAGTAAAATCGTCAGTCGCCTGCTTATTTTCGGCTTGAGTGCGAACGTCTCTTTATGGGTTTTGGTGAAAATCAGTTCGCGGTCTAAAAACAGAATGACTGGAAATGCTAAATGTCCATATACTGTGTAAAGCGTAAAATAAAATTCGAAGGAGAGAAGAACCGTTGTAAACTCCTCTCTCTCTGTTCCCGGCTGTTTCAGCCTTCAGTAGCATTCGCGTTCCCTTTCTACGCTCTTTCTCTGACCTTATTTCGCTAATAGCCACTTAATTATCATTAGATTCTGTAAGTAATTGCTTTCATAGATTCCATGTCGTTATTTCTACCTACGTGATCTTTGACCAAAACTAAAGTAATAGGAAATGAAGTGTTGTTGTCACTGAAATTGCTGATGCAAAAACTCGATAGCTTAGGTAGGTACAATTATAAGAAATTTCACTAAATAAGCAAAAAGCGTCTGTATTGTCAAATTGTTTACTTTATTTGTCGTCCTTGATCAGTTTACCTTGAATTGTGGAGCGGTTAGCTCGAAAAATATGTTTTTGATACTAATTTTACCTAAATTGAACAAAACCTGTTAGGACGGTGATACATTTACTAAAATTAGAATTCAAAAGAAGTCACGTTCTGTATTGGTACCTACTTTTTGGTGTTTTTCATCATAACTTACATTCTTTTGAGATGACAGAAGGGTTCTGAAGTAAATAAAACGGAACCTCTTTACACTACGAAATACGTAGTGGTAGCCCACGCAATTCTGTAAATACATATTTGTTATGGTCGCAAATCATATTTTGATGAAAATACAGACACTGACTTGCAAATTGCAAAAAACGTAAGTACGAAAATTTCAATTTCGCGCGCTGCATCTGCGGATCCACCTTAATGGCTGAATAACACGCTACAAGTTACCTTTTCTTTTTTTTTTTGGGTGGGTAATTATCAAATAACTTCTCCCGCTCTGGGCGGGCGGGAGGGCGTGTCAGACTTTTACTGACTAAAACCCACCGTGTTCCTTCAAATGCCTGTGTGCCAGGGCCACGATATCCCTCTCGTAACCCTGGCAGGACGCTAAAAGTTACCTACTACTACTAATCTTATTTATAATATGGCTACACTAACTACTTAAAATGTGGCTTTCACAGCCTTCCTTCCCTACTGAAGTATCAGCCGTTTTATAACTTTCATAGTTTATTTTTTTGACTTTGAATCCTTACACGACTTAAAGTCACATTTTTGACTGTCGTTTTTTTTTTCCTTCGCCGTTCAGCCATAGTTAGCCGTAGTCAAGCAACGGCCGAACATTCGGCCGATACTTCGGATTTATGTTCCGAGTAGACCCCCAGGATTCGATAGAGAAGCCTAACTCTTACACCACATTCGTTCATTGTGATCGCAGTAGGTACCTACCTTACCTTACCAATTTGCAATTATAGCTAGTCTTCCTTCTGTTCTCATGGGAATTTATAGTTGATTAGGCGAAACTTCACTAATGAATCTGAACGACGAAAACAACCGATTTCCAAGAAAACACTACAAAGAGAAAAATAACTTTAATTTCGGAAGTCGGTATCCTTGGATATGTATTATTAGTTTTTTGCCACCAACTACCGCAATTAAAGTTATTTTTGTCTTTGTAATGTTTTTTTGGAAGTCGGTTGTTTTTTTTTTTGTAAAAAAAAAAATATTTTTTACTTTTTAGTGGGTCAGTTTTTAATTTATCTAAGTTACAATAGACTAATGTCAACTGCTGATCACCTTTTACAAAATATTGTTTTTTGCGATGCTGGGACGCTAATTGTTGAGGAGTTCTCCTGGTAAGAACAAGGAGAACTGCCACTCACCATATGCATTGTCGAGCATAATTTGCTTAGCAAGCTTCCAAGAGCAAATGCACGAGTTACTATAAAAAATACCCAAATCCTTATAAAACTGCCTATAAAATTTGAGGATTTCCCTCGATTTCCATGAGATGCCCTCATCAGATTCTAATTTGGTGGCAATGGGACCACCTCGGGAGCATACCTTTTAAAACAAAAAAAGAATTTTCAAAATGGCCGGAAAAATCTTACCGATTTCTTTCTTACTTCTTTCTCTCGACATATAAATAAAAAAAAAAACCTTACAAAATGCCAAATTACAGCTTTCTAGTACTAAGAGTCTCTGAGCTAAGCCGGGGACAGACAGACGGACGTGGTGAAACTATAATGGGTTCCTTGTTGAGTACGGAACCCTGAGTGAGTTCTGTGACGTACTCTCTGGCAGCCGTATCGTGAAAATTTTTAGCGATAAATAGTATCAAGAAGAATATGTGTATTGTGGATATTAGACAGCCAAATTACCAATTTAATCTGTTAATTGGACCTATCCATTATTGCGCCAATTTACGTCAGGCGACAACTTTTACGACGTACGGAGGTAGCATTCCTGGTTAATGGAATCTACACATCATTTAGTTAGTTTTATGTGTTTGTAAGTACATACGTAAATTGTTATCTGACGGTAAAGAACGAATAAAAATCCTGCATTTTTACAGTAGAAACATGTGTTCAAAACACGTCACAGTCTCATCACATCACTGATCTGATGCACTTCATCAGTGTATATATGATCACTGGATCAGTGATGATTACTTATATGTAAGATCTAGTGAATGATCAAACTCAAACTCAATCCGCCTTATTACAAAAAAAGGTTTATCTTCAGACCCAGGTTTAAACCATGGAGCCATTATTGAATTTTGAACTATATTTTATCTATGGTAAAGTTCATAGTACAAAACTGACAACTTAGTACCGAACTAAGTTTTCAGTTTTGTATAAAGAACGGTATTTCCTCAGATTATAGAAAAGAAGCAGATAGACCGCACGGAACAATAAAGTGAGGCCCGTTTGTAGACGTGTGTGCGTTACAGCCACGTGACAGCACTATAAGAACAGGTGCCTCTATATGTGTGTACGGTTGCCAGGAGAATGAAAAAATTAGCCATAATATTTCATTACATGAAAAAAAAAAGTTTTTTTTTTTCTTAAATCAGTTGTTTTTATTAACAGTATACGTCAAATTAACAATACCCACAAAAACGATACATTTGCGATATATTTTTATTTTGAGACACCAACATTTTATTGTTTTTGCTTTAACATGGGTTTTTTCATTTAATGAAATGAAAAAACCCATGTTAAAGCAAATCGACTGATGTAATAACTTGTATTATAAAATCCATTAACTAGTTACACTTACGAAGACACATACATACTTATTTGTTTATAAACATACTAACCAGAAAAGGCGATAAATAAAACACTATTATCGACATAAATATTTTTGTAAATCGATACTCCTGTATCCTATACTTATTTCCTAACTTAGGGGTAAATGTTTCAATATAAACTAGCAACACCGAATGATTTTTGTTAAGGTTTTGTGTTTCAAGATGTCACTAACAATAAACACGTAAAATAAATCCAAATAGACAAATAATCAATATTTTACTTATGAAAGATACTCCATCTTATTTCTTTTGTTTTTGGGAACAGTTTTTACAATGTTTAAAAATACAAGGCGGCATCATTCTGAAATTATCTGTTCGAGCCCGTGACGTGACGTACTAACGATGCGACGCTTCGTGCTGTACTGAATCGAGAGTGTATTCGCTTTTGAATTTGTATTTGCTTTGTTGGCCGCACTCTCGGTGTTCCGCGCGGTCTATCTGCTTCTTTTTTATAATCTGAGGGTATTTCAATCACAGTTACGTTTTTATTACAAAAACTGGCTCCATGGTTTAAGCCATGTCAAAATATAAATCTTGTTTTGTAATAAGACGGAAAGCATTTATTTCAATTAAACCATTTACAGGCACTTTTTAGTTTTCAAGGAGTCGGTCAGTAACTGACCACCCAAAACGTAGATCTCTATGGAGAAAAACGGGCAAGAAACTCCAAGGACACTCTTTTCAATCAAGATATTTATTACAAAATCCTTGATACATTATTCTTGTTGCTTCTATGCCTATGTAAGAGGAATGTTAAAAAATATAAATAATATTATTATCTACATTCATTCTTCGTCCAGTCTGTACATTCATTCTTCGTATAAATGATGTACTTTTTGTAGTCGGTAGGTCATATCTAATACAGGCTGTCACCATTCAACGTTTAAGTTTTTATATCCTAATCATCAAATCAAATCAAATCAACTCAGCCTATAGCAGTCCACTGCTGGACATAGGCCTCTCCCAGGCTGCGCCACAACACCCTGTCCTCCGCCTTCCGCATCCAGTCTGTCCCAGCCACCTTTTTAAGGTCGTCGGTCCATCTAGCTGGTCTGCTCCACCGGCCATCGGTCCTTCGACAAACATGGCCAGCCCACAATCCTATCAATCCTAATCAAGTCCTAATCATCACTCATTCGAAATAGATAGTTATCTAATAAAGTGGGTAACTAAATTAAAAACCATAAGTAATTTGACCATGCTTCCGTTAATTAATCATTGTCTAGTAATTTACATTAAATGCTCTCATAAATTCTGTCTGTGGTTTATAAGAATGACTGTGGCATAAGTAATCTGTAATGATCCAACTGTGAAGGTCGTGTCCACAAAGGTTTTATTGTGTTTATACAGTCACAGTGCCTGAACACAATCCTTTAGTTAGGATTCTGTAATATTGTAATGACTACGATGCGGTGCTGGCAGACCACCCAGACTACTCAGACTGTTCAACGTGACTGCATTTTAATTTAAGCTATTATGGTTCCCTATAGACTGCTGTGGTGTAATGCTACATTGTAGAATAGCCGAATAGGCACCTAAACACTGCAAGTCAGTATTTTAATATCGAATTAGTAGAGAACTATCTGATGGGCAAGCTTGCCCACCTTTGTGGCGGAAAAACGGAAATAGTAGATCGTTTGCCCAGGGAGTAAACAACTATTTTAAAGGCAAGAGCGTTTCTTTGAATCCAGAGCGGAGCGAAGAATTCTACAGTAGAATCCTGAGCGCAGTGATGGGATTAAAAGTACGTCACTCGAGCTTAAAATAGTGTTGCTCCCGAGGTGTGGGCACTCTACTTTTTATCACCCTCTATGAGAAAATAAGTAAGTGCAACTTATGAATAGGAATAGTACGTTTAATTATTTACATACAATCAGGAACAATAAGACAACATAGAAATAATTAGAGGCTAATGTTTATTTCTTTCACACTACTTGAGAAAGACGCACTCAGTTTGAGTAAACAATTTTATTACGAACGAAGGCGGAATGCATTTCGCGCGTTTTCATTTTTCACATACAGCCTGTTACCTACTTGTTCATACAATGTTCGTGATTGATCTCATTGGTGATTGGAACTTTACTGACAATATCCATAATCCCATTACAAATCACTTTTAGTCCCCAGGGATTAAAGAACCATTTTAGTCCCTGTTTACAAAGAATAAACTATTTATAAAAGTACTTAGCTCTTTTTGAATAGATGTGATAAAAATGTATTATTGCCGTTTACTACGTTGTGGAGACTAAAATAAATCAAAATTGTTTTATTTTAGATCTGTCTCCAACAGCAAGTGATTTCTTCCAAAAAAAACTTGGTCCTTTGCATCGATATCAGAGTAATCAAATGAGTCTCAAGTCTTTACCTAACTGAACCAAACAATATTGATGAAAGAAGATATTTTTTTCTAGGTATTGTGAAATTATTCTAATTCTGTCACAGGACAATCGACAGTAGGTAATCTAAGGATTTTAGATTCGCGAATCAAAACTTTGGCGCCATTTTTGTGGACCGACGCCATTTTTCGTGGAAGTGCGGACAATTTCAATTTGATACCCGATCCAAGTAGGTATTTAGTGCATTCTGCTGTGTGACTGTCAGATCGTCGATGTCGCCGAGTTCGGTTAGTCGGCCATTTCCATGTAATTACGGTTTAAGAAAATTTATTTCACTCAAAAAACAAATAATTAAGATAAGATAAGCGACGGTTTCGCTGGGTAATAAACTAAAAACTTACATTCAGGGGGCCTAAAATGGACGCTTTCGCAGAATCATATTATGATCTGCGTTCAATTCATATCCCGCAATTCATTTGTTTGACAGTTGTGTATGGAGTTTCGTAAAATGGTCCACAAATTAAGAATTAATATAGTGAAGTCTAATGTTAAATAGCAGCTGTCAAACAGATGAATTGCGGGCTGTATGAATTGCACGCATGATTCTGCCAAAGCGTCCATTTTAGGCTCCCAGAACATGGTACTTTAATAGCCTTTTAAAAGTTGGAAGTGATTTCGATTCCCTAATTACTTTAGGTAAGAAAGAATAGAGTTGAGCCCCCTCTTATAAAACAGTCCTTCTACCGTAGTTTGTCCTCGGTGCTCTTAAAATTATATGGTTAGCCTGCCTCGTCATACGCTTTTGAATTTGCATTCTTTGTGTGTATGTCTCTATTAATTATTTTACGTACAAGGTATACAAGTGTTATATTTATAGATTTGATCAATATTCATTATTTTTGTTTCTTTTAAAACCTTTTGAGAAGATGTGGAATAATCATAATTGAATAAGACTATAATTAGCAGAATTGTTATCGACTGTTGTAGGGAAACGAAAGAAGAAACTAATTTTATTTGTAAGTAATTAAAATAACTTTGTCACTTACAGCGAGGGTTATGATTGTATGATGTAAGGGATCAATGAACTCACTACGATACAGGACCCTCTTCACATTGGTACATAATAGGAAATAACAAATGAATAACCTCAAGATATTTTGCAATTCAGAATTAAAATACTTTTATGTGATACAATTTAAAATCCTTATAAGTATGTAAATATTACCGAGTGAAAAAAAAAAACTTTAAATCACTTCATGGTTAAATATCCATAATAGGTACTACTCTCTTATCTTATCACAAACATTTTCCCTGTATTATAAACACAAACGGGAAATATCTACACATCGTTAAAATAAAATACTATTAAAGTTCCTAAAAAAATTGGTTCACAATTGATTAGCTCTCGTTATCAAATTCGTCGCGAAAAACCTTGAAGTTTGGTCTTCAATACAGCCTGTTTTTAAGAATAGGTACCTATCGCGTAAATTGAGTACTGATTCTCTGACGTAGCATATCGTGACGTCATCAGTCACGTGCGTTGCGCGTTTCAATAATTATTCCTATTTCTATGCCATTAGGTATCATATAATTTCTAGAAAAGGTTAAAGGTTGCATGCCACAAACTAATCTGTACAATATAGGAAGTATGCGCAGCGACTCGCCTCATGTTCCGAGCCGCCAAAAAGTTTGAATCGGGCTGTACCTAAATAAAATAATTTAGATAGTTGTGTGACTGAATCCAATATGCCATGCTGGCTTCATGATTTAGCAATTTATATTAGATTCATCTTTAAAGGCGCTGACAAGAGGCAAATGATAAAAGTATAAAAAAAATGCCAAATCTATATAGTTTGTGGTAGCGGAAAAAATATATATTATTCTTGAACATTTTTCTCAGAACTTGGTTGTTACATAAACGGCACCTAAACTACGTTTAAGAGCTGTCAGTGTCATTATTATCTTTGTAATATTGACACTGACAGCTCTTGAACTCGGTTCAGATGTGCTGATCGCGTTCAGTTACATTGGTGAAATTGGCACTTATTTGTATGCAGAACTTGGTGGTTTTTTTATTTTCGATTACTCAACTAATTTTTGAGTAAATAAATAATTGCTTCATATTTTCCAATAAATTACAAGCGTTGTGTCATCGCGCTTCTCTTTTGTATGCAGTCTGACAGTGACAGCGGTTTACCTGTTGTCAGCGTCTTAATTTGTGGATGCAACCCACTAATTTAATAATTTTTTTAGTCTTTCCTTTCTTTCTTTCTTCTGTGCCTAAGTGAACCCCCAGTCTATTCCCTCGCTGTACCTACCTACCTAGGTTTGAAACTTGTTAAAAATAATCCCATTATTCATTTTTTTTTACACACAACACAAGACAGTAACACAATACGTCTGTGTAATCAGTAATCACCGTTCTTAGATAAACACAAAGGGAAGCATTTTAAGTGCACGTCAGCGTCGCGCGTCGCTGCGAAGTCATTTGAGTAAGTACTACAGTACTAACATGCGTACGGCATCCTCAAACAATATGAAAGAAACTATACAAGTGCCACACGTGATTACTTATTACTACTTAATTGGAAACTTTCATAGACAACAAACCAGGTTCTGGATTGTTGTCTATGAATGTTTCCAATTAAGGCGACGATAACCGACTTTTAATGATTTTATACTGAAGATCACGTCTAAACGAGTAGTGTTAATGAATTGAAAAAAAAAAGATAAATAAGAGCATTTTCTCAATAACTTATTATGTGAATATTTTAGATTGTGTTTATATTACCTAGTGAAATTAATTTATAAAGTTATGTCTAACGCGGATAAAAAACTGAGAATGGCGCAAAATCTACCAAGCGTATTTTTCTGAAACCTTCACCAATTTAAAGATAATTTAACTATTGATCTTTTAGTATACGTCTTTTATTAAAATACCTTTTGTTTTGTGTAAAATAAATTAATAATGCGTCGAATTGGGGACAGCTCTCCTCGATGGGCGAGTCCTATTACTGGCTGAACGTACGACGCGTTGCGTGAGCTCAGTACAGAACACGCAAGCACTCAAGGTCACTGGCATATATCTGTGTCTTAATGAGTATCGCGTCGCACCTGCCTAGAATGTACCTAAGCTAGGAGGAAATATAAAGACATTCAAGTTATGGTTAACCCTACTAACCGTTTGTAATTTTTGAATCGATTGTGGTAGATAACCATATTTTAAGGGAGTAGATTGCTAATAATTCTAAAGATTTTCGATATTACAGTTTACTTACGACATTTTGTTTGATTGAACTCAAAGATAAAAACCGGCAAAGTGCGATTTGGACTCGCGCACGAAGTGTTCCGTACCATTATCTATAAAAATGTCAAAAAAATCACGTTTGTTGTATGGGAGCACCCATTATATGTTTGTTTTATTTTTATTTAATTATACATTTTTAAAGATTCTGTGAATATTTCAACCGTCTATCTGTTGCCGTTATAAAAATCGAGCAAATAAATCACGTTTGTTGTATGGAAGCCCCTTTAAATATTTATTTTATTCTGTTTTTTTGTATTTGTTGTTATAGTCCTTCGGGCATGTTTACCGAAGCTCACACAGATGGATTTCACGCTATCATGCGTAAAAAAGCGGCTTCCTTGCTACAGCGCTTGCGTAACACTCGGAACGGCATCCTGAAAATGATTGTTAACAGGCCAGGGGGCCTAAAATGGACGCTTTGGCAGAATCATATTATGATCTGCGTACAATTCATACATCCCGCAATTCATCTGTTTGACAGCTGCTACTTGACATTAGACTTCAATATAGCAATTCATAATTTGTGGACCAATTTACGAAACTCCATACAAAACTGTCAAACAGATGAATTGCGGGATATGAATTGTACGCAGATCATAATATAAATCTACCAAATTGTCCATTTTAGGCCCCCAGACTGTCCTATACAACGGCACTGGGTGGAAGTAGCTACAGGTACGCGTAGATAAGTTAGTTCATCACATTACGTCCCTGTGATTCCCGCTGTACCTGTGGTGCCACCACACTGAGCCTCGAGGGCGGGCGCAGGTAGTTTAGCTGTGTTTGTGTCCCTACTAACAATACTAATATAGACTATAAGTACTTTCTGTTACTAAATCATCACTAAACAACCTATGGACTGTTCATGTACCTATATGTGTTCATGTCTGAAATAAAGATTTTTATTTTATTTATATATTTATTATAGCGGCAACAGAAATACATTATCTGTGAAAAATTCAACTGTCTAACTATCACGGTTCATGAGATACAGCCTGGTGACAGACGGACAGACAGACGGGGCGGAGTCTTAGTAATAGGGTTCCCGTTTTACCCTTTGGGTACGGAACCCTAAAAACTATCAAGGCTTCTACATACCAGCGCGACTTGTCGCGCGACGCGACACGGCACAAAGGCCCCGCGTGTCGCGGGACGAGCGGTGCCTTTGTGTCGCGTCGCGTCGCGCGACAAGTCGCCCCGGTATGTAGAAGCCTTCACGGAAAAAAAGTTCAATAGCGAATAATGTTGATAATTAATTGTTGTTTCGGATACCTAGTTGACGGCTGTAGACGTGTAGGATCGTATCGTAACAACATTCGTAAAAAGTCGCAAGCGCAGACAGCGGGGCCTTTGACGCTCCCGCAAGGCCGCATCACATAAATCTTGCCAATTTCTGAAAGCTATTACAGATTAATTTATGGATTTGTCTGTGTTGCACACGTTTTCAAAATAGGTTAGGATGTCCGTCTTACATTGGAAACAGAGACATAAAATAGAGCTGATGTTATTAGAATTTAAGGTGAATCCACAGCTGCAGCCCGCGAAATACAAATTTTCTTACGTTTTTTTGCTATTTGCAGGTCTCAGGTTGTATCTTAAAGCTTAAAGTATAAAAAAAAACAAAACATACTTGATAGGTATATTTTTTTTTCTTATTCGAGACCATACCAAATGTGTATTTATTGAATTATAATCATTAGAACCATAAATACATCTATAAGTTAGGTAGATTTGGTCTTCTGAATTACTTGTACATGAAATCATGACATTTGAGAACAATTCTAACATAAACCGTCGCGGATCCACCTTAAAAAAAAATCTGTCAGATTCTTATTTTCTGTCAGACACAAAACGGGTTTTTTATGGTAACGAATGAGTATAATAAGACTCAGAACGGGACTTTATACGGACACTGCTTAACTAAGTACCTGTCGTACACACGGCTACACATCAAGCTAAACCAAATTTTAAACTTTACTTATAAAAAAAGGAGCTACGTCTGCCAACAAACTGCTGTGCAGTTTGGCAGAAGTAAATGTTCTGTATTTGTATTATTAATCTGAATAAACACTTTTTCATTTTTTTTTTTTTTTCATACATTTCCAGTTTACGCTGATCTCGCACTGTACGGAAATCATATACAATGCGAGACCAGCTTATACTGGAAATGCATAGCTTGATGTGTAGCCGTCTGTACATATAAAAAAAACTATAAAAAATTAGATTATTTTGCATGATGATAGCCGCGACATGACAGCATCATCAATCACTAAAATTTCTTAGATATTAAGATTTCTTGAAGATGCATTGTGATCATTACTTTGAATATTATATATTGATACCTATACGATGACACACTTGTTAAATGTTCATTACATCGTGCTTTGGAATAAAATGGTTCCATCTAACAATTTGAGCATAATTTATATTATCATGCAGAAAGGTTCTATTTGCTCCAAATTTTATTTACTTCAAACACCCAGTGCCATCTGTTTCATAATGTTTAAACTAGCCTACAGTAAAGGTTCCAAGTGAAACCCATTTAAAAGTTTTTTTGGTTTTCTCGAACTGTATGTTGGAGCAATGCAACTTTTTTATTCCAAAAGCACGACATATATTATGGTAACTAATAATAAATAAATCATCCTATTTTATCAGCTATTTACTAAGAACCAGGAAATCTATTCAAAAACGAATTCCCCATTTTCCTGTCTTCCAATGATGTCAAAAAAATGGTGAGCTTCGTAAATATTTTCAGTTTATTTTTATCCGGCTTTGAACAATGCTTCCCACGCAATCCAATGTAAATACAGGAAGCACGTGTTCTTTGTTACATAACAAACATGTTTAGACAAGTTGGTAGTTAAAAACTGACTTAGGTACTTATCTACTCACATAAAGACTCGTGCAGACTGGCGCGATATCGCGGGCGCGACTGACATGGACAGGGCGATGCGCAGCGCGACAATTTCCATGAAGTCGCGCCTTGTCAGCGGGAGAATGCATTTTTGCGCGATTTTCCAAGCCCTGATGTGGAAATCGGAATCCGGTGCCAACGATACGATAAGTCTTACCATCTTTCATCCATGAAGTCGCGCCCTGTCAGCTGGAGAATCCATTTTTGCGCGATTTTCCAAGCCCTGATGTGGAAATTGGAATCCGGTGCCAACGATACAATAAGTCTTACCATCTTTCAGTCATACACAATGCTTTTTACAGACGGAACTACGGAAGGACCAAATTTCTAAGCACACTTTTTCCTCCAGTTCTATATTTTTCAGTGGCGTTCCGTCTATCAAATGAAACGCGTTTCTTTCCGGTTCTAAATATAACTGCGATGTAACTATCTTGGCAACTATAACGTACCTACATGAAAACTGAGGAGATTTTTTTGCTTCCGTCAATGTTTGGTTGGTCATGTTTCAATTCGAGCTTCGTGATGTTAGATTTCACACAGTCACTTCCAATCATTCATGGTTTACAGTCGGTTTTAATCATATCGCTAAGCTGGTTCCTATAAGCACAGATTGCTGCTGCTCCATGCCTCCATTCCCTAACAACGTTTTCAAACACAACATTTCTTTAATTAGTTACCAGTAACAGTGATAATTTATTATGTAAGTACTTATATACCAAAGAAGGATTTCCGTAATTTTCATATTGACACAACACAGCAACAAAACGGTCGATCATCGCCACCTATTAAAATGTAGACTACGCTTTTGTAATATAAAAATTGCTCCTTTAGACTTGTGTTTTTGTAACTAATGGCCTAGCCAGAATGATGTCAGCTGGTCTGCTGTATGTTCATTTAGCTTAAGACGCAGATATATGCCAGTGACCTTGAGTGGTTAGCTTGCTGGTTCTGTATTGGGGGCCTAAAAGGGACGCTTTGGCAGAATCATAATAAGATCTGCGTACAATTCATATCCCGCAATTATATGTTTTGACAGTTTTGTATGGAGATTCGTAAAATGGTCCACAAATTATGAATTGCTTTAATGAAGTCTAATGTCCAATAGCAGCTGTCAAACAGATGAATTGCGGGATGTATGAATTGTACGCAGATCATAGTATGATTCTGCCAAAGCGTCCATTTTAGGCCCCCTGAGCTCACGCAACGCGTCGTACGTTCAGCCAGTAATAGGACTCGCCCATCAAGGAGCGCTGTCCCCAATTTAACGCATTATTAATTTATTATACACAAAACAAAAGGTATTTTAATAAAACGCGTATACTGAAAGATCAATAGTTAAATTATCTTTAAATTGGTGAAGGTTTCAGAAAAATACGTTTCGCAGATTTTGCGCCATTCTCAGTTTTTTATCCGCGTTAGACATAACTTTACAAATTGATTTCACTATGTATTATAAACATAATCTAAAATATTCACGTAGTAAGTTATTGAGAAAATGCTCTAATTTATCATATATTTTTCCCAAATCATTAACACTACTCGTTTAGACATGATCTTCAGTGTAAAATTATTAAAAGTCGGTTATCGTCCCCTTAACAGCCTGTAATGTTCCCACTGCTGGGACACAGACCTCCTCTTTCTATGAGAGGGAGTGGGCTATCATGCCCATAATCAACCACGCGGGTCTAGTGCGGTTTTGTTGATGTTCATTTGTTTAGTTAAAATGTTTCGCGTAAGGTCGTTTGCGTTGGAAAAGTACTAACTTAGGACTTAAAGCTCCCAATGAGGAACAAGAGTTTTTCTTTTCAGAAACAGCAAAAAAATAAGTGGTCTGTTACTTCGTATTTACGTAAGTACATCAATCCGGTCATACAGTTTCTAATTGCACAGAATTAGTGAAATAATTAATGAAAACTGACATTTTGGCTCGTACTCGAATTAGTATTGCCAATGTTTGCGGCAATACCATCTCATACGTCTTTCATTCTGTATGTACCTACCTAAACTATCTACAAGCTGTAGTGTACATGTCATGATATTAGATGTGTTAGAGACACGGATTTCAATTTAGGTAGGTTCATATCAGGGGGCCTAAAATGGACGCTTTGGCAGAATCATATTATGATCTGCGTACAATTCATAAATCCAGCAATTCATCTCTTTGACAGCTGCTATTTGACATTAGACTTCACTATAGCAATTCTTAATTTGTGGACCATTTTACGAAACTCCATACAAAACTGTCAAACAGATGAATTGCGGCATAAAGGCTTCTGCATAACGGCGCGATTCGCGACGCGACACAAAGGCACCGCTCGTCGCGCGACACGCAGGGCCTTTGTGTCGCGTCTCGTGTCGCGCCGGTCTGTAGAAGCCTTTAGAATTGTACGCAGATCATAATATGATTCTGCCAAAGCGTCCATTTTAGGCCCCCAGTACCGACCTATTTCACGACATAAAAATCGGAGCAATTGACTACAACTCTAACAATGATTGTGTTAAGGTTGAATAATACACATAAATGGTTGACGCGGTGGTCTTTCCCTTTTTTTCCTGGGTTTATATTATGGCCGAATTGTGGTTTTGATGTATGAGCCACTATTCATATATATTTTGTGATTAATTGTTCATTTACTGTGTCTAGTTTCCTTCAACAAAGTAACATGTTAGTCATTTTATAAAACATAGAGGTAGATATGTAATAGGTACATATATACCAACTTAAAATGACTAAGTAATAGAAATACTACTATTTGGCTTCCCTTCTAAGTAAAGTTAAGTCATCCGAAATGGTTTTGTTATAGTTTTAAAACTTTTAACATTTATTTAAGTTTGCCTAAAATGTAGGCAAATACATTTCTATAGTTGCAAACTCGTCCATTTTCACAATGTAAAATCTATAATCTACCTGTTTCCCGCGCTTCAGTGATACGTCATCAGCTTTCCAATATGGTGGTTTTACGGTTCGGATAAAAGCTTTCCTTTGCACTGTGAACATTTTATGAACTACATAATATATATCGGGAGGCGACAGACGTCCGAAGATCGATGAGTATTTTATTGTTGGAGCTTAAATGACCACTCGATCATAGCAAGTGATCGTAAATAGTATGGATCGTAAATCTTTGTTGCCTTTTCACAATTTATGAGAAATTGAATGATCTGAGTAAAGTAGGCAGTCGTCCTTAGGGTTTTAAGAAACTTAGGAATTATTATAAAATTAAAAATACTGCAGTCTACAGTAAATGTTGACTGGACTTAATCTCGTTCTTATTTTGACATTCATGGTTTCTGAGATACAAATTATACATACATACATAAACTCACGCCTTCTTCCCATCGGGGTAGGCAGAAACTATAGAACGCCACTTGCTACGCTCCTTACATACTCTTTTTGCTTCGCCTACGTTCATACATCTAGTCATACACACACGCCGGTTGCGAGTACTACGCACCTGACCTTTCTGAAGAACATCACCAATTTGGTCACTATATGTCCTTCTAGGGCGTCCCCTCTCGGCGTTTCCGTTTGTTAGTCGCTTTTCACTCATCCTCTCCACATGACCAAACCACGTAAGCATACTTTTTTCAATCTTTGTCACTACATCTTCTTCAAATTATTATTCTACATATTTCTGATATTTCTACGGTACGGTACAGTATAGTGCGATTAATGCTCTACAAACATTGACATGTTGTCGATAGCTGGGAATTAAACATACCATATCACAACACAACACATACATACCTATTTAACATAACTTTTGTTTGATGAACAATATTTTCTGTATTACCCAATGATTTCAAAAGGATCTATCTATGTCTATGGTATTACCCTTTATCTTATCTGGGGGTAATATGAAATTATACGGATTACTTTGTAATCTCGTTTAATAGGTAGGTATACATAATAATAATGACCGATCTAAATATATATAACTATCTAGTATTATTTAGTTGAAAGGATAAAAAGTTCACTAAATGCGGTGGCTCGATGGAGAAGTCGACACTGCTGAACAAGAAGGGAACAGTCGCTATAGAGAAAAAGACACTACGTGTCATGGTGTTCAAATACTCGGTAGACCACGACAGAACAGCTTATTGGTACAAACACAATAAACATTCTGCGGTTAGCCATGGCAGTAAATAACGAATAGACGTGCCGAAATGTGCGTATAAAATGACGTCAGAACATGAATACAATACACATCGAAATTGGTTCGTACAGTAGGACCATCTTATTGACGCACACGGGCTTTGGCAATTTTCAAGTTTTTACTTGTAACTGTTGCAAGCCTGGCTGTGTTTGGTAGATATCAAGTGAAACATCTTGACAAAAGCTTAGTTTGCTCGATCATTCTCATTCCTCAGTGCCACATTCACACCACAGCATTAGGGATTTATTCTGCGGCGACTATTTACATCGCCACATGCGAACTACGCATCATAGTGTCGTTCGCAAAATCCTGCATCGCGCAAGCAGAATTCACCGCGCGACTAGCATAGTTCAATATAGCCCAAGAGTGGTCCTTCTATTCGTCTCTATTCAGTGTCGATACCACGCGGAGTCATGCAGTTATCACACTATCGATCTAATTTTCAGCCAGACGTTATCTTAATGCGTTTAATCCAATCGTGTTGTAGATATTATGTTTATCTATTGTATCTATTGGAAGCTTATTGCCGTATACACATTCGTTTATGTCTTCTTCTATTTTTCTTGAATTTCGTTTCTTAATGCTTATTCATTTCTATCCTTAATTTCTATCAAGCCAGTCATACGTTGGAATGATTCAAAGCCATTGTGACTACTACAATATTTAGATCAACAAATATCATTCACACGATACACGTGCGTCAGCATTCTTTAGAAATTAATTTCTACTTTTATATTTCTTGCATTATGACAGCACTTTTTAATCAAGCGTTCCGTACAAGCATTCTCCCGTATGCAAAGACCAAAAGCATTGTCAGACACAAACAACCCGACGGAATTCTGAACTAGCTTCAGTTTTCTGACTGATCGACTCCTTAATAATTTAAAATTGCATGTGATTGGTTTAATTGAATGCTTTGAGTTTGTGTTATCTTTACTAACGAACCCATCTCATTGTTCCAGGTGGCCTCGGTACCCGTCACTTCGTGACGTTCATGCTGTTCCTTGGCATGGCTAACGCCTATATCATGAGGACAAACATGTCTGTTGCCATCGTCGCCATGGTCAACCACACGGCGCTGCCTGTCCACACGGAACCGACAGATACGGAGTGCGGAGTTCCCATCGGAAATGAGACCAGTGTAAGTAAAATTGTGATTACGGCGCTGACAAGAGGCAAATGATCTAAATAGGCTTGTTTAAACAAAAAAACCGGCCAAGTGCATGTCGGACCACGCACAATGAAGGGTTCCGTGGTTGGGATGAATTTATCCCAAAAACAAACTTAACATTGTAGTTGAAAAACATGCTCTCCCATACATCGATATACGTTACGGTCAATTCTCCAACTGCAAATTTAAGTTGGTCGACTATTACTCGTTAACTTGTGAAGCCTACTTAGCTGTGATAGTTTTCCTTTTAATTTCGTTATATATACTATTGCCATGAATTTTTTCACATATCCAAAACTAACCATTTAGCTGGCAGGGGGGGGGGACACACTTGACTCTAACAAAAACTAGCACTTTAAAGCTTAATATTACCCAAACGGATCCCTTAATTGAAAAATGGTTTTCCCAAACCCACAATATTTTTGAACGGCCTATCCAACGGTACCCCACACCATGGAATAGACGAGAAAAAAAAATATCATCCCCATTTCACGTGTAAGGGAGGTACCCTAAAAAAAAATGTTTTTCATAATTTTATTTTACCATTTTTTTGGCATGATTAATATGTATACTCATGCCAAATTACAGCTTTCTAGGACTAAGCGTCTCTGAGCTAAGCTGGCGACAGACGGACGGACGGACAGACAGACAGACAGACAGACAGACGGACATGGCGAAACTATAAGGGTTCCTTGTTTACTACGGAACCCTAAAAATTGTCAAATTTATAAGGTAGGTAGGTTTTTTTATAAAGTAGCGGAAAAAATATATGTTATTCTTGAACATATTTCTCAGAACTTGGTTGTTCTTGTTACCAAAACACGTTTAGAAAAAAAAAATCTCGATGCAAATTAATGGTAAACTAACGTTTTACTTTGAGTTCCAATCCAAAATGTTTGTATTAAATTTCAACCTATGGTATTTAATTAATAACAATAACGTCTTAATTGTATGCAGAAATTGGTTGTTTTTTATTTTCGATTATAAAATATTTACATCATATAAAAACTAACCGACTTAAAATAATAATGTATAAGATAAACGCTAACAGACTTAACATAATACTATATGTACATGTAAAAAAAAAAAAAAAAGGTGGGGGATAGAATCATAGGGCATCAAAAAATTCGTCCGCATCGCTGTCAACAGGAAAGGTGCCCAGAAGGCTGGCAGCATTGCCACGTTGTATGGCGATGCTGATTCTTTGTCCGAAAAATAGACCAGCCCTCTGGTCACGTGAAGAGTCGACCAACCGCTTGGCGATATCTTGAAAAACCAAGCGGGCACTCGGACCCCATGGCCCTAGTGTTTCAACCCCAAACGGCTCGAACATATAGCTCCCAATAAGATTGGAATATTTTCGCCGTTTGAGGTTTTCTGCACCTGCAGCAGCCGCCCCAGCACAGCTTGCCGTGCTAGGAAGATGGGATGGCGCAAGGGTGTCGACACATGTTGCATCCCACACCAAAGGCCGACCTAACTTCCAAGGCATTATGGTCATTCCGTCTGGTCTCTTCCCATCGTCGCGTGCTAAGCCATTGGGTTCTAAAACAGCTGGCACCCCGACGGTGACAAGAGCACGACGGATGATGTCATTAATGCTGGCGTGCCGTGCTATCCGGCCTGCGCTCTTACTGCAAGATAGGCCATGATGTCCAAGGCAGTCGACAGCTTCTCCGCACTGGCAGCGATGCGGAGCCCCGCAAGTAAATGATAAATGATTTTATTTCTGTAAGTAGGTTTGTACAAACACTTTTACACGTCAATCATATTTTAAAAACTAGATGAGGTCGGCGTTTCCTATCTGAGCATTTCTCAAATTTTTTGACCGTAGCCGCAATGTGGATGTCCCATGTTTTGGTCTTTGATTATTTTTTTACTACGATAACATAAATAATATACATGACTGTCGTAACTTCATTGATATTACTAAATTATCAGAAAAAATATCAAAACTATAAATAAACCACACTAACTACAATAAATAATTAATAATCTAAAATACCAAAATTTTCGTAGTATGGAAAATAAGTTGTCCCATTGTGACCGGAGTGATTTTGAACTCATTTATTTCATTACATTCTAAGAAACTGAATATATGTTATAGTCTTAAAACACTACTTAGAGTATTTGAATACATGTTTTATTTAGTATATAGTGAAATACGTCGTTAGTTAATCAGTTTTCGGAAAATAATATTGTCCCATAAAAAATTCCAAAACGGAAATTCAGTTTTTGTTACCGATTTTTGTGTCGAAAGATTTTTTAAACTACTAATTTAGGTAGTGTTTTTTCTTTTGGCAATACTATTGACGACATTTCACATCGCCATTTTGATTGTGATGTCATTTCGGTGTCGACAACAGCCGCGACTTAACGTTGTGCCCTGCACTGCGACGAATTCGTTCCGGATTTTGTTATACTGTGTGAAGGTAAGTTCAACTATACTGAATATTCTTATTAAAATGGATAAATAGTTAGTTTTATGGACTACAATTTGATGTAAAATACTGTTTTAACTATTGAGTTTTAAAGAATATGTATTTTTTTGAAAATCTATAACCATCCTTTCGTTACTTCTGATTTTGTTACTTTCGCGTGGTAACGTATAACCAGAACGAAGGGTAACAAAAAAGGAGTTTTTAAAGCTAAGTATAGACTATAGTATTGACTATATTCGTTTAACCTCAATTTTCATAATGTTATATTTTGTTATGTTTATATTGCTTTTGAAAATTTTATCACAGGATTAACGGCTAAGCAGCGGTTTTTATCCTGATTTCTGATTATTTTTTTTAATTTTTCAGGAAAATCACCTCAAGGTGTGTCTCAAAAATGGTGATTTACCTTGATATTGATAAGTTTCTGAAGAAGACAGACTTTCTTGCTTTTTTCGAAGATAATATTGTATGGCCCTGGTCAGTCACACATTTCGTACTATCAGAAAAATGTTTTGGATGTGGAAGTGCAACTAATAATATATTGCATAGTGTTTTTCCACATTTTGTAGTAGCAATGAATACTGAACAGATCAGACTGTTACTAGACAGTAATTTATTCTGGTGTAAGGCATGCAAAAGTTTCAGTGTCTACGACCACTACCCTGAGGATGAGTGTGTATTTTGTAATGTCTAATTTTTAACTTTATTTTAAATATTTATAAGTATTTAGCTCTGCAAGGGCGTTGTTTTTTACGTACTTATTTTATGTATTCGAATAATTATTAGTTTTCGTGACATTAAAAAAATATGTTGTTTTGTTTATAGGTATTATTAAAAATGTTGATTTTAACCAAAGAGAATTAAGACTGTATGAAGACTCAACTGATTAGTTTTTATTTGTTTCCTTACTGAAAGCTTTGCAATAAATTTTTAATTTTTGTTTTGATTTTAACTTATTTTGTTTTCATTTTATGATAAAGTGTCAAGTGTGTATGCTAAGCCTTACATTTCCAATTTTGTTACCCAAGCTTCTTGTTTTGATACTGTCCCAAAATTATGCTGATAAATAAGATAGATATTTCTTTTTCTTTCAAATGAAACGCAATAATCAATCATTTAAAACAATTTTATGATAAATATTATTATAATAAATAGAAAATATAGCATCCTTCCTTTCCTATCATAAAGGAAAACTAAACTTTTTCTTGGAAAGTATTCAAATGGTAACAAAAAATACTCAGTATTGCTAAAAACAATTTAATTTATTATATTTTTCGCAATTTTTACTTTTTTAAGATGTTGTTTAATTTATGATCTACATAGAAAAACATAAATTTATAATACAGTCTGCATGTTTTTTTATGGTTTTCACTCCTTTCCAAGTAACAAAATAAGAATTTTTATTTCGTCCTTAACTTATATTTTATAGGTTTTTTGTATAAAAACTCTAATAAAACAAAAAAACAATTAGAAATTCAGAATCTGTCTAGATTTAGCTAGCTGTATTTAACATAATATGTCCTAAATATACATATTATTTTTTAAGACGATTTTTAAAATTATGGTCAAAAATTTTGAGAAATGCTCATCTGACTACTCTGAGAAGAAAGGCCGAAACAAACTCAGAGGTCATAGTCTCTTTTAAAGTCCAGACATAATCTTGGTCAGATCATGTGAAGACCATGTAGATTGGTGTCTGAAATGGCCTTTTGAGGAAAGAACCACACAGGTTGAGTGGACCTGACCAGTCAGTGCACGCATTTGTCAGTAATCGTGCAGCTCTACTCAGAATATAAGGAGCTCAACGATGCGACTATCAATACCAAAGAAAGGCCATTTGGGTAGGCCACTTATATGACTCAAACTGCCAGACCATGATTAACACTAACTGAGAATAAAAGAAAGGGAAAAAAAAATATTATGCAATAACCCACATAGTCTTCACATTCACAATAATTAAAATAATATAATACTTTACAAGTAAATATTCCTGTCATTGTGTATAAAATAATAATTAAATGTCACTGTTTATAAAATAATAAAGTTAGCAAAAACAAAAAAAAAAAAACAATAAAAATAAACTACCTCAATATGTACAAAAATTGGAGCAGCTCAATCCCAAGCCTTTTTGTCCTCAATATAATCTTTAACAGTATAAAAGGCTTTCTGGCACAACTTACGTTTAATGAATGATTTGAATTTATTAAGGCTTAGATCTTGAACGTGGCTTGGAAGTTTATTATAAAAGCGTATACATTGACATCGAAACGAGCCACCTATTTTCTTGAGCCTTGTTGTAGGTACAACAAATTTGTGTTTGTTTCTAGTATTTATATTATGGATATCACTGTATTTTTTAAATAATTTTATATTTTTATGGGCATATAATAGATTTTCAAAAATATACTGAGAAGGCACAGTCATTACATTAATCTCCTTAAATTTCTCTCTGAGAGAGTGTCTTGGACTTAATTTATAAATTGATCGAACAGCTCTTTTCTGCAAAACAAAGATAGTCTGAATGTCGGCAGCATTTCCCCATAACAGAATACCGTACGACATTACACTATGAAAATAGCTAAAGTACACTAAACGGGCTGTCTCTATGTCAGTTAAATTACGAATTTTTCTAACAGCATATGCTGCGGAGCTTAGCTTTTTTGACAGTTTATCTACATGTGGGCCCCACTGAAGCTTAGCATCCAAAGTCAAGCCCAAGAATACAGTGCTATCTTCAGGATTCAATTCTTCGCCCTTTATTAACACATTAGTTTTCACCTGCCTAACGTGAGGTAGCGTAAACTTAATGCATTTGGTTTTTTTTTCATTTAGAAGTAAATTATTAACATTAAACCAGTGAACTACTTTTGAGATCGCGCTATTTACATCGTCAGTAACCAGCTGCTGACGTTTAAGTTTAAACAAAAGTGAAGTGTCATCTGCAAACAACACTATATCATGATTATCCTTTATGAGGTAAGGCAAGTCATTAATGTAAATAAGAAACAAGAAAGGACCAAGAATTGAGCCCTGTGGGACTCCCATTCTTACTATAGATCCGGGAGATCTTTTCCCATTGACGTCAACGCTCTGAATCCTATTACTCAAGTATGAAATAAGAAGATCCAGAGCGGTGTTCCGGATCCCGTAGTGGCGGAGTTTCCTGATTAACGTTTCATGAAAAACGCAATCGAATGCCTTGGACAAATCACAAAAAATGCCCAAGGCATCGCATTTATCTTCCCATGCATTATAAATATGTCCTAACAGTTCAACACCGGCATCAGTAGTCGAACGGCCCCTTGTAAAACCGAACTGTTTGCTATGTAGTAATTTATGTTTATTAAAAAATCTTTGCAATTGGTCTAAAATTAATTTCTCAAAAATTTTACTAAAGGTAGGTAGTACTGAAATAGGTCTCAGTCAAGGAGCGCCCAGACGCAGACAAGTAGCGAGCCGGAAGGTGGTGTCACCCAACATAGTGCCTGTGTTGGGAGACGGTAGTGCTTGAAGCCAGAGGCCCGACTCCCACTCACCCACAGCCAGCAGGCGGGCACGCTCAGCAGTATTGGTAGACGTATTGATAAGATTATTCCGTACCAACCTGCAGAGCGGCTCATCCCACTGTCTCTGGGAAGATGGGTTTGCGGGCCGATCTGTATCCGGGCAAGCCGCTTTCCAGACGTTCACCGCATCGGTCAAGCACGGCACTTCAGAGTCAACCAAGGAGGGGGCTAAAATATTCCGGGTCAACTTTTCAGTGCTGTGGACAGAGGACAGGAACGCCGGTAAGCTAATACTGGTAATTTTGCGGATGCCGAGGCCACCAAAACGAATGGGTAGTGTGGCTTGAAGCCACGCTCGGTCATCCAAGGCCACATTTAAAATGGATGTAAGTGTGCTGCGAATAATTTGGTCAATTTTGTCCAAGAGATGTGGTTGCTTCCATAAAGGGGAAGAACGTAGCAAATATATAAAATTTGGGCCAAAACAACAGTATCTAATCAGGGTGAATGCCGAATGTAAATTAATTTTGGATAGTCTGTCCGAAATTTCGTTGAAGTTTTTGATTTTTTCGCTGATGAAAGGAGAAAAGCTGTCTTCGAAAATTGGGGAACCTAGGAGGTGCAGTGAGCTTTTTTCTAAAATTTTGATTTGTGGGGCTATTGCATTAAATTTATCTAGGGTCAATTGTCTGTCGGTAATGTCAGAAAGGTAAATTTCACAAAAAATTAATTTTAATAAATTTTAATTTTTCGATTATTCAACTCATTTTTGAATAAATAGATAATTGCTTCATATTCTGCAATAAATTAAAAGCGTTGTGTCATCGCGCTTCTCTTTCTTTTGTATGCAGTCTGACAGTGACCGCGCTTTAGCTGTTTTGCCTAGGAACAGGCTTTTTTTTTTTGGGTGGGAAATTATCAAATAACTTCTCTCGCTCTGGGCGGACCGGGAGGGAGTGTCAGACTTTTACTGACTAAAATCCACCGTGTTCCTTCAAATGCCTGTGTGCCAGGGCCACGATATCCCTTTCGGACAGACTCGTAACCCTGGCAGGCCTAGGAACAGGCTAAGATGTTAAAATTATAGTATTATGTAGCAAAATCGAAGAAGTACTTTTACCAAACATACGTATAGTCACGTCTTTTTCCCATTGGGGGAGGCAGAAACTACAGAACGCTACCAGTTACCTTGCATATCAAGTTTGATATGCAAGGTAACTGGTAGCATTCGTTCATATTTTTTTTATTGAAAAAAAAATATGAACGAATGTGCAGTATGGTAGGTACTGCCGATCCGATTATTTCTGTAAGATTTCTCGAATGTAGCTCATACAGCACAAGCACTCTAATCTCGTACCTACACCTTACTGAGGGAAATTTGAAGATGTCTAGTCTTGGCATGGAAGCATTTGCATAGGCATTTTGTGCCAATTTCAAAAACCTTGAAATTGATTGTCTAAGAGGAAATATTTAGAATTACATATAAAAGCGTGTTGTAAATCTAATGTCCCAGGCCTTTAACCATGTGTTTTCTATTGTTTTAGTCGTCGTCACAAGACGGCTCGTTCGTTTGGAGTTCGACGCTGCAGGGATACATCTTATCCTCCTTCTTCTACGGATACGTTATCACGCAGATACCCTTCGGAATCTTGTCTAAAAGGTATGTAAAATATTCGCCTTAATGTTTCACATTATGATACTTGAGGGTTACCCATAGGACCGATGTTTGGTCCACTTTTTTAATGGGTCACCCTAATCACCATTCACCACCATTACCATTTGATTGTTCCATTACCATTATTATAATCACCATTGTTCTAGCACTACGCTAGCTGCACTATTCACTGTAATCTTATTTGAAATTCATTTGCTAAAATGGTTAATCGGCTTATCCACATATGAATACAAAATGTTGTCTATGTCAGATTTTTTTCAGTTTAAACATAATTACAATAAATCTTTCTAAGTTTACTTAATAACGTAGTAATCTTTGATACTATATTATAGCTACCTAAATATAGCGTCATTTTATAACCTAATCAAAGAAATCATTGAAATGTCAGGAAATTACAGTAATCTATCATGAGAACCTTGTCAGCATAAATGATGATAAATGTTACAGTAAATGACATCACTCCTGTATTAGCCGAAGGTTAGGCAGAGATGTAGGTATCTATAGTAACACCCAAATTTAACTGGCGAAATGCTACAGTAATTCTGATTACTTATAGACTAAATATATGCCATCTTGTGAATAATTGGGGATATAATTATAATGGTTTTTTACTGTTTCCATGTTTCGTCAAACGTAGTCTTAAAATAAAAAAATAAAACCTTTATTTCAGACTATAACATGTCCATAAAAAAATAAACAAGTAGATTACAAAATTTGGAGACGAATAAATGTTTTCAAGATATGAATCCTGTTTATCTGCAATGACCTTTAGGATGCTGTTAGTGCTACCCCGGACTCTGCGCTTAATAACGACGCGAGGCGCTTGCGCACGCGGCTCGACAACACACCGGTTGCGAACATACCGGAGGCACTACAAAAGCGGGGCAGCCCAAACAATATCCTAAATGCATTGTTATATTGGACACGTAGGGCACTGAGCGGCCTCTACGTGTACCTGAACCACAGGCTGCACGCGTAGAAAGTCTGACAGTAGGCTCTAAATAGTGTGACTTTAACGATAGGAAAAAAAAGAAAAAATAATATAGGTATCTGGATATTTTCTTCTTTTTTCCTTTTCTTTTTTCGTTATTTTATCTTTTCTTGTTTTATCATATTACTTACAATTTGTTATCACAGGTTCGGAGCCCGTTACTTCCTGGGTATCGGAATGTTGGTCAACTCGGTGTTCGGTCTGCTGGTGCCGGTCGCCGCTGAGGCTGGCTTCGAATACCTCATCCTGGTGCGATTCATCCAGGGCTTAGGCGAGGTAAGTCTTATTACCTGTTAAACTCATGAACTATGTAAGAGAATCTTCGATGTTGTTTGGTAGATCATAATCAAATTTAGTACCTAGTCTTTAAAGTAAAGTTCATGTAGGTTCTAAGTGTTCCTAACTTGCTCATATCATTAGAACCAAAGAAAAACTGCTGAATACATTATTTTTTGGTGCTTTTGCTTGCTGATATTAAAACTAGGTGTATATTTCTAGGGACCGATCGTACCATGCACTCACGCTATGTTGGCCAAGTGGATTCCACCGAACGAGAGGAGTAGGATGGGAGCCGCCGTATATGCCGGTAAGATATTATTGATATAGACTTCTTTAGTAGAGCTTCAAGCAGAAACAACGCAGACCTTTTCCTTAGGCCTTCTAGCATGTGCTTTGGATTCGACATATTCCCGTCTTTATCTTACACTTGTAGTTTGACAGTTGAGCCACAGTGACAGGAACAACGTTTAGCCAAAGTACGAACTAGATGTGAGCCTAACCTTGCACAAGCGTTGATTTATGGCGCCCGCGAGAAAGAAAATATATCAAATCAATTATACAACATTATTTTTAGTATATGCGAAACCTGACTATAGTTTGTTCAGAACAAGGAACTGAATCGATTTCAATAATTTTTACACCATGTTATATTTTGTCCCAAAAATATTTAAGTGTGATGGAAAATGTTATCACCATTTAATTATTTACAATACAATCGCCGTCCGGTTAGGTACCTACTGCCAAATTATATTCAATGAGTGCAAGACGACCCTGGAGGCGCGGGGGCGCCGTTAGCATGTTTTTGTACGGACAAACCAGTAACATAACAACCTTATAACTTTGTGATTCATGATACAGGTTTGTAATTTTGTACATAGATTCTTTACATAAAAATACTATACACGTGTTTCGGGTTTCGCATATATACTAAAAATAATGTTGTATGTCTTAAGTTTGTAACTTGGGGAGGTGTTTTTTATCCGCATATCCCTGTTAGATTCTCAGCTGATTTAGTAGCCTTTGTTACAACATTTTATAATCCCTTCCTTCTTTACAGGTGCACAATTCGGCACGGTGATCTCTATGCCCCTGTCCGGCCTTTTGTCAGCATACGGCTTCTCCGGCGGCTGGCCCTCCATCTTCTACGTGTTCGGTCTGGTCGGCACCGTGTGGTGTGTCGCCTTCCTGTTCTTAGTCTCCGAGGACCCGGAACAGTGTCCTACCATCAAGGAGTCTGAGAAGAAGTACATCTTGAGCTCGCTGTGGGGCGCTGCTGGTTCCAGCGTTAGTATTTTTGTGAATATACTTTGCGCCATCATAGGGCCAGAATTGTGCATTTAGGACTGGTCCTGTCTTTACAATTTATAAACGCCTCTGATAAAGCTGTACCTGAGCTGTACCTACAAATTCTTAATAAGTCTCAAGTAAAGGACGAATTTTAAGTATAGAGCTGGAAGACGCAGCTATTTGACCCATCTTTTCTATTGCAGTCACCACCGATCCCTTGGAGAAAGATCCTGCTATCAACACCTTTCTGGGCCATCATGTTGGCTCACATGGGACAGAACTACGGTTACGAGACCCTCATGACGGAGCTGCCAACCTTCATGCGACAAGTGCTGCACTTCTCTATCAAGGATGTAAGTAGCTACCTGTTTGTCTATGGTGAAAAGACTAACCAGCCAGCTTCCCAGGGTATGGCAAACTTTTCATTTGGTTCCGGCATTTTTTGAAGCTCTTCAAAACCTGGGCAAAAGTTCAAGTAGAAAGTAATGCATAAAAGACGTTTTCTTGAGTGTTTCATTAAGTCTGTGCCATTCCTGAAAACTGTAACTTGAGCCAAATGAAAAAACAACCATGCAACCTGAATTATTGACTATTGGAATGAAAAAGTAAAATATTCCAAATAAAATCACTTCAACACATAAAAGCGAACCCATTCAAAATAAATAAACGCCCACTTTAGCCATTATAGCAATTTAGCAATAAAGTCGAGAACGTAATACAATTTGGATCGTTCCGGCCATTAATCATTCGTCGCGAGCCGTCGTCGGGTCAAGAGTTCACGACCCTCGGTCAATTGTAGGTACTGAGTTACAGGATTGACTCATCAACGAGATTTATTGGCATTTTTCAGCTTTGATTTTGAGAACTGCTGTATTGGTTTTATCAACTAACCAGTAGAAAATGGGTACTTATATGTTTTTCGGTTAAGAGATATATGCCAGTGACCTTGAGTGGTTATATTGTGGTTTGCGTGTTCTGTACTGAGCTCACGCAACGCGTCGTACGTTCAGCCAGTAATAGGACTCGCCCATCAAGGAGCGCTGTCCCGAATCTTGTCTCTGTCAATTAATTTATTATACACAAAACAAAAGGTATTTTAATAAAACGCGTTTATTAAAAGATCAATAATTAAATTATCTTTAAATTGGTGAAGGTTTCAGAAAAATACGCTTGGTAGATGGCATGGTTGGCGCAGTGGTTAAGCGATTGACTGCTGCGCTGCGTGTCGCGGGTTCGATTCCCGCACGGAACACATATTTGTATGACGTACAGGTAGTTGTTCCGGGTCTGGCTGTTTGTGTATGTGAGTTTAAATGTTTGTAAACGCACCCACAATACAGGAGAAATTCCTAGTGTGGGGTAACGTTTTAAAAAAAAAAAAAAAAATTTCGCCATTCTCAGTTTTTTATCCGCGTTAGACATAACTTTACAAACTAATTTCACTATGTATTATAAACATAATCTAAAATATTCACATATTAAGTTATTGAGATAATGCTCTAATTTAACATATATTTTTTTCAAATCACACACTACTCGTTTAGACGTGATCTTCAGTATAAAAACATTAAAAGTCGGTTATCGTCGTCTTAAAACCTAAAAACGTATCCCATTTTCTTTAGCTCCAGGGTTGAGTGAACATTGCCATTAAATCTAGGCCAGACGTTTACGTTCTGATGACGCATGAACATGATTATAAGGACCAAAAACCAAATTATGAATGGTCCTTTTTTTCTACATCTTCTACACGCGTTCCTATTGTAATTCCAGCGTAAACCCTATTCAGAAACCAGTTGAATCAGTGGCCCGTTCCGTTTAGATTAAAGATCCGACACAATAAAGAACTATAATGGTTTTAGATAGTTAGGTATCTTATTTAAGCTTTAGCCACACTGAAGCGAATCCCGCGCGTGTTCAAACTCAAACTCAAACTCAAAGCATTTATTTCAAATAAACCAATTACAGGCACTTTTGAATTGTCAAGGGGGTCGGTCAGTCATCAAGATGAAGCTAGATGCCCATTCCAAAGCTTAGTAGGTACCTATGGAGAAGAACGGGCAAGAAACTCCACGGACACTCTTTTAAATTAACATGACATATGGTTACAAAATATTGGTTACATCATTCGTGTTGAAATTAAACATGTGAGAACGATGCAAAACGTCAAAGGCGTCCGTAACAAAAATATAAAAAAAAACAATTCAAAACTTAAATTAAAATAAGCCAAGGCCGCTAAGAGATGACCAGTCCCTACTGATGGCGCCCGTTCACGAACATGACGCATGGATTAGCACCATTCAACTCAACCATTTTGAAGGGAGCTAAATGATCCAACACACCCGCCACCATCAGCGAGACATTACAGTGAGCATGACATACTCTCAGCCGCCAGGGCACATTCAAGTCAATGAAAGAAGTACTCAGTAAATGGTAGCTTTATAGTAAGTACATAGTGCTCACACATGTGCTATGCAATTATATAATACTAAGAGATTGAATTTATACAAAGCAAAGATAGTTTTTGAAATCTTCAGCAGCTCCAACAGTATTTTCAAATGTTAATCAATTAGTTGAGGTTGTGGAGCTGGACCAGCATTGAGCCAAGCATTTTTATCAGCGATGTAATCCCCCAAATTATAGTATGCCTGCTTGCATAGTGTGCGTTTTATACAAGATTTGAATTTCGTCTCATTCAGTTGAAGTATGTGGGGAGGAATTATATTATAACATTTTAAACAGTACCCCATGAAAGACGAGTCTACTTTTGCCAGTCTGAAACCTGGTTGAGCTAATAAATCCCTACTTCTAGTACTATAATTATGTCTTTCGCCTCTTTTACTAAAAAGATGTAAATTTTTTTTTACGTACATGATGTTTTCATAGATATATTGACAAGGCACCGTCATGATGTTAATATCCTTAAACATTTCCCTAAGAGAATCGCGCCTGCGGAGATTATATATGGCTCTGATGGCTCTTTTCTGCAGAATAAAAATAGACTCGATGTCTGCAGCCCGTCCCCATAGTAAAATACCGTATGACATAATACTATGAAAGTAACTAAAATAGACCAGCCTCGCGGTATCTACATCAGTAAATTGACGGATTTTTCTCACAGCATAAGCCGCCGAACTTAGCCGTCCTGCAAGGGATATTATATGAGGACCCCATTGAAGCCTTGAGTCGAGCGTGATCCCCAGAAAAACAGTTTTATCGACGAATTCTAGTTTCTCTTGATTCAATATTATCTCACAATTACTACTTTTGACATTTGGTAACGAAAATCTTATGCACTTAGTTTTTTTCCCATTTAATACTAAATTATTAGCAGTGAACCAATTTTGGACCTGCAATAGGGCATTATTTACGTCGTCAAGATTTAATGCACGTCTGTTAATTTTAAAAATTAAGGAAGTATCGTCAGCAAATAACACCATTTGTGGTTGAGTTTTTAACAAATAGGGTAGATCATTAATATATACTAAAAAGAGGAAAGGACCCAATATCGAGCCTTGAGGTACACCCATTTTTACTTTTAAGCCGAGTGAATTGACTCCATTTATTTGAACTTGCTGCTGTCTATCATTCGGGGACGAAATTCGCTCGCGCCTGTGTCAACTAACTTGTATGGAGTTATCGGAGGTGTAATGGCGCGAATAGTCGCGTCACTTCATATTCATTAAAAAAGTGATCGACCGACGCGGGTTCGCCTCAATATAGCCAGAGCTTTAATGGTCAGATAATCGCCGTTGACCTTAGCCATACAAATGCACGTCGCGCTCACGCCGCGCAACCATTAATTTTCATAGGGAATATTTATTTTTAGTAACGAAACTATGAGTATTTGAAAAAAATCACAGATAGAATTATAGATAATAAAACAGTCTGTTCATACAAAAAAAAAAGCATGAAAATATAAGTATTTTGAAAATAATATCATTTTTTTTATGCTTTGGGTAGACATTACTTCCTAAATTTAGTTCATAAAGTATTTTACAATACTTAAATATTCACCTATGTATAGAATTGATGTGTAAGTATGCATTTTTTGCATAACTTACTTGCATGCTAAGAAGGCGTAATAACAGATTTCTAAGTCACTAAAATCATAGAAGGCGTAATAACAGATTTATAAGTCACTAAAATCATATATCTGCGCCTTAACGCTCGTACAGACCCGCGCAATATCGCAGGCGCGACAGGCAGCGACAAAGAAATTGTGCTACAGTGTGGCGTGGCGCCCGCGATATCGCACCAGTCAGTACACAGCCTACTTGCAGTCAGTCGCAGTATCGCAACATAACTGCAAGTAGGTTTTTATGATTATCATACAGGAAGTTTCATTATATAAAACTAACAGAAGTTAATTTTGATCGCCCACAAAAGCGGTCTTTGTATTGAAATGTGGGTTAACCGCTGCCTATCCCTTCGGGGAATACAGTCGCAATGTGATGTTATATTAAGCACCTAACATGTTTCTTCCAGAACGGTTTCGTGTCCGCCCTCCCTTATCTGTGCATGTGGCTGTTCTCAATGTTCATCTCGGTGGTTGCCGACTGGATGCTGTCCAGTGGACGGTTCAACCACACGCAAGTCAGGAAAGTCATCAACAGTATCGGTGAGTTTCGAGAAATTTAATGATTCAAATAGTGTCGATGTGTCAGTTGGCACTTTGAACGAATTGTCCTGAATTTGGAATCCACTTCAGTCAGTATTGAGGTCTTTTAAAAGGCTCTTGTTGAATAATAGCTGGAACTCCTATCAAGAAATGGATTGGAAAGTCGTCCGAAATTGTGCTTCAAAGATAAATAACTCCCTACAGCCCTCAAGCACCCTGTTTTACAGACATAAATCCTATATTCACAAGGTTCTTCATCTTTCCAGGTCAATACGGTCCGGCGTGCGGTTTGTTTATCGCCGCCAACACCGGTTGTAACCCTGCCGCGACCGTCGCCATCTTAGCCGTGGGTGTTGGACTCAACGGAGGTATCTACTCCGGCTTCAAGGTAAGCAGGAATCGCCTTCAATTGTTTTTAATTGGGCATTACAGGTAATATTAAGAAATGAAGGATCAATTGATGGCAATAGGCTGGCCCCTATTACATGGGACTTAAACATAACTGGTGAAATGTGGGTAGTATAAATACATCTGCCCTTCGAGAAACAGGCGTTATGTTATGTGAACGCCACTGATAGCCTCTACAGGGAATTACCGTCATGTGTGGAGTGTGTAAGAGGAAACAGGCTTTGATAGGTACGTTGGAGGAGAAGCTAGGAAAAAGTAGTTAAATAGATAAATAAAAAGAATCATAATAGAAGGGTTCTTCAAAGACCAGCTGATGAAATAAAAGAACGGGAGAAATGAGATTGTTCTCGATAAAACAACTTCTTGATTAATTAAGCCATATTTTTTAGAACGTATCTGTACATATTTCAATACTCAATGTTCTATGTTTTCAGGTGAACCATTTGGATATCTCCCCACGTTTCGCAGGAGTTCTGATGGCGTTCACCAACTGTCTGGCCAACCTGACCGGTCTGCTCGCGCCCATAACCGCTGGATACATCATTGAGGGCCGGGTAAGTACACTTTATTGACTTTCAATTCGATGTCTTCTTAGAAGGACTTGCATGGAGTTTTAACTTGAAATAATTATATTTTGCTCATCGAAACACTTTTTCAACAGCCCACACAAGCGCAATGGAAGAAGGTATTCTACATCGCCGCCGGAATCTACATTTTCTGCGCCACATTCTACAACGTGTTTGCTTCAGGCAGAAGACAGGAATGGGACAACCCTGCCGATGACGAGGCTAATGCCAAGAAAGCAGCCGACAAGAAAGCCATTAAACAAGATAAGAAAGCTGCCAAGAATCAAAGCGAAGCCGAAACTGCGCAATAGAGGTTAAAAAGTTGAGAACCAACAGCGAATACAACTGTTTAGTCTTGAGTCAATACGGCTTGCAACACTGGTCGCTAACGTGTTTTATTAAAATAATTGTTGAAATAGGGCTAGAATAGTTGCAAAACGTAATGTGTTAAATAAAAAATGTTGGCTGAATCGAACAGCTCACGTGTCGATTCGCTTAAAAAAAAGTATTATAATGTTTACGCGGGAAACATTATAATACTTTTCAATGATGGCGGTTGTGTTTGTTGGCTTTGTTCGACCAAACGCGAGATCAACGTATTTTTAGGGTGAGACTGTGTATTTGCAAATTATTTTTAATTGTTATTAATTTTTGTTTTATATGAACTTTTTAGTTATGGCTGTTAAAGTTTCTGATAAAAAATCGTGGATAAAATAAAACTTTTCTAATAGTTTACAGTCTTTTCACCTGTTTATTGTATTTTTGAAATACGACGAGACGCACATCAAATAGGGCTGTGATAATAACTTGTGTATGATACACAACGAACTCGTGTTTGGTCAACTTTTAAACTCTTAACTTTGCTATTTATTATATGTATTTAGTTTAATGATTACCATACAAGTATTGTGCATAGTTATTTTATAGCTTGTATTGAAGACGAGTGAACGGTGGAATAGCGATTCTGGGGTCCAAATGAAACCTAATGTTACCGTCCTAGCCTAGCCAGTGACTTTTACACTTTTATATCCTCGCAAGTAATGATACATAACAGTTCAAATAAATAGGTAGTACCATGATGCCATCAAAGCATTTGATACTATGTCGCAGACCCTCGAAAATAGATCAACCTAGATAAGATAATTTTCACTAATCCATGTCATAGACTATGAGGAATATTCAATCAAATTCGTTTTAAAATTATCAACTACGGTTAGGTAATTTATTTAGTAAGTTTCAGACTCATGACATACAGACGAACGCGCTACATTATCATTGAGCTTTTGAATTAAAATTTTAACGGTCAGCGGTATAATTTTGCCGCCAACTCCTCTCAGTCTATGCCTTCGAGTTAGTGCCAAAACGGTAATATTGTGTTGTGAGTTTTGATTTTATAAAAATCATATATTGTTCGCTGAAAGCGGATGTTGTTGCTTTAGTTAAGTGGTTATAAAAATGTTTTTGTGCAAGAGTATTGTAATATTTATGGATTAGTTATATTTTATGTAACGTTGTAAAACGCTACACGCCCAGGAGCTTATGTGATCATTCTGTTATATCTAAGTTAACATTAAGCTATAGGTAATTTAAACCGCGTACAGATTATTAAATAGTAAAAATTGATTCCTTTAACTTGTAACTGGTTATACATAAACTTAGTACGTAATCAGAAGCTTTGAATAAATAAATAAATGAAATATTGTTAATTTTACCATTTTCGTAAAACTTCCATGTCTTGTCTGTGACAATGTTATGTGCCTTGATAAAAGAGTACAATTCAAGGAGTACGGTGTGTCAAACACACTGGATGATGTCCATCAACGCTGTAATTAATACTTAGTCGTTTTAATAATCGTTTATAAGTTCTATTGTAATACGACAAATACAAAATGATTTTTAAAACACTTTTGAACTTTTACTCTTACCATTTTTAGTTATACAGCGTGCCGCTACACTGTGGCCGTTCGCCTTTCGCCTTTACGTTTTATGAAAATATTTTAATTTTAATAAACATTATTATTTATTGATTTATTTACAATTTTCTAAATTAGCATCTTGGAGCAACCTGCACCCTAATTGCGTAACACAGTTTGAATCCGAATCGGAATGATTTTGAAGTATATTGCCTAATCCATTGCTTCATGTGTTCGAAAAAATTGTCTGCTCAACAAACTTAAATAACGCAATGAATGTTGTTGAACTGTCAAATCGAAACCGATTCTTACTGATAGTGTTACGCAATTAGCCCGCTGTACAAGAACTTGTAGCACAGAGGTAATTAGCCGGGGTCATGGATCTTAACATCGAATCAATGAAATTAAAAACAACAAAACGTGCAAGGAGTAGGCGAATAGAAGGAAAGAGCTTTATTATTTAGTTTGTTTGATTTTTTATTTTTCAATTTATACTTATTGTATTTACTTATCTTATTATATATATTTTTTTTTTTTATGATTACTGGCCACTAGCCCTACCAGTGTGTCAAATTAATGTCGCCACTGTAGGGGCTCGCTGTATACTAAATGAAATACATGACATGAATAAACGGCAACGTCAGTCTTTCAATGCATTCTTGTTTTGACTGCCTCGATAATCTAGTGGTCGCAAGCACTTCTGCTCACGAGGTATTGGGTTCGATTCCCAGGTGAGGCAGTATTATTGGGTTATTCCATCAGGAATTCCTCAGGTTGATGGCCATGGGCGTACCCAGGGGCGGCGGCTGCCCCCCCCCCCCCTGGAAATATCGCAGAACATGTATGAACTCGCCTAATTACTAATCAAAGTGTAACCCCGTTTACACTACCTACTACTATGCTCTAACTTTTAAATAAACCGCGCAGTTGACACTGGCAAAATGCACGGTGCAATTGCCCTTTTTGGGTTAACAAGCAGGAGGACTTCGAATATTTGGAGATAACGGAATTAATCCAACAAGCAGAATGTTTTTATCCGAAAGTGAAAACAGCCCTAGAAATTAAACTGGCAATGCTTATTCCACGGCTACAGTTGAAAGATCATTCAGTACACTCAGACGTGTGAAAACGTGGCTGAGATCTACAATGATTGAAGACAGGTTAGATGGACTTTGTTTGCTGTGTACATAAAAAACTTGTAAACAGTATGGGCGATTCTTTCACGGAAGACGTTACAAACCATTTTGCAGAAGATCCTCGAAAATTACTTTTAAAGTAGAAGCGATTTAAATAAAATAAAAATGCATGCTAGGTAGTCAAATTTACTTTTATTTATTTAACTACCTATAAAGCAGGATCACTTGCGGCTATTTGCCCTACACACTACACTACATATACCTAATGTTTCATTTATGTGTGTTTGTGTAGATGTATGACGACAAAACGGTAGCGGACGATCTGACCTAAAAAATCTGACTTGCCTAGACCAGAAGCTGGGTACGCCCATGTATGATGGCAATAGGCTCGCCCTGTTTCACGAAATTTAAATTTAAGACTCAGATATATGCCAGTGACCTTCAGTGGTTAGCTTGCGTGTTCTTTACTGAGCTCACGCAACGCGTCGTACGTTCAGCCAGTAATAGGACTCGCCCATCAGGCAGCGCTGTCCCCAATTTGACGCATTATTAATTTATTATACACAAAACAAAAGGTATTTTAATAAAACGCGTATACTAAAAGATCAATCAATAAATTATATTTAAATTGGTGAAGGTTTCAGAAAAATACGCTTGTAGATTTTGCGCCATTCTCAGTTTTTTATCCGCGTTAGACATAAATATACAAATTAATGTCACTATGTAATATAAACATAATCTAAAAAAATCACATAATAAGTTATTGAGAAAATTATCTCATTTAACATATATTTTTTTCAAATCATTAACATTACTCGTTTAGACGTGATCTTCAGTATAAAATCATTAAGTCGGTTAACGTCGCCTTAATAGGCGAAACGTGGGTGTACATAGGTACACCACTGCCTAACCCTTCGAGGAAAACCAGGCGTGCTCTTGTCAGTCTTGCAACTAATCACATTGGACCAAAAAAACTACGCTCGTAAATCGTATTTGACTGAGCTTTTATAGAATTATCATTGGGTGTGCCCCAGGGCTAGATTGTAAGCCCTTGATGATTGATAATTGAATTGAATGATAAATAATTCTTATGCGCGTCTCTGCATTGAGATCAAAGTAAGCTTGTATCAGTGCCTACAACAGAGGCCATAGCAAGCAATGCGAAATAAAAAATATATATTATTATAAACAATATATTTATTCTATAAAACACTCGCACACGGTTTCAAAGTAAAAATATAATGTATTCAGCTGATAACTTTACTGAAGTGTTGTAAACTAAATGAGCCTGTTCCGCTTCTACAAGGCTGGCCTAACATGAGACAACTAGATGCCGACCGAATATTATCCTTCTTGGAATTCAATACCGCTTCCTTCAAAAATATCAGCGAAGACTCGAAAGACATCTGCTGTAACGGCGAAGAAGATGCTTCCATTCCTGTGCGACTCATTGGTTCGAAAATACCGTTGTAAGTCATATAATCAGCAACCAACGACAAATGTCTAGGATCCACTGTGATACCATAGACATTGAACACATTCTGTATTTCTGTTATTATCACTTTATTAGCTGCTTCTATCCCATAAGTGTTTGCAATAGCATGAATGTCGTTACTGTATAGTTTGTTCAAGACTAAAAGATGGTTGTACTTGAACATTTGTAGAATGTTGATTCCTTCAGTTTTGAGGAACAGAACATTCTTTTCTTTGTTAGTGATGGCTCGTTTTATGTTTTTGATTTCGTGTATCACGGATTTCATTGCAGCTTCACGGAGAGCTTGTGACAGGTCGACTTTTAGAAAGGAAATAGGGAATAGTACGGTCAATTCGCACCATTTGTGGTGTTTGGTGTCGAACGAGTAATTGGTCGCGTCTTTTAAGTTAGAAACTACGTCAGACATTATCTTGCTGGTTTCTGCATCATTGCCCGCAACAGTCCCGTCAAGAACATCGTCCCCTTTATCTACAGGTTGTTCGTCATTGAGTTCTACTTCATCATCTGATTTCTCTTCTTCCCCTGATTCGGGATCTTCGTATTCTTGTTCTTCGGATCTCTTCTTGCGAATTCTGGCCTGTAAAAGAAACATTTTTTATGTTTAAGCACAAACAGATTATTTAATACACATAAAACATATAAAAAGTGTGAAGGGTGAGAGACTCGCAGTCCAAGTGATAGTGGAAAAATGGAATCTTTTATAATCAGATCAATTTTAAAGGGTTTAGGTTTTTATTTTATTCATATTTCATGTCTAAGCGAAGTGTGCCTAAAAAAGCTTATCTCCAATGACTACTGAAATATGAGCATACATTGTAACAAAACTTACGTCAGTATTATCGTCATCTTCATTAGGAGCCTCGTCGTCCGAGCTGTCCACATTAGCAGCAGGTTCCACCTCAGCAGCGTCATGTTCATCATCATCTTCACCCTCTTTACTTCGTTTCTTTTTCTTTTCTGAAGACCAAACTACACCGCTTACTGCCTTTGCTTGTTTCCTCATAGTCGAGAACATTTCGTCAAAGAATTTGTTCTGCATATGTTTTATTATATGCGGAGGCTTCACCGAGTACTGCGTTTTGTACTGAGAATACGGCAAAAATTGGAAGCGCATTGTCGTTTTCAGCTGCCTATCAGGTTTGATCACTATCTGACATTGGACGTCTATCTTTTCCAACACATCTGCCACAGTAACCCTGTTAAGTTTTTGCCGTAATTTCTCAGCTTTCTTTGTCAAATCGGGAATATCATCCCGGAATGGGATGTCCATATTTGGGGTTTTGAGCTTTGCTGAAGCTGTCATTAGAATTTCTCTAAGACGGGGTATACCTAGTGTCACGTTCATGTCACCACGACCGGCAAAGTGGAAAGTATTCAGTGTCATCTGAGTAGAGGGCTCTCCTATGGATTGTGCGGCTAACAGACCTACGGGCTCACCAGGAGCGGCCATTGACTCAAGATATTTGGCGTTCATAACATCTACGAATTTGTGTTTCGCTGTATGTTCCTCATACACGCTAGAATGACGCTTTTTCAAGTAACTATGTACTATGTTATCTAACTGTTCATTAATAACACCGAATTTATACTCAGGGGACATCTTGCTTGGGATTGGGTCGGGACATTTTTTCCGTGTATATTGTTGTCTTTCTTCCTCATCCATACCACGCCATTTCTTTTCTAACTCCCAATAAAATGGATCTCTTGTTCTATCCGTCGGCAAATCATCAAGTTCAATTTGTTTTTTCTCGAGAGCAGAGAAATGGACAAAGCCACTTGTTCGGACCTTTTCCAAAGGACTACCGTACTTTTTCTTCCACTTCTTCAAAGATTTAATAGATTTTGTAACGTCTTTTAAGCCTTCGTCCTCTTTGAGTTTATCAATCACAGCTTCACCGACTACTGCGCTGGAATTTACGTCGAGAAATGGAAACTGGTCCTCCTTAAGGAATTGGCATTTGAGGACATCTAAACCATCTTCTCCATAAGCAAATTGGATGATGCTGTCATCAGAATCCCTCACTGTATGGTCATAGGCAATTGATAAACTTTCCAAATGCTTGATCAAGCATCTTTGCAAGTAACCAGATCGACTAGTTTTGACAGCGGTATCAATAAGACCTTCACGACCAGCCATGCAATGGAAAAAGAACTCTTGAGGCTGTATTCCTGTCATGAATCGACCGTCGATGAATCCACCAGCTCTTGGAGACACGTCATGAGGAGGAAAACTGGGCAGGGATCGACCAGATATCATAAGCGGCGGTCTTTTACCTTCCAACTCAATTTGACCAAGTAAACATGAAATCTGCATAGTGTTTACGGTTGACCCTTTAGCACCAGACTGGACCATCAATTGCAAATTGTTATAAGGGAACTTTTCAAGCAGCCCCTCAGACAAACAAGCCGTATTTATGTTATTAGTGTAAGAGTCTAGCATGCTTTTGTACTGCCTGTCCAGATTAGCTCTGAACTTTGGGTTTTTTGTGTAATTTATTTCGATGGTTTCTTTTAACTTTTCGTCGTCAACATCTGCGGGTAAGTCAGTGGCTTTTACGGCGGCAGCCTTGCCAGCGTTACGAACCAAACAAATGATGTCATCGCGCTTTTGATTGGATTCTTCTACTACCAGAATATCTTTGACTCCAAGCGTAAATCCAATCCATTGTAAATAAAATGTGAAGACTTTTGAGAATGAGCTTAGTAAGGCACTGGAACTGTCGCCGCCATATAATTCGTACATGCAATGGACTAAACCATATGGTGTAGCACCATAGTGGGTTTTATCCAAAACTCCTGATAAAAGTTCTCCTTTCCTAATGATGACTTCTGCTTCTGTCATGGTGTTAAGATTATTGAAAGGAGTGCCACCAGCTTTCCAAGGTCTCGGAGGTGTCTTTTGCCAAGCCTTTGAACTAATTTTAGCTTTCCCAATTAAAGTAAGGCATGGCTTTCCTTTAGGTGTTGTATTAATAATTATTGTTGATAGTATTTGTTTGCCAGACCAAAGCACTAATGGTTTAAGTATGGTAGGTGGAAGAAGCTTGATTGGTCCTTTGTGATTAGGTAATGCTTGGAAGACAAGCTGTTGATAGTCAGCTTTTCCGAAAAAAGCGCCTCTCAGAGACATCTTCACACCAGAAATGACGTGATCTTGGATCAATCCACTTAATGGCGTACCGTCTTTTGGTACAAGATATTGTTTACATACAGACATTATGTTGTAAGCTTCGCTTCTAGCGATCTCATTTTGTGGGAAATGGGCATTCATTTCATCGCCGTCAAAATCGGCGTTATAAGATTTACAGTTGGCATAGTGTAACCTGAGTGTTTTTTCTCCTTTCAGAATTCTTGCTCTGTGGGCCATCATACTGGGCTTATGAAGGGAAGGTTGTCGGTTCAAAATCAAGACATCACCATTCACTAAATGTCTATGAACTGTTTTCAGTCCAGATCCCTTAAACTCATCAGGTGTAAGCAACCTTTTGGCAAGACTTTTTCTCTTTTGAATAGAATCAGTTGCTATTGTGATCACTCTTCCATTTTCCATTTCAATTTTCTCAGCACCTGGATGTTTGTTAGGCCCATTGATAACCATTTTTCTCAATTCATCAACATTCCATTCAGTGACTGGAACAGGGTAAGTCAGTTTCATAGCAAAGGCATCCGGTATGCCTATTTCATCAATATCTACATTGGGATCAGGTGTGATAACCGATCGAGCAGCAAAGTTAACTCTTTTGCCCATCATATGCATTCTGATCAAACCAGTTTTCTTTTCAATGATTTGCTTTAAGCCCTGGCTAGCTAAGCCTTGACCTTCACAGTTTAAAAGGTTATTGATACACTTTTGTAACTCTTGCCAAACTATGTGAAGCTTCTCTGGAGGTGATTTGCCTTGTACACCCTCATAAGCCTGTCTGGGTACTTGATCAAGGCTGTCAATTGTTTTCTGTTGGTCTGAAGATGATAGTACATGCAAAACTGCTCTGGCAGCAAAAGCATTTTGGAGTATAGTCCTATAAACATTAGTTTGAGGATGTTCAATTACCTCTCCTTTCAAAACATTGCAAGGTCTTACACAAGGAGGTAAGACAGGAACAACATCCATGAAAAATGCATTAGTGACGGGCTGAACTTTTGAGTATTTCAGAACTGGGAAGCAATGCTTTAGAATGTCTTCATCATTTTGGACTATTGCCGTGCAAAAACGCTTGATTTCATCGGGCATTAAAATCTTGATTCCTTTGGTACCTTTCTCAGCACCCTCGGCACTAAGATTGTACATGATCTTATTCTCTGAAGTAGTCACTTTAATAAGTTTGCAAAAGCAAAATGCGCATTTCTTAGCAGTATTGATAACCTTAAAATATTGGTTAATGATTTTTGCTCTTAATTTATCAACATTTTTGTTTTGAAAAGTTTCCACCAATGCATCTCTCTTTTTTAATAGTTTCTGGTATTTCCTAATAACTTTATTAGGTTTTTCAGGAGAGTTTTCATTTCTACCACTATATATATCTCCAACATAATTGTCTAAGTCTAAGGCAGCTGTTATGTGACCGGCGTCAATTAATTCTAACTGGAGTTTTAGTATAAATTTCATTCTGTCATTCATTTGAATTTTGAAGCATTTTAAGCAACTCACCCGGAAGAGTGAGTAGATGTTCTTGATAAATAGTGGATTGACAACAACAAGTGGTAGTTCTATGTGGCCAAAGTGACCTGGACAGTGTAACAACACATTGTTACAAGTTCCACAAGTTTCATTCCTGTCTCTTAGAGGGCCTAGAGCAGAGTCATATAGGCCTCCCTTAGTAGGATTCCCAATGGCGTCAAAACTCTGTGCTTTTGTGATTTTCGAAACACTAAGCTTCTTGACATCTTCATCAGTGAACATCAGGAACTGGACATATTCGGGGTCTACAGACGTCAGACCCGACGCAGACGAGCCGTACGATGACTTGAAAGCCATTTTTAGTATCTGAAATCAAATAAATACCTGTAGGTAAATAAATATGGCATGATAACATAACCTACACCAAACGCAAAAGAACTTTTGTACTAGAATATGATAAGTTAACAGGTGTGTCTTGGAAACTCTAGCTTAATTTAAGTACTCACTCGCTACAGCATACTCAATTTGGTACAATAATATTTCGTTTACTTATTCGTGTACATAAATACCATACATTAATATTTCACAAAGCCTTCACGTTTATCCACAATTCCACAGAGCACTCACTCAACAGTCGCAGACAAGCACATTGTTTTGATATTTGACAGATTTTTGTTTGTCACTTCGTCTAGTAATTATGGCAACTTTCTGGTATTTTTTTTCTCAAGAATCGTACTCAAAAACCGAAACTATCGAAACACAGTTACGTTTTCAAATTTATAACTTTTTTCATGTGGCAACGTCATTTCGGTCAGTCAACATGGCGGCCCAAGATGAAGTTGACGTATGTGAAAGTTGGGAGGATATGGACGAAATTGGCGTAAGTGTAACTGTGAAAGCCAAACCTGGACGTTTCTCGCGTCGGAGCTGGCCGCCGTGGTGTTATTTACATGTGGGTTTGTCTATTTCAGTTGGACCAGAAGATCAGGCTGATGTCAACTGACTGCGCGCCAGTGCAAACTTCACTCAAAGGTTGCAAGGTTACTGTTGAAGAGAGCGCGTGTATTGGATCTCAGTGCGTGATGCCGGAGCCAGCTATCCGTATCCTGAAAAGGCCGTCTTCGTCGGGCAGCGGCCAGCTGAATGGCGAGAGTCGCGCGCGCCCGGTCAAAACACTCGAACAAAGACAGAAGGAGTACGCCGAGGCTCGTCTGCGGATTTTGGGAGAAGCTCGAAGCCCCGAAGACGTCATTGACGACAAGTAAGGCCGGTTTCATTTATAAAACACTATGATACTGTTTTACATAACACCCATGTTTAAGGTTTGTGCTGGGTTGTTGTAATAAAAGATCTGACAGGATATCTTAGAAATAATATTGATGGCCAACACTAATTTAGGTATAAGACTTGTAATGTTGATAAGTCAGTCATAAAATCAGTTTTTTATTCAGTACTTCCTAGACTCATCCAGCTAATCCTGGTTTAGAAGTAATGTTCCTTTATCAACTAGTTGTTTACCAACTAAAAGTTCAAGAAAATGGTCTATGTCACTTCATTTTCAGCTTCTATGAAAATCTATAGGCATGTTCCAGCAATATGCATTTATTGCATCAGAATCAGGCTAGGACTGGGGTGTAAACTTGCTAGACATACTATCAACCTTATATCTTTATAATAATTGCTTTATCACCAGTATATAAATCAAATAAAATACAATACCCTTTTGGATACAGTTTGTTTTAATAAAGGCTATGTTAATTAGCCATATATGATACCCTTGTTTAGCCACAGAGCACTTTAATACAACTTCATGCATAGAAATAACTATGCAGTAGATTACAAGTAACATCAACCTAACATGACATGTGTAATTCCTGAAGGGGTAGGCAGAGCCGTACAGAACACCCACATTTTCCCAGATATGTTTAAGTTCCAAGATAAGGGATGAGCCTATTGTCATTACCAAGGTGCAAATTTTATGAGGAAATCCTAATATCAACAATTTATATTTTCATTTTAACAAAGGAGTTTCTTGATTTTCCAGTTTCTTTAATGAGGTTTAAGTGAAGCCAATAGTTATTGGGGGCATGCAAAATGTGTGTTGCTGATTGTAATTAAATTGTCTGATAACTGTACAATTCGATTGTAACTTGCTGTGCAATATCATTGCAAATAATCTGTTTTACACAAAATAGGGAAATTATTACATCACTGAAAAGATAATCATCATTTTGTTTTATTGATTATATTGTGTTCAAGTTTTAGATTCAGACTAAGCTGATGTTGATGAATGGACAAAAACATGATAAATTGAGTTAATCACGTTCAAGTGGCCCTCCATTTTAAATAGATTTACTTTAAAACTGCCTCAGTTGAATTCAAGCTGTAAACTGTTGATAATCTTAAAATCTGCCATTATATATTTATACCAAAGAAAATACAAGTGAAAGATACACAACAATAATGTATTATTGTCTCTGTTTCAGCCTCAGCCGGCTCCAAGACAAGTTGCAAGCAAACAATCTCAATGACAATCAAAATAATAGTAATAAGACAAAATCTCCTCAAAGTGACAATAATACCAAAGGAAGGGAACGGAAAGTCCTCAGCCGCCTGCCGCCCGGGGCCACTGCGTCCGGGGTTTTTCCCTCCCCGCCGCCCCGCGGGGTTCTCGTCATCCGCACCCCCAGGGGGCCAGATGGCACAAAAGGCTTCCAGAAAAGGTAGCACCACCGACCGAATGAATCAGTAAACTCACAAAGACGTAATTCACTTCCATCCATTCGTTTTACCCATGTAATGTTAAATTACCAGTTGTGCTGCTGTTTTGATATTAGCATAATACTTGTTTCACGGTTTTTAATTAATTTGTAACAAGTGTTTTGTTGTTTTGTCTAAATTGGAATTAAGTCTTGTGTCAACTGTATCTTAATTTAAGTGGAATCGCAAAGTTTTAATCATGTCATGACTTTGTATATTTCACATTCATAAAGTAAGCATGTTAGGAATCTTATGCTATCCTACACTTATTTCCCAATTGAGGCAGACTGATTTAGCATACATTATGATTGTTAGCACCATTTGCTAAGGTCTCTGATTGATCTAGATACATACAGTTATGCTTCAGTCAAGGCATATTTACACTTTGATTAGTGTAAATGAATAATATAAGTACCTTCATTGCTTAAGAAACGAGTGGTTGTGCACTTGCGAACTGAATTTCTTCCAATTTAGTAATCACTTGTATTAATAGAAGTGTAAATAGCCTTTAGATTTGACCATGCCAATGTCAATTGTGATTTAATCGATCATAACACCAATTTTATGAAAATTTCGTAAACTGTAACTAAGAAATGAATTAAAAATTGTGAAATTAAATTGAGAAATTTGAGGAATGCTCACTTCAGGGAACAATGTTATTGTTAATATTAACGTTTTTATAAAACGTTGCAATGGTGTCATAATGAGATTTAATTAAATGAACACTCTGACTAAATTGTATGTGTGCATTTACATATATTTTTACATAAATGAGCATAATTTTATAGTTACATTTCAAATTGAAAAATTACATTTAACTACAAAATTATATGAATTTAGGAAAATGACTAATTAACTATTACCATTGTGTGAATACGATTTATATAATTACTAAAAATTCAAAGTTTTAGCATTAAACTTTTTATATACAGTTTTTCTACAAGTATAGCGTATTTTTAGGATAAGATATTGCTAATTGTATATTTATAGTATATTATTTTACTATGTTAAGTTTTTCAATGCGTGCACATTGTTTGTGTCAATTCTGGCATGCTAAACAACTTGTACGTAGAAATCAGTTTTATTATTCTCCTCAGTTTTTCTGTAGGTGTATAAATTTACTAAATACTTATAGTCAAATAGCTTATTAACTGCTTCGAGCTTTTGACTTTTAGAATATTATAAGCAGTGGAGTTTACACAAACTTTGTGAAATTGCATTTAAAGTGTGACTGATATTGTGTGTATGTGATTTGGCCAAATGTTATTTTGATTATAATTGTTTTGTGTGATATTATTTATAAATATTGTCTCCATCTGGGCCTGCATAGTTGACATACAAAAGTAACTTACAATCTTTGTTGTGTCAAAATACTTCCAGTGCAGCAGTGTAGTAAATTTTTAGCTAATACGCTAGGTACATATTAAATTAAAATAAATATAATCAAAATAATGTTGGTCGCAACAAACCAACGTTAGTGTAAGTCTACATAATATTTAAAAGGATTGTGATATAGAATAATTATCTATTGCAAACCTTAACTCAACTGTGAAGTTGACTGTACAGAATACGGGAATACACTCATTAAATTTGACATGTACTTTTAATATTGAACTTATAGGATTCGTTATAAGAAGTACAGGGGTAGCTTATCAAGTCGGTACTGTAACATCTTAAGTAGGACTAAGTTAATTCATTTGAAAATATAAAGAATGGAGTTGAAAGTGTACAATTGAAACATTTGTTTTAAATAGAATGCCTACAAAAATATACAAATTCTTGCAGAAAACGTCACATCTAGAATACTCACGTGTATACATTTTATAGGTTTTCTGTGTATATAAACAATGTGTAGATTTGAAATTTTGAACCAGTGCCAATGTTAATGAGGTGGGCAAAAAACAGTCAAAAATTGCCTTGACCGACTTTAGAGGTGCCAATTTCATCAACAATTTGATGAGATTAATTATCTATTGGAGTAATATAGCTTCACGATTTAAATGTGCCATCTATGGGGGCAGGTCAACTGAACATTACTATGACTGCCGTAAGGACGGTGCAGCCATTGCCATAGACCAGAAGGTCAATTCTCTTAATTTAAAACGTTCAAAATCTAGTCGCAATCTCATCTTGGCGACAAACAAACGTCAAAAAATTGTCAAAATGTAGGGAAATAAGAGGTATTTTGACTTCTTGGCGGGAAAGTGAAGCGTCATGTTCAGCAGTTTGTTTAATTTTCCAAAATTAGTGTTTAGCCGAATATTAATGTGTAATAATGGTGGATTATTAACCATTAAGTGTTTGTGAACGTGCATTAGTGTAGGCAAATGAAACAAAACAGTGCAACTTCGCTTCAAGCTCTCTCAAGAAGTCCGCGTGAGGACTCAGTAAAGTGCCACATCTTTACTGAAACTCAAGGGGAGTGGGCGGGGATATCATCATCATGCATTTATAATTCATTTCATCAATACACAAGAACACACACAAGAACTAAAACTTGACATTGGCTAAATGCACAAACCGTGCGAAGCCAAAAGGAAAAAAAAAAAAAAAAAGAGGTATTTTTGACAGATTGAGACTGAGATCAGACTGTGAACGTTCTTAAAATTAGTAGAATTGCCCCTCAGGAGTCTGCAACCTTTTGAGACGGAGGGGCCAAAATTACAATTTACAAAATTTCCCAGTTTTTAAAGAGCAAAAATGTTATTTCAATATTATAGTATTTGCTTATATATTTTTGATTTAATATAAACGACTTTTCGTTTATTTTAAATCAAAAATATATAAGCAAATACTGTAATATAAAGAAAAGATAAAAAAATACTATTACATTTAAAGAAATATGAAATAATAATTTTCATATAAAAACATACAAATGTATTTAGCAAAAAACATACCTATTAAAGTATTTTAGCTAGCTGCTAGAATAATAAAATAATTAATTCAAAAATATAACTACAGTTATTAAATAATAATACATTTTTGCGTATGGAACTGGAGAGCCACAACTTTACATCGATAGAGCCGCAGGTTGCCGACCCCTGTCATAGACTATTCTGATTTTTCACCATGTATTTTATAAGGTAGTCAAGTCACTAGACCTCAGTTGGTGGATGCGCTAAGGTAGCCCGCGAAAATCAAATGTTATTAAGTTTATTGCAATTTGCAGGTCTGTGTCAGTATTGTTGATTCTTACGATTATAATTCTGTAAAGTCATATTTGTTACGGCCGTGTATCATATTTTAATCAACATACAACCTGTTACTGACCTGCAAATTGCAAAAAACGTAAGAAAATTTGAATTTCGCGGGCTACCTTAGCGCATCCCCCTTAGAATCATCTTAATATCTGAAACCGTAAAAGGCTCGAGATTCAAGCAAATATCAAAGCTTAATTGGTGTATGTGTCGGACATATCTACTCATAATTTCAGCCGAAAGACGTCCACTGCTGGATATAGGCCGGGCCAAGGGGGGTGGGGGGTTGCCATAAGCCATAATGTGCCGGTTGGCGACATTCTCTAGTAAGTCACTTAGTCGCCATTTACGACACTTACGGGAAGAAATAGGGTACATATCTACTGTTAAATGATAATTATACAAGCAAACTAATGGATGACATCAGAATTTGACTGATTGTGCACTTATTGAGCGCAGTCCACGTTGATTTATTTTACTTTTGATGACATTGAATATTATAATTTATTATTAGTGGCTAAAAGTACAAATGAGTATGCCTGAGTATCCGTTGAATTTTTCGGCGTTGATGTTTGTACAGCTCTGTACTCTAAAGCTCTGATAATAAAGTTTATTGTTCAATGCAATCAGCCGTTATAATTAAAGTAAATAAACTGAATTGATTGACTGATTTTGGCCATGTGTATATCTTGCCATACATTTTCAATTCCATTCTTTATGTTTTAGTGGATGCATGTATCAAATAGAAGTGTTAATTAAAATTAAATTATAATCATTATTTATACTTTTATGGAAGCGCCTATTTATAAGATTCTCTGTTATGTAGTATTTTGTACTGAATAATGTTACACTCAGATGTTGACTGTAAAGTTTAACTATTTTAACTGTACATTAACTAGGAAAATATAATCAGTAAGGTAGGGTACTGATGAAGTATGGAACTTGAAGTATTTTACTGTTTCTTATGATTATAGTTACTACACAGCCTAAGGTCCTCCCGAAAGGGGGTAATGGCCCTTTAGACACCAAACAGGTCAAAGGAGCGGATTAGTGAGCACTGAGCTTAGGGCATATACCCCAATGGCCTGTGAGTTGGCCTATTTGTTACAAAAAATAGTAAGAACCAACTGTGTCTTTTATTTTTAGTATAATATAAAAGTTTTTATACGACCGATTGTGCATATTAGCTGTTGATCGAGACACTCGCTAGAACAACAAACTTGTCAAATACAAACATTGTTGTAACAATAATTTATTTTAAAATAAAATATTAGTCATCTCTTGTTCGTGTTTTTTTGTTCATCATGAACCGCCTATCAATTCTCAGCTACTCAATTTTGAACATGTTAACGATGCTAGTAGTATTTGCGATGCACTCTCTAAAGTTACCATTGGTTAAATGTAAATAATCTTCTCCTGAACGAAAAAAATACTAAACTCATGAAATTTTCAATGCCAAATGTCATGCAGCTAACTGCCAATGTTCAACTTATTGGAATAGTTTGACCCTGTGGAGCCGACAGTTTTTCTTGGGATAACTATTGCCGGTAAATTACAACCACACGTAGATAGAGAATGAAGGCCCCACATGTAGAAAAATTGGTAGGAAGGCTTAGTTCGGCCGCATAAGCTGTTAAAAAAATTCGACATATAACTGACTGCCAGAATTGTTTATTTTAGTTATTTTCATAGTCTTATGTCATACGGGATTCTTCTCTGGGGAACCTGTACGTACATTAATACTATCTTTGTTTTACAGAAAAGGGCTGTCCGAGCCATTTACAATCTAGGTCCAAGAGATTCACTTCATGAAAAATACAAAGAAATAGATTTCTAGCCTGTCAATATTTATGTATTTGAAAATCGTTGTGTATGTACACAAAAATTTAAGACAATTGTGCTGTATGAACAGTAGAATGTTGACGTGTGATCCGGACTTTTTACTGTAAAACATCTTACACAGCGCCGTGTAAAGGGCCGCTATCACTTAAAAATCTCAAAGACAATGAAAATACCTACTTACAAACAGTTATACCTACCGCGAAACTGGATAAATGTGTGCGGCATCTGCATCGCCACATGGGAACTATTCATCACACTGCAGATGTCACGCAAAATCCTGCGTCACGGAAGCAGAGTTTACAATCGTCACACAACCAACACCCATCTGTAGGCTAATTGCGTAACACACTATCAGTAGGAATCGGTTTTCAATTTGACAGTTTAACATTCATTGCGTTAGTTAAGTTGCTGAGCAGACAAAGTTTTCTAACATAGGTATGATGCAATGGATTAACAATATACTTCAAAATCATTCAGATTCCGATTCAAACTGTGTTACGCAATTAGGGTGCTGGTCGGAGGATCCTCCCTTTTCTATAGAGGATGAGTGAACTTTACACCCTGTTCCTCATACCTCTATAAGTGCACATTAGATCACTACTGCCAAAAGTCTCAGTAAATAAAAAAATTGCGTACCTATGTGACCGATTCTCGAGTCTGGGGGTCTACTCCGAAGCGTTAATCCGAATAAAATGGTCGATTTTCGCCCGTTTTATAACTTCCATAGTTTCCTTTTTTGAGTTTGAATCCTTACCCGACATAAAGTCACATTTTTGAGTTTGGCTTATCTCTTTGATTGTCCTTTTTTTTGTTCTTGCGCCGTATTCAGCCGTAGTCAAGCAACGGCCAATACTACGGATTTATGATCGGAGTAGACCCCCTAGTCGATTATTTATTTATTTATTTAATGCACAATGTACACAACATAGTTACACCTTAGAGCAGTTACACGCTAGGCTTAAACTAGTGAGTACATGACCCTGATAAGGCGCAGCAAGATAACTTAAACATATAGTACTGAGTATCATGTAGGTTAGGAACTTTTACATTTTAAAATATAGTTATAACTAGTTTTATAGACTTATACTAATTATATACTTTTAACTAGTTTTCTATGTAAAATATTATATATTATAATTAACACAGATACATATTTGAACTCTATTTTAACATTTTATCTTCCTTAAATTCTTGGATACTGTAGTAACATTTTCTTAAGAGCAATGCCTATAACCTAGCTTTAAATACACATGTTGTTTTTGTGGACCGTATATTTTCAGGTAATATAATGTAGATTTGTATGCTTCGGTATTCTGGGCTATTTTTGTACATTTGTAATCTAGGTGCTGATAGGATTAACTTGTTTTTGCGGCGCTCGTTCTTAACAAAATTAAACAGTTTTAGATTATTTTTAACAAAAGTGGCTATTTCTAATATCTATATGGAGGGCAGAGTTAACATTTTTTCTTTTATGAAGTGGGGTTTGCAGCTATCTAGGTTTTATTTGAAATAATATTCGAATACATTTCTTTTGTGCAATAAATAAATCATTCGCATCTACACTGTTACGATACGACATACCTACCTACCTACTTCATCAGTCACTTTTTACGAAAGGAAATACAAATTGGTCATCACATTTTCATTTCGTGGGAATTGGATCGACTAAAGATAGCTAGTACTTAATTAAACATTAGATATGATTTCATCATTATTATTTAGAAATTGTATTTAAATCTTTATACAAAGATTGTTATCTTGTGTCGGTCTGGTTAGTTTCTGCGCAGAAAATAAAAACAAGCAACCAGTTTTTAAAATTTACATAATGTTGATCGAAGTTGTATCGCTTCTTACGGATATTGCAATAATATGAGATAAAATCAAATTCAATGAGAACTGATTATATCTCATAGTAAAAAAATCGAAGTGTGTTTCTGTTATACTGACTTTATGTTAGATTATAAGTACCTACTTAGAATAAAGAAGCGTTGTGGGGCGTCGCAGTCCGAGGGGCCTCGTGCTTCCTTATACAAAATCTCTCTTCAGCAGCTTTCTTCAACTCATCCCTTATAAATATACAGAAGTAGGTACCTAACTCATGTCTGTCTGTTACCTGAGGGCCTAAAATGGACGCTATGGCAAATCATATTAGGATCTGCGTAGGTACAATTCATATCCCGCAATTCATCTGTTTGACAGCGTTACGGAAAGAGGCTACGGAAGTTGTTTAAATTTTAAACATGAAACACACCGCGTCACCGCCGCGGGCCGTCCCGCTTAATAGGTATTTTTTTTTTATTCACACTGGCTGTTTATACATTCACAAGACCGCAGCTTTTTTGGAGTACAACTTTTTTTGCTAGCGACCGGTGATTTCTGTTTTACTTCAGACGTGTGGTCTAAAGCACACTCTTTTTATTTTTTATTTGTTGTTTCTTTTTAAGTTGAGGCTATAACGTGTGCTTGGCTCAACGGTCACTGTGTGCTAACTTAAATTACCTACTAGATACAAAAATTAACAAACAAACCCATAGAACAACATAGTCAAAACTAACATCGGTAAGTAACATACAGAACTGGTTCCACATTCCAGTTGACAGCAAGCTTCGTGTCGGTACAGTCGTATACCTACTTAATTATGGCCACTTTAGATAACCTTTGTGAGAGAGACAAGGCAGTGCTCAGGAGTATCTTCGATCCGACGGCCACTATCGCTGCTGATGTCGTAGAGGATGCAGGGGATAAGTTCGTTAAAGATGATGAAGGTAAGAAAGATCATAAGAAAATTGTTTATTGATTAGTCTAACGATCATTGAGGGAGAAACAACATTATGAGCTTAATGTGATCAGTATTTAGTGTTTGTAGCTTTATTATTAGGGCCTCGTCGGCGCAAGTAGCTATTGGAACTCAAAAAAATCCTACCATTCGCACAGGCGTCGATCTAGCGCAATACTCGTAAGTAGTAGATTTCTGTAAGTAGGTTTGTACAAACACTTTTACACGTCAAACATATTAAAAAAAACAAAAAAAAACTGTAACTGACTACTCTGAGAAGAAAGGCCGAAACAAACTCAGAGGTCACAGTCTCTTTTAAAGTCCAGACATAATCTTGGTCAAATCATGTGAAGACCATGTAGATTGGTGCCTGAAATGATCTTTTGATGAAAGAATCACACAGATTGAGGGGACCTGTCCAGTCAGTGCACGCATTTGTCAGTAGTCGTGCAGCTCAACTCAGAACTTGAGGAGCTCAACGATTCAACGAACAATACCAAAGAAAGGACATTCGGGTAGGCCGCATAAATTACTCAAACTGCCAGACAATGATGAAAACTAACTGAGTAAAAACAAAAATAAACAATAACCCACATAGTCTTCACATTTACAATACTTAATTAAAACAATATAATACACAACAATATATTAGGTATACCTATAGATATCTAGATAAGTTTTTAAGTGTTCCGGCCTTCATAACTAGGTACCTGCCTATGATCAACTCGCTGCCTGCTGATTTGTATGATTAGATAAATTGAGCATCCGCCTAACGAGCTGCATAGCGCAGATTGTCTTTAAAGTTTTAACCTCAATTTAACCACTTTAGTTGATTTAATATAAATATTATCAAGGTATATAGGTATTCGACTGAAACCCCATAGGACCCCATAGGGGAATTGATTACTTTCAACCCTTGTACAACAAACTTGTATAACAATCTACTATTTTATTCCCCCTCTCTTTTTTGATTCGCAGATTCAATATTAAAAGTTTTACACCATACGTCACTCCTGCAATTAAAATGAATCTAATTATACCTCTTAAGTTAAAATCCATCAAACCGTGTAGGTTATAGACCGTGCCATAGAAATAGACATACCAACATACATACACTCCATAACCCTCCTTCTGGGGCAGTCGGGTAAAAACAGGCGTGATGTTATGTGTTGATTATTTCAGAGCCCTCTACCGACGCCTACAAGGAGTCTACCTCACTGTGCGCCGAAGGTGTTCGTTTGGCAGAGGCCGGTAAGCTGGAGGAGGCGTTACAAGTCATGACCAGCGGAGTGCAGGCTGCGCCGGATAGAGCGGCTGGTTATAACGACAGGGCACAGCTGTTGCGAATGATGTTGAAGGACGATGGTAAGAGTTTAAGGGGTGCTACACACATGTTCGGGTTGGCGTGATTCGGAACAGGGCGGCAAAATCGAATGTGCCGACCCGACCATAAGTAACGCCTGACATATTGCCTGGTTTGTACAGGCCGTTTAGCCTAGGCGTCATTAGCCTATAATGTTCCCACTGCTGGGACTCAGGCCTCCTTTATATGACAGGGAGGGGCCTGTAATCCACCACGTTGGGCCTGTACGGGTAGGTAAATGTCACTTGTATCCAAGTTCTACAGGCCGTTATTTTGAATAAATTACGCCATCTATTAAATACGTCATGTATTAAATGGTAACTTTGCAAGTTACCATTTAATACATGACGTATTTTATTCATGCTTTAGGGATTTTTGGCGCTCGAATGATGTTGACGGGGCCGTTGTTGGTAAACATTTGTCCAATTAATTAGTCAAATGTATTGGAAAAGCAAGATGGCGGCGTTAGTGCCGATGTTGGCCAGGCGTAAAATGATCCCTCTACCTACAGCTACATCTTGTAATTTCAGACGCAATGTCAGACCTGGACCGGGCCCTAGAGCTTACAACAGGCAAACAATCTCGCGCACGTGCCTTAGCTCTGTGTCAACGAGGCGTGCTCCTGCGCAAGCGAGGGAAGGATGAGGACGCGCGCGCCGCCTTCACTGAGGCCGCTAAACTTGGCAGCAGTTTTGCTACGAAACAGGTTAGAACTTTCAGTTTGTGTTACAGTTCACAGAGCACGGAATAACCACGCCAGCAGCGTCTAGAGATAGGTAATAATAAAATTCAGGACTCCGAACACTTTCGCCATTCTAAGGCCCGGCGCCCAGTGGCGGCACGGCATGGTAAAGTATTTTTAGGTGACGAGAAAAAATATAACTTAATAGTATGGAAATAAAGTTGAAATTTCAATGTCAAGCATACCGTGGTATTGTTTTTGTACTTACGGACCGTTAACATTGGAATTTCAACTTTATTTCCATATTATTAAGTTATATTTTTATTCTTCACCTAAAAGTACTTTGCCATGCCGTGCCGCCATTGGGAACCGGGCCTTAAGCCGTCAGTTTCTTTATCTATGTAATTTGGGTCGTCGTGCGACTAAGCCATGATAGGTTGCAACGCACGGTTGCAACGCTTGGTTTATAAGTAAACTGTTTGTACGAAGATAGTCTATTATAGGTACACTTTGTTCAAGCATACGATGATTGTTCTGTGCACTTGTGATGAGGGATACCGGGGATGAAGAATTAAATCGCCCGTGTTGAGTGTGGTAAAATCACTGATTTATTTTAGTTAGAGCTTGTCCAGAAAGGGCGAATTTGCCGCGATTCTCTAGCGCGTATTACACGCGGCCGTTGCGTCCAGAAGGAGCGTACCAACGAGCGTCTATAAACATTTCCGTATCAATTTGGCGCTCCATTTCTCTCGATACGTGCACTCGCTCTGGACTTCTGGAGTTCGCGCGTTAACTGGACGCTACAACTGCTACAAGGCGGCTCTAGTATCTCGACTGGCGATTTACGCGCGTATTTAAAACTCGCGCGATGCTTGTGGACGCAATGTACGCCTAGAAGATATCTCGCTAACACGCGAATGAATTCGCGCGAAACGTTTCGCGGCGAATTCGCCCTTTCTTGACAAGGTCTTAGAGCTTGTCCAGAAAGGGCGAATTCGCGGCGATTCTCTAGCGCGTGGTACGCGCAACCGTTGCGTCCAGAAGGAGCATACCAACGCGCGTCTATAAACATTTCCGCATCAAAAATTTGGCGCTCCGTTTCCCTCGATACGTGCCCTCGCTCTGGAGTTCGCGCGTTATCTGGACGCAACAAGGCGTCTCTAGTAGCTCGACTCGCGCGCAATACGCGCGAATCAAGCGCGAGTCGAGAGTCCGGCGAATTGCTCGCGATTTACGCACGTAATTTGAACTCGCGCGATGCTTTTGGACGCAATGTACTGGCGCCTAGTATCTCGCTAACGCGCGAATTATGGATTCACGTGAAACGTTTCGTGGGGAATTTGCCCTTTCTGGACAAGGTCTTAGCCAGTTCACTAAATGATCGCGCGTATGCAGACGCTGATGTAGCTTGACCTACTGTTATGAAATGTGCGGTTCACCGTACACTGTTGATATGATAGTACACGGTTGATACGATAGTACACGGAGACGCCTCGGTGGCTGCTGCTAAAGGTCAAACCTTTAGCAGCAGCCGCCGAGGCGTCTCCGTGCTGCTGTGGTGTAGATGATGCAGTATGTAATTTTTGGCACGAAGTTCTTTAACGCGGCGTGCTGTAGGAGTTGAATGGTAGAAATCGTCACGTAAGAAAAAAGCGTTATGCTCCCTCCATGCGACTTTCTCTCGGTCTCATACTATTTTACAACAGTGTGTGTGTGTGCAAATATCGCGTAAGGACCTTCGAACGTTCCTGACAAGGGCCCCCCGACCAAACACGTTTTTTTATGTCCGTGACTACCGCCGCCCCACCAACGCCAATCGCTTCCATATTTGGCAAATAATTAGTGCTCAATTGGTGCTAATTAGTGCTCGAACAACAGAATTGGTGCCTTAGTAGTTTTCGAGATAATCGACTTTGAAGGTGGTCCTGCGGTAGTCACGCTCCCTTCAGCAGGACCACCATGAGCGCAGAAAAAGGGGGCATGCTACAGCTATTCTAAGTATACAAATAATTAGTGCTCTTAAATGTGATTCATTTCGTAACAAAAAAAGAACTGAAACATTTGTATATACCGAGAAATCAACGATGATAACTTTCGCGCGCTCGTTCAGCAGGACCACGACTTTGAGTGGTGATTCCAAGTTTCAGGAGCTAATCGCTTTCCTCAAACCTACATAGAAAATTAGTGCTCGGCGAGATAAAATTGATACCCAAAATTCAAAATTACTACTCCAGTAGTTTTCGAGATATACCATACCATTTGGCGGTAGTCACGGTGTTAAATTTTCATTTGAAGATTTCTCTATTAAAAACTCTGTGATTTCCTCCCAAATTTATACAAAAATTAGTGCTCCTAAAGAAGTTATAGTGACCAAAAATTCAGATTCCCAAGTGTTGTATTTTACGAGAAATTAGCTTTCATTACTTTTCCATACTAAATGTCCGCATATAACCCGACCAAATTAAGTTGTCAATGGTTTGAGATGAGCTGTTTATGAGATGTACACTCGTGCACATAAATTGATGGATGTCGGAATAGTAATAACAACACTTCAATATCTATAATTTTTATACAAACTTTGTACCTTTACTCAAATTGAAATAAGATTAGCCATTTAAATAAGCATTTTTTACAGTCCGTTCAGCCGATGTTGACTTCTATTGCTTTGGTGGCATGACAACTGGCAGCTGTAATAAACAGTTGGTATTGTAACCACGTTTTTGCTTTTAATGCCATCCTTATGCCTACGGAATAGAAGTCAAAATTGGTTGAACGGACTGTAAAAAAGTTTATTTAAATTTCTAATCTTATATCAAATGGAGTAAGGTAAGTACATATTAAGAAAACAAATAACGTGTAATGTGATACGTTTGTTAATGACGTGGGTAGGTAGGTACTCCAATAATGATTTTTCTGTATTGTAAGTACCTACCTTTTGTCAGCGACAGCGATAGGTATTTCTTATTTATCTCTTTCCTACTAATTTACCGTTGCTACAAGCAGTACCTAAGTATTAAAAACCAAATTTATTGCATTAAAAAAATCTGTAATTTTGAAGTAGTTTTAATAATGATTAATTTAATGGTATATAATTTAATAATAAATAACTTACTACCAATAGATAATAATTTGATGTAAATGAAATGATGTTTGTTTGTTTTTTGTAGATGTGTTTTGTGTAATGTTTACTTACTCGAGTTTATGTTTTCGTATGCACGTGTTTCTGTGACAAATAAAATTATTTTTCTTTCTTTCTAAATATTTGCATGCCGAATGGCAAAATATGGCTGATCTTTGTACAGTACTAACACCTATTGATGTATCATCTACCCATATTTGCGAAGATAAAGTTATTCTTATTCTTCTTATTCTTAAAACTAATTTTCATTCTATACATAATTGTTGTAACTATGCATGAATATCCAAGCTTTTTCTATTCTGTTTTAACGAACCTTTTTGTTAGATATATAACATATTTCTACTTTTGTTTATGGTTCTACCTAGTTACCTACTAGTCGGCCTATCTTAATAGTCTAATCGAGTTGATTGATTTGTGTTAATAAATTTAAGTGCACATTTTATATTGTTGATTTTTGAGTACCTACTTAAAATTCTACTGATTTTACAAACTGTGATCTATAATCAATTAAACTTATTCGATTTATAAATGTATTTTCCGTTAAAAATACACCTACTAATCTATAAATCTTAACCTAGCTTTAATAAATAATAAAGTAGGTATTGAATTGGTAACTAAAAATACACCCAAGGTTCATACACAAATTTCCACTGACATACATATGTCAGTGGAAATTTGATAAAATCGACTTCAGGTACTGAAAAATACATAACTATTACTTATGCAATACTTTTATACTAACGTTATTGGCAACATATTATTAATGCAATAAATTAGGTTTTTAATACTTAGGTACCTACTGCTTGCAGCAACGTTAAATTAGTAGGAAAGAAATAAATAAGAAATACCTATCGCTCTTATATCCATATAACAACACAAAAGGTAGGTACTTACAATACAGAAAAATAATTATTCGAGTACCTACCTACCCATGTCATTAACAAAGGTATCTCAGGCCATGGGTAACGTGGTTCGGAGCGAGAGTGCATGGGAGGCCGTCACCTCCTTCTGCGAAGCAGTAATGCTTGCGAAGGAGGAGGCGGAACGCGTGAGGGAGAGGCAAGGTTCGCGCCCTCGCGCCCTTAGTCGCCGCAGGAGACGCCTCGGGCGTCGGGAGTCGCAAGCCGATTTTCGGCCACCGTAGGCGCGGGCTTGCGGACGGTGAGCGATGGGTAGCTCACCGTCCGATAAGGACCAGGCCCGGATCGACGGCGCGTTGTATTCCACGCGCGCCTTAAAGAGTTGTCAGCAGCAACTAACGGGGTCCGTTAGGGCCAATGCCTGCGGGTGGGTTTTAGTCAGTAAAAGTCTGACACCCAGAGCGGGAGAAGTTATTTGATAATTTCCCACACAAAAAAAAAGGCCATGGGTAACGCTAGGTTATTTTTTTTTTTATAAATATGTACCCAAGTTCACAGTTTGTATAAAAATTATAGATATTCTATTCTATTCTATTTTTGAATATGGCAAGCAAAGCCGATGTCGACTATTCTGCCAATGTTTAAAGTGAATTGGAAAAGCAAGTGTGCATTGTTGTAATAAAAAAAAAAAAAAATCTTTGATACAACTGTTGAACTTAATGTAGATCTTGTGGGGTTAGTACTGGACTGAAACAAACAAATTATAGATATTGAACTGTTGTTATTACTTTTCCGACATCCATCAATTTATGTGCACGAGTGTACATCTCATAAACAGCTCAATACCATTGAAAACTTAATTTAGTCGGTTTATATGCGGACATTTAGTATGGAAAAGTAATGAAAGCTAATTTATCTTAAAATAGAACACTTGGGAATCTGAATTTTTGGTCACTATAACTTCTTTAGGAGCACTAATTTTTGTATAAATTTGGGAAGAAATCACAGAGGTTTTAATAGGGAAATCATCAAATGAAAATTTAACACCGTGACTACCGCCACCCCACCAATGGTATGGTATATCTCGTAAACTACTGGAGTAGTAATTTTGAATTTTGGGTATCAATTTTATCTCGCCGAGCACTAATTTTCTATGTAGGTTTGAGGAAAGCGACTAGCTCCTGAAACTTGGAATCAACACTCAAAGTCGGGGTCCTACTGAACGAGCGCGCGAAAGTTTATCATCGTTGATTTCATGGTATATACAAATGTTTCAGTTCTTTTTTTGTTACGAAATGAATCACATTTAAGAGCACTAATTATTTGTATACTTAGAATAGCTGTAGCATGCCCCCTTTTTCTGCACTCATGGTGGTCCTGCTGAAGGGAGCGTGACTACCGCAGGACCACCTTCAAAATCGATTATCTCGAAAACTACTAAAGCACCAATTCTGTTGTTCGAGCACTAATTAGCACCAATTGAGCACTAATTATTTACCAAATATGGAAGCGATTGGCATTGTGGTCCTGCGGTAGTCACGGACATCGTTTTTTTAGGTTTTATGTGATTTTGATTATAGTACTTGTATGCCGATAGATATATTATTATGAATATTATCAATCACTGCGGTTAAAGGCTTCTACAGATCGGCGCGACACAAAGGCCCCGCATGTCGCGCGACGAGTGGTGCCTTTGTGTCGCGTCGCGAGTCGCGCCGGTGCCTTAACGGTGTGTGTTGAGAACGACGTTGATGAAGTTGCGTCGCTTACATTATTACCGTAGTGCTGCCCAAGGGGGTTGTAGATTTGTGAATATAAATCGATGAGAATCAGTGAAGTTTTGTTTGTGTAGAACTGTAGGATTATTGAGCTCTTTTATCTTAATTGCTTAGCTACGTTGTTGGTACAATATTTTTTATCGTGCGAACTTGCCAGAATACTAACGCAGGAATCTCCATATTTGCAGGTGGTGGAGCTAAATCCGTATGCAGCTCTCTGCAACCAGATGCTCAGTCAAGTGATGAGAGGAGAAAAGGACATCAAATTATAGTGTAGTGTACATTTGTATCAAGGTATATTGATTATTTTTGTAAATAAACTCAAAACTAGAGTAGGTATGGGTTTTTCGTAAATAAAACACAGATAAAATCTAATGGATTAGAAATTTATATTGTTGAGTAGGTACAATCGAATTCACCTTCGAAAAAATCCATACAAACGAACCAGAGATCCCAGTTACAGATCTACCGAGTGAGACACTCGCGTGGCTACACGCCCCAGCAGTGGCTTCACTCCCCAACAAGTGGCTACATGCCCCAAAAATCCTTGAAAATGACAAATTTAATACTACAAATTGAAATACTGCTACTACACTATCGATATTAATAATAGAATATGCAATAAAATCTCATAAACCATGATCGCGTGCAAACACTCACAGATGATACTTTGGTAGCTGTATTCGCACACAACCATATTTTATCATCTCAAATTGGTTAAAATTCAAAATATTATTAATAATAATTATTAATTAATCCTAGTGAGAGGCGACGACGGTAGACTAACGGAAATTGAAAGTGCACTTTACATATTTTAAAATTGGTATTTTTAAACATGGCGTTCCTTGTTCAAATTCGCGCGCTTTTCTTTCCCATAGACAATATTTCTTCGCGCCAATTTGAATAGACCGATAAACCTACTTTGAAGAGTTGCTTAGACTCATGGTCATGAAAACAAAAAATTAATGAAAATAACAATATTTGGCACATCGTTTCATAAAACAAATAATGAAGATTGTGATGATAAAGATGTCAATTGATATTTTCTTATAATAGTACCTACTTATATAACTGTCAACTCTAAACAACTCTTCCCCGTAGCTCGTGAAAGGATGATATATCACAGAAATAGTTGCAGTGTAGTTTAAAAATTCATTGAAGCATTGCAATAATAGTTAATGTAACAATATAAACAGTTCTTGTATATTATTAGATATTATTTAAAATGATTTTATAAATTTCTTAAAAAACATTGTTTAAAGTTTAATAAGTTATTTAATGAGCCCTTACAATATGGTGATGATAAGTAATTATTATTAATTTAATAGACTAAACTTTAAACAATGATTACATTAAGTTAGGAATAAAATAACAATGTATGATTACAAGTTAATAAAATAGTGCTTTATTATTTGTTTACATAATTGGATAACGTGCAAAAACAGTAGAAATTGAAGTGATTGTTTCTTTATTTTATTAGTGGCGCATTTGATTTATAAAATTAAACTTATTAAAATGTATCTATTGTTTATAAATAGGTAGGTATTATCGAAACCAGTGTGCAGCTTTAAAATACTGCACTGTCATTAAAAGTAAAACCGGAATGTTACCAAGCGAGAAAAAGTTTAGTATTCAAAGTATTGCCACTAATAAAATAAAGACTCACAAAAATAGGTAACAAGAAAAAAATTATTGGTTACAAATATTCAATAGAATACTAATTTATCATGGAAAATATTTACATATTTTGGCACAGGTGTGGTGCAGTTAGCGACATCGTCTTTGTAAAATTTTAAACACTTGAATATCCATTAGTAAAATATTTCAAAAGTATACTAAGACCTGTATCAACTACGGGCTTAATCTATAGAAAGGTTTAGGCCTATTTATGAGATATTAACAGAAATCGAAATAAATAATACATCGAAGTAGAGACAGCTTTTTCATGTTTTTCATTCCTCACAAGCGCATGATTATAATTCATAAGAAATTATGGTTGGTTAAATTAATTATGTCACTCATAATATACAGAATACAATCCTAAATCCTAGTCAAATAGAACCAGTTAAACTCGAAAAAGAAAAGGGCCCAACAGCAAAACTATTATGAATTAATAAAAAATCATTTCGCTTATCATAAATTGAAGGAATTCACAAAATTTTCGCCACACTGTAAACACATTTCTGTTCTAGCAAATATTTTGAAGTACGCAAAAGGATAGGACAGTCGGAAAGGCAACCTAACTCTAACACGATACCATATTCTATGCTAAATAATATCAAGATATTAAAACTAATTCTCACTGAACACATACATTAACTATTCAACATTTTAAACATACTGTCCAGATTGACTTGAGAGTACTCATACCCCTTCAATCCATTGCCTAGCCCCTATTATTCTTAAATTTCTTTTTTCATTGTTACCCAGAAATGCAATATCATCAAACATTTTTAAAAGGGAAACTAGTGATGGATGTTCGAATAGAATCGGTTTTTAAAATTGGTTAAAGTCACAGCACTAAAAATTAAAATAATGTCGAAGCATATAAAGCAAGCTTAAGACAGATTTGGAAACTCGATAATATGGCTTAATCTTACAACTTACACTAAGATTTAATATTCAACGGTTATATGGAAATGACTTAATATTATGACCAGAAGGTGAAATTCATTCACGCGATGAATCGAGATTATCGAACGTGTCTGTCTGCTACAGCAACAGAACCCGCGTGTATGAAGGCTTAACTCCTTAATATGCCTTATTTACAAGTGAGATCTTACACTAACGGTTAGATAAATAAATAACTATAAGTTTTATAAACTTTTTAATTTAATATTATAACTATTATTGACCAAGTCAGAATAAAATAGGGTGTAAAAAGGCATAAGCTAGCAGACACTAATTAGAAATAATAAAACAATTTACGAGTACCTATGCATATAACTGGTGTGAGGATTAGATGTTAATTTTTGGTGTTACTGAATTTATTCAATAATGCGTAATGTAATTTTCTACCTACCGGTTTTCTTACATACATTTTCAGGTCTGTATAATGTTAGTTAGGGCCAGAATGTTTACTAGACAAACCAATATGGAAAAGACGCATAGAAAAATGTAATGTCTAAAATAATCGAATTTTAAAATATGTCTCCAAAATAAAACAACGTTAATTTTACTTTTAGGTACTTCTTCAATAGAGTAGGTACTCGATCGAAATGAAAACAGAAAAATTTAGCTAATTAAATCTAAATATAAATAAATTGTAGCTGGGTGGAGGATTTGAAGTTTTGTATTGTTATAAACACTTGTAAAATAGTTTTTAATTTGAATAAAATACATAGAAACATGTCTTGAATAATAATGCCGCTCTTTACTCGCGGTTGCGCAGACGCATTAGAAAAAAATTGGTGTGATCTGGGTCCACAGTTTTGGTGGGTCAAGGTCACGCTAACTACCAAACAGTACTGTAGAACTATCAAAATACGGAAGGTGAAGTAATAAAATACAGGAATTTCGGAACAAGAAATCATAAAATAAGTGAAAAATACTTCTAATTTGAAATAGACTTCGCGCGTTGGAAATATTCATACTGTATCAAAGATACGATGCGTTCATACATCACGGATGCGTTCCCGCGGATACATTCGCATGAGAACACTCACACAATGATCTTTGTAGAAGACAGATGCTTATACATAAAAGAATTGTATTATTTTTATAAAATGGTGTATTACATTACATGATTACAAGAAAGCCTTACGGAGCGACCAAGTCTTGTTGACCAAGCTCCTTAAGGCGACGATAACCGACTTTTAATGATTTTATACTGAAGATCACGTCTAAACAAGTAGTGTTAATGATTTGAAATAAAATATATGTTAAATTAAAGCATTTTCTTAATAATTTAATATGTGAATATTTTAGATTATGTTTATATTACATAGTGAAATTAATCTGTAAAGTGATGTCTAACGCGGATAAAAAAATTGAGAATGACGCAAAATACCATGCGTATTTTTCTGAAACCTTCACCAATTTAAAGATAATTTAATTATTGATCTTATAGTATACGCGTTTTATTAAAATACCTTTTTTTGTGTATAATAAATTAATAATGCCTCAAATTGGGCACAGCGCTCCTTGATGGGCGAGTCCTATTACTGGCTGAACGTACGGCGCATTGCGTGAGCTCAGTACAGAACACGCAAGCTAACCACTCACGGTCACTGGCATATATCTGCGTCTTAAGTAAATTAAAAAGAAAAATCTTTGTAGAAAGAAGACAATGCTATTTTAAAAGTGTTTAGAACAAGACGGGGTCACGGGGTTGTGTCAGACTGTACGTGAGTACAGGGACAGGGATGGGTGTGGGTAGGCAGTGCGCCCGCTACGTTGTCTCCCGCTCCAGCTGTTGTTAACCTACGACGCTGGCTCATTTTCACTAATAAAACAACAATAGAACATGAACAAAATGCTGTCAAATACAACTAACCAGCTTGAAGGAAATAGGGAGCACAAGAAACACATTTAAATAAAGAACGTCGGATAAATGTTTCCAACGTTCAAAAAATAAACCCTATTTACTCTATGGTTGTAACTTTTTTGATATAATACTTTAAAAGTAAAAGGAATTCAAAAAATAAATCTCAATCTATTTAAAAATAAAATGCATTAAGTGATAAAAAGTGTTAAATCAATTATTTGAAAAGAATACTCTCACAAAAATGCGATAACGACGTGAAAGTAAGCCAGCGTCCTTAAATTAATACTTATGTCTACTAAAAGAATTTAAGAATTACTATTAAATATTTAAGTATACTTACCTAGGTTATATTTAGCAAAACCGCATTGGAAATGCGCAGCAAATCGAGAATACTATTGAAAGATAATAATTAATTATTATAATTAAGCTAAAAGTACTTTTATCAAATAAAAACAAAACACCTAAATGTCATTTTATTACATTTCAATTTAGAATCAAATGCTTTCTTTTTCATTTTTTTAATCCACATCGATTAATCTAGCAAGAGTTTATACGACTTTAAAATTTATTTTTATTAGCGATTAGTTATTAATTAAGTTAGTAAGGCTATTTTAGTAGACGATTATTGACAGCTATTTGCTGTTGACAACTTGTAACGATATTATATAGGGGTTAATTGGTGTTATAGGAAATTGTATAGGTAACTAACACAAACTTTGCGTGAAATTATTGCTTTCAGAAAAGTTAAAAGAAACATGTAAAAAACATTTTAAAAGCCTATTTTTGGAAGGTTTACAACGTCAGTAACAAAAAATTGTACCTATTGTCCAAAACCTCATAATATCGATACAAATCGAATCGAAACGAAATCATGCACACATGCTTATGTGAACAGTCACCCACGCATAAAAGCTAACAGTCAAGCTAATACGATACACGATTAGATCATCCATACATCACAAAATGCGATACGACACTGTGAAAAACCTTATAAACAAACAACGTGTTACCATAGACAATGAAAACTTAATAGTACGACCTCCTGTCAGACGTACGTCATAAACAAAACACGACATCTTTGGGCAGAAAAGAGTAGATAAAATATTATTATTATTGATTATAAATTTATAAGTTTGCCCAAAAATGATCAAAGTCAACAATAAAACGGTATTCATTAACTACGTAAGTAGACACGAGATTCAAATCATAATGAGCTAAATAATATAGTGAAAAATAACAAAAAATGAAACACATTTAGCTTACGCAGGAACCATTGCACCCCGATCTAATATGAATAACTTTAAACAACCATTCGCTCATCAAGATAACATTTTACAATACTCATATCTTTAAAATGCGTTAGCAAATTTAATTATTAGTATTTCTAAAAAAATTTAGAGGCTAGAAGATCTAAAAAGATATTCAAGCAATCACTTTGGCTTTATAGCGTACGCTAAATATGTTTCTTTTAAGCTCCTTGGACATCTAAAACGCTTAACAATATTGCCATCCACACGACACGACGGTATTTACATATAAACAACACTGATATGTGATAAAAACGTGAAAATTTAACAAAAAACATCCACACAGTTTGACGCGATCTGTCAAAATTGCAAGCGATTATAAACTTTAATGACTTCTAATAGAGTATATTTTGACAGAAGGTATAAATACTGAGTGGTACTGATCAACATTTACTATATTTATCAAGTGGCCCCAAGATCATGATATTAGAGATTGCCATGTGTCGAGATTCTGAATATGATTCTCACGATACTAATTAACAAATAAATTATAATTAAAATTCCCGAAAAAAATATTGCCAATACATAGAGAGCAAAAATTTAACAATAAGTTTTTACTCCAATTAATATTGCTTAGCGAAATTCGTTGGATTACATTTCCGATTCAATTATTATTGCAGTTAAATAAATTTATTATTGCGAAAATTATACTTAAACAAATGACTACTCTTAGAATAACGATCCATTTTTAACTTCGATACTAAAAAGTAGACAACTCTCGAATTCTCGAATTAGGAAAACTCCCAAATATCGAAGCTAAAGACGAAATAAATTAAATAAACTAAGTCATGTCGTATTGGATGGTATGTAGAATATCATCGACTTAAAATAAGAGTAGTTAAATTAACGGGAATGAGCAAATACTTCTCCTAAACGTCCTCCGAAGAGCCTAAGAATGGCATTCCCTCAAGAATCAACGATACAATGATAGCTAACCGTCGGAACTGAACGCAGAGTGAGAGAGCGAACGACGCGCGCCGTATGAGTGACAGAGACAGTCGACAGATGGAGTGAAGTGCTGACTCGAACCGGGGCAGGCCCCACCACACAGCCAGCTTCAATAATGAGGAGAAATTCAACCCTGTAACGTGAAAAAAGTTACTTATAGGGATTTCTAGTTTAGATAAAAAACGGATAGTGCACAATGAAATAGCATTAAGACCCTCATTAAGAGGCTGGATGGATGCGTTAGCTCATATAAACGTAATACCAAAATAATATGTAAATAAAATATATTCTTAAGGTAGTGTGTTTTTATTCCGATTGGAATGCAGAATATCTAGGTTCCCAAATATATATTTTGAATGGACTCTGATTTAAACAAGAGTTATGAGAAAAATAAGTTTTCTATAGAAATTTTAAATTCCTCATATCTCGTCTTTATATCATTGTCCTTTCAAGATATATATTTGGGAACATAGAAATTCTGTAATTCAATCGAAATAAATACACACTACCTTAAGAATATGTTTGATTTAATTATTTTGGTATTACGTTTGTATGAACTACGCATGCTACGCCGGCCCCTTAAGAGCATTTACACCTTACAGCATTTCATACAAACTTTCAAGCCCTTGTTTTTCGAAATGACTGAACCGATTTTAATGAAACTTCATACGCATAAGCAGAATACAAAGGTCTATAAAGTTAGTCAAGAACATTTTCGAAAAATTGTGTTACAGCCAAATTAGACGATTTTAAATTTTCCATAGAAACAGATATTTCCAGTTATCTGTTTTTAAATAAGACATTTCGAAAATTGGGCATGACAGTGGTACCCTCAGTTTTCGTGTATGTGCTATAAAAAGTGCCATGCCGCATAGGTCGGAAACTGATGTCCTGTTGCTACAATTGTGGCCCATAAACTCGGTCTGGTTGAAGTTCATCCTGAACGGTTTGTCTAACGTGATGACGTCACTAGTGCAATGTTTACCTTGCTTGTTCAGACATGCTGCACGAACTCGGGGTTGAGGAAGGAGAAGCCCATGATCTTGGTCTAGCTGTTCACACTCATTTGTCTACATAATGACGTCATTAAGTACAATATTTACCTTGCTTGTTCAGACATGCTGCACGAACTCGGGGTTGAGGAAGGAGAAGCCCATGGACTTGGTCTGGCGGTTCCTACTCATTTGTCTACATACTAACGTCATTAAGTATAATATTTACCTTGCTTGTTCAGACATGCTGCACGAACTCGGGGTTGAGGAAGGAGAAGCCCATGAACTCGGTCTGGTCGAGGTTCATCATGAACAGCTTGTCTGTGGGCGTCAGTTCTGTCTTTTCTTGTGTGAATTGTTTGTCGAAGTTGGACACGTCCTTGCGATGTTTCTGTGAAGAATTGGAAGAAAGTGTTTTAGAAGTATCTGTTTTAACAATTAGTCAAAATCGTTTTTTTTTAGATAGAAATCCGACGTCTTCATTTAAGAAGTCACAGTTACACTTTTAGTACTTATACGCACATACCAATATTGTGATCCGTTCGAGATTTAGAGTTTTTATTGAAATTGGCAGAAGAATTTTGCGTCCTCGTTGTTTGACCAAATTCTCAGCTCCAATTAACCATTACTTAGGAAAATTAACGATAAAATTCTTTCACGCCGTACATATTCCTAAAAATTAATCTCACTCACAATAAATTAACTTGTAAAAAAATCCTATAACAACAATAAAATAAAATTAGTTTCATAACAACATTACCAAATGATGACAAAATCATAATCTAATAATATCACAGCAAAGCAACGAAAGCTAATTATAATATTTCCGAGTTTCTAACAGATAGAGCAAGGACAGAGTAATTTTTAATTTACATTTTACTTAATTTTTAGATTCAGTTTTTTTTAAATTGTTCATAAATGAATGATGCTATGTTAAATTGTTTGTTTTTGATTTTATACAACTTTTTATTCATTTTCATTTTTTTTGTGTGCTTTATAAATGAAGGAAATTCATTTCAGATTTGCACATTAGTTACTTGGTAGAACATGACGGCAACTTACTGTTGTTATGATACATATTTGTTAACTTAAGAATAAGTATTATTCATAACTAGCTTTTGCCCGCGGCTTCGCTCGCGTTAATTTAAAATTTGACAATCAATTCGGGTTGTACTCTGCTTGTTGTTTGGCCGTTCATGGGTTCAGAACAGAACATTATTACGGACGCTCATAGGAGCGTCCTAGAATATATAATAACATAATTCAATCATGATTCGAACGACACGTGGTGCCATCTATTATCATAAGAACGTTATTGTTGTTTTCCTCGGGAACAGTACTTTTTTTCGGGATGAAATACCTTTCATCCCGAAAAAAAGTACTGTTCCCGGGTAGTAAGTAGGGTACCCCCTATGTCCATTTCTGTACACCTGACAACGTATATGCAAAATTTCAGGATGATCAGTTCAGTGGTTTAGGCGTGAAAAGGTCTCAAACAAACTTGCTTTCGCATTCATAATATTAGTTAGGATGTTATCGATATCGGTACTCACAATCTTAGGCTTGAAGGGCGGCTGCACATCCCGCGCCTCGATGCGCGCCCAGTCGATGCGTCGGAAGAACGGGTGCGTGCGCACGTCCTCCTCGCCGCGCGCGTTGCAGCCCAGCCGCTTCGACGGGTTCTTTATTAGGAACGCCTTGCATGCGTCTTTGGCTTCCTGTAAGGATAATGGTGGGTACTTTAGAAGAGTCGTTAAAAAGAAAAAGATTATTTTAAGAGATTTAAAGAGCTTTTCAAAATATAACACACGGATGATTAAGCGAATGGTAGTTAAAATTTAAATGGTAGTTAAAATATAGCTGGTCTTAAGGGGACGATAACCGACTTTTAATGATTTTATACTGATGATCACGTCTAAACGAGTAGTAAAGAGAAAAGGCTTTTCAAAATATAACACACGGATGATTAAGCGAATGGTAGTTAAAATTTAAATGGTAGTTAAAATCTAGCTGGTCTTAAGGGGACGATAACCGACTTTTAATGATTTTATGCTGATGATCACGTATAAACGAGTAGTATTAAAGATTTGAAAAAAAAAAAGTTAAATTAGAGCATTTTCTCAATAATTTAATATGTGAACATTTTAGTTTAAGTATGTTTATATTACATAGCGAAATTAATTTGTAAAGTTATGTCTAACGCGGATAAAAAACTGAGAATGGCTCAAAATCTACCAAGCGTATTTTTCTGAAACCTTTACCAATTTAAAGATAATTTAATCATTGATCTTTTAGTATAAGTACGCATTTTATTAAAATACCTTTTGTTTTGTGTATAATAAATTAATAATGCGTCAAATTGGGGACAGCGCTCCTTGATGGGCGAGTCCTATTACTGGCTGAACATACAACGCGTTGCGTGAGCTCAGTACAGAACACGCAAGCTAACCACTCAAGGTCACTGGCATATATCTGCGTCTTAAAGGGTTCATACGTGTGGGCTTGGGTGGGTTAAACCTGCTTTACACTACTAGCGAAGTTGCTTCGACGAAGAGTACTACGTTGCTGCATACTTCGGACTTCGGTTAATTTCATGGACGCTTCGAGTCCTTTGACTCGGGCGCAAAAACCGATAACGATCGGAAGTCGCCCGAGGCGAGCCGAGATTGCACGAAGCGAACAGAAGTGCCCTTCTACACTCTCATATTCGCTTAACTTCGATCAACTTCGCGAGTAGTGAAGTGCAGGCTTTACAAATAAATCAAAATATCAAATCACACCAACCTTACTTAAAGTCTTCGGATACGACACACTATTATCGGTAATAGCAGCGAACAATTCTTCCTCATCTTCTCCATCAAACGGCGGCTGACCGACCAGCATCTCATACAACAGTACTCCATACGCCCACCAGTCCACAGACTTGCCATACGGCTGGTATAAGATGATCTCTGGCGCGATATAATCCGGGGTTCCGCAGAAGGTCTTGGTAGTTTTGTCACCGGTAATTCCTTCTTTGCACATGCCGAAGTCTGCAATCTTGATGTGGCCGTCTTGGTCCAGAAGAACGTTGTCTAGTTTGAGATCACGGTACACAATGCCGCGGGAATGCAGGAAGAATAGACCGATTGCTATTTCTGAGGCGTAGAAGCTGGGGAGAAAATTGGTGATACCTAATGAGTAATAAATAGAAATGTGGTGCTGGAGAAGAATGCTCGGGATCTCGTGGACAGAATTCCGCACAAACGTTGTCCATACTACAAGGAACTTAGCATCAAACAGCGTCTATCAGCACTAGTGTCGAATACTGAAGTTCTTCGGTCATGTCTCGAGGCGGAATAAGGAGTCCATATAGCGTCTAGGGATAGAGGGCAGACTAGAAGGTAATAATGAGGCCTCACGTGACCTCTCGTCACCGATGAGGTGGCCCGATTAAATGAAATCCGCGGTTGGAGGCCCTGTTATTGAATGCGCCAGACTCTCATCTAACAGAACCAGATGAAGGTAGGTCTTGAGGCGAGTAACGATTACACCAGCGATCGGACAAAACTCATTCACGACCGCTCTGTCAAGACCGAAGAGAAGAAGAAGAAGAATGGAAAATGACATACCAAGTTTCTGGAACTAACATAACATAAGATCACGACGCCTTTTTTACTTCTTTAGAGGTATGAGGAATAGGGTGTGAAGTTCACTCATCCTCCATAGAAAAGGGAAGATCCTCCGACCAGACGGGTGTCGTGTCTTGTGGGCAACTACCCGACGATTGATGTCGGGACGTTGTATATATGCTAGTTGCGCGGTAAACTCTGCTTTCGCGATGCAGGATTTTGCGTGACGTCAGTGTAATGCGTAGTTCGCATGTGGCGAGGGATTAGGGATCTCCACAGCGGAGAAGATCCTGTCGGCAACAGTCTTCAGAATTCCGTTGCAGCTGCCATGCATTCTGCAGATCAGGGATACGGTTTTCTTGCGGATGATGGCATGAAAGCCGTCAGTGCGATACAACGCAAACATCCCCGACGCACCACAGAAGCGAGGCAGCCCCAACATCATCCTGAAGATGTTCTTATACTAGACGCGCAGGACATCCAGCGATCTTTTGGGGTTAATGCCGCCACACTTCGTTGTAACATAAAGATACAAATTCAGCATTAATGATGTTGATGTTTGTTACATGATAATTACAAGTGTCCATGGAGATTCCCGTTCTTCTCCATATAGGTACCTACTACCTACTACGCTTTGGGATGGGCAACTAGCTTCATAGGTATTTCTAACTGACCGATTCCTTGAAAATTCGAAAGTGCCCGTAAATGGTTTAATTAAAATAAATGCTTTCCGTCTTATTACAAAACAACGTTTTTCTATAGACCCAGGTTTAAACCATGGAGCCATAATTGAATTTCGATCTATAATTCGTCTATAGTAAAGTTCCTAATACAAAAACTGACGACTTAGTACCGAACTAAGTATTCAGTTTTTAATAAAGAACGGTACTTATTTCAATTAGAGTTACGTTCTCATTACAAAAACTAGCTCCATCGTTTAAGCCATGTCAAAATATAAATCTTGTTTTGTAATAAGACGGTTTGAGTTGAGTTTGAATCGACGAATCAGATCGCTTACATAAGTTTAATTTTGACACTTCGCGACATTGTTTTTCTTTCCAAAAACCGGGTGTATCTAAAATTTTCAAAATCAGTCGAATATATTGACGAAGAAATTGGTGAACATACATAAAAAAATTAAAACTACGTAAGTATAGTCACACTTCGGCTGTACACACGGTTACACATCAAGCTATACATTTCCAGTATACGTGGACCTCTCATTGTACGGAACTCCTACACAATGCGAGATCAGCTTATACTGGAAATTATAGCTTGATGTGTAGCCGTCTGTACAGTCAAAACAAACCAAAATGGACGAAGTACCTACTAAGCTAGACCCATATTACCTGGGAGCCTAAAATGGACGCATTGGCAGAATCTTATTATCATCTGCGTACAATTCATACATCCCGCAATTCATATATTTGACAGCTGCTATTTGACATTACACTTCAATACATACAAAAGCAGCTAAAGCACTAGGAAGTGGTGAAGGGTGGGCATTTTTGGGGGACTGTCTCATGTAATTTTTGACGTTCGAAAAGTGCTGATTCTCAGCCTAGTTTGAATAAATGACTTGATTTTGATTAAAGCAATTCATAATTTGTGGACTATTTTACGAAACTCCATACAAAACTGTCAAACAGATGGATTGCGGGATATGAATTGTACGCAGATCATATTATGATTCTGCCAAAGCGTCCATTTTAGGCTCCCTGCGCGACTGTGTGCGTGCGTAGATTTGTAATGTGACCACAATTTTCTCCCACAATCCGTATAACTAATTTAATAAATAAACAATGTTTTATACATAATAGTAAAAGTTCAGTTATGTATTACGATTATAACATAATATTCTAATCGGGTTATTGGTGGTGTGCATATTAATGCACACGACCAAAGACCCAAATTAAAAGTTGAAAGTTTGAATATACCTACAACATGTCCCAGAATTATCCGGGTCATTTTGTATATTCAAAATTTTCCTGAAAGCTTCTTGACTTAAATCACACGATACTCGTATTATTTAGAAATGGATTATTTCTACGTATGGCGTAATACTGAATGTAAATATTGCAAACTTACAAAAAGTCTCATGAGTCTTAAAATGCGTTCACACTAATAATTGTGAACGTATTTTATAAGTAAGATATTTTGTAAGTGAGAAGGACCAATTATGTTACGATCGGTAGGTTATTAAGAATCCAGCAACAATCCTTGTAATTAGGTAAGTACACTTACACGGCTACAGGCTCTTTGAACTTGCCGCACTGTTGTATCTGGAACATCAGATCACCGCCGTTGACGTACTCCATCACGAAGTATAGACGGTCCTGAAAAAGTCCGTAAAAGGCGATTAAGGGACTTACTAGAGAATGCGCAGCAGCGTTTTCTATGCATTTTAACACCATACTGCGATCGCCACCCCGCCTGCCAAGCATGGCGATTATGGTAACCCTTCTTGGGGAGGCCTATTGTCCAGCAGTGGACGTCTTTCGGCTAAAATGATGATGATGAATGATGAAGGCGATATTACAAAGCACAGGCTATTTCTTGAAAATAAAACTGATATTAAAACCATGGAATAAATTCTCTGGTTCTTCAAAAGTATCTAGGTCTCCCACAGAGGGCAAAATTGCGCATCAAAATGTTGCCATAGTAACGTGTGATGATGACTGTTAGTTAGTCTCTGTATTATAATATACTCTTGACTTTTCCGGACATTCAAGATCTTTTCTCTGCCTAGCCTTTTCCCAACAATGTTATGGTCGGCCTCCAATCCAACCGGATACCTACAGGTGAATACCTACACATTACACATCAACAGTATTAGTTATTTATGCAACTGTTGTTTAATAAGGGGTATTAAAAGCAGAATGTGATAATAGTATCAAATTAGTGTTTTAATACCTACCTAATTATGTCCTGTGTGTTATGACCTGTATACAAGACTATCTACATCCATGATATGAATCCTCTATATCTTCTTTTTTGCAATATCGAACAAAAATGGCGGGATACGACGTGAATTCGAATAACCTAGGTCTAAGTATTTTTTTAATTACAGCGCTGTGGTAGTGAATCGCGCGAGCATGACAGTGTTCTTTTTTTAAATTCATAAAGATACCACGAATTGAGTAGTGAGAATGTGGCTGTTTGATGAGTATCTATGGAAGGAATCCAAAGAACAAAGGAGTTGCATAATGTTTAGTACAAAATTATAACCTTAGAGAGATTATAACATACGTTTGGATGATATGGTTAATATGACATTGGTTGTTTTAATGTTGGCAATAAGCTAACTGTTTCAGAAAAAATTATAGAGGATTTATAACCTGTCCTAACATATAGCATACAGGTAGGTCGTGAAAGTGCGTTCAGCCGTTTAGAGTCCATGATACCTCAGCGCCACCTCTATGTTCTATGTTATAGGGTTTGGTTTCTGTACTTAGTCCTTCATGTGGACCATTGTGGGGAGGCCATGGCGGCCTTACCTCAGCGCCACCTCACTATTTATCTTGCTCGCACACTACGAACTGCGAATGCGAGACTGAGTAGAGTGCTGGGCGGCAGGGAGATGGCTCCAAGGCGCCGATAGTTTAGGAAATAGTTTACAAAAACAGGCTTTATATTTAATTCAGTTATTATGCAAAGTTTCGTGATCTAATTTGAAGTATTTTTTTAATACTAGCGGTTTATTGTTCGGTTTGGAGGTAACTTTGTAATTATTTTTCCGTCGATAAAATATTAAAAAACCGTGTTTTCGTCAAACTTAGTACTTAACATTAATCCTCACATTTACCATATATTTATTTCAAAATGAATGCTGGTGTATTTCGAGCAATTGGAGGTATTGTAGACTCGCGTAAGGCGTGAAAAAGTAACATACCTACTGACAGACAGACAGCCAGAGTTACTTTTTACTTTATTTTAGTTTTGCATTCATAATATTAATATGGATGGATATACGTGACACTCACCATAGTCTGGAAGCAAGAATGCAGCTGCACCAAGAAGGGCGGCTTGCTGCTCAAAGCCAGCACTCTCTTCTCCACCATCGTGCACTCCACGTCATCGTCTTGAATGATGATGTCCTTCTTCAAGATCTTGATGGCATACAGCTCATCCGTGCCGCGACGTTCGGCTAACATGACCTGGATAAACGGGAGGTTGAGTTTAGGAAACCAATTGAGCCATCATTGACGACTTTGCAATATGGAGGTAAATTGGAGTCTAAAACGACACATAATTTTGGTAGTATTGTCAGGGGAAGCCCAAAAATCAATACCACAGTGCAGTGAGAGCAAAAGAGCCGTTTACCAAAGTGACTAGCGGACATGAAGCTCTGTGTATTTTTTTTTATCTGTACCTATTGCTAAAGGATGTCGTAACGCGTACAGCTCAATTCAAACTTGATGGCAGCTTTGAAGTGCGCTAGAGATAAACTACTATCACATGGCCCGCCCCTCCAAATTACGGTTTCAATGTTTGTAGTCACATCCTTACGAATAAATAAATCCTTAAAATTTTTTTTTGGTCGCAGCCGTCTCAGTACACACAACGTCGTGCGTTGTGAGTCTTGGCGGCGCTTCGTAAATACTTTGACAAATACTTTCAAACGGATTGATGAGGGATTTTGGAGGGGCGGGCTATGTTATCGTAGTTTATCTCGACTCCTCACCCACACTGACACGTGAATTTGTAACTGCTCAGCGGCTCGCCTCATGTTCCGAGCCGCCATAAAGTTTGAATCGGGCTGTAACGTGGCTTTAAAAAACATTAGTTGCAGTGTGTTAGAGGCTATTTTGAGACATTACAGATTGCAGGTTCTATTTTAGTCTACAAACCTTTCCAAAAGACCCCTTCCCGAGCACCATAATGAAATGGAAATCCGAGGCCCTAATCACATCAGCAGCCGCCATATTATGCGGCACCTCCCTATCTGGCGGGGGCGGAGGCCTACGGGCTCCAACACTGGTCGCCCTCATCTGGTTCTTCAGTTGAGCCAGGTCTGTGCCCTCCTCAGGCACTGGCACGTTGTAGAATTCTCCCTCTTCCTGGGTCAGGAGCTTGAACCAGCCATCTGCTGGGGCCTTCATCAGTTCCGAGATGCCGAACGATAGGGATCCCATGAAGTCGTTGCGGGAGGTGCGGTCCCAGTCCCAGATCTGGAAATATTAGATGAAGCATGCATGAATTAGGTGGCGGATTCCTTCTTTTACGGTGTTGGTCAAGGCGGGCGACCATTCACAAGAGAAAAAGGACCAATCAGTCAAGAAAAATTCAGGGCTCTTGGTCGCGTCAATACCTTCCTAGATCGACCATTGAGTAAACATGATAATTGATTATAATGCTTCGAAATACCTCAAAAAGAGTCAAGGGTAAAATGCAGCCTGCTGTCCATACTTGAAGTCTCAAGTAATCGCTAAGAGGTTGCTTCAAATAATTAAGAAAAAAAAACACCTGAGTCCTTCTCGGGTGGTACAAATAAAATTATCTACGGCAATAAGATGCATAGGTTTCGTTGTTATAAAAAAAATAAAACTTTTATTTCAGACCCATAGATCCATTTGGTTAGTATACACAAGACTTAGAAACTAGTATTAGTACTTAAATCTACCAGAAAAACAACACGAACTATTAATTACTACGCCACAGTGGCATGTAGGCACTCTTGCAATTTCCCTGAAAATAGGATCGAGTGCTCATGCCTTCCAATATCACAAAAAACAAATATAAAATACTTGGGTGTATTATTGGACGAAAAACAAAGTTGGCGGCCCCAAGTCGAACTAACTGCCTCTCGAGTTAGGAAGCTTATTTGGGTCTTTAAAAAACTTCGACATGTAGCTGATTTTAATCTTCTTCGCACTATATATTTTTCGCTTGCCCAGTCAATAATTGGTTACTGTATCACGGTGTGGGGAGGAGCCTGTAAAACAATTATGATCCACCTCGAAAGAGCTCAAAGATCATTGCTCAAAGTCCTGACTTTCAAACCGTATCGGTTCCCGACCATAGCTCTGTACCAAAACTGTAAAGTGCTCACAGTGAGACAGATATATCGTCTCAATATCACATTGAAGCAACACCTAATAACACCTATAAACAACAGTTACAAAAGTAAACGCACAATCACTAATGTCTGTAAATACGTCAAATGTAAGACTGCCTCAGCTAGACGGCAACATCTGTCTCTTGCTACGCATATCTATAATAGGATAAACAATGCCCTACTGATCAACCCATTCTCTAAAAATTAAATTAAAAAGAAAATAAACACCTGGCTACAAACATTGGATTACATACATACTGAAAAAATAATAACATAAACCCTGCAATTGCTAGGTCCATTATAAACACATGAACGATAAATATATTATAATTATATATCATGATATACATTCACACGTACGCTTACGCATCCTCTCTCACACACACACACACACACACACACACAATCACACAAACACCATCACGCTCGCTTACACATACACACACATGGACACATCCACCCTCGAACACGCTTTAAGCAGGTTTTGTATAATTTAAAATTGTTTAAATTTTATTGCATTATCTGTGTAAAACTACTGGGAGAAGACACTGATTCCTGTAACACAGGTTACAACCTAGCGCAGGAGTCAGGGGGGGGGGGATTTATATCTGTAACTTTTATGGTGTACATAATAAAGAGTATTCTATTCTAACATACTTTTATGTCAATAAAATATTATTATTTAAAAAAATATGTAGGCGTATCCAATGTCCCAGTATGGGGCTGTCCCACCTATCAGCTATTGCCTTCAGGATGCTGTTGGGGCTGCCGCATACCCTGCGCATGATGGAAGCGCAACGCTTGCGCATGATGGCGTGAAAGCCATCTATTCTGCCATGCCATCATATCTCGCCTCTGCAAACATGCCGGAAGCACTGCAGTAGCGCGGCAACCCCAACAACACCCGGAAAGCATTATTATATTGTACGCGCAGAGCGCTGTATGCCCTCCGCGTGTAGTTCACCCACAGACTGCATGTATAGAACGACTGACAGTACGCTGTAAATAGTGTAGCCTTTACTTCAGTCGTGCATTTTGCAAATCTGCGAGCCAACATATTGCAGCGGACAGCCAACGCCCTGCGCTCACGCTCAATAACCAGACTGTCTTTTAGGTCTTCGGAAACCCAGTGGCCCAGATACTTGAAAGTAGTGACTTGCTTTAAGGAACTTCCGCAAAGTTTCAATTGTGGTTCAATCGGGTACGTTTTAGAACCTGCCTTAAAGACTAGTACCTCACTTTTCTTAACATTGTATCTGAGCCCGTGAGCCTCCGCATACCTCTCACATGTCGTTATGTATGTGGGTATGTAGCTACCAGTCAATCCATCCATTAAAATTTGAAAAATCTCATTCAAAACCTATTTACTTCGCCGAAAGTATTTTAATAAGATTAGCTAGCTATAAGGAGACATTCATTTCGAATAGTTGAACATCCAAATTGATTTACAAAAATGAGATTATAAATGAATTCAGTCTGAGAATGAACATTAAAATGGAAACTATTTTAATACAAAAATAGGCGATATTTATTCGTAAATCTTTTATTTTTTAGATACGAATTCTTGGAAAATACATCGTTCGCTAGGAATTTAATGCAAATAATACTTTACTAACTAAAGTATTATTTGCATTAAATTCCTAGCCTAGCCTATTTTGATTTAGTGTTAAATTATTTATTCAGATTATTTATTTATTTTTTTATTTTATTTTTTATTAAAACTTCATGCACAAGTAATAAAATACTGTACAAAGGCGGACTTAATGCCTGAGGCATTTTCTACCAGTCAACCTTAGGGTGATGCAGAGACAAAACATGGTAGGTGCAACATATGGGATAGATAACTCGAAAATCAAAAATATATACTAATACATACATACATACATACATACTTATAAACAAAATAAAAAGTGTCAGGAGAAAAAACGATTGGTGGAGGAGAAAACGAATCAACACTGGGATGATTCTGCCAACTTCTTACGAATATATTCCCGTGCCTTCACTTTAAACGTTAACCGTCTGGTTGCCATCCTGATTATATGTCAGAACGAAATCTATCGTCTAGGCAGAATACTTATTTTGACTTGAGAGATGTCTTTTTAATGCTAATCTTGAAGATAAATTACTGCCTTTTTCTTATTTACAAATATGTAGAGAACATAAAAAATCATCTTTCTGTGCTAAACATTGGTCTTTATGGTTAGATATGTGCTGTAAATCTAAGTAGTTATGCGCTGTATTTGTAATCAGCTATGAAGAATGTGAGCATTGTTATACCAGACCTTCAGAAAAGTACTTTAGTTCCTAGACAATGGATTTAGATAGGCATTTAAAACTATGAAGGATGATGTTAGCAACGTAATTACCTATCACTTGTGGTTACATGACAATCGTCTAGGAGCTATTCGAGTAAACCACATGACATGTCATCGCTCTTACTATATGTGGGCGTCCAAGCAAAATAGTTCCAGTAGTTTTGAGTTAGGCCTAGATTCGGTAACTAGAATAGTCAATTGATATTAAGGATTAAAAAATATTCAAAAACTAGAACGTTTTATTTTTATCAGACATTTCTAAAAATTGGAACTCTGAAAAAGCTTGATTTGAGAAAAACTATATGAACTTGTAGATAGATTGAATTAATATTCAATTAAAATTGCGAAACTCAATTTTTTCGCCCAAATTTACCAAACTGCGTATATCTCGGAAACTAAATGCCGAGAACATCTGGACCCTTAGTGCTTGGACGCCCACATAATATATTATAATCACAAAACCGTGATGTCTATCGTATACTTGTTTGATCTCCCAGTTACATTACCACCCTCAAGTTGAATGTCACTTGCACATCATACAACGCAACTTCAAGGTTTATTTTTGCTTTGAGACCAATGAGATAGGTAGTTTAGTAACCTTAGTGAAGTTTAAATTTACTGGGAATTTTTGCTAAGTGGTAAAGCATTACAAGGTCGGCACAATAATTGAAAAGGAAACCAACACTTGATCCATATTTTTATTCACTTCCGCCTGACATTAGGGACTGCCAAACTGTTGCAGAATTTAAAAGAAAAGTGAAAGAGCACGATCTTTCCACTTCGTCATAGTTGCGTATGTATTTATTATTTTAAATTACAGTATAATTATTAATATCCTAGTGATATTTATTTTAGAAGTATGTATGTATGTTGGTGTATTCTCATATTATCTGTTTCATTTTATTAAGTGAATTGTTTTTGATTTTATGTATTCTATTTTCTCTTCTACTCTTATACACGATGTCTCCTTTATCTACTTTCCTATCGCAGGTATGTTGGAAGAGATTTCTCTAAAAATAAGCATAACCTCTGTACGTATTTTTCGGTTCTTTCCTTCCTGTCTGCTTACATATTTGTGTACTTAAATGATTAAATAAATTTATAAAAGTTTAGTTTTTTATTGTCTGTCTTTTATTTTCTTTCTTTCAGCCGTTCCTTATTTCTGAGCCATAAAATCTTTCACATCACATAATCCATCCACCTTTTTTTTAGTCTACCTTTTTCCTAACCGCCTTCATATTATTATGTAAAACTTTTCTCGTCAGTTGCTGTATTAGTACACTCGATGAAACATCAAGCTATTCAATTCTTTGCTTTCCATAAAATCAGGGTCAGCTTAAACTAGGATTTCAAGGGGGCTGATACCGAAAATGTGGCCGAAGTCAAAATCCAAGATGGTGGCTACAAAAGTTTGCAAATTAATCGTTATGGATGACATTGTCATGGTTTTCGAGGGCGCAGATGCCGAAAATAAAGGTAAAAAAATCTGATTGCATGGAGAGCCTATACATACAATGCGTGGTCAGCTTATAATGGAAATGCAATGCATAACTTGATGTGTCATCCCATTTGGTGCAACTTTGAGACGCACACCGCACTTTGGTTGTTCTTTATTTGAATTTAAGTATGCTCTATTCATAGTTTTTTTTTCCTTTTGTTCCTTGTGGAACAGGCTAGGGTCTGACTGTGAACTATGCTGCCTAGTCATTAGTCTATAGTCATAGAGTAACCCGTCACCTTGTTCCTATTTTTTTTTATGTTGGCACCTTGATTTTCTATATATTCATGTAAGTATATCATTATCATTTCATTTGGCATTTGTGTGTTTTACTACTTCTTTGTGTGAACTAAATAAATGATTTATCCATCTATCGTGCGTACCTATAAAAACTTCAAAACCTCCATTACCTCAATCAGCAGCCTCCGGTCCTTATCCTCAGCCTTCAGCTCAAAAGTCAGGGTCTCGTTCCAGACGGGGTTCAGCGTGCTTCTTATAGTCTTGGTTTTTTTCTTCACATTATCAGAGTCTGGGATGAGCTTCATCTTTACGTAGGGGTCCGACAGGCCGTTGGGGTCCATTGGGATCAGATTGCGGCCCTGTATCACTAGTGGTAGAAACATATTGGTCAGTGATTAGGGATTTCTTTTTAAGGTATTAACAGGGGCGAATTAATTTATACATAATATGGGAGAGTGTTTGCGGTACGATTATTTGTTTCTGAAGGATTTGGCGAGTTAGGTAGTTGCTTGGAAATGCACTCGTCTGGAAAAATAGGTATAACCTAATATCACTACTCGTAATGGCGCTAAGCAGAATTACTTTGTTCTATTTTGAACTGAGATTTATACAGATACACTATGAACTTGACATCAACTTCACCCAAATCAATATTTTAGAGTTAAACTACGCAGATGGTTAATAGAAAAACGTATTTTTAAATTAATTATTTACAAGAATTTATGCAACATAAATATGTTAAGTGTATCTGTAATTTATATTAGAAAATAGTTGTAAATTTTAATAAAATAAGTACCTAAATAGGTATAATTCATGTATATCTAATTAGCATATCCTAAACAGGCAAAATATAGACTGTGCATAAACCACCAATTGTCATATTATCTGGTAGGTATAACCTGTATCCTGCCAGGGTTACGAGTCTGTCCGAAAGGGATATCGTGGCCCTGGCACACAGGCATTTGAAGGAACACGGTGGGTTTTAGTCAGTAAAGTCTGACACGCCCTCCCGCTCCGCCCAGAGCGGGAGAAGTTATTTGGTAATTTCCCACCAAAAAAAAAAAAATGTATAACCAATGATGTAAGGGTATACTTGTATTTTTATCAAAGCGGGAGGGAGTCTCAGACTTTTACTGACTAAAACCCACCCGTGTTCCTTCAGATGCCTGTGTGCCAGGGCCACGATACCCCTTTCGGACAAACTCGCAACCCTGGTAGGCAACCTGTATCATCTAACCATCTAAGGCACATTCCTCTACAACTTTTTAAGGAGGGTCAGATCTAGGCTTGTCACCTTTTTTTTAAGGAAATAGAGAATATTTCCTTGTCTAAGGTAAGTGAGCGGGAGGGCGTGTCAGACTTTTACTGACTAAAACCCACCCGTGTTCCTTCATATGCCTGTGTGCTAGGGCCACGATATCCCTTTCGGACACACTGGCAACCCTGGCAGACATTGGCCCTAGTCAATCCGATTGGTGTTGCAATTATTGTTTACAATTATTTTGACTGTTACAACGAATTACATTGAAAGAGTCATACTTAGCTATAAAGGCTAACGCAGATTATGGCAGACCGCACCGCTTTGCAAAAACCCTCCTGCATCACTTTCGTAGATCCCCGTCAACTATCGCCACTATAGGCAGGCCGCTCCCCGCTTTATCGTTTGTATTCAAATACGATGGTCTGCGGTCTGATGGCAATGTGCGCTTATCTTAACTATACATACCTACAATAGTGAGCTTGTTCCCTTGACAGGACACGGTGAGCTGGATGCGGCCGCGTCGCTCGGTGTGGTCGCAACCGCACAGGTTCGGGACCGATTCCTCGCAGCGTTTATGGACGTTCATGTCGCATGCTGTTACACGTTTAATGCATTAATAATAACTTCATAAATATGGTTTTTAGTTTATAATCCGTGGGATTCAAGATGCCTGTTTTGTGCCGAAAGGGATCTAATTTGCTAGAGGGTAGCTGGTAGAAAACCAAAAACAAAATCTTTTAGAGGCTCTCAAAAGATTGAACAGGAATTTCTAAATATTTTGTACCATAAAGTTACATTAAAATAATAATGCAGTTTAAGAAACTTGGGAAAATAAGTCTAAATATATTTACCTTAGAGTAAAAAACACAAGAATGTACGCAATAATATCGTAAATCATTTCCAACAGCAGCGTTTAATGATAAATTGCCTCATGCATTCTGAGTGCAGTTCAAAGCTACTAAATAAAAAGTATTTTTAAACGTAAGAAGTCCGTTAATACTTAAATATGAATCATTAAAACGTATGGTGACTTCAAACTTATTTGCGCTCGTATTGGGAATGACTTGCGAGGATATATTTGAAAAATATTCAGTTTTTCAAGCTATAACAGTCACTCAAGCAACGAAAATAACATGCATTTGAAGAGAATAAAAACATATGTGACGGAATAGAGTTAAAACGAGAAGATAGTGAGTTTACCTTAGTAATTGTTCTGGATAATTATAATATTAATGGGTAATATACAACCACCTCCGGGGGTAATTAATAATATAACATAACGGAAAGACAGGTTACATTTAGGGAGGAAACTTGAACAATATTTTGGCATTACAGGTCTTATTTGTCATTGTGTAACGTATTAAAAACAATGATAATATTTGGATACTGTGAGATTAAAATAATACAGAGACATTATTACAATTGAAACAAGTGAACATCAATCGTTACGTTGTGAGAGACATAGATAGCAGTATCACATATCAATCTAGCGAATTGTTTCGTCGTAAGTGAAATAACAGGCTATAGAATGGTTCACCTTCACAGAATCAATCAATTGCGAAGTTAATGTTCAAAGAAAGCTTCATAGAAGTTTCGCAATAAGAGACAAGGAAGTAGTAATCGATTAAAACGAACAAAGAAATTAAATCGAGGCAGTTACTAAAGATATCGATTAGTTAGTAGATACGTAACTCGTTAATACTGCACAGCTAGCGGTTTAACATAAATGCTTAACTCATAACCGTATCAAACTAAACAAAGAAGTACAACACACACAACAAGTTGTAATAGCATTTGATGAAACCTTTGTCAATGCTCTATTTACAACCGATGAGTAAACAATAGCTTCACTACGTCTAACTATATATGTACGTGCGTTGTAACTTATGCAAAGACGTGCTCTCATACTCAGCAAACAAACTTAGCTGCAGAGTTATATACAGAGGGATAAACAAGCAAACACATTAAAATAACAAAAGCAAATTCAATTTGTTGAACGAACCTACGAGGGGACTTTGATGATATAGTTCAGTTATTAGATACACATTTATTCACGATTCAGACATTTCGTGCAAAGGGACCTCCTTGTCTCACTATGGGAGCTGATACCTGGGACTTGGAACCTTCTTGTGCTGACAACATATATTTTTTTAGTTGCAAAGGCATACATTAGTCGTCTCGTGTTAAAGCATTCGCTATCCAGGAACTAGTTTCCTCTTGTTAGTGTCATTCTATAGATACGTCTTTATTATACCTCCGCATTTTAATCCCTGATGGGCGAGACCATGAAGTAATGTACCGCAGTGTTCACAAAAAGTTGGCGCAAGGAACGTCCACGTGTTCCATTTGTGAGGAGCGTAGGCCGCCTTTGCAATCACAAACATAACATTATCAATTAAAGCACAAATAAAAAGGGCCTCGAATAGAGCGAGAGCGTTCCTACTTAAGAAGAGGAACCTAAAGAGTCTACGGACATAAAAGAGTTAATAAAAAAAGCATTAGCAGAAAGCACCATCACCAATCTGAAAGTTGAGAAATCTAAAACACAGAAGCATGTCCAAGCGTTAGTGGGTAGTCCGCGGTCGCTTGGTACCTTGACACTTGAGGCCCTGGTGGATGAGACCGTACAGCAGGGAGCCACAGTGGTCGCAGAACGTCGGGGACGAATATGTGCAGTTGCGGAAGTTGTGCTTCGTGCGTGTATCCTGTTGGTCAGTTTATACGTGATGTTATTGGCTCTTGGAACGAGTTATATGGTTTTGGGTGTCCCGGTTAAGTCCTGTCGTGACCTTGGGGTTGTTGCTCATACTTACTGAGTGCCCATATTTTTAAATTTGTTATTTACATTATGATAATTTATGTGGAGCGATGTCTAACCGTCGACCCTGATTTCGGATTAATGTATTATTTTTTTGGGTGTATTAAGAACATTGTGTTTTGCGTGAAATCCTGGTTGCTCCTCTAAATGAAAACCAAATCCCTTAAAGTACGACCCAATACATTCAGTCAAATAGTTCATGCATTAATTTATCTGAAGTGTCTTACTTTACTAAGTTTGCCAAACTTAAACTTAATTCCACTCTTCGCTAAGTCTCCTCTAGAACTTAATATAAATATAACAATGGTTGCCATGAATCAGACAATACATTAATCAATTTTGAATATAGTGTTAAAAGCTTCGACATGGTTATTGGAAAATAAATTATTTTAATAGACATTAACTGAGTCTACGATAATAGCTTTAAAAGATTTTTAGGGTTCCGTATCTCAATAGGAAAAAACGGAACCCTTATAGGATCACTCGTGTATCTCTCTGTCTGTCCATCGGTCACAGCCAATTTGCTCCGAATCTACGGAACCGATTATGTTGAAATATGGTACACATATGAGTTTCTGTGACCCAAACACGACATATAACGTTATTGACGTTATACGTCGTGTTTGGGTCACATTTGGGGGACATAAAAGAAAAAAAAAAAAAATTGCTAATTGTATCGAGTGACATATCAATGAAAAAGCTTGTTGTAAGAATTTCAGATATATTTTTTTAATAATTTTAAAATAAATATTTTAAAAGTTATTTAAGAAAATTCCCCCCGAAATTTAAAAAAAAAAAAACAAAATAGTTCTTTAATTATCTCTAGGATCTTAAAATATCATGGTAAACCTCTCAATATTGTGCATAAAAACTTACATTTGCAGTTGGAATGTATGAGGACACATGTTTTTCAACAACAATATTAAGTTTATTCTTGGGATAAATTCATCCCAACGACGGAACCCTTCATTGTGCGTGATCCAACACCCACTTGGCCGGTTTTAAATTATCGACTGCCGATTGGCCATTACCGAAAGAAAATAAGTTTTGATAGAATAACGACGGTCGTTAATGAGATTATATAATTAATTGGTTGTTGGGTTATTAGTACATGAAATAACTAATAGTATGGAACATAAAGTTGCTTTTGACAATAATTGACGAACTCTATCTTTTGGTTAACTGTGTAAGGGAGCTGATCAAATGGCTTTAGAAAGAAAAGAAAAAGAAAGAAAGAAAAAACGTTTATTCTGCACAAACAAAACGCACGTTACAATGAAACAACACAAATTGCACACACTTTAACGTTTTCTTAGTTACATATTCTAAAAATAAAAGACTCTCGTTCAAGATAGACTATTTTCAGAACTATAGAGTCAAAATAAACAATTTTCTACAATAGAAATGCAAATTGGCTTCATCATCTTTTTCCAAGAATGAAAAATCATTAACATATTTCAGTTCCATACAATCATTTTTCTTTAATAAAAGCGTAGGACATCTAAATTAAAGTGAGCGAGCGTGGGAGATTGTATTAGCGACTAGCTTCTGTCCGTGAATTGGTTCGCGTGAAAGTCGTACGATTCACAATATACTAAAATAAGGGATATTATATTCTTTTTACATCAAATAAATTATTTCACTACAAATTATCTGACTGCACAGCAAATTAACCAGAGCGTTGTTGAATATTTCACTAGGTAATATTGATTTTCCTTTTGCTAGTAAAATTTTATTAATCTTTGAAATACATTGCAAGCTATAGTTTTGTATAATTTAGAAGCATTTTTTCAATTCTGTAATGTGAGTACCATGGAGCCGTTTATTATGCTAAGATGTATATTAACTTAGTAAATTCTTAGAATAACATTCTATTTCCTCAACGAAGCTAATTGGTATAATTCTCATTAATTTATCATCATAAGCGTTCATAAGTCAACTCTATTAAGATATTAATTAAGATATTTATGTAGGTACCTTACTTGTACCACTTCACGAAAATTTGAGAGAAAACGTTCGTTGCAAAATATCAAATGCATGTGTTACGTCAAACCAGAACACAGACGTTCCTAATTAGCTTATTGTACTATGATGCTCCATGATAATAAAGTTACAATGTATTTTGTTGATAGCTCTCCACCTAGTGAGGAGCTAGTTCTATGTAGTTCAACTTTAAGTGGCAAGAGTCACTTTAAGACATTACGACATGGTCGTGTTCGTGAACGGGCGCCGTCAGTTGAGACTGGTCATCTCTTACTTAGGTGGTGGGACCTTGAATGGTTAGCTTGCGTGTTCTGTACTGAGCTCACGCAACGCTTCGTACGCTCAGCCAGTAATAGGACTCGCCGATCAAGGAGCGCTGTCCCCAATTATACGCATTATTAATTTATTAAACACAAAACAAAAGGTATTTTAATAAAACGTGTATACTGAAAGATCAATAATTAAATTATCTTTAAATTGGTGAAGATTTCAGAAAAATTCTCTTGGTAGATTTTGCGCCATTCTCAGTCTTTTATCCGCGTTAGACATAACTTTAAAAATTAATTTCACTATGTAATATAAACATAATAATCTAAAATATTCGTGTATTGTATTGTATTGAGAAAATGCTCTAATTTAACATATATTTTTTTCAAATCATTAACACTACTTGTTTAGACGTGATCTTCAGTAGAAAATCATTAAAAGTCGGTTATCGTCGAACTGTCAGGGCTTATTTTTAATCATAACGTACCTATCGTTGAAAAGGTTTTTTTTCTTTTACCTTGTTTTTAAATATAGAAACAACAAGAATAATGGATTGATTCCTTTTTCGGCACATTCTTGGATATATTCCGTTTTCGGCATATTCTTGGATATATTCCGTTTTCAGCATATTCTTGTTTCGGCACATTTTAGTAAATAAATTATACTATGAAATACTTGTGACTTTGCTTGCGTAATAAAATAAAATAATATTTATTAGTAAAATATTATATTTTAATCAATAAAAATAAAAGACGAAAATTAAACAGTACCTACACTGATTACTTAAAATAATTGGGCAACTAACTAATGATGATAACCAACTAGGTATCTAAATTCATATGCTTATGCTTATGGACCCGTCTTTTATAAAAGTTGGCAAAGCCTAATATACTCTTCAATTGATAAGACCCTCATTACAAAAATTACCTTACTATTTCACTGCCGTCTACTTGTATTAGGTATCTGTTGTGGGTAAGTATTTATTACAAAACAGCCCCAGGCATTTTAAAATGTCAGAATAATGATGTTTTGTTAAATATAATGATTTATGCCGAAAACGGAATGTGCCGAAACAAGAATTTATGCCGAAAACGGAATATGTCCAAAAAGGAATGTGCCGAAAAAGGAATCAATCGAATAATGTACCCAGGATTTTGTAATATCTTGATTTAAAAGAGTGTCCTTGGAGTTTCTTGTCCGTTCTTCTCCATAGAGATCTGCGTTTTGGAATGGATAACTCGCTTCAACTTTATTACTAACTGCACGACTCTTTGACATTCAAAAGCGCCTGTGAATGGTTTAAATGAACTAAATGTTTTGAGTTTGAGTTATAGTGTGAATAAAATATTATTTATTCGACGATTTTTTTGGTACCTAGCAAATCAATCAATATGCCTAGCCTTTTCCCAAATATGGTGGGGTCGGCTTCCAGTCTAACCGGATACCAGTATTTTACATGGAGCGACTGCCTATCTGACCTCCATAACTCAGTTACTGGGTAATACGATACCCCTTGGTAAGACTGGTTGTCAGACGTTCGGGCTTCTGACGACGAACGTCTTAACGTGCTTTCCGAGGCACGGAGGAGTCTCGGTATGTAAAGATGGTCACCCATCCATGGACCAACCCCGGCAAGCTTTGCTTAACCTGATGGATCGAACCGTGAGGCTGTTATTAATTAGCCACTAGCCTACCATAATAATAATGTTCAAATTTTAATTTTTTAATAATAACTATAGGTCAAGTTGGTCAGGGTCTGTAAAAAAACCTGCCAAGTGCGAGTCGGACTCGCGCAGGAAGGGTTCCGTACCATTACCTATAAAAACGGCAAAAAAATCATGTCTGATGTTGTATATTTATTTTAATAAATATACCCCTTAAATATTTATTTTATTCTGCTTTTTTGTATATATTGTTATAGCGGCGACAGAAATACATCATCTGTGAAAATTTCAACTGTCTTACTATCACGGTTCATGAGATACAGCCTGGTGACAGACGGACCGACAAGCGGACAGACACCGGAGTCATAGTAAGGCCCGGTTTCCACCAAAGTGGAGAAGAGCGGAGAGGAGAGGAGATGTTTTGTAAACGACCAGTAAGATACCGTTATCGTACTGTAGCGGCATCAACATCGCCACATACGAACTACGCGTCACACAGACGTCACGCAAAAATCCTGCATCGCGCAATTAGAGTTTACCGCGCGACTAGCATATATACAACGTCCCGACATCAACCGTCGGGCAGTTGCCCACCAGACACGACACCCGTCTCGTCGGACGATCCTCCCTTTTCTATGGTGGATGAGTGAACTTTACACCCTGTTCCTCATGCCACCAAACTGGTGACCCCGAGTATGAACGTCAGCGCAGCCTTCGTGCAACTAATTCAGCGTGACGTCATCATCATCATCACTTCCTCAAGCTTTCGAGTGGCGAGTCACACAGCCAGCCAGCACCCACGGCTTCAACGGGTATCCTGACCACCAGCATGCAGCGGATGCGCGCATTCCTGGTCATCACCCACAGCCTCATCAGCAACCTTGGCACAGCACACTGCACTTTCGGCCGGTCCACAAGCAGAGAACATGCCCCTCCTGGTCGACGCCAGCAGTCAGCCACAACACAACCCGGCGCTGTACTACATCCGACGCACTGGAGCATAACGCAGCGCCACCCCGACTCACTGGGGAATCACCGCAGACAGTTCCGACTCACCAAGAACTATGCGGCACCAGGTTCCGAGTCACTAGAACCCTCTAATGGCACTGGCAAGTATCGCAAGATACACGACTCAGCCCACTATCGACCTCCGGTCTCCGGAGGGGAGTAATGTAGCGGCATCAACATCGCCACATACGAACTACGCGTCACACTGACGTCACGCAAAAATCCTGCATCGCGCAATTAGAGTTTACCGCGCGACTAGCATATATACAACGTCCCGACATCAACCGTCGGGCAGTTGCCCACCAGACACGACACCCGTCTGGTCGGAGGATCCTCCCTTTTCTATGGTGGATGAGTGAACTTTACACCCTGTTCCTCATAGCCCGAAAGTACCATCGCATTGAAATAACGATATCTTATTGGTTGTTTACAAAAAATCTCCTCCTCTCTCCGCTCTTCTCTGCTTTGGTGGAAACCGGGCCTAATAGGGTCCCGTTTTACCCTTTCGGTACGGAACCCTAATAAGTGAGTTAGACCTGGTAGCACACCTCCGCCACGAAACCATAGCAGCGAAACCGCAGTAGTACAATTCAACTGGCTCGCGTCATGTTCCGCTACCTATACGAATCGGATGCGGGTAGCCAGTTGAATTAAACTACTGCGGTTTCGCTGCTATGGTTTCACGGCGGAGGTGTGCTATCGGCGTCAATGTTTCTGTAATAAAGATTTTGTATACAGAAAGGCAGAATCATAATGCTGTCCTAATGCAAAGAAGGTACACGACATTATAATATCTCTGTAAAACCTTTTTAGATAAAGGTCGACGCAAACGAAATATACCGTAATGACCTTTCTTTAACTAAATTAAATTAAAAAAAAAACTTTAAAAATGAACGCTTGAGGCAACAGCAAATATTATTAAGTCCGAACTTAACAGTCAGCTTTTACAATATTTACTCCAACGCGATTAAATATTTTTAACAAAGAAAAACATTCATAAAAATTTCTTAAATTCCTTGAGTAGTCAGAAGTAAATTATCCAGATATTTCAGCGAAGAAATTACTTGGTTTCCCAGTAAAAGCGAGTCAGTAACAAATTTTAATTAGGTACTTAATTCTTGTCAGACAAACAATGCCTTTTAAGTACTGAGAAAACACATAAAAATGTTATCTTTTCCAACTTAATTAACCCTCTCGTACTGTGGGTGGAACAATGTTTTATGACAAGAAGAGTATGTATAGTCGCCCTCGTAACAAGTTTACCACTTTTAACTAAAAATCCCCGTAAAATAAAACTTCAGTAAGGTTGAAACTCTGTTACTGTCACATAGACAAATTACACCTAGTTTTAGTGCCTACTAAGCTTTGGAACGGGGCAACTAGCATCATCTTTATGACTGACCGACCCCTTAAAAATTCCGAAGTGCCTGTAATTGGTTTATTTGAAATAAATGGTTTGAGTTTGAGTCTATGTTTTTTAATTACCAGTATTTTCACCGTCATAAGAAATTATCTAAACTATCGGCGTCTTGAGGCCTTCTCCCTGCCGCTGTCTGCTTGCTCGCGTGAGGTGACGTTAGTATTATGGACTCATAAACTCAACAAAGTTACAAACATTGTGTTTGCAGCAAAAAGCAGTGTTTGAAACTTCGTTTGGCAAGTTGAAAATGGATAAAGTTGGACTGTGCTTTAGTAGGTACTGTTTAGGAGTCAGTTTGTTGCTCTTTAGCTAAAACAATACAGTATGTGTTTAAATTTCCTACCTACGTACCTACATTGTGTACTAATTGCAATGTAAAGACAGCATATTATTCTTTGTCTATGGAGTTTCTTGCCTATTCTTTCCCATACAAAACTACTTTTTGGAAGGGGCGACTGGAACCCAAGGCTCCGCTGTCCGTCCGTCTATCTGACTTTCGTCGATCTGTCACCAGGCTGTATCTCATGAACCGTGATAGTTAGACAGTTGAAATTTTCACAGATGATGTAAGTATTTCTGTTATAGCTATAACAACAAATACTAAAAAACAGAATAAAATCAATATTTAAGGGGGCTCCCATACAACAATCGTGATATTTTTGCCGTTTTTATAGATAATTGTACGGAACCCTACGTGCGCCAGTCCAACTCGCACCTGGCCGGTTTTTCTTGTATTATGTGTATCTTGTATTTTTACTTGTATCTTGTATTTGTGACAAATGTGTGTCAAAACTGCCTTTTAATGGTCTGATTGAAATATACGGGTTTGACTTTACTTATTTTGAACTTTTTATCGGTCGTATTATTTCCCAATGATTCCTGACACGTTTATATTTCTCATTTACGCAGTATTTTCACAAAACAAGTCGTACGGTGAGCTAGAAAACATAATTACACCCATTTAATAACAGAGTTGATTCGACAAATTGCACCAATTGTGAACTATTTGAAACGCAACAAAATGGCGGTCTCTCGGTTCCCGCCAATTAATCCAACATGGCCGCTTGTTACTAATAACGTATTATTTGAAGTGATGAACCGTTATTAAACAATTTTGTACTTGAGACACGATATTTAAATGTTCGTGACCTGATTTTCTATTATATTTTCGGGAATTTTCTTTACGAGGCCCATTTTCCTTTAATCTTCGCTGTGATAGCGTGGTTTAGCTTGTAATGAAACTACACGCTGCGGATTTTCGTGAAAGCAATTTTCTTTAAGTTAATGTTTTATTTTATGTTTAGTTTTTGTAGTGGGTACTAAAATCTTGTTTATTAACGTAAGCTTCATTATATTTGTAGATTTTCTGTTCGAATTTTTGTTTATTCAACATTCATTAAATCTAATATTACGAAGTTTTTCCTATATTTAAAAAAAGTTTCCAGACGCTTTTAATTAACGAAGAGTGGAAGTAAATTTAAGGAAGAAGAGAGTTTAATAGAAAATGCTTTTTAATATCAATATTCTGACACGTAGTCCCAGAGCTGTACACCGGCTATCTATAAAACCTTATCATAAATTTTAATGTACAGTGCCCGACAGTGTAGGTACTATGAGCACATCGAGCGGAAAAAGAGACGATCGGCAGTGGTTGATTATGAGGCCAGTCGGACTACATGAGTAGTCAAAGAGTTGTCCATCCAAAGTTAATCAAGAATTTACATCATTTTTGATGAGTGAGAACTTTTGTAGATACAATAAAATAAATTTGGCCACCTACTGGGCCTTATCAGCATAAGAAACATTATATTGTACCGTCGAAACGAAAAATAAATAAGTAGGTACAATTTGATAGCATTCACGCCGTCTCTAAAAACTTACGCTGCCAAAATAAAGAAATACTTGACAGTAAAAATGACAATGACAACGCTAAGCACACAAAACGAATTTCCGTCGATTGACTCTTTTATTTTGCGATCCCTATTTATTGAAAGCGCCTGTATTTATAAAACACAATCTCATTACGTTTGAGTGCACGGCGCAGTACTTGTTGATGGCCGTGCCCTGACCTGTTGGCATACACGCAAACTGATATACAATAATTACTTTATAACAGCGGATGTTGCCTTTACTGTAATTGAAAGAACTTTTGATATGTAATTTATGTTCATGTTTAGTATAAGTTTTATTGTAATTATATTTGTCTGTGGTTTAAGAGCGTTTACGACATACGGCATTTTATACAAATTTTTAAACCCTCGTTTTTAGAAATTACTGAACCGATTTTAATGAAACTTCATAGGCATAAGCAGGATACAAAGGTCTAAAAAGTTAGTTAAGAACATTTTCCAAATGTCTTATTTAAAAATAGATAATTGGAAATCTTTGTTTCTACGAAATTTCATTAAAATCGTTTCAGTCATTTCGAAAAACAAGGGCTTGAAAGTTTGTATGAAATGCCGTACGTCGTAAACGCTCTTATAACCTTGTAGATGCAAGTGTATGATGAAATGAGAAACAAAAAATATTGCTGCAAAGAAATAAATTAACTTCTTATTTATAACCTTAGAAATAACTTTGTGTAGCTACGCTAAAGCTGAATTTATTAATAAGGCTCAAATATAAAATTTAATCTGTCTGTGTACTTTATTAAAATTGATTTTGCGTACACTTCGAAGAATTATTTCTAAAAAAGCAACCATTTTACGTTAAATACTAAAACTATACAATATGTAACAAACGCCCTGTTGTTCCTCCATTAATATTTGTAATGTTTAACTGATTTCTTTCGTTGTCCCACACTAGGAATTTCTCCTGTATTGTGGGTGCGTTTACAAATATTTAAATTCACATACACAAACAGCCAGACCCGGAACAACTCCTGTAGGTAATACAAATATTTGTTCCGTGCGGGAATCGAACCCGCGACACGCAGCGCAGCAGTCAATCGCTTAACCACTACGCCAACCGTGTCTTTAATTCTTTGATTTTGACTTCTCGACTAGCCAATGCTTAATTTTTAGGGTTCCGTACCAAAATGGTAAAAAGGAACCCTTATGGTGAGACTAAGTCTGTCTGTCTGTCTGTCACACCTGGATATCTCATAAAACTACTTATGCTATCAACTTGAAATTTAGAATAGTTTTAGATGACATTTGCTCAACTATTTTCCAAACAAGAAAGAAATAAAAAAAAAAAAACTTTTTTGCAAAAGGGACTGAAAGTCTTACAAATTTGAAGTGGGGCTACTAGGGCATGTGGGGTATCATATGAAAGAACGCTGTTTGCACATTCTCAAACTTTTATTTTTTATTTTTTAGGTCGCATAGTTTCCGACTTTTGAAAAAATACCGTTCCCCCCCCTTATCTCCGAAGTTTGTATAGTTAAAAATCTTAAATTATTCTATGTGATAGAAGTGTATGTAAAGATTACAGGAAAAATAAAACTATGTCTCTAAATAGCACAGTTTTTCAGAAATCATCAACATCATGTATACGTACGGAACCCTCGATGCGCGAGTCCGACTCGCTCTTGACCGGTATTTTTTAATTATAATTCCACCAAGGTTAATGTATACGTCCCTAAAAGGAACAACAGGGTTATTGTTACATACGGTATACATAAACTTAAACTTCATAAAACAACTCTGGAATCTTTTCATCATCGATAAAGAAAATGAAAAGATACGTAATACTTACGTCTGAATCCGCCCCCTTGTCGGCACCAGGGCAGGTGAACGTCACGTACTCGTGGCATCTTTTGTGGACCACAAAGCTGCACACTGCACACAAATACAGAACAGATGACGACAAAGGTTCCCTGCCTAGCTCTTAGACTGCAAACGATGGAGCGCAAAAAATGTTTGAAAGAATTTTAAAGCCCACACTTTTTCATTCTATTGGCTTTTGTGCAACGTTTCGTGAGAGATATCGATTAAAACAAATATCTGCATAGCAATTCACAACCATTCGACAAGTTGTCGTATCGAAAATGACACATTTTCATTTTTATTTATTTTTTCTTGCCCCCGACAACAAATAGCTGTCAGAAGAATGGCGGTCGTCTATTTGGTTTAAACTGATAAAACTTAACCGTCTTATTACAAAACAATATTTATATTTTGACATGGCTCAAACCATGGAGCCAGTTTTTGTAATAAGAACGTAACAGTGATTGAAATACAGTTCTTTATACAAAACTGAAAACTTAGTTTGGTACTAAGTTGTCAGTTTTGTGTTTAGGAACTTTACCATAGTCAGAATAAAGTTCAAAATTCAATAATGGGTCCATGTTTTAAACCTGGTTCTGAAGATAAACCTTGTTTTGGAATAAGGGGGTAAGTGTTTTGGATTTGTGAACAGCCTTTAGAGGACTCCTTTGATAACATTGATTTATGCTCGATTCGATACGGAACCGTATCGAACGCTTGTGAATAGCTATGCAGGAAGGATTTTCATCTTGCAATTTCGATAAAGACTTTTTTTGTACCATTTTTGTAATTTTAGTTGTACTTACCAGTAAACCCTAAGGTTTATACCCAAGGGTTTACTGGTACAACTAAAATGTTGTCAATAGACTAAAGGTGCGTAGCGGACTGAAACACAAGTTTAGCAGTGTCCAAATTACTTATTCCTACATAGAGATTGTTCCTATCACTAAAGTTTTGCAAATAAACTTTTTACTGCTTTTCTTCGCAAAAGCATTCGATAAGTGTAGAGTTTCATAGATTAAATTATTTATTCAAAATAATAGCAGTATGACGTTATCAGTATCGTTAAGTCGTCTTTTACAATTCTTCAACACCACGTCGTTTGTTTTCCATCCTTCACAATATTTATCACTACGTTATAATCAGTTTATATTACTGCAAATCTTACCTTGACACTGGTATCCTTGTTTTCCAAAGCCCCTGTAACAAGAAAAACATTCAAATTATTATAAAGAACTCTGGGAATTTTAACGAATTCCTTTTGTGGTTGCTAAGGAAACATTGTGGTTGCCAGCTAGCTTAACCAACACCCATGGATATTATCTATTCGCCCTCACAGCACATCTTTGGTTTTGCATGTGACCTATGACATTAACTAAGGTAAAAGCGAACACAAACGCGTTTCAATCCGATGTTATTACCTATACTCCAATTGAAATAAGTGTAGATATTTAAATAAACTTTTTTACAGTCCGTTTAGCCGATTTTGACTTCTATTCCGTAGGCATAAGGATGGCATTAAAAGCAAAAACGTGGTTACAAGACCAACTGTTTATTACAGCTGCCATTTGTCATGCTACTAACGCAATAGAAGTCAAAATCGGTTGAACGGACTGTAATAGTTATTTATGATACTAGTGCGGTAAGTTGGTTTTTACAAACGAGTAGACGAATGTAAGCCCGAGATGGAGGGCTTACCTTAGTCACGAGTTTGTACCAATTTCCGCACGTGTGTCTTACAACGTTTTTCAACACATTTGCGAGCAAACAGTAGGTACATTATGTAATCAAACAAGCCATCAAAACATTTTCAGAGAATTATTGACTATTTCTTCGAGTCTTCCATGATATAAAATTATTGTAAACAATTAAATGGCGCTCTCGCGATTTTGGCGGTAAGAGACCATTTTCTGCAATTTGCGCCTCATTCGAGACATCAGATGGAGTAGATTCCATATTAATATCGGATTCGTCGCTTGAACTCATATTATTATTTTGTTTATAAATATAAGTCGGAAAGTCGCAACAATCTTTGTCGTTTCTAATATGAGAATGGCGCGAATTTGGAAATGGCGCCACGTGAGCGTGGTGAAAATGAGTAGTACATCTTTTGTCTCGTTTTCTCTTTAATAATAAAATGAGTGCGCTTCCAAGGAGGTTCGATCATTCAGCAGTATTCTCGTAATATGAAACTCCTTGATGGAATTCATATAGTATACTCGTAATTATATTATAAGGATATTAATAAATAACGTAAAGAATACGCACGGCGCTATACAACGGAGTATGCGGTGAAACGTGTACTTAGGTGAGAGTACCTATTTTACCGCACGTTCTGTTGTATGGTGCGTAATTTTTAACTTTCGAACAATGTATACAGGCTTCGTAAATGCATTTTTTGAGCAAATGTGTTGAAAAAAAGGTTTATTTAAATGTCTAAACTTATTTGAAATGAAGTATAGTATCGTTCCTTTCATTGCGAATAGTATGATCCATCCTATACAGGGTCAATTAGCTAGGGAAACTCTGCAGACGTGATGGGTATCGATAAAGTCAAAGTCAACGTCATTTATTCGCAGTAAATGCGATACAAAAGATGGTAGGTATATAAATTTTTAGTGCGATGACACATTTCGCCATAAATTGGCACGAAAATATTAAAGTAGCAAGATGCTAGTTTCAATAAGCAACTCTCTACACAAAAGAACACAATAATAAATTCAACATCAAATTATTTAAAGTAAATTTTAAGCTTCTTAGACTCAACATCTAAAAAAATCTTTCTTAATTTCAGAAGTCGGTGTCTTTGGATCTGTGGTTGAGTTTTTTGCCACCGACTTCCGTAATTAAAGTTATTTTTCACTTTGTAGTGTTATTTTTGGTAGTCGGTTATTATTCTTTTGTAAAAGATTTTTATTTTTCACTTTTTAGTGGGTCAGTTTTGAATTTATCTAAGTTACAATAGCCTAATGTTAACTGCTCATCACCTTTTACAAAATATTGCTTTTCCCGATGCTGGGACGTTGGTAGTTGAGGAGTTCTCCTGGTGAGAACCAGGAGAACTGCCACTCACCATATGCATAGTGACGAGCATAAATTGCTTAATCGCAACCCGTTAAATAGGTACTCATTATTATATTGTTCCGGTGGCCATCTGTGGTCTCCATCATCAGTTCCACTTCACCAAATGGTGCTTTCAGAGAGCAACTGCACGAGTTACTATAAAAAATACCCAAATCGCTATAGGTTTGCATATAAAATTTGAGGGTTTCCCTCGATTTCCATGGGATCATCAGATTCTGATTTGGTGGCAATGGGACTACCTCGGGAGTATACCCTTTCAAACAAAAACGATTTTTCAAAATCGGTTCAAAATTGACGGAGTAATCGCATAACAAACATACAAAAAAAAAAAATCACAGCCGACTTGAGAACTTCCTCCTTTTTGGAAGTCGGTTAAAAATAATCGTTATCTTACACGATAAAATAAAAACATTATGATTTGATGATGAAAAAAAATCGAGATCGAGTAAACGACGGTTGGACTGTACTTGAAGTATTAGTTGAATAAATCAGTTTTTTTTTTTTATTGTGTTTTGATATCGATAACCATTACGTCTGTGAAGTTTACAGAAAAAAAAACTGTTTTTTTTTTAACTGATATTTCAAGTAAAAAGACAACATTGGCGTCAACCAAATTTTTTTATTTTTTTATTATCATGTTTAAAAATCGATACCCATCACATCTGCGTAGTTTTGCCAGCTAATTTAATATGACCCTGTATAACATAATCAGCCTATAATGTTCCCACTGCTGGGACACAGGCCTCCTCTCGGTGAGAGGGAGTGGGCCGTAATCCACCACGCGGGCCCAGTGCGGGTTGGTACCGGACCCTGTAAAATGGCCCTTAATCCAGCTCCAGGTTTTCATAAACAACCAACACAGGATACGGACTAGCTTTGATCAAAATCTCACTGGGAATCCGGACTCCATTGGATTGTCGTCGAGTACGCGGAATGAAAACAAGGAACGTTGTGTTCGCTTATTGGACGTTTGCAGTAAGAGATATAGACGTAACATCTACCTTTGGGTTACACGGCGATAGAGAGTTACCTACTGGATGAGCTAGTACCGGAATTTAGTTGACTATGGAAACTAAATTCTGTCTATCTAAACGATGATCATCTATCATCGGTCTAGTCATTTATTAAAAAAAAAGATAATATTTACATAATATAAACTAACAGACTTATATTAATAATAATAATAAGTGGCTACATATTTATAAAAAAACTGGTCAAGAGCGAGTCGGACTCGCGCACCGAGGGTTCCGTACGTATATATGATGTCGATGATTTCTGAAAAACCGTGCGCTTTTTAGAGACATCGGTTTATTTTTCCTGTAATCTTTTCATAAACTTCTATCACATAGAATAATTTCAGATTTTTATCTATGCAAACTTCGGAGATAAGGGAGGGGGGACGATATTTTTTTTTTAATGTTTCATCAAAAGTCGGAAACTATGCAGCGTAAAAAAAAAATTATTTGAGAATGTGCAAACAGCGTTCTTTCATATGATACCCCACATGCCCTAGTAGCCCCCCCCACTTCTAATTTTTAAGACCCCATTTCAATCCCTTTTGCATAAAAAATATATTTTTTTAAATTTCTTTCTTGTTTGCAAAATAGTTGGACAAACGTCATCTAAAACTATTCTAAATTTCAAGTGGACATCATCATCATTAGTAGTTCTTGAGATATTCAGGTGTGACAGACAGATAGACAGACAGACAGACAGACTTCGTCTCACCATAAGGGTTCCCTTTTACCATTTCCGTACGGAACCCTAAATAGAGGGGAATAATCTAAATCGGTAAAAAATCGGGCTAGTTGCTATTCATTCGGAGTAGGTAGTTCTATATAAAATAGGTATTCTATTTAACCGACTTCAAAAAAGGAGGAAGTTCTCAGGATAAACATTACTACTGATTCCTAGTTCTAAAATTCGTTCCATAAAATGAAAATAAAATGCCACGGACACAGTAAATTGGATAGGAAATTGACCATGTGGGATGAAGGAATTGTAGTGTGTGTATTTCGTTAAAACACTATGGTCAATTGATTGGATACGATACGGATCTAAATTGTAGCACTTAAAGTCTTAAAAACAGTAAATTGCTGGTTACAAATTAAAATGTAAATAGTCTTTATCTAATTAATTATTTATAATCTGTATGCATGCACCAAACATCTCATAACTTCCCTAAAAAGCATAATTTATGGAGACATTTAAATCTTCCCTAAATGCCAGACAAGCTTAAAAATCATTAATATGTAAATGTAATCGAAATTTTATTAAAGGCGGAGTTCTTGCGCACGAAACTTTGGTAAAGATTTGATATCATAATATTTGAAGGATGGTTTCCTAAACAGGCAGTGGCAAGCAAACAATTAGCGACTGAGCGACGTGTGGGAGTGAGTGAGTGAACGAAAGACAACAAGTAATGAATGAACTCGACGAACGTTAGGAGGAGGATGGAAAAGGAGTAATTAGTGAGTTTAACTGTGTGGAGGACAAAAAATACATCAAAAGCGTGTGTGGCATGCTATGATAATGTTGTTTGTAAGTACTTACACGATTATGGTAGGCTGTGTAGAGCATCGATGAAAAGCTATAAGTTTAATAAAGTTATGTGGAATTTCAGCTTCATTAATGAAGGTACAACCTAACCACCCCGGTGTTCCCTTGCACCGGGGTTCATGGGATCTTCTGCGACTTCCGCGATCTCCGGCTAGTGCCGACTCGCCTTTGCGGGCCACCTCATTTATTTTACATTTTGTGAGTACCTTAACTCACACACTGATATAAATTTTTTTAGGAAAACGTTTTATTCATTTTACAATGTTTGTAAATATGTATGTGAGCACCATGAATCTATCACATAATTTTACCTATTTTTGTATAGTAATTTTATTCTAGGTGCATCGTTTCCACATAGGTATAATTATAATTATAATTGATGTACCTATACAAAATATTTTAAAACATTTACAATATCCATACGAAGCTACCTTTTGGAAGGGGCGACTAGAATCAATTCTATTTTCTTTGTAAATTTTGACGTTCAAAAGTGCCGTTTATGTGCCTATTTGGAATAAATAATTTGACTTTGACTTTGACTCAAATGAAGGTACAACCTAACTCAACACTAGGAATGGATTTAATTTTGAATAGGTAAACAAATTGGCAGCTCGTATAAAGCTAAAATCCCTGTCTCTTCTCATCTTCGATGTGGTTTATCTAGCAAGTAAAGCGATAAATAAATAGAGTAAAAACAAAAAAAAAACTATGCAATATAAACGAGCCACATCCAGCACTTTACCGCCCGAGTGTACCTCATTGAATAGGATGCGCATCGGGATTGAATCGTTCGTCCGCTCAGACTGTTATTACGTCAATTAGTGCGACTGTACGCGAATGTACACCTGGGACGATATTATATTGAAAACAATGAATGGCCGAAATGGCCATCGACGGCGATGGGTTCAATAAAAGCAATAGGATTGGATTTGAAATTGGAATTAGCTTTGGCTGTTTTGTTTCTTTTTTGTAAATTGCTGCGTATAATTTTTATTTAAGGCCAATAAAGTTCTAATATACAGAAACATTCATTACAAGCTATTCTCCCAGCTTTAAATTGCTTGGAACAAATGTAGCCAGAAAACTTAGGTAAAATTTCTGAATCAAAACAAAAATCACGTTTTTTTTCTGGTGGGAAATTATCAAATAATTTCTCCCGCTCTGGGCGGAGCGGGAGGGCGTGTCAGACTTTTACTGACTAAAACCCACCCGTATTCCTTCATTTGCCTGTGTACCAGGGCCACGATATCCCTTTCGGACAAACTGGCAACCCTGGCAGGCATTGGCCCTAGTGAACCCCGTCAGTTGGTGCTGACAACTCTTTGAGGCGCGCGTGGAATACGACGCGCCGTCGACCCGGGCCTGGTCCTTATCGGATGGTGACCCATCGCTCACCGTCCGCAGGCCCGCGCCTACGGTGGCCGGAAATCGGCTTGCGACTCCCGACGACCGGGGCGTCTCCTGCGGCGACTAGGGGCGCGAGGGCGCGAATCTTGACTCTCCCTCACGCGTTCCGCCTCCTCCTTCGCAAGCATTACTGCTTCGCAGAAGGAGGTGACGGCCTCCCATGCACTCTCGCTCCGAACCATGGCCTGAACCAGGGCCGGACGCGAGAGATCGCCGCCGCCGATCGCCTCCGTGAGGACACGGCGGTGCTCCGCCCAAGCCGGGCAGACCTCCACCGTATGCTCCACCGTGTCCTCCGGGCGATCCACACAGTGGTGACACCCGGGCGTTTCCTCCCGCTTTATCCTGAACAGGAACCTCCCAAAACAACCATGTCCGGTGAGGACCTGCGTCAGGCGGAAGGTGAGGACGCCGTGGCGCCTCTCTAGCCACTCCTCAAAGAAGGGACTTATCGCCACAATTGTGGCGTGCCCAGCGCTGGGTTGCGACAATCGCACTCTCCATGCCGCCATAAGATCCCGTCGGAGCTCTGTCCGCCGTGCCGTGATTTCTCGCGGCAGCGGGGAAAACAAAAATCACGTAAGTAGTAAATCGGATAAGGGATTGCTAGTCACAACCTCACAAACAGAAAGGAAAATGTTGCCTTTTAAACATATAATTATGTTAGGGTTAGTAATCATTAAAAAGATAATAAGATGCCGGTGGTTGCACGTAAGTCCATTAAATCAAACTCCCGATTAAAAGTAATGCTGTCGCTATCTAACGGAACGTATCAGAAAGTGACAGAATTACTTTTAAGACGGAGATATATGCCAGTGACCTTGAGTGGTTAGCTTGCGTGTTCTGTACTGAGCTCACGCAACGCATCGTACGTTCAGCCAGTAATTGGACTCGCCCGTCAAGGAGCGCTGTCCCCAATTTGACGCATTATTAACTTATTATACACAAACCAAAAGGTATTTTAATAAAACGCGTATACTAAAATATCAATAATTAAATTATATTTAAATTGGTGACGGTTTCAGAAAAATACGCTTGGTAGATTTTGCGCCATTCTCAGTTTTTTATCCGCATTAGACATAACTTTATAAATTAATTTTACTATTGAATATAAACATAATCTAGAATATTCACACATTAAGTTATAGAGAAAATGCTCTAATTTAACATATATTTTTTTCAAATCATTAACACTACTCGTTTAGACGTGATCTTCAGTATAAAATCATTAAAAGTCGGTTATCGTCGCCTTAATGGGAAATTAAATAATCTGTAAAAAAAAGTTTTCGACGTAAATCAGTCGATTTACAGTGAAAGTAATGAAAACGTTATTAGAAAATTATTATCAAGAAACTCTGACAGTAACTAGATTTCCTAGTCTCTGATAGTACCAGTTAATTTATTTTGAATATACTTAAATAAATTTAAAACGTTCTGATTGGTTGAAATAGCTCGGAGGTGCTGCCATCTGCTTTGGTTTGTCTTTATGGCATCGTCTGTTCGCAATTTCTTCAATTAGTGCTCAACTCTAAACTACACCTGTGTTTTTCTAAATGGACGCAGAGTAAATGGTACTTACTATGAACCAGCAGCTAAATAGTAGAAATAAAACTGGATTTTTCTCTTAATTTTATTTGTGCTTGTTTTTTTTTGCTGGATTAGAGTGAAATTAAAATACTAAGTTACAACATGTCCCCGAATTAACGCACAACCTCTTAAGGGGTAATTGTACTCATCATTATAAACAACTTTTACTATGGGACCAAACATGAAATCGCGAAAAAAATATCAGATGTTCCCTACATTTATGTTCGAATAACTCGTCAAAATGTAAGGAACAGCAGATTTTTTGTTTCGCGTTTTCATGTTTGTTCCCATAGTAAAAGTTGTTCATAATGATGAGTACAATGACCCCTTAAAAGGTTGTGCGTTAAGTCTGGGACATGTTGTATAAAGCGGAAACATATTTTTAGGGTTCCGTACCCAAAGGGTAAAACGGGAACCCTATTACTAAGGCTCCGCCGCGCGCCGTCTGTCTGTCTGTCCATCTGTCCGTCTGTCACCAGGCTGTATCTCATGAACCGTGATAGCTAGACAGTTGAAATTTTCACAAATTATGTATTTCTGTTGCCGCTATAACAACAAATACTAAAAAAAAGAATAAAATAAATATTTAAGGGCTCCCATACAACAAACGTGATTTTTATGCTCGTTTTTGCTCTACAATATGTAACAAAAACCCTGTTGTTCCTTCTACCTACGTTTTAAGAATCGGTATACATACGTAATAAAGCAAGTCATTTATAAAAACTGTTCAACAAAAATAATTAGAATAAATATTTAATTATTAATATTTGTAATTTTTAACTGATTTCTAACCTCTTTCATTCTTTGATTTTGACTTCTCGACTAGCCAATGCTTAATTTTTTTAAATTATGATTCCACCAATGTTGTGCTTGAAGGATAATGTATACGTCCCTAAAAGGAACAACAGGGTTTTTGTTACATACTGTATATTGATAACGGCAACAGGTAGACGCTTGAAATATTCATAGAATATGTAGATATATATTGACTTTAAACATAAATAATTAAATTGAAATAAAACAAATATTTAAGGGGGGCTCCCATACAACAAACGTGTTTTTTTGCCATTTTTATAGATAATGGTACGGAACCCTTTGTGCGCGAGTCCGACTCGCACTTGGCCGATTTTTTTTAATTAAAAGGCGAAACTTTACATACTTTCTTCATAAAACGGCAATAAAAATATTGTTATAAAATCGTAATTTTATCAATCAGCACTTTACTTAAAATTATGATTTAAGGAAATCATTTTTTTTAATTGTTTTTTTTACGCGGATATCCAACATGTCTGTAAAATTTCGCCAATTAAATAAAAAAAGCCTTGTATTAATAACTGTAATCAACCCTTACTAACCCTTGTAACGCACTGAACCTGGAAGTATGGCAGATGGAGAGCCCTATATCCCAGCAGTGGATGATTCCGGGCTGAAATTATATAGATTTAATTTCAGCCCTTCATGATATTTTACCCCACCCCTGCTGAGTTTGATCCCTTACGCAATTTCCACTATTAGCAAGTTAATAATTCTGAATACCCACAAGTACCTTTGGACCCACTTTCACGAAAGTCCTACCATGAATAATATACAGTACCTACTTATTCGAAACTGCTACAAAATCTAGGCAAAGGTAGTACCTTAGGTAACTACTACTAAACGAAAACATTCGTGAATTATTTATTGTCTCAAAGTAACTACATCGGGCTAGCTTTAACGGCATCTTGAGGGTATTTATTGTACGTGCCTACTTGAACCCTGTTTCAAGTACAGTAGTAGGTACAGCACACCAGGTTATACCAAACTGTCAAATTTCTCCATATGATTTTAAACGTTAAAATGTTGACGGTAAAGGTCAGTCGAATGAGACATTTTTACAGTTTGTGGTTACTTGATGATGACTGTACCTACCTACTTACTGAGCAATCAATTTTTTTGTCGATATAAACTACGTCTACTCTCAAAACGGTGAAGGAAAACGTCGTGAGGCAACCGGTATGTCCTAGAACTAAAAAATCAAAGACATGTGACATATACCAAGCCGCACAAGGCCCGCGTGGTTGATTATGGCCCATTCCCTCTCAGAGGGAGCAGGCCTGTGTCCCAGCAGTGGGAACATTATAGGCTGATTATGTTATAAACAATAAACTTGTTGGCAGCAGTCCCTCGATCCTGCCTGTGCGAGTTTGACCGAAAGGGATATCGTGGCCCTAGCACAAAGGCAACGGACGGAACACGGGTGGGATTTAATCAGTAAAAGTCTGACACGCCCTCCCGCTCCGCCCAGAGCGGGAGAAGTTATTTGATAATTTCCCAACCAGAAAAAAAAAGAAAAAAAGCAGTCCCTCAATAGGACAAACAAACCAAAATTTAAATTAATATTCGGTCGGAAAACTTATCTATGCATGTCATGGCGGCGCCACTTACAAAGGCTAGATGTCAAAAATCTGTCCAACCCGGTACATTTTATTTTAGTTCCCTATTTCGCTACACGCAAAGATAAATGTGCCGTAGATTAACGACTTCCGTTTTAATAACCACGACGAAATTGGAGTCATTTAATGGAAGGCAATATTCCGACCATTGCGAGAAATTACATTATCATATTCGTATTTCAACGGTTGAGGGTATTAAACTTTATTACACAGTTGATTCAGGTTTTTTATATCCTTATACATTGTAAGGGAATAAGGATGACTTTTTCAATTAAAATTATGATATCTACAAAAAAGGTTAATGAGAAATCTGCATCCTAAAATTGGATATCTAAGTATGTGAACTCATACTTTCATGAGATTTATTTGCATCTATAAGCATTTTGTCTATGAGGTCATTTGTACATGCATCAAAACTTCTGTAATATATGGCCAACAGATTCTTTGATAGTAAAAACATAAATTTATTACAGTACCTACTTATGTATTTATTGTAGAAGTTTTGATTCATCACTTCACTACATAGCATAAAGGCTTCTACATACCGGGGCGACACAAAGGCACCGCTCGTCCCGCGACACGCGGGGCCTTTGTGCCGTGTAGCGTCGCGCGACAAGTCGCGCTGGTATGTAGAAGCCTTAAAACAAAGTCGCTTCGCGCTTCCTGTCTGTCCCTATGTATGCTTGCAACGGATTTTGATGCGGTTTTTTTTAATAGATAGAGTGATTCAAGAAGAAGGTTTATAATATGTTTAGAAAAAGCCACGCGGATGAAGCCGCAGGCAGCAGCTAGTGAGGAAATACGATAGTGTAGGCTAAGTCGCCGATCATTTGCTACTAAAATTTTAACCACCGTCGTAAGTCCATACGTTTCAAATAAAATTCCTAGCAAACTTAATATTCTACATTAACTAACAGTGAAAATGTACTCAAATATTAAATCTCGCGCAGAAGCCATATTTGCTAGTCATCTGTGAATTACGTAGTATTTATTCAATCATAAATATTAATAAGTTCCAGTATAACCTACACTGGTCCGCGTTGAATATTCATATTTTGACAGCCCTTGAGTGATTCCCAGATCGTCACACAACTCCGAACCTGACCAATGTACCAATTTGTATATTCAAAGAGGACTTGATTTAATTTTCTTAGATCCATATTTCTGGTTGATCTTTTCTTACGTCGGGACTTCGAGAGGGCCATAAAAAGACAGCAGATCAATATTGTGAAAATCTCCCCGTGAAAACGTAGGGTTGCCAACCATTATAAACAGTTGTAAACAACTGTTATAAACAGTATTATACTGTTTTTCACTCTTAAGGTGTATCCTCTTTTAAATAAAATGTTCTTAAATTTTTTAAGTAATTTTCTTTAGGCACGCTTGACTTGGGGAGTAAGATGGTGAATGCATGACGAGAGCGTTACGGAAGTGACGAGAGCGTTACGGAAGTATAATTAATATTGAAGTAAAACTTCTTTACGCACGCTTGACTTGGGGAGTAAGCTGGTGAATGCATGACGAGAGTGTTACGGAAAGAGGCTACGGAAGTTGTTTAAATTTTAAACATGGAACACACCGTGTCGCCGCGGGCCGTCCCGCTTAATAGGTATTTATTTAAATTCACACTGGCTGTTTATACACTCACACGACCACAGCTTTTTTGAAGTAAAACTTCTTTTGCTAGCGAACGGTGATTTCTGTTTTACTTCAGACGTGTGATCTAAAGCTGTTGACTTATTTACAGAATTAGAATCATTAATACATCTCTCCGAGTTAGATTTGTTCCCCAGTGTCATGATTTCATGAAAAAGTAATTCAATGGAACAAATCGAACTTAGAGAGCTGTATTAATGATTCTAATGATTATAATTCTGTAAATAAGTATCTGATAGAGTCGCGAATCATGTTTTGATCAAGATACAACCTGACGATGACCTGCAAATTGTAAAAAAACATAAGAAAATTTGAATTTCGCGGGATACAGCTGCGGATTCACCTTAAGAGTGAAAATCAGTATTATAATCAGGGACCATTTTGGTTACCCATTGAAAGGGTTTTCGATAGGGTTTTTCTAAGCGGTTAAACAAAAACCCGGTTTTATAACTTCCATAGTTTCCTTTTTTGACTTTGAATCCTTACCCGACTTAAAGTCAAATTTTTGACTTTGGCTTATCTCTTTGACTGTTTTTTTTTTTCTTTCGACCTAGTCAGCTATAGTTAGCCGTAGTCAAGCAACGGCCGAACATTCGGCCGATACTTAATTCAGTTTTGATGATACGCTTCGGGGTAGACCCCCAGGCCCTGCAGTCTCGACATAGATAGCGATCGCTGTAGGACCGAATTCAATCGCAAAGTCCTAATGGGGTGCCTAGACAGTCAAAATTGCTTGACAAGCACGAAAAAATCACAATCTCGTCAAGCAATTTTGGCCGTCTAAAGATCCTGTTAGGAGTTTGCGCCCGAATTCGTTCGTAAAGCGATCGCTATCTATGTCGAGAGCGAGACTACAGGCCCAGAGCTACCTTAATTAAGAGTTTCATCTACTACGTAGATCGTCGTGGATGCACCTGGGCATGGACGGATATATGCCAGTGACCTTGAGTGGTTAGCTCGCGTGTTCTGTACTGAGCTCACGCAACGCGTCGTACGTTCAGCCAGTAATAGGACTCGCCCATCAAGGAGCTCTGTCCCCGATTTGACGCATTATTAATTTATTATACACAAAACAAAAGGTATTTTAATAAAACGCGTCTAGATCAATAATTAAATTATCTTTAAATTGGTGAAGGTTTCAGAAAAATACGCTTGGTAGATTTTGCGTCATTCTCAGTTTTTTATCCGCGTTAAACATACATTTACAAATTAATTTCACTATGTAATATAAATATAATCTAAAATATTCACATTTAAGTTATTGAGAAAATACTCTAATTTATTAAAAAAAAATTTCAAATCAAACAACAGTACTCGTTTAGACGTGATCTTCAGTATAAAATCATTAAAAGTCGGTTATCGTCGCCTTCATTTCAAAATGAAACTGTTAATGTCTTGCTCGAAATTTTGGGACATAGTAAATAGATAATTGTTATCAAATAGGTACCTTTTATATACTAGTATCTATAAAGCATTTTTTAAAGCAAGAATTGTTTGAGAATACCTGCATGACGTAAGCATCGCAGTGATGGAATGGCCAGCAAGAAGCCCTGATATGATTCAAATAGAACACTTATAGAACTAGTTCCAGAAACTTTGCAGGAACTGAAAACTGCTATCTTGGAAGCATGGGAGAACATTCCACAGCACGCCATAGTGGCATTAATTAAGTCCATGCCGAACCGCTTGAACCACTCCGTGCCCTGAAGGCGCTCTTGGATCTTTAATAGTCGTTAGGCAGCATCTTGAAAATCTAGCAACCAGTCTTGCCAAGGGATATTTTGTTAACCAGTAACTGGGTCGTGGTCCGTGGAGGTTGTGTAGCTCGATGTAAAATACTGAGGGTCTACTCCGAAGCGTTAATCCAACGTATCGGGCGAATATTCGGCCGTTTTATAACTTCCATAGTTTCCTTTTTTTAACTTTGAATCCTTACCCGACTTAAAGTCACATTTTTGACTTTGGCTTATCTATTTGACTGTCGTTTTTTTTTTCTTCGCCGTAGTCAGCCATAGTTAGCCGTAGTCAAGCAACGGCCGAACATTCGGCCGATACTTCGGATTTATGTTGTTTGTTTTGATTGTTTGTTCGGAATAGACCCCCAGGTTTTAAGCTTTATCCGGTTAGACTGGAAGCCGACCCCAGATTATGATGGAGCCGTGATAAAACCAAGACAGTGCAACATTTTTATTTAACAACTATCGGCGCACAAAACAACAAGATGACGGCTTTTGAGCGCGCAGCCGCGACACACGCCGGATGGAGCGGCGCGACAACGCGACACAGCGACAACGCAACGTCGCGATAATATCGCTCCGTGAATAGTACGCCGCTGGGATAGTTTTGAATGGAAGCTTTTTGTGATTATGTTTTGTTTAGCCTTAGTGAATTTTGTAATGGCGACTGTGTTCATGTTTTATGAGATCTCTTTGATTTAACGGATTCTTTCCCCCTTATATTATCCCCTTCTTTCCCCTTATACAAAAAAAGGTTTATCTTCCGACCCAAGTTTAAAATATGGAGCCATTAGTGAATTTCGAACTTTTTTCCGACTATGGTAAAGTTCCTAAACACAAAACTGACAACTTAGTACCGAACTAAGTTTTCAGTTTTGTATAAAGAACGGTATTTCAATTACTGTTACGTTCATATTACAAAAACTGGCTCCATGGTTTAAGCTGTGTCAAAATATAAATCTTGTTTGTAATAAGGCGGTTTGAGATTTTTAATTAGGTACTAGTAACTGTATGCCTTTGGATTGATTAATATTAGATGAGCAATAAAATTCACGTAGACTTTCTTCAACCCCACGATAAAAGTACATATCTAAAGCCAGTAATTTTAAAATTATAAGATTAATAAGATCTTATTGTGATTTCCTTGTCCAATGAGAGAATATTTCCAACGCACCGTTTACCAATAACAAAAAAAAATGTAGGTAAGTAGGTACCGTTATAAGCTTACTAGAAAATAATAAAGTATCCGTCCGAGAATTTAAAGTCGATTCACTTTAATAAGGATTTTAATATTCTCGTCAAAACGGTCCCTCAATCACTCGAACCGTCGAACGTTCGAGAACGTCGGCCTGTAATTTTCACATCAATCCGAATACTCGTGAGTTTCAATAAGTGAGAGTACAAAATGAACACTTACGCTCCCACGTCAATTTGTGAATATTGCTTATATTGTGTCCAGGGTCCCGAGTATTCAGGCTACGGGCTTTTATGTCGAAGTTTTCGATGGAAAACGAATATGGAATTCGTCTACGCTATAGGCTGTTGCTACTTTACTTTTTAAGACCTAGTTTTTTTAAAGCTGTTGTCAAATCACACTCATAATTTGACGCGTGACTCGATTGGTAGCACTGAATTTTGCAGTCTTATTTTCAATACTAATAGAGTTAAAAATGGCGACTGACGAACAGAACTACCAATCACTTGACTGCAATATCCAGTGCTACCAATCGCGTCCCGCGTCAAGTTATAGTGAACGCACAGTAAATAAAGATTGCTTACTAACAACCAATTTAAATAGCGCTACAAGGTTATTTTGACGCGTGTTCAAAATCGGAATTGACGCCGCCGTCTTGTTTATTGAATACATTTCAGGTGACATTTCACAAATGTAGGCATCCAAGCAAAAAGCTCATTTAGTTTCCGAGATATACACAGTTTTGTAGTTGGGTGAAAATATTGCACTTCGCGACTTTAATTGATTATTAATTAATGCTCAATTATCTTCAAGTTCATATAGTTTTTATCAAATCAAGCTTTTTCAGAGTTTCAACTTCTAATCATCTAATGTCTGATAAAAAAAATGTCCTAGATTTTGAATATTTTTTTAATGCTTATTATAATCGACTATTATAGATACCGAATCTAGTCTTAACTCAACACCCCTTTTTGCGTGGAAGCCCACAAAATGTTTGCCAACAGCGCCCCCTGTCAATATTATTCAAGCGCCAAAGGATCCTTGTAGCAGGGTAAATAAAAAGATAGAATAATATTAAGCTTCTTTTGTGTGATTCAATCAATCAGTCAATTAATCTTTATTGCAATATATAATGTACACATACAGGTGGTAAGTATTAATAAATAGAAACAATTATGGACCCTGTTGAGCACAGCAAAATTTTAAATAAATAATATGTAGGAGAGAAGGAGAGCGCCTTAATAATTTTCTTTATCACTGAATATTTAAATTATTTCCTACTTATCTGTTTGTTTACAACAGTATTAGTTATTATACAACATTATTTTTAGTATATGCGAAACCCGAAACACGTGTCTAGTATTTTTATGTAAAGAATCTATGTACAAAATTTCAAAACTGTATCATGAAAAATCACAAAGTTATAAGGTTGATAGGTTACCGGGTTGTCCGTACTAAAACATGCTAACGGCGCCCCCGCGCCTCCAGGGCCGTCTTGCGCTGATTGATAATAATTTGGCAGTAGGTACCTAACCGTGCGGCGATGGTATTGTAAGTAATTATATGGTGATAAAATTTTCCATCACACTTAAATATTTTTGGGAAAAAAAAACATTTTGTAAAAATGTTTGAAATCGATTCAGTTCCTTATTCTGAACAAACTATATTCAGGTTTCGCATATACTAAAAATAATGTTGTATATTCTTTTATCATTTATTTATTCTCTGAATATAATATGTGTCGGTCAACAAAGTTTGACAACAGCTCAACCAATAATAGTTTACAGCAGCTAAAATGACATTTGACAGTATCCACCTGACTTAGAAACTTTTAAAACATTCAGAAAACGTGGGAGTGATTGGATTACACAGTATTAGTTGATAGACATAATTAATCCAAATAACGTATTATAAATAGACGCGTTACTCGAACATTAGTGCACTCAAAAACAGCGTAAGCCATGAATGTAGCTACATACTTGTATACAATCATACAGTGCGTGAAGAAAAGGAAAGACCTATACTGATATCTGTTGTTAGAAAGAGATGAACATACATATTTAGTTACGTCACTAGCTGCTGCATGTTCATTGGCGGGTACGCGTGGGTTGCAGCAGTCAGAGGAATTTCAAAACAAAAAACATTTTAATATGTTATAATAAAAAAATACAGTAAGTAGTTACGCATGAATGAATCTTTACTTATTTTATACATCGTTTATGGACACAGGAAGGCATTTTCTTTACAAATAATTAGTGAGAATTGCGAGTGATAGTGACGTGTAGCCGCGTCACTGGATGGCGCGCGACTAATTCTAAGTAAGGTAATTGCCTCCATTATTGAGCGCGGGTAACGCATCTAAAGGTAATAATATATAACGCATCTAAAGGTAAAGCATCATTGATTAATCCAGTTTAATTATGTTCACTGAATAAATCTTTTCAACTGAACTTTGACATTTTAAAGGTCACTATGGATTTAAAACAATGAGATCTCCAACAATATTAGGGTCGGCTTCCAGTCTAACCGGATGGAGCTGAATACCAGTATTTTACATGGAGCGACTGCCTGTCTGACCTCCACAACCCAGTTACTGCCGTTACTGGGTAACACGATATCCTTTGGTAAGTCTGGTTGTCAGTCTTTTTGGCGTCTGACTACGCGTATCGACTGTTAAAAATGTAAACCTAGTTATACAACATTAGTTTTTGTTAACACTAGACCCGAAAAGGGGTCATTATACTCACCATTTAGTTTTTTTTTTCTATGGGACCATCATTGAAATCGCGAAAAAAAAATCAGCTGTTCCCAACATTTGTGTTCACTTAAATCGACAAAATGTATGGAACAGCTGATTTTTATTTCGCGATTTCAAGGTTAGTCCCATAGAATTTTTTTTTCATAATGATGAGTACAATTACCCCTTTTCGGGTTTAGTATAAACAAAAACTAATGATGTATATCAATAGACAAACTTCTGCAAACCATAACTGCTTAAATTATATTTCGAACCACGCACACAAAATTAGAGCACGGAGTATAATCACCACATAGTCATCAGCGTTTTCCAATCGGCTCTCTCGCGCCATTGGGCTGTAAAATTGGCACCCCTGTCCCACCTCCGCCCCTCATTGGCGCTGCCTTTGGAATTTTTATGTTGGCAACACAATAGACGAAAAAAAAATGGAGGGAAACTCTGTGGGCGTTGAGTTTATATTAAAAAGGTTTTATTTATATACCAAATATTGGAGTGATCCATATTCGGAAAATAATTGTAATTACGTAAAATGAAATCATATTTTGCTGTTATGTAGAACTTGATCCGGTATTTTTTGCGGTTAACTCGTAATGAGCTGGTTGGAGACCAAGCTAGATATTATGTCGGAACATGAGTTCACGTCAGAAGACTAACAAGTGGGGACCGAACTCACGAATGTCTCTCGCAATCCGAACATTAACCGTTAGGCTATCACCGCTTAACTAAATTCAATTAAAATAAGATTAACTTCCATTTCAGTCAACCCTGTCAAAATTTACAATTAGGCAAGCCTTAAGTTCAAGGGCGTATATTAATAATGTGTCCAAATTAGGCTCACGAGTTAGGTTTCCCTAACTAAGGGATACATTACTTGACATCTTAAATTATCCATTCCGAGGCAACTCTCTCTTGGGTCGTATCCATTAATTACTGAGTATCATGACGCCACCATAAGTCATAAATAATTTAGAGTTCTGTCTACTTTTGGTGTGAGTGCGGGCGCTGAGGCGAAACGATGTTCGCGCTTCTTACGGAGAAAATAAATTTATTTAAAATAAAGATATAAGACTAGGGGTAGTTTCTAGATTCTAAACGAAATTTCTAGCAAAGATTAAAGAGTGAGAAACTGGCTTAAGATAAGCTTCATTTCACTTTTTTCAATTCCAGGGAAAAATCTAATATACGAAATCAGATCAATTCTCAGCTACGATTTTAAACCATTTAATCATCATCATCATCAGCCCATAGCAGTCCACTGTTGGACATTTTTTTTACAAATTTTAACAGTTTTTATTTATCTTCTTTATTAATGCAATTGCATTTAAGTATGTAAAAATGAAGAACAGCATCATTTAACTATGATCATGGAAGTTGACAGATATGAAATCATATTTGTTTGATAAATGTATGGTAGTGTAATTGCAGCCTTACACAATGAATTAAATGATGAATGATTATAATTATGTAAATTAAAACTTGTTCCCAACAATAAAAACATAATGATCTCCTAAAACAGGGCTTCCTCTCTCGTACCCTTTTGCTGTGCCCTACAGCGTCCATAATGATCTAAATCATACAATATTAGATTATTAAAGAATCTATGTACAAAATTTCAAAACTGTATCATGAAAAATCACACAGTTATAGGTTGTTATGTTACCGGGTTGTCCGTACAAAAAAATGCTAACGGCGCCCCCGCGCCTCAAGCGTCGTCTTGCGCTCATTGATAATAATTTGGCAGTAGGTACCTAACCGTACGGCGATTGTATTGTAAGTAATTAAATGGTGATACCATTTTCCATCACACTTAAATAAATACTTTTGGGACAAAATGTAACATGGTGTAAAAATTATTGAAATCTAATCAGTTGCTTATTCTGAACAAACTATATTCAGGTTTCGTATATACTAAAAATAATGTTGTATAGTTACCACCTAAGTACACAGTATGGTTATGCAATAAAGATATTGAGTACCTATTGAATGTTGTTGAACTGACAAAATAGAACCCATTGCTACTGTCGCTACTGATAGTGTGTTACACAATTACCCAGCAGTTCCTGCCCTCTGCTTACATGTGATGCTTCTCAAAGTCGTCGGTCCATCTAGCTGGGGGGCGTCCCACATTACACTTGCCGATACGCGGTCTCCACTCCCGGACTCGTCTGCTCCATCGGCCATCGGTCCTTCGACAAACATGGCCAGCCCACTGCCATTTCAGTTGGTTTACTCTGCAAGCTATGTCGGTAACTCCGGTTCTTTTCCAGATAATTTCATTCCTGATTTTATCCTTCAAAGAGACCCCAAGCATAGCCCGCTCCATAGCGCGCTGGGCGACCTTGGATTTGTGGACCAGCCCGACTGTCAGTGTCCACGTTTCGGCACCGTATGCCATGACGGGCAGGACGCACTGGTTACAGACCTTAGTCTTCAAATAGTGCGGGATAGGCGACGAGATCCAAATTTCTATGGGTTTATTAATCCTGGTATACTTGCGGGACAAAATTCCAAAAATAAACAATACTTAACAAAATACCTCCCCCGCCTTGCCATGAAGTGCTAAAACGTTTTTGACGTTCCTTTTTATCACGTAATTGCATTTACAGTAAGTGAACAATAATAAGCCGTTTATTTTTGTTCAAAAGAATATATTAACGTAATTACGTGTAAAATACGCCAAGATTAGATACTAAAACATTTGTGTAACACATCAAACGTGTTTTTTTTTTAATACGCACTTCCTAAAAAGGTACTTATTTGTTATTTCTTTGACAGGATATTTCCCAGATGTATTTTGCGAAGGCCAATCATTTCTAAAATATATTAATATTTATTATAAATTCAACTATGGTTCATACTGACATTGACAACAAGTTACTTTCTGCTTCGCTTGCATTGTAGAATTAATTCATTTGGCAATAAATACTTAGTTTTACTTACTGTATGGAACAAATTAGAGATAAATAAATATGGATAATGGGCATTGAGAAAGAAACCTAAATATTGATAAATTATGATATTTTAAGTAAATACACAATACCTAAAGGATAAAGGCTTCATGATGCAATAAAAAAATGTTAAGCAAAAAACTGGTAAATCTGATCAGGCCAACAAAATAACTCAAAGTAAAAGTCGAAGATTTATTTGCAAACTAAGTGTACATTTGGGTGTTATTTTATAATGTAGGTACCTATAACATACAACGTAGCGGCCTTTTCCAGGCATCGCAAATTTGAGGGTTATTAACATTAAAAATTAAAACACACACAGATTATAGTAAAAAATAAATACTTAGGTACCAGGGAAGCCACATGTGTAGAAAAAAATATTGCCAAACTTCGTTGTCTTCAACGTAGTCTTAAATTTTATAATATGCTTTTTTGTTAAGGACGCGTTTGACGTGGGTTTTTAAATTTCCATTGCTAAGTTCTGCATATGACTTTGGCAACTTGATATAAAAGCGGATAGTGTTTATAAGAAATGACTTGCTTGTTTTAGTTAAATGCAAATTGATGCTAGGGATTGACAATATTGACAGCGCACTTCCACTAAGTTTTCACGATAATATTTTAACAGAATAAATCGGCTGAAATCTTTTACTTTACTCAGTGCCCAGTAACATAATGCAATGAATAATAAACAAAACACCATCACACATCCCGTTTTCTTTTACCTTCAGATCAGCGTAAAAGACCTTTTATTACCGAATCGAGATACAAAGGAAGCAAGTGTAGTCACCGTATATCACAGCATGTGTTTCAGCAACAATGGCGGATGGTACAGATAATATAACATTTTGTGCGTATACGTCAGACAAACGATGTGTGCGTGGCTGAAATATGTAAGAAGTAACTAGAAGACGTTTCTGTAAGTGGGGGGGAGAGATATCGTGAAAAGGGCCGGAATTGTGTAACAGGAAATGACAGCTTAAGCATGGAATAAGTAAGTACTTTTTAATCAAAAAGTAATTAAAAGAACACTTTGTAAACAAGCATATTACAAATTAGAGGATTATATACAAGATAAGAATGCTTGGAAACATGCCGGTCCTGCTCCATAGGACAATCTAGAGTCTAGACAAAATCAAACAGGTTGCTATTTTAATTGTATAATTTATTATTTTTATGACATTTATTTTAAATTCTGTGATTACCTTAACTCACACTGATATTGTTATTTTTTAGGAAATCTTATGTATTTTTTAAAAATTTTGTAAATATGTGAGCACCATGTATCTATCACATAATTAATTTATCTGTCATTGCTTCATTCTTAACTGTTTTTATTACCTATTGTGGTATAGTAATTTTATTCTAGGTGCATCGTCTTCACATATACTTATATAATTAATGTAAGTTACCTATAAAAATATAGTACAAGATTTTAAAAGAGTACCGGTGGAGTTTCTTGCCCATTCTTCTCCATACGAAACTACCTTTTGGAAGGGGCGACTAGAATCAATTCTATTTTTTTGTAAATATTGACGGTCAAAAGTGCCTTTATTGCCTATTTGAAATAAACAATTTGACTTTGACTTTGAATCATCATCAGCATCATCATTTCAGCCGAAAGACGTCCACTGCTGGACATAGGCCTCCCCTAAAGGGGGGGGTTGCTATAATCGCCACGCTTGGCAAGCGGGTTGGCGACCGCAGTACCTATGGTCTTAAAATGCATAGAGAACGCTGCTGCCCATTCCCTAGTAAATCCCTTAGTCACCTTTTACGATACCCATGGGAAGAAATGAGAGTACTTTATAATAGCATGGAATTAGTGTAGGTACTCATAGAATTAGTAAGTACTTTAAAGATGAGTATGTGTAGAGGGGATCGAATTTCGACCGGTGGGCAACTACTAGTAATGAATAATTTGATTCGAATAAATATTTCAGTATTTAGCTTTTTTTAAATTTTGAAGTTAATTTCTGTCGCTGCTTAGTTGCTTATTACCAAGGTGAGATGTCAGATGTTACACATCACATGCGACTACTGTAAGACTCGCACTTTTTTTGTCAGCCTTCGGAACGATACAATAAATGAAAGATAAAAAAAAGGAAAGTTTAAAAGCGAAAGTATGTTTGTTACCTTTTCACGCCTAAACCACGAACCGATCATCCTGAAATTTTGCATATACGTTGTCAGGTGTACAGAAACGGAAATAGGGTACCTTTCATCCCGACTGTTTCCGAGGAAAACAACAATAACGTTCTTATGATAATAGATAGCGCCACGGGTCTTTCGAATCATTATTGAATTATATTATGGGACAAGCAGAGTATAACCCAAAATGATTGTCTCATTCTAAATTAACGCGAGCGAAGCCGCGAGCAAAAGCTAGTAAATAAATAAAGATTAACCAAGGCTAATAAAAGCCTACTTTATTTAGTTTGAGGTCTAATACAATAGGTACTATCTACTCGTCGCTAAATAATATCTTCCACACGGGTGTATCGAAATATAAGCTACGCTTGATACGGTCGGTTCGAGGATGGGTGATCATCCATTACATATCGAGATCCCTCCGTGCCTCGGAAAGCACGTTAAGCCGTCCTTCGTATATCTTTGACAGTCGTTAATTTAGAAGCCCAAAAGTCTGACTACCAGTCTTACCAAGGGGTATCGTGTTACCCAGTAACTGGGTTGTGGAGTTTAGATTGGAGCCGTTTATTATGAAATGATGTATGTTGACTTAAAAAAGCGTGGCAGTTGAGAGTATGTCATGCTCACTTAAATGGCTCGCTGATGGTGGCGCGTGTGTTGGATCATTCGGTTCCCTACAAAATGGTTGAGTTGGATGGTGCTGATCCATGCATCATGTTCGTGAACGGGCGCTGTCAGTTGAGACTGGTCTTCTCTTAACTGCCAGGGCTTATTTGTAATCTTATATTTTGTTTTGTTTTTTAAATACCTAAGTAATTTAATTTTTTACATTGTTCTCGCATAGAGAAGGAACAAGAATAATGTAGCCAGGATTTTGTAATATCTTGATTTAAAAGAGTGTCCTTGGAGTTTCTTGCCTGTTCTTCTCCATAGAGATCTACGTTCTGGAATGGGCTTCAACTTTCTGACTAACTGACCGACTCTTTGACAATTCAAAAGTGCCAGTAATTGGTTTAATTGAAATAAATGTTTTGAGTTTGCAATCGCTCCATTTAAAATACTGTGTTAAATATTTACAGAATTATAATCATTAGAATCATTAATACATCTGTCTAAGTTAGATTTGTTCCCCTGAATGACTTTTTCATGAAATCATGACATTGGGGAACAAATCTAACTTAGAGAGATGTATTAATAATTCAATTAATCATAATTCAGTAAATACATATCTGATAAACTTGCAAATCATATTTTGATCAAGATACAACCTGACACTGACCTGAGGGCCTAAAATGGGCGCTTTGGCAGAATCATAATAAAATTATGATCTGCGTACAATTCTTATCCCACAATTAATGTGTTTGACAGTTTTCGGTTTGACAGTTTTCGTTTGTTTCGTAAAATGGTCCACAAATTATGAATTGCTTTATTGAAGTCTAATGTCAAATATCAGCTGTCAAACAGATGAATGGCGGGATGTATGAATTGTACGCAGATCATATTATGATTCTGCCAAAGCGTCCATTTTAGGGCCCCTGGAGGTTGCAAAAAACAGCTGCGGATTCACCTTAAAGATTTTAATTTTGCACTGAGGGTGAATTGTTCCCTAGAGAAGAAAAAAATATTTTCCATCCTTAAAATGAATTTCCCAAAATTTTCCATCCTTTTCAGGGCAATTTCTAAGGTAAGAAATATCCAATATTAATTAAGAACACTAAAAGAAATACGAATATATAATTAATTTCCTGAACAAACAGAAAAATTTTAAGTCAAGAGATATTATTACTTTACAAATTTTATACCCAAAATTATCCAAAGCCGCACAATATTTATTATTATTAACATTTCTAACATGCAATTCAATTATTTCTCCTAGTTTTCTTGAAAAAACAAAACAAAATAAAGAGGAATAATTAATGGCGCGCCGACATCAAAGCGGACCTGTCGACATGAAGACATTATAAATAATCCGCCTACGATAACTTTTGTACACGTATACAATTTTAATGTTGCCAGGGAAATATACTTTACTAATATTATAATCTTATCTAATATTATTAGGTTTTACAATCAACTATACTCCATTTGAAATAAGATTAGACATTCAAATAAACCTTTTTTACAGTTCGTTCAATCGATTTTGACTTCTATTGCGTTGGTGGCATGACCAATGACAGCTGTTATAAACAGTTGGTATTGTAACCACGTGTTTGCTTTCAATGCCATCCTTATGCCTACGGAATAGAAATCAAAATCGGTTGAACGGACTGTAAACAAGTTTATTTAAATGGCTAATCTTATTTCAAATGGAGTATAGGTCTTCACAAAAAAAAATCGTTACTAAGCCAAGCCTATGCTGCCTGTCTGTTTTTCTATCCGGGTTGTCTCAGTGCTGTATCTTTTACCGTACTAGGTGTGTAGCCATTTGATATTTTCAGAATACGTGTTACTTTCTCTATAGATTCTATAGGAAAAAATAACAATAGAGAAGGTGAAAAAGACTAACATTCTGTTTTGTTGTTCATGTAGCGTCGTCACTTGAAAATGAAAATACTCAAGAACAAGTATAGTCTTGCATTTTCCTTATTAAAAGAAAAATAACAAACAGGAAAAGATGCGAGCAAAAGCTATGTTATAAACTTCGCGTACGTCATAAAACTTCTGTCTTTGCACTGTGGGCGAAGATATTAAATGTATTTAATGAGATAAAAATGTAAAAGATGCAATTTTATGACTGTTATAAATGAGCATTTACATTAGGTATGTGCAAAGATTTAGATGTTTGCTTTTTGATGTGAAACATCTATAGCCGCACGTAAAACCGCTGGCGGGGCGACGCATGCCACGTGGCGACGTGTCGCTACTATACAGTCTATATGTAGTAGTGTGTAAATAATTTCGATGTTTCCCATCTGCCAGGCGTCCCGTGACGGTTCTTTTTTTTTTTTTTTATCGTTGCCGCACACTAGCAATTTCTCCTGTATCGTGGGTGCGTTCACAAGCATTTAAACTCACATCATACATAAACAGCCAGACCCGGAACAACTACTTGCAGGTCATACAAACATTTGTTCCGTGCGGGAATCGAACCCGCGACATGCAGCGCAGCACTCAATCGCTTAACCACTGCGCCAACCGTGCCGTGCCGATTTTGTTCAAGATGGTGTCCGATGTAGTTCACTGTAAAATTAATACGTTGTATTTTTGCTAAGGCTATACCTACATGTTTGTTTTTTGTCAGGTATGAATTTAAGGAGCATGTTTTTAAGCTTTAAGATATTATGTGAGAAAACTTTTAATAAGGTAAGTAGAGATCTTGTGAATTAAATTAATTAATTTGAATAATTTAATTTATGTCATAGTTATATTCACAAGCTCAATTAATAACCCATCAAAACGCAATAAATATAACACAATTTCTCATGAATCAAAATATTCACAGACATCGCACCTAGATGCGAGTTGCATAGAGTAAACAAACTGCGTTACACCTCCATAAAATATATTATCTGTGGCGTATTAATAGTTCATCTGGAAACACGCCAGGTACCCTACTACAGACGACACGAATATGTCAGATAAATTATTATAATTGTATACGTGATAAGTGTAAATCATGTTTTTGTTACAAGACTTCGGGTTGGCGAATAATGAGATATAAAGATCGAAAAGATATTGGAGGAATAGTAAATTACCTTTGCGCGTAGTTTATGCTTGGTCTTCTGATACTAATGGTTTAATTCACAAATGCATTTTAACAGATTTATCAGACGTCGCGACTGTGAAAATAAAGTATGCTTTGCTAATCAATTTCACGTAGATGTTCAGTTTCGAGGCAGTCGTAGTTAATTTTGTAAAAAAGTATTATGTTGTATGAAGACTGTTTTACATTACATTCAATTTAGCGTTTGATATTTTGGCATTTAGTTATAGAAAAAGTAACGTTATTATATTTACTCTCCAGTACTGCGTTTGACGTTTAATCAAAGAATTTGTTATCATTACCGGAGCACAGCGTTGATCCGGAAACTGGCTTGCCAGAATCACGAAAATGCGATAGCTCAATCTAAAATTGAACTCACAAAAGGTACAATAACAGGCTAAAATGGAATTAAAACATAAACCAATACTCGTACATACATTTTCCGCTGAATATATAGGACTCATCCCAAAACGGTATTCAAATTCCGATAATTCAATCGAGAACTTGTTCGACAACCGTTGGTAGCGGTCCCATAGGATTTTTACCGAGCGTAGTACAAACTTCGTAGCGTCGCGTCGCTCGTAGCCGCAATATATTACCGCCAGTAGCCCGTAGTTTTAACAGTTTCCGACTATTTGTCAGGAGCGTATGCGCTGTCCCGCTGTAGTGGCAATTTCTTGCTTTATTTTCCTTTTTAGGGTTCCGTACCTCAAAAGGCAAAAAGAAACCCTTATAGGATCACTCGTGTGTCTGTCTGTCTGTCTGTCTGTCTGTCTGTCCGTCCGTCTGTCACAGCTGATTTGCTCCGAATCTACTGGACGGATTAAGTTGAAATTTGGTGGACATATGAACGTAAATAAATTAATTTTGAATATGGAGGTCACTTTTGGCGGGCAAAACAGAAAATTTAAAAAAAAAGTTTTGCCGACTGTACCGTGTGACATATCAAATAAAAGGGCTTATTTTAAGGAATAAAAAATATATTTTTAGAATTTTAAAATACATACTTTTGAAATTATTTAAGAAAATAGATGACAAATGACCATTACCCCCCCCCTTATCTCCGAAACTACTGAGCCTAAAATTTTGATAAAAATACAGAAAATAGTCCTTTACTCATATATTACAGGAAAACTTATAAGAAGTTTGTGGTCTTAAAATAACATGGTAAATCACTCAATATTGTGCGTACAAACTTACATTTGCAATTGGGATGTATGGGGATCATGTTTTTCAATTACAATTTTTCTTGGGATAAATTCATCCCAACTACGGAATCCTTCATTGCGCGTGGTCCGACACGCACTTGGCCGGTTTTTTTATTAAATAGTAGAGGTTTATCCTGGTAGATTTACAGGCAGTATTATTGTGTTCTTTGTTTCCTCATGGTATATAGCAAAGGTCTTAAACCCGCGGCCCTCGAGCTGCCTGCTTCCCGCGGTGGCTTCATTACTGGCCCGGCAATAGCGTGGCAAAAATATTATATAAATATTACTATTACTTTTACTATGGGACCAAACCAGAAATCGCGAAAAAAAACAGCTGTTCCCTACATTTATGTTCGCTTATCTCGTCAAATGTAGGGAACAGCTGATTTTTTTTCGCGATTTCAGGTTGTTCATAATGATGAGTACAATGACCCCTTATGAGGTTGTGCGACATGTTTCTGTTCAATTCTGGGACATGTTGTAGCTAGTGTAGGCGTGAACGTCGGCCTAGAGCGCGACGCATCCTTTGCTTGGTTTAAACCAGTTTATACCGGTTTTTATCGGTTTAAACTCTACTTTTGGTAATCACTCACACAAATGCAAACCTCAGCTAAGGACCTGTGTACACCACGTTTTTTAAACGCGCCTTTGACGCACGTTTTAGAAACGTGCGTTGTCGGCGCGCTTTTTTCCTACAGAATAGACTGACTCGCGTGCGTATCGCGTCTGTATCGCTACAAACGCGCGTCAACGGTGCGTTTAAAAAACGTGGTGTGCACCGGTCCTTAGGCCTCGCGGACTGTACTTACACTAACGCGCGAAACCAGTTTGAGAATTGCAACAACCGCTGTTGGGGGCAGATATTGATCTCACCGTCCGATAAGGACCAGGCCCGGGTCGACGGCGCGTTGTATTCCACGCGCGCCTCAAAGAGTTGTCAGCACCAACTGACGGGGTCCGTTAGGGCCAATGCCTGCCAGGGTTGCGAGTTTGTCCGAAAGGGATATCGTGGCCCTGGCACACATGCAACTGAAGGAACACGGGTGGGTTTTAGTCAGTAAAAGTCTGACACGCCCTCCCGCTCCGCCCAGAGCGGGAGAAGTCGGACGGCCCTTGACTTCAAAAAGGTTGAAGAGCCTGATTTTAACTTAATATTTGCTTAGATCACTAATTATTAAAGTCAAACAACTTTATAATGGTTTAAACTTAGTTTCTGAAAGTTCTGAAAAATTACAATTGGATGCCGCTTAGTCCATAAAACGTAAACAAGTTAGTGCTCTGCTGGTGTTTATGGTGTTCCATAAAAATATGGTTATCCAATGTGAATGGATTCAACTCAAATTAAATCAACAAAAAAAGCAACATTGCACTAACATCACGCCTGTAATCCCCGAAGGGTTACGCAGAGGTGTACCTGTAGTAGACCTACATTTCGCCGGTTATGTTTAAGTCCCATGTAATAAGGGGCGAGCCTATTGCCATCAACCGGGCACAAATCCAGACTTCGGGCTGCTACTGAGAAATTCCTAATGGAAAATCCCAATATCACTTTGCCCGACCTGGGAATAGAACCCAGGCCCTCATGTTCCGCAATAGCGATTGTGACCACTAGACCAACGAGGCAGTAGATTCTTGTAAACGATTGAATTCAGTTTATTGAAACAACAATCGCATTTGATAAAATCACAGTTTATTAACCCCAAAATTCAGAAACAAATAAACATCGAAATTATTTACACACTACTACATATAGACTATATAGTAGCGACGCGTCGCCACGCGGCATGCGTCGCCCCGCCTGCAATCGGTTTTACGTGCGGCTAAAGATGTTTCACATCAAAAAAAACATTACAATCGGAATCAAAATAATTTATTTCCTAAGAATGTAGGTGGAAAATTTATCAGCCGTGAACAGACCTCACACATGATATAGTCTTCAGCGCATTCCGAATTAATTCAAACCGCTCATATATCACGCTGGTACGTCTCGCGTCTTCGCGCGTTTCTGACCACATTAAGTAGATAATTGTGGAACATTAAAACCGTGTTCCCGTCTCACATGCGCGACTTTCCCGAAGGGTCTTTTTTATATCGTACGGTTTTAAAGCACGGAACATGTTTTAAGAGTGAATTTGAGTTTTTTTTTTTAAGTATACCCGCGAAGAAATCGGGCAATAAGAGGTGCTCACACGGAGTGCTACAAGTGTCGTCTGTCGTCTGTGAAAGACGAGAATTTTGGTTGCTTAGGAATAAATTTTCGACCGTCCACGAGTTCTCACTGGCTAGAAAACTTGCAAAATACTCACGCGCTGAAATGTTAACCTAGCGGCAGCGGTCCCGTTCGCGTCGCGGTAGCAACAAGTGTGATCTCAGCTTTAACTCGCGTCTTATTCCATTCAAATATTTTTTTGTTTATAAACATCTTTTAGTTTCCGCAAACAAACTGGGGGTCTAAAATGGACGCTTTGGCAGAATCATAATATGATCTGTGTACAATTCATATCCCGCAATTCCGTTTCCGTTTGACAGTTTTGTATGGAGTTTCGTAAAATGGTACACGAATTATGAATTGCTATAATGAAGTCTAATGTCAAATAGCAGCTGTCAAATAGATGAATTGCGGGATGTATGAATTGTACGCAGATCATAATATTATGATTCTGCAAAGCGTCCATTTTAGGCCCCTTGTTCATACGATAGACCGGCAAGACGTAACGTTTAAATATCTCTCAAAAACCCCGAAAGCATTATCTACTAGAAGCCATTTAATTAAGGCTCCTACAGATAGGCGCGACACGATTTCGGTAGGTAGTACAATATCCATGAAGTTTTCATAGAAATTGGACCTTCAAGTCGCGTCGCCACTGTCTGCGGTAGCCTTTACCCGGCAGAATATAATATAGGGTGATGGCCATAAAATTTATCATATTTTTATAGTTCTGTCTAAACTATTCTTGAGTTATTACTTCTTTGGTTCGCCTTTCCGCTCATCCGGTTCGCATCAAGATTTCGGAGTTTGACGGTAAACTTCATAATTTTATTGCACGATAAAATAGTTTTCTTTTAATTTTATAGCTTTCAGTTAATTTTGTAAAATCGCTCACTCGTCATCTCGTTTTGCGAACGTAATTTGTAGCATAGTTGTAGTATTTCTAGTTCAGAAGCTTTTAATATCAGTGTCAAACATTTTCGTTAATAAAAGTGGTGAAGTTTCATTAACAGTTCACAGATTTTTTTTTTCGCGCTACCTTGCGGCAGCGTCGACATAATTTTCGTAAACATAGCCTCTTTTATTGTGTCGATGCTCGCCCTACATAATAGTTTGAAACATAAAAATTATTACGAAAGTAGGTAAATAAAACGTGGTTCTTAATAATTTTACGACACATTATATCCAGACTATCATAAAACGCGCACGACTGCACGTGTGAAGTGGCTTTACAAAAACAAAATAGGAACACACATTCTTATTTTTAATATAATTTCACTGCGATCATTTTGTATTTCATCATTGCATTGCATTAATGGCGGCCGTCACTGCGCCGTTATGTGGCGGTTGGCACTCTTCTAAGTATACTCCGTTTGAAATAAGATTAGACATTTAAATAAACCTTTTTTACAGTCCGTTCAACCGATTTTGACTTCTATTGCGTTGGTGGCATGAAAAATGGCAGCTGTAATAAACAGTTGGTATTGTAACTACGTTTTTGCTTTTAATGCCATCCTTATGGTTAAGGAATAGAACTCAAAATTGGTTGAACGGACTGTAAACAAGTGTATTTAAATATCTAATCTTATTTCAAATGGAGTATAGGTTGGAATGGAGTATAGAATGGACCATAGCTTTACCACATAGACAGGCGCTTTGTCTTTACAATAAAAAAAAAAACAACCAAATTCCAAAAAAGACCATCTCGGGAGCAGCAAAATATTTTCAAAATCTGTCCACAATTGACAGAGAAGTCGGTCGAAAAAAGCGGTGAAAGTCAATAAAAAAAAAATAAGAATCAAACATACAAACGAAGACAAAGACAAAGACATTTATTCGTCGAACATAATAAACGTTCTCCGTTTTGAAAGTCGGTTAAAAACAGCAACACACAATGTTTAAAAAAAATCTCACTCTTTTCTTTCAACGATATATTCATTCAATAATATAATTAAGCGTTTATTATCGCACTTGTACTGTCAGTGACCGGTTGGCGTGTGGCCAGTTTTATTATTTAGTAGGTTCTTTTGTCAGTTTCGTTACGCCTATTCGCTCACTGTGATAGTTTGTTGGTCACGGAGCTACGCCTTTATATGAATGTACAAGTGCCTACATAATTATTAAACAAGAGTTTTAAGGCGCAGATATATGCCAGTGACCTTGAGTGGTTCGCTTGCGTGTTCTGTACTGAGCTCACGCAACGCGTCGTACGTTCAGCCAGTAATAGGACTCGCCCATCAAGGAGCGCTGTCCCTAATTTGACGCATTATTAATTTATTATATACAAAACCAAAGGTATTTTAATAAAACCCGTATACTAAAAGATCAATAATTAAATTATCTTCTCTATATCTATTGGTGAAGGTTTCAGAAAAATACGCTTCGTAGATAAGTATTGCGCCATTCTCAGTTTTTTATCCGCGTTAGACATAATTTTACAATTAATTTCACTATGTAATATAACCATAATCTAAAATATTCACATATTAAGTTATTGAAAAAATGCTCTAATTAATCATATTTTTTTTCACTACGCGTTTAGACGTGATCTTCAGTATAAAATCATTAAAAGTAGGTTATTGTCCTTCTAGGGAGAGATTGTAAGATTGTTTATTGGACTTCTTATACTCAACTGTTCTAAAAAGCTTTTAAAAAGTATAGTGTGAAGTGCTATGGCCTTTTCAGGGAGATTCCTTATTCGAAATCTTTTTTTTAATAATATTTTAATGGCATGGTTGCTGGGACCTTTTAGCCAAGTCTTTATTTAGTTACAAAACTTGTTGATGAACTGAATTATATTCAATGCATGATGATATGATATCCCCTCCCGCTCCCCTTGAGTTTCAGTAAAGATGTGGCACTTTACTGAGATGTCACGCGGACTTCTTGAGAGAACTTGAAGCGATGTTGCACTGTTTTGTTTCATTTGCCTACACTAATGCACGTTCACAAACACTGCATGGTTAAAACAATCCACCATTATAACACATTTATATTCAGCTAAACACAAATTTTGGAAAATTAAACAAACTGCTGAACATGACGCTTCACTTTCCCGCCAAGAAGTGGTGAGTCACCTTTTTAATAGGTAGCCGAATTAACGCAAAGTTTTTGGTATTCAGCTTAATATTGGCGCTGAGGTTAGGTTGTAAATCCCTCTTGTTCAAAATTGAAGTGTCTTTGCACGTGTTTGGCTTTGGCGAAGATAATGCAAAAGTAGAAGCGAACGCGGAAAACACTTGTCTTGGCAACTGGTGTTATGTTAAGTGCATAAACTTTCGCTCTTATGACATATTACGGGTTAAAAGAAGACTCTTCTAGGTATAGCAGCGAACTACCATATTGATGGAACCAATTGAAAGAGGTACAACGAGAACAAGGAAATTGAAAAAAACCCGACTACGTAAAAAGTGAACTTAAAAAAAGATGGAAACAAGATTTATATAAATTATTACTATAAACAATCTCATGCAGTCGTAGGCAATAGGGCGTTATTATTAAGAAGATGCCTGCGTACATACATACATACAGGTCAAACACATAATCCTCCTTTTTTGAATCATCATCAGTCTATAGCGGTCCACTGCTGGACATAATCCTTTCTAATTGCATGACATTGAATTGGATTCTCGGGATTCTCGCCTACTCTAATACATCCTCTAACACCAGCCAATTTACAGACATGAATCAAATAAAAAAAAACACAAGCAACAATCATTCCACCATTTTTCTTTTTCAGCCCACAATTGTCAGCCAACATGTCGCACGCGTTAGCTCATAAATTGTTCTGTGAGCGGAGAGCACTCACCGAGACCAGTCCTAACGGGAAACGGTCAAGTGCGAAACGACCGCCATAAACATTCGGCCAGCCTTAATTGAGATTAGTATAGAGAGGTGTGAATGTCACGCCTATAGTCCGGATTAGTTTTAGGGAAAAGGGAAACATGAAATAATCAAGTGCTCATCAAACCCCCGACATTTATTGCTCTTTGCACTTTTACTCAGGCCTTTATTTATTTATCTAAGCGTAATATATTTCTCCGTTCCAACGCTAAAGGAATTAGAGGAACGAACACAAAAGGCTTTACATTTAAACTCAGTATTGTTCGTGAAATAAATGAGTTTGAAAATCGTACACCGGCAAACACTGGCAAACATAATAATCGGAACGATTCATAACTCGAGCAAAACGCTGGCCGCAATCTCTGTAAAAAGTAAAATAGAAAAATAAACGTAAAAAGTCGTTGAAACCGCCTCGCTTCTCCAGATTCAAAAGTGGAACGTTGCGGGGGGATGTTGCGTGCCAGCTCCACTCGACAATGGCCCTCGAGAGTACCATCGAGTATACGAGCGCTTTTTACTCGATTCAAATTATTTTTGAACTCCCTTCAATCGATTTTAATTTAAACTCGAGAGGAGTCTTTGTGTTTGAATTGTATGCAGAAATGAACATGCATTGAATAATATTGTGTTACTGAATTGCTTTTGGCAACAACCACTCCCACTTTACATAAGAAGAGAATAAGAATAGAAAATCGAACGTTGTTTTATTTGGGACCTTAAAAAAATTATTTACGGAAATTGCTATTTGTCACAAAACAACTTTAGGCCCTTAAAAACAATTAAAAATATAAATAAACCACAAAAGAAACCCATCAAAAGTTTAAATACGTCACAAAACTAACGAACACAGTATTTACCATCCCTGTGTACACAATACCGAGTCAAAGGCGAAGACGTCTCGCTCGATTTATTTTTCATCAAACGATGTTTATTTTCTGTTGATACAAGAATAATAGTCGTTGGAACAACACTAGCGTTTTGCGAAAAGAATATTTTCATAATGGTAATTGCAGTTGAAAGTGGTAAACTAATTAGCATTTACATATTAGTACCTATTTTAGTAATTGAAGCTCTTGAGGTTGTTAAAGCAAGGTTTAAAGGCTCCCGCAGTCGAGCGTGACGTGATATTAGTAGCACAGTAAAATTTCTATGAAAACTTAATGGAAAGTGTCGCGCTGCCCGTCGCGCCCGTCTGCACGAGCCTTAATGTGTTGGAGGTTTTCACCTGGAATAATGAGTTCTGGACTGGTTTTGAAATACTCGTAATTAGAATTTAGTGATTAAGCTCTTTTGAAGTTTGGGAGTAAGAGAATTCAGAGATTTCGAACTCAACAACGGCCAAATTCTTTAAAGCAACTCATTATAAGTTTGTTTTAAACATCGTGAGGAAACCGGCATGTCCTAGAACTAAAAATTCGAAGACATGTGACATCTACCAACCCACACCGGGCTCGCGTGGTGGATTACGGCTCACTCCCTCTCACCGAGAGGGAGCCTGTGTCCCAGCAGTGGGCACATTATAGGCTGATTATTATAATGTTACATGCTGTGTCTGCCACTTAAGGCTGTATTGCAGCATGAGAACGACTTTCAAGCACGTCTCCTTAAGTGTCTTAAAGTGTCGTTTGAGAGTTTGGGGATAAACCAGCACCCTAACACGATTTCACGAGATATTTTTTGTCTGCGGTATTTAAGTAGGCATTTCCTATAGCTTCATTATAGGTAGTATAAAACAAAGTCGTTCTTCGTGTGTCTGTTTGTCTGTATTGTTCTTCTAAACTGCACTATGTTGCAGCTGTAAACTCTACCAATGCTGTTGTTACCATCATTTAAATAATTTATTCCAAAATGTTTATGTGAGTAATACATTAATATTTACCTTAATCAGGCGTCAGGTGCCAGGGGGCCTAAAAGGCCGCTTTGGCAGAATCATAATAGGATAATATTATATATAAATTAATTAATACTCAATTTTTTTTTTTTTTTTTTACCAAAATAGTAATAATGTTTATTTACTCATTCAACAATTAATTTAATTTTTCATTTATTATCAGAGTATGCTTAGATGGTTTGGTTATGTGGAGAGGATGAGTGAAAGGCGACTAACAAAAGGTATTTATAAAGCAGAGGTGAGTGGAAACGCCGGGAGGGGACGCCCTAAGAGGACATATAGTGACCAAATTGGTGATGTTCTTCAGAAACGTCAGGTGCGTAGTACTCGCAACCGGCTGTGTGTATGACTAGATGTATGAACGTAGGCGAAGCAAAAGGAGTATGTAAGGAGCGTAGCAAGTGGCGTTCTATAGTTTCTGCCTACCCCCATGGGAAGAAGGCGTGAGTTTATGTATGTGTGTACGTAAATTAATTCATAAACACTGTAATGAAAAATTAACCGGTAACATTTCGATCTTTATTTTTTTCATGCGGCAAGAATAGCACCATCCCATTTCTTCGTTTAGCACTACTGAAGCTAGGGATTGATACTATTAACAGCTCGCTTCAAGCTCATCTCAACCAAGTTTTCACGGTGAGATTTTTACAGGTTAGTCACGCAATTTGAACTCGATCTCTTTTGTTCAAAATAAGGAATCTTTTTTAACATTGGGCTTTTCAAAAGATACAGCCTGATATTATTACTATAGTTATTCTTAAAATAACTGAAAATATTACAGGCATTTATTTTAAGTCATTTAGAATAAATCAGCATCCACAGCGTTTTTTTTGATCTTAAAGGCTTCAGCAGACCGGCGCGACACAAAGGCCTCGCGTGTCGCGCGACGAGCTGTACCTTTGTGTCGCGTCGCGAGTCGCGCCGGTATGTAGAAGCCTTAACTCGCTTGCACTATTTAGGCATCACAATAGTTCAGCTGAGTGGTGTTGGAACACAAGTCCTCTTGAATAGTCCCGAGAGGCCATCAATTCTCTAGTCGACGGGCTATAATCGGTTCTAATTGGTTTCATAACTAGCTATCGTTTAGGATTTATATTAATACTACACTAGTGACACGCCCCTGTTTCACACGGGTGTAATTTACTATTGTGACGTTATGTCAAAACATTGATATTTCTGTTATGACTCAAATGTTTGTGTTTCTGTGAGTGAAATGAATTTAACAATCAATCAATCTGCCCAGCATTTTCCCAACTGTGTTGGGGTCGGCTTCCAGTCTAACTGGATACAGCGGAATACCAGTATGTTACATGGAGCGACTACATATCTAACCTCCACACGTTCAATCATTAATATTTAGAGGTATGAGGAACAGGGTGTAAAGTTCACTCGTCCTCTATAGAAAAGGGAGGATCCTCCGACCAGACGGGTGTTGTGTCTGGTGGGCAACTGCCCGACGGTTCAAGTCAGGACGTTGTATATATGCTAGTTGCGCGGTAAACTCTGCTTGCGCGATGCAGGATTTGCGTCAGTGTGACGCGTAGTTCGCATGTGGCGATGTTGATGCCGCTACAAATACATCTTTCTACGTTAGATTTGTTCCCCAATGTCATGATTGCATGAAAAAGTCATTCAATGGAACAATTCTAACTCAGAAAGATGTATTAATTATAATTCTGTAACAACATTTATCTGTTATGGTCACGGATCATACTTTGATCAAGATACCACCTGACACTGACCTGCAAATAGCAAAAAAACGTAAGAAAATGAGAAGTTCTCGGCATAATACATTTATATATTAAGAGAGGCGTTCCGTATTTAAATCAATACAAGTTTGATTGGGCTGTCTAACTGTCAGAAGTCTATTCGCTTGAAGTCTGCAACTGACAGCTGATTAGGATAGGAATACACTTGGCGGATATGAAATGGGTTCTTTTATCTTTTTGCTTTTGTTTTGAGTTTTATTTTTTCTATATTTTTGTTTCTTTATGGAATATTTTAGTTTTCTTCCAATGAGTTTATTTTAGGAGTTAAGCAAGAATAATAATTAGGAGCAAATTTTACTGCAAAATGCATGAAAATAGTTCGAGTAATATTAAAAAACATTAGTTAGGATAATAGATAGTTATTTTTATTTATTAATTAGGTATAAGTTGTTATTTATGTATATTTAATTTTCATTCTGAATAAATTAACAATATAACATTTAATTTACATACCTACTTATGCATTTATTTATTTAAACTTCTCGCACATAATAAGGTACAAAGGCGGACTTAATGCCTTAGGCATTCTCTACCAGTCAACCAAGGGTGGTGAAGAGATAAGATGGCGGGTGCTCTGATTGAAAGAAAATAATAATATAAAAAAATATTAAAATATAACATAACTAGCTTTTGCCTGCAGCTTCGCTCGCGTGAATATAGAATTTGATAATCAATTCGGGTTGTACAGTGCTTGTTGTTTGACGTTTGGCGGCCAAATCATGATTCGAAAGCACGTGGCGCCATCTATTATCATAAGAACGTTATTGTTGTTTTCCTCGGAAACAGTACTTTTTTTCGGGATGAAAGGTACCCTATGCCCGTTTCTGTACACCAGACAACATACATGCAAAATTTCAGGATGATCGGTGCAGTGGTTTAGTCGTAAAAAGGTAACAAACAAAGTTTAACTTACTTTCGCATTTATAATATTAGTTATAACATAACTAATTATAAATAAAATAGGTGCAAAATTTATAATACACATATTTACTATAATATATCTAACTATAACAATAATAACTACCTAACTACAAAATCACTCGTTAACTATAATATAAATGTAACTATTAAAGTTACCCTATATACCCAGTATATAAATAGCAGTCATGAAACTCTAAACCACCTTTAAACTATGCACAATTACTTACCCTCATGACTTTTTTATATACAAATTAAAAAAAGAAAATGTAAAGGGGTGTGATCCTGGTGTCCTGAAACACAGGCCACAAGCCTAGCTTAGGCACCAGTCTCCCACAATATACAGGGTCAAATTTAATTAGCTAGCGAAACTCCGTGGACGTGTTGGGTATCGATATCTAAATACGATAAAACGAAAAAAATAAAGATTTGATGTTTTTTTTTTCTGGTGTCAATGACCACTGGCAATGAAGTTACTTGAAGTAGTTAAGTTTTTGTTTTATCGTGTTTAGTTATCGATACCCATCACATCTGTGAAATTTACACAGAAAAAAAACTGATTTTGAAACTCATATTTCAAGTAACTAGTTACTTGAAATATGAGTTTCAAAATCAGTTTTTTGTTCGTTGACCCCAAAAAAATACAATGTTTATTTTTTTATTTTTCGATTTATCGTATTTAGATATCGATACCCAACACGTCTGCGGAGTTTCGCTAGCTAATTTAATTTGACCCTGAATACTTACCTGAATAGCAAACAACATTTAAATTATAACGTATAGATATTATCAATGCTTTTCACATACAACCAGATTATTCCGCGTAACGTTTTATGACGTAAACATAACCTGTCTGTTTGCCTTTCATTTCCGTATCAATACAAACGGAAAATACATATTACTGTTTAAGGCGATACCAAAATAAATTGGGGTATTTTTCATATCCATTTATTTCACTATTACAGCATGTATCGATTTTATTATTGGATATATGTTTATTGACTATCTGATTAATACTTAAGACTGAAGGAAAAAACAATTGGATTAAATTTTCTCGATAGAATTTAATTCCGAAAAGACCTCTACTTTTCTATAATTTTCTCTGTAATTCTAAAATCCTAATTAATTTCATTGCAAAATTGAATTCAAAATGTGGGTATTAGGTAATAGAAAATTCTGACTGAAAACATTTTTGATAGATAGCTTAATTTATATTTAAATAATTTTTATTTGGTTTGGCGCTTACGTTGTTTTATTTTGGTCCCAGCGCATTGTTGCGTTCTCTTTTTTCGCATGTGGATGTAATTGACTCTGTCACTTTCTTATTCCCGCCCAGTTCGCCTGCGGCCTTTGCCAGCAACAGACCTGTGTCGGTTCCTCCCGCAACCGTGCAACAGTACAACGTCCAACATTTTTTTATCCCAATACTTTTTTAGCTTGTGTTTGTTTCATGACCTTTATCTATATCTATAAAAATCAATGCCAATTTTCGTTGTAATTTTATAACTCACGAACGGACTCACCTCTCAAAAAAAAAAGGTTTAGGCTTTGTTCGGACTATTTAGTAGAGATGGTTTATGTAAAGTCTTTTTTTTTTTTTTTAGGTAGGTATGGTAGGTAGGTAGGTTGGGTAGGTAGGTAGGGTAGGTAGGTAGGTAGGTAGGGTAGGTAGGTAGGGTAGGCAGGTAGGGTAGGTATTCTTTTACCCATAGAAAGCCACGTTATTTGAGTGTTATAGAGTCAAAATGTTTACCGCCCAACGGAGTGGGCACGGGTCAGCTAGTTATCTATATTTGTCAAGAGAACAAGGTATAAATAACAACATTACATTGCCGTTATGGGGAATAAATATAAACAACGAAAGGTAAACAAATCCCAAAAGTTGAAGCTAGTAAAATGACAGAAAATAAAAAGTAAGTTTGTCTTTATAATAATTACATATTCAGTAAGTGTATAATACTTGAATGACTCGATTGATGATTGTGGAAGAAGCGAAAGAGGTATGTCAGGATCGTACGTACTTTACGTAGCGTACGGCAGCGCAGCGAGCTTTCGGTCGCGCTCGGCGCCACGGGTTCAATGCGCTGCCGCCAAGTGAGCCGAGCGCCAGCTGATTTTATGCTTTGATCGTTTAGTATTAGTATTATATTATTATTATTACCAAATCTAAAGAGTATTTATTATTTTAGTATTTCAACACCATCGCCGATTTATTTATTTTTGTTGTTTTATTTACATAAATGGAGTACTGCGTACAGCGAATGTTATTTTACATTGAAATAGGTATATAAGAATAGTTATTGAAAAACGATAAAAAAACCTGAGTAATTATTTTACCGGTGGAATGATTCAAAATGAAATTAATAGTATACGAGTATTAATAGTAATATAATTAGTATTTGTTGTTATACTCGTAGCGGCAACAGAAATACATCATCTGTGAAAATTTCAACTGTCTAACTATCACAGTTCATGAGATACAGCCTGGTGACAGACGGACAGACAGACTGACGGACGGACAGCGGAGCCTTAGTAATAGAGTTCCCGTTTTACTCTTTTGGTACGGAACCCTAAAAATGACTATAATAGTTTGTTCTAGTGATAAATTTATCCCAACTACGGCACCCTTCATTGTGCGTGTTCCGACTCGCACTCGGCCGGTTTTAGGGTTCCGTACCCAAAGGGTAAAACGGGACCCCTATTACTAAGGGTCCGCTGCCTGTCCGTCTGTCTGTCTGTCTGTCCGTCTGTCACCAGGCTGTTCTCATGAACTGTGATGGTTAGACAGTTGAAATTATCACCGATGATGTATTTCTGTTGCCGCTATAACAACAAATACTAAAAAACAGAATACAATATATATTTAAGGGGGCTCCCATTCAACAAACGTGATTATTTTGCGGTTTTTATAGATAATGGTACGGAACCCTTCGTGCGCGAGTCCGACTCGCACTTGGCCGGTTTTTTTACTGACGCGGTTTCTTTTATTAGATCAATATGGTCTTAAATGTTACCTGTTCATTTACACACGTTATATTATTTTTTTTATTTAATTATAGCAAAATACTAAATTAAGTAATAATATGTAAATTATAATTAATTTGTTAGTTTAATTTAGAGAAAAAAAAAACAAATGTATTTCTGGCGACTCATGCCTTCCCTATTCTAAAACTTCAAAACAAAGACACGCTCGCGGTGCGTTTGCGACGTATTCAAGCAGGGGCGCGGGGCGCTCCCCGCGTCTTCGGTTGAACGCGTTGAGCGCCCGGGTTAAGCCACGCCCCTCGAGCTATGATTTATTTTTTACGTATCGCCTGGGAAACTGCGACATGCGGTCGTGTAAACCAGGGTTTATGTACAGACACAAGCATAAATACATAATATATACATAAATAAATATATACTAATATTGTTCAAGAGATAAGTGAGTTTTTTATACATGGGGTAATCTTCGGAACTACTGATCCGATCTGTCCGCAGGCGAACCAAGGTAACCGACATAGACCAGAACAACTTTTACTATGGGACCAAAACTGAAATCGCTAAAAAAAAACCAGCTGTTCCCTACATAATAATTATGTTCGAATAATTCGTTAAAATGAAGGGAACAGCTGATTTTTTTTTCGCGATTTCAGGTTTGGTCCCATAGTAAAAGTTGTTCATAATGATGAGTACAATGACCCCTTAAGAGGTTATTGACGTTTAAAAAATAACCCTGTATATAAAATTCATCAATGTTATGGTATTCTTGAAACTATAAATTACTATCAAAAAGTTATTTTCTCAAAGTTGCAATATTAAGAGAAAATTGAATTTTTCATTGGTGTAGGGTATTTATGCTCGTGACTGTACTATCGATGCTCGTAAAAGATATATGCCTAGTAAAAGATAGCTGCGAACGACTGAGAGAATAAAGCTGTGATGTTTGAATTATTTATTTCACTTTATTTCTGTTGGTGGAAGTCGTATGAATTGATTTACAAAATGGCCAGAAATTCTCGGTAGTAAAGTCGGACTTGACCGGTTGATGGCCATACGCTGGCCCTAATGTCCATGGAAATTATATCTCCGGGAATGACATTTTTTTTTACATCATACCTACGTAGTCAAAGTCAAGTCATTTATTTCAAGTAGGCCATTAAAAAACACTCTAGAACGTCAAAATTGACAAGAAGTCAAAAGATAGTTTCGTATGGAGAAGAATGGGCAGGAAACTTCATAGTTCATAATAAGCACACCATTATCAATGGCCTGATTAAACGAACATTAATACCGTCTTCTATAATATAGAGTGTACACCTCGTGTACACATCATTATGCCTTTCCCTTTTAATTTATTATGTGCTCTATGAGTTTAATCTACAAATTGCGCTTCGAACACATCGGCACTTCAAAGAAGATATACACATTCACACACTCAGAACAACATAAACCCTGTTTAAAAATAAGACGCACAGTTTCACATAGGCACACAATTACAGGTACAGAAAGAGCTGCAAATTAGTTTATACTCGTATGTCATTTACCTTTTCTTCAAAAAAATTTTTTTTTTGTGCCCTGTTGTAAATAATTGTCTCAATATTAGGGAAAGAGCGAGATAGCCCCAACACAGTCCCCGCCCATGGCTCCGCCTCCTGCGGTGCCCGATGCGGACCACACCAATGACGACGACGACGATACTCCGGAGGTGACCGAGGTAGATTTGAGAGTGGCGGTACGTAGGCTCAATGCCAAAAATACCGCCCCAGGACCTGACGGCTTACCTGGAAAAGCCTGGGTTCTGGCTTTAGAGGCTCTCGGGCCTCGACTAAGGGGGCTCTTAAGCGCATGCTTGGAGAGGGGCCAGTTCCCACTTCGTTGGAAGACGGGGAAACTGGTCCTCATTAAGAAGCCAGGGCGCCCGGCGGACTTTCCGTCCGCTTACCGGCCCATTGTGCTGCTCGACGAGGTGGGCAAGCTCTTTGAAAGAGTAATTGCAGACCGCCTTGTCGGGCGGCCGGATTTGGCGGAGAGCCAGTTTGGTTTCCGCAAGGGGCGCTCTACGGTGGACGCCATCATGCGCGTTCGAGCCCTCACGACGGGGGATTCTGTTGCCCGGGGTGGGGTCGTCTTGGTGGTGTCTCTTGACATCGCCAATGCCTTCAATACCCTGCCCTGGAGTTGCATTAGGGAGGCACTTCGGTATCACCGGGTGCCGACCTACCTCTGTCGAGTGGTCGAGGCCTATTTGACGGACAGGGCCGTCATCTACCCCGGTCACCACGGAGAGTGGAACCGGCGAGAGATGTCGTGCGGTGTCCCACAGGGATCGGTCCTGGGGCCGCATCTGTGGGACATCGGTTACGACTGGGTGCTGCGCGCCGACCTCCCTAGCGGCGTCAGCGTAGTCTGCTACGCTGACGACACGCTGGTCCTGGCGCAGGGGAGGTCGCACCAGGCGGCGGCTGAACTGGCGGCACGCGGGGTTGCGACAATCGTCAATAGGATCCGGCAATTGGGACTCGAGGTGGCCTTGCACAAGTCCGAGGCCATGTGTTTTTATGGTCCTCGGAACGCGCCACTGTCGGGTTCCCAAATAACGGCAGGAGGGGTTCAGATCGGCGTCGAGTCGACGATGAAGTACCTGGGACTCGTCCTCGACAGCCGGTGGAACTTCGTGGAGCATTTTCGACGTTTGGCTCCCAGACTGGAGCAGGCCGGGGCTGCCTTAAATCGGCTCCTGCCCAATCTAGGGGGTCCAAACGCCTCCTGCCGGAGGCTCTACGCGGGGGTCGTGCGGTCCATGGCCTTTTACGGGGCACCGGTGTGGGACGCGTTCAGCCCAGCGATTGAACGCGTCCCAAAGGGTCATGGCCATCAGGCTGGTCCGAGGATATCGCACGGTCCCCCGTGAGGCGGCGAGCCTCCTTGTCGGACTACCGCCATGGGATCTGGAGGCAAAAGTCCTCGCGCAAGTCTGGGAGTGGCGCGAGGAGGCGAAACGCCGGGGTGAAACTCCGCTGCCGCGAGAAATCACGGCACAGCGGACAGAGCTCCGGCGGGATCTTATGGCGGCATGGAGAGTGCGATTGTCGCAACCCAGCGCTGGGCACGCCACAATTGTGGCGATAAGTCCCCTCTTTGAGGAGTGGCTAGAGAGGCGCCACGGCGTCCTCACCTTCCGCCTGACGCAGGTCCTCACCGGACACGGTTGTTTCGGGAGGTTCCTGTTCAGGATAAAGCGGGAGGAAACGCCCGGGTGTCACCACTGTGTGGATCGCTCGGAGGACACGGTGGAGCATACGGTGGAGGTCTGCCCAGCTTGGGTGGAGCACCGCCGTGTCGGCGGCGATCTCTCGCGTCCGGCCCTGGTTCAGGCCATGGTTCGGAGCGAGAGTGCATGGGAGGCCGTCACCTCCTTCTGCGAATTAGTAATGCTTGCGAAGGAGGAGGCGGAACGCGTGAGGGAGAGGCAAGGTTCGCGCCCTCGCGCCCCTAGTCGCCGCAGGAGACGCCCCGGGCGTCGGGAGTCGCAAGCCGATTTCCGGCCACCGTAGGCGCGGAACGGCGGACGGTGAGCGATGGGTAGCTCACCGTCCGATAAGGACCAGGCCCGGGTCGACGGCGCGTCGTATTGACGGGGTCTGATAGGGCCAATGCCAGCCAGGGTTGCGAGTTTGTCCGAAAGGGATATCGTGGCCCTGGCACACAGGCAAATGAAGGAATACGGGTGGGTTTTAGTCAGTAAAAGTCTGACACGCCCTCCCGCTCCCGCGCGAAGTTATTTGATAATTTCCCAACCAAAAAAGCCACAACACAGTCAAGTATTATCAATTAATTACTGTGGATGTCTCATTTATAATCCATGTAACTGTTTTGGGACAAATAAACATTTTTAATGTTCACTTATTGTAAATGTGCCCCTTTTTATAAATAAACGATTATTATTAGCAAGATATTGGCCTTACCTTTGCTTTAAGATCTTCAAAGGCACGCAAGCAGAACAAACAAACACACTCACATCACACTAATATTATAAAGGCGAAATTTTGTGAGTGTGTGTGTGTGTGTGTTTGTTACTTCTTCACGCTCAAACGGCTCGACCAATTTTGATAAAATTTTGTATGTAGGTAGCTGACACCCTGGGTTAACATACAATATGTAACAAAAACCCTGTTGTTCCTTCTACCTACGTTTTAAGAATCGGTATACATACATAATAAAGCAAATCATTTAATAAAACTGTTCAACAAAAGTAATTTTAATTATTAATATTTTTAATGTTTAACTGATTTCTTACCTCTGCAATTCTTTGATTCTGACTTCTCGACTAGCTAATGCTTCGTATTTTTAATTATAATTCCATCAATGTTGTGCTTGTTATATTTATACGTCCCTGAAAGGAACAACAGGGTTTTTGTTACATACTGTATAGGCTGTGTATACTTTTTATCCCGATATTCCCACGGGATCGATACTTACGCGGGTAAAACCGCGGGGCGCAGCTAGTTGTATAATATAAGTTAGTAAGTACTTTTATGCAGGTGATTCTATAATTTAATACTGCGCCGTGCAGCGCGAATGTAATTATTCACAAGTGTCAGACACTCCTGCTGCAATTTGTGTCGTAGATTAAACGCAGCGTTGAGTTAATTAGTGCACAATACGTTTCTTTTTACGTTTAAAGTTTGAACAGGCCAATTTACGCGATTTTTGTCTGAAAACAGCGTCTTGCTCTAATTGCCTAGAGGAGAAATTTGGTTTGCAATAAATTAATGATGAAAGAATCGACATCTGTGAGCGTGGTCGTGGTGGACATATCCGATATCATTTTTCATTCCTAATTGCCAAACCTTACTCTTTCTATCACAATAAAAGTTTAAATAATTTTCATCTAAATTGTTTGTTTTATTTTGTTTTAAAAAACAAAGTTCTTTTTGAAAATCCCTGTATAAGCAGTGGTGGCCCAGGGGTACCAGCCAGGCGCTTTACTTTGTGTAAATAATTGCATCACCACTGCTCTCAAAACGGTGAAGGAAAACATCGTGAGGAAACCGGCATGTCCTAGAACCAAAAATTCGAAGACATGTGACATCTACCAACCCGCACTGGGTCCGCGTGGTGGATTACGGCCCACTCTCTCTCACAGAGAGGAGGCCTGTGTCCCAGCAGTGGAAACATTAGAGGCTGATTTTGCTTAATTAATAAAACTATTTCTCTTCCTACTATACTATCTACATATTATTGGTTCGACTTGAGCATAAAAGTAGGTAGGTATCGATGAAAAAAATATAGGCGTATCAATGTCTAATAAATGTAAATGTATTTGTTGGTTTCCATTGCTGAAGCACCAAAACAAGAAGAATGTCTGTGAAGGGTTTAAGCGAATCCTACGTAGCGTAGCAATGCCGCCGTTGCGTAGGCTTGCGGCGTAGGCTCGTAGCGTAGGCTCGTAGCATACGTAGTCTATTTGGCGTAGCAGCATTTTGTCTACGACGCTACGCTTTTAAAGCGACGATAACAGACTTTTAATGATTTTATACGTATAAACAAGTGTTCATGATTTGAAAAAAATATATGTTAAATTAGAGAGTTTTCTCAATAACTTAATATGTGAATATTTTAGATTATGTTTATATTACATAGTGAAATTAATTAGTAAAGTTATGTCTAACGCGGATAAAAAACTGAGAATGGCGTATTTTTGCTGTTCCCTACATATACATACATGATCTCATAACTCGTCAAAATGTAGGGAACAGCAGATTGTTTTTTCGCGATCTCAGGTTTGTTCCCATAGTAAAAGTTGTTCATAATGATGAGTACAATGACCCCTTAAGAGATTTCGTGTATGAATAGATACACCTTATATAGATTTGGCAATTTTTTTGGTTAAGACTTCATTAAAGCAATTCTTATTTTGTAAACCATTTTACGAAACTCCATACAAAACTGTCAAACAGATGAATTGCGGGATCTATGAATTGTACGCAGATCATATTATGATCCTGCCAACGCGTCCATTTTAGGCCCCCTGATTAATTTTATCATATGAGAGAGGTTTTATTATATCTCATAATGATAAGCTCACGATAAGCTGATAATTACTGATTACATCGCTTAAGAAAGGGATACCACGTGTTGAATATAATTACGATTTAGCAGTTTTATCTTAGTAAACATCACATGAAAATTAAGTCTTACTTGGTCATACCAATATTCATAAATACAACTTTTTTAGACAGTGTCTGGCTGCATTTTGCTTGTAATTTAGGTATCTTTGAACACTAATTTGCTAACAACAAAGTCTAATGAGATTTATTAAACTATCTTACTTGCTTTGTACAACGTAACATTTTCATGTCTGTGGCGGCATCAACATCGCCACATGCGAACTACGCGTCACACTGACGTCACGCAAAATCCTGCATCGCGCAAGCAGAGTTTACCGCGCAACTGCCATATACAGGAGGGCAATTCTACTAATTTTAAGTACGTTCACAGTCTGATCTCAGTCTCAATCTGTCAAAAATACCTCTTATTTCCCTACATTTTGACAATTTTTTGACGTTTGTTTGTCGCCAAGATGAGATTGCGACTAGATTTTGAACGTTTTAAATTACGGCAATTGGCCTTCAGGTTGTGGCGTAAATAATTGATAACCCTGAAACTGTCGATCGGCCAGATCTAATAGCATTTACCCCACTTATATCGCCATATGCCCATGGATGACCAAATTATTGATATTTTAAATAAAAATCGTACTTACTCTTACAAAATCAGTGGCCATTTCTACAATTGGTGACTTGTTCTCGCTTTTTTAAAAAAATACTTTTTTTTACATTTTTTCTACGGAATTATGCAATTTTGGGCCGCTATATCGAAAAAAATATGTATGCATGGCAATATAAGTGGGGTAAATGATAGATGATAATCTGGTCAATCGACAGTTTCAGGGTTATCCATTATTTACGCCACACCACGTATACAACGTCTCGACATCAACCGTCGGGCAGTTGCCCACCAGACACAACACCCGTTTCTATGGAGGATGAGTGAATATTACACCCTGTTCCTCATACCTCTATATATCCTTAAAAAACCTTTGCTCAGGCGTCAAGGCTTAAATATATTGCAAAGTGTGAAGCCGGGTTTAGCCATTGGACGCAATCCCTTGTCTTGACTTCCGGAGGTGGTTAGCCAATAATGCGAGTGCGGGCCTCAGCGTAACCGCTGCGTAATTAGAACGTATACAATGCGGCGTGGATAGCAATCTGTTGTGTACGTTGCGGGTATGTGGCCAGCAATGTACGTTGAAATTGATATAACAGGTTGTTGGTTTTGTTTCTGATAAAGCGACAGTTATACAACGTGCCGCTAGATTGGCGACATTAATTTAACACACGGGTAGGGCTTGTGACCAGTAATCATAAAAAATATAATAAGATAAAATAGTTCGTACATACAAAAATAAAAAAATAACGCTCTCTCTTTCCTTCAATTCACCTACTTTTTGCACGTTATTCGTTTTAATTTCATCGATGCGATGTTATGATCCGTGACCTCGACAAATGACCTCTGCGCTACAGTTCTTTAAGTACAGGTTGTTCCAAGATGCTATTTTAGTAAATTATAAATAAATCAATAAATAATAACGTTTCATGAAATTAAAATATCTTCTTAAAAACAAAACGCGAAACCGTATAGGTGTTAATTTCGACGTTCAACTACTGGTTTCAAATACCCGAAGGAAAAGCTGCCGTATAAGCTCAAACTCAAACAATTTATTTCAATTAAACCAATTACAGGCACTATTGAATTGTCAATGAGTCGGTCAGTTAGTCAGAAAGTTGAAGCTAATTGCCCATTCCAAAACGTAGATCTCTATGGACAAGAACAGGCAAGAAACTCCAAGGACACTCTTTTAAATCAAGATATTACAAAATCCTGGGTACATTATTCTTGTCGCTTCTATATGTGAGAACAATGTAAAAAAAAAAATATTAAAAAACAATACAAATAAAAGATTACAAATAAGCCCCGTTTCGCCCGTTCACGAACATGACGCGTGGATCAGCACCATCCAGCTCAACCATTTTGTAGGGAACCGAATGATCCAACACACGCGCCACCATCAGCGAGACATTTAAGTGGGCATGACATACTCTTAGCTGCCAAACTTTTTTAAGTCAACATACATCATAACATATTATATTACACGGTTCCATGGTACTCACATTTAAATTATATAAAACTATAGCTTGCAATGCATTTCAAAGATTAATAAAATTTTACTAGCAAAAGCACATCAGTAACTTAAAGTTCCTGACTATATTGGTTGCAGTCTGTTTTGAAGCCCTTTTAATTCTTTTAAATGCTATTCTTAATTAACATAGAACACAATTCAATTCAATACAACAGCCTTAAAAGCATGAATTACCTCAATCAACGGTTGTTCAGGGACTTAATGAAGTTGGAAACACACAGAAAGAGTGGAATGAGCAGCTATCCCGAGGCGCCCGAGATTCGCACAATTACACTAATTTACAACAAATTGCGAGTTCCGAATATTGAAGAAAATGAGCCGAAGGTTCCCGAAGCTTCACGAAGAAACCCGAAAGACCCATCTTCGTTCGAAACCAACACTTAACAACTACATTTTGCGATTTCCTCTCCAAACTTTGGATTGGCAGAGAATTTTAATGTATTACCTGGGGTAGATGGATTGATAAATATTTAGCAGATGTTAACAGGCTGCGATGCTTTTAGGACGTTGTTTTCTATTTAACCCCCGACGAAAAAGAGGGGTATTATAAGTCTGTAGTGTGTATCTGTGAATCGGTGTACCTGTGTGTCTGTCTTGGGCATCATAGCTTCTGAACGGATGAACAAAGCGATTTTTTTTAATTATAAACGCCAAACAGACGAGGGTTATACCTAGCAATAATTGATGTATGTTATAGTAGAAAGCATAGCTGCTGTTAACTTCCTATTTTCATTAGCCGTCCCCCGCCGCGATCGAAATATTACCTACAACTTATATTAAATGTTTTTGGATGTGTCGGGGGTTGTTAATATTTTTTATTGAACTTTTCTTCTGATGCGGAAGGGAAAGTTCGTAGGTAATCAGTTTAAGACCTGCACCTCAATTGAGCAACACACTTTTAATAACAATCCGAAGGATTTTGAAGGAAACTCATAATCCATTGCTAGATGTTCAATCTTCTAGAAAACATAAATAACGCAATGAATATTGTTGAATTCTCAAAACGAATAATAAAATAATAAAAACTTTATTGTTCAAGAGAGCAGTAGAAATTCAAAACAGCACTAGCCTCACTCAATATTGTGCGTAAAAACTTACATTTGCAATTAGAATGTATGGGGGAACATGTTTTTCAACTACAATGTTAAGTTTGTTCTTGGGATGAATCATCCTATCTACGGAACTCTTCATTGTGCGTGGTGCGACACGCACTCGGCCGGTTTTTACCCTCAAAAATCCTCATATTCTCTCAAAGAATAGTTATCAAAAATCTTCTTATCTCATCTTAAACACAGGCTTAATTAGTTTCCAAATTATGAAATTAATAAAGATGACGAATTTAGGCAAACGAAGTTCATAGCCGATAAGCAATTACTCGTCCAATATAATAATGAAGAGGGATGGATTGTAATTAGAAGCTTATTTTTAATTAACTTTAATTACTGAAGAAATCTATGGAAAGATCTAGAAGAGTAAATATTTTTTTTTCATATTGCCTGGGTAAAAATACAAATAAAAAGAAAAGTAAAAAAAAATTGACATAACATATTTTACAATAAAATAGAATTCTCGGACTCCAGCGCTAGTTAAAACTGTGTTGCAGGGGCCAGCTTCCTCCCGTAATAAAAGACACAATTTTGTTGTTTTATGACAAGACAAAGAAAAACAAATAAAAGAAGGAAAGAAAAGAGACCACTTTATATGTACTTCTAAACTAAGAACAAAAAGAAAAAATAAATAAAGAAATTAACAATAATTATGGTTCTTCTTTTGCGCGAAAATCCATAATTATTGTTTATTTCTGTATTATAAATATTGGCTGTCTAGAAATATCTAAGATCATAGCTGATCAGAACTGTGGGGAGTATAAAGAAAAACTTAGAACGCAAAAGCAATAGAGTTTCCATCCCGAAACGAAATGAAGAATCGAATAATAAAAATGGTAAAAACAAACCGAAGATATTTCAAGCGATGCCGTCTACATAATATGGAGAGGGCTCATTTCCATGCAAAACCCAGTCAGACATATTTGATGTTTCATAGTATGATAGATTTTCCATGTGTAAGGGATCAAGGTGAAACATTTAATAATAAAGCTTCTTACAAATCATACAAAAGCTCTTATACAGGCGTTATGGAAATGTATCCGTAATTCTCTTACACCCTTTAATAGGGCGACGATAACTGAATTTTAATGATTTTATACTGAAGATCACGTCTAAACGAGTAGTGTTAATGATTTAAAAAAAATATGTTAAATAAGAATTAAATTGGTGAAGGTTCCAGAAAAATACGCTTGGTAGATTTTGCGCCATTCTCATTTTTTTATCCGCGTTAGACATAAGTGTTAAATTAGTATTTAAATTTCCCGCCTTACCATGTTGTTCTACCTTTAAATGTAGTCTGTGGTATAGACAATAAAAACTCTTCTCTATGATTTCTGGTGTCAACGAGTGTTTCACTAAATTATTATATTTTCCTTTATAAAATACTATCATTGAATATATCAAAGCTAACAGGTTATGGGCCCAGTAAGCCAAAGTCCAAAAAGGTGTTTGTAAAGTTTCTCGTGAAAACAAAACATAAAAATAAAAGTTTCTGCCGGCAAAGTGTATCGACCTAACCTAAAAGCAACGTGGTTCAGAACAAAGTTGAAAACCAGTTCAAATCGTCAAGAAAACTAATCATCATGGCTAGTAGCCACCCTCTGGCATTGATTGAAAAATTGACTGGCCGAGAAAACTATAGTACTTGGTGTTTTGCTGTAAAAACATATCTTCAACATGAGGAACTTTGGGACTGCATTGAAAATCCCAATACCGAACCTATTGATGCAAAAAAGGACACTAAAGCCAAATCAAAAATAATATTACTGGTCGACGCAATCAATTATGTACATATACAAGAGGCAGAAACCGCAAAAGAAGTTTGGAAAAATCTATCCAGCGCATTTGATGACTCAGGGCTTACACGCAGAGTTGGTCTACTACGTGATCTCTGCACAACTACACTCTCTGGATGCCAAAACATAGACGAATATGTGAGCAAGATAATGTCCACAGCACATAAACTTCGAAATATCGGGTTCAAGGTTGATGACGAATGGCTTGGGACCCTTCTGCTCTCCGGGTTGCCTGAATCCTATAAACCGATGATTCTTGCTATTGAAAGCTCTGGAATGAAGATAAGTGCGGAGTCTGTTAAATCTAAATTGCTCCAAGAAGTGAAATCTGAAAACAATAACTCTGCTTTTACAACTGCGCATGGTTCACAGACCAAACATGTGAAAAAGAAGTTCAACAAAGGTCCAAGATGTTTTCAGTGTAATAAATATGGATACAAGAGCACCGAATGCAGGTCAAAACCCAAAGAAAAGGTTGCTAAATCAAATATTTCTTATGCTGCCGCATTTGTCACTCCCTATGACAACAACAGCTCTGATTGGTACGTTGATTCCGGGGCAACCATGCACATGACAAGACATCACAACCTTCTTCAAAATGAACATTCTCCACCTGTAAACCAGATCAAAGTTGCAGATAACAAGACTCTTCCAGTAAATAGCTCCGGTGATGTGACTTTGAATACATTGAATGGAAAAGGTCAGTCAAATAAAATCTTAGTTACAAATGTCTTGCACATACCAGAACTTGCAGTAAATTTAATATCTGTGCATCAGATTACTGAAAATGGTGGCCAAGTCAAATTTGATTCCAAGGGCTGTGTTATACTGAACAGACAAAAAGTTATTGTAGCTACAGCAACAAAAGTTAACAACATGTACCGGCTTAATATGAATACTGATTATGCATGCATGTCCGATGTTAAACAAGATGATATATTTCTATGGCACCAACGAATGGGTCATCTGAACTTTGATAGTGTAAAGAAAATGACAGGAAGCACAGAAGGATTAACATTATCTGGAAAAAGCAACAATATGACTTGTATCACGTGCAAAGAAGGCAAGCAGTCAAGATTGCCTTTCAAGAGTCAAGTGTCACATTCCACAAAAATATTGGAACTGGTGCATTCTGACTTATGTGGCCCTATGGAAACACAGTCCCTAGGTGGGGCTAAATACTTTTTAACATTTTTGGATGACCATTCTAAAAAGGTTTTTGTATACATACTAAACAACAAAACTGAAGTTTTGTCAAAATTCAAGGAGTTCAAGAAAGAAGTAGATAATCAAACGGAATGCAAGCTCAAGTGTATTCGAACTGACAATGGCCTGGAATATGTCAATAAACCATTCTCTGACTATCTGAAAGATGCAGGAACAAAACATCAAACTTCAACACCATATACTCCAGAACAAAATGGAGCTGCAGAGAGACTAAATAGGACGCTTGTTGAGAGAGCAAAATGCATGATACTGAACGCTGGTTTGCAAAAGTTTTACTGGGCTGAGGCCATAAAAACTGCTGCATATATCATAAACAGATCTCCAATTAAATCCCTATCATTCCAAACTCCTGAAGAGGTATGGTCAGGACATAAACCTAATGTCAGTCACATGAAGGTATTCGGATGTGAAGCTATGGTCCACCTGCCAAAAGAAAAACGCAAGAAGTGGGATCCTAAAGCACAAAAGATGATCTTTATTGGCTACTGCGATAACACAAAAGGTTACAGGTTCATAAAACCACATACTAGAACTGTTATAAAAAGCAGGGATGCTGTATTCCTAGAATCCACTGTGAAGAGCAACTATGCTGCACTGGAATTGTCTGAAACAGAAAATAAAACATTAGACATAAATTGTAAAATTAATGAAAGTTTAATGTCAAATGAAAGTAATGAAAATAGCAGAGAAGAAACTTACAACTCAGATAGTTCATGTAGTACTGTCAAAAATAATTCAGATTCAGATGAATACTTACCAGCAGTTGTAATTGATACTCCTCCTCGAAGAAACATAACCTTAAGACCTAGAAACAAAATTAATGAACAAACTTACCTATGTTGTGATGAACGCTTATTACCTTAAGAAGTCCCTGAAACATTCAAAGAAGCAATCAGCTCTGTTAATGCTGACAAATGGAAAGAATCTATTGAAGAGGAACTTGAAGCCCATCGAAGGAATGGTACATGGATATTGGTGAATAAACCTGAAAATGCAAATGTCATTGGCTCCAAATGGGTTTTTAGAGTCAAAGATCAACCAACGGGTCCTCGATTCAAGTCCAGACTCTGTGCAAAAGGGTATGCACAAGCAGAAGGTATAGATTATAAAGAAACATTCTCGCCCACTGTCAGGTATGATTCTATACGTTTACTATTATCTCTAGCTGCTCAAAATGGTTATGAAATTCTTCAACTTGACATTAAAACGGCCTTTTTGTATGGGGAACTGGAGGAAGACATATTTATGTATCCCCCTGAAGGTCTGACATGTGAACCCAATAAAGTATGTAAATTGATAAAGTCACTGTATGGCCTCAAACAGTCGCAACCACGGTGCTGGAATACTACTTTCAATTCAGTACTTCAGAAATTTGGTTTTACAAATAGTAAAGCAGATCAATGTGTTTATGTGACAAATATTAAAGGGATACAGTGTTATCTCTGTATTTATGTCGATGATGGACTTCTATTTTCTAAATCAATGTCTGTATTGCAATCTGTAACAAATGATTTGCAAACAATATTTGATATGACAATCTGCCCACCAAGAAACTTTGTTGGAATGGACATTCAAATCTCTGACAAGTATATCTTTATACACCAAACAAAATATATTAAACTGTTATTAAATAAATTTAATATGGAAAATGCCAACCCCAACAGCGTTCCGGTAGATCCTCATTCAAAACTGGAGAAAAGTGACCATCAGCCTGACAAGAACATTCCTTACCGTGAGGCAGTTGGTTCTCTGATGCATGTCGCCATAGTAAGTCGCCCGGACATAATGTTCGCTGTAAGCCTGGTGAGTCGATATTTGAATTGCTATGATGAAGCTCATTGGACAGCAGTCAAGAAAATTCTTAAGTATCTCAAAGATACTATCAATTTTGGTTTATGTTACTTGTCAGAATCTAAATCCTCTGAGTTGACTGGCTATAGTGATGCTGACTATGCCAATGATGTCACAACTAGACGTTCAACCACGGGATATATCTTCATTAAAAATGGAGCTGCTGTGACATGGTCTAGCCAACGCCAACACACAGTTGCCTTATCGACAACTGAAGCGGAGTTCATGGCAGCTTGTGCTGCTACAAAAGAGGCGATTTGGATTAAAAATCTACTATGTGATCTGGGTGAATTTCACCAACAACCTGTGTGTATTAATATAGATAATCAGAGTGCTATCAGTGTTATTAAAAATATAAACTTTCACAAAAGGTGTAAACATATAGACACTAAATATCATTTCATTAAAGAAAATTATGTTGCTAAAGTAATTGATCTAAAATATGTATCAACTAATGATCAGTTTGCTGATGTACTAACTAAGGCTTTGCCTAGAGGTAAATTTCAATTGTTGCGAGATAAAATTGGAATGTTAACATTAGATAAACTTAATAGGTAATATTTGTAAGTATAATTTCTTAACTACTGTAATTGTGTTATTTAGTTAATATTGCATACACATGGAAGGCTTAAATTTGGCAGGAGTGTTAAATTAGTATTTAAATTTCCCGCCTTACCATGTTGTTCTACCTTTAAATGTAGTCTGTGGTATAGACAATAAAAACTCTTCTCTATGATTTCTGGTGTCAACGAGTGTTTCACTAAATTATTATATTTTCCTTTATAAAATACTATCATTGAATATATCAAAGCTAACAATAAATTTACAAATTAATTTCACTATGTAATATAAACATAATCTAAAATATTCACATTTTAAATTATTGAGAAAAAGCTCTAATTTAACATATATTTTTTTCAAATCATTAACACTACTCGTTTAGACTTGATTTACAGTAAAAAATAATTAAAACTCGGTTATCGTCGCCTTAATAACACTGGAAGACATTTTTCGGAGCAAAAGTCACAGCAGGATACGATTCGTTCCAAGAATTTCTAGGAAGGTACGCAAGGGTTGTACCTAATTAACAAAGGATAAAGGGTGCTTAAAGCTAGCTACGTTTCTTGTCGTCAATATGAGTTCAGTAATTTAGCCTTTAGAAGGATTTTGCAATCCTCAGATATATATATATATATATAATAAATATGACAATTTGACAGCTTTTTAAGGTTCCGTAGTTAACAAGGAACCCTTATTGTTTCGCCATATCCGTCTGTCTATAACCGGCTTAGCTCAGAAACACTTAGTACTAGAAAGTTGTAATTTGGCATGGGTATACATATTAAGGCTTCTACAGACCGGTGCGACACGCGACGCGACACAAAGGCCCCGCGTGTCGCGCGACGAGCGGTACAATAAAATCTTGAATAACAAATTTGCCGTTCAAAAATATTGCGGGTCTGTAAAAAACATTTTTCGATTCAGGGATCCGATTTTGTGTAATATTATATTAAGCTTTAGTAATAAGTGCTATAAAGTGCTATTCTTTGTTATAGTCAAGTGTGTGTGTCCCTCGTCAGCTAAACGGTTGTTTTAGGAATTATGTGAAATGGCAGTAGTATACAACATTATTTTTAGTATATGCGAAACCTGAATATACTTTGTTCAGAATAAGGAACTAAATCGATTTCAATAATTTTTATACCATGTTATATTTTATCCAAAAAATATTTTAGTGTGATGGAAAATGTTATCACCATTAAATTACTTAAAATACCATCGCCGTACGGTTAGGTACCTACGGCCAAATTATTGTCAATGAGCGCAAGACGGCCCTGGAGGCGCGGGGGCGCCGTTAGCATGTTTTCGTACGGAGAACCCGGTAACCTATCAACCTTATAACTTTGTGATTTTTCATGATACAGTTTTGAAATTTTGTACATAGATTCTTTACATAAAAATACTAGACACGTGTTTCGGGTTTATATACTTAACGATATTAAAAGGAAAACTATCACAGCTAAGTATGTTTTACGAGAATTAGTCCGCAACTTACATTTGCAGTTGAAGAATTGACCGTGACGTATTTCGATATTTGGAAGAACATGTTTTTCAACTACACTGTTAAGTTTGTTTTGGGATAAATTCATCCCAACTACGGAACCCTTCATTGTTCGTGGTCCGACACGCACTTGGCCGGTTTTTTATAGAAGATAATCAATCAATCAACTCAGCCTATAGCAGTCCACTGCTGGACATAGGCCTCTCCCAGGCTGCGCCACAACACCCTGCCCCCCGCCATCCGCATCCAGTCTGTCCCAGCCACCTTTTTAAGGTCGTCGGTCCATCTAGCTAGGGGGCGTACCACACTACGCTTGCCGATACGCGGTCTCCAATCCAGGACTCGTCTGCTCCACCGGTCATCGGTCCTTCGACAAACATGGCCAGCCCACTGCCATTTCAGCTTGCTTACTCTGCAGGCTATGTCGGTAACTCCGATTCTCTTCCGGATAACTTCATTTCTGATCTTATCCTTCAGAGAAGATAATTATATTGTAATATCCAAAATATCATGAACAATTTCCTTACAGAAAAAAAAAAAACAAGAATGACTATCGGTTGTTTTCCTTTAACAAATAAAAAGTGGCTCTACGGAAGTGAGTACGCTCCCTTAGGCCTTAGGCTGGCCAGAAAATGAATTATATTTTGATGAGCAATTAATTTTTCGTTACTGTTGCTAACAAGTTGATATTTGATATCCTTTTTGTATATTTAAAACGTCTAAAGAGGATCTTACGACGAGTAATTGGGGATTTCTATTGTTCTCGACCGCAATTGGTTGAAACAAGACTTGTGTATCTTTAAGTATAGATGTACAGGAATCTTTTGGCGCGTGGAAAAAACCAGACAAACGCTTTTTCAGATTCATTTATTTGCAAAAACATGTGTAGATAATATACATGGTATGATGCTTATTATAGGTGTAACAAGGTAATTTTTGGCTCAACATGTTTGACCATGGCTGGTGTACAAGTTAGGTCGAAAGACAATAGGATTTCAAAATTAAGATACAATGAACAATAATATAAATAAATCAACAATTAACAATAAATAGGTCAATAGTCATGCGATTCAAAATAAATAGAATAGATGTCAGTATCTTCAGAGCGATTTATCATTTAAAAATTCATTAACATTATAATGGGCTTTTTCTGACAGTATATTTTTAAATTAAATTTTATTTTAACTTAAACTGGTCTATATTTAATTTCTTAACACAGCTGGGGATATTATTATAAATTATTGGCGCTCTGCACACAACGCTATTATACAGTAGCGCTGTCTTAGCTCGGCTGCCATCTTGTTTTTTCAATAAATTTTGACGAAACAATTTCACAGATGTTTGCCAACAACGCCCCCTTGTCTATGTCTTTCTTTCTAGCGCCAAAATAGCTTAGCCATGGGTAAGTATTAATTGAGTTTAGCTTAGCCTGTTTCCATAGTAACGACGGGTCTCCTTCTATCAAGTAGTCACTTCTAAGTTGGGGTGCCGAAAGAGTCTCCTTGTGTTTTTCAGTACCCTTAGCGATTACCCCCGGTTTGTAAAGAGGTCGAGGGAGTTTATAAAAATCTGGCTGTTATTTTAGTATAATGTGAATCTTACGACTTCCACGCGAACGAAGTCATGGGCAGCAGCTAGTTATTTCTCCTGTATTGTGGGTGCGTTTACAAACATATCATATAAACTCACATTCTCAAACAGCCAGACCCGGAACAACTATTTGTAGGTAATACAAATATTGGTTCCGTGCAATTAATAAGTCAGAATCACCAACCCGTCTTGACGCTGATAGCACACATCCGCCTCGAAACCATATCAGCGAAACCGCTGTAGTTCAATTGTACTGGCTAATAAGCTGAAAAGAAAAAACTTGAAGGTCATACTCGCATCAGATTTGAGTAGCGGAACATGACGCGAACTACTGCGGTTTCGCTGCTATGGTTTCGCGGCGGAGGCACACCTCCGAAAATGTTCTTAACTCACTTTTTAGATCTCTGTATCTCGCTTATGCGTATGAAGTTTCATTAAAATCGGTTCAGTCATTTCGAAAAACAAGGGCTTGAAAGTTTGTATGAAATGCCGTACGTCGTAAACGTCGTAAAATCATTAAAAGTCGGTTATCGTTTATACTGAAGATCACATCTTAACGAGTAGTGTTAATGATTTGAAAAAAATATATGATACATAAGAGCACTTTCTCAATAATTTAATATGTGAATATTTTAGATTATGTTTATATTACATAGTGAAATTAGTTTGTAAAGTTATGACTAACGCGGATAAAAAACTGAGAATGGCGCAAAATCTACCAAGCGTATTTTTCTGAAACCAATTTAAAGATAATTTAATTATTGATCTTTTAGTATACGCGTTTTATTAAAAAATACCTTTTGTTTTGTGTATAATAAATTAATAATGCGTCAAATTGGGGACAGCGCTCCTTGATGGGCGAGTCCTATTACTGGCTGAACGTACGACGCGTTGCGTGAGCTCAGTACAGAACACGCAAGCTAACCACTCAAGGTCACTGGCATATATCTGCGTCTTAAGCCGTCGGGCCTGCGCCTGATCTCTCGCCGTTCGAGTCGGATTGCCGTCCCATCGGACTATGAGAGAGAGTGCACCTGTGTCTGCGCACACTTGTGCAATATAATATCTCCCGCGCCGAAGGCTGGTCTTCGCTGAGACTAGTCGCCATGGCCTTAATTCGGTCTGGAAGACTATATTATTAATATTGTTACTTGCATTTTACATTTTTTCTTGAACATATTTCTCAGAACTTGGTTTTTACCAAAACACATTTAGAAAAAAAATCTCGATACAAATGAACGGTAAACTAACCCTTTACTTTGAGCAATCCAAAATATCTGTATTAAATATCAACATACGGTTGGTATTTAATTAATTTTAATTAAGAACGTCTTATTTGTATGCAGAACTTGGTTGTTTTTTATTTTCGATTATTCAACTCATTTTTGAGTAAATAAATAATTGTTTCATATTTTGTAATAAATTTCAAGCGTTCTGTCATCGCGCTTCTAAAAAGAAAAGAAAAGAATGAAGATACGTTCGTCGTACGTTTTTTCTCTTTTATTTGTATGCAGTCTGACAGTGACAGCGGTTTACCTGTTGTCAGCGTCTTAATGGTTAATATCCACATTAGAAAAAAAGTAATTATAATGTACTAACACTAGTTTCATAAGTTGGACTCTACTAACATTCTATGGATTATGTCTGGATTAAAAAGTTTATTTTTTAATTTTTTTAATGATGTATTGTCGATGTAAGAACATACATCTTTTTGAGGCTGACCGGTCTTTTCCTATGGCAAAACAAAGGTTCTTATGAAGTTTAGATGTTATCTACATCATTCTTACGTACGTAAATTATAATGATGTCAGTTTTCACTTTAATTTCAATCTAATTTAAATCAACAACCCTTTGTGCGTATAACATGATGAGACAACAGCGTATTTGTGGCTGTTTATTAGCAAAGTCTTAACTATTCTCTAAGACACTTAGCTTTGATCAAAGTTCAGCAGTGATCCCTTGGGGCTAATCAGGGTAGTCAAAAGGTAGATTATTAACTTACTATGTACATATTTCAGTCACGACCATAAATAACATAAGCAAAATTCAAAAGCGATATTTTCATTAAGGCGATGATAACCGACTTTTCATGATTTTATACTGAAGATCACGTCTAAACGAGTAGTGTTAATGATTTGAAAAAAAAAAATATGATATTAGAACATTTTTTTCAATAATTTAATATGTGAATATTTTAGATTATGTTTAAACTACATAGTGAAATTAATTTGTAAAGTTGTCTAACGCGGATAAAAAACTGAGATTGGCGCAAAATGTACCAAGCGTATTTTTCTGAAACCTTCACCAATTTAAAGATAATTTAATTATTGATCTTTTAGTATACCTACGCGTTTTTTTTAAATACCTTTTGTTTTGTGTATAATAAATTAAGAATGCGTCAAATTGGGGACAGCGCTCCTTGGTGGGCGAGTCCTATTACTGGCTGCACGTACGACGCGTTGCGTGAGCTCAGTATAAAACACGCAAACTAACCACTCAAGGTCACTGGCATATATCTGGGTCTTAAGTAGGTGTTGATAGAAATTGTATGGTGTTACGAACATGATGGCCGATGGGGCCGAAAGGTTATGGAGTGGCGACCGCGTACCAGAAGACGTATCGTTGGAAGGCAAGGTGGACCGATGACCTTGTGAAGGCCGCAGGTATCCGCTGGATGCGGGAAGCACAGAACCGGTCGAAGTGGCGGTGCTTGGGGGAGGCCCATGTCCAGCAGTGGACGACTTTCGGCTGAAATGATGATGATTTCCTAAACCATATTATACGAAACATACTATGAAATAGGATTTTTTGCAGTTGCGATCGTGATTTCATGACAAAATTGCTCGTCAATTTTGCAAAACCTTAAGGTGTTTATGCTCGTCACTGTACCTGTTGATTGTTTGTGTTGAGGTGTACATGGTTGAGGGATTTAAAGAATTCTGCTATTTGTTAGTCAAGTGAATTGGGTCCGTCTTTGAACATATTTTGCGATTTCTGAATCATTTTGCTGTTTTAAAACAGACCGCCACGTGCCACGATCCTTACTTCTTTTGATTCACTTACGTTCATACACGTACGCCGCGTGCCGGTTCGAGTACTAAGCACCTGGCCTAAGATAATATATAAAGAAGAGGAGATATGATATAATAAGAAAAGAACAATACGGGTTAAGATATCAAGTACATATTTATATAACTACACTACGCCACACCACACTTACCCTCAATCTTCAACAATAACTTTTAATTTTGTATCTTTTTTATTTTTCCTTTAATTTTGATTCTTCTACCAAATGTTAAAATAATTTGTTAATATTATCTTTAAGTTTTAATGCTCAAATACTGTTTTTTTTTGGGGCGGGGGGGGGGGGGGGGGGCTGGTAATCTGTGTGGCAGGGTTTCCGAGTGCAAAGCGAGGTGAGTGGGTGAGGTGGTGAGTGTACCAGACTGCAGAATTATTGGAGGTTATATTAGTCATATTTTTAAGGCGCCTTTGTGGAAGAGAAATACAATGTTTATTTATTATTATTATTTATTATATGCTAAATGTTGAAGTTTTCAATCTTTCTCAATACGTCAATTAGTAATTTCCAAACGTAATTTGCATTACACGAACTTCAAGAAATGATTTATTCCCAAAAACGGTAAAAAAGCAGCAAAACCAATTAATTAGCAATGACCAAAGACCAGCTGCCAAAGAACGTACTATGACCAAAAGATACGTCAAGACAAAATTCGCAGACTAATAAAAATAAAAATAAATCTCTAACAAAACACCGGGACGTTTTCTTCGGCCGTCAAAAGAATAAATTACTTGATTACATTCCATTAGGTTGTCGACCTTTTTACGGGTTGTTTAGCCTATCATGTTTTATCGCCGTTTGTTTTAGCGTCGCGTTATAACATCGCTGATAGGCTAATTTAAAAGGTTTAACGAGATAGTATTTTCTTTTTTTTTGGGTCCTTTTCATTTAGCTTTTACTTGTATCTAACTTAGTGCGGTATTTAACTATTTAATGAATGGTCACGGTGCTACGCCCGTCACTATCATCATTCATCATCAGCAGTCTACTGCTGGATATATTGGCCTCTCCCCTTTTCTTTCGCTCCCTTTTTCCTTCTGTACATGGAGCTTCCCTGGTACCTCATTAACGGCAAAACTATGTAAATGTTTAACTGCACCCAAATTACGAAGTTATTTTTTAATTTAATTTTATCTTTTTCTATAAACTTCACTGACATAATGTTTTTCATATTTGACATTATTATACATACAATTTAAATTTCAACAAGGTTCTAACTTTTATTATTTTAATCATATTTTATATTGTTTTTTGTCAATGTGAGGACGTTGTAGGCTTATTAGACTGTAGATCTGTAGACCGTTTTCTATTTTGTTAAGTACCTGGTACTTTTAACGGGCCTACGCTGTCCTCTCATACCTATTAACACTGTAATTTGAAAACATTGTAAAAGCCATTTTTTTTTTCAAAAGATTAACCGTGGATTTTCTTGCCGGCTCTTCTCCATAGGAAACGACCAATTGGAACCGTGCACCTAGCTTCTGACTTTTCATAAGTGCACATGTAGGCCTAAGTGAAATAAAAATATTTTTGATTTTGATTCTCCAATTGCACGCCATTCAGCTCGATTCTCAGCATCTCTCATCCAGCTGTTGCCAGCCACCCTCCGAAAATCGTTGCTCGACCTAGCCTGTGGGCATCCTGCCTTATTTTTGCGGATTCGCGGTCTCCACTCAAGAACACGTCTACCAAAACGGTCATCGGTGTATACTTCTACAACAGTTACACTGCTACATCTTAAACTACCGTGCTACGGCAGTCTCCTAAACTGCTACGCTAGTCACTATACTGCTACGCCAGTCTCTATACTGCTACGCCAGTCACTACACTGCTACGCCTGTCACTATACAGCTACGCCAGTCCCTATACTGTTACGCCAGTCACTATATTGCTATGGCAGTCACCTAAACTGCTACGCCAGTCACTATATAGCTACGGCAATCACTACACTGCTACCCCTGTCACTATACTGCTACGCCAGTCACTATACTGCTACGCCAGTCACTATACTGCTACGCCAGTCACTATACTGCTACGTCAGTCACTATATTGCCAAAACTGCTACGCCAGTCACTATACTGCTACGTCAGTCACTATATTGCCAAAACTGCTACGCCAGTCACTATACTGCTACGGCAGTCACGTTAACTGCTACGGCAGTCACGTTGACTGCTACGGCAGTCACGTTAACTGCTACGCCTGTTACTATACTGCTACGCCAGTTACTATACTGCTACGGCAGTCATCAAAACTGCTATTCCAGTCACTATACTGCTACGCCAGTCACCAAAACTGCTACGACAGTCACTATATTGCTACTCTTGCAACTACAGTACTACACTTGTATAGTTATGTACAAGCATATAGTGCAGCTATTTAGTTATGGGCGTACGCTGTAGTCAGTGTAACGTCCATAAATAAATAACTGCACAAAACCTATCAAACGAATACACCAAAATACGGAGGAATTTCTCCGTTCTGATTTTACTCCCATGTGGTACGGCCAACAAATTCAATCCCGACTATGAATTCCGAGATTCCGAGTATACTTTATGAATGAATGAATGAACGAATCGAGTTATTGGATAAGCGCCTTTACATCACTCGTATTTCGTCCACAAACGATATAAAGAGTGGGTTCTGTTAACAGGAAAATAAGGGTGGAATGTATATTGTCAGTTATTCAAAAGTGTACTTATTTGACTAGTTATTAAGTATGTGCTATTATATAGAACAACCTACAGTTGATTTTCCATTGTCTGCTGTATAGCGCTCAATTGCTCATTATGCATTCCCGCCTCGTGATAGAATCTAATACTTATGAATGTGACCTATATATTCATTAAACTGACGCCTAATTTACACAGTGGCAGAACATACACAAGCGAGCAACTTTACTCTTGAGGAAACCAGCTAATGAATTTTCTTTCACTTCTTTACTGTTTTTTTTTGTTGGTATAATGGCGTGTGCTAGCTGACATATGGAAAATAGTTTAATTTAATGTTTTGTGTAAACTATTTTGCATATTATATTATAACTATTTTGTATAGAATCAAGTTTTTCTAAATGAACAGATAGTTGTTCTGCTTGGGAATTTGTTGCGCCATTTCTTTTTCCCAGCTAAAGCACTAGAAAACCAAAGGTCATGAAGGCCATGATGACCTCCAAAAGTGACAATACTTGAAGTAGACACGAAAATCTGATACATTAACCTCGCTTACTGCCTAATCTCTTCACGACATGTGCTTTTACTAAAAGAAAAACGAAACACGACGGTAACAAAGCGTCCTATTCACGTAAAAATAAACACACAAAAGCAAAACCTTCCACCATACAAAGGCGTGATTTCCTGCAATCATTGAGCCTCTATTGGACAGCTATCGGTGTGACATGTCAAGTGTTTTAGGAGGAACTGACCCAAATAGGAATAGAGATATTTTAACCGACTTCTAAAAAAGGAGGTTACTCAATTCGACCGTATATATGCTTTTTTTATGTTTGTTCACCGATATCTCCGTCAATTATGAATCGATTTTGAAAATTATTTTTTTGTTTGAAAGGGTATGCTCCCAAAGTGGTCCCATTGCCACCAAATCAGAATCTGATGAGGGGATCTCATGGAAATCAAGGGAAACCCTCGAATTTTATAGGCAAACCTATAGCGATTTGGGTATTTTTTATAATAACTCGTGCATTTGCTCCCGAAAATCACCATTTGGTGAAGTGGAACTGATGATGGAGACCACAGATGGCCACCGGACCAACATAATAATAAGTATTTAACGGGTTGCGATTCGATTAGGTACTTTAATAGGGTTGCTAAGCAATTTATGCTCCTCACAATGCATATTGTAAGAGCTTCTTACAAGTTAGTCAGTCAGTTAGTCTCTTACAACAATTAACGTCCCAGCATCGGGAAAAGCAATACTTTGTAAAAGGTGATGAGCAGTTGACTTTAGGCTATTATAACTTAGATAAATAAAAAACTGACCCACTAAAAAGTGAAAAATAAAAAACTTTTTGTATAAAAATATAATCAACTTCCAAAAAAACTTTGGGTAGTGAAAATTTGTCAAAATACTTTCGGCAAAACGGCAGGATCCCGATATGCGTATTGGGTTTGGGGAAATAAATCCGGACGTTCCAGTTATGATTTTTAGTAAGAGATTGCTTTCGCTGTTGTTGAAGTACAAAACTCTATTTCTTCAACCCTACAGATATCAAAGGGGCATTGTAATGCCACTGTTATGGATTATTCGACTTTACCCCACTAAGCTGTCCCACTTGTAGGACAGTAATTGATGTGTAAAAAATGAAACATTCAATACTAAATGTTTTATTTTTTGCTCCTAATTCCAACAGTGCCAGACCTAGTGGGAAAAACTGAGTTTATGTGAGTTTAATTTTCCACACCAAAACTAGTAAGTGGTATTCAGTGGACGTCAAAATTGTGAACATTCCACTTTGTCCCACTAGTGGGACAGCTTGGAGGGGGCAAAGTGGAATAATCCATTGTTATAGCGAAATTGAAGCGATGAAACATATTTCGCAGAACACAAGTAAAATCTTTATACAGGGAAGAATTTAATCAGACACAACCATACAGAAACAACAAAAAAAATATATGTTAAATCTTTCAGGCACAAACCCAACACGTATTTGATCAATTTGCGATACTAGTTTTCAGCTAATGCACTGCAAACTTCAATTCACTGCCAAGATTTCTGGTTCAACTCCTGATTTAAAATTGTCTTGGGACAAGTATATCGACCATTTCCAACGGTCAGCAGAAACAGAGGCGCTTTTAGCTTCGTATTCTTGCAATCTTCGGGCCTTTATTGAATTACACGGACACGGGACGGCTATCGGCACAATTCTGTCAAGTATTTCTGGAGCAGAGTGAATTTCTACGGAGTGAGAAATAGCTGTCAATTTTTTTTCTCTTTTGTGCTACGTTTGGTCAGTGTCAGTTCAGAGTATTGTCTTTGAATATGAAGGAAGGAGCGGTACTTAAGTGAGCCTAGCGCGAATGTTGAACTGCCCTTCCTTAAATTTTAAATCTATTAATAAAATTATATACATACATTTAAAAGCTTACAGAACTCTTGAAGACTATCGTGTTTTATTCTTCAAATGGTTTAGATTCTTGCATAGCATAACAGCATTACAGACGAAACTTAGGCAGTTAATTTGCGTTTACAAAACTAAGTAAATTCGGAATTCTCCGAATTTCGTCCCATTATCAAATCACAAGCGCAGCGATCTGCACAATTCTGTCAAGTGTTTCTGGGGAACAAGCGCCGACCCACATTTGCAGGGTTAACCGTCGAGCACAATGCAGCGCGGTCGATCTGCGCGCGCCGCAACAGGTGAACGGGATCCGGGAGTCCGACATGCTAATTAGGTGATGTTTTGTGAATCCCGTCTTGTTCGTACGCGTTTGGGGGTTAGAGTAGGTAAAGGGTTTTGAGTGGTAGAGGGGTTAAAGATGTCGGGTAAATTGGTGATAGATTTTGCGACTGAGGCAGGCAATTTTATCAATGAACTTATTAATAAAAAACATATAAATGTACGTACAAAATGCTTAATTTGATTTAATTTTCACGTCAAATTTTGTTTATCCCATCATACAATATTTGTCCACCCTCACGTCGTCTAGTCAAAATCGCTTTTATAAGACCGTTGTACTGTTTCATCAATTTATTCAATAAATAATACCTATACACATTATTTTATCAGATTTTTGCTATATTGCAATAACAAATGTAATTTTTTATTACTTCGGTACACTCCCTTGTTGGGCTTACACCGTCCATTGATAGATTATAAACTCCTTTAATGGATCTGTTTTAAAACAAGAAAGCTATACATTTGCAAAAAAAAAAAAACAGAATGACAATACTCTGACATGAGATTCCACAGATAAATATTAAGAGTGATTGATGAGGTATTGCCAAATTAACATCAAAATATTTTATTTCACTTATACCTGCGCATTTATGAAACATCAGAAGCAAGGTGCACGGTTCCAATTGGTCGTTTCATATGGAGAAGAGCCGGCAAGAAACCCCATGAACACTCTTTTTTAAAATAATTAGCATTTACAATGTTTTCAAATTACAGTGTTAATAGATATTGGAGGACAGTGTAGGACTTTCAACAAGTACCAGGTACTTAAGAAAATAGAAAACTCTGTCGTCGCAGGTCGCAAACACCGCAACTACAGAATATTAAATGACAGTGCCTCAAAATTGGAATATGGTCTCGAATATAAAGGAGGGAAATAACGGTTTGAATAGGTACAAAAGATAATAAAAGGCAGAATGGTCGCAGGCGTGGTTTGTGGCCAACAGAGACGGCAGCCAGAAATAATTGCATACCTGTTGCTTACAGAATTCCAATGTGTTTACTTTCTACTCATTTTGTATTTTTATGAGCCTCTGTTTAATTCAGTTTCAGTGTGAAAACCGCAGGGAAACGGCGGCTGAGTTATCGATTGGGCACTTTATAATAAACGCGTTTTCACACACGTGCCTACATAAATAAGTACCGACCCTTATAATGTAGGCACTTATAAATAATATAATTTCAAGCTCAAATTAATGTATTGAATTGGCATAAATATGAAGGTAGTTTGAAGAGCACACACAGATTTTAAAAGCCGACTTAAAGGTCGGCCCAAGAGCCCAAGAGCTCTAAATCGAAGAAAAAGAGGACATACGTAATGAGGCAAGCAAATGCACACAATCAACAAGCAGTGAATAAACACAGAAAAAACTCATAACTACAAATTACTGAATTACAAAAACCTCCTTCTAAATATCAATAACGAATAACGTTAATGAAAACAAAAACTCAACATACACCCAAGATGCAAATAACCCTAATGCGCCACAAATTATTGTATGAGAAACCCAATGATTCAGAAGGTGTAAGTACTTATACATTTTCGTACCTTACTTCAAATGGATTGAAATTAAATCGCTTGGCTGGACAAACTTTGAACGGGCTTTGAGTCCCATTGAACATGTTAATTTTCAGGTTCATTGGCCAATCACAATTTGGATACATTTGGGAAATGTATTCTTAGGTTATGGTAATTGAAAGATTTAATTATTTAAATGTTAAAGATATTGCCTGTGATGAAATGTTTATCTATTTGTTCCAGCATCTTTTCAAACTTCATTAATCTATCAGTGATTGAATTCCAGACATTCCTAGCGGCTGGATTTACAAGTCACGATTCTTTCTAAACCACAAATGTCTTCTATAATTTGGTTTCAAGCTATTCTGTTTCTAAAGCCGGGTCTGCTGCGCCCATAGTTGCGTGTTTCAAACAGTTACAAACTGGGGGCGTGGCCAAAATCAAAATCATACAAATCGTGTTTGAAACATGTTTTTAACTGTTTGAAACACGCAACTAGGGGCGCAGCAGACCCGACTTAAGTTTCACAGCTCTAAATTACTGCTGTCTTTTTTCTGGTTCAAACAATTTGGAAAAGAACACTATGGTTATTTTACACAGTATCAATAAAGTAATACAACAGTTGTCTGTGTGGTGCCGGATGTAAAAAATAGCACCACCCTATTTCTTCCCGTTGGTGTCGTAAAAGGCGACTAAGGGTTTACTAGAGAATGGGCAGCGGCATCCTTTATGAATTTTAACACCATACTGCGATCGCCAACCCGCCTGCCAAGCGTGGCGATTATGGCAAACCCCTCTTTTGGGGAGGCTTATATCCAGTAGTGGACGTCTTTCGGCTGCAATGACGATGATGATGAATACAATAGCACGAATGCTAGCTAAAAATGGATAAAAATGTAGAAACAGACATAGAGACGATTATCGCCTGCATCGTCTGTCACCGAATCACTTATTCTAGCGAGTTCATTTTCATGTAAAACAACCCGGGATGGACAACGAATCTGAAATTAGAAATTAGCATGGACATCACTAAAATGGCTTTCGGACTTTATTAGTGCTGTCCTGTGATGTCGAGATTTTAGCGTTAGCTTTTAGTTTAGGTTTAGCTCTGTTTTCTGTGCAATTATGGTTGTCGGGGTGGCTACAATCAGAGACAATGTATGCCTTTTAAACCCTAATGGAAATCTAAAAATACACATCTAGCGAGCTCTGAATTTCAGCGTTTAGTCTGAGAATTATTTCAAATGTAAAATGTATGCTTATTATTGTGAATGTGAAATGTTTATTTTGAGCGAAAATTGTCTGAGTATTTTAGGAAATCCGTATGTGTTTGTTATTATTTGAAAGTGACATTTATTGCTTGAACGAAATACGTAATAATGTATAGTAATGTTTCAAAATGAACCTGCCTTAGATGAATCTATACTTATAATTATGATGTATCTATACTTATAAGGGTATATTACGAGGTAAAATTTGTGAGTTTGTACGTAGGGGCTAATCTACGGAACTCTGATCCGATTCTGAAAATTCTTTGACTATATTTGTCACAAAATAACAGGCCCGTTTTGACGTTTAACTTGAATCGATTTATCGTGAGTATCGAGTATCAAGTCGTATGGTTACTTCACTAGTTACGTCGCGATTGGCCATCGCGACGTAACTAGTCGATACTCAATACGACTTGGTACTCGATACTCACGATAAATCGATTCAAGTTAAACGTCAAAACGGGCCTATTATTTTGTGACAAATATAATGGGAAGCTACAGAATTGCCTAGTGTCATAGAATATTTTATGGCTATGGCTAAAATAAAAAAAAAGAATGTTAGTAAAAACACACTTTACAACAATTTTTACAAACACAAATTATGTCAACCGTGCTCAACAAAGGCCCACATATTATAAAACAAAAACTACCTGAATCCTACCAAGAAAAACATCAAACTACCCTACATTAACAACGACATTTATTTGCGAAATAAAAGTTAATTTGTGACCTTTTCTCCTGAGTGAGTGGGAGCGTGGGTAGAATATTGAAATGTCGCCGGACCGACTAAAGTATTCATGTACCCTGTCAATGAAATTGACATTGTTTATGTTCTGTATTTATTGTGGGAAGGCAGAAGTTTATATTGAGTTATAATGTATTTTATGTGATGGAATTAAATTAATAATGAAAGGATTTCAATTATTATTTCGCAGATGACTCCGCCCTGGAACGTAAATGTGGTGCACCGCTAACAATGGAACACTATTTGTTTATATTATTTATCCTATGTCTAGAATCTAGCGCGACACTATATCTAGACTCTAGATCAGGGATGGGGAAACTACGGCCCGCGGGCCTCCTACGGCCCGCGAAGTGTTGAAATTCGGCCTGCGACTATCAAATAAAAATATCATTGGCAGTAATGAAATTATATTCTCATTGGCAGTGCGTGGCTCGTATAAAACGTCCCCCCACAAAGACCAGCGCTCCACAACCTTCTACTTCGCAGCTAACTTAAAAGTTTAATTTAATTGCAATTTCTTTCTTATTTCAATAGTTATTTTGTAATATTGCACGATAAATTAGTGTTTCAGAAAACACATATCAATATTTTTATTTCAGTAAATAATATAGCCAGAAATGCAAAAACTTGGCCCGCCATATATATTATTATATTTCGTTAGTAAATATTGGCACGTGAAGGAAAAAGTTTCCCCATCCCTGCTCTAGATAGTGTCGCGCTGAAAAAGAACTAAAACAAACAGTCCAACTTTGATATGCTGGTGTGCGTGACGTGAGCTACGTCTTACACGCGCGCCACGTCATTGTGTTATTCTTGTGTGCGTGCATTTAGCGGACAACAGCTGGACGCAACTTTTTTCGACGAGTTCACAGCTTTGACTGTCTATCTAGATATATTTATATCTTTGGGGACACTTAGGCCCGGTTTCCACGAAAGCTGAGAAGACCGGAGAGCAGAGGAGATGTTTTATAAACGACCAGTAAGATACCGTTATCGTACCTTTGCATCTAAATAACGACATCTTACTGGTCGTTTATAAATAATCTCCTCTCCTCTCCGCTCTTCTCCGCTTTGGTGGAAACCGGGCCTTAATATCGTGTCCAACGTGTCCTGTTGTCGGCACGTTAACGGAACTGATGGACGCTACTGAAGATGCGAAAGTCGTAACTAAGTTTATTTATTAAACCCACAATTTATTTAGCCTAAAGAAAGTGGCGTCGCTGGTGCGACGAGTACAGGGGAGCCCGAATAGCGTCCTAAGGATGATTGGCGAGAGAACCGACACTGTTCTGCTCAGTAGGTTCACTGAACCCCATCCGCCTTATTACAAAACAAGATTTTTCTTCAGACCCAGGTTTAAAACATGGAGCCATTATTGAATTTCGAACTCTATTCCGACAATAGTAAAGTTCCTAAACACAAAACTGACAACTTAGTACCGAACTAAGTTTTTAGTTTTGTAAAAAGAACGGTATTTCAATCACTGTTACGTTCTTATTACAAAAACTGACTCCATGGTTTAAGCCATGTCAAAATATAAATCTTGTTTTGCAATAAGGCGGCTTGAGTTGCGAGACCGATGAGCCTACTGAGCAGGGGTGTCTATTTACTTCTTTTTACTTTTTTTTTAGTTACTAACACTTGTTATAAGCAAAATTCTTGTTACTGAAATAAATGATTTTTATTTTATTTTATTTTATTAAAACTTTATGCACAAGTAAAAAATACACTGCACAAGGGCGGACTTAATGCCTGAGGCATTTTCTACCAGTCAAACTAAATTCTGGGCTGAGTCAATTTAGATTGTCATCACACACTCAGCTAACTTTAGGGACTGGCAAACTGCTGCAGTTTTTAAAAGAAGAGTGACAGAACACTGTGTTTCCACTTCGTCATAGTTGCATATTATGTATTTATTAGTTTACTAGCTGCGCCCCACGGTTTCAGCCGAATAAGTCTCGATCCCGTGGGAATATCGGGATAAAAAGTAGCCTATATGTTAATCCAGGGTGTCAGTTACCTCCATACAAAATGTTATCAAAATTGGTTCAGCCGTTTGAGCGTAAAGAAGTAACAAACACACACAGTCACAAACTTTCGCCTTTATAATATTAGTGTGATGTGATATTAGTTAGGATTAACTACTATGGGACCAAAGCTGAAATCGCGAAAATAAATCATCTGTTCCCTACATTTATATTGGAATAACTCATCAAAATGTAGGGAACAGCTGATTTTTTTTTCGCGATTTCCGCGTTGGCCCCATAGTAAAAGTTGTTAATAATGATGAGTACAATGACCCCTTAAGAGGTTGTGCGTTAATTCTGGGACATGTTGTATATGCTAGTCGCGCGGTAAACTCTGCTTGCGCGATGCAGGATGTTGCGTGACGTCAGTGTGGCGCGTAGTTCGCATGTGGCGATGTTGATGCCGCTACAGTATAAATAAAAAGTTTTAAATTCCTAAATAATAACAGCTAATTTATTATCCGCCTAGCGTTTTCCCAATTAGATTGAGGTCGCCTTCCAATCTAACAAGATGAGGTTGAATATCAACATTTCACAAGGAGCTATCTCGGTCAACTCAAGTCTTAACAATTCAATAATCTATTCCTGGAAAGTCTAGTCGATCCAAGTTCTTGGCAATACGAGCATCGATCGCTTCGGCCATTATCGAGACTACCTATCGAGAATCAATTATGCAAATGATTCAAATGAAATGGTAGTCCAATTATCGGTTGTTCAATAAACGATTTTTTCATTATTCACGAGTAGGATAACCGAATCGAATAGATCCTTGAGTTCTGTTGTGAATGGCTCTTATAGTGACAATCGTTTTTAGGGTTCCGTATTAAACAAGGAACCCTTATAGTTTCGCCATGTCTCCCGTCTGTCTGGCTGGCTGTCTGTATGTCTGTCTGTCCCCAGCTTTGCTCAGAGACTCTTAGTACTAGAAAGCTGTAATTTCCGCATGGGTATACATATTAATCACGCCGACAAAGACGTAAAATAAAGGTTTACCCCCATCTCTTCCCCTAGGCGTTTATACCAACAAAAATTTCCTTTTCAAGGTATAAACGGGAAGAGATGGGAACGGGAAGAGATGGGACTAAGCCAAAATAAAACTTGGAAAATATATATTTTTTTTGGGTTGTTGCACTGTGTCTATCCCATGGTGTGGAATATCGTTGGATAGGCCGTTCAGAAATATTGTGGGTATGTAAAACTATTTTTCAATTCTGGAATCCGTTTGCGTAATATTAAGCTTCAAAGTGCTATTTTTTGTTAGAGTCAAGTCCCCCCTGCCAGTTAAATGGTTGTTTTGATATGTGAAAAAAATCATGGCAGTAGTATCTATAACGAAATTAAAAGGAAAACTATCACAGCTAAGTAGGGTTTACAAGTTAACTAGTAATAGTCGACCAACTTAAATTTGCAGTTGGAGAATTGACCGTGACGTGTATCGATGTATGGGAGAACGAAGAAAGAAAGAAAGACAGAAAGAAACAAGGTTTATTAGGACTCAACACAGGAGATCACAAATGAACATGTGTTTCAACTAAAATGTTAAGTTTGTTTTTGGGTTAAATTAATTCCAACTACGGAACCCTTCATTGTGCATGGTCCGACATGAACTTCGCTGGTTTTTGTTTTGATTGTTCAATCGAACCCTGCGTCGTAAGTTTGAAAAATTCGTCTGCTCGACAAAAGAATAACGCAATGGATTTTGTTCAAGTGTCAAAATTCTAGGGATGGACGCTTCGAGCATGTTACGCAATAAGGCTTCCTAATCACGACCAAACAAACCCAATCCAAAAAGGTCAAAGGTCTTATTTACACATCAATTCAAATTTGAAACACAAACCAACCGAAAGTTATATAAAAATTCCTAAAGGGGCAAAAATGTTCATTTTCGTATTCAGTGATTTTTCATAGACCTCAGTGTAGTCGTAGTTTAATTGAAAATGGAGACGGAATCACGGACTATTGTTCTGGGAACCAGTGGACCGATGGCGTTCTACAAGAAGTAGACTAAGAGCTAGGGAACATCTAGCTATAGTTATAGAGAGTATAGTCTTCCATTCTGGTTTTTGGAGAAACTTACGTAATTGTACTGTTAATTTATTTAATAGAGGTATGAGGAACAGGCTGTAAAGTTCACTCATCCTCCAAAGAAAAGAGAGGATCCTCTGACAAGACGGGTGTCGTGTTTCGTGGGCAACTGCCCGACGGTTGATGTCGGGACGTTGTATAGATGCTAGTCACGCGGTAAATTCTGCTTGCGCGATGCAGGATTTGCGTGACGTTAGTGTAATGTGTAGTTCGCATGTAGGAATGAAGATGCCGCCCACAAGTACGTTAAGTTCTTAACATCAGTCTGTTTTATGTTTTTACAAAAATACTACTAAATCAACTGTATCAGTAATAGGTAGGATGAAAAACCGACTTCAAATAAAGGAGAGAAAGAAAAATTATTTATTGGGACGCAACACAGGAGATCACAAAATTAAACTAAAACCACAATCTTAGAAACATAAAAAAACAAAATAAATACATAAAAAAAGAACAAAGTAAAATGAAAATAAAAAAACCGGTCAAGAGCTAGTCGGACTCGCGCACCGAGGGTTTCGTACGTATATAATTATGATGTGGATGATTTCTGAAAAACTGTGCTATTTAGAGACATCGTTTTATTTTTCCTGTAATCTTTACATAAACTTCTATCACATAGAATAATTTCAGACTTTTATCTATGAGAACTCCGGAGATAAGGGGGGGGGACGGTATTTTTTTTTACATTTTTCATCATAAGTCGGAAACTATGCTGCCTAAAAAATAAAAAATAAATGTTTGAGACGCTCGATAGATACCTAGATAGATATCTATCTATCAACCCATCGGGGTAACAAGGCGTGATGTTATGTTACTTCAGTAAAAAAGAGCCAATTTCATAAAATAAAATCAAATAGAACGACTGCACTTAACATAAATCTCGCTGCTTTAAGGCAGCTCGCCACTTCACTAGCTCTTAGTCTATAGTCTAAAAGGCTATAAGGCCATTCAACAGGACTTTTCGCGTCTATAATTGAATTGAAAGTTCTTTTATGATTTATAGCCACCCTTGCCTAAAGTGTTTAAAGTCGAGCCAATTTCATTATATTGCCTTTTGAAGGGCGCTTCATTAAGCACTTTTTTTGTTTTAATTATGAATTTGAGTTATCATCATTGGAGTTAAGTTTTTCAGTGAGCCAATAATGTGCGGCTGTAGAATTTTTTGTTTGTGTATTTATTTTTGTGTAATGGAATTCCGTATTTAGCGAGAGTCACATAATGGTGTACGACGATGGTGTTGAGCGCGAGGCAGTGCCTCCACTCTCCTACAACGGCGTGACTCAAGATCATCTCTCTACTCTGCTCACTCCCGGACATCACCTAGCTTCCATAGATTATCTCACATCAGAACATTTCCTCTCCTGAACAGAATTGCTTCGTGCTGCCCATCCAACTGAGGCTGCTGACGCTGACGCTGCAGCCCCGTTCCTGTCCTGAAGCCGGCTGAAGATCCTGTTCCCGTACCTACATTCCTGAGCCGAGCCACTGACGACTATATTCCTTTTTTATTATAATTTTGTATTACTTTTTAACTTGTGAGCTACCACTGGCCCTCCGGTCAATCGAAACGTTACAATGGTTGAAGGCTTTCATAGTAGATTTTGGCAGTAACCAAGTGTATTCTGGTAAACACCCCTGGATATTTTGCGAAATCTAGACTTTTACGGAAAAAAATTGTGTTTTGTGAAGTTAGATTTTTAATAGAAATTCTCGCACTAACTAAAATAGAGCTTACCAGAAATCTCGGATATCAATCTCAAAGTTCCAAGTTCGAAATCACAAAATTCCTTTTCCAACTCCTCGGTTACGATAAGAAAACCGAACTTATCCGATGTGAAAATTATTTAATTCGCATTCGAAATGATAAAACCGAGAAAGTTCGTTAATAGAATTAGTAGTAGATATCTCCACTGTGTTCAAAGGATATTAGTTGTACAAATATGAAGTTCTATCTCACTAATTAAAGCGGTGACGACTGACGAAGTCTGCCGCCAACTTTATTAATGAATCTTATTCGGAAAACTTCGCGAAACTCCGGCAGAGTTCGGTCAAGAAAGTTTCGGCTCGTGAGTAAGTTTTCATTTTGTTTTTGAGTGTACACTGGACAGTTTCAGGGTTGGTCGTGGTTTAAATGTATGTTTTTTTATTAAATAGGACATAATAATTATCACCTAGTACTTAGGTTTGTTTTTTATGCAGAACAAGGCCGCTTTCTCAGCCACTGTTTCCCTTATAAGAAAAGATCTAACGGCTAAAAGGCACCTAACGAAACAAAACCGCACAAATAATCCCGCGCGACTCAGATACTTAATTGATTTAACCGTCTAGGAACTTGCTTTGGATCTCCGTAAATAATAGTCTATTCATCTTTTATTAACAAAGATGGATGCTTCTGCACTTTTTATAAATGCTCTTTACTGACAGAACGAAATGCATTTCTAAGGGAGATAACCAACGCGCGCCTCAAAGAGATGTCAGTGCAAACTGATGGGGTCCATTAGGGCCGATGCCTGCCACGGTTGCGGGTTTGTCCGAAAGGGATACCGTGGCCCTGGCACACAGGCAACTGAAGGAACACGGGTGGGTTTTAGTCAGTAAAAGTATGACACGCCCTGCCGCTCCGCCCAGAGCGGGAGAAGGTGTCTGCTGGACATAAATGCAGCGAAAACGGTCTATTGTAATCTTTATTTATTTACTAACAGATGACCGCGGCTTCGCCCGCGTGTCTAAAATAAAAGTAGCCTAAGTTACTCCTTACGCGGCGGCTGGAACTCGTCAAGTCTCCTGGCGAGACGGTTCGTGACGACCCTCGACAAAAGCTTGTATACGTGGCTCAGAAGTGAGATGGGTCTATAGTTCTTCAGCAAGGTTTTGTTGCCTTTTTTGAAGACCAGAACCACCGCACCTCTGCTGCACTGTGACACACTCCACAATGAAATTTAGTAAAACATTTAACACTCGTTTGGATGATATTATGGTTACTATGACACTGGTTGTTTTAATTTTGGCAATAAGCTAACTGTTTCAGAAACTTTTATAGAGGATTTATAGCATGGGTGTAACTGTAGTTAAAGAATTAAATTTAACACATTTTCCAAACATTCCTAAGCTTTAAGATCGGTGTTCCGTTACAAAGGTATTAGTTTCTTACTATTCTTGTTCACCCCTATAGCTACACTTAGCTGAGATAAATACCACTTATCGCCTCCGCAGAATTACCCTGAGTTTCTTTGAAAAAGTTCAACTAAAAGTATTTTACGACAGTGGGTAGTAAGTAAAGATCTCTTCGGGAATGATCGGGATTTCGGAGAATTGTGGACACAAGATTGTTTGTGTTGAAATTGGATATGTTTGTAAATTCTGCTTATGTCGTAAGTGATATGTAAGGGTTGGTAGTCTTTATAAGTTGATCGAGTGTTAATGCCTGTTCAGATATAAGCGATATCGTTCTCGCGCTCGGTAGCGATACCAATTCGGTACGCGATATCGACGCGACGTTGCACTCGGTAGGCGATGTCGCCTGAAAGCGCGGCGGCAGCGTACGGCAAACGCATTACTCCCCCACTCCCCGCCAGTCGCAAGCGCAAACCATTGTGTTAGCTCAAACGAACTCGTCCATAAGTTCGTTTGAGATTGTGGCGAACTCATAGTTATTGTGTAGTCGTGTTTACACTAAAGGGCGGCACAAAACTGACTAGCCAGAAGACAGACCAGTATCGCTACCGAGCGCGACATCGATATCGCGTACCGATTCGGTATCACGTACCGATTCGGTATCGCATACCGATTCGGTATCGCTACCGAGCGCGACAGTGATATCGCATACCGATTCAGTATCGTGTACCGATTCGGTATCACGTACCGATTCGGTATCGCATACCGATTCGGTATCGCTACTGAACGTGACAGCGATATCGCTTAGATCTGAACAGGCCTTTAGGGTCAATACTTTATCCTTTTTTCGGTAAAGTATTTTGAATAGCTAAAAGAACACATAACTTTCGTTATTATCATTCTAACGAGACAAATATATTCTGGAACAACAAACTTTATTACAAAAGAAATGTCGCTTTTGTGAAAATATTTTTCGTCTGTTCCGGGAAAGTACTAGTAATACAATATTGGAATTATCAGAGAAGTGTTTCAACAATTCAAGGAGATAGGTAGTTTGTTTTGGCCGCAGGTATCCGCTGGATGCGGGAAGCACAGAACCGGTCGAAGTGGCGGTGCTTGAGGGAGGCCTATGTCCAGCAGTGGACGTCCTTCGGCTGAAATTATGATGATGAAGGAGATATTTTATAAGGTTTAGGAATTCAGCAATGAAAATATGGAATAAATACATAGAGAATAATTTGAAAAGTAATAGTTAAGTACCCCTAAAGCCAGGACGTAGGTTGGTCGAAAGGTCGCGGTTTCAAATTGGATCTCGCCGAACTTTAGCGGTAAACTGCCGTAATAAAAGCACCGCTATATAGTTAGAATAACAAGTAGTTTTAAATAATCTGAAACTATAATTCAAAATATAACATTTGGGTACAAAGTGTATCGGGTGTAATAAACCGGCCAAGTGCGAGTCAGACTCGCACACGAAGGGTCACCGTGCAAAAAGCACCGAAAACATTTTAGAAAAAAAAAAAAAAAAACTGACTTCCAAAAAAAAAACTACGAAGTGAAAAATAACTTGACCAATGTGAGTTCCTTTCTGTATGAGAAGCAGCTTTTGGAATCAGCAACTGGAATAGGCGACACTACAGTCTCATATTATTACTGACTGCTTCGTTGGCTTGGTGTGTGGTTGTGGTTGCAAACGCTACATGCATGAGGTCCTGGTATCGATTTCCAGGTCGGGCAAATTGATACTGGGTTTTTTCCATCTGGAATTTCTCAGTAGCAGCCTGAAGTCTGGATTTGTACCCGGTTGATGGCAATAGGCTCGCCCCCTATTACATGGAACGGCGAAATGTGAGTGTACTATAAGGTACACCTCTGCCCAACCCTTCGCGGAAACCATTTTAATTTCAACAAGGTTCTTACTTTTATTATTTTAATTATATTTTATACAGGTTGAAATTGAATTCATGGGCATCCTCTTAAGGGGTCATTGTACTCATCATTATGAACAAATTTTACTATGGGATTTAAGCGGAAATCGCGAAAAAAATATCAGCTATTCCCTACATTTTGACGAGTTAAGCGAACATAAATGTAGGGAACAGCTGATTATTTTTTTCGCGATTTCAGGTTTGGTCCCAGTAGAAGTTGTTCATGATGATGAGTACAATGACCCCTTAAGAGGATGCCCATGAATTCAATTTCACCCTGTATAGATTTATTTTGTATTTTATGAATGTGAGAACGTTGTATGCTTAATAGACTAGATTTGTAGACCATTTTCTATTTTGTTAAGTAATGGTACTTTTTGACGGGCCTACGCTGTCCTCCCATACCTATTAACACTGTAATTTGAAAACATTGTAAATGACAATTATTTTTAAAAGAGTAACCGTGGAGTTTCTTGCAGGTTCTTCTCCATAGGAAACGACCAATTGGAACCGTGCACCTAGCTTTTATTAACGTTTCTTATGTGCCCATGTGAAATAAAATATTTTGACTTTGAAACAAGGCCTCATGTTATGTTTATTTTTAACAACTTGACGTGTTCATCTTTGTTGTTCATCTATTAAATATACCATTATGTACTGCCTAGATAGATTAGGTAATAATGTGCTTACTGAACTGAGCTAACTTGTATGACGTCAATGATCCAGGCATGTATAGCACGACACAAATTAAATGTTCCACCGGCAAAATTTGTCAAAAACTAAAATTTTCTAACTAACACGACTAAGCGGTATAATACAATCTTGAAACAAAAAGGTTTTTTTTTACTGCCTCGATTTAAAGTGTGGATGATATTTAGTTTTTCTCGTTTATTCCGTGGTATGGGGGGGGGTATCGTTGGATAGGCCGTTCAAAATATTGCGGGTCTATCAAAAACATCGATTCAGGGATTCGTTTGCGTAATATTATATTAAGCTTTAAAGTGCTAATTTTTTTTAGAGTCTAGCAAGTGTCCCACCCCCGTGCCAGCTTAATGGTTTTTTTAGATAAGTGAAAAAAATCATGGCGTAGTAGTAGGGGAGGTAGGGGAGGGATGGGCACTTATTCACATATGAGGTACTTTTACGACGGCACGGTTGGTCATTCGTGTTACCCAGCCCAGGTTTGGAGGTCTGATAGGCAGTCGCTCCATGTAAAATACTGGTATTCAGCTACATCCGGGTAGACTGGAAGCTGACCATAACATCGTTTGGAAAAGGCGGGCAGATTGATTTTGACTTAAGGTCAAACAAATCCAGGCAGGAATCGAAAAGTTCCAGAACGTTTAACACCTCATCATCATTATTATCATTATATTAAAAACGTCCACTGCTGGACATAGGCCTCCCCTAAAGGGGGGGTTTGCCATAATCGACACGCTTGGCAGGCGGGTTGGAGTTCGCAGTATGGTGTTAAGATGCATAACGAACGCTGCTACCCATTCTCTAGTAAGTCCCTTAGTCGCCTTTTACGACACCCATGGGAAGAAATGGGATGGTGCTATTCTTTACGTCCGGCACCAAACGGACAACTCACCTAGAGCAAAAATAAGCGATTTCAATTTCTAGCTTTGCTGTTGATACATCTCTGAAATCGCAATGCCGTGCGTAACGGTATCGAGAGCGTCATTTGATTTTAGTTATGACGAAAGTGCCAGAATAGCCCGCGTAGTAGAGTCATATTTCGTATTTTCAGTTAGAGTAATTTTTGCGGCCTTCCCAAATGCATTTTCTTTGGTATCGTTCAATAACTCATTAAACTCTTTCCGCCTTATTACAAAACAAGATTTATATTTTGACATGACTTAAGCCATGGAGCCAGTTTTTGTAATAAGAACGTAACAGTGATTGAAATACCGATCTTTATACAAAACTGAAAACTTAGTTCGGTACTAAGTTGTCAGTTTTATGTTTAGGAACTTTACCATAGTCGGAATAAAGTTCGAAATTCAATAATAGCTCCATGTTTTAAATCTGGGACTGAAGATAAACCTTGTTTTGTAATAAGGGGGTTTAAGTTCTGAGTTGAGCTGCATGACTACTGACAAATGCGTGCACTGACTGGACACTGGACAGGTCCACTCAACCTGTGTGGTTCTTGTCTCAAAAGACCATTTCAGACACCAACCTATATGGTCTTCACATGATCTGACCAAGATTATGTCTGGACTTTAAAGACTGTGACCTCTGAGTTTGTTTTGGTGTTTCTTCTCAGAGTAGTCAGATAGGAAACGCCGACCTCATCTAGTTTGAAAGTGAGTTAGTGAAAAAAATATGATTGACGTGTAAAAGTGTTTGTACAAACCTACTTAGATAAATTAAATCATTTGTCATTATCATTTATTGCTGATTCGAATTATAACATAATTTTATAAATAAGTAAGTACTTTTTTTCTTACGATAGCAAATATTTTGATCAACATAAACGTGATACTGACCTGCATAAATCGTAAGAAAATTAGAATTTCAGAGAGTTGAGGGCTTTGTCTATGTTGTTTTCCATACTCGACAAACCCACTTCTCCTTCTTACCTAACTTCCCATGTTCAATACTTGTGCTCTGCCCACAACAAAAATCTTCGTTCCACCACCAATCGTCTTCTACGATGTCCTTCTCACCGCTCTGGTTTCATTGACTCTTCTTTCTTTGTCCAGGCGGTGATTCTTTGGAATGCGCTCCCTCTGAGCATCAGGATGGCAACCGGACGGTTAATGTTTAAAGTGAAGGCACGGGAATATATTCGTAAGAAGTTGGCAGAATCATACCAGCATTGATTAATTTTCTCTTCCACCAATCGTTATTTCTCCAGGCACACATGTATTAGTATACAGGGTTACTGGTAATTCGACGTATATCCGGCAGGGGCTGATAAGGGGGCCAAAATGCAACAAATTGAACCCCCCATATGTATGGCCGAAATTCAATAGTTTTCGAGATATTAGAATTTTAAGGGTTTTTCGATATTTACCCAAAATTTGACATTTCATTCCAAATTAAAAAAAAACTACATATTTGAATGGGTACCATTAAAAATGATGTTGTAGCTGGCACTTCAATTAAGCTATGGACATAATTAAAACTACTTAATTTAACAAAATAATTAAAATAATGAGCGATATAAGAATAATATCTTACCAATATTTTCATTTTACGCTTCAAAAATGTTGTCTCGTCACAAAAATTTATATCACATTAATCGTACAAATAACTAAAACAACTTGCTTATCCTGTAAGCTTTCCAGAAAGGTATAAAAGTCAATTTTAAAATACATAATTCGTGGCATGGCATGTGTTTGAACCGGCGCGGGGAGAGAAATTATCTGTGTTTTTAGTTTATGATCCTCGCTAAAACAACCGATTTTCCTGGCGAAATTCTTCGCGATGGGGCGGAGTGTGAGGGCGGGGTGTGCGGGCGGGGGAGTACACGGCGTCTGCTGCGTGCGCTCGCGTCGCCTTCCTTAGTAAGTTTTGACTCTCCGCCGCGCAAGCACGTGTGTTGTTATCTTGCTACCAATCTCTCATCCCGTTAATTTGTTATCGATCATTATTGTTAATTCTTGTTTCTCTTGTTATTCTTTTTGTTATCATTGTTATTTCGGATAACATGGCTTCGTATCCTAATAACGAATACGCAGACATAATGTTTTGTTATGGTTTTGCCGATGGAAACGCGGCTGCGGCTCGGCGAGAATACCAATGCCGCTTTCCCGATCGTCGACTTCCCCACGTTACTGTTTTCGGGAGCACCTATCGACGATTGTCTGAAACTGGCAGTGTTCAAAGAGCACAATTCAACGCTGGCAGACCTCGACGGTACACGGCTGACGAAGAGGACACCATTCTTCAGTGTTTTATTGATGACCCAAACATCTCAACGAACATTGTTGTAAGACAGCTCGGTATGTCCCAGTGGAAAGTGTGGTCGGTAGTACATCTATCAGGTAGACACCCGTACCATTATCAACCTGTTCAAACATTGCACGAGGGAGATCCTGCCAGGTGACTCGAATTTTCTCGGTTTATGTTAAACGCTGACGCTGATCAGGAATATTTCCTAAGAAATATTTTGTGGACTGACGAGTCAAAGTTTGACCGGGATGGAATAACGAATTACCATAACTTACATTTTTGGGCACCTAAAGCAGGCAGGAATCCAAAAAAACTAAAAGAAACTGCGTCGCAAATGAGATTTTCCCTGAACGTATGGATGGGTGTCGTTGATAATTATTTGGTGGGCCCACATTTCTTGCCCCAAAATTTGAACGGCGAAAATTACGAGGAGTTTTTGAGAAACAACCTAGACGATTTGTTGGCGGATGTTCCCGAAGAAATAAAAAACAACCTCATGTTTCAACATGATGGTTGCCCAGCACATTACCGGATTACTGTCCGACAGTGGCTAGACGAGAGATATCCAAACCGATGGATTGGGAGGGGAGGGCCAATTCCGTGGCCAGCACGAAGCCCTGATATCACACTTGATTTTTACGTTTGGGGTCATATGAAGGCATTAGTTTATGTGACCCCAATAAATTCAGTCGAAGAACTTCGACAGCGAATAATAAACGCGGCGCAACAGATGAGAACAACGTTCACATCAAGAGTGACGAAAACCGAAGTTAGGAAAAGAATTTGAACCTGCATTCGTAATCGAGGGGCTCATTTTGAACAAGATGTGTAAAATTTGTAATAAAATTTGATGTACATTTTTTTATGCATTTTATTTCATACAAATACAAATGACCCTTTCTCTCCCCGCGCCGATTCAAACACATGCCTTGGCACGAATTATGTATTTTAAAATTGACTTTTATAGCTTTCTGGAAAGCTTACTGAATAAGCAAGTTGTTTTAGTTATTTGTACGATTAATGTCATAGAAATTTTTGTGACGAGACAACATTTTTGAAGCGTAAAATGAAAATATTGGTAAGATATTATTCTTATATCGCTCATTATTTTCATTATTTTGTTAAATTAAGTAGTTTTAATTATGTCCATAGCTTAATTGAAGTGCCAGCTACAACATCATTTTTAATGGTACCCATTCAAATATGTAGTTTTTTTTTTATTTGGAATGAAATGTCAAATTTTGAGTAAATATCGAAAAACCCTTAAAATTCTAATATCTCGAAAACTATTGAATTTCGGCCATACATATGGGGGGTTCAATTTATTGCATTTTGGCCCCCTTATCAGCCCCTGACGGATATACGTCGAATTACCAGTAACCCTGTATATTTTTGATTTTCGAGTTAACTATCCCCTATGTTGCACCTGCCATGTTTTGTTTCTGCATCACCCTAAGGTTGACTGGTAGAAAATGCCTCAGGCATTAAGTCCGCCTTGGTACAGTATTTTTTTACTTGTGCATAAAGTTTTAATAAATAAATAAATTTCGCGGCCTACATTAGCGCATCCCCCTTAAGACGGAGATATATGCCAGTGACCTTGAGTAGTTAGCTTGCGTGTTCTGTACTGAGCTCACGCAACGTGTCGTACGTTCAGCCAGTAATAGGACTCGCCCATCAAGGAACGCTGTCCCCAATTTGACGCATTATTAATTTATTATACACAAAACAAAAGGTATTTTAATAAAACGCGTATACTAAAAGATCAATAATTAAATTATCTTTAAGTTGCTGAAGGTTTCAGAAAAATACGCTTGGTAGATTTTGCGCCATTCTCAGTTTTATATCCGCATTAGACATAGCTTTACAAATTAATTTCACTATGTAATATACACATAAACTAAAATATTCACTTATTAAATTATTGAGAAAATGCTCTAATTTAACATATTTTTTTTTTCAAATAATTGACACTACTCGTTTAGACGTGATCTTCAGTATACAATCATTAAAAGTCGGTTATCGTCGCCTTAATCCCCGTCACCAGCAGACCTTGGTGGGAGCCATCAAAGAGTTTGTTGGCCTTTAGTTTTGGTTCTATTAGGTACACCGTTGGAACCTTTAAATTGTGTCGTACTACATACACTGTAAACTCATTATTGCAACTTGCTGCATATTAATATCGAATATTAATGAGCTTTCGCCACTATAAAAGCCGCAGCTTCCTCCCTTTCATCACATTCAACACTATGACTACCATGAAGGTTGTTACATTTCTCGTATTACTTACCCTCATTGGCTTTGTTCTCTCTGAAACTATTAACAAAAGAGGGTTATGTGGGAGGATGCTGGCAGAAGCTATGGCTAAATATTGTGAAGCAAGTGGGATGTCTGATAAGAGAAGCGGCGAAGCTGTGATGCCGCGATATGGTGGAGGGAATTACTGGCCGTGGATGGACACCAAGCGAGCTTTGGACTTCGGCAGGAGTAAGCGGGAGATTGTCGAGGAATGCTGTTATAAAACGTGCCAAGTTGAGACTCTTATGACATATTGCCAGCAATGATGTGTTATTTGGTCAATATGTCCATATATTTATTAATGTTCCTTGATTATGTTTAGTTACATCGTTAAATTAGTGTAGTTTGATTTTTCATGTAAAATGTTTATTAAGAAATACAGTATTAATTACGAAAGCTGATAGTTTTAATTTAAACCCCAAATAAATGAAAATGATGATGGTGTACAGTCACGAGCACTAATATTTAATTAACAACTTTTAAATGTGATTTTCTGCTACTGTATTGATTGTGATTTTATGTTGTTAAGAATACAGTATTTAGGAACCTATTCTATTTTGAAATAGGTCTTATCTCAAAGTTGCAATCGTTATTCCGTGAGAAAACTAAAAAGTTCTAGGGTAATAAATAAATAAAAAATAAATAAAATTTATTGTAACTAAAAAACTCAGTCTACAGCGACTCTGTGTTCATTAACAACTGCATTAGTATAATACTGTGTCGCAGTCATTAACGCCGGTTTATGTCGGTATTGTATCTCTAGCTAGTTTTTAAATACTTTATATTGTCATCTGTGGAGAACGTAGTGGGTAGAACAATTGTTTTAGAATGTAATATTTAAGATTTTATGACTGTTTATTATTGTGCTACTGTTTGTTTTTCCTTAAATAAATAAATAAATAAAACCGCCTTTAATTTTTGTTAAGTATATAATTACTTGTGCTCGTGACTGTACATGCCAACCATTATTCTAAAGCATTTTAATAAAATATAACTACAAAGGTAGCATTTATTTCTTATACCATTCATAAAAGACCTATCATACAAATAAATTATGAATTTAAATATCTTCTCTATCAGTTATGACTGGATTGCTAACCGATACATGAGCATAGGCTTGGCCAGGGCCCGTGAGACTTCATTAAGAGAAAAACATTTAACAAAAAAAAAACCACTTCTAAAAGAACACTACGAAGTGGAAAATAACTTTATTTTCGGAAGTCCGGTCTTTGGATCTGTATTCTAGTTTTGTGCCACCGACTTCCGAAATTAAAGTTTTTTTTACTTTGTTGTGTTTTTTGGAAGTCGATAGTTTTTTTTTTTTTTAAGATTTTTTTTTCACTTTTTAGTGGGTCAGTTTGTAATTTATCTAAGTTACAATAGCCTGATGTCAACTGCTCATCACCTTTTACAACATATTGGTTTTTCAGATGCATGGGCGTGTAAGAACCAGGAGAACTGGAGCTGATGGTGACTTCACCATAGGCATTGTGACGAGCATAAATTGCTTAGCAACCATATTAAAGTGCCTAATCGAATCGCAACCCGTGAAATACTTATTATTAAATAGTTCCGGTGGCCATCTGTTATCATCATTATCAGATCCACTTTACCAAATGGTGCTTTTCGAGTGCAATTGCATGAGTTACGAGTACTATAAAAAATGTCCAAATCGTTATAGGTGTGCCTATAAAATTTGAGGATTTCCCTCGATTTTCATGGTATTCCCTCATCAAATTATGACTTGGTGTCAATGGGAATACCTTGAGAGCATACCCTTTCAAACAAAAAATCAATTTTCAATATCGGTCCATAATTGACGGAGAAATCGGTGAACATACATAAAAACATACAGACGAACATATACACAAATAACCTACCCTTTTTAGAAGTCGGTTAAAATCAAGAATTGGCCCAATCCTAATATTTTAAATATGAAAGTTGGCTTGTTTGGATGTTTGTTACTCAATCACGCAAAACCAACTACACGAATTATTTATTTCTTACACAGTTTGCCTATCAGACATAAAGATAATAATCATAAAATAAAATAATTTAATAATAATAAAATCAAATAAATTAAAAGTAACAATAAAATAAATCAATAATAACACAGTAAAATTAATCAAATTAAATTATATTCATTTATCAACAATAATTACATTCCTTAAAAAGTTAATGTTCTAGCAAAATGAAAAATAAAGAAAAATTTTGATGAAATTTGGCGCACACATAGTTTATAACCAGAACTGACACTTAGGATACTTTTTATCCCGGTAAATGAATTCTTAAGTCCACAAGGACAACGTCACGGGCTAGTAACTCATTTATTGCAAAATTTCACATGATTTTATATTTTTTTACCTATTTCATATAGGTACCTATGATTTATGCAAATAAAACTATATTATCTTCTATTCAGACAGACGGCAAAAGGCATGTATATTTGCTCAAACCATTTCGTGAATCCTCCGTGAACCCGTTTACTTCAGTCGACTACAAGATTGGCCGAACTTGGAGCGTTCCCTCGAGACTCAGCCGCGATACAATCCCTGCTTTGCGAGGCTTTAAGGGTTAACACTTGCCTAAGAGCCGTTATAGGGTTGTAACACTTGGCTGCGCGGTAATGAAGGGTTGAGTCGTAAAGAAGTAAATTCGTGTATTCGGTATTAGTTTCATTCTAACTGAACAGACAGCTGTGCTGCTGGGGAGTTTGTTGCGCTACTTCTTCCCAGCTAAAGCACTAGGAAGTGGTGAACGGCGGGCGTTTTGAGGTACTGTCTGGTGTAATTTTGAGGTTCGTAATGAGCTGATTCCCCGCCTAGTTTTAATAAATTAATTTAAATTTGTTTTGATTGTAAAATAGTGAATATAAACAATTTGAGGAAGAGTAGTTTGTGCGCTGCACAAACTTCGGACATTCTTGCGACGGGCATTATTGCGACTTCCTATTGCATGTCAAATTAAAAAATGTTAACGCTCGTCGACTCTCGACAAAGTCTATTAGCTCACAGACGCGCTTAGCGATTGTAGGCTTCTACAGCCCGGCGAAACACGCGACGCGACACAGAGGCCCCGCGTGTCGCGCGATGAGCGGTGCTTTTGTGGCGCGTCGCGAGTCGCGCTGGTCTGTAGAAGCCTTGAAACGATTCTGTTTACGTTAAGCACATCACTAAATTGCTGGGGTAACGTCATCGTAGGTATAAAAAAGATGACACGCTAGGTTTTCATACTATGTCGCTATTGATATAAAGCACCTCCCCAAGTTATAAACTTATGACATATACAATATTAGTTTTAGTATATGCGAAACCCGAAACACGTATCAAGTATTTTTATGTAAAGAATCTATGTACAAAATTTCAAAATGTATCATGAAAAATCACAAAGTTATAAGGTTGTTATGTTTCCGGGTTGTCCGTACAAAAACATGATAACGGCGCCCCCGCGCCTCCAGGGTCGTCTTGCGCTTATTGATAATAATTTTGGCAGTAGCTACCTAACCGTACGGCGATTGTATTGTAAGTAATTAAATGGTGAAAACATTTTCCATCACACTTAAATATTTTTGGGACAAAATATAACATGGTGTAAAAATTATTGAAATCGATTCAGTTCCTTATTCTGAACAAACTATATTCAGGTTTCGCATATAATTATACTAAAAATAATGTTGTATGGGAGAGACCGAAATAGCAACGAAAATACTGAACACAACAAATTAAAGCCGCAATCGTAGTCACAAACTTGGAAACCATTAATTACAACAAACTGTAAAGTTATTAATTTTATATTCAAGAAATAAATCAAATATAGCCCTTAAGGACCAATTAATTTTGCAGTATACATTATTATAATACGGCCCGTACATAGGAAGGTACACGCAAAAACCTGCCAGTGTATAAATAAAGGGTCTAAACTCAGCGGGCGAGCGCCTTGAGCTAAAACCGACGCGAATACTACTTTACTAGATATGGTAAGAGGTAAATTGTGTTTTAATTATTTTAGTTGATTAGCGGCTTTTTAGGACTTGTACCTCATGTTTTTGTGATTGATTGCAGCTGTAATATTTATAGGATTACTTGAATTTTAATTTGAAATACTTAAGTGCAATGTGGTGTTAAAAGTTGTGTTTCGCGTCGGCGTGTTTGTGTTTGAATTTTGAACTTAGATCATATATTAAGGCTCTTAGTGCCAATTTCACCAATCAAACTGAAAGCGATCAGCACATCTAAACCGAGTTCAAGAGCTGTCAGTGTCAATATAACAAAGAAAATAATGACAGTGACAGCTCTTAAACGTAGGAGTGCTGATCGCGTTCAGTTTTCATTGGTGAAATTAGCCCTTATTCATAAACGTCTATCAAACCTTTTTAAGTAAAAATGCTGAACAAGTTCGTTTGTCTTTATTTGTCACTTTAACCTTTTTGTTTGTTAGAATGTGACAAAACCTCTTTAACTAAAATAGGCATGCTAAGTTTTATGAATAAGGGGATTAGAATCTAAATAGGGAGATATCTAGTAAGTCTGTTACGTCATCCAATTAATCGTTTAGCAGATGATATAGTTTCGATATTATGTCCAAATAAAAATGAGCAAAAGCATTGAGCACAATGCTTTTGCTAATTTTTGCCGCGCTAGTGCTCACTTTAAAAAGTCATGATTTCGTCACAAATTTTTTCATGGTACGAGGAAGATTTAAACTCCTTATGAAACACCTGCCATTGGGCATCCCTTTAACCCCCACGTCACCGGCTATTCGCACCCACGGTTACAAACATAATTATAAAAAAAAAATCTGATCTTTGTAATTTGGCGACCGATACCCAACCTATAAAAACAAAATAAAAGTCACATTATTTGAAACAATTCAAAGCATAAAACTATAACAAAGGTCACATTCACAAAATCTTGATTTTCACACAGTACACGTAAAATCCTTTGATTAATTCGTTCTTCGACTGAACACGACGTAGGTCGTACATTACACGAATTATTCATACGAGTATAATATTCATTTGACAGATACGGATTTATACGACTTTTATACTTTACGTGTAAATCATAGCAAGTTTATGGCATAAAGCCGAGTTGATATAATAATATACTATGATATACTTTATTAGCATGTTATGACAAGCTGATTGTAGAAGCGGATGAAAGTATTACTGCTGAATACTAAAACATAATTTAAAATCACCGTAAAGTCGCATACTGCCTACGTCATGTCTCACGTTAATTTAAAGGTGCATGGTATCGGTAGCAACATTATTATGTGCCCTTTTAAAACAAAGCAAAATTAAAATGTTATAATTGACGTGTATAAACTTTCATAAAGAAATAAAATAATTTATTATTTAGAGAATTTATTGCGGAAGGATTATGTCTATAATACATTAATATTAAACCTTACTTATAATAAAGAAATCTAAGGCCCGTATTTATAGAACTTTACTCAGTACTCAAGCATTACTTAAGACTAGATTCAAGCCATTGGATTGGTTAAATTTAGTCTTAGTGCTTGAGTACTGAGTAAAGTTCTATAAATACGGGCCTTAATGTTTTCTCAAGACGTCAAAGCTATGCAAAGCTGGGGGCGGGTCGCTAGTTTAACATACAATGATCATCAAACCGTTTAGCCAGCGGTGATTATCACAATAAAAAGAAATAAAAATTGTTTATTCTGCACAAACAAAAAGTACTTTACAAAAAATTACATAAAATACACACATACAAAGTAGCCAAAACATTCAAGCAATGAAATTTGACAACCTTGTCCATTGCTTGATGTCAGAGCCAGGGTTCAAAGACTGAAGAGATGTCAGCACCAACTGACGGGGTCCGTTAGGGCCAATGCCTGCCAGGGTTGCGAGTTTGTCCGAAAGGGATATCGTGGCCCTGGCACACAGGTAACGGAAGGAACACGGGTGGGTATTAGTCAGTAAAAGTCTGACACGCCCCCCCGCTCCGCCCAGTTTAATAATTTCCCACCCAAAAATAAAAGGAAAATAGACCATTGACGTATTATAAATAGACGCGTCATACACAAACATTAGTGCACTCAAAAACAGCGTAAGCCATGATTGTAGCTACATACTTGCGTACAATCATACAGCGCGTGAAGAAAAGGAAAGACCTATACCGATATCTGTTGTTAGAAAGAGATTAAATATACATATTTAGTAACGTCACTAGCTGCTGCATGTTCATTGGCGCGTACGTAATAATAATAATTATTATTGTAAATGTCAGGCAGTTGCCTGGCATTTACTTTGCCATTATTGAGCACAGGTAACGCATCTAAAGGTAATAGAGGGGTCATCATTCGTCATCATTGGCAATAGACGGGTGTTTGGTGGTGACAGTATGTGTGATAGGTTGACAACAACAACGGCACACCTGATGGAAAGAGTTACTTATCCCTACTACGTTGAAATGAGTTGCCAACAGATTAGGGGTAGTTAAAATGTCGGATGACGGAGGACGACGCTGATTAGGGTCAGAAATTGGAATGGTCTGCAGGCAATATAATAAATGCACTGAGATGTCAACAACACTTAATCAGTCTATAATGTTCCCACTGCTGGGACACCGGCCTCCTCTCGGTAAGGAGGGAGTGGGCTGTAATCCACCACGCGGGCCCAGTGCGGGTTGGTAGATGTCACATGTCGTCGAATGTTTGATTCTAGGACATGCCGGTTTCCTCACGATGTTTTCCTTCACCGTTTTGAGAGCAGTGGTGATGAAATTATTTACACAAAGTAAAGCGCCTACCTGGGTTCGAACCCACGACCTACAACTCGTAAGTCGGGGCCGTTACCCCTGGGCCACCACTGCTCTACTGTCAACAACAATGGGCATAAATATGTACTAAATCACACACAAAAGAAAGAAAATACAAAACGTTTTTTACAGTGTCATTCCCAAAACGCAATTGCAATGCAAAAATTAATAAATAACAAAAATGCAGTAATATTTTGATGCAGAATCATTTTAAAGCTATTTTTATCGGTGTCCCTTCCTGTTGGCATCATGGTCGTAGCCGAGCTTCCCATTTTCTTTTAAATCTATGGCCGTTTCTCCTGTAATCTCCGTAAATGTATCTTTTTAAAATTGCAAGATATTATTTCCTTATTTATCTACGTTTTTCTCTTGAGAGGCTTATTATGTTTTTATCTAATATTTTTCAACAATTATCTTTTCGTGTTTTCTTTGTAGCTATTTTAAATGAGGTTGTTTGTGTTCAAATGAGGGGATGAGCCCGAGGCTTGGGCTGCGTAATTATCAAACACATTTTGTTGCTTTTTTGTTGTTATTATTTTTTGTATCTTAATTAATACATTCTCCGCGGAAATTAATTGGGTTACCTGAATATAATATATTTAATTATTATAAATTAATTATTTTACAGTCAGAAAGAACCTTTCAAATTACGATACATTATGTGTTAATAAACAATATTTTTGTTAAAAAATATGACTAATGTATAGACCTACGTATTTCGCTTTGATTCTTTAGCTATTTATAATAGCTAAACGAATACTGCGGCTGCATAGTGCCTACTCGACACAGTTGGAATCGATATTGAAAACCTGTTGGTTTCCGCACTGTAATCAGTGAATAGTTGAGTCTAGCTACCAACTACAGACATTTGTTCCACTATTCGAACTTGGATGCCTAGATAGTTTGGTCATGTTGAGAGGATGAATAAAAGGGGATTAACAAAAGGTATTTACAAGGCAGATGAGAGTGGAAACGGCAGGAAGGGACGCCCTAGATATGTTCTTCTAGGGCGTCCCTTCCTGCCGTTTCCTCACTCCCCACTGACCTTATTGGTAATGTTCTTCAGAAAGGTCAGGTGCGTAGGATTCGCAAGCGGCGTGCGCTGGCCAAAAGCGTGAGTGTGTGTATGTATTCGAGCTTATTCAATTTTGTTTATTTATAAATTTCTACTAATGCAAATCAGGGGTTTTGGTGGTTCAAATTTTGAAAAGTAGGTGCAATTTACGCGACTGTTGGGTGATTCGTTTCTGCGATACGTGTCACGATCATTATATCCGAAACACACAGTTTAGGTTAAGTAGGTAGAGTTTTTTCGAGTCTAGGTGATTGTAGTGTATTTCCAATAAGTTTAAACTAAATGCACTCACGATTTTAGAGAAAAGTTGGGCAACGATTTTTAAAGTACAATGAAGTATTGCCATACATCGGGAAATATGGGATAGGTATATGATAGGTACATATTAACCCCAAACCAACACAGGCAATATTTTTTCGCGTAATTTTATTCAACACCGAGAATTGAAAATCGAATTGTGTTTTTTTTTGACACGCTGGGATGCGCTCAGTTGGATTCTCAATGCTCAGCTCAATACAGAGAGTTAAAAATCCAGTACGCGGAAATCTGGGCTTAGGATTTGTCTTTCCAGATTTTTCTATAGACAATAACCATATAGGTAGGTACTACAATATGTAGGTAACCCTTTCTACATTACTAGTACGTACATGTGAGCAAATACCTACAACACTGATATACGACCCAAACACTCCATTACGCACACCGACCATGTTTTAATTACCCCTGTAACAAATGTAATTACTGACTGTTAATGAACGTTGTTTATTGTCTACAACTGTTACGTTATCATGTATTCCTTATTATGCTCTTAGGGGGGAGGGGAGACTCCCGTGAGGCGGCGAGCCTCCTTGCCGGACTACCGCCATGGGATCTGGAGGCAAAAGTCCTCGCGCACATTTGGGAGTGGCGCAAGGAGGCGAAACGCCGGGGTGAAACTCCGCTGCCGCGAGAAATCACGGCACAGCGGACAGAGCTCCAGCGGGATCTTATGGCGGCATGGAGAGTGCGATTGTCGCAACCCAGCGCTGGGCACGCCACAATTGTGGCGATAAGTCCCCTCTTTGAGTGGCTAGAGAGGCGCCACGGCGTCCTCACCTTCCGCCTGACGCAGGTCCTCACCGGACACGATTGTCAAAGTCAAAGTCAAATTGTTTATTTCAAATAGGCAATAAAGGCACTTTAGAAACGTCAATTGAAAATTGACATTCAGACACATTGACAGATGAAAATTGTTTCGGGAGGTTCCTGTTCAGGATAAAGCGGGAGGAAACGCCCGGGTGTCATCACTGTGTGGATCGCCCGGAGGACACGGTGGAGCATACGGTGGAGGTCTGCCCGGCTTGGGTGGAGCACCACCGTGTCCTCACGGAGGCGATTGGCGGCGGCGATCTCTCGCGTCCGGCCCTGGTTCAGGCCATGGTTCCGAGCGAGAGTGCATGGGAGGCCTCCTTCTGCGAAGCAGTAATGCTTGCGAAGGAGGAGGCGAAACGCGTGAGGGAGAGGCAAGGTTCGCGCCCTCGAGCCTCTAGTCGCCGCAGGAGTCGCCCCGGGCGTCGGGAGTCGCAAGCCGATTTCCGTCCACCGTAGGCGCGGGCCTGGTCCTTATCGGACAGTGAGCTACCCACCGCTCACCGTCCGATCAGGACCAGGCCCGGGTCGTCGGCGCGATGTATTACACGCGGCCTCAAAGAGTTGTCAGCACCAACTGACGGGGTCCGCTAGGGCCAATGCCTGCCAGGGTTCCGAGTTTGTCCGAAAGGGATATCGTGGCCCTGGCACACATGCAAATGAAGGAATACGGGCGGGTTTTAGTCAGTAAAAGTCTGACACGCCCTCCCGCTCCGCCCAGAGCGGGAGAAGTTATTTGATAATTTCCCACCCTAAAAAAAAGTGGGGAATGTAGTTTACTGTTTCCCTTTTATGAGAATGATTGGATTATTAATGTGAAACATCTTTAGGCGCACATAAAACCGATTGCTGGCGCCGCGCCGCGACGCATGCCCCTGCGTGGCGATTCACCACTCACTTCGCACGCGCGGTCCCCCCGTTACGCGATCCTGACCCATTTTTTCGATGTTTGTTTGTTTGATTTCGATGTTTCACATCTGCCAGGGAACCCGTGACGGCTCACAACTTTTTTTTATTATATAGTATTATGTATTAGTAGGAATTTCTTGTCCGTTCTTCTCCATAGTAACCTACTACGCTTTGGAATGGGCAACTAGCTTCATCTTTGTGACTGACCGACCCCTTCACAATTCAAAAGTGCATGTAATTGTTAAGGCTCCGGGAACGAAAAAAACATCTCGTTGTCATCGATTATAAAAGTACAGCTTTCATGGCGCAAAACCATTCGTTTCGGACCTGTTAATAGTTTCATCACATATGATCATTCAGATATACCTCTCCCGTAAGGGGCAGTAAATTGCGGTATTGTTGAAGTGTAGTGCTCAGATTGCACGGATCAATTGCGGAAACTAAGAGCTCTCGAGAAAATAGTTCATTTCGCCTTTGATTTACTTAATATTTTTTTTTTATAAAATTTTGATTTTATTTCGACGATACCTGAAGACAAAAGTGTATTTTTAAAATTTCTTGAAAGTTTTGCTAAATATTAGGAAAACATAAATTATTGACAGTTTCTTTAAAAAAATGGTTTTGACAAAAATATTTTTCTGCTATATTTTGTATCGAAAATGAAAAAAGTGGTCCAGCGTGCAAGTAGACTATAATTATGATGTTGAGGATTTTTTTTTATGTTCAAGATCACAAGAGGTTTCTTGTAAAACGATGATCAAACGTTAGTTTCGCGTCATTTTTCGGAAAACTTGTTGTGAATATTAGCGTTTTCCCATAAATTTTTAAATTATTTGAAAAATCCCTTTCAGCCACATGTACTAAGAACCCGAATTTTCAAATCACAAACAATTTTCTTTCAATTATGTTTCCCTTTCTCACAAAAAGTGAACAAAATTGATCAAAATCAGTCGAATTCGTGCACGGCAACTTAATTGAAATAAATATTATGAGTTTGAGTTTGATTAAAAGCTTCTTATGCACAATCCCGTACAAGTGTTAGCATACGAAGCATTTGTAAATATGCGACACACACCTACCTACTGTTACAAACGTACTCCAAAAGATGTCAAACAAGTACGATTGCGTGTATACATAGAAACATTTACTCCTACAACTTTCGTGCCAGCATTTTTTTCTCCATAATACTAAATACTCCTTATAATAAATAGAGCCAGTTTAGCTCGGTTTAGTTAAATCAAATATGCGGACATTATCCGCCTTATTACAAAGCAAGATTTATATTTTCACATGGCTTAAACCATGGAGCCAGTTTTTGTAATCAGTGATTAAAATACCGTTCTTTATACAAAACTGAAAACTTAGTTCGGTACTAAGTTGTCAGTTGTGTGTTTAGGAACTTTACCATAGTCGGAATAAAGTTCGAAATTCAATAATAACTAATATACTTACTATACCTGTATACACAAACCTAATAATATATATATATACACCTACACATAATAATTATGCACCCAACTAAACACATATTAATAATTTATAATAATAATGAATTGCTTGAATTTTATTGTTACTTTAGCCCTCTTCCTCTCTCCTAATGTTTGCTGTGCCCGACAGGGTCCATATTGATCTTTTACTTTTTTTTATACCATCTATAAATACATATGGAATGCAATAAAGAATTGAGAATTGAGAATTGAGAATTGTAATAAGGGGGTTTATGTCTGCATGACAACCATTGAGCCATTTCTCTCAGTCCAACATCAATTATGTAAAATATAAACATAAGTTAGTGCTACATTGCACGATACGCTTTTGATCATTTGGGGATATTAAGATGCTATATTATTTATTTGTATTAAATTGAAAACAGTAAGTATACTTAGATTGTTTGGTCAGTTTGAATGGGGCCTGATTCAGAACGCAGTACTCCTCGATAATGCTCGCATCGCGAGGAGGTTCCCTAACCACCGGTAGCTTGGACCCTGCTCCCGATACCGGCGAACCACAATTTTTTATATTTTTAAATGTTTTTATATATTTTTTACATTCTAAAAATTAAAAACATATATTTTTTAGGTATTTAATGAAATAAAGGAAACAATAATAAAAACCTTATTATCAGATATATTAATTAGGATGGATTAATTAGGACTTAGTTAAAGGTAGGAGAAATAAAAGGCCAACTACATTTATGTAGCTATATTTGATTAAAATAAATAATATTGATTACAGGAGTCCTCCTGTAATCAATATTTTTTTTTTTTTTACAGGAGTACTATCTGATTTAAATTATAAATAATACTGTCATTCTCAATAGACTTCTAGATAGCATAACGCTGCTAGTGGGAGCAATACGATAACATGGTTGTAATCGTGCAGGTCTTGTAACAGCATTCGTCAACGAGCCCCCGCTTTGTCCTGCCGAAGTCCAAAGATCTTTGGGTCTGTATCCACCCATCAACACCACCACGCCGCACCACCATAGTGTCACTCGTCCTCTTCATCGACAATCTGAGTTGTTTACAGACGTCGTACATGGAATCTGCCAGCATCCTCCCACATAACCCTCTCTTGCTTATGGTTTCAGTGAAAACAAAGCCAATGGAAGTAAGTAACACGAGAACTGTAACAACCTTCATGGCAGTCATAGTGTTGAATGTGATGAAAGGGAGGAAGCTGCGGCTTTTATAGTGGCGAAAGCTCATTAATATTCGTTATTAATATGCAGCAACTTGCAATAATGAGATGTGATCAACAAACAATAACATTTTGCTCCCATATTCCTTTACAAAAAAATCAAATACGGTTTAGGCCAATCACAAGTATAAATTTGAGAAATTAAATAATTATTAGGCCAGTAAATTACATGTTCAGAGTTTTAATAATATTTGTGACCCAAATGAGTTCTACGCCGAGTTCTTTTCACTATTAAACACGCAATTTAATGACACTTTTCAACTAAAGACTAAAAGTATTTACACAAAGTTCTTATTTAGTGATTGGGCGACTCAAGGTATTCCTAAAAGCAGGGAAAATCTTTTTGAACTTTATGGCCTAAAGCAACATATGAATAATACAAGCGTTCATCAGCATGTTGCAAAATATTCTAAAACTTTTAAAAGTGTGCGTTTTCGTTCCGGTCCCAATTTCGGCATTGTTCACGGGAGTGGATGTATTAGCAATAAAATAAAAATGCTGATGATAAAATAAAAACTACCTGGCAAATAATAAATAATGAAACAGGTAGGAAAAAAACAGCGTAATACTGAATTTAATTTAGATACTGCACATGGGCCCATCACTTCGAAGGTAGAAAGAAATAGCTCAGGAATTCGAAAACTTTTTTGCTAATATTCCCCTTAAAACTACTAAAACTTAAACTCAAACTCAAAGCATTTATTTCAATCAAACCTATTACAGGCACTTTTGAATTGTCAAAGAGTCGGTCAGTTAGTCAGAAAGTTGAAGCTTTTTGCCCATTCCAAAACGTACATCTCTATGGAGAAGAATAGGCAAGAAACTACAAGGACACTCTTTTAAATCAAGATATTACAAAATCCTGGGTACATTATTCTTGTCGCTGCTATATGAGAACAATGTAAAAAAAAAAAAAAATACAAAATATAAAAGATTACAAATAAGCCCTGGCAGATAGGAGATGACCAGTCACAACTGACGGCGCCCGTTCACGAACATGACGCATGGATCTGCACCATCCAGCTCAACCATTTTGTAGGAAACCGAATGATCCAACACACGCGCCACCATCAGCGAGAGATTTAAGTGAGCATGACATACTCTTAACTGCCAAACTTTTTTAAGTCAACATACATCATAACATAATAAACGGCTCCATGGTACTCACATTTACAAAAATGGGAAAAAATGCTTTTAAATTATACAAAACTATAGCTTGAAATGCAATTCAAAGATTAATAAAATGTTACTAGCAAAAGCAAAAACGTTAATTACCTATTGAAGCATTCAACAACTAAAACTTGATTACATTAAATAATAAATATGATTGTAATGTCAGTACACAAAAAAGGCCCCCCTTTTTTGTGTTCTGACATTACAATCATATTTATTATTTAATGTAATCAAGCATCTCTTCCAACTATTATAATTTTAACAAGTGAGCCCAAGTGGTTGTGGAGCAGGACCAGCATTAAGCCAAGCATTTTGGGTGCGTCTAAACTCATTTGGTCTAATTTCATTTTATTATCGTTCATAAGATATAATCAACGTGAGATATACCAACTGTTGATATAATTTCTTTGGATATAACATTTATTTATTCTAAAACTTATTTCGTATAACGTCATTGGATATAACGTTTATTTAATAGAAAAGGCCTATCGTTTAAAATATATAATATTGCGATTAATTTGATTGAGCGTGCTGCGGGAGCGGCGTGACAGAAACGAATCGAAGCAAAACCGACTCCACTTAGTCTTGTCTGCCCTACCCCTAGTGTTATTTAAAATCGCGTAGGTGCGTAGGGGCGAGGCGGCCCGCGAGCTGAGGAGCAGGTGGTTTCAACGCTTGCCGCCGCGGCTGAGGCTGGCCGGCAGTGCCGGCCAGCAAGCCGAAGCCTCGGTGGTGAGCGTGAAACACATCTGTGACGATAAGCTCGCATGGGACCGCTGGAGCCCTGCAGCGCCGAAGCCGTGACAGAAAACATGCCTGCTGCATGTTGCATGCTTGCTTGCTGCATGCTTGCTTGCATGCTGCATGCTTGCTTGCACGTTTTATCATATTAGACTAAATAGGTTATATGGCTGTTGGGTGGTATATCAAACGATTTTATGCTTATAAAAATTAGATGCTTTAAAATTATATCAATAGTTTATTATATTAACTGATCATTATATCAAATAAAATTATAGATTCAGTTGTTATATCTTGTAAATATTAGAGATTTTGTAATTATATCAAATATTACTTACCTAAGCATTTTTATCTACGATATAATGATCCAACCTATAATATGCTTGTCTACATAGTGTGCGTTTAATGTATGTTTTAAATTTCTTCTCATTTAGTTGAAGAAATTAAAATTTCTCACCCGCGCTTTCTGCTGCCTTACTTAGAAATGACGTATAGGAGAGAGTTTAGGATTCAGCATACAAACCCCCAAGCTGTTATAAAACCTTTAAAAGATCTTAAAAATAAATCAACAGAAGATCTCTGGGGAATGTTCGTAAAAGTCTGTAAATCTATAATCGAAACCATTGCGCCCTATTTAGCTTTCATATTTAACACCAGTGTGGACCAAGGAGTCTTTCCGGATCTCATGAAACACAGTAAAATAGTTCCTTTGTTCAAATCCGGAGATAGTAAAGAACCCAACAATTATAGGCCTGTGTCAGTTCTGCCAGTTCTCAATAAGGTGTTTGAAAAGTTGATGCTCAATCAAATGTTACGTCACTTTAATAAAAATTCCACCTTTCATGAACAACAGTACGGTTTCACCAAAGGGCGTTGTACCACTGACGCCACGCGCCGGTGTTTCCCTAATAAAGAACATTTTTAACGCCTGCGAGGAAGCACAAGATGCCAATGGAATCTTTTGCGACTTCTCTAAGGCATTCGATTGCGTAAACCATGAGACACTTTTGCTGAAACTAAAGCACTATGGGATTAGGAACACAGCTCTTGATTTACTAAGATCATACCTGAAAGATAGAAAGGTTAAATTTCAAGTGAACGGCGTAAACTCATTGGGGTCTGAAATGGCAATAGGCGTTCCTCAAGGTTCAATATTGGGTCCATTCCTCTTTTTAGTTTATATTAATGATTTACCAAAATTACTTCAAAATCAACCGAAGATGGTGTTATTTGCAGATGACACATCATTGATATTTAAAATAGACCGACGGTCACAAAATCTTGACGACGTGAATAACTCTATTCTTCAGGTCCAAGATTGGTTTACGGTAAATAATTGGGTACTAAATTAAAAAAAAACCAAATGCATTCGATTTAAATTACCTAATGTTAGAAGTAGTGAATGTGATATCATATTGAATGGAGCAACACTGGAATTTACTAATCAAACGGTTTTCCTAGGAATCACTCTAGACGAGAAACTACAATGGGGACCACATATAACATCTCTTGCGGGGCGGTAAAGCTCGGCGGCTTATGCTGTTAGAAAGATAAGACAGTTAACAGATGTAGAAACCGCGCGTTTGATCAGCAGCCCGACCTCACAGCATTATGTCGTACGACATTTTACTGTGGGGTCGGGCTGCTGACATTGAGTCCATCTTTATTTTGCAAAAGGCTCTCTCTGTCAGAGCAATTTATAATCTACGTCGCGTCGCTGCGAATCTCGAACTATAAAATATTAATATTATGACGGTACCTTGCTAATTCATTTATGAAAATATTATGTATGTAAAGAAAATCTACATCGTTTTAATAAAGTGATAGACATAATTTTAATACTAGAAATAAAGATAAAACAGATCAACCATTTTTCAGATTATCTAAAGTACATACATCTTTGGGTTAAATGTTACAACAAAATACCTTGTGATATATTGCAACAAGCATATTACAAATTAGAGGATTATATCCAATATAAGAAGGCTTGGAAACATGCTGGTCCAGCTCCATAGGACAATCTAGAATCTAGTTAGACAATATCAAACAGGTTGCTATTTTAATTGTATAATTTTTCATAATTGATGTTGGAATGAGAGAAATGGCTCAAAGTCAGAGGCCATATGTCCGCATGACCTGACATGATTATATAAAATACTAGCTTTTGCCCGCGGCTTCGCCCGCGTGAATATCGGAAAAAATATCACGGGAACGTACTACCGTGATGAAAACCTAGTACCCTATGTGTTAATCCTGATTATTAACTATACGAGTATGTGTGCCAAAAATCATCTAAATCCATTCAGTTGTTTTTGCGCCTATCGGAAACCGATCCCTAATCCGATCCCCTCTGAAATTGACTCCCATTTTCCGACCAGTTAGAGGTAATTTTTTTGAAAACCCTGATATAATTTTACCTTTATTTCCGATCTTGAATATAAGTACAGAGTTTCAAGTTAATTTAACGTCGCGTTAAAATCTTTCCCCCAGAAAAATTCAACCCCCCCCCCGCCCCTTTCAAAAATGTATGTTTACGGTCGTTTAATTTTTATAGAATATCCGGGTAAATTATCAAGTTTATTGATCAAAGTAAACATAATTTTGATGTAAACTGTATTTCACCCTGAAAGGGGTTTTTTGAAAAATCTTCAATCATGTGTTTTGTCATAATTCTTACGTTTAAATTAGAGTTTATCAAAACGCGCAGTAAAAGCCTTCCCTAAAAACGTGTGGTGTCCACCACTATGTGGCGTCCACCGCTATGTGGCGGTCACCACTATGTGGCGGCCACCTTTATTTGGCGGCCACCGCTATGTGGTAGCCTCCACTATTTGGCGGCCACCGCTATGTGGTGGCTTACACTATCTGGCAGCCACCGCTATGTGGCACCCACCGCTGTTTGGCAGCCACCGCTATGTGGCACCCACCGCTATGAGGCAGCCACCGCTATGAGGCGGCCACCGCTATGAGGCGGCCACCGCTATGAGGCGGCCACCGCTATTTGGCGGCCACCGCTATTTGGCGACCACCACTATGTGGCGGTCACCGCTATGTAGCGGCCTCCGCTATTTGGCGGCCACCGCCATGTGGCGGTCAACGCAATGTAGCGGCCACCGCTATGTAGCTGCCACCGCTATGTAGCGGCCACCGCTACTTGATGGCCACCGCTACTTGACGACCACCGCTTTGTGGCGGCCACCGCTAAATTTCGGACGCCATGTGGTGGCCACCACTCGCTATTTGACGGCCACCGTTATGAGGCGGCCACCGCTGTGAGGCGGCCACCGCTATTTGGCGGCCACCGCTATTTAGCGGCCACCGCTATGTGCCGGTCACCACTATGTAGCGGCCTCCGCTATTTGGCGGTCACCACAATGTAGCGGCCTCCGCTATTTGGTGGCCACCGCAATGTAGCGGCCACCGCTATTTGGCGGCCACCGCTATGTGCCGGTCACCGCTATGTACCGGCCTCCGCTATTTGGCGGTCACCGCTATATAGCGGCCTCCGCTATTTGGCGTCCACCGCCATGTGACGGTCAACGCAATGTAGCAGCCTCCGCTATTTTGGCGGCCACCGCAATGTTGCGGCCACCTCGTAGGGACAAGTAGGGACCATCCAAGATAAGTAGGGACCTGAAACATTCAGATAATTTTAGATGTTATTTGCCTTGCCTTGCCTTGCCTTGACTTTGCCTTGCCTTTGCCTTGCCTTTGCCTTGCCTTTGCCTTGCCTTTGCCTTGCCTTTGCCTAGCCTTTGCCTTGCCTTTGCCTTGCCTTTGCCTTGCCTTTGCCTTGCCTTTGCCTTGCCTTTGCCTTGCCTTTGCCCTGCCTTTCCTTTGCCTTGCCCTTGCCTTTGCCTTGCCTTGCCATTGCCTTGCCTTTGCCTTGCCTTTGCCTTGCCTTTGCCTTGCCTTTGCCTTGCCTTTGCCTTGCCTTTGCCTTGCCTTTGCCTTGCCTTTGCCTTGCCTTTGCCTTGCCTTTGCCTTGCCTTTGCCTTGCCTTTGCCTTGCCTTTGCCTTGCCTTTGCCTTGCCTTTGCCTTGCTACTATGTAGCGGCCTCCGCTATTTTGGCGGCCACCGCAATGTAGCGGCCACCTCTATGTAGTGGCCACCGCTAAATTGCAGACGCTATATACCGGCCACCGCTATGTGGTGGCCTCCGGTATTTGGCGGCCACCGCTATGTGACGGCTTCCGCTATTTGGCGTCCACCACCATGTGGCGGTTAACGCAATGTAGCGGCCTCCGCTATTTTGGCGGCCACCGCAATGTAGCGGCCACCTCCATTTGGTGGCCACTGCTATGTAGTCCGCTAAATTGCGGACGCTATATACCGGCCACCGCTATGTGGTGGCCGCCGGTATTTGGCGGCCACCGCTATGTGACGGCTTCCGCTATTTGACGGGCAACGCAATGTGGCGGCCACCACTTCCGCTCTTCGTCATTTGCCGCTAAATTCCTCAATTTAGTCGAATTTCGAGTCTTTCCCTAAAACTTAATTACCCAAACCCACCCAAACACCCAAAAACATGTAACCCTTTATATTCTGTGAGCGGGGGTAAAATACCGAGTTTCGAGTTAAGACGCAGATATAGGCACGTGACCTTGAGTTTAGTTTAGTTAGCTTGCGTGATCTGTACTGAGCTCACGCAACACGTCGTTCGTTCAGCCAGTAATAGGACTCGCCCATCAAGGAGCGCTGTCCCCAATTTGACGCATTATTAATTCATTATACACAAAACAAAAGGTATTTTAATAAAACACGTATACTAAAATATCAATAATTAAATTATCTTTAAATTGGTGAAGGTTTCAGAAAAATACGCTTGGTAGATTTGGCGCCATTCTCAGTTTTTTATCCGCGTTAGACATAACTTTACAAATTAATTACCATGTAATATAAACATAATCTAAAATATTCACATATAATATTTAGTTATTGAGAAAATGCTCTTTTTTAACATATATTTTTTTCAAATCATTAACACTACTCGTTTAGACGTGATCTTCAGTATAAAATCATCAAAAGTCGGTTATCGTCGCCTTAATCAGACCGCGCGTTAATATTCTTCCATACAAACTTTGATATCCCATATCCCCCTTTAGGGAGTAGTTTAAAAAAAAACCAACTTACATTTACTTAGGTTAGTATTGTACGAAGTTTCAAATTTATTAACTCTAGGAATAATTTTTTTCATACAAACAAAATCCCCCTTTTTCAGCCCCCTAAAGGTTGAATTTCGAAAAATCCCTTCTTAGTGGATGCCTATAGTTTCCAACCATAAGCCGAAATATTGGTGATTTTAACTTAAAAAATAAGAACTTTATTACAAACAAAATTAAAAATATTCCAACCATAAGCCTAGATAATACATTTTGTGATTTTTACTTCGAAATTCAGAACTTTCCATATACAACTTCATCCCCCTTCACCTTTCGGGGGTGGAATCAACAAAAACGCTGAGACACCTGTAAATTAATTTTCAAACGTCAGCCTAAACACAAAATTTCAAGATCCTACCTTCAAAACTGACGGACTTTCACCTAAACTTCCACCCCCTATTTGACCCCTTTAGGGGTGGAATTCCCAAAAATCCTTTCTTAGTGCACCCCTAGACCTCATAAGGAACCTGCGTGCCAAATTTGGAATCTCTAGACCCAGCGGTTTGGGCTGTGCGTTGATATGTCAGTCAGTCAGTCAGTTTCTTCTTTATTTAGATAAACATAAGTCAGTGCTACATTGGACGATACGCTTTTGATCATTTGGGGATATTAAGATGCTATATTATTTATTTGTATTCAATAGAAAAGAGTAAGTATACTTAGATTGTTTGGTCAGTTTGAGCGGATGAATGAAAGGCGATTAACAAAAGGTATTGACAAAGCAGATATGAGTGGAAACGCCACCCTAGAAGTATGTATTCTGACCTTATTGGTGATGGTCTTCAGAAAGGTCAGTACTCGCAATCAGCATACGGATGAATAAATGTAAACGAAGCAAAAGGAGTATTATAGTTGGCGTTCTCTAGTTTCTGCCTACCCCCATGGGAAAAAGTCGTAAGTTCATGTATGCGTATATATAAATATATATATCAATGTCGTAGAAGTTCGTATAACGTGACACATAGAACAAGAGCTGAATATTGTAGTTCAAAACCAGATATGAAGTATCAACGTGACTTTCTTAGCTAATCTAAAACCAACTTAATAAGTTAAGGAAAACATTAAGTCATGTGATAACCTGAAATCGCAAGAAGTGTGCGCTTTTGTGATCTGACATCAATGACAACATGACGTAGGTACGTATGTGTTTAATTTAAGAGCAGCACTACAGTTTTATGTAATTAATTATTTTATAATAAGCTTACTGAATCAATGATGTCATGCAGCTTCGTACAGACCAAGCTGCATGACATCATTGATCCAGGCAGGTATACATTGACATGTCATTATTGCAACTTGCTGCATATTAATATCGAATATTAATGAGCTTTCGCCACTATAAAAGCCTCAGGTTGCTCCCTTTCATCTCATTCAACACTATGACTACCATGAAGGTTGTTACAGTTCTCGTGTTACTTACTTCCATTGGCTTTGTTTTCACTGAAACCATAAGCAAGAGAGGGATATGTGGGAGGGTGCTGGCAGATTCCATGAACGACGTCTGTCGACAACTCAGATTGTCGATGAAGAGGACGAGTGACACTATGGTGGTGCAGCGTGGTGGTGTTGATGGGTGGATACAGACCCAAAGATCTTTGGACTTCGGCAGGACAAAGCGGGGGATCGTTGACGAATGCTGTTACAAGACCTGCACGATTACAACTATGTTGTCGTATTGCTCCCACTAGTAGCGTTATGCTAGCTAGACATCTATTGAGAATGACACTCTTTTTTATAATTTAAATCTGATAGTCCTCCTGTAATCAATATTATTTATTTTAATCAAATATATCTACATATTTAGTTGGCCTTTTATTTCGCCTACCTTTAACTAAGTCCTAATTAATCCATCCTAATTAATATATCTGATGATAAGGTTTTTATTATTGTTTCCTTTATTTCATTAAATACCTAAAAATTATATTTTAAATCTTAGAATATAAAAAATATATAAAAACATTTAAAAATACAATAAAATTGTGGTTCGCCGATATCGGGAGCCAAGCTACCGGTGGTTAGGGCTCCAGAGATAGGAACATCCTCATGATGCGAGCATTATCGAGGAGTACTGCCTTCTGAATCAGGCCCTTGATCCAACAACCAACGAGAGCCTCGAGAGATGTTGATCAAGGCTTTCGGCCATCAGGCCATTGGCCGATACGACAATCGGCACAATGATAGCCGAGCTCACATTCCACATGTCAACAACCTCGTGTGTTAAGTCATTATTATTTATCCCAACAAAATATAAATACAGCATTACAATAAAACACTTCCTCTCTCCTTAAACATCATCATTACATAATACAGTTCCCTGCTCTTGTTTCATGTGTATTATTGTATATATGTATATATTTGTTAGATAAGTGTATGCTTTGTGTATGTGTGTATTTATTGTATATGTTAATGGTACACCACTGACTACCTGCAGTATTGTCACTCCTGCTCCCTTTAATCCATCCAAAGGTTGTCTGTAAAAGATCGTTTTAGCGATAAGACCGCCCATTGTGTCACCCTATGTAATTTTTTTTTTTTTTTTTAAACGTTACCCCACACTAGGAATTTCTCCAGTATTGTGGGTGCGTTTACAAACATTTAAATTCACATCGAACCCGCGACACGCAGCGCAGCAGTCAATTGCTTAACTAACTGCGCCAACCGTGCCGTTAAACAAAAAAACAAAATATCTGTTACTTTTATGGTGTACATAATAAAGAGTATTCTATTCTATTCAATATCATCTCTACCGCTTTCCACTGGATCGCATGCCGAAATATGCGCAGGGGGTTGGCCAAGACCCAAGAGACCTCGATTAAATATGCACAGTGTTGCGACCGTCAAAACGTGGCATATGGCTGGCGTGGCTAAGTTATAGTAACAATAAATAAATAAAATAAAATAAAAATGTTTTTATTGACATTAATTAAGGAGTTAAATTTTAATTTGAAGCCCTGACTACTACTACTACTACTACTACTACTACTACGCATACTATTGTTATTGATCCAAAAACAGGGGAAGACACTGACTCCTGTAACACAGGTACCACCTAGCTCAGGAGCTAGGTGGTACCTGTGTTACAGGAGTCAGTGTCTTCCCCTGTTTTTGGATCAATAACAATAGTATGCAAAAACAAAAATTAAATTAACGTAAAATTAAAATTATAAATTAATGAATTTAGTGCACGAATGCTCTTGAGTAGTTTGTGTGCGCGTGTGTGTGTATTTTTGTTGTGTTTTGTGTGTGTGTGTGAGTGATTCTGCTTGGTGGCGTTACGGATCGTCAGAAGCCCGAAAGTCTGACAACCAGTCTTACCAAAGGGTATCGTGTTACCCAGTAACTGGGTTGTGGAGGTCAGATGGACAGTCGCTCCGTGTAAAATACTGGTATTCTGCTGCATCCGGTTAAACAGATGATGGTATGATGATAGTTGTATTAACACTTTTTGATTGTTTGTCCGGTTAGCTGCTAGTTTAAGTCTAGAAAGTTGACGATTGATTTAAAGGTTGACGGCACGGTTGGCGCAGTGGTTCGATTCCCGCACGGAACAAATATTTGTATGACCTACAAGAAGTTGTTCTGGGTCTGGCTGTTTGTGTATGTGAGTTTAAATGTTTGTAAACGCAACCAATACAGGAGAAATTCCAAGTGTGGGGCAACGATACAAAAAAAAAAAAAAAAGTCATTATCATCATTTCACCCGAAAGACGTCTGCTGGACATAGGCCTCTCCTAAAGGGGGGGTTTACCATAATCGCCACGCTTGGCAGGCGGGTTGGCGATCGCAATATGGTGTTAAAATGCATAGAGAACGCTGCTGCCCATTCCCTTGTAAGTCCCTTAGTCGCCTTTTATGACACCCATAAGGCACCACACGGGGTCTCGAAAGTAGTCCTTACTAATGACTAATGATCTAATCAATCAAATGATCTAAATTCTAATAACTTTCATGCTTTCATACCTTTTTTTTATGCTCTTTGGTACATCTCTACGAATTCATTGTACACCTAAAAAGTAAATTAGTACTTAAAACTGAAAAAAAAAAACCTTCAATTTAAGAGGTTGTTCTTAATTTCAATTCAGGTTTCAAGCAACAATAAGATGTCCTTAGACCCAGTCTAAGCCCCCAGGCTGAATTGTACATATATTCGTCTTAATTAATTTTGCTGAAATAAAACTGCGTTGGATTCTACATTGTTGAAGGTAGATGTTTTTAATAGGTATATTTTTTTTTGTTTTTATATAATTATTTTGTTTTACTTACTTTTTGATATACTTACTTACAGGTATGCTTGGAAACATGCTGGTCCTGCTCCATAGGACAATCTAGAGTCTAGACAAAATCAAACAGGTTGCTATTTTAATTGTATAATTTATTATTTTTATGACATTTATTTTAAATTCTGTGATTACCTTAACTCACACTGATATTGTTATTTTTTAGGAAATCGTATACACTTTTTAAAAATTTTGTAAATATGTGGGCACCATGTATCTATCACATAATTAATTTATCTGTCATTGCTTCATTCTTAACTCTTTTTATTACCTATTGTGGTATAGTAATTTTATTCTAGGTGCATCGTCTTCACATATAATTATATAATTAATGTACCTATAAAAATATTGTACAATTTTAAAAAGAGTACCGGGGGAGTTTCTTGCCCATTCTTCTCCATACGAAACTACCTTTTGGAAGGGGCGACTAGAATCAATTCTATTTTTTTGTAAATATTGACGTTCAAAAGTGCCTTATATGTGCCTATTTGAAATAAACAATTTGACTTTGACTTTGGTGTAACAAAAACAAAATAATTTAATTAATTTCATTTTAGTACAATCAGGGATATTAATAATTATTTATTACTAGCTGCACTCCGCGGTTTCACCCGCGTAAGTCTCGATTGCGTGGGAATTTCGGGTTAAAAAGTAGCCTATATGTAAATCCAGGGTGTCAGCTATCTCCATACAAAATTTTATGAAAATTGGTCCAGCCGTTTGAGCGTGAAGAAGTAACAAACACACACACACACACATACACCCCCCACACACTCACAAACTTTCGCCTTTATAATATTAGTGTGGTATTGTCAAACTAAGCCAACTTGCCGTGTAATAGCCATTTTATGCAACTGTCAAAGAATGTCAGATGTAATTTGAATATACGGATAATTTAAGTCCGACCCCAATTAAATTGGAATAAGAGCAGGAGAATGATAACGATGAAAGAAAGAAAGAAAGAAAAATGCGTTTATTGGCATTACAGCAAAAAATACACCTTAAAAACTATAAATAACATAAAACAATTAATTATAATGCCAAAAGGGCCTCAGCTCAATGACTCAATTTGCTAAAATATTTCACTGAATACGTAGGTATTCAGTGAAATATTTTAGCAAATTGAGTTGATACAAGAAAGAAAAGAATGAAAAATATTTTATTTAGGATACGCACAGGAACAGCATCTTTACTGTTTGTATTGGAGGAGCGTTTAAAACTAACAAAAATTACAAAACAAAACAAGAAAAAAAAACTAATTGACGGGGTCCGAAAGGGCCAATGCCTGCCAGGATTACGAGTCTGTCCGAAAGGGATATCGTGGCCCTGGCACACAGGCATTTGAAGGAACACCGGATAGTAGTTTTTAGTCAGTAAAAGTCTGACACGCCCTCCCGTCCGCCCAGAGCGGGAGAAGTTTTTTGATAATTTCCCACCCAAAAAAAAAAAAGCGTTGCAGGTACCATGGATTCCACGAAAATGTAATCTGACATGAAATACCTTAGTCCCTTTTCACGGCGATTCACACTACAACAACACCTACTTTACAACATAATTACAATAAAAAGATCAAAATGCTGAACATTTTTCAGCTCAGAAATATTCAGAAAAACAAAAGGTATGAGACCAGAAAAGCAAGCTCAATGTGATTTATGACAGGGTTCAAATTCCATTGCATTTTGTTTTGTTGTTTTAATACTTTCTTGTCACAAACCGTCACTTCAAAACCAATTTAGAATCCATTATGCTGAAATAGACAGTTGAGTAAGTGGGGGATGAATTTCGCGAACTTCCGCGATTAAAGATTAGCGACTTACATCTATTCACTAAGTTAGATTATATTTTTTTTTTTTTAAACGTTGCACACTAGGAATTTCTCCTGTATTGCAGGTGCGTTTACAAACATATAAACTCACATACACAAACAGCCAGACCCGGAACAACTACTTGTAGGTCATACAAATATTTGTTCCGTGCGGGAAAAGAACCCGTGCCACGCAGCGCAGCAGTCAATCGCTTAACCACTGCGCCAACCGTGTCGTCAAGTGTTCCCCAACGTCATGATTTCAAGAAAAACTCATTCAATGGAACAAATCTAACTTAGAGAGATGTATTAATGATTCTAATGATCATTATTCTGTAAATATATATATCTGTTATAGTCGCGAATCATATCTTGATTAAGATACTTACAACCTGACACTGACCTGCAAATTACAAGAAAAACGTATAAAAATTTGAATTTCGCGGGGTACAGCTGCGGACTCACCTTAAGACGAAGATATATGCCAATGACCTTGAGTGGTTAGCTTGCGTGTTCTGTACTGAGCTCACGCAACGCGTCGTACGTTCAGCCAGTAATAGGACTCGCCCATCATCCTTGATGCTGTCGCTGTCCCCAATTTGACGCATTATTAATTTATTATACATAAAACAAAAGGTATTTTAATAAAACGCGTATACTAAAAGATCTATAATTAAATTATCTTAAAATTGGTGAAGGTTTCAGATAAATACGCTTGGTAGATTTTGCGCCATTCTCAGTTTCTTATCCGCGTTAGACGTAACTTTAAAAATTAATTTCACTATGTAATATAAACATAATCTAAAATATTCACATATTAAGTTATTGAGAAAATGCTCTCATTTAACATACTTTTTTTTTTCAAATCATTAACACTACTCGTTTAGACGTGATCTTCAGTATAAAATCATTAAAAGTCGGTTATCGTCACCTTAAGAGGAAATGCGGGCGGAGATACTTTTAGAATAAAAAGTCATAAATCGAGGTTCGGTTCTCGCCTATTTCCTCCTCCAAAATTGGACCAATTTAAAAGATATTTCTTATATGTTCAAAAAATTTGTCTGCTCAACAACGTAAATAACGCAATGAATGTTGTTGAACTGTCAAAATGAAACCGATTGCTACTGATAGTGTGTAAAGGCTCCTACAGACTCACGCGATATCGCGAGCGCGACAGGCAGCGACATAGAAATTATGCTACTAAAGTCCAGTCGCGAAGCAGGAAGAATTTTGTACAATGACCCCTCATTAGTTATTTCTATCGCTCGCACACGATTGTATTGCCGTCGCACTCGCATATTAGAAGGACCTTAAAATGCGCGAGCGCGACGGAAATACAATTGTGCACGAGCGATAGAGATAAGTAATGACCCCGGGGTCATTGTACGAAATTCTTTCTGCTTCGCGACCGGACTTTAGTGTCGCGTCGCACCCGCGATATCGCGCCAGTCTGCATGGGCCTTTACGCAATTACCCCGCTGGTCATACACGCACGTCTGTTGCGAGTACTACGCACCTGGGCCTCAAGTCTGCTATTACAATAGTGTCAGAATGGTCGATCATTGATTTAATAATTGTTGATTTTGACAAGTTTGGTAATCTACTAATATAATGGCGTCATTATGACTTTCCAATGGTCGGCCACTGACACTACATTGAAAGAAATTGCATTTATTGGTAATCTCGTACATAATGACAAATGAATGACATTTCTACTAATTCACACAATTCACAATTCTATTACGAGACATTGACCGACCAATGATCGACCATTATGAATTTAGCAGATTACGAACTTTTAGCAAAATGACAATGGCATGACAATGGGATCGTGTTGGAATGATTGAATTTATAAAAATAGCAGACTTGGGTCCCAGACCTTCTGTTACAGTACATAAATAACACCTCATTATCAACCTATCAGACTAGTGATTCCAATTAAGATTCCACTGAACCCATTTCATCTTTACAACCAAGATTGGTTTCCCTATCCTAAGTCGTATAACTAACATGATTACAGGTTAAAACACTTACATAAAAGTGCCTCTGACCAATTCATGTGATGTATCGGTATTTTAAGACAGAGAAACGAGATTGCTGGTATAAAATTATTTCTATAAAAAAACGGCCAAGTGCAATTCGGACACGAAGAGTTCCGTATAACCGTACAATATTTAATACGATTCTTGTATGACTCCCTTTAAGTAACTTTATTTTATTTTTATTATTTGTTGTCATAGCAGTCATCGTAGTACACACTCTGTGAAAATTTTAACCGTCTTATTACAAAACAAGATTTATATTTTGACATGACTTGTAATAAGAACGTAACTGTGATTGAAATACCGTTCTTTATACAAAACTGAAAACTTAGTGCGGTACTAAGTTGTCAGTTTTGTGTTTAGGAACTTTACCATAGTCGGAATAAAGTTCGAAATTCAATAATGGCTCCATGTTTTAATCCTGGGTCTGAAGATAAACCTTGTTTTTTAATAAGGCGGTTAGTGTCTAGTGCCTGTGACAGACGGACAACAGAGCCTTAGTAATAGGGCCTTAAAAAGATACAGGTATTTATTGCTTAACTGTGTACCTACATTAAGTTCTTATTTTAAACATAAAATATTTTAGGCTCAACCGACCCATGCCGAATACGAGTAAGCAATATTATTACAGGGCAAAATAAAATTCAAATAGATTACAGACAAATTACAAATAAAAATATTTATATTTATTACTTACATTATTTTTTCTAGAAAAACTCATGCAGATTATAAAATACATTATAATTTTATTTTTTTTAACTTATTTCCATTTAATTGCTTAATGGCTGGTGGTAACTGGTTGTATTACTTACACGAATTGCAGTTCCATAGAGTACTTTATAATAAATCATATTATTAATAATAGGTAAATTTATGTCATATTTATATTGTTTGCGAATGTTTCTCTTAGACTCAGATTTGAAATTAAAATATTGCTTATTATTTTTAACAAATAAACATAATTCTAGTATATAAATGCCAGTCAGTGTTAGGAAACCCTCCGTTCTGAAAACTTCTCTTAATGATGCGGTACTATGCATGTTATATATTGTCCTAAAGCTGGGACCTGACCGACGTTACGAGGTGTAATGTAACATGTTACACGGCGAGCATTCATGCAGTCAGTACGTAGTGTTACGAGAAAACCAGCGAGCAACGAGCCGCTGATGCTGATGCTCGCTTTGAGTGCTTCACCCGGCTGTCGGTTTTTTGGCGAATCCTTTGAGTGTTATGCGGTTCAGTCAGTACGCTGCCACAAATCGTCACGAGCGCTCGCACACGAGTTGTTCCTTTTATTCCGTATTCGTACATTTACTTCTTGAAGCATGGAGCGGGACTAAGAAAAAACTCTATATTCTCTATATTTTATTGAAAAATATAGAGAAGAACCACTGTTATGGAACCCGGCAGAAAAAAGACGCTTGGGTTAGATTGCCGGTTGTAAAGATCCCAACACAACCTCGTCGTCGGACATCTTGACTGAGACTAGCTGGCGAAAATGGAGCACAGAGTTCAATCGAGCATGTTACACCGGTTTTAGTACACGACGTAACATGCTTGATGCGTAACATGCTCGATGCGAATGTTACATTACACCCCGTAACTTTGGTCAGTAACCAGCTTAAGACATTTTTTTAAGACACTCTGGATACTGAACCCTAAAAAGTATGAATCGAGATACCCATGTTTGACGGCGTCAAATGCTATTAGTGGCCATATCTGTCAACACTATTACTACTAAGGCTGGGCATTCACTTGCGATTGTGCGATTAAGATGTGAAGGGAACTCGTCGGATAATCGGTTATGGTTTTAAGTACAGCGTTTAAATACTGTCGTTGTGTTTTTGTTTTGTTCGTATCTCAATTTAATTGGCGCAAGTTTTTTCAAAGGGTTAGTCAGAAAAGGCGAGATGGAACGAACAAGAACCGATAGACAAGCCAATAAGAAGGGCATTATACAGATAAAAAGGTACCTACTTCTACTTGCTTAAGTACCAAGTACAAAGTACGGAAAGCAGTTAAGCATTGCCATGCAATTATTGAAAACTCAATGTATTCATAAAATCATAATATTACATACCATTGACCATTAAAAAAAAAATGTAGCGACAAAATATACAACTCGTATTCAGCCTTAAAACGCCAGCTCAAATCAAAATTCGAACTATGTCTATTAAGACCACTGGCAACACTTAATATGTGAGAAACGTTCCGCAATAATTGTGGCCAGTAATTTTCAATGGTCCTTAAGTCGGGCAAATAGAACTAGCATAAATACTAAAATTCAATTATAGACAAGTAGGTTAGATGCCTGAATGACATTAATTACTGTCCGATTTCGATTTGACGACTTCATCGGTACTGTAGAGGTTCTATGATAATGCATCATCCTAGCCGCTAGTTGGCACTGGCAGCTTAATAAAAATAAATATTTAAATCAGAATATAGAATTGAAATGATTTTGTAAATAATATTTTAATGGCCTAGTTGCTGGGACCTTTTAGCCAAGTCTTTATTTAGTAACAAAACTTGTTTTAAATATTGATGAAATGAATTATATTCAATGCATGATGATGATATCCCCGCCCGCTCCCCATGAGTTTCAGTAAAAATGTGGCACTTTACTGAGACCTCACGCGGACTTCTTGAGAGAACTGGAACTGGAAGCGATGTTGCACTGTTTAATTTGCCTACACTAATGCACGTTCACAAACACTTAATGGATAATAATCCACCATTATTACACATTAATATTCGGCTAAACACAAATTTTGGAAAATAAAACAAAACTGCTGAACATGACGCTTCAATTTCCCGCCAGAATTGAAATGATGGATTGTCACAGCGACAGACTAAAGTTAGCTTACAATCAAACGTGTATTGATTTAAAAAAATATAATCATATTAATTTGTCAAAAAAGGGATTATTATTTCATTAGTGTAGCTCGTCCCGCACACTACAGTACATACATGTGGTATTTAAATTACTATTATTTTTATGCTGATATAGGCAAAATTATTGAATTAATGTATGTAAAGGAAATTGATTAAAGCTGGTAGCTCACCTCCGCCACGAAACCATAGCAGCGAAACCGCAGTAGTTAAATTCAACGAGCTCGCGTCATGTTCCGCTACTCGCATCCGATTTGAGTAGCGGAAGATGACGCGGCCAGTTGAATTGTACTACTGCGATTTCACTGCTATGGTTTCGTGACGGAGGTACCAGCGTAAGTCATATGCGTTTTAAATATGGTGATTTGTAAATAGAGTTGTAACTGCAGTTTATTGCTTCATTAGTTTATCTGATATTTTTATCTTGTAATTCATCAATCATGGTGTTAATATGTAAATTGAGTTCCAAAATTGAAACAGTTGGACACAAGATGAGGAACATTTTTTTTATTTGTCCCCCGTGTCCTGGTTTCCTGAAAAAGTCATTCAATGGAACCAATCTAACTTAGAGGTATGTATTAATGATTATAACGATAATCATTCTGTAAATACATAACAGCATGTCGATTGTGTAACCATCTCACCGTGAAAACTTATGTGAAGTGAGCGTGGAGTGAATTGTCAGTGTCATCCCACCTGATGCTACGGATGGAAATTTACGATCATAATCGAGATTTGAATAATATTTTTTCATGCTAATTTTTTTGATCGTTTTATTTTATTGCAAAGCTGGTATTTAAGTGTCTAAACGTAGTAATGTTTAAGGACTAGTCTAGGTTAAAAAGGAAAAAAAAACAAAAATGTTTTTCTGAATGAATTTGTTTTGCAATTTTATTTAAAAACCTCATAATTAGTAATGTTTAGAAACTTAAATACATGCTCTGAAATAATATAAAATTATTAATAAAATTAGCATAAAAAAATATTATTCAAATCTCGATTATGATTGTAAATATAATGCTTGGGTCAATCCCTAGCATCAGTGAGATGACACTGACAGCTCCTTCCACGCAAGATTTCACGGTGACATATTTACAGAATAGCACTGCTGCTAGAGTTGCGAATCATATTTTGATCTGACACTGACCTGCGAATTGCGAAAAACGTAGGAAAAATTACATTTCGAGGGTTACAGCTGCAGATCCACCTTTTATGTTCGGCAATGGGTGATATTTACCTGAAATAAATGAATTGATTATTATTATATTATTCAAGCCAAAACATGACTGTTATATAATTTAATCAGGGACCATTTTGGTTATCCATTGAAAGGGTTTTCAATTTTGTTTTTTCAAGCGGTTAAACAAAACCCATACGGTGTGGGTAACCCTTTTGAACGGCTTAATTTAAGCCTTTCAAAATTAATCACATCGTATGGGTTTTTGATTAACTGCTTAGAAAAACCCTATCGAAAACCCTTTCCATTGAAAGGGTTTTCGATAGGGTTTTTTCTAAAATGGTAACCAAAACGGTCCCTGGGTAGAATAGAGATAGAATTGGTCATGCTACGCGTGCTGGGCGGATATCGAAATAACATAATATTGTGTTTTTTTCATTTTACTGGGTTTCAAGTAGGTATAGAACCCATTGAATGGGTTATCATATAACCCTTTCACTGGGTTTCAAGTATAAAACCCATTCAATGCGTTATCATGTAACCATTTCACTGGGTTTCTACTATAAAACCCTTTCAATGGGTTAAATCATGATAAAGGTAACCCACTGAATGGGTTGCCCCTTCGAAAGCCCTAACTCATAACCGGGGTTGTACGGTCCCTGAATTTAATGTAACATCTTGCATGCCATGTGTGTGCATTTATGTTTAGGACACATAAATTATATTATCTTATCTAAGGACTTTCAGTTCTAGCCAGTCAGCCTAACAACCAAGCGTGCTGATCAGCTGATCTTAGCAACACGACAGAACAAGAAGCATAGAAATAACTCGGTTCCAAACACCAGTTTTTTTTTTTTTTTTTTCCTTCTGGCTTCGCACGGTTTGTGCATTTAGCCAATGTCAAGTTTTAGTTCTTGTGTGTGTTCTTGTGTATTGATGAAATTAATTATAAATGCATGATGATGATATCCCCGCCCACTCCCCTTGAGTTTCAGTAAAGATGTGGCACTTTACTGAGTCCTCACGCGGACTTCTTGGGAGAACTTGAAGCGAAGTTGCACTGTTTTGTTTCATTTGCCTACACTAGTGCACGTTCACAAACACTTAATGGTTAATAATCCACCATTATTACACATTCATTTTCGGCTAAACACTAATTTTGGAAAATTAAACAAACTGCTGAACATGACGCTTCACTTTCCCGCCAAGAAGTCCCAAACACCAGTTATGACTCAAAGAAAAAAGCGGCCAAGTGCGAGTCGGACTCGCCCATGAAGGATTCCGTAGCACCAAGTAACTTAATATAAAAGTTTAACTTTGATCATCATTACAGCAGTTTTATTTAGTTACAAACAACTACTTACTAGATCTCGTTCAAATAATTTTCAATGTTCGGTGGAAGTTTACATGGTAATGTACTTACATCATATATTTTTTTTAGTTTTATCATTCTCTTATTTTAGAAGTTACAGGGGGGGACACTATTTACCACTTTGGAAGTGTCTCTCGCGCAAACTCAGTTTAGAAAAAAATTATATTAGAAACCTCAATATCATTTTTGAAGACCTATCCATAGATACCCACACACGTATGGGTTTGAAGAAAAAAAAAATGAGTTTCAGATCTAAGTATGGGGAACCCCCAAATTGCATGTTTTTTTTTCTATTTTTGTGTGAAAATTTTAATGCGGTTTACAGAATACATCTACTTACCAGGTCTCAACAGTATAGTTCTTATAGTTTCGGAAAAAAGTGGCTGTGACATACGGACGGACCGGACAGACAGACATGACGAATCCATAAGGGTTCCGTTTTATGCCATTTGGCTACGGAACCCTATAAAGACAACAAAGAAAATGTGAGGCTATATAAAGTAATAAATACTCTGTGAGAAAAAGAGCGTCTATATCAAGCCAGGAAGCACGAAACAGGAAAAGAGAATAGTAAGAAATTGTACACGAATATATTATTGTTTTTTTTTTTTTTTCTCTTTATTTATTAGGGACTTGGAACCTATAACAAGTCATGTCAGCCCCATCATTTCTATATTATTGTTATATTGAACGTTGTACAGTCGGCAACTAAACTCACTTAACGTAATTTAATATAGCTTCAAAATATCTTATCTATCGCGGCGCGTACGTCGATGCCGACGGAACGGATTGTTGCCATTTAAAATATTATATATTTACTACATGTATAATTAAAGTTTGTATTTATTTTATTTTGTATTCTTATTTATAATCTCACTGTATGCTGCACCGGTCGATGTCATCACGTTGACGTGCCGGGCATTGAAAACCAGCGCTGGGTCTTTGTCTCGCATAGGGTCGTAGCATTATGCTGAGTGATGTCCGTTTTGCGTGGATGTGACGCATAATATCCCCCAAAATCTACATTTCTATCACTCCTTAACTAAGTGTAACTCTTGTGTGTGTGAACTGAAACCTGTGTCTGTGTGTCTAAAAAACTTTCATTCTTCTTCTTGTGTTCTTTGGACTTATTACTTCGCTTCCTATTTCTATCTACCACAGATACTCAGACCACCACCAGCAGCTAACACTAATCACTACAGTACTAACTAATTTCATACTCAAAGCAGCTGTCACATCCTGTTACACACTTCCGTCCCTTCTCCCACAGTAAGCGAGAAGAAAGATATTACACATCAAAAAAGACATGTCTTCAAATAAAAATAACTAAGTACGTGGGTAACGTCTGTGTGGTGCCGGGCGTAAAGAATAACACCATTCAATTTTTTCCCGTGGGTGTCGTAACAGGCGACTAAGGGACTTACTAGCGAATGGGCAGCAGCGTCCTCTATGCATTTTAACACCACGATCGCCAACCCGCCTGCCAAGCGTGGCGATTATGGCAAACCCCCCTTTGGGGTAGGCCTTTGTCCAGCAGTGGACGTTTTCGGCTGAATTGATGAATGATGATGATGACGTGGGTAACGTTGTAATAGCGTGTTTTTGACGCTGGAAGCACACCTCCGCCGCGAAACCATAGCAGCGAAACCGCAGTAGTTCAATTGTCATCATGTTCAGCTACTCGCATCCGATTCGAGTAGTGGAACATGACGCGAACCAGTACAATTGAACTACTGCGGTTTCGCTGCTATGGTTTCGCGGCGGAGGTGTGCTATCAGCGTCAATAGCGAGACTGGTTAAAACGCGAAACCGTACATCAACAGAAAAATATTTGTGCTTTCCTGTATCTTGAAGTCGACAATTGGTTAGCCCCGAAAGCATAGAGCTATTACAAATACTATTTACAATTTGTGAGTATACTATGTAATACTTTACTATTTTACACGTGTAGATACTCTCTCTTCCCTCACTCTCATAGTCCGATGTGACGGCACGCAATCCGACACGACCGGAGAGAGATCAGGCGCAGGACCAACAGCTTTACGTGCTTTCCGAGGCAAAGAAATCATTAATAAAATAAAAGGTCCTTTCGGGTTTAGTATAAACAAAAACTAATGTTGTATACAAAACATCGTAAAACATTTTAACAGAGTAACTATGGAGTTTCTTTTCCATAATACGAAATTACCTTGGAAGGAGCACCTAGAATCAATATTTTATTCAAGTAAATTTTAACGTTAAAAATTGCCTTTTAATGGCCTACTTGACTGAGATTTGACTTTGATCGCTAGTTCAAAAGAAGCATTAGAATACGTTTTATAATAGGGTAAACTCTTGCTCTGCCGACTGTACTCAAACATATTCCTATGTATATTAAACGTTGTACCTGACCTTACACGTGCGCTATTATATAGATCCAACTACTGAGTTCTTCCTAAATGAATTTTATATGCAGCGGGCGACCGCGGGTTAGGATTCCCTTTACTGTATCAAATATATTGTGTTATGGTGCAATCTTGGAAGAAAAGTCATGTTAAGGCGACGATAACCAACTTTTAATGATTTTATACTGAAGATCACGTCTAAACGAGTAGTGTTAAAGATTTGAAAAAAAATATGTTACATTAGAGCATTTTCTCAATAACTTAATATGTGAATATTTTTTATTTTGTTTATATTACAAAGTGACATTAATTTGTAAAGTTATGTCTAACGCGGATAAAAAACTGAGAATGGCGCAAAATCTACCAACCGTATTTGTCTGAAACTTTCACAAATTTAAAGATAATTTCATTATTGATCTTTTAGTATACGCGTTTTATTAAAATACCTTTTGTTTTGTGTATGATATATTAATAATGCGTCAAATTGGGGACAGCGCTCCTTGGTGGACGAGTCCTATTACTGGCTGAACGTACGACGCATTGCGTGAGCTCAGTACAGAACACGCAAGCTAACCACTCAAGGTCACTGGCATATATCTGCGTCTTAAGGTGAATCCGCAGCTATAGCCTGCAAAATTGAAATTTTCTTAAGTGTTTTGCAATTTGCAGGTCTGTGTCAGGTTGTGTGTTGATTGAAATGTTATTCGCAGCCGTTACAAATATTGCTTTACAAAATTTTAATCATTAGAATCAGCAATACATTTTTTTGCATGTGGCGGAAGGGATTTTTTCAAATAAATTAAGAACACCTGGAAAATTACAAAAAATCGCAACAGGTTTTCCAAAAAATTACGCAAGATTGACGTTTGATCATCTTTTTAAGAGAAACTACTTTTGATTTTGAAAAAATATAATCAACATTACTATATGGTCTGCTTGCATGTGGCGGAACCACTTTTTTCAACTTCGATACATAATATAGCAGAAAAATAATGTTGAAAAACCAATTTTTTTTTAAACACAGTCGGTATTTTTTCTTATTATTCAGCAAACCAGAAATTTAAAGATCGCACCCTGGGCTTCAGCTATCCAAAAATCAACATTTTATTTTATGATTATACAATACCTTCATTAAGTAAATCAAAAGCGAAATAAACTATATTTTCGAGAGCACAAAAGTGATGAAACTATTAACAGGTGAGGAGACTGACACGAATGGTTTATCACCACGAAATCTGTACTTTTATAGTTACACAGACTTAATTTTTCAATTATTTCACGCTTTCTTACAATTAAATAAGAAATTGACGAAAAAGGGTTTTTTTCGTGCACGGAGCCTTAATATGGACAATTATTATTTTCCCGTTGTGTCCATTGTTAGTTGATTAATATGGACAATTATTATTTTCCCGTTGTGTCCATTGTTAGTTGATTAAGTCTTAGCATGTAACTAGTATACAACCACTGTCTTTGTATATCTTTGGATCAATAAACTCATTATTTATTTATTTATTTTATTTTAATGGTTAATGCAATGTGTAACCAAAACTTTTTGGCTATCGTTGAATTGGCAAGCGGAGAGTTTGATTATTTTTTTAAGTATGTAGGACGTAATCTTACCCGATTACTCGAACCCGAACTAATCCGATTCCGAAAAATATATTACTGATATGAAGCCACACTTTTACTGAGTGCCATTAAGAAATGTTTTATGCTTAAACGAGAAACTATGAGAAGTAATGCATATACTCTTAAACACATTTCCACACAAGCTCCGCCCCATGTTCTCCGCCACTCCGTTATGTGCTAAACGTTAACACATCAGTCATAAAGTTGAATATCGCGTGCGGTCTTGGTTCGTGTTCGAGCACGAAACTAAATAGCATAAGTCTCAATTCGTATTTCATTTATAACTAAAGTAATAATTAATCCAGAGAAAAAATATCTTGTGGCTGGATAATAAACTATTTTCTTGCTGTGAATATTTATTTTAGACAAATAAAAGCCGAACAATCTTGTTTTATTTTTGTAATTATCTTTATTAAAGACATGATTTTCTAATAAAAAACGTATCGAGCGAAAATATTACAATTACGTAACCGTCTTGTATATGGAAAGAAAAAGATCCGATATATCATATACTAAAGTTCCATTTTGATTGTATGTGTGACTGTTTCAAAATATTAATGCAAATTAACATAAAAATACGGAGCCTCCTCTTAAACGCAAATAATATTATTATGGTCAACAACCTCGCAGCTAACATTTATTTCATTCGCATATTTCACATTACTACGCCGAAAATAACAAAGCCTTATCAAAAGTAACATAATTTGGCGAATAATACAATTAGGGATTTCCCTAAGAGCTTAATTTTACATTTAAAACGAGTTTTAACATTCAACTTTTGTATTAAATGAGCGTTTAGGCGTTATCTCGTCCAATGTGCGCTTAATTCAGTCTCGGAGATGCCATTTTAAATTGTGCTCCATGCAGTATAACTCATTAGTACAGGTATTTTATTTTAACTTTAGCGGTAAAAGTTTTGTGAAGTGAATGGACTCGAAAGTGTTGAAATCTTTTGAAGTATCTCATTCTGAATGCACTTAATATTTCTCTAGAGATAAGCTGGTGTGTTTTGAAGAGTAGTTATAAACTACTACAGGGTCCGAATTTTAACAGTGTATTCAAGGAGGAGCCCAAGAACCCAAGAACAAACTTAAAATTGTAGTTGGAAAACATGTGGTCAGCAGTGCTATTCTGTAAATACCTATCTCACTGTGAGCTGTCAGTGTCATCTCACTGATGCTAGGGATTGGCCAAGCATTACATTTACAATCATAATCGAGATTTTAATAATATTTATTATGTTAGTTCTGTTGATCATTTTATATTATTTCAAAGCAAGTATTTACGAGTAAGTGTCTAAACATTACTAATTAGCAGGTTTTTAAATAAAATAGCAAAACAGAAACTTAATGTTGTTTTTTTTCCTAGACTAGTCCTAATACATTACTATTTTTAGACACTTAAATACTAGCTGTGAAATAATAAAAATGATCCAACAGAATTTGCATAAAAAATATTGTTAAAATCTCGATTATGATTGTAAATGTAATACTTGATCTTAGCATCAGCAGTGCTATTCTGTAAAAAACACCGTGAAATATTGCGTGGAGTGAGCTGTCAGTGTCATCTCACTGATGCTAGGGATTGACCAAGCATTACATTTATAATCATAATAATCGAGATTTTTATAATATGTTTTTACGCTAACTCGTGTAAGTTGGTCGACTATTACTCGTTAACTTGTAATGCCTATAACTTAGCTGTGATGGTTTTGCTTGTAACTTTTAACTTTGTTAGTTTAGTTTTGTTTTTTAACACTACTGCCGTGAATTTATTCACATAACTAACAAAAATTTGGATTTTAAAAACTTTTTAGACTTCACAAACGGATCCCTGAATCGAAAAATGGTTTTCACACACTCGCAATATTTTTAAACGACTTTTCCAACGACCCCACATAATCGGATAGACGAGAATAAAAATCATCCAAGTTTACGTGTAGGAGCGGTACCCTAAAAAAAATATTTTAAGATTTTATTTTACCACTTTGACGGCGTGATTAATATGCTTACCCATGCCAGATTACAACTTTCTAGTACTAAGAGTCTCTGAGCTAAGCCGGGAACAGACAGACAGACGGACATGGCGAAACTATAACCCCCTTATTACAAAACAAGGTTTATCTTCAGACCCAGGTTTAAAACATGGAGCCATTATTGAATTTCGAACTTTATTCCGACTATGGTAAAGTTCCTAAACACAAAACTGACAACTTAGTACCGAACTAAGTTTTCAGTTTTGTAAAAAGAACGGTATTTCAATCACTGTTACGTTCTTATTACAAAAACTGACTCCATGGTTTAAGCCATGTCAAAATATAAATCTTGTTTTGTAATAAGGCGGTAAGGCTTTGTTATTTATTTATTTAACCATATATGGACACACATTTAAATAAACATACAAGAAGAAAGGAACAGAACAATACGTACAAAGGTGATGCTTATTTCTAAAGAAATCTCATCCAGCATTTTTTTTTTTGCTTAGCTGCGATAGGATAGTAGACAAAGAGATGTAAACACCATGTGTAAGAGTAAGAGAGTTCCTTATAAACTACGGAACCTTAAATAATGGCTAGTGTCCAGACATGCAGAGTGGAGTGTTCTCCATGCTAAGGCATAGACTCCCGGGCACGATTTCCAGAGGACCAGACAAGCACACCTACATTAAGAGGAGGCTCCCTATTTTTACGTTAATTTGCATGAATATTCTGAAACAGTCACTCACACATACAAGCAAAATGAAACTTTAGTATATGATTTATTGGATTTTTGCTTTCCATGTTGAAGACAGTTACGTAATTGTAATATTGTCTCTGGATACATTTTTTATTCGAAAATCATGTCTTTTTTAAGGATAATAATAAAAAACAAACAGATTGATTGGCTTTTATGTCTAAAATAAATATTCACAGCAAGAAAATATAGTTTATTAGCCACCCATATATTATTCTTTTTGTTTGTGCAGAATAAACATTTTTTCTTTATTTCTTTCACAAGATATTTTTTTCTCTAGATCAATTATTAGTTTACGAAATAAGAATTGAGACTTACGCTATTTAGTTTCGTGCTCGAATACGATCAAAGAGCGCACGCGATATTCATCTTTATTACTGATGTATTAGCGTTTATAGTCCAGTCATAGACTGCCAATAAGGTTTGAGGTCCACTCTCTAATAATCTCTGGGCCGAACAATTTTCTTCCTCAAATGCTGCAGCTAGTTCATCCAAATTTTTCAGTTTCTCAAAAACTTTTAAAAATGATTTTATTCCCTTTTTAAAAAGCGCAGAAGTTGTGTCACAGCCACTTAATGCGTGCAGAAATAAAATATGTGTTTTGCGTTCCTGTGACCGCGCGCTCTCCGCCCTCTATCTCGAAAACGGTTCACCGTATAAAAAAAAAATTTAAACAAGATTTGTAGAGAATTTCGTATTCTACAATATTGATAATAAATACACATAGCAAAAAACCCATAGGAAATGAGATATTTACAAAAAAAGCGCAAAAAAACGATTTTTGTGACCTTTGACCTTGAAATTTAATAGTTGCGTACACCATATGTAGGTTTAGAGACAACTTTTAGGGTGTCAATATACAAGTATTTACAGACTTACAGCTGGGTATCTCGAATTCCGAGATTCTTACCTAATTTAACCTAAAATGACTGGACTATTAGCACATAACGGAGTAGCGGGGAGCAAGGGGCGGAGCATGCGTTCGAAATTTCGAAATTTGATTTAGACTACCTGCTCAAAAGGCGACGATAACAGACTTTTCATGATTTTATACTAAAGATCACGTCTAAACGAGTAGTGTTAATGATTTGAAAAAAAAAAGATTGAAATTAGAGCATTTTCTCAATAATTTAATATGTGAATATTTTAGATTATGTTTATATTACATAGTGAAATTAATTTGTAATGTTATGTCTAATGCGGATAAAAAACTGCGTATTTTTTTTAAACCTTCACCAATTTAAAGATAATTTAATTATTGATCTATTTTATTATCGATTAAAATACCTTTTGTTTTGCGTTAAATAAATCAATAATGCGTCAAATTGGGGACAGCGCTCCTTGATGGGCGAGTCCGACTGGCTGAACGTACGACGCGTTGCGTGAGCTCAGTACAGAACACGCAAGCTAACCATTCAAGGTCACTGGCATATATCTGAGTCTTAAATTCATTGAAGTTACCATTTCCTCCTCAATTTTTCAAACATGAAACTATAAAAAGCGTCATTCAGATTCCAAGGACCATTAATCAGTGCGACAGACTTTAATTGATGGTCCCAAGTTTTGCACTTTCATCCATTAACCAACTTTGTAGGCTTGGTTTTACAGAAGCAACGTTTTTGTTAATACATGAGTTTCATATTAAAAGTTACTTTTGAGTATGTGTGTGTGTTTGGTTTTGGGTAACACCTTTTGTTTTACGCGTTCCGATCAGTACGGTGGTTTAAGGCTCGTTCAGACTGGCGCGACATCGCGGGCGCGACAGGCAGGGTGACGACGGGCAGCGCAACACTTTCCATGAAGTTTTCATAGATATTGTGCTACTAGTGTCGCGATGCGCCTGTCTGGGGGAGCCTTTATTCTTCGTGGTCCCTATGGAGGGACGGCTTTGAAATTGAATTAATTTTGTGTTTTCCTTTCTGAGAAATGTTAATGAATTAAGGTAATTAATGCAGCTTTCTGTACATACATCTGCTTATGAGTTCAATATGTAAATTGCTGGACAATAAATTGTTATCAATTCGCGGATGGTTTACAACTTTTCAATTAATGAAATGCACTTTATCGTCATCTCCCCGTCTTCATCTTAATTCAAGGGATTGGCGCAGCATCTCTTTTTAAAGTCAGCCTCATAAAGATACATCGACAGAAAATTATTTGATTATTTACAATTTGTGTTTCATAATACTTTATCAATGTGTAATATGTTTTATGGCTTCGATACAATAATAAAATATTATCGAACAAAGATTGTAGACAATTATATAAAATAGTATCCATGTATATGTCGCAGCCAACTAGTCTTATTATCCTCACATTATCACAGCCTAGCCTTTTTACTAAGCGGCGCCGTTCAACTAGCGGCCAAAATTATATTCATTATAGGTTAGGATGGAACTGTGAGCATCCACGCGCGAGCCGAATTGGTCGCAGTAAATAAGCCGGGGCACCCCGATCAAATGGGTAAGGTTAGGTTAGAACTGTGACCAAATGTGAGCGAGCCGAGCGAGCGCAGCGAGCGGCGCCCCGGCAGCGGCCAGTGAGCTCTACTTCCAAAGGTTAGGCTGTTAACTGACCGCGGGCCTGCGGACGGTGAGCGATGGGTAGCTCACCGTCCGATAAGGACCAGGCCCGGGTCGACGGCGCGTCGTATTCCACGCGCGCCTCAAAGAGTTGTCAGCACCAACTGACGGGGTCCGATAGGGCCAATGCCTGCCAGGGTTGCGAGTTTGTCCGAAAGGGATATCGTGGCCCTGGCACACAGGCCAATGAAGGAATACGGGTGGGTTTTAGTCAGTAAAAGTCTGACACGCCCTCCCGCTCAGCCCAGAGCGGGAGAAGTTATTTGATAATTTCCCACCCAAAAAAGAAAAAAAAAAGGCTGTTAACTGACATGCTAATTAAGCTAGATGGATGCGACACATTATATATACCTACATATTATTTTTTAAGGATGACTACACTTCATAATATCTTATTTCACAAACAATTGAAACAAAATACAGTTATCCCACAACCTCTAATTCCGCACGAAAAATATTGTACTACCAGTATTCGTCCCAAGTTCGGAGCCCGTATTCGTATCAGATTTTCCTCTTAAAATATCCTAGGGCACTGCCAAAGGTTCAAATTCGTCCCCAGGAAAACGCCCGTCCCTTTTGTGTGGTTTTACTAAACTGAAAGATCAAAGGGCTGAAGCCACAACAATCGAATGTACCGCCAAATAAATTGTGTGTTTCGGCCTTGAAGGTTAATCGAGGATACTGTCATACTCTGTGAACATTGCCAAAGGGATTTACTGAACATGGGAATATTGTAAATGTACAGAGACGTCATGTTACGAATGTAAAATATCCTTGGCGGTTTTTGGGAACGTCGGATAAACCAAAAGGAGGAAATTATGGCTAATTTCTTTTTAATTATAAATTGATTAAATTTCATTTCAATTCAAGGTTTCATGAGAAAACATTAAAGTAGATCGAACATTAATTAAAATCCAAATTATTATGTAAAGTTTCTTGTCAAGACGAACCAAATTAACAATTAAATTCAGTATTTATCCTAATACAAACAACGGTATTCCTCGAAATCGTTACCTAAACACGAAACTGCTGTACACACGAATAACTTCAGTTCTTCGAAAACTGCCTTTAATCTCAAACGGCTAACAACCAAAGAACAAGAGTAAAGTCTATCAAGCATTTAATACACGTCAGGATAATTCTAATTGGCCACGATGCCGATATTCCCCTTGCCGAAACTCCCCTTTATTTAATAACCACCAAAGACGGAGGCGGTACATTTCAATTTGATGTCTCTTTTTTTAACAGGCAACTCCAGAAGAGAACAAATTAAAGTACTTTTTTATGTCGTGGAAAAGGGCAACTAGACTTGTCCTGAAGATTATAACTGGCCGGTTGGAAATGGAACAATTATTTAAATTAAAAAGAACGAAATGGCGTAAACGTTTATCAATTACGTTGATGAATTACTATGAAATGTGAGGGCGTGGATGGTTTTTTATTATTTTTATTATATAAGAGTGTTGACCCAATGTAATCAAATAGTGTGAAGTTTATTTAAGATCTAGGTAACTGTAAGTACACATTTCGCTCCCCCCTCCGAATAATATGGTAACCAATCAATCTAAATTTTACAGGTAAAATAAAAAACTCACGTCAGACATTATACGTCAACAAAAAGCATTTTTTTTACAATCTATTTAATATTGTTTTTTTTTGTAATATTTTAACAAAATTAAGCTATTGACAAAAATAATGTCACTGAAATTACAGGGCAAAAGTACGTATAGTTTGCAACGCTTCAGTACCATATTATGGTAATCGTCGCTTACCGAAAAAGTTATTTTTTTTTTTGATGTGAAGACTTTTTTAGCGGCGGCGCGTTGAACACGTTTTGGGTGAACACAAATCATGGAACTCGCGTCATCGTCACCGAACACTTTCCATGTGCTATACTCGTATGTATACTGTTTTCAATTCTATCAGCAGTCCCCAAAGACTGTCCGCATGTTTTTTTTTTTGCATAGTCTGTAATAACTTGTTTATGGTATTATTCGTGCAAAAAGTGTGTTTAGATTTTAAGGGAATAATATTGTTATGTTCATTACAGTGCCATTGAAATTATTTTGCTTTTATAAATATACATAGAAAAAATGCAAGATGGTAATTAATGCTGTAAACACCGAATATGCAATAAACCGAAAACTGTAGTAGTACCACATTACCATATTATTCACTGGTAGGAGCGATTTATGAATTTTAATGAGCTCTTGAGTTTAACAAGTAACAAAACCTTTATTTTTAACGAAATTCTTTTTTTTTCACTTATCCTAAAACAACATTATTTTTACCCTATATTACAGTTCTATTTCTCTACTTGTTGATAAAAAAAGTTTTAAAACTATTTTATTGACTTCAGTTACAAAAAAACCTTACTAAACCGAAGAAAACCTTACTAAAAAAGTTTGAAAATGTAGTATTTCGAAACAACAGTAGTTATCCTAAAATTTTAACTAACGGTTTTATAAATATGATTTAAAAGTTGGCAACACATTATTATAAAGTAGGCGACACTGAATCGGTACTTTTCCTTGCCAAACTATAAGTTAGTATTAAAATGTTTACAAAGCGTGTGTTTACAAAGTATGAACTGGGTTAAAATGAAACTTATACGGTTCCACGTTGACCTAAATAATAGTCTTTTAAGGAAAATGAAAAAAATATACTTTTTGTAGGAATGTTTCTTTCTCTACGTGGTATAGTTTTTAGGGTTCCGTACCCAAAGGGTAAAACGGGAACCCTATTACAAAGGCTCCGCCGTCTGTCTGTCTGTCTGTCCGTCTGTCACCAGGCTGTATCTCATGAACCGTGATAGTTAGACAGTTGAAATTTTCACAGATGATGTATTTCTGTTGCCGCTATAACAACAAATACTAAAAAACAGAATTAAATAAATATTTAAGGGGGCTCCCATGCATCAAACGTGATTTTTTTGCTCGTTTTTGCTCTATATTAATAATGGCAACAGGTAGACGCTTGAAATATTCACAGAATATTTATTTGTATATTCAATTTAAAGATAAATAATTAAATTAAAATAAAACAAATATTTACAAAAAACGTGATTTTTTTGCCATTTTTATAGATAATGGTACGGAACCCTTCATGCGCGAGTCTGACTCGCACTTGGCCAGTTTTTTATTTTATTTACTACTAACTAAACTTTGTTTCCGGCAGAAATAATTAAGGGGCCGGTATAGCATGCGTAGCTCATACAAACGTAATACCAAAATAAATTTTAAATCAAAAATATTCCTAAGGTAGGTAGTGTGTATTTATTTCGATTGGATTACAGAATATCTATGTTCACAAATATATATTTTGAAAGGACAATGATATAAAGACGAGATATGAGGATTTTAAATTTATATAGAAAACTTATTTTTCTCATAACTCTTGTTTAAATCAGTGTCCATTCAAAATATATATTTGTCCATCGCGCCGCCTCTTAAGCATTAGCCGAAAGTCAAAAATGTCAGCCATATTTGAATGAAAACCTGAAGTTAGTTAGATAAAGCATTTAATTAACCTGAAACGAAGCAAATAGTTATATAACTCCGGAATACGAATTCTATAGCCTACACTTTCCCTATGAATTTCAAGAAAAACAAAAATTTTCTTAATTAGGAAAGTACTTCATACTTTCGTATTCCAAACACGTAAGATATTAATAATCTTAATTCAAAAACGTAACAGAATTTCTCAAATTCCACGGAAGAGTATTTATGGAGGAAAAATGTGATTTAATTTAAGTTTGTAAGGAGAAATAAGAAAGATTTAGGAGAGGCCGTTAGTTAATTAGAAGCGGCTACGTTTTGCGGTCCATTTACGGCGGCCCGGTACCGATGAACTGAAGCGCTTTGGTGAATGCTGAAAGGGATAGATGGCAGCGGTAAATCCGCTGTCGAAAGAACATACTACCTACTTGTTCCACGTGAGCGATTGATAAAAAGACCGGCCATTTGCGACTCGGACTCGCACACGTAAGGTTCCGTACCACCGTACAATATTTAGCAAAAAAAACGCCGAAATAAACACGTTTTTTGTATGGGGACCCTCTTTAATTTATACATACATACATGAAAGAATTGTTTTTTTTTTAATGTTTTTACCAGAATTTTAAAATTTTATATTTTCTTTTCTATGTGTATGTGTCTCTGCCTTTAATTAATGTAATTGGTTTAACCGTGTTAATTAAAGAGAAAAATAAATAATAAATAAATACATAAACTCCTCTAAGTTCAAAAAATCCTATTGAATGATTATTTAGAGAGTTAGTTGTATTGCCGATTCTAATGATTATAATTCTGTAAAGCCATATTTGTTATGGCCGCGAATCATATTTAGATCAACATACAATCTGTTACTGACCTGCAAATTGCAAAAAACGTAAGACAATTTAAATTTCGCGGGCTACCTTAGCGCATCCCCCTTAATTTATAACTTTATTTTATTTTTATTATTTGTAGAAATACACAATCTGTGAATATTTGATCAGTCAACCTATTATGGTTCATGAGATACAGCACGCTGACAAACAGACGGACGGACGGACAGCGGAAACTTAGTAATACGGTTCCATTTGGCACCCTTCGGATACGAAACCCTAAAAACGGAACAAAAGAACACACTCAACCACAACCTTTGCGTTATTGAGGTCCTTAATGATGTGTCTCACAATGTGAAAATCATCTAATGTATACTAGAAAGTTTTAGCAATCGTTCTAAAACGATTTACTAAAAGACCTTATCGAAGATCATACTCATTAGAGAATGCTGGTTAACCTATAATATAATTAGCGACTGTCTAAGTCCAAGCCTAATTGTTACCTATTCATTATGATATATTTAATTGTATACAGAAGGTGGCGGTCTAAACTAAACCCTTATTAATGCGACGATAACCAACTTTTAATGATTTTATACTGAAGATCACGTCTAAACGAGTAGTGTTATAATGATTTGAAAAAAAAAATATGTTAAATAAGAGCATTTTCTCAATAATTTAATATCTGAATATTTTAGATTATGTTTATAATACATAGTGAAATTAGTTTGTAAAGTCATGTCTAACGCGGATAAAAAACTGAGTATAGCGCAAAATCTACCAAGCGTATTTTTCTGTAACCTTCACCAATTTATAGATAATTTAATTATTGATCTTTTAGTATACGCGTTATATTAAAATACCTTTCGTTTTGTGTATAATAAATTAATAATGCGTCAAATTGGGGACAGCGCTCCTTGATGGGCGAGTGCTATTACTGGCTGAACGTACGACGCGTTGCGTGAGCTCAGTACAGAACACGCAAGCTAACTACTCAAGGTCACTGGCGTATATCTGAGTCTTAATAAATAAATAATCTCGTAATCTTTTCTTAAAACTTCCCAAAGAACCGAGGTTATCTTAACAATCATGTTCCAATAAACTGACTGTATGTAAAATGGCTGTTTGGGTATGTGAGTTTAATTGTTTGTAAACGCACCCACAATACAGGAGCAATTCCTAGTGTGGGGCAACGTTTAAAAAAAAGAAGAAAAATAAACGATTATCGAAAACACAGCACAAAATATACATTTATTTATTTATTTAAAAAAAAACTTCATGTGCCGCTATCCCTGTGCGCCTTACATCGAACGGGCAAAGATTCGGCTTTACTCGGTGACTGTACTAATAAAGAAATTGCGCAGTGGGTCCAGTCGACATATTCAAAATGTGATTGGGTTGAGTGATCCCGCGGGTCCATTTCGAGTGCCGTTGACCAAATGCTCACCTGCAATGGATCACGCAGCATCAAGAACTCAAGACACTTATCCAAACTTCCATAACTCCATCCATAATGCGCACAAGCCTTGCGTTTTTTCGAGACTCTAACCGCCATATTACAAAACAAGATTTAGATTTTGACATGGCATAACCCATGCAGCCAGTTTTTGTAATAAGAACGTAACAGTGATTGAAATACCGTTCTTTATACAAAACTGAAAACTTAATTCGGTACTAAGTTGTTAGTTTTGTGTTTAGGAACTTTACCATAGTCGGAATAAAGTTCGAAATTCAATAATGGCGCCATGTTTTAAACCTGAAGATAAACCTTGTTTTGTAATAAGGGGGAATGATATTTACATACCGGTCCTTATCTGCATCCTGTATTTACGCCGCAGCTATATTAGAGACTAACTACATTTATTCAGCTCCATTCGAGTTTCGCTGAACGATTTTGGTTACACTTATACAGTTCCGCTTCCATCAGCCGCGTACAGCATCGTAAGATTGTGAACAGCCGTCAAAGCGCTCAGCGCTGTTCCGCTACGTTCGGCGCTGAACGAGGACTGTTCCCGACTCCTCGTCGACAAGTTGCGACCACGTACAGCCCTGAACGTGGCGGGACAGCGCTGAACTCTATCCATAGCAGTCGCGTGATAAAAACACATATGTCCTCTTTTTATACCTGTTTGCTGTGAAAACTGAACCTAAGATAACTCTGTTCAGAACATCTGAACAGAGTTATTATTATTATTATTTTTATTTTATTTTTATTATACTTTTTAGTCAAACCACTACTACGGTTATGTGGGGCTTAATTTATAAGTTGTATTTAAGGTAACTACAACTTATAAACTAAGCCCCACATAACCGTAGTATTGGTTTGACTGTGGGGTCGGTGAGCCTCTATCTATACACTCAGTAAACTTTTTACTTAAAACTAATTATTATTTATAGGTAAGTAGCACGATAACATAACTCTAAATAATGTATTTTTATTTTATTCTTAAAACTATTTTTATTCATTTCACTCCTTATGTCAGCTGGCCGACTGTTCAATAAATATGGTATTAGTTTTTGTAGCGTTCTCTCATCATAGTAATTAGTAACTCTGGGTACATTGAATTTGCCAGCAACCATAGATCGTGTGTTGTGGTTGTTGATTGCATGAGTTAGGTTATGCTCTTGGGTACCATGGCGGTTAACTGCTAAAAACAGTGAATAAGCTGTGAACGTCCTGTTGAAGTGCTCTGTTCAGATTATACTGTTTAAAATCTACCTGTTCCCGCTAACTCCTGTTCCTCGTACCACAGCCGTGCTGACTGGACAGTTCACAACTCGCTTAGTTTACCCGCCAAGAACTTTTAGTAGATACTCCACTCTTACCTGAAAAGAACACAAGAATGTTAATTTAATTACACTTCCCACGTTTTCTCTTAACACTAACTTTGGACTAGTTTTACAAAGTTTATTTAGGAGTAAACTCAATTTGCGAACGATTGACTGTCTAACTAAATGTTAGAACTGAAATACTTAGTTTTCGAATGGTATAAAATTAGTATGAACTCATTTTTCCAACTATAAACTCCATTTGAAACAAGATTAGACATTTAAATAAACCTTATTTACAGTCCGTTCAACCGATTTTGACTTCTATTGCGTTCGTGGCATGACAAATGGTAGCTGTAATAAACAGTTGGTATTGTTACCACGTTTTATAGAAGTTTTAGAGAACATTTTTGAAATGTCTTATTTAAAAACAGATAACCGGAAATCTTTGTGTGTATGGAAAATTTAAAATTGGTCTAATTTGGCTGTAACACTATTTTTCGAAAATGTCCTGTACTAACTTTTTAAACCTTTGTATTCTGCTTATGCGTATGAGGTTTCATTAAAATCGGTTCAGTCATTTCGAAAAACAAGGGCTTGAAAATTTGTATGAAATGCCGTAAGTCGTAAACGCTCTTCTCGATATCTACTAATTATAACAATAGACTTTATTCGGCAAGATTGTCACCTGTAGTCCCTACAAAGCCCTTTGTACGCACACACGTTTTTTTGCCGTAAACAAACTACGGTTTATTCGCCGTGTGTAGGCTCGATCGTCAGTGTTGTATGGATCACTATATTCACTATGGAAGCTTGTTGACAGACACGTTTTTTCTACGGCGCAGTTTAAAGACCGTACCGTAAAGAAACCGTGCCGTGTACAAAAGGCCTAACCGCTACAAGACAAATTCGACAGCTAAATAACGACTTTAACAAACTTTCCAATAACGTTAACATTCCAATTTGTAACATTACAAGGCTCATCCGTATTTGGGTATTCATCGCCATCCCCGATTATAGGATCAGGCCCCAAAAAGCTGGCATTAAGCCTAAAATTGTTCGCCCTAACGAATTCAGGCCGTGTCACTGTGGACATTGAATATTCAGATAATAAAAGATATCTACCGAATTTCAAGAAGTTATCGGCATTGAATTTTGATGTCTACAGGTCGTAATTGCCAAGTTATTTACTTACAGGAATTGTATGAGGTCGAAACACGATTCCTAAATGATATCGATCATAACTGGATAAAACTTGACGCTGACAACAGCTAAAGCGTGGTCACTATCGGATTGCATAGAAAAAAACGAGAAGCGCGATGTCACAACGCTTGTAATTTATTGCAAATTATGAAGCAATTATCTATTTACTAAAACTTGAGTACCTACCTAATCGAAATTAAAAAACCGGTCAAGAGTCGGACTCGCGCGATGTTGATGATTTCTGAAAAACTGTGCTATTTAGAGACATAGTTTTATTTTTCCTGTAATCTTTAAATAAACTTCTATCACATAGAATAATTTTACATTTTTCATCAAATGTCGGACACTATGCTGCCTAAAAAAAAATGTTTGAGAATGTGCAAACAGCGTTCTTTCATTATGAGACCCCACATGCCCTAGTAGCCCTACTTCAAATTTTTAAGTCCCCCTTTCAGTCCCTTTTGCAAAAAAGATATATATTTTTTAATTTCTTTGTTGCTTGCAAAATAGTTGGTCAAACGTCATCTAAAACTATTCTAAATTTCAAGTTGCAGGTAGCATTAGTAGTTCTTGAGATAGCCAGGTGTGACAGACAGACAGACTCTCACCATAAGGGTTCCTTTTTATCATTTTGGTACGGAACCCTAAAAACGACCAAGTTCTAAATTCATATAAGACGTTCTCGTTATTAATTAATTTATCAACGTACGATAGATAGTATTTAGTACAGATATTTTCGATTGGAACTCAAGATAAAAAGGTTAGTTTATACCGTTTTTTTTCAAAACGTGTAATGGTAGCAATTAAGTTCTCAGAAATATGTTCAAGATTGACAATTTTTTTTTAAAACAAGCTTTCTTTGGCCATTTGCCCGCCACAGATGAATAAATACGTTTAAAACTAAACATATTTAAAATATCACCCTGTCTCCGTCATCTTCAAACGATTGACAGCAATAGGGGTCCCCGAAACGATCAATTCGAATTGATCAATTGTCATCTATTGATATTGTAGTAATATTGTCAATCGCTTCAATTGCACTTGGTAGACGATCAATTTGCGCATCAATGTGTATCAATCGCGTAAAAATTGACAGTTGCAATTGATCGTTTCGGGGACCATATAAAACAATGTTTTAAATTTGTTTAACGCACGAGTGATCTGTAGTGCAAGTGGGCTTAAGACTCGCTTGCAGTTTAAATTATCTTTCAGGCATTACAAAAAATTACGATTTGTACAACATTCCAGGTCCAATGTGTAGAAAACAAAAAAAAATATGTTTAAGGAGAGAGATAGTGTTTTTTTATCATAATTTTTAAATCGCCAAAGATTGAGCACGACTTATCGACACCGGCAAGGCATTCCATAACCGTATTGCTTAAACCGTAATGCTGATAGCACACCAACGCCGCGAAACCATATCAGCGAAACCGCAGTAGTTCAATTGTACTGGTTCGCGTCATGTTCCGCTACTCAAATCGGATGCGAGTAGCGGAACATGACGCGAACCAGTACCTACTATTTACCGCTATGTTTTCGTGTAAACCAGCGTAAGGGCTTAAACAGGTGAAGCGGAAATACAGCGGCCGCTTATAAAAGCGCCGCAGGCCGAGCTGCTATTAAAATAATTCGATGCGTATGGTCTCGTGTAATTTCGTAGTACTGCAGCGACACATAATTATAATTAGGCCCTTTAGAGGCTGTGTTCAGCCGACACGCGCACGCCACGCGCGTCAGCACCCGCGTCTAACTCGCTTTGAAATTTGTTGTATATAATTTGAGTTCCGTTTGGTGCCGGACGTAAAGAATAGCTCCATCCCATTTCTTCCCGTGGGTGTCGTGAAAGGCTACTAAGGGACTTACTAGATAATGGGCAGCAGCGTTCTCTATGCATTTTGAAAACCATACTGCGATCGCCAACCCGCCTGCCAAGCGTGGCGATTATGGCAATCCGCCCCCCCCCCCTCCCCCTATTTGGAGGAGGCCTATGTCCAGCAGTGGACGTCTTTCGGCTGAAATGATGATGATGAATTTGAGTCTTAGGACACATCAATAGATCTCTAATTGCATTGATCGAAGTCGACCCGCACACGCCTTGCGCCCGCGCTTCGGCTAGTGCCTTATTGACTGTGATCAAGTTTAGTTGCGTAACGTTTTTTGATTAAATAATAAGCGGGGCGAGGCGTGCGCGATGCGTGCGCGGATTTTGCGAGTGGCGAACGCGGGTGTTAGGCGGGCACAACGCGTGTGCGGGGCGTGTGCGTGGTTGGCACGGGTTATCTGAACATGGCCTGAAGAAACTGATGGAATACATCTCTGGTCTCAAGTTTTCCGATGACCTCAGGTATCTATTATGTGTGATCGTTTGCAATGAAGTACTTAATGGATAAAATGCATAAAACATTACATGTGATTTTACAATACACTTGCGGAGACTTTGCCACTAGTATATGACGATGAACACTCACACCGCAAGAAGACAGATTTTCCACAAATTTTTCCAGTCAGAACATTTAAGTACAATTTAAAAATGAATTTACCACACTCATTTTTCACCTACACTTCTCGAATTTTCATCACAGCATCTTCCATCACGTGACTTATAAGAAATTCTATTGACCCTGGCAGACAAAATTCTAGACAGCGCAGGGTTCCTCATATAAATTCCTTGGGAGGCCATTCCGTGAGCGTGTAGGAACGTTGACTACGTACGTAACGTTATACGTTACAGGAATGAATGTTTGTCTTGGGTTCTGCAGGTATTATCACGACAAGCGACAAGAATAATGTACCCAGGATTTTGTAATATCTTGATTTAAAAGAGTGTCCTTGGAGTTTCTTGCCTGTTCTTCTCCATAGAGATCTACGTTTTGGAATGGGCAAATAGCTTAAACTTTCTGACTAACTGACCGACTCTTTGACAATTCAAAAGTGCCTGTAATTGGTATAACCTCTCAGACCCTGGCCTGTTAAACCGGATATAGTCTGATAGAGTGCTCCTCCTTAACGTCAGCCCCGTTGACAGGTGACAGTTGTTTTGACATTTATACATGCTGTCCTGTCGTATCAATAAAACAATGTTATCGATAAAACGATGTTTCAATTTCAAAATAAAAAATTTGTACCAAGATTCCTCAAAAAAAACACAAAAACCGCTATATCTTGTGAAGGAAGCGAGATAGAGCAAAAATAACACTTTTTGGGGGTATCACAAAGGGGTTTCACTAATCAAGACACATCGATCGAGAGGTTCGCAAACCTGAAAAACCTATTTCATATTTTTAAATCACATCATCGATATCATCTATCGATACGAGTGGACAGCATTTAATTACGTCAAGTCAACTGCCAACTGTCAGTTTCGTCAACTGACAGCTGTCAACGGCACTTTCCGTTAAGGGTGAGCGTTTTTTCGGGAAACCACTTCCGGCACCTTTTAGGTGCCAGTAGGGCCTGAGTGGTATTGAAATAAATGCTTTGAGTTTGAGTTTGAATTACTGTATTAGATGCTGTAAGGTGAATTGGCGGTGTTCAAGTTTATTTGGATGTAAGTGATGGATCTATTTGAAAAGGTTAGCGCGTTGTGTGAGAATAGGAGGACAAGTTGTGAACATAGTTTCTGCTGTATTTAGTGATATTTATCGGAAGATATAACTCATTTACAATTTATACCAACTCGTAGTTTGGTCATGTTGAGAGGATGAATGAAAGGAGACTAACAAAAGGCATTTACAAGGCAGAAGTGAGTGGAAACGCTGGGAGGAGACGCCCTAGAAGGACATATAGTGACCTAATTGGTGATGTTCAGAAAGCTCATGTCCGTTGTACTCGCAACCGGCGTGCGTGTATGACCAGATGTATGAACGTAAACAAAGCCAAAGGAGTATGTAAGGAGCGTAGCAGGTGGCGTTCTACAGGGTGGAAGGGACATCGACGCGAATCCGTTTACCACGGATTCAGTACATCATTCTTGACCCCCCTGCGTTAAAATGTTTCGTCGGTTATTAAAAAAAAAATTCGTTGTTCCATACATTTTGACCGAGTAGGTATTGCACTTCTGTAGGAAACAGCTGGTTTTTTTAAAATTACCGACGAGAAATTTTAACGCGGGGGGGTCAAGAATGATGTACTGAATCCATGGTAAACGGATTCGCGTCGATGTTCCACCCTGTATAGTTTCTGCCAACCCCCTTGTGAAGAAGGCACGTGTTTATGTATGTATGTATAACTCATTTATACACCGGAAAGGTCGTGAAACAATTTGGCGTTTCAGAAACTTCGTAGCCTTTTGTCTTATATTTTTCCTTGGTATTTTTCAAGGTCCTTAATGTCTACAGAAATCAATTAGTCTCTCGTTGTGAAGATAAATGGTCGCAAAGAGTTATTGGATTAGTTACTAAGCTAGCCACGCACATCGATATTAATCGCTTTTTGTAAGGCAGGTATACTATGTAGTCTAGTATACTTACATCAACGATATAAAGACGAGATATGAGGAATTTAAAATTTATATAGAAAACTTATTTTTCTCATAACTCTTGTTTAAATCAGTGTCCATTCAAAATATATATTTGGGAGCCTTATGGATATTTTGTATTCCAATCGGAATAAAGACACAATACCTTAAGAATATGTTTGATTTACAAATAATTTTGGTACTTATTAGGTTTGTATGAACTAAGCATCCATCGCCGGCCTCTTAAGGCAGTAAATGGCGGGAGTGCGGTATCTAAAGTTGATAGAAAGCCGAATTAAAACTACTTTATATCTAATATTGCTGAATAATAGGAACTTCTCCAAATAAATGATCGATTCCATTACTTACCTTGTAAAATGGCTTATATAAAAAATAACGAAAGCTTGATGTAGAAACTACCACTCAATAATAATTGAAGTAGAAACTACAACTCAATAATAATAACTGATGAAGAAACTACAACTCAATAATAATAACTGATGAAGAAACTACAACTCAATAATAATAACTGATGAAGAAACTACAACTCAATAATAATAACTGATGAAGAAACTACAACTCAATAATAATAACTGATGAAGAAACTACAACTCAATAATAATAACTGATGAAGAAACTACAACTCAATAATAATAACTGATGAAGAAACTACAACTCAATAATAATAACTGATGAAGAAACTACAACTCAATAATAATAACTGATGAAGAAACTACCACTCAATATTTATAACTGATGAAGAACCTACCACTGAATAATTATAACTGACTAGCTGCACCCCGCGGTTTCACTCGCGTAAGTCTCGATCCCATGGGGATATCGGGATAAAAAGTAGCCTATGTGTTAATCCAGGTTGTCAGCTACTTCCATACAAAATGTTATCAAATTGGTCTAGCCGTTTAAGCGTGAAGAAGTAACAAACACACACACACACTCACAAACTTTCGCCTTTATAATATTAGTGTGATGTGATGAAAAAACTACCACTCAATAATAATTGATGAAGAAACTACCACTCGTCTACGCAAATCATCTTCTAAAACACGAATCTCCGAAGCTACCTAACTCTTTAGAGTAGTTCTGCATGAAATATTCGAGAAGACACGAGTAGCTCATTACATCGGCGGGCACTCTGGCAGTGCTGAAGCGGGTAGCAGCCGAAATCCGAGCATGTTCTAACTCGGCACTCGCAGGTAGCCTACAGTGTAGTACTTACTACCAATTACCTACTTTGCATATAAAGTTGCACGGACTGAGTGAAATATGCATAGCGTTGTTAGCGTTAGAAAATGGAGTTTTAGTTTGATGGTGGATATTAATTTTGTAAAGGTTTTTTTTAAATGTTATACAACATGTCCCGGAATTAACGCACAACCTCTTAAGAGGTCATTGTACTCATCATTTTGAACAACTTTTACTATGGGACCAAACCCCAAAACGCGAAAAAAAATCAGCTGTTCCCTACATTTATGTTCTCATAAAAGCTTCTACAGTCCGGCGCGACACGCGACGCGACACAATGGCCCCGCGTGTCGCGCGACGAGCGGTGCCTTTGTGTCGCGCCGGTCTGTAGAAGCCTTAACTCGTAAAAATGTAGGGAGCAGCCGATCTTTTTTTTCGCGATTTCAGGTTTGGTCCCATTAGAGGAGAGGAGAGTACAATGACCCCTTAAGAGGTTGTGCATTAATTCTGGGACATGTTGTATATTATACACTTAATTTAAAATTTTATACACTTAGGTACGCAACATTCAAATTAAGGGGCTTGTGGCTAAGTCGACACAGCCGCACGGTTAAGCTACGCTTGCCGCGGTTGGTCCGTGGATGGGTGACCATCTTTACATACCGAGACTCCTGCGTGCCTCGGAAAAAACGTTAAGTCGTTGGTCCCGGCCGTCATTCGTGGATCTTTGACAGTCGTTACGGGTCGTCAGAAGCTCGAAAGTCTCAGCCAATCTTACCAAGGGGTATCGTATTACCCAGTAGCTGGGTTGTGGAGGTCAGATAGGCAGTCGCTCCATGTAAAATACTGGTAGTCAGCTGCATCCGGTTAATTTGGAAGCCGACCCAACATAGTTGGGAAAAGGCTGCGGCAGATTACGAAAAGTTCAAAAGCGATTTTCTAATGAAATAACAATTGTAACTTTGAGAAAAGATCTATTTCATAATAGTATGGTTCGTAGTGTGGCTCCTGACGGTCTACTCCGAATTCTTAATCCAAAGTATCGGCCGAATGTTCGGTCGTTTTATAACTTCCATAGTTTCTTTTTTTGACTTTGAATCCTTACCCGACTTAAAGTCACATTTTTGACCTTGGCTTATCTCTTTGACTGTCGTTTTTTTTTTACTTTTGCCGTAGTTAGCCATAGTCAAGCAACGGCCGAACATTCGGCCGATACTTCGGATCTATGTTCAGAGTAGACCCCCTGGTTCGTAGTGTGGTCGCACGCCACGCCGTAAAGTACACTGTAGCCGATCTCATTAATTTATGTACAAGATCTTATACCTGTACCTACATTCATAGCAAATAAAGTACTGATTCTGATGGTGATCAAATACTTATATTCGTAACAGTGAAAATATTTAGAAGTCAATCGCTTTTCAATCTTGCGTTATTGTAAGGTTTGTGTTAAATTTATGCTAGTGATTGTACCTATTTAAAACTGAAACTATACATTATTTTTAATATTCTGCAATTTGTGGCTTTACAAAGAAAGTCACAATAACAAACGACAGCCTAAAAATACAAACTACAGAAATTCATTTTTGGGCTCGCTAAGCTTTTTCCCTCTCATCGAGAGGAGGTGTGAGTCCCAGTTGTGGGAAAAATATAGGCTGATTATGCTAAGCTTTCTAACAAAACAATTAGGTTTGAAGCGTGTTTTTTTTTTGTTTGTATAACTTTCTACGTTCAAACAGTGCTAATTCCCAACCTATTAAAACTATATGAATATTGAGTTTTAATTGCAACATAAAGCTCTTAAGGGGACGATAACCGAGTAGTGTTAATGATTTGAAAAAAAAAATATGATAAATTAGAAAATTTTCTCAATAACTTACAATGTGATCATTTTAGATTATGTTTATATTACATAGTGAAATTAATTTGTAAATTATGTCTAACGCGGATAAAAAACTGAGAATGGCGCAAAATCTACCAAGCGTATTTTTCTAAAACCTTCACCAATTTAAAGATAGTTTAATTATTGATCTTTTAGTATACGCGTTTTATTAAAATACCTTTTGTTTTGTGTATAATAAATTAATAATGCGTCAAACTGGGGACAGCGCTCCTTGATGGGCGAGTCCTATTACTAGCTGAACGTACGACGCGTTGCGTGAGCTCAGCACAGAACACGCAAGCTAAGCACTCAAGGTCACTGGCATATACCTGCGTCTTAAAACTAAATGAATATTGAGTTTGAATTGCAAGATAAAGCTCTAAACTTACACTTTCCAAAAGGACCATACTTAGCATACAATTCCAAGTCCTCTACTAAATTCTACTGTCACAAGAGAAATCTCAATAACCCTACAATTTCCTTACGTACATTCAAAACAAATTCACCGCGTACGAAACCATACGGCTTAAGTTCATCCATACACTCCCCTTACATATGTTCCGAGCTCCCTTATTCCCCCGATTCCGTTCCATTCAGATGCAAATCCAAGCTCTGGGAGACCCATTAGCTCTGTAAGCCATTCGAACAGAATAGGGAAGGCACGCGTTCTGCGCCTTTAAAATAATGTTGAATCGTCCAAAATTGTTTGTTTGTCAACCCTGGAAAACAAGTGTTGCTTCTGTCCGTCTGTCACAGACGTCTCTCTCGATAACTGCGTGACGTAGGAATTAGGGCAAGATGAGAAATCCATTTCATTCAAATGCAAATACAAAAGCTTGAGTTGTATTAGATCTGCTGTAAGCCATTCTAACAGAATAGGGCTGGCACGCGTACTGCGCCGTTAAAATAATGTTGAATCATTCAAAAATGTTTGTCAACCCTGGAAAACAAGGAAGGGTACCGTTGAGAAATTACTGTTTCGTCTGTCCGTCTGTCACAGACGTCTATCTCGACAACTAGCACGCGTACTGCGCCGTTAAAATAATGTTGAATCATTCAAAATTTTTTGTCAACCCTGGAAAACAAGGAAGGGAACTATTGTGAAATTACTGTTGCGTCTGTTCGTCTGTCACAGACGTCTCTCTCGACAACTGCGTGACGTAGAAATTAGGGCAAGATGAGAGATCCATTCCATTCAGATGCAAATACAAAAGCTGAGTCCTATTAGGTCTGCAGTAAGCCATTCTAACAAAAAAATTGGGCTGGCACGCGTTATGCGCCGTTAAAATCATGTTAAATCATTCAAAATTGTTTGTTTGTCAACCCTGGAAAACAAGGAAGGGTACCATTGAGAAATTAATGTTTCGTCTGTCCGTCTGTCACAGACGTCTATCTCGACAACTGCGTGACGTAGGAATTAGGGCAAGATGAGAGATCCATTCATCAGAAACGCTGAGTCATGTGACAGGCAGCAAGACACTAATCATGAAGTTATCCTAGTAATTGAGCTACTAGTGTCGCGTCGCCTCCAAACACAAATATGCGTCACATCCACACAAAACGGCCATCGCTCAGCATAATGCTGCGACCCTACGCGAGACAGAGCCCCAGCGCTGGTTTTCAGCGACAGCCGGTAGTAGGTACTCCAAATGGTTTGGTCGTCAAATCTGTGATAGAAGATAAGGGATTTCGTGTTTTGGAGCTGTTTTATTTAGGTAACCTATGACTGACGTCCAGCAGTTCAGGGTTTGATGCACTTCTCGGTTTAATGGAACTCAAACTCGAAAATATTTATTTCTATTAAATCATTTACAGGCACTTTTGAATTGTCAAGGAGTCGGTCAGTCAGAAACATGAAGCTATTTGCCCATTCCAAAGCGTAGTAGGTTCCTATGGAGAAGAACGGGCAAGAAACTCCACGGACACTCTTTTAAATCAAAATATTGAGAGAATAATAATAATAATAAAGGATCGTAGCACGTGATGTTCTTTTGTTTGAGCCCGCGAAATGCGAAAGTAAGTTTGTTTGTTTGTTTTTTACCTTTTCACGCTTAAACCACTGAACCGATCATCCTGAAATTTTGCATTTATGTTGTCAGGTGTACAGAAACGGACATAGAGTACCTTTCATCCTAAAAAAAGTACTGTTCCGGAGGAAAACAACAACAACGTTCTTATAATAATAGATGGCGCCACGTGTCTTTCGAATCATGATGGAATTATATTATTATAAAAACTATAGTAGTGTGTTAAACGCCGCTGTTGTCGCCAAACGCCAAACAAAAAGCAGAGTACAACCCGAATTGATTGTCAAATTCTAAATTAACGAGAGCGAAGCTGCGGGCAAAAGCTAGTAGATAATAAACTACGCCATAGTGCCTTAAATGCGAAAGAAGCATTGACCTTTTTCAGAAAAACAAAAAGATGTCTTTACCTCAGCTATTCCGAGATCTACAAGGTAAACACATCTAAACAACCAATTGTTCCGAGAATGTCACATGATCCTAACTTAATATTATAAATGCGAAAGTTAGTTTGTTTCTTATGCTTTCACGCTAAAAGGGCTGAACGGATTCGGATGAAATTTAGACAGATAGACCGTAACCTGGCTAAGGACATAGGCTACTTTTTATCCTGGATCGCAGACGAAGTCGCGGGCAACAGCTAGTTTTAGTTATAAATATAGCCACTCCGTCTCCCTGTGGTTATTTGATTACACTATTTTAGACGTAGGTACTTATATCGATACATAACGAGACATGAGACGTGAATCGTCTAAATATCATCATCATCATCATATCAGCCGAACGTCCTCTGCTGGACATAGGCCTCCATAATGTAGTTTGCCATAATCGCCACGCTTGGCTGGTGGGTTGGCGATCGCAGTATGGTGTTAAAATGCGTAGAAAACGCTGCTGCCCATTCCCTAGCAAGTCCCATAGTCACCTTTTACGACACCCGCGGGAAGAAATAAGATGGTGCTATTCTTTACGTACGGTACCTAAATATACCGGTCTAATTATTGGCATGTAGATTTGACCAAATGTTGGTTTTTTCCGAGGATTATGAAATTCAGACACTGCGTGAATTCCAAAACCGTGGCTGGCAGGAAAATTTTATAATTTTTTCGATGCGTATGAAATTTACACGGCGTAAAGTATGTTTTGGCAGTTGTTAAGGCTACAAGCAAAGGCAAGACATCAATCAATATGTCAAATTCTGAACTCGCTTACTTTTTTATTTTAATTACGCCGCTTGCCAAGACACCGCTCGTATATCCATACAAGCTCAACATTCATAAACCCTTTACAAATATAATTATATAGGTAATAGAAATACAGATACATTAAGAAACTAGCCATCCTTAACATCTTAATGTCAATCAATTCAGACGGCATGCGGCAATAGAAAACATTATTTTAATAACAAACAAAACCAAGAATAAAAGAGTGACATTCTCTACGTGAGCAAAAAATCCAGGGTTGTCACTTCTATACCTACACATATTATAAACTGAAGTCGCTTTACGTGTCTGTCTGTGTCACCGCGTTGTTCTTCTAAACTACTGGGGAGGACTGTGGGGGACTGGGGGTTACTTTGTTGGGGACTTTGTTGCGCCACTTCTTCTTTCCAGCTAAAGCACTAGGAAGTGGTGAAGGTTGGGCGTTTTTGGGGGACTGTCTTATTTAATACCATGTCTTACTAATTTTTGACGTTTGAAAAGTGCCGATTCTCAGCCTAGTTTTAATAAATGACTTTTGGTTTTGATTTTACACTACCGATTTAATGATACGGATTTTACGCTACGGATTTTAATGCGGTTTTCACCATCATTTAGAGAATTTATTCCAGAAGATTTATTTTAACCATTTAACCATTTATGTCCACACATACATACAAGGAACAGCAAAATACGTACAAAGGTGGTACTTATTTTTAAAGAAATCTCTTCCAGCATACCTGCGATAGGAAAGTAAATGAAGAGATGTAGACACCGCCGCGTTTATGTGTAGGTAAAACACATTAACATTGAACTTACATTTAAAAATAAATCCCGAGTGGCGCTAGTGAAATAATTTAAAAAAAACAAAACGACATGAGCAGAGAGAAGAAAAAGGGTACAGCCCTATAGCGACCTGCTTAATGCACTGCTTATTTCTATGAATACCGTCAACTTGAAAGGGTGTATTAGCATACGTTTTGCCTCCATTCTGCAGTAATTGTACCCTGCTGTTGCCGTGCCTACACTTTGAGGCCTGAAATATTGCGAGTAGGTCTTGAAGTTAAATATTCTACATGGATGTAAGTAGGTACTTTTTTCAATTATGCCTACGTCTTCATGTTTATTGTGGTGTAGCATTTACAGCATTTTTTTTACACATACATAATCAGCCTATAATGTTCCCACTGCTGGGACACAGGCCTCCTCTCTGTGAGAGGGAGTGGGTCGTAATCCACCATGCGGACCCAGTGCGGGTTGGTAGATGTCACATGTCTTCGAATTTTTGGTTCTAGGACATACCGGTTTCCTCACGATGTTTTCCTTCACCGTTTTGAGAGCAGTGGTGATGAAATAATTTACACAAAGTAAAGCACCTGTTTGGGTTCGAACCTACGACCTACAACTTATAAGTCGCAGCCGTTACCACTGAGCCACCACTGCTCATTTTTTTTTGTTGGGTGGGAAATTAGCAAATAATTTCTCCCGCTCTGGGCGGAGCGGGTGTCAGACTTTTACCGACTAAAACCCACCCGTGTTCCTTCAATTGCCTGTGTGCCAGGGCCACGATATCCCTTTCGGACAAACTCGCAACCCTGGCAGGCATTGGCCCTAACGGACCCCGTCAGTTGGTGCTGACATCTCTTTGAGGCGCGCGTGGAACACAAAGCGCTGTCGACCCGGGCATCGTCCTTATCGGACGGCGAGCTACCCATCGCTCACCATCCGCAAGCCCGCGCCTACGGTGGCCGGGAATCGGCCTGCGACTCCCGACGCCCGGGGCGTCTCCTGCGTCGACTAGGGGCGTGAGGGCGCGAATTTTGCCTCTCCCTCACGCGTTCCGCCTCCTCCTTCGCATAAAACATAATACCGGTTTAATTTTAGACCCATGAGGAATTTTAGTTTGGTGTCTGGGATGGCAACACATCTGCTATGCCTCTGGCTTTATACATCGAGACCACAGATGTAGATAAATAATTTTCCTTTTAATTAATTTATTTTTTGTTTTAATTGTTTAGTAGAAATACATGTTATCTGCCGGTTTATTTGTATGATGCCATTAAATGGGGCCTGGTGACCTGTAATACAGGTTTTTTATAAAACCTACTTCAGGCACCAGCTCTCACAATGTGAACTATATAGTTCAAAACTGTTAAGTGCTACAAAACCATTGTGAGAGAAAATAAATAAACTTATTTATTATTATATTATTTATCTCTCCTTCCTCTCAACCGGCGTGCGTGTATGACTAGATGTATGCACGTAGGCGAAGCAAAAGGAGTATGTAAGGAGCATAGCAAGTGGCGTTCTATAGTTTCTGCCTACCCCCATGGGAAGAAGGCGTGAATTTATGTATGTGTGTATGTATCTCTCCTTCGCCATCCATCAACATTCAACCGTTTTCTTTTTTTTTATCTATCCAATATAATAAATAAATACTTACAAGTTATTTATTCTTCAATTTATATTTTATTTTTTTTATTATCTCTCTACCTAGATATCTACTTATAACTTAAACTCGATGTTATTAAATTTCACAGAGACAGTTCAATTTATTGTTTTAATTGAATTTTGATTTGTCTTTCATAAAAGAATTAGGTAAGTGGTCTTACTTGAACAAAGTAAATCTTTATTATTTTGATATTAATTGGATTCATTAGAACTATTTTATTACAACTTTATTGGAACTTAGTGTAGTCTGAAATTCATTACTTAGTTTGATCTTTCATCATTATAGTAATATTATAAAGAGGTAAAATTTGTGAGTTAGTATGTTTGGGGGTCACCTTCGGAAATACTGAGCAGATTCCAAAAACTCTTTGTTGATTGGCAGCTACAGTATTTTAAGTATATATCAAAATAAGAAATTTTACGTGGACGAAGTCGCGGGCAGAAGTTAGTTTGATATAACATGGCTTTGTATTAAGAGGCCGGCGATGGATGCGTAGTTCATACAAACGTAATACCAAAATAATTTGTAAATTAACATATTCTTAAGGTATGTCTTTACTCCGATTGGAATACAGAATATCTAGGTTCCCAAATATAAATTTTGAATGGACACTGATTTAAACAAGAGTTATGAGAAAAATAAGTTTTCTATAGAAATTTTAAATTCCTCATATCTCGTCTTTATATCATTGTCCTTTCAAAATATATATATTTGGGAACATAGATATTCTGTAATCCAATCGAAATAAATACATACTACCATAAGAATATGTTTGATTTACAAATTATTATGGTATTACGTTTGTATGAACTACGCATGCTACGCCGGCCCCTTATTGGGTACAATTTAAAACCAAAAATACGTCCTACGACAAGCCAAACCGAAGCAATTTTGCACACAAATAAAAACAGCAGAGCATCGTGCATTAGTAAGGGAAATAAACTAACATAAAAGTGCCAAACCCCTAACACTTGGAGGCGACAACTTAATATAAGGCCCTGCACAAAGGAATATTGGATATCCTCCCTCCGTACCAACTTCCTATTATATTTACATACGACTGAATAAGCCCATTGAATAATATATTAGAGAGGCTATGGCATTCATGACAGTTTTGTGTTAGGCCTATAATATAGCGGGTCATAAATTAGGTACTTACCAAAGTGGTAATTCGAAGTCATGTGATATCCACCAACCCGCACTGAGCCCGCGTGGTGGGTTACGACCCACTCCCTTTGGCAGAGAGGCCTGTGTCCCAGCATTGGCAACTTTATAGGCTGATTATGCATACACACACGCTGGCACACTTGCAAAGGAAGACCGCAGCGTGTATGGCCGCCATAAGAGTGAACGGTAATTTGGACATATACCGTCTTATTACAAAACAAGATTTATATTTTGACATGGCTTAAACCATGGAGCCAGTTTTTGTAATAAGAACGTAACTGTGATTGAAATAGCGCTCTTTATACAAAACTGAAAACGTAGTTCAGTACTAAGTTGTCAGTTTAGTATTAGGAACTTTACCATAGACGGAATAAAGTTGCAAATTCAATAATGGCTCCGTGGTTTAAACCTGGGTCTGAAGATAAACCTTGTTTTGTAATAATACGGCAAATGTTCAGTTGGTCGTCTATCGAAGGAAGAATGGCCGTTGAAACAGTTGAGTTCTTGATTGACGATCACGAAAATCGGCAAATCTAGCGTTCTCCGGCGACGATGGATAAATGATATTGAAAGGCGGCGGGGACGGATTGTATGTGGAAGGCGGAGAACCGGGTTTTGTGACGGAATTTGGGAGTGGCTGAGCTGAAGTCGCACAGAAGCTAGTCTAGTCTTCGCACAAACAATCGCAATCGGAAAGGCCTGTCATTACTTTGATTGTCAATATGTAAAAAAAAAAATATTCAAGTATAAAGTAAAGTAAAATTATGATTTAGATTAATTACAACCGGAGAAAATTTTAATTCTAACTGTAATGTAGACCTGCCTGAACTAGGTTTATGAAAAACCTGTGTTTCAGGCCAATGTATGGCCAATGGCCAGGTATGTCTATAGTATATAGTTGTTTTGACTATAGCGTGTACTAAAACCTGTGGTTCAGGCCAATGTATGGCCAATGGCCAGGTATGTCTATAGTATATAGTTGTTTTGCCTATAGCGTGTACTAAAACCTGTGTTTCAGGCCAATGTATGGCCAATGGCCAGGTATGTCTATAGTATATTGTTGTTTTGCCTATAGCGTGTACTAAAACCTGCTTTTCAGGCCAATGTATGGCCAATGGCCAGGTATGTCTATAGTATATAGTTGTTTTGCCTATAGCGTGTACTAAAACCTGTGTTTCAGGCCAATGTATTTCCAATGGCCAGGTATGTCTATAGTATATAGTTGTTTTGCCTATAGCGTGTACTAAAACCTGTGTTTCAGGCCAATGTATGGCCAATGGCCAGGTATGTCTATAGTATATAGTTGTTTTGCCTATAGCGTGTACTAAAACCTGCGTTTCAGGCCAATGTATGGCCAATGGCCAGGTATGTCTATAGTATATAGTTGTTTTGCCTATAGCGTGTACTAAAAATAGAAACTACGTAAGTACAGTGCTTCTATTTCCTTAATGTCTCTCGGCAATCATCATATTTCCGACTTTATCAGCTTTCCTCCATTTTTTAAATAAATTGTATAATAAGTAAATAAAAGAGTAGTAACAACTCTATATCCTTCCAAGTCGATTGAGAGCGTCTGGCCTGCACCAAGTGCAAAGGGCAAATGATAGAAATCCGACGACTGATGAAACACGAAGTTTGCCGAGAGGCATTAAAAAAATCGAAGCACTATCCATTCTTCTACCAGCGCTGCGGCATTTATTTTTGTGGCAGCATCATGCTGAAATAGGAGCCTTTTGGCCTCGTACAGGAATTTGTGTGTTATTTTAATTTTACTTTGTTTTTTATTTTTTTATGTTTCTAAGCATAGAAGTAATAGGCTTAGAACCGCAGTACTTGTATGCAAAGTGAAGCCATTTCATGTTAGCCTTTAAAGGCTACCTAGGACTTTCGGCACGTCAGTAATCAAGACCAAGTATTACAGTAAAGAGCTCGCGCAATTTTACAAAAAATTACGTACGTAGTGAAAGGGTGTCACAACTCATTACATCATTACACAATCACGAGAAAAATTTAATTCTATTTCACGGGTAAGTACTGCTAGCATCTTATATTTTTTTGTATAAAACATTTATCAAAACAGATTATTAAATCGTAAATTTGACAGATTGCCATTACATTGAAAATGTAACAAAGAAAAATATTATACACTATTTTTTATTCTTATAATTATGTACTGCCTATAATACCTATTCACATAAAAGTATATTTTTTGATTTTGATTATTTTGTTTTGATGAAGTTAAGGTGCTGGAACAGTTCCATTTTCCCCACTTTTTCGGGATATTGTCATTTTCTTGTAACATTACAGTTTGCTAGTGTGCGTGCCAGCGAACGTTGTTGCTTCAACTTTTAACGGAATTTTGCATGAAACTATCACTCTAAGTTTCTAAGAGTGTGTTTTAGTTTAATTTGTGATCCCCTGTGTGAGTCCTAAAATAACTTTTCTTTCTTTCTCCTTATCATATTATTCTCTCTCATCCCTCATTAATTTGTCCAAAAATATACAATGAGTTTATCAAGTAACGGATATCCTTGTTGAACGGAATAATCATACTGAGTCAAATAAACATTGGATTATTACAACCGGTCTTCTCTATAACCAGATATATAAAACGCAACCAGTACATTTTCAACACAGTGTATTTCTTCCAAAGGATACAGTACCAGTACATTTCCAACACAGTGTATTTCTCCCAAAGGATACTTCAAGCCGACCCTAGAACCACAATACATTTGACCACACATCTTAATGCGCTGACAGATTTATAGTCCTGACCCTGACTTTCGCAGGTACTACTATAGATTTGTCTACGGACCATTTTCTTTCTGAAACAGATCGTTTGTTTTAGGTATAACTTGCTTAGTCGTAAAACTGTTGAGCTGGTCCATACCAAGATTGAACAGTGTTTCTGGAGATCTTACAAATATTCGTTTCTAATTAAATAACTTTTAACTTATTAATCTCTCTTTTTGTTTTTGTTATTTTTAGGATTCCGTATCTCAAAAGAAAAAACCGGAACCCTTATAGGTTCACTCGTGTGTCTGTCTGTCCGTCCGTTTGTCACAGCCGATTTGTTCTGAATCTACTTGACCGATTATGTTGAAATTTGGTAAGTACACATATTAATTTCTGTGGCCCAAATACGGTCGTGTAACGTAAATAAATGAATTTTGAATTTAAGGATCACTTTTGGGGGGAAAATTAGAAAATTTAAATAAAATCTTTAGCAAACTGTACCAGTTAACATATCAAATGAAAGAACTTGTTGTGAGGGCCTTAATTAAAAAAATAATAATTTTGGAATAAATAGTTTTAAAGTTGTTTAAGAAAATTTATGAACGTTGACCTTATTTCGAAATTACACGGCCTAAAATTTTGAAAAAATACAGAATAATGTTCTTTACTTATCTATAAGTAAAGAACATTATTCTGTATTTTTTCACAGGGAAACTGATAAAAAGTCTATGGTATTAATATAACATGGTAAATCTCTCAATATTGTGCGTACAAACTAACATTTGCGGTTGGAATGTATGGAAGGACATGTTTAAAGTGTAAGTGTAATTTTTTTTTAAGGGATAAAAAAAAATTACCACAATCACCACGCTTGGCAGGCAGGTTGGCGATCGATGTATGGTGTTAAAATGCATAAAGAACGCTGCTGCCCATTCTCTAGTAAGTCCCTTAGTCGCCTTTTACGACGGGGAAAAAATTACATTTTTAAATTCCTTCGTATTTTGTGTCAATATCTATCCAGCAGGTTTACCAAACGACATTACCTCAAAATAAATAACCCCAAAAACAAGCCAATAACACAACACAATACCAATCGAAAGCCTCACAAGCTGGATATTATTTGGAAAGACAAAACCAATAAATAAATGTATCTGTTATATAAATAATAACTTCGGAGCTAACAATATTTGTTCGGGAAGGCTCGGCACTCCAACGAAGTCGCTTATTTCTAACGATCTTGGTGAAAAACTTCTTAAGAACGTGAGCAAAGTGAAAATACTGGTAGGTATTGATTAAATAAAAACTTTTCCAACATTTGTTTTGTGAGTAGCCAAACTTTTCTTAAAGTGGTTGGGATTGTTCTGTTTTTTGGGAATGCTTTTAAGCAATTGTCAAATGCAGAATCACCAGGATTTTTCGGTAATTTCGATAAGTTATTAATATTCTGTGTGGTGCCGGACGTAAAGAATAGCACCACCCCATTTCTTCCCGTGGGTGGGTGTCGTAAAAAGCGACTAAGGGACTTACTAGAGAATGGGCAGCGTTCTCTATGCATTATAACACCATACTGCGATCGCCAACCCGCCTGCCAAGCGTGGTGATTATGGCAACCCCCACCTTGCTTGGGGGAGGCCTATGTCCAGCAGTGGACGTCTGCCGGCTGAAATGATGATTAATATTATACCTACATTTTCATACACTATTTTTATGTACAGTATGACCTGGAGATAAGCCGGGGCCAGTCTGGTATCATATCAGCGATAACGATTACGAAAGAAAAGTCATCACAAATATATAGGACTGACATAAGCTACCGGAAAAGCTTATGTCAATGCTGTTGAAAATCGTTGTAGAGATGGACAATGCTTTGAAAGTGATTGGCACTCGTCTAGGCCTTGTTTTTCTAAGCCCCTAAATTAACGTAAGTTTATTGTATGTTATGTATTGGCCCGTGGCCCGTTAATGCATAAAGCTTTAGCAAATAAATTAATAAACGTTCTCATTAAGTACCTAATCTTCGAGGTTTTGTTTATGGTATATTTGTGGACCCGCAAAGCACAATATAAAACAATACAAACTATATTCAAAACACAATCAACACATTAACGAACTAGAAAGTTTCCCAATGCAAACTGTACTGTAGAATACTTCATTTAAGTTGCGGGTATACTTACGTAATTTCACTCCGCGCATAACACTTTGTCACAACACCAATTTTATCTCGTCTGCTCAACGTCCGTATGTTACTGCCGATCAGGGATCCAGCAGAATATCAGCATCAGGTATATCTGCCTGCCTGCCTGAGCTGGACTCCCATTTGCAACCTTAAGACGCACACCGCACCTAATAATATTGATCAATGTCCAGTGTCACTATTTCTATATGTATGTTCTTCTTTTTTTTGCCTATTGTTTTTTTTTTTTAACTCTAAGTTGTTATCTATTATTTTTTTGTGCTATTGTGTTTTGTGCTATGTCTATTGTGTACACTGAATAAATGTTTTATCTATCTATCTATCTTATCTAATATGTATTTTCTTTTAGATTAGTAGGGATTGCCTGCATAGGGCCTGAATTCATATTTTGTTGCTTTTACATTTGTAGGTACCTGTATCCTTACCTTTCATACATGAATGAACGCTCTTCTACCGGATGAAAAGGCAGAAGCGTCTTCTATTACAAAGCTTATACATCTTTGTCAATTGTTCCACGTTCATGCATCTTTTCATACACGCCTCGGCGAGTTCTACGCACCTGACCTAGATTCCAAAGTGGGTCTGTACAGTGTACAGTGTAGACATAGCTTTATTTTTTCCTAATTTTGCGCCATTCCAAAAAGCACTCTAAATTCAAATTGAGAAATGAACATGATTTTTTTTTAAGGAGGTTTCGATTTTCTGAAATATCGGTTGACGAAAATCGTTATTTACCAGAAAAACGGCGACGAAAAAGATTATAAATCGAATTTGAATATTATTTACAAAAAAAAGGTGAGCGCAAACAAAAAAAAAACATTCTAAAAAAACAAAAATAAGGGTACAAACACACAATCACTACCTCATTATAGGTACACATTTATTCAAGACAGTAAGATTTTTAGAAGTGTTTTTTAAAAGGAAAAACGTGAGAATTTCTCTTTGATAAGGTAAACAAGACGGATCGAGTGACAGGGTCATTATAATATTTATGAGGATTCTACTTGCGAAGATACTTTTATTGTATTGTGTTCTAAGAAAACGGTAAGTGTTGACGAGACATTGTTAAATTTTAAATTAGGTGGGTATGTTTTTCAGTACCCGCGGTAGCGTATTTTAATACTTCACGGGTCAAAGTCAAAGTCAAATTGTTTATTTCAAATAGAAGGTACTTTTGAACGTCAATATTTACAAAAAAATTGAATCGACGGGAAATTTTTTATTATGACTTTTTTTTTTGTTTAAAAAAGAAGAAATCTTTGACATATTTATATCATTCATGGACATTTTTATCGTTGCTGGTTTAATGAAAATGCTCACGTCCTCAAAGAAAAACCAGAAAAAAAAACTGTATACCCGGTACCTACCTACTAATATTGTTGTTCCTTTCAATTACAACTTGTATTTCGCAAAAATATATTTCATTCTCTATCTATCCTCTCATTCTTTCTCGCAACACTAAAGAAATTGTATCTGACACCAAATTGTGTACAAGATTAGACAAAGAATTCCTTATTTACAGCCAGTACGTATTTATAGGACCAACTTTCTCATCTCGATAATAGGTTCGTTCCTTTTCTGAAAGCAATACGACCTTTGTTGGCACCTCCTTTGTGACCCGCTTCCTTCCTCCATCTTGTGTCCGCCATAATTACGTATATATTTCAATGTGAAGGCAAAAGTTTTGTGAAGGTCAAGTTTGTTGGAAACTTATCGATTTTTTTTGACATTTGTCAACAAACATCTACCAGTCCCTGTCTTTTTTTATGTCAATGAAGTGAGATGGCAATAGATAAGAAGGATACTCGGATAGATAACAGAACAGTTTATTGATATACCTACAATAAATAGTTCAGACCATATTATCATTTAAAACCACTCATAAAAAAATCGAGCCGTCACGGTACGACTGGAAGATGTGAAACATCGCAATACACATACATTTACACACTACTACATATAGACTGTAAAGTGGCTGATCGCCACGCGGCATGCGTCGCCCCGCCTGCAATCGGTTTTACGTGCGCCTATAGATGTTACACATCAAAAGTTTAATGGCAATATCACAACTATGACAGTGAAAATAATAAAAACTAGACTCCACGAAAAAAGGCGAACCCTTGATATTGACATTATTGATCTTTCGCGCGCAAAAATACAGATAAGAAAATATTACCTCAACATCAGCTATTGAATCATACGACGAGAAAATAAGAAACCGGTAACTAACGACAAATAGACATTTCACCGGTAATCGATGGTTCGCACCGAATCGATTGTTGATGAATCGAGTCGCGACTCGAGATCGTTTACCTTACCGACTGATTTATGGTCAGTCTTAAGGTAGTTTATAGAGGCGCGAGTTTTTCACTTATGAAGTACGTGACTTTGAGGAAAATGTTCAAGGAGATAGTCGCCATTTAAAATGATATTATTTTTGTTGTAGTTTTAAAATACATGGCGTACAAAAATGAACGCGCTGTTAAAACAAAGCTGTCGTTGACAAACGAGCAGGACAGTCGTGAATAATTGAAACAACAGTAGAGAAACGCTTTCATAGATGTAGTTCGGTATTTTTCTTAAACATTTTCTTCTGTTCTGATAAATGACTGCGCTAGATAATGACGGTAAAAATAGTGAACTGATTTTTAGGGTTCCGTACCAAAATGGTAAAAAGGAACCCTTATGGTGAGACTAAGTCTGTCTGTCACACCTGGATATCTCAAGAACTACTAATGCTATCAATTTGAAATTTAGAATAGTTTTAGATGACGTTAGCCTAACTATTTTGCAAGCAAGAAAGAAATTAAAAATATATATCTTTTTTGCAAAAGAGACTGAAAGGGGGTCTTAAAAATTTGAAGTTGGGCTACTAGGGCATGTGGGGTATCATATGAAAGAACGCTGGTTGCACATTCTCAAACATTTTTTTTTTTTTTAGGCAGCATAGTTTCCGATTTTTGATGAAAAGTGTAAAAAAAATACCGTCCCCCCGCCCCCCCCTATCTCCGAAGTTTGCAGAGATAAAAATCTGAAATTATCTATATGATAGAAGCTTATGTAAAGATTACAGGAAAAATAAAACGATGTCTCTAAATAGCACAGTTTTTCAGAAATCATCAACATCATATATTCGTACGGAACCCTCGGTGCGGGAGTCCGACTCGCTCTTGACCGGTTTTTTATCTAAAGAACTTAAACAAAAACTGTTAATATCATTTTCTGTTCTCATTAATCGTATATTAAGTTTCATAATAGCTTTAGCTTTTCCCAATTTAATCAATACCGTTATAATTAAACTTGAGTTCCATCGTTCAAGAAGCGCTTAGACCTTCCAAAATAATCAAAATTGAATCACCATTGCGGGATTCTCAATAAATTCAATCTCCTAAAGGATGTACAGCCACTTAAAACATCATCTCAAGTGACGTAATTTATTGATCCCTGATGGTATCGACATGAATGAACCGTCTAAACTAATACCGTTCAATGGAATTTAATTTCGGAACTTTGCGGTTTTAGCATTCCATGACATCGATTAAACTCTATGTGATATGGCAACCGTAAATTCGGTTTTGCTAATCGAAGTTCTCGGTAACAAGTGAGTTTGGAATAAGTAGGTACAGTTCATAGGTTAGAAGTTTGTGACGGGAGTGGGTTTAAAGTCACTGAGTTGATTGGAAAATCGTTCGTTTATGCAATATTTCGAAACGAGAACTTTCGAAGATGAGAAAATGAAATTTAATTACTTTGTTAGCGAAAATAGGTATGGTTTTTGGTCTTTGGTTGTGAGTACACGGTTTCTTGGACGTTTACAACATGATTTACGGATAAGAAAAATATCGCAAGAAAAACCGGACTTAAGACGCAGATAATGCCAGTGACCTTGAGTGGTGTTCTATACTGAGCTCACGCAACGCGTCGTACGTTCAGCCAGTAATAGGATTCGCCCATCAAGGAGCGCTGTCCCCAATTTGACGCATTATTAATTTATTATACACAAAAAAAAGGTATTTTAATAAAACGCGTGTACTAAAAGATCAATAATGAAATTATCTTTAAATTGGTAAAGGTTTCAGAAAAATACGCTTGGTAAATTTTGCGCCATTCTCAGTTTTTTATCCGCGTTAGACATAACTTTAAAAATTAATTTCACTATGTAATATAAACATAATCTAAAATATTCACATATTAAGTTATTGAGAAAATACTCTAATTTATCATATATTTTTTTCAAATCATCAACACTATTCATTTAGACGTGATCTTCATTATAAAATCATTAAAAGTCGGTTATCGTCCCCTTAAGTAATGGTCTAAAATTGCCGTAGGGTACCGGCGCGCGTAATGATCTATAATATATTCATGCCTTTATTGTTTGACCACAGGCCTTTGCCCTACAAGGACTTACAAGGGACAATTTACAGGTTGATATTTTTATTATAGGTATAGGTACCTAACGTAAACTGCTCGAAAATCGCCATGCTAAGGATGGGCGTTTTTCAATTTTGACGTTTAAAAAGAGCCTGATTAACTTCCTTAATTGAATAAATAACATTCGATTTTTGATTTGACAACTAAAACCTGCAACCAGTTTGAGCATAATTACTGTGTTAAGGTGGATCCGCCGTGGTAGCCCGCGAAATTCAAAAATTCATTCAAAAAAATCGAAACTCAAGGCATTCCAGTTGGAAAAATGTCTCTACTCATTAGATGATTTTTGCTCTTAACTTGACGTCATTGTTTGTCTATGGTGTTACCTACTTATATTGTGTTCATGGTTCATGTATGACTTTTATTTAGTGATTATAAATATAAATATTTTTTTTATTTTTATTTATTGATTATTGTTTTGTTTAATTTGCTTTTAATTGATTGAAATAATATGTATTTTATAATTTATGAAGGAATGGTATTTTACAATTTCTACAATATTTTCTCATTTAAATTGAGTTGCATGTTTGGTTTGTTTGAACTTTTATTTTTTATTTTTATATTTGTACATCTATATGTTTCATGCTGTACTATATTCGAACGCAATGTGAATTGTTACTGAATTAAATAAATTGAATTAAATTAAATTGTATCTTGATCAAAATATGGCTCGCGACTATATCAGTTAAGTATTCACTGAATTATAATCATTAGAATCATTAATACATCTCTCTAAGTTAGATTTGTTCCCCCATGTCACGATTTCATGAAATAGTTATTCAATGGAACAAATCTAATTAGTTTTACTCTCTAAGTCAGATTTGTTCCATTGTAGGTATTACTTTTTCATGAAATCATGACATTGGGGAGCAAATTGACGTAGTGTATAAATAACCTTTAAATGCGTCTTAGATCATAGAGTAAGCGATATAGCCGAAAACCTCGTAGATAAGTCTGGCTTGTGAGCTCACACCGCGAAAGACTAGGCGCTTATAAACATTCGTTTTTGCTTAGCCATATTCCCACCTCTATCGTGCACTTGTAAATTCACATTTATTTTACAGTGACAGGAATAACAGTTAGCCAACATAATATGTTGTGCTAAGTAACGATTACCTACAGATCTCGACTTCAGTCTCAAGCTAGCGAAATAGTTAAGGAGACGATAACCGACTTTTAATGATTTTATACTGAAGATCACGTCTAAACGAGTAGTGTTAATGATTTGAAAAAAATATATGTTAATTTCGAGCATTTTCTCAATAACTTAATATGTGAATATTTTAGATTATGTTTATATTATATAGTGAAATTAATTTGTAAAGTTATGTCTAATGCAGATAAAAAACTGAGAATGGCGCAAAATCCACCAAACGTATTTTTCTGAAACCACCAATTTAAAGATAATTTAATGATTGATCTTTTAGTATACGCGTTTTATTAAAATACCTTTTGTTTTGTGTATAATAAATTAATAATGCGTCAAATTGGGGACAGCGCTCCTTGATGGGCGAGTCCTATTACTGGCTGAAGGAACGACGCGTTGCGTGAGCTCAGTACAGAACACGCAAGCTAACCATTCAAAGTCACTGGCATATATCTGCGTCTTAACAGTCATATAATTACGAAGCTTTTGTTAACCATTGCACGTGTAGCATACACAATTAAAATTAAGTAATTTCACATCCAACACACCGACATAACTAACAATTTTAACCTCTCTCCATACAATCAGTCCTATACTAATCTAGTTAATCAAGATTGCTAAGAAAGCGAACTACTGCGCACATCGCAATTTACATCGCATCAGTGTTAGTGACGTGGTACTTTGAAATGTTAGTACAGAAGTACCATAACACGTGATGATAAATACAAATGTTATAGTGGGTGAGTGAAACTTTACTAGCAATGTAACATACGTTGAAACGAACATGCCGTTTAAATTGCAATACAACAAGACGAATCAATCAAGAATGAATGAAGAAGAAATCAAGTCGGTCGGTGACCTTATAATTTCCCAATAGGAATTTGGACTCTTTGGCGTAATTTGGTGATTTAGTCTTTAACTTCGATCGATCGAAGGTCAGTAACACAGGTAACACCATATGGGTTTTTATAGGAAACCCTTTCAATGGGTTACCAAAATTTAATTTAAGCCGTTCATAAAGGTTACCCATATCTTATGGGTTTTTGTTTAACCGCTTAGAAAAACCCTATCGAAATCCCTTTCAATGGGTAACCAAAATGGTCCCTGGTAACACATAATTTCGGCTTCAAAATTCAAGATGTAGAGTAGAGTTATCTTCAATTTTGTAGCCGATATTATGTAGCTATTTTGAAAATGCATTATAATGAGTACCTAACATGTGAGCTGTAGGTACTACCGGCTGCTGTACAGTCCTTGAGTTTGTGTGGTCCCGTGTCTAGTGGAACTTCTCCATTTCACCTTTATATTGAGTCCAAGTAAAATGAAGACAGCCATGACGGGGCTGGCTTTAATTTGAGAAACTTCGAACTAGTACGAGTGCCGACTTGCAGATGTTTTGTAAGGAGTTATGTTTACGATATTTATATATGAACAGTGTATTCCCGTTGGCTCCGTTTGCCATATCCCCGTCACGGAGACAGCGGGACGTGATTAAATTTATTTCCCGTTGTCCCCTTATCGTACGAAGTAAACCTTTTTTAAATCGAAACAGCTAGGTTAGGTTAGGTTAAAACTGTGACCACACAACGAACGCCAGAAACATATTTTTAAATGTAAAACTAAACCACGGGGACAACGGGAAGTATTTTTAAATATTTAATGGAAGTACCGCTGTACCCGTGGAACGGGGACACGGCGTACGGGGACAACGGGAATACACGATATGAACCTGTGTATTTTCTTTTGACTGGCATGAAGAAGGTTAGAGAAGCTTACGTCCGGTTTCGCCAAGTTTTTCTGAGAACCGGATTTGTCTCTTTTATGCAAAACGATCAACTATATCAACTATAGCTTAATTTAAGCGGGCACGCCCATTATGCCTGGAGGCTTTTATTTAGATACGTTTTGTTTACGTTATTTCTGCTTGAGTATAGTTTTCAACGATTATTATATATGTATATATTTTTTTTTTGTATAAAAAAATGTGGTGTGTGCCAGCTAACATAAGGCAAATAATTTAATTTAATGTTTTGTGTTGCATTTTACATTTTATTGTGTAAATTCAAGTTTTATATGTGAACAGACAGCTGTGCTGCTGGGGAGTTTGTTGCGCCACTTCTTCTTCCCAGCTAAAGCACTAGGAAGTAGTGAAGGAAGGGCGTTTTTTTTCAAAGCATTTATTTCGAAAACTTTAAAATAGGTATACATTCATACATATACATAAACTCACGTTTTCTTCCCATGGGGGTGGGTAGGCAGAAACTATAGAACGCCACCTGCTACGCTCCTTACATACTCCTTTTGCTTCGCCTACGTTCATACATCAGGGTCATACACGCACGCCGGTTGCGAGTACTACGCACCTGACGTTTCTGAAGAACATCACCAATTAGGTCACTAATGTTCTCGTAGGGAGTCCCCTCCCAGCGTTTCCACTCACATTGCCTTGTAAATACCCTTTGTTAGTCGCCTTTCATTCATCCTCTCAACATGACCAAACCATCTAAGCGTACTCTTTTCAAAATAGTATGCGCTTAAAGCAGATTTCAAAATGGTATTATTCATTATTGTATCTAATGTAAATTGTGAATTATTGCTATTTGTGTAGAAAAGGTGTGAATTTTGGTTTAACAACAAAATTGCAATATTGGAAAATTTATTTACATTAAATGTACCTGACCATTGGGGTTTAATAAAAAACAATATTTGACATAAATGACACTGTATTCGTTATAAATTACAATAAACGTTCCAATTGTCGGCCACCCCGTCTGATACAGGCTCTACATCTACGAATAAATGATCTCCTGAGCAGTCGCGTGTAGCGTCATTCACTTATTTTCGATGCGGCTGCCCGGACACGGCTACGTAAATCTTCCAAGGAACGGATCGGCTTTGCGTATACTTCTTCCTTAAGACAGCCCCAGTAAAAAAAATCAAGTGGATTTAGATCTGGTGAACGTGGGGGCCACAAGATTGGCCCCAGTCGGCCAATCCATCTGTTTGGGTATGTGCTATTTATGCTGCTTATTTTGTGTCCTAATTTTATAACCATTTAAATTGCAATGCCTTAACAGGCAACTAAGTTTAAGAACCTACCTATTGTTAACATCTACAAAATCCTGTACACTTAGTTCGCAATAAAGAATTTGAATTTGAAATATGCACGAACAGATACAGCATAATGTGCAGGACAGCCGTCATTTTGTAACGAATAAGATTCTCTCTCCTCCTCGGGCACCTCTTGCAATAAGTATGGAAGATCATTTTGAAGGAATTCTAAGTAACTTTGGCCAGTTAGGTTACCCGGTAATTCAAATGGGCCTATTATTTTTCCGTTTAGAATTCCAGTCCAATAATTTATTTTAAATTGGTACTGTGACCTGTCTTCACGCATAGCACGAGGGTTCTCTAGTTGCCAGCTATGGAGATTGTGTAAATTCATGTATCCATCTCTTTGATTCATCACTCCATAGAATTTTATTAAAAAACTGCGGGTCTTCTTCCATCTTCTCAAACATTTTTCGGCAGAAACGCAATCTTGCATTGTAATCTCTTGGTTCAAGAGCACGCGCGTAACGTGGAACGGGTGATATTTGTTCTTTTTTAAAATATCATGCACAGTCGATTTCCCTATTCCCGTGCGTCGAGCTATTGATCGCGTAGAAATTGAAGGATCTTGCGCAATTTCCTCAAGCACCACGTCTTCTACATCAGCACGATCGTTTCTTCCACCGCTAGTACCACCAACACCACTACCAGGGATTCTTCCTTCTGAGTAACAACCGTGGACTCTTATAAATACGCGGTAATCTGGATGACGCGCATTAGGATATCTTTCCCTATAAAGAGCTGCGGCTGCATTTCCATTGCCTCAGCATTCCGCGTAAATAAAATGCATGTTTGCATATTCTTGTGGCGTATACTCAATACGTGGCATTTTGATTCACAAAGTAAACAATCCAGTTACAAGCCAAGTCATCGCAAATATCACCACACAAAACAAGTCCAAATCAGTAAACAAAACGAATAGTCCAGTAAAATAGCCAGGTCGTCGTTTTAACATTGATTCACAGTAAATAGCAACAATAGCAACCAGGAACGAAATAAACACATGCGAAGTCGAGCAAGTCGAGTGATGCACTAAACTAGTAAGCTAGCTAAGTCCCTACCGGTTTTTTTCACATTTACTATCTCGCTCGCACTCATCTAACTCATATCCTCTTTGCCTAACATGTACAAAAGACGGGTGGTGCGCGGTGCGCGAAGGTAGCCAGAATGACGGTCACACAACTCACACACACGACATTTATTTCAAACCCAATTTGTATTTGTTAAAATATTTCTGGTTTTAAAGCGACTTTATTTAAGTATTACTATTCTTTACTAACGTCTATTAATGTTTTTATTAAACCGCAATGGTCAGATACATTTAATGTAAATAAATATTCCAATATTGCAAATTTTGTTGTTAAACCAAAATTCACACCTTTTCTACACAAATAGCAATAATTCACAATTTACATTAGATACAATAATGAATAATACCATTTTGAAATCTGCTTTAAGCGCATAATATTTTAAAATAATTGGTCACTTGTGTTTGCATACTTTTTTTTTAAGCTACGGATTCTTAAACTTTGTCAAAATGAATATTTTTCACAAATTTTTCCCCAGAACAAACATTCAAGTTGTTTAAAAAAAAAAACAGTGTAATAGTAGTCATACTATTTATTGCTTATCTATCAGCTCAGTTAACGTAATTTACTATAACAATAAAAAACCGATAGAATTCTTTAATTTGTAGTCGTGGTGTACAAAAATGTAATATAGGGTAACAAAAAACACCGGTTATTATTAAAAAAATCATATCTTAGATACCACTTGTTTTTTCTTTTTTTTGGTTTTTTTTTCTGAATGGCCATTAGTTGTACCATGACCCATTTTAAGGTTATCCATTAATTACCGGGTACCCTGTATATAAAAAAGAAATAGATCAACATACAACCTGTTACTGACCTGCAAATTGTAAAAAAAATAAGAATATTTGAATTTCGCGGTTTACCTTAGCACAGTCCCCTTAAGGCGCTGACAAGAGGCAAACGATAAAAGTAGGCTCATCTTAAAGAAAAAACATGCCACATCTATAATATAGTTTGTGGTAGCGGAAAAAATTATGTTATGCTTGAACATATTTCTCAGAACTTGGTTGTTACCAAAACATGTTGAGAAAAAAAATCTCGATACAAATTAACGGTAAACTAACCCTTTATTTGAGTTTCAATCCAAAATATCTGTATTAAATATCAACGTACGATTGGTATTTAATTAATAACAAAAACGTCTTATTTGTGTGCAGAACTTGGTTGTTTTTTATTTTCGATTACTCAACTCATTTTTGAGTAAATAAATAATTGCTTCAAACTCAAACTCAAAACATTTATTTCAATTAAACCTATTACAGGGACTTTTGAATTGTCAAAGAGTCGGTCAGTTAGTCAGAAAGTTGAAGCTATTTGCCCATTCCAAAACGTAGATCTTCATATTTTGCAATAAATTACAAGCGTTGTGTCATCGCGCTTCTCTTTCTTTTGTATGCAGTCAGTGACAATGACAGCGGTTTACCTGTTGTCAGCGTCTTAAGTTCAATCGTTACACGTCGAAGCTCGATATAGAACCTCCCTATGTCCCCATCCTCGCGGTTTTATCTCTCACCTCCACTATCTATGTAATCCGTCTGTCGACCGCACTAATGACTGGCTTAGCACACTATTCGTTCGCTCGATGGGTCGCGTATTGGTGAAAGCTGCTTTGGTAACTTTTATATGCTAAAAGCTTTCACAATATGATCTGTAGGTATTGATATACCTATCGTAAACATAACTCTTTACAAAACATTATTCTGTGTATTTTCTTTTGATTAAAGTGAAGAACGTAAAACGCCTTTGTCAGGCTTCTCCAAGTTTTCTACAGATACACAGGTTTGTTTTATATCAGCTACGCTACCAATCCTAAAACATAATTTAGTAGTATCACGGACTCTTTTGACGTATTGCATCGTTCTCACATGTTTAACTTCAATATGAATGATGTAACCAATATTTTGTATCAATATTTTAATTTAAAAGAGTGTCCGTGGAGTTTCTTGCCCGTTCTTCTCCATAGGAACCTACTATTTGGAATGGGCAACTAGCTTCATATTTGTAACTGACCGACTTCTTGACAATTCAAAAGTGCCTGTCAATGGTTTAATTGAAATAAATGCTTTGAGTTTGAGTAATTTTTCGGGCAAATGACTTCATTTTCCCCAAATCAATATTTCGCATACTCCATAAAAAAACATGTATTGAAGCTAAAAAACCTGCATATGAATTTAATGAACCCTTGTATTTAACCCTACCTATTTACAGCGCTAAAAACTACTACTAAAAGTCAGCTCTAAAAACGTTTTCCTAAATCTGTACTGTACGACACTTAAGTTCCATCGTTACTCTGAAGCTAGATAGAACCTCCCCATGTTTTCCTTGCAGTTTTATCTCTCACCTCCACTATGTATCTAATCCGTCTGTCGACCGCACTAATGACTTACTTAGCACACTATTCGTTCACTCAGTGTGTCGCGTATTGGTGAAAGCTACTTTGGTAACTCACGTATACTGAAATACTATTTATTTAAACTGTTGAGTCAACTTTTTTTGATTGGATGTTTATCTTTTAGCCATCGAATCACAAATGTTAACAGGAAGTTTAATCCACTGCCTACATCTAGGGAGAAATCTCTAGAACTTTACTTAAGTCACTTTACCTAAATAGTCAAAGCAATAGCACTGGCGAAAGCACCATATAACACGATTCCTACCGGCTTCCCTTCGGAGGTTCGCATCAACAACTCTACCGCTATTGAAAAATAGCAAAGTCAATAGTGTCTACTATTACCAAAAAATATAGTTACATTACGGGTATTTAATTCACCATAACATTGAAGCAACAAAAACGCTTATTTTGATTAGCTTTGAGTTGACAACAACAAAAAATAAAGTTTTGTTTGTGTAGTGATGCGTCTTTTTGGTTCTGCTACTTGACGATAGATGGTGTTAAATTCAGTAAAGGAAAGACTTATTTTTAAGTTAATATTTATTGATAATTAAGAAGTTAAAACCGCCTTCGCTTCGGCTTCTCTCATACAAAAAATGACACCTCGCCGCTGAGCAATAGATACCGAAAGATGCTTAGTTGCTTACTGTACTTTTCATACAAAGTTCACTACGCTAACTCTACTCAATATTTATTTACATTTCACAATGTGAACTTAAAAGACAAAAAAAAAAAATGGTGGTAGGTTTTACAAAGACATGATCATTGTGAACCCTGTAGGGCACAGCTCAGCATAGTAGTAGAGAGGAAGAGGGCCTTAATCTGTTGAATTAATTACTTATTTATACATATATGTATAAATAAGTAATTATTTTATAAAACATGTAATTATAATTTGTCATTTAGATATTCATTGATTTTTAGATAGTATAAATTGTTTTAATTTATTTATGAATTCATTACATTGTTGTTAATTTTAATTATTTCCGGTATATACCTTAATTGGCATGACTAAGGTACTTGTTAAGTGCATTTTTAGCTTAGAGCTCAGTAGGTTTAATCTGTTTTGATGGCGTAATGTGCACCTTGACTGTTATATTCCATCTCAGCACATGTGTAAATTATCCAAAGTAGCATTAAAACTTACGCCGCCAGGTTTATCCGTACCCTTAATGACGTCACGGCATCTTCAGCAAGATCGTGTAGACATTTAAGTACTCATTTGTCTAAGATGCCCTAACTTTGTGAGTAAGTGACTCATTGACACTAAGTTATTGGTCTTTGAGTCGAAAAGTTTTAGTTTGAGAGTAATCTTAGGGCCATATTCTAGCTTAGAGGGCTGTTCTTGTTTTTAGACATGAATCTTGATTTAAAATTGAACTGGATTCGGGGCGCTTTTTACTAACATACACAAACTGATTCCTTCGTCCCTTAGGGCAAGGCAGAAACTAGAGAATGCCACCTGGTACGATCCTCACATACCCGTTTTGCTTTATTATTTACTAGCTTGTGCCCAGGACTTCGCTCGCGTTAACTTAGAATTTGACAATAATTTAGGATTGTACTTTGCTTTTTGAAATGTGCTATTAAATACATTCCATAACATAATTCAATCATGATTCGAAAGACACGTGGCCATCTATTATCATAACAACGTTATTGTTGTTTTCCTCGGGAACAGTACTTTTTTCGGGATGAAAGGTACCCTATGTCCGTTTCTGTACACCTGACAACGTATATGCAAAATTTCAGGATGATCGGTTCAGTGGTTTAGGCGTGAAAAGGTAACAAACAAACTTACTTTCGCATTTATAATATTAGTTAGGATTAACACGGTACAATAACAATTACATTAATTAACATAGAAAGATAACAAAACTATGCAATGCAGACAATTGTTTCCTAAACAATTATTACGCTACTTACTAACATTCACGCACACACATATTAAAGCAGAGATAGCATGGGTAACATAAAGTAGATATTAATTCTCAATAGCAACCCTTGAAGCTATAGTAATCCTTGAAGCTTCTAACATTGCCGTCATTATACATCTTCGAGGTGGCAGTGTTTGTTAAGACAAACCCACAGCTTTTCAAAATAAGAGCCCCAGCAGATCAACGGTTAAGGAAAAGGGATTCGAACATTCTCTGTGTTGATCGCAGTAGAACGGCCCTCCTACGTAAAAGTGTTTATCGAATGGCTCCTGTTATTTTCAATAAAATTCCACGACAAATAAAAAATCTTAATAATAATATGTTTAAACAGAAACTAAAAGAATTTTTAATTCGTAAATGACTCCACAACTCAGTTTATGGAGGACACCACTGACATTTAATTTTTTGCATTATTACATTTAGATTATTATTATTTTGACATTGGTAATTTATTGTGTGTTAGTACGTAAGGAATTGTGTGTTAGTGTGTAAGTAATTGCATTATTTGAAATGTGTGTCTGTTGTTTCGACACAATTAGAATTGTATTATTATTTGTATGCTCTCGAGTAAAATGTAGCGAACTAACCATTCTATTATAACAACCTATTGTATTGATACCTACATTAACGAGTAAATTTGATTTGAAATAGTTAGCATTAAAAAAAACCTTAAATTATTTAAATAACATTATAAATTTATTGTTTTTATTTTTAAGCTCTCAAACAGGTAAACGCGTCCTAGTTTGGGTGTCAGGAGCTTCACAAAATCAAGCATGTACATAGTCTAATTACTATAAGGATCTAAGTTACATAATATTAAAGTAATTCATTGTTAACCCTTTTTCTCTCTAAGTAAGTTTAAAGATCTAAGTATTAGGCTTCTATAAATGTTTTTTTTTTTTAATGGACACCCCTCCCATACTGTTTCACAGAACATCAGACTTATGCGCTTAATTTAAAACTATTCTATTATTCTATTGCTATTTTGCTTTTAAAAAATGCATTATAATAGTGAATTCTAAGCATCACGATGACCATCACGTTACTCCACCTGCCATATCCAGCTTCAGCAACATCAACAATGGACAGGTTCAGATGTATCACTCCTTGTCGTATGTCACAGGTGTTGAAGCTACCCACAAGGATATTAAGTCGGAGATATCTTCAGTTGCCCACGTCAAATCGTGGGGGCTTGATTTAATGTAACAGTCTTGACTGACAGACGTTAGGGAGGATTTTCTATATTTTTTTGGAATGTACTTTTATAGAACCTCTTTATACCTACAGGCAATGATATTATAAGTAACAAAAAGTAGATAGGTTACCTACTTAATATTCGATCTTTATCTTATTAGATTTTTCAACGGCACAATGTGATGACACGTGGAAGTAGGATGGCATGTCGTAATTATCGGAAGCGAAAAAGAGACAAGACGAACAAAATGTGGCTAATCTAATTAGCCATATTTTAGCTATCTACCTTTTTTACTAATACTATCATTGCCTACAGGCTCATTTTTATTGGTCGATAGGGCTCGTATGCTGAAGATTTTTGTAGAGCAAGCCATAGGGCCCGTATTCGGGGAACCGTTTTCATTAGTCGATAGGGAACGATTGCGGTATACGGAGAACCTGCATCACAAGTTTGGCAGTTCATTTGATGGCTCATTTTCATTGGTCAATTTAATTGGGTGTGGATCTCCTCCGCTTTTGACCAACCGATGACTTTCATTAGTCACTACTCCGCCTGCGGGAAGTTCCCGCATGCTGTATTTCACCCGAGTTATCGACTAATGAACATGAGTTATAATTACATATGTCTTGGCGAACTTTAGAGTTTCATTGCTTTACGTTGCCTCTTAAATCAGTCACGGTCTTTAGACGGAAGAGTTCAAAAGGCTTCTTATAACCATACGTGACAGCCTCAGCATAATTACACAACATTAGTTTTTTTTTACACTAAACCCGAAAAGGGGTCGTTGTACTCATCATTTTGAACAACTTTTTCTATGGGACTAACCTTGTAATCACGAAAAAAAATCAGCTGTTCCATACATTTTGTCGATTTAAGTGAACACAAATGTATGGAACAGCAGATTTTTTTTCGCGAGTTCAAGGTTGGTCCCATAGAAAAATTGTTCAAAATGATGAGTACAGATGCTCAGAGTGATGAGTACCCCTTTTCGGGTTTAGTGTAAACAAAAATTAATGTTGTATACAGATACAGATGCTAGACGGATAAACCCAGGCTAACCCTTTAAGAAATAGACAATACACATTCTTAATTAGATGAATTTGTATTAAATCTCAGTCTGACGTTTCATAAGACCACAGTCTGTGTTTCAGAAGATAACTGAATGGAGATACAATTACAGGCACTGATTCCATGAAAGACCTGGGAGTCATATTCGACCGTAACCTCACTTTTCGCGACCACATCACATCCACTGCGAAGGAGTCCTTCAGGCGCCTTGGTATTGTTTTAAGGAACTGTAGTGACTTCTACAACACGCACGTTATCAAGCGTGTTTTTAGGGCATTGGTCCGTAGCAAACTTAAATCTAGTGCGTGCGTATGGAATCCTTTTCAGAAGCAGTATACATGAGCTTTAGAAAAATTTCAAACAGCATTCCTTAGATACCTTTACAGGCACTAATACGGGTTTTATCCTCTCTTGTAACGCACTAAATTCCTGTTGGGTTGCTTAAGACTGAGGTATGCCAGTGACCTTGAGTGGTTAGCTTGCGTGTTCTGTACTGAGCTCACGCAACGCGTCGTACGTTCAGCCAATAATAGAACTCGCCCATCAAGGAGCGCTGTCCCCAATTTGACGCATTATTAATTTATTATACACAAAACAAAAAGTATTTTAATAAAACGCGTATAATGAAATATCAATAATTAAATTATCTTTAAATTGGTGAAAGTTTCAGAAAAATACGCTTGGTAGATTTTGCGCCATTCTCAGTTTTTTATCCGCGTTAGACATAACTTTACAAATTAATTTCACTATGTAATACAAACATAATCTAAAATATTCACATATTAAGTTATTGAGAAAATACTCTAATTTAACATATATTTTTTTTAAATCATTAAAACTACTCGTTTAGACGTGATCTTCAATATATACTCTTACCGCCTTATTACAAAATAAGGTTTATCTTCAGACCCAGGTTTAAAACATGGAGCCATTATTAAATTTCGAACTTTATTCCGAATAAGGTAAAGTTCCTAAACACAAAACTGACAACTTAGTACCGAACTAAGTTTTCAGTTTTGTATAAAGAACGGTATTTCAATTCCTGTTACGTTCTTATTCCAAAAACTAGCTCCATGGTTTAAGCCATGTCAAAATATAAATCTTGTTTTGTAATAAGGCGGTATAAGTCTGTTATCGTCGCCTTAAGTTTTGATTCTCTAGAAGTAACACGGTCGCGCGATCAGATGACTGTAATATTTAAAATTCTTAGGAGGATTATAGATGTTCCAAATCTCCATGATGAAATGTGCAATCGTATTTTTGTCCCAGTCAATTACTGTCGTGGCAGAAAACACCGCTTTCTGGCGGTTCCAACTTGCCGTACTGTTGCACACTCCAAGTCTCCCTCAATCTAGATATGTTTGCGAATGAATGGAAGATGTTACTGTCAGAATTAGAGATCGGATATTCGGATGCATATTCACCTAAAGTTTGAGAGTTGACTAGTATGGAGTGCGCTTCGGTACGGGAAAAAGTGTCGGTTTCCAGGACTGTCAAGTTTTTAAGAACTACTCTTTTGTACTGTGTATCCCCGAATAAATATATTTCATTATAGAATAAAACGTTTTGAAGAAATATTAATATTGTTTTTTAAACGTGTTATATTTTCCACAAAATTCTTGCCTAGTTCTAAATAGATACGAAATATTTGTTATACTTAGGAATACAAAATTGTATACCTACACACTGTTTTTAATGAAACCCCGCGATCCCGGAATAAACATATATTTTAAGAAGCCATACTTTGTATCCTTTGTCGGGAAAAAAACGTACTTTAGGTAAATATGCATCCGAATATCAGATCTCTAGTCAGAATGTATGAATTTTTGTGAGAAGAATGCATGACTGTGTTAAATTAATAAACTGTGATTAAATAGTGTAATTGGCTTCGGCCGTTCTATTTAAAATAAAATAAATAAATAAGTGCCCATGTAGGTTTATGTGAAATAAAATGTTTTGATTTGATTTGATTTTAAATGAGTTGGCCACGTCAATCGCGGCATCAGTGGTGTTTTCCTTTGCTGTAACATGCAATCTTTGTTAACATTTGAGCATGAATACCTACTAAAATAACTAGAACCGTAAAACGTTGCCCCACACTAGGTATTTCTCCTGTATTGTGGGTGCGTTTACAAACATTTTAACTCACATACACAAACAGCCAGACCCGGTACAACTACTTGTAGGTTATACAAATATTTGTTCCGTGTGGGAATCGAACCCGCAACACGCAGCGCAGCAGTCAATCGCTTAACCACTGCGCCAACCGTGTCGTCGACTATATGGCTATATGGCCACACTTTCTATAATAAAGTATTTTATGACTAGACACAACCCCCTTAAGTATCCCTGAACCATGAACACATACAAAGCGATACAAACTTCAAACTAATGGTAGGTCCATATTAGGCTATGTTCAGATTGTTAACGACGGGTTAACTGTACACTAACTTATTACACAGTAGATTCGGTAAATGATCGCAAAACCGCTGCTTCATCGTTTTAACCACTCCCGCGATCAATGCCGAAATTGGGACCGGAACGAAAACGCTTGATTGAACATTGCCAAAATTGGGACTTAAAACAGCGTTCACTTTTTTGATTTATTTGAATTTTTTGAACGCAGCTGCGTGTGGTGGCGTAACTTTGAAGGTATAATTGGTGCGTATTTAAACTGCGAGCAATGTACGGACAGTAACTGATCTGAGGTTCAGATCAGTTACTGTACTAGGTTCTTTGGGCGCGTGACCAAAATCTGAACTAAAGCCGCAATCTTGTTGTTAACAATACATTTCACACAATAGTTTTTTTTTTTTTTTACTTTGCCCCACACTAGGAATTTCTCCTGTATTGTGGGTGCGTTTACAAACATTTAAGGGCCCCTTTTCCCGAAAGTTTAGGCATGAGACAGCTTGCGCCCGCGTTGCACAGGAACAGTCGCGATAACACTATAGCACTGGTGCGGTGCGCGCGAGCTGTTTTTCACGTATTTATTTAATATAAAAAAAATAAGTGCCATATCACAAATCTATCCAATAATATCCCTGTCAAACCCGATTAGTAAATGAATGTTAAATTTTCATAAAAATTTCGTTCCCCCAAGTCTCATACAACTTAAAATACTTTTAAAATCGACTTTACTTCTGATTGTTTTTTTTTTCCAAGCAAAATGTTAAATAACGTGTTTTTAACCAAAAAAGTCACTAGATCAAACATGTATCTGTACTATATATTTTTTTACGAATTTAAATATGGTGATTTCTCTGAATACAACTCGATCTAGAAACGTAAATTTCGGAAAAGGGGCCCTTAAACTCACATACACAAAGATCCAGACCCGGAACAACTACTTGTAGGCCATACAAATATTTGGTCCTAGCGGGAAACGCACCCGCGACACGCAGCGCAGCAGTCAATCGTTTAACCACTGCGCCAACCGTATCGTCGTGTTGCACAAATGCTTTCCAACAGCGCCCCCATGTCAACGTAATTCAGGTGCCAAAAGCTCCATAGTGTAGTGTTATGTACGCTTCGTGTAGGTTAATAAGAAAGAGTTTATATGCTCACTTCTATTATTAGGGTTCCGTAACAAAATGGTAAAAAGGAACCCTTACGGTGAGACTAATTTTTGTCTAGTCACAGTCAGCCAAAGCAGAATTCTAAATAAATCCTTTTACATCCAAAATTATAGAATAGAATATAATAGAATACTCTTTATTATATAATATACCAACCAAAGTAAATGCGCCTCGTCTTTATAGTGTCCTAAGTAATAAATGTGGAAATAATCCACTTTGCACAAAGTGGTGGCCGTCCCACGGTCGACCCCCCCCCCCCACAAAGGCTTATAATAAAAAACAATCACACTCCCCTCCCCCTCACCACAATTTTTCATGTATTTAAGTCTAGTAGTCCCGAAGGTATTCAGTCTGTAACATTGCACGAGGTTTTACAAAAGAGTTTTTAGTTTATTAAAAGTTCTGCATGCAATATTATACATATTTCATATGTCATGCATAACAGTAAGGCCAACTTACTCGAATTAAAAGGGAATTTATAAATTACTAAACAGTTTTTAATCGACTTCTAAAAATGAGCAGGTTTATCTTCGTTTTATATTTTTTCGTTTGTGTATGGTCATCGATTTCTCCGTAAATTGTGGACCGATTTTGAAAATTCTCTTTTGTTTGAAAGTGTATGCTCTCGAGGTGCTCCCATTGTCACAAAGTTAGAATCTGTTGACGGGATCCCGTGGATATCGAGGGAAATCCTCAAATTTTATAGGCACCTATAGCGATTTGGGTATTTTTTGTAGTAACTCGTGCATTTGCTCTCGGAAAGCACCATTGGTGAAGTGGAACTGATGATGAAAACCGCAGATGACCACCGGAACTACTTATTACGGTATTTCACGGGTTCCGATTCCATTAGGTACTGTATATGGTTGCTAAGCAATTTATGCTCGTCACAATACTCATAATGCATAAGCTGAAGTGGAGCTGATGGTGGAGTTCTCCTGGTTCTTACCAAGAGAGCTCCTCAACAACTAACGTCCCTGCATCGAGAAAAGCAATATTTTGTAAAAGGTGATGAGCAGTTGACATAAGGCTAACTTAGATAAATTACAAACTGACCCACTAAAAGTGAAAAATAAAAAACTTTGTACAAAACAAAAACAGCCGTCTTCCAAAAAAAAAAACAGTACAAAGTGAAAAATCACTTTAATTTCGGAAGTCGGTGGCAAAAATGTTAAAATACAGATCCTAAGACACCGACTTCCGAAATTAAAATTATTTTCCACTTTATAGTTTTTCTTGAAGTCGGTTTTTATTTTTGTGTAAAGTTGTTTTGTCTAATTCAGAGATAAGCTTCTAAACAAAGTATTAAAAAGCACTCCTTTTTTTTTTTTTGGGTGGGAAATTATCAAATAACTTCTCCCGCTCTGGGCTGAGCGGGAGGGCGTGTCAGACTTTTACTGACTAAAACCCACCCGTGTTCCTTCCGTTGCCTGTGTGCCAGGGCCACGATACCCCTTTCGGACAAACTCGCAACCCTAGCAGTAGCACTCCTTTTTTTTTTTTTTTTTGGGTGGGAAACTATCAAGCAACTTCTCCCGCTCTGGGCGGAGCGGGAGGGCGTGTCAGACCCTTACTGACTAAAACCCACCCGTATTCCTTCATTTGCCTGTGTGCCAGGCCCACGATATCCCTTTCGGACAAACTCGCAACCCTGGCAGGTCGCAACCCTGGCAGGGCCTGGCCTAACACTCGTCACTGACAATAACAACAAAAATGATTTACTTTTTTCCATTTTATCTAATTTATAAGGATAAAAAGAGAAAAACCGTGCTCATCCGTGGTTTTTACGACTTCACAAAACATCGCGATTTCTTCTAAAAACTTTAATTAAAAAAAATTAAGAAAACCGTTGTCCTACACTAGTAATTTCTCCTGTATTGTGGGTTCGTTTAAAAACATTTAAACTCACATACACAAATAGCCAGACCCGGAACAACTACTCGCAGGTCATACAAATATTTGTTCCGTTCGGGAATCGAACCCGCGACACGCAGCGCAGCAGTCAATCGCTTAACCACTGCGCCAACCGTGCCGTCAATATATTAAAACATACACCTTCTTGAATCAACCCTCTAAATGATGGTGAAAACCTCATCAAAATCCGTTGACGCATTCCCACAGACGGACACGCAACGCGACTTTAATTTATATTACTTAAGTATAATCTATAAAACCAAAAGAAAGAATCCTAGAAAGCTTTTCGTTAGGTTTCCCCAGAACTTATAGCTAAACATACCCACTTGTATGAGACTAGCAGCACTTATAATAATATTAAGACGCAGATATATGCCAGTAACCTTGAGTGGTTAGCTTGCGTGTTCTGTACTGAGCTCACGCAACGCGTCGTACGTTCAGCCAGTAATAGGACTCGCCCATCAAGGAACGCTGTCCCCAATTTCATGCATTTTAATTTATTATACGCAAACCAAAATGTATTTTAATAAAATGCGTATACTAATAGATCAATAATTAAATTATCTTTAAATTGGTGAAAGTTTCAGAAGAAAATAGGCTTGGTAGATTTTGCGCCATTCTCAGTTTTTTATCCGCGTTAGACATAACTTTACAAATTAATTTCACTATATAATATAAACAAAATCTAAAATATTCACATATTAAGTTACATATTTTTTTTTTCAAATCATTAACACTACTCCTTGTAACAAGTCTACTGCAAACTATTAAAAATAAAAGGGAAAGTAGACTAGTTAACTATATAATTGAAGAATTTTAAAAAATACAGAAAAAATAATTAAAAAAGTTAAGGGAGGTTATAAAAGGATGGTACGAAACGGTGTCCAGGTTCGATACGTCAGGCCTCGTCAGCTCTGAAGCATCCAGATCCTCTTCCAGTTATTTTAGTAGGTTCAACAGGCAGTGTAGAAGTCGTCAGGCCTCGTTAGCTTAGAGGCCTGTAGATCCGCTTCGCAGTATCACTGCCAGTCCAGTCCAGGTCTCTGAAGTAGTGGATGGTCCTCTTGGCAAGTATGTAGTTCCGAGAAGACTGAGTATGTTGCAAGACTTTTGTAGAGATGATTCCTTCAGCGCTACCAGATCAGATCTCTCGGGAATGTGTCAGAAATCCCTTTTATATTCGAGTCTCGGTTGATTTTTCCACATCATCTGTTTTTTCTGTTCTTTACTGAATTTAATTTCAAATTCACTGTTCGAATAGGCCAGACATATTCGTACCACATATTCGTACCAAAAACCTCTTTGATGAATCTTGTGAGCGTTTCAATTATTATTATAAATGTAAGTTAGGATACAAATATTATACAGCAAACAATTATAATTATCTATAAAATACAATATTTGAGCTGAACATATTGAAAAAAAAAAATTTAAATTATATAAATCAAAAGTAACCTTCATGGACTAAGCCAGTAAGAAAACTATGAGAGAAAATTAGAAGAAAAAGTAATGACAGCTTGACAGCCTGACGTAAGTGTCATAACATTGAAAAATATGAAAATTAAAGAAAACTAATCGTTTTTAGAACGATTCGCAAAATAATATTGCAAAACCAATAGAAGAGTATAATACATAATATTTAATGAATGCAAAGTGTAAGTATATGATGTATGATGTAGTGTCTGTAGTATGTAGATACTATATCCTTTAGACGTGATCTTCAGTTTAAAATCATTAAAAGGCGATTATCGTCGCCTTAATAGTCCCAGCTTTCTGACGGCACATCGTAGTCGGCCGGTTGTGAAGTAAGTCTGTGTGTTTTAGACTCTCGTGTCAGACCAGAACTTTGTAAAACAAGACAAAAGATGTTAACCCAGTTGAATGTGAAGTCGGATTAATGGAGTAGCAATAGTCAGGGAAATTCATTATTTAGTAATTTAACTTGGTCATTCATTGACAGTTGTATAAAATGGCTGTAACCAATGATGTATCCTGTCCTTTAGATGCGTTACCTGCGCTCAATAATGGCAAATAATTATTATTACGTATGCGCCAATGAACATGCAGCAGCTAGTGACGTAACTAAATATGTATGTTCATCTCTTTCTAACAACAGATATCGGTATAGGTCTTTCCTTTTCTTCCCGCGCTATGATTGTATGCAAGTATGTAGCTACAATCATGGCTTACGCTGTGTTTGAGTGCACTAATATTCGTGTATGACGCGTCTATTTATAATACCTACGTCATTGGCTGTAACACGGCAAATTGACGTAGTGTGTCGCTTTGATAAACAATTAATTACACCGACTGATTTTTAAAAGCCTTTCAACATTAATTACAAAGGATAAAATGATTACTGGTATAAAGCTGAAATTGAATGAATTTCACACACATCTCCTTTTTGTTTGCAAGACAAGGGCACTGGGACAAAAGATATTAATTTACATATCCACTAAAATTTGTTACAGTTGTAATGACAATAATTTCATTTGGTCTAAATAGTTTTGGAACGAAGTTCCTACAGGGACTAACCACACTTATTCAGCTCTGTTCAGCTTTTGTCCATAGAAAAAAACGATTTTTTATGGAGATGCGTACGCTTCCATTCAACTATCCGCGTCGAACAATGAATATAAATAAAATATATGATGACGTTCTTCATTTGTTTCATCTAAACGGTCATTATTTCAGTATCAACTATGGAAAATATAGGCGCTTTGACACTTTTGACAGATGCCCGGACCTGACGTCTGTCAAGTGCCCAGCCACCTAGTGAACGTCATTTCAAGAAAGCCTCCATCGGATAAGACGGTAATTCATACTAACGTGACAGGGATTCCCCTAAGCAATATTGTTTATATAAAACCATCTACATTCTACAACTACAAACAAATATAATTAAGTAATAGTTTCACCCAAAATTCCTTTGTTACAAATTCATAACCTTTCAAAATATGGGACTTTTGTAATTGTATAACCCTAAACTTTTGACAGTCGGACGATACGGTCCGATGTCGACCGAATATAATCCCAAGTATTTACTGGTTAAATTCTGAGAAACACTGTTCAAAATAATTATTCTTTGACGTGAATGGGAAATATACTGTCCATTTTGTGTGATATCTTTTGTTATAATCCCGGGAAAACAATTCAAGTGTTATTGATACGTGTCCTTGACTAAAAAGACATATCATCTAATAGCTGCTGTTATCTATACTTTTATACTTTTAATAATCAATGATATTATAAGTAAAAAATAAGTTCAAAAACTAAAACCCGGCTACTGAAGCAAAAAGCACGCTCTAAAAAGTATGAAACAAGAAAATATTCTCATCTGAAATTATTATGTATAAACTATTCAATATTTTTCGTCTATTAAATAAACAACTTACACATAATATATATTAATGTATTTAATACATATTATTCATAGTGATGTTCAGAAGACAGCCGTGGTCCCTCCTTTTTGGTTCGCCGTAGTCGGGTAAAAACTGTTAGATAGGTTATACTCGCTCCCTAAGTGCCACGTTAAAATTTGGCTAATTAGCCTAATTTTCTTCATCTTGTCTCTTTTCGCACCCGTGCCGTCCTACTTCCACGTGTCACTAATAATGTGACGTTGAGCCGTTTTTGAAGATCGAATGTTAGGTATAGGTAACCTACCTTTCCTTTCACCATTGCTTATAATAATATTATTATACTTGTCATAAAATAATAGGCCCGTTTTGACATTTAACTTGAATCGATTTATCGTGAGTATCGAGTACCGAGTCGTATGGTTGCTTCACTAGTTACGTCGCGATATTCAAAACGGGTATTATTTTTTGAAAATTTTAAGAGGTAAAATTTACGAGTTTGTTTGTGCGGGCTACAGTATTGCCGAGTGTCATAGGATATATATTGTATGTTAAATATCAAGAAATTTCACCCGGACAAAGTCGCGGGCAGAAGCTAGTTTTCCATAAAGGCTTCTACATACCGAGGCGACTTATCACGCGACGCGACACAAAGGCACCGCTCGTCCCGCGACACGCGGGGCTTTTGTGCCGTGTCGCGCTGGTATGTAGAAGCCTTAAAACTGATATCTCTCTGTTTGGTTTATAACCCCATGATCCCGCGTTCTATTTAAAAGCGATCGCCGCGCGATGCGTGATCGTCACGTGCATATATGTCAGTTTTTGTTCGGAAAACTGGTACACGCCCTCTGTCGGCGCGACCACGCGTTCAGGTTCACCGAATAAAAGGTGACATATGAGCGCGACTATCGCGTATTCGCGCGGCGAACGCTTTTAAATGAGACAAGATTGAAAATAGGAGACAAAAACAAAAAGCAAGATTTTCTATAAAGCGACAACCGTGATCAAGATGGTGTCGAAAGAGATACCTACTATTTACATTCACTCAATATTCCACCCCTGATCACTAAAGTAGAAAATCACACACATTATTGTTTATCAATACTCGAACTCGTTACTGGAACGAAAACAAAGGCTGTTGCGACAGTAGGTAAACCATATACGAGTACTGACGCTTTATCAAGTGCGTAAGTATCATAAGCGGTACTTACAAATGGTAACTCAAATACTACAATCCCTTTCCTTTCCCATTAAAATTGAGAAAAATCTATGCTTACTCTGTTTACCATAAGTAAGTACATGCAAACACTCACAAATGTAAAGAAAAGTATACCCGGTTAGTTTATTTGTGGGTGTATCAGTAACTAGCGCTTCGCACGCGTGTAAAGCGGAATTTTTCATATATTTTTTTATGTGTATATTTTAAGTGACAGCTTGAGCATGGAATAAGTAAATACTTTTTACCCGACTACGGCGAAGCAAAAAGGAGAGTTATGATTTTGTTAATAGCATGGAATTAGTAAGTACTTTATAATAGCAATGGCTGCATAAGGCTGTGCAATTTGAAAGTTGGCAACGTCGCAAATAGCTGTCAAATACTTACCTATTTTGATTCATTTGTCAATATTACTGTATGGAAATATGAAATATTCATCAGCAATTCATAATTAATATTTTAGTGCACTATACTCGTAGAGCGAGATTTCATGTTTCCATACAGTAATATTGCCAAAAACATGATATAAACATATTTGACAAAATATATTAATTTAAAAGGAAACATATTTAGCTATTTCCGAAGTTGCCAACTTTTAGTTAGAACGTACGCTTTGGGTGTACACACAAAGCCCTACTATTTGCCCATAGACAAGCCTGATCAAGTATCATATTAAGTGATGCACAAATACCACAATTTTTATCTCAAACGAAGAAATTCTCACTATTTCAGTACTGAGGAAAGTCCCATCAAACGTACATACAAGACTTTTCCATTACGGTTCGAAACGAAAGTCAAGTGAGTTCACGATTAAGTGCAAATGAATGTTGCCACGCGAAACGGTATCAAGTGATTTTGTTCAAATGTTTATTTTTGAAAAGTTTTGAGGTTAACGCCCTTATTCATGGACTTTATTAAGGCTTTTATTAGCATTCGTTCTCGCTACACAGTGGTTGCCTGAAGACGCGGGTGTTGTCACCGAGACCTAGGCTTAAGAAACACTTTTCTTCTTCGAAAATTCGCCCCTAGTCGCCGCAGGAGACGCCCAGGCCGTCGGAAATCCCGGGCCGATTCCCGGCCACCGTAGGCGCGGGCTTGCGGACGGTGAGCAATAGGTAGCTCGCCGTCCTATAGGGACCAGGCCCGGGTCGACGACGCGCGCCTCAAAGAGATGTCAGCACAAACTGACGGTGTCTGTTGTGCTGACATCTCTGTCTAAAAAAATCTGAAATGCCTGCCAGGGTTGCGGGTCTGTCTGAAAGGGATATCGCCGCCCAGGCTCACAGGCAACTGAAGGAACACGAGTGGGTTTTAGTCAGTAAAAGTCTGACACGCCCTCCCCGCTCCGCCCAGAGCGGCAGAAGTAATTTGATTATAACCAATCCAAAAAAAGGGCCTAAGTAACACTTTTCTTCTTCGTCGTATTGATGATTCCAAATTATAGGAATCTCTGGCGTGACAATTTGGACTCGTTTCTGACCGATGGCCCGGAGAAAGCAAAACTCCAAGAAATCTGGAAAAGTATGGGTAACCTTTGCCCAGCAGAGGGATAACATAGGTTAGAACAAAAAACAAACATTATTGCTGAAATAAAACTTTTACTCACAAAGTTATGCTAGTAATATAATACGCGAAACTTGTACTAATATTATTACCTTTATGTCCTATTTACAGGACGAAATAACGATGTACATGATCAATGCTTTGTCTCCAAAAGAAAGATTCGCAGTCATTAAAACTTACTAGTTACTATCTAACTTCAACATTTATAACTACACAAACATTTAATTCCGACATTTCTTGTCAATCCCTCATCCCTATTTGCTCAAACAAAATCAAATAACGTTACCGACATCGGAAACCTTCGGCATTCTCCACCAAAAATCGGGAATCCATCGAGACAATATCCAGCGTATTTGGCAGAACAGCAATCACAATCCAAAGGCATTTCAGGGATTGTCCAAGCATTGTTCAATAATGACTTTAGCGGTGCAACTTCGCATACCAAATGAACGGACGGTCAAAGTGGACTAGTGTTGGGACGTAGTCGATATAACATTTACGATTTTTTTATTCTACTGTCACTGACTTTGTATTCGTACAGTTAACATTGCGTTCCGCAATAGTTTCGGAAGTAATATCTTGTAGTTCGTAAAGTAGCCTCGAGATGCGGTGAATATAAGGCAAGGAGGACGAGCTAAGGCCCTAGGCGTCGAACTTGCTCAATAAACGACAAATTACCATTGCAGGCTAGTTCAATCTCTGCTGTAATTAGGTTCCAAACAAACAGATGGATGCGATTTATTTGAATACAGGGCGCAGCTATCTGCTGATTTATAATGAACTACGCATTCAAATAAAGTATTGTACGCAATGACATAAGGATAGTTAAAATAACTAATATGTGTTTACATTTTTATTAGATATAATTACAGAAAAAGGTTTAAAAGCTGAATAAAACAATAGTGGTTTATTTATTCAACATAACTGTCCTTCACGAGGACATCTACATACTCACATAATTAAGTACTATTATGAAGAGTAGTAGTTTGGTAAAAACTCTGAAAGGGAGGTTAACAGAAGAATTCAACTGGGCCGCATTTGGGAAGCTTCGTCGAGTCTTCTCGTCGCGTATTCCACAGAGCCTAAAGACGAAGGTCTTCAATCAGTGCGTCCTACCTGTTATGACTTATGGAGCCGAAACGTGGACACTCACAGTACGACTGGTCCATAAATTCAAGGTCGCTCAGCGAGCTATGGAACGGGTTATGCTTGGAGTCTCTCTGAGGGATCGAATCCGGACCGAGGTAATCCGGCAGAGAACCAAAGTTGTCGACATAGCCCACAGAATAAGCAAGCTGAAGTGGCAATGGGCCGGTCATATTAGCCGTAGAACTGATGACCGTTGGGGTAGACGTGTTCTTGAGTGGAGACCGCGAATGAATCGCAAACGTAAGGTAGGACACCCTCAGGCTAGGGTGGAGCGACGATCTTCGCAGGGTGGCTGGTGGCAGCTGGATGAGAGTTGCCGAGAATCGAGCTGAATGGCGTGCAATTGGAGAGGCCTATGTCTAGCAGTGGACTGCTATGGGCTGATGATGATGATGAAGAGTAGTGGTGGCCCAGTGGAAACGACCTTACGAATTGTAGTTCGTACGTTCGAACCCAGCCAGGCTTTTTTGCAATTACTTTGTATAAATTATTTCAAACAACCAAAACTAGAACCAAACATTCGAAGACATGGTGACCTCTACTAAACCGCGGGCCCACCGCGTGGTGGATTACAGCCAACTCCCTTTCACAGAGAGGAGGCCTGTGTCCCAGCAGTAGGAACATTATAGGCTGATTATGTATATGCTTATGGAAAGCCAAAATATAGGAAGAACTAATAATAGTCTATTTATCATACACAAATGCAACGGGTTTCTGATGATACACTATTATCCTGCAAGGGATTTTGTGCATTGTTTGCAACTCATGACTACAGCAGGCACGTTCGAGATAACTAATGACGTTTCTATATCCAATTTCTCAATAATATCACAATACCACGATTATGCTAATATCTCACGTATTCAGGGTGAAATTCGGTACTGTTGCAGTCACTAATTCCAGTAATTAATCATATTGTACGTATATTGCGAATGATATGATAAGAATGGGTGCGGCCACTAATTACATTATCGATAACTAATAACAGTAGCAATACTAACTCTAATTATTGGTAATTAATCTGTAATAGAAGGGATTTATGTTGTATCACTGTTTCAATCATTGTTATTTATTGTAAGTTTCTAGCAAGATGGTTTCTTAAATAAACTGTTTTTGGATGCAAAATGACTATATTGCCGGCGACTTCGCTCGCGGCTATGTCAGAAAATATCTCACAGGAATTTACCTACTACCGGGATTAAAAGCACTCTATGTTAATCCAGGTTATAAATGATCTGTGCGCCAAATTTCACCCGAATCCGTTCAGCCGTTTTTGCGCCAATCCGGGACGTAGATCCAGACAAATGGACAAAAATTCTAACAATAACGATATTTTCTGCATCAGGCTCGTTCCCACACCTCGTAGCAATTAATCTTTCTTTCTTTCTTTCAGAAGTCAACAAGCATGCATTACCATTGACATTGTAGGTACCAGTAACAGAAAAAAAATCGATTTATCGAAATATCATGCACATCACCATCCCAAAAACCAAATAACAGGGGGATTAGGGACATTCCCCGAAGTTTTTCGTTTAAGGAAGCGATTCGAGGCTTGACTTCATTTCTCGCATTCTTCTCGCGGAGATCACTTGTCAAAGTTGTTCCAACCTATGTTCTTTTTGAAGTGTTTTCATTTAAAACTAGGGCGTCGCGTTTGTAAACTGTGGTTGAAGTACCTTGAGAAAAGTTTGACGTTTGTTGTAGTGAGTTCTACGTTTTGAGACTTGAGTAATTTCATAGCAGCGGCTATAATGTTGCAGTATGCTGAGATTACGACAAGGGTTGAGATGATATGGGTCATCAACCGACACACACTGGGCAAGCGGGGTGAATTACGGCCCATTCCCTCTCACAGAGAGGAGGCCCATCAGTGGGAACATTATAGTCTAAATAAGATTACGTTGGCACCAATGATATTATATTAAACAGATATGTTATGAGCGAAGACTCGAAAACGTCCTAATTGGGCCGTATTGACTTTAGTCTACGACACGCATGGCGACGAGTAATACGCTTAGTTGAAGCAACTAAAAAAATAAAAAAATGCTATCGTGTGTATATAGAAAGTGTACCAATTATGATACCAAAGTTAATAAAACACACCACAGGGATCTCATACCACATGTAAGTACGCAATATACTTCGATTTATTAATATATTTCAATTATTTTCCTAATATTCTCATATTTGGAGATTAGAAAAAAGAAAGAAATGGAAATACATTTGTTTGCCGTGAGGACGACAAGGACGCATCCACTCCATTCACAATTTGTTAGTCTGTGATGCCAATATTCGGTGATTGGTGACCAGAATAATGTTTGTTTACATTCACGCGCAATTAACCACACTAGCTGTCTCTTTTTTTCTTGTTGTTTTCATCAAGTCGCCTTTTCTATCATTTTTACTTGTATTGAAATGTAAAATGAATGAAAAGTGGGTATGTGTGCTGGCGCTGCTGCGCGGAACACTTGTTTCGGTTGTTTTGTGAGTGTATAACATATCTATTTAATATAATATCATTGGTTGGCACATAACGCATTATGATATTAATAAAACTTACTTCTTGACTTAACTATATGGTAAAAGCTGAACTAAAAAAGCCGAAAAAAATGCCCGAGTAAACACGAATAACACCCGAAAACACACGAATGACTCACGAAGCGAAATATCGTCCGTTTAACCATCCACAGGCTGTTTATATATGTCCCCATTCGCGCCGCAGTTTCGCGACATATCTTACACATCATAAACAGCTATAAAATGTTTCTTTCATACTTGGTCTGCTTTATAAAAGAAACGTGTATAATATAGTTGTAACTCTAGGTAACAATGTATGCTATGTAGGTGGCTTATATTAAAGAAATTGTAACTCTTGTACCCGGAAAATATGTAGGCATTTACTCGGCAAACTTTGATTTCGTGAAGAGGATTCAAATTACGTCGAAAGGTTGGTGCAATAGCACGTCACTAATCGCACTCCCTTTGCCATTTCCATTTGGACCCAACCTTCAAACATGGGCCAACTACTCAAATTTAACTCATTTATTTCAATTAAACCATTTACAGGCACTTTTGAACTGTCAAGGAGTCGGTCAGTCATATAGATGAAGCAGGTTGCCCAAAAGTAGTATGTAAGGAGCGTAGCAGGTGGCGTTCTATAGTTTCTGCCTACCCCCGTTAGAAGAAGGCGTGAGTTTATGTATGTATGTAGTTGCCAATTCCAAAGCGTAGTAGGTATCTACGGGCAAGAAACTCCACAGCTAATTTTCTTTCGCGATTTCAGCCCCCCCCCTAATCATTTGCCTCTTGTCAGCGCCTTATTTGCAAGTTTTCAGTAAGTATCATAATTACGGTCAATTTATTAATAGAAGTGTTCCCAAAAGATAACACCATATGGGTAGCGTTTACCTCTAAAATAGGCCAAGCGAACATGACCCTTTGAGTAAGGAACCTTTGATAAAAGCCCCTTGAATTTCCTGTATCGTGGGGTTACTCGTACACACGGTACAAACATCGAGTATTGAAACATATCTGTGAGCTAATATTTGATTAGGTGTGGGAATCGAAACTATAATACGGAGAAAGACAGATATGCTCTGGCGCTTTGCCCTTTGAGTTGCCATTCGAACGTAGAACGAAAATAGAATACTCTTTGTTATGTACGTTTGTTGCCCGTAAACACACCATAAAAATTACAGATATAAATGTAGAAATTTTACATAGGGTGACACAATGGGCGGTCTTATCGCTAAAAGCGATATTTTAAAGACAACCTTTGGATGGATTAAGGGGGAAGGAGAGAAAATACAGCAGGTAGTCTGTGGTGTACCATTTAAATAGTAATAATATTATATATCTCGTACATATTCAAAGTACTTAGAGGGAAGGTACATAATGCGGACATTTTAGGGCACATAGGTTTGTGTGTTCCGGACAGGTAAGTACGTGTGGCGACGACGACAGCCACGGCTGCTGGCTAGTAATGGCAATCAATGCGATTTCGAATTAATTTCATTAGCGTGTGAACTCTTGAGTCTTAGCATGTTAATTGCTATTGCTATGCTATTTGCTAATGAAGGTAATTGATAATAATGAAGTATGTAAATTTTTGTTAATAAACGAATTATAAATCGCGTTCGCGTTTAGTTTACTCGCCGACTCGCCGATAATTAAATATGTTTAACAATTTAAAACCTTTCATTGTTTAAGATTTTATTAACTTTCCTTCATGCTTTATCCAGGCTTAGGACTGGCAGTAAAATGTGATAGTTTAGAAAAGTACATCGCTTCGCATTTCACAGAATTTTGCGACTACATTTAATTTGCTAAATGCTAAATGATCATTCACACGCTAACAATGAATGCGAATGCTAATTAATCCATCACAACTGCTGGCGGAGCCGCGCGCTAGGACCAATCTTTTAAGCGAGGCGCCACTGACGCGCGCACTACGCACTCTCAACCTCATAGTTAGTGACACGGACCTATTCTGTTGTTCTCTGAGTGAATTCACAAAGAATGCATTACTTGCAATAAGTTACAAAATGTAATTATAATAATAAGTTAGGTTAGGACTTTAGATAAGTACACTATCGCATTTGGTTACCCCTGTAATGATAGATGTAAATTGGAAAATAAATAAATATGTAACACACATTATAAACTTATCTATTTAAACGCGCGTACGTGTAGCTTGACTGGGGAAGTACTACCAGCATATCTCTGCCGCCCAGCAACATTGTTGTGTTGCAGTTTTGGAGGGTGTGGTCCACACCGTGTTAATGCTGGTAAGGTTACAGCCATATGAGACATTATAGCTTCTCCTTAGAGCAGGCGGTGGTGACCGCTCCAATAACATAACATAAAAAGTTCATAGTTACCTAAAACCACGTGACTGATTGACTGACAAGCAGACAATGGCCTATAGATATCTTCACCCTCGTATCAGTATGAACTATAAGGCTGAATAGGTACTGTGGATAAAATATAAGCCAATCAGTAAGGCTAGTCAGCCGGAAAGTCGTCCAGGGTTCACTGGACGTACCAACATTAAGACGCAGATATATGCCAGTGACCTTGAGTGGTTAGCTTGCGTGTTCTGTACTGAGCTCACGCAACGCGTCGTACGTTCAGCCAGTAATAGGACTCGCCCATCAAGGAGCGCTGTCCCCAATTTGACGCATTATTAATTTATTATACACAAAACAAAAGGTATTTTAATAAAACGCGTATACTAAAAGATCAATAATTAAATTATCTTTAAATTGGTGAAGGTTTCAGAAAAATACGCTTGGTAGATTTTGCGCCATTCTCAGTTTTTTTATCCGCGTTAGATATAATTTTACAAATTAATTTAATTAAGTACGAGTATGTAATATAAACATAATCTAAAATATTCACATATTATGTTATTGAGAAAATGCTCTAATTTGTTCTTGAGAAAATGCTCTAATTTATCATATATTTTTTTCAAATCATTAACACTACTCGTTTAGACGTGATGTTCAGTATATAATCATTAAAAGTCGGTTATCATCCCCTTAAGTGTAACAATTGCAGTGATAGCCTAGTGGTTTGACCGTCGGACGTCGGTCTCGAGTTCGAACCCAAGGCACGCACCTCTGACTTTTCGGATTCATGGGCGTATTTTATAATTATCACTTAAGAGATATTCTCGTCGACAAGTGAAGCCAAGTCAGAGGCCCATGGGCGGCATACAAAACTCTGATACCAGGTTAGTCACTAACCATCTAAAAAGAAAACAAGACCAACATTAAGTTATCATCACTCGTGCAGGCTATTTCAATGCACCTCAATGTCCTCAATCAGATAAAAACTTTCCTAAGGCCTCTGCTTCGAATCTTGCGGGCAGCGGGGCGGCGGCGGCGGCGGCGCGGGAGCGGCAGGATCTAACGCGTAAAATCAAATGGACCGGCCCTCAAAGCCCAGCCAAAGCGGCGCGGGCGCGGGCAACGAGCGGTGCACTCCTGTCAAGCGATGACCGCCCGCGCGTCTGCATCGCAGTGTTGTGCAATTTATTTTAGTGACGTGTCGAATCAAAAAGATGTTGTCGCCGTTGTTCAGACATTTCGTTCACGAATAAAAGCAAATATCTCGACGACACAACCACGAACACAACACTACGCCGCTACAATGCCGCGCGATCTAGTGTTGGGTAACTCAGCACATGTGCTAGCACAGTTGTAGCTACTCACTTGGATAAAAAGGGTCACTCACTCTTTTTATTTTGATGTGCTAGCACATACCACAGGGCACAGGTTAGCTATACAGAATATTTGTAACCATTCTTATTTCTCTTTCACTCATCATCGTGCGAACTGTGTGACGCGCTTAACCGACTAGTCACCCCGTGTTCCTACTCGACTGAGTATGTATGCCGTGTCGCGTTGTCGTCACTACACAGCCCACTCGCGACTCGTGAGTGTGGTTGTGTAGTGACGACAATGGGACACGGCACAACTCGCGCGGCGAGTCACGCAACTCACTGACACACTCGCACAATCATAGCACGTACGTGCTCACTCACAAGCCACCGTAGCCTCGCCTCATTCGTGGTAGCACAGTGTGCTAGCACACTTTGTAAAAAGAGTGCCTCACGATCCTCATTTTAAAAGAGTGTGCTACCCATCTCTAGCGCGATCTGCCCGCTGGTTTCGAGAACGGGTGTGCGTTGCCCGCTCCGCTCCCGCGCCGCCGCCGCCGCCCTCTGCCCGCAAGATTCGAGGCAGAAGCCTAAAAGCTCGCCATTAGTATCATTTTCTTTCAGTCTCCATGTTCTCGGTTCAATTTCGTTTATTTCACGAGCTCTTTGCGAAATTGAAAATTCTTGTTGCTTTTTGACGTCAGACATAGTCACGAACACTCCTGAACTCAGTTATATATTTTACTAGCTTTTGCCCGCGGCTTCACTCGCGTTAATTTAGAATTTGATAATCAATTCGGGTTGTACTCTGCTTGTTGTTTGGCGTTTGGTGGCAAAAACTCTTAACACACTACTAAAGTTTCCATATTAATATAACTCAATGATGATATCATAAGAACTTTATTGTTGTTTTCCTCGGGAACAGTGATTTTTTTCGGGATGAAAGGTACCCTACGTCCGTTTCTGTACGACTGACAGCATATATGCAAAATCGCAAAGCAGAGCAGCCGCCGAGCGCCAGATCCCCTCTATTGTTTAGGCGTTTGGTGAAATGAAAATATGGTAATTAAAACTGTGGTTTATTGAATGTTCATATCTGCGTCAGATACCAACTACTGTTATTGAATAATTTGGGTTAGATTAGGTTAGACCAGTGAAGATCCCCGGTGCAAGTGTGGCAGGGGAAACTGGGGTGGGTTTTAGTCAGTAAGTCTGACAGACCCCTCCGCCCACCCCAGGGCGGAGGACATCCATGAGGATTTTCGACCCCGTGAACAAAAAAAAAAGGTTAGACCAGTGACCATTAACGCGTGAAGGCGAGCGAGCGAAGCGAGCGTGCTGCGGCAGCGGCCGCCGAGCGCCAGATCCCCTGTATTGTTTAGGCGTTTGGTAAAATGAAAATATGGTAATTAAAACAGTGTTAAAATGAATGTTCGGAAACATAATATTTCGAACAAATGTTATTTCGTCGTTACAGTTTATACGTGCAATGAAGTCACTATTAATGAGAATAACAAGATTGTTTTCCTGCAACCCGCATTGTTTTTGTGAACGCAGTGTTGTAATTTTATATGAGGGTACGAGTATGCATTTGTCAAAGATACGAACTGAAACGTTTAGAAACTGTCAGTCGATAAAATGTTTTCCTTGGTAATAAGTTTGATATTAACTATAAGCAATATCAGGATAGAGAATATTTGATTTGTTATTCTATGAAATGAATATTAAAACATAAAATTTTATTTGTAACAAAAATCATTGATTTAAATTTCTTCAAAGTAAGTATTCTGCGTATTGATTATTCTATGAAATGATAATATGAGAAAAAAATTATGTGAAACGAAATTCTATGGAACTATTTTCTATAAAACAACGTACAACCGTAAAAAGACGATACAATTAGGGGACGAGTCCCAGTGGTATTATTACCAAGCATTGCGAGCATGTCTCATAAGTACAAGAATAAGGAGTTTATATTCATCAGACGTTATACATAATAACAGCAGCATTCAGCAGTTAAGAGAACCCCAATTCGTGCCCAATATGAGAATTTGTTATGTCAAAAAAGTGAAAACTGCCCTAATGAAAAAGAGTTTCTTTGGTATTGCTCCAAATATATAAAATAAAATACCAGATATTATTAAATGTATGCCTCTAAACAAATTTAAAAAGTCCCTTCAGGGGTTATTACTAGAGACGTGCTATTATAGCGTAGATGATTTTTTAAATGATATTTTGCTTGTGTAGAATTCTGTTTGTGCGTGTCAATTTGTAATTTTTTTTTTTTATTAGTCTTACTCAAACTGAATTTAAATGTTGACTGTTATGTTGAATTTAATTTAAATTTTGACATTGTAATTTTGAATGAAATCGAAATTTTGACATTTTAATTTCAATTTGATTTTAATTTTGACATTGTATTTCTTTATATTTTTATTTTGGTTTTTATTGTTTGTCTATTGTATCAAATTTTGTACGCCATAAATGGCAAAACATGTAGCAACCTCATATAATTATAAGACCTTCATACTGTACTCATGTTTTACAAAATAAATATTATCTTATCTTATCTAATAACCGCAATAAGTTAAATGAAAATAACTAAACGATTATCCGTTCAAGTTAACAAAAGTTAGTTAAAATATTGTTCTACACAAGTTAAAGTCACCAAGCTGCACTGATAAGTTCAAGAACTCTAGTTTAAAACTTAGTTTCAATAACAAAACTTTGTCCGCCTTATTACAAAACAAGGTTTATATTTTGACATGGCTTAAACCATGGAGCTAGTTTTTGTAATAAGAACGTAACAGTGATTGTAATACCGTTCTTTAAACAAAACTGAAAACTTAGTTCGGTACTAAGTTGTCAGTTTTGTATAAAGGAACTGTACCATAGTCGGAATAAAGTTCGAAATTCAATAATGGCTCCATGTTTTAAACCTGGGTCTGAATATAAACCTCGTTTTGTAATAAGGGGATGTCAGTTCAACGATTATCTTGTAGTAAAAAATATTAGTACAGTACTTATTAGATACTGTAAGACTTTTTTTATCCAATAAGTCTTACCTCTTTTTTCATACAAGAGAATAAGCGTCCTTCGATAATTTTGGCGTTTTCGGGATTACAGGCTTAATCCTGAGATTCTAATTTTTCAGTCTGTGTCTAAAGTTTACTTATAAAGTATATAATTATGAAATAGTAAACGGTGAAAGCAAACATCGTGAGGAAACCGGCATGTCCTAGAACCAAAAAATCGAAGACATGTGACATCTACCAACCCGCACTGGGCCCGCGTGGTGGATTATGGCCTACTTCCTCTCACAAACAGGAGGCATGTGTCCCAGCAGTGGGTTGGGAACATTATAGGCTGTTGCTATGCTTATGCAATTGTAAAAAGGCACATTTGAAGTTGCTACTTTACATAAGTATTCGGTTTACAGCTACTTCAATTTTTGTCACCTTTTTAAGATCATCGGTCCATATAGCTGGCACACTACGCTTGCCGATACGCGGTCTCCACTCCAGGACTCGTCTGCTCCACCAGCCATCGGTCCTTCGACAAACATGGCCAGCCCACTGCCACTTCAGCTTGCTTACTCTGCAGGCTATGTCGGTAACTCCGGTTCTCTTCCGGATAACTTCATTTCTGATCTTATCCTTCAGAGAAACTCCGAGCATAGCCCACTCCATAGCACGCTGAGTGACCTTGAGTTTGTGAACCAGCCCGACTGTCAGTGTCCACGTTTCGGCACCGTATGTCATAACGGGCAGGACGCACTGGTTGAAGACCGAGCCTTCAAACATTGCGGGATTGGCGACGAGAAGACTGGAAGGACTGGAAGGTGGCTGGGACAGACTGGATGCGGAAGGCGGAGGACAGGGTGTTGTGGCGCAGTCTGGGAGAGGCCTATGTCCAGCAGTGGACTGCTATAGGCTGAGTTGATTGAATTTTTGTCAGTACAGTCAAGCTTTATTTTAAGTCAAGCGTTACTCAAATCTAGTTTATTGTTATGTAACCCTCATTGTCTATTCTTTCCTATCTACATACATTCATCACCCTCCCATTCAACCCGAAAATAAACTAGATGACAAAATCGCAAACTTAGAAAACCCTTTGAATCCTTTATAACGAAGTCAGTCCTCAAAGGTCCTCACTGATCCCATGGGCGGTGGGAGACAATGGTGACCACGATGGTAGACAATGCTGACCAAAATCGTAGCCAGCCGGTTGTAAAGGAACAAAGGTTGGTTGGAAGTTATTGAGATTGCAGACAAAAACCGGGATGGTTGGGATTTGAGATGGTAAGTCTTGTATCTGTTTTGTGAAGATAAATGGGTGGGGCTGTTTAATAAATATAATTATTCTACTTCCTTGAGATAACCTCTTCATTATTTGACAATGAATACGATGACAATTTTAATTTTAATGTTTATTAATGGCTTTTGTCAGCAGAATATTAATTCAGATTTGTTACAGTTCAAATGGCAATCTTGTCATTTGTTTCAAATAGGTTTTTATTTTTATTATTTTAGTAATATTTTATATAGATTATTTTTTAATTTGAGAATGTGAGAACGTTGTAGGCTTAATAGACTGTAGCTTTGTAAACCATTTTCTATTTTGTTAAGTACTTGGTACTTGTTGACGGGCCTACACTGTTCCCCCATACCTATTAACACTATAACTTGAAAACATTGTAATAGCCCATTCTTTTTAAAAGAGTAACCCTGGAGTTTCTTGCCGGCTCTTCTCCATAGGAAACGACCAATTGGAACCGTGCACCTAGCTTCTGAAGTTCAAAGTCAAAATCAAGAGAGATGTATTTATGATTCCAATGATTATAATTCTGTAAATACATATCTGTTGTAGTCGCGAAACATATTTTGATCAAGTTACAACCTGACACTGATCTGAAAATTGTAAAAAACCAAAGAAAATAAGAATTTCGCGGCTACAGCTGTGGATTCACCTTAAGAGCGTTTACACCTTGCAGCATTTCATATAAACTTTCAAGACCTTGTTTTTCCAAATGACTGAACCGATTTTGATGAAACTTCATACGCATAAGCAAGATACAAAGGTCTAAAAAGTTAGTAAAAAACATTTTCGAAAAATAGTGTTAGGGCCTTATCATACTAGCGAATTGCGAGCGTCCTCAAAGCGGAGCGGGCGCACAACGAATAGGTTACGGGCGCGCAACAAGATCGCCGTGAATACTGTCTCGTACAAACGCCAGCCCGGCCGCCCCGCCTCACTTTCTTCTTCCTCACATCGGCGACGTCCTCGCTGTGCAGCCGCGGCGTGTTCGTTGCGCGCCCGTAACCTTTTCGTTGCGCGCCCGCTCCGCTTTGAGGACGCTCGCAATTCGCTAGTATGATAAGGCCCTTACAGCCAAATTAGACCGATTTTAAATTTTCCATAGAAACAGAGATTTCCAGTTATCTGTTTTTAAATAACACATTTCGAAAACCTTTACTAAATCTTTAGACCTTTGTACTCGTATCCTGCTTATGCGTATGAAGTTTCATTAAAATGGGTTCAGTCATTTCGAAAAACAAGGGTTTGAAAGTTTGTATGAAATGCCGTAAGGTGTAAACGTTTTTAAGACTAAAGAGTAGGTCAGCTAGCACTCTGGCTTTTAGAGCAAAGTCAAAGTTTCAAGCCGTTTCTGGCCTGAACTTAATTGCTGGACATAGGGGCCTCCTTAAAAAGGGGGAGGGGGGTTGCTATAATCGCCACGCTTGGCAGGCGGGTTGGCGATCGCAGTAAAATTGTGGTGTTCAAATGCATAGAGAACGCTGCTGCCCACTCTCTAGTAAGTCCCTTAGTCGCCTTTTACGACACCCGCGGGAAGAAATAGGGTGGTGCTATTCTTTACGTCCGGCAACACACGGAACTTAGTTGCTTATGCATTTAATTTAGCAAAGCGTAGAAAGACGAATACCTACGGTTGAAAGAATGCGTTCCTAACACCTCTCTGTTGGGCAATTTCTAGTAACTATAAGGATCAAATTCGCAAAACACCATATTCCGTTAGTATGAAAATGACAGGCGTCAACTCGACGGCCGAACTGTAGGTACAGATTAAACTTGAACTCCTCAATGTATTTTTCGGAATGGCAAGGTTAACACGGATTTTGAAGTTTAAATAATTAAATAATGCATAGACCGGTAACTAATAAAGAAAAACCATGATAGCAACTGTCCTCACCTCCTCACACACACAACCTCAGTACTTATGTATTTTCACAAGATCATATACAGGGTCAAATTAAATTAGCTAGCGAAACTCCGCAGACTTGAAGGGTGTCGATATCTAAACATGATAAAGCAAAATATAAAATAATTTGATGTTTTTTTTTGAGTCATCAACTGTAGACTTGAAATATCAGTTTAAAAAATCAGTATTTTTTTTGTGAATACTTCACAAAAGCGTCGGGTATCGATAACTAAACACGATAAAATAAACAGATTTTCTCAACCCATACATCCAGTGACAACACTACCAGGAATCGTTGACCCCAAAAAAAATCATAGAAATTTTCATTTTTATTTTTTCGTGTTTAGATATCGATACCCATCGCATCTGCGGAGTTTCGCTAGCTAATTTAATTTGACCCTGTATAAAATTCAATCTTATAATTCTCCAATTTGAAAGCACAATTTTTGTTCTCATTGTCTTCCAGTTATGAAATGCAGGCAAGCTTCAGTGTCTCTAGCGAAACAATTCAAATCATTATATTCAAGAGAGACTTCAAACATTTTTCAAGTTCCTTTTCGTCCGTAATAAGAAGGAACCTAGTTTTCAGTACATTCTAGGCTTGATAAAAACCTTCATTTTACTGGAACATTTTTCAGAATGGGGGATCTTGGAAAGAGCGTTTCCTTGCGAGATTCAGTAAAAAGAACTTTTTACAAAAAAAAAACAACCGACGTCCATTTGCAGTTAGAAAATTGACCGTGGCGTATATCGGTATTGGAGAATACGTTTTTCAACTACAATGTTAAGTTTGTTTTTGGGATTAATTCATCCCAACTATTGAACCCTTCATTGCGGGTGGTCCGACACGCAATTGACCGTTTTTTTTATATATTTAAACCGACAAAAAATTACAACGTTGTAGGTTGTAGAATCAGCACCCTAATTGCGTAACACAGTTTGAATCGGAATCGGAAAGATTTTGAAGTATATTGCTAAACCATTGCTTCATGTGTTAGAAAATTTGTCTGCTTAACAACGTAAATAACGCAGTGAATGCTGTTGAACTGTCAAATTGAAACCGATTCCTACTGATAGTGTTTTACGCAATTAGCCCGCAGGTGCTGAATTCGAGGTAACAGTTTGCGCGTCGAACTCTCTTACACCTCCCCACCCCTTACCTTGTCTTCGTCTTCTTGTAGGTACAGCTCTGCCCAATCCTTCTAGGTAACAGGCGTGATTTCAGGTTATCCCGACTGAAATACAGGACCCGAAAGAAATACAATTTACTTCGATTTATCTCAAGGCAGATCCATCGTATTAATTTTACCATTTGATATTCAAACAACCATGTTTACAATTTCCACCTTATGGCCGTATTCCGTAACACAGTTCATTGGGGCGTTCTATTAATAATATGGTGCAGCGTAACTCCAGATATCAACGAATACTAGGTGTATCTATAACTAAAGCTTTGTTGAGGTCAGACAGCAGGCGGTGCATTGCAAATCCGACTGAGCGTAATATCAGGACTGAGGAGCAAGCCTTTGTACTATGGATGGACAAACAGAATGTGGAGAAAGGAATCAGGATCGCTTATATTTTTTTTATACAAAGCTGTGTGTGCAAACATACCATAAAATTATAATTTATTTTTCTTAAACATGCTTGGAAATTCGAGCATTATTTTGACAATCTTCCTCGAGATAAATCGAAATTGCTGTACTGTCCAAACACATGCGAGCAGCGGCCACCAAAAGTTGTATGAAAATCCATAATATGTATCGTGTTTCAGCGACCAAATAAATTACATAGTAAACTAATATCTATCGTATAATTTAACAATGGAACGATTTTTTACTCCGAAACATGGCAACCAAGGAGGTAACTTATCAAACGTTTTATTGAAATTTCGAACTGGCTTTTAAATAGAAGGCTGTTTATTGAAAACAATAAAAAATAAATGATCACATCGGCACGTAAAAAAATATCGTTGTTCGTCATTGAATCTGGAATTTATAAATAATTTACTTAGTTTGAATTTCCGCGCATTATTTAATTTTGCCTTGGCCAAACTAGGCAATGCCTCTTTTGCTGGCCGTTGCAGTAATAAAAAAAGTAAGGGTTCGAACACAGACAGGCGTTTTACTTTGTGTAAATTATTTCATCACCACTGCTCTCAAAACGGTGAAGGATTTTTACGATGAACTAGCTTGAAAATGAACCCACGAAAAGAGCAAAGAAGCCAATTTATTGACATATTTTACAACTGCTTTAGGATAATAAGCCTATAATGTCCCCCACTGCTGGGACTCAGGGGGGCCAGGGTTGTGAGTTTGTCCGAAAGGGATATCGTGGCCCTGGCACACAGGCAACGGAAGGAACACGGGTGGGTTTTAGTCAGTAAAAGTCTGACACGCCCTCCCGCTCCGCCCAGAGCGGGAGAAGTTATTTAAAAAAATCCACAAAAAAAAAAAAAATCGGGGTCTACTCCGAACATAAATCCGAAGTATCGGCGGAATGTTCGGCCGTTGCTTGATTACGGCTAACTATGGCTGACTACGACAAAAGAAAAAAAAAACTACAGTTAAAGCGATGAGCCAAAGTCAAAAATTTAACTTTAAGTCGGGTAAGGATTCAAAGTCAAAAAAGGAAACTATGGAAGTTATAAAACGACCGAAAATTCGGCCTATACTTCGGATTAAAGCTTCGGAGAAGACCCCCAGGCCTCCTCTCTTCGAGAGGGAGTGGGCTGTAATCCAGCACGCGGGCCCAGTGCGGGTCGGTAGATGTCACATGTCTTCGAGTTTTTGGTTCTAGGACATGCCGGTTACCTCACGATGTTTTCCTTCACAATTTTGAGAGCAGTGGTGATGAAATTATTTACACAAAGTAACCACTGGGCCACCACTGCTCTCAGCTGGTGCAACTCCCAACAACTGCTTAAATTAAACAAAATATAAAACCAACCTCTCCAAAGAAAATCTTCTTAATTCAGAATGCCAAGCTTTCGTCTAATTGGGTATTACAGACAGAATTAGTTTTTGTTACTTCTGTTTAATTACAATTTCGTTAAAGGCGAAGCTCTGAAAGTTAAATAAACGACATTTTTAGGGCCCGTACCAAAATGGTAAAAAGGAACCCTTATGGTGAGACTAAGTCTGTCTGTCTGTCACACCTGGATATCTCAAGAACTACTAATGCTATCTACTTGAAATTTAGAATAGTTTTAGATGACGTTTGCGCAACTATTTTGCAAACAAGAAGAAATTTAAAAAAATATTTCTTTTTTTCTAAGAAGAAAATTAAAAATAAAACCGTTCCCCCCCTTATCTCCGAAGTTTGCATAGATAAAAATCTGAAATTATTCTATGTGATAGAAGTTTATGTAAAGATTACAGGAAAAATAAAACTATGTCTCTAAATAGCACAGTTTTCAGAAATCATCAACTTCATATTTACGTACGGAACCTCGGTGCGCGAGTCCGACTCGCTCTTGACCAGTTTTTTTTTCGGGACAAAGGATCTCTTAGTAAGTTTTTAGTTGGACATTTTTTTTTCAATATCCGAGGTTTAAATAGACTGAATTTGTTCACAAAAAACAAAAAGTTGTGTAAGCTGTGGCTGTGGGTCGCGAAATGAATTAATGTTTTTTAGATTGTTTCAGACTCAGAAGGTCGTACTCTGACGGAGACAAATTGGAGCAGGCGAGCGCTTGTGTGGTTATACTGCATGATGGTAATATTTTACCAGGATAGTTATTTAGTGAAATTGGCCTATAGAGAAGTCCTCATTTAAGGGGGATGCGCTAAGGTAGCCCGCGAAATTAAATTTTTCCTACGTTTTTTGCAATTTGCAGGGGGCTTAAAATGGACGCTTTGGCAGAATCATAATATCATCTGCGTACAATTCATACATCCCGCAATTCATCTGTTTGACAGCTGCTATTTGGCATTAGACTTCATTAGAGCAATTCATAATTTGTGAACCATTTTACGAAACTCCATACAAAACTGTCAAACAGATGAATTGCGGGATATGAATTGTACGCAGATCATATTATGATTCTGCCAAAGCGTCCATTTTAGGCCCCCAGGTCAGTTACAGGTTGTATGTTGATCTAAATATGATTCGCGGCCATAACACATATGGCTTTACAGAATTATAATCATTAGAATCAGCTCAACTCTCTAAGTTCAAAAATCAATGATTATTTAACTTAGAGTTGTACAACCTGTTACTTACCTGCAAATTGCAAAAAACGTAAGAAAATTTTAATTTCGCGGACTACCTTAACGCATCCCCCATAAGGTGCAGATATATGATTTTAGTGACTTTTAAATTTGTTCTTACGCCTATATGAAGGCGTAAGAACAAGTAAGTTATGCAAAAAATATTTTGTTAAACTAGAACACATACACACCAATTCCACAAGATGTAACATAAATAACGCACAACCTCTTAAGGGGTCATTGTAAGTACTCATCATTACGAACAACTTTTACAATGGAACCAAAAACGAAATCGCGAAAAAAAAATCTGCTGTTTCAAACATTTATGTTCTTATAACTCGTCAAAATGTAGGGAATAGCTGATTTTTTTTTTGCGATTTCAGATTTGGTCCCTTCAGATGTTGTGCGTTAATTATGTTATTTATTATTTATTTATTTAATACTTCAAGCACACACATGTACAGAGGCGGACTTAATGCCATAGGCATTTTCTACCAGTCAACCTTTGGGTGATGCAGAGACAAGCAGTGGTAGGTGCAATAAAGAAAATTGTGAAATCAATATTTATTTCAATATAAGGATATACAAACATAATATATACATATTTAAACACGATCTCGATGTTACATCTTGTTTATGTGAATACTTATTTAAGTATTGTAGTAAAATACTTTATGAAATAAATTCAGGAAGTAATGTCTACCTAAAGCATAAAAAACGATATTACTTTCAAACTACGATTTTTTTCAAATATTTATTTATACTCTGGTACTAATAATACTATTTCCTATGAAACCGAGCGGCGCGGCGCGGCGCGCGGCGTGAGCGTACCGTAACCCTTAATTAGTACTTTTGTTAAAAAATAGATCCCTGTTGATTAGATCTAGAGTAACGGGCTTCTTTAACGCTGCATATTCGAATCGAATTAAAGCCAAGAAATACAAAAGACTAAATAATCTTGAAGACTATCCTTAAAACCATTTCAATAAAAACTGCTGAAATAACATTTTAACCTCATCCCTAAGAAACACTTACTTAATTTAGAAAAACGTATTCAAAAACTGTTGTGACAGCCTCCTCAGTGCAAACTGCTAGTTATTTTTTCTGCTGAAACAATATCGTAAAGCTCATTGGTATTAAAATATTCTCGCTTCTGACCTCAGGCTCCGCCCCTCGGAGATAAGCAACCATCAACTCATTCTGCGTTGAAGTCACTGTGAGAAGATGAGTAGAAGATTCACTGAATTTAAAGGGGTTTTGGGTTGATTTTTGTAGAGTAGAGATTATTTCTATGATTAATTAATTTGCTTCTACTTCATCAAATTATTATACGAGTATATTTAAAATACATAAGTACCAAGGTATAAATTACATAAGGTACTAAAGTACCTTATCATTTTGAAACATTAACAAATTAAAAAAAATATTGACAGCTTGCTATTATCAACAATGTGTAGTTGCTATTGACTTTCAATTGTAATTTTACACTCACTTTTTCTTGTTCCCACATTGAAAGAAAAAAAAAATGTGCTTTTGCTACTAACTATTATAGATTATTTACGAGTAGGTACCCGTTCTTCATAAGTTCGTTGTATTTCTCATGTTAAGACTCAGATATATGCCAGTGACCTTGAGTGGTTATCTTACGTGTTCTGTACGGAAATCACGCAACGCGTCGTGCGTTCAGCCAGTAATAAGACTCGCCCGTCAAGTAGCGCTGTCCCCAATTTGACGCATTATTAATTTATTATACACAAAACAAATGGTATTTTAATAAAACGCGTATACTAAAGGATCAATAATTAAATTATCTTTAAATTTGTGAAGGTTTCAGAAAAATACGTTTGGTAGATTTTGCGCCATTCTCAGTTTTTTATACGCGTTAGACTTAACTTTACAAATTAATTTCACTATTTAAAATAAACATAATCTAAAATATTCACATATTAAGTTATTGAGAAAATACTCTAATTTAACATTTTTTTTTTCAAATCATTAACACTACTCGTTTAGACGTGATCTTCAATATAAAATCATTAAAAGTCGGTTTTCGTCGCCTTAAGTGAATTGTATTCTTTTTGACGAACAAATGTTTTAAACCTATCGTTCCATCTTCTTAATATTTAATATATTTAAATATTAAAAAATAACAGAAATATTAGAAAACATTTGGTCATGGTAGTTAAAAATATCTTAAGGGGTGTCAATTTCCGAAGTATTTCAATGTATTTTTTGTAATTTCCAAAAAAAAAAACATTTTTTTTTTTTCATTATTTTTTCTTGGGTAGTGATAGCAGGTCGACCGTCTGGTGGCTTATCGATGAATTTTGGGACACGTTGTATAGATTAAAGGGAAGGGAGGCATTTATTAGATTAGAGGGGGTCGAATTTCAACCAGTGGGCGACGACTATTAATGAATAATTTAATTATTCGAATAAATATTTCAGTATTTAACTGTTTTAAATTTTGAGGTTAATTTCTGTCGCTGCTCAAATGTTATTACTTACTAAGTCAGATGTTACACATTTATGCGACTACTGAAGGGTCGCTCGTTTTTTTTTTAATTACTCACACTTTCACACCTATCCAAAATGGTCCTTCTGTGGGGATTTTATGGTAACTCAGAGAAATGTATTATTTACGGTGTACGATGTTACAAATCACGAGTAAGGATGTCTGTCTTTATTATTTATATCAAGGTAATCTCCAGGCTTCAGGAGGTTGGATTATTTTGAAGGAAAGCGCTGAAATCCGCCGGGGTATACCTTAATTTTTTGCTTGGAACACCAATTTAAATACGGTATACGAAAATTTGGTTTTAGACGACATACAGTATCTACTTCGTAAAGAAAATGTGATATAAGCATGACTCTTACTTTAACTAAAAATGGGTATTTGACTACAATTTATTTATTTGTTATTACTGTTTGCTACCTTCCTTCCTACCTACCTTCTTTTTTTTGGTTGGGAAATTATCAAATAACGTGTCTGACTTTTACTGACTAAAATCCACCCGTGTTCCTTCCGTTGCCTGTGTGCCAGGGCCACGATATCCCTTTCGGCCAAACTCGCAACCCTGGTAGGCATTGGCCCTAACGGACCCCGTCAGTTTGTGCTGATATCTCTTTGAGGCGCGCGTGGAACACAACGCGCCGTCGACCCGGGCTTGGTCCTTGTCGGACCTACCTAACAAACATTTTAAGTAGGTACATATTTTACATACTGCACGCCACACACGCCGTGACAGCACGGTTGGCGCGGGTTCGATTCCCATACGGAACAAATATTTGTATAACCTACAAGTAGTTGTTCCGGGTCTGGCTGTTTGTGTGTGTGAGTTTAAATGTTTGTAAACGCTCCCGCAATACAGGAGAAATTCTTAGAACGGGGCACCTTAAAAAACAAAAAAAAATATACTCGTACAAATTTTCTTTTAACTACGTAGTAATGTTATCATTAATCACTACAAACCGGATCACAAAGGACGTAATTTTTGCTTAGAACCAATACAGTGCAGAAATGTTATATGAAATCTCATGGTTGCACAATTTTTCATTAACGCACTGTTTTTTTTATTTTTTAAATATTCCAAGTAAAAGTGCAAATTTCACTTTTAATAACTGCACATTTAATAGTCGTAAGTTTTAAATGTTTGAAGAGAAGATGAATTAAACTTTGTTTTCATTAACTTGAGTTTTTATTTTGAGTACTTAAGTATATTTTATCACGGTAGGTAGATTGGTATTTTAAAGAAAAGTACATTATGCACCTTGCTAAAGTGAGTAATTAATGCACTCGTGTTAATTTATTAATTCAAATTAATTAAAACTCACTTTGCGCTCGATGCAACAATCTACTATTATTTAGCAGAGACTAAAAGTCACACAATATAATATAGAACAGATTAAAAAAAAACCGGTCAGGAGCGAGTCGGACTCGCGCACCGAGGTTTCCGTACGTATATATGATGTTGATGATTTCTGAAAAACTGTGCTGTTTAGAGACATCGTTTTATTTTTCCTGTAATCTTTACGTAAACTTCTATCACATAGAATAATTTCAGATTTTTACTATGCAAACTTCGGAGGTAAGGGGGGGTGGCGGTTTTTTTTTTTAATTTTTCATCTAAAGTCGGAAACTATGCTGCCTAAAAAAAAGGTTTGAGAATGTTCAAACAGCGCTATTTCATATGATACCCCACATGCCCTAGTAGCCCCACTTCAAATATTTAAGACCCCTTTCAGTCCCTTTTGCAAAAGAGGTTTTTTTTTTTTAATTTCATTCTTGATTGCAAAATAGTTGGGCAAACGTCATCTAAAACTATTCTAAATTTCAAGTTGATAGCATTAGTAGTTCTTGAGATATCCAGGTGTGACAGACAGACAGACAGACAGACTTAGTATCACCATAAGGGTTCCTTTTTACCATTTTGGTACGGAACCCTAAAAAAAACAAGTTAAAAGTGTAAAGTTCGGGCAAGAAAGCAGGAAAGTGTGTATTATTATTTTCTCATTCACAATCACGAATGACCTAAACCAACACTCGTCTTTTCCTAGCAATTTGATTAGCAATGTGATCAGTATTCAATAGAACTATAAATTAAAACGAGTAAATCAAAGAATTGCCAAAAATCAATGAAATCTAAAACGGGCACACAGATCAGCCTAAAAATTTTTGAGCATTGAGCGTAGTCGTGCCGTCCCTACGCTGAGCCCGTGATAAATTCAGCTCGGCAGTAATTATTCACGCAGGCGAAGGCCAGACAGACGGGTGACACCACGTGAAATAATAATGCGCCGACGGCCAGCGTAGTCAGGAGCAGGCTCGGTTTATACGTCCTTAATTAATTGCCGAGTTTCTGTATAGAAACGCGTATAGCAGCTACTTATGTGTTCGAACATCAGGCAAAAAGTGACAACAATACTGAAATGGCGTCACTTCAGCATCAATGACACTTATTTTATGTAAAAAACTTTTTACAAAAAAAAAATACATTTTCGAAACAAAAAAAAAATGATACCATGTAATTTCAGATACAATTTATTGTTCATGAATAAATGACTTATGACTCAACTGACTTCCAAAAAAACACTACAAAGTGAAAAATAACTTTATCCTCCATAGAAAACGGAGGATGAGTGAACCGACCAGACGGGTGTTGTGTCTGGTGGGCAACTGCCCGACGATTGATGTCGGGACGGATATACCAGTCGCGAGGTAAACTCTCCTTGCGCGATGCAGGATCTTGCGTGACATCAGTGTGATGCGTAGTTCGCATCAGGCGACGTAAATATGACCACAGTTACTTCTGGAAATGATGTGGGTTGGTTGCTTTAGTAGAACTAAGCTCCATTGATCTTACTTAAGAGCGTTTACACCTTACGGTATTTCATACAAACTTTCAAGCCCTTGTTTTTCGAAATGACTGAACCGATTTTAATGAAACTTCATACGCATAAGCAGGATACAACGGTCTAAAAAGTTAGTTAAGAACATTTTCAAAAAATAGTGTTACAGCCAAATTATACCGATTTAATTTTTTCCATAGAAACAGAGATTTCCAGTTATCTGTTTAAAAAAAATGTTCTTAACTAACTTTTAAGACCTTTGTATCCTGCTTATGCGAATGATGTTTCATTAAAATCAGTTCAGTCATTTCGAAAAACAAGGGCTTGAAAGTTAAGTATGAAATGCCGTAAGGTGTATACGCTCTTAATTCTGCATTAATCAAAGCCCACACTATTATTTCGTTCCTTACATCTTGTTACTCGAGGTCGGAGTAACGCACCGCATTCATTACATTCAAAAGTGGACATTGAAAAACATACCATAATTTTCGAAGGTTTATTTTGAAGCCAGGGTCTGGTTCACGATTTGCTTGTAATAATCACTGTAATCAGGAACTTACCTGCAGAAGAAAGAAAAAAAAAATAAGTAGCCGAAGTCATAACATAAATCTGTTCAGGAATTGTGCAACTGGGAGCGCTTACGACGCACGGCATTTCATACAAACTTTCAAGCCCTTGTTTTTCGAAATGACTGAACCGACTTTAATGAAACTTCATACGCATAAGCAGGATACAAAGTTCTAAAAAGTTGGTTAAGAACATTTTCGAAATGTCTTATTTAAAAACAGATAACTGGAAGTCTCTGTTTCTATGGGAAATTTTAAATCGGTCTAACTTGGCTGTAACACTATTTTTTTTAAATGTTCTTAACAAATTTTTTAGACCTTTGTATCCTGCTTAATCGTATGAAGTTTCATTAAAATCCGTTCAATCATTTCGAAAAATAAGGGCTTGAAAGTTTGTATGAAATGCCGTAAGGTGTAAACGCTCTTAAGGTGATTCCTATATTTTTATGAGTAAACTAGCTTTTTTTTTTTTTTTATTCAATTTTATTTATAGAGAGTTTAATCATAAACTGATTATGCCACCCTCATCGGTACAAACAATTATTCTTTATAATCTAAATCCTAATTTTGCTACCTTATATAAGACTCTTGCATCCTTTGACAATGGGGACGCAAGAATACTATTACACCTTCCTAAACTAGCTTTTGCTAGCGGCTTTGCCGGCCGGCATGCATGACGGAAATTATCCTACGGGACCGTACTACCGGGATAAAAAATGTCTTATGTCCTAACCCAGGTCATAGTTTAGGTACTCGTGTGCCAAATTTCATCCAAATACATTCAGCCATTTTAGCGTAAAAGCGTAACAAACTCACTTTCGCATTTATATTATTAGTTAGGATTTGTATGACACAAAAAGTCCTACACACTAGCATAAACGTTAAAAACTGAACATCAAAATCAGGATAACTGTAACAACAACCACATAACGAACTAATTTTAAGCAACATTTTTGGTCCCTAATTGAGTTTCAAGTAATCTTATTTCACGACTCCTAACCCAAATATCTGCAATTACGAGTACATCATAAACAAGCAAACTCTATCGCATCTCTCTTTCGTTCCCTTAGTGTTAGACGGAGAGGGAATATATAGAAACAGCTGCCAACAAACCGTTTACGAGGCGTTACGCTTATGTTCACGTTTGCCGTAAATCACGTTTTACGCTTATCATTAGTCATTCCGTTTTAGTTTACTTTGAATTAGTGACGAACATCTTTATTATTGTCAATGGATTTGTTCGGTTAAGAAATGCCTTTTGTTCTTCATATAAATGTCATTGTTGAAACCAATACATCATAAGATAACATAACATCACGCTCTTAATCCCCGAAGGGTCAGGCAGAGGTGTACCCTATAGTACACACATTTTTCCAGTCCAATACATCATTTGGTATCTTCATTTATGTGCCAAAGCATTTACCTATGTTTGACACTGTCTAAATTCATGTTGGATATTGGCACCACCAATATCGACGAATTATAATTATAAAACAATAAAAGCAAAATAAGGATAAAAAATACTTGTGAACAGTACACCACGCGCTGTCATAGAATTTCACTTCTTGAAGCCACATTTTCTTTTATCAGCCAATAAGCTCCCTTGAGGCGTTGTTGAGACTTTAAGCCGCTTATAAGCCAATTTAAAAAATATTATATATACTATTAATTTTCTTGCAGTTCAGAAGACTCCTAGTACCTACCTAAGTACAGTCACGAGCACTATCACAGTATGTTATTTAACGAAAGCGGCGTTCCCGTTAGCCCGCATATAAAAAATGCCATAAAATAATAATAGTTTGTTTTTTTAATAAAAGGTATCACAAAAATATTAAGTGCGACAAGTGCGCGTGTCAAGTGTTTCTTTTACGTAAAAATGTAATGTTTTTGTGTGTTGAATATTTTTTATAAAAAATAAAATAATTGTATTTTTTTTGCATGGTATGGATGAATAGTTTTGCGAACACTTTGATTAAAGTTTTTTTTTTTTTATTAATATTTTTTTGCATGTATGGACGCTATACTATTGCGGGTTAACGGGAACGCCTTTCTTTAATTAACATACATTTAGTGAAATTCAAAAGCGATTTTCTTGTGGAATAACGACTGCAACTTTGACATAAGACCTATTTCATAATAGTATGGGTCCCAAAATACAATATGTTCGTATTGACATAAAATTACAATCAACAGGAGAAAATCAGTTTGAAAAGTGCTCAGTCAGTGCTTGTAAAACTAAAATGACTATATGTAGATACTACAGTCCTACCTATAGTTATTTTTTCATCGCAAACGCGTCAATTTTAAAGAAACTCTTAACAAGCACTGCAACTAAGTTTCTTCACGTAGTGCTAACTTTCTAACGAAATGCTTTTGCTTATTTTAAAGTAGATCAACTTAAAAAAATCTGCGATAAGAAGGAAGGAATAACAAAGTGAGGCTTGGCTTGTAGAAGTTTCTTGCAATTTATTCAATAGGATCTGTCTTTATCTTTCTCCTGGCTAGTGCGCGTCTCTGGTGCCCAATGTGCTGGACAGCACCAACACCCTCCTGGCGATGATCGCCAACAGACAGGATTGCCCTTATAAATAATAATGAATAAATAAGAAATAAACTAAACTATCGGTGCCTTGGAGTCTTCTCCCTGCTACCCTGTCGCTTGCTCGCGTGACCGCCAGCAGTAGTGTGTGAGCGAGATAAAGATAAAGAGTGAGGTGGCGCTGAGGTAGTAATAGACTCTTAAGGTCATCATCTCGCCTCATAACATGTCCGCAAGCGGTTTTCACTAAGTTTTTCGTGTGAGAATTCAACAGGATCTCCGCCAGTTGCACGTAAGTCCATTAAATTGAATTCCCAATTTAAATTGAATGGGGAATTAAATTTAATGGACTTACGTGTAACTGGCGGTCTGTGAAGTGGTGAATTTTAATGTTTTACCTAGAACCTCTGTGTTGCTAAGGCCTACAAGTCGCACTCACTTTCGTAGCGTTTCGAACATTTACAAGGCCTTTCAACAGGATTGACATAAGCTTTTAGGTAGCTTAAGTCAATACAATACTTTTTTGACTTTCCCATCACCACTATCACTGTGAATGTCACTTTATCTAGACTCTGTGTTTTCAGTTGATTTCTTGGATTTAACTAGTGCAAGTACACAAGTACAATTTTCCGTTTGGTGCCGGACGTAAAGAATAGCACCATCCCATTTCTTCCCGTGGGTGTCGTAAAAGGCGACTAAGGGACAATGATATGATATTATAATTAAAACAAGCTTAGGACGTACATGACAAAGTTTGTAAGAGACTGGTGTCTGCACTAGGAAAACCTGTATAGCAGATCACCAGGGTTCCACCAGACGGAGAGTAAACATAATTCGTTATACAATAAAAGTAAAGGAGCTGAGCATAACAATATAAATCAAATGTAAATCAAAAATAATAACTAAGTGAAAAAACAAAAAAAATATATATAAAGGTCGTGTCTGACATGCAAGTCAATTATTTATTTATTCATTAGGAACAATTTTAGTAACTTAACAAAAGACACGAAGATAGCTACAAAAGTAAAATACTGTGGCGCAACTATTAACGCCCCATACAACATACATGGAAGACATTTGTTCCAGACACACAGCTTTAGGAAGTCTTATAATAAAATTAACAATTACAAAAGACAAATTCACTCAAAAGTTTGTATGTAATGATGTAGAGTGGAAGTGAGGTTGAGAGTGTGTCTGAGTGTGTGTGAGTGAGTGTGTGAGAGTGAGTATTTATAGTTTCCCCGTTCGTCAATAGTATGTTAATGCATTTATTTTTAATGCTCCTCTAATCGAATGAACAGAATAGAACTTCGAAGGCAGTCTTTTCAACATAGAGTATCCAATAGCCATTAACATTTAACGACCACTTTTCTCTCATTGCAACCATTAAAAAGATTATGTTCTTTATAAACAAATCAGTCATTTATTCCAATTGATGAGAATTCTCGTACAAATAAACCTTTTATATTATTTAAGCGAAGAAACCGGTCATAAATGAGATTGGTCGGAATCTGTTTATGTTGGGTGCAATTAAACACCGATTTTTATTGGTTTGTTCTACAAAGAAGCATAATGTAGCCGAAGTTTTATATTTTGGAGATTTTACTACGGCATGGCAGAAAGTCAAGGATCAAACAAATTGATGTGCAATTAGTGAGGCCTATGTGCAGCAGAAATGTTAGAGAATCCCTAAGGTATTAGGCAGTCCCTTTAATATATTTCTGCACTCGCTCTTGCTCAAAAAGTCCATCATTGTAGCGTCGAGAGCGGGGATAAAATAGCATATTTTCCTCTAGGGGAAAATGGTTTTTTATTTTCAACCAAGGTGACTTTCCTGTATCTCAATAAATTAAGGCCATTTGTACCTTTTCTGTTAAAGTTTATTAAATAAATGATGGTCTAAAACAGTACCTAAGTACCTAAGCATAGAAATAAAAACATTATTTGGGTTAATGCTGTCGAAACAATTTCTATTGTAAATACTGAGAGAGAAATACGAAAAATCTTTGTTTTGTACGATGTTATCAATATTTTTCGTAGTCAAACCATTTGAAATAACAAAATCTACATACGTCGCTAAGGAAAACAATCATTTTATTTGAGCGAGGGTGAGGCCCGAAACTTGATTTTCCTGATTTCAGATAAATCAGCAAAGCAAAGCTTACGCAAAAGAATTTGAACTCAATTTCCTCAATTATTTGTTCATAAAACACATCACGAAAAAGTTTGGCGCTAAAAAGATAAATTCTTTTAGGCGACATTTTTATTAAGTTATTTATCATTCACACGGGCTCGGGAGCTTACCTCGGAAGTTTTTCAAGCAACCTTTGTAAGGAAAAACTCCAGAACAATAACTTAGTTACAAATTCCTAAGTTCCGTTACGTATTTTTTGTTGGTAAGCTGAACTGTCGTACAACGAACTTACGGGGGCGTAAGTTCGTTGTACGACAGTTCAGCTTGGTTCACTAAAAGTTTTTCCGGGTGACCATCTTCAGAAACGAAAATTGAGTTAAAATAAAAACTACTATTAAATTAATGTTGACAAGGGTTCCTAATGACGTGCCGATCTATTCCGAAAAAATCTCACGTCAATCCCTCACTGACAGTTCACTCCACGCTCACGTCAATCCCTCACTGAAAGTTCACTCCACGCTCACTTCACCTAAGTTTTCACGGTGAGACTTCAAACTCTATCCCCCTTATTACAAAACAAGGTTTATCTTCAGACCCTGGTTTAAAACATGGAGCCATTATTGAAATTAGGACTTTATTCCGACTATGGTAAAGTTTCTAAACACAAAACTGACAACTTAGTACCGAACTAAGTTTTCAGTTTTGTATAAAGAACGGTATTTCAATCAGTGTTACGTTGTTATTTCAAAAACTGACTCCATGGTTTAAGCCATGTCAAAATATAAATCTTGTTTTGTAATAAGACGGAAAGCAATTATTTGAAAAAAACCTATCACAGGCACTTTTGAACTGTCAAGGGGTCGGTCAGTCAGAGAGATGAAGCTAGTTGCCCATTCCAAAGCGTAGTGGGTTCCTAGGAGAAGAACGGGCAAGAAATTCCACGGACACTCTTTTAAATCAAAATAGAGATGGTTACAGAATAGCACTGCTGTTACTATTTTGAAGCGAAAACTGCACCACTGCCTATGTTTTTTAGGGTTCCGTACCTCAAATGGATAAACGGAACCCTTATAGGATCACTCGTGTGTCTGTCTGTCTATCTTTCCGTCTATTACAGCTAATTTGCTCCGAATCTATTGGACCGATTATGTTGAAATTTGATACGTATGAATTTCTGTGACCTAAACACGGACGTGTACCTAAATAAATGAATTTTGAATATGGGGGTCACTTTTGCGAGGCAAATTAGAAATTAAAAATAAGTTTTGTAAACTGTACCGTATGAAATTGTTTCAAATGAAAGGGCTTGTTGTCAAGGAATTCAGATATTTATTTTTTATAGTTTTAAAATAAACACTTTTAAAGTTAAGAAAATAGAAGAAAATTTACCATTTCCCCTTATCTTCGAAACTGCTGTGCAAAAAAAAAACGTAGTGTACAGAACGTAGTTCTAGATTACAGGAAAACCTATAATAAGTCTATGGTCTCAAAACAACATGGTAACTCTCAATATTTTGCGTACAAACTTACATTTGCAGTTGGAATGTATAAGGGAACATATTTTTCAACTGCAATTTTAAGTTTGTTCTTGGGATAAATTCATCCCAACCACGGAAATCTGGCCGGCTTTTTTTAAAGCAGGTTTCTTTTTTGGTGTTCATTTTTTTTTGCACGATTTCTTCTGATATCATTTGACTCCGATAGAAAACCTTATATTTGCCGTTAGCCCAAAAATATAGTTTGTATATCACATCGCACGCATTTCTTAAAACTCTGTTCTCAAACACCATATCGATAAATTATACTTACATTTATTCATTGGCACACTCTAAACGCATAATAAACAACATTTTTTTATGAAAAATTTCTTTGTATTCAAATTAATTCAATGAAATTGTTTTACATCGTGTAAAGAGCCAAATATTTGATGATCGTGGGTTGAATGATAAATAACATCCAAGTTATTTATACCTATTTCTAAAACTTTTCTGTTTATTTACGTACCTAGGTAGTTTCGGAATTGTTCGACTCCCGCCATTTACGCGCACATGTACGCGGTCGCCACTCCAGAACCTTTCGGCCCCATCGGCCATCAGTTCTGCGAGCAATGTGCCCTGCCCACTGCCACTTAAGCTTGGCAATTCTTCGGGCTATGTCGGTTACCTTGGTTCGCCTGCGGATCTCTTCATTTCTGATTCGATCACGTAGGGAAACTCCAAGCATAGCCCTCTCCATTGCCCTTTGGGTGACTTTTAGCCTTCTGATAAGTCCCATTGTGGGCGACCACGTTTCAGTGCCATAGGTCATCACTGGCAACACGCACTGGTCATCGTCTTGATACACTGCGGTATGTGGGATGACAAGATATTGCGTAGCTTCCCGAACGCTGCCCAAAAAAATAAATAATAAAACGAATTTCATAATGTGCCTAGGTACGCACGACTACACATCAAGCTATAAATTTCCAGTATCAGCTGACCTCTCATTGTACGGAAACCATATTATTATACAATGCCAGATCAGCTTATACTGGAAATGTACAGCTTGATGTGTCTGTACTGCAGAGGCGGTAGTCCAGCGGGGTAGTTGTGTAACTCACTATTTTCATTTTGAAATCTCATCAATTTTCATGGCGTTATTTACGTAATTTATTATTACGTATTTATATAATTGCATAGCACAGATGTGAGTACTAAGTAATTTAGAGCTACCATTTACCGGGTAATATGTCTTACATTGACTTGAATGTGCTGGCGGCTGAGTGTATGTCATGCTCACTCAGATGTCTCGCTATCGACAATGCGATGAGTTGTAACATGAAGCAAAGAATTTTCCAAGTCTGAGTTAACCGTTAGGTCACTGTCACTATTGCTATGCATTTGAATCGCTGTTCTCCATACATTTTGTATGTATGAATGCATGACGTATGACTTATTGTATGCATTCAGAGTCAAGCTGTGTGCGGGCATCTTACAAATGAATGCATTTTCTGTCAGACATGCATTACGAAATGAAAGAAACATAATAATATGTAACGTAGCCATACGTACGTTATGTAACGTTCTGGTATTTAAGGGCTGTTGTGTCTGTAGCGGCATCAACATCGCCACATGCGAACAACGCGTCACACTGACGTCACGCAAAATCCTGCATCGCGCAAGCAGAGTTTACCGCGCGACTAGCATATATACAACATCCCGACATCAACCGATGGGCAGTTGCTCACCAGACACAACACCCGTCTGGTCGGAGGATCCTCCCTTTTCTTTAGAGTATGAGTGAACTTTACACCCTGTTCCTCATGCCTCTAAATGTCCATCAATTCTTGATAAATCTATTCTTTGTTTTCAAACATGAAATCATATTATAACATTCACCTCTTACTCTTTACATATTTTATTTTATTTTATTTATTTGGGTAAATAAACAGTTACACATTATTTATTACATGAAATTTGAGCTGTGGAGTGAGTAAATGTATAACCCACGACATTTTCCACATATTATAAAAACAAATTATAAAACTAATGCGATGTGCTCATACAATTAGTATGTACAATTAAATTATTCTGTTAATGATAAAACTAAACACTTATAAGGCATGCAAATAAAAAAGAAAAACAAGAAATTACAAATATATAGACTAAGAGTTAAAAATACATATTCTTGGAACTTTCTTAGAACACTATTAACGCTGAAAAACAGAACCTTTTGTCACTTTTAACTGTGTTTGCATACAAATACTGTATTTAATAGTATTAATTCTCTTATTATTTATCAGTCACAAATATTCTAAGATAGTTTTGACACAAACCGCCTTATTACAAAACAAGATTTATATTTGACATGGCATAAACCATGGAGCCAGTTTTTGTAATAAAAACGTAACAGTGATTGAAATACCGTTCTTTTTACAAAACTTAAAACTTAGTTCGGTACTAAGTTGTCCGTTTTGTGTTTAGGAACTTTACCATAGTCAGAATAAAGTTCGAAATTCAATAATGGCTCCATGTTTTAAACCTGGGTCTGAAAATAAACCTTGTATTGTAATAAGGGGGACAGAGTCTTAAGCACAGAGTACATTTGTGTATAGGAGGTTTGACATAATATATTTTTTTTTAGACTTTGACATCTTGTCACCTGTCTGTGTTTTATTTTCTAAACTTAAATGATTAGACCAGGACTACACTACATAACTAGTGTTGTAAGGCTAGGTTCACATTTTAAGTCTTTTTTATTGATTCTGGCTGATAATCAAAGGAAGCAATTTTTTAAATTGTCGGGTGGTTTCGGAGCTTCCAGAACGCCAGCCCGTAATCTATAAAAGCGTTCATCAGACCTGACAAAGGTTTAGTCAGTCTTTTGTGAACCTTCGGTAGAGATTACCTGAGCTTTTCTGCCTTTAACCAACGATCTTGAATCTTATTTCTGTTTAACTTCAGTTTTGAGTCAAAGTTCAGTGCATTATACGTTAGTGGAGTCTGAATAGTGTAAATAATTAAATACGTAACGTTACAACGTATACCTACGTACGGCTACGGTACGCGACACAAAGGCCCCGCGCGTCGCGCTACGAGCGGTGCCTTTGTGTCGCGTCACGTGTCGCGCCGATATGTAGAAGCCTTTCCATGTGTTGCCAAACCACAAACTGTCCATTTAACATTACATCACGTCTTCCCCGTAGGAGAATTTTACTTAAATACATAATCAGCCTATAATGTTCCCACTGCTGGGACACAGGCGTCGTCTTTCTGTGAGTGTGTGTAGTTGGTAGATGTCACATGTCTTCGATTTTTTAGTTCTAGGGCATGCCGGCTTCCTCACGAGGTTTTCCTTTACCGTTTTGAGAGCAGTGGATCACAACTGCTCTCAAAACGGTAATTTTATCAGAAATTATTTACACGACACGGCCCACGACAACCATTGCTATTTCGCCAGTTATGTTAAAGTCTCGCGTAATAGAGAGTGAGTCTACTGTCCAGGGCCTCAAGTCTGCTATTACAATAGTGTCAGAATGGTCGATCATTGATTTCATAATTGTTGATTTTGACAAGTTTGGTAATCTACTATTATAATGGCGTCATTATGACTTTCCAATGGTCGGCCACTACACTACATTGAAAGAAATTGCATTTATTGGTAATCTCGTATAAAATGACAAATGAATGACAGTTCTAGTAATGGGTTTTATAATAATGGCAATACGACGATGCCATTATAATAACACAATTCTATTACGAGAACATTGACCGACCAATGATCGACCATTATGAATTTAGCAGATTACGAACTTTTAGCAAAATGAAAATGGGATCGTGTTGGAATGACTGAATTTATAAAAATATCAGGCCCCTGAAGGCTAAACAGATTCTGATCAGATTGAACAGCTTAAAGACTGTTTTAGGTTGAATACTACCTATGTCTGGGCTGGATTTTGGGGTTAATTACTCAGTCACAAATCGTAAAGCGTGTTTTGAGGCAATAAATAGGCCATTTAAAGCTGTTGTAGTCGTAAAAGGCGGTTACAGGATTTCTTCAAGTGATGAAGTGCATTCACGGTAATAACTGTTAGGTTTTTATGTATTTTTAATAGGTTTTAGGGGTTTTATTGGCAGAGGAGATTAATTTTAATAAAACAATTCATGCCTTGCTTGACACCAGAGAGAACACTTTTATTTTTAATAATCTTTTACCATAGACAATAAACATAGCAACAGATCAAACAATAATTATGTCTTTAGTAGACAGAATCTTATCGATTAGTTAAATTAGATTACTGTTTTTTAGGGTTCCGTACCTCAAAAGGAAAAAGGAACCCTTATAGGATTACTCGTGTGTCAGTCCGTCTGTCTGTCACAGCTGATTTGCTCCGAATCTACTGGACCAATTAAGTTGAAATTTGGTACACATATGAACTTCAGTGACCCCAACACGGACGTGTTACGTAAATAAATTAATTTTGAATATAGAGGTGACTTTTCTATTCTATTAATTCCATTGATGTATTGTACGATATCTTCCTATTTAATACATCAATGATTAATTCAATATTATTTAACAATAACATAGTGGGTATGTACCAATCTACCCTTTTGGCACATCACTGCATCACTGCCTTGTTATTTAAAGGAACATATTCATCACTTCATTAATAATGATTGTGATGGCAGAGCACTACCAGCAATGTGTTCACTACGAGTATAAGCAGGGACCATTTTGGTTACCCATTGAAAGGGTTTTTCTAAGCGGTTAATCAAAAACCCATACGATATGGGTAACCCTTTTGAATGGCTTAAACTACATTTTGGTTACCCGTTGAAAGGGGTTTCGATAAAAACCCATACGGTGTGGGTAATCTTTTTGAACGGCTTAATTTAAGCCATTTTAAATTACCCACACCGTATGGGTTTTTCTAAAATGGTAACCAAAATGGTCCTTGGGTAGAATAGAGATATAATTGGTCATGCTACGCTGGGCGGATATCAAAATAACATAATATTATTATTTTTTTTTATGTCACTGGGTTTCAAGTAGGTATAGAACCCATTGAATGGGTTACATGATAACCCTTTCACTGGGTTTCAAGTATAAAACCCATTCAATGGGTTATCATGTAACCCTTTCACTGGGTTTCTGGTATAAAACCCATTCAATGGGTTACATCATGATACAGGTAACCCATTGAATGGGTTACCCCTTCGAAAGGCTTAACTCTTAACCGAGGTTGTACGGTCCCTGCTTATAAGTTGTTTTGATATTTATATATTTTATGCTCCATTCAGAAAATTTCAGAATACCTATATCTACTATAAATACCGGAGCTAAAGACACACATTTATTTCCGCCGATGTACGAGTATCTCCGAAATTAATTCATCGTCGCCTGTGATTTAAAATAGCGGACCAAAAAAATATTTGTTCTATTTTATTTCTGTCCCTCTCGAGTCATATACTCCAAAAGAAATGGGGATTACGCAATAGCAACAACCATACACAGAGACACGAGTGTTTTATACAAAAATGGGTTGAATGTTCAAAAGGTTAGGGTTCAAAATACAAGGGTTAGGTCGTCGTTTCAGAAAATTATGCTTCAAACGACGCAGTTTCGCAACACAAGTGAGCTTTACGTGAATTATGACGAAGATTACACGTGCTACACTGTGGAAAGGTTACAACTTACAATTTAGAAGACTATTCTGATGTCCTGGATTACGAATTTATTGGTAGCTGGAGTATGTTTGAGAGATTCGGAATACGGATTGTGGATTGTGTTTTGTGTCTGGGGAGTTCGATTCTTTCTCGCGTTACGATGTAGATTATTTCTGGCTCTATCAGCGTTTCGATTTAACTATTTCTGCCTTTTACCTATACCAATACACACGCGTTTTTATAGGATGCGTACATGACAAGAAAGGCTCTTACAGACTGATGTGATAACGCAGGCGCGACGCGACACAAGTAGCACAATTTCTTTGTCGCTGCCTGTCGCGCCCGCATTATCGCGCGAGTCTGTACGTTGCTATATACCAACTTAAGTTAAAAAAAATCGTAAAAACATGTTAAAAGTTTCCTCTTTACAGCCGAATCTCCGACGAATATCCGAGCCCATCAGAAAGGTGCGACGTTACAATTTACGAGGCATTAACTTAAATACTTGTTGTAAGTTCAGAAATGTTGCTGATAACGTTACCTGATAAGTCGATACAAATTACTTGTGTGTGTTTACTGCCTCCTTTGTATGCATGCCTGGTATTTTAAGATTACCGCACTGTTTTGGATACAGGGCTATAAAACGGGTGGAAAATAATGGCAGGAAAATGTAAGCACATGATACTCAAAGAAATCAAATCCTCTTTTGAAGTGCTAATAATTTTCTGTCCTGTTTTCCTAAATTGCAAAATATGAAATGAAACAATTGAATGCACTGTTCGTTCAGCTGTTAGTTCCCCTACTGGCTAATATAGAGAGCGACTTCTTGGCAAGTGAAGCGTCATGTTCAGCAGTTTGTTTAATTTTCCAAAATTTGTGTTTAGCCGAATATTAATGTGTAATAATGGTGGATTATTAACCATTAAGTGTTTGTGAACGTGCATTAGTGTAGGCAAATGAAACAAAACAGTGCAACTTCGCTTCAAGTTCTCTCAAGAAGTCCGCGTGAGGTCTCAGTAAAGTGCCACATCTTTACTGAAACTCAAGGGAGTGGGCGGGGATATCATCATCATGCATTTATAATTCATTTCATCAATATTAAACAAGAACTAAAACGTGACATTGGCTAAATGCACAAACCGTGCGAAGCCAGAAGGAAAAAAAAAAAAAAAATAATATAGAGAGAACAGGCAAATCTACCTGTCCCAGTTTATTAAATTCTGTATTTTCAGATAATCCAAAATTGTATCTATTAATAATACTGCTACGTCCAATGATATTATATTAATCACATATATTGTGAGCGCGCAATCGTGAAGACTCGAAAATGTCCTAATTGGGACGTATTTGTTAGTCTGTGATGCTAACATTCGGTGATTGGTGGCCAGAATAATGTTTGTTTACATTCACGCGCAATTGACAACACTAGCTGTCTCTTTTTAGGGTAAAACGGGAACCCTATTGCTAAAGCTCCGCCATCTGTCTGTCTGTCCGTCTGTCACCAGGCTGTATCTCATGACCCGTGATAGTTAGACAGTTGAAATTTTCACAGATGATGTATTTCTGTTGCCGCTATAACAGCAAATACTAAAAAACAGAATAAAAGAAGTATTTAAGGGGGCTTCCATACAACAAACGTGATTTTTTTTTGGCTCGTTTTTTACTCAATTTTGATAACGGCAACAGGTTAGACGCTTGAAATATTTACAGAATCTTTAGTTATATATTCACTTTAAAAATAAATAATTAAATTAAAATAAAACAAATATTTAAGGGGAGCTCCCATACAACAAACGCCGCGTTTTTGCCGTTTTTATAGATAATGGTACGGAACCCTTCGTGTGCGAGTCCGACTCGCACTTGGCCGGTTTTTCTTGTGGTTTTTATCAAGCCATCTCTTTTCTAGCATTTTAACTTGTAGTGAAATGTAAACGAATGAAAAGTGGGTATGTGTGCTGCCACTGCTGCGCGGAACACTTTTTTCGGTTGTTTTGTGAGTGTATATAACATTTCTGTTTAATATAATATCATTGGCTGCGTCATAGAAGTATCGTTAAGCAACAAACGAAACACAATAACCAACACCACTTAGTCTTAAAAAGAAGATAATAAAAGAAAAATATTCAAGATGGCGGATTTTCGCGCCATTTTAAATTCTTCGCTCACTGTCGCCTACCTATTCATGAGGCTTTTCAGTCTCATTAGTTTCGTAGAATTTTAAAACAATCGATGCCTCACGACGCGACGGCTCAAGGAAAATATTTCTTTTATTTTCTTTAACGCCCTTGAGCTGTAAGAATTCTTTGAGCTCCGTCGTGTAAGATAAGAATCGATGAGGATTTATTTGTTGTATTTTGTTTGTGTAGTGAGCATGAATTTTCACAGGTTTGAACAATAACTTAGTTGTTGCTTTTCCTGACACAATTTCTTCTTCTTCACATAAAAAACCGGTCAAGAGCGAGTCGGACTCGCACACCGAGGGTTCCGTACATATATATAATCATTTCAGGCGAAAGACGTCCACTGCTAGACATAGGCCTCCCCCAAAAAGGGGGGGGGGATTTGCCATAATCGCCACGCTTGAAAGGCGGGTTGGCGATCGCAGTATGGTTTTAAAAATACATAGAGAACGCTGCTACCCATTCTCTAGTAAGTCCCTTTTACGACACCCATGGGAAGAAATGGGATGGTGCTATTCTTTACGTCCGGCACCAAACAGAATGTTTGAGAATGTGCAAACAGCGTTCTTTTATATGATACCCCACATGCCCTAGTAGCCCCACTTCAAATTTTTAAGAACCCCTTTCCAGTCCCTTTTGCAAAAGAGGCATATTTTTTTTCATTTTTTTCTTGTTTGAAATATAGTTGGACAAACGTCACCTAAACTATACTACATTTCAAGTTGATAGCATTAGTAGTTCTTGAGATATCCAGGTGTGACAGACAGACAGACAGACTTAGTCTCACCATAAGGTTTCCTTTTTACCATTGGTACGTAACCTTAAAAATGAACCGCCTACGCTTGTATATAGATAAAAACAACAAACAGCGCCTTTGTGAATAAACAAATAATTTTTATAAGCTCTACTGTGGGTATCTTTATTTCGGTCTCAAAGAAAAAGTACCACTAAATATTATCGAAAACAAAATTAAATGGGGATGCATTTAATATTTTTGTTCGATATCATTTACTGAGTACTTTTAATTAGTTTAACGATAACTAAAGATATTATACTCGTGGAACTTATAATAAAGTTTTCATGTCGTCCTATCATTTCAATTATGTTACATTATGATGATAGGGCAATTTCGGTATTAGTGGGATGGGCGCAACTTACAATAGACAGTATTAGGGAAAATTATCTTTTATTTTCCCTAAAGCTTTTTCTTTTGATCATGAGGTGGGCATTCAATATGTCTGTTATCTCTTGCTCAGCATTGGACTAATTTAATACTATTAGAAAGAGAGAGGTGGTAGATTCATTAGACAAGTTTAGGTATGACTATTTTTCGTTCGTCCTTATATAAACTGTTATCTTTTTCAGGAATTACAGAACCATGTATTCGGAGTAGTTAACGTGTGCACGAAATCAAATGATTTGATAAATTTTGTTCATTGTTTGTGAGACACGGAAAAATAATGAAAACAAAAATTATTTGTGATTTCAAAAGTCGAATTCTTTTTTGTTTTTGCATGTGGCTGAAAGGGACTTTTCAAATAAATTTAATATTCATGGAAAATCACTAAAACTCCAAACAAGTTTTTCAAAAAATGACGCGAGTCTGATGTTTGCGGATCTCTTTCAAACAAGTTTTGAACATTAAAATATCATCAACATCGTTATACTATTGGCACGTGGACCATTTTTTTAATTTTGGTACAAAATATAGAATAAAAATAATGAAGAAAAAACTAAAAAAAAAACGGTTTGTAATGATTTTGTTCCTGTTATTTAGCAAATCATTTCAATAAATTAAAAAATCACATATTAGTCTTCAGCTATCCTTGAAATCAAATCGAAATGTTATTTTATGATAATACAAATCTTCATAAAGTAAATCAATGGCGAAATAAACTATATTTTCAAGAGCAGAAAAATGATGAAACTTTTAGCACCACAAAAACTGTACTTACAGTCACACAGACTAACCTCTTTATTCATAAACTCTGCTTTAAGTTTAGTAATGATTAGCGACTGTTTAACCATACATTTTGGACGTTTAAACATCTCTTAACTTTAATTGTAGCGGCATCAACATCGCCACATGCGAACTGCGCGTAACACTGAGGTCACGCAAAATCCTGCATCGCGCAAGCGGAGTTTACTGCGCAACTAGCATAATTATATACAAAGTCCCGACATCAACCATCGGGCAGTTGCCCACCAGACACAACACCCGTCTGGTCTGGGATGATCCTACCTTTTCTATGGAGAATGAGAAAACCTTACACTCTGTTCCTCATGCCTCTATATAATCATAGATTATAAATAAACCCCTTACCGCCTTATTACAAAACAAGATTTCTATTTTGACATGGCTTAAACCATGGAGCCAGTTTTTGTAATAAGAACGTAACTGTGATTGAAATACCGTTCTTTATACAAAACTGAAAACTTAGTTTGGTACTAAGCTGTCAGTTTTGTGTTTAGGAACTTTACCATAGTCGGAATAAAGTTCGAAATTCAATAATGGCTCCATGTTTTAAACCTGGGTCTGAAGATAAACCTTGTTTTGTAATAAGGGGGTATGTGTTTAATTTTTTTTTCAAGCTTTCTTACAATTAGATAAGAAATTGACAAAAGAGGCTTTTTTTCGTGCACGGAGCCCAAAATCTTTATGAGTTATCTGTGGTGCATTTGCTTGTAAAACATACTTTAGTTCCCATTAGGAAAATCCATTCCCATTGGGTGGGTATCGCTAGTGATAGATAAAACGAAGAGTTTATTATATAGCTGCTTAAGTCCTCGGTTTTATGACCCAATATCCTGAACTGCTATTTCCCAGTTCTCTCTTTATATCTTAGAAATTATTTTGTATGTTCGCAAAAATTTAGGACTTTTTCAAAATAAGAAGCAATTTCCATAATATAAATGCACGCAGTAAACATGAAATTATTATATCTAAGTACCCAAATGTAGATTAACTTAAACAAGCAAGTCATTAAAATTTCATATGGACAGTATCCGCTTTTATAACAAGTTGCCAAAGTCGGTTACAGAACTTAGCGATGGAAAGTTCAAAACCCACATCAAACGTGTCCATAACAAAAAAGGATATTATAAGATTAAAGACTACGTTGAAGACAAGGATGTTTGGCAATAATTCCTTCTGCTCATGTGGCTTCCCTGGTACCTCATTAACGACATAACTATGTTAATGTCTATTACGAGTATCTGCTCCCAAATACCAATGTTTTTTTTTACATACTTCATTGACATAATTTTTCATTAGTTGACATTTTATACCTACATTTTTTTTTTTAACTATTTATTATTGGCTTCTATGGACAGGATATTTGTTAAATCGTAATCATGTCATTCGGTTTCAATCAGGGACCGTACAACCCCGGTTAAGAGTTAAGCCTTTCGAAGGGGTAACCCATTCAATGGGTTACCCTTATCATGGTGTAACCGATTGAAAGGGTTACATGATAACCCATTGAATGGGTTTTATACTTGAAACCCAGTGATAGGGTTACATGATAACATATTTCAATGGGTTCTATACCTACTTGAAACCCAGTAACATGATAAAATCATAATAATACGAGTATGTTATTTCGATATCCGCCCAGTACGCGTAGCAGGACCAATTCTATCTCTATTCTACCCAGGGGCCATTTTGGTTACCATTTTAGAAAGGTTTGGTTTTTCTAAGCAGTTAATCAAAAACCCATACGGTGTGGGTAATTTTGAATGGCTTAAATTAAGCCGTTCAAAAGGGTACACGAGCCCACACCGTATGGGTTATAATCGAAAACCCTTTCAATGGGTTCCCAAAATTTAATTTAAGCCGTTCATAAGGGTTACCCTTATCGTATGGGTTTTTGTTTAACCGCTTAGAAAAACCCTATCGAAAACCCTTTCAATGGTAACCAAAATGGTCCCTGGTTTCAATAGGTTTTTAATTTTAATATTTTATGTAAGTATCATAAAAACAGATTCTTTTATATTTTGTGAATGTTTGAATGTTGTAGGCTTAGTCCATAGACTGTAGATTTGTAGACCATTTTCTATTTTGTTATGTACCTGGTACTTTGACGGGCCTACACTGTCCTCCCATACCTATTAACACTAATTTGAAAACATTGTAAAAACCAATGAATTATTTTATTTATTATTTATTTATTTATTTAAGGATTACCAACGAGATACATTACAATTTTCTTTTACAATAATAAAAACTTGTCTAATATACATTATCCTGTAATGCACACTCAATTACAGGTAACCACAGCTCACACATTATCGAGAACACATACTCTGAATACATAATAATTAAAATTAAGAATACAAAAAAAAAACAATATACATGCTATTATAAAAGATTTACATGCTAATAAAAAAAAAGTTTTAATTTACAATAATACAATACAGTAACCAAGCATAAACTTGATTTTTTTAAATGAGTAACCGTGGAGTTCCTTGCCGGCTCTTCTCCATAGGAAACAACCAATTGAAACCGTGCACCTAGCTTCTGACATTCCATAAGTGCCAAAGTAGGTTAATGTGAAAAAAAAATGCGGGGCAGTCTTTGGGGACTGCCGATAGAAGTGAAAACAGTATACATAGTCTCCTAACACAAGCAATTCATGGCTTAAAAGCTGATCTCCAATAACATGTATTTATATGACCTTTGTAATTGAAATAAACATATTTTTTTTGACTGCCTCGTTGGTCAAGTGGTCGCAAGCGCTACTGCTGAGCATGAGGTCCTGGGTTCGATTCCCAGGTCCTGCAAAGTGTTATTGGGATTTTCCATTAGGAATTTCTCAGTAGCAGCCTGGAGTCTAGATTTGTGCCCAGGTGATGGCAATAGGCTCGCCCCCTTTTACATGGCTCTGGAACATAACTAGCGAAATGTGGGTGTACTATACGGATGTAGCGGCATCAACATCGCCACATGCGAACTACACGTCACACTGGCGTCACGCAAATCCTGCATCGGCAAGCAGAGTTTACCATGCAACTAGCATATATACAACGTCCCGACATCTACCATCGGGCAGTTGCCCACCAGACACGACACCCGTCTGGTCGGAGGATCCTCCCTTTTCTATGGTGGATGAGTGAACTTTACACCCTGTTCCTCATTTCACCAAACGTACACCTCTACCTAACCCTTTGGGGATTACAGGCGTGAAGTTATGTGTTATGTTATCTTTTTTATTTATAGCTCATGGAAAGCGTTCGGTGACGATGACGCGAGGTCCATGATTTTTGTTCACCCAACGTTGGCTCAACGCGCCTGAAGATGTTTTCACTTCAAAAATATTTTGTTTTTGGCCTTATTTTTGTTAAGCCGTATTTTTGTTAATATTAATAAAAAAATCAACAGCTCCATTTAAAACAATTTAGCTTGCTATGTCATAAAATGGCGGCAGACCATTCCCGCTAATTCGCGGTAGTATGACGTTGCGTGCCGCGCCACAATCGCTGGGGAATGTATTTAGTATACTCTTTACACTGGAAGTACATGCTAACGGATGTCCGTTGGTAGGCCTATTAGGGAAGGAAAGGGATGGTTTTAGCGGATTTTAGGTTCCGTGTGTGTTGATGAAATGATAGCTTCATTTTTTGTGTCCTGCAAGATGTTGCTTTGAAAATGCTGTAAGTTCAAAATATATTAAAGTATTCAAATGTGAATCAGCACTTTTTGAGGTCAAAAGTTACTTAATACCTATACTCCATTTGAAATAAGATTAGAAATTTAAATAAACCTTTTTACAGTCCGTTCAACCGGTTTTGACTTCTATTGCGTTGGTGGCATCACAATTGGCAGCTGTAATAAACATTTGGTATTTTAACCACGGTTTTCCTTTTTATGTCATCCTTATGCCTACGGAACAGAAGTGAAAATCGGTTGAGCGGACTGTAAAAAAAAACCGACCAAGTGCGTGTTAGACCACGCACAATGAAGGGTTCCTTAGTTGGGATGAATTTATCCCAAGAACAAACTTAACATTGTAGTTGAAAAACATGATCCCCATACATTCCAACTGCAAATGTAAGTTTGTACGCATCATATTGAGTGATTTACCATGTTATTTTAAGATCACAGACTTCTTAAAAGTTTTCCTGTAATCAATAAGTAAAGAACCATTTTCCGTATTTTTATCAAAATTTTAAGCTCAGTAGTTTCGAAGATAAGGGTGGTCATTTTTCATCTATTTTCTTAAATAATTTCAAAAGTATGTATTTTTAATTATAAAAATATACATATACAATCCTTTAAACAAGCCCTTTCATTTGATATGTGACACGGTACAGTCAGCAAAACTTTTTTTTTATAATTTTCTAATTTGCGCCCCAAAAGTGAGCTCCATATTTAAAATTAATTTAATTAAGTAACACGTCCGTGTTTGGGGCACAGAAGTTCATATGTGTACCAAATTTGAACTTAATCGGTCCAGTAGATTCGGAGCAAATGAGCTGTGACAGACGGACAGACAGATACAAGAGTGATCCTATAAGGGTTATTTTTGTCCTTTTGAGGTACGGAACCCTAAAAAGGTTTATTAAAATTTCTAATCTTATTTCAAATGGAGTATAGACCCCTCAAAATACGGAATCTTAGCCCAGGTCCGCGGATTTTTGTCGCGCTCTTCTTAGCGCCGAGAGTTCAAAATCCAACAGTGTTTTTTCGACGCACTGGAATGCACTCTGTTCGATTCTGAATGCTCGGCTAAACACCGAGGGTCGAATATCCAGTGCGGGTAAAAATCCTGCCGCGATACTTTTACGTCGATACTGTTCCCGCAGCTGGGACACAGGCCTCTTCTCAGCGAGAGGGAGTGGGCCGTAATCCACCATGCAGGCCCAGTGCAGGTTGGTAAATGTCACATGTCTTCGAATTTTTTAATTCTCGGACATGCCGGTTTCCTCACGATGTTTTCCTTCACCGTTTTGAGAGTAGTGGTGATGGAATCATTTAGAAAAAGTAAACCGCCTGTCGAGGTTCGAACCTACGACCAACTCGGAAGTCACTGCCATTACCACTGGGCCAACACTGCTCTCTCTTTTCGCTTCTTCGCTTTTAGCAATAAGACTGCCCATTGTATCACTCCATCTTAAATGTCTACTGGTGTGCATAATAAAGAGTATTCTATTCTACAATATTAGTTTTAGTATATGCGAAACCCGAAACACGTGTCTCGTATTTATATGAAAAGAATCTATGTACAAAATTTAAAAAATGTATCATGAAAAGTCACAAAGTTATAAGGTTATGTTACCGGGTTGTCCGCACAAAAACATGCAAACGGCGCCCCCGCGCCTCCAGGGTCGTCTTGCGCTCATTGATAATAATTTGGCAGTAGGTACCTAACCGTACGGCGATTGTATTGTAGGTAATTAAATAGTGATAACATTTTCCATCACACTTAAATATTTTTGGGACCAAATATAACATGGTGTAAAAAAAAATTAAATCGATTCAGTTCCTTGTTCTGAACAAACTGTATTCAGGTTTCGCATATACTAAAAATAATCTTGTATATATCTACAACCAGTTGATTATATCTACAACTAGCTTCTGCCCGCGACTTCGTCCGAGTGGTTTCTTGTTCCCCCGACCTACTGCGTCGCATTGCATCGCCGGCCCGCGCTATTACTTCGTTTTCGCTTAGTTCTTTTAAGCTTTTTTCTTTTTCCTCGGCTCCTAAGGGTTATAGCGAGCTGTTATGTACCCTAATACATACCTTATCAATTGAGTTATCAAATGCCAAAATATTTCTGACTGGTCAAACTGAAACTCAAACTCAAAGCATTTATTTCAATTAAACAATTACAGGCACTTTTGAATTGTCAAAGAGTCGGTCAGTTAGTCAGAAAGTTGAAGAATTTGCCCATTCCAAAACGTAGATCTCTATGGAGAATAACAGGCAAGAAACTCTAAAGACACTCTTTTAAATTAAGATATTACAAAATCCTGGGTACATTATTCTTGTCGCTTCTATATGTGAGAAATGTGAAAAATATTTAAAAACAATACAAAATATAAAAGATTACAAATACGCCCCTGGCAGATAGGAGATGACCAGTCACAACTGACGGCGCCCGTTCACGAACATGACGCGTTGATCCACGCGCACCATCCAGCTCAACCATTTTGTAGGGAACCAAATGATCCAACACACGCGCCACCATCAGCGAGACATTTAAGTGAGCATGACATACTCTTAACTGCCAAACTTTTTTAAGTCAACATACATCATAACATAATAAACGGCTCCATGGTACTCACATTTACAAAATTGAAAAAATGCTTTTAAATTATACAAAACTATAACTTGCAATGCATTTCAAAGATTAATAAAATTTTACTAGGAAAAGGAAGTTCCAGAGATTACACCCTACATACAAACTTACAAATAAACAAACATGTTGTCACGTGTGCCCCGTTATCTCTACTATCAGCCTCTATTAACCAATAAGGAGCCATCTTCCCGTAACGTGTACCTACAGTTATTTACGGTAATGACACGGCCCTGGCGGTTCGCGTGACTCCGCTGAAGCCCAAGGGACGTGGATTATATCCTCATATCCACGATACGAACGTAAGTACTGGAAAGACCGATACTAGTAATGAAGTAGTTGGTCCTTTGGTAAGCGATAGAAAATGTTTATATTGCTGGCTGGTTTTTGTAATATAGGTACAAAGGACAATGACCAAATCACTACAGGAAGTGCTGCATTTGGTTTTACTAATGGCCGCTCCGTGTGGTGCCGGACGTAAAGAATAGCATCATCCCATTTCTTCCCGTGGGTGTCGTAAAAGGCGACTAAGGGACTTACTAGAGAATGGGCAGCAGCGTTCTCTATGCATTTTAACACCATACAGCGATCGCCAACCCACCTGCCAAGCGTGGCGAATATGGCAACCCCCCCCTCTTTTGGAGGAGGCCTATGTTCAGCAGTGGACGTCTTTCGGCTGGAATGATGATGATGAATGAATCACTCCCACGGAAAGCGAGATCAAAAATTAATTAAAACATGCTAATTATTTTTGTGATGATCAAATCAATGTTGTAGTGTACCAATAATCTTTTTTTATTTATGGTATGATACGTAAATACCTATTCAGTATAATTTTAGGCCACTCGCGTGCAACTTCAGAGAGCTCATAAAGTTTTGAACGTACCATACAGAGTATCAATCAAATAAGAGGCCAGCAGGCTTAGCACGAGAACCCTCTCTACGCGTTTTGTCGACGGAAGAATAGACAAAAATGACGTTTCAGTGTAGACAACAGAAAGTTTTCTACTGTCTGTAGCACGGCGATTACAAAATCGAATGTGAAGAGACTAGTCTTCTCTACCCTAGACTAGTCTTCTCTACAATCTTTCTCCGATTTTGACAGTTTGGGATAGAAAACATTCTTCCGAAATAGTCTACATACAGAAGGACCTAGACAAGGATTTGGTAGTTGTTTTTTCGAGTAATTTTAGGCGGTGCTTTGTTGCTTTAACATTGTTGGGTTCAAATCACCGGTATTATTAGTTTTTAGAAAAACTTCAGCTTAGACTCAAATATTTTATGGTTTATTCTAAACCAAAAATATTTTATTTTGTACGCCAGAAATGGCAAAACATGAAGATGTACCTGTTATTTTAAGACCTTGCTCATATTATTTGATGTATACTCATGTTTTACAATAAATATATTCTATTCTATTAAAAAGAAGATGGGAAGACAGCTTCCTTTGCTTGTTTAGCCTTTGATCTCCCGGGAAGTGAGTTCCTGTAGAATGATAGAATAAGCAAGGAGATAGGGAACTCGGCCAGGACCAGTCGCCCAAAACTTCTGTAATTTTTGGTACCTATCAACAATAAAATAAGAAAAACAAAAGATCCTAAAATTTTTACACTATGTTGTCCCTTAACTTTGATCTACTAAATACATTCACAGGGAATATAAAAATCTGAAGAGTCAAAATCTTCTCATTGAACATTTATCTCACTGACTACATCTCATAGACTCAGTTTTATATGGAGCTTATACTAATAATTACTTACATAAAATATCGATAAACAACAATAAATAACAATGTAAGTACCTACCTAGTTAAAACATAAAGGCTCCCGTAGACAGGCGCGACGCGACGGCGTGACCCGCCAGTGTACGGTAGCCTTAATGGATACTTACCTACTTTTTGCGTGACGCAATCAAAATAGTATAGTTATGAAACTCTATTCAAATAATGGCTGTAAATTATACGCAATAAACACAAATGAGTTTTAAAAATTGGTAGCTTTAACTTGTATGCCATAAATCAAAATGTATGTTTTTAAATAGACCTTTTACGTTTTGTTATTGAAGAAACATTAATTAAAAACACTTTGCTTCATATATTTGTTTGAGAACGAAACGCAAAAATACGGTAAAATTGGGTAGTAATACACACCACTAGCGAATACCCCGTTGCTATGGACAAGTCACTGTCTACGAAGAAACCCGAGTCTAGGTGTGACCTCGTGCTCGCGAAGAAGAGATATCGAGAAGTGTAGACAAGCGATGTCTATTCTACAGTAGAGTAGAGAGCGAAAACGCCATGCTAAGCCTGCAGCTTGTCAGCACGAACTGACGGGGTCCGTTAGGGCCAATACCTGCCTGGGCTGCGAGTTTATCCGAAACGGATATCATGGCCCTGGCACTCAGGCAGACGGAAGGAACATGGGTCGGTTTTAGTCTTTAAAAGTCTGCCCCGCTCCGCCCAGAGCGGGAGAAGTTATTTGATAAATTTCCCACACAAAAAAAACATATTAACGTATATATGTGTGTGTACATAAACAGTTAAATAAATAAATAAAGTTGTTTTGTTGCCACAGACGTGCGGCCTACATTACATACAACTATAATAATAATAATTAATAATAGCCCTGACCACCGGCAGCTTGGACCTTGTTTCTGATGCCGAAGGACAATTTTTTTATTTATTTTATGTTTTTTTATATCTTAATTTATATAATTCTTCTGTACGTGTGTTTGTCACCTAACTCCTCCTAAACGGTTGGACCGATTTAGTTGAAATTTTGTATTTATATTTCAACGGGTTCCTGGATGGTTTGAAAACACAATTGGACCCGGTAGGTGGCGCTCTCGGCGAACTACCGACGTATAAGGCAGTACGAAGTTCGCCGGGTCAGCTAGTTTTTTTATAAAAATATTTAAAAATCTAATCAATATGTATGTGTACGTAATAAATGAAAATATTAATAAATAATTTATTTGCCTATGACATGGTATACAATGGTGTTAAAAAACAATTACAATGGCACAATCATGTCTAGCTATGATAAAATATAGCATACAAAATTTCAGGGTTTTTTGAAACAACCTTAAAACAATATTTTTTATCCATAAAATCTTTCACACTATAGAAGCTACACTCAATCAAGCACCTGTATAACTTTATCTTAAATAATCTAGAATTTAATGTCTTGAATCGCAAGACTAAAGAGGCCCATGACTAGGATGTAGGTATTTATAACTTTAGACAATTTATTTTTAAAAAAAAGGACCCTAAATACACAAATTAAGCATATTTCTTCATTCATTCCTTAATCCCATTCTATCAAACAAATGAACGAGCGTGAATTTGTAAAAAAAACGAATTCTTCTGAAAAACTGCGGTGATTCTGATTTCCCTAAAGAGTCTTCCATCTAGATTAAGACATTGAATTTTTTCAAGCTAGCTCGATTTATTTCGGTGGTTTGTTGCACGATTTCATGAATATGGATGTGCCTAGTGTTAAGGGTTGGAATATTCGGATAGGACATCGACATAATCGGCCTTATTACAAAAGTAAATTTATTTTTAAATCAAATTTTAGATCAAATCATTTATTTGCTTGAATATGGGTACATGAGGTAATGCATACAAATAAGTTCTTTAAACCTTAACCTACCTAAACAGGTGTGCAAATATCTGCTATAATAGAATTTTTCTTACATTATTCATTAATTTACAAATATTAATATTAAATTATTATTTATGAAATTTAATTATATTATTATTACTTAACTTAATTTAATAACATTTATTATTTAAATAATCAATAACTTTGTAATAGGCTTTATTGATCAGATTGCATTCTTGTCAAACATAGCTGTTCTATGGCGTATTGCACAAACTGTACTGGCAAGCCTGGTACTCTTGAACGTTTCATATTTTTTTATATTATTTCTAATGACTAAAACCATCGAGAATTTTTTTAAATTTCGTACTAAATTTCCGAAAAAGTTAAAGTTCTAATTACAAAAACTGACAGTAAACCCTATTCCAAGTTCTCAATTTTGTATTAAGAACTTAATTCTGTCACAATAAAGTTCAAAATACAATAAATGTCTCAAATGTTTGTGTTTGGATTGGACTAAGTGAGAACTCGTTTTGTAATGAGACGGATTATGTCTTGAATTTGTAGCCTGTGTTGGAACATTGGAAACCCTATATGAGGACGTTTCAGGTTAAAGTAGGGTTTCTAAGCTTCCTTACTTAGCCTCATTTTTTTTGCTAAATGTAGTTAGTGTACGTCGTAACAGGTTTTTTTTCTCTGTCTATGGCTAGAAATATAAAAAACCGCACGAGTGCGCGTCGGACTTCGCACATTTAGGGTTCCGTACCAAATGTAGAATATAAGCCGTCCGAATGGTAGAATTATTCATAAGAAAATTCATCGAAACAAAATTTTGTAAAAAAAAGCTGACTTGATGGCTTCTCATTCCTCTTTTCCAATATTTTTTTAAACAAAAAATACAGTATTTGTCTACTCGTCGAACTCTAAAACAACGATACCCGACTCGATGAGGTAGGTAAAAATTTTTTTTAGCCGTAGGTAATGGGACCACCCTTAAGAACCTATAAACATATTTTTTTGACAAGAATATTTGTATGGCTTTGGCTTAACAAGATGCTTATACTGTGAAAATTTGAAGACTGTAGCTTGAACCGTTTGGCTGTAAAACCTGTGCGATAGACAAACAGACGGACACGTGAGTGGCAGCAACAGGGCTCCGTTTGGAACCTTTCGGTTACGTTACCCTAAAAACTTGCATTAGCACATGAGCCGCTTGACAGGTATTGTATAGAAGACAGAAAAGAAAGAAAACACGTCAATTTGCGGTAAACATGACGCAAAAAAGAACATAAACACAAAAATAAAAAAAGGTTGGGGGAAACATGCGACACATCCACGCAAAACGGCTATCGCTCAGCATTATACTGCACCCTATGCAAGACAGAGCGCTGGTTTTCAGCGACAGCCGGCGCTAACGTAATGACGTCGTCGTCTGGTGAAGCAAACAATTAATATAAGACGCTGTACCGGTACAGCATACATAAAGAAAAATAATATAAGTAATTTAAATAAGTGATAGAATAAACTAAACTGAAATATTAAAAATAGACACACTGCTGTGAGAATATCATCCTCCATAAACGTTTTATGTAGTGGCAACATTTCAAAAGTTAGAAACGTCATATTTGACGTAAGTACACCCAACATGCGCCTGTACACCTGTACATTGTACACCCTTACCATAGACTTAATATTGAACCACAGCAGCGCTGATAAGCGGCAGAATAGTATGGTGGAAGTTCTGTCCAGGATAAGCTCTGTCACAAAGAGCTCTACTGCTCGCAACACAACTTGTGTCAGTGACCTAAACCTACTTTCAACATCATCATTTAAGCCGAAATACGTCCACTGTACTACTGTACACTGGACATAGGCCTCCCCTAAAGGGTTTGCCATAATCGCCATGCTTGGCAGACGGGTTGGCGATCGCAGTATGGTGTTAAAATGCATAGAGAACGCTGCTGCCCATTCTCTAAGGTATCCTTAGTCGCCTTTTACGACAGCCATGGGAAGAAATGGGATGGTGCTATTCTTTACATCCGGCACCAAACGGACACCTACTTTAAGAACACTGAATCCTTTTTACAAATGGTTACCTGTTCAAAGTTTCGCCATTCCAGAGAAAGTGGGCGTAGGGTCTGTATTCGCCAGGAATCCTGGTTCAGCCTCATTAATTATTTTTCTGGGCCGATACGGTACGACAGACGTCTTCAGCATACCAGGCTATTCGCCATTATCATAATATAAATAGCATTCGCGTAGAAAATTTTATGAAAATAACGGTGATATAATTTGAGACAAGCTCAGCAATACGGATGAATGTATCTGTATCGTTTGAAATATTACCACGCCATACTTAAAAAAGATTGTATTCAGACAGTCCTACAACCAACGAGATAAAATTAAATTGCACGTATTTTTTTAATAGACCGGGATAATGACCTCCTATATGTCGCAGATGGATTGTCGAATCCGTTGTTTTACATAACGGAGCTGTTTTGTAAAACAGCTAGCCTGCTAGAAGTTATGTAAAACAGCGGATTCAACAATCCATCTGCGACGTATACAACATGTCCCAGAATTAAAGCACAACCTCTTAAGGGGTCATTGTAAAAAGAAAACATCAACTATTCCCTACATTTTGACGAGTTATTCCAACGTACGTAGGGAACAGTTGACTTTTTTTCGCGATTTCTGGTTTGGTCCCATAGTAAAAGTTGTTCATAATGATGAGTACAATGACCCCTTAAGAAGGTGTGCTTTAATTCTGGGACATGTTGTATATATATATTATATACAACATGTCCCAGAATTAACGCATTATTTATATAGATATATAAATAATATATAAATATAACACGATACACCTTGGTAAGACCGGTTGTTAGACTTTCGGGCTTCTGACGACACGTAACGACTGCCAAAGATCCACGAATGACAGCCGGGACCAACAGCTTAACGTGCTTTCCAAGGCACGGCACATACCAAGACCCCTTGGTATGTAGAGGTGGTCGCCCATCCACGGACCAGCCTGATTAACCTGCTCGACCCGTGCAGCTGTTCCCTGATCCCTATCTGACTACACGAAGTACAACCATCAATACTTATGTTACATACACAAGAGTTTATCCAGTATTAGCATCGTAAATCCACACCCACAGTTCACCGATTCTCAATACCCTTTCAATAGGATCAATACGTAAACAAACACACGCTGATCCCTACACATTTATTCAATAGTCCCTCATCGGCACTTCAAAACGGACTCACAAAATTCTCGAAATTGACGAAAGAATATTATTATACCACCTCAGGGTCCCATCTGCCGATTTATATTTCTTTCACGGAATTGAAGACTTTTCTAAAAGAATATCAATTCATTAGAGAAGTTCTTGAGAATTAAATTAAAAAACACTTCAACAGTAATGCAATTAGCATTAACGGTCGTACAGACTGGCGCGACATCGCGGGCGCGACGCGACACTAGTAGCACAATTTCTATGTCGCTGCCTGTCGCACCCGCAATATCGCGCCAGTCTGCACGGGCCTTTACTTTTGAAGTGTTTTTTAATTTATTTCGCGTCTTGACGCAGTTCTTCATATCTATCTTCTATCTCTTTCTTGCATACCTTAAATCGGTTTGAACAAATCGCGCCGCCCGACCCGCCATTTTTTTAGTCGAGACATGACTGCCTCTGCTACCTAACGTGTGTGCTAGTTCACCATACTCCGCGATTCTTTTATTACTTTGTTATCGTTAAGATTTGCTGGTTCTTGTTACATTTGTTTAATTTTTGTTGTTATTGTTAAACTTTGAGTTTTTTGTTATTGCAATGGCGACATTCTCTAACGAAGAATATGCGGACATCATGATGGCCGAGCCGCTAATGGCGTCGCTCGTGCAGCGCAACGACTTTACCAGGAACGCTTTCCTGGTAGACGATTACCTGGCCGCAGAGTCTTCCAAGACACATACCGACGCATACGCGAGACTGGCAGTGTTACTTTTAATGAACCAAGGGGCCATATTGTGCGACATAATGTTGAAGTAGACGAGAGAATACTGGCACTTTTTGAGGAAGACCCTACAAGAAGCATTAGAAATGTGGCATCACATCTTGATATTTCAATATGGAAAGTGTGGAAAGTACTTCGTCAAAACAAAAAGCATCCATTCCACTACACTCCGGTGCAAGGTACGTAATTTTAAACTAACTTTAAACCCGTGCAAGCTTTGTTTGACCTTGCCTTTGTTTAGCAGGTAATGGGTATGGTATGGCGTCACTTCCAGGTAGTGAATCTATTAGCACGAACAGCGGGTCCTTTCTTGTGCAATTACTTATTGCCTAAGAGAAATTTAAAAGAGTTTTTTGTTTGTTGCAGGTCTTGAGGGTGGCGACTTTGAGAGACGAGTGGCTTTTTGTCGGTTTCTTTTACACACGGATGTGGATGATCCTGATTTTTTTAAAAAGAATACTATGGACGGATGAATCCAAATTTACCAAGGATGGAATCCTCAATTTACACCACTGGACAACGAAAACGCAAAACCCACGTGTTAAAAGACAGAAATCTTCTCAAAGAAGGTTTAGTGTAAACGTTTGGGCAGGAGTGATTGGGAATCAGGTAATTGGACCGCACTACCTGCCCGATAATCTCAATGGCGAAGACTACCTGGAATTCCTACAAAATGACCTGCCCGAATTAGTGACCGATGTGCCCGTATTTAATGAACGTGTGCCCATTGTATTTCAAAAAGACGGCTGTCCCGCGCATTGGCGATTGACTGTGAGGGAATATCTCGACAATGTGTTCCCCATTGCATGGATTGGACGCGATGGCCCTATTCCATGGCCGCCACGTTCCCCAGATCTAACTCCGTTAGACTTTTATGTCTGGGGACGTGCCAGAGTTGGTATATGCCACGGAGGTTCCAACTAGGGAGGTATTAGTCCAACGCATAGAAGCGGCATTCAATACTATTAAGGAGGAAATACGACTTCGTACAACAACTGTTGAAATACGAAACAGGTGTCGGGCCTGCATTCGCAACAGAGGCCAACAATTTGAGCAAGATTTGTAACAATGATTAAATAAATGTTAAAAATGCAATTTTGTTTTTTTATTTCAAGTAAATCCCACGAAAGATACAGATATGAGACACGAATTTACCTAACCATAAGAATGAGATAGCAGATTTATAGGTTTGACAGGTATCATTTAAGAGATTTTTTTTTAAATCATAATTTTGAATGCCTTAGGTGACTCGATTCACAATTCTAGCGAATTCACAAAGTTGTTAAAATACTTTTATGGCATGTGGCACATCATTAGAAAGAGGATAGACTGGAGAATTAATGAGGGAGTTGGAAGATCCCGGTCGCTTTTGATTTTTATTTTGTAGCCTTATAAACAGCTGTAACATGTACAGCTTTAATTTAAGTTTTACCTGTGCGAGTGAAATAAAAAAGAACTAGGTGACTAATATCACTAATTTTGTATTTAAAAGTATTCTTAAACAATACACATCGAAATAAAATTAAAATTCAGAGTCTACGCCTTATATTTTTTTTTTAAATCTGTATTTGAATGTAAAATTTGGGTCTTTTTTTTGGAAAACAATAAAAAGTCGATAAAAAATAATCCACAGAGCATGAGGGGTGTTAAAGGGTCTAAAAGGCTAGCGGATGACTCCTTCAGTCGACCATTTCAATATGGCACACGATGCACCAAACACCCTGTATAATGTTGAAATTTTACAGGTTGACACAATAGGCGGCCTTATCGCTAAAAGCAGCCTTTTACAGACAACCTTTGGATGGATTAAAGGGAGAAGGAGAGACAATACATACTCCTTTTGCTTCGTTTACGCGTCGTCATACACGCACGCCGGTTGCGGGCACTGCTACGTACTTAGTAATTTTCTTCATTTTCATAGTTGCCCTGTTGAGGATTTTAGTCTTTGGGAACAGGTTTTGTGGAGTCAGAGTAATCGGGGATACTATTTACACTGTAACTTTGAAACATTGTCAAAACCCATTATTTTTAAAACAGTAACCGTGAAGTTTCTTGCCGGCTCTTCTCCACAGGAAACGACCAATTGGAACCGTGCACCATGCTTCTGACGATTCAGTGACCATGTAGGTTTATGTGTAATAAAATATGGTGATTTTGATAGGTCATCATATGAAAATATTCTCTAAACATTTACTTAGAATTACTTAAAAAGGGTCATGGGAAATTGCTGGATGCAAACCCGTTCCACATAAAAGCTAGTGCAGACTGGGCACGATATCGCGGGCGCAACAGACAACGCGACACTCTCCATAAAGTTTTCATAGAAATTATGCTACTAGAAATGAAATGAAATGAAATAGTTTATTCTGTAAATAGGTTATTAGAATCACTTTTACACGTCATATAAAAAATAAGCTAGAGGTATTCGACATTTCCTATCTGACTACCCCTGAGAAGAAATAGCGAAACAAATTCAGGGGTCAGTCTCTTATAAAGTCCAGACATAGTCTTGGTCAGGTCATGTGAGGACCATGTAGATCCGTGTCTGTAATGGTCTTTTGAGGAAAGAACCACACAAATTTGAGTGGACCTGTCCAATCAGTGTAAGCATTTGTCAGTAATCGTGCAGCTCTACTCAAGACTTAAAGAGCTCAATGACTCGACGAACAATACCAAAGAAAGGACATTTAGGTAGGCCGCATAAAGCCCTCAAAATGCCAGACCATCGTTAAAACTGAGAAAAAGAAAAAAAAAGGAAAATATTTAAAGAAAAAAAACTCACATTCACAATAAATTTATTAAACTAACTAGTGACGTGTCACGCCTGTCTATGGGAGCCTTTAAGATTTCCTTTAAGAGGTCTGGGTTTGTCTACAGACGGGAAACTGAAATTATGACTGAAACCTGTAGCATTTCATCAGTAATCATTCATTTATGAGAGAAGTGGTAGCCCAGTGGTAACAACCTCGACTTACGAGTAGGTAGCAACCCGAGCTGGATTACAACCCACTCCCTCTCGAAGAGAGGAGGCCTGTGTCTCAGCAGTAGGAACGTCATAAGCTGATTATGTATTCATTTATGACATCGGCCGTCCCTTATCCCAAATAATGCGCTTCCCAATTATGGAAATAAGCGTATCAAACAATTTATAGCTACAATTTATCTTCCTGCAAACTCTAATTTTAAACACCCAACTGTGTCTAACTCTAAACACGTTGGTTGAACATATAATCTCCAAGATATCAATAAAACTACAGTTTAATCGTTCCGACATTACATGGGCTCACAAGGAATGTCCAACTTCTGTAGGCCCGAAAACTTTGGGTAGCCAAAAGTTTCACTATACCGCCTACAGTTATCAATAAAACGGATAGTTTAAGTCTCTGAAGCCTACGTTCGGCGAATTTTCGAAAACTTCTGAGGATGGACGAAATAAAACGGTTGAGGAAGTTTTGTCCACATCGGGGTATGGCATTTAAAATTAAGTGCCGTTATTTTTAGTGGTTAAGAGCCTATATAAGGTGTATCTATTCATACACGAAATCTCTTAAGGGGTCATTGTACTCATCATTATGAACAACTTTTAGATAAGTACTATGGGACCAAACTTTAAATCGCGAAAAAAAAAATCATCTGTTCCCTACATTCGTGTTCGCATAACTCGTCAAATGTATGGAACAGCAGATATTATTTCGCGATTTCAACTTTGTTCCCATAGTAAAAGTTGTTCATAATGATGAGTACAGTGACCCTTTAAGAGATTTCGTGTATGAATAGATACACCTTATATACTATCTCAATGGCTTAAGCATTATCCTCCGTTATGTCGAAAATACTGCAGCATTAATTTTAAAATAGATATATGGTAAAGTTTAAGTAAGTGTTTGACGAAAACACGATTCCATAAAAATATCTCTATAGAAAAAAAATCCAAAGTTACCTCCAAACCGAACAATAAACCGCTGGTATTCAAAAAATACTTCAAATTAGATAAAAGAATTAAACTAAACTATCGGTGCCTCGGAGTCTTCTGCCTGCCAGTTGCCTCGCTTGCTCGCGTGACCGCCAGCAGTAGTGTGCGAGCGAGATAAAGAGTGAGGTGGCACTGAGGCAACAATAGACTCTTAAAATGGGAAGCCAAGGTAAATAAGTTTTCATAAAGTTTATGTGCATAATCAGCCTGTAACGTTCCCACTGCTGGGACACAGACCTCCTCTCTGTGAGAGGAGGCGGGCCGTAATCTACGAGGGCTCAGTGCGGGTTGGCAGATGTCACATGTCTTCGAATTTTTGGTTCTAGGACATGCCGGTTTCCTCGCGATGTTGTCCTTCACTGTTTTGAGAGCAGTGGCGACGAAATTATTTACACAAAGCCAAGCGCCTGCCTTTTTTTTTTTTGCGTGGGTAATTTTCAAATAACTTGAGCGGGAGGGCGTTTCAGACTTTTACTGACTAAAACCCACCTGTATTCCTTTATTTGCCTGTGTGCCAGGGCCACGATATCTCTTTCGGACAAACTCGCAACCCTGGGTTCGAATCCACGACCGACAAACTCGTAAGTCGGGGCCGTTACCAGTGGGTAACCACTGTTCTCAAACCGCACATGTTATGTACTTATTAACATTTCGTTTGTGGAAATAGCCCGGAAATTATCGGATACGCTTCTTTTTCTTAATATTATTAAATTAAAATTAATTAACCGCATTCATTACGTACGACAACGGAGTCCTTTACTGTACGTGCTTCGACATTCGCTTGCCGTATCGATATGTTATAGTTGGTAATATCCTGAACAAAGAATACATACGTCCCATCACTACAAACTGTATGCAAGTGCCGTTCGGGGATTGAAAATAATATTAATAAACTGTTCCACCGAACCGCACTTATCAAAATTTTGTTTCAGTGCGGCTAGTGGAAGTGCTCAGGTGCGGTTCGGACAAGTGCTGTTGAAATTAGTGCTCTGAGTATACCACTCAGAGCACTGATTCATCCATCACATCCAAACCTCCAATTAACTTGCAATAAACCAATCAATTAAACAAGGTCACACACTTCTCTGTGTTTATTATTCTAGGGTATGGCACTCGTGGGTTGCAGCTGACAATCAGCGTCAGGTGGTACATTGTGTTGTGTTGTCATCTGACATTATGCTGAGCTGAGGCCCTTGTGGCAATATAATAAATGTTTTCTGTTTTTGTAGTTATAAGGTGTATTTTTTGCTGTAATGCCAATAAACGCATTTTTCTTTCTTTCTTTAATTCTTAGGAAATCTGAATTTTACAGTCTGTCATCTTTCTTTTTTCGTGTGGATAGTGACTAATATGGTGTCACAGTTTTTATGCCGCCCATGGGCCTCTGACTTAACTTCACATGCCGTCGAGAAATATCCCTCAGGCATGTCGTGGCAGATTTCCTCACGATGTTTTCCTTCACTGTTTTTTATGATTAATTATCGCTAGCAGTCGGTAACATACGAGTATGGTATCTGGGGCATGCCTTTGTCTTGCAGCAGAAAATAACAGACACTTGTACCTTATTTCCAGTCATTCCTCGTTTTCAGATTTATTTCCAATCTTATTTATTTATTACGGCACTCCAATGAACAATTCACAAAAGCACTTACAGAGAACTTAATCTGATTTTAAAATAACTACAGTGACCTCATCACATAAAGGTGTGCACAGCACTTACTTATTTTGCCTATCAGACATAAAGATAATTATAAAATCAAATAAGTTAATAATAATAATAAAATACTCGATACGGCTCGTATCGTGAGGAGGTTTCTATCTCTGGAGCCCTAACCACCGGTAGCTTGGACCCTGCTCCCGCTACCAGCGGACAACTATTTTTTATATTTTTAAATGTTTTATATTGTTTTATAAATTCTAATATTTAAAAATATAATTTATATGTACATATCGATAAATAAAGGAAATAATAAAATTAAATAAATTTATAATAACAATAAAATCAAATTAATCAATAATATTACAGTAAAAAAAAAATCAAATTAATGATAATAATATATAATAATGGAATGAATTAATGATAATAATATATAATGATGGAATGAATTAATGATAATAATATATAAAAATGGAATGAATTAATGATGGAATCTTATTCGAGATTGCTTATTTGTTTGCTAAAAACTTCCGCTAACGCAGTCTTAATATAGCACCATACCATAAACAATGCGAGTGACAGTCGTTACTTCATATTAATTGCTACACTTTCCCGATGTGACATTTTTGAAGGACACCCTCCCCTGTTTTTGCCGGCGAATGTTCAACACCATTAGGTCTGCGTCAGGGGAGATAGGGGTGTATAGACAGGGAAGTATTTGGGGCATCGTGTCGGACAGGGGGGCAACTGGTTCAAGGACACGTTCGGAAAGTGAAATATTTAACGCGGAGAGAACAGCATCTTGTAATTTTAAAACCGGTCAAGAGCTACTCGCGCACCGAGGGTTCCGTAAGTATATATGATGTTGATGATTTCTGAAAAACTGTGCTATTTAGAGACATCGTTTTATTTTTACTGTAATCTTTACATAAACTTCTATCACATAGAATAATTTCATATTTTTATCTACGCAAACTTCGGAGATAAGGGAGGGGAACGGTAATTTTTTTAATATTTTTCATCAAAAGTCGAAATATATGCTGCCTAAGAAAAAAAATGTTTGAGAATGTGCAAACAGCGCTCTTTCATATGATACGTGGGGTATATAAAAGAGCGCTCTCCAAATTTTTAAGACCCCCTTTCAGTCCCTTTTGCAAAAAAAAAAATCTTTCTTGTTTGTAAAATTGTTGGGCAAACGTCATCTAAAACTATTCTAAATTTCAAGTTGATAGCATTAGTAGTTCTTGAGATCTCCAGGTGTGACAGACAGACAGACAGACAGACAGACTTAGTCTCACTATAAGGGTTCCTTTTTACCATTTTGGTACGGAACCCTAAAAATCACAAGGTGAAATTGTGGTGTTAGAAAAGCATGACTTTTGTCTTTATCGTTTCTTGGTCGTATCATATTGTTAGTTAGTGCAGAATAAACAATTTTTCTTTCTTTCTTTCTAGACAAATTATTGTTTAAACCACCTGCCATGCTGCCATAAAATATCTTGAACAGTGAAAAGTTTTCATAACATAAGTCAAAATCAAAATTTTGATTGTCGATTTGGTAAATGAAAAAGGTGTAGGTACTGACATTAATAAAAAAAAAAAATACGAAAATATTCAGTCTCCGAACGTATCATAAAAAATATTTGGCTGCCCGACTCCATAATTAACTGCACGACACATACACAAAATAATACATTGTTAGGACGAGCGAAAACCTTTATTTACACGTTGGAATACCGACCAGTTTCCCGAATTTGTGTACTATCAATCAGCGGTAGTGTTGGAAGACTTCCATTACTCAACTTGGGCTTAAGGGCCACTAAAAGCACACTACGTTTTTTTACCGCGCCGTCGATGCGCGTATGTAGCGATACAGACGCGCATCGACGGCGCGGTAAAAAACGTGGTGTGCACAGGCCCTTAGATCGACTGATCTTCTCCTTTTCGTGTCTCCATGACAAATTTTCTAGTATTAAAAATAACGGGTGTAAAAAGACGCGTAACTAAGCCGAGAGTCACTTTACTCCCCGTCATTGTGATATTTTTTTTGTACTGGAACATAACTTCTGATTACGGAGACATTGAACGTCGAAGTTCCAACTATTTTTGACTATTTTTTCACGACAGCAAGTTGTAAATGTTGTAACTTAACTTTAAATACCCCCACCAATCCTATATGCACCTAAAGCACAATGTTATGCGGGCGTTACTTTGCGCGCTGCCGTAAATATAAAGAAAAGAAAGAAAAAAAGATTTATTTTTCTTCTTTTCTTTCTTTTTAGGGTTCCGTAGTAAACAAGGAACCCTTATAGTTTCGCCATATCCGTCTGTCTGTCTGTCTGTCCGTCCGTCCGTCTGTCCCCGGCTTAGCTCAGAGACGCTAAGTCCTAGAAAGCTGTAATTTGGCATGGGTGTACATATTAATCACGCCGAAAAAAGCGTAAAATAAAAACATAAAAAACATTTTTTTTTACCTCCCTTGCACGTAAAACGGGGATGATATTTTTTTTTCTCGTTTAATACATCGTGTGGGGTATCGTTGGATAGGCCGTTCAAAAATATTGTGGGTCTGTGAAAGACATTTTTCAATTCTGAGATCCGTTTGCGTAATATTAAGCTTTAAAGTGCTATTTTTTGTTTGAGTCAAGTGTCCCCCCCCTGCCAGCTAAATGGTTGGTTTTGGATATGTGAAAAAATTTATGACAGTAGCATATATAACGAAATTAAAAGGGAAACTATCACAGCTAAGTAGGGTTTGCCAGTTAACGAGTAATTTGTCGACCAACTTAAATTTGCAGTTGAAGAATTGACCGTAACGTATATAGATGTATGAGAGAGCATGTTTTTCAACTACAATGTTAAGTTTGTTTTTGGGATGAATTCATCCTAACTACGGAACCCTTCATTGTGCGTGGTCCGACACGTACTTGGCCGGTTTTTCTTTAATAGCGATGTTCACACAAAAATAAAAGTCGTTTCCCAGCAATTATTTTGCTGTGTTACTTAGGTACAGAATGCGTACATAACGGCTTTGAGATGGGTCTTTTTACACCTGTATTAGGCCCGGATTACAGAACGTCACTCATTACTCAAGCATTACTTAAAACTAGTTTCATCCAATCAATTGGCTGGAATCTAGTTTCAAGTAATGCTTGAGTATTGAGCGACGTTCTGTAATAGTCAGCCTTAGTCAGTCAGAAAAAGGGATCTTAATAAGCAACCAAAATAACCAGAAAACTTAAAAAATAAGTTTTTTTTTAAGGCATCTCGCAGGTCAAGCGAGGAGGTTGTCGTCTGCATAACCGGACTTTCCTGTGGGTACCTCAATTAATTAAGGCCTCCAGCCAGGGTATATATAAAGTTACAAACTAAGCGACTACACGCTAAGGGCACCCCTTGTGGGGTACGGACCTCAGCTTATGGCGCCGCTGTGGGATTTTATTATCGAAAAATAAATTAAAGTACCTGAAGTACCTACTTAAATTCAACACACACACACACCATTACACACACACACACCACACAGCATTATGCTGAGCGGTGGCCGTTTTGCGTGGATGTGACGCATATTTTCCTCCTACTTGTTCTTTTTGTATCTATGTTCTTTCTTTGCGCCATGTTTACCGCAAATAAACGTATTTTCTTTCTTTTCTTTCTAAAAAATCTCCACGCATGGCAAAAGGATTGTCAGTTGCGGTATAGCTAATTACATAGAAGAAGGTGGTCATCACAACGGTACTTAATTTTTCCATTGTTTGTGTTATCTTTTTTAATATATTCGTGTAATTATTTGCTCTTATATTTATGTATACATAAATACCAATTAAAAACTTTAAACGCTCGTGCAGACTAGCGCGATATCGAAGGCGCGACAGGCAGCGGGACCCTTGTCGCGCCCGCGATATCGCCCGAGTCTGCAGGAGCCTTAAATATAATTTAAATACCTAACTAGGTATAGCCATATATTTAAATAAATATTCCACAATTTTCGTTATAGCACCTACCACTGTTTGTCTCTGCATCACCCAAAGGTTGACAGGTAGAAAATGCCAATTTTTTTTGGGTGGGAAATTATCAAATAACTTCTCCCGCTCTGGGTGGAGCGGGAGGGCGTGTCAGACTTTTACTGACTAAAACCCACCGTGTTCCTTCAAATGCCTGTATGCCAGGGCCACAATATTCCTTTCGGACAGGCTCGTAACCCTGGCAGGGGTAGAAATTAAGTCCACCTCTGTGCATTAGTGTGCTTAAAGTATTAAATAAATAACTAGAAGGCGAATACACCCACTGTTAACACATCCCTTACTTTTCATTGTAGCCACGACCTACAGCCAGAGTTTGTAACGTTTTAACTCAATTGGGCCACATCCCCGTACCCAAATATTTGTCGGAACTTCACATCCCTAAAAGACAGGTAATACATATTTATATCGATGTTTTCCTCTCCCAGTTTTTGTGTCATGCCAAAAAAATATGATGGATTGAAATAAACTGGGACGGATATTATAGGCTGTCGATTTTCATACTAAAATGGAAGGCCTGAATTTTAGCCGAGCGCTGACCTTACCAGTTTTTCGTGTATATTTTATTTTGAACGTGGATTGGTTCGAAACTCTTGGCCTATGTCAAATTTTTTTACATCTTGTAGCTAACTATATAGGACCACCGCGCGAGTTTCCTCTAACAAATTAAAATAATCAGGTAAATCACCCGCTTTCATGATGAGATGGTAAATGTAACCTCACTATACCCAAAAGCGGGCCCTTTCAGAATACCAGCGCTGTGGTATTTATTTTTAGGGTTCCAAAATGGTAAAAAGGAACCCTTATGGTGAGACTAAGTCTGTATGTCTGTCTGTTACACCTGGATATCTCAAGAAGTACTAACGGCCGAACCCAATAACCAACATATCACCAGTTTCGGCCTACTGGAGATATAAAAATATATCAATCGATGGTTTTAACGTCCCAATAATCTAGGAATCATACCGGCCCACGCTATCTACTGATGGGAGGGTGTATCGCCTACAACAGATATCTCTTTGTATGAAAATGCCAAAGTATGCGTCCCAATATACGATTTGTTTGCCAGGACAGTACTACAGATGGCAGATTTGGCTATTCCCCGAATTGCAGGGATAAACGTAAAGTAGCCAAGCTAAAATTAACTCTTTAGTACTTGCAATAATGATCATAGATGTTTTTTTTTATATAAAGTAATAAAAAAAAATTGAAATTCAAATATCTCGAAAACAGTGCGCCCTAGGCAAAAAATAACAGAAATTTAACCCCCCCCCTTACTAACACCCCCCGTGCAAGCACCATTCCAACATGAATTTAAGTTAAGGCGCTAAGGTAGCCCGCGAAATTCAAATTTTATTACGTTTTTTGCAATTTGCAGGTCAGTAACAGGTTGTATTTTGATTCGCGGCCATAACAAATATGGCTCTACAGAATTATATCTAAATAAAGTAACTTATATAGAAGTAAGAAACAAAGAAGTTTTAATATAACACTAATTACACATGTTGTGTTTTAAAGTGATGTTGGTTGTAATGGAACGCACGGGAGGGCGAAGTAGAGAAACCTACTTATTGTTTTCGTTAGATAGATAGTCTTTATAAATGATTGTGAGACGCCATCCCAGCTTAGATATAATTATACTGTCTATCATCAATAGCGATCTGTCTTTAACTGAAAATAAGTTATTGGGTTCGGCCGTAAAGCTATCAACTTGAAGTTTAGAATAGTTTTAGATAACGGTTGCCCAACTATTTTGCAAACAAGAAAGACAGATGCAAAAGGGACTGAAAGGGGGTCTTAAAAATTTGAAGTGGGGCTATTAGGGCATGTGGGATATCATATGAAAGAGCGCTGTTTGCTCATTCTCAAACTTTTTTTTTTTAGTTAGCGTAGTTTCCGACTTTTGATGAAAAATGTACAAAAAAATACCATTCCCCCCTTTTCTCCGAAGTTTGCATAGTTAAAAATCTGAAAAAATTCTATGTGATAGAAGTTTATGTAAAGATTACAGGAAAAATAAAACGATGTCTGTAAATAGCACAGTTTTTCAGAAATCATCAACATCATATATACGTACGGAACCCTCGGTGCGCGAGTCCGACTCGCTCTAGACCGGTTTTTTTTTAATATCGCAGCATTATTAATTAATTCATTTATTTCAGACATAGTCCATACATTATATAAAAATTAAAATCCAATTAAACACATTACAATCAAATAATCAACAATAATTAAATTACACATACACATTAAAATTACATAGATGTCACAACCAATTTAAAATATTACACATTAAAACAATCAATAACGGAATTAGAACTAAACAATACATAAACTCATGTCAAATAATACGAGTAGAAGCGCTAACATGAAGCTGCATCCACCTCTGTATCAGGGATAGGTCCCACCGCTCGGACAACACCCTCAGGAGACTATTCGAGCTGCTTCGCAGGCGACTTAATAGTGAAGCGCTCCGTTTCCTCATGATCGCGAAAAAATCATCGGTCCGCGCTTCAGCAAACATAGTCGAGCCCCAACAGTATCCTGAAGGCATTGTTGTACTGCACGCGCAGTGCGCTGTATGCTGAGTTAGGAGCCTTTTTGGCATCGCACAAGTCTAGATTGTTTTTTTTTTGTATATTGTTAGTTTAAATGCTATTTTTGTATTTCTTGTCCGTGTCCCAAATAAAATGTTTTTCCTTCTTTATTTTTTTTTCTCTCTTCCATTGGAACAAGGAAAAAATAAACAGGAAAACAGAACGGTAAGGAAGCTCGATAAACCTTTTTAAAATAGCGTTGAAATCTTTTAAAACTGTAATCTTTTAATCTTACTTCTGTGTTAAAGAAATGTATGGTAGAGAAGAGAAACAGGAAAGAAAGTTCCAACCCTTTTTGCCAACGAAGGGTAACCCTTCATAGCACGCCCCGGGACGAAATTACCACAAAAAACTATTTACAAAAAAAAACAGCCGACTTCAAAAAGCCACAAAATTAATGAAAAATTACTCTAGTTTTGGAAGTTGGTGGATTGAGAAGCTTACTTAAATATGGGACCAATGCGCAGGATTTACTCTATCAAACGAATCACGTAAATCGGCCTATACTCCATTTGAAATAAGATTAGATATTTAAATAAACTTGTTTACAGTCCGTTCAACCAATTTTAAGTTCTATTCCTTAGGCTAAGGATGGCATTAAAAGCAAAAACGTAGTTACAATACCAAATGTTTATTACAGCTGCCATTTGTCATGCCACCAACGCAATAGAAGTCAAAATCGGTTGAACAGACTTATTAAATTATTATAAAAAGGTTTATTTTAATGTCTAATCATATTTCAAACGGAGTTTAGTTATCGCGGAGAAATCGGTGTACATACATGAAAAACATTACTCGCCGAATGCATAAACTCTTATTTTTTATTAGGGTTCCGTATCTTAAAAGGAAAAACGGAACCCTTATAGGATTTGTAAGTATTAGAGGGGGTCGAATTTCGACCACTAGTAAAAATAAATTTAGTGACATTTCCTATCTCTCTACCCCTGAGAAGAAAATGGCGAAACAAACTCAGGGGTCAGTCTCTTTTAAAGTCCAGACATAATCTTGGTCAAATCATGTGAAGACCAAGTAGATTAGTGTCTGGAATGGTCTTTTGAGGAAAGAACCAGGCAGATTGGGGTGTACCTGTCCAGTCAGTGCAAGCATTTGTCAGTAATCGTGTAGCTCAACTCAGAACTAAGGAGCTCAACGTCTCGACGACATTTGGAAAGACATTTGGGTAGGCCGCATAAACTACCTACTCAATTAAAAATCAGTATACCGTTTGTCTTACCGTGCGTTCGCACTGGCGAAGTAATCACATCGAAACATGTTGAAATCTCTGTTTTCTATGTCAATGTGTTTTGTGTTTGTTACACAACTTGTTGAATTGAAACTTGTTTGACGTGACGTCACTTGATATGGTTTACACAACAAATCGCCTGGTATCGTGTAGTACGAACTCAAATGCAACAAAACAAGTTTGAGATTTGTTTCATGACAAGTTTCGAAACGTTTGCATGTTTAATGTTTCCTGGTGATAACGTATAGTTATGGAAAGTAGTAACTTAAAGACAGGTAAACTGTATTGTCTATAAGTGGGTTTAATAATGAAATAATGGCTAGTTAAACCTGACAGCTAAAATAATTACTAGAGATCGAAATAGGTAGAGCTTATTAACGTAAACTTCGAGGTAGGAAGTTATATAGAGTGGGTAATACCTGTGGATAACACATATCCGTCCTTTTCTCGAAATCACTCCCACAAAAACCGAAGAAGGAAGTGGTACACTGCATCAAAAACACTAATCAGATGAACAGAAATTCGGCATTTCACAGACAAACTTAAGACGCAGACATATGCCAGTGACCTTGAGTGGTTAGCTTGCTTGTTCTGTACTGAGCTCTAACTCTCTCTCTAACTTTACAAATTAATTTCACTATGTAATATAAACATAATCTAAAATATTCACATATTAAGTTATTGAGAAAATGCTCTAATTTAACATATATTTTTTTCAAATCATTAACACTACTCGTTTAGACGTGATCTTCCGTATAAAATCATTAAAAGTCGGTTATCGTCGCCTTAAACATCTGGCAACTGACAACCCTACCTCGGGGTTAGAAAGACCATTCATTTTGTTCCTTTTACAACTTTAGACTATCGATTACAGAATTAAAAGGTGTTGAAAGGAAAACATTGGGATCCGAAATTGATACTTCTTTTAATGGTTTTGGCCCGTCGGCCTTATTTTGTAGACTTATTTATTATTTTGTTTGTTACCTTTAACATTTAAGAAGCAACTAAACTCCATTTGAAATAAGATTAGATATTTAAATAAACTTGTTTACAGTCCGTTCAATTTGGGGGAGGCCTATGTCCAGCAGTGGACGTCTTTCGGCTGAAATGATGATGATGATGATGACAGTCCGTTCAACCGATTTTGACTTCTATTCCGTAGGCATAAGGATGGCATTAAAAGCAAAAACGTGGTTACAATACCAGCTGTTTATTACAGCTGTCATTAGTCATGCCACTAACGAAATAGAATTCAAAATCGATTGAACGGACTGTAAAAGAGTTTTATTTAAATGTCTAATCTTATTTCAAACGGAGAGTAAGTACACGATCAACGGAGGAAGAAAACCGATAGCCTACTGCAAAGTAGGCTATCGGTTTTCTTCCTCCGTTGGAATTTTATCTGAAGATCAAACAATCTGCCCAGCTTTTTCCCAACTATGTTGGGGGTCAGCTTCCAGTCTCACCGGATGCAGCTGAATACCAGTATTTTACATGGAGCGACTGCCTACCTGACCTCCATAACCGAGTTACTAGGTAATACGATACCCCTTGGTAAGACTGATTGTCAGACTTTCGGGCTTCTGACGACCCGTAAGCACTGTCAAAGATCCACGAATGACAGCCGGCACCAACAGCTTAACGTGGTTTCCGAGGCACGGAGGAGTCTCGGTCATCTACGGACCAACCCCGGATTTTACCCGCAGATACAGATTTAAAAAGGTCCCGTGTGGTGCCGGACGTAAAGAATAACACCTCCCTATTTCTTCCCGTGGGTGTCGTAAAAGGCGACTTACTAGAGAATGGGCAGCAGCGGTCTCTATGCGTTTTAACACCATACTGCGATCGCCAACCCGCCGCCAAGCGTGGCGATAATGGCAAACCCCCCCCTTTGGGGACGGCCTATGTTCAGCAGTGGACGTCTTTCGGCTGGAATGATGATGATGACAGATATAAAATAAATATCGCTAGCTATAAGGGGCTGGTTGGAATATCCACTGACGGCCGCCATGGAGCTCCCGGTCACTCACTTTTCAACCTTATTACTATGGGCATAAGGGCGAAAAGTGGTCGTCCGGGAACGTTCGCGATGGTACATTGGTCTACCTGAAAGACGACGTGCAAAAACCATGCAAACCCTTTAACATAGAAGGTGTTACAAGTCATAGACCTTTCGTTAAAGCCTGACAACTCTAGGCATCACCTCAATACCAAATACCAGCTCTTATGCTAAGTAAATAACTCAATTACGACACACAACGTAATCCTATTTACCTATTTGCTTTCATTTAGTCCTTTCTGGCATAAGGACCAGTGCTAATCCTCCGTCAATAATTGCCCGAAGTGTGTTGTTAATCGCTCATTACTCAGGAGCATTACCGACCAGACGGGGGTCTGAAATAGCCCGAACAAAAACCTTTTCATTTAGGGTAGCCTTAACTTACAAGAATGGATTCTGGTTGTAATTGCCGCTATCAATTTTAAACCTTTATTGATTCAGCTGAATGGTATTGAGGATAGGAATGCTGATAGCAGCTTGACACTGTGCCAATTTGTGAATGAATAGGAATGGCATGTCGGTCGTGTTCGTGTACAATCCAGTCTCTGATTGTATTAAATGAAAATTGTTTCGGACATTCTTTTAATCAATGTTGCTGTTGTTGTATGTACCAAAAATAGATGTCTGTAATTATCAGAGATCGGAATAAATACAGCTTATTTACCTAAACTTCGTGGAAGGAAATAACATAGAGTGGATAATACCTCCTCTAAAATCCCGGAATAATTATAATGAAGGTAAAATCCCGGTATTTAAAAACCACGAATTATTTATTGGACTTTGTTTATTAGTTACAAATAATTGATTTAAAGAATTATATAAAAAAAAATACGGTTACGTACTAAAATTGTGTCAAATTCAAGTGTTTTTTTTTATGTAGGTAAAATAAAACTAAGTTGGCTGGTTTATTAAAACTTGTGCTTCGAATACATATCTACATACATTTTGTTGTACAGTTATTTGGTTATTTGTGCCCAGGAACAGGTAGCAGTGGCGGTTCCTATTGTTTCAAAATATCTGTTGACACACAACTAAATATGATATGATTTTTCAAATCAATAATTTGTAACTATAAATAAAGTCCAATAAATAAATCCCCGGATAAATAAACGTTATTATAATAATTCCGGTATGTTAGAGGAGGTATTAATAATCCACTCTATGTTACTTCCTTCCTCAAAGTTTAGGTAAATAAGCTCTACCTATTTCGATCTCTAGTAATTATTTTAGCTGTCAGGTTTAACTAGCCATTCTTTCATTATTAAACCCACTTAGAGACAATATAGTTTACCTGTCTTTAAGTTACTACTTTCCACAACTATACGTTACCACTAGGAAACATTAAACGTGCAAACGTTTCGAAACTTGTCATTAAAAAAATCTCAAACTTGTTTTGTTGGATTTGAGTTCGGACTACACGATACCAGGGCCTCAAGTCTGCTATTACAATAGTATCAGAATGGTCGATCATTGATTTCATAATTGTTGATTTTGACAAGTTTGGTAATCTACTATAATGGCGTCATTATGACTTTCCAATGGTCGGCCACTGGCACTACATTGAAAGAAATTGCATTTATTGGTAATATCGTCGTACATAATGACAAATGAATGACATTTCTACTAATGGGTTTTATAATAATGGCAATACGACAATGTCATTATAATAACACAATTCTATTACGAGAACATTGACCGACCAATGATCGACCATTATGAATTTAGCAGATTACGAACTTTTAGCAAAATGACAATGGCATGACAATGGGATCGTGTTGGAATGACTGAATTTATAAAAATAGCAGAGTTGGGCCCCTGGCGATTTGTCGTTATTTGACGTCAAAGAAGTTTCAATTCAACAAGTTTTGTGACAAACACAAAACACATTGACATAGAAAACAGAGATTTCAACATGTTTCGAATAGATTCTTTCGCCAGTGCGAACGCACGGTTAGGCGGACCGTATACTGCTTTTTAATTGAGTAGGTACTATATGCGGCCTACCCGTAAATGTCTTTCCTTTGGTATTGTTCGTCGAGTCGTTGAGCTCCTTAAGTTCTGAGTTGAGCTACACGATTACTGACAAAACTTGCAGTGACTGGACAGGTACACCCAAATCTGAGTGGTTCTTTCTTCAAAAGTCCATTCCAGACACTAATCTATATGGTCTTCACGTGATCTGACCAATATTATGTCTGGACTTTAAAAGAGACAGACTCCTGAGTTTGTTTCGCCATTTTCTTCCCAGGGTAGTCAGATAGGAAATGTCACTAAATTTATTTTTACAAGTGGTCGAAATTCGACCCCCTCTAATACTTACAATCTATATAGAACTTACTAATTCCATGAGTACACTAATTTCATGCTATTATTAAGTAAGTACTTACTAATTCCATGCTCAAGCTGTCACTCTGTCACCTATGTATCTTCAAGTCATGAGGCCCTGGTACTTTGTGTGTGTGACAAACGCATAGTAGTTTATTTCTAATGCATATTATATAAAAATATTACCTTTTTGCACTTGTCCTCCATATAAACTATAAACTGTGCCTTATTTACGCATATATAAGCTACCTTTTGGAAGGGGCGACTAGAAGAAATTTTATTTTTTTTGTAAATTTTGACGTTCAAAAGTGCCATTTACGTGCCTATTTGAAATAAATAATTTGACTTTGACTATTCATACTCCTCTGTCCGCGTAGTTTTCGTAAAAAGGGGTACAAAGTTTTCGCTGCACGTGTTAATTATAATGATATAACGTGTAAAACTGATAACAATACTTCAAAGGCCCGTCGCAAGTACCAAGTACTTAACAAAATAGAAAATGGTCTACAAATCTAGTTTATTAAGCTTACAACAGGCCTACAACGTTATCACATTCACAAAATATAAAAAAGAACAATTTAAAATATTAACTACTCTTTACAGAATAAACAATTTCATTTCATTTCAATTAAAAAGAACATCAAACCTGCAAGACCTAAAAGAACTTCTAATTTCGATCACCCTAACAACAATTCCAACCCAAAATGACCTCTATACATAAAACCATTAAGTTACAGAAATTAATTCACAAAACAGGAGCAAAGTCTACACGAATTGTTTAACACTGAGTCCTGAAACTTCGCTAAGTTCTACAATATACTGGTAAACCTCGAGAATGGCTTATGTTTAATACTATTGTTTTGTTCACTTGGGTTCTAGAACACTATAATAGTCGTATGTTACTTTAAAATGTGTTGGGGAGTTGATTTTCGATATTGTTCCAAAGTACTTCCAAAGTCCCAAGTTCGAGAAGTTTCGGCCGAATGTTCGGCCTTTGCTTGACTACGGCTAACTATGGCTGACTACGGCGAAAAAAAAAAAGATGACATCTAAAACACTAACCAAACATCTCCAAGTCTTATAACCAGTTTCAACCTTGGACCCTCAACTTCAAGCTTTAGAATGCTCAAGCAGCACTCTTAACAATTTAACCGTATTTCCCTGCCATGCCACCTTCCAGTAAATTGATATCGTTTGCCTAACTCAGTCAGGATGTTTCTAGCTTCGGGATCTTCCTATACTGATTCTAATACTGGACGGGGAGAGAAATCTGTTATATTTAGACTGTTTTACAAGTTTTAATAGTGCATTTATCGGGTTTAATTCAACGTTTTGGAATGTTGAAGAAAATAGAGAGAGATCTGAGAGGTACGTAATTGAATTTTGTTATACAACAAACCTGATTCGGAGAAAATCATGCTACAATTTTAATTCAAATGGAAGCTTAATCATAAATTATCGATATGAAATCCTACCAGTAATAAAATGATTTGATGTTTTTTTTTTTTTGAGACATCATCATCATTACAGCCGAAAGACGTCCACTGCTGGCCATAGGCCTCCCCCAAAGAGGGGGTTTGCCATAATCGCCACGATTGGAAGGCGGGTTGGCGATCGCAGTATGGTGTTAAAATGCATAGAGGACGCTGCTGCCCATTCTCTAGTAAGTGCCTTAGTCGCCTTTTACGACACCCACGGGAAGAAATGGGGCGGTGCTATTCTTTACGTCCGGCACCACGCAGACCAGATTTTTTTTTAGTGTATTTTTTTTAACTCTATTTATGAGCTGAGAAAAACTGTTTTCTTTTGTTTTATCGTTTTAAGATTTTGATACCAACCACTACTGTGAAGTTTACACAAAAAAACTGTGTTTTTAAATTGATACTCAAGTGACTACAATAAAAGCGGTCAATGACCCCACAAAAAATTTACTTTTTTTTACATCTTTAAATAACGACACCAATCACGTCAGCGGAGTTTCGCTAGCAAATTTTATTGACCCTGTACCTATAGATTATAGGACACTTAAGTATACATATATTATTGGCATAGGTCGGAACGAATTAAATTCGAAGCCTTACTACGATTACGGCGATTACTACTTATTACGATTAAGGCGTTACAATTAAGCAAAGCTATGATTCACACAAAAGAAATCTTCAGCAGAAATTCGCACGTAACACCCGCCAATTCCTACCACAATCCAATTGAAATACTAGCGCGGCCTAATTGTTATATCCTAGATAGCAACAAGCCATAAAACATAGGTAAGTAGGCGAAGCAAAGCCGGTGTATAAGTGGATAGAGAGAAGCCTTCGGAAGCCCCACGTGCCCTCGGCACAGCTTAATACGCAGACGGCTACAATGTTTATAATTAATTATACCTTGTTTAATCTTCTAGTACATGTAGGTTTAGGAATATATTCAAGTATATTATGGATAATATTGTAGACTGTATGTTAATATTGAACTTGGAACGTCTGCTAAAACTATTGGTCCTTCGAGCCGGCTGAAAATAAACTCGGCTCGAAGGACCATAATTCCAGGGAAGTGTATTGCAGAAAAAATTATACCATTACATTGAAGTATAAAATAAAACAAGCGTACTCATGAATAAAGAATTTATAATTTCGCACTACTCGAGCACAGAATGCTATGTGTCTGTTACAATAGTGGCATTGTGTCAATGTAATTCTAGGGCCTGAAAAAGCACTTACCTACATTTTGTATTTTTTATTTTCTAGATTTTTTCACTACTATATTATTCCATCTGTATATTTCGTACTACTGAATACTTATTGTCTATAAACATACAAAACGATTACAAAGAAGTAATGACAATAATCTAAAACGAACAGCACAGTAACTACATCCAGGATCCTAAGTGGGAAGATATTAAATTATTACTCTAGGTTCTTTAATCACCAGAATGAGAGTAATAATGCAACAAGTGATATATGGCAACATTAACGTTAACTTTAGCGAAAAGGATACTTTTATGGGGTAAATAAAGGTATAAACGTTAAATATAAGGACCAGCATTAAATAATACATTTTACTCTTTAAAGAAAGAATTTAAAAAAAACTAGCGAGCCTTACAGTAGTCACAAATGATGTATAACATCTGGCATCTCACCTTGGTAATAAGCAACTGAACAGCGACAGAAATTAACCTCAGAATTTATAAAACCTAAATACAGTTGTCCGTTTGGTGCCGGACGTAAAAAATAACACCATTCCATTTCTTCCCGTGGGTGTCGTAAAAGGCGACTAAGGTACTTACTAGAGAATGGGCAGCGGTGTTCTTTCTCTATGCATTTTAACACCATACTGCGATCGCCAACCCGCCTGCCAAGCTTGGCGATTATGGCAAACCCTTTAGGGGAAGGCCTATGCCTATTCAGCATAGTCCGTAGTAGCCAATCAGAGGGCCTCATTTTGTTTATCGTAGTATGGCCGGTGTTACAGATTGAATGTAAAAGTGCTCTCGGTTTTTTATCATTTTAAGTGGTATAATATTAATTATTTGGTGTTCAAAAGGCTTATTATTAACAATGGAAAGGTATCCTGACGTTGTTGACATTTGTATGGCACGAAAACGTGGAACTAATGCTGCAATCTGGAAACGAAATAAAGCTAAGCAGAAGTTGTAAATATAGTACACCTAACACTTGTTGATACTACTTAATATTTTGTGTATTTTATTACTATAAATAAAAATAAAGTTGGTCTATTACTTTTAGAATCACACAGATTAATTAATTAGTATGATATTAGTATTGTATTTTTCGTGCATATTTTATGTTATTAAACATTCGAAGTTGCCTAATTTTGTAAACCTAGTTGTCTACTGATATCACCTACCCAAAATGCCTACCTATATTATATTATGTTATGTCCAGCAGTGGGCGTCCTTCGGCTGAAATGAAGAATGATGAAATACAGAAATATTTAAGTATTCGAATAATTATACAGTACTAGTGGTCGCCCTCTGTTCGAAATTCGACCCCCTCTACTTACAATCTATAAGGTATGTAACAAAAACCCTGTTGTTCCTTTTAGGGACGTATACATTAACCTACAAGCACAATAATGGTGGAATTATAATTTAAAAAAATTAAGCAGTGGCTACTCGAGAAGTCAAAATCAAAGAATTAAAGAGGTTAGAAATCAGTTAAACATTACAAATATGAATAGTTAAATATTTATTTTAATTATTAAACAGTTTATAATTGTTGAACAGTTTTTGTAAATGACTTGCTTTAATACGTATGTACTCGTATACCGATTCTTAAAACGTAGGTAGAAGGAACAACAGGGTTTATGTTACATATTGTATAGTACTGACTAATTCCATGAGTAAACTAATTCCATGCTACTATAAAGTACTTACTTATTTCATGCTCAAGCTGTCACTTCCTGTTACACACTTCCGTCCCTTTTCACAGAAAGCGAGAGGAAAGTTACATAACAAAAATTAAGAACGTGGATAAATAACAACGATTTCGCTAAGCTCGTTTATCAGAAGTCTTATAAAAGAGATAGTATTCTTAATTTTACTATAGCTTCCTAGCAAGCATTTAAGGGGGATGCGCTAAGGTAGCCGCGAAATTCAAATTTTCTTACGTTTTTGGCAATTTGCCGGTCAGTAACAGGTTGTATGTTGATAAAAAATATATATATATATATATATTATAAACTTTATCTAAGTAGTTTTTATTTATTTTGTTTCTTATTTATAATCTCACTGTATGCTGCACCGGTCGACGTCATCACGTCAACGCCGGCTATCGCTGAAAACCAGCGCTGGGGCTCTGTCTCGAAAAGGGTCGCAGCATTATGTTGAGCGGTGGCCGTTTTGCGTGGATGTGACGCATATGTTCCCCCTACTTGTTCTTTTTGTATCTATTTTCTTTCTTTGCGTCATGTTTACCGCAAATAAACATATTTTCTTTCTTTCTTCTTTTTCTTATCTAAATATGATTCGCGGACGTAGCAAATATGCCTGAATTTCGCGGGCTACCGCTTATTAGCAACAGTAACACACAAGACCAGTAAACGGAAAATATTTTTTAAATGAAGAAACTTGGAAATTCATGTTGCTGTTTGTGGGTAATTTGTAATTAATTTCGTTATCTTAAGTGAATGTTCAAGTTATTGTTTTTTTTATTATTATCATATATTTTTCATCCCATCTATTCGAAAAGAGCCGAAGGTTTCCTCGATAAGTGTGAGTAAAATGGGTCATTAGTGACCAAATCCTTCGCTTCGCTCTGGATTCAAACAATCGCTCTCCCCTTAAATACATTATTTTGCTCCCTTATGACGCAATTTACTATTATATGATAATTTATATTCTATATACCTATTATTGCGTTAAGGCGCTGACAAGAGGCAAATGATAAAGTAGGCTTGTCTTAAACAAAAACCACGCACAATGAAGGGTTCCGTAGTTGGGATGAATTTATCCCAAAAACAAACTTAACATTGTAGTTGAAAAACATGCTCTCCCATACATCGATATACGTTACGGTCGATTCTCCAACTGCAAATTTAAGTTGGTCGACTATTACTCGATAACTTGTGAAGCCTACTTAGCTGTGATAGTTTTCCTTTTAATTTCGTTATATATACTAATGCCATGAATTTTTTCACATATCCAAAACCAACCATTTAGCTGGCAGGGGGGGGGGACACTTGACTCTAACAAAAAATAGCACTTTAAAGCTTAATATTACGCAAACGGATCCCTTAATTGAAAAATAGTTTTGACAAACCCTCAATATTTTTGAACGGCCCATCCAACGATACCCCACACCATGGAATAGACGAGAAAAAAAAATATCATCCCCATTTCACGTGTAAGGGAGGTACCCTAAAAAAAAATGTTTTTCATAATTTTATTTTACCATTTTTTCGGCATGATTAATATGTATACCCATGCCAAATTACAGCTTTCTAGGACTAAGCGTCTCTGAGCTAAGCTGGGGACAGACGGACGGACGGACGGACAGACAGACAAACAGACAGACAGACAGACGGACATGGCGAAACTATAAGGGTTCCTTGTTTACTACGGAACCCTAAAAAATGCCAAATCTAAATAGTTTGTGGTAGCGGAAAAAGAAATTATGTTATTCTTGAACATATTTCTCAGAACTTGGTTGTTACTAAAACACGTTAACAAATCTCGATGCAAATTAATGGTAAACTAACCCTTTACTTTGAGTTTCAATCCAAAATATCTGTATTAAATATCAACGTACAGTTGGTATTTAATTAATAACAAGAACGTCTTATATGTATGCAGAAATTGGTTGTTTTTTTTTTCGATTACTCAACTCATTTTTGACTAAATCAATGATTGCTTCATATTTTACAATAAATTACATACCCAATTTAAATACCCAATTGGAATAGAGTTATACTCATGTTTTAACAATAACAATTCAATTCTATATTTAAATAAATCCTATTGTTTGAAAATTTTGCATGTCGTAAGGTAAAATGTATCGGGACTGTTTATATAAATTACACCATATTAAGGATATATAGTCATTGATATTATCTGTATACCTACATTATAAGCAAATAAATGATTTCTATTTCTTTCTTCTATTTCAGTATCATTGGTCCTTTTATTGGTCTCCCGAAACACATACATTCTGAAAGGTAAGAATTAATAAGCCATCCATTTTCTAGAACAAATTGAACACGAGGCGAGAAACATTTGTCTAAGGAAGGGGGTTCGCGGTCCGAAGACACGCTATTTAATATTGTCGGAATACATTACAGACCTTAAATAATGCCAGGAAAGTTTTGCAAAGGTGCATGGTATTTTTTTTTTGCAATTTTGTTTCCCTATGAGGGTGGCATGGCCATTCTGATCAAACTCTCTCTCTACATATAATAGTTTATAAATAAAGATTAAAAAAAAAAAAAAATTGTTTCCACGCAACTTATCATAACATCACGCCTGTAAATGATAAATGATAAATTATTTTATTTCTGTAAGTAGGTTTGTACAAACACTTTTACACGTCAATCATATTTTAAAAACTAGATGAGGTCGGCGTTTCCTATCTGACTACTCTGAGAAGAAAGGCCGAAACAAACTCAGAGGTCATAGTCTCTTTTAAAGTCCAGACATAATCTTGGTCAGATCATGTGAAGACCATGTAGATTGGTGTCTGAAATGGTCTTTTGAGGAAAGAAACATACAGGTTGAGTGGACCTGACCAGTCAGTGCACGCATTTGTCAGTAATCGTGCAGCTCTACTCAGAATTTAAGGAGCTCAACGATGCAACGATCAATACCAAAGAAAGGACATTTGGGTAGGCCACTTATATGACTCAAACTGCCAGACCATGATTAACACTAACTGAGAATAAAAGAAAGGAAAAAAAAATATTATGCAATAACCCACATAGTCTTCACATTCACAATAATTAAAATAATATAATACTTTACAAGTAAATATTCCTGTCATTGTGTATAAAATAATAATTAAATGTCACTGTTTATAAAATAATAAAGTTAGCAAAAAAAAAAAAAAACAATAAAAATAAACTACCTCAATATGTAAAAAAATTGGAGCAGCTCAATCCCAAGCCTTTTTGTCCTCAATATAATCTTTAACAGTATAAAAGGCTTTCTGGCACAACTTACGTTTAATGAATGATTTGAATTTATTAAGGCTTAGATCTTGAACGTGGGTTGGAAGTTTATTATAAAAGTGTATACATTGACATCGAAACGAGCCACCTATTTTCTTGAGCCTTGTTGTAGGTACAACAAATTTGTGTTTGTTCCTAGTATTTATATTATGGATATCACTGTATTTTTTAAATAATTTTATATTTTTATGGGCATATAATAGATTTTCAAAAATATACTGAGAAGGCACAGTCATTACATTAATCTCCTTAAATTTCTCTCTGAGAGAGTGTCTTGGACTTAATTTATAAATTGATCGAACAGCTCTTTTCTGCAAAACAAAGATAGTCTGAATGTCGGCAGCATTTCCCCATAACAGAATACCGTACGACATTACACTATGAAAATAGCTAAAGTACACTAAACGGGCTGTCTCTATGTCAGTTAAATTACGAATTTTTCTAACAGCATATGCTGCGGAGCTTAGCTTTTTTGACAGTTTATCTACATGTGGGCCTCACTGAAGCTTAGCATCCAAAGTCAAGCCCAAGAATACTGTGCTATCTTCAGGATTCAATTCTTCGCCCTTTATTAACACATTAGTTTTCACCTGCCTAACGTGAGGTAGCGTAAACTTAATGCATTTGGTTTTTTTTTCATTTACAAGTAAATTATTAACATTAAACCAGTGAACTACTTTTGAGATCGCGCTATTTACATCGCCAGCTGCTGACGTTTAAGTTTAAACAAAAGTGAAGTGTCATCTGCAAACAACACTATATCATGATTATCCTTTATGAGGTAAGGCAAGTCATTAATATAAATAAGAAACAAGAAAGGACCAAGAATTGAGCCCTGTGGGACTCCCATTCTTACTATAGATCCGGGAGATCTTTTCCCATTGACGTCAACGCTCTGAATCCTATTACTCAAGTATGAAATAAGAAGATCCAGAGCGGTGTTCCGGATCCCGTAGTGGCGGAGTTTCCTGATTAACGTTTCATGAAAAACGCAATCGAATGCCTTGGACAAATCACAAAAAATGCCCAAGGCATCGCATTTATCTTCCCATGCATTATAAATATGTCCTAACAGTTCAACACCCGGCATCAGTAGTCGAACGGCCCCTTGTAAAACCGAACTGTTTGCTACGTAGTAATTTATGTTTATTAAAAAATCTTTGCAATTGGTCTAAAATTAATTTCTCAAAAATTTTACTAAAGGTAGGTAGTACTGAAATAGGTCTATAATTTGAGGGGTCTGATGTACTACCTGATTTAAACAACGGTATTATTTTACTATTTTTCATAAGGTCAGGAAACTCCCCACAGTCAATACAATTATTAAAGATAAGAGCTAAAGTAGGTGCTACAATGTCTATAATAGACTTAGCAACTTCTACAGAATCACCCCACAGATCTGCAGTCTTTTTTACATTTAAAGTGTGAAAGGTTTTAATTATATCTCTACAGGTAATATGTTCAAAATGAAATTCCGACTCGCAAACATTAACATTTTCCTTAAGCAAAGACTCAGCAACAGTAGGTGATGAGTTTAGGGATTTAGTAGTTGAAACGGGAATATCTGAAAAGAAATTTTCAAAGGCCACGGCGACTTGTGAGTCTGATTTTATTATGTTGTCATTAATTGACAGGATATAGTCAGTATTTCGGTTACTAGACCTTCCCGTTTCACTATTAATAATATTCCAAGTCGTTTTAATTACGTTACTACTGTTTTTAATCTTCGAACTCAAATAACGCGACTTTGCCATACAACAAACTTTTTTAAATAATTTTGAATAATTTCTAACATACAAATTGAATTCATCAGTGTTTACATAATACCTTTCATTGTACAGCTCATAAAGCCGTGTTCTACTTTTATGAATACCAATGGTAGCCCAATCACTGAAAGATGCGTTACTATTAACCGAGATAGACTTGGGAATAATCGTGGAATGAAATTGTTGACATTAAATATAAAAAAAAATCATTATATAGATTATTATGATCAGCATGCATAAATGAAACTGGTAATTTGTTACTGAGTTTACCTTTAAAAGCTTCCAAGCGCCTTGCAGTTTTGGGGTTAACAGTGATATCCTTTTTAGCCACTTTGTTGTTTTGGTTTTGGATAGTAATCCTTTGCCCACAATGATCAGAATCTAGTAAATTTATAATTTCTTTGTGGCTTGGTATAATATCTGTATAAATATTATCTAGGCATGTGGCACTAGTAGGGGTTATTCTTGTGGGCTCCAAAAACAGGTTTACAATACAAGATTATATGACTGAAACAGACTTATTATTTTACTACAAGAACCCGAGTTTTCTAACAAATTAACATTAAAATCACCACAAGTGATAATGGACTTGTTCGAGTTACAAATCTTGTGCAACACTTCATCCATTACCCTTTCAAAGCAGTCATACCATCCTGAAGGGGGTCTGTACACACTTAATACAATAAACTGCTCCAATTCTATACAGGCTATTTCAACTGTCCGCTCAACAGATAGGCTCACAATATCCTGTCTTTAAATTTAAGCTGGTTACTTACTAAAATTAATGAGCCCCCGTGTATAGCATTTACTCTGCTGAACGAACTACCAACCTGGTGATTATTAAAATTGAAGCAGAACTGGTGGTTTTTAAGCCAATGTTCTGTTATACAAAGAATATCAATACTGTTAAAATTCATAAATAATTCTACTTCTAAATCTTTGTTTAGAAATCCTTGAATATTTTGATGCACCAGGTTGATACTGATGACTGAGTTTAAACTTTTATTTGATTTATTTTTGCAATTATGTACATTATAGCTAGAGGTTGCATCTATTGTCCTAATTTCTTGTAATCCCCGAAGGGTTAGTCAGAGGTGTACTTATAGTTCACCCACATTTCGCCTGATATGTTTAAGACCAGGCAGTCTAAATCAAATTTCCACGCAAACTCCACCCCTTGCTTCCCCGCTACCTGTCTTCAACATGGAAAGAAAAATATCCAATAAATCATATACCTACTAAAGTTTCATTTTGCTTGTATGTGTGACTGTTTCAGAATATTGAGGCAAATTAACATGAAAATAGGGAGCCTCCTCTTAAGTAGGGGGCGAGCCCATTGCCGTTAACTGGGCATGATTCCAGCTTGCAGAAAAGTAAAGCAAAGGAGGAAGAACTGGAACCATTGGGTAGCAATAGCTTTCCTAAACCTTTAATTAAATTGTATTAAATGAAGAATTTTACGACCTAATTAGAGCAGCGACTCAACGATTTGCTGTCCGCCCTAAGGATCGTAAGGATTTTTATAATGATGTGATATTAATTTTATGAATAGTAGGTGATAATATAAAATATATGAATAATTATAATTAATATAATGATAATATAAAATATATGAGAAATGATAATTAATATAATTTAATGTTAAGGCTGTATATCTGTAATATTGACTATGTAATTTTTTTTTCTTCTTATATTTGTAAAGAAATTATATTTTCTTTATTTCAAATAATGGCCGCGCTCCTAGCGCCATTACTGTAGCCACACCGCAATGTCGTCAGCCTTTAGATAATCTGTGGTTGAAATAGAACCATCGTAAAAACTATAAAGTTATGTACTTGTTTGTTAGGAAATGATACTGTAATTAATAGCATTAAATGTCGTTTCTTTTATTACAGGTAAGGTTTTTATAATAAATTGAATGTTATACTTGGTAACTAGGGTTAAACAAACATAAATCTTTTATTACAGAGAAACTCAATTGTGTTTTGATTTACGGTGTCACCTCACATATCTACTGAACAAATCCTCTTATATATTTTATAACCATTTAAATTGCAATGCCTTAACAGACAACTAAGTTCTAGAACCTACCTATTGTTAACATCTACAAAATCCTGTACACTTAGTTCGCAATAAAGAATTTGAATTTGATTTTTTTTAATGGTATTTCTTCATCGATACCTAGCTTTTATGCTAAGTTATTTGTGTCTCCTATGTATTTATAATTGGTGTTAACAGACGCTTAACGAAGCCGAGAGTCACTTATACTCCGTCATTGTGGTCATATTTTGTACCGGACCGTACCTGATAAACTTCTGGTTACGGAGATATTAAAGATCGAAGTTACATTTTTTTTTTACTTTTGTCATGAAAAAAAGCTTGAAATAATATAACTTAAGGTTACGCTAGTCAGTAATTCTTCCATACTAACGCGCGCCGTATGGAGTTTCCTGCTTTGAAAGTTATGAGCGTCGAAACTTAGAAATTTCAACACTAATTTTAACGAAATTTTGGGCGTAAATAAATAACTCTCGGAGTATGAATTTGCAAAATTGTTACCGTATAATTTATTCAAGAAATCTAATAACTTTATTTTGAATAAATACATCCAGCAGTTTTTTCATAATATCTATACGCCCAAAGGTCTGTTTATAATATTTTACGCGCTCGTTTTCTTTATAAATCATAGTCTATTTCACTTTCTCATACGTGAAATAGGTAGGTTTTTCTCGTAGGTGAAATAGCATGCAATATTAGCCACGCCCACCAACGAGTTCCAGCCGTTGACCATCGCAACCTTAACTTTAAATACACCCCACAACTTTTGTACTGTTGCATGCACCCTAAAGCCGGGTCCGCTTTTTCGTGTTATAAAAACACCTAACATCGTAACCTACAATTTTTATTTCACCAAGATTTTTACTTTTAATATTTTATAAATATATTTTTTAATATTTTATAAAAAAAAATATTAATATTTTATAAATATATTTTTTAATGTTTTATAAATATTTTTTTTTTATATTTTATTAAAAAAAATATTAATATTTTGTGAATGTGAGAACGTTGTAGGCTTAATAGTTTTGTTTCAGCATCCATGACATAAGGCACTAATAATAAAAAATATAGTTACATCCACCCACGGCGTTCAGAGTCCAATCCAAATACGTGATGTTTAGATGCAAATTGTGAACGGAATAGGCATTCAGTAATGGAATTGACTCCCTCGGTGCGTATTCACAACGGTAATAGGCCTCCTCAAGCTTTCAAGGCGGTGTCGTTCGTAGAAGAGCTGGAAATACGAAGAAATTGGGTTTTTTTTTGTACCGAGAACTATACAGGGTTACTGGTAATTCGACGTATATCCGGCAGGGGCTGATAAGGGGGCCAAAATGCAACAAATTGAACCCCTCATATGTATGGCCGAAATTCAATAGTTTTCGAGATATTAGAATTTTAAGGGTTTTTCGATATTTACCCAAAATTTGACATTTCATTCCAAATTAAAAAAAAACTACATATTTGAATGGGTACCATTAAAAATGATGTTGTAGCTGGCACTTCAATTAAGCTATGGACATAATTAAAACTGCTTAATTTAACAAAATAATGTAAATAATGAGCGATATAAGAATAATATCTTACCAATATTTTCATTTTACGCTTCAAAAATGTTGTCTCGTCACAAAAATTTATATGACATTAATCGTACAAATAACTAAAACAACTTGCTTATCCTGTAAGCTTTCCAGAAAGGTATAAAAGTCAATTTTAAAATACATAATTCGTGGCATGGCATGTGTTTGAACCGGCGCCGCGGCGCGGGGAGAGAAATTATCTGTGTTTTTAGTTTATGATCCTCGCTAAAACAACCGATTTTCCTGGCGAAATTCTTCGCGATGGGGCGGGGTGTGAGGGCGGGGTGTGCGGGCGGGGGTGTACACGGCGTCTGCTGCGTGCGCTCGCGTCGCCTTCCTTCGTAAGTTTTGACTCTCCGCCGCGCAAGCGCGTGTGTTGTTATCTTGCTACCAATCTCTCATCCCGTTAATTTGTTATCGATCATTATTGTTAATTCTTGTTTCTCTTGTTATTCTTTTTGTTATCATTCTTATTTCGGATATCATGGCTTCGTATCCTAATAACGAATACGCAGACATAATGTTTTGTTAAGGTTTTGCCGATAGAAACGCGGCTGCGGCTCGGCGAGAATACCAACGCCGCTTTCCCGATCGTCGACTTCCCCACGTTACTGTTTTCGGGAGCACCTATAGACGATTGTCTGAAACTGGCAGTGTTCAAAGAGCACAATTCAACGCTGGCAGACCTCGACGGTACACGGCTGACGAAGAGGACACCATTCTTCAGTGTTTTATTGATGACCCAAACATCTCAACGAACACTGTTGCAAGACAGCTCGGTATGTCCCAGTGGAAAGTGTGGTCGGTAGTACATCTATCAGGTAGACACCCGTACCATTATCAACCTGTTCAAACATTGCACGAGGGAGATCCTGCCAGGCGACTCGAATTTTCTCGGTTTATGTTAAACGCTGACGCTGACCAGGAACATTTCCTAAGAAATATTTTGTGGACTGACGAGTCAAAGTTTGACCGGGATGGAATAACGAATTACCATAACTTACATTTTTGGGCACCTAAAGCAGGCAGAAATCCAAAAAAACTAAAAGAAACTGCGTCGCAAATGAGATTTTCCCTGAACGTATGGATGGGTGTCGTTGATAATTATTTGGTGGGCCCACATTTCTTGCCCCAAAATTTGAACGGCGAAAATTACGAGGAGTTTTTGAGAAACAACCTAGACGATTTGTTGGCGGATGTTCCCGAAGAAATAAAAAACAACCTCATGTTTCAACATGATGGTTGCCCAGCACATTACCGGATTACTGTCCGACAGTGGCTAGACGAGAGATATCCAAACCGATGGATTGGGAGGGGAGGGCCAATTCCGTGGCCAGCACGAAGCCCTGATATCACACCACTTGATTTTTACGTTTGGGGTCATATGAAGGCATTAGTTTATGTGACCCCAATAAATTCAGTCGAAGAACTTCGACAGCGAATAATAAACGCGGCGCAACAGATGAGAACAACGTTCACATCAAGAGTGACGAAAACCGAAGTTAGGAAGAGAATTCGAACCTGCATTCGTAATCGAGGGGCTCATTTTGAACAAGATGTGTAAAATTTGTAATAAAATTTGATGTACATTTTTTTATGCATTTTATTTCATACAAATACAAATTACCCTTTCTCTCTCCGCGCCGATTCAAACACATGCCTTGGCACGAATTATGTATTTTAAAATTGACTTTTATAGCTTTCTGGAAAGCTTACTGAATAAGCAAGTTGTTTTAGTTATTTGTACGATTAATGTCATAGAAATTTTTGTGACGAGACAACATTTTTGAAGCGTAAAATGAAAATATTGCTAAGATATTATTCTTATATCGCTCATTATTTTCATTATTTTGTTAAATTAAGTAGTTTTAATTATGTCCATAGCTTAATTGAAGTGCCAGCTACAACATCATTTTTAATGGTACCCATTCAAATATGTAGTTTTTTTTTAATTTGGAATGAAATGTCAAATTTTGAGTAAATATCGAAAAACCCTTAAAATTCTAATATCTCGAAAACTATTGAATTTCGGTCATACATATGGGGGGTTTAATTTGTTGCATTTTGGCCCCCTTATCAGCCCCTGACGGATATACGTCGAATTACCAGTAACCCTGTATACAGTGTGAGTCTTCATAATGTGCACATATCGAAATGAGGGAAACTTAGCTTAATTTTATCGACGGAAAAAATAGTTTAAAAAAATCTAAAAATTTAATTTAATTTTTATAGCATTTTTTAAATTTTGTTCGCTGCTGTGACCCCTGTGTAAACAAATCGGTATAACTTTTAAACTAAACAATCTGTCACGATGAAACAAACTCAGTAATGACTGGAAATAATAGGGCGTCTTCGTAAAATAAAAACTAACGAAAAACTCGCCCTCAATTGAGTATTAGGGTGATTTTATAACAAACATCTGATATTTTTTCATAAATTTTTATAATAATTGTAAAATTTCTCAGTAAAAGTCCTGATTACCTACCCTTTTTTATTACTTTAAATTATTTTCCATCGTATCAGCTTTCCAAAAGTAAAAATACCATGTTTATAACTCAATCACAACGTTTCCTATCAACTGTTAAAGAAAGGCCTTGCACTCGACTACGTACTTTACTTTAGCAGGTAGAGACCCTTTTTTGTAAAAAAAAAATTGTTTAATTTTTTTTTTTATATTTTTTCCGTCGATAAAATTAAGCTTAGTTTCACTCTTTTCGATATGTGCACATTATGAAGACTCACACTGTATACAACATTAGTTTTTGTTTATACTAAACCCGAAAAGGGGTCATTGTACTCATCATTTTGAAAAAATTATAAAATTTCTATGGGACCAACCTTGAAATAGCGTAATAAAAATCAGCTGTTCCATACATTTTGTCGATTTAAGTGAACACAAATAAATGTAGGGAACAGCTGATTTTTTGTCGGGATTTCAAGGTTGGTCCCATAGAAAAAAATTGTCAAAATGATGAGTACAATGACCCCTTTTCGGGTTTAGTATAAACAAAAACGAATTTTGTATATTTAAGATGTACTTTGAAAAAATAAATTTAATACACATTTAATAAAAAGGCTGTTAATCTTTTATTTTAATAGACAAACGTTTAATGGAGGAAATTTAAAAAACTAGAAATATGATATATTCATGATTAAAATTCACTTTCGGTTGATTGAAAGGTCAAAGGTCTATAAAAATCGGTCAAGTGTGTGACGGACCACGCACAATGAAGGGTTCCGCAGTTGGGATAACTTTTTCCCAAAAACAAACTTAACATTGTAGTTGAAAATCATGTTTTCCCATACATCGATAAACGCTACGGCCAATTCTCCAACTGCAAATGTAAGTCAGTAATCACAAAAATAAATGTTTTATGTGATAAACTACATATTGACGATTTTCGGACTTTTTCCTTTACTGGTGCTGTGAGACCTTGCTTCTTGCCAAATTTCTTGGTTTTTTCTAGATCAAATACCCTATAGGCCATTGCCATAATCGCCACGCTTGGCAAAATCAAAATCAAAAGTCATTTATTCAAACTAGGCTGAGAATCAGCACTTTTCGAACGTCAAGAATTACATGAGACAGTCCCCCAAAAACGCCCACCCTTCACCACTTCCTAGTGCTTTAGCTGGGAAGAAGAAGTGGCGCAACAAACTCCCCAGCAGCACAGCTGTCTGTTCGCATAAAAAACTTGAAGTTATACAATACAATATAAAACAGGCAGGCGGGTTGGCGATCGCAGTATAGTATTAAAATGCATAGAGAACGCTGCTGCCCATTCTCTAGTAAGTTCCTTAGTCGCCTTTTGCGACGCTCACGGGAAGATAAAATGAATAGAATTCTCTAAATTTCAATGTAATCTCTAATATGGATAGAATATCTAAGGTAGTTTTGTTCTATCAACTAGCTTCTGCCCGCGACTTTGTTCGCGTGGAAGTCGTAAGATACACAATATACTAAAATAACAGTCATGTTTTAGGGTTCCGTACCCAAAGGGTAAAGCGGGGGACGCTATTACTAAGACTCCGCTGTCCATCGGTCTGTCCGTCCGTCTGTCACCAGGCTGTATCTCATGAACCGTGTTAGTTAGACAGTTGAAATTTTCGCAGATTATGTATTTCTGTTGCCGCTATAACAACAAATACTAAAACAGAATAAAACAAATATTTAAGTGGGGCTCCCATACAACAGACATGATTTTTTTGCCGTTATTATAGATAATGTTACGAAAATCTTCGTGCGCGAGTGCGACTCGCACTTGGCCGGTTTTTTTTATAAAATTCCCTCGGCTCCCAGCCCCCGATCCGCCGTGTCGAATCGCATCGCCCGCCCGCGCTATTAAGTACTTCATTTTCGCGTGGCGTTCTATGACTTGAAATGAGTAACCGTGGAGTTTCTTGCCGGCTCTGCTCCATAGGAAACAACCAAATACAACCGTGCACCTAGCTTCTGAGGTTTCATAAGTGCCCATGTAGGTTTATGTGAAATAAAATATTTTGATTATGAAGCGTAGCGTAGCGTGATGTTAAATAGCCTATATCCTTCCTCAAGAATTTGACTATCAAATCCGACTTGTAGTTCCAGAGATTACCGCATTCAAACAAGCACACTCTTCAGCTTTATTATATTATATAATATATAGAAAAGGTAATAGGTACGGGTCGTTGATATAACAATAGTTTACCTAAGTTTACAGGTCAGTTGACATACATTGGGCCGAAAATTGGATAAGCGAGCGATCGCAATCCGAATTTGATTAGCTGCGTGATTCGGATCGTTTCATTTGGTGCGCCTGACTATTGGTATTGTACCTATATTTATTGTTTACGCTTAGGCCTAGCCCGCACTGCGAAATCTCACCGCGCGATGTTTATTCGCGCGGTGAGATTTCGCGTTGTGAAACGATTGAACACGCATTCCGAATAAAATTCCTCGCGATTTTTGTCAGTTCTATGCAGATTTCAACTGAGACGCATGTCAAGGACATAAGGGTACTGCCATTGTCAAAATTTAAAATCGTACTGCAGAAACTTCTTGACAAATGCTACTATACAATAGACGATTTTTTAAACGATAAACAGTTATAATTATAATGCTACAAGTACAATTTTCACATCTGTAATATTTTTTTATTTTAATGACTATTGGAATGTTTGTTTTTATTAGTGTCATTTTTTTTATTTTAATGACTACTGGAATGTTTGTTTTTATTAGTGACATTTTTTATTTGATTTTTATTTTAATGACTATTGGTATGTTTGTTTTTATTAGTGACATTTTGTATTTATTTTTTATTTTAGAATATTTACTTTGCATGTTACCATATTTGTATTTCTTAAGACAAAACATAGCGTGCTATTTTATATGTATGACCTTTTGTATACTTACATAAATTTCACAAATAAACTTTATAATTTATGATTTACAATGGACAATAGCAGGCTTAGCACGAGACCCGTAGAGAAGCGTTTTGGCGACGGAAGAGTAGACAAAAATGACGTTTCCGTGTGGACAGTAGAACATTTTTGGTAAACAAGCGATTTCTATTCTACAGTAGAGTAGAAATAGAAAGTGTCATGCTAAGCCTGCAGAACTAATAAAATTTATTTATACATTTCCTCTCACAATCTTACCTTAATAATTCTCAATTATTAATAATAATAATATTGTTAATAATCATGCGCAAACGGTGTGCATCGATGTTGCGGCGATTCAGGGGTAGCCCGAACAGTATTTTAGCTACACTGGCGGACAAGGTTGATGGACCATTTATCAGGCTCTGAGCTGGCAGACATGTTCATGTAGCCAATTAATTTTTCTTTATTGTATTTTTAAGTTGTTGAGTTTACTAACATATGCTAAGTTCTTACTAACACTATATGGATCCTTAGTCTGAAATAAAAACTTTGAATTTGAATATTATTATTAATTCTTAATTATTCTTGTATACCATGTTTTATGCAAATAAAATATCTTATCTTATCTGTCGTGATATTTCTCATCAAACTTGTCCCACAGGGGTCTCCCTATGTAGGTTTTTTTTCAATTTTTATTAATGAAGGAACAAAACAGAATGTAAACAGAAACATCATAAAAACCTCAATAGGTTTGTCCGGATGTTGCAAAGCAAGGTATAGCGGTGTACTACTGAGCGGTGCGCGCCCATTCGCGCGATTTTTATTTCGCAATACGTGGAGCAACGTAAAACCCCATAAGTACTCCGCAAAATATCCGCGCGAAATTAATTCGCACCACACCGCGCCAAATCTGTATCAAACCGCAGATTTTTTTACTGCACGAATTTTAAATCAATAAGTATTGCGAACTACTTAAGATATCACGTGTTACAAAATTGTGATAATAATGCCGCACGAATAAAATTCGCAGTGCGAGCTCGGCCTATATTCGACAGGTTAAAACCTATCGAATATAGGAAAAGAAATATGCAGAAATCGGAAAAACGATATTAGGTTGAAGACATTGAGTGGGTTAAAAAACAAAATAAAATCTTTCCATGTTCAAAAAAAAAAAAAAAAACATTATATTGGACACGCAAGGCGTTGTACTGTCTCCGCGTGTATGAGACCCACAGGCTGCTCGTGTAGAAAGATGTACAATATGCTCTGAAAAATGTTGTTTTCACTTCAGTGGTACAACGAGCAAACCTGCGGGCCTATTTACCCTTACAGACAACGCCCTGCGTTCTCGCTCTATGTCTGCATCATCTTCAACTCAGAGGACATCATAATAAATGTCCAAGATTTTTTAAATGTTCCACCCTCTACAGTGATGTTCGACATAATTTTATAGCAGGTATTGCAGTTGGACATTTCCCTCTGTCCTGAAAGACCATGCATTCACTTTTTTCACATTATAAATCAAGCCATGGCTGTGAGCGTAGGTACCTACTGTTCACAGATGCCCAACATTTTTGAAACCACACACAGAAGCTAAGCTATGATGAATATTAAGACGCAGATATATGCCAGTGACCTTGCGTGTTCTGTACTGAGCTCACGCAACGTGTCGTACGTTCAGCCAGTAATAGGACTCGCCCATCAAGGACCGCTGTCCCCAATTTGACGCATTATTAATTTATTATACACAAAACAAAAGGTATTTTAATAAAACGCGTATACTACAAGATCAATAATTACATTATCTTTAAATTGGTGAAGGTTTCAAAAATGGTAGATTTTGCGCTATTCTCAGTTTTTTATCCGCGTTAGACATAACTTTACAAATTAATTTCCATATGTAATATAAACATAATCTAAAATATTCACATATTAAGTTATTGAGAAAATGCTCTAATTTAACATATTTTTTTTTTCAAATCATTAACACTACTCGTTTAGACGTGATCTTCAGTATAAAATCATTAAAAGTCGTCGTCGTCGGCTATCGTCGCGGCGTCGCCTTAAGTAGTCTGAAACAAATATTCATGACTTCTCTGTTTGCAGAGAAGCGACAATAATAGGCCGGTATAAGGACATTTCTCATTGATACCTACACATCATGACTTGATCCACACACTTATTTCAATTACGCAAAAGCAAGTCGACAATACAACACACGTCACAATACCTACACCAGTAGGACCAATTCAAAGACAAAACAACCTAAACAAGCAATATTTAGTACAAAACATCGAGCTCCGAAACAGGCTCCATATACCCACGTACGTTATGAATGACGTCAGCGGTACGTACGGTTATAACCAGGCGCTATATCTACCGCTTTGAACCGGCCTACTGAACCGGGAGCCTCGTGCGCCGAGCGAAAATACTCAAACGAGAATTTGTTTAAAACGGATTTGATCGTGATGTGTGATCAGACTTATATTTTTGTGAGTTTTTCTTAGACTGTGTCGTTACATAGAATACAATAGAATACTCTTTTTTATGTACACCACAAAAATTACAGATATAAATGTAGAAATTTTACATAGGGTGACACAATGGGCGATCTTATCGCTAAAAGCGATATTTTACAGACAACCTTTGGATGGATTAAAGGAAGAAGAAGAGACCATACTGCAGGTAGTCAGTGGTGTGCCATTTACATATTATATACAATAAATGCATACATACATACATAAAGCATAAATACACTTTATAAATATACATTTTATTTTATTTATTTGGGACAAGAAACAGAACTTATACATTACAGCATTTACAATAAAGTAGTGTCAGACGAAAAAACGTATTTCCACACTATTTTCCACGAAGTGAAATCGGTGCATGAAAACGAACGCATGGTTAAACAAAAAATTAATAATGTAGGTACTTATTTAGAAGAAAAGCACTTTAAGGCTTCTACATACCGGGGCGACATGTCGCGCGACGCGACGCGACACAAAGGCACCGCTCGTCCCGCGACACGCGGGGCCATTGTGCCGTGTCGCGTCGCGCGACAAGTCGCGCTGGTATGTAGAAGCATTTAAACCGACGCGGCGACGGCGACGAATCAAAAGTAGCGGATGACAAGAGCATCCGTCTTATAGGCGACGTGCAAGAGATTGTGACACCATTTTATATCATATCATATAATAAGATGATTTTATATTATATCATTATTATGTCACAGGATATAAGTATCAATAGTACCAAAACGTATAGTCAACGACTCGAAGGACCAGTATTTTGCAAACATCTATTCTTCACAGCTATCAATTTTTATGCTCTGACGTTCTAATGCTGTGTTTTTACGTTTTTATTGACTTTCAGCAGTCATCAAACTAGCGTACTACTGACAAAGCGGTAAATAGAACTTGCATCGAGAAAATATTTGCATAGCTACCGATAGGATTTGTGTTTGAAAACGTAACTGTAGGTAAGGTCATCATTAAAGGAGACGGCTTCCTCTGTACACAATACCCATTCATGAAGATGAAACCCCAAAATTATAACAAAATGGTCACTTGTTATCCTTTAATTTCACCTCACAATGACGTCACGGATATCCCGGACCAAACAACGGTTTTAAACTATCAATTTTGAGAACAACGGGACCCAACCCTTAACCCGTCTCAGCGATTAATAAATCAAATCGATTCAATCGGAAAGCCTGACAAATCGAATCTCCGTATCAGTTATATCGGGAATCTGTTCAAGTGTCTTCGAGTTAGGAAATAAAATGGAATACGATTGAAATACGGGGTTCGTTTGAAAAATGTTTGAGGGTTAACACTTTGTTTTTAACCGACTTCCAAAAAGGAGGAGGTTATATATGTTCGTCTGTGTTTTTTTAATTTTTTATTTATATGTTTGTTCACCGATATCTCCGTCAATTATGGACTGATTTTGAAAATATATTTTTTTTTGTTTGAAAGGGTATACTCCCGAGGTGGTCCCATTGCCACCAAATCAGAATCTGATGAGGGGATCTCATGGAAATCGAGGGAAACCCTCGAATTTTATAGGCATACATACCTATAGTGATTTGGGTATTTTAGTAACTCGTGCATTTTCTCCCGAAAATCACCATTTGGTGAAGTGGAACTGATGCTGGAGACCACAGATTTCGGAAGTCAGTGGCAATAAACTTAAATACAGATTCAAAGACACCGACTTCCGAAATTAAAGTTATTTTTCACTTTGTAGTGTTTTTTTGGAAGTCGGTAATTTTTTTTTTACAAAAAGTTTTTTTATGAGTTGCGTTTTGGACTTGGTTTCCGTATGTCGTTTTCGGGTGCCCACTGAAAACCAGCGCTGTGGTGTGGGTCCCCCATAGCACAGCATCATGCTGAGTGGAAACGTTGTCAGTCACGAGATGCCGCTGCAGAGTATTTCCGTTCCGTGCTCGTGATTAAAGGTATTGTTTTTTTTTACCTATTCAAGGGTGTGGTGCCGGATGTAAATAATAGCACTAACCCATATCTTCCCGTGGGTGTCATAAGAGGCGACTAAGGAACTTACTAGAGAATGGGCAGCAGCGTCCTCTGTGTATTTTAACACCATACTGCGATCACCAACCCGCCTGCCAAGCGTAGCGATTATAGCAAACCCCCCCATTGTCCAGCAGTGGACGTCTTTCGGCTGAAATTATGATGAAGACCTATTGAAGTAATCTTACAAGTTAGGTATAACTTATATTTTTGGTATGCACGTAATTATATGACAAATAAACCTACTTTCAGTTATTTCTATCTACGATATTAATTTCAAGGTTTATACAACACTTAAACGCGTTACATCAGTCTCTTTAAAGGCTCTTGCAGACAGGCGCAAAGCGACTCCAGTAGAACAATTTATATGAAAACTTTATGGAAATTGTTCTACCAGAATTGCGTCGCAGCGTCGCGCGTCGAGTCGAACCTGTTTGCGGGAGCCTTAACGCTTAATACGGTAAAAAAAAAAACACCCGTTAATGCAAAATAAATAAATCAAAGCCCAAATCATCGAATTATAATAACAACCAATATCCGACAGGTAAATAAATTTAAAACAAAGAGAGCGGAATATACCTAATAAGTACGTGAACGATCATTCCTACATAAAACAACTAAACAAAGCCTGTATTAACATAAATCCGAAGTATCGGCCGAATTTTCGGCCGTTGCTTGACTACGGCTAACTATGGCTGACTACGGCGAAAGAAAAAAAAAAACGACAGTCAAAGAGATAAGCCAAAGTCAAAATGTGACTTTAAGTCGGGTAAGGATTCATAGTCAAAAAAGGAAACTATGGAAATTATAAAACGGCCGAACACTCGGCCGAAACTTCGGAGTAGACTGAGGAGGAGGTGACGGAGGCTTTTCAGCTCTAAAACTAAACCAATACGACTGTAAGCGCGTGGGTTTCACGACTTACACGATTTTGTAGTTCGTTCGAAGTGAAATGATTATACAAAGTGAGTGAATTTATATTTTAATTAAACACTTATATGAATGCAAATACGTAGTTACAATTTTACAATCTGTTTTAAGAACGAATAGTTGTGGTTGTGGTCGCGTGGTACAGAGCGCAGGGGCGCGTGTGTACTCGCTGGCGGTGTCGGAGCAAGAGAGCGACCTAGGCTTGCAATAAAAATATCGATGTATCGATATATCGATATTTTTGTTCGATATATCGATATTTTTCGGCGATATCTATTATTTCGATACATCGATATATCGATATAAAATATCAAGTATCGAAAATGTATCAAATACGATATATTTCCAACAGCAACACCGTTGTCCCCACTGACTAAAACCGCTAGAATTCATAGCCGTAAAAATGTAAACTTATTTTTATCAATGTTTTATTAGTTTAAGATTTTACATCAGAAATGATGATTCTAGTTTGGTATTTCCATGAATAGAAAACAAACAATACAATTTCATATCTTCACCTAGTACCATATACTTTTTTCTCTGATATATAGATACTTTTTTTTTTCGATATATCGAAATCGATATTAATATTGTTTTTTAAATATCGATACGATATATATCGATACTTTTTGGCACTTCTTGCATCCCTAGAGCGACCGCGCGGTTTGCTCGACGCGGGCGCCTTGCGGGGTGTGTGGGCAGGCGCGGGGTCCGCGATAGTGATGGGAAGCGAGGCGACTAATTCGGGTCGCGTAGTGTTGGCGCGAACTCCGACGATCGAAATAATCACAAAACTTCACTGTATTTGTTATACAATATGTACCGAATACAATTAATCTGCCGCAGCCTTTTCCCAACTACGTTGGGATCGGCTTCCAATCTAATCAACTGCTGAAATACCAGCATTTTACATGGAGCGACTGCCTATCTGACCTCCACAACCCAGTAACTGGGTAATACGATACCTTGGTAAGACTGGCTGTCAGACTACCCGTAAAGACTGTCAAAGATCTACAAGTGACAGCCGGGACCAACGGCTTAACGTGTAACAAATTTTAATACATTATACTAACATCCATAGCAACTACCAACATAAAGGATGAACCTCAGAAAAGAGAAAATGTTTAAACGTAAATAAAATTACTTCGGGCGGTAAAGACCAGGTACAATAAATTAAAATCCGATGCAGACACATTAATCAAACCACATGGGCTACCGTGTCCTGACGGTAAATCGGACCAATTTGCCCCATGTCATAAATGTCCATTCAATAGTGCTGTCAATATGAATTAATTTTATCGGGATACTTCGGGATATACCTAAGTGGGGGTGGGTATAAAATGTTTGTCAAATTATTCAGGGAGAATATACTGTTTCGGAATCTGAATTAATTTGGAACTGGCAGACATTGCTCTAAAACTTAAGCCGTCACGGGACCTCTGGCAGATGTGAAACATCGAAAGCAAACAAACAAACATCGAAAAAAAGGTCAGGGTCACGTAGCAGGGAGACCGCGCGCGCGGAGTGAGTGGTGAATCGCCACGCAGCATGCGTCGCCCCAGCAATCGGTTTTACGTGCGCATATAGATGTTTCACATCAAAAAATCTCATCATCATCATCATCATTTCAGCCGAAAGACGTCCACTGCTGGACATAGGCCTCCCCAAAGAGGGACTTTGCCATAATCGCCACAGGCGGGTTGGCGATCGCAGTGTGATGTTAAAATGCATACAGAACCCTGCTGCTCATTCTCTAGTAAGTCCTTTAGTCGCCTTTTACGACACCCACGGGAAGAAATAGGGTGGCGCTGTTCTTTACGTCCGGCACCAAACGGAACAAAAAAAAAATTTAGGTTTAATCAATCTAGGTCCAGGTGACGCCAGATGTTCCTGTCGTAAAAAAACCCACAAAATAAGTACTTACATAAAAAAATTTCTTCCCAAAATGAAAGTATTAGTTTAAGACGACGTTGTTTGAGAAGGGTCAATCGCCTACAGGCTGCCAAGACACGATACTCTTAAAATTAATCCGTCCCTTAAAAACCGGAATCCCGCGATGATGGACTTCTCCCGCGGTTTGACATCACTATGTAATCCGGTGGTAAATTGCGGCGATTGTCCGGAAAATCACGAATTGTGGTCGAAATATAGTTTGAATTGAAACATTACGATGATTGCTGATGTCATAATGATTGATAGAGTGATTAACTTTAGGGATTGTTACGTGTCTATATCGCTTTGGAATTGGTTTTGATATGAGATTATGATAACGGTGTTATTGTTTTTAAATTGATCAGCCAGTTTAGTAGATTGGATTTATTAGTTCGAAATTCAGAAACAACACTTAATCTATTTAAAGGCGTCTACAGACCGACGCGACGCCACACAAAGACCCCGCGTGTTGCGCGACGAGCGGTGTCTTTGTGTCCCGTCGCGAGTCGCGCCGGTCTGTAAAGCCTTCAAAGAACCACAATCTTAAAACATACGATACAAGTAATGCTACAACAAAGAAGAACAAATCAGTAACACACATCCCCTAAAAATGTATATGCTTAATAGTTAGGTAAATACTTGTTTAAGGTAGGTACGTAAATATCTACCCAACGAACTATGCGACTATTTACGAAAAATCTTCCCTTCTACCCAAAAGCCGGCCAGATTACACGTACCAATTGACCTAGCTTCAAAAACTAATACATACATACACAATCTAACCTAATTCCGGCCGGGCAGAGCCCACGCTCCAATGGTCCAGAACCGTCTCGCTAATGCGATCGACCGTCCGTCTGTCCGTTTGGTCGCAAAATATTGGTCTTTTTCAATAGATTTTTTTCTATTAATCAATTTTTTCCACTCCATTGCCTTCATTTTGATGAAGGATACTGAAATATTGCCTTTATATTTTGAAGGCTGTAATAAATTGATAGTCTTTTTTTTATCGGTTCGTTTTGCACGTTTTCGGATTCTTTTACGATTTCGCAATCGAAAAGCTCGGCTTGTTTAAAAAAACATGCGGGGCAGTCTCTGGGGACTGCCGATAGAAGTGAAAACAGTGTACATATAGCTCATAGAAGTCGTTCGGTGACGATGACGCGAGTTCCAAGATTTTTGTCACCCAAAAAGTGCTCACGCGCCTAAAAAGGTTTCACTTTAAAAAAGTTTTGCTTTGCACTTTAAAGCTTCAAAATCGAACATTCAATTTTAGAATTTCCTGGATTCGACACGCTTTAAACCAGTTTTAATTTGTCTCTAGTTCCAAATTTCAACCAGAAAAGTTGTAGTTCCCAGCTAGATGGACCGACGACCTCAAAAAGGTGGCTGGGGACAGACTGGATGCGGAAGGCGGAGGACAGGGTGTTGTGGCGCAGCCTGGGAGAGGCCTATGTCCAGCAGTGGACTGCTATAGGCTGAGTTGATTGAAAGGTGTAGTTTATAAACATAGTACCGTCGCCCTCGCGTATAATCTTCATAACAACAAAACATGGAAACCCAAAAACACAAGCCTGTCCTAAATCTTTCAGGATTTCCCGTATGAACGATATTTTTCCGGGTATCATAATCATCTACATTCACGGAAAAGATTAAAAGGGTGAACTGCAATAAGAACCCTCTAGTGGATGGTACAAGTGATTGATGAAAAAATAATTGCCTCTTTGTTGTTAGGTATATGGTGCATTATGGGAGATTACAACGAAATTCCATAGACATTCTATACTTAAGGCTACGATAACCGACTTTTAATGATTTTATACTGAAGATCACGTCTAAACGAGTAGTGTTAATGATTTGAAAAAAATATATGTTAAATAAGAGCATTTTCCCAAACACTTAATATGTCAATATTTTAGATTATGTTTATATTACATAGTGAAATTAATTTGTAAATTATGTCTAACGCGGATAAAAAACTGAGAATGGCACAAAATCTACCTAGCGTATTTTTCTGAAACCTTCACCAATTTCATAATAATTTAATTATTGATCTTTTGGTATACGCGTTTTATTAAAATACTTTTTTTTTGTGTATACTAAATTAATAATACGTCAAATTGAGGACAGCGCTCGAGCAGGCGAGTCCTATTACTGGCTGAATGTACGACGCGTTGCGTGAGCTCAGTACAGAACACGCAAGCTAACCACTCAAGGTCACTGGCATATATCTGCGTCTTAATTTAGGTATCCATCAGGTTTATAACGGTGCATTTTAAGGTACACTACAGATTTTAGGGACAGTTAATACTGGGTAGCTTATTAAGTAAGATTAAAGCCATCAACTCGAAAATACGAAGACAATTTCGTATCAGAATTCTCCCTGAAACTTAATTTCATTGAAAAAGATAGTCTCATCGCAGACTCTCATATTTTAGCGTTAGGCATTTTAATGTCTTACAAAATATAATATGTACGACCTTCAAACTTAATTGACTGATCCGAGCCATATTTATTTTAAATCTAAGCCCAGTATTTGCCTTCCAACATAAAATACTCCATATTTATGTACTTAATAAACTTTCGATTCATACTCCTTGCAAAATAGGCCACAGGTTGACGGGGATCTGAAAATATTTCTCCTTTGTTTTCTTACTCCCTGGTACTTCATTTGCCAAGTTTACGTATTTTAAGAAGTTTCAAACAAAATTATTAATGTTTCAGTTACGAGTTCGTACTTTTTCACTTTGTTTTTGAGAATTGAGATATATATACTTCAAGATCAATGGTTTTGAGTCTATCATTTTTGTCGGCAGATATATATTTCTGTATTTTCGGAATAATGCGTTTCAATTTATGATTTGTTCATTTCGTGGTTGACAACTGGCCACGTTGAACCACCAACCACATATTCACCAACCCGCACTAGTTCCGCTTAGTGGATTATGGCCCACTCCGTCTCACAGAGAGGAGGACTGCGTTCCAGCAGTGGGAACATTATTTAGGCTGATTAAAAAATAAAAAAAACTTGCAATAATAAAACATTTTCCCGTGTCTAAATCGCTGAATAAATCCAATAACTCATAATCAATTCTTAATGCTTAACTACAAACAGCATCCGATATAACAAATTCCACCACAAAACCGCACTTTTCCTCAAAGTTCGCAGACCTAACGAACCGTCACAGCAAAAAATCGCATCGATCGGCAAAGGTTGCGCTACAGGGGCCTTCCGCGACGGAAATTAACAGGAACAAAGCATCGACTGCGACCGTGACGTCAGAGGCAAGGAAAAACAAAATGGTAGATGTTCGCGCGCTTTTTTTGAAAAAGGAACGTTGGAAACTTTTTAAATTTCAATGGAAGTTATGCTACCGCAGGCACCAAGTAATTATTAATAAATTAATTACTTATTAATTAATTACTACACCAAGTAAGTGTAGTTTGGAGTTCAAATGTGTTAAAAAAGGAATGTTTGGTGACGTTTTTGTGGAGTTCGGAGTGAAATGAACTAGCGCCGCGCGCCGCGCCGTAGGGTTTGAAAACGTGTAAAGCAGGAAAAAAAAATTTACTGGAATGTTGGCTTCGTACTTTTGCAAAATAAATAAAAGTACATACCTACTTTTGGTCAGTGAGTCGTCTTAGGGGCGGAGTTCTATTTTTTATTCCACTATTTTGAAAATCATCAGAAATGTCCTTATGAAGTATCAAACGTATCGTAAAAACCTTTTACTCCTTTCTAAGTGCTAATGATCGTAGAAACAAAGGTTTTTCAAGGGTCGTAGCTCCTAATTCTGCGGTTTTACCCAACAGCGTGGCTACATTTACATGGCACCTTGTTTACATAAAACATTGGGTTACGGACGGTAGCCGGTAGGTATTATCTACCTTCGATTTGTAAGGACTAACTGTCAGTGTGCCACACTGACAGATCGGTACGGTCCGCTTGCGTAATTTAATCAGCCCGGTTCGTAATTTTCACGCCTTTATTTTATTTTTTATTCATTGCTTTCGAGTTTGGAGTTATAAAATAGGGTGGGGCTTTTGAAGTGAGAAAAAAGGGGGTGCTAACTGTTAAGAAAATAATTGATTCTTGACAAAATTCGACGTTCTTCTCTTTTTTTTGCAGTCACTATAAACCCGTATTGCCCTAAGTACCTAGACCTACTACTAACGTTAGTAATTTTGAGGAATGTACTATTTCATTAGGTCTATATAAGCTTATAGGTTCATAATAGTATGAACCTTTACGCTTATATAAACCTAAATATACAGTTTATTTTTGGGGTAAGCCTCAGCGTATACTTTTGAGTAAAAAATGGCAATTTATCTTCGTCATATCAGTTCGGGGTTCGTGTGGGTGTTGGATTAATTCCAAGTATTTTTGGCAATAAGGAATGTAGGGTTTAAAATTTAGGCTTTTGGGTAATTCCATGAACCTACACCAACCTGAGTAGAAATAAAAGTTATTAGCTGCTTACCACTCTATGCAAGTAAATATTATAGGGCAGGGATCACCAATTAGTTTCAATGGGGCCCGGTCCGTTTAAAAAAATAATATGACTATCGTGGTCCGTTTGGAAGACGATTACTAGCAAACACGATTAAAAGAAGTTCATCGGTAAGTCGAGATCGAAATTTATTTTTAATGAAGTTCATCTTAGAAAATTTTGCTTCACAAATTAGAAACTTTGTAAAATGGTTCAAACTTTAATTTATTAGTTCTGGGTATTTATTACCACATTACCACACACAAACTTTATACCAAATTTTTGGACAAAGAACTTCTGTATTTTTGTGTTTTCTTGGAAATCGATCGTTTCCATCTTTTTTTTTTAAACGTTGCCCCACACTAGGAATTTCTCCTGTATCGTGGGTGCATTTACAAACATTCAAACTCACATACACAAACAGCCAGACCCGGAACAACCACTTGTAGGTCATACGGCTCTTACTTATCTTACTAGTACACGAATATTTGTCAAAACTTTACGCAGACACGGAAAATCTACTAGAAATTTTAAAATAATAGCTCTATCGACCTACTCTAATATAAGTCTATTCCTTCACCTAATTAATAATAGTGTCTACTTTATCTACTTTAATATTATTTGTTAATTTATTTAAATATAATATTATCTTACATAATCTAGTTTAAAAAATAATATACCCAAACAGTTACTCTTTAAGTAATTGAAAATATTATGTCTTCTTTATAATTTACCTTAGTAATAAACCTATTGTTGTCTTCATTTTAAATGTTTGATGTAAATTGATGGCCTAAAAAACAGGTTTTTCATAAACCTAAATCGGGCAGGTCTACATTACAGTTAGAATTATTTTTTTCCCCGATTGTAATTAATCTAAATCATAATTTTACTTTACTTTATACTTGAATTTTTTTTTCCATACAAATATATGTGCCGTGCGGGAATCGAACCCGCGACACGCAGTGCAGCAGTCAATCGCTTAACCACTGCGCCAACTGTGCCGTCCAATCTGTAGAGTAGCTTTATTACTTTTGTTTTTAATGTTTTCATTACTCCCAGAAACATTTGCAGCTTCATGCGGCTTGTGTCTCGCGTTGTCCGCTGTTGCGTCGACGGCAGAAGAAACAAATCGTGGGCTTAATTATACAGTATGTAACAAAAACTCAAACTCAAAGCATTTATTTCAATTAAACAATTGACAGGCACTTTTGAATTGTCAAGAAGTCGGTCAGTTACAAATATGAAGCTAGTTGCCCATTCCAAATAGTAGGTTCCTATGGAGAAGAACGGGCAAGAAACTCCACGGACACTCTTTTAAATTAAAATATTGATACAAAATATTGGTTACATCATTCATATTGAACATGTGAGAACGATGCAATACGTCAAAAGCGTCCGTGATAAAAACCCTGTTGTTCCTTTTAGGGACGTATACATTTACCTACAAAAAAAATTAAGCATTGGCTAGTCGAGAGAATTAAAAAGGCAAGAAATCAGTTCAACATTACAAATATTAATCATTAAATATTTATTTTAATCATTTTTGTTGAACAGTTTTTATAAATGACTTGTTTTATTACGTATGTATACCGATTATTAAAACGTAGGTAGAAGGAACAACAGGGTTTTTGTTACATATTGTATAATAAATGTTACTGTTTACTTAAGGTCCGCACAAAACCGGATCCGGACCGAGGTGCGCAGTTTGGTGACTCCTGTTTGTAAATTATAATATAACTCTAATAATTGTATTTGTAACCGTTTTTTTATAGCTAAATAATATTTCCTGAAGCAGATGAAACAGGCAAAATGTAATGTTTATCTACACAAAAACTTAAACTCGCGCTTTTTCTCATAGGGGTAGGCAGAAACTATGAACGCCACATGGTAAGATTCTTCTTATACACCCCCTAAGTTTATCTTTTATTCGATAACGATAAATTATTTGTTTCTGTAAGTCGGTTTGTACACACAGCTACACATCAAGCTAACCATTTCCAGTTTACGCTGATCTCGCACTGAACGGAAATTCTATACAATGCGAGATCAGCTTATACTAGAAATGTATAGCTTGATGTGTAGCCGTGTGTACAAACACTTTTCCACGTCAATCATATTTAAAAAAACTAGATGAGGAACGTTTCCTATCTGATACGAAAGGCTGAAACAAACTCAGAAGTCACAGTCTCTTATGAAGACCAGGGGGCCACCAACTGACGGGGTCCGCTAGGGCCAATGCCTGCCAGGGTTGCGAGTTTGTCCGAAAGGGATATCGTGGCCCTGGCACACAGGCAAATGAAGGAATACGGGGTTTTAGTCAGTAAAAGTCTGACACGCCCTCCCGCTCCGCCCAGAGCGGGAGAAGTTATTTGATAATTTCCCAACCCTAAAAAAAAAAAAAAAAGGGGGCCTAAACTGGACGCTTTGGCAGAATCATAATATGATCTGCGTACAATTCATACATCCCGAAATTCATCTGTTTGACAGCTGCTATTTGACATTAGACTTCATTAAAGCAATTCATAATTTGTGGACCATTTTACGAAACTCCATACAAAACTGTCAAGCAGATGAATTGGGGGATATGAATTGTACGCAGATCATTATGATTCTGCCAAAGCGTCCATTTTAGGCCCTCAGACATAATCTTCGTAAGATCATGTTAGAAACAAATAGATAGCTCAACTCAGAACAGAAAAAGCCAAGACGAAAACAATAATTGAAACGTTTAAACAATATACCAGCCAATACAATTCAAAGTTTACCATAACAACAATTCCATATTTCACCACTCCAAGTACCTACTAATTCATTGGAGAAGTTATCCCGATATTAGTTCGAATAATGCACTTAATAGGATAAACGGAATTGATTCCGATACTGAATTGCTTTGCGGAATTACCGGATGATACCCGGTTTAATTCAGGTTCGGTAAGCCTTTGGGCCTGACTTAATCTGTAAGTAATAGCTTTTTAAAAACTAGCATTTCTGCAGTTATTGATTGGTTAGCCAGCCAATGTTGTACTGTGTGTTTTGTGCTGTTAAATATTATTTTAGTAATTACCCACATGTATATATCTACATTATATACTGGATGACCAAAGCCAGAGACAGACATTACTGGAGAAAACTGGGGGAGGCTTACTAATTCAATTAAATAATACCATTTATATATTATGAATATAATAAAAATAATATTACCATGATTATAAAAGTCCCTAAATAAATAAGAATCAAAAAAGAACCATTTAATAAAAATACATTATTACAACATAAAATGCAATCAAATTAATTTTCAAATTCAATGCACTATCATACAATCTAATTATTAAATAATTTAAAATGAGCTGAATCAAAAATAAAATTTTGCATGTTAGAAATCGTAATGTTAAACTGTTAATTAAGAATACGCATGCTAAAAACTTTTTTGTAAAAAGTGTAAGAGTGTAGGAGAATAAATGGCTTTTCTTTTTTCTTTTTTATTTATATAACTATATTACTGCCTCGTTGGTTAATGGTCGCAAGCGCTACTACTGAGGTCATGGGTTCGATTCCCGGGTCGGGCAAAGTGATATTGAGTTGTTGTATCTGGAATTTCTCAGTAGCAGTCTGGATTTGTGCACGGTTGATGGCAATAGGCTCGCCCCCTATTACGTGGGACTTAAATATAACTGGCCAATTGTGGGTGTACTACAGGTACACCTCTGCCCAACCCTTCGGGGAAACAAGGCGTGATGTTATTTTGTATCTACACTTTGTAAACAAGCATATTGCAAATTAGAGGATTATATCCAAGATAGGAATGCTTGGAAACATGCTGGTACAGTTCCATAGGACAATCAGTCTAAACAAAATCAAACTGGTTGCTATTTTAACTGTATATTTTTTTTTATGACATTTATTTTACATTCTGTGATTACCTTAACTCACACACTGATATTTTTCTTTTAGGGTAACGTATTTTTTATTTTACAATGTTTGTAAATATGTGAGCACCATGTATCGATCACATAATTAATGTATCTATCATTGCTTCATTCTTAATTCTTTTTATCTATCATTGCTTCATTCTTAATTCTTTTTACCTACGATGTATAGTAATTTTATTTGAGGTGCATTGTCTTCACATATAATAATTATATATTTAATATACCTACCTATACAAAATATTGTAAAACATTTTAAAAGAGTAACGGTGGAATTTCTTGCCCATTCTTCTCCATACGAAGCTACCTTTTAGAAGGGGCGACTAGAATCAATTCAATTTTTTTTTTATTTTGACTTTTAAAAGTGCCATGTATTTGAAATAAATAATTTGACTTTGACTTTGAAAATAAACATTTTAATTCATTTATTACACCACATTACATGTTTATTTCCACTTTCTATTCAACTCTATTCTTTGCAGGCTTTTGTGTTTAGCCTGTTTACACTATTCGATTTAATTGCCTGTTGCATACCATAAGTTGAAACAACAATACAACTTATCACCGTCTAAACTGTGACTTTACGATGCAAGTCATTTGTTGAATTCAACTTTATTGTATTGCCACAGGCAAGAAACTTGCTTCGTGTAAATGGGACTTTATTTATAATTTTGTTTCTGAACTGAGTATAGTTTTCATGTGTGTACCAACATTAGAGGCTACGATAATTTTCCTGATATATATGTCGAAATAAGGATAATTTTATCACTAATTGTAGAATTTGGGCGTAAATAAATAAAATTGCTCCTTTGAAAACACTCATTTGGTTTTATTCTGAAATATCTTCACATTTTAGCCTTATCAATCTACCTTAGGTAATGTCAGGAAACTTAATTGTTAAACATGTTGACTACCAACATAAATAATTGTCCGTATATTCCAATCTCAACTCATTCTTTTGAAAGTTGTACGAAATGACTATTACACGGAAAATTGACGTAGGGTGACAATTTGCTTAGCAATTAATTTCCCTGACTGTACAATGTATATCTATAGCTATTTTTCACTTAAGGAAAAGCCACGACAAAAGCCCTAACACAAAATAAATGCTCTTTCTTCCCATAAATATTATTATAACAGTTCGTTAAATAAAAGTACGTACATATTCGATTGATTCCTGTAGCCCGCACCTAATGGCCACTTCCTGGGTTCCCATACAGCAAACATTGCTCGGTGAAAAGTCAATATTATTGCAGGACGACCAAGTGTTATTGGTGTCGACATTTTTGGGTCACGCTTCACAGTTACGGGATGATTCAAAGAGATTTTTTTGATGAATTGCGAACTGGATTGGGATGTCAGTTTTTTCGAAAGTGGAAGGTTTATTTTCACTTTATCTTTATAACTTGGCAACAGGCAATTGATAATATCTTTAGCATCCAGTGGCGAAAGTACCGTATAACACGATTCCTACCGGCTTCCCTTCGGAAATTCGGAACACAACCACTCTATCGTTATTTAAAAATGGCACACAGTCACTCAGTCAGTAGTGTTTAATAATGCCAAATAATATAATAATCACATTGTAGGTATTTAATACACCATACAATTAAAACATTACAAAACTCCTACATTACATTTTTTGTCTTTATATCCCAACAACAAAACATTTTGCTCTAAAATAACCCAGTGAGTTCAATTTCTATTCAAAATCGACGTCATGGCAATTTTTTTTCTTTTTTTGCTCCGGCTTAACTCTCTCATAAAACCACTTTCGCCACTGTTAGCATCTACAACATGAAACAATCTTACCATTTTCAATCGATTCGTTTCAGACAGAAGTCATTCCCGACTGTTGTACACACGTAGCATTTGAGGCCGTAAGAATGAAACAAAATATGGTTTATTAAGACGCAGATATATGCCAGTGACCTTGAGTGGTTAGCTTGCGTGTTCTGTACTGAGCTCACGCAACGCATCGTACGTTCAGTCAGTAATAGGACTCGCCCATCTAGGAGCGCTGTCTCCAGTTTGACGCATTATTAATTTATTATACACAAAACAAAAGGTATTTTAATAAAAACGCGTATACTTAAAGATCAATAATTATTATCTTTAAATTGGTGAAGGTTTCAGAAAAATACGCTTGGTAGGTTTTGCGCCATCCTCAGTTTTTTATCCGCGTTAGACATAACTTTACAAATTAATTTCACTATATAATATAAACATAATCTAAAATATTCACATATTAAGTTATTGAAAAAATGCTCTAATTTAACGTATATTTTTTCAAATCATTAACACTACTCGTTTAGACGTGATCTTCAGTACAAAATCATTAAAAGTTGGTTATCGTCGCCTTAACATAGCATCGTAACATCCACACTCTGAACGGATTTGAAAGAAGTCAGATAGATCTGAATGTAGTACTGACCTTAATATATACCTCTTAGAGTTGTGCTCTACCAATTCCAGTATCGTTACCTAACAAAAAGTACACAATGGATACCAAAATAGACTAATACAAAAAAACAGTATTCTGATTTTAAAAAAATATAGGCAGAGGGGACTGTCGACAGAGGTGAAAACTTAAAACTAAAAAAGAAGAAAAAAAGCGTTTATGGGCTTTACTGCAAAAAATACACCATAAAACACCAGCAACAGCACCAGCTTTCACTGCTGGTCAAGCGTAACATGTCATACTCATAGCTACATACAATATGTAACAAAAACCCTGTTGGTCCTTCTACCTACGTTTTAAGAATTGGTATAGGTTTTTATAAAGCAAGTCATTTATAAAAACTATTCAAGAATAATAATTAAAATAAATATTTAATTAACTGATTTCTAACCTCTTTCATTCTTTGATTTTGACTTCTCGACTAGCCAATGCTTAATTTTTTTAAATTATAATTCCACCAATGTTGTGCTTGTAGGTTAATGTATACGATCCTAAAAGGAACAACAGGGTTTTTGTTATATACTGTATATAGGTACCAGCAGCGAGGTGTCAATTTTTGTATGAGAGAAGCCGATTTTAACTTACTTTCTTATTACTAAACTAAAAATTAATTAATTTACTTAAAAGTAAGTCTTTTCTTTAGTGAATTTAACACCATCTCTCGTCAAGTAGCAGAACCAAAAAGACGCATCACTACACAGACAAAACTTTCTTGTTTATTATTTCAATTTGCTAATAAAATAGGCATTTTTGCTGTGTGAATGTTATGGTGAATTAAATACCCGTAGTGTAACTATATTTTTTGGCAATAGTAGACACTATTGACTGTGCCATTTTTCAATAGCGGTAGAATTGTTGATGCGAACTTCCGAAGAAGGGAAGCCGGTAGGAATCGTGTTATATGGTGCTTTCGCCACTGATAGGTACTGATTTTCCCCTACGAAAAAACGCCTCAACGCGCCTAAAGAAGTTTTCTCTTCAAGAATACACCAACTTTTTTTTAATAACTAATTCAGTTCCATCCGCCAATCAGCGATACAAAATACATGACCCACGATCGGAACGCAAAATATCGCAAACTCACTCAATATTTACGTGTACATTTTTAGCCTCCATAAAAATCTACACCGCCATCAATCAATCAAATTGTGTCGGCGGTTGAAAGTTATTGTCGCCAACACATCTGGGTACAGTTAAAAAAAATATTTAGCTACTGAAATATGCAGTGATGTGTCAATGATCCTGCATATATGCGACCAATATATCTTGATATGGCGCTAAACGGCATGTTTTTTATATTTTTTATAACATATTTATTTGGATACACATCACATCGCCAGCCCGCGCTATTCGTTTTCGCTTGGAGCTCTTTCTGAATTTTTTGCTCGGCTCCTAAGGATCCTAGCATGATGTTAAATAGCCTATAACCTTTCTCATGAATTTGACTATCAATTGCAAAAATAACTTTTCTAATCGGACGGGTAGTTTCAGAGATTAGCGCGTTCAAACGAACAAACAAAAAAAAAACAAACTATTCATCTTTATTATTAGTATGATAAGGCAGATATAGAAGTATATATACTTACCTACAATTACCATAACAGCGCCAACCTTCCAACGTTCCAAAACAAATTAACGCTCAAATTCCTACTATTCAAATCAGAGCATCTCTTCAAATGTGTGTGAATGACATCAGGCCTCACTCAGCGCTAACTATATCCTTATTAACATGAGGCCAACACTATAAATAACATCGTCATTTAAACCGCTAGAAATTGGGGAATTTGTACTAGTTTAATATGTATTACGGTAACTCAAAGTTTAGAATAGAAAAGAGTATTGTTTATTGTTGCTGCTGAGATGATAAAAATTATAAATAGTTTGTCTACAACTTACCTCAAGGGTGTACAATAAAAAATATTCTAACATGAGTAGGATAAGTAGTTGTTCCGGGTCTGGCTGTTTGTGTATGTGAGTTTATATGTTTGTAAACGCACCCACAATACAGAAGAAATTCGTGTGTGGGGCAACGTTAAAAAAAAACGATGTACAATAACTATCCTGAGTAATGATGTAAGGAAAGATGGAAATATAAATATAAGATAAGGTACACATAAATGTAGCCAAAAATAATGGTAAAAGTCTCGGGCGTCTCCAAAATAAAATACTCGTAAATAACATTTGAGTTATAGTAAAATTCGCAGTTGTTTTATACAACATGTCCCAGAATGTACAACCTCTTAAGGGGTCATTGTACTCATCATTATGAACAACTTTTACTATGGGGCCAAACCAGAAATCGCGAAAAAAAAATCAGCTGTTCCTACATTTTGACGAGTTATTCGAACATAAATGTAGGGAACAGCTGAGTTTTTTTTTCGCGATTTCTGGTTTGGTCCCATAGTAAAGCTCAACACACACAGAAGGCGGGTGCAGGACGGGTGCGGGTCAGGACGGCAGTACGGGCGGCGGGCTGAATTCCATGTATTTATATGAATGACACCACACGAAACACGTGCGCGGGTCGGACGCGGAGCGGGTCGGGAGCGGGAGCCGCGCACGTGTTTCGTGTGGTGTCATTCATATAAATACAGAGAATTCAGCCCGCCGTAGTGCCATCCTGGACCGCGCCAGACCCGCGCCTGACCCGCACCCGCTGCCTGTGTGTGTTGAGCTTAAAAGTTGTTTATAATGATGACTACAATGAACACTTAAGAGGTTGTGCGTTAATTCTGGGACATGTTGTATAAATCACGTTAACATTAAGCAATCGGGTTCCTACTGGTGTAGTTTGGAAAAAGGAGGTTCTATTGTCATTCGTTATTGTTGGCATTCATAGACAGACTGGTACCAGTGATTACTCTAAAGTTTGATGGCTTTTACTGCGTCAAAAGATCTGATTTTTAAATGTATCTGGATACATTATCACAAAAGGTCATGTCGTATATTGTAAGAACGTTTAATCTTTGCCAGCTTCATCTCACGGCACGCCTTGGCCATAATATTTTACTTATCATTAGTCGCGATAAGCAGTGGAACTCTCAACTCGTCATTGTTTAAATGCCTTTTATCCAAAACAATAAACTATTTAATTAAACCCCCTCAAAGAGCAAGTCAACACACAAAACCGAACAACTATTAATTAATCAATTCAATTAAAGACGGAATTAAACAAAAGCTGGATATTATATCCGACTCCTTTCAATGGCGTCCTTCGAAATCAGACAGTCGGACGAACCAGTCAGCGATGTGGAATAATTTTCTGAGATTACTGGACAAAAGCGGTTCAAACTGGTTAATCAACGTCCTGGAACGGTTTTGACCTTTCTCCGAGTGTATTAAGACAGTATGAAGTCGTAGCAGATGTGGATGAATACCTATCTTGTGCAAAATGACATTTGTGTATCTGTGTCATTTATTCTAGAATAGATACCGGTATTGGACGGTAAGACATGTCAAACATTTTCTAGTCATCGATAGTAAGACCGAAGATGTGGTTGGCCTGATATTTTATACCACAGTGTGTATGGTTTAAGGCTTCTACATACCGGGGCGACTTGTCGCGCGACGCGACACGACACAAAGGCACCGCTCGTCCCGCGACACGCGGGGCCTTTGTGCCGTGTCGCGTCGCGCGACAAGTCGCCCCGGTATGTAGAAGCCTTTAAACAACACGTTTTTGACGTTCAAAAGTGCCTCTTGTGTGCCTATTTGAAATAAATAATTTGACTTTGACTTTAACAAGTAAACAGATCAATCATGTGTAACGTTCGCAAGTATTTATAAAATAAATTACAATGCTTATTTCAGTAAAGGAATAATTCAGCGAAATTATTCCACTCATTACCGAACAAAAGCAGTACGAACCGGTTCACGGCGGTTATACCGGTACCGGGCGGTTTTAGCTGGAACTCACGTGGCTATACCCAGCCTGGGATGGACGCAACGTGCAATTAATAAATCTAGGTCGTCAGCAACGTGTAAAATCCCGGCGATATTGATTTAAAAGAGCAATGGTTCGCTGAACAAAGGGATTTCAATACAACAGGTTGGTACGAGTACAATGACATATTTGAAGGTTCCTTGTGTGCGGTTTTGTTGAGTGTAATGTGGATTGTTGCTAGCATCAAGATTTATCTTGGGGTTTTATGATCGAGGCTTATTGCAGCGAGGAGAATCTTGATATTGAATAGGTGTGAATCTAAGTAAATAAATAAATGAAAATGCCCGCTTTTTATTAGTCGTATAGTATCGTTTAGTGCTTGGCCACACTGGCAGCGCGGTGCGGGAGCGGCGCGGGTGCGGGAATACGCGCGATTGTGCCTGTCCGCAGTCGACCGCGCGACAACCAGCGCGCGGTCAGTTCGAAGTGGTTTGAGATCCCCCGCTCCCGCGTGCGATGTCGCTTGCCGCCCACGCACTCACTGCGGCCACTTGTATGAACGAGCTATGGCGCGAGTTGCCCGCGCCAAGTAGCCCGCGCCGCTCCCCGCGCCCGCGTGCCCACTATGGACGCTGAAATTAAGTTCTTATGTTTGAGCACGTCGCGCCGCGCCCGCCCCGCGCCCGCGTTTGCAGTCTGGCCTCACATTTATAGAAGAAAAAAAATTGTCTCAGAAAAACTGGAATGTTTTTCTTGTTTATGGCATTCGTGTTGTCTTAGATAATATATATGTTTTATTGCGAAATACGAACACTGATATTTCTCTTCTCACTTCAAAGAGCTCACTAGAATATCAAATATCGAATACAAATCGTTTCTAATTAAAAAAGAATAAACTTCACATTACAAGAGCTTCTGCAAACTTCAATTAATTTTCTCCGTACTCAAGAAACCGTACTAATATCAAAATATTACTTGCAAGACAGCTTAGATTAAAGCGTTGCTGGATAAGAACGGGTAAGTGCTGAGAAAACCCACAAACGTGCAGGTGATGCACGGGTGTTCCAGTTCCATATGTTCGGCTTATGTAGGTACTCAACGTAATCCCGAGTACGGTAGCGAAGATTTTTGGATAAGGTTGGGATATTAAGATATTTAAAATGACGTTAGGTTTCAACAAGGAACCCTTATAGTTTCGCCTTGTCTGTGTCTGTCTGTCCGCGGCTTAGCTCAGAGAATCTTAGTACTAGAAAGCTGTAATTTGGCATGGGTATATTGGGTATAAATATTTATCACGCTGTCAAAATGTAGGTATATATAGTACAGTAGTATACATATAACGAAATTAAAAGGAAAAATATCACAGCCAAGTAGGCTTTCATGTGCGACCAACTTACATGTGCAGTTGGAATGTATGGGGGAACATGTATTTCAACTACAATGTTACGTTTGTTCTTGGGATAAATTCATCCCAACTATTCCGTAGTTGGGATGAATTTATCACTTAAGTACTCGTAGTTCATACAAACGTAATACCAAAATAATTTGTAAATTAAATATTCTTAAGCTAGTGTGTATTTATTTCGATTGGATTACAGAATTATGTTCCCAAATATATATTTTGAAAGGACAATGATATAAAAACGAGATATGAGGAAATTAAAATTTCTGTAGAAAACTTGTTTTTCTCATAACTCTTGTTTAAATCAGGGTCCATTCAAAATATATATTTGGGAACCTAGATATTCTGTAATCCAATCGGAATAAAGACACACTTACCTTAAGAATATGTTTGAATAACAAATTATTTTCGTATTACCTTTGTATGAACTACGCATTCATCGCCGGCCTCGGAACCGGTAACCGGTTTTTATTTATGTCATGTTTGTCTTTAAGCGTCTTTTATACCTACATGACATAATTATGTGTTTTGTAGATAGAGCTGTATTTCTAGATGATTAGTATATATCGAGCCGTAAACTGCGTTTGATCTAAGTAGTTTAGCTTTGCCGCTCATGTAAGCTCTTTTAACTCGATATCAAATTACCATTCACAAAAAAATCATAATATGAACAAAATAATATTACTCAGTAGGTAATAATTATGCCAAAAATAAACATTAAACTAAATTAGCCGAAATTAATTTTACATCCATTTTCACATTACACAATATAAATGAATACGAGCTAAAACAATCACTAATTAACCACAAAATCCGCCACTACTCAAATTGGAACAGTGTTAACTGCGTTTCAAAACTATACAAAAATATGACTCGCATATTTTCCAAGCCCAATATTTTTTTACTAACATAGAAATGTATATTTTATTTAACAATCGTACATTTGAGCGTGTTAAAACTAAAACACTCGAATGTATGTACAGATAGTAAATAAAGTCAGACACTTTTCAGTTTTTTTAAAGGAACCCAACACCATGTCAAAAAGGACACTAGGGTCGTAAGTTCGAACCCAGACAGGCGCTGTACTTTATAAAAAATTACTAGCTTTTGCCCGCGACTTCGCTCACGCTAATTTAGAATTTGACAATAATTTCGGGTTGTACTCTGCTGGGCATATAAGGGTTGTAATAATATTAAATTGTATATGTATTATTATTTTAAAGTGCTAATATACAATTTTATAGCTGTTTTAATCAAATTTAAAGTGCTATTAAATAAATCCCATAATATAATTCAATTATGATTCGAAAGACACGTGGCGCCATCTATTATCATACGAACGTTATTGTTGTTCTTCTCGGGAACAGTACTTTTTTTCCGGGATGAAGGGTACCCTATGTCCGTTTCTGTACTCCTGACAACATACATGCAAAATTTCAGGATGATCGGCTCAGTGGTTTAGGCGTGAAAATGTAACAAACAAACAAACTTACTTTCTCATTTATAATATTAAGTTAGGAAGTTAGAATTAGGATTTCGTCACCACTGCCCTCAAAACGGTTAAAAATAACATCGTGAGGAAACCGGCATCTCCTAGAACCAAAAAATCGAAGACATGTGACATCTACCAACCCGCACTGGGCCCGCGTGGTGGATTACGGCCCACTCCCTCTCACAGAGAGGGGGCCTGTGTCCCAGCAGTGGGACCATTATAAGCTATAATTATGAGGGACACTAAACGCCCATAGGCGTCATAACAATAAAACTTCTAGTGTCTCGTTCGGTGTCCTTGAATACGTTAATATTAAAAGAACACACATTTTGGTCTACATGACACATTGAAAACCACAGTCAAAAAAGTATCGAATAATTTTGCGTCAATTCAGATATTACGTAAAACTAATAGTGTTAGCAAATTTTCCTTGCTGACTGTACCCGTGCCATATGTATTGAATTACCAGCTTTTATTGTACACTGTATCACAGAAAGCCGGGTAGCTGGAAATTCCATTTGAAAAAGGTGATTATCTTTTTTAAACTGTACACAGAGTAAAAATATTGGTTGTATGTATAATGCATAAAGGGCAGTGGTCCAATCGCGCAATAAGCTTGGTAGGTACCTATTTCTACTATATACATTCAAAGACTTTGCACGTGTTAACACATTTAAGTACGCCTCGCACACCCTGTACCATTTAAGTGTTTTTTTTTAACTTAGAGAGTTGTAATGCTGATTCTAATGATTATAATTCTTTAAAACCATATTTGTTATGGCCGCGAATCATATTTAGATCAACGTACATGTTACTGAACTGCAAAAACGTCAGAAAATTTGAATTTCGCGGCTACCTTAGCGCATCCCCTTTAACATATATTTTGCATAACTTACTAGCATTGTAGGAAGGCGTAATAACTGATTTAAAAGTCACTAAAATCATATATCTGCAGCCTTAACACCGAAAAACACAAGAATACAGGCTGTAGATATAGCTACTCCTATCCAGCTCCAAGGTCCGTTCTACATATAGTAACTCTGCAGTCAGTTTATTTTGGCTTCTGCCAATAATAGCACCCCTTACCTGAAATGTGAGAACGTTTGTTATTATTAATAACCGACCCGAACCGTTACGGGCTGAAGATAATAGAAAACAATGAAAGCCTCGCCATAATCTTCACAAACGTTATCCGTTACATCTCAATAACGTTAAGTAGATGTGTTTTGTTAAGTATGGAGTCAGAAGTCACGACCAATTATAGGTTGTGGTTTTATGTTACTTGATACGTAAAATTCGAGGGTTCAGTCCTGGTGTTAATGTGCGCAAATATATACAACATTAGTTTTTGTTTATACTAAACCTCTTAAGGGGTCATTGTACTCATCATTATGAACAACTTTTACTAAGGGACCAACCTTAAAATCGCGAAAAAATAATCAGCTGTTCCCTACATTTAAGTTCGCTGAACTCGTCAAAATGTAGGGAACAGCTGATATTTTTTTCGCGATTTCAACTTTGGTCCCATAGTAAAAGTTGTTCATAATGATGAGTACAATGACCCCTTAAGAGGTTTAGTATAAACAAAAACTAATGTTGTATAAATATTACCTTCAGTTGTACATAAACACTTATACAACATTAGTTTTAGTATATGCGAAACCTGAATATAGTTTGTTCAGAATAAGGAACTGTATCGATTTCAATCATTTTTACACCATGTTATATTTTGTCCCAAAAATATTGAAGTGTGTTGGAAAATGTTATCACCATTTAATTACTTACAATACAATCGCCGTACGGTTTGGTACCTACTGCCATATGCGCAAGACGACTCTGGAGGCGCGGGGGCGCCGTTAGCATGTTTTTGTACGGACAACCCGGTAACATAACAACCTTATTACTTTGTGATTTTTCATGATATAGTTTTGAAATTTTGTACTTAGATTCTTTACATAAAAATACTAGACACGTGTTTCGGGTTTCGCATATACTAAAACTAATATTGTATATTATAATACTATGCAGCTTTACAACTAAGGGAAAAAGTGTTTTCGATGAACTCTGGCACCCAGAGTAAGATTTAACTTGTGTTTAGGGTGCCAATTTTAGAAGATCTTTTAAATTTCAATGGACGATAACGCGCACGTATTTCCATACAGTTTACTTCCTTCCCCGCCGTGGACATCCACGATAATATCGTCACGTTAGAAATTATAAAAGTGCACATTGCCTCCACAATTCTACGTTTATTGTAACGGTTCGGTTTCTTGACCTTTTCCGTCAGTCAGCCAGTCACCAACTGCTTTATGTCAATTGAGGGTAGAAGACATTTTTTTTTCTCTAGCCTACGTTGTCCCGCTGCTGGGCAAAGGCCTCCCTCCACTCCTTCCATCCTTCGCGAGCCCACGCGCCCTCCTTCCAGTTTTGCCAGAACCTTTCCAATTCGTCCCGCCATCTCCTACGTGGTCTGCCGCGACCCCGTCGCTCTGTTTCAGGGCACCAATTCTGTGCCATTTGGGCCCACAGTTGGTTATGCGGCAGACATGTCCTGCCCAGTCCCATTTAAGTTGGGCAGCGTTTTGAGCCACGTCAGCTATCTTTGTTTTGGACATTAGATACTGAAAGAAGAGACATTAGGTATTTAATATTAACCTGTGCCCTAGGACGCAAATCTGAAGATAATTTCCAGTTATGCCTTTTCGAAGTTCTGATCAAGTATTATAAATGATAAATGATTTTCTTTCTGTAAGTAAATAGGTTTGTACAAAAACTTTTACATATAATTTTTTTTTAGACTATAATGTTCGGCGTTTTTTCAAACTCAGAGGGTCACAGTCTCTTTTAAAGTCCAGACATTATCTTGGTAAGATCATGTGAGGATCATGTAGATTATTGTATGGTATTGTAAGTCAAAGCATACACTCAGACTGCTTACCAAGGGAATCCAAAGTCAACAAAAGATCAAGGAGCATCCCAAAACAAACATAACCCAAAATAAACAAAAGTTATAATCCTAAACAAAAATTAAACAATGTCTCTTGGATTAGGAAAGCGTGGAGACATACCGAAGTACAGTAAATAAATTTAAGCTCCTTATTCACCAAGTAGCCATAATTTTGTCTCGGAGTGTGAGACAAAAGAACAATGTAATGTACTGTCAAATAAAGAAATAAGTAAACAGGCAATAAGCTTGCAACTACTTATAGTAAATGTTTTCTTCTTTTCTTTAAAAAATGATTTTAGACGAAAATAGGTTACCTACTCAACATTCGATCTTCAAAAACTGCACAATGTCACACTATTAGATGACGCGTGGAAGTAGGACAGCATGTCGTAATTATCGGGAGCAAAAAAGAGACAAGACGAAGAAAATGTGGCTAATTAGCCAAATTTTAACGTGCCACTTGGGGAGCGTGTCTAAACTATCAACTTCTTTTTACTTTTAACATCATTGAGTACTTACATATTTCATATACATATTTCCGTGTGGTGGCAGACTTAAAGAATAGCACCATCCTATTTCTTCCCGTGGGTGTCGTAAAAGGCGAATAAGGGACTTTCTAGAGAATGGGCAGCAGCGTTCTTTCTAGAGAATGGGCAGCAGCGTTGCTATATTTGTATTTCTTGTGCGTGTCCCGAATAAAATATTTTTCTTTCTTTTCTTTATGTATTCTAACACCATACTGTGATCGCCAACCCGGCTGCCAAGCGTGGCGATTATGGCAATCCCCAGCCCCCACTTTGGGGGAGGCCTATGTCCAGCAGTGAACGTCTTTCGACGATGACTTACATATTTTACATCACGTTTCTATGAGTCATAAGCTTAATCGTTATTATTCACACCTTTGTACGTATTTTTCAGTTCCTTTCTTCTTGTCTGTTTATTTGTGTTTTTTGTTTTACTGTATACCAATCTCTTTTGCTGAAAGTACGTTCAACAGAGTTCATGGTTCAACTCCACAGTTCGTACGAATGAACGAACGAATTAACGTTTTCGTTCAGCTTACTTTGAGCGAACTTATTCAATTTTCATGCTTATTATTACGTCTTTGATTCTTGTGGATTAGAACATTAATTTTCAAGATATATGAAGTTGAAATTACACGGAGTTTGTATTGTAGAACGTTATTAAGTATTTGTCCGGGAAACAGTGGTTTTCTCAGAAATTTCATAGTTTTCTCTCTCATTGTTTCATGAGGAGGAAAATGAAGAAACTTATCTTCATTGTAGTGCTTTTAAATTGCACTCGTTTCAATGTTAAAGTTTATATTTGTTTCGTTATAGTTTACTTTTCTCTTTTACTTGATATAAAGAAAACAAACTAGTTATACTTTTCCTGCAGAACAGATAAGTTTCTAGATGGCAAGACATAGTTATCCAATTATGATTACCAAACATTCATACATTTTGATTTCAAAGAAATTAAACTGTCAAAATCAAAAACCTAATCAAAATTGTATAATCGTCATTTAAGTAATTTATTCAAACTAGGCTGGCTGAGAATCAGCACTTTTAGAACGTCAAAAATTACATGAGACAGTCCCCCAAAAACGCCGCCCTTCACCACTTCCGAGTGCTTTAGCTGGGAAGATGAAGTGGCGCAACTAACTCCCCAGTCGCCAGTCTGTATTTGTACCAAATAGCTATTACATACCTAACACTATTGCACATCAATTTTTTTTTATTCGATTTAACTGATCTGTATTATGCACGTGTACCTGTGAAAAATAAACCTATTTTTCTTATTACTGTTCATCTGTACCGTAAAGCCATCAAAATTATATTTTCAATACAGTTGTTAAACATGGCGTACTTTCAGAGGCTATAAATAATATTCTAAAATTAAATCTTGCATAGGCATCTTTCTGTTACGCGGTCGTGACTTTTGTTTACGAGCTCTATCATTAGTTTTGCAGATAAGTAAATTTAAAAAGCTTAGTAGCAAGGAGTTTTCATACATAGAATAAAAAGGGATGAATTTTATAGGAGGAAAAATGAATGAGTCCGTACGTCTTAGCATTGAATTCTCAAGTCTTTTAAATGGTTCTTTAATATATTTAATTACCAGTTATAATTGAGCTGAGGGTTGAAGCGAGACAAAACACGTATTTTCGTTGCACATTAATATTATTACACGTATTTTCGTGTAATAATATTAATGTTATTATAATTTTATAATTATTTCCTAATATTTAAGTCAACTTTTCATTCATAAAATCATAAGTCGAGTAGTAGCATTTCCTTAAGGAATAATTGATATTATTATAATTGTGTAATTTACATTTAAATGTCCTAAAGTTAAGAGTTTTAAAACAATCTGGTCCTTTATATTCACTGTGGTCGCCATACAAAATACAATTATTAGAAAATAGTTTATTATTTCATCTAGGTACACGAAGTATGTGTCTTTGCACACACTCGAAAATATCGTCGTATTTTGTTAACAAGTTTTGTGTGTTTTGAACACAAGAAACATCAATAAGCGGCAACTCCCGAGAAACTGAAATAATATTTAGGGCTCAAATATCACGAAATAAGGTCTTACCAAACTGACCTCACGGAAAGGGAACTAGGACAACATAATCAAATAACAGAATCACATTCCAAGCTCGACACCTACCCCCTTATTGCAAAACAAAGTTTATCTTCAGACCCAGGTTTAAAACATGGAGCCATTATTGAATGTCGAACTTTATTCCGACTATGGTAAAGTTCCTAAACACAAAACTGACAACTTAGTACCGAACTAAGTTTTCAGTTTTGTATAAAGAACGGTATTTCAATCACTGTTACGTTCTTATTACAAAAACTGGCTCCATGGTTTAACCATGTCAAAATAGAAATCTTGTTTTGTAAAGGCGGCTAGTGTCAAATAAAAGCTTCCAAACAAATACGGAGTGCCAGAAATCTGGGTTAAAAAAGAGCTTTATCAAAATCGCGGACATTGCTACCAAGGGTCCTTGGACCGGGTTCCTGGTTACCCGGATACCCGGGTCGAGATACCCGGGCTGATACACCCGATACGTTTGCCATTCAGCGCACGTTAAATTGGCTTGTACAAAGAAAAGGATGGTACGTTACCTTTTGGATAATGTTTTTAAAAGTATGAGTAGCGCGTGGAGGATGAGAATGAAGTATTTGCGTGGGATGGTAAAGGGTTTTATTATTAAAAGCGGCTGTTTTTTGAGGTTATTTACCAGTAGCGCTAACATGAGTAATTATCAATGCAGAATTAGATGGATACCAAACATAAGCCTGGAATCACACTCTGCTCATCCCTTTGCAATGCAGCTACGATATATGTTTTTACATTAATTGCTGAGTGAATGCATCTGACTGCACATACTCGCTCGTCTGAATTTCTAAACCATAATAAACTATCATATCACTTTGTCTCCTTGACCTTATTGCATTTTGACTTATACAACATTAGTTTTTATTTATACTAAACCCGAAAAGGGGTCATTGTACTCATAATTTTGAACATTTTTTTCCATTGGACCAACCTCGAAATAGCGAAAAAAAAATCAGCTGTTCCCTACATTTGTGTTCAGTTAAATCGACAAAATGTATGGAACAGCTGATTTTTATTTCTCGATTTCAAGGTTGGTCCCATAGACAAAATTGTTCAAAATGATGATTGCAATGACTCCTTTTCGGGTTTAGTATAAACAAAAACTAATGTTGTATAACCCAGCCACCTTTTTAAGGCCGTCGGTCCAATAGTAGACTTATCTGGAATAAAATTTCAGAAATTGACAATTTTATTCTACTAACAACTGTAGTCAGACACTTATAAGGATAACAGTATTTCCAGACAGCCTAGGAACCTATTATAGGCACTTTTGAATTGTCAAGGGGTCAGTCAGTCAGATGAAGCTAGTTGCCCATTCCAAAGCGTAGTAGGGTCCTATGGAGAAGAACGGGCAAGAAACTCCACGGACACTCTTTTAAATCAAAATATTGTTACATAGTATTGGTTACATAATTTATGTTGAAATTATACATGTGAGAACAATGTAGAAAGACGTGCACGTTAAAAGCGTCCGTAATAAAAATATAAAAAACAACTAAAATACTAAGTTAAAATAAGCCGTGGCAGCTAAGAAATGACCAGTCCTTACTGACGGCGCCCGTTCACGAACATGACGCATGGATCAGCACCATTTAGCTCAACCATTTTGAAGGGAACTTAATGATCCAACACATACGCCACCATCAGCTAGACATTTTAGTGAGCATGACACTCTCAGCCGCCATGGCACATTCAAGTCAATAAAAGACGTACTCAGAAAATGGTATGGTGGTTGGTGGTGTTGTCTAATTGGTTTTTCGGTGACGACTCCGAGTGTGGAAGTTATGAATACATTGTTATATTGGGTTTTTATCTGTAAAATCAAATGTAAGTGGTTATAGTATAATAAATAATTAAATATTCCTTAAGCCGCATCTCCCAACACCCACAGAAAAATGAGAGCCTTCGCAGCTCAACACTCCCGCCATTAAAAATAACCTCAACTAAAATTGTTGAGCGTCATGAATGACGCTCAACAATTTTAGTTACGTTATTGAAATAACGTCTGGTTCTCCAGATACGAACACCCACAAAGGGCAAAGGTCAAACCATCAATATTTATTGTTACCCCGCCAACCGAAAATATTGTCAGTAAATATTGAAGACCCTCGCGAATGCGCGTGAAAATTCAAAGGTAAAACAGCCATGTCTCTTCTGACACGACCAATTTAGATAGGCCACGTTTTAGTGGGCAATGCTCGGTTTATAGTTACATCGCGTTATGGTCGTGTTACAATTTGTATGGCTCGTAAAAAGATGTTTAATGGTAGTAATGTCTGAAGATCCTTGGATCGTGTGACACTTTTTTATTGTGACATAAATGATACTTCGGTCTAGCTTATTTGATGAGGTTCACGGAAATAAAAAATCTCAATAGGATACTAAGTTTTAAGCGTATTCGATAAAAGAGAAAGAGAAGTATTCAATTATACAATTTATTATTCTTCTCAGTTATATTAAAAGAACTTCAAAAGTTAATTCAGTTTAATCCTTGCTCAATCCATTCCACACGTCAGAAAGTTCGCAAGATCGTAGAGGGTGTGCTACGAACTTGCTACGCACGTAGCAAAATAAGAGCTACGAAGCGTAGCAGTAAGCTCCAAAGTTCTGAGCTACCACGTTCGCGGCACAATGTTTTAATACAACCGCTTAGTTAGATTATTTAAATTAATTTGGTTAAGCGTCCGCAGGCTTGCTCGAGATTTATGGAAAAATACTCTTTGGAGCAACTTGTTCCTTTTAAAGAAGAATGATAACTTTTTTGTTTGCACATTTTTCTTTCGCGGTACCTACCGTTAATGATTGGCTGTATTTTTATGATATTTGCCACAGAACAGGCAGTATTTAAAGACACATTGACAGGGGGCGTTGTTTTATGAAATCTGTATTGAAAAAAGAGGCCAAGTACGTGTCGGACCGCACAACGACGGGTTTCGTAGTTGGGATGGATTTTATAATTCATTCCATACTTAAAATTCATTTATTTACGACACACGTCCGTGTTTGGGCCACAGAAGTTCATGTGTGTATCAAATTTCAACTTAATCGGTCCAGTAGATTCGGGGCAAATCGGCTGTGACAGACGGACACACGAGTGATCCTATAAGGGTTCCGTTTTATTCTTTTTGAGATACGGAACCTTAAAAACAAGATGGCGTTGTTCGTTCCATGTTTTCCCAAGAACCTTGTAGTGAACGAACACCTAAAGAAATATAGGTGAAGTTGGGAATCATTTCAACCATCTGTAGGTACCCATAACATCAAAAATATCAAAGAATCATCAGAAAAAAAAACAAAATCTCTCAACTATCGATTTGAAATATTCAAACGCGATTGTTCACGTTTTCCTGAATTTCGACGCAGTGTGATGCATTGATATGAAGCTGTGGCTTCCATATCGACGCAATTTTAGCTTTATTCGGGAACATTGAATGTTTCCATTACGTATTGTGTTTTAGATTTCATATTGTTTGACAATTTTCGCTGACATTTTTTAGCAAAAATAGATTGTTGATTTAGACGTAAGAAACATGCGGCATGCACAATATAATAAATAAATAATAATAATAAAATAAAATGCTATGTGAACGTAAAATCCAGTTTCTTTTAAGATTACTTATTTGTTTCGAAAAAATACTGTTAAATCTATGCGTAGGTAGTATAATACCAATACATAGCATCACTACTTCTTTCCACGAAGGGATGGGCAGGGATGTACCTATACAGGGTGTTAAAGTAACTGCGTGCCATAGCTTAGGGGTGTAGCTTCAGTATCGGCAAAAGGACACAGGAAAAAAAAAATTAAAACAAAAAGATCAACCTAATTTAGTACCTACTAACTTAAAATCGCAATCGTTTAGAATTACAATTATTTTATTTGACGGTCCTAAGCCCGTTAAAGTACGAAGACACATATTTTAATAATTTTTTATGTTTAATTCAATTTATTGTTTGCTTTTTTATTTATTTTGCCTGGGTTCCTTTATCGATACTGAACCTACCCCTAAGCTATGGCACGCAGTTACTTTAACACCCTGTATAGTACACCCACATTTCGCCAGTTATGTTTAAGTTCCATGTAATAGGGGGCGAGCCTATTGCCATCAACCGGGCACAAATCCGGACTCCGGGGTGATACTGACAAATTCCAGATGGAAAAATCTAAGAACACTTTGCCCGACCTGGGAATCGAACTCAGGACCTCATGACACCCACCCCTAGACCAACAAGGCAGTAGTATAATAAATGACAATACAATGGTTTCGATTATCCGTTTACTTTGTAATCATGCTGCGAGTATTTAAATTAGTATAAAATCAACATTCTTGATTCTATCGATATTTTTTTTTATGTGTCCATATTTTTGCCTGAATAACAAACGTGATACAATACGCTAAACAATAGATGATTATTTCAATACTCAATATATTTATTGCTTCCACATGTGAACTTAGGTGGTAGGTTTTACAAAATATGATCATTGTGGACCTTGTCGGGCACAGCAAAAGCTCACACTCACATCGAACAACAGTTATATTATGTGTATAAATTGTTTAATAAAATTCCAAGTACCATTACGACACTCCCATTTTTTAAATTCAAGAGTGTTCTTACAAAAATATTAATTGATAAATGTTTTTATAGTGTACTTGAGTTCCTAGATTATAAGTTGTAAGTCTGAATAATTGTAGTATCATGATTGACAGTCAATTTAGAATTAATTTAATATAATTTAATTTAATAAATTTATTAATTGCATGCACAATCTAAATTAATTAGTTTTTCTTTATATAGTAAATAATTATGTAAAATTTGAACGCCGAAATTAATGGCAGAATAAGAGATCAATATACTTATCTTTAAGAATAATCTGTACCTTATTTGCGCAAATAAATGATTTTGATTTGATTTTGAAAGTAACAAAGAGAAAGAGGGCTTTTATTTGACTACTTAGTTGTTATAATAAATATTGTAATTATTTTATAAGAATTTATGTAATTTAAAATTTGTCATTGAAATATTCATTTATATTATAATAGCTTTTATTTATTAGAAATTGTTTTAATTTATTTGTGAATATATTCAAATTTTATTCTTCTTTAATTATTTCTAGTAATATATTTTAATTGACATGACTAGTGTACTTTTTAAGTGCATTGTTAACTTAGAGCCTGGTAAGTTTAATCTGTTTTTATGGCGTAATGTATATTTTGACTGTATATTTTCTCTTGTTGTGTAAAAGTGTTGGTAATTTCGAACGAATTTGCATAATTCTAGAATGTATAAGCAGGGGAGGGTAAGTATTTTATGTTCTTGGAAATGAGGTTTGCAACTGTCGGTGTCTCCTATTATATTTCAATCAATCAACTAATATATTTGTTGTGGATCATAGGTAGGTACATAATACAGGTCTTAAAAAAACTGTGATCAGCTATATCCCGCCCATAAAACATACAATAGTTACATAGAAATGAAATCTTAGAATTTAATCTTTATCGAACAACCTTTTTTGAAGATTAATGGCTGATTTTTCAATAGTCGAAGAATAAATGAGGCGTCGTTGTTAGCAAAGATATATTTTTTTTTAAACATATCGTATGCAGTTAATATAGGATTAAAATCACAAAACACAAAAATATGTTTCGTAAAAGCATTTATATAGCAAAAAGTTCCATTTATAATTTTATCGGTACGGTCAACCACACTGTGAACTACGATAACCGGCCCTAAAGCTAGGAGATAAAGGCGTTGTGAAAGTCAAATTGATACCATGGACGGGTGGGTGATGGTACGTGTGGGTGTTATTGTTTTAACGTTTGTTTATTCGTCATTATGCAAATGGAATCGTTAGCTGATTGTTTGGTCAGCACGAGCGCGGCTTTGCGAATCTTTTAATGGCCGCCACGTGAATGACTTTTATTTTCGTTTTTAGGGTTCCGTACCCAAAGGGTAAAACGGGAACCCTATTACTAAGGCTCCGCCGTCTGTCTGTCTGTCTGTCCGTCTGTCACCAGGCTGTATATCATGAACCCTGATAGTTAGACAGTTGAAATTTTCACAGATGATGTATTTCTGTTGCCGCTTTACCAACCAATACTAAAAAACAGAATAAAATAAATTTTTAACGGGGCTCCCATACAACAAACGTGATTTTTAGGGTTCCGTACCAAAATGGTAAAAAGGAACCCTTATGGTGAGACTAAGTCTGTCTATCTGTCTGTCTGTCACACCTAGATATCTCAAGAACTACTAATGCTATCAACTTGAAATTTAGAATAGTTTTAGATGTAGTTTGCCCAACTATTTTGCAAATAAGAAAGAAATTTAAAAAAAAAAAAATTTACAAAAGGGACTGAAAGGGGGTCTTAAAAATTTAAAGTGGGGCTACTAGGGCACGTGGGGTATAATATGAAAGAGCGCTGTTTGCACACTCTCAAACATTTTTTTTTTCTTTTTTAGGCAGCATAGTTTCCGACTTTTGATAAAAAATGTATAAAAAAATACCGTTCCCCCACCCCCTTATCTCCGAAGTTTGCATAGATAAAAATCTGAAATTATTCGATGTGATAGAAGTTTATGTAAAGATTAAATGAAAAATAAAACGATGTCTCTAAATAGCACAGTTTTTTCAGAAATCATCAACATCATATATACGTACGGAACCCTCGGTGCGCGAGTTCGACTCGCTCTTGCCCCGTTTTTTTTTTATTGGTGACTAGAGTTTTTTTTTTATTGCAGTTATATTCGTAAAGGTTGATTGGGTCGCTATTGAATTGTGTTCAGCAGCAATGACCCATCCATCTGCCGAGCCCTTTCCCCCCCATGTTGGGGTCGCCTTCCAGTCTAACCAGATGCAGCTGGAAACCAGTATTTTACATGGAGCGACTATTAACGCCGTAAAGACGCATCTTTACTGAGATTTTTTTTTAAATCACCTCTGAATAGAGAGGACCGTCTCTGGCGCGAGACGGTGTGAATAGAGGCATTGATGTATAGGTACAAGTTATCTGTGGCAATTTTTATTCCCGCACACGTGTTGGAAAATAAAAAATCGCATGCGTGTGAAATACATTGCATTGTGAACCTAATCGTAGTGCGATATGAACCAGTTTTCGAGGAAGTGTATTGAAAATAATATTCAATACACATTCGGAAAAGAAAGAAAATTAAATCATGGTTTCCTAATAATTAATGACAAAGTGTATTGAAAAACGTCGTTTGATACACGTGGACATTTGTTATTGTAGTTTTCGGCTCAAAAACAACCTCGCCTACGGCTCGGGTGTTAATTCCGCCTCGAATGCAATAACAAACATTCTCCACTTGTATCAAAATGTACTATTATCAAAACGTAGTATACTCACTGTTTGCCGCCATGTCAAGTTGATTTGCCATCATTTTTTGTACGATCATAAACTTACCTGTAAAATAAAGAAGAAAATATAAATATGAAGTATGCTGGCTGTTGTAAGCTATTGTGCCCATGCGTCAGCTTTAGCTAATGTACTCAAGCATCATCATAAGCTAAATTATACCTGTGGCGGTATCAACATCGCCACATGCGAACAACGCGTCACACTGACGTCACGCGAAATCCTGCATCGCGCAAGCAGAGTTTACCGCGCGACTAGCATAATCAACGTCCCGACATCAACCGTCGGGCAGTTGCCCACCAGACACAACACCCGTCTGGTCGGAGGATCCTCCCTTTTCTACGGAGGATGAGTGAACTTTACACCTTGTTTCTCATACCTCTTATCATCATCATCATTTCAGCCGAAAGACGTCCACTGCTGGACATAGGCTTCCCCTAAAAAAGGAGGGGAGATTTGCCATAATCGCCACGCTTGGCAGGCGGGTTGGCGATCGCAGTATGGTTTTAAAAATGCATAGAGAACGCTGCTGCCCATTCTCTAGTAAGTCTCTTAGTTTACGACACCCATGGGAAGAAACAGAAACCATACCTCACTCATACCTCTAAATACCTATTATTGTAAGTATTATTGCTTGTATCGTCGATTTATGATATGGCTAGAAAGAGGGGGTCACTACTGAGACTTATTTTTACTTGTTTTATTTTTAACTTTAATTAACACGGTTAAACCAATTACATTAATTAAAGGCAGAGACACATACTTACACATAGAAAAGAAAATATAAAATTTTAAAATTCTGGTCAAAACATAAAAACAATTAAAAAAAACCGGCCAAGTGCGAGTCGGACTCGCGCACGAAGGGTTCCGTACCATTATCTATAAAAATGGCAAAAAAAATCACATTTGTTGTATGGGGGCTCCCATACAACAAATGTGATTTTTTAAATATTTTTCCCTTAAATATTTATTTTATTCCGTTTTTTAGTATTTGTTGTTATAGCGACAACATAAATACATCATCTATGAAAATTTCAGCTGTCTAACTATCACGGTTCATGAGATACAGCCTGGTGACAGAAGGACTGACGGACAGACGGACAGACAGACAGACAGACAGACAGACGGACAGATAGACAGACAGACGGCGGAGCCTTAGTAATAGGGTTCCCGTTTTACCCTTTGGGTACGGAACCCTAAAAAGAATATAAAAAAACAATACTTTCATGAATCCCTCTCACAGGCATGCCAATAAAATCTTCATCCATTCATCCGCAAACAGATCGTTTGTTGGATTAGAATCCAAGAGATCATTAAGTGCGACCAGAGTGCGAGGTACTGGGGACTTAGCACGCGAAGCGGTGCGTGATGACGAGTAATAAAGAAGTATGAAAGGAGATATGCTGCGCCGACCCCAAATATAATACATTGTGATAAGGGCAAGACACAGAATTATGAAGATTGTTCCGTACCTCAAAGGTGTCCGTTTGGTGACTGACGTAAAGAATATCACCATCCCTTTTCTTCCCGTGGGTATCGTAAAAGGCGACTAAGGGACTTACTAAGGAATGGGCAGCAGCGTTCTCTATGCATTTTAACACCATACTGCGATCGCCAACCCGTCTGCTACGCGTGAAGATTATTTATTTAATTTACACGGCTTAAAAAAAACAATTACATGAATCAAAGTACATACAAACATAACACATACACTAATAACACCAATTAAGTACTATTGTTTAAAAAAAAAAAAAATCCCCCCCTTTAGGGGAGGCCTCAGTGGACGTCTTTCGGCTGAAATGATGATTATGACCTCAAAGGGAAAATACAGAACCCTTATAGGGTCACTCATGTGTCTGTCTGTCCGTCTGCTACAGCTGATTTGCTCCAAACTTATTGGACGGATTAAGTTGAAATTTGGTACACATATGAATTTCTGTGACTCGAACACGGATGTGTAACGTAAATAAATGAATTTTGAATATGAGGGTTTACTTTTGGGGGCAAATTAGAAAATTTTAAAAAAAAGGTTTACAAACTGTACCGTGTGACATATCAAATGAAAGGGCTTGTTGTGAGGGTCTCAAGTATATTTTTTTATTTAATACTTCAAGCACACAAATGTACAGAGGCGGACGTAATGCAATAGGCATTTTCTACCAGTCAACCTTTGGGTGATGCAGAGACAAGCAGTGGTAGGTGCAAGAAGGAAAATTGTGAAATCATTATTTATTTCAATATAAGGATATACATACATATACCTATTTAAAACTTTAAAAATAATATATACTTATACCAAATTCGACATAAATAAATACACATAAATACACGAATATACTATGAACCAAATAAACAATGGGAAAACTTTACCGTTGTGATGATACTGCCAGCTTCTTACGAATGTGCTCGCAAATTTTAACTTTAAACGATAATCGTTTTTATAGTTTTAAAATAAATAGGTTTAATGTTATTTAAGAAATTAGATGAAATTGACTATTATCCCTTATCTCCGAATCTACTGAGCCTAAAATTTTGAAAAAAGTTGTTCTTTACTTATAGATTACAGGAAAACCTATATGAAGTCTATGGTATTGAAATAACATGGTAAATCCCTCAATAATGTGCGTACTAACTTACTTTTGCAGTTGGAATTTATTGGAGAACATGTTTTTGAACTATAATGTTAAGTTTGTTCTTGGTATGGTGTTTTTTTTTTATTATTTTACGGAACCCTCACCACGCGAGGTCAACTCACACTTGTACCGTTTAATGCGCGGAGAGACACCTCCACCATTAATTTCTTAAACTGTAAGTATAATGTTACGTAAAATTCGCTTAATTGTTAAAGCAATTACTCTTTTCATGTCACAAAAGGTCCATTTAAGACCCTAAACCGGCAGTTCCATACATTATAATATTAAGGTTGACATCCCTTGAATATGGTTATGATAAGAAGTGTAAACGCAGTCAGCCTTACATATCAATTCTGTGTTAATTAAGGAAGAAGGGTCGACGCAAGAAATGTTAATTAACGACCAACCCTAAGAGAAAGGTTTGATAAATGTTCACGGAGTGCTCATATGGTACCATTCATATGTGGGACGGTTCATACATTGGACCGTTTGTGGGACGTTTAATAAATAGTGGTACATTTTATTCGAGGTACTTTCGATGAGAGCTTTTCTATGTTATTAATTAAGTTAATGGAATATTTGAATACTTTGTAGTCTTTCTACATAACACAACATCGTGACTTGAACTCACGATGTTATTAGAGCGAGACTATTAATATTTATTGGACACAAATCCAGACTCTGGCTACTACTGAGAATTTACAAATAGAAAAAAAAACATAACATCCTGTCAATATTTTCAATAGAACTAAATAATAGAGGATTTTTAATCTATTTCCACAATTTTTTTTTGTTTGGTCCTAGGTTCGATTCCCAGGTCGGCCAAAGTGTTATTGGGATTTCGAGTCAGACTCGCCCACCGAGGGTTCCGTACGTATATATGATGTTGATGATTTCTGAAAAACTGTGCTATTTAGAGACATCGTTTGATTTTTCCTGTAATATTTACATAAACTTCTATCACATAGAATAATTTCAGATTGTTATCTATGCAAATTTCGGAGATAAGGGGGGGTGAGGGGTATTTTTTTTACGTGTTTCATCAAATGTCGGAAATTATGCTGCCTAAAAAAAAATGTTTGAGAATGTGCAAACAGCGCTCTTTCATATGATACCCCACATGTAGTAGCCCTACTTCAAATTTTTAGACCCCCTTTCAGTCCATTTTGCAAGAAAGATATATTTTTTTTCTTGTTTACAAAATAGTTGGGCAAACGTCATCTAAAACTATTCTAAATTTCAAGTTGATAGCATTAGTAGTTCTTGAGATATCCAGGTGTGACAGACAGACAGACAGACTTAGTCTCACCATAAGGGTTCCTTTTTACATTTTGGTACGGAACCCTAAAAATTGCAAGCTTAAATGTATTTTTAAACGACGAAAAAAAGGGGGAGGTTCTCAAGTCAACGCGTATATATTTTTTGTTGGAAGAGAATCTCTCCTTGCTTGTTTCTTCTACCTTGTGTCGAGGACCATTCCTGCTCATAAGCTGGAATAGTCCTCGACACAGAGCAAGGTCGGGGTATAATCCCAGCTATACAAAAATAAAATTCTAAAACAAATACGGCTACTTTTCCTCCTTAACACGAACTATATTCGACCATATTACGATCCTAAATGAAGTTGTATAACATATTCCCGAACAAAATGACCCGCCCCAAGTTCCCCGTAATCCATATAATTAGCTGGCGAGATCGGCCGGCTGGATAAAACTGGTTACATCCAGTTTAATCCGGTCCTAACAGGTGCGCCGACAAATGAAGTCTAGTGTGAATTAGCGGCTATATGATAGAGAGAATGAATGTTTTTTTAATGTTGAGTGTGAGAGATGAGTTCAGTAGTGGTGGCCCAGTGGTAACGGCCGCGACTTACAGGTCGTGGGTTCGAACCCAAACAGGCACTTTGTGTAATTTATTTCATCATCACTGCTCTCAAAATTGGTGAAGCAAAACATCGTGGGAACCCGGAATTACCAAACTCAAACTCAAACTCAAAGCATTTATTTCAATTAAACCATTGACAGGCACTTTTGAATTGAAATCTGAAATTACAAATATGAAGCTAGTTGCCCATTCCAAATAGTAGGTTCCTATGGAGAAGAACGGGCAAGAAACTCCACAGACACTCTTTTAAATTAAAATATTGATATAAAATATTACGATGCAATACGTCAGAAGCGTCCGTGATAAAAAGATAACAATTCAAAACTAAAATAATTAAAAATAAGCCGTGGCAGCTAAGAGATGACCAGTCCCAACTGACAGCGCCCGTTCACAAACATGACGCATGGATCAGCACCATTCAGCTCAACCATTTTGAAGGGAGCTAAATGATCCAACACACACGCCACCATCAGCGAGACATCTGAGTGAGCATGACATACTATCAGCCGTCAGGGCACATTCAAGTCAATGAAAGACATAATTATCCGGTAAATGATAGCTCTATTGTACATAGTACTCACACCTGTGATATGCAATTATATAATACAAAGGAGATTTGAGTTTATACAATGAAAAAAATGTCCTAGAAACAAAAATTCGAAGATATGTGACGTCCACCTTCCCGCACTGGGTCCGCGTGATGGATTGTGGCCCACTCTTTCTCACAGAAAGATGACTCCTGTGTCCCAGCAGTGGGAACATTATAGGCTGATTACGCTATGAGAGATGGACGGAGTAGTAGATTCTGTGTAGTAGATTCGGAGGAGCTAACAAACACACAACCACAACAAACACAACACTAACCACTTCAAAAACTAACCCCTTTATTTATAACCGCTGCTAAAAGTTAACTAATGATTAGCGACTCTTTAACCATACATTTTTGACGTTTAAACGTCTCTTAACTTTAATCAACGTTTATAAATAAACCCATATGTAATTATATCTTTTTTTTTTTAGATTATTTTGTTAATTTGTTCGTAATAGGCATAATTATCACATTCTAAGCAGTGATTTATGTACTTCTCTCGAATTTGAATAGTATGTATCTATAACACGCATGATAAAGTAGAAGCTTTTTGGTTGCATGGCATGCCATTAAGTCTACAATACCTCAAATTGCTTAGCATGATCCTCAGTTATATCGAAAATACTGCAGCATAAATAAATAAATATATGGTAAAGATGAGAATTAATGTTAAGTTCTATGTTTGACGAAAACAAATGTCTTTTATAATGCGCACAGCAAAAGACACGTCTGTGTTTTTCCGAACGCATACAACAACTCTTCAAAGTTAGAGTGAACAGGCTTCTTCTGGGTAAGCTCACTCCATCGTCGACCTTGTCTCTGTCACCTCTGCCCTAGACTAAGGTCAAGAGCAAACTTATCATAATAAAAAAATAAGATTTTATAAAAATGTCTCGACAGAAAAATATTACAAAGTTCCTCCAAACCGAACAATAAACCGCTAGTATTAAAAAAATACTTCAAATTAGATAATGAAACTTTCCATAATAACTGAACTAAATATAAAGCTGATACTGTTTTAATTTTTTATCATCAACATCATCATCATCTCAGCCGAAAGACATCCACTGCTGGACATAGGCCTCCCACTATATTTTTAAAAATAACCATTATTTTCACCGTAAAAAGAAATCACCTGCACTGCGCCTTGGAGCCTCCTCCCTGCCGCCCTGTATCGCTTGCTCGCATGACCGCGAACAGTAATGTGCGACCGAGGTATATTTAAATATTATGGACTCTTAACGTCGCAAATGAAAAGTAAACTATATCACTGTACGAGTACCGTGTAATGAACAGCAATTTAATAAATATCTTTTCTCCCACCAAAACCTGCAAACTTCCAAATGGACTCTAAAACTCGACCTACAAGAACTTACAAATCTTTTTAACTGACAAACTTCCTCGGTTTGAACCCCTGACCTTTTCAAAATGAGAGTAATTTCACGGCCCACGCGTTTCCAAGACGCAGTTCCCTGCATCTCACAAAGACTAGGAAATCTTACAGCTTTTATCACTGACCTACAAAAATATAAGTAGCGGGAAGCTTGATATTCAGTCTTATGGAAACTGATGGAATATTAGCTCCTCTAAGAATTTTGTGAGCTCATGCAATGGTAAAAATGTTATCCAGTCTGCAACGTGGTAGCGGGACTGGTTTCACATACCCGATACGGATATTTTCTATAAGGATAACGGAGTGATTATACCTTACGGCATTTCATACAAACTTTCAAGCCCTTGTTTTTCGAAATGGCAGCTGGATGGATGGACAAAGGTCTAAAAAGTTAGTAAAGAACATTTTCCAAATGGCTTATTTAAAAACAGATAACTGGAAATCTCTGTTTCTATGGAAAATTTAAAATCAGTCTAATTTGACTGTAACACTATTTTTCGAAAATGTTCTTTACTAACTTTTCAGACCTCTGTATCCTGCTTATGCGTATGAAGTTTCATTAAAATCGGTTCAGTCATTTCGAAAAAAAAAGGGCTAGAAAGTTTGTATGAAATGCCGTAAGGTGTAATCGCTCTTATGACGCAGATATATGCCAGTGACATTGAGTGGTTAGCGTGCGTGTTCTGTACTGAGCTCACGCAACGCGTCGTGCGTTCAGCCAGTAATAGGACTCGCTCATCAAGGAGCGCTGTCCCCAATTTGACGCATTATTAATTTATTATACACAAAACAAAAGGTATTTTAATAAAACTCGTATACTAAACGATCAATAATTAAATTATCTTTAAATTGGTGAAGGTTGCAGAAAAATACAGTTGGTAGATTTTGCGTCATTCTCAGTTTTTTATCCGCGTTAGACATAATTTTACAAATTAATTTCACTATGTAATATAAACATAATCTAAAATATTCACATATTAAGTTATTGAGAAAATGCTCTAATTTAACATATATATTTTTCAAATCATTAACACTATTCGTTTAGACGTGATCTTCAGTATAAAATTATTAAAAGTTGGTTATCGTCGCCTTAAAGATTGAAATTAAGCCTTGTATAATGTATATGGTACTCTCATATTTTGCCGTGCCCGACACTCGACATCCACAATGACCATGTCTTTGTTAAACCTGCCACCTAAGTTCACATGTGGAAGCAATAAATATATTGAGTATTGGGTAGACATTTAAATACGAACAAATGTGATCAATAATATGTATAACATTCATTTTTGAAGCAAAGTCTATTTACGTCCGGCAAGTTTGCAAAATAATTACACAGAAACCGGCCAAGTGCATGTAGTGCGTGTCGGACCGCGCACAATGAAGGGTTCCGTAGTTGGGATGACTTTATCAAAAGAACAAACTTAGCATTGTAGTTGAAAAACATGGTCCCCAGACCCCAACACATTCCAACTGCAAATGTAAGTTGGTACGCACAATATTGAGTGATGTATGTTATTTTAAGACCATAGACTTCTTATAGGGTTTTTTGTAATCTATAAGTAAAGGACTACTTTTTGTATTTTTTTCAAAAAATTTGGCTTAGTAGTTTCAGAGATAACGGGGTCAATTTTCGTCGTGATCCTATAAGGGTTCCGTTTTTCCTTTTTGAGGTACGGAACCCTAAAAACAAATTAAAATCAACCTCTTATTTTTAGGACTAAAAATAATCTATAATACACCATCAAGAGCTTAAAACATTCAAACAAACCTACATGTTTTATATCGGTACCCTTTTATTCGACCAGCAATGTGACACAATGCTACGTTTATTCCACGTTCGCCCCATATTCACGTGCCAACGAGCAACAGTCCCGTTTCGCCCCGTGTGTATTTTGATTCCGCTGTTTCCTATTTCATTGGGTGGTACATAAAACATCTAGATTGAACAAGGTGGGCTTTTTGATTCGTGAGGCGACAAAAAATAGTTGCAGGGTTATTTTGCACGGAATTTGGCAATTCTGAGTAACGCTATATTTACGTACATTGTCGTACTTACATGTTTTATAAAAAGAAAAAAAAAAGATAAAAAGTAAAAATGAGGTGATAAGGCAACGGTGCAGTTTAAAAGAAGATGTAGTAACAAAAATTTAAAAGAGTATGGTTAGATGGTTTGGTCATGTTGAGAGGATGAATGAAAGGCGACTAACAAAAGGTATTTATAAAGCAGAGGTGAGTGGAAACTCCGGGAGAGGACGCCCTAGGACATATAATGACCAAATTGGTGATGTTCTTCAGAAAGGTCAGGTGCGTAGTACTCGCAACCGGCGTGCGTGTATGACCAGAGGGGCAATTCTACTAATTTTAAGAACGTTCACAGTCTGATCTCAGTCTCAATCTGTCAAAAATACCTCTTATTTCCCTACATTTTGACAATTTTTTGACGTTTGTTTGTCGGCAAGATGAGATTGCGACTAGATTTTGAACGTTTTAAATTACGAGAATTGGCCTTCTGATGTATGACCGTAGGAGAAACAAAAGGAGTATGTAAGGAGCGTACCAGGTGGCGTTCTATAGTTTCTGCCTACCCCCATGGGAAGAAGGCGTGAGTTTGTGTATGTATGTTTTATAAATATTTTAGGCAGTTTAGGCAACGTATGACGTCATCCTTTGAATGGAATTATTCATTACATCATACATGTCTCGTACCTATTATAAACAACAACAAAAGATCAAATACCTTTTTCCTAACATTAAACTATCTAAGAAAATAAAATAAACAGTCTCTAATCAAGATCCGTTTGTTTGTCGACGTATCTTAAACAAGCCTAAACACCCCTTAAGCCCCTAACGAACACAAAAATAATGTAGAATGGATTCTACTTAAATAACAAATATTTACACACGTAATGATACAGTAGAATTTATTTTTTTAGTTTCGTTTTCCAAAATTGTGTATAAATAAATACTTAAAAGTAAAACTTTAGATTGCGGTCGATGCTATGACATCAACTGTTCAGTTCGACGCAGGGTGGGACGTTAGACCCAATTCCTGCCAGGGTTGTGGGTTTGTCCGAAAGGGATATCGTGGCCCTGGCACACAGGCAACTGAAGGAACACGGGTCGGCTTTAGTCAGTAAAAGTCTGACACGCGCTCCCGCCCCGCCCAGAGCGGGAGAAGTTATTTGATAATTTCCCACCCAAAAAAACGGGTAGTTCATAGTAGCCATTCATCATCCGTCCATTGATTATATTTTGACTAGTTTTGAGGCGATCAATATAGAGTGGCCAACGTTGATCGTCCGCTAATGACTAAAAACAAAAAAAAAGCAACCGGAATTCGTTACTTTTTTTTTTGAAAAATGTTTTTAATTTTCACTTTTTAGTTTGTGTACCCCACACAAATTCATATTCCACTACTTACTATGTAACAACAGTCAAAGGAACTTATAATAAGATCATCAACATACACAAAGTGGATTTACTCGTAATACGTATTATTAAAGCTAACTCAAAAACCACTCATCAGAATTTCACCAAATTTTATAAGACCACCTCAGGAGTATACCCTTTCAAACAAAAAAATAATTTTCAAAATCGGTTCCCAAAAAATACATACAGAATACAGACGAACATAGAACCTCCTCCTGTTTTAAAGTCGGTTAATGAATTTATTTGGTAGCATTAGAGTCGTGACGCAGCGTGCCAGCGTGTTGAGGCAATGTCTCAACTTGTGAACCCTTAGGCTGCTTGAACCTGAGATTGGTGGATACCAGCGCAAGAGGTTTTAAAAACCAAAGGCGGCGTGCCTTTGGTTTTTAACATTTTTACGGACAATTTTAGAAAGAGGTAAAAGGTCATTCCAGCATATTCTACAAAAGTGCAGTGTTTGGTAAAAAAATAGATAAAATCTTCCTAAAATTAAAATGGAATAACAAAGCTATTTCTAGCTTTACCCTGTGTTTAGGCCACTCCCATCTGCCCTATAATCTAATGCGAACTATAGTTGTACCCATCATCAAAAATAAAACTGGTGATACATCAGATGTAAACAACTATAGACCGATCTCTCTTGCCACAGTGGTCGCCAAAGTGCTGGACAGTCTGCTTGGTCAGCACCTGGATAAACACGTCTCGCTAAATGACGCGCAGTTCGGCTTCAGGCCCGGGCTTTCCACCGAGAGTGCTATCCTATGCCTCAAGCAGACTGTGCAGTATTACACGAGTAGAAAGACCCCAGTGTATGCATGCTACCTTGATTTATCGAAAGCATTCGATCTTGTATCGTACGATATTCTATGGGGTAAATTAAGGGATGAAACTTGTCTACCTGGAGAAATTGTGCTATTATTTATGCATTGGTATAACAACCAAAACAATTTTGTAAGATGGGCAGGCGCTGTCTCGGAGGAGTACAGGCTGGAATGCGGGATGAGGCAGGGGGGGCTGACCTCTCCTACGCTCTTCAACCAGTACGTCAACGGACTGATCTGTGAGCTCAGCAGCACCGGCATCGGATGCCATATAGATGGAGTGTGTGTGAATAACATCAGCTACGCTGACGATATGGTGCTGCTGAGCCCTTCGATTGGTGCCTTACGAAGGCTTCTGAAAATTTGTGAGTCCTACGCGGTGACTCATGGGCTCAAATACAACACGAAAAAAAGTGAAATAATGATTTTCAAGCCGGACAACAAGCGATACACATTCGTTCCGAATTTCAAGTTATGTGGTACAGCTCTAAAAAAAGTCGAGCAATTTAAATATTTGGACCATTGGGTCACTGAGGACCTTAAGGACAGGGTCGATATTGAAAGGGAGCGCAGAGCGCTGTCTGTCCGATGCAACATGTTGGCCCGCAGGTTTTCACGGTGTACGGGGACTGTCAAAGTTGCGCTTTTTAAAGCATACTGTCAGTCCTTTTACACCTGTAGCTTGTGGGTTAACTATACACAGCGGGCATACAGTGATCTGCGCGTTCAATACAATAACGCGTTCCGGGTGCTGGTGGGGCTGCCGCGCCATTGCAGCGCCTCCGCAATGTTCGCGGCGGCTGAGACAGACGGCTTTGCGGCCATCATGCGCAAACGGTGCGCTTCTATCATGCGCCGCACGCGCGGCAGTCCCAACACCATCCTGCACGCGCTGGCGGACCGATGGGACTCTCCGATGCTGGCTCGCTGGATACGGCTGCACGCAGTCGTATAGTGATTTGTCACCGGCATCGGGGAGTCCACCCGGACCGGCCACTTACTGTTGTGTTTGTTTTGCTTAATGATTTAATTAAATTGTGTATTGTTCAATTGAATTATTATTTTAAATTATTTAATTCAATTATTATTGTATATTTTTTAATTAAATTATTATAACCAATTACTATTAATTATTACTAACACTAGTTTGTAAGCTCACAGTTGTACTAACAAATATGGATGTAATCATAATGATTAATCTGAAATAAATGATGATTTATTTATTTATTATTTATTTCCATATTACGAATAAAAATAAACGTGCAGAGTATGTATTCTCTTTGTTCTTGTATATGGCTATTACAGGTGGAATAGCTGTTTTAGTACGCTATTCAGTTTGTTAAATAAAATTGGTTTAAAAAAAATATCGAATGGACGCAATGTTTGCAAAATGTTTTACGTCCGCTTTTATCACGTAAACGCTTCAAATAGATAGGAGCGAGTCTCGTATATTATTTCACAAGCAGTAGTTGTTTCAATCGCAAATGTCAAATCGCATTATTCCCTTTGGCTCAGAAAGAAACATTCGTTGTTACATGTTCCCGACAATCGTAACCGAGGAATAAACAGAATATTTTATAAGAACATTACGATCAATTTGGTGTTGCTAGCATTTGCTTTGTTAGACGAAGCGTAGGTAATTTACATGCAAATATCCTTAGTTATTGGAAAATTTATTTTTTTGGTAGTCTGGCCTGGTTCTTTTTTTTTTTTGGGTGGGAAATTATCAAATAACGTGTCAGACGTTTACTGACTAAAACACACCCGTGTTCCTTCAGTTGCCTGTGTGCCAGGGCCACGATACTTTCGGACAATCTCGCAACCCTAGCAGGCATTGGCCCTATCGGACCCCGTCAGTTGGTGCTGTAATCTCTTTGAGGCGCGCGTGGAACCAAACGCGCCGTCGATCAGGGCCTGGTCCTTATCGGACGGCGAGCTACCCATCGCTCACCGTCCGCAAGACCGCGCCTACGGTGGCCGGGAATCAGCCTGCGACTCCCAACGCCCGGGACGTCTCCCACGGCGACCAGGAGCGCGTAGGCGCGAACCTTGCCTCTCCCTCACGAGTTCCGCCTCACGCGTTTCGCGAGCATTACTGCTTCGCAGAAGGAGGTGACGGCCTCCCATGCACTCTCACTCCGAACCATGGTCTGAACCAGGGCCGGACGCGAGAGATCGCCGCCGCCGATCGCCTCGTCCTGGAGTCGATTCCCGAGTCAGGCAAAGTGTCATTAGGTTATCCATCTGCAATTCAGTAGCAGTCCGGAGTCTGGAGTTGTAAACGGTTGATGGCAATATGCTCGCCCCCTATTACATGGGAGTTCAACAAACTTGCGAAATGGTACACCTCTGCCTAACCCTTTGGGGGACACAGGCGAGATGTTACGTTTTGTAAATCTTTTCATATTGAACTTTGGCACTAAAGATTTTTCTTCACACTTTAGAAATTGGGTTCTTTTTTCTATGTATTCTTTATTGTTTTTCAATACATTTTATGTCGTTACATCAAATATACAATGATAGTTCATGACCCTATAAACATAATAGGATCACCCACAAAGAAAGCTCGACATAATCTATAACCTTCAGGACAAATACAATGTCCTACTTCGATTTCTAAAGCAGTATTGAATTTCCCAAAATGTTCGTCCCATTTCCCACACTCATAAGATATTATTTTTTTAGTAGAAACCATCCATCTTCATGAAAAAACATGTATTCAATACTGTAACTGATAAACCAATGAATATTTCAGACAAACTCGAACGGTTCTCATTTCCTCGTAGCGCTACGAGCGTAGCGGCGTAACAGCGTAGCCGTCCCACGTAGCTACGATTTGTTCGAGATCTACGTTATTCAATGCAGTCGTCAAACCTGGCTCGAATACATTTTGCTGAATTGAAAACTGTTTTCAAAATGTCGTTGTGTATGTATTTTTGAAGCTGTCATTTATCTATGTATGCAATATTCCAGTAGTTCATGGACTGAACCATATTTATTCTTAAGATGGGCTTGTATGACTGAAAATATATCTTTTTAATGAGACAATAAACTCTGATAGCAAATAATGAATGAACTTACTAGAGAATGGGCATGCGATCGCTAACCCGCCTGCCAAGCGTGGCGATTATGGCAAACCCCGGGCCATTTGGGGGAGGCCTATGTCCTGCAGTGGACGTTTTTCGGCTTAAAAGATGATGATGATGCGGAAATAATGCAGTTTTCAATAATGCCAGGCGGATTTAGATTTTTTTTTGAGAATAATGCTCCTAATTATAACGTAGGTATATGCAAAAAACGAACAGAGTTTTTCGTAAAAAAAAGCGAAAAAGCTTTTTCCTGTCAACCTTCAAATACAAATGATGGATGACAATGATTACAACAACATACACGGGAAAAGATAATAAAATACATTATAAGGAAAACCCAGTCAAGTGCAAGCTATACACAGATATATTTAGTGCTGTGCCATGTATCCGAAAACAGAATGAGACATAGACAACAATGGTTACTGCATTAACAGAGGGAACTAATGGTGGAGGCGCCCTTTGTGATGTGACGGGACAATGATATTATAGAGATGCTGTGGTGTGGTGCAAGGCAGGAGAGGGAGTGATACAGGTATAAATATAAACTTTATTTCTTTCTTCTTAATTAATTTTACAGCCATTAAAAAAAATACTGAACTGAAAATGTCATCTCAAAAGTGGAAAAACTTTCATTAACTCGGCACCACTTTTTCCGTAAGTGAAGGTTAGCTAGGTAGTACTCTCAATAATGGAGTATCGAGTCACTGACTTTACGAGCGACTTAGAGCTTTGAGCCCTTGAGCATAGTCTAAACTATAGACAAATTATTTATTGATGAAGAGAACAAACAGAAATATTTAAAATAATTAACCAAAAAAAATATACAACATAAGTTTTTGTTTATACTAAACCTCTTAAGGGGTCATTGTACTCATCATTATGAACAACTTTTACTATGGGACCAACCGTGAATCGCGAAAAAAAAATCAGCTGTTCCCTACATTTAAGTTCGCTGAACTCGTCAAAATGTAGGGAACAGCTGATATTTTTTTCGCGATTTCAACTTTGGGCCCATAGTAAAAGTTGTTCATAATGATGAATACAATGACCCCTTAAGAGGTTTAGTATAAACAAAAACGAATGTTGTATAGTAAAAAAAAATGTAGGTGCAGTGTAATGCGTGTGCAGTATGCAGGTGAAGTGTGAGGAGAGGTAGAATGTTGGTGTGAGTGTGAGTGAGTGGGTGTTTGTTACACTCATGAACCTGAAATTACAGAATTACTACGAGGGAAAAATGAGTAGCTGCTCCGTGTAATAATAGCCCAATTTTTGTAACCAGGTTGAGATTGTCGTTTTGCAACGCTGTTTGGGTAGGGCATAAATTGACAAAATCCCGTTAATTTTATTATAAAAGTAGTTCCCCAGAAAACCAAAATTGCGACGGGAGAAAGCAGTATGGAACCGAGTGGTGGGACAAACTGCGTGTTTCCGTCGTTTGCCTTCAAATAGAGTAGGATCATAGGCAAGAAGAGAGTGTTTGCGCAAGATCGTATTTAAAATGAAAAGTTGACGTACAGTTAACACTCCCGTTCGCTCATAAAGTTCTCTGGGGGGGAACAAGACGGGCAGGTGATGGTTAAGATGCCAACCATCACCTGTCTCAGGAAGAGAGAGGGAGATATGTTGACTGACTGACTTGAAGGTTGACTTAAAACTGAATTGAGGTGGGCAAGAGGAGTAAAGTGGCTAATGGTGGAGGCGCCCTCCGTGATGTGACGGAACAGTTATATAGAGATGCTGACGAGCCAGGCTGGAGCGAGATAGGCAGATATCAAGGTGTAAGTATAAGCCAGAAAACTGACACACTGACTTAGTACTTTTTTTTTTTAGGAAAACATATTTTTACAATGTTTGTAAATATGTGAGCACCATGTATCTATCATTTATTGCGTAATTTTTAATTCTTTTTACCTATTGTGGTAGAGTAATTTTATTCTAGGTGCATCATCTACACATATAATTAATGTACCAATACAAAATATTGTAAAACGTTTTAAAAGAGTAACGGTGGAGTTTATTGCCCATTCTTCTCCATACGAAATTACCTTTTGGAAGGCAATTAGAATCAATACAATTTTTTGTTATTTTTTTTTTCGTTCAAATGTGTAATAATTTGATTTTGACTTTGTCATTGATTTGAAAAGTATAGAGAGAGGAGATGAGGTGGAAACAAACAGAATTAATTTGCATTTGCTAATATGCATTCTCTAGAATACTGTGATGCAACAGCATCATAGTGTTCTAGAGAATGCATATTTTGGCACAATATTAGAACAATAGTAATGAAAGTGGCAAGTCATGACAGATATAAATTAAAACACGAGCAAATTAAAATAAACAGCAATAAAACTTAGTACAGTTATTTATTTTGATTACTTACATACGTTTAATTACCTATTTCATACCACGCGATGAACATCAAAGTCGTTTTTAATTAGTAGAAGGACAATAACTTTTAATTTGTTCAACAATAAGCGTGCTTGTTCATTCATTATCATCATGAACTCGTTATTTGTTTCGTAAAACATTTTGAAATAAAGTTGTTTTAAATTAAATATGAAACTTTTTTTTTCTTTATTTAATAGAAATCGTAATAAAAATATACATGGTAACACTAATATATATATAGTACGGTATGTACAAGTTTAAAATAAAACAAAAAAATAGAAACAGCACGACACACACGACAGCACGGTTGGCGCAGTGGTTAAGCAATTGACTGTGTCGTGGGTTCGATTCTTGCACGGAACAAATATTTGTATGACCTACAAGTAGTTGTACCGGGTCTGGCTGTTTGTGTATGTGAGCTTAAATGTTTGTAAACGCACCCACAATACAGGAGCAATTCCTAGTGTGGGGCAAAGTTTTAAAAAAAACAAGAAAAGGGAAGATGAAACTTATTCATACACTTTAAGCAAGGTTGATCGGTTGCACCCGAAAGACCGCAGATTCAACAAACTTTGGTAAGTACCTATTATACCATATTTGTTGTGTGATTCTTGTTCGTACAAAGGTTTTTGATGTGTAAGTACCATTCAAAATTATTTTTCTTTCTGCTTTCAGCTTGGAATAAGTAAGTACTATTTAATAGCTTGGAATTAGTAAGTACTTTATAATAGCAAGGAATTATGTACTCATGGAATTAGTAAGTACTATATAGTAAGTAGAGGGGGTCGAACTTCGACCAGTAGTAATGAATAATTATTCGAATAAATATTTCAGTATTAAGCTTTTTTACCGTGAGGAAACTGGCATGTCCTAGACATGTGACATCTACCATCCCGCACTGGATCCGCGTGGTGGATTACGGCCCACTCCCTCTCTCAGAGAGGAGGCCTGTGTCCCAGCAGTGCAGCACATTATAGACTGATATATTTTATGTAAGCTTTTTTTAAATTTTGAGGTTTATTTCTGTCGCTGCTCAGGGGTTCTACTCCGAAGCGTTAATCCGAAGTATCGGCCGTTTTGTAACTTCCATAGTTTCCTTAAAGTCACATTTTTGACTTTGGCCTATCTCTTTGACTGTCGTTTTTTTTTTCTTTGGCCGTAATCAGCCATAGTTAGCCGTAGTCAAGGAACGGCCGAACGTTCGGCCGATACTTAGGATTTATGTTCGGAGTAGACCCCCTGTTGCTTATTACCAAGATGAGATGTCAAATGTTAAACATCCTATGCGACTTTTATAAAGCTCACTAGTTTTTCTTGTATAACTCGCTTTTTTAAGAAAATACCGCTGTAAACAACAGTAATTTATCCGCTTTTAGCTTACAATATACTCCACCCACAACGCAGACATTACGTGACGTCACTCACAAGTTTTCCGACACCTCTCAGCGCTGTCCGACAATCGTACCGACACTCGCAATGCAACACGACATTGCACTACCCACTGTACTGAGTCCTGTGATAAAATGATTGAGAAAGCATTTACGGAGAATGATACATTGTTGCAAAGGGAATTTTGTCAAAGAGGTTCAGTGAGTAAAAAGTTATGGTTGACTTTGTGATTCTTGCCAAGTAAAATACTCTTTGTCTGTTGCTTTACAAGTAAAGCGCTATCCACACATTTCCGGGTCAGGGCTATCCGTGTTCCGAGTTGTTCGTTTCAGTGTTCCCGTCAGGGACGTGCCATCTGTCACCCGTGTTCACACATATCAGGGAAATCGGTATCAGTGTAATCTGTTTCTTTAGCTGATGCGCACACAACACGATGTCCTTATTTACCAATGAAGAATTAGCAATGATTGCAATAGCGCTAGATGAAGAAGAAGCAGATCACCAAGAAGACTATCAGCAGGCAAAACGTATGTGGGTATGTGAGCTCTAGATAAAAATCGTATAGCGCTGTCAGAGAATCCGTGCGTCCGAGCGTGCTACGGGACACTGAAGATCCAGATGCGCCTGACACGGAGCTATGTGAACAAGTTCATACAAGTTGTACGTAACCGATTTTACCGCGTCCCTGACGGAACACGGCAGGGCCGGGTACCCGGAAATGTGTGGATAGCGCTTTATAGCTGCGTTGGTTGACCGATTAAATTCTTCAACTATATCTCATCATCTGCCTCGCTTTTTCCCAGCCATGTTGGGGTCGGCTTCCAGTCTAACGGGAAGCAGCTGAATAATAAATTTAAATTCTTGGACTATACCTACAGGCTCCTTATTCATAAACGACTTTCAACTAAAGAAAATATTCTATTACTAAATGCTAAACGAAAATGTTCTCTACTAACTTTTCAGACCTTTGTATCCTGCTTATGCGTATGAAGTTTCATTAAAATCGGTTCAGTCATTTCGAAAAACAAGGGCTTGACAGTTTGTTTGAAATGCCGTAAGGTGTAAACGCTCTTAAAGTTACTACCTTTCAAAGAAATAAAAAAACCATCGGAATCGGATCTCATAAAGCGGAGATATTCAGTAGACCCCTTTTTGGAGGAACGAAACTATAAATTCGTAAAACCTGTATACCAAGTTTCGTCCAGATCAGTTGTAAAATACGACTTGTGTAAGGAGTACCAACAAACTGACAGAGGAAAGCATATTTTGCGACTTGAAACAGAGACGCTTCGTTCGCTCGTCAATAATACCTTTAATTACAGGCTCATGTCCAACAGTGGGCGTAACCACGCCAATATAAATATAACTTAAAGCCGTGCTTGCCATATAATGGCTGTTTCTGGTCTAAAATCAAATATTAACCTAATCTTACAAAATAATCATCAAAATTGAATCCTAATCTATTTATGTACATATTACTTATTAATATATCAAAGTATACATTTACTAATTACAAATACACAGCTAATTATTTACACTAAGAAGATACTAACTAGGAAAAAAAATTACAACATGAAAAAAAAAGACACTTAAGCGTCGAAGTACTCGTCCGCATCGCTGTCATCCGGAAACGTGCCCAGAAGACTATAAGAATCTATTTTAATTTAATTTAATTTATTGTAATCAATTTAGCTTTTAATATTTTTTTTTATTTTACTTAAACTATGTATAATTTACTTGTTTTAATTGTTTAATTGTGTTATTATCTGCGCATAATCTAGTGCATGCTTAGACTTACGTTTGCAATGTACAAATTTTAAAGTAATAGTGTACTCATTGTTGAAGAGCCTAATAATCAAATAAATAAATAAACTTTGTTGACTGCCACATTGGTTCAGAGGTCGCAAACTCTGATTGAACCTCAAAGATGAGACTTAAACATAACTAGCGAAATGTGGGTGTACTTTATAGTACACCCGCATTTCGCTAGTTATGTGTTGGTTAGGCAGAGGTGTACTTATGTACACCTCTGCCTAACCCTTCGGGGAAAATTGCCGTGATGTTATGTTATAAATAGAACCATTAAGTCAAAACTATTCTTAGCCAGTGGCCCATGCGAACGCAAGCCGAATCGTTTCCTAAGCCATAGTGGGAGGCCATCACGGTATTTCTACCGGTATGATTAATGAGTTCTATCGGTCAAGGTTAAAAGGGTCGATTAGGATCATTTTGTGGCTTCGAGAATTAATTTAATAAATCAACACCAGCAATTTACACTACGATAACTTGAATTTTGGGTAGTTTAAGTTTTTAATGCCAAATTATTTATAGTATGGAATAAAAATAAATTAGTACAAAAACAATTATATAGCCAAAAAATAGCAAAGTTACAAAGGACATGGATAAAGTTTGGCCCGGCACAGACAAAGAGATAATTATATAAAAAAAATAAGTGATAATATTTCAAATCCAGGTTTTGTTACTTGGCAAAACTTTGCAGGAAATATTTCAATTTAAAAGATTATTATTTTGATTCAAGTATTCGGAGAGATATTTGTGTTGCCAGTTTTGGAAATATGAAGGGTTCTTCCCTTCACCAAGTTTTACGACGAACAAAAATATACAGGGCTATGAAACACTATTAAAGCTTCGTAATACGTTTTGTTTTATTTGTGTTCATTCCTGGCCCAAGCTTGTATGGGACCGTTATCCATCTCCTTAATACAAAGCTTACTGAATGTAATATTTTCAATCGAGTGTTATACATTACACTATCTCTTAGTTAGCCAAGTGAAGTTCGTTCGTGAACTTTCGTAGCAAAAAAGGCCCTACTTAGCTGAAAGTAGGTTTAGTCTAGGTAGTAGGTCTGCCTAGTTCAGACAGGTCTACATTACAGTTAGAATTACATTTTTCCCCGGGTGTAATTAATCTAAGTCATAATTTTACTTTACTTTATACGAGTGCTTATTACATAGTAATTTAAGGTACCTATTAGTATTGATTTTTGTTGTTGTTACTATTGCAACGAATGAATGTGTTTATTTTAGTTATAGTTTGGCGATTAATATGAGTTTAATTTATTAATGTTTTAGCATTCTTGCCATTTGACATTCCATAATATTATAGTACGCTAACTATGAGTTGGCGTGATTTGTTACACATTAATTTATCGGCTTTTTAGTGTACACCTGGCTAACTCAGGTTAAATTCAAAACTAACAAATAATAAAGCAATTAAATAACAACATTCCTTATCCAGAGAACTGACAACAGAGAAAATTTCAATAAATTATCTTTATTAATAAAAAGTTATCACATTTTTTCTTTGAAACGCCTGTGGTGTTTAATCGACATTTGCAAGTTAGCGTAGTGTTCATTGCTGGTGTCGAAATATTGTATTACCTAATCAGGCCCGCTTTTACTGAAAATTACTAAATGCGTTTGGCACTAAACATATTTAAAACCTTATTCTGTGTGGGTCACCTTTAAACGATGGACAGAAATTGAACGATGTTTTAAATCCTTTTAGCGCTAAACGCATTTAGTAATTTATAGTGCCGCATGCCGCCGCCCTTAGTGACTGAAAATTTGCAGGGGTAAACACAATTTTCTTTATTCCACAAAGTGAAAATAATAATATTTCGCACGGCTTCTATTGGATTACGGGGAAATGACAAAAATATTTTTTCTTTTCTTCCTGTTATCTTATTTTATTTCGTTAAATGCTTAACAACCAGCTTTTATTTTTCTATCTGATATGAAAAATTGTTTACTTACAATTACCCACATGCCTATCTGGTTTCTTTTAATCATGGTTTTGGAACGAACATCTGATGGGTGAAATGTGTTTGTACTATTATCAAAGGTCACCTCTTAGTAACCCTACGGGGAAAACAACCGTGATATTTTGTTATGTAACCATATAACTGAAACTTACCCATATACACAATGAGTGTTGTAGGAACTACAGTAGCAATAATGCTAACGAGGCATATTGAAATGGGCCCCGCGCATGCACACGGCCGAGCGGGCAGTCGTCTCCGCCGCGCCCTAGAGTTAACTTGTGTACTATCAATATCTTGTAAGAAACGCCACTGTAACGTAACTCCTGATTTAGTAATATACGTTGTATTAATTGGACTCCGGTATTTCATTTACATCCCTCGCCAACCAGACTGAAGGTTCCAACAAGTGTCATAAGTAAAAAGTCGTAGTTATGTTACCTACTCAACTTTCGATCTTCAAAACCGTCACAATGTAGCACTATTAGATGACACGTGGAAGTACGGGCATGTCGTAAGTAGTTTTTGTAACTTCAGAAAACTGCTGTAATGATGATCAAAGTTACAACGAACTACAAGAACTTTTATATTATGTTACTTGCTGCTACAGAACCCTTCATGGGCGAGTCCGACTCTCACTTGGCCGCTTTTTTTACTTATAATATCATTACTTAAACATGTGTAAGCTTGACATAGAAATACATTATCTTAAACACTGAATTCAAACATCACATTCATTCCTACTACCAAGGTATTTGAAACAACAAACACACAATGTTACATTATTCCACCATCAGCATCGTTCACAACAAGAGCTTTTTGCGCAGATTATAACCAGCGAACGCGAAGTAAAGCCGATTACAAGACTCATACATAATGTAAATCTATGTATGTATGTTGTTAATTAATTATACCTAGTTATTACAGTGTGTTTGCATATACAACATTATTTTTAGTATATGCGAAACCTGAATATAGTTTGTTCAGAATAAGGAACTGAATCGATTTCAATAATTTTTACACCATGTTATATTTTGTCCCAAAAATATTTAAATGTGATGGAAAATGTTATCACCATTTAATTACTTACAATACAAACACCGTACGGTTAGGTACCTACTGCCAAATTATTATCAATGAGCGCAAGACGACCCTGGAGGCGCGGGGGCGCCGTTAGCATGTTTTTGTACGGACAACCCGGTAACATAACAACCTTATAACTTTGTGATTTTTCATGATACAGTTTTGAAATTTTGTACATAGATTATTTACATAAAAAAACTTTTTACAAAAAAATCATAACCGACTACCAAAAATAACACTACAAATTGAAAAATTACTTTAATTTCGGAAGTCGGTGGCAAAAAACTCAAATACAGATCCAAAGACACCGACTTCCGAAATTAAAGTTATTTTTCAATTTGTAGTGTTATTTTTGGTAGTTGGTTATTATTTTTTTGTAAAAAGTTTTTTATTTTACACTTTTTAGTGGGTAGTTTTGAATTTATCTAAGTTACAATAGCCTAAAGTCGAGGAGTTCTCCTTGTAAGAACCAGGAGAACTGCCACTCTCCATATGCATAGTGACGAGCATAAATTGCTTAATCGCAACCCGTTAAATAAGTACTCATTATAATATTGTTCCCACCACCATGGTGGCCATCTGTGGTGTCCATCATCAGTTCCACTTCACCAAATGGTGCTTTCCGAGAGCAAATGCACGAGTTAATATAAAAAATACCCAAATCGCTATAGGTTTGCCTATAAAATTTGAGGATTTCCCTCGACTTCCATGAGATCCCCTCATCAGATTCTGATTTGTTGGCAATGGGACCACCTCGGGAGTATTTTCAAAAACGGTCCATAATTGACGGAGTAATCGCGTAACAAAGCAAAAAAAAAAACATACCGCCGAATTGAGAACCTTCTTCTTTTTGGAAGTCGGTTAAAAATACTAGACACATGTTTCGGGTTTCGCATATACTAAAACTAATCTTGTATAACTACGTTTCATCATCTGCCCAGCCTTTTCCATTGTTGGGGTCGGCTTCCAGTCTAACCAGATACAGCTGAATACCAGTATTTTACATGGAGCGACTGCCTATCTGACCTCCACAACCCAGTTACTGGGTAATACTTGGAAAGACTGGTTGTCAGACTTTCGGGCTTCTGACTACCCGTAACGACTGTCAAAGATCTACGAAAGACAGCCGGGACCAACGACTTAACATGCTTTCTAAGGCACGAAGGGGTAATATGTACTCGTAATGGATAAAAATCGAAGATTTGAAAGTCTGTACAGAAACCATAATTTATTCTTAAGGATCCAACCACAACCTGTTTACTCAACAAGTACATAAACGACGTCCAATATCCTAATCCTAATCCTAACTAATAATTATAAATGTGAAAGTAAGTTTGTTTGTTTGTTTGTTACCTTTTCACGCCTAAACTACTGAACCGATCATCCTGAAATTTTGCATATACGTTGTCAGGTGTACAGGAACGGACATAGGGTACTTTTCATCCCGAAAAAAAGTACTATTCCCGAGGAAAACAACAATAACATTCTTATGATAATAGATGGCGCCACGTGTCTATTGAATTATTATTATGGGACAAGCAGAGTATAACCCGAAATTATTGTAAAATTCTAAATTAAAGCGAGCGAAGCCGCGAGCAAAAGCTAGTAAATAATATTTATAAAGACATCATAATACAAACAAACCCCAAGAAGCTAAAGTAAATATTGTGTTCAATAATAAGTCCTTTGCATTTTTCCTCTTACTTTGATAGAACAAATATTATCGTCGAAGCCTTTGGTAGAAGGACTCGTAATCGCAACTTGGTTCAGAAATACAACTTATTATTGAAGCTGATTGTTTATGATTTGTTGACATTTAATTACTTTGTCGATGTACACATACGCAATCGAAAGCAATATCTACATCAAATTAAAATCTGTGTTATGTTTCAACGGCATTAATTAATAATGTAATCCTAGCTTAAAGTTAGGATTACGTTATTAAGGAGGGCTTTGTTTGATAATATCCTTAGTATTATAAAACAAAGTCCCCCGCCGCGTCTGTCTGTCTGAACGCGATAAACTCAAAAACTACCAAACGGATTTTCAAACGGTTTTCACCAATGGACGGAGTGATTCATGAGGAAAGTTTCAGTGTATACTTAATACTTTGCCGATAAGTACTTTGTTGGTGTGATTAAATCAGAAGGTTCGGCAAATGAAATAAAAGAGCGTGTTGCTAGTTGAAGGTTTACTGGACGACTGATGTTGTATACAATGGTTGTGAGGAGTGCGGACAGAGAGTACCTAAACTTAAGAGCTACGTAATACATTGGCAAAGACTAAAGATATTTAATATTATACCTAAGCGCTACAATACATTAAGGTTTTGTGTAAAATGGCTGTAATATAACGATTATTGTTGGAGATGTCGGAAAAATCATACCGAGTTCGAGGTTTACTGGCGTGAGCCGCGTAAACCGTACGGGATACTTACAATTTATGTTCTACAGGATTTTACATCTCAAAAAGTTTAACAAAAAGTCCACAATAGTATGTCTTATCTTCTAAGGATGATCCACAGTAACTGTTTTTACCTTTCAGAATTTGATACAAATTTAATTGTTATTTCCGAAGCTATTTTATCCCATGTTATAATATATTAATCCTTATCCAATAAAATATGTTATTTAAATTGGGCATTTAATTGAGATCAAAATATGCCGTCACATCATATCATTTAAATGAATACTTTTTAGAGGTATGAGGAACAGGGTGTAAAGTTCACTCATCCTCGATAGATAAGGGAGGATCCTCCAACCAGACGGGTGTTGTGTCTGGTGGGCAACTGCCCAACGGTTGATGTCGGGATGTCGTATATATGCTAGTTGCGCGGTAAACTCTGCTTGCGCGATGCAGGATTTGCGTGACGTCAGTGTGACGCGTTGTTCGCATGTGGCGATGTTGATGACTCCACACTTTAAAAGATATCACAGATTCAAAATTACGCGTAACAATTATCATCATTATAATTACCAATTCTTCGATTACTTAATCCAAGATTTGTAACTCTGTACAGAAACCGTAACTTATTTATAAGGATCAACATCCACTATCTTTTTACTATTTTTTTTTTTACAATAAATTTGCCCTCACACAGTCACCACACTACATACAAGAAGGAATTATTACAAAGTTTGAACAACTTTCCCGTGGGCGCTCAAATTTTCTACGTGCGGGAATAGCCCTACAACCCTAAGTACAAAAATCACTGCGACTGGACTAACAGCCGATGTATTCTGTAAAAATCTCACCGTGAAATCCTAGGTGAAGTGAGCTTGAAGTGAGCTGTGAATAGTGTATTGACACTATTCACAGCTCACTTCAAGCTCACTTCACCTAAGATTTCACGGTGAGATTCTTACAGAATAGACCGGCAACATCACTACATTGGAATTGTACCTCTCGTGGGACATTTTCCGAAATGCACGCGAGCGCAGCCCGTCCCATTCTTCCCGTGGGTGTCGTAAAAGGCGACTAAGGGACTTACTGACTCTATGCACTTTAACACCGTACTGCGATCGCCAACCCGCCTGCTAAGCGTGGCGATTATGGCAAACCCCCCCCCCTTTGGGACAGGCCTATGTCCAGCAGTGGACGTCTTTCGGCTGAAATGATGATGATGATGATGATGACGCGAGCGAAGCCGCGGGCAAAAGCGACTACTCAATATATTTATTGCATTCCACAATGTAAGTTCCCATTGCGGAATGCAAAAAATATATTGTGTGGTAGGTTTACACTTTACAGAAACATGATCTTTGTGGACCCTCTCGGACACATACGGGTATTAGCACACATTATCTAACATGTCAATAAATAAATATCTTCGCCATATATGATACGAGGATACGACACACAAACACGATTATCACATGTTCAGCTGGCACATGACGTGAATACACCGAGGAAATATTTACTGAGTGCATTCAAGTTTATAGCTTGTTTATAATAATACGTATAATAATAATCTATTTATTTCAGCCGACGCTCTACCCATAGATAATTAAAACAAGCACATATCAAACATATATATTTTTATTATTAAAAACTGTCAGCAGTTCGAAAAAATCCGATACGGACTCAATATGTAAACAAACTATGCCAAGTGAAATGTAAAACCGCACTTATGAAGACAAGTTTTTTTGGTATTGCCCCACATATTTATAATAAAGTACCTGATGTAATAAAAAATATGACTGTAATAAAATTTAAAAGGGCACTAAACAAAATATTAATTGAGAAAAGCTATTATACAATTAACGACTTCCTTAATGATAAATCCCTGCACTGATTGATAAACTATTATTATGATTGACATACATGTTCCTATTCTGACACTTTTTATTCTGATTGATACTTTGACATACTTTATTATATTTTTGTGACATTAATGTGAAAATGTTTCTACTGATTTAGTCTGTTTTTTGTAATTTTAATGATTTGTCATTTATATTTATTCGGTATCAATCGATTTTTTTGGAATTGAATATTATTTGCATGCCCATGTGACGGTAGAATATGGAGGACTACTTTTTAAGAAAACAACTATGTACGAATTACCCATGTTTGCAAAAATAAATTATTTGATTTGATTTGATTATAAATTATTGTACAGGAAGTGTTGACTATGTCGGCGTCGTGTTGCGCTGCGTGGTCTCGCGTAACCTTCCACGAAAACGTCGGTACGCCACACCGTTCGGCCAAAACTCCGAACATAAATCCGATGTATCGGCCGAATGTTCAGCCGTTGCTTGACTACGGCTAACTATAGCTGACTACGGCGAATGAAAATAAAACCGGTCAAGAGGGAGTCGGACTCGCGCACCGAGGGTTCCGTACGAATATATGATGTTGATGATTTCTGAAAAACTGTGCTATTTAGAGACATCGTTTTATTTTTCCTGTAATCTTTACATTAGCTTCTATCATATAGAATAATTTCAGATTTTTATCTCTGCAAACTTCGGAGATAAGGCCCCCCCCCCCCTTACGGTATTTTTTTTTACATTTTTCATCAAAAGTCGGAAACTATGATACCTAAAAAAAAACTGTTTGAGAATGTGTAAACAGCGTTCTTTCATATGATATCCCACATGCCCTAGTAGCCCCACTTCAAATTTTTAAGACCCCCTTTCAGTCCCTTTTGCAAAAAATATATATTTTTCTTAATTTCTTTCTTGCTTGCAAAGTAGTTGGGCAAACGTCATCTAAAACTATTCTAAATTTCAAGTTGATACCATTAGTAGTTCTTGAGATATCCAGGTGTGACAGACAGACAGACAGACTTAGTCTCACCATAAGGGTTCCTTTTTACCATTTTGGTACGGAACCCTAACAAAACGACAGTCAAAGAGATAAGCCAAAGTCAAAAATGTGACTTTAAGGCGGGTAAGGATTCAAAGTCAAAAAAGGAAACTATGGAAGTTACAAAACGGAAGTATCGGAAGTATCGGCCGAACATTCGGCCGATACTTTGGATTCACGCTTCGGAGTAGAGCCCCAGTTCTTTCATGAAGGTTTCTAGGTTTATATTAGCAAAAGATGTGAATTGATGATAAAGGAGATACTTCTTAAACCTGTGTCCTAACCGAATGCGACAGTTGCGCAAATACGCGATTACGAGATCGTTTATATGAATTATGACGTTCAAACGCGACTTGGTCGGGCGATACTGTAATCGTTTAAAAACTCGCGAGAGTACGCGATCGTCGTGCCCGTGCGATTTTGCTTTCGGTTAGGACGCGGCCTATAGCATCGTGCAAAGGACGTTCAGTTCTTACTCGTCCCCAACTTTGTCGAATTTATATTTATTAAGAGCATACGAGTATCTAAAGACCGTAGAATAAAACGCTGGGTATCAGTGATTTTACTAGTGTAAGTAATGCTGTTAAGGGACCGGCGATGGACAGAATATCTATGTTCCCAAATATATATTTTGAAAGGACAATGATATAAAGACGAGATATGAGGAATTTAAAATTTCTATAAAAAACTTATTTTTCTCATAACTCTTGTTTACCTCAGTATCCATTCAAAATATATACTTGGGCACCTAGATATTCTGTATTCCAATCGGAATAAAGGCACTTCCTTAAGAATATTTTTAATTTACGAATTCTTTCTTCTTTCTCTTTTTGTTTCTTTTTTTAAAAACGTTGCCCCACACTAGGAATTTCTCCTGTATTGTGGGTGCGTTTACAAACATTTAAACTCACATACACAAACAGCCAGACCAGGAACAACTACTTGTAGGTCATACAAATATTTGTTCCGTGCGGGAATCGAACCCGCGAAACGCAGCGCAGCAGTCAATTGCTTAACTAACTGCGCCAACCGTGCCAATTATTTTGTTATTACGTTTGTATGAACTACGCATCCATCGCCGGCCACTTAAGGGTCATAGCGAAACCGGTATTTAATAAGTCAATCAATTTAGATTAAAAGCTGCCTAGAACACTGACTACCATATCGACCCGTCAACGTTATTAACTTAATAACTTTAGGACTAGTACGTAACATAATACGAGATGAATCTCATCAATCGCGTTACTTTAAATAAGTTAGTTAACGGTAAAAATGTCCGTGTGGTGCCGGACGTAAAGAATAGCACCATCCCATTTCTTCCCGTGGGTGTCGTAAAAGGCGACTAAGGGATTTACTAGAGAGTGGACAGCAGCGTTCTCTATGCATTTTAACACCATACTGCGATCGCCAACCCGCCTGCCAAGCGTTGCGATTATGGCAAACCCTCCCCCCCTTTAGGGGAGGCCTATGTCCAACAGTGGACGTCTTTTCGGCTGAAATGATGAACGATAAAAACTGGTCCTGTTAACTGGTAAAGGTTTCTACAGACCGGCGCGACACGCGACGCGACACAAAGGCCCCGCGTGTCGCGCAACGAGCGGTGCCTTTGTGTAGAATCGCGAGTCGCGCCGGTCTGTAGAAGCCTTAAAAAATTGAGTACACTCATGAGGCCGAAAACACAGTAAAGTTACTTTTTCTTCAACTAAACACTACAAACCCCATCTAACCTTGCCTTCATCTTAACTAAGCCAATAAACAAGGTTACCCATCAGGAAACTAAGAACAAGCAAGTTTACACGACTTTTAGAACATTATGCAACAATGCAATTAATGGCATACAACTTGGGAGCACAATTTGGAAACTGTATGTAACTTATGTTTGTGGAGGTATAACAGGCTTGCATTGTTTGCAGGTTATTAGATCGCCTGTTGTATGCTGGCAAATAATGATTTGCCGACAAAGTTCATTACAAATTGTAGATAGAGTAGGTACCCGGCCGTAATTCGGAAACATCCGAGTTTTAGATAAACAACAACTGTGTAGTGTAGAGCGTAATCTCTGTCACTTATACTTGTGTAACAGCCTCTTGTAAAACTTGATGTGCCGTCTAAACAACTGGGTACCTACTGTATAAAATTATTATGTATTTTACGAGGATCCATATTTATTTGCATAAAATTATAAGACATAATATTACATGGCATAACTTTGTTTATCCGAACTATATTTACGCATAACAGCTTACGTATCATTATTTTAAGCATAATTTCTCTAATCATTTATAGGTAAGCATAACATTCAACAGCATAAATATATTTACGCATAATTACATTAAAACATAATTTTAATAGGCATAACAGATACGCATAATAATTAACTCCTACAATGTAAGACACTACTACACATTTATATACAATATTGCTCTAATGAAATGTCTATAAGTATGTAAAACATAATTGGCAGCTTAGAGCTGGCCCAATGGCCACCCCGCCGCACCTTAACCTACTTAAAATTTGTTTCCGATATTCCCGTAAATTTTATACCTTAACACTAGGTATTATTAGTCATTACGCCAAATAACATTATGCGAATTAAAATTATACCAAAACAAATTATCCAACAAGATAATTATGTCTACATCAACTGTATGCCAAAAAAATTATAGCAAAAAAAATACCAAAAAAAAATTATACCAAAACAGTTATTATGTCAAATTATGTTAGTAAAAAAAACATTATGCAAAAAGAAGGGATCCCATTTTACGACTACTGATATACATAAATATATAATTTTCTCTGTAGATTAATTACTTTTTAATTTCGAACCTGATTCCGTCTGAGATAAAGTTCTTAATACAAAAACTGATTTTAAACCCGACTCTAAGTTGTCAACTTTGTATTAAAAACTTTATCTCAGACGAAATAAGGTTCGAAATTATAAAATGACACAATGGTTTAAACCAGCGTCTAAAGATAAACCTTGTTTTGTAATAAGGCCGAAAGAGTCTAGAGAAAAATACATACCCAACAAAATTACCTTCAAGTCCAACTTATAAGTTTGATATTGTCAAATAGAATCCTTATTAAAAGCAGGATCAAACCTGGGTCTACCAACATCAATAAAAGCAAGATATGTAACAAAATACAGTAGAATTGAAACATATAGTCTTTCCGTTGTATTGCGGTTTGTGCTACATCTATTGTCGCTTCCTCAGATTAATAGAACTAATAATTACTTCTTGCAGACGGGATACACGTTTCTGTAAATGATAAAGCTACGTGTGTTGAATACTGAGGGACCAATAAATTCTGTTATTCTGTGCCTTCACTGATGTTTAATTGTTTTTAGGACCTCTGAAAGATGCAAGAGAACGATTCAGTTTTCGACATTAGTCATATGAAGATGTTTAGTGAAGACTTGGTTTTATAATTTAAAAAGTGCTTTGGGCAGAAGTATCGAATTACTGTGTGTTGTGCGTGTTATGTATTATGGTTCCTGGTGAATGAGGATGCAAATAAACTCGTGCTGAATATACTAATTGTTTAATATTGTTCCACACACAATAAAACAAGATACAACAACAATACACACAACAAAACAATATAATACAATACAACAACATACAATAAATAAAATATGACAAGGCAGAGCGCTGCGGTGGTATGTTAGCGACTGGCGAGCCTCTCGTAGGTGGCCTTGAGAGGCCGTGACTACTTAACCGGACTTTCCTGTGACTGCCTTAAGGTGTGAGCTTAAAGCCTCCAGCCAGGGCGTAGAATATATGTATATTATAACTAAACGACTGCGCACTAAGGGCACCCCCTGTGGGGTACGGACCTCGGCTTAGGGCGTCGTTGGGGGATCAAAAATTGGGGACGAGCTGGATCAAAGTTTAGTTCATGATTATTAACAGAGGTTACTATTAATGCAACGGCGCACTCAGCCTCGGCGCGGGTGGCTGGCGATTCGACGTGCAAGGGACGGGGGGGACATTTTAGTCGGGAAGTTCGCGTGGTACCTCGGCGGCGAGGACGGAATGACGGTGGCGAGCCGCACGATAGCGCTCCGTTCAAATATCTTTAAATGCAATTCAGTATATCGCATCGCTGCGCTGGGGTCGCTACATAAAGAAAGATTGTATGATGAAACAGTACAGTACCCCAAATGTAAGTTTGCAAGAGAGTAAACGTAACTGTTTCGTTTGCGTTAAAATTTGACCGATAGATCATAATGCTAAGAGTATAAGAGTGTGAATAAAAATCTGAACGCAAACGCGCTAGTTACGTTTACTCACTTGCAAACTTTCACTCGGGGTACAGGATCTGGTACAGGATCAAAGCTTTTGCAATGAAGTTGAAAAGCGATGCCATTAGAAGACTTTAGAAAACAATGAGACAAACTGCTGTTTTAACAATCTTCTTAGAATTTACACTTGCCTGCGTCTGCACTTTTATCAAAGCAAGATATTTGTTCTCAACGAATCCCGATCAACTTTAACGCGGTCTCGATCTATTGTTCAAATTAAAAAAAGAACTCGAAACTTTCCGAACGCGTTCGGATCTGTTTCGAAGTTTGCTATAAAATTAATCGGGATCCAGAACTTTCCATTTATACTTGAAAAGAATTAACGATCCTTAAAACACGAGCTCGGTTCGTAACTGACTAAACTTTTTAACTAATCAAGGTTAGGGACGCGGCTAGAAAGAGCGTGCTTTTGATTTTTTGTTTCGTATTTTTCGGCAATGTTTTCTAAAGGATCAGAAGCGAGCATAATATAGTCTGTGAGCATCATTTAATAACTTACATTTATTAAACAATTTATAACTTAAATATTTATGAACACTGGCGTATAAAAAAAACATGCGGGGCAGTCTTTGGGGACTGCCGATAGAAATGAAAACAGTGTACATATAGCTCATGGAAAGCATTCGGTGGCGATGACGCGAGTTCCATGATTTTTGTTCACCTAAGAAGTGCTCAACCGCACCTAAAGAAGTTTCCACTTCCAAACTAAAGCAGCAGAGCGTTACTAAAGCTGTTCCAAAAAAGTTTTCGCTCCGGATTATACTGAGCGAAACATTCTTTAGCATATATTTTAACTCAATCATCGTTCGGTATTAAAATAAATGTTCTTTCTTTCTTTTTTCTAAACCTTACAATTCTGCGCCGAGAAAAAAACAGTCAACTGCCCTCAAACTACCATTCAATTTAAACTTAAACCCTTTTTATCCTCAAACTAATCCCTCCATAAACGCATCTTCATTTGAAATATAACCTCTTCAACGACTTTGAATTTCCAGCCAGCACGTCTCAATAGCTTCCAAAGACACATAAATTATGTGGTCGTGACCATCAAATGGTGCATAAGACCTGAATCACTTAGGTGGTGTCGCGGGGAATAGTGATTTCTGTCATTCCCCACGACACCACCGGTGGTGTCGTTTTCAGTGGTGTCGTGGGGAATGAATGAATGGTAGTGGTGCCAACTGCATTTAACGTCAAATGCCCGGCGTAATGACTTTGAAATGCATTTCATATTGGAGCTGTGTCGTAATGATGCGTGATATTAGGAGGACGAATGATTATAGTAAAATACGTCCAGTAAAACGCACCCTAATTGCGTAACATGCTATCAATCACAATCTGAATGATTTTAAAGTATATTGCTAATCCATAGCTTCACATGTTCGAAAAATTTGTCTGCCCAACAACGAAATTAACGCAATGAATGTTGTTGAATTGTCAAAATGAAACCTATTGCTACTGATAGTGTGTTACGCAATTACACCGCAGGGTATTCAGCCGTAACAGCGTTACTGATAGGTTCATCTTTTCAGAACAGCATTATGCTGTTCGTGATTTTACTACAGCAGTTCAACCCCGCCAAAAGATTCATCATTCAAGAAGCTCCGCAAAGCTGGACCAGACGCAACCTGGCAGCGTCATTAAAAGATGCCCTATTGCCCAGCCATAGATAAACATTTCCTGTCTCTCCACTATTCCTATGCTTGCTCAAGGATGCATATCCGGCAGGCTCTAATAATCCTTCCATATCCCAAGGGCACTTCATCCCTACCTTTACCGTGCCACCCGGTCTACTCTCTGATATACAATGGTCTCTGTAGTCTCATGAAACATGAGGCTTCAGGGGCTAGGGTGAATCTTTGGGTTCGTTCGAGCAATCGAGTCTGGTCAAACCACGCTGGGATCGGTGCATTTCATTCTACAAAATATGCTCATGTATCAGATACAAATCGTCACATATAAATAAGTATGTGTAAAGGCTGTGACAATTTAAACTAAGTACATTTTTGTTGGAAGACAAAATCAGGCATTCTGACGCAATTTTTTTATGTTAAACTGAACGCCGCCGCCATCATGTCTGGCTAAAATGGAACGACACTAAAGTGTTGAATGTTGCAATTAAAGTTTCCTCGGAGACACTAAAACGACGGAAACCGACTATTTTATTTAAAAGGAAAACGGAGACAATGAAACGATTTCTGAAACTTGACAGCTCTCGCCGAGCTCTAACCGAAGTAGGAAATCATTTTTTTTTTATTTATTTATGAATTCAAACTCAAACTCAAAGCATTTATATCAAATAAACCAATTACAGGCACTTTTGAATTGCCAAGGGGTCAGTCGGTCAGAGATGAAGCTAGTTGCCCATTCCAAAGCATAGTAGGTTCCTATGGAGAAGAACGGGCAAGAAACTTCACGGACACTTACACATTCATCATTTAGGGCATTTTAGGGGCTTGTGACTAAATAATAACAGCGGCACGGAGCGATCCATCAGGTCAAGCCACACTTGCCGCGGCTGGTCCGTGGATGGGTGACCATCTTTACATACGAAGACCCCCCGTGCCTCGGAAAGCACGTTAAGCCGTTGGTCCCGGCTGTTATTTGTAGATCTTTGACCGTTGTTACGGGTCGCCAGAAGCCCGAAAGTCTGACAACCAAGGTCTTACCAAGGGGTATCGTGTTACCCAGTGACTGGGTTGTGGAGGTCAGATAGGCAGTCGATCCATGTAAAAGTTTTCAGCTGCATCTGGTTAGACTGGAAGCCGACCCCAACATAGTTGGGAAAAGGCTGGGTAGATGATTTATTTATTAATTCATCATTTATTTATTAATTCGTCATTTATTTATTAATTCATCATTTATTTATTAATTCATCATTTATTAATTAATTCATCATTCAAAACATAAAGCATAAGCTGAAAGAACACTACATCAACTCGATTATAACTTAACTGTTAATAGCGCGTTGATCAAATCTCAGGTCATGGCATGCTAAGACAGACCTCAGAGGTCTAATTGTGTGCTTTGTTTTAGTGTTGTCACTTGTAATTTATAAAAATAAATAAATAATAATTATGTATTTATTAATTCATCATTTCTGGCGAGATCCTAGTGATGCGTTCTAAATTCAATTTCAACAAGATCCTCACATAAAATCCTTATCTTTATAACCTCTACCCATTTCGTTCCACTCCAGCACATTCTCGGTTCACTTCCTCTATCCTTACGGTAGTAAATGATGTCACTGGGTTTGTTTACAGAGTACTATACACCGATATTAAACAAGCCATAACAATACTCAATAAACAATAGGGACAATTTTATTAATGCCTTCAATTACTCAAGTTTATGATATAACGGGTTTAGAATGAAACCTTTATCTATTGAAGACTAGTGATTCATTGGAATTTTATTTCATCCACATTTCAGCAGAAAGACGTCCACTGCTGGACATAGGCCTCCCCTAAAGGGGGGGTTTGCCATAATCGCCACGCTTGGCAGGCGGGTTGGCGATCGCAGTATGGTGTTAAAATGCATAGAGAACGCTGCTGCCTATTGTCTAGAAGTCCCTTAGTCGCCTTTTACGACACCCACGGGAAGAGATGGGATGGTGCTATTCTTTACGTCCGGCACCAGACAGACAATTTTGAATTTTGCTTAATATTTTTCTATTATGGTATGTTTAATATTAAACAGCCGAAGGTCGAAGGTTAAGCTACGCTTGCCACGGTCGCTCTATGGATGGGTGACCACCCATTACATATCGAAACCCCGCCGTGCTACAGAAAGCATGTTAAGCCGTTGGTTCAATATAAACGAGGCTAAACGAGCTATATCAATACGGAATAAGACAATGATATACAAAGGACATTGGGCAACAACTTATGGGGCTTGGTCCAAATGTCCACCACTAACGAGCCATAATTATGACTCATAATTATACGTTAGACCGAAATTCGAAATCCCGAATAACTTTATCCCGAATCACTGTATCCCGAATTAACGCTATCCCGAATAACGTTCGCCCGAAAGAACGTAATCCCGAATCACTTTAACCCGAAAAACGTGAGTCCGAAATAGTCTACGAGTATTATATAAGGAGTAACTTTTACTAAGAAATCTGACTGATTACATCTAAGAAGAACATTCATAATTATGAACTCTCTTTCTATATAGGTACTGCAATACTGTGCCAACGTTTAATTATTTATGGTTGATAATAAACTTTTAATATTCTATACATGTTTAGAATAGTAACGAAGCCAAAACTGTACATTGAATATTTTTGAAAAAAAAGTAATTTCTACGAGATTGACGTGAGAACGAGCCGAAAATGTAGTTTTTAGAATTTTTGTCCGTTTTTCGGGATGTATGTTTCGGATTTCTGCAAAAACGGCTGAACGGATTCGGATGAAATTTGACACAAAAATAGTTTATAACCTGGATTAACACATAGGGTACTTTTAATCCCAATAGTACGTTCGTGTGGTATATTTTCCGACATCCATGTGGGCGATGCCGCAGGCAACAGCTATTATTATTCAATAAACTATTATTTGAGCTCAATGCGAAAGTAATTTAAATTCCTCCACAATTCGAAAACTTACGAGTTAGAAAACCAACATATATGAACGTTATTTTTAATATTTACATTGAAAATACTCTACGGGAAACTTACATCTGTACGAAATGTATTCCTAATATTATTTTTGTGTCTGGGATACAAAAGGACTGGCATATAATATACTGTATAAATACAATAATACGTAGCTGAGATGTATAAATTCATTCTGATTTGTATGAAGGTCGCGTACGTAATATAATTATCATAACAAATCAGCTGTAGTTTATATTAAATAACAAAGATTTTTATCAGCTGATAGAATAGATAGTTAGATCAAAATAATTTATTTTATATTTACTTGAATAGTATTTTTTTTATCGATAGTCTTTCTTTCTTTCTTTTTTCTTCTTTTTTTAAAAAAAAAAACGTTATAGTAATTTGCTATTGATCAAAGATCACTGGGAATACCAAACTAACGTAAGATGATGATTTTTTTACACCGAACTAAGCAGTATCTAAATCATCATCCACACTGGATTCATCAACGCACAGGTGTAGTTTATTTTTTCACAATTTTGAGTGAAAAATTTCACAGCTGCTAGCCAACCCATGCAAAAATTCAAATTAGCCATATGCATGCAAACAATTTAAAAGAACAATTTTGTGTTAATCCGTATTGTTGTAAAATGTAATGTTTTAGAGTTGATTCTTAGATTTTAGGCCATCTAAACATGTGTTTAGCCAGATGATTTCAAGGCGTTTTACTTACCTCCTTTGAATTTTTTGATTACGCGACGATGTTAAGGTGCTATATTGAAAAAAAGTGAAAATCCCCCGTTTTCCACCCTTTAAAGGTCAAATTTCCAAAAAACCCTTCTTGGCGGATGCCTACGTGCCGAATTTCAGGCCAATCTGTCAGTGGTTTGAGCTGTGTTGATAAACCAATCAGTCACAGTTTCCTTTTATATGTAGGTAGGTACCTTTATACGGCTAGATATATATATATTGAGAACCTTCTCCTTTTTTGAAGTCGGTTAAAAATCATTTATAGCCAGAATGCATCTCATGACAATTCCAATAAGACCAAACACAGATAGGATAGATTGTTTTATTACCGAGTTCCAGTGCCTACCTTCCAGCTTCATCATCAGATCAGTTTCGATCATCAGATCAAATTTGCTTCGCTTAACTATCTTAATCCAGATACCTCATCGCCACCCGTGAAATACTTATCATTGAGAAGTTCCGGTGGCCATCTGTGGCCTTCTTCAACAGTTCCACTTCACCAAATTATACTTTCTGAATGCAAATGATTGACTTGTTGATGAAAATATAAAAACCGTTATATGTATGCCTATAATATTTGAGGAGTTCCCTCAATTACTCATGGATCCCAACATCAGGACTGGATTTTGATAAAAATGGGACCAATCTGGAAGTATATCCTTTCAAATAAGAAACTAATTTTCCAAATCGGTTCATAAACGACGGAGTTCTGAGGTAACAAACATTAAAAAAAAAAACATACGCACGACTTGAGAACCTCCTCTTTTTTGTGAAGTCGGTTAAAAATAGCAAAGTTCTATCTATTTTTAGGTATTTTCAGCAAAACAATGAAATCGGCGGCATACAATTCTGGTAACATTTTAGACAACGTCCCAATATTTCAGATACGAAAGTGAGTTTGTTTGTTACGCTTTCACGCCAAAACGGCTAAACGGATTTGGATGAAATTTGACAAATGCATAGATCATGACCAGGGGGTCCACTCAGAAGCGATAATACGAAGTATTGGCCGAATGTTCGGTCGTTTCTTGATTTCCAACAGTTTCCTTTTTTGACTTTGGTCCATTCTTGGCTTTGGCTTATCTCTTTGACTGTCGTTTTTTTTTTCTTTCGCCGTAGTCAGCCATAGTTAGGCGTAGTCAGGAAACGGCCGAACATTCGGCCGATACTTCGGATTACAGTTTCGGAGAAGACCCCCTGGGTTTAGACATTGGCTACTTTTTATCCCGGTAAATAGACGAAGTTGCGGGCAAAAGCTAGTACTATCTATATAATTGAGCCCCCTTTTTTTTTTTTTTTTTTGGGTGGGAAATTATCAAATAACTTCTCCCGCTCTGGGCAGAGCGGGAGGGCGTGTCAGACTCTTACTGACTAAAACCCACCCGTGTTCCTTCATTTGCCTGTGTGCCAGGGCCACGATATCCCTTTCGGACAAACTCGCAACCCTGGCAGGCATTGGTCCTGACGGGCCCCGTCAGTTGGTGCTGACATCTCTTTGAGGCGCGCGTGGAACACAACGCGCCGTCGACCCGGGCCTGGTCCTTATCGGACGGCGAGCTACCCATCGCTCGCCGTCCGCAAGCCCGCGCCTACGGTGGCCGGAAATCGGCTTGCATAATTGAGCCCCCTGAAGTATACATACCGTAACATCATGCCTGTAATCCCCAAATTTGTTTTTTTATTTAACAGTTTATGTAGGTACACACATATAAACAGTCAAGAAGAAAGGAACAGAAAAATACGTACAAAGGTGATGCTTATTTCTAAAGAAATCTCTTACAGCATACCTGCGATAGGAAAGTAGACAAAGAGATGTAGACAACGTGTGAAAGAGTAGAAGAAAAAACAAAATACATAAAATCAAAAAAACTTTTCAGTAATTTAAATAAAAACACACACAGACAGTTTCACCGACATGATCGTATAAAGAGGATCTCTTTGCTCGAGAACCTCCATGATACGGTAAAAGGGTAAACTTTTATGTTTATTCTCAGCTTAGTGGAGAAATAGCAAATAAATCTTTAGTAAAATGTGTCGCGAAATGGCAGACTTTACTTTTGGTTATGATCTTTCTGGCAAACGGCGCGTGATTCTGAAGATTTTTGCCTTAAGTATCTTGATAACCACTATGCCGTTTACTTATATGCGTTCAGATTGCTTCCAATGGGTGGAGCGCCCCAACGCTAGGCCATTTGCGATTCTTCTTCTTTAGCACCGGCTCGAAGCTCGACTATACAGGGACCAAAACTGAAATCGCGAAAAAAACCAGCTGTTCCCTACACTTATGTACAAATAATTCGTTCAAATGTAGGGAACAGCAGATTTTTTTTTCGCGTTTTCAGGTTTGGTCCCATAGTAAAAGTTGTTCATAATGATGAGTACAATGACCCCTTAATAGGTTATTGACGTTTTAAAAATAACCCTGTATATGAGAAGTCAGTAGGTAAGGTGATATCGGGCTACCCAGGTGACGACTGTTAAGCACATCTAAGATTATCGCAATTTAGTACCGGAATCATAAATGAAAGGCATATTTGTATTCATTTCTATTTCTAGATTTGCATTTACATATTTTACATCATGACCCGCGCTGTCAGCTCTCCAAGCTGATCCTCTATTCTTATAAACTCTTCTAAATATAATATATTATATTATGATATTCGCGGCGGTCGGTTATCAAAGGCAATCTGACAAAACCTCTACAGTACATTAAACTACAAATAATACTACTCGGCGGCGGGCGGTGAAAAGGTTAAAGGAAACAGACAGCTTGACGGGGGCTTTCCAATCCTTTTTTAGGGTTCCGTACCCAAAGGGTAAAACGGGAACCCTATTACTAATGCTCCGCCGTCTGTCTGTCCGTCTGTCACCATGCTGTACCTCATGAACCGTGATAGTTAGACGGTTGCAGTTTTCACAGATGATGTATTTCTGTTGCCGCTATAACAACAAATACTAAAAAACAAAATCAAATAAATATTTAACGGGGCTCCCATACAACAAACGTGATTTTTTTTGCTCGTTTTTGCTCTATATTAATAACGGCAACAGGTAGACGCTTGAAATATTCACAGAATATTTAGTTATATAGTCACTTTAAATAAAACAAATATTTAAGGGGGGCTCCCATACAACAAACGTGATTTTTTTTGCTCGTTTTTGCTCTATATTGATAACGGCAACAGGTAGACGCTTGAAATATTCACAGAATATTTAGTTATATATTCACTTTAAATAAAACAAATATTTAAGGGGGGCTCACATACAACAAACGTGATTTTTTTGCCATTTTTATAGATAAAAGTACGGAAACTTTCGTGCGCGAGTGCGACTCGCACTTGGCCGGTTTTTTTAAGGTTTCCATACCTCAAAAGTAAACAACGGATCACTCGTGTGTTGTCTGTCTGTCCGTCTGTCTTTGGTCTAGTGTGTTTTTGGTTTGTTTTGACTGTACAGAGGAAGCGTGACTTTCATTTACGTAGTTTTAATTATTTTTGGGATAAAAAATTACTACTACTATTAAAAATGACAGAACAGACTACTTTCATAATGTACAGACGCCAGCAGGTCAAGCTACCCGAAACTGTCGAATTTTCCCAATTAACCTTGAACCTTAAGCTGTAGTAATAAAGTTGAAAATCTATTAAAGAAATTTGATAGATTGTAGTAGCTTGATGTGCTGGCGTCTGTACATTAATTCAGTTACACATTGTTTATAATTTCTCAAAAAGTCGCATGGTTGAAGTGGGACTGGGCTGGCCACGTCTGCCGCATGCCCAATGAGCAGTATGCCAAAACAGTCACTATGTGGAGTCCTAAGACAGCTAGAAGGCGTCCCAGCAGACCCGGTAGAAGACGGCGGGACCAGCTGGACAAAATAAACGACCAGTGGTCCACGTTAGCCCTGGATCGCAAGCACTGGAAGTCATGGGGAGAGGCCTTTGTCCAGCAGTGGAATGATACAAGCTAACAGTAACATATGATTATGCAAATCAATGCTGACAGGTTTGATTTCACCCTTACATTGCTGGACATATTCCCTTGAGCAACTCCATAAAGACCGGTCATGAGCTGTCCATATTGGGAACAAACAGACTCAAGCCGAAAATGATAATGAATGATGATGATGATGAATGATTAATTTATGCTATAAAATAACAAGTCATCATTCATCATCATTTCAGCCGAAAGACGTCCACTGCTGGACATAGGCCTCCCCTAAAGTGGGGGGTTTGCCATAATCGCCACGCTTGGCAGGCGGGTTGGCGATCGCAGTATGGTGTTAAAATGCATAGAGAACGCTGCTGCCCATTCTCTATTAAGTCCCTTAGTCGCCTTTTACGACACCCGCGGGAAGAAATGGGATGGTGCTATTCTTTACGTGCGGCGCCAAACAGACTTACTTAACAAGTAATAAGGTTTTATTAAACAACTCTCATAATTATAACGGGGTCTATTCCGAAGCGATAATCCGAAGTATCGGCCGAATGTTCGGCCGTTTCTTGACTTCCAAAGTTTCCTTTTTTGACTTTGAGTCCTTACCCGACCACAAGTCCCATTTTTGACTTTGACTTATATTTTTTTCGCCTTAGCCATATTCCGCTGATACTTTGCTTTGCTTTGCTTTGATTTATCTTCGGAATAGACCCTAACTACCCAACCTCATTAGCTTTTCAATCTCAGGAAATTCCACTAATTAAAAGTTGATTCCAGGAAAATCCTTTAAGTCGCAAACGTGGTGGATAACTAAAGAGTCGCGATTTCAAATTTAATCTTACATTATGAACCGTGGAATTGGATTCAGAAAAAAAAAGTAGCTTGACGTTATTTTGAGGCGAAGTACACATAACACAACATCACGCCTGTAATTTGCGAAGGGTAGGGCAGAGGTGTACCTATAGTACCCCCACATTTCACCAGTTCAGGCGCTCCGGGCGTCGGGAGTCGCAAGCCGATTTCCGGCCATCGTAGGCGCGGGCTTGCGGACGGTGAGCGATGGGTAGCTCGCCGTCCGATAAGGACCAGGCCCGGTTCGACGGCGCGTTGTGCTCCACGCGCGCCTCAAAGAGATGTCAGCACCAACTGACGGGGTCCGTTGGGCCAATGCCTGCCAGGGTTGCGAGTTTGTCCGAAAGGGATATCGTGGCCCTGGCACACAGGCAAATGAAGGAATACGGGTGGGTTTTAGTCAGTAAAAGTCTGACACGCCCTCCCGCTCAGCCCAGAGCGGGAGAAGTTATTTAATAATTTCCCACCCAAAAAAAAAAAAAAAAAAAGGCACAAAGCAAAAGGCGAGGTAGAGTTACTTTTGTAGTGACACAGTAGAGATAAACTACGATAACATGGCGCGCCTCTCCAAATTACTGTTTCAATGTGTGTAGTCACATCCTTACGAAATACTTTGTATGTAGTTGTGAGTATTCGTCTTCGTATTCGTCGAATTTATTCATAGTTTTTGTGCAATCAGTACTCGTAATATCTCACTCATTACCAGATTTGTTGGTCAACTAATCATAACTAGCCGATCGTGCAAGACAACGCACGTGTCGTTTTTATAGAGTACGTCAGTGCAGCGCCATACTAATAATAATGAGCGATTAATGACGCCACTAGTCTAGCAACAACGGTTTGACGGCCGTCTAATTACGCACATGCGTTGTGGCGCTTTGTAAATACTTTCAAACGTTTTGAATTGTGGAGGGGCGTGCCATGTTATCGTAGTTAATCTCTACCGAGTCTTGTCGAGTACAATCCACATCGAAGGGTCGCTTCTCAAAGTTGTGAAGGAGTACGTCTACCTAGGGCAAGTTTTCAGCTTGGTGCGCACAACTTTGAGAAAGAAGCCGACAGAAGGATCCGGTTGGGTTGAGCAGCGTTGGACACTGACAGTCGGGCTGGTCCACAAATTCAAGGTCACTCAGCGTGCTATGGAGCGGGCTATGCTCGGAGTTTCTCTGAAGGATAAGATCAGAAATGAAGTTATCTGGAAGAGAACTGGAGTTACCGACATAGAATGCAGAGTAAGCAAGCTGAAGTGGCAGTGGGCTGGCCATGTTTGTCGATGGACCGATGGCCGATGGAGCAGACGAGTCCTGGAGTGGAGACTGCGTATCGGCAAGCGTAGTGTGGGTCGCCCCCCAGCTAGATGGACCGACGACCTTAAAAAGGTGGCTGGGACAGACTGGATGCTGAAGGCGGAGGACAGGGTGTTGTGGCGCAGCCTGGGAGAGGCCTATGTCCAGCAGTGGACTGCTATAGGCTGAGTTGATTGGCTGATTGTAGCTGGTATTCTGGTGACTGTGCTGTGTGTCACCAGAATACCAGCTACCACATACCACAGAACCAGCGACGCTTCGGTTTGAGCGATAGTTGTGGTTGTGGATGGTGCGTTGGTACATCACGTTTTTTTGAGATTATGCTCTGGTTGAAATGGTTAGAGGCTGGAGGCTAAATCATAACAGCCACACGGGTCCATCGAAGGTTCAGTTACGCTTGCTGCAGTCGGTTCGTGGGTGAGTGACCATTCATTACATACCGAGACCCCTCCGTGCCTCGGAAAGCCCGTTAAGCCATTGGTTCAGGCTGTCATTCGTAGATCTTTAACAGTCGGTACGGGTAACAAGGGGTATCATGTAACCACGTAACTGGTTTGTGGAGGTCAGATAGGCAGTGGCTCCATGTAAAATACTGGTAGTCAGCTGCATCCGGGTAGACTGGAAGCCGACTCCAACATGGGTGTGAAAAGACTGGGCAGATTGATTAATTAATCTGGTTGAAAAATACTAAGTTACTTCAATGCAGGGTGAAGTGCTAAACCATAGAAGATACATAAGATAGAACTGGGAGCTGACTTAAGGACACATACTTGGTACTATTTGTAAGTAAAGTCATTAGTAAGCAGTGGCAAAGGGTGATTTTATGAGAGTTAAGCCGGAGCAAAAAAAATCATTCCTATAAAAAAAAACTTTTTTACAAAAAAAACAACCGACTTCCAACAAAAACACTAAAAAGTGAAAAATAACTTAAATTTCGGAAGCACATAACATAACATCACGCCTTGTTTCCTCGAAGGGTAGGGCGGAGGTGTACCTGTAGTACACCCACATTTAATATAATATTTAATTTAACTTCGGAAGTCGGTGTCTTTGGTTTCGTATTTTCACTTTTTAGTGGTACCTACCCCACACCAATTCGTATACTACTACTTGCTATGAAAACAACAGAGACAGGAAGTTTTATTTTACACCCCTTAAGGGGTTAAATCTTCAAAAATCTGTTTTTAGCGGTTACCTACGCCATAATAACTATCTGTGTGCCAAATAGCCCAATCAAATCAGTGATTTGAGCTTTGTGTTGATAGATCAGTCAGTAAGTCAGTCACTGTTTCCTTTTATTTATTTATTTATTAAAACTTTATGCACAAGTAAAAAAATACACTGTACAAAGGCGGACTTACGTATGTATTAAATCTATAGTGTAATTCGACATGTTACGACGACCCCAAATAAATTGGGATTAGGGCAGGAGACCGATGATGAAGTATTCAGGCTAAGTTTCAAGTTAATAGATCAACGAAAGAAGATTTTTTTCATAAAAACTGTATCCATCCCCCTTTACACCCCCAAAGAGGTTAATTTTTAAAGTGGTTTGCGACTTTCCCATTATTTGACATAGAGGTTATACCAATTTTCGAGTTAATCAAGCCACGTAGTAAAATCCTCTATTGTAAAATTGACTACCCCTTTTCACCCCGTTATGGGTAGATTTTCGAAAAACCCTGATACAAGTTATTCTTCATTTTTGGTCTTAAGTATAAATACTGAGTTTCGAGTTGATCGGACCGCGCGTTAAAATTCTTCTATACAAGCTTTGACATCCCATCCGTTGAAGTTAAGTTAACAAAAAAATATAAACTTTACAATTTACTTACGTAAGTATTCGTCCAAGTTTCAAGTTTATTAACCCTAGGAATAAGATTTTTCATGCAAACAAAACCCCCCGTTTTCCACCCTTAAAGGCCAAATTTCCAAAAACCCCTTCTTAGCGGATGCCTACGTGCCAAATTTCAAGCCAATCTGTTCAGTGGTTTGAGCTGTGTTGATAGACCAATCAGTCACGGTTTCCTTTTATATGTACATATGGCTAGATAGAACCTCCTCCTTTTTTGTAGTCGGTTTAAAATCATCTATGGCCAGAGTACATCTCATGACAATTCCAATAAGACCAAACACGGGTAGGATACATTGTTTTTTAACTGAGTTCCAGTGCCTACCATCCGGCTTCATCATCAGATCAGTTTCAGAACTATTTATTTAAATTTGCTTCGCTTAACTATCTTAATCCAGATATCTCATCGTCACCCGTGAATTACGTATCACTGAGAAGTTCCGGTGGCCATCTGTGGCCTTCTTCATCTGTTCCACTTCACCAAATTATACTTTCTGAATGCAAATGATTGACTTGTTGATGAAAATATAAAAATTGCTATAGGTATGCCTATAATATTTGAGGAGTTCCCTCAATTACTCATGGATCCCAAAATCAGAACTGAATTTTGAAAAAAATGGGACCAATCTGGAAGTATATCCTTTCAATTAAAAAAAAAAAATCCAAATCGGTTCATAAACGACGGAGTTCTGAGGTAACAAACATAAAAAAAAAAAAAAAAATAAAAAAAAAAAAAAAAAAAAAAAAAAAATACAGACGACTTGAGAACCTCCTCCTTTTTGTGAAGTCGATTAAAAAACTAGCCATGACGTCGATGACGTTTGAATAGAAATTGAACTCACTGGGTTATTTTAGAGCAAAATGTTTTCTTGTTGGGATATAAAGAGAAAAATGTAATGTAGGCTTTTGGTAATGTTTTAATTGTATGGTGTCTTAAATACCTACAATGTGATTTTTATATTATTTGGCATTATTAAACACTACTGACTGTGTGCCATTTTTAAATAACGATAGAGTGGTTGTATTCCGAATTTCCGAAGGGAAGCCGGTAGGAATCGTGTTATACGGTACTTTTGCCACTGTAAGTCATTGCAATATAACTCTTAAATCATTGTAACAAAGTATACATTAGAATGACGCCGTGAGTTTTAAACAACTCTTAGCAATAATTCTGATTTATGTACATTAGTAGCTGCTGCCCGTGGCTTCACCCGATTTTTCTAAAACAAAAGTAGCAGCTATCTGCCAGTGAAAGTCCCAGCCGTTTCGGAGATTAGCCGGAACAAACAGACAGGAGACAAAATTGATTTTATTTTGTTATATGAGAGAGGAGGCCTGTGTCCCAGCAGTGAAGACATTATAGGCTAATGCTGTGCTGTGGTGTGCTTATGCTATTGTTATAAGTAAGTACCGTAAACACTTTCTTATGCATTTAGTAAAAAGCTATTACCTATTTTGACATTACAAACAGACATTTAAATTGTAATTATTTGTATAGATAACAATGAGAGAAGAGTAGTAAGAGAAAATGCACAAGATAAAAATAGGAGCCGACTTAAACGCTGACAACAGCTAAAGCGCGGTCACTATCCGACTGCATACAAAAGAAAGAGAAGCGTAATGACAACGATTGCAATTTATCATAAAATATGATGGAATTATCTATTTACTCAAAAATGAGTTGAGTAATCAAAAATAAAAAACAACCAAGTTCTGCAGACAAATAAGACGTTCTTGTTATTAAGTAATTAAATACCAACCGTACGTTGATATTTACTACAGATATTTTGGATTGAAACTCAAAGTAAAGGGTTAGTTTACCGTTAATTTGTATCGAGATTTCTTTTTTTTAAACGTGTTTTGGTAACAACCAAGTTCTGATATGTTCAAGAATAATATCATATACTTTTTCTGCTACCACAAACTATAAAGATTTGGCAATTTGTTTGGTTAAGACAAGCCTACTTAGATCATTTGCCTCTTGTCAGCGCCATATGGACACATTCAAGATATTTTTGTTTGTAAGTAAAGACAAATGTTTGACATTGCTGAACATTGCTTGTCAATTTACAAAACCCTAGCGAAACCTAAAGCGAAACCGAATTCTGTCTCATTCCCACCACGTGCTCGCACATCGCTAGTGCGCATACGAAACTTGTTCCACATATACCAAGTTTGCAGGAAATGAGATCTGAGTATCAAGCAGATGCGAGCGTGTTAACTTGATAGCTGCAGTAATCAAACTAGCGTGACAGGCGCCAGGTGCAGGCCTGGCTGATGAAATTTAAGTGGCGTGTGTAGACTTCAATCAACGTAAGAAGATAGGGATTATAGTTTAGCGACACATCGAAGGAAAAGTACATGACAGAAATGTAGGTGCGCTTAATTTGCTCGTATTGCTTTTTAGAATACCTAGGAACTGCCAGGGTTGCGAGTTTGTCCGAAAGGTATATCGGTAAAGGTATATAGGAGGACACGGTGGAGCATACGGTGGAGGTCTGTCCGGCTTGGGCGGAGCACTGCCGTTTCCTCACGGAGGCGATCGGCGGCGGCAATCTCTCGCGTCCGGCCCTGGTTCAGGCCATGATTCGGAGCGAGAGTGCATGGGAGGCCGTCACCTCCTTCTGTGAAGCAGTAATAATGCTCGCGAAGGAGGAGGCGGAACGCATGAGGGAGAGGCAAGTTTCGCGCCCCTAGTTGCCGCAGGAGACGCCCCGGGCGTCGGGAGTCGCAAGCCGACTTCCGGCCACCGTAGGCGCGGGCTTGCGGACGGTGAGCGATGGGTAGCTCGCCGTCTGATAAGGACCAGGCCCGGGTCGACGGCGCGTTGTTTTCCACGCGCGCCTCAAAGAGATGTCAGCACCAACTGACGGGGTCCGACAGGACCAATGCCTGCCAGGGTTGCGAGTTTGTCCGAAAGGGATTTCGTGGCCCTAGCACACAGGCAACGGAAGGAACACGGGGGTGGGTTTTAGTCAGTAAAAGTCTGACACGACCTCCCGCTCCGCCCAGAGCCGGAGATGATATTTGTTAATTACCCACCCAAAAAAAAAGCCTAAGAAACTCTTTTCTTCTTCATCGTATTGATGATTCCAAACTATAGGAAAATAAAAACATAAAAATAAAATTTAATGCATTACATTTAGGTAAATTTCAATTCAAATTTCTGGCTTACCCTGCAAGCAATAAAGCTATAATAAGCTTATTTTTATAAGTTTATTTTTAATAGTCTTAAGAAAATTTTGTAAGTAAAATAACTTGCTTAGGGAAATGATGGGGCTGACATGACTTGTTATAGGTTCCAAGTCCCTAATTTATTAGGTAGATAGGAAACTGTTATAGGTTCCAAGTACCTAATAAATTAGGGACTTGGAACCTATAACAGTTTCCTATAGTTTGTTTTTTCTCTTTATTTATAAAGAGAAAAAAAAAACTATAGGAAACTCTGGCGTAACAATTTGGACTCGTTCCTGACCGATTGCCCGGAGAAATCAAAACTCCAAGAAAATTGGAAAAGTATGGGTAGTAGTAACCTTTGCCCAGCAGAAGGTTACCTAGGAACATATCAGGCCGAAATTACGTTGCGTAACTCGCATTGTAGGCGTAACATAACATAAGATCTTCTTCTGGGTGAGCTCACTCCATCGTCGACTTTGTCTCTGTCACCTCTGCCCTAGACTAAGAGCAAACCCATCCTAAATAAAAAAAATAAAAAAAAGATGACGCCAGCTGCTGTAATCCCTGAAGGGTTAGGCAGAGATCTACTTATGTTATGTTTGAGTCCCATGTAATAGGGAGCGAGCCTATTGCCATCAACCGGGCACGAATCCCGACTCCGGGCTGCAACTGGGAAACTGGTACTAAACTTTTCTCCAAAAATTTCTGGTACTTAGAAACATCATAATAATATAAAGTCATTTACTATACGAGTATATGAACTTGTAGATAATTTTATTGAGCATTAATTAATAATCAATTAAAATCACGAAACGCAATTTTTTCACCTAACGCCGAGAACTGGACCCTTTTTAACCGACTTCACAAAAAGGAGGAAGTTCTCAAGTCATCTGTATTTTTTTTTTTTTTTTAATGTTTGTTACCTCAGAACTCCGTCGTTTACGAACCGATTTGGAAAATTATTTTTTTAATTGAAAGGATATACTTCCAGAATGGTCCCATTTTTTTTCAAAATCCAGTTCTGATGTTGGGATCCATGAGTAATTGAGGGAACTCCTCAAATATTATAGGCATACCTATAGCAATTTTTATATTTTCATCAACAAGTCAATCATTTGCATTCAGAAAGTATAATTTGGTGAAGTGGAACAGATGAAGAAGGCCACAGATGGCCACCGGAACTTCTCAGTGATACGTAATTCACGGGTGGCGATGAGAAATCTGGATTAAGATAGTTAAGCGAAGCAAATTTAAATAAATAGTTCTAATCAAAATGGTACCATCAAACTGATCTGATGATGAAGCCGGATGGTAGGCACTGGAACTCCGTTAAAAAACAATGTATCCTACCCGTGTTTGGTCTTATTGGAATTGTCATGAGATGCACTCTGGCTATAAATGATTTTTAACCGACTACAAAAAAGGAGGAGGTTCTCAATATATATATATCTAGCCATATGTACATATAAAAGGAAACCGTGACTGATTGGTCTATCAACACAGCTCAAACCACTGAACAGATTGGCCTGAAATTTGGCACGTAGACATCCGCTAAGAAGGGGTTTTTGGAAATTTGACCTTTAAGGGTGGAAAACGGGGGGTTTTGTTTGCATGAAAAATCTTATTCCTAGGGTTAATAAACTTGAAACTTGGACGAATACTTACGTAAGTAAATTATAAAGTTTATATTTTTTTGTTAACTTAACTTCAACGGCCCATCCGTTCAAGTTAAGTTAACAAAAAAATATAAACTTTCAAAGCTTGTATAGAAGAATTTTAACGCGCGGTCCGATCAACTCAAAACTCAGTATTTATACTTAAGACCAAAAATGAAGAATAACTTGTATCAGGGTTTTTCGAAAATCTACCCATAACGGGGTGAAAAGGGGTAGTCAATTTTACAAGAGAGGATTCTACTACGTGGCTTGATTAACTCGAAAATTGGTATAACCTCTATGTCAAATAATGGAAAAGTCGCAAACCACTTTAAAAATTAACCTCTTTGGGGGTGTAAAGGGGGATGGATACAGTTTGTATGAAAAAAATCTTCTTTCGTTGATCCATTAACTTGAAACTTAGCTTGAATACTTCATCATCAGTCTCCTGCCATAATCCCAATTAAATTGGGGTCGTCGTAACATGTCGAATTACACTATAGATTTAATACATACAAAAGGAAACAGTGACTGACTTACTGACTGATCTATCAACACAAAGCTGAAATCACTGAATTGATTAGGCTGGGCTATTTGGCACACAGATAGTTATTATGACGTAGGTAACCGCTAAAAACAGATTTTTGAAGATTTAACCCCTTAAGGGGTGTAAAATAAAACTTCCTGTCTCTGTTGTTTTCATAGCAAGTAGTAGTATACGAATTGGTGTGGGATAGGTACCACTAAAAAGTGAAAAATAAAAAACTTTTTTACAAAAAAAACAACCGAAACAAGGCGTGATGTTATGTTATGTGCTTCCGAAATTAAAGTTATTTTTCACTTTTTAGTGTTTTTGTTGGAAGTCGGTTGTTTTTTTTGTAAAAAAGTTTTTTTGCTTTAACGCCCACATATTATGCTTATTTATTTATTAAACAATTTATTTACACACATATAAACAGACAAGAAGGAACAAAACTGAGTTTATCTCGGAAACTAAATGCCGAGAACTGGACCCTTTTTAGGGTTCCGTACCTCAAAAGGAAAAAGGAACCCTTATAGGATCACTCGTGTGTCTGTCTGTCTGTCTGTCCGTCTGTCACAGCCGATTTGCTCCGAATCTACTGGACCGATTAAGTTGAAATTTGGTACACGTATCTTCTGTGACCCAAACACGGACGTATAACGTAAATAAATGAATTTTGAATATGGGGGTCTCTTTTGGGGGGCAAATCAGAAAATTAAAAAAAAAAAGTTTTTCAAACGGTACCGTGCGACGCATCAAATGAAAGGGCTTGTTGTAAGGATTTCAGATATATTTTTTTTATAATTTTAAAATAAAAACTTTTAAAATTATTAACGAAAATAGATGAAAATTTACTATTCCCCCCTTATCTTTGAAACTACTAAGCCAAAAATTTTGAAAAAAATACAGAAAACAGTTCCTTAATTATAGATTACAGGAAAACCTATAAAAAGTCTATGACCTTAAAATAACATAGTAAATCTGTCAATATCGTGAGTACAAACTTACATTTGCAGTTGGAATGTATGTGGGAACATGTGTTTCAACTGCAATGTTAAGTTTGTTCGTAGGATAATTAATCCCCTCTACGGAACCCTTCATTGTGCGTGGTCCGACACACACTTGGCCGGTTTTTTTAATACCTAATATTTTAATGGCCTGGTTGCTGGGACATTTTAGCCAAGTCTTTATTTAGTTACAAAACTTGTTTAAATATTGATGAAATTAATTATATTCAATGCATGATGATGATATCCCCGCCCGCCCCCCTTGAGTGTCAGTAAAGATGTGGCACTTTACTGAGACCTCACGCGGACTTCTTGAGAGAACTTGAAGCGATGTTGCACTGTTTTGTTTCATTTGCCTACACTAATGCACGTTTACAAACACCATCATTGCACATTCATATTCGGCTAAACACAAATTTTAGAAAATAAAACAAAACTGCTGAACATGACGCTTCACTTTCCCGCCCAGAAGTCCAACTGGACCCTTTTTGCTCGGACGCCCACAGATTAAAAAAAAACAATAAGTTCAACGGATTTATTAATATCAAAAATCAATAACATCTTTATTATTTTCACTATCCTCGCAGGACCACAAACCTCCGTGTTGGAAGGAAGTGGTCACAGAATAACTCATAAAGATCGCGTCACAGACTAGAAGAATTCATTGCCATACCACTGTTTGTTACGTAGGTCAATTAAAATGTACAGTCGGTATTTTCAGTGTGAATCCCGGAATTAATTTTAAGATTGATAATATAATATTATGTATTGTATGTTTTACGGGTTTACAGCTCCTTTAGTGATTATTAGCCATACAATTTTTTGATAAGTTTATAAATAAGTAGTAGGTAGTCAAACTTTCCAATTCAAAATGCAATAAATCTGCACTTAAATTAAATCCAAACACCTTAAATGGAAAATGGCGCATAAAATAAATAAGTACAACTCAGTATTGGTCTACTGCATTACTGCTATGTTTACGTTCGCTCTGTTTATTATTTACTCTGTGGATTTAAAGACTTCATTATGCTGGCGTTTTGTTCTATTTTTAAATTCTTTCTATTAGAATAGAATAAATTGAATGCAGTCTTTGTGAAGGTATATTATTATTTTTATGAAAAGAAAATTAGCATGCTTTTCGCAAGGAAATATTTCTTAACTATGAATAGAATAGAATACTGTTTATTATGTAGACCATGGATTACAGATATATCGCGCGTTTGCATCGTTTCTGTCGCACGTTGCAAACGCGACTAACGCGCGATAGTAGCGATGCAGAAGCGCGTTTCATCATTCGTTTCATTAAAATAGGCGCAATATTGAAAATATAGGCGCTTGACAGGTCCTGACCTGACGTCTCAGTGCTGCCAGATAACCCTCATTGTCTTGCGGTGTATATTCTCTATGACATACTTAATAACTTCGAACATATTGTCATTTGTTTCCTGATACAGCAGTAAGAGGCCTCCACGGCGATCGATAGAGCCGCGATGCTGTCGCTGGCTGTGTACCTTCGCCCAGATTCTGTATCGCTACTATCGCGATGCTGTCGAGCTTCGATGCGATGCAGAACCGCGTTTATAAAACGTGCGATAGCATCGCTACAAAAAGTCGCCGTGGGCGAGGGGCCTAACATGCTATACAATCATCCTATCATATTAAAAAAACACAACGTGTTTCTGTCCATTTAGTGCATTTTGAAATCGACAATTATTAATAAATTTACGTTATTTTTCAAATTTATAAATTATATTTTCTATTCCTGTCATAATTTTTTCTTCTACGCGAGTAGATCCGCGGGCAAACCAAGACTATTAACATAGAGATATCTACTTTATGCTTAAACATCAACAGATTTACAAAGGTAAACAAAGTCATCTGCATCACAAATCACATATTATGTCAATACACAACTGACGCAGGACTGGTCGCATCGCATGGCCGACTGCACTACGGATCATGGGACCAACTCCCGCACTATTGATGTATCTGCAATCGTCTTCTATTTACTTAGAGTCAGCACAGATGGAGCAGCAAAATGCTGAATGGTGCTGATCCATGAGCCATGTTCGTGAACGGGCGCTGTCAGCATGCTCGCGCATATTTTCACTCAAACTTTAAACTTACAAAGAATATGCTCCAGCATTTTGCTGCTCTGTCTGCACTGAGCCTTAGCTTGTTAACTTGAACTGCTTTCAATAGATCCACAATGGTAAACAAATCATCGTCTTCTATTTACTTAGAGTCAGCACAAATGGAGCAGCAAAATGCTCGAGCCATTTTTAATTGATACATTGATAATAAATTAAATCACAACTGTTCAAGGCAGCGTGCAAGAGAAGATTCCCTGTGGCGTGTATTCGAGCATGCTTGCGCATATTTTCACTCAAACTTTAAACTTACAAAGAATATGCTCCAGCATTTTGCTGCTGTGTCTGCGCTGAGCCTTAGCTTGTTACCTTGAACTGCTTTCAATAGATCCACAAAGGTAAACAAATCATCTGCATCACAAGTCACATATGCCAATACACAACTGATGCAGGACTGATCGCATCGCAATGGCTGACTGCACTACGGATCACGGGATCAACTCCCGCACTATTGATGTATCTACGATCGTCTTCTTTTTACCTAGAGACAGCACAGACGGAACAGCAAAATGCTAGAGTAGTTTAAATCAAAACGGTCCAAAACAGCGTGCCAGAGATGATTCGTTGTAGCGTGTATCCGAGCATATAACTTGCGCGTATTTTCAAACTTAAACTCAAAGCATTTATTTCAATTAAACCATTTACAGGCACTTTTGAATTGTCAAGGAGTCGGTTCAGTGCGGTGCCCGAGTTCCGTGCGGTCCCGGACGTAAAGAATAGCACCATCCCATTTCTTCCCGTGGGTGTCGTAAAAGGCGACTAAGGGACTTACTAGAGAACGGGCAGCAGCGTTCTCTATGTATTTTAACATCATACTGCGATCGCCAACCCGCCTGCCAAGCGTGGCTATTATGGCAATCCCCCCTCCCAAATGGGGAGGCCTATGTCCAGCAGTGGACGTCTTTCGGCTAAAATGATGAAGGAGTCGGTCGGAGAAAAACGGCAGAAGAACGGGCAAAATACTTTACGGACACTCTTTTAAATTAAAATATTGATTCAAAGTATTGGTTACATCATTCATGTTGAAATTATACATGTGAGAACGATGCAAATCGTCAGAAGCGTCCGTGATTAAAATATTAAAAAAAACTATTTAAAACTAAAATAGTTAAAATAAGCCGTGGCAACTAAGAGATGACCAGTCCCAACTGACTGCGCCCGTTCACGAACATGACGCATGGATCAGCACCATTTTGAAGGGAGCTAAATGATCCAACACACGCGCCACCATCAGCGAGACATCTGAATGAGCATGACGTATTCTGAGCTGCCAGAGCACATTCAAGTCAATAGAACCCGGTAAATGTTAGCTCTATTGTACATAGTACTCACACCTGTGCTATGCAATTATATAATAAAAAGGAGATTGAGTTTATACAATGCAAAGATAGTCTTATCTTTAGCAGCTCCAACAGTATTTTTTTTTTTAGTTCACGGGAGGACGAAGTAGAGAAACCTACTTATTGTTTTCGTTAGATAGATAGCCTTTATCGATGATTGTGAGACGCCATCCGAGGATAGATAGAATTATACTGTCTATCATCAATAGCGATCTGTCTTTCACTGAAAATAGGTTATTGGGTTCGGCTGTTAGTCAGCCATAGTTAGCCGTAGTCAAGAAACGGCCGAACATTCGGCCGATACTTCGTATTTATGTTCGGAGTAGACCTCCAGTTAGCAATTACTCAAGAAGCTAAGGACAGTATCCTTAGAACGTTTTTCAGTAGCTACAACGATTAAGGTAGTAAGAACTGCCTCGTCTCCCACACTGTATTAACTCCGATCGGACAAGAAATCAAGATAACGAATATCTCAAACTGTTTTACTGAAATGGCACTCCAAAGTGCCCTTGCACTCGCTGTACCTGAAGCGTATCTATGTGTGTGTGCATTCTCGCTCGTCCTTTAGAGCCGATCTGTACCGAGGCTGTATTATTCTGCGCTAAAGCTGTGTCTACAGTCGTCTGTTTGATTTACTTAGGTTGTTAGGCATGGTATGTTAATTTTATGACACTGTATAAAGGCAGTGTTGACCGCAATTTATATTGATTCCGATAATAAACAGTTATAAACAGTTTAGTCATAATTTATTGCCGAAAGTTGCCTCCGACCGCAGTAAAGTTAATTATATAGATAAGGAATCAAATTACCTAGTGAAGACTAGGAATCACCTTACCTAGTGAAGACTAGGAATCACCTTACCTAGTGAAGACTAGGAATCACCTTAACTAGTGAAGACTAGGAATCACCTTACCTAGTGAAGACTAGGAATCACCTTACCTAGTGAAGACTAGGAAACGCGATTTCTGTACCTACTTAATAACGCGCTAGGCATGCCGTTAGATGCATAATTTACTTGTAAAGTATTATTTAATTAATGTGAATGTGAAGACTATGTGGGTTTTTCTTTTTTTTGCCTTTTTCTTTTATTCTCAGTTAATCATGGTCTGGCAGTTTGAACCATTTTTGCGGCCTACCCAAATGTCCTTTCTTTGGTATTGATCGTGGCAACGTTAAGCTCCTTAAGTTCTGAGTAGAGCTGCACGATTACTGACAAATCCACTCATATGTATGGTTCTTTCCTCAAAAGACCATTTCAGACACCAATCTACATGGCCTTCACATGATCTGACCAAGATTATGTCTGGACTTTAAAAGAGACTGTGACCTCTGAGTTTGATTCGGCCTTTTTAGTCAGATAGGCAATGCCGACCTCATCTAGTTTTTAAAATATGATTGACGTGTAAAAGTGTTTGTACAAACCTACTTACAGAAATAAAATCATTTATCTGCCTATAATGTACCCACCGATGGGACACAGGCCTCCTCTCTTCGAGAGGGAGTGGGCTGTCATCTACCACGCTGGCCCAGTGCGGGTTCGTAGATGTCACATGTCTTCGAATTTTTGGTTCTAGGCCATGCCGGTTTCCTCACGATGTTTTCCTTCACCGTTTTGAAAGCCGTTAGATGACCAAAGAAATAATAGGTATCCTTTTATTAATGGGTGAGAAATTATCAAATAACTTAGGAGCGGGAGGGCGTGTCAGACTTTTACTGGCTAAAACCCACCCGTGTTCCTTCCGTTGCCTGTGTGCCAGGGCCACGATATCCCTTTCGGACAAACTCGCAACCCTGGCAGGCATCGACCCTAACGGACCCCGTCAGTTGGTGCTGACAACTCTTTGAGGCGCTCGTGGAATACAACGCACCGTCGACCCGGGCCTGGTCCTTATCGGACGGTGAGCTACCCATCGCTCACCGTCCGCAGGCCCGCGCCACGGTGGCCGGAAATCGGCTTGCCTCTCCCTCACGCGTTCCGGCTTTACCTTCGCAAGCATTACTGCTTCGCAGAAGGAGGGGACGGACTCCCATGCACTCTCGCTCCGAACCATGGCCTGAACCAGGGCCGGACGCGAGAGATCGCCGCCACCGATTGCCTCCGTGAGGACACGGCGGTGCTCCACCCAAACCGGGCTGACCTCCACTGTATGCCCCACCGTTTGGTAACACCCGGGCGTTTCCTCCCGCTTTATCCTGAACAGGGACCACCCGAAACAACCGTGTCCGGTGAGGACCTGCGTCAGGCGGAAGGTGAGGACGCCGTGCCGCTTCTCTAGCGACTCCTCAAAGAGGGGACTTATCGCCACAATTGTGGCGTCCCCAATAATATGTATCCTAACGATTAATAAAAGATATATATTTATAGTTACTAGAGCGAATCCAATAACACCACTGAATAGTAGAAAATCTTTCAGCACAAGCTCAAAAAGGTTCTAAATGAAAATTAAACGTTAAGTAACGAAACCTTAACCTAATTACAGTTTCTCCAACAAAAAGGTACGGGCACTAACACGTTTATGGCGCTGATTATACGTCCAGCTATTTACAAAAGTCCATTCAAGCCGTAAAAGATCACGTCCTATTAGAAATTCAACCGTTACATTAAATTTTCGCTGAGATTTCACCTGAACAGACCAACAGCACATTTTACCTAAGCCACTCGATTTTCAACCCAACACACAACACCTTAGCCTCAAAATACATCAGCAGCACCTAATTATAAAGCTTACAAAAGCACAAAACAGGCAAGGACGAACTTTCACTGACTAATCAAGGGTTCGTTAATGACTTGTTGCGCTATAAAGGATTCTATGCCGTATGTATTTGGGTCACAGTTCATTTTAGGTTTACACGTATTTTCTGCTGAGTTAAAAAATATATCGGAATACTTTTTTCCGAGGTGACGTGTGGGTAATAGGATGAAAGATTGCCCTAATATCGGCTATGATTCTGACGTCACTCAGATGTCGCGTCGTGTTTAGTGTCATTTTTGACATGTGTCAAACAGTAGAGATGGGCAAGCCATGAGTGGAAATGTTAGTCATTAAATTACGAAGGACCTTGAATGAATCGTTTGGTCTCGGCCTCTCAATTTAGAGCGCGTAGTCTTTCGTACTATTGACTAAAATATGAATTTTCATCAATAACAATTTTATTGGAGTAATTGGTGGTTACATCACAGTCCTACAGCTGTAGTAATTATGTTAATGAGAATTGGGCCATTGTTAATAGGTACCTTATTTGTTTGTATGTCATAAAATAGGAACAATCATACCAACTCCTTTTAAATCAGTCTGGAAAGTTTGATGAAAGGCTGTCAATACTTTGAGAATGAAATGTTTAGGTACTTATTACTTTGAAATTGAAATGTTACCCGAAGGATTTTGAACATTTATGAGTAAAATGAGATTGTAACTCAATGTTAATAATAGGTTACAAAACACAAACTCTAATCATACTTACTTTAATTATTCACAAGTAACTGTCAAATATATGTTGAAATAATTAGTGGCACTATAATTGTTTTACTAACGTGCGTGTTTAGTATAATAAATATTTTAGTTTAAAACCCATGTACATATTTTAAATAGAGATGTTACGATGGAGTTACGATTATCGGCACTTAGCGGGTAATTAGTCGATTATTGTCGCGATTATTTTAACGATTATATTAATAAACGAGAGTGTTTATTTTCAAACACTCCCATAAAACAATGATTAAACATTTATTTTCTATTGAAATTTAAACCTTAAAAAGAAGTAAACAACCGTTCACGAATTTTGACAACCATGAACAACAAAGTCTACTCACATAATTAAATCCCCCCAACCCTGCAAAAACTCAGCCAACTTACCTGAAAAAGAGAATCATATTAATTATAAGTAAACACATCGGCTGTTCCTACGTAATATAATTATAAGAAACACACGCAATTATGAGGACGGCAACTTCAGAGCACGTCATTTTAATAAGAACAAAGGGGTATTGTGATATCATTTGCACGAAATTGAGAGTAAGCTTTCTAATTAGCGTTAAATTGTTCGGGTAGATAATAATGAACTAATGTGTGGATGTGGGGGTAGGTGGTAAAGGTACAAAATATGCTTCTTGAACATGTTAGTCTAAAAGGATGGCAAGAGATTTGATTGAGGTCTAGTCTTGACTATGCAGAGCAGTTTTTTTTCTTTTGACTTCTCTCAAGTTTCCTTTAACTTCTGGCAGAAGACTTCATAATGCATTCGTAGTTATTCAAACATGGTAACAACCGGTCAACTTCAGTAAATACACTTTGTTTCCTTCAACCTTGACATTGGCAGAATCATCGGTAAAACGATGGAGCCATTATTTTAAAATTGGAATTGGAATTGGAAACATGGTAAAACAAGTACTTTATAAATAAAAAGTAGTTATAATATTCACATTACGATGAAAATAAAGAGACAATTTAGTCTCGAGTATAATAAAATACGCGTCAAATTATTTCTACTATGTAATATAAACGTCTTTCCAGAAGAACCTCATATTCAAAATGAAATAGCTAACGAAACATTTCCCAGCTTCGTTAATACTTTTAACATCATATGAACAACGTACCCGCATCGTCTTTGCATGTAAGTACCTATGCAGTTAAGATTTACTTAACAACCCGTTTGTCTGTTCCAGGGTGTGATGAGCTTCATGTTACTTCCCGAATTTTCGTGGAAACAGCAGCAAAGGTTCATTATAAATGAAGTCTTTTGAGAGGGAGTTTCTATGAACTAATTACTTCCTGTTTTATGTCTATTTAATTTTATAGCTTGAAAATTATAAACAGAATAATTAAATTACAAATGAAACATGAAACATGAGGCTCCAGGGGCAGTGTGAATCTTTGGGTTCATTCGAGCAATCGAGTCTGGTCAAATCGGGTCGGTGCATTTAATTCATTCATTTCATTCATTCATGGAAAATTATAAACAGAATAATTAAATTACAAAAGATGATATTTCTCTTCCAGAGACCCAAGGACTAAATCGTTAGTTAACCTTGATACGGAATTAATCAAACAATACAAACGCACAAATAACTGTACGTTACATCAGGCAGAACGCATAACCCCCGAACAATAGCAGATTAATAATGCTGAGAAACAACTCAGTCATCGGAGTATACGTGAAATTGTTCGGTAGGCGTCAAGGTCACAGGCAACCTGCCCCGCCTCACTTAAAAAACCATTAACCAAGCGCCCCAGTTTCAAGTATCCCGCATAATGTTTGAGATATATTATGAAACAACTTCAGTGTTCAGCTTCTCTGGTGAAGGAATAGAAACTTGATAACAGGCGCTTTCTAATTCCAGTGGTTATTTGGGCTTCATAAAATTTTGTTCTGTATCTTTTAGTGCTAAATAAGTTATTATATTTATGGTCATCTTTATCAAGATCATCTAAGCAGTTATCTCTAATTAGCATTTAGCATTATCACGCTGATGTTCTCTTTTGTAACATCCAAAACATTAGTTTTCTTTCTCAACCCGCAATAAATCAAATTAACTATGTTAACAAAATAACATCATTTTTCATTTACGCATTCTCTTGCCTAATAGTATGCCAGAATTATTATAATATTCATGTTAATGTCCTCTGTGGGGATAGTCCCAAAGATTTATTAATATTGTAACACAAACATCAAAACGTGGGCTCGCATTAAATATGGATTCAGTAGGTGCTAATGTTCTCTGGGTGTCTTTGTAAGAATTTAAATAGGCAAATTTAAATTATTTATTTCAGCTTTTACTTTAAAATATACCTATAAATATTCAGTATATTTCGGTTGATTAACAGCTATTGTAGAACTCCTGGATGTTTCAGGAGCCATTATTCTCATTGCTATGAATGAAAATAATGGCATTATTTTGATTGGTTAACTTTAACCCAGTTTATTATCAAATTGAAACATTATTGCTACACTCAATAGCAGTATTTCATGTGATTCACTTATTGGTAATCCGTCATGCACAAAAATCAGTGAAGCAAACTACATTTTACGCTTATTTTCAGCCATATAAACGTATCTAAAGCGTCTTCATGTTTGTTCACCTTATGTGTGCCTACTCGCTGAGGCTAGCTTCTCTCAAAGTTTACATAAACTTATTCGGGCGAAAAACGGCCGGTAGTAAAATGCAAAGAATGTAGTTTCAGTCTTATTTAACCCGTTTTACTATCCACGACTGTAACATGGAAAGTTCTATCTAAAAGCTCACATTATGCAGGAAAATCAGGCATATTTGTTTTGTAGATCCGTACCCATTTGCTTTTACCGACGACTCCGACGAGGAGTATTTATTTTGAATCTGCATGTGATTTGTGGCGGCACCCACGTTGCAAGAAATCCCAGCATACTATGACGACGCGAAGCAGCATGATTGTTGCGTGAGTCATTGTTGTGTTTCTCCTTAGTTTTTTTATTTCCGTATAAACTCCACTAGTAACGTTTACTGACTCAAACATAGCTTTACTTGCGTTACATGCATCACAATATAAACTTGGAACAATGTATTCAAAACCTGAACGAATCACACACTAACGGAGCGTATTTCATCTGCATGCGATAGATTTTTCAAAAACCTCAATCTAAGTACCTTTTCCAGCAAACATACATTTTTATGAGCCACACTATTCGTAATACTTACACGTAACATGATTCCGGATTCCGTCAAAACAAGAGGCTGAGTGAACGCTTTGAGGATCACGTCAGGTTAATCATAAAAATGTAAATTATTCTCTTTGGTACGTTCCTGCACGTCACAAAGGGTCCAGCTAACGCTTCATTAGTCCCTCGTAATGACACCCGCACATTTGTGATTCGTTCTTTCACGTTAATGACTGCCGGTTTAGTAAATCTTTATTTTTATGAACATTGTGTTTGGTTTCGAATTAGTATAGTATGCACGACATATTTGTCTATAAGTATTGGAGTTTCTCAAAAAATCATGTTTAATGAAAGAAAGTGTGTGCAACGTTAACGTTTACCTAACTTATATTTAGAAAAGAATATCTGAATAATATACAGATAAACGAATAGTTACATCTGCAAGACAAAACAAAAAAATATCTATTGGGAAAGTCTATTCTTATTTAGATGAAAAACAACGGACCACAAAGTAAGAAACTATTAGACACACACATGGTCCCGCGTTGGGCGCCAAAAAGTTACACTACTGACTACCCGCATGTTCATGAGATTTACCACTGCCTTTGATACGTTCTACTTACATAAAGTACTTGTAGTAAAATGGTTATGTTGAAACGTGGACCAATTATGTTAGACATTTTACATTTGTTTTGCACCGTTGACGAGTCACAAAACACGTTCGATATGACACTTTAGATAAAAGGATTCCAGGAGAAATCACGAAATGTTAATGCATTAGCTCGCCGGATAATGACAGCGATAAAAAAATAAACAGTAGTCTGTCTAGACGACCCACTCGCTCAATTTTTAAAGGCTATCTTCATTTCAGAGTACAACAAAACGAAAGATCATAAAATTTTCCTTCGAGTAGCTACATTTCATTCAACTATTCAACTTCTGTTTGTAAGTGAAGCGGGACGTCGGATATTATAAAGGCAAAAGCGACTGTGAGATAAGACGCCAGTGACGGCTGTCGGCCGGTAATGATATTACGTTTCAACGCCATCTAGCGGCAGACGATACAATTGTGTTTGCTCAAATGTTGTTTCACCTCGGGATGACGACCGTTCTATTTTTGTATTTAATTGAATAAATTCTGACGTTAGAAACGAATTCAATTATCGCTTTGGCGCGCAGCTTTTGGTTCTGCAAGTTATTAATTTAACAGTTCTTAAACAAAATAATGTAATAAACATTTGACCATTGACCGTCCATTACTCCTACATAAAGCTCTAAGAGTGTTTTATACATCGTTCGCCAATATATCACAGAAATCGACCGAAACTTTGACGACGGTATATCGTTTCTAAACTCCGACACTATCGCGAATCGCGACCCTAGGTTCAAGCGGGACTTTTTCCAAAGTATATGGATTTTCAAGCTGTTATGGACTTTAAGGAATCCCTATTGAGACTAGTGGATTAGTATTCTAGCCTAGTACGCTCCATACTTACCCATGTACCCTTTTTCAAAGTGTCCAATAGATACCTGAAAGTTATTTTAGGTTTTTGAACATTCCAAAAAACGTTGTACAGTGGTCTACCACGAATATTATAACAGCGAATGTCTGTTTGTTATTACAGCTGATCTTTTTGACCTAAACTTTTGACTCCACATTTGTCCTAGGTACTTACTAGATAATGGGTAGCAGCGTTCTCTATGCATTTTAACACCATACTGCGATCGCCAACCCGCCGGCCAAGCGTGGTGATTATGGATCGATTTTTTATTTTTAGTAGGTATTTTTTTGCAGATCAGTCAATAGACACAACTAACATTACAATCACGAAGACGAACACACACACCTCTTTCCCATTCACACCCCCACTCTTTCTCCATACCTATCCATGGTCAAATAAATTTAAAATTAATTACTTGCTCAGCTAACTCACATTTTTGTTTCATGGGTAGAATTAGCATCGACACTCGAAACCTAAGAAGGTCCATCATTTACAATTCAGCTTGGTCGAATCATTGTCTCCTAAGATATAGGCCATCCCTAGTTTAGGAGACAGGATTTATTTTTTTGCTATTATAGACAATTATTTGTTTTCTTCACTTGTGTCCATTGTTGCCATTGTTGGTTGATTAAGTCTTAGCATGTAACTAATATACAATCCGTGTCTTTGTATATTTTGAAATCAATAAACTTATTATTATCGTTAATAGGGCCCAAAAATTGGCCCACTTTCATCTGAAAGTCGAGATTGTAATTAATTGTTAAGATAGTGATGACAAACATAATAAACAAAACATCTCTTTAGGAACACGCTATTTTAACGATAGAACTAGATGGCTGTACGTACGTTTCAACAAAATCGTTATTGCCCATAGCTCAAAACACTGCAAAGGAAATACCCTTCTATTTTTAGCTAGCAGTAACCGAAGCGAAAAGTATCCAACAATACTCATAAAAACCTTTTTGGACCAAAAAAAGATATACATTCCATGTGATCCCAAAAAAGAGTAACGGTCGCAACTTCCAATTTGGAACAGACCCCTGAAATGAACCTATAACCCGTCCACCTTTAAAGCACGAGTAAATAAGCGTCTTCTGGGTTCGTTCGATTCAACGTACCTAAACCTAATCCATCGCCTTCCACCAGACGAAATCAAGCTAGATCAATATTGGACCCATAAACAACTGAAAATTTCGGGGGAAAACATCCAGGAAATCCAATAACCCCAGTTTAAACACAGAACACCAAAGACAACACTTACAAAGACAGTTTGTGTAATCAATGGAATTCCGCAAACTATTATGATGGCCAGTAATATATATGGCACCTGTGAAAACATCTGCCAGATGTCTAGTATACGACCTATTACGTAATATTATGGAGATTCGTTGCTTTGAAACTGGAAGATCACTTTTGCCGCGAAACTGCTTTTGTGTATGCGAATAATCTAAAATATCTAATTCATCACCGTCGGGCTAGCCAAGTATGTTGAGGTCGGCTTCCAGTTTATCCAAATGCAGCGGAGATTCAATGTTTTATGCGGAGCGACTGCCATCTGACCTATGCATCCCAATTACTAAGCAATATAGTTAGAGCGTATGCCACAGAGTTTCAGGATTCTGACTCCTGATTCATATTTTCTTTTTCAATGTTCTGTGTGAGTTTCATAGTATGATTTTTTATAGCATAAACAGTGTTGCTAGAGATACTAGCATATATTTGAAAGATGTATAATAATCGGTTTCATCGCCAGACAACCTAATTCTTCATTAATATTTTATTAGGTTTTTTTTTGTTTTTTTTGTCTTAAATCCCTACCGAATTTTAAATCCATTCATGTTTCCTGCAGTTACGGAGCTTAAACTGAATTGTCGTGATAAAGCGACGCCATTGAACGAATTAATAGAGCAGTTTATTAGTACCGCTTAGCAGCGACCCCTGGGAGTCATAGTAGAGATTAACCGCTCACCATTTCATGAAGGGACAGGGCGGAGGAAAAATGTTTAAGATAAGATAATTTGCTTAAAACATTGTATAAATAGGTGTTAATATAGAAAATGAGATCATACATGTTTTGCTTAATATTAGAGCATGCAACTTAGACGAATAGACAAATTATAATTTAAAATATATTATAATGTATGTTCAAAATAATCCTTAATCTAAGAAATTATTTTCATTCAATCATTCATATAATTTAATTTTGAATAACCTGCAATTTAATGTTTTTAATACATTAGGTAATTTATTATAAACACGTACACACATAGCCAGGAAACTTTTGTTACATTTTCTAATCTAGGGAGCTCATCTAGTCCAAGTCTGTATTGGTCACTCCGACTATACTTTATTGACTTGTAAATAGACCCAGATGATTGTTTATTGTATAATTAATAACATACCTAAAATAATGAATACCAGTCTCAACAATTAACGTCCCAGCATCGGGAAAAGCAATATTTTGTAAAAGGTGATGAGTAGTTGACATTAGGCTATTGTAACTTAGATAAATTACGAACTAACCCACTAAAAAGTGAAAAATAAAAAACTTTTCCAAAAAAAAAACAACCAACTTCCAAAAAAAACACTACAAAGTGAAAAATAACTTTGATTTCGGAAGTCGGTGGCAAAAAACTAAAATACAGATCCAGACACCGACTTCCGGAATTAAAGTTATTTTTCACTTTGTAGTGTTTTTTTGGAAGTCGGTTGTTTTTAGTTTTTCTTAAAACAAACCCATGCAGCGGGCTTTGTGCAACTGTTAGTAGAAATCCGGAAAAAACATGAACGAAGACACGGACAAATGCTACTTTCATCATTTGCAGGCAAGGTAATAGGTCAGATTTTATTAGACATTATGTTCAAACGCACATACCATGGTGAAACATTAATTGGTAATCATTAATTCAATTTAAAAATATCGCCCATTAATAATGATAATAATATGCATAAATACCTGTTATTGTATTTACTTACCGACTGCGCTAAAATAATTTATTACATTAAACCTATGAACTTTAAAAACTCGTTCCTATTATTTATATTAATTTGTTGTTATTATTAGAAATCTGTTTTGGATCTTTGTGTGTTTATTTTGATGGTGTTTAAAATGTCCTCGATAAGGCTTCTACAGACCAGCGCAACTCGCGACGCGACACAAAGGCACTGCTCGTCGCGCGATACGCGGAGCCTTTGTGTCGCGTCGCGTTCGCGCCAGTATGTAGAAGCCTTTACGTTCAGGTTTACAGGCCGAATTATATTTTTAGTAGCATAAATTATTTATAAAATTAATAAGCTATGCGAAATAATTGTAGAAAAAATACAGACGATATTTTTTATTGACTACGTAATACCACAACAACCACGTGTTATATTTTTTGTTTCCGCTTTATTGAAGAAATAACTGGTTTGATTATAAACTATTTTAACCAAGGTAAGAAAGAACGTAGATTCATTGACGAAAAAAATTTGGTAGTTAAATCATTTTATCGGAATACAATTGCTTAGTATACTTATTGAATTAACAAGCAACACTACAAAATAAAATAAGTCTTTAAACCAAAACTAACCCTAACGCCACCAAAAATAAGATTCAAAATCGTCTGTATAACTGTATATGGTCAAATATTTAAGTTTGACAGTGATGGATTGTAAGCTGAAGTTATGAAAGACACATTATAGCGATCAACACGCAAACATACCGACATTGATACTCATGTTGTTGGTAACAGATGACATGTGATACGGCGATTCTGATTGGCTGGCCGACTTCATTAATGGTGTGCAAGTACCTAAGTAGGCATCTACTTATGATGGTTCTTCATAGATCAATGGAGGAATCTCTGTTTTAGATTGCTGAATTTTCTCAATTTCCGGAGTGCAAAGCGCAAAGCAAAACGAGATAGGTTTACGTTTCGTTTGAAACATCAAAAGAGTTATGAAAATTTGCAAGCGCTTTACATCGATTTAAGCGCTTTTCGGTGCCTAAAAGTTGTTTTTGAAGAACAATCAATCAACTCAGCCTATCGCAATCCAGTGCTAGACGTAGGTAGGTATTTGTCCAATTTCCGGAGCGAATATCTAAGTAGGTTCAGAAGGTTATCCGGATATAAATAACTAAAAAATATCTGTATAGAGGATACAGCCAACAAAGGCAATAAGGAACACCCCAGTTCTTTCTTTTTTAACACAGAAGTAGATAGGTATCTACTGACATAACACTTATTTTGCTAACGAGGAAAAATGGAAAGGGAAATACCATGCATGAAAACAAACATCTCTGCTGATGACCTAGTATCCTAGTACTTATAAAAATTAAATTAATAATAGAACGCTCTCATAATGTGCCATGACATGCAGCACATACGCTGTAGCTCAACACGTTCCATTTAATCAAGTGTGAATTTATATTTCTCTATCACTACCGACTAGCCACGCGGCGCGTTAAGCGTGACGAAAGCATAATACACGCAGCCATGTTGATTTCAAACGTAAACCATAGACAAAGTTAGCAAAAGTGGATAGGCGCCATTAAAAATTAAACCATTCTTAATTCAAAATCAACTTGACATTAAGTTATGTGTGCAACAGTATATGGGGCAATCAAATAAGGAAAGAACAAACGAATAATAAAGACGGAACTACATTTAAAATAAAAAAATACACACAGTTTGTAAAAAGCTAAAGTTTAATAACCTCGCGTAGGCTCTGATAAATCTAATAACATTAATAAACAATGGGCTGCTGGATAATGGATCACAAACGGTTAGTGTAAAAAAGGCGCCAATTTATTTAACTTTGAATTTAGAACCATGCTACTAACCTCCCGTGTGACACTGACCGAGACAACGAAAGTGAATCATACCTATGTTTGTTTTAGCACATCACTTCATTGTTCGGAATATTTATTTTAGGCTCTAGATGTGTCTGTCACTTCGGAGACAGTGCTTCCGTACGGTGACAAAACATAATGATTTGTTTACAAAACTTTGGTAAAGCGATGTCACATTGTTTGTGTGTAAGGGCCCGATCACATTTACTTGAAACTGGTTAATTTTTATTTCCGAAGATACAAATTATTTTTGATACAATTGATATTAGCTTCAAAGATTGCTTCATAATCATCACATTAAGTTCAGCATTGATTTTGTATCAAAATATTAAATAATTAACTAAATACTTTCGAAAACCTTTATAATATCGGTTAAGGTTACATGGAAAATTAACCGGTTGCCAAGCCCTGCTTACCACAACCACTCCACATCACAGCGACAAAATGTGGACAAGCAGTGGTTACCTACGTGTGAATAGTGTCGCTGCAGCTTCTTGCAGTTGTATTGTGTAACTACAAAACATCGAAGTGGTTGTCGCTAGTGTATGCAGACAGACAGATCGGCTCCGGCTGTGACAGTGTCGTAGCGTCTACGCAACGTTGTGGCTTGCGATGTGACCTTGATGGGGTCGGTATCGCCCACACGGTTGATGTTTTGACGGCCAAATGTGGCCGTGTGAATGAACTACCTATTCATTTACCCGTCCGCGTGTTGTCATTGTGGCACGTGTGTTCGGGCCCTAAATGTAATTTTGCTTTTTTTTTATTATTTTTCAGTAGGTACACTGTCTTATCTCAAATGCCTGAATGATACAGAATGTTGGTAATATTTTCCTAGCTCAGCTAGCTTGGACATAGTTTCAATATTTCGATTTACTCATACATGTATGGATGTTATTTTCCAGATTTGCACAAACTCGTTACAGATGTAGGTTCCGAGGAGAATGAAATAGTTTCGGTCAAGCTTATGCCATGTCGAACTACAAACGCAATTTTTTTAAACCATCCTAAGGTACGTATGTCCATCCTGTATGTTCCTGACATTTTTTGGTAGGTATTGGTAGGAACCCAAGCATTCTTTACGATACATTTTGGTAGGTACAATTTGGCTTCTGGTGTAGCTTTTAGTTGTCTTACATAGGTCCGCTGATACCTTGGAAAACACGTTATGCGGGTTAGGTGTTTCTAGTTTTTGAAGTTAGGATATTAAGCAAGTAATATACTGACGTATTATCCAAGCTTGGCAAATGCTAGAGCTGTTTACACAATGCTAGGAAATTTTAATCCAATAACAAAGCACTGACTTAGTCCGTAAAATGAAATGATCCGATTGGGTACGCTTCGCCGGCACACGAGGCTAGTACAGAAACCAGGATACTCGTAGTAAACTTAGTTGTGGGGGAACCATTAGCACAAAATAGAACTGAGATAATTTAATAATTATCTCAGTTACTATCTTGCTCACTAGCTAGCATAAAAATGAGGACACACGAAGCCAGAGTGTCTAGCTTGCTAGCTTACTAGCACAATCTTGCTGTCCTATCTTGACAAGCTAGCCTCAGGTCATAATTCATCATCATTTCAGCCGAAAGACGACCACTGCTGGACATAGGCCTGCCTCAAAGCGGGGGGGAGCATACTCCCCACGCTTAGCAGGCGGATTGGCGATCGCAGTATGGCATTAAAATGCATAGAGAACGCTGCTGCTCATTCTCTAGTAAGTCCCTTAGTCGCCTTTTTTTGCGACACCCACACGGGAAGAAATAGGTTACCTATATGACATAGGAGACTCGGGTAATTGGGAATTACAGCCCAAATATTTTGTTACCTGTGGTATACCAACTTGTCTGTACCACAAAACCCTAAGCCACATAATTTTAACGGAAAAACCTTACAGATATGTAAATTGTAGTGACAAGTCTACAATTTACGTATTTGTAAATTCTGTGTTACGCAATATTTTTTACAATTTTGTAGAATTGTAGACTTGGTAAAGTTTGGTGGTATAGGGCCCAGGAATTTATATCAGAAACACACTACCAATTTGCTAAACTCTGCCGATAAATCCGCATCTACGAATTTAATGGAGCTGAACTTCAGAAGATCCTAAAGAAGAATAGACGTAAAGCTTGGAAAACAAGTTTAGCACTCACTCACTTAGCCACCTAACAAGATGGATAGCGCTGAACTTAACTATCAGTTCCTAAAAAACAACGAAGCGAGACCTTTTTTTCCACACAAAAATGGTGATGATTCAGAAAATTATTTCCTCCCTCCGCCGCCGACCCAAATTGATAGGCACCTGAGTGACTAGCTAAAAGGTGCTGATTCAGCCAATAGCCATTAAGCACTCGCGAGTTTCTGCCAACTTAACTGACCTTTATCGAGAAAAAGTAGTTACTAATGGTTTGTCGTTAGGAGAAAATGTAGGGATTTTCCTGTTTACACGCAGATTATAGGTAGAATAAGGCAGATTATCCCCGAGGGCACAAAGCACCAATAATTAACGTGGAAGGAATAGTTAACTAAGAACAATGTGTCGACGGTCGAGAGCTCGAGGAGTTTCTCTTAGAATTCGTTACGAATGAATGTCACGTTCCTACGTTTTGGGATCTATTTTTAATAGCCTGTACTAAGAACTTGCAAATAACAATCCGCGAAGCAGTAAAAGATACTAAGATAAGATTTATCTGCAACCCAACGAGTGCACGAGACATTCGTTCATATTTAATGAGATTTCAGTTGGCAAAATCTGCTCGTTATACCCGTACAAAATCTGCTCGTTATACCCGTACAAAATCTGCTCGTTATACCCTTACAAAATCTGAATGAACTTTCCTGAATTAAGTTTGTCTACCCTGTGGTCCAGAGTGTCCAGGCCTCTAATTCGGTTACAAAAAAAAAAGATTTTTCCAGCAGTCGCAATGTAAAACTCAATAGAACCCAACACGAAAACTGGAACCTTCCTAAAAGCTTTTTATTTACATAATTAGGAACCACCGGAAAATAATAAAGTCAGAAACTAATGTTTAGAAAACCAAAGCTGTTTCGTCCTATACCTACTCCATTTGAAATAAGATTAGACATTTAAATAAATTAGTTTACAGTCCGTTCAATCGATTTTGACTTCTATTCCGTAGACATATGGATGGTATTAAAAGCAAAAACGTGGTTACAATACCTACTGTTTATTACAGCTGCCATTTGTCATGCCATCAACGCAATAGAAGTTAAAATCGGTTGAACGAACTGTAAAAAAGGTTTATTTAAATGTCTAATCTTATTTCAAATGGAGTATAGATGTTTAACCCAGTCACTCCAATGATTAGATTAGGTGCAATCACGCGCAATCCAACTCTATGAGCCTTCGGAAACTTGGCCTCTCATACTAGTCAACAAAAGAGTTAAAATACAGGTCAAAAAACACAATCTGCACTACACAAGCTAGATGTTAAAGAACTTACTATACTTACTCGGCTGAGCACACGATGGGTTAAAAAATTAAAACTTGGTCGAAGGAATTTTACTTCAAACTTAATCCGTTTTGTGAACTGTACACGTTTAAACAGCTCCGTAACATGTCATCCAGCCCTGATTGGTCAATTTGTAGCGCTGCTAGTGCAGGAAATTTCAATTGGTAGGTACGTCGCAAACGTATTTTTACTGAGAAACTGGGTCAGCTCGACGCTCATACAGGTTGGAGTACAGTATCAAGCATGCAAAATACTTCGTGCCCAAAGTAGTGAGCGTTTAAAACCACGACGAAAATGGTGACAGATGTGTTTGACGGTTTTGGCGGAACTTATTCTGTAGAAAGAATACAAATAAAAACCGGCCAAAGGCGTGTCGGACCACGCACAGTGGTTTCCGTAGCGGGGATTAATTTATCCCAAGAACAAACGTTACATTGCAGTTGAAAAACATGTTCTCCCATACGTTCCTACTGCAAATGTAAGTTTATACGCACAATATTGAGAGATATACCATGTTATATTAAGATCATAGACTTCTTACAGGTTTTCCTGTAGGTAATCTATAATAAAATAACTAGTTCATGTATTTTTTTTACAGAGTACTTTCGGAGATAAACGGTTTGCATCTATTTTCTTAAATACCTAATTTTAAAAATATATATTTGAATATTATAAAAAAATATATAATTATCTGAAATCCTTACAACAAGCCCTTTCATTTGATATGTTACACGGTACAGTTTATATTTCTTATTTTTTTTCTTATTTGCCCCCCATAGTCAAAATTCATTTATTTACGTTACACATTCGTGTTTGGGTCACAGAAGTCCATAATTATATGTACCGAATTTTAATTTATTCGGTCCAGTAGATTCGGAGGAAATTGGCTGTGACAGAAGGACAGAAGGACAGACAGACGTCCAGACTTAAACACGAGAGATCCTATCAGGGTTCCCTTTTTCCTTTTGAATTACGGAACCCTAAAAAGAGGACAAGACGCATTAAAATTGTAAAACTTTCCAAAGGACAAGTATGACGAATGTAGTAGTCTTTCTTGTCCCGTTACGTAATAGTTCAGAAATTATGTCTTCAGTTGAGTCATAAAGACAATTTTATGATAATCACCACAGACCAGCATAGATCGAGCGATCACACGCAGCCGCAGTAGTAAACCAAGATGAACGTCACAATTGCATTCCATTTTTGAATCCCATTTGTTTATACTGAGCTATAAAACGTGCTAGCCGCCGTTTACGCAGACATAGTGACGTCATTAATACAATCGGAGGACTTCACATGTACATTTTATTTTTGCTATTAGTCATCGCAGAGAACCCTGGTTTAAGTTTTAACCGCATTATTTCCTTAGCAGGTATTTCAGCAGTACTTCAGCAGCTCCTAGATTAATGATTAAATATGGTTCGCATTTATTTCTGAGAAGTTATTATTCTTGATAATGATGTAGATAATAAGATTTTAGCACGAATAGGTACTTAATCCCCGGAATCTTGAAAATTATGAACGTGTATTTATCGACGCATTCTCGCTTCATGGAAGCGGAATATATAGAGAGGTTACGTCTGGAGAGTTCGGAAGGAAATTGATGGATTTATCATCATCACCATTTTCCTGCCCTTCTCCCATGTTACTTGGGGTCAGCTTGTAGAAAAATATCGATGTATCGATATATCGATATAAAATATCAAGTATCGAAAATGTATCAAATACGATATATTTCCAATAGCAACACCGTTGACTGACTAAAACCGCTAGAATACAGAGCCGTAAAAAAGTAAACTTTTCTTTGACAATGTTTTATTAGTTCAAGATTTTACATCAGAAATGATGTTTCTAGTTAGGTATTCCTATATTTTATAGGAATAAAAAATAAACAATACAATTTCATAAAGTACAAACCCCAGCACATTAAGCTACTACATTCTGTCAAATTTCTTTAAAAGATTTTCAACTTTATCATTAAAGCTTATGGTTCAAGGTTGATTGGGATAATTTTCAGTTTCGGGTAGCTTGACCTGCTGGCGTTTGGACATATACTTACTTATTAGAAATTTTATCGATAATATCGATACTTTTTTTTCGATATATCAAAATCGATATAATTTTTTTAATATCGATACGATATATATCGATACTTTTTGGCACTTCGTGCATCCCTAACTTGGGGTCGGCGCAACACGTTTTCTTTTTTCATTCTCCCCTGTCAACCATCACGCTATCATTCACTTCCTTCCCATCTCTTTCATATAATTCCTCACACATCCATTCATATTTTCTTTGAAATTGATGGATTTATAATAATGGATAGATAATATCATAACATTAGAGTACCTCCTTGATGACACAATGGCCCACGCTGGCATTTGCAGTGCTTATTGATGGGTTTCTATCTCGAGAACTTATTGTATGAGGTTAATTAGATTCTCGATGAAAATGCATCAACGTTGAATATTGTCTAGCTAGACTCTAAGACTACAGTGAATGCTATATTTTTCGTAATCGATCAACTAGACCCAATTATTGTAGGTACCGTATCAAACCGATCTACTGACATTGAAATTCAATACCTACTTTATTAACTCTTTGTACTTTTTGTGGTAGACCAAAATAATATTGGCTGGCAAACAGTTGAAAAATAACCTAAATTAATACAGATAACTTCTATACTTTGTCCTGGCCCTATGGGAAAAAGGCGTGGGTTTATTTAATTAGCCATGTGTGTAATAAAGACAATTATAGATATGAACGCGGATAATAATGAAGACTATCCTACTACGGATTCTAGCAAAAGAACGGTGAAACCGGCCAGGACCTATCGAATACCAAATAGCATCGGAATCTAATCCATTACCGCAGTTCAGTACCGAGTGCTTTGACAAATGCTAGAGCTTTGTGTGCAAGCACTGCAATTGCGTTCACATCGCAGAGAGATTGGTCTATCTGACTGCTAAATTCGAGTGTATCAAAGGACTTTAGAGGAAGAGCATTAGCAACTACGAGGGACAGAGTTATGAAAAGCAAATCGCACAAACGAATAAAAACAAATGAATACGTTAAATTGACATGACATCATCATAATTTCGGACGGGAATCACCCACTGCTGGGCCTCCTCTCGTTTCTGTTATACCTACTTCACGGTTCCGTGCATCCCTCGTAAATTAACATACCCACGTAGTATATAAAAAAAAACTATTCGCATTCGCAACCTAGAAGAGGCTTATGTCCAGATCAGGGTTGTTGCTGATGCATATTTTTTTCACATCAGCGGATGCTGATGCTGATTTTAATTATTTTCTTTAAAAAGCAGGGAGAAATTAGTGACCATTATGAATTTATACCTAAAAGTGGCACAGTTTTCCTTGCAGGTTTTCTGTATTTCCGGGCAATGTGATGTTATTGCCGGGAAATACGAGACAATGTTAAATTAATGAAAACTTCCAAAGAGCAAGTCCATTGCGTTATTGGTCAAAACTCACAAACGAAAACAACACGAGCTATAAGCCCCGCCCCCTTTGCGGTCATGTCTCGATTCGAACTTCAGCATTAATAATCAGCATCGATCAATGCGGATGCTGATGCTGATGTTGAAAATGATGCTGAAGTTCCGCGGAAGCTGATGCTGATGTTCGCAACAACCCTGGTCCAGATATAAACCTGTCTTTTGACTGTTCGTTAAAACCAGCCTATTAATTTTGCAAAGCTTCGCAGATACTTACCTGTTTGAAGACCCGACAGAGCTAACAACTCCCTTTCTTCATTAATACACAACGAAGTAATTCCCTATTCATTTATAATATAACATCTTACACATGCCTCTAAGCGGTGCTTATGTACCAGTCCACGAAAGAGAACAATTTCGCGCAGATAAATAAGTAACATACATTCTGAATAAACACAGAAATTATGATAAAGGCTGGGAGCGATCAACGGCTGCCATAGTTAATTGGGGCAGACGGTTTAAGTGCTCTCTCAACCGTAAAGCAAGGCTTGAATCGCTGATTATATCTACCAATCTGCTCTCTAATATGGACCTCATATATCTATCTGGCAGCAGAATCGATTGCTGAGTTCAATAGAATACAGAGCACGTTTGATCGTAGGCTGGATGGAGACATTTCTCATGTTGTATGTATTAAAACACTGACGCCCCGGATTTTTCTGCCAATGAAAGAAATAAATATTTTATCAAATGGCAATATTGACTTTATTAAACAGTTGTGTCATTTTTAAGCTGGGAGGCTGGGTTTGTAAGGAGATTGCATTTTATAATGTGACCCTTGTGATTGAACACTACTTAGACGTGGAGCGAGTTCATGGTTTCCATATCTTATTGGACTCCTCTAAGCTTCTGTAGAAATCTTGCATAATAAACCAGCTTAGTTCGCTTCTTCTGTCACAGTATGTGCTCAAGTATTCAAAAGATTTGTATCAGAAGTGTATTCGAGGGTTGACGGAGGTTACTTTTCGTTACGATCTTCATTCAGGATGGGATAGGCTTGCGATTTAAAGATTCAGCGGTTTCAAGATAACCTGAGAAAAGATAAGAATTATTGTTTAATAGAGCCTATAATTAGAAATACGACACGTTGTCTTATTCTTTTCAGAGAACTGCAGTCTTTGAATGCTGAAGATGGACGATCCAAACACATTGTTTTTAACTACAAATTTAATAATGCAGAATTAATTATTATAAGGCAGTGTAACATTTTAATATATACATATAATTATAAGTCGACCTTGATAATAAGTAAGTTAATAATCAGTGGAAGTGGCAATATATACATAATCCGGGCAAAATATTTCAATTTCAAGCAGATTGGTATTAAAATAACCTGTTTTAATGATGCAACGGTATCTCAATTATCACTACATATATTTATAAAGCAAAGTCCACCCGCCACGTCTGTCTGTCTGAACGAGTAACTCAAAAACTACCAAACTGATTTTAATACGATTTTCACCAATGAGCAGAGTGATTCATGACCAAAGTTTAGGTGTATAATTCATTAAGGTTTTGTATAAATGGGCTGAAATATGTCGATGATTGTTGAAGATGTCGGAAAATATGACGATGATTGTTGAAGATGTCGGAAAATATGACGAAGATTGTTGAAGATGTCGGAAAATATGACGATGATTGTTGAAGATGTCGGAAAATATGACGAATGTTGAAAATATCGGAAAATATGACATTGATTGTTGAAGATGTCGGAAACTATGACGAAGATTGTTGAAGATGTCGGAAAATATGACGATGATTGTTGAAGATGTCGGAAAATATGACGATGATTATGGAGATGTCGGAAAATATGACGATGACTGTTGAAGATGTCGGGAAATATGACGATGATTGTTGAAGATGTCGGAAAATATGACGAAGATTGTTGAAGATGTCGGAAAAAATCATACCGACTTGGAACCTTACTAGCGTGCGCGTTACGGTAGTACGTTTCCGTGAGATAATCTCCGACCTCCACGCGGGCGAAGCCGCGGGCAAAGCTAGTTTAATTATAAATATCAGAAGTTTTAATTTACATAATCAATTAATTAAACAAGAGTTCCGTCATCATTGCGAATTCTTTCCAAAAGTTCAGTAACAATCAATTAAATTTTTTATTGTTATTTTTTTACTACTCATTGCTCATACTGCACAAATGGGTATTTCCTTATTCATATTATTTCTAGACCACATAATATTATCTTTCTACTGTTTAACTTAGACGTAAAATCATGATCTATGGACAAGTTAAACGAGTATAACAAAGGCAAAACCACAACTGAATGATTTTTATAAAACTTCTAGTAGCTTTAATAAAATTCTTAACTTACAGGGAATATTATAATTTGTTTATACTTTTTACTGACTAAAACCCACCCGCGTTCCTTCCGTTGCCTGTGTGCCAGGGCCACGATATCCCTTTCGGACAAAATCGTAACCCTGGCAGGCATTGGCCCTAACGGACCCCGTCAGTTGGTGCTAACATCTCTTTGAGGCGCGCGTGACTGGTCTTTATCGGACGGTGTGCTAACCATTGCTCACCGTCCGCAAGCCCGCGACGACGGTGGCCGGGAATCGACCTGCGACTCCCGACGCCCGGGGCGTCTCCTGCGGCGACTAGGGGCGTGAGGGCGCGAATTTTGCTTGAAATTTGTTTATACTACAGGCATAAGTTAAGCTGTTTTTTTAATGATCTCAGTTCTTAGTAGGTAAATGACTAGTTATACTTTTAAATATTGCATGGACACTAATTATATTATTACTAGCTATACTCCATTTGAATCATACTCTATTTGAAATAAGATTAGACATTTAAATAAACCTTTTTTACAGTCCGTTCAACCGATTTTGACTTGTATTGCGTTGGTGGCATGACAAATGGCAACTGTAATAAACAGTTGGTATTGTAACCACATTTTTGCTTTTAATGCCATCCTTATGCCTACGGAATAGAAGTCGAAATCGGTTGAACGGACTGTAAACTAGTTTATTTAAATGTCTAATCTTATTTCATATGGAGTGTAGGTACCCAGCGCGGTTTCACCTGCATAAGTCTCGATCTTGTGGGAATATCGGGATAAAAAGTATACTATGTCCAAAAATCAATATAAAAAGTCATTTATTCAAACTAGGCTGAGAATCAGCACTTTTCGAACGTCAAAAATTACATGAGACAGTCCCACAAAAACGCCCACCCTTCACGACTTCCAAGTGCTTTAGCTGGGAAGAAGTGGCGCAACAAACTCCCCAGCAGCACAGCTGTCTGTTCGCATATAAAACTTGAAGCTATACTAAACTTCTAACCCAGGTCATGGTCTACCCATGTGCCAAATTTCACCCAAATCCGTTCAGTCCTTTTAGCGTGAACACGTATTAAATAAAGAAATTTACTTTCGCATTTATATTAATAATTAAGTATGGAGAAACTTATTAGCTGACAAGACATCATCTATGTAACAATTAGACAAATCGTTACAAAACCATGGCTAAGACTGGCTGACAGATAACCTACACTTGCTGAAAATAGAAACATGTAGATTTGGAAATCTGAAGATTTTTGAGGGTGTAATGGAGCACTTATAAAAATTTCCACGAAACCTCAGAGCGGGTTAGGCGAAGAGTTGGATTTTGTGGACGGAGTCGCGGGCCACCTAGTAGATAATAAATTCTCTGCATAATGTCTGTTTCAAACCAAAATTTACACGCTAATACCGTAAGAAACCCTAAGACCCCTATTCCAGAGAACCCAAGAATAAACTATGGAGTAAGCAATTAATTAAGACAGAGACCGCAACAACGTTTAAACACAGGCAAGAGAGAGAGGTACAGTAACAAAACAAATTACATTTTGCTCACATTTTACCTTATACGCATTAATTTATAATCAACCGTACAAGCTCGAACTAATTAGATCGGCTGCTCTTGATTGGGTTTCGATTATAAATGCACAACAGTGTACACATGAAAACAAAGAAGCACGTATTGACGGCTGGGCACGCCACAATTGTGGCGATAAGTCCCCTCTTTGAGGAGTGGCTAGAGAGGCGCCACGGCGTCCTCACCTTCCGCCTGACGCAGGTCCTCACCGGACATGGTTGTTTCTGAAAGTTCCTGTTCAGGATAAAGCGGGAGGAAACGCCCGGGTGTCACCACTGTGTGGATCGCCCGGAGGACACGGTGGAGCATACGGTGGAGGTCTGCCCGGCAAGGGCGGAGCTCCGCCGTGTCCTCACGGAGGCGATCGGCGGCGGCGATCTCTCGCGTCCGGCCCTGGTTCAGGCCATGGTTCGGAGCGAGAGTGCATGGGAGGCCGTCACCTCCTTCTGCGAAGCAGTAATGCTTGCGAAGGAGGAGGCGGAACGCGTGAGGGAGAGGCAAGGTTTGCGCCCTCGCGCCCTTAGTCGCTGCAGGAGACGCCCCGGGCGTCGGGAGTCGCAAGCCGACTTCCGGCCACCGTAGGCGCGGGCGTCCGATAAGGACCAGGCCCGGTTCGACGGCGCGTTGTGTTCCACGCGCGCCTCAAAGAGATGTCAGCACCAACTGACGGGGTCCGTTAGAACCAATGCCTGCCAGGGTTGCGAGTTTGTCCGAAAGGGATATCGTGGCCCTGGCACACAGGCAACGGAAGGAACACGGGTGGGTTTTAGTCAGTAAAAGTCTGACACGCCCTCCTGCTCAACCCAGAGCGGGAGAAGTTCCCAAGTTTTCCCACCAATAAAAAAAAAAAAAACGTATTGACGGCGACAAAGTTTAAGAAGACAACTGCAGTTTCTATGAAATGTAGGGACTATTAAGCATAACCTAACTAAAATCGGATTAAACTATTTTAGAAAAGGAATCATATTTACCGACGTACTAAGACAAAATAGGCGAATCGAAAAATAGATGGGAAAGAGAATATAACTATGGTACAAAAACTATTCCCTAAATGGACCGAACTAAGTATATAGAACTAAAAAATCACACAATACTAATGTTTTCGGAAAAGTAAAAGGAGTACGTAATGATCGTAGCAGGAAGCGTTCTATAGTTTCTGCCTACTCCCATGGGAAAAGCGTGAGTTCATGTTTTTATGTATGAAAAGATACGACATATTTGGACCAAAAACTCACACCATACCTACTATGACAATTTAGTGGAGCAGTGTGTTCACTGCTCCACCTAAATGGTTATGAAAGTTACACGACCGAAATGAAAAAAGGCAACACTATAAATCTCGATGCTAACGAGTGGATGGATGTCAAATCCCACAACAGGACAAATATTTGCATGGTCTAACAAATGTTTGTTTCGCGTCTGACTATTTGCTATACCGATTGTGTTTTCTATGGCACCCACGCTCAGTATAGGAAATCCTAGAGAGTTATCCTTATTTCTATCTCTTCTTACTCAATTTATATCTACTTTTATTTATGTATGAACTTTGTCGTGTGTGAATCTATGATCCAAGCCGTGTCTTTACCATTTTCTATTAACCGTATTCTTATTACAAACTTTGAATATTTTAACACTGCCATGCTAACAAGACAGATCAATCACAGTTAAGACTCTGAACGGATAAGACGGATTAATTTATGACTTTTTGCTCATCCTCACGTTTTGTTGCTCATCACAATCGCTCACTAAATCAAAATGTACCTGTTGCCCACCTCACATCACTACCTTGGCCTTATTTCAAAATTTACTCAATAAACTTCCTCAAATATAACGCGACATTATTTCCCAGTTAATAATATAACATTTAAGTGGGTAAAATCAATAAATTTTGCTCTGGAGCCAAGAGTATGTCACTGCTATGCGGTTTGTGCAACAAACTATTCTCCACAACCATTCTGATATAAAAATAGCGTCAATAAATCAACAAGTACAGCCCGTTATATTTAGTTTCATATAGACATAGTAAAATTTCCTGTTAAAATACTCGCGTTCGTCGGTCTAATATAGATCGTACCTTCGCCATCACGCTTTATTGAAAACTAAATTGGTTGACGACTCCATGCCGTCCTATTTTTTCACCGCCGAAATTATTTTACTTTATTCATGGCAATGGTATGTATGTTTGTTTTCTCATAGTAAAATCTTCAACAGATAACTATATATAGGAACGGAAGATCCCTCGTTGCTAACAGAAATGTTGGATGCGCAAGATCATGCATGACATGATAATTTAGAACTACCGCCGAGATTTTGCAGTTACGAAACTACGCTGAATTGAAACAGCATGTATTATAAATTTATAAATAACAACAGTTATTATTAGAATCTGTTTCCTTTTATTGTTTATTTTATGGTTCTGTAGTCGTTAAGATATTATGGGTAGGACGAGTGGAGCGACTCGTGCAAATTGGTGTCAGGTTCACAATTAGGAAATAAACAAAGTGTTTATGCTGCATAACATTTCGTAATACATTATTTATAAGTACACCTGGACTGAAAGTTTTGACTGAAAGTGAAACCAATACCAATCACTTTGCTGGATTTACTCTAGTCTTCGATCTAACTTGTCGAACCCGGGTTTTACGCAAGCCAATTTTAGCTGTTCATATGTTTCGTCTACCAAATCACTAACTGAGCTTTCAGAAACCGAGGATAGGACAAAAAGTCATCATGAGCTGTCAGAAACCGAGGATAGGACATAAAAGTCATCATGAGCTTTCAGAAACCGAGGATAGGACAAAAAAGTAATCATGAGCTTTCAGAAACCGAGGATAGGACAAAAAAGTCATCATGAGCTTTCAGAAACCGAGGATAGGACAAAAAGTCATCATGAGCTGTCAGAAACCGAGGATAGGACAAAAAGTAATCATGAGCTTTCAGAAACCGAGGATATGACATAAAAGTTATCATGAGCTTTCAGAAACCGAAGATAAGACATAAAAGTCATCATGAGCTTTCAGAAACCGAGGATAGGACAAAAAAGTCATGAAGACTTTCAGAAACCGAGGATAGGACAAAAAGTAATCATGAGCTTTCAGAAACCGAGGATAAGACATAAAAGTCATCATGAGCTTTCAGAAACCGAGGATAAGAAATAAAAGTCATCATGAGCTTTCAGAAACCGAGGATAGGACAAAAAAGTCATGAAGACTTTCAGAAACCGAGGATAGGACAAAAAGTAATCATGAGCTTTCAGAAACCGAGGATAAGACATAAAAGTATTCATGAGCTTTCAGAAACCGAGGATAGAACAAAAAAGTCATAATTTACCTAGCTTTTTCTCAACTGAGACAGCTTCGAGTCTAAACGGATGCAGATGAATACCACCGGGTATTCAGCAGCTTGTGTAGAGGCACAGCACCCATAACTGGGTAACACAATACTTTGGTAGGACAAAAAAGTAAGACCCAAAAAGGCGTAAAGACCAATTCACACAGAACATTATCGTTCGTGTACTTCGTGTACATCTATTTATTCCCGTGGGTGTCGTAAAAGGCGACTAAGGGACTAAGTAGAGAATGGGCAGCAGCGTTCTCTATGTATTTTAACACCATACTGCGACCGCCAACCCGCCTGCCAAGCGTGGCGATTATGGCAACACCCCTAACCTTTCGGGGAAGCCTATGTCCAAAAGTGGAGGTCTTTCGGCTGAATGATGATGATGATTAACATTCGGACTCCATTGATCTATGTAAATGTTGTTATTGGTAGACCAAAACACCACCAGCGGATTAATTTTCACCAAGGGGGGGTAGACTAAAAAGCATGGATCAAAAAGGCATATACTTAGAGACTAAGGACCGTGACTCACAAAACATATTTCGTTGGGACTGCGAATATGTCGCTGTAGCAATAAGGTCGTGTCGTCTGTTGACAAATGGGCAATATCTATCAGTCGTTTCGTGAGGGTCAAAGGCTCTAAAAAGGTCGATACCACCTAAACCCTGTAGGATTCGACGAAACGTATTTTGTTCTTTTCTTGTACCTTTGAATCCATTGATCAAGCTAGCCTTTTTCCAAATACGTAGAACTTCATTTATATTCGCAGAGGATGTTAATAAAGATCAGTGTTTTTGCGCGATTTAAGGCTCGTAGAGACTCGCGCGATATCGCGGGCGCGACAGGCACCGACAAACAAATTGTGCTACTAGTGTCGTTCGCGGGACCATAATGAGCTCCTGCCGATGTTCGAGTCGTCGATGGGAGAGTAGTCACCGTGTCTGGCCCATTTTTCGGCCTCCTTACGAAGTTTATGGTAAAAGCTATACGTACGTACCTAACATTCACTGGCTATTCACTGTTACGGCCGATATGGACTAAAATACTTTTCTATTTAGGTAATTTTTCCTCTTAAAAATAGACTTTAAATACAGAAAGAACCTTCTCATATTTTAATTACCTTTAAAATTTTAATTCCTGTAATAATACCTAAGAGAGCTCCATATAATCAACTTTGTTCAATGCAAAGACCCAAAAATCAATTAAAAACACTAGACCTGTATTTACCTTATTTAGATAGACAGGGTGAAGAGTTCAATACACTCATTCATAAACAAAATATCTTAAGAAAACTTCTTTCTTGAAAAACCCAGCAAAAACAGCACAGGCATAATGTAAAAATATCTGAAGAGCACATAATTCTGTATCTCTGTATGTTTTCTTTGACTGGTGTGATAGAGCTTCTACTATTTGAACATGGTGTCTATCAAGTGGAGTTTGGATTGAGTCGGCTTTATTGATACAATATTATTGTTACATGTAAAAAATATACAGTTTAGATAGATGTGAATGGCTAATGACCATTTAATTTTGATAATGATATGATACAGTAAAATACAAGCTGGGTGTATCCATAATAAATGTGATTGTAGATGTAAAATAAATATACTTGGTGTGCGATAAGTTAATAGAGATCCCTGCGCTAAAACTAAAGGTCTGGAAATCTACCAAATAACATGGACTTCTGCCATTTTCTGAATTATTATTAGTTATTGTTTTATTCAGTTCATTTACTTTTAATAATTCCATATTTTTTAATCTTCATTTTAATACATACAGGATAAAATTCTAATAGTTTGTGGATTCAAAACATAACTATTTCTTGCAGGTATTATAAATAATAGAAATGGATAAGTTCAAGTTCAGTGGGTGATATGATAATAACAGATATATTTGTATGAATAATATATGGTAATATGCTTAAATTTCTGAAGATTCTTGTAAATAAAATTGTAACTTAGATAACCGGTCTAACACATTTTTCTAAGGATTTTTATTAAAGAAAATCAATTAAAATTAGACACTTTGGTTTTCAAATAATACTTACTTATGCTTTCAAATGCAACATAGGAAAAGATGGCATAAAATCTGAGAGTATATAATTAATTTAAAATCAGACCAATCAGAATCTTATTAGAACTTGGTGGTGTTATTTGAATAAATTAATCATATTTCATACTGTGCTTTAGAATTACACTGTAATCCATCCCACTCAGCTATAATTATCAAACCATGTAAGTTATAAATACAGTAACAGGAAAACATGATAACATTGTGATCCCAAACTATACATCACTAAATAGCTAAGTGCACTAGCAATAAATACAGCCTACTTTATATTTATACAATGTGATTGTTAGGTTGAACCGACTGTTATCACCGCCTCATAAGTCACAGCCAAAAAAGCTAAGCCGTACAGGGCGCCTCCTCATTGTAAACAAATAGTGTATTTTTAATTTTACATTTTTAATACCCCACAAACAACCTACACACTTTATTATAAGTTGACATACCATATAAAGTCCTTGCAGTGGGAACAGAACGTAGGCTGCTTGAAGAACCTCGGCATGAACTTGTGGTCTTTTATCAGATAAACATTCTTCTTTTTGAGCGCACCCTTGCGGCCCCGCAAACGGAACGCCTGCCCTGCTTTATATTCACCACCACCGTCATCACAATTATTCTCCTCGTCCGCCATGGCTACCCGCGGTCGCTAGGGCGCCGGATAACTAGGAAATAATAATTATCTCACAAATATTCGCCAGAGAGCGCGGCCCACCCGAACAGACCACCGCTCTCAACGGAACGTCATCGCGATTTGTCAATGAGCGGAACTGTCACTGTCAAACTGAAATTACCACAGTTAGTTGCCATATTGATATTTTTACTACCTAGTGTACGCCAAATATTCTTGCAGCTCCATAAAAAAAAACTACTACTAGTGAGATTACTTCACGCTTTTGTAATGAGGCTGAGAGCGCCGTAGCAATAAATATAGTATCCCCTGATAATAATCATGATCAAAATGTTGATCCAGCCCGTCCCCAAATTGTTACTAATTTTGTGATCCCCCAACGACGCCCTAAGCCGAGGTCCGTACCCCACAGGGGGTGCCCTTAGTGCGCTGTCGTTTAGTTTTAATATATATAATTTGCGCCCTGGCTGGAGGCTTTAAGATTAAAAACCTTAGGGCAGCCACAGGAATATCCGGTTAAGTAGCAATGACCTCTCTAGGTCTGCTACGAGATGCCATTCATAAAAAAAAAAAAAAAAAAAAACGCTTTTGTAAACCTAATTCTTTACACAAATAAAAACCAAAGACAGCATAGGATAACAATGCTTCATAAAATGACTAAATTCAGTGTGATTTGCATAGCACATTGATGTTAATCATTTCATGTCGGAACTTTTATAACCGACTTCAAAAAAGAGGAGATTCTCAATTAGTCGGTTTCTTTTATGTAATTTACGTTCATCAATAATTTTAAAAAAATGCACGCACACTGGAATAACACAATATCAGCCCGATGACGTGGTGCGAGTGTAAGACGTAGCTGTCACCTACACCAGCATATCGTATTAAAGTTGGCCTGTTTGTTTTAGTTAATTTCAAAGAGCGAACTATATAGCGTACTTTTGAAGCGCGACTCTTTTAGTCTAATCGAAGATTTTTAGATTACAGATAACAATCAATATTTTAGTAGGAGTAGTAGTAGTAACATAGTGATGTTTTATTTAATTTATTATATAATATTATTATAATCTATTGATACTAAGAATAGATAATAACATGGCAAATAGTTATTATACTCTTTGCATGGCAAGTAAAGCCCACGTCGGCCATTCTGCCAATCACTATACAATGTGTAAAATTGCAAACTGTGGAGACAGATAAAAAGTCTTGGATAATCAGTTTTAAAGAGTAATGATCCAAGAGTGAATCAAGCTATCTCGAAAATGTAAGCAACCTGCCTCGGATAGGTTAGATTTTCTTTGGACCGACTGACAAAGAGTGAAACGAGCTCGAATATTTCAGCACCCCACCTCAGTTAGTTTTTTTTATCATTAATATTATAGAAGTCAAGGGCCGTTATGCTAGAAGATAAGAAGTGCTTGAATCAAGAAATTAAGGCAGGCTGCACCCCGGGCCATGGCGCTTTTGGCCATAGGATAAATACGCCACTGGTATTACGACATCTAAAAATCTAAATTCTATTACAGTTTTTTTGTGTCTAGATAAAAGGAGTGAATATACCAATGATGTGTAGAACAACATTGAGGAATGATGTATAAGATAAATTTATCAAGCCATTTATGAAAGTCGGTGATAAAGAATTACAAGAATTCGAAAATCTCCCAGTAAAAGATTATTCAGTCGCCAATGGCAACACCGACAGCACCGTTCAAAAACTGTTTCTATGCTGGGCATAGTTGCTTATAAATAAATTTAATTTTATTTGAGATTTGATGAAATACCCACTTTTAAATTAAATCAACAAAATAAAATTTCACTGGAAACAATGGAACATTTAGAATGTTTTAAATAAACTGAAAGGTTTTTTTTTTAAAGTGCGTCAGAATCTGGAACATTATTTCTTATTTCACGTATTTCGAACGAAATCCGTTTGCATTTCTCCTCTGTCAACCTGCGAGCCATTTCAATTTTCAAGCAGAAAACCGTTGATTTTCAAGTTTTGTACGGTTGAGAAATGGTTTGCTGTTTTTTGCAAACTGAAATGTGAAATATTTGCAAGAGTATTGAAGTGTTTGTATTATTTCGTGTGTATATCAAGAAATTGAACCAATATGAGTTCAGAAAACTCAGATTCGGGTCCTGGCATTACTTTGTCGTTGGTAGCTCAATTCGATGATATCAATCGGTTGAATGGCATCCTCAACGATGGAGCAGCTGAAGAATGTAAGTTTACAATTATTTTCTTCCTTTTTTATTGTTATTATGTCATTTATAATCTTAGAACGTATTGAAGTCTGAACTGATTTTACTTTCCATCCACCTACATTCCTTGCTAGAATGTTGCAGTTACCGCCAATAGGTACCGACATACTCGTAATCACTAAATTCACGTTTGACCAAATATGAATGCGTCATAATACCGGAAATTCACTGTTGAACATGGATCTAATGTTTTATTTTCGTAACTCACTTGATTTCCTTTAACCTTAAATTTATACAAATATTAAACATACATTTTATGGGGCTTAGATAAGCCCCATTAACCAAAATCATTTATGTTCTAAATCAAAAGACGAAGTATAATAGAGTAGTAGTTTAAATACTTATTTAGAAACTTTTCATTTCATTTGAATGTACAGCCATCACATAGAGTTTTCATTCATCATCACAACTGTTAGTTTGGTACCTCTACAGGTACAGTATATGGTACTAATGAGAAACGTAATGAAACGCACATTATATTGTTATTTAGGATAATCGTTCATAGATGTTATGCAATACGATTGATACAAAGAATGTCAAGTCTGTTAGAAGAAACTCCATAGCAACAGTACATTTCTAGTAAAGAAATTAAACTCTGTGATGCATGGAATATCCAACTTATACCTGAAAAATAACAAATAACAGATCTACACAAAGAACTCTCCCAGGGATCAAAAATATTTTGTAACTCTGCTTGTAAGGCCACTCACCAACTAAAGATCCTGCCCTCATTATTACAAAAATCTTATTTGTAAATAACCATTCATAAACTTGTCTCCAGGTTTTCTCGCCTTCCTAAAACAAATGGAATGGGTCCGTGGCCAATGGTCCGCAGCAGAGAAGGAGGCAGCTCGGATACAATCTGAGCTGGATGAGGCTCTCCGCACTCTTGCCAAGTGGGAGGCCAAGTTTGCACATGTGAGAAAACTGCTGGATGGAGAGAAGAGGGAGAGGAATATTGTGCTGAAGAAGTATAGTGAACTGGTATGGAGGGATTATTACTTACTAGTATTACCCAAGGCTTTTTGCTTGTCTACTACTTTTTGTCACAGGAACCATGTATTTTATGGGTTATAAAAGTAGCTTCTGCCACTCCCTGTCCCACAAGCAATTTTTATACAATAAATCACTTTTTTCCATTGTTCGTGCTGTGTCAATAAAGGATAAACCAACAAACACTTACGAAGTAGGATTATATTCAAGCAGGTACATTCAAAACAGAATATTAGAATCCAAATTATTGTTACATTAATTGGTTAAAAGAATATTAGAGATTTGAGAAGAGGCATTGTTTTTAGTCAGAAAGTTTCATGCAAGTTTTTTTTTTTTTTTTTTTATGAGCAATCTTGATAATTATGTCTTGATAGCCTGTAAACAAAAAAAAAAACTGTCTCTGCTCAAAATCATGCCATTCAAAAGACAACAAGTACAAACAACATCATTTTTTAATTTCTTTTAGAAACATACTTGAATCTATGTTTTCAGAGCAAACTTTTGGACATGGCTCGAGACCTACTATTCAACGACAACCGTGCAAAGCTGAACGATGAGACCCTGCAGAAACTTGCCTTCCTCAATGGAACTGCTCAACAGGACCACAACGCTAAGCTTAATTGTGTACCTGAGCTTAATTCTACTGGTAAAAAATTATATTATTTGTGGCTTTGTACTTGTCAAGGAGTATACAGGGTTATTTTTAAAACGTCAAAAACCTCTTAAAGGGGTCATTGTACTCATCATTATAAACAACTTTAACTATGGGACCAAACAAGTACAATGACCCCTTAAGAGGTTATTGACGTTTTAAAAATAACCCTGATATGAACATTTTACAAGGTGGCATTCTGTAGTTTCTGCCTACCCCCATGGATAATATGAATGTTTGTGCACTTTTCAATGATTATAAACCTCTATTCTCCAATGCAAACCAACTTAAAATATTTAAAATTATAAGTTAAATCATAATAATAACATTACTATGAAACAACAATGGAAAAGGAATGAAAAATGGCAGTGCTTAGCATTTTTTTATTTGCTTGCATACTACAAGTGCTTGTATGTCTCCCAGGCACCCTCCTATCAGAAATGTCATACTCTCGGTCAGAAGACGACTTGGATCTATCACTCGCATCTACGCGTCGCTCGTGGGTGGCGCGCGGCGGATGGAACGCGCGGGAGAGCGCGCCCGCTACCAAGAAACGACGGTCTTCTACTTCTTCTGCCACTAAGGTGAGATAGCCTGATACCTGTATTCTTTGAATAAGTAGATTTTTCACATTCCGCCCATGAAATAGGGTTGAGCATTGTAATGAGCGGGCCGAGCACAGGTGTGCCACGAAGTTTGTGACAAGACTAAACGGTTTTATCCCTCAAACTGTGATAAAATGTGTGACTCAAGTCATGTCACAGTAGGCCGTGCTCGCCCCGCAGCAGGCACAAATCCAGGTTGCTGTTGAGAAATTCCTTATCGTAATACGACAATAACACTTTCGCCACTTCACGCAGCTAAGCCCCCGTACACTTTAGTTGACGTTAGTAAAACGCGCACTCGATTTTCAACTCTCAGCGCTAAACCGAGCGTTGAGAATCCAACAGAGCTCAGCCCTAGCGGGGTAAAAAGTGCACTGTTGGACTTTCAAAACATCGTAAAACTATATCTTTAAAAAAAAAGTATGTCTGTGTGTGAGTGAAGGTAATCACAGAATGTAAAAGCAAATTATACAATAGCAACCAGTTTGATTTTGTCTAGACTCTTAGAATGGAGCTGGACCAGCATGTTCCCAAGCATTCTTATCCTGGATATAATCTGTAATTTGTAATTGTGCTTGTTTACAAAGTGTACTTTTAATGTGTTTTAAATTTTCTTTCATTTAATTGCAATAAATTGTTATCCATCCACGAACCGACCGCGGCTAGCGTAGCTTACCCTTTTTTTTTTTTTTGGGTGGGAAATTATCAAATAACTTCTCCCGCTCTGGGCTGAGCGGGAGGGCGTGTCAAACTTTTACTGACTAAAACCCACCCGTGTTCCTTCCGTTGCCTGTGTGCCAGGGCCACGATATCCCTTTCGGACAAACTCGCAACCCTGGCAGGCATTGGCCCTAACGGACCCCGTCAGTAGCGTAGCTTACCCTGCGGTCCAGCCTGCTATTATTTAGCCACAAACCCAAAGACTAGAGATATAAACTTTATAAAATTATACAGTTGAACCTTAATTTCTTTGTAGAGACAGTTCGACAGTAGTCGAGCAATGTTTCCTGAAAGCCACGTGAGTGTTCCTAATATCAATGTCACTCATCAAAGTTAATACATCATTAATTAAAGAAATAGAATTTCATGTTCATGATCCTATTATCCATTATTTTATTTGAATCCATTTATATACTTACGGACTATTTTATTTTTCGTGCTTTATTCCGAATTATGAATCCATTTATATCTTTAGTGGACCATAATTTTCGCGTTTATTATATGAAACTATAACATTATATGCTAAAGTTATTAACAGTAAAGAAGCTCAGTACGTCGCCCTCGCAAATGGTGGTCTCATTGTTTAAAGTTTAAGCTACATTAAGCTTTAAAAACTAACGATAAGACCACCATTTGTTCAATTTCCTTGTACAAAACCATTTCAGTTACTAAGCTACAAGGTCCTTACATTATCTGACCAAGATAGCGTCTGGACTATTTGATCCTTGAATTTGTTTCACGTGCTTCTGATATATTATTTACAGAATAAACAATTACAATTCATTTCTATCTAATGTATACTGGTAACAGACGGTGGAGCTACAAGGTGGCAAAGTGCTGGCCACTGCCACCACCACGCTGACGCTGGAGCGCGCGCCCACCAGCCACGACCTCAAGCCGCCCAACAACTTCGTAAGTTAACACTATTAATAATACCAGCCTCTTACAGTCTTATTCCAAAACACGATCTAAATTTAGTACTAGGATAATTACTAGGTTTGCCACCATGACTAAATAAAACGTTATTATAAAATGAAGTTTATCACTAGTTCATGAACTAGCTATGGTACTAAAGTTAGTCCGCCGAGACCCCTAGTTTTTCTATGGACTAACTTCGGTACTAATTTATTCGAGGTTAGCGTTTATTGTTATTGTTTGGCTTTTTATTTACAAATCGATTTGATGGATTTGGAAGATTTGGATAATTATGCTGGAGACGTCTCGGCGGTCTTACAGACATCGTCATACGTAGTACGACGTAATATTTCCTAAAATAATATGAACATTAGCGTTAGGCAGTCGAAATAAGATGATACAAAGCATTGCTTACATAATATTAATTAAAAATCCATGTTTTGGTCAGTGGGTCGTCTTAGGGTTTTACTAAGGTTATCTTCAACGGTTTAACCAGACACAACTCACGAACAAACCACATATTATCAACAGTACCTAATACTAAGATTTATTATTTATGGACGCAACATAAACATTCGTCTCAAATTACGAGTGCCGCGCCGTACATAGGTATGTAATTCGCGCTAGAGGTGTTAAAAAATATGATAACTTGATTATAAAAAGCACGTCAAAAACAAAAAAGTACTAGTTGTGCTTGTTCAATATATTGTAACTCAAACAAAGAACGATTTATGACCTATTTTTGTATTGATTAATAATTATTTATGCATTTCAAGTGTTATTATAATATCAATATTTAGAGAAACGAACCATTGCTTCAAATAGATGCAGAATGAACGATAAAAGAATGCCATTTTTGTTTCATATCTGTGGAACAATGAACCTTCTTTGGTACTAACTGATCCTCGAAAAGTCTTCGTTTTGTAATAAGAACACGTTTTGAGCCTGATATTAACTTAAATACTGTAACAATCCTAGACCTTGTGGTCTTGGTATAAAACAGTACTTAAGCATTTTTTTGTAATAAGACGGTTAATGTCTCACTGCAGGGCAAAGGCCTGTTCTCATACAAAAAAAGCACGAGCATTGATCACACACTTGCTCAAGATGGATTGGCGATATCTAACTTATATCACTACATATACTCGGTTTGAAATAAGATTAGACATTGAAATAAACCTTTTTTACAGTCCGTTTAATCGATTTTGACTTCTATTACGTTGGTGGCATGACCAATGACAGCTGTAATAAACAGTTGGTATTGTAACCACGTTTTTGCTTTTAATGCTATCCTTATGCCTACGGAATAGAAGTCAAAATCGGTTGAACGGACTGTAAACAAGTTTATTTAAGTGTCTAATCTTATTTCAAATGGAGTATAGTATAAAACAAAGTCGCTTCCCGCTGTCTGTCTGTCCCTATGTATGCTTAGATTTCCCCCCCCCCCCTTCTTCTTGCTTTCTTCTTCTTACGAAAAAAAAAAAGAAAGATCTTTAAAATTACGCAACGGATTTTGATGCAGCTTCTTTTATTAGATAGAGTGATTCAAGAGGAAGGTTTATTTTATATGTATTATACATGCATAAAATAGTAGAGAAACACTGATCATTATAGAGGTTTCTAATGTGATGTCGTAAATAAACACATGTTTTTGCGCTTACATTGCAAATGCTGGCTGAATACACTGGTATTGTACACCTTAAAATGGTCTACAAAAAAGTCTGCGATGGTATATGTCTATCTCTTAGAAATAACCCACAAACATTCTGTAGTATAATTTATCAGCATTGCACCCATGCGAAGCCGGGGCGGGTCGCTAGTTCACTATAAATCCAGGTTTCCTCACGGTGTTTTCGTTCACCAATGTCAGTAATCAACATATTCTCTGAGTATGTTTTTAGTTTAATTTTGTGATCTGTGTTGAGTCCCAATAAATAATTTTTCTTTCTTTCTTTTCCGTTAGATTATAAACTGTCGATAAACTGTGAATGGAATGAAATGGGTTGGGTAAGGTTAGAACTGTAACCAACCGCGCGCGAGCCGAGCGAGCGTAGCGAGCGGTGCTGCGGCAACGGTCGGAGTGCACTTCTTCCAAGTCGCTCGTAGCTAGGCAGGCTGTTTGATACCAGTTCTGAATTTTTCGTTTCCCATGGAAAGATTATAAATTATCGAAAAATAATGCGTTAATTAAATTGTAAATAGTTTGTTACAGTTTACAATTTTTCGTCAGTTAATAAACTAACGGAAATAATGCCGACAGATGATAATTGATAAACTAATGAAGTTAATAATTATACGGCTTAATTAACAGTGCATTAATTAACAGTGTTTGGCAGCAGAAATAGGTGTTGAACAAGGTAACAGAGTCCTATGAGAATCACAAAAAAAACATGTAAAGGTGATGACAAAAATCGCACCATGTATTAGATTACCACAAATTAGAAATTCCTCTCTATTCCTCTCTACAGCAGCCGATATCAGAGAGCAGTGATGAGGCCCCCCCGGCGCGCAAGTCGTCGGCGCGCCTGTCGGGCAGGACGCCGCACGCGGGCCACGACTGCACGCCCACCGCGCCGCCCCGCACTGGTGAGACTATTGTGTCGTATAACGAACTCGTGCCTGCTACACCACGTGCAAGCGCGTATTTTGCGTACGGTGGTAAGAGGCTTATTTATTTATTTATCCTCTCACTGGAACGCCATACAGCAATTACACCACCGGAGCAAAAAAATATTTCATGTACTGCTATCCATCAATCCTGTGCGCGATGGACATCGAACGGGCGGCGATGGATCACGCACACTCACGCAGCGTCAAGACACTTATCCATATTTCCATTACTCCATCCATATTGCGCACATTCTTTGCGATTTTTTGAGACTCAAATAATGTTTTAAAATAAATACATTAAAATTGAAAAAAGGAAAATTTTGATGTGTCATCCTTATCTTCGTTTGTATTAATAACTGTTAGTCTGTAGCATCCCACCGCCGAGCAAAGGCCTCTCCCCTGTAAACTAGAATTAACATGTTTTCGAAATACAGTCTCAATGTTATACACGCCAAAGTTGAAATTCCATTGCAACCAAAATATTTTAGAACTTTTCATTACAAGTTCCTCTCAAATTCATACCGAATTTGTTCGCAAACTCAATATGCAATATTTACGGCCGAGTTCCTTATGTATGTACCGGATATTCTCTATTTCTTCTTTATGTATCTTAATTTATGAAGAAGTGTAGAGTAATATTATTACGGTCATTAAGTACGGAAATTTAAAAGAGTGTCCGTGGAGTTTCTTGTCCATTCTTTTCCATAGGAAACTTTGGAAACGCCTGGGAATGGGTTAGTTTCATCTTTCTGACTGACCGACTCCTTGACAATTCAAAAGTGCTTGTAAATGGTTTAATTTAAATAACTGCTTCGAGTTTATCAGAATTTTTTATTTGTTTTTTAGGGTTCCGTGTTTGAGGTCAAAGGAAAAAAACTGAACCCATCCTCGTAAGGCCCAACCTACCCTGCCCCCTTATTTTTTGTCATTAAATTAGGTCGTTTGGGCCTTACGAGGTAGGGTCACTTGTATGTCTGTCTGTGTGCCTGTCCGTCAGACACAGCCGATTTGCTCCGAATCTACTGGATCAATTAAGTTGAAATTTGGTTCACATATGAACGTACTTCTGTGACCCAAACACGGACGCGTAACGTAAATAAATGAATTTTGCATACGGGGGTCACATTTAAAGGGCAAATGAGAAAATTTCAAAAAAAAGTTTTGCTAACTGTACGCCGTGACATATCAAATAAAAGGTTGTTGTACGGATTTTAGATAAAAAACTTTTATAATTTTTAAATATATACTTTTGTTAAATTATGTAAGAAAATAGATGAAAGTTGTCCATACCCCACCTTATCTCTAAAATTACTGAGCCAAAAATATGGAAAAATACAGTAAATAGTTCTTTACATAAATATTACAGGAAAATCTATAAGAATTTTATAACTTAAACATGGTAAATATCTCAATATTCTGCGTATAAACTTACATTTGCAGTTGGAATGTATGAGGGAACATGTTTTTCAACTACAGTGGTGTTTGTTCATAGGCTAAATTAATCCCCACTACGGAATTCTTCATTGTGCGTAGTCCGACACACACTTGGCCGGTTTTTTTACGTGTGTATGAAGTGTTTACCATCTTTTTTGTGAGGATGTTGTAGGGTTAACAGACTGTAGATCTGTAGAACATTTTCTATTTTGTTAAGTACCTGGTACTTTTGACGGGCCTACGCTGTCCTCACATACCTATTGACACTGTAATTTTAAAACATTGTAAAAGCCAATTTAAAAAAAAAGAGTAACGTGGAGTTTCTTGCCGGCTCTTCTCCATAGGAAACGACCAATTGGAACCGTGCACCTAGCTTCTGACGTTTCATAAGTGGCCATGTAGGCTTATGCGAAATAAAAATATTTTTGATTTTGATGTCACAGATACAGATAGTGGGACAGAGACCCCGCGCGCGGTACCTCAGCGTACTCCGTCAGTGCTGTCGGCTGCGTTTGGAGGATCTCCGCGCGGCAGACCGCGCCAACACAACTTCGTGGCCAAGAACTTCTACAAGCGAGAGACTTGCGGCCCTTGTGGAAAGACGTGAGTATTGCTAGTGGATTTAGATTTAGATAAATGTGTTGTTAAGGCGACGATACATTTAATGATTTTATAAGATATTTGAAGATCACGTCTAAACGGGTAGTGTCAATGATTTGAAAAAAATATACGTTAAATTAGAGCATTTTTTCAATAACTTAATATGTGAATATTTTAGATTAGGTTTATATTACATACGGAAATTAATTTGTAAAGTAATGTCTAACGCGGATAAAAAACTGAGAATGACGCAAAATCTACCAAGCGTATTTTTCTGAAACCTTCACCAATTCAAAAATAATTTAATTATTGATCTTTTAGTATACGCGTTTTATTAAAATACCTTTTTTTGCGTCAAATTGGGGACAGAGCTCCTTGATGGGTGAGTCCTATTACTGGCTGAACGAGCTCACGCAATGAGTCGTGCGTTGCGTGAGCTCAGTACAGAACACGCAAGCTAATCACTCAAGGTCACTGGCATATACCTGCGTCTTAACTATGTCGTATGGGATCACGTCACCGACATGATAGTGTTAACACTCAACAGTATAATCTTTGGTAAAATCCTTGCATAATTTAATAATGTTTCGAAGTTTTTTTTTTACGAATAGCATGTAGTAAGGACAATTTAGTATTTATTTGTTGTATTGCAACATTTAGAGATTGGGTGTTCATGAGTTGAAACAGTTCGGACATGTTTAAGAGCTCTCCGGCATGTTTTTGCTATACATCATCAAGTGATGTCAATTAATTTTGAAAATGATTGTGTAGTTAGCCATTTTAGCCGAAAACGTATGATACATGGCGGATCATTAATATTAATTAAAAATTCTATTAAATCGAAAGAACGAAAAGACATCATTGGACTATCTGTTGAACACACCATTGAATTGTCCTGCGTTGAGCTTGATAAGCATGTTATAGTATGTGTATACAGACCCCCAAGTCACCAGAATCTATCCGTGTTTGATTCTGTAATGGAAGATGTATTAAAAAAACGTAGTACAAATAGTAAGTCAATAATCATATGTGGTGATTTTAATATTAACTCATTAGAAAATAACGCGAATACTATCAGATTATTAAGTCTTTTTAGGGCATTTGATTTGTCAAACGTTTTTGTTGAACCAACCCGAGTGACGGCTTCTTCTGACACTTGTATAGATAATATTTTTTGTAATTGTGATTACTTACACAAACAAATTGTAAATAAGTTGCCATCTGATCACAGTGGACAAACAATAACATTTTGTTCCTCTATTCCTTTACAATTTAAATACAATTTAATTTAAAGATTTAGGGCAATCACAAGTAAAAATTTAGAGAAATTAAATAATTCTTTGGCCAGTAAATTATGTGTTCAGAGTTTTAATCATATTTGTGACCCAACTGAGTTCTACGCCGAGTTCTTTTCACTATTAAAGACGCAATTAAATGACACTTTTCCACTAAAGACTAAAACTATTTACACAAAGTTCTTATTTAGTGATTGGGCGACTCTTTTTGAACTTTATGGCCTAAAGCAACATATGAATAATACTAGTTTTCATCAGCATGTTGCAAAATATTCTAAAACTTAAAAGTGTGTGCAAATTAGCTAAAGCTCTTTATATTAGCAATAAAATAAAATCTGCTGATGATAAAATAAAAACTACCTGGCAAATAATAAATAATGAAACAGGTAGGAAAAAACAGCGTAATACTGAATTTAATTTAGAGACTGCACATGGGCCCATCACTTCAGATGTAGAAATAGCTCAGGAATTCGAAAACTTTTTTGCTAATATTTCCCATAAAACTACTGAAACTTTAAATTCCTCACCCGCGCTTTCTGCTGCCTTACTTAGAAATAATGTAAAGGCTTGCCCTATGGAGTTTAGGTTTCAGCATACAAACCCCGTGGCTGTTATAAAAGCTTTTAAAGATCTTAAAATTAAATCAACAGAAGATCTCTGGGGGATGTCTGTAAAAGTCTGTAGATCTATCATAGAAACCATTCGCCCTATTTAGCTTTCATATTTAACACCAGTGTCGACCAAGGAGTCTCCGGATCTCATGAAACAGTAAATTAGTTCCTTTGTTCAAGTCCGGAGATAGTAAAGAACCCAAAAATTATAGGCCTGTGTCAGTTCTGCCAGTTCTCAGTAAGGTGTTTGAAAAGTTGATGCTCAATCAAATGTTACGTCACTTTAATAAAAATTCCATTTTTCATGAACAACAGTACGGTTTCACCAAAGGGCGTTGTACCACTGACGCGGTGTCTCCCTAATAAAGAACATTTTTAACGCCTGGGAGGAAGCACAAGATGCCATTGGAATCTTTTGCGACCTCTATAAGGCGTTCGATTGCGTAAACCATGAGACACTTTTGCTGAAACTAGAGCACTATGGGATTAGGTATACAGCTCTTGATTTACTAAGATCATACCTGAAAGATAGAAAGGTTAAAGTTCAAGTGAACGGCGTAAACTCATTGGGGTCTGAAATGGCAATGGGCGTTCCTCAAGGTTCAATATTGGGTCCATTCCTCTTTTTAGTTTATATTAACGATTTACCCCAATTATTTCAAAATCAACCGAAGATGGTGTTATTTGCAGATGACACATCATTGATATTTAAAATAGACCGACGGTCACAAAATCTTGACGACGTGAATAACTCTATTCTTCAGGTCCAAGATTGGTTTACGGTAAATAATTTGGTACTAAATAAAGAAAAAACCAAATGCATTCGATTTAAATTACCTAATGTTAGAAGTAGTGAATATCATATTGAATGGAGCAAAACTGGAATTTATTAATCAAACGGTTTTCCTAGGGATCACTCTAGACGAGAAATTACAATGGGGACCACATATAACATCTCTTGCGGGGCGGCTAAGCTGCGCGGCTTATGCTGTTAGAAAGATAAGACAGTTAACAGATGTGGAAACCGCGCGTTTGGTCTATTTTAGCTACTTCCACAGCATTATGTCGTACGGCATTTTACTGTGGGGTCGGGCTGCTGACATTGAGTCCATCTTTATTTTGCAAAAGAGAGCTGTCAGAGCAATTTATAATCAAAGTCGCCGCGAATCTTTTAGGGAACTATTTAAAAATATTAATATTATGTCGGTACCTTGCGAATTTATTTATGAAAATATTATGTATGTAAGGAAAAATCTACATCTTTTTAATAAAATAAGTGATAGACATAATTTTAATACTAGAAATAAAGACAAAATAGATCAACCATTTTTCAGGTTATCTAAAGTACATAGATCTTTTATGGGGTACTGTGTTAAATGTTACAACAAAATACCTTGTAATATATTGCAACTAAATGAAAGAAAATTTAAAACTCATATTAAAAGAACACTTTATAAACAAGCATATTACAAATTAGAGGATTATATACAAGACTTTGAATTTTATATATATAGATAAGATTGCTTGGAAACATGCTGGTCCTGCTCCATAGGACAATCTAGAGTCCAGACAAAATCAAACAGGTTGCTATTTTAATTGTATAATTTATTATTTTTATGACATTTATTTTAAATTCTGTGATTATAAGGTAATCACACTGATATTGTTATTTTTTAGGAAATCTCATATATTTTTTACAATTTTTGTAAATATGTGAGCACCATGTATCTATCACATAATTAATTTATCTGTAATTGCTTCATTCTTAACTTTATTACCTATTGTGGTATAGTAATTTTATTCTAGGTGCATCGTCTTCACATACAGGAAAAGTTTTTAACCAGTGCGCAAATTTTTTTTGGTGGTTCAATATCAGTAACAGAACACATTTCCATTATTTATTCAATACTTTTTTTTTTTTATCCTACTTTAAATCAGCAAAATATGGACACAATCTATTCGTAATAATATCAATGGGCGCGCGCGGCGGCCGGCGCAAGCGGCGGTGTTGCACGGGGGTGAAACCCCCTCCCGGGTGGCAGGGCGCGCCGGGCGCTGCGCTGTGGCCGACAGTTCGCTCATCGCACGCACTGTCGTGTGACGTCGCGGCTAATCGATTCCCCGCGCAAGCGCCGCGCCGCACGTGTGCCGTGCTACCGGTCACGATGTCGGACTTCAGTAACCGCGAGTTTTACGAGATGGTGCGAGTGTATGTACTGAGTGATGAAAGTTTGCGAGCAGCTCGCAGAATGTATGCGACGGAGAGCATACCTCGAATGCGAGCCCATGGAATCCTTAACCCCGCGGTCCCTAATGAAAGGACCATTTTAGCGGCCACTCAAAGGCTGCTTGATCACGGACAGTTCAGAACCCCGAATCATGCACGAGGGTCTGGCAGACCCCGACTGGCGATCGAAATCGAAGAAGCCATCCGAAGCCCATTAAAGTATGAAGGAAAAATTGGAATTACTCTTCAAATAACTTCAGGTCACGGCCTAAACATAAAAAAGTCTAGTTCGAACCTGATAAAATTAGCGATCAGTACATTGTAACCCACGTAAATACCTACGCCGGCGAATCGAGCGAGCGCACAGCTGATAGGTAGGTACTTTCGCGCGTTCCGCTTTGCCGCGCGCCGCCGGGTAGCCATACAACCACTTTTAAAGTAAACATCTTTCGTTAACGATATTTTTTGTTTTTTGTACTAAGACGTATCAAAATAAAAAATATATGTTTAATAAAACTCGTTTAAGTTTAATTTGTCAAAATTTGCGCAGTGGATAAAAACTTTTCCTGTATAATTATATAATTAATGTAAGTACCTATAAAAATATTTTAAAAGAGTACCGGTGGAGTTTCTTGCCCATTCTTCTCCATACGAAACTACCTTTTGGAACTACGACTAGAATCAATTCTATTTTTTTGTAAATATTGACGTTCAAAAGTGCCTTTATTGCCTATTTGAAATAAACAATTTGACTTTGACATCTGGTGTAAACAGAACACATGGTGCTGGAGCTAATCGCCGGTTTCCGTGTCTATTTTGATCAGTGTTTATTTTGTTTTTAATTTGGTTGTCTTAATGTCGTGAAAAATTAATTAAATCAATGCAAAGTGGTGTGGACTAAACATAATAATATACATTATGTATAACATACGTGCATTCCTGAGCACAGCGCCTCAAGTGACATAGCTTTATCCCCGAGCGAGCTAACCTGGTGAGATCTTTTCATAGTTTTCAGGTTGTTTATTTTATACGGCATTGCTGTGAGGCTTGGAAGCTCGACAACACGCGGCCATTTAATTTAAGCAGTTATTAGATGATAATGTAATTGCTCTAACTTATTCCTTGAACTGTAGAATCATAACGTTCAATACAAAATGATTACTTCTATAACTTTACAAAACTGTCACTAGATACCCAAATAACTTGTTCGACAGCCTGTTCTTCAACAGCTGTAAATCAAGTTTGTATACCCATGCCGGGGCTCAAAGGCGAATTCTATTGAACCCCATTCACAAAAAAATATTACCCGCTCCTAATGCGCTTAACTGCACGTGGCGGGCCATTTACGTCACATCCAAACAAAAGCTCTTAAAATGCCAAAATCAGTCCGCATGGAACGTGACGGCAATTGTTTATGTAGGGCTAAAGCTCATCAAATAAATAATATTGTACATTGCAAGCACAGTTTTCCTATCAATATGTCAGCATTTTACCTGCGCCAGGCCGGCCAACTTAGTACAAGAATAGCAATCATACCGCGTGCACTCATTTATCATGCAATCATACTTTTATCAATAGATATCTATCGAACAGTAATCTGTGTATCAATCAGCATCAACTCAAGGTGTAAGGTCACTGAACCATACATCTTAATGGTCCTTTGAGCCGAATCCGGGATCTAATCACGTCGCGAACATAATAGTGGTTGTTCCTGTAAACGACCTGTGGACGACAGTCAACGGTCTACCAACATCATCGAGCCATCGACTTCTGGCATCATCACAGAAGGTGTATTTGCTCTTCTTTCCGCGGTCGCTGGGTTTAACACTGTACACAAACACGAGGCGGCGGCGGCGTCGAGATGGAGCGTCGGCGGCGGCGGCGGTGAGAATCGGTTCAGCCGGCTTCACACAAGCGGTTCTAACCGGTTGGATTGAGAAGGCGTTAATATCGCGGAGAGTTCGCAATAGCACTTCCTGTTGACTAGCGGTCGGGAATATCAATAAAAAAACCAGACATCAATCGTTGAAGCAGAATTGAATGTCATCAAACGAGTAGAAACCGCCTTGGAAAAACAACATTAACTCATTAATCAATTTAACACATCATATACTGTAATTAGAAAGATTTTTGCTCAAAATTGTTCCCATTTCGTGTAATAATATTTTTTCTAAGGAAGAAATAATTCCATAGTCAATACGGCTGGTAATTCGTGATCTATAAGACCACTATACATCACGAATTACCGCTATATCTTATTACATCATCGCATACATATTGAAGTGCAATCAGGGATTAAACTAACTAAAAGAGCAGATTCAAAAGACAGACCGCAGAAGTGACTTTAGTTCATCAGCCTTTGTGGCAACCAATATGCTGTCAAACCTGAAAAATATCCAGGAAACGCTGGTAGATACAGTGGCAAATATTTTCTATGAAAAATTCTTCTTTCACCTCTTAACACCAACACAGCTGAGAGATGAACTTAATACTATAACAGGACAACTATCAAAGGAGCTGACCATACAAATAAATAATATTCAAACGGATCTGGTAAAGATATACCATTTACTGAAAGTATAGGCAAGAACAACCAAACAATACATGATTTTTGAAGTCAAGATTCCTCTTGTGACTAGAGAAGACTATGGGCTTTACAACCTCATACCAATCCCGCTGCAAGTATCTGATAGTATGGTCACCATCACACCTATCGCGCATCAAAAAGTGATAAACATTCACAAAGACTCGTACATACCGATATCGGAAGATGATTAGGGAAGATGTACGCCTTACGACCTTCATTTGTCTTCTGAAAAAGCCAATTTTTCAAATGACCTCGGACAACAAAGGATCAAGTTGCAAATCAATGTCAAACTAAAAATAAATAATGCATAGATCAATGGACGGAGCTAAGCATCGTCAACACATATTTGTATTGTTGCGGACAATGCACCGACCTAGTCATATGTGAGGATCATATTACTGCTAAACGACTCAGCAAGGCTGGGATATTGACACTCGGTGACGGTTTCGTAATCAAATGTTAAACATTTACGATGTATTCCAAATCGAAATGGGTAAAAGATACTGACGCGAGGTCAATTACTCTTAAAGTTGGTCCTGGCAGCGAAAAGCCTACTCATCTTTATATATTCAACTCTCACATCAACAATTGTACCTCTAAAGTCTAAAGCAACCAAATCTTTCACAGGTGTACTAAACTTGATTAGAAAAAAACCAAGGACATGTACGCTAGAAATTCTGGGCGACTTAAAGCCCATATTGGTCGTCGAGATACACAAAGTTTCCAACGCAAAAAGCTGATTCACCAAAATCTGCATCATGACTATTCTAACTACAATGGGGAACTGTTAATGGATATAGCCAACAGCGAAAAATTGCAAATAGAAACAACAAAAGTGAGATCATCATGCAGGATCACATTATTACGACACATACAACATGAAAACTCTTCCAATTTATTAAAGTTGAATGGGCTGATAGGAGCACCTCCGACCATAAAATCTGGGGAAAATTAAGATCAAATAGAATTTTAAACAAGCACGAAAACAACCAACACAAGGAACAAAAGCAATCTGCAATAGACACAACAACCGAGGCCAACGAGTTCAAACATTAACAATGTTACTATGCCGCTCTCAATAGCAAATCCACCCAAACAAAATGATCAAGACACATGGAATGACAACTTAAAACAGGACATGAAAAACTTCAACAAGGAAGTAAATTTTTGGATGGACACGGCTTAAGACCGACAACTTAAAACAGGACATGAAAAACTTTAACAAGGAAGTAAATTTTTGGATGGATACGGCTGAAGACCGACTACTTAAAACAGGACATGAAAAACTTCAACAAGGAAATAATTTTTTGGATGGACAGGGCTGAAGACCGAGATAAAATCAAGAAAGCTTCTAGCGAGATTTACAAGAACTATGAAACGGATAGTGAGATCTCAGACGAAGACCTTGGAATCAGCAACGTGTAATACAGCATAGCAGTGACACAGACAAGAATCGAGAGGACCTGAGCCAACCTGGCGGCGAAGCTATTCAAAGATGCATAGATAAATATCACCCGTCTCTCCACTATTCCAATGCTTGCTCAAGGATGGATATCCGATAGGCTCTAATAATCCTTCCATATCCCAAAAGCACGTCTTCCCTACCATTACCGCGCCCCCCGGTCTATTCTTTGATATACAATGGTCTGTAGTCTCATGATACATGAGGCTTTAGGGGCTAGGGTGAATCTTTGAGTTCTTTCGAGCAATCGAGTTTGGTAAAACCACGCTGGGGTCGGTGCATTTCATTCATTCATTCATATATTGCAACATTTACGCAGACTTAAAGCCGTTGGAAACACAAATATATTATTATACGCTTTGGTTGTAAAACGCCTCTGCATTAATACGAGTAATATATGTACATAAAAACCTTACCAGATTTTTTGTTTTCGATTTTGCCGTCTTATTTAATTTTGATGCAACTAACTGCGTAAAAACATGATTAACTGAAAATGAATGTATTCATTAACTGTGCCTTTCTGCGTCCAGAATAAAGTTCGCGAAGCTGGGCGTCAAGTGTGAGTCGTGCCGCGCGCAGGCGCACCCCGAGTGCCGCGCGCTGCTGCCGCTGCCGTGCGTGCCGCCCGGGCCCGGCCCGCGCCGCCTGCACGCGCCACAGGTGAGCCCCGACCGTGATGGTCATACTAGTTATACGAAGTTTGATATACAGTTTTCTAAACATTGTTTACCATGGAAACTGTATAATGTTGCCAGCAATACAAGAACGTGAAAATATTGTGAAACTTGCTTCCCATCAAAGATATAGTATAGAGAAGCTATCAGAAGTAATTTCATAGAAAAATTGTGATCCCATGTCTCAGTGACGCTATCTAGCGTAATATAGCAATATTACGTAATAGCTAAGTTTGACACGTTACACTTTTACCGACACCAACCTCTGATTACCAACCGACAGAAAGTTTGATACATCTAGGAAAAAATTATTAATTTTATCTAAATACTGAGTAAATTGCAAAATACTAACGAAAATAAACCGTGGTTAAGTCTAGTCGTTTTATCACTACAAGATTTGCAATACCATAATCCACAATTCGGCATAATTGATATAATTTGAAATAATATTCTTTTGGTGGACACGAATGCGACTTGACATGCAGGCGTATCACACTTGAGCACGCCACAATTGTGGCGATAAGTCTTTGAGGATTGGCTAGAGAGGCGCCACGGCGTCCACACCTTCCGCCTGACGCAGGTCCTCACCGGACACGGTTGTTTCGGGAGGTTCCTGTTCAGGATAAAGCGGGAGGAAACGCCCGGATGTTACCACTGTGTCGATCGCATGGATGACACGGTGGAGGTCTGCCCGGCTTGGGCGGAGCACCGCCGTGGCCCCACGGAGGTGATCGGTGGCGGCGAGCTCTCGCGTCCGGCCCTGGTTCAGGCCATGGTTTGGAGCGAGTGCATGAGAGACCGTCACCTCCTTATGCGAAGCAGTAATGCTCGCGAAGGAGGAGGCGGAACGCGTGAGGGAGAGGCAAAATTCACGCCCCTAGTCGCCCTGGGAGATGCCCTGGGCGTTGGGAGTCGCAGGCCGATTCCCGGCCACCGAAGGCATGGGTTGCGGACGGCAAGCGATGGATACCTCGCCGTCCGATAAGGACCAGGCCTGGATCGACGGCGCGCTGTGTTCCACACGCGCCTCTAAGAGATGTCAGCACCAACTGACGGGGTCCGTTAGGGCCAATGCCTGCCAGGGTTGCGAGTTTGTCCGAAACGGATATCGTGGTCGCACACAGACACAGGCAACTGAAGGAAAATGGGTGGGCTTTAGTCAGTAAAAGTCTGACACGCCCTCCCGCTCCCAGAGCGGGAGAAGTTATTTAATAATTTCCCACAAAAAAAAATAAAAAAGCGTACGTTCCACACTAGACTGAGCGACATTTGCCCTAGGACAAATGTATCGTATTACGATTTTGTTTGCTGTGTCCTGTCTATTGTTAAGACAATAATCTGCTGTCTTTATTTCCAAGGAATACAGAGCTTAAAAATACTTACTTCCAGTAGTCTCGGCTTTGGAGGTAATTAAAGTCAGCTTATATAATCCTGTGTAAAATTCGTCGGTTTTTAATTTAAAGTCATGCCAGCCGATTGATGGTTCACATACAGATACAGATGGGTAGATAAATAAAACAGTAAAATAATAAATGATCCATTTTCAGGAGGGTTGTATCTCAGACTATGCACCGTCTACTCCCCCTATGGTACCAGCACTAATGGTACACTGCATCAATGAGGTCGAGAAGCGAGGACTCAACGAGAAGGGCATCTACCGCATCAGTGCCACCGACAAGGACGTCAAACGACTCAAGGTAAACAACAGTATTTTTCTCAATTTTCTATATTTCATAAATTATTGCAAAAACTGGGGTATACCCCCACAACCCCATACTCCCTAACAATACCCATAGTATTTGATTATAGCAGCACTATATCTCTCTCTTTTTTGCAAAAAGTATACTGGGCAAGTATACTTTTTGCAAAAAAGAGTGAGAGAATATTACAGGTTGGGTGTTTTTTTTGCAAAAGAGCTCCTCAATAATCAAAAAATGCATTAATAGTTTTCTAAAAATCTATCTTCTGCTCTAGTTTCAGATTTTAAACGAAAATCTCACAAAAAAATTCACCTTCAATAAATTGATATAACTGGACTGATTTCTCGTTAAATAAAATTTTCGTTTGTAGTTATTTTTTACCAAATTCTTGTAGTTTCAAGACAAAATACCAATTGTTCTATGAATGTTTGCATTCTCTTGTTCAGGAACGTTTCCTCCGCGGCTGCGGCTCGCCCTCGCTCAGCAGCGAGGACCTGCACGTGCTGTGCGGCTGCATCAAGGACTTCCTGCGCTCCCTGCGCGAGCCGCTCGTGACGTCGGCGCTGTGGAGCGACTTCATGGAGGCCGCGCGCGTGGCCGAGCCCAGCGACGCCACGGCCGCCATCGTGCAGGCCGTCAGCCAGCTGCCGCAGCCCAACAGGGACACTTTGGCGTTCTTGGTGCTACATTTACAGAAGTAAGTTGTTTACTTTGTATGGTGAAGGAAAACATTGTGAGAATTCTTGTCCTAGAACTTAAAACCAGGGACCGTACAACCCCGCCCCGGCTAAGAGTTAAGCTTTTCGAAGGGGGGGTAACCCATTCAGCATTTTTTCTGTTTTTTGTTTGAATATTGTGTGCCTTGTGTCAAATAAATTTATTTTACTTTAATTATTTTAATTTTATTTACTTTCTGAAAGAAAATAAATTTATTTGACACAAGGCACACAATATTCAAACAAAAAACAGAACAAATGCTGAATAGGTTACCCCCTCCTTCGAAATGCTTAACTCTTAGCCGGGGCGGGGTTGTACGGTCCGTGGTTTTAAGTTCTAGGACAAGAATTCTCACAATGTTTTCTTTTTTATCATGATGTAACCCATTGAAAGGGTTTTATACTAGAAACCCATTGAAAGGGTTACATGATAACCCATTGAATGGGTTTTATACTTGAAACCCAGTGAAAGGTTTACATGATAACCCATTCAATAGGTTCTATACCTACTTGAAACCCAGTAACATGAAAAAATCATAATATTATGTTATTTCGATATCCGCCCAGCTCGCGTAGCATGACCAATTCTATCTCTATTCTACCCAGGGACCATTTTAGTTACCATTTTAGAAAAACCCACACGGTGTGAGTAATTTTGAATGGCTTAAATTAAGCCGTTCAAAAGGGTTACCCACACCGTATGGGTTTTTATCGAAAACCCTTTAATGGGTTACCAAAATTTAATTTAAGCTATTCATAAAGGTTACCCATATCGTATGGGTTTTTGTTTAACCGCTTAGAAAACCCTATCGAAAACCCTTTCAATGGGTAACCAAAATGGGTCCCTGCTTAAAACTATGCATAGCTGTAGTTATACTGTTGAGTGTTGACACTATCATATCGGTGACGTGATCCCATATATTTTGTCGCTAGCAAAAATCGCTACACGCGCCTAAAAATGTTTTCACTTCAAAAAATCGAAGACATGAGTTACATCCACCAACCAACATTGGGCCCGCGTGGTAGAACAACCCACTCCTTTTCACAGAGAAGACACCTGTGTCCGACAGTGGAAATGTTATAAGCCGATTGTGCTTATTATGTAACGGACAATACTTCATCAAAGCCTGTCTTCATAGGGATAGCCGAGTTGAGTTTTAGGCACGCGAACAGACTATGTCGTCGGTGTGGTGCCGGACGGCATAGTTAAAAAGTTAAACAAGATAGTGCCTACGCCGCCACTGTTAATAAAAACAAATTCGATAAGACCAGGTCTTGTATTCTCCTGTTGCCATATAATGTTCAGAGAGGTTAACGTACAGTCAAGCGCACGTCCATGATAACAGTTTGACTTTCGCAGCGCCTTTATTTCGTAGCAGTTAGAGCAGTTTTCGAAATTCAAGTACTACTGATATGTGGTTGTTGATCGTAATTATCTCTTGAAATGTTGTTTGTGATCTTTCGGGATTTCCGAAAAATATATTGTAGTACATAAGACGTTGTTATAACTGGCCTGACTGTCCGAAAGATAACGTGGGCGGGAGCTATGTTCATTCACGATCACTAATATGGGTGCGCTGCGGATTTTTTTTTTTTAATATTGCAGCGTTATGCTGAAATAGGAGCCCTTGTCTTGTCTGTGTGGTGCCAGACGTAAAGAATAGCACCGCCCTATTTCTTCCCGTGGGTGTCGTAAAAAGGGACTTACTAGAGAATGGGCAACAGCGTTCACTGTGCATTTTAACACCATACTGCGATCGCCAACCCGCGTGCTAAGCGTGGCGATTATGACAACACACCCCCCTCCCCCCGACGGCCATCTCGGCTGAAATGATGATCAAACTTTGATTTAGTCGAAGATCGGGATTGAGAATCAATTAATTTCGTTGCTTTATTTCCAGGGTAGCAGAGAGTGCGGAGTGTGAGATGGGCATCGACAACTTAGCGAAAATCTTCGGGCCCACGCTCATTGGGTACGGGCTCATGTCGCAGCCCACAGAGATGTACAACGCCACTGCGCAGATGTTCAATGTAAGTTATCAGAATTTACAAAATATTGCATGTGCTAACCAAGTATTGAAAGCAATATTGATGTATCTATAAAATATGTTTTTTTTTTTCGTTTCGTTATAAAAATGCAAGAGAAGTCAACTAAATAAAATATTGTCAGAGATTTTTTATTTAGTGACCTTAAAACATCATTTTGTCATCAACGAGGTGTCGAAGCGAAACTTGGGATAAGCATATAGCCGTGTGGACTATGATAGGCTATACAGGGTCATTTTCAAAACGTCAATAACCTCTTAATGTACTCATCATTATGAACAACTTTTACTATGGGACCAAAACTGAAATCGCGAAAAAAAACCAGCTGTTCCCTACATTTATGTTCGAATAATTCGTTAAAATGTAGGGACCAGCAGATTTTTTTTTCGCGATTTCAGGTTTGGCCCGTTAAGAGGTTATTGACGTTTTAAAAATAACCCTGTATATTTATTGATGACCCTAAACTTAGCCACATAAATACTGCAATACTTTTCATTCGTGATACAGGTCATGCAGCTACTGCTGCGACTGCCGTGCGACTACTGGTCGCAATGGGCGTGTCCTAACAACGACGCGGGATCGCCCATGACCGGCACTCTCACACGACCCCGGGGATTCTTCTTCTCACCGGCAGATACTGGGTAAGTTCCCTTTAACAGCATCCTCCCTTCCCTGCAACAGCAGCTCTAACAGCATAACCGGTGAAGTAGTGAGTGTACTTTACTCCTCTGCCCACACCATCAAAGGAATACAAGCGTGATGTTCGACTTAGCAGAGCGTAGTTTATGTGTCAGTCTTACCTGTGAGTCTCTGAAACTTGATGTTTAAAATCATTGTACACATGGCTACGCATCAAGCTACACATATCTAGTTTAGGCTGATCTCGCATTGTATAGGATTTTCGTACAATGAGAGGCCAGCTTATACTGGAAATGTATAGCTTGATGTGTAGCCGTGTGTACAGTCAGGGAAATAAATAAACAGTCTCTCCACTATTCCAATGCTTGCTCAAGGATGCATATCCGGTAGCCTCTAATAATCCTTCCATATCCCAAAGGCACGTCTTCCCTACTATTACCACGCCCCCCGGTCTACTCTTTGATATGCAATGGTCTCTGTAGTCCCATGAAACATGAGGCTCCACGGGCTAGTGTGAATCTTTGGGTTCATTCGAGCAATCGAGTCTGGTTTAACCACGCTGGGGTCGGTGCATTTCATTCATTCATTCAACCTGAAAGTTTCCCGTAAATTAAAATTGCAACTGTGACTTGTCGTTATATATTTTTTTTAGGCAGTTGACGTTATATCTGGGTCTTGATTCCGATTAGTGCCGCTCGTGTATATGAGCAGTTACTAATATTCATCACGCCTTTTTCTCTATTTTGCAGTGTATCCAGGAAAAAGAGGAATTACTTCCAGTGACATTTATAACTTCAACCGTATTGTTAGCATTTTAGAGTTCATTTTCGTTTGTTCGTGTAAGAGAACATTTTATGTTAACCATTACCTTTGTAAATTCTAACTTCTTATTTATAACTTCGATATTCTTAGTTTTTCATACTAATTAATATAATTTTGACTAACTTAAGTTATAGATCATTATTAACATAGTAACATTTTCTGTAAATTAGGTTTATTTTATTATTATTTTTGTTTTGTAGTTATGTTTTCTTGAATAGGTTCATAATCTTGAGTTATGTCAATTATGTGACATCTTTCGAAATTGGCAACCTGGGCCCTATATCACAAATTTACAATTACAATGTACAAATTTGTAAATCTTACAAGTGTACCACAAAACTCGTAAGCCACATACTTGTAACGGAAAAACCTTACAAATATTTATGTAATTTGTAGTGACAAGTCTACAATTTACATTTTTGTAATTTCTGTATTACGCAATATTTTCTACAATTTAACAATTTAGTAGACTTGTAAAGTTTTGTGGTATAGGGCCCAAAAGTCAAAAATCTTCAAATGAATAAAATTATCAATAAGTTTTGAGATTGTAGGATTTTATTTCTTATTTCATATCACTGCTTATGTACAAGTATTAAAAAGCCCAGTTTTCTTCATTCACACAATCTCATAACTTACGTTTTGTACTTAATTAATTAATTTTTCTTTGATATTAGTTTAGTTATTATTTGCGAATAAAATACGTTTTACGGTCACTTTTAACAATAAAAATGGACGTAAAATCGGTACCTTCTCTATTTATTCTTACAGTTAACTTTATGATAAAATCAAACATTGGCCAACACTAGAGAACAAAACTGCCTCTGTAAGACAGATGCTAGTCTTAAAACTATCCTAAAACTGAAGATATACACTCCAGGGGCGAAAACACCGTATAACACGATTCCTACCGGCTTCCCTTCGGAAATTCGGAACACAACCTCTATCGTCACTGAAAAATGGCACAGTCGACGGTTTAATAAGTGTGCGTTACCCAGGCCAGATGTTGTCGAAAATGGTCATTTGAATCTAATAGATAATTAGTTTTGCGGCTTCTGTAATTGTTGCGCACATTTTTAAATTTGTTGCGCTTATAGTTTTTTAATTATTTCACAAAAACATTTCCTGCTGGGGTAACGTTATCCCAGCCAGACCTTTTTCTTTCGAATGGGAATATTTAAATAAATACTAGCTATAAAATTAGTTGTCTAGATGAAGTAAATGTTGTGCCTTATTTTGTATTTGTTCTTTCATCGGTTGCGAAGTTATTCGAGATTTTGCTGGGGTAACGTTTTTGGTTTTGCTAGATCTTTGAAACGGTTAAGCGGATTCTTATCATATTTTGTACATGACTTCTTAGGAATTAGTTTAAATTTGTTCTGCAATAAAAAAACCAAAATAATGCATAGTTTAAAGGTTATTTCATTAAATAGAAAAACACTTCAATTGGTTCCAGCACTCTCAATTTAATAAGAGGTCTAAAGACTTACTTTAAACGTTATTTTAAAGCTTGTAAATGCCTTCAAATGTATGTGAAGATTCATTAGTATCCTGTAAGTATTTAACAAGTTATGATGATATTCAGTTCTTCACGAGCACGGTCTTGATGCGCGCGGTGTTATTTGGCCACTGGATTGGATATATGAACTGAATGTTATGTCAATTATTAGTTGTTTAGTTCAGTTGTATATCAGTAAAATTTCAGCATAGTACATTGGATAACTAATGAGATAATACGATTAAAGTCATTAGGAAGTGAATGACCGAGGTAACCCGACCAAGTTTAGGTGGTTACGAAAAAGCGAAATCGCAGAACATTATGGTACCTTCTAAAATATGTAGGATAGTGTTACAAATTTAGTACAGACATGTAAACAAGTTTTAAAAAAAACTACATGTTTATTAAAGAATTTTTATTAACAGGTAAAATAATCATTTCAACTGAACTTCAGAATCCGTTGCGTAGTTTTAAAGATCTAAGCAAACAGGGACAGACAACGGGAAGCGACTTAGTGTTATAGGTACTATGTAGCGAAGGATAAATTTGTCGTTATCATTGTTGAGAATTCCAGTCCAGGTAATAACTAAGTACGAAAAAAAAGAAAATAATAAGTAAGTTCCTAAATTCAAATATTTAAGCCTTAAAAAAAATACAGTTTTAGATAAGTAGGTACCTAACAACATGTACATATTAATAATAGTTTTGCTACTATTTCTGTAGTTACATTATGCAAGCTTACCTTGTTCGTGAATTCATCAAGCAACACGCACCATAATTATGATCATCAATAGAAGCACTCCACATTAACAGTAATTCGCCACACTTATTATTATATAATAGCTCTCACGCACTCGATAAATATTTGCAAAAACAGGAAACGGAACTGCCGAAGCGCACGCGCACTCTACAAGATGAATTATGTGATTATGGAGCATGTTTAGTGCGTTATGCAAACAATGAATTACCCCTTCACCCCACCCCTCCCGCGTCCCACCGAACGACATGTTATATCGGTGATTTTTGATAAGTATGTGCAACTGGAAGATAATAATAATGTTTTCATAGTACAGATATTATTATATTATTATGTATTTAACAGTGTACGCGTCTGTACCGAAATTGTAAGGTGTATTATACTAAACATTTCAAAAGATAGTATAATGTTCTGCGATTTCGCTTTTTCGTAACCACCTAAACTTGGTCGGGTTACCTCGGTCATTCACTTCCTAATAACTTTAATCGTATTATCTCATTAGTTATCCAATGTACTATGCTGAAATTTTACTGATATACAACTGAACTAAACAACTAATAATTGACATAACATTCAGTTCATATATCCAATCCAGTGGCCAAATAACACCGCGCGCATCAAGACCGTGCTCGTGAAGAACTGAATATCATCATAACTTGTTAAATACTTACTGGATACTAATGAAACTTCACATACATTTGAAGGCATTTACAAGCTTTAAAATAACGTTTAAAGTAAGTCTTTAGACCTCTTATTAAATTGAGAGTGCTGGAACCAATTGAAGTGTTTTTCTATTTAATGAAATAACCTTTAAACTATGCATTATTTTGGTTTTTTTATTGCAGAACAAATTTAAACTAATTCCTAAGAAGTCATGTACAAAATATGATAAGAATCCGCTTAACCGTTTCAAAGATCTAGCAAAACCAAAAACGTTACCCCAGCAAAATCTCGAATAACTTCGCAACCGATGAAAGAACAAATACAAAATAAGGCACAACATTTACTTCATCTAGACAACTAATTTTATAGCTAGTATTTATTTAAATATTCCCATTAGAAAGAAAAAGGTCTGGTTGGGATAACGTTACCCCAGCAGGAAATGTTTTTGTGAAATAATTTAAAAAAACTATAAGCGCAACAAATTTAAAAATGTGCGCAACAATTTCAGAAGCCGCAAAACTAATTATCTATTAGATTCAAATGACCATTTTCGACAACATCTGGCCTGGGTAACGCACACGTTTAATAATGCCAAATAATATAATCACACTGTAAGTATTTATTACACCATAAAATTAAAATATTACAAAACGAATACATTACATTTTTTGTCTTTATATCCCAACAACGAAACATTTTTCTCTAAGATAACTCGTAGGCGTGGCTTGCCGTGAGTTCAATTTCGTTGCGTCATGTCGAGTTTATTTTTTATTGTATTGCATCGAAATGATTTTTTTTTGCTCCGGTTTACCTCTTTCCTATAATCACCCTTCGCCATTGATTACACTCTTAAAGCAGTCAATATTAGATAAATAGTGAAGTGCTATGCGATTTTGTGGCGTACCTACTATGTATTAACTTCCAAAAGCGTCACATCTTTGCCCTGCAAATGAGTATAGGGGCCCTCTGTCACATTTTTGAAACTGTTTCATTTCAACACACAAAACCTATCATAAAGTTAGCTGTAAGGATTACCCCGTAGTATTAGTTTTTGGTTACTATTCATTATATTTAAGTTCTTGTTTCCGTTATCGAGACGTCACGCTACCGCCTACGATCAAATCTACATCAACTTGCATTCAGAATCTTAGAATATAATGATGCAAGTTTTCGTAACTCCAAACTCAATGGCATACTTGAAAAAGTTCAAATTCCATTGCAAGGTCGTTATTATTACAAACGATCACTCAACAATCAACTTAAACTACATAACGCTAAAGTCGATGGCTGAGTAAGATGCAAATAATGTAAACCATCTTAAAAATCTGAAATCAGGTATAGCTATTATTAACTTGGTGGGACTATCTGTGGTTCTCTAGCCTTGTCATTAGAAGTCCAAGGTAGGCTTTGTTTTTCCTCGTGAGCCAATCAGCAGCGTTATTTCCAAAGCGAGACCAACTGGATTCCCGGGTAAATTGGGGTTGGCAGATGTTTCCATCATTCAACACCAATAGCTCATCTCTGTGGGGGCAGAAATAGTTTTTAAGATAACATAAGTTGCGTTCTCCTGCCGAGAACGAACTAAGAATAATTCTGGTTTGAGTTGTCACAGTCCGTCCTCATTAAATGGAGCTGAATGTTTTAGACGAACCTAGACTTTACTCAAGAAGTGCAGTTGCTTTTCATACGAAAATGAATCTTATTTGGATCAGGTTAATGTTCATATTCGTATGAAACGCTTGCTCACAGGCGCTTATAGGAATATGCATATTAATTTCATAATACGTATATGGTTCATTTTCGTATAAAACGTTACTGTACTTTGCTTGACTACAGACAAAATTCGCTCTATAGGTCCCTGCCTCGGAACTCTTTTTTAATTTACATCTGTTAAGGGATCGTCCATTAATCACGGGAGGCTCGAAAGGGTCCGGAAAAATCACGAAGTATCACAAGGCGGAGGGGGATAGAGAGAAAAAGAGATATCGCTTGTATTAATTTTTTTTACTGCACGCCTGATTTCCAAACCGCAAAGCGGCGCGTGAACTTGACTCGCCGTTGCCAGGCAACGATGTCCCCGTCAGCCGCGACAACCGGCCCGCTCGGGTTGCCAGTCGCCAGCAAGGAACATAAATATACTTACCTACGGCGAGGTCGCAAGTTAGATACATTGTACCAAAAAATACACGTGATTTTGGCTTAGTCTAAAACCTAACCACGTCTCTCTTAATCTAAAACCAAACTAAAATCTAATATCCAGGGGGAGGGTGGTTAAAAAGTTGCTAAAAAACATCACGTGATAAATGGAAGACCCCCTAATTCTTTTAATGCATAAGTTCAAGCCCTAGTTTTGCACGTGCATATGTAAACATTGCCGAATCGGTAACGACAAGGCTTGTGTGAGTTATCATAAAAACAATGAAATTTAGATAACTTTGTTAATAAGATTTGTTGCATCCTCCAGGGCATTTAACATTCTGATTTTTGTTTACATTTTCAAAATTTGGAAGGTTTGGAGAACTATCTAAATTCAACACTAGTGCAAATTAGTATTGAATATTAAGTTTTTTTTTTCTTCAACATTGTATTTCAGACATTTGAGAAAATTCAGTTTTTACTTGGAAGAGAACAAACTGGAATTCCAATTCACATTATTATTACTTTTTAACAACAGCAGATTAAAACATATTTTGTTGTTTATTGCTACTACTAGCTGTTGCTCGCGACTTCGTCTGCAGTTCTGGATGAAAGTAGCCTATGGCCGCCCATTGGTGGCACGGCATGGCAAAGTATTTTTAGGCGAAGAATAAAAATATAACTTAATAGTATGGAAAAATTGAAATTTCAATTTAAGCATACCGCGGTATTGTTTTGTGTACTTACAACCGTTAAGGGCATCCAAAAAAACATAGTGAATTTCAACCAAGAATAACAGCGATTAAAAGTTACAGGAAAGATCTAAAAAAAATATATGTAGGAGTTTGATATTATGTTCTTTATGTTAATCAACCAGAATTTAAAAAAAATGCGTAATTAACGAGAATATTAAAATCTTCTTAATATAAATCTCGTTATAAATAAGTGAATATTATAACTGGCTAAACAATTTTTTATTGTCTAACAGATAATCATATATTCTTTATTTTCATTAAGCCGTTTTTGTATTTTATTGTATATTACGTGAAAAGGTTAAAACGATGTATATTAGTACGCGAACGCAAGCAGCGGGTCCGTGCGCAGGCGACGGGCGGCAGTCGGCTCACAGCCTTCACACGGGGAACCTGTGTGCGATGTTCAATTGTGCGATCAACATCAATACTTGTGCGATATCGTAAATGTTATTTTTCTAATAAACAATATAGTGGGGAAAGTGTGACTTGTACACATTTTAAGTGATAGGACACATCACATTCATTAGTGAAAACTTTCAATTTAGCGAAAGGACGCATATTTTTTGTTTTGATTATTATTATTGTAAAGATAAAAAATATTAGTGACAGAACACGTTTTTATATAATCAGTGTAATAATTCTTTTCCTCCTCTACTCAAATCAAAATATATTTTATACAAATACTTAAGTAGTACCTAAAATAGCGTTTAGTTTATAAAAAAATAGTGACAATAGTAAAATATAATAAGCGTGTATCAAAAGTAAAACGCTATCGGCAACATAGGTTGGAGAAAATTAAAAACGTTCTGTAAGGAAGACCTACATTACCGTTTTGACGGCACGGTTGGCGCAGTTAGTTAAGCGATTGACTGCTGCGCTGCGTGTCGCTGGTTCGATTCCCGCACGGAACAAATAATTGTATGACCTACAAGTAGTTTTTCCGGGTCTGGCTGTTTGTGTATGTGAATTTAAATGTTTGTATACGCACCCACAATACAGGAGAAATTCCTAGTGTGGGGCAACGTTATAAAAAAATAAATAAAATATAATTTAATTCGTGAAATTTTATGAAAATAAATATAATTTGATTTAAATTATTGATTTTTATAAAAAAATCACTTGATTTAAATCACATTTTAATCGCGATTTAAATCACTGATTTAAATCATATCAACCCTGTAGGTAACCAAATATTATTCGTAATAGTTTTAAGAGTCACTAATTTTGCATCCCATGCAGAAAACCATAAATTATTAAAAATATATACCTTTAAACAACGTGTAAATTAAAAAAAAATACAATTAAATTAAAATTTGTTACTACTTTATGTGGGAATAATAGGTAGTTCCCGAGCTCCTGGACTACAGTCGTCCTAGTAAAAGCTGAATCCGCTCGATGGCATTTCGATTCAATAGCGAGGTCGTAGTAAGCTTGTATTCCGGAAGATGGCGCTAAATGGTTTTAGTATTAGCAAAGACCGGTAGATGGCAAATTATACGTAAATATAGAGAGGGACCGGAAAGGTCGGTGGGGTAAGAAACTGTTCGACGCTCGAGGTCACTGAGACTATGGACGCCCTTAACATTGAAATTTCAACTTCATTTCCATATTATTAAGTTATATTTTTATACGTCGCCTAAAAATACCTTGCCATGCCGTGCCGCCAATGGGCGCCGGGCCTTAGTCCTTCCCTAACCAGCATAGCTATTCACAACGGTACGATTCGCTACCGTATCGACAACGGCACTTGTTCGATATCCGGATTTCTGAACCGAAGGACTAGCAAAACGCTATTCACAGATCCGTGAGGAAGGCATTTTTTTTTTTAAACCGATAGTAGGTGTGTTTAAGGGGAACGCTAGAAAATGGTAGTAAATAGATAAATGTGGTAGAAAATTTAAAGTTGTACAGACGCCAGCAGGTCAAGCTACCCGAAACTGTCAAATTTTCCCAATCAACCTTGAACCTCATGCTCCTACGATAAAGTTGAAAATCTTTTAAAGAAATTTGACAGATTATAGTAACTTGATGTGCTGGCGTCTGTACATAAATGATTCTTAGTGGGTAATTCATTAATTGCAACTATAGAATTTAAATAGTGTAAAGTAACCAATAAAAGAAACAGTAAACAATGATTTTATTAATACATAAATAAAATTTACCTTATTTCTATTAAACTTGCTTTGTAAACTTTGACTTTATTTTGACATTTGAATAACTGAACAAAAATACAGACATTTTTATCTTATAAAATCTAATAACATTACAATGAATAATAATTATCACTTCAGTTATTGCATAAATTAGTTTTTTTTTTAACAACATTTATTGTTCGCTATCACTTCCGACAGCAAATACCTGAAGAATCGATGTGTTCATACCGTATTTGAACTGTCAAAATTGTACGGTTTCGGATTTGTTTATAGCGTTTGGAGGACTTCGTCGATAACACTGACGTTCGATACGGCACGAAACCGTATCGTACCTTTGCGAATAGCTGTGCTGGTTCCGTTCAGCCGTTTTAGCGTGAAAGCGAAACAAATAAACTCATTTTCGCATTTATTATATTAGTTAGGGTTACACGTTATTTTGTCTAGTCGGCCATACCCAAATGTCTTCGTCATTCGGCCGCTTATATCATCCTAGTCTAAGTTTTACACTACAACTGTGTATGCTGTACCTATGTTAGATATTTAATTAGCCTGTAATCGTGGACTGTAAATGAAATAAACTTATCTAACTCTATTTTTGTGTTTTGCTCAGTTTCCTCACGATGATTTATTTCACGGTGTTTCAGTGAAGATAAAGTACAGTACATTCGAGAAAATCACAGAACAACAGGAAATTTATCGGTTTCAAAGCAGCAGCCCCCTTTAAACCGCTGAGCCACGCGCACGCGCGCCACGGGGCGCTACAAATAAAACACAATTTCATTTCACGTTTGTCTTTATTTGAGAAATAAATAAAACACATTGAGCAAATAAATAGTCAAATCAAAATAACGTAATACGTATTCATTTTTGGAATCGTATTTTTTTTTTTGTATTTATAATACAATATAAAGAATATTCAGCCGATTTTTTAAATACATACATTAAAAATCAAGACAATAAATTAAAGCCAAATTATATTATGTCTTACATAAAACTATATTCATATTCACATCATGCCACTGGTATTATCCACAAAAGTGTAAGTTTTAACTACTTAAATGTAATTTTTATTTTATCAAAGTGTGTTGTCAATAAATAATATAACATCATCAAAATTAGAACATAGTAAAATGACTATTAAATAAATCGATATACAGGGTCAAATTAAATTAGCTAGCGAAACTCCGCAGACGTGATGCGTACCGATATCTAAACATGATAAAACAAAAAATTCATTTGATGAGGTTTTTTTTGGGTCATTCACCGCCACTTGAAAATTCAGTTTAAAAATCTGTTTTTATGTAAACTAACAATTTTTTTTTTTGTGTAATCGTCACTGTAGGCGTGATGGGTGTCGATAACTAAACACGATTGAAATTATTAAAACAGATTTTTTCAACTCATACTTCCAGTAACAGCACTATCAGCGGTCGATGACCCATAAAATACGAATAAAATCTTTAAAAAAAAAATTGTCGTGTTTAGACAATCTCCATCACGTCTGCGGAGTTTCGCTAGCTAATTTAATTTGACCCTGTATTGTACCGATATCCCTAAAACTAAAGAATAGACACAGACCAAAGAAGATGGATAGATTCTGTAATAAACGAAGTAACCTCTGAGATTACGTCTCAAGAGATGCATAGAAGAAAATACCTTTGTATAGCGCCGACCACACGTACAGTTAAGCAATGAAAATGCCCCCTATTTTTATGTTAATTTGCACTAATATTCTGAAACAGTAAAGCCGCGTATCGACTTCGCGCTCCAAGAGGACGAACATTGGCGCGCGTTCCGGGCCGCGCATCAAAGGAAGCTCAGTTGTGGCGCGCGCGCCATTATATCATTTTAAATATTTGGAGCGCGTTCCGCGGAACGCACTCTTGGCGCGGCTGCTCCTGGCACGCGCGCCAGGAGCGCATTGGATAGGCAGTTTACACATACTATAAAAATTAAACTTTAGTAGGTATATGATTTATTGGATCTTTTTCTTACCATACACAAGACAGTTACGTAATTGCAATATTTTCGCTCGATAAATTTTTTATTCGAAATTCATGTCTTTTTTAAAGATAATAATATATATATAATATACATATCTTTAAAAAAGACATGATTTTCGAATAAAAAAATTTTTCATTAAAAGGAGGTTACCTATTTTTATGTTGCATGAATTTTCTGAAACGGTCACATACAATCAAAATGGAACTTTATTAAATGATTTATTGGTTCTTTTTCTTTAGATTTACAAGACCATTACGTAATTGTAATATTTTCGCTCGATTATTCGAAAATCATGTCTTTTTTAAAGATAATTAAACAAAAACAAGATTGTTCGGCTTTTATGTCTAAAATAAATATTCACAGCAAGAAAATATAGTTTATTATCCAACCACAAGATATTTTTTTTCTAGATCAATTATTACCTTAGTTAAAAACGAAATAAGAATTGAGACTTACGTTATTTAGTTTCGTGCTCGAACACGATCAAAGAACGCACGCGATATTCAACCTTATTGTTAGCGCATAACGGAGTGGCGGGGAGCATGGGGCGGAGCTTGGGTGGAAAATTGTTTTAGAGTGCCCGGTCTTAACGCGTGACGAAATAGGGAATATGCACGTATTTTTTTTTTTCACAAAATCAATAAAAGACAGTAATATAAACCCAAGAAAAATATTAAAAGTTAAATTCAACTACTGCTTGTTGCTCAAAAAAAATAGGAAACTCCAACAATTTCCTACTACAGTTCAAACTTCCGTTTCTGTCGCGGTCATGATGTGACGTCATTTACCACGAGACTGTTTTGTTTACATCTGTTTTTTAGCCCCAAATCATATGATATTTTTTTTTGTGCTATAATCAAGCAGAAATCGAACTTCCCTCCGTGAGATTTTCAGCACTGCCAAGAATCGATTTTTATTCACATAGTTTTCTTTTTGGCATTAAAATGACGCGTTTTGAGTTTGGTTTCCGTTCTACCAAAAAAACGCAACATAAAATAATGAATTGTAAAATCAGTAAAGCATAAAAAAGTGTACAAAAAAAACTCAACACCTACACAATGCATATTTGAATAATGGATTAGTTTAATAGCATATTCCCTATTTGTAGCACTGAATTTTGCAGCTTTAGTTTCATTAATAATAGAGTTCAAAATGGTGACTGATAGAACAGAGGGCTAATTGCGTAACACACTATCAGTAGGAATCGGTTTCAATTTGACAGTTCAACAACAGTCATTGCGTTATTTACGTTGTTGAGCAGACATTTTTGCCTACCATAAGAAGCAATGGATTAGCAATATACTTCAAAATAATTCAGATTCCGATTCAAACTGATACGCAATTAGGGTACTGAACTACCAATCAAATGACTGCAAATTTCAGTACTACCAATCGCGTCACGCATCAAGTTATAGTGAACGCACAATACTACGTCATGATGTTGTAGATTAAAGTGGAGGCAACACTCTAACCCTTCGGCCACATTATCGCGATAATGCGAACTCCACTTCGCGCGCTCTCTCTCGCACACCGGTCGACGTCTCGCTGTACAACAGAGAGCACGCGGTAGTTCGCGTTATCGCGATAGTGTAGTTGTAGCATAGATACCTAAGTGAAGACGAGTGTGGTCGGACTCTCTCTTTCTAAATACACACATAAAAACGAGACAGTGATATGTGTTATCTTTATCTTATGTATGTATTCAGAAAGAGAGAGTCCGACCACAGTCGTCTTCACTTATACAGGGTTATTTTTAAAACGTCAATAAACTCTTAAGGGGTCAAAGTACTCATCATTATGAACAACTATTACTATGGAACCAAACCCAAATCACGAAACAAAAATCAGCTGTTCCCTACATTTTAACGAATTATTCGAACATAAATGTAGGGAACAGCTGGATTTGTTTTGTCGTGATTTCAGTTTTGGTCCCATAGTTAAAGTGGTTCATAATGATGAGTACAATGACCCCTTAAGAGGTTATTGACGTTTTAAAAATAACCCTGTATAGGTATTTAGTGTTGCCTCCACGATTATCTATAAGCTTCTTGTACTACGTGACCAAAACAATTAGGCGCATGACAGCAATGCGGTTTAGTAACTACTAGTAATTTTAACTACACATAAAGTACATGGACACTTTTTTTAAACTACAAACTAGTACTTTTTCCATGGCCTATGACTAACTAGTTGAGTTGACTAGTACTAGTTGTAGTCTAGTTCCAATGACGTCTTAGCAGGCATGCGCCTAATTGTTTTGATCACGTAGTACGTATTGCCAACATTTTGGATGAACATGACAGTTCAAAAACTTTTGAAAATTGCGTCACATTTTCGCTGCTTAACCGCACCTAAATTTTGATAATAGGAAAATTAAAAAAAAAAAAATTTTACACATTTAACGGAGAGCATTAATTTTTATGGTGGCAATAAGTTTATTTACGCATAACATTGTATTCAGCGTTTTTGAAACAAGCACTTTATAAGAATAGTTTTTGTTAACCCTAAACCTGTAGAGTGGTGGTACAGTAACCACTTTTCGACCAACCCTTTTTTTTTTTTTTGGTGATAAATTATCAAATAACTTCTCCCGCTCTGGGCGGAGCGGGAGGGCGTGTCCGACTTTTACTGACTAAAACCCACCCGTATTCCTTCATTTGCCTGTGTGCCAGGGCCATGATATCCCTTTCGGATAAACTCGCAACCCTGGCAGGCATTGGCTCTAACGGACCCCGTCAGTTGGTGCTGACATCTCTTTGAGGCGCGCGTGGAACACAACGCGCCGTCGACCCGACCAACCTTGAACTCATGAAAAAGAATCAGCTGCTCCATACACTTGTGTTCACTCATCTCAATAAAATATGTAGGGTTAACCAAAACTAAGTTTAACTATTAAATGTTTCCTACTCGACTTTTTTTCTACTTACTACTCCATAACACACTTATTCATAATGGTAACTAAGTGATATTAAAATGCTACTGCCGTGCATTCTCAGTGTTTCTACATTTTACTCCTAAATCTATTAAGATTCTTTGGTAAAGGTTACTGGTATGTTTCATACAAAATCTTAGGCCTCACTATCGAAAGACGGTTTGTCATCGATTGAAATTATATTATTAGTCTCTACAACTTGGCTTTGCCATGGTTTTTCAGTATTCATTTGTGTGATTTTTTATGTTAGGTCTACGTAATAATAACGCTTCATACTAAAGTTTAAGGGACCGGCGATGGATGCGTAATTCATACAAACGTGATACCAAAATAATTTGTAAATCAAACATATTCTTAAGGTAGTGTCTTTATTGCGATTGGAATACAGAATATCTAGGTTCCTAAATATATATTTTGAATGGACACTGATACAAGAGTTATGAGAAAAATAAGTTTTCTATAGAAATTTAAAATTCCGCATATCTCGTCTTTATATAGATAGATAGATAGATCATTTATTTGTTCAAAACATGAGTAATGCACACAAAGCATGCAAGATGTTAAGTATATCGCAGAAAGGATCACAGCAAATAATATATATCATTGTCCTTTCAAAATATATATTTGGGAACATAGATATTCTGTAATCCAATCGAAATAAATACACTATACCTTAAGAGTATGTTTGATTTACAAATTATTTTCGTTAACACCAAAATAATATAATAATAATTAATATAATTTAATTTTTAAACGACGAGTGTATGTAAACGTAATCGTTTGTATGAACTACGCATCCATCGGCCCCTTAACAAACGACCAATGGAAGCGAAGTGTGAACGTTATTTTCTGGTCATTTGTATAGCAAAACAAATTATAAAGTTTTCTTTGATGTCCAGATGAATTCATAGTGAGAATCAAGCTTTTAAAAATCTCTGAGGTTGCAATGCATCAGCGTTTTAGTAGGCGGATACTTCGGTATCCTTCAGGTTTTTTTGGTTTGATGCCCAAATTTGGCGCACTTCCTACTGCTACACACACACACAGCTATACTATACAGCTTTATACTGGTTGCCTGACCGATCAAATTATCCGCTGACTAAAACTCGTACGGGTAGTTCTTAGAACAAGATTCACAGATCGCACTTTGACAGTCCTTTGCGAATATGAACAGTATTCGTATAACGTTAACGTCCATATTCGTAAGTGACGCTTTTTCACATTCGCTTATATGAATAATATGAACATTAAAATCGTAGCAATAAGCTTCATATTCGTATGGAACGATTATTATTATATTTAGTTTAGTAAAATTGTGGTCGAATCTTGCGCTTAGTTTATTTCATAAACAACTTTCGGTAAGTAATCTATTTCTAAAAACTATTAAGTTATTCTAAGCGGTAGTTACTGTTGTAGAAAAGGTTTGTTTTCAAAATTTGTTTACAAAAAATCGTATGAACACACCTCGTATGTTAGACTAGCCGACTTATTATAACATAATTATCAAAATATTACACTACTTTGGCTGAGGCATTCAATTACGGATTAATTCACATTTTAACTTATAATAAGGAACGTTTAAATGACTAATTTGGTTTTAAATGCCACTTTGTATTGGAGCGTTAGATGTTTTTTGTAAAAAGTAGTTTTGTTTTAGTTTTCCAGAGTCGATCAATGGAGTAACTTACTAAAAATAGATGAACTTTGTACCTTATAATGTGATTTTAAAACGTTAAGGGCCACTGGTGACATCGCACGGCAAAGGATTTTATGCGACGAATAGAAATATAACATAATGATATGACAATAAAATTGAAATTTCAACGGCAACGATGCCGCGGTATCCTTAGGCATGCTGCGACGTCCTAAAGCATCATCATTTAAATTTCAAAGTAAGTTATATTTCTATTCGTTACCTAACCCCCCCCCCCTCGCCGTGTCGTGCCGCTAGTGGGCCCTAAGGCTCAAACGCGCCAATACTCAGTAACGACATTGTTTTTCTCGAAAGCTATTATAATTAAAATATTACATTCGAAATCTTAAATATACATGTATATGTAAATAACTCGAATTAAATAAAACTCTACTTTAAATGCCAAAAAAACCCTGATATAAACAAAAAACTCAAAATTATTATGACGATTTTAAATTATTTTTAAAATATTATGGCAAGAAACTTTTAGTTTATCTGATATATTATTAAAACATTTGGTACTACTTATAAAAAGAACTAGGTATTATTTATAATTATTGTGATGGTTAATCTTGCTAATGCATGCTAGCATTTTCAACAATGTGAAGTATGTCGTACATTTTACTTACCTAATCAAAGGCCATATGAACTATAGCAGTACAGTGCCGTGCAAAAAGATTGATGAGATATTTTCTCCTGAAGTATCAGTAGAAATTGTGAGATATTTTGCAACCTCCATACTAGGCGATCTAGATTGTAGAAGAACATCACTATAATTTTTTTAATTATAGACATTTTTATGCACCCCACTGTACCTACCGTAACAAATATTATGCCGTTTTGGTAACAAATTTCGTTATTATATTAATTTTCTAATTTCTAATATTTTACAATAAACACTCCCAAATATACATATACACATAATTATCTACAATTATCCAATTAGATATTTTTCAGACTTGAGGCGAAAGCAGTCGTTTTTGGAATGTTTTGAATTAGTTTGAAAAACGAATTGTTTTTCTTTCTTTTTTGAATACTGAATATAACAGGCTTTTGAAAAATTGTTAAAACTGTATTTTTTTTTAATAAAAGCTAATAACTTTGAGGTAAGTATGTCTATTTCAATCTACAATGAAACAAAAAAAATAGCTTTCTTTAATTTGTATACGTGTAAAAGAAATTTAACTATTCCTTCTTTAGAACATATTATGACGCCTTAAGCAAATTACACCGCACGTAAATTGTTCATTTTTTGTTATTTATTATAGTTTTTACATTTTTGCCAAAACCCGAAGGTCGAAAATCCTTACCGGATAACACGTCTATCTAGAGAATGTGCAACTAGTACTACTCAAAATAATGTAATTTCATAAATAATATGTCAAGTTTCATCAATCAATTACTGAAGTCAACTGCTGTGCAACGATTTTTTGTCGCGTGGCTAACTTCACAACAAAAGCCGCAATTTTGTCTTTTCAATGCAATATTACAAGATATTTATGTGAAATTGTATTTGAAAAAACAAGATGGCGACATACTATATTTAAAATAACGTATACATGTCATTTTATGTTTAAAGTAAACTATAACTTGACGTGTGATGCGATTGGTAGCACTGAATTTTGTTCGTTTTAATAGAATTCAAAATGGCGACTGACGAACAGAACTACCAACCATATGACTGCAAAATGCAGTGGTACCAATCGCATCAAGTTATCTGTTATATTGAACGGACGAACAACCCTGTCAATCTTAGTAAATCGCCAATGACTTGCCTAAAGTCTTCTAGCACTGTAGTTGCACACTTACACTTATCTCACAAAAATAATATTCCCAGAAAGTGCTATTATATTCAGCATTACAAAACCTAATGGTGTTCAATCTCCTTAGTACTAGTATCGTTACCTAGCAACAGTTTTGGCAGAGTGCCGCTGCCGTGTTTGATACCGTAGGGTCGCAGGTGATATATTAAGTAGTCTAGTACGTACATTAGTTGGGGACTTATGTAGTGGAAGGAGACTGCATGGTCTGAGCAGCAGTCGAGACCCTGAAAGAGGATAAAGGTAATTTAAGTCACATTGTTAACAGAGACATTTAAAGGGACGCTAAGGTAGTCCGCGAGATTCATATTTTTAACGTTTTTTTGCAATTTGCAGGTCTGTGTCAAGTTGTATCTTGATTAAAATATGATTCGCGACCGATGTATGTTATCAGTTCATCGCAATTTATTTGAACCATTATTTTTAAATGTAACTAGCTGCTCCCATAGTAAAAGTTGTTCATAATGATGAGTACTATGACCCCTTAAGAGGTTGTGCGTTAGTTATGGGACATGGTGTATAAGCATTTAGTAATTATCTAATCCAGAACAAATTCACTCGGTTTCTGTATTACAAGCGGTACGGCGTCTATCCCTTTTTCCCGCTTTTGTACCCTAGTTTATTCGTAATAGGGATGGTGGGGTACAGTAAGCTGGCGGTGCGGAGGGACGTCGTAATTTGTAGCTTCGTGTTTCGGGTGCTGCGCGGCTGGCTGCACCAGCCCGAGCTGCTGGCAGAGCTGGGGCTGCACCAGCCCGAGCTGCTGGCAGAGCTGGGGCTGCATCAGCCCGAGCTGCTGGCAGAGCTGGGGCTGCACCAGCCCGAGCTGCTGGCTGAGCTGGGGCTGCACCAGCCCGAGCTGCTGGCAGAGCTGGGGCTGCACCAGCCCGAGCTGCTGGCAGAGCTGGGGCTGCACCAGCCCGAGCTGCTGGCAGAGCTGGGGCTGCACCAGCCCGAGCTGCTGGCAGAGCTGGGGCTGCACCAGCCCGAGCTGCTGGCAGAGCTGGGGCTGCACCAGCCCGAGCTGCTGGCAGAGCTGGGGCTGCACCAGCCCGAGCTGCTGGCAGAGCTGGGGCTGCACCAGCCCGAGCTGCTGGCAGAGCTGGGGCTGCACCAGCCCGAGCTGCTGGCAGAGCTGGGGCTGCACCAGCCCGAGCTGCTGGCAGAGCTGGGGCTGCGCGCGCCGCCCGAATGCGGAGGCGCGCGTCGCCCCACGCCTACGCTACTGGAGCTTTGCTCTAGGACAAACCTGAACAAGTTTGCCCCCTTGTCACGAGCCATAAGATTATTAAATATTATTTCTATGGAGGTAGATTTATTTCATTGCAGCTCGAACAGATTCACTGTAGTAGCACTGAAGTGCATTGAAAACATTTAGAGGCCTTTTTATTATTTTTGTTAATTTAGTATAAGTATAATGTAAGTTTTATTGTAGTAGCATCGCATTGGCACATAAAGCTGTTATGGTGTTATTTACGTAGTTTTTAAATAAATAAATAAATAAATTATTTTGACATTACAGAGACACTTCAATTTTATTTATTTGTAAACTTATACAGTATGTAACAAAAACCCTGTTGTCCCTTTTAGGGACGTATACATTTACCTACTAGCACAACATCGGTGGAATTATAATTAAAAAAAAATAAGTATTGGCTAGTCGAGAAGTCAAAATCAAAGAATCAAAGAGGTTAGAAATCAGTTAAATATTTGTTTTAATTATTTTTGTTGAAAAGTTTTTATAAATGACGTTGTTTATTACGTATGTATACCGATTCTTAAAACGTAGGTAGAAGGAACAACAGGGTTTTTGTTACATATTGTATATACTAACTTTAGAATAAAAATTGTTTACTAACCTCATCAGTAGGGTAGAAGATATAGTTCCAGTACCAGAAACCTTTGTCCTTATTCGGGAACAGATGGTCCTGTGGCACGAACGGGAAGAAGCGGCCTCTTTGATGTTCGTCGCGGGAGTCCATCGCACGGACACCTATCTTGTCGAGGCATTTACCTGAAATTAAATAATGAGACGTGGTTTACTGACTGACGGACAGCTGTCCCATTTTTCCCGTGGGTGTCGTAAAAGGCGACTAAGGGACTTACTAGAGAATGGGCAGCAGCGTTCTCTATGCATTTTAACACCATACTGCGATCGCCAACCCACCTGCCAAGCGTGGCGATTATGGCAAACCCACCCCTTTGGGGGAGGCCTATGTCCAGCAGTGGACGTCTTTCGGCTGAAAGATGAGATGATGGACAGCTGTTTCGAGTGTCGGACGCTTAGGTCGGGCATGAGCACAGACCACAGACTATTTAGTACATAGTTACGTTTTATATTTCGTTTTCTTTTTATTTATTGTAGGTGTTGTTTTATTTATTTTTATTACCCTAGTGACATTTATGCGTATCCGTAGGTGAGTCCGTGGCATCACAGCGGGCCCTATGAGAATACCAGCGCTGCGGTATTTATTTTTTAAATATCGCGGCATTATGCTGAGATAGGGACCTTTTTGGCATCGCACAAGTTTTGGTTGCTTTTATTGTTTAAGTTAGTTTTAAAATTGTATTTCTTGTGCGTGCCCCGAACGAAATATTTTTCTTTCTTTCTTTTTTTCTGTCATTAAAGATACGAACGTGAAATTGCATAGCTATACGTTCCACATCATCTGCTAGCGTTTCCAACTATGTTGGGGTCGGCTTACATGGAGGGACTGCCTATCTGACCTCCACAACTCAGTTACTAGGTTAAGCCCAAGAGTCTGACAACCAGTGTTACCAAGGGTTATCCCCCTGGTAAGACCCATGCCCGGTTTCTGAGGCACTTTTATCGGTAGTTTATCTATTCATTAGCGCTATCGGTTCGATAACTTGTGAAAGCGCGTTTCCGAACACCGCAATGTAAGATAAACTCCGTTTAAACTTAAGTTAACTTAACTGACCAATGTGTGCCGTTTATCGGTTCCATAACTCTAACTGACGTGTCATTTCATAGCAAACTACATCAACTTCTAGTTTATATATAATTATATAGTGTAATATTTGATATTGCCAGTGAAAGTTATATATTACAATTATTCAAAGGAGAAGAGTGTTAGCATAATTAATACGAGCAGCTCACCAGCCCCAGAAACTTATACAGCGTGTTACGGAAAGGGTATATATGTTATAGGCAAACTCCGAAGCTCCGGCGCTCCTAGGTTGGACTGGTCAATCCTCAGGTCAGACTGAATGACTTAGTCAAAGCCCAAACAAATGTAAATTTTCGGCCTTTGACTAAACAATTTTCGTCAAACCTGGGAGCCTAACTAACCTAACCTAACCTACTAACCTAACCTAACCTAATTGAAATGTATTTCGGGGATTGCCTGATGGCTTTGGCCAAACCTAGGATAAACCAGTCCTTCCGCGAAGAGACTGTGTATCGGACTTTGACTATAACATATAGATATCAAAGGCACGGATTCTTTTGGTGATAACAAACTATATGGCAACGTTTTTTGTATACCTATACCTACATAATTATAAAGTTAGAAACATTTAACTAATTTAGATCAAATGTTTCCAATTGAATTCTACACATCACTAGACCAAGACAGCTGATCGGTGTCAATAAACTACACACAAAGAAACAAGTCTGTAAAAGGTTTGTGTCTCCTGGTACTATTTGCAAAATGGGTTCCGCATGTTAGTTTTATTCCACAAAATATCAAACACTTGAACACAAATGAGTTAAGTACCTACAAAAACCTTATTTTAACTTGGGGAATTGTTTTTGTTTTTTAGTAAAAAAAAGGACCGTAATAGTACAGTAGGAGTATCATTAAATCATACTTTAAATATCAGATAATAGGCACTTCTAAACGCTATAGCCCAAATTTTCTAAGAATTAAATGACTACACTCAACAGTTATCCAAGAAAATTCAATAAATTTTCTAACTCAGCAATAATAAAAATTTTCCTGTAAATCTCCTTCATCATAATCATCGTTTTTTGTGTTTTTGTAACTAAATGGCTGACAAAACCGTGAATTGCAATAATAGGAAACTACAAAAGTAGGTACTCAATACAAATAAAAAGGTTTCATTTATTTGAAAATGAACCCTAGAAAACTTTCTTACGTAACTTATGTTTGTCCTGGTACAAATAATGCCATAGGGTTCAGTACTTAATTTTGTTTTAGTAATGTTCATTGATTTATATACTTATTCAATAAAAATTTACTAGCGGTGTAAATAAAATAACATAAAAAAGAAATGTATCCAAAAAAAGAAATGTTGGATACATTTCTTTTTTTGGATACATTTCTTTTGTTGAATAAGTAGTTAATCAATGAACATTACTAAACGTGTAACGCATGAAAGATGCCTCTTATGACGTGTTTGGCGTCGTAAAGTCGGTAAATTTACTTAATTTTAAAGAAAAAAATTACGAAAGGAATAATTAGGACAGCTACCCTAGTACTAGGACAGTAGGCTAGGATAACCGATTTCTTGCGTGTGTTTTTAGTCGCTCGCTGTCCGTATCGGTGTGAAGTTGTGTATCAGATCAGTGAATTCAGTGATCGGTGTGGAATTGTCGTGAAAATGTTGTCACGCGCCGTAATAGCGAATACTATGAGATGATGTTGTGTCATGTGTGTTGGAGTATCGTCAGCGATTCATCGAAGGAAGACCAGTTGCTGGCGGGCATGTTTCAACTGGATGGTACAACGTCTGTACTCTATCCTGGGGTTCATTCCATGAGCCTGCATCGAAAGGTCTGCCAAGCAGGAGGGATTTGAAAACGCTGTGCTAGAATATTTTGAACGTACTCCACGCACTAGCACAAAGCGAGCTAGATTAGTGCTCGGCGCTGTGAACCTTGTTTATCAAACATATTCTTCTTAATTTTTACGTAATTATTACATTTTCCTTAAAATCGTAGGTAAAGGGGCCGCGCCGCATGCGGCGCGGCGCGGTAGCGGCGCGTCACTTTCTTACGATTCGCAGATCAAGGGAAAGCCGCCGTTTGATGAAAAACGTATTAATTTCTTCAGTGATTGTATGATGGTGATTTAGGTGTAATTTAATTTAAGAAAATCGTATACGTTGCTGTACCTATCACGACAAAGTTTAATTTATGTTTCATACCTACACAAAAAGCGGTCAGAACTGCGGCATGCGTGTACCAGGCCCACAGACTTTCGGAAGAGATAGGTAGGTACTGAGTTCGTTTGATCCCGCCGCCCGCGCCGCGTGGCGTGCGGCGCAGAGCTGTGCGCATGTGTGTGTGCGTGTGTACTTATTGACCCTCGTAGTGCGGTGACACGTTTGTTATGATTTAAATTTAAAATATCTATGAAAAAAACAAAATATTAAGCATTTTCAAAGTTATTACTTTTGAGCTGAAATTTTGTACAGAGCTTCTGAACCAGATGCACTATTCACCCCGTTTGTATGGCTATACCCTTTCCGTAACACGCTGTATAAACAAATTCTTTAGCCACTTCTATAACAAGCATCTTCTCTCTTTCACAAATTTTTTTACTGCGTTTTACAGATTCCATTACGTTATTTTACAAAAGAATGATTAAAGCACAAACAAACGATTGGAAATACCAAATAGACTATCGACATAAAACTTAAAATCAAACGGTAAAGCAAAAATAATACCACCCGAAACGAAAACAAAACGAAATGTAACGTTTTTTTTTTTAAATGGCAATGATGTCGTTCATTCATCCGTCCTTAAGTAACGACTTAAGGACGGATCCCATAAACAGACCCATCTAGCGGCAACTAAGGAACGAGCTATCATCGGTTTCATAGTTATTGAATGGTTTGTTGCGTATTCAGAAACGCAGTGTCGGTTATCCGACGTTTATGTTATGCATAACTTTAGTGAATCAATAGTTAGTGTGAATTTATTTAGGAACTTCAGAAATCGGGCACCAGAATTTCGCGCTTCTAACGAGCCGTAACGACTGTCAAAGATCCACGAATGACAGCCGGGACCAATGGCCTAACTTGCTTCCCGAGGCACGGAGGGGTCTCGGTATGTAAAGATGGTCACCCATCCACAGACCAACCACGGCAAGCGGTGCTTTACCTGATCGATCGACCCGTGCGGCTGTTACCTAGCCACGGGCCCCTCTATGCATTGCGAAGGGCCTATGCAGATAGTCAAATGTAGTCTCCATTTGACTATCTGAATAGGCCTTCTGCATAGGATAGCTATACGTTCCTAAGTTCCATAAAATCTATAGCCCATAGGGGTGACTAAGAAGGGATTTTTCGATTAAATGCGTTACTCTGAGTCTGAGCAAGTTATGGCCGGTGTACGGTTTTCACTGACAAACAAATACCAACCTTGAAGGGGTTGAAATAAATTAGAAAACAAAAACTTAATTGGTCCGAGAGAGTATCAACGCAGACAGAGGTACGCGGCTAAGGTTATTTATTTACTACTAGCTTTTGCTCGCGGCTTCGCTCGCGTTAATTTAGAATTAGACAATCATTTCGGGTTGTACTCTGCTTGTCCCATAATATAATTCAACAATGATTCGAAAGACACGTGGCGCCATCTATTATCATAAGAACGTTATTGTTGTTTTCCTCGGGAACAGTACTTTTTTTCGGGATGAAAGGTACCTTATGTCCGTTTCTGTACACCTGACAACGTAATTATGCAAAATTTCAGGATGACCGGTTCAGTGGTTTAAGCGTGAAAAGGTAACAAACAAACAAACTTACTTTCGCATTTATAATATTAGTTAGGATTAGGATGTTATTTGAAGAGAAGTAAAGTTGATGTTTGTTTGGGAGGGAAAACCCCGCTTTACTGCGCTTCGCCTCGGACACCTCAGACCTATCTGAGGTGTCCAACAAATCCAGCACAACGAACCCAGACAGGCGCTTTACTTTGTGTAAATTATTTAATCACCACTGCTCTCATAACGGTGAAGGAAAACATCGTGAGGAAACCGGCATGTCTTAGAACCAAAACATTCAAAGACATGTGACATCTACCAACCCGCACTGGGCCCGCGTGGTAGATTACGGCCCACTCCCTCTCGAAGAGAGGAGGCCTGTGTCCCAGCAGTGGGAACATTATAGGCTGATTATGCTTAACAAATCTTACCCATTTCTGCGTCTTCGGCCCCATGGTCACCCTCGCGACACAGTGTCGGGGTGGGTAACGCTTTGTTCACGAATCTATCCAGCGCTTCTCTGCTTAGCACGTAACCCGCACCGCCGCTCATGTAGCCCTGCAAGTTAAGACGATCAATTGGTCAGTCATCATTGAAGTTTTTGACTTTTCAGTCATCCTCGGAGTAGCTTCATTGTAAAACTCGATGTTGTTTGAAAAGCATTTCGTTTATTGTGGAGCACAAAACATTTGTAACTGAATGTCAATAATAATTTCTTGCCAAGTAATTTGAGTGGCTGTTGGTCTTTCAGTCAATCAATCAATCACAGCAGCTAACATAAAGACAGTTTGTCTGTTGGTAATTAGGGTTCCGTACCCAATGGGTAAAACGGGAACCCTATTACTAAGGCTCCGCCGTCTGTCTGTCTGTCGGTCCGTCTGTTACCAGGCTGTATCTCATGAACCGTGATAGTTAGTCAGTTGAAATTTTCACAGATGATGTATTTCTGTTGCAGCTATAACAACAAATACTAAAAAACAGGATACAATAAATATTTAAGGGGTCCCATACAACAAACATGATTTTTTTGCTCGTTTTTGCTCTATATTGATAACGGCCACAGGTAGACGCTTGAAATACTCACAGAATATTTTGTTACGTATTCACTTAAAAAAAAGGGGGGCTCCCATACAACAAACGTGTTTTTTTGCCATTTTTATAGATAATGGTACGGAACCCTTCGTGCGTGAGTCCGACTCGCACTTGGCCGTTTTTTTTGGGGTAGATAAGCCTTAAAGAAATCGGCTATAAGTCTTATTATTGTTAACAGCAATCAACAAACGAAAGATATAGTAAGTAGCTCACAAAATATAGTAATTATGTAAATGGAAACATACCTGCGGCGAGAAATGCTTGAACCGACAGCCGAAGTATATTGGGTCTGTACTATCGTAGTCTGCCAGCATATATCTCAGGTTTTCAACCACCACATACCTGAAATCGTAGATAAAAAAGTTAATGTTTTTCTTTTTATAATCTTCATCTCACAGAACGTCAACGTCAATATGTCACATTGAATGTAAGAAAGAGAATGTCTCATAGGTATGAGTGGCAGAGATACTGTCTACAAAGTACAAATGAACTGTCTCATAGGTATGAGTGGCAGAGACAAATGTCTACAAATAAACTGTCTCACAGGTATGAGTGGCAGAGACGACTGTCTACAAAGAAACTGTCTCATAGGTATGAGTGGCAGAGAAGACTGTCTACAAAGAAACTGTCTCACAGGTATTAGAGGCAGAGAAGACTGTCTACAAAGAAATTGTCTCACAGGTATGAGAGGCAGAGACGACTGTCTACAAAGAAACTGTCTCATAGGTATGAGTGGCAGAGACGACAGACTATAAAGACACTGTCTCACAGGTATGAGTGGAAGAGACGACGGTCTACAAAGACACTGTCTCACAGGTATGAGTGGCAGAGACGACATACTATAAAGACACTGTCTCACAGGTATGAGTGGCAGAGACGACAGACTATAAAGACACTGTCTAACAGGTATGAGTGGCAGAGACGACAGACTATAAAGACACTGTCTCACAGGTATGAGTGGCAGAGACGACAGACTATAAAGACACTGTCTCACAGGTATGAGTGGAAGAGACGACGGTCTACAAAGACACTGTCTCACAGGTATGAGTGGCAGAGACGACATACTATAAAGACACTGTCTCACCGGTATGAGTGGCAGAGACGACGGTCTACAAAGATACTATCTCACAGGTATGGGTGGCAAAGACGACTGTCTACAAAGAAACTGTCTCAAATCATGTTTTCATAAAAATATTTTTCTAGTAATTTATCTATACACTAATTAATAATTATTATTGCTTACAGTTTAAGGGTGTTTTTAATATCATGCGGATTTCATCACGCATGCGGGCACGCGTAACTGCTGCCCAGGTTCACACCCCGCGTCCTTACAATAAATACTTGTATGAAAAGGACATTTGCGGGGCGATCCCGCATGCGTGATTAAATCCGCACGATGTTAAAAACACCCTAAGACCGGGAACTCTAAATCGACTTTCCACGCAAGCTCCGCCCCATGCTCCCCGTCACCCCGTTGTGTGCTAAACGCTAACATCAGTAATAAAGTCGAATATAGTGTTCGAGCACGAAACTAAATAGCGTAAGTCTCAATTTTTATTTCGTTTATAACTAAAGTAATACTTCATCTCGAGAAAAAATATCTTGTGGCTGGATAACAAACTATATGTCCTTGCTGTGAATATTTATTTTAGACATAAACGCCTACCAATCTTGTTTTTTTTTTAATTACCTTTAAAAAAGACATGATTTTCGAATAATCGAGCGAAAATATTACAATTACGTAACGGTCATGTAAATCGAAAGAAAAATATCCAATAAATCATATACTAAAGTTCCATTTTGATTGTATCCGTTTCAGAAAAATCATGCAACATAAAAATAGGGAACCTCCTTTTAATGAAAAAAGTTAAAATTACTGTTTTGTGGTGCGTAGTATTACGAGTAAAGTAGTTTTATCGGATGGACCGAACGGAAATTACTATGGTGGACATTGACAATGGGCCGACAATTTGTCACATTTATAACTGTAGAACAAATTACGAATAGCGGTAATGCAAAGTATTTATTAGATAAATAATTATATATTATTATGTATGTAATCACGCCTGTTTTATCTGCAAGGGTGGGCAGATACGTTTAAATTTTTTATGTTTGTTATCTATATGTACTATGTATAATCAAGCTGAAGAGTTTGCTTGCTTTTTGTACGAACGAGCTAATCTCTGGAACTACCTGTCGGATTTGAAAAAATCTTATTGCATGTGCCCAATATTTGAGGAAGTTTATAGGCTATTTAACATCAAGCTACGGTCCTTAAGAGCCGTTCAAAAATAAAAAAAAACTCACGCAACGATGTCACTGAAATATTTCAGAATAGAATAGAATATTTTTATTTTCCAGAAACATGGTATGTTTACAAAAGGTGTTCGTATCATTGCATAGTGCTACATTTTTCACCGTTGACAGGTGCGCGTGAGACAGTTTCTTTGTAGAAGCTAGTTTATTATAATTTTATACTGATACCTTGTTCTAGTCAGTTGCTAGAATCTGGCTGATTTGATTGCTCTATATACAGGGTTATTTTTAAAACGTCAATAACCTCTTAAGGGGTCATTGTACTCATCATTATGAACAACTTTTACCATGGGACCAAACCTGAAATCGCGAAAAAAACGCGTGATTTTTTCCCTGATAAAAATAACCCCGTATACATAACATGTCATAAAAACCTTTGATTAGATTATGATGTACTCAATATCAAACGATCTGATGTTCTCATTGTTCTTGTCAATATACAACATTATTTTTAGTATATATGCGAAACCTGAATATACTTTGTTCAGAATAAGGAACTGAATCGATTTCAATCATTTTTACACCATGTTATGTTGTTATGTGTCATTTTATCCCAAAAATATTTAAGTGTGATGGAAAATGTTATCACCATTTAATTACTTACAATACAATCGCCGTACGATTAGGTACCTACTGCCAAATTATTATCAATGAGCGCAGGACGACCCTGGGGGCGCGGGGGCGCCGTTAGCATGTTTTTGTACGGACAACCCGGTAACATAACAACCTTATAACTTTGTGATTTTTCATGATACAGTTTTGAAATTTTGTACATAGATTCTTTACATAAAGAAAACTTTTTACAAAAAAAAAAAGACGACTTCCAAAAAAACACTACAAAGTGAAAAATAACTTTAATTTCGGAAGTCGGTGTCTTTAGATCTGTATTTCAGTTTCAGTAAAAAGTTTTTTATTTTTCACTTTTTAGTGGTTTTTAATTTATCTAAGTTACAATAGCCTAATGTTAACTGTTCATCACCTTTTACAAAATATTCCTTTTCCCGATGCTGAGACGTTGATTTTTGAGGAGTTCTCCTGGTAAGAACCAGGAGAACTGCCACTCACTATATGCATAGTGACGGGCATAAATTGCTTAGCAACCACATTAAAGTACCTAATCGAATCGCAACCCGTTAAATACTTATTATTATCTATATTGTTCCGATAGCCATCTGTTGTCTCCATCATTAGTTCCACTTCACCAAATGGTGCTTTCCGAGAGCAAATGCACGAGTTACTATAAAAAATACCCAAACCGCTATATGTGTGCCTATAAAATTTGGGGATTTCCCACGATTTCTATGAGATCCCTACATCAGATTCAGATTTGGTGGCAATGGACCACCTCGGGAGCATACCCTTTCAAACAAAAAAAGAATTTTCAAAATCGGTCCACGATTGCCGGAGCAATCGGTGAACAAACATAAAAAAAAAACACGGCCGAACATATAAACTCCTCCTTTTTGGAAGTCGGTTAAAAACCCGACCGAGACCGTGTTCCGGGTTTCGCATACAGTAAAACTAATATTGTATATGTAAACATCATGTAAGTAATAATATACACGGAATAAATATTTGTATGACCTACAAGTAGTTGTTCCGGGTCTGGCTGTTTGTGTATGTGTGTTTAAATGTTTGTAAACGCACCCACGATACAGGAGAAATTCCTAGTGTGGGGCAACGTTTAAAAAAAAAATAAGAAAAAATCTACATCTTTTCAGTACAGTCCCCGGCACGTAAGTTGGCAAGAGTAGTTAGATGCGCAGAAGTCATTTTTTAGGACTCTTTGGTGGTCAAGCGGGACGCGGGGAATGAGGGAGCACCGTTCCGAGCACGCGATTGGTGCGTCAATCGATACTCGCCTCCCGCACCTCGACCCGCGTTCCGTTCGCTCCCGATTACACTTTACGTGCACTAAAATTATACCCTTTGTTTTTGTTCAGTTTTTGATAAGTTTTTGATACAAATTGTTGTTACTATTTTAAATTAAGTTTATTCTACGAGTCTATTTTTGCGGCAGCTACTAATGAAGCTTGTTGACCTTTAGCTCTCGTTAACATTGTTTTTTGAAAGGCTAAAATAACTAAAAATATGTTATTATATATTTTATTTATAACACCAATAAACTGCTCGAATTCCTCTCCTTTCTTTAACTTTCTTCTAAACAGACATGTTTAAAAAAAAATATGGCAATAACCATAGAATAATGACAAACAATAAAAGTGACCTGTTTTTTGTTGCATAAGTGTACTATGGGCGAACTTACCCCCACTACCCCAAAACCTTGCCAAGTTACGTGTTTGTAAATGAGGTGAAGACACAATTATAGTACTAGAAATAGGGACCAATTAGTTTAACCAGGTTTCAGGCTGGCTAAAGTAGACTCATCCTTCATGGGGTACTGTTTAAAATGTTACGATAAATTACCTCCCCACATACTCCAACTGAATGAAACGAAATTTAAATCTTGTATAAAACGCACACTATGCAGCCAAGCATATTATTATTATAAGTTGGGGGATTACATTGCTTGTTCGCTTGTCGTGTCTTTCGTGAGGAGTCTGATTGCCCGGAACTACTAGCTCAGCTTGTGAGACTTTTTGTTCCTCCTGTACTCAAATACCAACTTAGACCACGACGACACGGATTGTTGGCCGTTCCGCCAGCACGCACAGTTTCGCATTCTAACTCACCCTTGGATCGTGCGCTCGTAATGCTGAATGCTCTACTGGCATCGACACAGGAGTGTGATTTGTTTGCCGCGAGATGGATAGACGTATGTCATGCATGTTCGAGATTCTGTGAGATGATGGACGAAAGATGAGGTGCCAATATTATTTGATTGTTATTTGTTAGTTTTACCTGTTTTGTTAGTTATTTTTGTATTATTTCTTATTGTTATTCCTTCCATATTATAAATGTATCTGTTTTTATTGAATTTACTGTGCAATAACTTAGATCTGGGTCTGTAATGTTGTGCATATGTTTTTGCCAAAAAAAAAATAAAAAAATTGCTGACAAAAATGCTTGGCTCAAAGCTGGTCTTGCTCCACAAGAGCGCATAAACGAATTGATTACCATTAGAAATTTTGCATTGGATATTCCGTTCGAGCTACCATACAACTATACAAATATTAAACATCGGTTCCAAGTTTGCGTGCCTGTGCAGGTGAATTTTACATATTGTTAGTTACCGTACTATCTAAATAGTACTTAGTACCTACTACTAAATAGGTATCTAAGTGATATGATACGTAACCTTGCGAATTACGAATAACGTCATTCGAGCGCGTAAATATCTGTTGTAAACCTTTGTGCAAATGTTTTAAAATACGGAGGCAGTCATGGGGACTGCCAACAGTAATGAAAACTTATCGTTCAACGCGCCTAAGAAGTTTCCACTTCATTGCTTCCACGATTTTCTAAGAGTTTCTGAATTTTTATTAGGGATAATAAAACTTATCATCTACCCAGCCTTTTTATTAGGGATAATAAAACTTATCATCTGCCCAGCCTTTTTATTAGGGATTATAAAACTTATCATCTGCCCAGCTTTTTTATTAGGGATAATAAAACTTATCATCTGCCCAGCCTTTTTATTAGGGATGATAAAACTTATCATCTGCCCAGCCTTTTTATCAGGGATAATAAAACTTATCATCTGCCCAGCCTTTTTATTAGGGATAATAAAACTTATCATCTGCCCAGCCTTTATATTAGGGATAATAAAACTTATAATCTGCCCAGCCTTTTTATTAGTGATAATAAAACTTATCATCTGCCCAGCCTTTTTATTAGGGATAAAGAAACTTATCATCTGCCCAGCCTTTTTAATAGGGATAATAAAACTTATCATCTGCCCAGCCTTTTTAATAGGGATAATAAAACTTATCATCTGCCCAGCCTTTTTATTAGGGATTATAAAACTTATCATCTGCCCAGCCTTTTTATTAGGGATAATAAAACTTATCATCTGCCCAGCCTTTTTAATAGGGTTAATAAAACTTATCATCTGCCCAGCCTTTTTAATAGGGATAATAAAACTTACGCGTTCCTTGCGAAGCATGTCTGGCGGGACTATGAATGATAGGCTGGAAAATGAGGTGATAAGGCAACGGTGCAGTTTAAAAGAAGATGTAGTGACAAAGATTGAAAAGAGTATGCTTAGGTGAAAAGCGACTAACAAAAGGTATTTATAAAGCAGAGGTGAGTGGAAACGCCGGGGGGGGACGCCCTAGAAGGACATAAGTGACCAAATTTCTCTTTTTTTCTCTTTTTTTTTTTAAAAAAACGTTGCCCCACACTAGGAATTTCTCCTGTGTTGTGGGTGCGTTTACAAACATTAAATTCACATACACAAACAGCCAGACCCGGAACAACTACTTGTAGGTCATACAAATATTTGTTCCGTGCGGGAATCGAATTGGTGATGTTCTTCAGAAAGGTCAGGTACGTAGTACTTGCAACCGGCGTGCGTGTATGACTAGATGTATGGACGTATGCGAAGCAAAAGGAGTATGTAAGGAGCGTATCAAGTGGCGTTCTATAGTTTCTGCCTACCCCCATGGGAAGAAGGCGTGAGTTTATGTATGTATATGTATGTATGTAATAAAACTTATCATCTGCCCAGCCTATTTATTAGGGATAATAAAACTTATCATCTGCCCAGCCGATTTATTAGGGATAATAAAACTTATCATCTGCCCAGCCTATTTATTAGGGATAATAAAACTTGTCATCTGCCCAGCCTATTTATTAGGGATAATAAAACTTATCATCTGCCCAGCCTTTTTATTAGGGATAATAAAACTTATCATCTGCCCAGCCGTTTCCCAACTATGTACCTACGTTTCCTAACTGGATGCACCTGAATAGCAATATTTTACATGGAGCGACTGTCTATCTGACCTCGACAGCATAGTTACTTGGTAATACGTTACCCTTTTGTAAGACTGGTTATCAGAATTACGTGCTTCTGACTGTCTAAGATCTACAATTGACAGCCCGGACCAACAGCTAACGTGCTTAGAAAACAAAAATGTCAAAATATTTATATCCTATTTATGATATATTATGTCCTATTTCCATTTTTATCAATTCATTTCGGAACTTCTAATACGATACCCACTCATCTCAGTATCCTGATACTATGTTTATACTAAACGCCAACGTTCGTGTCAGTTTCGGTCAAAAAACGAAGGAGCGAGACAGCAAGACACCCTACACTGTCCTATTCACACCTTTTATGACAGCGACTGCCATCTTGCCCCATAATTTATAAACAATGCATAAAGATAAGTAATAATAAACGTCTACTCAACCCATTGAGGTAGGAAAACTATGGAGATGCCCTATTCTACTTTATGAAGAATAGTTATACAAATATCTATCATATCGACACACACATGTCATAAAGCGTATTGTTTCTTTTTAACTAGTCAAGAACTGCATAAGAAAAGAGAGACGTCAAAATGTTTGTCAAGGACTTAATTTGGCAACAATTTTTGTGACGTCAAAATCATGTCTATGCGTGACCGGTCGCCATGTTTATTGCCAAGTTTTGTGGTACAAAAATCTGCAATGTGTTGTCAAACGGTTGCTTGCTTTCTCTCTCGCACTCGCAGTAACAAACCTACGATAATCGGCCATTTTAAGTGCTCGATTTTTGTAGGCAGTCACACTAATTTTGTAGGTATGGCAAGTCCTTAGGTTTATAAGTCAATGACTCAACCATATAATTTTTGACGTTTAAACGTCTTTTAACTTTCAGCGTTTTTATAATAAGGGGTTGGTGACTAATCACCAACCCCCTTATTTTATAAACGCTGAAAGTTGATAGATGCAGTAGATAATTTATATCACTGTAATTTTTTGTCCTATTGTCCTATCTATATCCTAATTTCGTGTAAAATAACGTATGAAACACACTTCCACACAACAGGCATATCTGTGTAGGGTATGCATGGAGTCTGAAGAAACCGTTGCGCATGTACTCCTTGAATGCACAGGCGTCACCCAAAACAGTACAGAAACCCTCGGGTCACCCAGATCCTTCACTGCAGATATACTAAACAGACCAGGAGACCTAATCAGCTTCTGGAGGGAGGTGCGCCTTGGCCCAGGCACAATGGTCTACATGAAGGACTAAGTGCCAACTTCACCAATCAAACTGAACGCGATCAGCACATCTAAACCGAGTTCAAGAGCTGTCAGTGTCAATATTACAAAGAAAATAATGACAGTCACAGCTCTTAAACATAGTTTATGTGCTGATCGCGTTCAGTTTTCATTGGTGAAATTCGCCCTGAGTGCGGAAACCAAACCCTCTAACATAGAAGTGTGAAATAAATAAATTAAACTTACGTATCATCGTCAGCTTTAAGGAACCAGTCTGCATCTCGTCTGTGATGTTCGTAAACGTAGCGAAAGGCTGCTTTCGTCTTCGCCCATAAGAAGTCCCGGCCTTCACCCACTGGAAGCTTTATCGTTGGCAGGGATGGGTCTGGAAGCGATATAATCATAAACTATGGGTTTTGTGAAGAAAATAATAACATTGATTGTCAAATATTAATTTCTATAACAACCTCCGGTTGAATGTCAATTTCACGTCATATATTGACAAGGTATATTTTTGCTAACAAGACCAATGTGACATTTAGATAGTTAATTCGACCTTGAAGTTTCAGAGTGCCCTTATCGTTGGTAGGGATGGGTCTGGAAGCGATATAATCATAAACTATGGTTTTTGTGAAGAAAATAATAACATTAAATATGTATAAGTAGTCGAATATTAATTCCTATAACAACCTACGGTTGAATGTCAACTTCACGTCATATATTGACAAGGTATATTTTTGCTAACAAGGCCAATGTGACATTTAGACAGTTCATTCGACCTTGAAGTTTCAGGGTGCCCTTATCGTTGGTAGGGATGGGTCTGGAAGCGATATAATCATAAACTATGGTTTTTGAAAAAAATAATAACATTAATTATGTATAAGTAGTCGAATATTAATTCCTATAACAACCTAAGGTTGAATGTCAATTTCACGTCATATATTGACAAGGTATATTTTTGCTAACAAGACCAATGTGACATTTAGATAGTTCATTCGACCTTGAAGTTTCAGGGTGCCCTTATCGATGGTAGGGATGGGTCTGGAAGCGATATAATCATAAACTATGGTTTTTGTGAAGAAAATAATAACATTAATTATGTATAAGTAGTCGAATATTAATTCCTATAACAACCTTACGGTTGAATGTCAATTTTGATGTCATAGATTGACAAGGTATATTTTTGGTAACAAGACCAATCTGACATTTAGATAGTTCATTCGACCTTGAAGTTTCAGGGTGCCCTTATCGTGGGTAGGGATGGGTCTGGAAGCGATATAATCATAAACTATGGTTTTTGTGAAAAAAATAATAACATTAATTATGTATAAGTAGTCGAATATTAATTCCTATAACAACCTTACGGTTGAATGTCAATTTTGATGTCATAGATTGACAAGGTATATTTTTCTTCTTGCTTTTTTTCCTGTGGCAACACTACAGCTAACAGCTGATTTGAATTTGTCCCTGTAATTTTAATTTTAAATATTAGATTTCCTTCTTAATAAGGCCTATTTCCAATTGATTAACTAGTTTAAAGCGTAATTAAGTGTTTTCTGTGTTAAATTTATGAATTAAGTGCAAATTATGTGCAAAAATCTCATTGTGATTCGTTGACAGTTACCGGCTCAAGGTTGCATTTTCATCTCGATTATCAGGTACAATACTATACAGTGTGAGTCTTCATAATGTGCACATATCGAAAAGAGTGAAACTAAGCTTAATTTTATCGACGGAAAAAATATAAAAAAAATATTAAACAATTTTTTTTTTACAAAAAAGGGTCTCTACCTGCTAAAGTAAAGTACGTAGTCGAGTGCAAGGCCTTTCTTTAACAGTTGATAGGAAACGTTGTGATTGAGTTATAAACATGGTATTTTTACTTTTGGAAAGCTGATACGATGGAAAATAATTTAAAGTAATAAAAAAGGGTAGGTAATCAGGACTTTTACTGAGAAATTTTACAATTATTATAAAAAATTATGAAAAAATATCAGATGTTTGTTATAAAATCACCCTAATACTCAATTGAGGGCGAGTTTTTCGTTAGTTTTTATTTTACGAAGACGCCCTATTATTTCCAGTCATTACTGAGTTTGTTTCATCGTGACAGATTGTTTAGTTTAAAAGTTATACCGATTTGTTTACACAGGGGTCACAGCAGCGAACAAAATTTAAAAAATGCTATAAAAATTAAATTAAATTTTTAGATTTTTTTAAACTATTTTTTCCGTCGATAAAATTAAGCTAAGTTTCCCTCATTTCGATATGTGCACATTATGAAGACTCACACTGTATATTTTACTTGGTAGTAGATTGTTTACGTTCTAATATTTTGCCTCCAATTAATTAGACCACTTTTTCTTACGGCTAAAGGTTGATTCCAATGACCTTAAAAACGTAAACATAACCTCAATTCGTTTGGTGACAGAGCTTCTTTCTTTACAATCTAAATTTCATTTTCCGTTTAACTAGTCATCTGTTATTGTCCACTACTCTTTTCCAATCTCTTCTCTTTTCTCTTTAATCATGATTATGACTCGTAGCGCGCGGGCTCGCCTAGAAGAGTCCAAACTCACTCAGGCTTTGAGCGAATTAAAAGCGTCTAAGGGGCACTGTGACCAACTGATTAAGGAAAGGGATGAAAATGAAATTGAGTTCCTTAGTGTCCTTGAAAAAAATAGCAAGTTAAAAACAGAAATGGCTCAGTTATATATTCAACACACTGATGCTATAACAGCCCGGGATAGGCTCCAAGTTGTTGTGGACGGGTTCAGCCAGTGTAGCACTGAGTATGAACAAGCTCTGAGTCACAAATATTTACTACAACAGCAGCTACATGAGGCTCAAAGTCAGATTGAACAACTTGAGACTACAAATCATAACATCACAGCCTCGTTGAATCAAAGTCTATTCAATGAATTGGTGCCTATAGCCCCATCAATGGTTTCTACAATAAACCCCTCATATACAATAGATTTAACAGGTCATGAGGATTTAAAATCAAGTAAATCAGTGAGGATAGTTACAAGTAAAAATAAACTTAAAAAATACATAAAAGTTAATAAATACATAGTTAAAACTAAGAAAATGGTCAAAAAACCAAAGTTCTTCATCAAAAATGTAAAACTTAATAGAGAAAGGTTACACCTACTGAAACAATTGGATATGTATTCATTTAACTTGGAAAAAAGTACTAGGAAATATCAAATTGACACGGAACACTTGCGGTATGAACTTGACCAACTACAGGAGAAACTTACTTCTATGACAATTAAATATACAGCCTCTGAAAACCAAATGAGGGAATATGTATTGGCAATGAATGAGCTGGTAAGCTCACATACAAACAAATGTGAACATTGTAAACCACCATCTATTGAACACACACCAGACCATTCGTTGACAATATGTGATACCACCATATCGCTGTCTTGTGCTAGTTTGCCAGTTTCAATTACTAACTGTTTCCCTAAACAGAGTGTAAATAAAGAAATAGTTTTATTTTGTGATGAAATTGGAAAGGATCTAGGCCACTTGTTGACAAATAAATATCCGGGTCACTCTATAATGAACTACTGTATGCCTGGTTGTTCTTTATATGACATAATGAAAAAAGTTATAAAATGTAATTTTAACCAGGATACTATAATATTAATATTTGTTGGTAATAGGGGTAATGTGAACAAAGGAGAATTACTCCAATATTATAGATCATTGTGTAACCTAAGTTTAAGAAAAATTGTGTTGTTCACATTCCCATACAGCCAAAGTTTGCCACAGGAAGAAAACAACCTTAGATCAGAAATTAATGTGACATTGCATAATTTGACGTATAATAATAATTTATTCCAATTAATTGACATTAATAATTATGTTGGTAATCATTTTTATTTGACAAAAGATAGATTTTTTATGGATAGGTACAATCTTTCTAAATATTGTAAAAGACAGATAGCTGTGTCGCTATCATATTATTTTTCTATTACAGCCAAGAATTTGGCTAAACAAATTGCTTCTATTGAGCAATGCAATGACATGTTAAATAATTCACCCAATAAATTGGTAACAAAAATTGACATTCAAAATAATTTAAATTAGAAATTAGGACAATAGAGGCAACCTCTAGCTATAATGTACATAATTGCAAAAATAAATCAAATAAAAGTTTAAACTCAGTCAATAGTATCAACCTGGTGCATCAAAATATTCAAGGATTTCTAAACAAAGATTTAGAAGTAGAATTATTTATGAATTTTAACAGTATTGATATTCTTTGTATAACAGAACATTGGCTTAAAAGCCACCAGTTCTTGTTCAATTTTAATAATCACCAGGTTGGTAGTTCGTTCAGCAGAGTAAATGCTATACACGGGGGCTCATTAATTTTAGTAAGTAACCAGCTTAAATTTAAAGACCGTAAGGATATTGTGAGCCTATCTGTTGAGCGGACAGTTGAAATAGCCTGTATAGAATTGGAGCAGTTTATTGTATTAAGTGTGTACAGACCCCCTTCAGGATTGTATGACTGCTTTGAAAGGGTAATGGATGAAGTGTTGCACAAGATTTGTAACTCGAACAAGTCCATTATCACTTGTGGTGATTTTAATGTTAATTTGTTAGAAAACTCGGGTTCTTGTAGTAAAATAATAAGTCTGTTTCAGTCATATAATCTTGTAACCTGTTTTTGGAGCCCACAAGAATAACCCCTACTAGTGCCACATGCCTAGATAATATTTATACAGATATTATACCAAGCCACAAAGAAATTATAAATTTACTAGATTCTGATCACTGTGGGCAAAGGATTACTATCCAAAACCAAAACAACAAAGTGGCTAAAAAGGATATCACTGTTAACCCCAAAACTGCAAGGCGCTTGGAAGCTTTTAAAGGTAAACTCAGTAACAAATTACCAGTTTCATTTATGCATACTGATCATAATAATCTATATAATGATTTTTTTTATATTTACTGTCAACAATTTAATTCCACGTTTATTCCCAAGACTATCTCGGTTAATAGTAACGCATCTTTCAGTGATTGGGCTACCATTGGTATTCATAAAAGTAGAACACGGCTTTATGAGCTGTACAATGAAAGGTATTATGTAAACACTGATGAATTCAATTTGTATGTTAGAAATTATTCAAAATTATTTAAAAAAGTTTGTTGTATGGCAAAGTCGCGTTATTTGAGTTCGAAGATTAAAAACAGTAGTAACGTAATTAAAACGACTTGGAATATTATTAATAGTGAAACGGGAAGGTCTAGTAACCGAAATACTGACTATAGCCTGTCAATTAATGACAACATAATAAAATCAGACTCACAAGTCGCCGTGGCCTTTGAAAATTTATTTTCAGATATTCCCGTTTCAACTACTAAATCCCTAAACTCATCACCTTCTGTTGCTGAGTCTTTGCTTAAGGAAAATGTTAATGTTTGCGAGTCGGAATTTCATTTTGAACATATGTAGTGATATAATTAAAACCTTTCACACTTTAAATGTAAAAAAGACTGCAGATCTGTGGGGTAATTCTGTAGAAGTTGCTAAGTCTATTATAGACATTGTAGCACCTACTTTAGCTCTTATCTTTAATAATTGTATTGACTGTGGGGAGTTTCCTGACCTTATGAAAAATAGTAAAATAATACCGTTGTTTAAATCAGGTAGTACATCAGACCCCTCAAATTATAGACCTATTTCAGTACTACCTACCTTTAGTAAAATTTTTGAGAAATTAATTTTAGACCAATTGCAAAGATTTTTTAATAAACATAAATTACTACATAGCAAACAGTTCGGTTTTACAAGGGGCCGTTCGACTACTGATGCCGGTGTTGAACTGTTAGGACATATTTATAATGCATGGGAAGATAAATGCGATGCCTTGGGCATTTTTTGTGATTTGTCCAAGGCATTCGATTGCGTTTTTCATGAAACGTTAATCAGGAAACTCCGCCACTACGGGATCCGGAACACCGCTCTGGATCTTCTTATTTCATACTTGAGTAATAGGATTCATAGCGTTGACGTCAATGGGAAAAGATCTCCCGGATCTATAGTAAGAATGGGAGTCCCACAGGGCTCAATTCTTGGTCCTTTCTTGTTTCTTATTTATATTAATGACTTGCCTTACCTCATAAAGGATAATCATGATATAGTGTTGTTTGCAGATGACACTTCACTTTTGTTTAAACTTAAACGTCAGCAGCTGGTTACTGACGATGTAAATAGCGCGATCTCAAAAGTAGTTCACTGGTTTAATGTTAATAATTTACTTCTAAATGAAAAAAAAACCAAATGCATTAAGTTTACGCTACCTCACGTTAGGCAGGTGAAAACTAATGTGTTAATAAAGGGCGAAGAATTGAATCCTGAAGATAGCACTGTATTCTTGGGCTTGACTTTGGATGCTAAGCTTCAGTGGGGCCCACATGTAGATAAACTGTCAAAAAAGCTAAGCTCCGCAGCATATGCTGTTAGAAAAATTCGTAATTTAACTGACATAGAGACAGCCCGTTTAGTGTACTTTAGCTATTTTCATAGTGTAATGTCGTACGGTATTCTGTTATGGGGAAATGCTGCCGACATTCAGACTATCTTTGTTTTGCAGAAAAGAGCTGTTCGATCAATTTATAAATTAAGTCCAAGACACTCTCTCAGAGAGAAATTTAAGGAGATTAATGTAATGACTGTGCCTTCTCAGTATATTTTTGAAAATCTATTATATGCCCATAAAAATATAAAATTATTTAAAAAATACAGTGATATCCATAATATAAATACTAGGAACAAACACAAATTTGTTGTACCTACAACAAGGCTCAAGAAAATAGGTGGCTCGTTTCGATGTCAATGTATACGCTTTTATTATAAACTTCCAAGCCACGTTCAAGATCTAAGCCTTAATAAATTCAAATCATTCATTAAACGTAAGTTGTGCCAGAAAGCCTTTTATACTGTTAAAGATTATATTGAGGACAAAAAGGCTTGGGATTGAGCTGCTCCAATTTTTGTACATATTGAGGTAGTTTATTTTTATTGTTTTTTTTTTTTGTTTTTGCTAACTTTATTATTTTATAAACAGTGACATTTAATTATTATTTTATACACAATGACAGGAATATTTACTTATTTTAATTATTGTGAATGTGAAGACTATGTGGGTTATTGCATAATATTTTTTTTTCCCTTTCTTTTATTCTCAGTTAGTGTTAATCATGGTCTGGCAGTTTGAGTCATATAAGTGGCCTACCCAAATGGCCTTTCTTTGGTATTGATAGTCGCATCGTTGAGCTCCTTATATTCTGAGTAGAGCTGCACGATTACTGACAAATGCGTGCACTGACTGGTCAGGTCCACTCAACCTGTGTGGTTCTTTCCTCAAAAGACCATTTCAGACACCAATCTACATGGTCTTCACATGATCTGACCAAGATTATGTCTGGACTTTAAAAGAGACTATGACCTCTGAGTTTGTTTCGGCCTTTCTTCTCAGAGTAGTCAGATAGGAAACGCCGACCTCATCTAGTTTTTAAAATATGATTGACGTGTAAAAGTGTTTGTACAAACCTACTTACAGAAATAAAATCATTTATCATTTATCATTTGGTAACAAGACCAATCTGACATTTAGATAGTTCATTCGACCTTGAAGTTTCAGGGTGCCCTTATCGTTGGTAGGGATAGGTCTGGAAGCGATATAATCATAAACTATGGTTTTTGTGAAGAAAATAATAACATTAATTATGTATAAGTAGTCGATTATTAATTCCTATAACAACCTACGGTTGAATGTCAATTTGACGTCATATATTGAAAAGGTATATTTTTGCTAACAAGACCAATGTGACATTTAGATAGTTCATTCGACCTTGAAGTTTCAGAGATTTTTTCGGCGACTTTTGTCAGAAATCTCCTCAGAAAAATCGCACCCTTAATTTACGGGGAGTTTTTGTCAAAAGTAGTTAACAAGTTAGTCAAAAGTGGCAGTGGTAGTTCAGCGCATCATCGGTTCGTGCAATGTTCGCAAGTTCTGTGGGATATTTTCCGACATCCACGCGGGCGATGCCGCTGGCAAAAGCTAGTAGATTTTGTAGATTTACAGACATAATTACTTTTTTAAGGTTCCGTGGTCAACAAGGAACCGCTATAGTTTCACCATGTCCGTCTGTCTGTTTGTCTGTCCCCGGCTTAGCTCAGACTCTTGGTACTAGAAAGCTGTAATTTGGTATGGGTATACATATTAATCAAGCCGACAAAGTGGTAAAATAAACTTTTAAAACCCGCCCCCTCGTGCTCCCCCTCCCTAGCACGTAAAGTGGGAATGATATTTTTTTTTCTCGTCTGTCCCAAGGTTTGTATGTTTGTTTTTGGGATACATTCATCCCAACTACGGAACCCTTCATCGTGTGTGGCCGGTTTTTTTATATTGGCGAAATTATTGACATTTTGAAAAAAAATCAATGTTTGCCACCTTTGCTGAAAATTAATGCTTCCAACTTTTTTCTTCTTTCTTGAACTAGTGTATGATCAAAATACTATCCATAACGCAAAATACCTTCGCCAACACATTTGATTGCTGTCACTATTTGATGCCTAACGGAAAAACTCAACATCTCCTGGAGGCTTAAAAGAAAAACTTGTGAAATTCACCATAAACGACTTTTGTGTAATTATTTTAGGTGATGAAGACTTTTTAAATACTAATAACTATTTTGAAATTATATTCCATACAAGACAAGTTCTTCAAAACATAAATCATACGAATGTGATCATCTGTGCACCGACGTATAAATACGGATACAACGCTAATTTATTTAACTGTAGAATAGAAACCTTTAACAACCTTCTGTATCTAGATGTATTGACTTATGAACATTTGTATCTGTTGGACAGTAATTTAAATTTATCCTATGACTACAATATATATGATAAACGAACTGGCTCAGTGAGTAACCGTGGAATGTATATTATATTTAAGGATATACACGATTTAATAATTGACATACAATATAATAATAGCAAATGTGATAAAATTGATATAACCATAAATAATCATTTGACAAATAAGGACACGTTTTTTCTTGACTAAATATTTATGTACATTACATCAAAACATTGCCGGTCTCATTAGTAAATCTGACGCTCTCTCAGTCTGCTTAAGTGAGCTTTCCGACCGAGATGTTGATGTAGACGTTCTATGCATTTCAGAGCATTTTATGATGGCTGGCAGTGAGAATCAGCTGCACCTTCCTAATTATAGTTTAGCTGCGTGTTATAGTAGACCAGCAAGTAAGCGAGGGGGTGCATGTATCCTCGTTAAGCATGGTATTCAATGGAAAGGATTGACCAACGTAGCAAAAATGTCATCGCAGAGTATATTCGAGTGTTGTGCAGTAAAATTGACTGACTATAATATTGTATTTGTGTGTATTTATAGAGTTCCCAACTCAAATAACGTCAATGAGTTTTTAGAGAAACTCGAAACTCTTCTAAAATATTTGTCCAAACAGCGATGTAAGAATATAGTAATAGCTGGTGATTACAACATTGACATTTTAAAGCGAACTAAACAGTCAACCGAATTTGAATGTATTCTTTTAAATATTAATTTACAACTAGCATTAAGACAACCTACTCGGACTGCGAGCCAAACATGTATAGATAATTTTGCGCATAGTTTTGGTAAGCGGTGTAGAGCTGAAGTATTGGAATTCGCGCTATCCGATCATACAGCACAATTGTTAAAGTGTCCCGTTAAAAAAAAGCATGCTCCTAAATATTATCGTAAAAGTACACGAGACTACAGTCAGGAAAATATTGAAAAATTCAAGACTTGTCTAGGCAGTCTATCCTTCTCAGATATGTATGAAATGGACGATCCTAATGCAGCTTACAACTGTTTTATGGAGTCTTTTCAATTATTTTACGAATTATGTTTCCCCAATAAAATGGTTAACATAAACATCATTAAAAAACCAACTTGGGTGTCACGTGGGATAAAGATTTGTAGTAAAAACAAAAGGAAACTTCTTTGGCATTACAGGTTAAAACCATGTCAAGCTAATAGAAAAAAACTTCAAAAATATTCAAAATTACTCAAAAGAATTATGAATCTAACTCAAAAAGCGCAAAACAATTACAATATTAAAACCTCTAATAACAAATCTAAAACTACATGGCAAATAAATTAATAAATCTAGATTTAATGCCCTAAAAACTTATGTTACTTGCATCAACTCTGAAAATAAAAAAATTACACACCCAAAGGACATAGCCAATGCATTCAATAATTATTTTATAGATAAAATCCAACCCACAATTAACGCAGGAACGAACTCAACGTCACTAATCCTTGGCACAGCACAGTCTATTTTTATGGCTCCGTCTACACCGTGTGATATATTCAACATTATAATGAAGCTAAAAAACACGAACAGCGTTGGCTATGATGGCATTGCAACAAAAATATTGAAAGCAGTTGCATCTATAATATCTACTCACTTATGTTTCATTATTAATATTTGTATAAGTGCAGGTATATATCCTGAGGCATTAAAAAAATCGGTAGTAAAACCGCTATATAAGAAAGAGAATCACGAATTGATGGCAAACTACAGACCGATCGCGCTTATACCAGTCATATCTAAGGTGTTTGAAAAATATATATATGGTGAAATGAATACCTATTTAGAAAAATATCATTTATTAGCTGATGAACAAAAGGGATTTCGGAAAAACAAGAGTATAAATTTGGCTATTTATGAGTTTTTACATAATGTCATGTTAAATGTAGATAGGAGGACACCCGTTTGTGCCATTTTCTGCGATATGACACAGGCCTTTGACTGCGTCCATTATAATTCTCTAGTAGAGAAACTTGAAGCTTATGGTGTTAGGGGTAACGTCTTAGAACTCATTAAATCATATCTTCATAACCGTAAACAAGTTACTGAAATCAGTGGAATTAACGGTAAACGTGAGGTAATTTCAAGATCCGAGGAACGAGAAGTCATATACGGAGTACCTCAAGGCAGTGTGCTGGGGCCTCCGTTGTTCACTTTATATATTAATGACTTGCCTAAAGCAACTGAACAACCGATGACACTTTTTGCTGACGATTGCACTGTGACAATATCTTGTAATAACAATGACACATATGAACATGACATTAATAATTCGCTTATATCTATCACAAACTGGTTAAATAATAATAATTTAATAATTAATTTAAAAAAGACTAATGTAATGCATTTTAGACAACGTACACGTACAGCTAAACATCCTAATGTTCAACTTAATAATATTAATATTAATGAAACTGGCACAACAAACTTTCTGGGACTGATTATAGATGATAAGTTGAATTGGAAACCTCAAATAGAAGCACTTAGCAAAAAATTAAGTAGTGCAGCCTATGCTTTAAAACAACTCGCAGCGGTTCTCAACAAAGATGCACTGATTACTGCTTACTATGGATTAGCTGAATCAATTCTTAGGTACGGAGTTATTTTCTGGGAGAATAGCACAGACAATGATATAGCGTTTAGGGCTCAGAAAAGATGCCTTAGATCAATGTTTAGACTGCAAACAACAGATAGCTGTAAAATTATTTTAAAGAGCATAACGTATTGACATTACCCTCATTATACATTTTGGAAACAATAATGTTCATTAAAACTCATCCTAATTTATTTCAGCGTTTGTCTGAGGTTGTTCCAAGGAATAGACGTGATAATTCCAAACTTTGTGTTCACAGCGCTAAAACAACTCTTGTGCGCAAGAGCATCTTTTACATGGCTCCAACCATATTTAATAAGTTGCCCAAGTCATGGAGAACTTTGAGTTTATCTGCTCTTAAATGCAAATTAAGGACATTATTGATTGAAAAGGACATATTATAGTATTTTATGAATTTATGAATGAGGACAATTTTCTTAGTTTTTTGAAATGATGATGTTCTCTTTTATTTAATGTTGTTTTGTCCACAGTGTTATAAAATTACTCCATATTATATAGTGTATTGTTTTTATTGTTGATGAAATTAAAATTTGCAATGACTTAATCAATAATATGTATGGACATTGAATTGTATAATAAATTAATAACGTATAAGTAATTATGATTTAATAAGTAATTTTATAATGTGATTTTGATAAATATAGTCGCGGTTTGTGCGCCATCTCTGCTTACCAATTTGTACGCCACGATAAGCGGCTGAACATGATCGAACATTTCTCTCTGTATTTAATATCTTGCATGCAATGTATGTACACCATGTTTACACAAATAAATAAACTAACTTACTTACTATGTGTATGAATAATTAGTTACATATCAGACGTGTGTTTAATTATAATTTTCCATCTAATTTCAAGTCAATACGTAAGCTAATTCGGTAATTTGTTACACCTGTCTTATCAGGACCTATGTACCTTACTTAGATTTGCTTTTGGCATGTTCTATCGTACATAATTAAGACGCAGATATACAATGCCAGTGACCTTGAGTGGTTAGCTTGCGTGTTCTGTACTGAGCTCACGCAACGCGTCGTACGTTCAACCAGTAATAGAACTCGCCCATCAAGGAGGCGCTGTCCTCAATTTGACGCATTATTAATTTATTATACACAAAACAAAAGGTATTTCAATAAAACGCGTATACTAAAAAATAAATAATTAAATTATCTTTAAATTGGTGAAGGGTTCAGAAAAATACGCTTGGTAGATTTTGCGCCATTCTCAGTTTTTTATCCGCGCATAATTTTACAACCCAACCCAATTTTACCAACCGCTGGGTAACATACTTGATTTAGAAACTAAAGTCTTACCTACTTAAGGCGACGATAACGGACTTTTAATGATTTTATACTGGAGATCTCGTCTAAACGAGTAGTGTTAATCATTTGAAAAAAATATATGATAAATTAGAGCACTTTCTCAATAACATAATATGTGAATATTTTAGATTATGTTTATATTACATAGTGAAATTAATTTGTAAAGTTATGTCTAACGTGGAACGTGAACTGAGAATGGCGCAAAACCTACCAAGCGTATTTTTATGAAAACTTCACCAATTTAAAGATAATTAAATTATTGATCTTTTAGTATACGCGTTTTATTAAAATACCTTTTGATTTGTGTATAATAAATTAATAATGCGTCAAATTGGGGACAGCGCTCCTTGATGGGCGAGTCCTATTACTGGCTGAACGAACGACGCGTTGCGTAAGCTCAGTACAGAACACGCAAGCTAACCACTCAAGGTCACTGGCATATATCTGCGTTTTAAAATGGGTTGAAGAAAAAATTGTAAATTCCACGTACCTTCAACACTGCTCATAAACAGTAGTTTATTGCACCTCTTCCCCCACGTAGCCTTCACATGTTTAGCTTTGGCCTCATGGTTCTTGGGCTGCGTCATGACCCAACATAGCACCCTGACTTTTTTGAACAGCTCGTCAGCCACTGTTCTGTCCTCATCTATATGTGCCGCTTCATCGTGACTGTGTTCACCGATCCCTACTATTGGGTGCCTGTCCAAATCCCTTATCGATTCCCTGGAAATTTGAAGGGAAAATGTATGTAGTTTTTTTTAATTTTCTTCTGTGTTCGTGTAGTTGCTTGTATAAAGGCTTGGTTTTTTGTAGGCTCTTTTGATGTATTCTTCTATGATATTTTTTAAATAGGGTGCGAATGCCTAAATATTTTTTTGGCACATTTGATTTTATTAAAGGGAACGAAAACATCGAATGGAGTGTTGGAAAAATAATTGATTCAATGAAGGAGAAGCTTAGAATTCCCTTATAGTTATTTAAAGGAGTGCCGTTGACTTAACAGTTAACTGATCTAATCAACTTCTGAGAACACTGTTTACCTAATTGGTTTATTAAAATATGATAAAGATTTCAGTAGGTATCTGCATATCTAACGGAGTTTTCTTGAGAATCACTCGAATCCGAATTTAATCTTTTACATTACTTAACTAAATTGTATAGACAATATCAAGGGACGATAGGTAATTTATTCACATTTTTTCGATTCAGCAAAATTCAGCAAATTTTCGTTCGTCGACTTTTCATTAAAGGACTATACATAATAAATCATCCATTATTCCTTATTAATATTATAAACTAGCTGCTGCCCGCGGCTTCACCCGCGTGGCTTTTTCTCAGGTAAAAGTAGCCTAAGTTACTCCTTATAATATCATCTATCTGCCAGTGAAAGTCCCGTTAAAATCGATCTAGCCGTTTCGGAAATTAGCCGGAACAAACAGAAAGCCAGACAATTTTTGAAGTGAAAACATCTTTATGCGCGTTGAGCACTTTTTGGGTGAACAAAAATCATGGAACTCACGTCATCGTCACCGAACGCTTTCCATGAGCTATATGTATACTGTTTTCACTTCTATCGGCAGACCCCAAACACTGTCAAACAAATATTTTTTTGTTATAAGTACTGTATACAGGATGGAAGGGATATCGACGCGAATCCGTTTACCATGGATTCAGTACATCATTCTTGACCTCCCTGCGTAAAAATTTTTCATCGGTTATTTTTTTTTAAATTCGCTGTTCCATACATTTTGACCGAGTAGGTATTGCACTTCTGTAGTTTTAACCCGGGGGGGTCCAGAATGATGTACTGAATCCATGGTAAACTGATTCGCGTCGATGTCCCTTCCACCCTGTATACTTACTTTCCTATGCATTTAGTAAAAAGCTATTATTATGACATTACGATCAGAAACTTCAATTTTATTTATTTGTGTTGATGCGAACGTATCTCTGGCTGTCTATTACTTTTTCACGCCTTAACGGTTGATCGGATTTTGTTGAAATTGAGCACGACCTGGGTTAGGATAGGACATAGGGATACTTTTTATCCCAAAAGTACATTCTCTTGGGATAATCTCCGACCTCCAAGGAGGCGAAGCCGCAGGCAAAAGCTAGTTTAAGACGCTGACAACAGCTAAACCGCGGTCAGACTGCATACAAAAGAAAGAGAAGCGCGATGACACAACGCTTGTAATGTATTGCAAAATATGAAGCAATTATCTATTTACTCAAAAATGAGTAGAGTAATCGAAAATAAAAAACAACCAAGTTCTGCATACAAATAAGACGTTATTGTTATTAATTAAATACCAACCGTCCGTTGATATTTTATCAGATATATTGGATTGAAACTCAAAGTAAAGGTTTAGTTTACCGTTAATTTGTGCAGAGGTTTTTTTTTTCTATACATGTTTTGGGAACAACCAAGTTTTGAGAAATATGTTCAAGAATAACATACATTTTTTCGCTACCACAATCTAAGTATATAGATTTGGCAATATTTTTGTTTAAGACAGGCCTACTTTTATCATTTGCCTCTTGTCAGCGCCTTAATCACTTAACAGTTTGCCAGTTGCACATACCTTGATTGTCAATCGAATGTCATCAATATCAAAACAATTATTGTCTTTTATTTTCATTTGTATTAAAAAAAATATCGTCTATTTTGGACGAGTCAACGTGATAAGTCAGAACCATACAAATAAGAAGCGTATGTATTTTTGAATTCACTTCACTGTATGCGCAACTGCCCAAGTGAGCCGCATGCAGTATGACATCTTATCTCTGCACTATCGAATTTGACGAGAATCGCTACTCAAAGCATGAAATAAAGCATTGTACTGAGGGCAATACAAATATTTTACAAAGATTATTATTTTCTAGTCCTTTATTTTTATATCAGAGAGAGGAAATGCTACCTGAGGGAGTGTCCAGGAGGGAGAGTAGAGTGTGATATATATTTGCAAACTAAGTAGGTATGAGAGCAACTCAAGTTTGGAGAAAATTTTATGTCTAAAGTCAAATCATTTACTTATTACAGAATACAGGTAGGCCATTAAGAGGCACCTTTGAACATCGAAATTTAGATGAAAATAGAATGTAATTAATTCTAGGCGCCTCTTCCAAAATATAGTTTCGTAGGGCTTCTCCCTACGGTCAAGAATCTCCATAGTTACTCTTATTAACCGACTGCCAAAAAGGAGGAGGTTATTATTATGTTATATTATGTTCGGCTGATGTATATTCACCGATTTCTCAGTCAATCGTGGACCGATTTTGAAAATTCTTTTTTTGATTGAAAGGGTATGCTCCCGAGTTTGTCCCATTCAGAATCTGATGAAGGTATCCCATGGTAATCGAGGGAAATCCTCAAATTGTATAGGCACACCTATTGCGATTTGGGTATTTTTTTATATTAACTCGTGCATTTGCTCTCGGAAAGTACCATTTGGTGAAGTGGAACTGATGATGAAGACCAGAGACGGCCACCGGAACTACTTAATAATAAGTTTAGCGGGTTGCGATTCGAGTAGATACTTTATAGTGTTGCTCAGCAATTTATGCTCGTCACAATGCATATGGTGAGAGGCAGTTCTCCAGTTTCTTACCAGGAGAACTCCGCAACAGTTAACGGCCCTGCACCGGCAAAAGCAATATTTTGTAAAAGGTGATGATCAGTGTAATTTAGACTAATTACAAACTGACCCACTAAAAGGTGAAAAATAAATACTTTTTACAAAAAAAAATACTTGTCTTCCAAAAAAACGATACAAAGTGAAAAAGTCGGTGGCAAAAAACTAAAATACAGATCCAAAGACACCGACTTCCGAAATTAAAGTTATTTTTCACTTTGTAGTGTGTTTTTGGAAACCGGTGTTTTTTTTGTGAATTTTTTTTTATGTTTTGTAAGTAAGTAGGTATACAGAATGTTCCTAGAATAAAATTACTATACTCAATCAATATTTACCCAAATGTCTGGAACAATATTATTTTGGCAAGATACGCTACCATACATAGCTAAGTATGCCAAAAATTGGTCAGATTTTATTTCACAGCTAAAAACCATATTTCACCCTATGTTCTATTTTTCTAAACACTCCATTCGATATGTAAGAATAAATTACAACTTAAAATAGAAAACAAAATAAGTATCATTCATGAATAAATGATCCAGCAAGCGCCCGAATGCGGCCTAGCCATTCAAAAAGCATGAAAATGATAAACAAAAACTTAGAATACTAGTGACTACCTACTATGTGCTAGATAAAAACTAAATAAAACTAAGAATTATCTACGTTGGCATACAAACAAGATATAAGGCGAAAAAAACCCTGAAACTTACATAAAACAAACTATTTACTTATATACATGTAAAAGTAAAATCTTATAAAATAAATAACACCTATAGTCAATGACGTATTATAAATAGACGCGTCATATACGAACATTAGTGCACTCAAAAACAGCGTAAGTAAGCCAAGATTGTAGCTACATACTTGCATACAATCATAGCGCGGGAAGAAAAGGAAAGATCTATACCGATATCTGTTGTTAGAAAGAGATGAACATACATATGTAGTTACGTCACTAGCTGCTGCATGTTCATTGGCGTGTACGTAATAATAATAATTATTATTGTAAATGTCAGGCAATTGCCTGGCATTTACTTTGCCATTATTGAGCGCAGGTAACGCATGGTAATACATCATTGCTACGTTTTTTAATTCCAGAGACTAATTTGTCATTTCAAATGATTGTTGTGTTTTTTTTTTTCAATTTGTAGTTTGACATTTGCACCTGTCAAATTAGTATATGGGATTAAAACACGAACTATAACCCCCTTATTACAAAACAAGGTTTATCTTCAGACCCAGGTTTAAAACATGGAGCCATTATTGAATTTCGAACTTTATTCCGACTATGGTAAAGTTCCTAAACACAAAACTGTCAACTTAGTACCGAACTAAGTTTTCAGTTTTGTATAAAGAACGGTATTTCAATCACAGTTACGTTCTTTTTACTGAAACTGGCTCCATGGTTTAAGCCATGTCAAAATATAAATCTTGTTTTGTAATAAGGTGGTAGTAGTTTTGCCGTATTACGGGTTTATTTGTCAGCAGTATTATATAGGTAATTTTGATTGAAAATTATAGCAGGGTGATTTATTAAATCTGGTCAGTATGGACAAATCTGAAACTATTAGAAGTGGGGAAAGTTGCGATATTGATAATAAATAAAATAGGATTCGTTGCTGTGTATAATAGGTACACCGCATCGAATGAAATAAACGAAATGATGGACAAAAAATATAATTTCTAATTAGGGTTACCATCTGTCCGGATTTGTCTGGAAACGTTCGGCTGTTTGGCCCCCGTGTGGACTTTATCCAGCCTTATCTTTTCTTTATTTTACTTTCGACATTAGGGCATTTTTTTAGTAAATTATAAAATTAAATGAAAAAAAAAGACATTTAAAAGTAAAATGTCCGGCCTTTTTTTTCAATTTCTTATTTTTGTCACAATTTTTCAAATTTCGAAATGATAACCCTTATTCCAATGCCATAAATACAGTTTAAATAATGTACAGTCAGCGGCCAGAGACAAGTAGGTACCCACTTTACCTAGTAGTTTATTTGTTAAGGTGAATACTAATATATTGAATACTAATACTTATACAGAATAATAAAACATTTATAACTACTGCTTTCATTGGGGATGTTAACGTTGACATTAAGGGGATGCGCAGATGCGCTATAGTAGCCCGGGAAAATTCGAATTTTCTTACGTTTTTTGCAATTTCCAGGTCAGGAACAGGTTGTATGTTGATCTAAATATGATTCGCGGACGTAACAAATATGGCTTTACAGAATTCTCGTATTATCATTAGAATCAGCAATACAACTCTCTAAAAACTACACGATAAGACCGCCCATTGTGTCGCCCTATGAAAAATTTCAACATTTATATCTGTAACTTTGATGGTGTACATAATAAAGAGTATTCTATTCTATTCTCTAAGTTCGTAGAATCCTATTGAATGACTATTTCGAAATAGTGATTCAATAGGATTCTACGATGAGAGTTAGTTGTATTGCTTATTCTAATGATAATAATTCTTTATAGTCATATTTGTTTATTGCTTATTCCAAATTCTTCCTAGTAAAACTAGGAAGAATTTCCTATTCGGCTTACGTGAATAGGACGCTATTTATCTGAAGACGATCATTATTTTTAATTATCTTAATTAGAACAGATATATACCTACATGAAATTACAAATATTAGGCTGCCGTTGTAGGTCGACAAAATAAAAATTTACAAAATAATTGTTGCCCTTCGGGGACCAGATACCCTTGAAAAGTTGGTGGTGGTAGGTAAGGTGGAAGGGAAAAGACCTCGCGGCCGATCACCTAACCGCTGGTCAAACCAAGTAACCGCCCTCACTGGACTCTCTGTTACGACCTTCCTGAGAGAAGCCGAGAACCGAACGAAGTGGAAGAACATCATACATAAAGCCACCAAGACCGTTAAGGGACACGACCTTCAGTTCAGCTAAGAAGAGTTGTATGTGAATCCCAAATAGCATTGGGGGTTCTATAGCGGTTGACTAATGGTACACATTTATTCTTTAAGCTGTCTAGTAAGTAAGGTGTATAAGAGCTCTATAGCATACTATACAGCCTTTATACCACAGTTTGGGCACAAATTATTCAGCCTTAAGTTCGCAAAATGTACACAGTAGCAGAATAGTAGCACTTTAATGGCAGTTTAAGAGAGAACAGTGGTCTTAAAGCTGATCAACGGCACTATAAAAGATTCCGTGTGATTCTTTACACAGACAAGAGAATTATAAATATAACGAGTGAACAATTATACAGCCTCTATAGTAATTAAAGCTCACGTGTACCTATCCTAAAAACTACTACTAGGCCGCTTTTTCTCAAAATTATCACTTGAGTACCACACTTTGTAATAAATATTTATTTTTAAATAGAATACGCTCATCGTCGTGCACTAATCAATTTTGAATGTAATTTTATTATTACTGTTGTTTTATTAGTACTTGTGTTTATTATATTCTATTGAGTTAATATTATGGGTAATGTAAATTTATTGTAAAGTATATACATATTTAGAATTAAAAATTTCACGCGCCTCGGGAATAATGCCTTTTTATCAAAAAATGTTTCTAAATATGCAGAGACGAACAAAGCAATTTATCATATTTGTATTTTTATGGCATCAAAATCAGTCTATGGCTTTGTATTTGAACACTTACCACAAAATTAATCACGAAAACTCCGTACTATATGATAAAATCATAATTAATTTGGAAATATTATAGGTTATGAGTACTTATAAGTGAAAAAAATTATGGACATTTTCTTTTACAGAATAATATAAAGGCTGATTAATATATCACAAGCTAGACCCGCTTACAGCAACAAAGCTGAATAACGCTCCACAAAAGGTTCTATAAAACAGTTTTTGGCTGCATTCACGTTCACATGTGTTGTATTAAAAATGCAGCAATATAACACCGTACAGGTGGACCTTTAAACAGTCAATGCCGTATTTTTGCCCTCTCAAAATGCTCTTGTTCAGCTTTTAAAATGAAAGCAGACTAGAAGAGTAGTGTTATCCTATAGTTACTTAATAGGCCAATTATACACTCTTATACATGCCATAAACAGGTATTAGTGGATTTGTTTACTTTAATACTGCCAATGAACCACGAGTGGCCAGTGTTAATGCTTAGAGATCACCAGTGAACTAAATGTGAACCATTAAAGAGAACGAAATGATACTTGGGATACATTATTAGCTAAGGACAAACAAATAATAATTATCAAGAACGATCACAAATTATTTTAATTGAATTCACGCCAAAAGATACAAAGATAATAATTTTAAAATTAGCCTGTGACTGAATATTTGATAAATAATCAAAACATTATATTTGACAAAAGATTATCTTGAACAATTATATACTTAGATAGATTATTTATCATTAAATATTTATTGGGAATCAAAGTAGGTAGGTACTGATAGGGTACGGATATAGTCCCGTAATAAGGAAAATATTCAAATAAAAATATGATGTTTACTACATAAAGAGGGTAAATTTAAAAAGTGGTCGTGGATCGCCAAATCTGAACCCATAATTTATTGCGAAAATATACTCAAAGGAGTATATTATGAAAGACATATTATTATTAACTAGAAGAGGCCTAAGATGACTTATTATCATCGCAAACGTAAATGAAATCGCAAATCTCTGTAGATATTTCGGGCATCGATAACTTGGCTTGGCGTTCCAATTTCACTGCTGACGTACTAAATCAATAACAATTTTTATTACAACTACATATTATCATATCTTATCATGACATATATAGATCAGATTGTATACCTATTTATTTACGCAACCGCATCACATCATCCTCTTTAGTTATCTTTAGCCGATTAAAAAACTAGTTTATGTTTTCGACGCGGTTTTTTAATACTGTACACTTCTTTGTCCGTCTGTCTGTCTGTCAGTCTGTCAAGACCCTTTTTCTCAGGAACGCATAGAGGTATCAAGTTGACATTAATATCAAATACGTAGATCTACGGTCCCTTGGAGCGCTTCCTAGTCAACGCAATAAAAAAATACGGTGATTTATGCGACATATTTTGATACTCGCAAATAAATCAAAACCTATAGGGTAGGTACTTCCCGTTGACATAGAATCATGAAATTTGGCCAGAAGTAAGGTCTCACAGCTCCGAAAAACGTTAATTTGTAGTTTTATCAAGTAATTTTTTTTTTTGCAATTACAAACCTATATTTGCAGTTGGAAAATTGAACGTGGCGTATATCGATTTATGGGAGAACATGTTTTTCAACTACAGTGTTAATGTTGTTTTTGGAATAAATTCATCCCAACTATGGAACCCTTCATTGTGCGTAGTCCGACAACGCCCTTGGCCGGTTTTTTTTATAGTTACCGCGCTTTAGATGTGCAAGGCGAGGCAGGGGCGGAACGCCGTGAGCGTTGACGGCGGCGGACTGATAGAGCGGGGCAGCCTGCATTGCCCCCCCGTCTCGCCACGCACATACCTAAGGGCTCAAACACATAAACACGTTACGACGACGCAACGTGCCACGGCACGGCAACTTCTACTATCTCAAAGCACACACAAGTGGAATTCCACGTCACGTTGCCGTGCTGTGGCACGTTGCGTCGTCGTAACGTGTTTAAGCCCTAAGGGCCTTATCATACTAGGGGTTTGGAAGCGGCTGCGGGGCGGAGCGGAAGCGCAGCGCATGCGTCGCGAACACGCCGCGGCTGCACAGCGAGGACGTCGCGGATGTGAGGAAGAAAGAAGACAGTGAGGCGGGGCGGCCGGGCTGGCGTTTGTACGAGACAGTATTCACGGCGATCTTGTTGCGCGTCCGCAACGAATTCGCTGCGCAGCGGCGGCGTGTTCCTTGCGCGCCCGTAACCTATTCGTTGCGCGCCCGCTCCGCTTTGAGGACGCTCGCAATTCGCTAGTATGATAACGCTCTAAGGCGCGGTACAGCGGTTTCGGTCAAACTATAGTCGAGGGCTACGCCGAAGTGATAATACGAGGTATCGGCAGAATTTTCGGCCGTTTTATAACTTCTAGTTTCCTTTTTTGACTTCGAATCACACCGACTTCAAGCCATATTTTTGACTTTGTCTCTTTGACTGTCATTTTTTTTTTTTCAATTGCCGTAGTCAGCCATTGTTAGCCGTAGTCTGGAAACGGTCGAACATTCGGCCGATGCTTCGGATTTATGGTCGGAGCAGACCCCGTGCTTCTGACGATACGTATAAGCGTCCCTTGTTTGCGTATACGGCATAATCAGCCTATAATGTTACCACTGCTGGGATACAGGCCTCCTCTCTGTGAGAGAGAGTAGGCCCTAATCCACCACGCGAGCCCAGATTCGGATTGGTGGATGGCACAAGTCATAGTTTTTGTTGGACATGCCGGTTTCCTCAAGATGTTTTCCTTCACCGTTTTGAGAGCCGTGGTGATGACGTGATTTACACAAAGTGAAGCGCCTGTCTGTGTTAGAACCTACGACCTACAACTCGTAAGCCGCGTTAGCCGTTACCATTAGGCCACTGCTCTATATGCATGTACGTTACCATTAGGCCACTGCTCTATATGCAATAATATGCATGTACGTAACTCTACAAAAATACTTACTTAACCTAACCTTTCCTTGAAGCCAAGTGTCTATCTAGATATGAAAGCCGATAGTACGCACTTGAGTATGTACTTATGAGTAGGTAGTGCATGCATGTCCGGCCACTGAACATCAACATTCCAAGATTAAGTTATATGTAGATATTTCTATTCACTCAGCACATTTAAAGTCTATTTAAAAATATTAAATTTCTCACTGACGGACACCGCACAGCCTCAACCGCTGAGTCTAAAAACATGACATTTTACACAAGAGATCCTTTCATAACGATAGTTCATCCCTTAAAGGGGTTAATTACGGGCTGCTGAAGCTTTGTATGGAAGTTCGTCATTTTTGCTGGCTTGTTTAAGTTATAATAACTTAAAATTTGAGAGTCAGTTTGCGAACATAGCTTGTGTTAAACAAAAGAACAGCTCGCTTGAATCTCAACGCATTCATTTGTTTCTGACTTTCACGAAACGAAATAGCACGAAACACCTGGACGAGGCTTATCCACAAAACTATGGAGACTGCCAGAAACGAAAGGGGGCCAATACTTAAGTTTTTAATTAAAATAAATGAAATCTGCCAAGTCTTAGCCTCCTTTTTGTGCAGTGTGTTAACTAGTTTTCGGGAGTGCTACTGCTTAATTTGAAATAAAAACAATGAATGGCCAACAAGGAAACTGCAAAAAAGGAGCTTGGAATTACCGCAGTTACTTTATTTTAAACCGCGATAAAATAATTGAAACCCCGTTGCGCTATCGCTTTGTATGTAGAACGGCGGCAAAAATAATTAAAGGTAGACTCGAATCAATTTAACTAAATTTCTATAAAGACTAAAAAATATTAATATTAAGTGCAAGAATTGGACCTACTTATGCAAACAGGAACCAATCCAAAATCGAGCCATGCCAAAATCGAAATAAGTTACAAAAAGCTTTCAAAAATTCTCTTTAATATTATAAATGTATACTTATAACAAATTATTTTGTACAATAATGTAAATAAACTTTAATCAAAATAACAAACAATTTTGTTGTAGGTACACAACATTTTGACAAAAACGGCTATTTCTCAAAACTGTCGATTGTGTGTGTTGATTCCGTTTTGCGTAAGTAGGTCCAATTAATCATGCATATTTTTTTGTTTATGTTTAATATTATTCTAATATTTATAACATAGGTCTGGTACTCTCATTGAATTGTGTTCCCATCATTCAGATGTAAAAACAATGCTTTAACAATAGCGTACCTCCTTCATGCCACAATCAGTAATATTGTATCGACGATAATCAATATTTAGATTATAATAAATATTATCTCAGGGCAGAATAATTGCGCAAATCGTTATCTTCTACGTAAGGATACCTATCCTTGGATTACAGGCCAAGGCTCATATCACAACACTGGATTACAGGCCAAAGCCCATGGCCAAAAAATGTTTACGTGGTGAAAGCGGTTTTGCCTCCCTCTGCTGCCTTCTTTTGGTATCTGTTACCTCCTAGCAAAATCACACACTCTTAGTGCTCCCGCGCACTTAGCAGCCAGGTAGCAACGGCCAGACTGCGGCAGCCAAAATATCGAGGAAATTCTTGGCTGCCTAGTGCGCGAGCTCCAATTAGACATTATATATTAAGGCGCGGTGTTACCTTAATATTCACAAAAACTGGTTTCTTGGATAGTCGAGTATGCCGTAACGCAATGAAAATATCCGACGCAAAAAATACAGTGGACAGAAAAGGGTTTAGAGAAAAATTTTAACCGATTATAATAGTAAAATATAGTTTGATATTCCCAATAAAAAAAGTTACTTCACAAAAATAAACTTTGGCGTCGACTATCTCTGTATTTTCAGCGAAAACAACTTTTTTTTAATGATTCTAATTGCATTAGCTTTGTTTTAAAACTTTAACCGGACAATTATTTAATATAATGTGTATATTCCGAATAATCTAAATAAATCCCGTAAAATAAATGCCCATTCGCAGCTTAATCACATCGACAACACAAATGTTTATTAAATTTTCAACCTTATTAGAAGCGGTTGTGTGAGTGCAGATGCAGCGTTTAAAATCGTAGTCAGTCCGCGCCTTAAGTTGGATTGGCTGGCCTGGCTGCTGCAGCCAAGCTGTGCCTAGTGCGGGCCTGCCCTTCTACTAGACTATGCTCAAAAAAATGGCCGAGAGTAATAGATTACTGAAAGCTACAACTCCACAACGGGCAAACATTTAAAATAATTAAGTAGGGAAAAATATGTTGTAAACTATCAAGAAGTTTTTTCAGTCTGGTCTAGATTTTTCAAAACAACATTTAATTAAAACAGAGGTAAACAAAATATATCAATTATTCATAAAACAATTACAAAATGATGAATAATATTTACAATTGGTACAAATAATAATAAGTTTATGTTATTATAATTCACACGTCATGAGCAGCACTTATTTGTTCTTCTGCAGGTGTATTTCATTGACATTGCAATTATTTGTAATATAAGTAGGTAATTATGTTAGGTCAGTAAGTTTTAAGTGAATATATTTTTTTATGAAATGGGATAATTGATAAAAGGGACTTTTTACTATGATCTTAGAACTTAATGTTGAAGAGCTACCTAATATATACGGCACGGCACGAACGGCACGATTAGATCAATTTTGATATTATTTATTAAATATCAATACATTATAGTAAAATTATTGTTTCTACTTATTTATTTTCTTATTTAAAAAACATTGTAAATTAGCACAATAAAAAATGCTTACAAAATATCAATAAATCACAAAATTCAATAAAAAAAAAAATAGCTCACAAACATGCCATGCAAGCATGCAACAAGAAAAAATAAAGAAAAAGGCGCCATGCGTCATGCAAAATTCTAGAAGATACGAGTTACCTGTAGTTATGCCAAGCAGTGTCTCGTGAGAATCCAGTCGATGTTAATAGTATGTATGCAAAACTAAATCCAGCGGAAATCCCAATCACCAGCGTTAGAAAGAAACGTCGACCCATCACCCGACCTTCTGCCTGCAGCATATTATTATAGTACATTGCTTAACGGTCTACGCTAAAATATTTTTTTTATATATTTTTTTTAATCGTAGGCTGCTGCTCGCGGCAACGTATCTACGCGACGAGTCGTCGAAGTGGCCTTACACTACTTGTACTTTACAACAATTAGACTTGTCAATACGTTTACATACAATTTATTATAGTGCGATCAGTAAGATATAAAAGTGGTTGCAAATATGAAAACGTGCGCCCCGTGCGCACTTTTATTGACGAGTTATGGGACGTATTATTTTTTATTTGTTCTTCTCACCCGATTTTTTATAAATCTATACAAATAAATAAAATTTAAGTGTCTGTTTGTAATGTTAAAATAACAGTTTTTTACTAAATGCCCATGAAAGTATAATTATAATGGATGACTTTTTTTACTGTCTCAAAAAAAAAACTATAATTATATTCGAACTACTGTTTTCTTTACATTTTTTAAACAAATGCCGTTTGGGTGCATCTCAATTCTCGATACGTATTTTAGTAATAATAATTCTACATTATATTAATATTTGTGCATTTAATGACATGCACAAATGCTTACAAAAGAGAAAATGCTGTGGATTGTAGTTGTATTTTTTTTAATTTAGTAGTTATTATTGGTTAGGTGGTTATTATTATTTTTGTTTTTATATTTAGTCATTTAGTAAAGTTTTAGTAGTTTTTTTGTTAAAAAAACAAGATGCCATAAAATTATAAGGTATACAACAGACTGTACCGTACCGTTTAAACGCGATGAGAGCTTAACTTTAGTTTTAACTTAGCCCATACAATTTCGTACGAGTGGAGTCTCCTCGTTCCAAGTATTATGTGACGTGGCAGTGGTTCAACGTGTTATCAAAATAACAGTCAGTCTACCAACGATAGCGCGTTATCCGATAAAAAGGTTACAGTGGCGAAGGCACCGTATAACACGATTCCTACGGCTTCCCTTCGAAAATTCAGAACACAACCACTCTACCGTCATTGAAAAATGGCACAGTCAGTAGTGTTTAATAAAGCCAAATAATAATAATTACAATCACAATTTAGGTATTTATTACACCAGAACATTAAAACAAAACGCCCATTTTTTTTTTTATATCCCAACTACAAAGCATTTTGGATATAGGCTTCCACATACTGGCGCAATTTGTCACACGACGCGACACCGGTAGAATAATTTCCTTGAATATTTCATAGAAATTGTTCTACCGGTGTCGCGTGGGAAGCCTTAACTCGTAGGTACAGTCAGCATCAAAAGTCGATGACCACATTCAAATGTTCAAAATCAATAATATAAATAATAATATAATAATATATAATGTACAGTGATTTTGAAAATTTGAATGTGGTCATCGACTTTTGATGCTGACTGTACGTCCAGCTTGCCGTTAGTTAATTTATATACAAAATCGACGTCATGACGAGTTTATTTTGTATGGCAAATATTTCTTTTGAGAGAGAGTTACTCTCATAAAATCACCCTTCGCCACTGTATGGTTATAAAGACAACCGAACTAAATAAGAAGAAAACATAATTTAAATATATATACACGGTCTTTTTCTATCATTTAAAAAAATAATTCCTGGTTTCCTGCTATAATATAATTATATAAAGTGTATCAATTGTAGTGAACACAAAGACGACGTGGACTCGTTATCAATTTAACACCTACAATAAGACTTCATTGTCTATTATGCTCTGACCAACATACATGATGCACACAGTAAAATATTTTATTGACCAATGATACCAATTTGTTTCTATTGACGACCTAGTTTACATATGGTCAATAAGCACTAGACGAAAACCATTTAAATAAACACCGAAAACATTGTACCGATGTTACGAATTAAATTTTTAGTTTAATAATTTTATCGTTTGATTTTTTTAAAGATTTTTTAAGTTAAAATAAATCAAACAGATAAAAATTTTTACTCAAACATAATGTACATTTTAGTCTGTTTTTATTTACTTATAGTTTGGTAGTTATCTACTTAATTGAAAAAAAAAAGCCGCAGATATTATGAAATATTATACACTAATTTAATAAATTTTATTTTTAAATATTCACATTCCCTTCAAAAGATTGCCGATGACTAAAAAACATGCACTAGGTATTTAAGAATATTACTTTTTGGGAATTATAAAATAAACTTTCTTCAACGACTCGTGACGTAGACACTTACTAAATACGTATACGCAGATCGCATTTTCTTTGAAAAAAACTGCCAATTGTGTGACCGGCTACCACCGACACGGTATGTTACTGGTATCCCAGACTCCCAGTACACATCACAAGACACGTACTTGTCCTATTGTTTATTTGTTTATCATCTGCAATTATTTGTTTCTTATGCTCGCTGGTGGAATCATGTTGTCATATACGCATACCTGGGATACAGTTACAGTTATTATTTCACGTTTTTGAGAGCGTCATCTTGCTCACAAAAAAATGCGTAAGATGTTTTTACACTATCATGCCTAAGGCCTGGTTTCCACGAAAGCGGAGAGTAGGAGATGTTTGTAAACGACCAATAAGATACTGTTACTGTACCATTGCATCGTATCGAAATAATGATATCTTATTGGTCGTTTACAAACATCTCCTCTCCTCTCCGCTTTGGTGTAAACCGGGCTTTAGTTGAGTCTTTCCGAAAACGAGTCTGTCCGAAAGGGATATCGTGGCCCTGGCAAACATGCATTTGAAGGAACACGGTGGGTTTTAGTTAGTAAAAGTCTGACACGCCCTCCCGCTCCGCCCAGAGTGGGAGAAGTTATTTGAAAATCACAAAAAAAAAAAAGGCCCTTAAACGTCCGTGTCCGGGCCGGAGACGGAGCTTCAGTACCTGCCTTGTGTGTGCCACATCCCGGGCACGGCCCTAATATGAGTGGATAGACCTTTAAAGGCTGATCGGATTTGGATGAAATCTGGCACACAAGTAGACTATGACCTGAACTAAAATATAGAATACTTTTTATTCGGGTAGATGTAGAAGTTTCTCTAGGATGCAACTGAAACCGCGGACAAAAGGTAGTTCATTGTATTTTTTCTTTAATTACCGCGTCGTTAAACTGTAGTATTTCGATAAACGTTAACAAACTTAAGGCAAGTTTTTTTTATGTTTCCTTTTTTCATACAGCACGTCTAACATATTCTTAAATCTCACAAAACGAAGCCAAGGAATTTTCGAATAACTGAAACGGACAGTCCATCATCGTAAGTTATGTAAGTATTAATTTATATTCCTCTGAAGACTTAACTGCCTTACAGGGTTAACCAGACAGATACCAATATCTGTCTGGTTAACCCTGTCTTAATTGTAAAGTAACGAATTTTCATTATAATACATTTTTTACGGCTATCTATCATTGTAATCTTAATTTGAAACTCAAATAAAAAGTTATGTAGTAAAAATTTAAAACCTCAGTTGATTTACGTTTCTTTATTATGTGCCGCTTTCTACGAAAGAATCTCGCTTTTTTGTATTATGGCAACGCTGATGTACACAGGAAAACGTGTTCCTGTGCCTATGTATGTATAATCAGAATCTACAAAATGCACGTTGTTTTCAGAAAACACTTCAATTTATAATAAGAGGACTAATACTGCGTTTCGATTTATTACAATTTTCAGGTGGCAATTACTTTTGAGGAGAGATTGTTTGCTCGAAACCAGAAACCCAAACAGTGGGGAGATAATGTTTTCTTTTTTAGAACAACTTGTGTTTAGATCTTTAGATATTAGATATCCGAGATATCCGTTCAACAAGTTTTTGAACGTAGATGTGCAAGACGACGACGTGGCAAATTAAATAAAATTCAAATTGTATTTTTTAAATTAAGTAGTATTACCTTAATTGGTAGTTTAGTAATAATAGCATGTACGATAATTCCATATTTCCATATTTTCCCTATCTGAATAAAATATAGGTACATACGTCATTTTTATTCTTTGTTTCGAGTTCAATATATTCTGCAGTCAACATGGCTTTTGTAGGTAAAATTGCTAATTCAAATTAAAAACCGGTCTCAATCAATTGAAGAAATCTATTTCATGAGTAATAAAATACTTTATACTGGTATGACTTTACTATTTGTTTTTGATTAAATACTGAATCTATAGAAGTATAACTAAAAAAAATCTCACTTGAAAATATAGCTAAATGACTTATACATTTGTAGAGCAGCTTAATTATGATTTGAAATTGCTCATAAAATTTTTATCGTATGACCAATTAAGTAAAATTCTGTGGTAAAATTGTGTGATAAGAACCTTTATGGACTATTTTCCAGTTTTTTTTTTTTTACATCGTCACACTTTAATATGCCTTTCTATATGGTGTGTTTAATTATAATAAAATTAAGGTAACTATTCATTAACAACAGATCTGAGAATCGGATTAGGTTAGAATTTATTAACAAACAGTATAAATTACTTACCTATAAAATAATACGAGTAAAACCAGTACCTAGACAAACTTAAAAAAATATGCTAGTCACAGTACTCACACAGCACTTCCTAAATAATTAAATTAAGCAATTTTTTTTCGTTTCTAATAATATATAATCTTTAATTAAACAAAAAATAAATTTTAATCAAATAAAACTTGACAGGACAAAGCTTACTAGTTAACACTGATTGAATGAACTAAATTTAGCAGGAAGTGTTAACGCATATATTTCAACATAAAAACTTATTAGGACATCCTTTTGATAAAAACATTATTTTATTAAGTATCATTGACATATTACTAGAGTGTGTGTGTTATACATAATATATATTTACGAGAATTCACAAAGAGTTTTGACAAAATCTCAAAATATTTAAGCAGTAATAAAGATGGCTTATATTTTGTGACCCAAGGTAAAAATGATAATAAGTTACCAGGAAACACTATAAAAGTTATATTTGATAAAAGCTACATTATTTACTTTTTTTTAAATAAACTATATTCTTTTCTATTCTATTTCAGGAATATACAGGTGACCCATTTACAGAGGTCCAAAATTTTTTTGGAAGACTCAAACTGCTTTCAAACTGACCCCCCCCCCCCCCCCATCAGCAATAATTTATAGTTAAGGATGGCTCCTAAACTATAAATTATTGTTTTACATGATTATATTTTATGGTGAAAAGTCCTTACAACAAAGTCCTCCAAGTTATTTGAAGGACTTTGCTGTAAGGACTTTTCACCATAGTCAGGTAAAAATTAAATTGCATTGGCTTTCAGAATCACCCCCATTAGCAATAATTTATAGTTAAGGATGGTTTCTTAACTATACATTATTGTTTAAAATGATTCGATTTTTTTTTTCTCAGTATTGAATTTGAGCAATTCAAGAATAATCATCATTTTGCATAGAGAAAATTAGCTTAACCCTTTGGCGTCTACGGGGACGCCCTTGTCCCAACAACAAAAAAGTTAAATAAGAAACGGGTGGGTGGTGTTGTTTTATTTTAAGTAGGTCGTGAATGTATCTTTTATTTTTTTATTTGTGGCAACACATCATCGAACCGCCATTATTTGATTATGGTCCAATTGGAACTTTACAGTTTGTTTGGCGCGGAATTCTTATAATTTGTAAAAGTATTTAGAGGTGTAAAAATGATTTACCGGATAACCCATTACTGGTTTTAGTATTTTGATTTCAAAATATGTTTTTAGACGCTTAATGTATCATCCTAAATAGTTAAAATGATTACTTTACCTCTTACAATCTTATGGTCCCTCAAAGGGTTAAAGCAATTTAGAGTCATTTATATTTCAAGTTATTTGAAGGACTTTGTTGTATCCAGACTTTTCAGTTTCACCATAGTCCGGTATAAATAAATAAATGTTTTAATAATCTAGCTCTGAAACTATAAATAATCATTAAACATACATGGGGTGTTTTGGAAAGCTTTTATCAGAAGCTTTATAATAAAAAATGTGGGCCACTGTAATTGGACTACTCTGTATTTATACTACATTTTTTTACTTGCTTTCTAGCTTTATTCTAGACTTAAATGTAATGTTGCTGCAAATTACATTCTATGTAATGTTGCTGCAAGTTGAAAAAATTCACATTTTGTAAGGTAAATACGGGTTATTAATTTACAACGGATATTAAAATATATCAATATGTACCTAATCACTTAATTGTATAAAATGACTCTAAATTGCTTTAAGTTAATTTTCACAATCCAAAATTATGATTTTTCTGGAATTGCTCAGATTCAATACCGAGAAAAATTTTTTTTGAATAAATCTCAAATTAGAACAAGTTCGGACCAATCCTAGTTATTAGCTGTGCAAATTAGAAAATCAATCTAAGCCCATTCTGGAAAGTGTTTTAGGGTTAGTAAGTAAACTGGCAAATACAGAAATAAGTTACTGAAGTAGGTACTGGCCAAATCTAGTCTAGATGTTGCACAATATCGATTAAATAATTACTATTAGCTACTTTTGAATAAGAATAAACAAAATTATCAGTCTGCCCAATACATTTTACGTAGATAGCTAAAAGTTACTAAACAAATTGATACATATATCATGTATTTGCTTTTTTATTACTGTTAACACAATTAAAAAGGTCAACACGCTCAACCTTTATTAGTTCAGTAATGGATTAACAATTCTAACAACATTTTTTTTGTACGTCCATAACAACATTGTAATTTGTCCAACGCAATGAAATCACAACACAATGGAAATGGGATATTTTAGTAGTAAGACTTACGGTCATCCTGCCTGTTTAGTTAGAACTTTTTAATATCAATAAGAACATATTTTGAAGGTTCTGCAATTTTGTAATGAAATAAAATTCTGAAGTATTTTCGCATGGCGACTATCAACAGAAACGTCAATATGTCAAATCATGTCAAATCAAAATCATCGAGATTTTCATTGATAGAATAGGAGGCTTTTTATCACAAAAAAACAGTGAAATAAATCCGTACACAGAATATTCTGCCTGTCACGTACCATTTCCAGTTTAACAGAACGATTATTGCGCCGTTACAGACTACTTTTAGTAAAGCGTAGCTAACATGGGTGACACCCAGTGCGCACTTAATTGTGTCACCCAAGAATAAAAACCGGCCAAGTGTGTGTCGAACCACGCACAATGAAGGGTTCCGTAATTTATCCCAAAAACAAACTTAACATTGTAGTTGAAAAACATGTTCTCTCATACATTCCAACTGTAAAGGTTGGTCGACTTTTCCTTTTATTCCTTCGATAAAAATACTACTGTCGTGATTTTTTTCTTCCCTTCCATGCTTTATTTAAATAATTTAGTTTGGATAACTTGGTTAAAATGACTTCAAGCCTAAGTGGTTTATCGTTGAAAACGTGATAGTATGGACCACGCCCGACACCCCCCCCCCCCAGCTACGCCACTTCGAAGCGGTGCAGAGACGAGCGCAAGCTTGTAACCTGAGTATATAAGTGTTCTGTGCTTGTAACAGACGGTGGGGGGAATCTCCTCCTCTCTGATCCAACCTCCGCAACGACTGAGCCCTCAAAGGTCCAGTCCGTGGAATTATTTCAACCACCAGCAGGCCTTCCCTGCCTTCGGCCAATACATGGCTCCTCCCCCCCCTCAACCTCAACCCATCCCACGGTTGATGGACCCTAGCCTTCGCGCTCATAGCGCTCAGCATCACCAACAATCTACCACCGCCGGTAGAAGCGCGCCTCTCGCGCCCTCAGTGGCCCGCGTGCCAGAGCCTGCTTCCTATGCCGCTCCCCCTCTCAACACTCGCGCGCCTCCTCAACCCGCGGCCACTCCAGTGGTCGCACCACCTAACACCTTCGATGCGTTTAATGTGATCTCGAGCACATTTAACATCTTTCTTTCGCCCCGCGCCAAGAAAATGGCCAGCGAAATAATAGTAGCCCGTAACTCCTGCGATCTATCGGAGATCCAGCGAATTTATCACGCGTATCCCGAGATCACGCAAGCCCTAGAGTCCATCGCGTATAGGAAACCATAATGTATAATACGGCCCCCGCGAGAACTAAACTCAGATCACTAAAGTTAGGCTTTTTCAATGCCAACGGCATTAGAGAACAACGCGACGAAATCGCTGTGTTCCTCCGCGACCATCGGTTAGATATTCTCCTAGTACAGGAAACTTTCCTCAAGCCTTGTCATCGAGACCCGTCAATTGCGAACTATCGCGTAGTTCGCAATGACAGGACTCGATGCCACAGGGGCGGCACCCTGATTTACTATAGGACTCCTCTCCATTGCATCCCGCTCGATGCTCCGACAACTCTCTCGTGTCTTGAAGTGTCTGCATGCAAATTAGCAATGTCAGGTCATCAACCGATTACGATAGTTTCGGCTTACATGCCGCCCACCGCGACCACGAGCCCAGACGGTCTTCAAATGCTGTCTCGCGATCTTTCGATTCTTTTCGGCCTGAGTGAATCCCTTATCGTAGCTGGTGATCTCAACGCCAAACATCCGTCCTGGAACTGTAATACCACCACGTTTCGAGGCCAACATCTGTTTGACCTCACCGCCGTTTTAAATTTCGATATCATCGGTCCGATGAATCCTACTCATTACCCCCATATCCCCAGTCAATCCCCGGACATATTGGACATAGCGCTCCTAAAGAATATCAACCTACGGTTGGATTCGATAGAGGCGATGGACGAACTGACTTCTGACCACCGGCCGGTCGTCTTAAGACTGGCCCCTCGCGACGGACTCCTTGACCTTGACCAACCCCCCCTCACGAAAGTAGTAACGGACTGGCGGAAAGTAAGCGACCGACTGAAATCCACCAAATCCCCGATACTGGATTCTATCCCCGATCAGTTTGACTCGATCGCCGACACGACGGCCGCGATCGACTCACTCACGGAACACGTACAATCAGTCCTGAGCGATTGCTCGAGGCAGGTTCCGGCGATGGACCCCCATCGCCGAAAGCTGCCGGACGATGTGCGTGAACTGCTGACTGAGAAGAACGCGGCCACTCGTGCCTACAGTGTCTTTCCCTGTGACGCTAACAAAGTCTTCATGCGCCAATTACAGAAATCTGTAAGGAAGCGAATGAAAGAACTGCGTGAGGCTAACTGGGACAAGATGCTGGGCGAACTAGAGCCCACTCATCTTGCTTTCTGGGAGCTTCAGAGGAAACTCAGATCCCCGCAAGTAGCTTCTATGCCCCCTCTGACACGACCCGACAGGACGATAGCATTCGACGACACCGACAAGGCTGAATGCCTGGCTGACACTCTCGAGACTCAGTGCTCGCCCAGCTCTCAACCAGTAGACCAAGCTCACCTCGCTGAGGTGGACGCTGAAGTCGAACGTAGGGCGAATCTCCCTCCGGTCGAAGACCCTGATTGTCCTCTGGCTCCCGTCACCCCAGACGAAGTGCACGACATTATCAAGGGTCTGAAAACCCGTAAATCTCCCGGATCAGACGGAATCACCAACAGGGTGCTCCAGCTGTTCCCCGCTCACCTGATCATGCTAATGACCACCATGTTCAATGGCGCTCTTAGCAACAACATTTTTCCTCAAGCTTGGAAAAGTGCCACGGTCATCGGTATCCCGAAGCCCGGCAAACCTAAGACCGAACCTTCCAGTTACCGACCCATCAGTCTGCTCAACGTCTTCGGCAAAGTCTATGAGAGGCTTATTTATAAGCGTCTCAGAGACTATGCCGAGACGACGGGCCTCATCCCAAACGAACTGTTCGGGTTCAGATCCCAACATTCGTGCGTACAACAGGTCCACCGTATCGTCGAGCATATAAGCGCTGGCTTCCAGCGCGGGCTCATGACGGGTGCTGTGTTCTTCGACATTGCGAAAGCGTTCGACAAAGTCTGGCACAACGGCTTATTATATAAGCTCTACAAACTCGGTGTGCCCGATCGTCTCGTGCTCATCTTACGAGACTTTTTGTCGGACCGCACCTTCCGCTATCGCATCGAGGGTGCGCTATCCTCCCCCCATCCGCTCCGCGCAGGCGTCCCTCAGGGCGCTGTGCTGGCACCGCTGATATTCACTATATTCACTAGTGATATTCCCAAATGTAGAAAGGCGCAGTTAGCTCTGTTCGCAGACGACACGGCCATCTACTACTCCGGCCTCAGGCAAGACAATATCGCCCGCATCCTTCAGGCCGAAGTCAACAGACTCGCGGCCTGGTTCAGGAAGTGGAGGATTGAAATCAACCCTGATAAGAGCCAGGGGGTCCTATTCTGTAGGCCCCGGCGATCACCCGCCCTGCCCCAACCGATCACCATGTTCGGCAAGCCTATCCCTTGGGAGAAGCGAGCCAAATATCTCGGTGTGGTCTTAGACCATCACATGACGTTCGGCGAGCACATAAAACAGGTGCGCTCGCGCGCCAGTTTTGCTCTCAGCCAACTACACTCCGTACTCAACCCGCGCAGCAAGTTGTCCCTTAAGTGCAAATTGCGTATTTACACCGCGTGCATTCGACCGATCATGACTTACGCCTGCGTAGTCTTCGCTCACGCAAAGTCGTATCACATCCATAAGATGCAGACGCTTCAAAACCGATTTCTCCGCAGAATTACGAAGGCTCCTTGGTTCGTTCGGAACGAACAACTTCACGTAGACCTTAAGATGCCTACCATCAAACAGTTTATGAAGCGCCTTGCAAAGCGCTTTTTCGAATCCGCGGAACGTCATCGCAACCCCTTGGTTGTGCAGGCCGCTAGTTACAGGCCTTCTGCCATTAGTCAGACTCGCCGACCGAGGCACACTCTCTTAGATCCGGATGACCCAGTCACTCTCCTTCAGGAAAGCAATAGGGCCACGAGTACAGTGCACAAAATACACAAACCGACCTTCCGTCCTCGCCGCCGAGGTACCACGCGAACTTCCCGAGTAAATGGTAATAAAAGTCCTCCCCCCCGTCCCTTGAATGTCGATGCGCCAGCCGCCCGGTTAGAGGCTGAGAGCGCCGTAGCAATAAATATAATATCCCCTGATAATAATCATGATCAAAATGTTGATCCAGCCCGTCCCCAAATTGTTACTAATTTTGTGATCCCCCAACGACGCCCTGAGCCGAGGTCCGTACCCCACAGGGGGTGCCCTTAGTGCGCTGTCGTTTAGTTTTAATATATATAATTTGCGCCCTGGCTGGAGGCTTTAAGATTAAAAACCTTAGGGCAGCCACAGGAATATCCGGTTAAGTAGCAACGACCTCTCTAGGTCTGCTACGAGATGCCATTTAAAAAAAAAAAAAAAAAAAAGTAACAGACGGCCCATCCAATCCGCGCAGGTGTCCCTCAGGGGTCTGTGTTGGCTCCAAAAATTTTTACGCTTTTCACCAGCGACATCCCCAATTGTAAAAAGGCGCAGTTAGCTCTGTTCGCAGACGACACGGCCATTTATTACATCGGCTACGGGCCAGACCAGATTTCCCACACCCTCCAGTCCGAAGTCAACAAACTCGGTGCCTGGTTTAGGATGTGGAGAATCAAAGTCAACCCCGATAAGAGCCAAGCGGTCCTATTCTCTGGACCCCGACGTAGACCCACCATACCCCGTCCGATAACCATGTTTGGTAAGCTGATCCCTTGGGAGGGGCAAATATCTAGGTGTGTCTGTATGATTACTCGTATTTAAGAAAAAATCATTCAGTAGGATTTTTTGAACTTAGAGAGTTGTAATGCTGATTCTAATGATTATAATTCTGTAAAGTCATATTTGTTATGGCCGCGAATCATATTTAGATCAACCTACAACCTGTTACTGACCTGCAAATTGCAAAAAACGTAAGAAAATTTGAATTTCGCGGGCTACCTTAGCGCATCCCCCTCAAACCATGGCAGCCACAGGAAAGTTCGGTAATCACGACCTCTCAAGGCCAACTAAGAGACGCCATAAACAAAAAAAAATAACAGACAGCCAGTCAAGCAAGATGAGTAAATACTCATACACCGGCGTATAATACTCAAAGTGTGCAACGGACAACGGCATTGAGTAGTGAGTACTACTTTAGTCTGTGAACTCTGTGATCTATAGAGTATAGTGGTGCTAAAAGGTCCCAGCAACCAGGCCATTAAAATAATTTAATAAAAGATTATAGAAAGAAATAGATCATCTGTGATCCATGCCTTAGGGATGCAATATGCGCCAAAAAGTATCGATATATAACGTATCGATATTAAAAAAATATATATATTTATATCGATTTCGATACATCGAAAAAAATATAGATATATTATTTATTTATTTATTAATACTTTATGCACAAGTAAAAAATACACTGTACAAAGGCGGACTTAATGCCTGAGGCATTTTCTACCAGTCAACCTTAGGGTGGTGCAGAGACAAAACATGTCAGGTACAACGTACGGGATAGATAGCTCGGAAATAACTATAAAATACAAGCATAAATAAATACAAATACATAGATAGATACATACATAATATACCAAAATAAACTTTGTCAGGAGAAATAACGACCGGTAGCGAAGAAAACCACTCCAGCAAATCACCGTTGACATATATCGGTGAAATTTTCTAAAAAGTATTAATGTACACACGGCTACACATCAAGCTATACATTACCAGTATACGCTGACCTCTCATTGTACGGAAATCCTATACAATGCGAGATCAGCATAAACTGGAATTACAGCTTGATATGTAGCCGTGTGTACATACTATAAGAAGTTGATTTGTTTATTTTTTTATTCATAGAAATACCAAACTAGTAAAATCTTAAACTAATAAAACATTGATACAGACGATACAGTACCTGGCATATAACTTGGCAAGAGTCGTTAGATGCGCAGAATTCGTTTTATAGGTCTCTTTGGTTATCAAGCGGGACGCGGAGAACGAGGCAGCATCGTTCCAAGCGCGTGATTGGTTGGTCAGTCGACCCTTGTCTCTCGCAATGCGTCCACGTTCCGTTCGCTCCTGAGTACTCTTGCGTGCACTGAAATTCTACCCTTTGTTTTTGTTACGAGTTTTAGTTATTGTTTTGTTCAGAATTTTTATATTGAACCTTCCGCCAAATATGGTGTTTCTAATGGGGATCTAAACTGCCATTTGTTCACGATAGGTGGCGAATCGTCGACATGGCTATCAAAAGCTGTCAATTCCATACATTTTGTAACCTAGCATTCAGTAAATTTCAATTTTCTCGAAATATGCCTCTGTGTGCTGTACCAGGATGTACTAACCCCGGTGTTCATTTATTTCCCAAAGATACAACGCTAAAAAAAAAGTGGGAAAAGGCTATACGTCGCAAAAATTATGTAGCGACACAGCATAGCAGGTTATGCCGGAATCATTTCCAAGAATCTGATTATGTAGGAGAATCAGCTTATACAGGTGAGCTATTAACTTATTAAGTGTTGATTTCAGTCATTAGCATTACAGACAGAGACTTCTCGTTATCACTGTGGTTAGTTTAATGATAACTACCTTGTAAAGTCTGCTTGAAAACTTGGTTTGTTTCCTGGAGGTTTAATATGTAAATAAACCAATGAACAGGTATCCTGTGTGCCTCCATATTACAGAGTGTTAAAAGTCTTATACTTAAAGTAATCTGTATAAATTTTTTAAATATTTTGTTTGTTTTTCAGGAAATCCTCAAATATGCAGATTTCTCAAAAAGGGGACTGTCCCAAGCATATTCCCTTGGTCCACCCGAGTGTCAACAACACCTACATCAAGAAGCCTTCGGTATTTGGAAAGAAGCAGACGCAGAATTGATTTTAGACAGCCAACTGGGGACGAAAGTATTCCAGAACCGTCTACTAGCACTGAAATAGAGATATCTACTGTAGAGAGCACCTCAGAAGATATTACTCCTAGAACAGTATCTGTTAGCATTCAATGTGGTAGTTCTTTGGGAATAATTTCACTAGAGGCTATGAGGGCCAATCAGGAGGCTATTCATTTTTATACTGGGCTAGAAAACTATGAAAAATTTATGCTTGTGTTAAACACGTTAAGTCCAATGTGTAATAATTTAAATTACAAGGGAAGTAGAGTTATCAATGTTTCTGTTGAAGACCAACTTTTGATAACACTGATCAAGCTAAGGAGGTATTTACCAGATTTTGAGTTGGCATTTTTATTTGGTATTTCCCAAACTAGTGTTGCTAACATTTTTATAACATGGATCAATTTTATGTATGAAATATGGTCTTTAATTAGTATTTGGCCCAGTAAAGAATTGGTTCAATACTTTATGCCAGAGTCATTTAGAAGTGGTTTTGCAAGTACAAGAATTATTGTGGACACAACTGAAATACCCATCACAAAGCCTGGGAATCCTATAGCACAGCAGGTGACATTCAGCAGCTACAAACATAAAAATACTGTGAAGGCTATGATTGGGGCTACACCTGGTGGTCTAATTTCATATGTCTCAGAATGTTATGGAGGTTCAGTCAGTGATAGACAGATTATAGAAAGATCCAATCTTGAAAATCTATGTGACAGTGGCGATTCTATCATGGCAGATAGAGGTTTTAACGTGCAGGACATTTTTGCTCCAAAAGATATAACTATTAACATTCCAATGTTCTTGAAAGGAAAGACACAAATACCAGGTGTTAGAATAGTACAGGATCGAAAACTAGCAAGCAAACGAGTTCATATAGAACGTATTATAGGCCTTGCTAAAACATACAAGATTTTGAAAAGTGAACTAAGCCCATATCATGTAACACTGGCATCTAGAATTTTAATTGTTTGTGCTATGGTTTGTAATTTTAGAGAAAATATTATGAAATAAAAGCATTTTAATATGTTAATAAAGTTTTATTTTAAAGTGTTAGTCTTTAAAGAAATATTTCTTGATTACAGCATTTTTAAAGAAGTTATGATAAAAATTATCAAGTTTATCCAACATATCCTGAATGAATTGTTCATCACGTTCAATATATATTACATGTAAACTTTTATAGGTAAAAATCAATAAATTACAAAATAATCTTTTTGTTACATATAACTGCCCTTGAATTTGGTAGTAATAAATATTGTTTTTTTTTAAAGTTAGTTGTCCATTTTCGTCATATTGTAGATATGGTATTGTTAGAGGACTGATCTTTTGATTTCTGGAAGCATAAGGACATTTAACTTCAATAATGGTTTCTGATCCCAGTAAACCATCAGGAGATGCTCCTAAATAAGGCCTTTCCTGAGACAAGAATAAACCACATTCAACTACAACCAGATCATAAGCCTCCATATACCTTTTAATGGCTACATTTTCATTTATAACTCCATGTGCCATGGCTCTTGTCTGGATTCGATTCTTATTTAATATTTGATTGCAATATTTGATTAAAGTTTCACTTTTTAAATGACACACAGTGTGAAAAATGCTGGCTGTAATGTGGGTTTTTCTATAATCATGCCACTTTGGATTGGAACTTTGTCCTCTAGTTTCAATTTCTATTTCCATAATTCTTGTTTCTGAAACATTAAGAACACTAATGGATTCTAAAAAAATATCCACTGCGTTTTTTTTTAAATATTCATGGTCCAAACATATTGCTCGTTGGTTAGCTGCAGGATATAATTGTTTTAAAGGCATTGACGAGTGTGCATAATTTAGAATCAAAGATTGAAACCTGCATTGAAATGCATTCTTATCAAACCTAGGGTTTTGTGCCAAGTATGGAGAATAAACAGTATTATGTACATCTCTTTTGGATGGCAATCTGGAGGCTCTCAATGGTGTTGCATAATACTTCTTTGCTGGTTTATGGAATGTCTGTAGTTGTGACGTAGAAACTTCATGTAGGAGTATTATTTTATGTTGTACAATATTTTCAGCAGCAAGTAGTACCACAGCTATATGTTTGCAATGCGCTTCTTTTCCTTCTCCTGCAGCACATTCACAGCTTGCTTCTTCAGGCATTCCGTCATCACTTAATTTGATGTTTACCTCATATTGAAGCTGTTTCATAGATGCCTTGCAATAACCTGGAAGAAGTTTTGATATGTTTATTAGGCAAATTACTTTACACATCAAACTAACAACACACACACATTTGAAACTTCACCATCCTACTATTAACAACCATGGAAGAAGACCTACACCCATTTTATTTCCTAGACATCAACTTTTAAATGAGTTTATAGTAAGAATAAGCATACCTTTTAGGTATGTACTTTGGCAGGATGTTGTTGATCGTAGAACAAGAAGGTATCTCGATTCATACAATCTTACAGCATCACTGATATTCTTATTGAATCTGAAATAAAAACCATTACTTATGTTAAACAAGGGCCGCTAGAGGATATCAAACATTTAACATGTATCATTGGAAATAAATATGTTAGGTACCTGTCAAAGTAACTTTGAATATGTTGTTTAGTAATCTTCGGCAATTTGGTGGAGCTATTAACGTCTTGGTAAAGATCCGCTTCAGGAACGTCAATGGCTTGGCTTTCAGAAGCTTGAGGGCTTTGATTGCCGAAATTAAAATTTCGGTCGTAAGCTTCTAACCTAAAAGATAAAGAATACCATTTATCATTAAAGTAATGTTCTCTCATTTTTCGTAAATTTTCCTACAATGACTCAAGTAAGAATTAACACGTTACAACTAAAAAAAGATCCAAATCTAGAGGCTAGCACTGATGAAAAATATTTTATTATTTAAAAGTCTACCTCTCAACAAGATCTGCTTTCTTTCCAGTTATCCTTGCTCCTCGTTTTTTCAATTCGTCTTTCAATTCTTTGAGCTTCCAGGTACAATACATGATAGCAATAACGATGGTGGACCGGTTTCAACACAAAAAATTGCAAAAAACACTGATGTAAACAAAGCGAAAACGATTTGACAGCGGCCATCCCGCCACTGGCGACATCTGCGCTGAGCTTTGCGTGTGCATCCCCATTGACAACGCATCGTATCTAATAAACAATTTTACCCTGCGGCTACCTCGAATGCCAAGAAAGCGGAAATGTAAAGGTGGTTGGCGGAAAAAGGCATAGAATACGAAGACACTACGCTAGCGATAGTGACGACGACGGCATAATGATTGTTATAGTTTTCAAAAAATAATATGCCCGTTTTGACATTTAACTTGAATCGATATATCGTGAGTACTGAGTCGTATGGTTACTAAATTAGTTGCGTCGCAATGGTAAATTGCGACGTAACTACTAAAGTCAAAACGGGCCTATTATTTTTTGACAACTTTAACGACAATTTATTACAATATTTTGATTTATAATAAATGTCTTAACCGTTAACTTATTACAGCTAATATACTGCACGAATTTCACTCCTTTCTTTAACTTTCACACACATGTTTAAAAAAAAACGGCAATAACCATAGAATCAATCAAAAAGTGACAATTTTTTGTTGCACTAAGTGTACATAAAATTTGCGAACTTACCTCCACTACGCCAAATTTTGCCAAGTCAAGGCTTCTACAGACCAGTGCGACTCGTGACGTGACACAAAGGCACCGCTCGTCGCGCGACACGCGGTTCACCATTGTGTCACGTCACGTGTCGCGCCAGTATGTAGAAGCCTTTACGTGCCGGATACTGTACAAATAAGTTTACTTTTATATTTTACAGCTATGAATTCTCGCGGTTTTAGTCAGTGGGGACAATGATGTTGCTTTTGGAAATATATCGTATTTAATTTGATACATTCGCGATACTTGATATTTTATATCGATATACCAAAATAAATAATAGATATCACCGAAAAATATCGATATATCAAACAAAAAATATCGATATATCGATACATCGATATTTTTCTACAAGCCTACCATCCAAATCCATTGCCACAGAACACAGATTCAGATTGCCCAAAGAGTAGAGTAACTATATACGAGATTGCCACAGACTACTTTCCATTGCGTAGTTTGCTAAGTTTGCTTGTGGGGTTTGTTATCGCGTTGTAAACATTTTATTATTTTTTCACTTTTTATTTATCCAATAGATAAAATAACCGGTCAAGATGAGCACGTAATAATGTGTTTATCTTAGATAAATTTATGTTCATAGCTTACCCTAGAATATAATCGGACAATCAAAATGTGGCGAGCAGTGTTTTTAGTGTTTGTTTGTTTTCTACAATATGTAGCTGGAATTAGTCAGCTATGTGGGAATAAATCGTCGGAGCTTAGCTGCACAACAGAGGTATGTAGCCAATTATTTGGTGTTAAATGCACATAACCGCATCTGCATCAATCGGTATTGATTTTTGCAATGAAAGGGCAAGCAAGACATTGGTTGCAATATCTGACATTTAAATGCGTCCTTCACCAGTCTGAAACATTATTTTCCTTAAATCGCTAATATTATTCAAATTAACACGTTTCTGCTCTGATAAAGAAGTTTCCTTATTGATGGACATAATGTATAATTTACTATAATAGATAAAATGGCTAATATCTTCAAATTACTTAAGGTTGATCAGTGAAATCCATTTAGAAATACTTTTTATGTCTCTTTCAACATTATTAATTATCCTAAGTGCTTCAATGCATCTGGCTCACTGCTTAGTTGGTCTAGTAGTATGCTGTGCATGAGGTCCTGGGTTTGATTTATATATTTATACATTAGGAATTTCTCAGTAGCAGCCCGGAGTCTGGATTTGTGCCCGGTTGATGGCAATAGGCTCGCCCCCTATTACATGGGACTTAAACATAACTGGCGAAATGTGGGTGTACTATAGGTACACCTCTACCTAACCCTTCGGGGATTACAGGGGTGATATTATGTTTTTGTTGTTGTTGAATCACCACAATGTTTGTATTCTGCCTGTTAAAGGCCTGCGCAGACGAGGGACTTTTGTCCATGGATCCCGGCATTTTGTCCTACATGCACATTAGATTTCCTTAAGATTCCAAATTGTCCGCGTACAAATGTCCCTCGTCTGCGCAGGCCTGAAATGTGATCATCATCATTCATCTGCCCATATAAAAGAAAGAAAGAAAGAAAAAAGATTTATTGGGACTCAACACTGATCTCCTATCACAAATTAAACTAAAACACTCTTAGGGGAACATAAAAAACAAACACAATAAAAAAAACAAAGTGGAATGAAAATAAAAACAAAGTCCTGTACGAGGTCAAAAGGTTCCTATCTCAGCATGATTCTGCAACAATTAAAAATAAGTGCCGCAGCGCTGATATTCTGATAGGGCCCATATAAGTCTCAAGTTCGAACCCTCACGGCATGCACCTCTGACTTTTCGGATTCATGTGTTTATTGTATAACTTGCTTAAAAAACGGTGAAGGAAAACATCATGAGGAATCCAGTAAGCCTGAGAGATATTTCTCGATGGTATGTAAACCAGGTCATAAAAACTCTGACACCAGGTTAGTCACTAACCACATGAAAAAGAAAGAAGCACCCTTAAATAATTAAAAAGTAGTTTGTAGTCATATTTGTGTATTTGTACTTTTAATATTATCATATTGCAAGATAAGTAAAGTTGTTACAAAAGACAGATGAAAGTGCTAAGACTGGTCATAGTTCAATTTCATGTAACAATTTTACATAATAAATTGCTGGAAAATATAAAAAAAAACAATGTGTGTTTTTTAATTTAAAAAACTAAAATACAGATCCAAAGACACCACCAACTTCCGAAATTAAAATGATTTTTCACTTTATTGTGTTGTTTTATTTTGAAAATCGGGTTTATGATGCCAGACCCTGTCGAAGGCCATAAGCGATACAGCAAGTGCTTCGCCATGTTTCTTTAGTCTTATTGAGTCCCTCAAGCAGTGCGGTGTGTAGTGTGTCTCTCTTACCCCAATAGGTAATACGGGCTGGTGTCCGCAACTCCACGTCAATGCGCGTATTTTGCGTACGGGTGGGAAAATCGATTATTCGATCCACCCCAGCTCCTCAAGGCAGGCCAGTAACGCCTTGGTGTTACTGACAATCTCACGTAGGATACCTGGGTTACCGAAGTGCTTTGCCCTGTATGTGGCGACCACCGGGCAGTTTAACAGCACATGAGCTGCTGTCTCGTCGTCCTCCATGCATGCCCTGCACAGCGGACTGTCTGCGACTCCTATAACAAAGAGGTGTTTATTAAATGACCCATGGCCAGTTATAGCCGCTGTAACTGTACGCAGCTGTTGTAGCAGTTAGTTGTAGAACCCGTTTCGTGAGGCGGCCGTCGATAGTAGGGAGTGCCTCCTTCGCCTGCACTCACTTTGGTCCAACCATAGTTTGTGATGTTGGTCCCTGGTTCGTTTCCTTACCAGAGTGCGTAGATAACCGAAGGGGAGTGGCGCGATGGGTTCAGGTCCCACTGGTGCCATGCTAGACCCCCTTCTGGCCAGTTCGTCGGCTGCATCGTTACCTAGCGAACCGCTGTGTCCTTTGATCCATTGAATGGTTAACTTCTCTTACCCCAAAGATCTAGTGCATTTAGACGTACCGCCGCCATCGTCGCTTCCTGTTGTATCAACAGGTGGAGCGGTGGGTAGTCCCAGCATGGCTTTGACTGCTGCAGTCGGAGTAGTACTCATGCAGCCCGTGGTCGGCATGCAGGCTAGTCTTTTCATGCGTCGTAGTTTGTTGGAGACTGTAACTAGCTCGGTGCGGGGCCACCAGATCACGGCCACGTAGGTGATCATGGGGCGGATCACCGCCGTGTACAGCCTTACTATAATTTTGGGGGCTAGGCCCCACTTCTTACCTATCAATTTCCTGCACTTCCAGAAGCCCCACACTGAATTTCTCCGGTATTGTGGGTGCGTTTACAAACATTTAATCTCACATACACAAACAGCCAGACCCGGAACAACTACTTGTAGGTCATACAAATATTTGTTCCGTGCGGGAATCGAACCCGCGACACGCAGCGCAGCAGTCAATCGCTTAACCACTGCGCCAACCGTTTCGTCAGAATAAGATGCAAAAACCACAAATCAAAAACTTATCATTGTTTTTGCAGTTAATTACTCATCATACGTTTTATTTTATTAAGTACTTACTTACATATTAATTCGCAATATCCGTTTCAAGTGTCACCTTGCTATTTATTGATTTTGAATTGATATTGACGTCATAAAATATCGTAATTTGAAATCATTCAATAATCTTAAGGCGACGATAACCGACTTTCAATGATTTTATACTGAAAATCACGTCTAAACGAGTAGTGTTAATAATTTGAAAAAAAAAATATGTTAAGTTAGACTCTATTTTCCCAATAATTTAGTATGTGAATATTTTAAATTATGTTTATATTACATAGTGAAATTAATTTGTAAAGTTATGTCTAACGCGGATAAAAAACTGAGAATGGCGCAAAATCTACCAAGCGTATTTTTCTGCAACCTTCACCAATTTAAAGATGATTTAATTATTAATCTTTTAGTATACGCGTTTCATTAAAATACCTTTTGGTTTGTGTATAATAAATTAATAATGCGTCAAATCGAGGACAGCGCTCGTTGATGGGCGAGTCGTATTACTGGCTGAACGTACGACGCGTTGCGTGAGCTCAGTACAGAACACGCCAGCTAACCACTCAAGGTCACTGGCATATATCTCCGTCTTAATGTGCTATGAATTTACAATTGACGCTCGCTGTTTGTTGTCAAAAAATTCTGTGTGAATCCGCAGATGCAGCCCGCGAAATTCAAATTTTCTTGCGTTTTTTGCAATTTGGAGGGATGTGACAGGATTCTAACAGATGTGTATTTACAGAATTATACTCATGAGAATCATTAATACATCTCTCTAAGTTAGATTTGTATCCTAATGATTTCATGTAAAAGTCATTCAATGGAACAAATCTAACTTAGAGATAAGTTATGTATTAATGATTCTGATGATTATAATTCTGTAAATTATACATTTATCTGCTACAGTCGCGAATCATTTTTATTAAATTGCAATCTAACTACTTATAGGTATTCGAAAAGTCGGTGCTCTTTGGAACATGCTCTCTGCCTATACGTTTGTAGTCTTGATCCCGCTCGAGCTTAGTAATTGGTCCAACATCACACATGAGATGAAATCTTCCCTTTACAGTACAACCATGTAATTAAATAAAATTACATAATAAATTCAAACTTAAAAAAAAAACAAGTAAGTACTTTTATTCTAAGGTGCCAACCCTAGTGGGGCAGAATCCAACAAGATTTTAGAGTAGTGGAATCTGCCCCACTTAATCGAAGTAGTGGGGCAGATTACACCGCAACATTTTTGGCATACCACGCGCCACAAGTGTGGGGCAAAGTGGAAGGATTCCACATTTCGCCAGTTCGAGTTATTTCAGTTCAGCGTCTTTATACTGTACTTTTATTTCAGATCGTCGGCCAAACCCACGCGGACTATGACGCCTGCAGTATGAAAGTGTACCCGCCTAACAGCCAGGAATGTGGTGCCATGACGTTCGGGCCCCTATCGCCGAACACCCACATCGGGGGCGTCACACTAAAACCGTACATCATAAAAGTGCGCCGTTACAACTCCTTTGATATGAACCACACGGTCCTGAATATTATGTTCAGTAATATTAAATGGAAAAGTAAGTTTTATGGAAATTATTTGAGTTTTCTCTAGCAAATAACATCGGTCTACGAGGGACATATATATTATGATGATGAGTCAGAAAAGACGGTTAATCTGATTCCGTTGTTTAAGGGGACGATAACCGACTTTTAATGATTTTATACTGAAGATCACGTCTAAACGAGTAGTGTTTATGATTTGAAAAAAAAGAAGATAAATTAGAGCATTTTCTCAATAACTTAATATTGAATATTTTAGATTACTTAAGTGTGTTTATAATACATAGTGAAATTAATTTGTAAAGTTATGTCTGACGCGGATAAAAAACTGAGAATGGCGCAAAATCTACCAAGCGTATTTTTCTGCAACCTTCACCAATTTAAAGATGATTTAATTATTGATCTTTTAGTATACGCGTTTCATTAAAATACCTTTTGTTTTGTGCATAATAAATTAATAATGCGTTTAATTGGGGACAGCGCTCCTTGATGGGCGAGTCCTATTACTGGCTGAACGTACGACGCGTCGCGTGAGCTCAGTACAGAACACGCAAGCTCCACCACTCAAGGTCACTGGCATATATCTGCGTCTTAAGAGAACTGCCAGCAGTGGCGGTCCCCTAATTAAATCAAATGGTTTATTCTGTAGGTAATTTTACACGTCATAGCTATAATAAAATAAAAAATAAGCTAGATGGAGTCAACATTTCCTATCAGACTACCGCTGAGAAGAAATGGCGAAAAAAACTCAGGGAACAACTCGGTGACAACGGCTTTGACTTACGACTTGTAAGCTTGTTGGTTTGAATCCAAGCACCGAATTCTGTCGCAAAGTCCTAATTGGCAATGGTCAAAATTGTTTGACAAGATTGTGATTTTTTCGGGCTTGTCAAGCAATTTTGACTGTATAGGGACCCCATTGGGACTTTGCGACCGTAATCGGTCATAAAGCGATCGCTATCTATGTGAGACTGCAGGCCCAGGCCCTCATAAAGCAAAATTTGTTTCATCACCACTGCTCTTAAAACGGTGAAGGAAAACATTCAAAACTCAAAGCATATAAATTAAACCAATCACAGGCACTTTTGAATTATCAAAGAGTCTGTCAGTTAGTCAGAAAGTTGAAGCTATTTGCCCATTCCAAAACGTAGATCTCTATGGAGAAGAACAGGCAAGAAACTCCAAGGACACTCTTTTAAATCAATATATTACAAAATCCTGGGTACATTATTCTTGTCGCTTCTATAATTATGTGAAAACAATGTAAAAAAAATAATTATTTAAAAAACAATACAAAATATAAGATTAAAAGATTACAAATAAGCCCTGGCAGTTAAGAGATGACCAGTCTCAACTGACGGCGCCTGTTCACGAACATGACGCGTGGATCAGCACCATCCAGCTCAACCATTTTGTAGGGAACCTAATAATTTGTGTGTGTGTGTGTGTGTGTGTGTGTGTGTGTAGTATTGTGTGGTAGTTTTTTTTTAGTAGTACTTATTATTAGTAGTCTGATAATGATGTGTGTCATGTTATTTCCGTTCCTAGTTTCCTACCATCTAATTTCAGAAGCGATAATCATTGGGCAATGCAGTGTCGCGAGTTTGAAGCCCGCATTCGGGCTGACTACCCGAATTCGGTGGCCGGACACTCACATTAGAAGTTGGCCGACGAAGCTGAGCTGAAGATGAGCGTAAACTAGATTTTGAATGGTACGGAACCATTCAAAATCTAGTAGTAACCTAAAGGGTGCCAACCGTCCGTCCATCTGTCACAGCACAGGGCTATATCTTTTGAACCGTAATAGGTAGATACCATACAAAAATGGTGTTATTTTCAAAAGTATAAAAAAAAATGTACTGATGAATATTGTACGGTCATACGGAAGTCGTCGTGTGCGAGTCCGACTTGCACTTGGCCGCTTTTCCATACAGTTGATCGCTTCAATCTACATAAAAGGGGCCAGTACATATAAAGCTGCATAGCTATTCACAACCACACGACGGGTTGTCGAATCGAAAATGACACATTTTCAAACACTAACCTGTGGGCTAATTGCGTAGCACACTATCATTCACACACAACCAGACACAACATTCGTTGCGTCATTTACGTTGTTGAGCAGACAATTTTTGCTAACTTATGAAGTTATGGATTAGCAATATACTTCAAAATTATTCCGATTCTGATTCAAACTGTGTTACGCAATTTGGGTGCTGTTTTGCCCCCGACAGCAAATAGCTCTCGGAAGAATGGCGGTCGTCTATTTGATTCAACTGACAAAATTTTCGGGTTTTGGATTTGTGAACAGCCTTTAGAGGACTCTTTTGATAACATTGATTGATGTTCGATTCGGCACGGAAGCGTATCGTACGTTTGTGAATAGCTATGCAGGTGTCTTTTAAGACAGGTAATTATATTACTCACAGACTGTATTACGCTTAATAATTATGCTTCTTGCATACCGACATGCACCGATAGCGATAGCTATGTAGTTTACTCGTCCATTGGAGTATTTTTTAATGAAAAAATCCTCAGCTAATAATATACAGGGTTATTTTTAAGTCGTCAATAACCTCTTAAGGGGTCATTGTACTCATCATTATGAACAACTTTTACTATGGGACCAAGCCTGAAATCGCGAAAAATAAATCAGCTGTACCCTACATTTTAACGAATTATTCGAACATAAATGTAGGGAACAGCGGTTTTTTTTCGCGGTTTCAGTTTTGGTCCCATAGTAAAAGTTATTCATAATGATGAGTACAATGACACCTTAAGAGGTATTGACGTTTTAAAAATAACCCTGTATACTATTAAAGCTGAAGAGTTTGTTTTTTGTTGGCTTGTTTGAGCGCGCTAATATCTGAAACTGCCAGTCGGGTTTGAAAAATCTTTTTGCATTTGATAGGCAGGCTATAGGGTATTTATCATCACGCTACTAATCTTAGGTGCCGAGAAAAAATTAAAAGTCTGAAGGAACTGCCACTGTCAGCACCAACTGACGGGGTCCGTTAGGACCAATGCCTGGGTTGCGAGTTTGTCCGAAAGGGATATCGTGGCCCTGGCACACAGGCAACGGAAGGAACACGGGTGGGTTTTAGTCAGTAAAAGTCTGACACGCCCTGGAGTTCAGCCCAAAGCGGGAGACGTTATTTGATAATTTCCCACAAAAAAAAAAAGAAGCCTATAGGGTATTTATCATCACGCTACGACCCTTAAGAGCCGAACAAAACTAAAAAAAAGTCAGAGAGAACGCTAAGCGAAAACCAAGTAATAGTGCGGTCTGGCGAGGTGATGCGACGGGGTGGGTCGGGGGAACAAGAAATTTCACGCGGATGAAGTCGTGGGCAGTTGCTAGTAACTTTGGAGGTATGAGTAACAGGGTGCAAAGTACACTCATCCTCTATAGAAAAGGGAGGATCCTCCAACCAGACGGGTGTCTGGTGGGCAACTGCCCGACGGCGACGGTTGGTGTCGGGATGTTGTATGTATGCTAGTTGCGCGATGCAGGATTTTGCGTGACGTCAGTGTGACGCGTAGTTCGCATGTGGCGATGTTGATGCCGCTACTTAACTAATAGTTATTTATGCAACTGTTGTGTTGTACACTGTGAGTTATCATAATGTGCACATATCGAAAATAATCTTAATTTTATCGACGGAAAAAATGTTTAAAAAAATGCAAAAAAAACCGACCAAGTGCGAGTCGGACTCTCGCACGAACGGTTCCGTACCATTATCTATAAAAATGGCAAAAAATCACGTTTGTTGTATGGGAGCCCCCCTTAAATATTTGTTTTATTTTAATTTAATTAAGTATTTATTTTTAATGTGAATATATAACTAAATATTCTGTGAATATTTAGTATTAGTACTGTTGCCGTTATCAATATCGAGCAAAAACGAGTAAAAAAATCACGTTTGTGGTATGGGAGCCCCCTTAAATATTTATTTTATTCTGTTTTTAGTATTTATTGTTATAGCGGCAACAGAAATACATCATCTGTGAAAATTTCAACTGTCTAACTATCACAGTTCATGAGATACAGGCTGGTGACAGACGGACAGACAGACGGCGGAGCCTTAGTAATAGGGTTCCCGTTTTACCCTTTGGGTACGGAACCCTAAAAAGGGTCTCTACCTGCTAAAGTAAAGTACGTAGCCGAGTGCAAGGCCTTTCTTAAGCAGTTGATAGGAAACGTTGTGAATGAGTTATAAACATGGTAGGTATTTTTACTTTTAGAAAGCTGATAATTATGATGGAGAATAATTTAAAGTAATAAAAAAGGGTAGGTAATCGGGACTTTTATTGAGATATTTTACAATTACTTATTGTAAAATGTATGAAAAATTATCAGATTTTTCCTATAAAATCACCCTAATTCTCAATTGAGAGCAAGTTTTTTCTTTAGTTTTTCTTTTATGAAGACGCCCTATTATTTCCAGTCATTACTGAGTTTGTTTCATCGTGATAGATCGTTTAGTTTAAAAGTTATACCGATTTGTTTACGCAGAGGTCATTATTTCCAGTCATTACAGAGTTTGTTTCATCGTGATAGATCGTTTAGTTTAAAAGTTATACCGATTTGTTTACGCAGAGGTCACAAGCAGCGAACAAGAATTTAAAAAATGCTATAAATTTTTTAATTAAGTATGTACTTTTTTTAGATAAAAAATCCGTCTATAAAATTAAGCTAAGTTTCCCTCATTTGGATATGTGCACATTATCAAAACTCAAACTATATGGGGTATTAAAACACGAACGTGGGTTGATAAATGATAAAAGTGTCACATGAGTGTTTTAATACCTAATTATGATGTACAGTTGCATAAAAGACTTTATCAACACCCATGATATGAATCCTCTATATAAGGTTCTGAAACCATAGGATGTTGTAAGAACTGCTGAGTATCTAGGTAGTAATAGAATTATTTATTGTAATAATTATTTACATTTTGGATCGTACAATTATTGAAATGCACTTGAATATTTTCACCTTGTTGAAGAATGTTGGCAGATCCTGATGTACCTACTCGGAATATTTATATTCACCACTTCATTATTTTTATTTTTAAATTATGGCGCTGTGGTAGTGAAACGCGCGTGCATGAAAATATTCTTTTGGAATTCATAAAGATACCACGAATTGAGTAGTGGGAATGTGGCTGTTTGATGAGTAGAGTGTCCAGACCGAAAAAGCAAAGGAGTTGCATAATGAAATTTAGTACGAGGGCGGAACTGAAAATTTCGGGAATCAAGGAAGTGACACAACATTACTATTTAAAAATGTATTTATTGCTTTTCGAAGTATTCTCCGCGAAATTTGACACATTTTTCCATACGATGGAACCAATCATTGAAGCAACCATTCCATTCGGAAGTTGGGGTCTCCAAAATGGCCGTTTTGTAGGCGTCCACAGCTTCTTCAGGTGATGAAAATCTCTGTCCACGCAATTTATTCTTTATTTTAGGGAAAGTATAGAAATCATTAGGGCTTAGGTCTGGGCTGTACGGCGGATGGTCTAATAATTCTATGTTTTCTTGCTCTAAAAACTCTTTTGTTCTGTGCGCGGTGTGAAAACTCGCATTGTCGTGATGGAGGATGATGCGGCGGTTGCAGTTCTCTTTACGGAGTTCAGAAATGACCTGTGGCAAACAAATGCTAGCATACCATTCTGCATTAACCGTTCTTTGTCCCTCAAGAGGAATAGTCGTAACATGGCCGGTTTTGGAGACAAACGTGGCCACCATTTTTTTTGCAACACTCCGTGAAAGAACAATTTTTGTTGGCTTTAACTCATTTTCGAACACCCAAACTCGTGACTGGTTTTTTGTTTCGGGTTCGTACGCGTATATCCAGGATTCGTCAACTGATACAATGTTGTATACAGCATTTGAGGATCCTGCGTGGAATCTTTCGAGAGTTCTGATGCACCAAGTAACGCGAGCCGCTTTTTGCTCTTCACAGAGCGAATGCGGTATCCATCGGGAAAACAACTTTTTTACACCTAATTGTTCATGCAAGATTATTTGTATTTGACTCATGCCAATGTCTAAAGTTGCCTGAATTTCGCGGTATGTCACATGTCGATCTTCCTCAATCAGCTTACGCACAGCATCAACGTTTTCTTGGGTGACTGCAGTTTTTGGACGACCTTGACGGGGATCATCACTGAGCTTGATACGTCCACGTTGAAATTCAGCAAACCAGCGATAAATTGTGGTTTTGGATGGGGCTTCATCACCAAATGCAGAAATCATCCGGTCAACACACTGTCTTTGTGTTAAACCACTTCGAAAGTTATAATAAATCATCGCTCTTGAATTTTCTCGAGTCAATTCCATTTTCTCAACCACTAAACAAGTTTGACAAAACCTTGTGACAAGACCGAGAATCTTTTTTTAAATAAATAAATGGTATTCGATTTTTAAAACCAAGGAGTTTTCAATTAAAAAGATTTTTATATGACAGGAACAGTGGAAATATTCCATTCCCGATACTTTTAGTGCAGCCCTCGTACAACATTATAACACTCGTTTGGATGATATTATTTATTTATTTATTTATAATAAGCACACCAACAGCATAGTCACTTACAATTCAAACATAAATAACATATAAAATTGGCACTTTAGTAACCATGCAAATAACAGGTATGCATGACATTTAACATATGAATATTAGAGACAAAAGAGAAAAAATTAAAAGTGTAAAAAATTAAAAGTGTGTCCAGAGACCCAAATCCAGAACACGACAAAACAAACCAATTTGAGCTACACAGACGTGCACTCTTCGCACTGTTTGAATAGGGAACGCCTGTATGAAACGAAACTCATGGAGAAAATATCAATAGGGTAATCTGTCAAGTTGGACCTTTCATTATATTGCCTTGCCATACGTGTTAGGGGGCTATTAAATGTGGTATTTAATGTGGATGTAGGCAATTCAAAAATACGATGATGACGCTTACTACGTTGGCTAGACCTAAATTTAAAATAGTTTACTAATTGTGCGTCCATTGTACCGTTTATAATTTTATGGAGTATTAGTAAGTCAGAATGGTTACGTCTTTCTTTTAAGCTAATCATTTTAAAGTGCCTTAACCTGTCGCTATAATCAGGTATAGCTTTTCGGATCCCATTCTTCATACATAAATGCCTAACAAAACGGGCCTGAACAGATTCTACATTATTAGTATAAGTTGAATAATAAGGAGACCAAATAGTGGAACAATATTCCAAGGAGCTCCTTACTAGTGCGTTGTAAAGTAAAATAATGCTACTATAATTACGAAAAGGTTTCGACATACGGATTATAAAGCCAAGCATTCTTTTAGCCTTAGTCACCGTGCTATCTATATGTTCACGGAAAGATAGAGATGTATCAAAAAGTACCCCAAGGTCACGGATGACTGACACTCTGCTCAGCACTGATCCATCAATATGATAATCAAATTTAATATAATTCACTTTATTTGTGAATGTAATAGTCTGGCATTTTTTAACATTGAGCGTCATTCTGTTGTTCAAACACCATTGTTGAAGGACATCAAGATCCTTTTGAAGCTTCGCACAATCACTCAGGTCCGATATGCTACAGTATATTTTTAAATCATCAGCATAGGCCAAACAATTGCAATTTATTAAATCTAAAAGATCATTCAAAAATACCAAAAAAAGCAAAGGGCCCAACTTAGAGCCCTGAGGAACACCAGAGCCAGGAGAAAAAGGTACAGATTCATAACCCGCCAAGGCAACTATTTGAGAACGATTAAATAAATAACTCTCGAACCACCGCAACAGAGAACCATGAATACCAGCGCAATTCAATTTCATAGAAAGAATTGAGTGATCAACGCGATCGAAGGCTTTTGCAAAATCTGTGTAAACAGCATCAACCTGACCCCTAGCTTCAAAGGTGTTACTAATAAAAGTAGTGTAAATAAGTAAGTTAGACATAGTAGAACGGTTAGACACAAAACCATGTTGCTTCAAACTAACTACATGACGGAGGTGGGAATACACTACATTGTATATGAGTCCCTCAAACATCTTTGCAAATTGTGATATAATAGAGATTGGTCTATAATTAGTTACGTCATTCATACTACCAGACTTATGTATGGGGATAATGTGTGAGATTTTCCATAAATCGGGAAATGTACCTTCCTTAAGGGATTTATTGTATATTATCTGCAGAGGTATAATAAGGGCATCAATGCAGAGACGAATAAAAATAGGAGGAAGTCCATCCGGACCAGCTCCTTTATTAAGATCTAACTTTTTGATGCTATCTCTAACGTCATTTTCAGTAATGCCAATGGAAGACATACTATAATTAGACGAGGAGTTACCTGGAGACAAGTAACCAGGCTGTTGATTAACACCGTACACAGATGCAAAATAGTCTGCAAATAGATCAGCCACACCACTACCACCCTCACCAACACGATCACCCCACGATACTTGGTCAGGGACGCCTCTGAAAGATCTTTTAGACTTAGTATAACGCCAAAAAGCTTTTACATTTGTTTTTAATTCACTCTCAATTCTTTCTATGTAATCTTTAAAACAGTTATCCATAGCTCTCCCAGCTCGCATCCGTAGGGAAACAAAAGTATCATAGTCACGAGGGTTTTTGTACCGTTTGAACCGAGCTCTGTATTTATGCTTTTCTTTAAGAAGTTTAATCAACGAAGCTGAGAACCAAACTGGATAAGAGTTATTCTTAGGTTTACCCTTCGGAGTATATTTATCTATATTTTCCCATAGTATATTATAGAATGTCAGAACGTAATCATTACAACTCAAATGACAATAATCCTCCCAATTTACTTTACACAGATCACGAACACATGCCTCATAGTCAGTTTTAATGAAAATATATTTAGACTGTAAAGTATTATAATTTAAATTAGAAATTGAAGTTTTAGTAAGGGCTAATTCTAATGGCGGATGATGTATATCAGGTTTACTAATGGGAGGCGCTGAACAAACAGAGAGACTGGAGTTCTCATCCACCAAGATAAGGTCTAGGATATTATCATTTTCATTGCAGACATTATTCATTTGAACATAGCCGGTGATGTTGAGAAAGTCCCTCAACGCTAAAGACTTAGGGTCACTAATTCCTAGAAAGGGGTCATTAGACTGAGGCCATTTCACATTAGGTAGATTAAAATCACCAAGAATCAAAGTGGTGCAATCCATATAACGCAAGCAAATTTCTTCAGCCCTAGCCAAGAATTGTACAAAAATATGGCAAGGTATATAAGACGGTAAATAAACGACACAAATATTCATACAGACGCCACCAGCACTTATACATAACCACATATCCTCAACGGAGGTTTGCCACTCAGTTTTGTTAACAAAATTAAACTTATTACTAATAGCTACCAATATCCCACCACCATAATTTTTAGAGTACGAAGCCTTAAACTGTGCACTACGATCACGGCGTACAACAGTATATCTTTGATCAAAGTATTCAGAGGATAAGAACGAGTCATCTAACCAAGTTTCAGTCAGACAAATTATGTCGTAGACCGAACTTAAAACTGACATTAGTATTTCATGCGACTTCGTTTTCATGCCTCTCACATTCTGATAAAAAATCGAAATACCATCCATTAGACTAAATTCAAAAAAGTAAACATGACTATTATGAACAAAATTAACAATTCAATAATTATACAATTTTGTCTAAACACTGCTCATCCTTAATCAGAATAGTACGCGAATTTTCACTTTTGCATACAAAAATTTTACCGTAGCGAACCCAGACAAACTTATAGGATTTTTCTTTGGCCTTAAGACGTGCAGTAGCATGTAAAGATTTATATGTCGGAGAAAGGTGCTCGGATACATAAACTGGCTCCTTGGTACCGCCATAACCCAAAAGACTTGTATTCAATTTATCATCAGTGTGAGACTTATTGTATCTAGATACTGCAGAATACAATTCGTCGCGACATCTAGGACTACGCAGCTTCACTATTACAGAGCGCGGGCGAGACTTGTTGTTGTTCATACTGGCCACTCTAACGCACTTCATAATATCGCAGTCTTTTAGCGCATATGATACAACATTAGCTAATTGTGTTACGATGGTCGGTAACACTTCACTCTTATTTTCAGGTAAGCCATGAATTTCCAGATTCGCCTCACGCATATTCTGATCAAGGGTGTTTATTTGCGTTTTCAGCTGAGCCATATTCATTTGCATTTCGGAGTTCTGTGTACGAAGTTCGGTGTTCTCACGTTGAATACCCTTGAGCTCAGTTTTTAAGTCGTTAACTTGAGAAATGTCAAAGGATCCAGATAACTTCAACTCATCAACCTGTTTCCTTAAATCATCAATTTCGGATCTAAGCATGCTAATCATATTCTTTACCTCAATACGCAATGTATTCCGAATTTCCTCCCGTATAACAAGTCTTATATCACTGACCTTATCATCCTCGCCTTCAGAGCTATCTTCAATTGTCTCAGACGTCGATTTATCAGGTTCTTGCTGAGATAAACAGCTTGGACAATTCCACTTAGAACGTGCAGTTTTAGTGAGTTTTTTAAATACAGTAGCACTCAGGTTTACGCACAGGTGATGATAGAATTTGTCACAATTCGAACATGTTATTTTTTCATTTTGTTTAACTGGTAATCCACAAGTATCGCAGTTAGACATTTTTTAAGTACACAATCAATCTCCCAAACAGTACAATAAATCCAAAAAGACAAACTGCTATTTGCTAGGTTTGAACTCACGACGACTTGTGTACGGATGTCGAACGTTAGCACTCAGAGCCAACAGGGCTTGTGTGGAACACACGAAATTATGGATCTCCTGTGGTGACAACACGAAGTTATCACAATAGGCGGTAGATTGAAAATAAAACAATGACAACTTGCAACAAAATAGCTTTTGTTAGATCACCGCCACAGTACACTTTGGTTTTCACTATTAACACATTTAATAACACTTTATTCATTTAGAAAAATATATGATTGCAGTCCATAGGGTTCCGTGTTTGAGTGTCTAGACAGCACACAGTTGTAAAATAACTTATTACTATGATTTTAGAATTTAAGTTACGGAGCAGAATTAACGTGACCGTACTATTTGACGTCTCGATGACAGATCGGGATTACGGTTTTGAGATTATGGTTACTATGACACTGTTGTTTTAATGTTGGCAATAAGCTAAATGTTTCAGAAACTTTTATATATCATGCATATCATGGGTGTAGACATGGTGTAGATAAAAATCTATTAACAAGCCGTGCTGATTTTTTTATTTGTAACGCCTTTGTTACTTATTATCCGCGAGAGTTATAAATAGAAAAATAATAAATTGTATAAAATAACACAATATTCAATAACGTTAGCTTATCTTTAGAGATGACATCATCAGGCATGTGTTATAATTATTATGTTTATTTCTGTAGGTACCTACATAATTTTTTTCTTAAGTGTTTTGATTGGGTTTTCCTGTTAGGCAATCTTGTTTTGCGTAGTTACAGGGGTTTAAAATTGTACCTGGCTTAAATGCACTGTCTTTTGACTTTTAGAGCTCGTGAACAGACAACATGTAGGTATTTGTGTTGTGGGCAAAACTTCATACAGTTTCGAGTTGTTGCTAGCAACAGGAACACAAAATTATGTTGCTGCAACAATCATGTTCAACTTTTATTTACCATGAATGTGGATTTACCTGTCCGGTATATGGGAATACAGGCATATTATATACATTCACATAAAGTTGTTTTTCTCTTACAGCCATGCGTTTCCGCTTCCAAGACAAATACAGAAACATTAAGAACCACTGCAGAGATATAAAAATGTCGAACGAGGTCACTATCAACGAAGACTCGGTTCTCTACTACAACTGTTACTGGTCGAAAACTGACGAGAAAGATGGACAGAGTCACATTCTGGACTTCGAGGCTACGGCTGAAGATCAAACTGTTAATAGGGGACAGTATTACTTTAATATTCCCTCTGCGGAAATGCTAAGTAAGTGAACTGTGTATTTATTTGCACTTTGAACACCACCATAATTATTATTGGACAACGCACTCTTACCGCCTTATTACAAAACAAGATTTATATTTGACATGGCGGTATGTCTATAATAATATGGACCTTGAGAAAGTTAACGTAACCGAACATCAAATGTCACTTTTTGCCGACGACAGCATTGTTATGTATGACTCTGGTACTACAAAACAAATAGAAGAGCAAATTAACGATAGCCTTATTCCTATTATCGACTGGTTGAATGCTAATAACCTTAAAATAAACCTTAACAAAACTAAAATAATGAATTTTAAAATTAGGCATAAAGAACAATCGCAGTTTCAAGTACACTATAAAGGGAACGAAATACTTGAAGCTAGTGTAACAAAATTTCTTGGACTTTATATAGACAATGACATGACATGGAGGACTCAAATTGAAAGTGTATGTGGAAAGCTTAGTAGATTTTCATATGCTCTTTATATGCTAGGCAAAATTGCAAATAAGACCGCCCTACTAGAAGCGTATCATGGTTATGTCGCCTCAACTTTGAGGTATGGCCTCATATTCTGGGGTAATGCACCGAAGGTTCAAGAGGTACTTGTTGCACAGAAAAAATGCATCCGAGCTATTTGTAAAATAAAACAAACAGAATCATGCAAGCCATATTTTCAAAAACTAAATATTTTAACGTTACCATCTCTTTATATTTATGAGGCCTGTATTTTTGTAAAACAAAACATGAATTTATATAGATTTGTAGAAAGTAAACGTCGCTCACAAAAATTGCAGGTGTTAGCAACTAAAACCAAATTTCATAGCAAAAGCTTTTATGCAATGGCTTAAAAACTGTATAATAAGTTACCAGGACAAGTTATCTCATGTATGAACATTAATGAATTTAAAGGGAATCTTTTCAAACTGTTAAATAACAAGGTGTATTATTCTGTTGACGAATATTTAAATGACAAATTTTAATTAGTCTGTTTTATCATATGTGACATACTGAATGATTTTGATTATTGATTTGAATTTAATTATTAGTGACATAATTTTTTCATTTTGTATTGTTTGGCCCTTTTACTTTATTTAACTGACATATGTTTAACAATCTAATCTAAATTTGACATACTTAATCTATATTTTTTGTGATATCACCTACTTTGAAATAGTTATGTTTTATGCATGTAAAACCTGTTAAAATTTTGTATGCCTTTTGGCGGAGCACAGCTCGGATCTTATTATTTATGAAAACATCTACTGTACTGTATGTACCCTGTGTTCACGAAATAAATGAATTTGAATTTGAACGTTCCATGTATAAATCATCAGTTCTGAGAAAAGTAAAAGAATAAACCGGCCCAGTGCGTGTCGGAGCACGCACAATAAAGGGTTCCGTAGTTGGGATGAATTTATACTAAGAACAATTATTTTTTAAACGTTGCCCCACACTAAGAATTTCTCCTGCATTGTGGGTACATTGTAGTTGAAAAAATGTTCCCTCATATGTTCCAACTGCAAATGTAAGTTTGTGCGCACAATATTGAGAGATTTACCAAGTTATTTGAACACCAAAAGACTTCTTATAGAGTTTCCTGTAATCTATAAGTAAAGAACTATTTTTTGTATTTTTTTCGAAATTTTAGGCCCAGTAGTTTCGGAGATAAAGGGGCAAATGGTCAATTTTCATCAATTTTCTTGAATAATTTTAAAAGTATTTATTTTAAAACTATTTAAAAAAACTGAAATCCTTACAACAAACCTGTTCATTTGATATGATTGTCACACGGTGCAGTTTACAAACTTTTTTTTTTCTAACTTTCCACCCAAAGGTGACCCCATAATCAAAATTATTTTACAGACACACACACGAGTGATCATATAAATAAGGGATCCGTTTTTTTTCCTTTTGAGGGTACGGAACCCTAAAATACCCCATTCTCTGACCGTGATTAAAACTTTTCAGGTAACTCAACAACCGAAGAAAAATGGAAGCCGTTTATATACATAGAAATATTCCCGACGATCATGCGGTTACATATAATGCCACCTCCAGACCAGCTGAAAATTCGCGCTTACCTCATTAAGGTTGTCACTCCTGCCGGCGGAGGTCATAGAGAGGTTATGGCGACTACCAGGCCACTTCGGAATAATACCGACGAAGTGACCTATGACTACAACTTTGTGGGGTCGAATGGTTCTTTCAGCTTTATGGTCACCCCGTTACATGCAAGGTGCGCTGCGAAGGGGGGCATTGGTTGTAAATCTGTGGAGAGTCCCAGGATTATGATTAGTGAGTATTCTGTTTTATTTGCAACTGGCTTTAGCCCGCGACTTCCCTCGCTTGGAAGTCGGATGTTATCCCTTGGAAACGTACAACTAGGATTTATGTATAATGAAAATATTTTATTTCACATAAGCCTACATGGGCGGGCACTTATGAAACGTCAGAAGCTAGGTGCACGGTTCCAGTTGGTCGTTTCCTATGGAGAAGAGCCGGCAAGTAACCCCACGGTTACTCTTTAAAAAAAATTTTTTTTACAATGTTTTAAGTTTATATAATTTATTCTCATAAGACAAAAAAAAAAAGCGCAACAGACAAGAAACATTCAGTAAACTTAAACGTTTTCAAATTATAGTGATAATAGGTTTGGGAGGACTGTAGGCCCGTCAACTGCAAGTACCAGGTACTTAGCAAAATAGAAAATGGCTTACAAAGCTACAGTCTATTAAGCCTACAACGTTCTCGCATTCACATAATATAAAAGAATCTATAAAATGATAAATAAAATAATAAAAACATGGCCTATCGCCGCAAGGTTGCCTGCTTGTCGGTCTTCTACAGATTGTACTTCGGTGAGTGTGCCCAAGAACTCCACGACCTCATTCCACCGGCCCCCTTCTACTATCGAACATCTAGAGGCACTGCAGGTTACCATCCCTTCCTTGTTGTTATTCCACCAATTCGCACTAAGCGTTTCCAAATGACTTTTATAATGCGCACAGGCATCCCCCAAAGAGGGGGGGCGGGGGTTGTCATAATCGCCACGTTTGGCAGGCGGGTTGGCGATCGCAGTATGGTGTTAAAATGCATAGAGAACGCTGCTGCCCATTCTCTAGTAAGTCCCTTAGTCGCCTTTTACGACACCCACGGGAAGAAATAGGGCGGTGCTATTCTTTACGTCCGGCACCACACAGACAAGACAAGGGCTCCTATCTCAGCATAATGCAGCGATATTTAATAAAATAATTCCGCAGCGCACACACATTAGTGATCGTGAATGAACATATCTCCCGCCCACATTATCTTTCGGACAGTCCCAGTTATAACAACGTCAGTACTATCAATATATAATATTTTTTCGGAAATCCCGAAACATCACAAACAACATTTCAAGAGATAATTACGATCAACAACCACATATCAGTAGTACTTGAATTTCGAAAACTGCTTTAACTGCTACGAAATAAAGGCGCTGCGAAAGTCAAACTGCTATCATGGACGTGCGCTTGACTGTACGTCAAACCTCGTCAAACCTCTCTGAACATTATATGGCAACAGGAAAATACAAGACCTGGTCTTATCGAATTTGTTTTTACTGACGGCTCGTAGGCACTATCTTGTTTAACTTTTGACCTTAATATTAGTACCATTTCAGTTTTATGTACTTAATAATAACTGAGTTTTAGCACTGCTATGAACAAATATTTCATACAAAACGTTCACACCCAAATACTATTATAATGATTTAACACATAACATAACGCCTGTCATCAAATGGAGCCTCTCAGCGGGTTGGCCTCGGCATGATTTTGGACTAAACAAAAGTCACTTACAATTCGCACGTCTTGCCGAGTCCAATCCAAATGGAAGGGTTGCATCCCGAAGTTGTGAAGGAGTGTTGTCTAGGGCAAGTCATTCAGCTGGGTAGACACAATTTTGAGAAAGAAGCCGACAGAAGTATCCGGTTGGTTTGCGCAGCGTTTGTAAAACTTCGTCAAGTCTTCTCGTCGCCTATCCCGCAGTGTCTGATGACTAAGGTCTTCAACCAGTGTGTTCTGCCCATCACGACATACGGTGCCGAAACGTGGACACTGACAGTCGGCTGGTCCACAAATTCAAGGTCACCCAGCGGGCTATATATCTTATTGCCTATCCATATCAAAAATAAATAAAATTGAAGTGAAGAGACACTTTTCATGTAATGTCAAAATAACTGCTTTTCACTTGAAACTATATACGACAATTATAACAAAAATGTCTGTCTGTCTGTTCCGGCTAATCTCCGAAACAGTTGGACCGACGTTGACGGGACTCTCACTGGCAGATAGCCAATGTTATAATTCAAAATTGGTTCAGCCGTTTGAGCGTGAAGAAGTAACAAACACACACACACACACTCACAAACCTTCGCCTTTAATATAGTGATTGATGTATTATATAGTGACTATGTGATTAGTTAAACAGTACCCTATAGTAATTCCTTCTTGTTTTTTTGTCAGCCGTAAACACAGCGATCACAAAGTCACCAACAGGGTGTGACAGCTGGCTTAATTAACCGACTTCCAAAAAGGAGGAGGTTATATGTTCGTCTGCATGTTTTTTTTTTGTTTTAGTTAAATACAATAACAATCTCCATGTACACACGGGTACACATCAAGCGATACATTTCCAGTTTATGCTGACCTCTCTTAGTACGGAAATCCTATACAATGCGAGATCAGCCTAAACTGGATATGTATAGCTTGATGTGTAGCCATGTGTACAGCCAGCCTCAAAAAGATGATACATCGACAGGAATTAATTTAATTGTCTACAATATTTGTGCCACAAAACATATTTATTACTAACTAGCTGACCTGACTGACGTTGTCCTTTCCGAATTTCAATAATTCATACAAAAATCAAGTTTAGATTCACTCGAAAGCTTAAAAGAATTCCATAAAAACTGAATTCGGACTATTACGAACATTATAAAATGAATCATTGCTGTTCTCAAGCGATGCGCTTCTTACCACGAACATCATTTCATTTTTAATTTTAGACATTGGGTACCTACTTAAGACGGAGATATATGCCAGTGACCTTGTGTGGTTAGCTTGCGTGTTCTATACTGAGCTCACGCAACGCGTCGTACGTTCAGCCAGTAATAGGACTCGCCCATCAAGGAGCGCTGTCCCCAATTTGACGCATTATTAATTTATTATACAAAAAACAAAAGGTATTTTAATTTAAAAACGCGTATACTAAAAGATTAATAATTAAATTATCGTTAAATTGGTGAAGGTTTCAGAAAAATACGCTTGGTAGATTTTGCGCCATTCTCAGTTTTTTATCTGCGTTAGACATAACTTAACAAATTAATTTCACTATATAATAGGGTGATTGGAAGATGAGTGCAAAGCTTTAAGGTGAAGATAGTATAGACAATTTAGAACCATTTAAGCCATGGTTGTCTTAGACGAAGTCTTACCAAATTTTTTTAATCAAATTTTTAAGTTTTTTTTCGGAAATTCTCAAAATTTAATGTAAACTGCATAATTATGGCCAAATTGAATGATAAATGAATTAATTTTTTATTTATTTAATTAAAGTAATGTGTAAGCAACCAAGCAAAACATGTTTTAGGCTTCTGTGTCATTAGACATTTTTTTTACAGATATTTAAAGCTCAGAAAAAATAAAAAATTTGTACAATACGTCTTTTAAACCTTATTTAAAAAAAAAAACGGAGGGTGCTTTTTTTGTTCAAACCTTTTTGAAGACATGCTTGATAATCGCTCTTTCTTTTGAGGTATCATTTATGCGGATATCTTACAAATTATTGAAATTAGGACCTACAAACCAATTCGAGGGAGAAATTTTAAATTTTAGGCAGTCTAACAAAACACAAAATTTTTGCTTAAAAGAATACTTTATGTGCTCGAAATGATAACATTGTTCAATTCTAAGATTTTTTGGCACATGCAGGAACCAATTGAGGGGAACCCATTGAGGGGATTCTCTAAACAATGGCCACCGAGCGCGGTGCGACGGCATTTCCAGGTAGAACGCCCAATGAATAGCAAAAAGCGATAAGAGTTGGTTTATACAGCAAAATGGTCTTAGTTACTGAGGCAACAAAGTCGTTTTTCTTTAGTCAGGGTCAGTCGGTCTGTGATGAAGCCGTTACATCTTTTACTTATTAGTCAAACTACTGCCCTTGTGAGTGGACGTTGTCGTGTTGATTCACAATTTACCGTGTTCAGTTGTAGCCCTTTGCGTTCCTGCACGTGTTGTTTGCGTTAGTTTTGAACTTTTTTGTTTCACCGTGTCCAGTCGTAGCCTCGCGCTCCTGCACGTGTTGATTTTTGACTTAATTGTGTTGAGTTGACATTTAGTGCGCCCCTACGCCGTTTTTCTTAATTGTTAAGTGACTATGGCTACTTTTTCCAATCAAGAATATGCGGATATCGTATTTATGTACGGTAGAGCAGACGGCAATGGATCTTTGGCGCGACGGATGTATCAAGAGCGCTATCCGAATCGCAGGATACCGAATGTCCGAGTGTTTTACAACACGTTTCGTCGTCTTGCCCAAGATGGGTTTCACCGCGTGGAACCTGGAGTCAACCCGGGCAGACACGAAACTGCCGTGGACGAAGACATTTTAGCAGCATTTCAAGCGGATCCTACTACCAGTACTAGAGCAGTAGCTAGAAATTTAAACATTTCTCAATGGAAGGTGTGGCATACAATGCACCAAAATGATAAGTATCCGTTCCATGGCAGGAGTGTGCAAGGTCTAGTAGAGCAAGATCCTCAAAGAAGAATTCAGTTCTGCCGTTTCCTCCTCAACAGAGACATCGAAGATGCGTGGTTTCTGAAATCAATCTTGTGGACGGATGAAAGTAAATTTTCAAGGGAAGGTATTACAAACTTTCACAACATCCATGAATGGGCTGACGCAGACAACAATCCACATTTTAAGAAGCAGGTGTCATTTCAGATGAAATTCTCTGTGAATGTATGGGCTGGAATAATTGGCAGAACATTGATTGGGCCCCACTTTTTGCCTGATCCATTGAATGGCGAAAATTATTTGCAATTTCTGCAAATTGATTTACCACTGCTGGTAGAGGAATCAGGTGTCCCGATCTTCGAAAGAGACCGAACAGTCATCTTTCAGCAAGACGGCTGTCCAGCGCATTGGACTTTAAATGTAAGGGAACACCTCAACAATTGCTTTCCTGATAGCTGGATCGGCAGGGATGGACCCATCCCTTGGCCCGCTTGCTCCCCAGATCTGACCCCGTTGGACTTTTTCGTGTGGGGCCGGGCCAAGGAACTGGTGTGTACATAGAAATAAACACTAGAGAAGAATTGATACAAAGAATAAATTCAGCGTTTGAGACAATGAAGCAGGAGATGATGTTGAAAATAACGACTACAGAAGTTAGAAGACGGGGCCGTGCTTGTATTAGGAATCACGGCCGTCATTTTGAACATGAAAAATAAATAATTTTAATTCAAATGTTGTTTTAATTAGTCTGCCTAAAATAAAAAATTTCTACCTCAAATTGGTTTGTAGGCCCTAATTTCAATAATTTGTAAGATATCCGCATAAATGATACCTCAAAAGAAAGAGCGATTATCAAGCTTGTCTTCAAAAAGGTTTGAACAAAAAAAGCACCCTCCGTTTTTTTTTTAATAAGGTTTAAAAGACGTATTGTACAATTTTTTTATTTTTTCTGAGCACTAGAAAAAGCCACGCGGGCGAAGCCGCGGGCATCAGCTAGTACAGTATAATTCTCAGAATTCTTGTCGATTTAAATATCTTTTTGAGGCTGAATACTAAGAAAATTAAATCATCAAAAAACTCCGACTGCATATTAAGTGAATAAAAAAAAAGATGTAAGCAAGATGACCTTTTCTATACGTATCTACAAGGTGTAACATAAATAACGCACAACCTGTTAAGGAATCATTGTACTCATTATTATGAACAACTTTTACTATGGGTCCAAACCTAAAATTGCGAAAAAATATCAGCTAATCCCTACATTAATGTTCTCATAACTCGTCAAAATGTAGGGAAGCGCAGATTTTTTTTCGCAATTTCGGGTTTACGAGTATTTATTTATTTAAGGATTACCAACGAGATACATTACAATTTTCTTTTACAATAATAAAAACTTGTTTAATATACATTATCCTGTAATGCACACTCAATTACAGGTAACCACAGCTCACACATTATCGAGTACACATGCTCTGATAATTAAAATTAAAATGAATAATTATTATTATTTATTTTGGGTTTGGTCCAATAGTAAGAGTTGTTCATAATGATGAGTATAATGACCCCTTAAGAGGGTGTGCGTTATTTATGTTACATCTTGTATATAAACAATCTCATGTAGTCGAAGGCATCTTCTTAAATTTAACAATACAGGCCTATTGCCTTTTTTATTTTACACTTTTTAATAATAATTTATCATGTTACGATTGTTTATGAATTTTATCACAGTTTTATTATAAGTTTTTAAAATTTTAGTGAGAATGGTTGCTAACCAACTTTAAAACGTTATCTAGATCCTAAATGGTCTTTCAAAATGAGAAATGATTAGAGAAACCTAAAGATAATTTTCAAAGACCTATTCAATGATAGATACCCCACTTGACGTTCGTCGAGTTTCTTTTTCACAATATAACGTCTGGTTGTCGCCTTATCGAATTTTGATTACTGTCATCTCTTTAGTGACACTCACAAGATTAAGACAAATTGATTGACGTAAAAATCATCAAAATTGGCCCACGCGTTTGGTCTCTAGCTCCACAAAGGAACAAACATCGCACGAACTAACAAGCGTCGGCAAGTCCGGTAAAAATAACTCTATGCTGGTGACCAATATGTGGCCACGATCGACGATAACGTAGACGTCCTCTCTAACATTTTAGCTCTTTCTTACTGTTATTTAAAAAAAAAAAAACATACATAAACTCACGCCTTCTTCCCATGGGGGTAGGCAGAAACTATAGAACGCCACTTGCTACGCTCCTTCTCCTTTATTTTTTAATTTTTACAAAATTTTGGTGTTGATTAACTTGTTACAATCGCACATAACTTGGCAAGGTTTTGGGGTAGTGGGGGTAAGTTCGCGCATAGTACACTAATGCAACAAAAATATGGTCACTTTTATTGTTTGTCATTATTCTATGGTTATTGCCATAATTATTTTAAACATGTCTGTTTAGAAGAAAGTTAAAGAAAGGAGAGGAATTTGTGAAGTTTATTAGGTGTTTAAAATATATAATAACATATTTTTAGTTATTGTGGCCTTTCAAAAAACAATGTTAACGAGAACTAAAGGTCAACAAGCTTCATTAGTAGCTGCCGCAAAAATACACTCGTAAAATAAACTTAATTTAAAATAGTAACAACAATTCGTATTAAAAACTCAACAAAAACAAAGGGTATAATTTTAGTGCACGCAAGTGTAATTGGGAGCGAACGGAACGCGGGTCGAGGTGTGGGAGGCGAGTATCGACTGACCAATCGCGTGCTCGGAACGGTGCTCCCTCATTCCCCGCGTCCCGCTTGACCACCAAAGAGACCTAAAAAATTACTTCTGCGCATCTAACTACTCTTGCCAACTTACGTGCCGGGGACTGTACTTGGTAGTACACGACTTTGCTAGGTTACCGTTTTAAACGAATATGAACCGTATTCTTAAGCTAATATATAAGCTCGTATAAAGCGCTTGTTCTTATACTGACCATGTAATGTCCCTCTTTCCAGGCAGTGAACCCCAAACCCTGAACATCTGCATAGCGAGTGTCACAGCACTGATTGTGGCGACACTCTTTGCTTATTACATCGCCCTACGTGTTATCAGACGGTATTGTTGCAGCGACGAATACAAAGACACGGAAAAAGGTAAGTTTCACCACATTTTTTTGTATTATTATAATTACGTCTTTAACAATCTCGGGACCATTTTTTTCGGGCTTGCAGAACAATCCCAGAGCCCGGAAGATGGTTAAGATCGCTACCAGCACTTACTGGTATACTTCCTCCCTCCGAGTACGTTTGCTCTTGCGAATCTCCACTCAAGCTGGCCAATAAAGGCAAGAATGAGGTGGGAGCTCAGTTCCTCGTCAGTGTTCACTCCAGCCGGCCAATAACGGCAAGCCAGAGATGAGGAACAAGACTTCTCTCGGGAGATAGGGTCCGTGGGTTCGCTACTGCCCAACAGCTCGCCACATGCTGCCCTGCGAGTTTCTGTACCTCTCTTGGTCTGGCTCCTTACCCTAAACCTGTTCTGGCAAAGTAAACTCTACCGGCACAGACCTAGAGTTCAGAGCGCGCAAGCCTCACCACGACGTCAACGTAGAGATACGGCCGTGTGGACTTATTATTATTATTTTTTACATTTTATTAAGTTTAACGGAACTTTTTCATATCTTTGTCATAGACAAAAATAAGACATATACAGGGTCAAATTAAATGAGATATCTAAACATGATCACACAAAAAAAATATTAAATCGACGAGTTTTTTTTTCTGGGATCTGTAACGGGTACCGATATCTCAACATGATGAAAACAAAAAAAGAAACGATTTTCTCAACTCATGCTTCAAGTAACAACAATAACAGCGGTACGTTGTACGTTGACCCCAAAAAAAATCATCAAATCTTTTGTTATTTTATTTTGTCCTTTTAGATACCGATACCCATCACGTCTGCGGAGTTTCGCTAGCTAATCTAATTTGACCCTGTAGAACCACCAATCTGCACTGGGTCCGCATAGGAATCACTACCTACCGCCAAACCTTATTCTGCCGTTAATCAACATTTTTGTGTTCTGATCGATCGAAATCTAGTAGCACCTTCTAATAATACCAGCCTATTACTGTCCCACAGCAGCGCAAAGGCCTGTTCTCATACAGAGCACGAGCATTGATCACACACTTGCTCAAGACGGGTTGGCTGAAATCAGACTTTTTATTACGTGGATGACTTTGATTAATTCATTGGTTATCTACGCGTAAACTTACGCAGTCACATGAATATTATGAAGATAGGACACAACTTAGACTTCATCATCATTTCAGTCGACAAACGTCCTCTGCTGGACATACGCCTCTCCCAAAAGGAGGGGGGGGGGGGGTTGCCATAATCGCCACGCTTGGCAAACGGGTTGGCGATCGCAGTATGGTTTTAAAAATGCATAGAGAACACTGCTGCCCATTCTCTAGTAAGTCCCTTAGTCGCCACGACACCCACGGGAAGAAATGGGACGGTGCTATTCTTTACGTCCGGCACCAAACAGAACTTAGACTTAATTATCAAAAAAACAACTTTATTTCCAGCTATGATGATACCAACACCGCCAAAAATCCTGGTAGCATACTCATCCGCCAATCGACTGCACGCAGAATGCGTCGCATCTTTCGTCACTTACCTGCGATCAGAATTCGGCTTTATCGTCATGTTCGATGGTGACATATCTACCACTTCGCACGGGGATCCCTACATCTGGGCGGAAGAAGCCTTCAGGTTAGCTACACATATCGTTTACATCGTTGGACCAGCCGAAGAAGCCAACCTATGCAATAACATCTATGACAAACCAATAATCAGCGCTCACAAAAATATCGACACCCTAATTCTGTCATTCGTCAAAGCCAGCAGAGCCCTTAAATGCTCCAAAGACGTCATCAACGTCTTTTTCGAACATTCCGATGGCCATATTCCGGTTGAAACTCGACTCGCGAAAACGTTTACCCTACTCACGGATTGGCAGAAACTCATATCGTATTTATCAAAAGATTTGCTCCCCAAAATACATATTCAGCGTTCGGAAAAAGGTAGGTGCTTTTACGATGACTTGAAAAGGGCTAAGAAACTGCTAAGCGCGAGAAATGACGAAGTGATCGTGCAATTCGAGCAAGATAAGAATTTTGAGAAGATATTGTTGTAAGTTGGTATTGTACAGTTTTTTGGGCACAGTTTACGAGTGCGTTTGGAGTTGAGTGGGGGGAGATAGAGGTCAGGATTTTTCCAACACGCGTTTAATTTTTAACAGCCGCCCAGTAGTTATTGGAAACAATTTTTCGTAACATTCATGTAGCATGTTGTTAGCAACTAAACATTGTTTCCTAATTAAAACTGGGCATTATAAATTATGTATCTACAATATGTAACAAAAACACTGTTGTTCCTTTTATCTACGTTTTAAGAATCGGTATACATACGTAATAATAATAAAGCAAGTCATTTATAAAAACTATTAAAAAAAATTAAGAAATAAAATATTTAATTATTAATATTTGTAATGTTTAACTGATTTCTAACCTCTTTCATTCTTTGATTTTGACTTCTCGACTAGCCAATACTCAATTTTTTTAAATTATAATTCCACCAATGTTGTGCTAGTAGGTAAATGTATACGTCCCTAAAAGGAACAACAGGGTTTTTGTTACATACTGTATAATCTTCTGTGGATATCTCTAAAATTGCTAGGATATTTACCGCCGTGATTACAAGTAGGTTATAATTCAAATGTTGTTAAAATCCTACTCTTTAAAACGAAGCTCTGCTAACCGACTCCCGCGCATACAGTTAGCAACTGTCATGCTGATTTGTCATATCATTTTGAACGTGGAAACTTCAGCCTATAGTTGTTCACTGTGTTTGTTAGTACACGTATTGGATGTTTAATATTGTTACGTTGGACTAAATAATAATATAGGTATCTGATGACAAGTCCATGTTATTTCAATGTTTTTTAGCTATAAAAGTTGTAATATCAGATCATCATTTACTGTTATAGTTTATTAAACGATATTTGAATTTAACATTATATGGCTTGACTTTTTTAGTTCACTAAAATTAGGAAAAGAATAATGTTAAATACATTTCCATATTAAGTTTTAGTCTACAATCTATACTCAAATATTTTTCTGTGTAAAAAGATACGAAAATAATAAAAAAAATGTTTATGAAGAGCGTATACGTTGGCTCAAGGAGGAATTATAAAAAGATTAGATTTATATTCCAATACCGTACTTTAATGTTAGATACACTATTCAGTTGCGGATAAAAGCGTCACGTTAGATGTATGTCTGTCTCTTTCTCGCACACAGATTGTAAATAACGCTCTGTCTTTCGCAACGAAATTGTTCTAACATTTAATACGATGCAATAGGCCTACTCGTTCATTTGTCTCGGTTTTGAAAGAAGCTTGAAAATTAGGGGCGAACCTTATATCAAAAGGTGAAGGTGCAGTGCACTTTTTCGAAAACTGGATGTGCCATTTTTATGACCAGATAGGGGGCGCCCATTAATTATGTGATTCGATTTTTCGACCCCCTAATCTCACGTGATATTTTTCAAAATGCGTATTGTTTGTGTAAATACGTTAATCTGGGCTTGATTGCGTTGGATTTATTTAAAAACACATAATTTGATTAATTATTTTTTATAATAGTTTATTTTTTATAATAATTACCGTTTTCTCGCAATTTTAAATGTTTGTTGCGGAAAAACAAACGTGATATTTGCCGAGGGAAAACAAAAAAAGTTTAATACCAAAGATAAGGCATAATCTTCTTTCAAGCCCAAAACAACAGTTTCGGGCACCCTGTATACCTCCGGATTCATGAATATTTTTATGGTTATTTATAATTGTGGTCTTTCCCAGTACGATGCATATCTATTTAGAAATAGGTATTTTTTATATTACATATTTTACTTTTATTTTTAAAGGGATTTTCACTTTTTGAACGTCGCGTCGCACGTCTAGATCCCACCTAAAAAATCGGTTAAAATTTTTGTGATGTACCTATTTGTAGATAATTATATTACTTGAAGGTGTGATGTTATATACAGGAAAAGTTTTTAACCAGTGCGAAAAATTTTTTTGGTGGTTCAATATCAGTAATAGAACACATTTCCATTATTTATTCAATACTTTTTTATTTTTTTTTATCCTACTTTAAATCAGCAAAATATGGACACAATCTATTCGTAATAATATCAATGGGCGCGCGCGGCGGCCGGCGCAAGCGGCGGTGTTGCACGGCTCCCGGGCGGCAGGGGGCGGCAGGGCGCGCCGGCCGACAGTTCGCTCATCGCACGCGCTGTTGTGTGACGTCGCGTCTAATCGCTTTCCGCGCAAGCGCCGCGCCGCCGCGCCGCACGTGTGTCGTGCTTGTACCTACCGATCACGATGTTGGACTTCAGTAACCGCGAGTTTTACGAGATGGTGCGAGTGTATGTAAGCTCGCAGAATGTATGCGACGGAGAGCATACCTCGAATGCGAGCCCATGGAATCCTTAACCCCTCGGTCCCTAATGAAAGGACCATTTTAGCGGCCACTCAAATGCTGCTTGATCACGGACAGTTCAGAACCCCGAATCATGCACGAGGGTCTGGCAGACCCCCGACTGGCGATCGAAATCGAAGAAGTCATCCTAAGCCCATTCAAGTAAGAAGGAAAATTTGGAATTACTCTTCAAATAACTTCAGGTCACGGTCTAAACATAAAAAAGTCTAGTTCGAACCTGATAAAATTAGCGATCAGTACATTGTAACCCACGTAAATACCTATGCCGGCGAATCGAGCGAGCGCACAGCTGATAGGTAGGTACTTTCGCGCGTACCGCTTCGCCGCGCGCCGCCGGGTAGCCATACAACCACTTTTAAAGTAAACGTCTTTCGTTAACGATATTTTGAATTTTTTGTACTAAGACTTATCAAAATAAAAAATATATGTTTAATAAAACTAGTTTAAGATTAATTTGTCAAAATTTGCGCAGTGGATAAAAACTTTTCCTGTATGTATATTATTTGCAAAAGTAAATTGTGCATTTTTTGTCGATAAGTGCTGTCTTTGCTAACAGTAATATATTGTTTGCTAATGTATTGTGTTTATGTAATTTGTCGTCGTGCAAAGTAATAAATTGGCGTTCAAAAAGTCGTAATATTAAAGTAACATATTTTTTAACTATTTTAGATTGTTTTCTGTTGTAAACTCTTCAATTGCATATCTTTTAAGTATCAATGGCATATAAAAAAAAAAACATTTATTAGTATGTGTAATACTTCGAACTTGGTGTAAAATCTTTTCTTACTGAATTTTCCAGATTTATTCTCTTTAAATTTGGTGTGCCATAGACTATACGACTACACTAAATTTGTGTATTGTTTCTTTGTGTAAGAAGGTCGTGTTTGATCACAAAGCGGCTTTACACTGCACTAAATAACTAGAGTGGTGTAACGTAAGATATACACTTTTAGGCAGGGTGCCTGGGACATTGACGCGCAACCTGTTACCATGGATTCGGGCATGATTCTTGACCCAGATGCGTTGTCGGTTATTAAATAGTACATTATGAATATTATGATACGAGTGTGCTATGTTGGTCATTACACCCGAGGCGGTATTATTCGCTAAGAGAGCCGAGTGTGTAATGAATGACCAATACACACGCGTTTCATACGACGTTTTTCAACACACTTGCGAGGGAAAAAACTGACTTGTTTCAATAATTAAAAGTTAATAACTTTTAATTATTGAAACAATTTGTGAAGGTACAATTCTCAAAATGATACCGAATTACCGAACACTTTTTATGAAAAATGGCGAGCTGGTTTTATTTTTTCCACGCGCCGCGCTAGCGATGCGCGGGCAGGTGTAAAAAAGGCACGGCAAAACCGGTAAACAGCCTATAAAAAAATATAATAAACAAAATAATGTTTCGAATATGAAAATTATATGTAGTGAAAAATATATAATTTGATGAAACGGTGATAATTTTTTTCACTCTATGCGTTGGTAGACGAGTGAAAAAGTGTCACATTAAAAGCGTGTGGAAAAAAATAATTTGCTGTTCCATACATTTTTCCCGCGTAGGAAACATCAGATTTTTTTTAATTAATTGACGTAAAATTTCAACTTGGGGGTCCAGAATCATGTACTGAATCCATGGTAACAGGTTGTGCGTCGATGTCCCTGTCAGCCTGTATATTGAACTGAATAAGCTATAAGTATACAGGCGCACAACTATCGCATACAAAATATATGGTCATTATTATTGGCCAAATAATACAGGAGGTGTTAGTAATCAACCAATATTGACGTCATCCCCTGTATGTTTCTGAAATGACCACTTTTCTCTTTCTCTTGTGTCTTAAAAGTATCACATTGATACATGTAGTTTTATTGCTCTTTGAATTTTTTAAAAGGTTGCAAAAAATATAATGGATGGTTCTTCTCCATTGGCACCTATTTCATATCTATTCAAAAGACTTGCAGGTATGCAACCTATTTTATTATAACATATACTTTGGAAACCCGGTTTTGGGTACCTCTATGTGATATCAAATGTACCTATAACATTCTTATCTCATATTTACGCTGCTATTTCTAACACTTAATGTTTTTGGTGGGTCTTCCCAGTGTTTCCAACAGTACATTTTTTACATGTCGGAATAAGCCGTGCATTTGTCTGTTTTAGAATAATGCAAGCGTTTTATAAGATCTTTCGAGGACATGCATTTACTTATTGCAAGCTTTGCTTAATGTTGCTAGGATAATAAAATTGTTATTGATAAACTAGCAACTCTAGTTATTTAGTGTCAAATTTGTACCTTTTTATATACCAGTTTCCTCGTTGATCTCATTGTAAAAACTGTTGGAGTGTGTTCTATCTTGATACAGGACCTTTCAATTATTAAGCTCAAAATATTATACCTTGTGATGTATTTTTATAAATAAAGTCATACATAACTTGAATTGTGTGGTTGTTTTATTCAAAATATTCATTTAGTTTACTCCCGACCTTCATTCAGAGAATTTTTACAATTTGGCATAATCACAGAAGAAATGGCGAGAATACATACTTACTAACATTAAAGTCGAATTATTAATTCATTGAAGTAATCTGACATGTGCTAGCTGTCACTTGTTGTAATAAATTGTCATATTAATTGTAACGGTGATCGTTAAGTTTAATTGATTTATAAAAGTGTAAAATAAATGTACAGTCGACTACAAAGAGAAGAAAGAAGAGAGAAGAAGAGAAGAGAGAAGTGTACATACTTCGTTACAAATAATTATACACATGGTGTTAACAATTATGTGTTCACTCAATGTGCCAAAATGTATACAGCAAGAAGGATATATATATATATATCATTGTAACCAAAGACAAATACGTTAATTCGTTTCAGAGCGTACACATTAGTGTCCTTGCTGTATACACAAAATTTGGCATATTTAATTGAAACATAAATCTGTCATATATCATGTCTACAAGTATTTGTAACAAACAATGACAACATCATCAAAGGATACGACGATTTATTAATATATCAAAGTATACATTTACTAATAACAAATACACAGCTAATTATTTACACTAAGAAGATACTAACTACGAAAAAAAATCACAACAAGAAAAAAAAAAAAACACTTAAGCGTCGAAGTACTCGTCCGCATCGCTGTCATCCGGAACCGTGCCCAGAAGACTGGCAGCATTGCCACGTTGAATGGCAATGCTAATTCTTTGGCCGAAGAACGAGCCGGGTCACGTGAAGTGTCGATCAGTCGGCGAAAAATATCCTTAAAAAGGAGACGCGCACTGGGGCCCCATGACCCGAGCGTTTCGGCACCAAACGGCTCAAAACTGTAGTTACCCTTAGAATTACAGTATTTGCGGCGCTTGAGGGTCTCAGCAGTCGCAGCAGCGGAGCCAGCACAGCCAACCGTGCTTGGAATATGAGATGGCGCAAGGGTGTCGACACAGGTTGCGTCCCACACCACAGGCCTACCCACCTTCCAAATGATATATATTTTTGTAACTTTCAAATGTATACATCTCTTTGTAGTCGACTGTACTTATAATAATAAGTGTAAACGTCTAGAATACAATAATTATTACCATTTTATTACACAAAGTGACAGTTAGCACATGATGTCAGATTACTCCAGTGAATGAATAAATAATTCAACTTTAGTACTTATGTTCCAAACATAAAATACAATGTTAAATATTCCTTGGGAATTGAAAATCAGGACTAAGGGACTAGAAAACAAATGCTGTATCATTATCATTTTGGTTTATTTATCACGACGCGGGTACACCAACACACCAATATGGAATGTTGTACATTTATACAACGCTAGTATTTTAGTTAAACTATTGAATATAAATACACTGAGCAATTTTAAAGGAAGAATACATTTGAAAATGACATGCCAAAAATATATTAAAATTTAATATATCTATTATTCAGTAACCTAAATACAATAAAACTCTAACCATTGGAAGGGCGGAATGTCCTAACACAAGCATCTATTTAGCTTTTATAAGGACATTCCTAAAAGTTTTAATGAAACAAATTATAAGTTATTGAAATAAACATTTTTTTTTAAATTTTTTGATCAAAAGTGAAAGTTAACTAATAATAAAATTAATAAAAATTAAAAAAAAACAAATTACTTAACCTGGCGGGTACATTTTGTACGGTATTGTATGGGCGTAACAAAATATTAGATACTATAATATGTGCCAAATCGAATGTTGCGAATGCAGCTTCAGTACAAATAAGGTGGTTCTCGGTCCAAAAAATATGATCGATAAACCCACTTTACGTACGAGGATTATTAATACAGGTATAAATTCTAACAATTTTATTACGCCCATACAAAGTCTTCTAAAATTAATAACAATAACAAAACTATGTATAAAATAGTAACGACTAATTAGTTTACAGCGAAAAAACATGATTATTTACTAGTCTATAACTTATTTTTGATACACAAAATAATTCAGTAGTTATTTAAAAAATGCTGTAGATGACGCATTTGATTTGTACTTTCTTATCTGACCCGTAATAATAAAGGCTCTCACTAAAGCGATTCTGAGTGTAATTGCATAAAAAAAATCGCAATGATTTTGTGGCGGCATTTACAACGCCCTCTATTTTCTCCATCTCTGCTTCTATGTATGCTCGCTAACTTTATGACTATAAATATGAACCTATGTGCTCTTCAATCCTCCGTTCTTCTTGTGCCTATTGATCTGTGTACTCTGCTTTGCTCTATTATAAGCTAGCTACCTTTAAGACTTCCATTCTCCATTCAAGAATACTATAGGAAGGCAAGAAGGGTATGATTTGTCTGCTGCGGATCGGCCAACCTCCCTGGTTGTATCTACCCGCTCAAAATTTCTGCTGCCTCCTTCGCGACCATTACTTCCTCGCCAAAGGAGGCTACGGCGTTACACGTCGGGCAGATACTCTCCGAATCACCCATGTCCGGAGAGCACCTGTGTCAGCAGTGCCCTCTTTCATCGGGTCTTACCTATTGCGGCGTGCCCTAATTTTAGCATACCTACACCTTCGAGGTGCACGTACGCTTCTTCTCCTAATAAACGCAAAACATGCGTCATGCAACAAATCTTTTGTCTCAATTTTCAACTTAATAAACGCATCGGGTTTCCCTAAATTCGTATTGACACAATGGGCGATTACTTACGTAAGTACTTACTATTATTAGATCAGATCGTAATCGTATTATTACCCGAAAAAGTTAAAGAGAGCACAATCATTGTAGCTAATGTTTGGCTGGTAAAATAACTATTTTGTGTTTCAAAATAAGTACACTTCTATCTACAGGTTTTTTTTTAACCAGTGTGCAATTTTTTTTGGTACATTATTCCGTTAATTGTTTAATACCCTTTTTAACACGCTTTTATTGAAGTAAAACTTCTTTAGGCACTCTTGACTTGGGGAGTAAGCGGGTGAATGCATGACAGAGCGTTACGGAAGTGACGAGAGAGTTACGGAAGTATAATTAGTATTACTATTTGAAGTTTTACTTCAGTCGTGTGGTCTAAAGCACACTCGTATTTTATGTTTGTCCGTCTTGAAATAAGCAAAATATGGACACAATTTATCATCGATGGATGTTTGTTACTCTTTCACGTAAAAACGGCTGGAACAATTTTGATAAAATTGTATCGAGGTAGCTGACACCCTGGATTAACATATAGGCTACTTTTTATCCCTATGTTCCCACGGGATCGAGACTTACGCGGGTGAAACCGCAGGGCGCAGCTAGTTCTTAATAATATCAATGGGCGCCCGCGCCTGGGGTGCAGGTCTCCGACCGGTCTGCTCATGTGCAAGTACCGCGCCGCGCGTATGTCGTACCTACCGACCATGACTTCACTATCCGCGAGTTTTACGAGATGGTGCGAGTGTATTTTTAAAGTGGTGATATCATACGAGCCGTGTATTCCCGTTGTCCCCGTACGCCGTGTCCCCGTCCTACGGGGACAGCGGTACTTCAATTAAATATTTAAAAATACTTTCCGTTGTCCCCGTGGTTTGGTTTTACATTCAAAAATATGTTTCTAGCGTTGTGTGGTCACAGTTCTAACGTAACCTAACCTAGCAGTTTCAATTTAAAAAAGGTTTACTTCGTACGTTATGGGGACAACGGGAAATAAATTTAATCGCGTCCCGCTGTCCCCGTGACGGGGATATGGCATACGGGGACAACGGGAATACACTATACGAGCGACTCGAGAATGTATGTACATTCTTCGAGATGGGAGAGCATACCTCGTATGCGAGCCATTGGGATCCCGCGGTCCCTAATGAAAGGAGCATTTTAGTAGCCATAAAAGCCAAACGCAAGTATGAAGGGAAAATTGGAATTACTCTTACGAATAACTTCGGGTCACGGCTTCAAATTAAAAAGTTGTTCCAACCTGATAAAATTAGCGGTCAGTAACCCGCGTGAGTTAACTAGGCACCAGGCGTTGTGACGTCACTCGTACAGTACTGTTCAGTGCAGTACAGAGCCGCATTCCAGGGAGGTGTATAATTAATTGGCACGGGTTGTAGGTAGATACGTTGCGTCGGTGCATCGAGTGAGCGGATAGTTGTTGATAGGTACCTACCGGGCCGCGCGCCAGTGAATAACCATAAAATCTGATTCAAAGTAAACGATAACTTTATTTTTGTATTACTAAGATTTTAAAAAAAAGGTGGTTACCCGTTTTAAGTTTATTTTGTCAAAATGTGCGCACTGGTTATTTTTTTCCTGTACGTATATAGAACTACATAATCCGTATGCCTAAAAACCATCATACAATAATAAAAATTGGCAAATAAGACCGAAGTAGCCATCACAAAATGAAAATAATATATTCATTTAGTCAAGTTTTTGAACTTTGGCTATTTAAAAATAAATACATTTATAAGGTTGTATAATATAGTAAGTTATACTATGTACAGTCAGTTACAGTTTGCGTTTAATTTATTATAGGGATTTAAATGTTTCGCAAAGTTGTTAAAACAATGGATAAGCGCATTTAGCATTTATATCTGAGACTATAACATACAAACATATTTAAATGATAATGCTATTAGCATTACTGTTTTGTTTTAGAAAACCCAACATATAAAAGCCAAGAAATTAATCAAAAAGGGTAGGAAAATAGTAAAGCATTTAGAAAATTCCCCAAAAACATCTTACGTCACGTAATATTTACTAACAAAACCCCTACAATTTCAATTCATATAACTTCTAACTAAAATTTATTTATAAACACATAATTACAACCTCAATATCGTCAAAATTCCTCTATACAATGTCTTTAATAATGTTGTATGTACGATTTTAGACTTTAATCAAATCCTTTTAAAATCTAAAATTACTTACAGTAGCAAATAATACTTGTATTAAAGCAAAAAGATTGTTTAATATTTCTGTTTGACATTTTTTTTATAGATATTTTTATAGTTTTAGATAAAGTAACAATGGATTAAAGATTCAACAGGTTCAATGTAAAAAGTATTAAATAAAATAATTCCACAATTATAGAAATTGTGACTGCTCCTCGGGAAGCACGTTAAGCCGTTGGTCCCGCCTTTCATTGGTGGATCTTTGGCAGTTGTTACAGGTCATCCGAAGCCCGAAAGTCTGACAACCAGTCTCACCAAGGGGTATCGTATTACCCAGTTACTGGGTTGTGGAGGTCAGATAGGCAGTCGCTCCATGTAAAATACTGGTATTCAACTGCATCCGGTTAGACTGGAAGCTGACCCCAACATAGTTGGGAAAAGGCTGCGCAGATTGATTGAATTATAGAAATTGTGCCTACAATTTTTTGTCTCCAAAATGCCCAAATCTTTAAGTCCGCCTCTGTACATTTGTGCTTAAGGGCCCCTTTTCCCGAAAGTTTAGGCATGAGACAGCTTGCGCCCGCGTTGCACAGGAGCAGTCGCGATAGCACTATAGCACTGGCGCGGTGGGCGCGAGCCGTTTTTCACGTATTTATTTAATATTAAAAAAAGTAAGTGCCATATTATAAATCTATCCAATAATATCCCTGTCAAACCCGATTAGTAAATGAAATGTTAAATTTTCATAAAAATTTCGTTCCCCCAAGTCTTATACAACTTAAAATAATTAATACTTTCAAAATCGACTACTTCTGATTTTTTTTTCCAAGCAAAATGTTAAATAACGTGTTTTTAACCATTAAAGTCACTAGATCAAACATGTATCTGTACTATATATTTTTTTACGAATTTAAATATGGTGATTTCTCTGAATACACTCGATCTAAAAACGTAAATTTCGGAAAAGGGGCCCTTAAAGAATATATAAAAAATTGTCTTGGGACGTCGAATTGTTTTCGTCGAATGTCCTTTTATAAAAGCCTAATTAGCGTCACTTTACTCTGTTAAGGCCAAATCTTGCAAGGTATTTTGGGACTTGTTCCGATGATCATACATTTATTTACTAGCCAGGATTTGAAATAATTATGTTATAAACGTTGAGATTCGATAGCAAAACGTTATTATTATGACCTGCATTTTAATAAAACCGTTTTTTTTAAAGATAGTTAGTCTTAAGAATAGTGTTTCCTTTAACCCATTATTACTTTGATCTATGGACATCGAAGCCTACTTAAATCTATTGTAACAACATTAAAAGAGGAGTTCATCACTAAACAGTTCAAGTCCCACACGTTAACACATTCACTGATAAATACCTGCCATACTACCAATGTCTTCTTGCGTTCCAACTGGCACGCAAGTGTGTGGTACTACCCTAATACCTGCAGCTATTGAAGTACTTGTGTAGACGATTTCATGTACTGTAAGTAAAAACATTTGTTTAGGTTAGTAGGTATTGCTGTGTTCATGTAAAGAATGATAATCTGTACGTAGTTGCCAGCACATCAAGTTACCACAAACTGTCAAATTTTCTCATTGTATTTTGAACTTAACCATCAACATTTTAAGGTTTAAAATTATTTGGAGAAGTTTGACAGTTTGGTATTATCTGATGTGTTGGCGACAATACACTCGCCGAATGAAAAGGTTAAGCAATTTTTCAAACAAATTCCTTTTCCGCATGAAGGCATGTCACCATAGCGATTGGCGTTGTGGCGGGTAGTCACGGACATGTTAATATTTCATGCACAATGTTATTTAGGGGGACGAATGGCACTAATCTAAGAAAATATTCCCATTCGTCCCCCTAAAATCCCGCGGGGACCGGGAACAAATTTAATATTATTTTTTAAATTCCCGTTCGTCCCCCTACGTGGACGAAGTCAGGGGGACGAACGGGAATACACGATTTCGAACAGTCGTTTGCAATGCGTACTCAGTAAGATTTAAGTCACAAGCATGGTGCATGGTTCAAGAAAAATTGGACCTAAGGTTGCTTGACCTTTCCATTTCATAACTGTTGAATACTCAAGAATGCTTAAGGCCACATGAAAACTTATGATGGATATTGTTAAATGTTATAAGAAAATTCTCAGCTCTGCGGTTCCCTCAGGCTGGTGTAGTCAGTATCAGTCTTTTGCATTTTATTTTTTAGGATGTATGTGTGGGATAGTAGGATATGAATCACTTGGTTTATAGAGTTCGAAACTTGTCAAATAGGTATATTTTCATTCTTCATACTTGGGTACTACGGCTTTTCTTCATAAATTTAGTAAGTAATGGAAATTAATATGGTGTGTAAATAAAATGTGTATAGAAAAAAAACAAAGTTTATTAAATTTTCAGTTTCATAGTTGGATACAATATCATTAGTAATAAAGGTAGAATATTACAATTGTTGATTACCTATTTAGTCATAAACGAAATAATATCAATGTTGCTTATAGTATAATAATGATAGTACTACGCAGGAAATAGATTAGCTTGGAAAACGCCAAACGCGCAACGGATATGGTGCCGACTGAAAAGCTAGAGGTCGTGAGTTCGATCCCCATCCGATGCGATATTGACGTAAACCCAATCCTAGGACAAGCACTTTCAGTTCATAAGGTAACAATAAGACTATTATAATCTAGAATATTCCGTTCATAAATCCACCAATCACGCTCCTAACGCGTTTGTAGTCGTCGAATTTCATTGTTTGGCGCTGTCGTCAACGCCCTTCGCTGCTTCTTATTTGGTGGCGGCTTAAGAATGATGAATCCATACATAAGCGAAATTGGCACAAAAATAAGAAAAACAACCCATACCAAGGGGTGTAACTAGGTATTAACCATATGCACATTTATATGGTAACGTTTTAAGAAATCTGAGGCGTAATTCTAATATTTTAAAGAACATTCGCATTCTAATCGCAGTTACAAACTGTAAAAAAAACATGTATTAATTTACAAAAATGTTGTTTTTTTACATTTGTTGTTTCTGAGAGGAAACTGCAACTAAATTTTGAAAGTTTTTAGTAGAATTAGCCTTTTGGTTTTTCAAATAAGATTTTACGATAACGCTTTAGTCATTGAAGCATAGGTAATAATATTTGTGCTATTCTGTAGCGCCACCCGTAGCGGCATTGTATAATTCCATGTCTTTCTCATATTGCTCCTTTGCTTTTGCGGCTTTGTCCTCCCATTTAGACTTGTCCATTTTCTTCCAAATTTCGCCCATTCTTCGTGCTCCCTCGGTTGGTTTTATGCCAGGATTCTCAGCCTTAAATTGTTCTTTAGAACTGTGTAGCCACATCATGTAAGCCGTCATAGGACGCCTGGGCTTGTCCGATTTAAATATTTTCCTGATGGCAAAAAGATTGGAATTATTTGATTGATGCGTAATTTCTTCGGTTCACTTAATTTTGTCAGGTGCACTAATAAATTAATACTGTAATAGAATTTAAGAGGCCGTAATCTAAAAATGACACTGATTGTTGAAGGAGTTATTACGCGACGTCCCGTTGTTGCTCCGATCTTCCTAGCCTACTTTGAAATTAATCATATTTGAATGAATGAAATGCACCGATCCCAGCGTGGTTGTACCAGACTCGACTGCTCGAATGAACCCAGAGATTCACCCATTGACCATTGTATATCAAATAGCAGACCGGGGCGCGCGATAATGGTAGGGAAGACGTGCCCTTGGGATATGGAAGGATTATTAGAGACTACCGGTTATGCAACCTTGAGCAAGCATGAATAGTGGAGAGACGGGTGATATTTATCTATGCCATCTTAAAATAGCGTCGCCGCCAGGCTGACTCCGGTCCTCTCGACTCTTGTTGAAAATAATCATATTTGATTAAAAAATTAAACCCTCACTTAGGAAACGATTTCGTGGCAAGATTATCGCAGAGTGAAACACACCTTTGCAGGGCAAAACACAAAACCTAAGCCAAAGCTTGCTCAGCGATTACACTACATACTTTAAATTGTAGGTAAGTACTTTTAAAGTAGGTAGGTACGCATTGAAGTTTTGAGTTTCAATAAAAATAGATAGTACAGAAGGTCAGCTCCATAACGAGTGAAAACTTACGCACAAATTTCACGTAGAGCGAGCACAAGCGCACGAGACCAGCATTCATTTGATATAGCTTAAGATTGCCTTACGTCCGCAATTAGAGAATACAATTCCGAGACAAACCCGAGATTCGGGATCCCGGGATCCCGGCCGTGTTCCGGCCCCGAAAATCCCGGGACTGTATTTGCTCAATCTCGGGATTTTCGGGACTGCCACAAAAAGGTCTAGTTTGCATTCCGTAGTCGGTAAGTACCGACGATAGCCTGGATGATGTTTTGGCAAGAATGATTGAATTAGATGCGATTTCCATTCAGCGTATTCATAACTTCAGATGATTTGAGAGAATTGCTCTTAGCAAAATACACGGATTTCAAAGTCAGCCGTCACCATTCGAAAACGTGTTAACAGTGAAAAAATCAGAAAGCGAGTAGTAACTGCAAAATTGAAACATTTGAAAGGTGCAGGTGAAAGATTTAGTCTTTGTTTCGACTAGTGGACTTCAACGCTCAATAAACGATACATGGCTGTCAACGTTCACTCACATAAAAAAAAATGGAACTTAGGACTTGTTCCTATTTCTGGAAGTATGACAGCTGAAAATTGTCTTCGTAAGTAAACATGAATGCTTTGATATTTCTTTTCTGCGATTGTATTTTCGAAATTCTAAATAGTTTTTTTGTGTTGACTTTTTGATTTCTTGATAGTTTTGTATGTTTTGTCTAATTTATTTTCTTACTTTATTGTGATTTGTGTTGTGCAACGATATTTTTTTTTTTTTAAGAAATCACAAATTTTTTTTCATTTGAGCCCAATTAGAAACGACATAGTCTAATCCCGGGATTGCCCCGGGATCCCGGGATTACGCATCAAAAATCCCGTAGTCCCGGGATTGAAAAACATGCTCGGGATTGTATTCTCTATCCGCATCCATGATTGTATGGAACCAACCTTCTGCATAGTCGAACTCGTCGCTTTACCACTTTTGCCAACAATTCTCAGTTAATTGGAACATCACTAAGGTTTAAACTAATTGTCACATAAACTCACCTTGTCGTTTTATGACGTGCTAGTGAAATTCAACCTTAGGAAAAGCAATTAAGAGGTTGACTATATCTATCTATTTTATGGTTTTAATCCTTAGCCCTAGTACGCATGGACGATTTTTCAACGCGGCAATTTTTAATCACGCACTGTATTTTCAACGCGCTGCTGTGAGATTGAAAATCCAACTGTATTTTATTGACGCGCTGGGATGCACTCTGTTGTATTCTCAATCGTCGGGTCAACACTGAGAGTTGAAAATTGAATGCGCGATAAAAATCGACACGTTAAAAAGTCGCCCGTCCGTACCTGGGCTTAAAAGGAAGATTACACTCACATTATCTCCAAGCTACTGTCACTGTTCTTGGTGGCCTGCTCCCCTTCGCTAGAGTTGGATCCGCCGGACTCTGATCGCTGGCTGCGACCTCGGTGTGTCTTCTTCTTGTCTTCAGGAGGTACTTCTGTGGACGTCGCTTCTTCTGACTGTCGCTGCCAGTCCGGGATCGAAGGTGGGTCAGGACGCGTCTTTAGAGCAGGGAATTGGTTCCTGGAAAATGTTTTTTAAGCATGAATTTTGAAAACATAACATCATGCCGGAAGGGTAAGCTAGAGACCTAAGTACGCCTACTTATCGTAACTTATGTTTAAATTTAATGCAATAGGTGGCGAGCCTATTGCCATCAAAAAACATTTCAGCCGACAGAAGTCCACTGCTGGACATAAGCCTCCCCTAATGGGGGTATTTGCCATAATCGCCACGCTTGGCAGGCGGGTTGGCGATCGCAGTATGGTGTTAAATGCATAGAGAACGCTGCTGCCCCTTCTTGAGTAAGTCCCTTAATCGCCTTTTACGACGCCCACAGGAATAAATGGGATGGTGCTATTCTTTACGTCCGGCACCAAACGGACATTAATCATATTGCCATCAACGAGGCACAAACACAACGAGAAATATATAGAATTCGGAAACACCCTCAAAGACCATTCCGACAATTTTAAGTCCAGCTTTCTTAACTCTTGGTTAGTCACAAGTCAAATCATTTACTCCAATTAGGCTCATAAAAGCCAATTTTGAACGCAACATTTAACAATAACATAGAATTATTTCTAATTACCCCTTCCAAAAGGTAGTTTCGTATGGATAAGATGGGTCAAGGAATTCCATAGTTACTGTTCTGTATAGTGATCAAAGATTAACGTAGTTCAAAGTACAGTCGCCAGCACATCAGGTTATACCAAACTGTTAAATTTCTCCAAATGATTTTAAACCTTAAAATGTTGACACTTATGTTCAAAATCGAATGAAAAAATTTGTCTGTTGTATGTCTTATTATAATAAAATTCCAAGTGATTGAAAAACTTTGAATTTTAGATTGTTTAAAAAAATATTACTCAAATGGTTATACAACAATAATTTTTACAGCATGAAATAATTTACTGCCGGGAAACATTTTGTAATGTAACCAATAATATTTGCATGCTATGATATAAGCAAAACATGTATGCTCTTTAATTTATTTTTAAAACAACTTTATAAGTACACCAAGTTTTATGCAAATAAATATTATTTATATTTCTATTATATTCAAAGAAAATCTTACCTATTCAGCATAATCGCCTTCACAGACGCGACTTCTGACTTGATGTTATCAAGCTGCGACCGTAGCGCGCTCTGGTGTGCGTTCGTCGTCATCTCGCTGCGTAGCGACGTGAAGTTCGCGTTGAGGACGTCCACACTCTTGCGCAGCTCGTCAATGCATTCTGCTGTTGTTTTGCGCTTCGGTTGTTCCACAAATAGGAGGTGTCTGACGTAGTTCTGTGAGTAATTAAAAAACAAAGAGTTAGGCCTCGTCCAGGGTGAAGGCGCGGTCACCGTATTTGAACTTTTAATCGTATACTTGTAAAAAAATAATAAGCCCGTTTTGATATTTAATCGATTTATCGTGAATCGTGTATCTTTAGAGAAATATCTATTTATAGAGAATATATCGGTTGACCATCGCGACGTAACTAGTGAAGTAACCATACGACTCGGTACTCGATACTCACGATAAATCGATTAGAAGTTAAATGTCAAAACGGGCCTATTATTTTTTGACATCTTTAGTCAGTAACTTGACAGTTCAAAATAATGTTACCATGCTACATTATACCCCTTTATTTATAAACTTTGCATAAAGTTAAGACACGTTTAAACGTCAAGAATGTATGGTTAGCATAAGAAGGATCCGCCTATAATGTTCCCACTGCTGGGACACAGGCCTCCTCTCTTGGAGAGGGAGTGGGCTGTGATCTACCACGCGAGCCCAGTGCGGGTTGGTAGATGTTACATGTCTTTGAATTTTCGTTTCTTGGACATGCAAACAAGTCGGAAGTCGGGGCCACTACCACTGGGCTGCCGCGCGCTGCTGCCCCTGTATTGTTAAACAGTTGCTAACCATTACTTAACTTTAACCTTTGAAGCCGGCCAATAGTTACTCGCCGCGCATTTAGTAGGGTGCGTATGTTTTGAATTTCGATATTTTATTCGTTTTTCTTTTTATTTATTTTTTTATCGTTCTATTTTGAAAAGTTTACTTCAAAATGATGTAGTATTTATTGATAGATCAATTTCTGACTACGTTATAAAAAAAAGAAAAAAAAAGGACTATGGCATAGGCTTCTACTCCGTTCACTAAATATACCTAACTACCCTATTTTTTTCAAGACGGTAAAAAAAGTCATCCGGTATAGTTATAAATAAATTAAAAGGAAAACTATCACTGCTAAGTAGAATTTACAAGATAGCGTGTAATAGTAGACCAACTTACATTTGCAGTTGGAGAATTGACCGTGACGTATATCGATGTATGGGAGCATGGATGTATTTCAACTACAATGTTAAGTTTGTTTTGGGTATAAATTCATCCCAACTACGGACCCTTAATTGGGCGCCGGTTTTTTTGTCAGAAATTGATGTCCCTCCAACTGTCAAAGTTTAAAAGTTCAAGTATGGTAGTCTGACAAGCCCTCCCGCTCCGCCCAGAGTGGAAGAAGTTATATGATAACTTCCCACAAAAAAAAAAAGTATAGGGCAGTACAAGGGCCTGATTAGGCGGCTAAAGTGCATCGCAAGTTGTTGTAGCGGGCAGGAGACGCTAGACATGTTTCCACAGGGTAAAACAATGGACAGTCGCACACTGGACGAGGCCTTTAAGGCCTTCCCACGGTCCGTGATATTGCGGATTATCACGCACGGCCGCCGACCACGGACTGCTACGCACCCCACACCAAGGCTCTTCCAACGGTGCGTGTCGGTCGGTGTGGGTCTTGAGATTGGATCCATTTTCATTCCAAAATGCATAGTGAAAGAGAACTCGTAACGAGAGCTTGCACCACACCTTTGAAGTTACCGACTCGCCGCGGATCGGATGCACCGCGACGGACGTGTTTGCGCTACCACGGACGATACTCTTCGCATCGTGCGTCGATGCGGGCTGGCCCGCGTCCATCCGCTTTATCACGAACCGTGGGAAGCGAGCTTTATAAAAAGGGGCAAGATACATGATACGTTGTAGAGACGGCGTGGCGGCGCGGTACCGCACCTGCAAAGCTATTCACAACCAAGCGATACGTTTCCGTTCCGAATCAAACATCAATCAATGCTAAGCGCTGTTCACAAATCCGAAAATGTTGTCAGTTGAAATCATATAGGCGATCGCTATTACTTTCGGTTGGGGGCAAGGCAAATCCGACATGACAGCCTGTTGAATGGCTGGGGGCAAGGCAAATCCGACATGACAGCCTGTTGAATGGCTGGGGGCAAGGCAAATCCGACATGACAACCTGTTGAATGGCTAGCGTCCTAACTAAATTCGGGTCATGACAATGGCCAAAAACACTAAGCGGAGAGGGGTCACGCAATCAGGGACCATTTTGGTTACCCATTGAAAGGGTTTTCTATAGGGTTTTTCTAAGCGGTTAAACAAAAACCCATACGGTGTGGGTAACCCTTTTGAACGGCTTAATTTAAGCCATTCAAAATTACCCACACCGTATGGGTTTTTGATTAACTGCTTAGAAAAACCATATCGAAAACCCTTTCCATTGAAAGGGTTTTTCTAAAATGGTAACCAAAATGGTCCCTGGGTATATCAAAATAACATAATATTATGATTTTTCATATTACTGGGTTTCAAGTAGGTATAGAACCCATTGAAATGGGTTATCATGTAACCCTTTCACTGGGTTTCAAGTATAAAACCCATTCAATGGGTTATCATGTAACCCTTTCAATGGGTTTCTAGTATAAAACCCTTTCAATGGGTTACATCATGATATAGGTAACCCATTGAATGTTACCCCTTCGAAAGGCCTAACCCTTAACCGGGGTTGTACGGTCCCTGCACGCAATGGAACGCTACAAGTGAATTTATAATTAAAAACCTTTTTTTTTAAGATCTTCATGTCGACGGCATGACAGTTTATTAAATATTAAAATATATTAAATTAAAATAACATTAATCTAACATAGTCCTATTATCAATTAGCCTACACAGATAAGAGAAACACAAAATTAAGATTATTGTTGTGTTTGAAATTATGTAACAATGAGTTATCATGTTAACCAATTTGAATTTACATCCTAAATAAATTGTGTGTAAAGGATAATTATTTTTAGCGGACACACCTCACATTGTAATTCCTCAGATTATAGAAAACTGTTGCTTATGTAAGGTGACCTAAGTTTTTTTTGTATTTTAATATACTGCATCCTAAGGCATTTTTATAATATTTTTTTGAATTCTAAGTATATTATAAACGAGAAAGTGAGTTTGTTTGTTTTTATGATTTGAATGAAATTTGGCACATGGCCACACCATGACCTGGAGAAGTACATTGGCTACTTTTTTATCTTGGATCGCAGACGAAGTTGTTGGCAACAGCTAGTATCCATATAATAACAACGTATGCAAATAAAGTAGCGATTAACTGTACTATCCTACTAGGCAAAGATTTAAAAGATTATCCTCCTCACATCTCTTTTTGAATGTCTCTGTCTGACAACAACTTACTTTATAAAACCAGTAGGCTCCATACATGAAGCCTCCATACACCATCAACGGCAGCACATTGTCCCTGAACCAAGATCTCCGCGACTGATGGAAGAACATGAGCTCCGAAGTCATTGACGGCACATCCAGCATTTCAGTGCATTTTCCTATAGCCTTCTGTATCTCGGGATCAGTCAGGCCCTTGCCTCGTAGAAAGCGTTCCTTGCTTTCTATGGTGCATCGCTGCACACTTGGGTTTGTTAGGAATTTGACTGCAGTTGTTACCTGTATAAAAATATGGTGATATAAAATGATAAATGATTTTTATTTCTGTAAATAGGTTCGTACAAACACTTTTACATGTCAATAAATTCTACTTTAAAAATTAAATATTCAGTTCTCCATCTGAATTAGAAGCATTTTCATTGGGAGACATCCTTTGTACTCTGTATTATAGTTAGTATTATACAGATTATTATTTTTTCTTTGCACTCTGGTTGTCTATGCCAGGCTCATAGAGTAAGCAATTTGACACCTTAGATAATTTTGCTTCAATTCGTTTTCCTGACTTTACAAAAAGAGAACTAATTAGGTACTTTCTCTCCCATTTTTATATGCTTGTCATAACATTATTATTTTATGACTGTTTGCTTTTAATTTATGTCAATTATTATCTTGAAAATTGTAGTATAGTATGTTAGGTACACACAAGCAGGAATAGGCATAATAGGGGGACACCATTCAATGCAAAATCTATTCTTGTATATCCCCCATAAGCAAGGATAGATTTTGCATTGATTGGTTTCAGACCAAATAAAAAATTAAGACATAGCGCTGCAAACAATACAGTGAAGCATCCCAAAACTACACCTCGCTCTGTGCATACACACTCACACACACACATTTACAACCAAACTATACCTCACCGGAACACTCACTAAGTGCACACATGGCCTAGCCTCACATCACTGTTGACAGCACTCTGTCTTGGTTTTTATTTGGTCCGAGTGATTGATGTGCTGGTTTGGAGACAGCATAGCACTGTGCTGTCGCCAAACTATACTTTTTTTGTTTATACCTAATATAGGACCTAGAAGCTATGTCACAAAAAGCGAAACTAGTCCAATTGTCAGTTATCACAAAGATGAAAATGAAAGTTTCTGTTTGGTACCCTGGCATTAGTTCCCAGTCGACCACTTTTTGCCCTTATTACTATGGGCATAAGGGCGAAAAGTGGTCGACCGTGAACTAACGCGATGGTACATGGCACTCCTGCACAACAGCAAAACCAATTTTAGTTTAATTTGGCAGATACATAGTTAGATCCCTAGAGATGTTAATAAGCCTTATTATCCGCGAAAAGGCAAACGCTAATACTAGTAGTGCCTAGCAGTCAACTATTAAGTGTAAAATTTAAGTAATTTTGAACTCTACTACACAGCAGTTAAACTATAACATTCTTCGCAATCTAATGTGCCCAACATGACCCATAAACAATAATTTATTATTTGATTACACTATAAGAAATTTTGCTTGAAAAATAATTATTAGGTATGATAATGAGATAACATTTTAATATCTATAAGCGAAAAACTACAAAATGCACATGCTTCTTTGTTTTGTATGTCTTATTCGCACCTGAGGTGAATGGATAAAAAAAAAACAAAGACCAACTGATTAATAGGTAGAGATAATCAAGCAGTGCGAAGGTCGATTCATGATTTAACGTAATCAAATACGAAGTCATGTTACCAATAACATTAGATCAACGACACTAGAATACTAATGACAAATTCTGCATATCCATTTAATTAAAATGCAAAAATATCCAAGAAATTACCAAATTCTCTCGAATCTCTCCTCCCGCACTAGCTAACGCCTCTGAAGCCATTTCACTTAGTTTTGTGAAGGTGCACGAATAACTTAATCACAAATATAATCAAAACTAGTTTTTATTGTTTGCACAGTACAAAATTATGAAAATACTAAATAAAATTCGTAATAGCGACGATAAAATTAATCAATTTTCATTGACATTACATGACAGATGATATTTGAAATGTTTTTTTTTTTTTTGTACACAGACAAAAAATATGAAATGATGAATTCGTTCAGTAAATAATCATGTGTGAAAATGTTTTTCCGTAGCAAAAATTTTTCATCTAAATAAAACAGACCGTTTTTATTTATTACGAAATCATCGCCATGATGAAAAGATGAACCATTGTCTAGCTGGTCCATTGTCCATCATCGCTATCAGTGTTTGTTCTGGTAATCGAAAACTTTTCTAAACAAGACTTATTACTTCACTGAGTTCACTGTCGGACTTCCACAGATGACAAGCTGACAACTAACTAATAATAATGTTCCAGGCCTAAAGAATTCGTATATTATTTGAAGCATTCTGACAGTTTAGTTACTGTTACACTCGTCGTAATGAAATCTTGCTGTCTTTTTTCTTCATGGAAAACGAAAACGATTAATTTATCACAATGCAAGTACATGGATAGGGTGATTGTCATTGTCATTTTAAACATTTCATTTTTGTTTGCAATACATTTTTGGGAGTTTATATGCATTAATCGTGGAAAATGAGTGACTTTGCTAATGCCACTGAGGCCGCGTCCCTCGCTGTGCAATTCGATCAGGCAAGACAAACAGATAAAGCTGTAGAATGCTACCGAACAGCGGCAAGGTTGTTGGACAGGGTTCGAGATCATTTCCCTCCAGAAAAACAGGAAGATGTAAGGAACAAAGTGCAGGAATACCTAGAAAGGGCAACTTTCTTGACAGAGCAACAAGGTGCGATACTTTTTGTGTTTATATTTGCTGGTATAACAATAACATAGAAGTAGTGCTTGTTTTTTTTTCTATGTCTATCACCATGACTCAGAGCCTTAAGGTGTGCATTGTACACAGTAGGCATCTAGTTTAATCTGTATGATGATGATGATGATATCATCATTGGTTTAGTCTTATCCGGTTTGAGTGCTACTTATGACTGTTCTTTTGATGGCTACAATAAATATTATTGTTTGAAGGAACAAAACAACACTTTTTGTTCTTAATAGAAAGTAATGCGGACATCTAGTAACAATGCAGTACATTGTGTAACATTTGAAAATAACTTGTTTGTTTAACTTCACACAATGTTAGCGCTTCTTCATAAAAACAAAACTTCATTCTCAGACTTTTTGATAGAATTGGCCATATGATTCGTGGCTTACTTATCAAATATTATAAGTGACAATGTTTTTCCAATGACAATGAAATAGTTTTCTGAATAATTAAAAAAAAAAAAAATTATATTAACAGACAGAGCACAACAGGCAGAGAGCGAGCGAGCCATGCAACAATGCTACTTCCTCATGCAACAAGCACTGGATGCTGACGAAGCTAATCTCAAAGATAATGCACTACAATTGTATACACAGGCTGTTGAATTAGCTGTTTCTGTTGTAAGTAAATTCTTCTTTATTAATCTACTTGTGACCCTCCCCTGCTTTACACGGTTTTGAATGTATAATTATAAATACACACACACACCTGAAATTAATTCTCTAAATGATGGCAAAAACTATGAAACTCGAACAACTTGGTCACACTGACAGATATGAAAAGGGACTATAATAATAGATATAATTATGTAAGTATGTAAAGATTATGCTGATTATGTATAGATAATAAGCTCATCAAAAATATATTACGTATTTTTGCAAAAAAACTGATTCTTATGATAAGATCTTTCACGAAAATGTTGGATAATCGGTTTTGAGATAAAATGAGAATCGAAAAACCAGGGTTCTATACATCTTTGTGACCCCTATACTTGTCAATAAAGAATAGGCCCGTTTTGACATTTAACTTGAATCGATTTATCGTGAGTATCGAGTACCGAGTTGTATGGTTACTTCACCTGTTACGTCGTGAAGATTAATCGCAGGCCTATTATTTTTTGACAAATAAAGGACAATACGAACGATACACATACAATACGAAAGTATAGACAATACAAACGAATGAATTAGTCAGTAATTTGATCAATCCGACAAAAAACAAGTGGACCCTCTGCAATCAACAATTAGGCGGTCTCTTACGGCTTCTCAATTTGGACGGGTTGCAAATAATCTGTTTCCAAGACACAAACACGCGCACACATTTTCACGCACACAGTCACACTTTTGCTGTGTACTACACGAGATGCGTTGTTTTGACGACTTTAATTCACAGCAAAGGACAATGGGTGAATTTGGTCCAAATTTCGCATCACTAACGCAACCTATGTAAGTAAATAGTCTGCTAAATATAGAGTAAAAAGTTATAACAAAACAAAAAAAAATGTTATCATTGATTTTTTTCCTTCCAATTACTTTTCTATTCGTAACTCTTAGCATCACGCGACCTCGGTTTTGTTGAGAACACTTGGACCTGAATTACTGGTATCGTTTAATTAAAGCTCCAAACTCGTCCCATGAGTTTACGGGAGGGGAGCATTATTTGTAGATATAAGATAAAATTATTGCAAACTCACATTCAGGATAATCCAAATACAATGGGTTTTGCAAATGTGAGGTTGTTGGACTCGAAAATATTGCACTATCGTTTGGGCTTGATGGATGAAGAATTTGAGCAGACAATAAGAGAAACCTCATCGTTGGCACAAGAAGAGCATCGAGCAGCCGATGTTATCGGAGCAGAAGAATTCCCAATTCGAACCAAGAAGATTTGGAGTTGTTTGCGCTTGGAACATACCAAATAAATCTTGCGCGAAGTTATTATAGCGAGAACATATTGCAGCTGCAAGCGAAGACCCTTGCGGTCTTTGGTATCGAACGCGACAATGCAGTGATGGTTCGTGCAAGCATTCAGTTCAGACACGCACGCGCAAGAACGTATTACACTTAAAATAAGTAGTGATATACAGCAACCTAAATGGACGAGAACCAATTTCAAATTACTATTGTTCCTGTATTTCTGGGATGCGAACTTTAGGTTGCCGTGCACATGTAATGCTAATTGTGTGGTATTTTGGAAGGGCGAGACACCAACTTACAAATTAGGCTCCCAGCTGTAGATCTTGATAATATTATTATACATGAAAATGTATAAGACTTATAATATTATAACGTAGGTACATGTTATGTCTTCACACTTAATATACATTTGTTTTATTATTTATTTATTTATTTAATAAAAGGTAGCTTCACAGCTGACAGTAAATATGACATTTAGATTGTTCAAACATTACGCCAATTACTAAGTACACAAAAAAATAAGAAATACAAAGAGTGGTGACATAGGTAATTATTAATTAATTAGGTTTTGTTCTCTTGTTTGTACTTTAGTGTAATAAAAATTAGTATTAAAGCAGTTTATTTTTATATTGTTTTTAATTTATTGCACAGTGCAAAAATACACAACATGGCACTTAAGTCTTAGTCTTACGTCTTAGTTTTAGATGTAGCTATTTGCGTGCATAAAATGTCGAACGAAATCAATATAAAAAAAGCCAATTTTTTAGCTTTAACTTTTTGTTGATATCATTTTTTTGTTGGTTACTTAGTAAAACTTGATCTTTAGTGGACTATTTCAGCTACATAGGTCTCGTTAGTGGTGAAAATTTGGACCGAGCCCCATATATTTTTGCCCATTCTCTTTATGAATTTCTTCTTGTTGACATCTTAGACGAGATGGGACCCTTTTCTTTTTTTTTTGGTGAGCATGAGAGCGTGTCAGACTTTTACTGACTAAAATCACCTGTGTTCCTTCAGTTGCTTGTGTGTAGGGATTCCAATATTCGATGGGACCCTCTAATTTTCTATTTTTGTAAGTAAAACACAAATAAAGAAGACTTGATTTTAGGGTCAGTTAAAGAGTCTCACGGCCACTACTGAACCCAGGTGTACCGCAAGGTAACAGTCTAGGTCCATTTTTGTTTGTTTTTTCTTAACAGCCGCAAAAGTTCGATCGATCAGGCTACGCTAAGCTAAGCTACGCTTGCCGGGGTTGGTCCGTTGATGGGTGGCCATCTTTACATATCGAGACCCCACCGTGCCTCGAAAACCACGTTAAGACGTTTGTGCCGGCTGTCGTTCGTGGATCTTTTCCAGTCATTATGGATCATCAGAAGTGCGAAATTCTGACAACCAGTCTTACCTAGGGGTATCTTATTACCCAGTATCTGTGTTCAGGAGGTTAGATAGGCAGTCTTTCCTTTATTGATTAGTTTTATCTATTTTACATGTGTTTTAACTTTTAACTATACTACAACCAACATGACACGCCTCGGACGACACGGTTGGCGCAGTGGTTAAGTGATTGACTGCTGCGCTGCGTGTCGCGGGTTCGATTCCCGCACGGAACAAATATTTGTATGACCTGCAAGTAGTTTTTCCGGGTCTGGCTGTTTGTGTATGTGAGTTTAAAAGTTTGTAAACGCACCCACAATACAGGAGAAATTCAGAGTGTGGGGCAACGTTTAAAAAAAAAAGAACAAACTTAACATGGGATTAATTAAATCAATTTTATCTTAACCAACGTCAGAAGGTGCCAAAAAGTTATGTCGTTTAATAACAGTTCTGCATCTGTGACTTCCATCTTTGTCACTAAGTGATAGAATATGTTGGGTGTTTATATGTGTTATTGTAATTGTATCATAATGTTTTCAGAAAGAGAGTCCGACCACTGCTGACAGTCGTCTTCACTTAGGTACAATGCTATAATTAGTGTTGCCTCCACTTATAACTATACCTTCATGATCACAGCCGATGATCTGCCAATCTGACATTTCTATTTCCAACAACAATAATTTGACATTGAGTGTAGACCACTCTTTGGACCACTCTGTGGACCACCACTGTGTGAATGAACTGTGGTTTTAGAGCATTTAAAATAAAATGCTCTAAGACCCTGCTAGAATTGTTTCCAAACACTGTTGTCAGTTGTTTCCTTTCTACCCGAGTGCGGCGAAGCCAAAAAAGGAGGGTTATGTTTTTGACCTGGTATGTATGTCCATCGCTATGTGCCCTCGTAACTGCTAAACGGCTGAACCGATGTTGATGAATGATATGTCGTTAGATTCGTCTTTATTGCGTGAGAGTCACTGGGTATATTAAAATGATTAAAATCGAAATGGCGAATTTTTGGCTTTAATGTTATGCAATGTTAAAAGACACGATGGGGTTCGCGTATCTGTTTAGATAAAAACCCCTAAACAAATTAAGAGAAAGAAAAGAAAAAACTATACTACTTGTTATTTTATTTTGCAGAAAGCAAGTGATCCAGAAATAAAAGCAAAAATAAAAGGTTTAGCGGAACAGGCTCTTGACAGGGCTGAGGAGTTGAAAGGTATTAAGAGGATTGGATCTCTTTCTATCAATGAACCAAAGAAGCCAGGTAAATGATTAAATATTTAACTATATTTTGTTTTTTTTTTTAAAGCCAGAATCGCGTATGCAATATTACGTTTTAGGCCCGTCCCTATAGTAATAGGTACGGGCCTAAAATATCATATTGCAGAACCTCAGTCAAGACTCAAGCATTACTTGAAAGTTAAAACTACTTTAAAGCCATTTAATTGGTTGAAACTAGTTTTAAGAAATGCTTGAGCTGTGAGTTATGTTCTGTAACACGGGCCTTAGTGTTTCTATACAGGCATTGAAAAACCAACACAACAAGTCAAATATTCCTCACGCTATTGTTTAGACGCATTCCTGAAATTAAACTTTTTAAACCCAAAATATGCAGTTAGTACAGAATTTTCTTCAGTTTTTTATTTAATTATTAAAAAAAAAAATATTAAAACGAAGAAAAAAAAAAGCCAAAAACGCGTACAGTAGCACCCAATTGATATGGCTTACCGATGTACCTGCGCGCAGAAGGTGAATTTTAAAAGTGCGGGAAATGCTATTGACCAATCGGCACGCTCCACGCACCGCGGTTCTTTTTCCTGTACCGCTATTGGTTGGCAGCTGCCGCCATGTTAGCGCGCGCCGCATGGCATGTTTGTCAGCCGCCATACTTCTGATCGAGTGCACGCTAGCAGCTCCAGTGTATTATGAACCTTATAATAGTGATCTAAGGTTGATTGTAAGTTATAAGCATTCTTTCGTTAATCTTCGGGGCCATACTTTCTTTTCTGTGCGAACAAAGATTCACGACGCGCCTTATCAATTGGGTACCACTGTATGTAATATGATGTTTTGGGCACGTACCTATAGTAATAGGTACGGGCCTAAAATATCATATTGCAGAACCTCAGTTAAGACTCAAGATTACTTATAAGAAAACTACTTTAAAGCCATTTAATTGTTTGAAACTAGTTTTGAGAAATGCTTGAGCCGTGTGTTATGTTCTTGAGCCGTGAGTTATGTTCTGTAACACGGGCCTTAGTGTTTCTATACAGGCACTAAAAACCAACACAACAATTCAAATATTCCTCACGCTTATTGTTTAGACGCATTCCTGAAATTAAACTTTTTAAACCATTGATGTAAAATAAGGGAAGATATGGTACGCGCTCCTCGACGTGGACCGCATAAATTAGGGGAAAGGACACAATCGACTTTAGTCACAATCAAACTGGCGTTTGTGTAGCGCGTTAAGTAAAATTACAGTAATAGTCTAAATAAGCAGCAACAATGCCTTCCTGTATTTATAAAATGTGCACAAATAGTGCAAAAACCAAAACCAAGTCCCACGGGATTAGTTTTCACTCGTAAGTACAGCCAAAAATGTTAATTTGTTGAAAATTATAATAATATTTAATGTTTACTCCGTCATAAATCGTGCCTAATCGTAAACATTCGGCCAACATTCGGCTGCTAACGCGATTTCGCTTGCACAACTGACAGTTATGGGTACGTAACAGTGACAATTATTGCTATCTCGTTCCCGCTATAGCCCGCGTAATAATTATGTCTCTCTATTACGGTTGTCGAGAACATGACGCACGACATCGGGAAATGTAGTTGTGTGGGTGTTGTTGTTGTTGAACATGTGTTTCTAGTCCATTTTATATTTACGTGATGTTAGAGAGTGGCCTATCTTCCTATTTAATACATCAATGTTATAAACCCAAAATATATAGTTAGTACAGAATTTTCTTCAATTTCCCTTCTAGCTGTATCTCCAGTAAGGCCTGTTCTGCAAAGAGACCAAAGCATTCACTTAAAAGTTAGTGGAAAGCAAGTCACATACTCCGAAGAAGAAAAGGAGGTTTTACGCACAACATCAAATATAAACAACAATTGCTTCCTCCCATTTATGGATGTGGATTTATCGGAGAGGTTTCAATATGCTATACCATTTGAAGATAGGGCTAGTGAGCTAAAGTTATCTTCTAAGCAAGAGAAGGAGTTCGATTCCTGGGTGAGGCCGCACGAGATATGTACGGACCCAAAGATGATTGTTGGAGATCATGTTGACTGTTTTAGTATTAAGCAGACTGTGAGTATTTTAACCCGAACACTTTTTACATTAGCAATATTTCCCATGTGTCAGGATTGGTTATAAATTGGGTCTTTTGTTTTTGAAAAGTACTGCAGTAAAAGCATAATCAATATAAAGGCTATTTCTACCTTTAAGTCGTAAACTAACACCGACTAGACACTGATTTAAACAAGAGTTATGAGAAAAATAAGTTTTCTATAGAAATTTTAAATTCCTCATTTCTCGTCTATATATTATTATCCTTTCAAAATATACAGTATGTAACAAAAACCCTGTTGTTCCTTTTAGGGACGTATACATTAACGTACAAGCACAACAATGGTGGAATTATAATTTAAAAAAATTAAGCATTGGCTAGTCGAGAAGTCAAAATCAAAGAACTAAAGAGGTAAGAAATCAGTTAAACATTACAAATATTAATAATTAAATATTTATTTTAATTATTTTTGTTGAACAATTTTTATAAATGACTTGCTTTATTACGTATGTATACCGATTCTTAAAACGTAGGTAGAAGGAACAACAGGGTTTTTGTTACATATTGTATATTTAGGAACATAGATATTCTGTAATCCAATCGAAATAAAAACACACTACCTTAAGAATATGTTTGATTTACAAATTATTTTGATAATACGTTTGTATGAACTACGCATGCTACGGCCCCTTAACTTTGACTGATAAAATGGATTAGGTACAGTCATTTGAAGTCATTAGAAGTCCAAAGACTAACCCATTCTATAAATATAACTAGTGTAAATAGACGCTTAACGATAATGAGAGTCATTTGTTCATCCCTCAATTGTGATCATTTAAGCCATAATTACATTACGAAATTAGTGACATCTTAAAGGGCGACTTTTTCGTAGAAGTGTGTGGGCGGCGGGACCGCCTGGCGGAAGCGGCAGACGCTCGCCCGCGTCACCCATGAGACTGTCATCAACGAAAAAGTCGCCCTATAATTGGTAACGCCCCTTCTGACCATGGAATATTGAGGGCCATATACGAGGTAAACTATTTCCTCGTTTAGGGCTATTAATATTCCAGATAAAATAATACTTATCTATTGCGTAATATAATATTGATAGTTTTGTAATAATTTATAATTATGAATAATTATAAATTATTATTTAAATGGGTTATACATATATATAATATGGGTATTATATACGTATATAATATGGGTGTATTCCTGAAATAAAAATGATTTGATTTCATAATTTTATGTAATTTCAGGTCATAAAATTTCGTAATGCAATTTTAGCTGTCATCATTTCAGCCGAAAGACGTCCACTGCTGGACATAGGCTTCCCCCAAATAGGGGGGGATTTGCCATAATCGCCACGCTTGGCAGGCGAGTTGGTGATCGCAGTATGGTTTTAAAAATGCATAGAGAACGCTGCTGCCCATTCTAAATTAATTTTAAATTCTAATTTTAGCTGTACTTATATGTAAAGTTCCAACTTTTTTTGACGTTTTTTTATAAGTTCAATCAAGTTTTAAGGCGACGATAACCGACTTTTAATGATTTTATGATATCAATCATAATCATATCATATTCATATCATATCATTCATTCATATTAATTTTTTAATTCAAGACGTAAAATACACACATACAAAAAAGCCAAAAGCCTCGTATTCAAATAATAAAAGTTTCACAATTTAAATAAAAGCTATAGGTTTAACTTACTTATTTATTTTTGCTTATTTGTTGTTGTTTGCTGTTTTAAGGCAAAAGTGTCAGGGTACCCGGCGAAATTAAAATTTTCATATAAAACAGGATTCTACGAAGAGAGTTTAGTTGTATTGCTGATTCTAGTGATTATAATTTTGTAAAGCCATATTTGTTACGGCCGCGAATCATATTTAGATCAACATACAACCTGACACAGACCTGCTAATTGCAAAACAAATTAAGAAAATTTGATTATTGCAAAATGGATTTCAAAAATACAAACGTAATACCAAAATAATTTGTAAATCAAACATATTCTTAAGGTAGTGTGTCATTATTCCCATTGGAATACGGAATATCTAGGTTCCCAAATATATATTTTGAATGACATATTCAATTATTGAATATGTGAATATTTTAGATTATGTTTATATTACGTAGTGAAATTAATTTGTAAAGTTATGTCTCGTGTGTATGATAGCTTTGTGACGAGGGACACGATATTTGATATCTTCAACTTTCAAATACACATGACAGGACCTACATTTGTAACCACCAGATTTTTAACATGACCCAATTAATTTTCAGATAGTATCAGACTGCTCTTTCGTAGCATCTTTAGCAGTAAGTGCGCTATACGAGAAGAGATTTAACAAGAAGATTATAACCTCTATTATTTATCCTAAGAACAAGAGCAAGTCGCCCGTCTACAACCCCTTTGGAAAATATATGGTCAAGTTACATTTGAACGGTGTGAGGAGAAAGGTAACTGAACTAACCTAAGCGAACCCTACCGCACCCTAGCGTGCCCTACCTAAGGTTGACTGGTAGAAAATGCATCAGGCATTAAGTCAAAGTCAAAGTCAACGATTTATTTGCAAAGCTAAGTGTACATTTTGGTGTTATTTTATATTATAGGTGCTTACAACTTAGCGGCCTTTTCCAGGCATCGCAAATTTGAGGGTTAACATTAAAATCAAACAATCATTATTCAAATCTACTTATTATACTACTAACTTATACTTATACTCCGCCTCCGCCTTTGTATAGTATTTTTTTACTTGTGCATGAAGTTTTAATAAATAAACTAACTTACTTACTTTCTGATTTACTATTATACAAGTATGTGCCTGAGAATGACTGGTTGAAATAAAAAGAAAATATTTTATCTGCACAAACAAAACGCACGAAAAAAAAAAAACCGGTCAAGAGCGAGTGGGATTCGCCCATCGAGGGTTCCGTACGTATATATGATGTTGATGATTTCTGAAAAACTGTGCTATTTAGAGACATCGAATTATTTTTCCTGTAATCTTTACATAAACTTATATCACATAGAATAATTTCAGATTTTTATCTATGCAAACTTCGGAGATAAGGAGGGGGGGAGGACGGTATTTTTTTTTTTAATTTTTCATCAACTCAAAAGTCGGAAGCTCACACGCACAAATATGTTTGAGAATGTGCAAACAGCGCTCTTTCATATGATACCCCACGTGCCCTAGTAGCCCCACTTCAAATTTTTAAGACCCCCTTTCAGTCCCTTTTACAAAAAAGGTATATGTTTTTTAATTTCAAAATAGTTGGGCAAACGTCATCTAAAACTATTCTAAATTTCAAGTTGATAGCATTAGTAGTGCTTGAGATATCCATGTGTGACAGACAGACAGACAGAATTAGTTTCACCTTATGGGTTCCTTTTTACCATTTTGGTACGGAACCCTAAAAAAGACGTAAAATACACACATACAAAAAAGCCAAAAGCCTCGTATTCAAATAATAAAAGTTTCACAATTTAAATAAAAGCTATAGGTTTAACTTACTTATTTATTTTTGCTTATTTGTTGTTGGCAAAAGTGTTAGGGTAGCCGGCGAAATTAAAATTTTCATATAAAACAGGATTCTACGAAGAGAGTTTAGTTGTATTGCTGATTCTAATGATTATAATTTTGTAAAGCCATATTTGTTACGGCCGCGAATCATATTTAGATCAACATACAACCTGACACTGACCTGCTAATTGCAAAACAAATTAAGAAAATTTTAATTTCGCGGGCAACCTTAGCGCACCCCCCCATCTATATGATTATCGCAAAATGGATTTCAAAAATACAAACGTAATACCAAAATAATTTGTAAATCAAACATATTCTTAAGGTAGTGTGTCATTATTCCGATTGGAATACGGAATATCTAGGTTCCCAAATATATATTTTGAATGGACGCTGATTTAAACTAGAGTTATGAGAAAAATAAGTTTTCTATAGAAATTTTAAATTCCTCATATCTCGTCATAAATATCATTGTCCTTTCAAAATATATATTTAGGAACATAGATATTCTGTAATCCAATCGAAATAAATACACACTGCCTTAAGAATATGTTTGATGTACAAATGATTTTGGTATTACGTTTGTATGAACTACGCATGCTACGCCGGCCCCTTAACACACTATTAAAGTTTCTATAATAATATAATTCAATCATGATTCGTAAGACACGTGGCGCCATCTATTACCATAAGAACGTTAAAATTGTTTTCCTCGGGAACAGTACTTTTTTTCGGGATGAAAGGTAAGGTATGTCCGTTTCTGTACACCTGACAACATATATACAAAATTTCAGGATGATCGGTTCAGTAGTTTAGGCGTGAAAAAGTAACAAACAAACAAACTTACTTTCGCATTTATAATATTAGTTAGGATTGTACAAATAAATAAACCACTTTTGTTTCAGATTATAATCGACGACAGATTACCGTACAGTAGATACGGGCGGCTGCTATGTTCGTATTCCAGCAATAAGAACGAATTCTGGGTCTCTTTGTTAGAGAAGGCCTACATGAAAGTAATGGGAGGATATGACTTTCCTGGCTCGAATAGTGTGAGTTCATTTTGTTATTTAATTTAAAGGTGCTACTAGAAGCTACGCCTCAAAACATAATCGTTTGTTGATGTATGATCGTAATACGGCTGCGATGTACAGTCAGGGAAATTCATTGTTAAGCGAATTGACACTACATCAATTTGCCGTGTTATAGCAATTTTATACATCTGTCAATAAATGACAGTTATGATTTGAATATAAGGACTATTTCATTTAAACGTTAACGTCGCGTTTTTTTTTTTTTTTTTTTTTCTATAAATGTATTTTCTTTCTTTTTTTTCTATTTCAATAAATTATTTTACTTCACATAAACCTACATGGGCACTTATTTAACGTCAGAAGCTAGGTGCACGGTTCCAATTGGTCGTTTCCTATGGAGAAAAGCTGTCATGAAACTCCACAGTTACTCTTAAAAATCATTAGCTTTTACAAAATTTTCAAATTACAGTGTTAATTGGTGTGGGAGGATAGTGTCGGCCTGTCAATAAGTACCAGGTACTAAGCAAAATATAAAATATTCAATATAAAAAATAAATAAAATAATTAAAATTAAAACCTGTTTAAACCAAATGACATGATTGCCATTACAACTGTCATCATCATCATCATCATCATTCCAGCCGAAAGACGTCCAATGCTGGACATAGGCCTCCCCCAAAAGCGGGGTGGGGAGGGTTGCCATAATCGCCACGCTTGGCAGGCGGGTTGGCGATCGCAGTATGGTGTTAAAGTTCCCATTCTCTAGTAAGTCCCTTAGTCGCCTTTTACGACACCCACGGTGAAAAATGAGATGATGCTATTATACAACTGTAACAAATCTAAATTATTAATATCCTGTTCACAAAAGCCGCAAATAAAGAATTAAAATTAGAATTGTAGGTTATATATAAACATAATTCTAAATTTAACTCTTTATTTGTAAATTAATTTTGTTCCGTTTGATGCCGGACGTAAAGAATAGCACCACCCTATTTCTTCCCGTGGGTGTCGTAAAAGGCGACTAAGGGACTTACTAAAGAATGGGCAGCAGCGTTCTCTATGCATTTTTAGAACCATACTGCGATCGCCAACCCGCCTGCCAAGCGTGGTGATTATGGCAATGCCCTTTGGGGGAGGCCTATGTCCAGCAGTGTACGTCTTTCGGCTGAAATGATGATATACTTTTTTTACATCAAATAAATTATTTCACTACAAATAAACTGACTGCTTTGCAAATTAACCAGAGCGTATATACATACTTTGCCAGATTGAATCATTTAGGGGAAAAAATGAAAGTCAATAGTCTATGATAAGTACAGCTTTTTGTAAGATATTGATTGTCGTGATTATAAATTATAGTACCTCACGACAGGTCATATAAACGTCCTACCACCGAAATTCTAAGTAAACCATTTGCGCCCGGACCGAAAACCATCACATTCATTTTAATTAAGTCTTATTGATCCCTAAATAAGGTATATAATAGAAGTTATAAATATAATTTCAACATTTACAGAACATAGATCTCCACGCTCTAACCGGTTGGATACCTGAGCGTTCAGCGATTCGCAACGGAGAAGCGGACTTCAACGCAGACGCAATATACGAGAAGATTAGAACTAGACTAGAGAAGGGAGACGTTTTAGTGACAGTAGCCACCGGCCCGCTTTCTGACGCAGAGGCGGAGCGCACAGGGCTTGTGGCAACGCATGCGTACGCTGTGCTCGACGTCAGACTGGCTAACGTAAGTAGTTATACTACGAAAAAAAAAGGGTACAAAATTGAGAAAATATTGTGATATGCAGAAAGAAAGAAAGAAAGAAAAATAATTATATTCGTCACAGAAGCACGTGCATACGAAAACATAAACTCGAGTAGGTAAACATTACACAAAACACATCTACAATAATCACGAGCACCTCAATATAATCTCGAGCACAAAAAACAAATAATAAATAAAATAAATAAAAACAACACAGCGCTGATTTTCAGTGGTCACCCGAAAATTACATACGGAACTCAAGTCAGGTTTAATGAGTTAAACATAATAAAATAAAATAAACAGTAAGTACATAGAATATAATGCCTATACAACCAGTTATAACAATAAATAAGTATGATTAAATAACATCAAAATTAACCCGCTGGCATCACCATGCATAAATAAAGTAGGTACCTACCCAAAACATTTTTATTACACGGGAATATCAAGTGTTTGTGTTAGTGGTTTGAAAGGGTGAATTCTCATATAAACGTCATCGGCCGCATTCGGCGTCTTGCTATACGTTCCGTTAAAATACTGGTTAAGGGAATGAACTGGTCTAATGCAGCTTAAAAAAATACTCAGATAAGCGATAGTGCATGCCGTGGCAACGTAACGTAGCTAAAATCTGATTATCTCATCTCTTACAGATGGTAATACAACTAATTATTTATGTTTTTTTGACATACTCCAAACGGTTATTGTTGCAGAAAAATTCCTTGAAGTTCCAGAGATAATCAGATTTTTCATACTAGTATCATACAAAATATAATTTATTCGTTTTTGTGCAGAGTTAATTCTGATGACATTTTTATATATAGCTATTTATATATAACTAATAGAAGCAATATCCTGCAAAAAACGACACTTAAAAATTGAATACCCTAAGTTTATGAAAGTCGATTTTCAGCCCACCGGGTATCGTAACGCGCACGCTAGTAAAACTCCCAGTTCCGACATCTTCAACAATCATCGTCATATTTCAGCCAATTTACGCAAAACCCTAATGAATTATACATCTACACCTTCCTCATGAATCACTCAGTCTATTGATGAAAATTGTATGAAAATCAGTTTGGTAGTGTTTGTGATGTAAAATCATTTGCATTAAGCAACATAAAACATTAAATTAAATTATTTGCCATATGTTCACGCGGCACGTGGCACATGCCATACGATATTTTTTTTTTGTTGACAGTAAAAAAAAATGTAGTCGCAAACTATACTCAAGCAGAAATTAAAAATTAAAACTAAAAATTTATGATAAACTAGCACTGTCAATGAACGAATGAGTTTAAGATTGTTGTTAAGTAGATTTGCAGACTAAATATTCAGTACCATTTTTTTACAGTCCTTGTTTGTGCTCGGTTGCAATAACAATTAGGTTTGTCTATTTCTCTTTGGGTCTTAAATATATGCGAAATGGGGTATTATGTACCTCTGGAAAATGACAGCGTGATTTTACTATGCTAAATATGACGGTTATGTCTCTTCCAGGGTGTTAAACTCTTAAAACTAAAGAACCCTTGGTCCCACCTACGTTGGCGTGGAAACTACTCAGAATTAGATCTCGCCCATTGGACGCCCACGCTACGCGCCCTCTTAAACTACGACCCCGACAGCGCGGCGCAGTACGACAACGGCGTATTCTGGATAGACTACGCCAGTATACTGAACTTCTTTGATGTCTTCTACTTGAATTGGAATCCGGAGATGTTTCAGTTTACGTATTGTATCCACCAGTAAGTTCCTGACAAATAATAAGCATGCATCTGCCGTTGTATAACTTAAACCAATTATTTATCGCTATTATCTTTGTTAGAGAGTTGGGGTTGGTTGGGTTGAGGGTTTGTTTGTTTGTTTGTTTGAGAGTATCCTTAGATGGTTTGGTCACGTTGAGAGGATGAGTGAAAGGCGACTAACAAAAGGTATTTATAAAGCAGACGTGAGTGGAAACGCTGGGAAACGCCCTAGGAGGACATATAGTGATCAAATTGGTGATGTACTTCAGAAAGGTCAGGTGCGTAGTACTCGCAACCGGCGTGCGTGTATGACTAGATGTGTGAACGTAGGAGTATGTAAGGAGCGTACGTAGCAGGTGGCGTTCTATAGTTTCTGCCTACCCCCATGGGAAGAAGGCGTGAGTTAATGTATGTATCTCTTTTACGAACCACAATATGTGGTCACTGTGTTCTGATGAAACCTCATATAACAATTTTTTTATCCAGAAAATGGGACGCAGGTACGGGCCCAGCGAAAGACGCGTACAACATCGGCGAGAACCCACAGTTCTCGCTACACGTGCAAGGAAAAGGCGCCGTGTGGTTGCTGTTGACGAGGCATATAACGCAGATCGACGACTTTAGGGACAACAAGGAGTATATCACGTTGTTAGTCTACAAGAATGGAAGAAGAGTCTATTATCCTTGTGAGTATTCTAGAATGTTACCACAGTTCACACTAAATATGCAAGGCAAAGGCGCCGTGTGTCTGTTGTTGACGACGCAAATCAAGCAGATCGACGACTTTAGGGACAGCAAAGGGTATATCACATTGTTAGTCTACAAGAATAGAAGAAGAGTCTATTATTCCTTGTGTGTATTCTAGAATGTTCCTACAGTTCTCACTACATGTTTAAGGCAAAACCGTCGTGTGGGGGACATCACGCAGATCGACGACTTTAAGGACAACAAGGAGTATACACGTTGTTAGTCTACAACAACGGAAGGTGTATTATCCTTGTTATTATTCGAGAATTTTCCAAGTGTGTAGCCAGCCTAAAGCACTGTTAGTGCTTTAGTCTACCATTTATGCGAAACGTCATGGTGTTTCGTCACGGCACAACGCAAAGCAATACACCAGGTGGGTCCCAGGTAGGACAAATGGGAGTGGGACTACCAAGGGGTATCGTATTACCCAGTTTCTGGGTTGTGGAGATCAGGTAGGCAGTCGCTCCATGTAAAATACTGGTATTTAGCTGCATCCAGTTAGGCTGGAAGCTGACCCCAACATAATTGGGAAAAGACTAGGCAGATGATGTCCTAGGTAGGACAAAAACGAAAATAGAATACTTCTTAAACAAGTACCAACTCCCGCTTCGAAGACGTTCATAATTGCGTCATTATCGTACAGCGTCTGGCGCATGACACTTTAGCTGTAAAATTATCTTAGTCGAAATTATTAAAGTTATTAATCGTCATATTTTCACGTTCCGTTTGGTGTCGGACGTAAAGAATAGCACCATCCCATTTCTTCCCGTGGGTGTCGTAAAAGGCAACTAAGGGATTTACTAGAGAATGGCCAGCAGCCTTCTCTATGCATTTTTAAAACCATACTGCGATCGCCAACCCGCCTGCCAAGCGTGGCGATTATGGAACACCCCCCCCCCCCTTTTTGGGGAAGGCCCATGTCCAGCAGTGCACGTCTTTTGGCTGAAATGATTTTCACGAAAAGGTCTTATTTACAGCCAGTTAGAATTTTGTAATTACTAGTAATTAGTTTATCACAGTTGCCGCGTATTGAATTTTGATCAACATACAACGTAAAACAGGCTGCAATTTGAACCGACCAAGAGCGTGTCGGCCCACGCACAATTCCGTTACATTCAAACTCAAACTCAAACTCAAAGCATTTATCTCAATTAAACCATTGACAGGCACTTTTGAATTGACAAGAAGTCGGTCAGTTACAAATATGAAGCTAGTTGCCCATTCCAAATAGTAGGTTCCTATGGAGAAGAACGGGCAAGAAACTCCACGGACAATCTTTTAAATTAAAATATTGATACAAAATATTGGTTACATCATTCATATTGAAGTTAAACATGTGAGAACGATGCAATACGTCAAAAGCGTCCGTGATAAAAAGAAACAATTCAAAACTAAAATAATTGAAAATAAGCCGTGGCAGCTAAGAGATGACCAGTCCCAACTGACAGCGCCCGTTCACGAACATGACGCATGGATCAGCACCATTCAGCTCAACCATGTTGAAGGGAGCTAAATGATCCAACACACACGCCACCATCAGCGAGACATCTGAGTGAGCATGACATACTCTCAGCCGCCAGGGCACATTTAAGTCAATGAAAGACATAATTACCCGGTAAATGGTAGCTCTATTGTACAGTCACGAGCACCAATATGTATACACTAAGCAACTTTTAAAAGTGATTTCCTCCAACTTTATTGATTGAAAATTTATTTTACTATGAACATAAGTATTTTGGGACCCAAAATATTATAAAAAAGATCATTTCTCTAGGTTTCAATCGTTATTCCACAAGAAAATCGGCTTTGAATTCTGCTAAGCGTTTACATATTAGTGCTCATGACTGTACATAGTAGTAGTACCTGTGATATGCAATTATATAATACAAAGGAGATTCGAGTTTATACAATGAAAAGATAGTCTTCCAATCTTCATCAGCTCCAACAGTTTTTTCTAATGTTAATAAATTAGTTGTGGTTGTGGAGCTGGACCAGCATTGAGCCAAGCATTTCTATCAGCGATGTAATCCGCCAACCTATAATATGCCTGCTTGCATAGTGTGCGTTTTATACAAGATTTGAATTTCGTCTCATTCAGTTGAAGTATGAGGGGAGGGATTTTATTATAACATTTTAAACAGTATCCCATGAAAGATGAGTCTATTTTGCCAGTCTGAAACCTGGTTGAGCTAATAGATCCCTACTTCTAGTACTATAATTATGTCTTTCGCCTCTTTTACTAAAAAGATGTAAATTTTTTCTTACGTACATGATGTTTTCATAGATATATTGACAAGGCACCGTCATGATGTTAATATCCTTAAACAGTTCCCTAAGAGAATCGCGCCTGCGGAGATTATATACGGCTCTGATGGCTCTTTTCTGCAGGATAAAAATAGATAAGAATTGTAGTTGAAACACATATTTACCCATACATTCCAACTGCAAATGTAAGTTTGTACGCACACTAATGAGTAATTGACCATGTTATTTTAAGACCATAGTTTTCTTATAGGTTTTCCTGTAATCTGTAAGTAAAGAATTACTTCCTGTATTTTTTACAAAATTTTAAAAATGTTTGTATTTTACGATCCACATTGACGGATCCCCCTTTAACGAAAAGGTTCATACTATGTCACTGTCCAAGAATTTACATTTTGACATAAAAATGCCCACAATACTGACATCACAAATTCTTTTCAGACGATCCTGAACCTTATAAAGACGGAATAAGAATCAACAGTCCGCACTACCTTTGTGAGCTGTTAATAGGGGAAGGTAGTGCGGATAGATACACTTTAGTCGTGTCTCAGTATGAGAAGAGTAAAACGATATTCTATACGCTACGAGCGTACGCAACGTGTCCCTTCACGCTGAGCAAGCTGGAGCCCTATCCTTATAAGAAAACTGTAAGTGGGAATGATTAATTTTGTGTTTTGTGTGTGTTTATACAGGCTGACTTTAAAAACATGCGACAAAATTTAAAGGAGTGTTCTACCCATCAATATGAACAACGTTTAATATGGGACCAAATTAGAATTCCCAAAAAAAAAAAAACCGGCCAAGTGCGTGTCGATCCACGCACAATGAAGGGTTCCGTATTTGGCATGAATTTATCCAAACAAACTTAACATAGTAGTTGAAAAACATGATCCCCATACATTCCAACTGCAAATGTAAGTTTGTACGCACAATATTGAGTGATTTACCATGTTATTTTAAGATCACAGACTTCTTATAAGTTTTCCTGTAATCTACTTATAATAAGTAAAGAACTATTTTCTGTATTTTTATAAACATTTTAGGCTCAGTAGTTTCGGAGATAAGGGGGGGGAGGAATGGTAGTTTTTCATCTATTTTCTTAAATGATTTCAAAAGTGTGTATTTTAAAATTGTTAAAAGTATATATATAAAATCCTTAAAACAAGTCCTTTCATTTGATATGTCACACGGTACAGTCAGAAAAACTTTTTTTTAAATTTTCTAATTTGTCTCATTCAAATCAGCTGTGACAGACGGACAGACAGACAGACACACGAGTGATCCTATAAGGGTTCCTTTTTTTCCTTTTGAGGTACGGTACCCTAAAAAGTCGACCTTCGTATAAAGGTACATAACCGATTGGACCATTTTGTATAAAGCCGACTTTTTTTTTTGCGAATTCCAATTTGGTCCCGTGAATCCCATAGTAAAAGTTCTTCATATTGATGGGTAGGACACTCCCTTAAATTTTGTGTTCAAAGTCAGCCTGTATGTAAGTGCATGGTCAAATGAATAATCTTTGTTTGTTTGTTTGTTTTATTCAAATACGTCATAAATAATATCAGAAATCAGTAACGTTAGATACTTTTGATTGTTTTAAAAGTTCCCTTGTGTGTGTACTAAAATCGATGTACAAGCGACTCAACGGTAGGTTGAAAAAATATTGCTGGCGTTTTCATGGTTAGTAGCTGATCAGAAAGACAGCATTCATTCGACTGCATTTTTATTTCATCAAATCGAAATCGTTTCTATAGCGAAACGCTCTGGTATTTTGGCTTTTTTAATCTATTTTCCTAAATAAGTATCTCCAAATGTTGACAACCAAGGTGTGCATCTCATGGTCAACAAAATGTTGATACCGACTATACTCCGTTTGAAATAAGATTAGACATTTAAATAAACTTTTTTACAGTCCATTTAACCGATTTTGACTTCTATTCCGTAGGCATAAGGATGGCATTAAAACCAAAAACGTGGTTACAATACCAACTGTTTAGTACAGCTGCCATTTGTCATGCCACCAACGCAATAGAATTCAAAATCGTTAAAACGGACTGTAAAAAGGTTTATTTAAATGTCTAATCTTATTTCAAATGGAGTATAGATTAGCTCAAAGGAATTTCTAAAAAAAAAGGAAAGGAAAAGTAATGGAAAAAAGTGAAAGAGAAGGGAGGGAGGGGGGAGAAGGCGGGGGAGGGACAGGGGAAAGGTTTTCAATAAAAGCTTCTATCAACTCGCTAGAATAAAACACGACTATTCGAATAAATTTTGACACTAAACCTCCATACAGCTAAAAGGTGAATGGACAGCCCGCACAGCAGGCGGTTGCGAGAACCACCGAGCCACTTACCCAAACAACCCGAAGTTTATCATCACCGTACCTGACGCCAGGTCCCCTTGCAACATAGTGGTAGAATTGAAGGGACCTAAGCAGTACCAGATGGGTGTGGATGCCAGAGTGGAGGCTTTGGATGACCCCACTGTCACTGCCCCGTTCTTGAAGGAGACTTCAGGCGCTTATAGGTAAGGAAACACGTTATTTAAGTCAAGCCAGAGGGGTGATTGCGTAACACACTATTAGTAGCAATGGGTTTAATTTAGACAGTTGAACTACATTCATTGCGTTATTTAGAAAAAAATCAAAATAGAAATACACCTTATAACTATAAAAACAGGTAACTATTATCATAATAAAACAACCAGTGTCATAGTAACCATTATATCCAAACGAGAGTTATAATTAGAGATCGGATGCATATTTACCTAAAGTACGTTATTTTCCCGGCAAAGGATACAAAGTATGGAAACGGCTTCTTAAAATATATTTTTAATCCGGGATCGCGGGGTTTCATTAATAATAGTGTGTAGGTAAACAATTTTGTATGCCTAAGTATAACAAATATTTCTTATCTATTTAGAACTAGGCAATCATTTTGTGGAAAATATAACACATATTTCTTCAAAACCTTTTATTCTAAAATGAAATATATTTATTCGGGGATCCACAGTACAAAAGAATATTTCTTAAAAATTCGTCAGTCCTGGAAACAGACACTTTTTCCCGTACCGAAGCGCACTCCATACTAGTCAACTCTCAAACTTTAGGTGAATATGCATCCGAATATCCGATCTCTAGTTATAATGTTGTACTAAATTTCAATAAGCAACTCATTTTCTCACTACTCAATTCGTGGTATCTTTGTGAATTTCAAAAAAAGAACATAGTCATGCACGCGCGTTTCACTACCAAAGTGCCATAATTAAAAAAAAAAAAGCTTATAGGTTATTCGAAATCACGTATCTCGCCATTTTTGTTCGATATTAGTATTGCAAAAGTGTAATAGAGAGGATTCATTGATATGAATCCTCTATATTAAAGTCTTGTATGCAAATGTACATAATTAGGTATTAAAACACTCGTGTGATAAACTCACATTCGTGTTTTATACCCTTATTATAAAACAGTTGCATAAATAACTATTTACGACATTTAATTTAGTTTTGGTTTTCATTCACAGGGCCGGTTTCGTAGTTCTAGAGTTGCGCAACCTCCCCGCAGGTCGGTACATACTAACCCCATCTACCTTCTACCCGGAACAAGAAGGTCCCTTCTTCTTAGAGCTTCGGTCTACATGCCCCATTACATGCGAGGGACGTAACTAGAGAGCGGTCGGCAGAAGGAAACAGGATGACTACAGGTTTTAAATCGATTTTGTGTTTGTTGGGCTCAAAAATCGTGTAGAAAAAGTCGAAAAAAAAATCGAATCGAATCTTGTGATCGTGAAGTTGTCAAAAAATAATAGGCCCGTTTTGACGTTTAACTTGAATCGATTTATCGTGAGTCGTATTGTTACTTCGCTAGTTACGTCGTAATTGACCATAGCAACGTAACTAGTGAAGTAACCATACGACTCGATACTCGATACTCACGATAAATCGATTCAAGTTAAACGTCAAAACGGGCCTATTATTTTTTGACAACTATTGATAAAATTTCGAATGCATTTAATTTAAATTAGAAAACGTTAGTCCGAATCTCATGTCCCGAGTGGAATTAGTATGGAAACTCGGGAGGCTAATGCCGTAATGACATCTTAGCGTAATAAGTACAGTACAGTGATTTACTGCACATTCATGACAGCAGTTTTGTTTTGACAGGGCCTTTAATTAGTAGCAGAAAAGCCTGGTTCGGACTATGTTAGTAATTTAGTCAAGTGGCGAGTAATTTAGTAACTAAATATGTCTAAACAATCGAGTTGTTTAGTAAGTGATTTAGTCAAGTCAATCCATTTTTTTAATTTTTTTTCGGGTGAGTGTCCAACACCATGCGTGACTGCTCACTGGATGATCGGCTAAACAAGTCTGAACCTTTCGAAATTAGTCGAGTTCAATATCTGCCGCAAAAATTTCGTTTCGCTGCAGCGAATTACCAACTTTATTTGTTTCAAAATATGCATAACATGAGTGCTTGTGGAATGTTAATAAAAACAAAGTAATAGTAAGATAAGAGACATAAGCCACATAATAATAGGTAATAAGTAAGTAATTATTCTTGAGCTGAAAAGATGCCACTGCGAGCTAATTGCGTAACACACTATCAGTAGAAATCGGTTTCAATTTGACAGTTCAACAACATTCATTGCGTTAGTTACGTTGTTGAGCAGACAATTTTTTCTAACATAAGAAGCAATGGATTAGCAATATACATTAAAATCATTCCGATCCCGATTCAAACTGTGTTACGCAATTAGGGTGCAGGTTATAATAACGTAATATAGACTGAAGTGAAGATCGTTTAAGACATTCCATCGTTATCTATAATTAAAGTGATGTTGTCTAAAGCCTTGTAAACTAAAATATGTAAATACTTTCAATCACTACACACAAGATCAAAGTCGCAAATTGATCTTCTATTAATCCATTTTCGTACCCATAGCTATTTTTCTATATCCAACGATTTTTTTCATCAATCTCTTTCCATAATAGCCATTACCATAGGCTCAGTGTTTCGCTTTATTGAGTTGCAGCCTGTTCATCTAGCTAATTACCACTAAACTTGTACTGTACTCGACTGTAGACATGGGTCGGATTAGGTAAAAACGATACCTAATCCACCTAATCCTAGTATTTAAAAATACCTAATCCATTTACCTAATCCGAATATTTATTCAATACAGCCGCTGGCCTGTTACCGATATGATGTATAGTATGTGGATTGGGTAAGAAATATGTATTTGGTATGGAGTATGGACGTTCCGTTTCTAATATATTGTGGAACGGTGGATTATATTTCGTTTTTTATGGGAAAACGGTACATAAATTCAACGTGATTCACTTTTGTTTTTAACGTCTATTAAAGTTATCAAAATTACCCTTCATGTGCTAAGGTAGCCCGCGAAATTCAAATTTTCTTACGTTCTTTGCATTTTGCAGGTCTGTCTCAGGTTGCTAGGTTAATCTAAATATGATACGTCCGCGGATCATATTTTAGATCAACATACAACCTATTACTTACCCGCAATATGCAAAAAACGTAAGAAAATTTGAATCTCGCGGGCTACCTTATCGCAACACTGCGGCTGCACAACTAAAGTAACCGTCATGAGAAGCTATAAATACATAAAATTGCAAATTATACAACTATCAACTTTAAACTCAAGATATCTAAGTTGATTTATGAATGAAGAAATTATCGCTAAACGTCATAAAATAATTTTAGTTGCAATGGAAACTGAACCATACGCAATTTCAGTTAAAGTTTTAAATCCCAAAGTATGAAATTTATCTCGTCTCATGGCGTTGACTTTAGTCCAGTGGTATTCTACATAGATGGTGCTGGCGGCAGTGCTAATTAAACTTGAAACTTAACCCCTTCATTTTAAGGTACGGAATATCTTCTGTGTAGACTGTGTACGAATATTTTGTGCCGTACCTAATCCTCGACGCTTTGGATTAGGTACGGACTCGCATCGAAAAATACCTAATCCACATACCTAATCCAATATTTATGCCTCACCTCTACTCGACTGTAGTGCAAACGATTTTGGTGAGTTACTAAATTAATCGCCTCTCGACTGAATTACTAACATATTCCGAACCAGGCCAACTCCGAAGCGATAATCCGAAGTATCGGCCGAAATCTAAAATATTCACATATTAAGTTATTGACAAAATGCTCTAATTTATCATATATTTTTTTCAAATCATTAACACTACTCGTTTAGACGTGATCTTCAGTATAAAATCATTAAAATTCGATTATCGTCCCCTTAAGGGCGGTATTCGTAGTTCGTTACTACAATGACTTGTTTTTGTTGGATAATAAAGTCATAAAAAAATCAAATTGTCCTTATTTCCCTTTGGAGATTTATATTGTATCGATTTTTGAGCCTGATGTTATTAATTACTTATGTAAATAAATAAATAAAGTTTTTAATTAGCGACTAAAATGCTTTAAGTATGTTGCTAGCCATAACGAAGTTTTATCAGTGTTAAAAGGCTTCGATAGTGGTTTTACAATATTGTTTATGGATTAAGTCTCGCTCATGTAGTGTTTGTGTTAATTTTCAATACGTATGTTCCGTTAAGTAATGTATTTAAAAAAAAAATACAACATTTTCTGAAAATCTTAGTAAAATTAAATAAACTAAGTATAATTTTTAAAGTTTCGAATAGTTTATTACACTTTTGAGGTCATTGCGTTTTTATGTATGGATTAAAATGATTTTTATTTAAAATTATTCTTGACAATAAAAATTAAGTGATGTATTGGATCTGTGTCTTTAAGATTACAAGAAATATAAGACCGGGCGCACATTATACAATAAAATAAATATTTATCATTAGAATTTATGCCAATTTATCGCGTAAAGAAATAAATTGTGTCGAGACTTTTTAATGGAATATCCCTTAGTCCTATTAAGTGTTTTCCCGCAGACTCATGGGTATTCCGAAAAATTCCATTTGTGTCGCCCCAATCTCTTACAGTGACAAAATTCGGGTCGTCCACTGGGAATCAGGAAATGGTGGTTTAAATTCACGGTTTATTTTTTTCGAAATTCTGTCGTTGTTTCGGAATAGAATAGTATAATTGTTTAATTTTAGTTTTAATTAATTTAATTCAGTCTTACTTTCATTAATTTGGGGACTCGATTTATGAGTTTGTTGGTTGATAATGCTTTCTGCGCTAAGAGGACGCAATTTATATTAATGTATCCTCCACTTTTATGAGGTACTCGTGGCTAAATTATAACAGAAGCACGACGGGTCGATCAAAGGTTAAGCTACGCTTATTGCGGTCGGTTCGTGGATGGGTACAATCCATTACGTATCGAGTCCCCTCCGGCCTCTAAAAGCACGTTAAGTTGTTGGTCTCACTTTATCCTGACTCTGTATAAAAACAGTAGGTAATTTCTTTCAAAATAGTCTCCACAAAAGTGACTCTTACTCGACTTTTTGTAGCAGCTAATCCTAATTCCATTTAAAACGTGTGAGCAAAGTTTGTAAAGCGAAAAACAAAAACACATCGTACTGTGGGCGACCGCACTAACTGCTAATTACGTTTATGTAAATGTATGCGGGTTTTTGTCGTACAGTGTGCGCCCGGTCTAATAGGTGATAATGCGGCATAATGTAATGTTATGCGAATGCATCTGGTATGTTTGTTGCGGGTTTTAATTAAAATGAGTTAGTTTTAATAGGTAGAGCTGTTTTTTTACATTTAACTAGGCTTGTGCTAAGAACACCCTAATTAAATGCCAACTTGTTAAGCCTAGCTATATATATAGGGGCCACCCATAAATTACATCACACGAATTTCATGATTTTTTGACCCAAGAACATGGGTTCTTGTCACATTCGTGAGATTCTTCCCTTCCTAATGTGACTTCACATATTTTGTAATTTTACATCTAGAAATTAAAGTAGCAGTTCCTCAAAATTGTCTTACGTTAGTACATTTTTTTTTAAGACAATGTATATTTATTTTTCCGTAAAACAAATGCATAACGTAACGCTGCACAGTGTGTTTTTAGAATTAATATTAATTTGTATTTTGCACTGACTTTTGGCTATGCTTAAACGAAACCCCCTTTATACGCAAATTTCAGTCAACGCGAGTTTTTACGGAACACTTATCTCTCGCGTAAAGCGGGGGGGGGGGGGGGAATCACTGTACTTAGATATAGTATATAGGTCACACGAAATTTAGGACCCCTTCCATCCCTTGTCACACAATGTCACAATTCGTCCACCCTCTCCCTCCCCCTTAACGTGTTACGTAATTTATGGATGGTCCCTTATGAATAAACTCATCAATATATAAAAAAAAAAATAGTAACTTAACTTTTTTTTATTTAAAGTAAGAGAAAGTTAATCAATATGTATCTAACGGTTGGACCGATTTAGCTATTTTTGGTTTTAAAATTAATAATCTTAATTAGGCTAGTAATAAGAATTCAAAAAGTTGCCGGGGAAAACTGAAAAAGCTTTTTGCTATGGGATTTTTGTATGAACTCAAGACCATAGAAAATTCTGACAAGACAACGTCTATCGGGTCAGCTTGTTTCAAATATAAATCCTTGTAACTTGTGACATCTTGATGCATTTGTATAGTATTGATCAATGACGAATTATAAATAGACGCGTCGTACACGACCATTAGTGCACTCAAAAACAGCGTAAGCCATGATTGTAGCTACATACTTGCATACAATCATACAGCGCGTGAAGAAAAGGAAAGACCTATACCAATATCTGTTGTTAGAAAGAGATGAACATACATATTTAGTTACGTCACTAGCTGCTGCATGTTCATTGGTGCGTACGTAATAATAATTATTATTATTGTAAATGTCAGGAATTGTCTGGCATTTACTTTGCCATTATTGAGCGCAGGTAACGCACCTAAAGGTGGATTGATAAAAAATATATCTATATATATCCCAACATTGGTAGGATTGATGACATTTTTCGCATTTTAGTTTTCCAAGGCCAGCAATAAATTTAGTTGGCCTAAGAAATGTGTACATTGAATACCAAAACCAACATGTAGGTATTTTATAATCAGATGTATTTATGTATAATAAAACTTAAAACTAACAATAATGACTAGTCAGGGTGAATCGTCCAATCAAGTTATTTTTTTTTGTCCAGACCTGCTTATTACATAGTTAAACTGTTTCAAAAGATCTTTTAGCTCTTGAATGACATTGACAGGGGGGCGTTGTTGGTAAAAAATTGTGAAATTGTCCCAGAAATTGTTTTGACAAAACAAGATGGCCGCGTTAGTACCGATTTTGGCCACGCTCCAAAAAAACTTTGTACATACCCAATACACTTCAACAAAGTATTTATCAATGTTAGTTAATAGACTGCCCTGATAATAAAAACTGTAAATGAAAAAGAATAAAATATTTACAACTTGTTTTTTTTTTAACTGGCCATAAAAACCTATACATTTAAATTTGTGGCTTTATTCGGGGCCATAACAGTATGCCATGGTAAAGCTTGTATTATTTCACCTTCATCTATTTGACAGTTACAGTAAATAAAGAGGACAAAACATATACTCTTATTCAATTTATGGCCTTAAACCAGGCCGTGACCAGGCCAAATCTTGATCGATTTAAGGCCTCACTAAATACCGAACCCAGGCCTATACTTGTTCGCTTTTCTGCCGTCGCTTCCAAAGTTACGCATTTAGCACGTAATCACACGTCTCGCTCTGCTGTGATAATTTAGTTCTTAAGGTCAAATCACAGTGTATTATAATAATGTTAAAGATCTATTTTATTTATATAGAATGTTAATGAATAAAATATTTTGATAATTTGTTTTTGTTTGTTATTCCTGGTTGTATTATTTATACACATTTCGCTACTCAGAAATCTCTGATCGAAAAACCCAATGAGACTGGTCGACCTGAGTATCATACCCATGACCTTACGCTCATCAGTCGCGTTTGTGACCACTATCCCAACGAGACATCAGGCGAAACACCTCTGCTTACACCTTCAGGAAATACAGGCGTGATATTGTTTTTTTTTCACTACTAGTGATACTTTATCCACATTACAATCTAGCCTATTAGCTAATAAGTAATAATTTAAATATAACTTAAACTGCTAAGTAACTAAAAAATTTAGAAATCGTCCAATGACGTCTTTCTTATTCACTATAATTATGTTATGGGGAAGACACTTGATTCACTTGTTCTTTATAAAAATCAGTAGGTACTTCCACTACAGTTTAAGTTCACTTACACTGCACTAAACTAACTCAAAGGGCCTTATTACAAAACAAAGTTTATCTTCAGACCCAAGTTTAAACAAAGGAGCCATTATTGAATTTCGAACTTTATTCCGTCTACGGTAAAGTTCCTAATACAAAACTGACAACTTTGTACTGAACTAAGTATACAGTTTTGTTTATAGAATGGTATTTCAATCAGAGTTACGTTCTCATTACAAAAACTAGCTCCATGGGGTTAAGACCGTTTACGGCATACGGCATTTCATACAAACTTTCATGCCCTTGTGTTTTTCGAAATAACTGAACCGATTTTAATGAAACTTCATACACTTAAGCAGGATACGAAGGTCTAAAAAGTTAGTTTTAAGAACATTTTCTAAAAATAGTGTTACAGCCAAATTAGACCGATTTTAAATTTTCCATAGAAACAGAGATTTCCAGTTATCTGTTTTTAAATAAGACATTTCGAAAATGTTTCTAACTAACTTTCTTAGGTCTGGGAATGATTCTAATGCCGAAAAATTGTTTTTAGTATTTTTGTCTGTTTATCTGTCCAGCATGACACAAATACGATAGACGATACGTATAGATTTTGTTCACATTTTGCGTAGATGTTCCCATAAGTCTGGTCAGTCTGTAGGCTATACATTATCACGCTATTTGCTATGGGGGATGAATAATATTCCATTATGTTTGTATTCCTCTATAGTTTACGCAAATTGTAAAAGTCAAGTGAAACGCCTAGAACATTGCAGATAGTTACAGCTTTAACCTTTTTATCATCACGCTATACCTTTATCATAAAGGTATATCGTGATGATAATCATTTAAATAAAATATCATGATTTACGTTTAGCCCCATAAAGGCTTTATGGGGCTAAACGTAAATCGTAAATAGCAACGCAAATAGCTTAGCGGTTCGACGACTGCTTTACAAACCAGTGGTTGTAAGTTCCTCTCCCGACCATTGATATCTTGTGCGATTCTTTTTTTTACATTTTGTTATACTATTATTTATAGTCGTAGAACGTAGGTACCTACTTACACAGAAAAAAACATCAAGTTTAGGCCTCTCGTCTATGGTTATAATAAAAATAAATGTCTATGGTTAGGTTACTGTGACTGTGTGTTTTAGTACAACTAGTTTAGTAAAACTTACAATCTACTGTTATATTATTTTATTGATAGCCGTTCGTCAGGAATAATCTGTAAGAATGCATCAGTCAAGTATTGTGCCAATAGGCGAAAACCTATTTATTAATCTATTTATCACCATGTACTGTACCCATATTTGCAGAACAAACGACTTACTTACGAAAACCTTCGCAAGCAACGGGAAATTGCTTCAGAAGGCTGCTGGTGTCGACCTCAGGATGAGCTGCTTCTCACACGGACAACTGCCGATGTATTCTGTAAAAATCTCACCGTGAATTCCTAGTTGAAGTGAGCTGATAAAGCGCAGGCCACACCGCCAGCTAGCGGGCGGGCGGGCTAAACTAACTAACATCGTTTCACCTCTTTACATGGTTAGTCGTTAGCTCGCGGTGTGAACCGAAGTATGTAAAGATGTGAAACGATGTTAGTTAGTTTAGCTCGCCCGCCCGCTAGCTGGCGGTGTGGCCTGCGCTTTATAGTGTCAATCCCTAGCGATTTGTAGCATATGGTGGAATGACAGCTCACTTAAATCTCACTTCACCTAAGATTTCACGGTGAGATTCTTACAGAATAGACCGGTTGTACATCGTTTGCTCCCGCGTCACCAGGCATTGATTCTCTGTATATTTTGGCTGCAGAAACCAAAACTACAAACGTAGTATACAGGGAAGTTTAATAAAATGTGGCTGCTATTTTAGTGCCTAAGTATATCGTGGTGTCATACGACTTTCACGCGAACGAAGTCGCGGGCAGAAACTAGTTCTGCATTTCGAATTAGGCCATAATCGCTCACAGCGCTCACGTCAATAATTTGCTCTTCGATTTAATTATTACGATTATGACAGCTGAGAGCTGTCAACAATGCGGAACTCTCGTGAACGCGCTCACTGTTGGATTACAATACCTATATATTTGTGTATACACCACAAATTTATTCATCTTCTATGGTTCGGTGGCGACTGTAGCCAGAAGCACAGTTTAGAAAATGCCCCTCTAATTTTAAACGTTGCGACTCAAGACAAAACAGCACAACTGTCATTTTTGACAGCGCTCACGGATGTCCGTGACTACCGCCGCCCCACCAACGCCAATCGCTTCCATATTTGGCAAATAATTAGTGCTCAATTGGTGCTAATTAGTGCTCGAACAACAGAATTGGTGCCTTAGTAGTTTTCGAGATAATCGACTTTGAAGGTGGTCCTGCGGTAGTCACGCTCCCTTCAGCAGGACCACCATGAGCGCCGAAAAAGGGGGCATGCTACAGCTATTCTAAGTATACAAATAATTAGTGCTCTTAAATGTGATTCATTTCGTAACAAAAAAAGAACTGAAACATTTGTATTTACCGAGAAATCAACGATAATAACTTTCGCGCGCTCGTTCAGCAGGACCACGACTTTGAGTGTTGATTCCAAGTTTCAGGAGCTAGTCGCTTTCCTCAAACCTACATAGAAAATTAGTGCTCGGCGAGATAAAATTGATACCCAAAATTCAAAATTACTACTCCAGTAGTTTACGATATATACCATACCATTGGTGGGGTGGCGGTAGTCACGGTGTTAAATTTTCATTTGAAGATTTCTATATTAAAAACTCTGTGATTTCTTCCCAAATTTATACAAAAATTAGTGCTCCTAAAGAAGTTATAGTGACCAAAAATTCAGATTCTCAAGTGTTGTATTTTAAGAGAAATTAGCTTTCATTACTTTTCCATACTAAATGTCCGCAAATAACCCGACCAAATTAAGTGGTCAATGGTATTGAGCTGTTTATGAGATGTACACTCGTGCACATAAATTGATGGATGTCGGAATAGTAATAACAACAGTTCAATATCTATAATTTGTATACAAACTGTGTACTTGGGTACATATTTAATAAAAAATAATAACCTATCGTTACCCATGGCCTTTTTTTTTTTGTTTTGGGTGGGAAAATATCAAATAACTTCTCCCGCTCTGGGCGGAGCGGGATGGCGTGTCAGACTTTTACTGACTAAAACCCATCATCATCCCAAATATGGAAGCGATTGGCGTTGTGGTCCTGCGGTAGTCACGGACATCGCTCACGGTGTTATTAATTTAGGGCATGGTCGGCGTTATCGCAAGATGGCGCATGTCATGACGACATCTATGACGATTCGCGCAACATCGTTATCGCGCTCACGCTTATTCGGAACGGGCGTAAGCACGCTCAAAACGATTACACCGCAACTCGGACCGCACCCATATAATGCCAATAGAATACACAACAAGATACACAATCACGTAACCAAACCTTTAGGCAGTTAGGCACAGCTAGTAGCAGAGAATAATGTAAAGTATCCTTGCAAATTATCATCTTGAATCACGGAAGTATAATGTAACTTTTATCCTATGTCAACATTCGCAGACCTGTGTCAACAAGTGTCTATAGTAAAGAGCCTGTGAAGAGCACAGAACATTTATATACCCTGACGGGTGAAGAGCCTATGACTAATTAAACGTGGCGTCAATTACCCGGTTTTATATAAAGTTGAGGTGGTCTATTATTCGGATTTGGTTGGATCCGTGCGGAAATTATCCGAATCTAGGTATTTGGTTTGGGGCGTGATTTAAATTACGAGGACTGTTTCTTATTTTTAGAGTATTGGTTGTTGAGAAGAAAACTTACACTTTTAGTTTCACATATAATAATAAGGTAGCAATGAAATATTTTACTATGTCGGAGTAATATATATATCTTTCTGAGGGGTGCGCCAAAGTTCACCTAAATTTTAGGCCGGCGAGCGCTACCTCTAAATTGGTCGCGAAATTTTTCTAAGTATTTTTTTCATAGTGCCCCAAAGACGACACTCTGATCTGAATTTCATTCATTTAAGACAAAAATCAGTGAAACGACCTTTAATCATTCTAAACAGTTGGTTTTTTAGACATAATTATCTCAGGTATAGTTATAGTTTTAGGTATAAAAGCGTTATGATAAAAAACAGTAGGAGTTTAAATATATTTAAATTAATGATATTATTAATTACAATTTTCGGAAACATGAGTGTTATGAACATCGCCGGTAGCACTACAAATAGTATGAATGAAAACTTTAGGGTGAAAAATTTTAGGAAGAGTGATCATTCGGATTACAAATCATTAGGAAAGACAATTTCGGGTAAAGGACTTTAGGTGAGCCAATATGGACCCCTTTCTGAGGAATAGAATCCGGAACGAGGTGATCCGGCAGAGAACAAAAGTGGTCGACATTTCCTCATGCAAGCAAGCTGAAGTGGCAATGGGCCAGCCATATTAGCCGTAGAACCGATAACCGGTACGTATTCTTGAGTGGAGTTGCTGGTAGCGGCTGGATGAGAGGGCTCAGAATCTAGCTGAATGGCAGGCAATTGGAGAGGCCTATGTCCAGCAGTGGACTGCTGTAGGCAGATGATGATCGAGTGCATTGTGTAAAAACGATGTTTCAATTTAATAAGTGCTACGTCATGACGTACGGTAGAGGGCTGCGACCAATCCGTTATGACTATAGTTTTGGTGGTGAAGTAATTACTCGTGTCACCAACATAAAAGATTTGGGACTAAGTTTTGACCGCTATCTTACTTTTAGAGATCACGTCTCTACCCTTGCAAAGGAATCTTTCAGGCGCCTGGGATTTGTTTTGCGAAATACTCGAGACTTCCGCAAACCAAACGTTATTAGGCTCTTGTACACCAATCTGGTTCGAAGCAAACTCGAGTCCAGTGCCTGTGTTTGGCATCCCTATACGACGACTCAAACGCAGATGCTTGAAAAGGTCCAGAAAACCTTTCTAAGATTCGACTTCCAAAGGTAGATACAATCTCTTTCCGTATATGTACCCTACCAACTATCTTTTAGGGATGTTGGGGTTTAAGTCATTGGAGGTGAGACGAGGCCTTGATCAGCTCACGGTAGCCTGTAAAACCTTACGGGGACATATAGACTGCCCAGAGCTTCACGGCCTTTTCTGCCGACTATTTGCGCCCGACAAATAGATACATCGGACACCGTCCGAGCCGCCGGCACAATCTGTTTGCGCAGCCTTCATCCAAAACTGTCGCCAGAGCTGAATCCCCAGAGTGTCGTACTTTGAAGATGCACAACGTCCTTCTGACTGCCAACCCTGAATGTGATGTGTTTGCGTATATGTCTGGTGTTCTGTGAGAGAAAGTATGCAAGGGAGTCCACTGTTCCATGTTAGCCTTAACGCAAAATTAAATTAAATTGAATCTGTCTAACATTATTATACAAAAATATGTTAATAATAATCTTTTTTTATTCTTCTGTGTTAATTAATGTAATTGGTGTTGTGCCGTTTTAATTAACTTTAAATAAATAAATGATTGATAAGAATATTAAACAAACGAATGAATGCGCCTAGTTTCTAGTAAAAATAAAGTTGAGAAACATTTGCTAAACAATGTTTCCAACTAAAAACAATATTCATCATCATTTAAATTGTTTATTTCAAATAGGCCCATAAAAGGCACTTTTGAACGACAATATTTACAAAAAATAGAATTGATTCTAGTCGCCCTTCCCAAAAAATAGTTTCGTATGGAGAAAAATGGGCAAGAAACTCCACCGTTACTCTTTTAAAATCTTGTACAATATTTTATATAGGTACATTAATTATAAAATTATATGTGAAGACGATGCACCTAAAATAAAATTACTATACCACAATAGGTAATAAAAAGAGTTAAGAATGAAGCAATGACAGATAAATTAATTATGTGATAGATACCATGGTACTCACATATTTACAAAAATTGTAAAAAAAAAAAAAAATATACGGTTTCCTAAAAAATAACAGCAAAATTTCAGCCCAAAGACGTCGACTGCTGGACATAGGCGTCCCCCAAGTACTGCCACTTCGACTGGTTTTGTGATTCACAAGGTCATCGGTCCACCTCCAACGCTACGTCTTCCGGTACGCGGTCGCCTCCCAGAACCTTTCTGCCCCATCGGCCATCAGTTCTGCACTGCCACTAACTTAAGTTTGGCAATTATTCGGGCTATGTTGGTAAATCAATATTGTTTGCCATGAATGCGAGGCTTTAGCATGCTGCCAGATACCCTACAACATTCTATGTTGCCATCAATATGTTTCCCGAATCTACAGGGTGTAAGGGACAGCCCTCCGCAAATTAACAGGGTGCATTCAGCTCCTTATTTTGAATCATATTCCACTGAAAATTTTCTCAGGACAATTGTATTTTTTTTTATCGTAATTTCGGTTACTATTCCTTTATTTCAATGTAAAATCACATTATCTGTACGCAGTACTCCATTAATGTAAATAACACAGCTAAAATGAAAAAATCAGCAATGGATATTGAAATTCTCTAACGAACGACGCCTGAAATCAGCGAACGCGGCCGTCCACCCCGCCGCGACAAATCAGGTTCATTGGATTCCCATACCGTTCCTGAAATAATTTCATGTACCGGTCATCTTAGTGCGATATACTGAATTCACCCCATCAGTCTGCGGAGGGCTGTCCCTTACACCCTGTATACTTACCACAAAGATATGTTTCAGAAATTTTACTCGTCTTTTGTTTCATGTTTCCCGTATAGAACGTGCTTAATTGGAATTACTCAGGCTAGGACGAATCTTTAGGTTCATTTAAGCAATCGAGTCTAGTCAAACTAAGCTGGGGTCGGTGCATTTCATTCATTCATTCATAAAAAAATGGTTTCACCAAAGAGAACAATTTCAAGATCTCCTAAAAAGTCACTCAGACAGAGTGACGTGAAGTGAACTCATTAATGTGTTTGTGATAGAATCGAACTGGGACAAAACGTAATATAAATGGTAAATCAAATACTCGTTAGTGTTGTCGAGAGCGTTCGATTGTCGACCTAATGTCCTTAACATAGGAGCATATTGTACACATTGGTTTTCCTTCGGTTTGTTTGTGTATGGTGTGATGTGTATGCTCAAGCGATTAGAGTTTTGCTTTTGGGTCTGTTTTATTAGGTCGGCTGCCAGGTGGGACCTGTTGCTATGCTTTACTGCTTACTCCGTTGGTTCGGCAACACAATGTCGTCATGTTCGTGAATGGGCGCCGTCGCTGTCAGTTGAGACTCTTAACTGCCAGGGCCTATTGGTAATCTTTTAATCAGGGCTTATTGGTGTTCTTACATTTTGAATTATTTTTAAATAATGTATTTTTTTAAATTGTTCTCACATATAGAAGCGACATGAATAATGTACCCAGGATTTTGTAATATCTTGATTTAAAAGAGTGTCCTTGGAGTTACTTGCCTGTTCTTCTCCATAGAGGTCTACGTTTTGGAATGGCCAAACAGCTTCAACTTTATGACTAACTGACCGACTCTTTGACAATTCAAAAGTGCCTGTAATTGGTTAAGTTGAAATAAATGCTTTGAGTTTGAGTTTGACAAAAGGAAATAATGTAACAGTCATGGCCTCTAATACAAGACCTACAACGGCAGTCAACTAACTCACGGAAAATTTGATAAGACTTAATACTTGACCCTTCGGGGTGACCGATTATAGCTGGCATCTTTCTTTATAATGAAGGCATAGGTATATTTACATAAATAATAGTAACAGTTTCTTCATTATGGACAGGTGCTGCAAAAAGTCATATCATATACAATATTAGTTTTAGTATATGCGAAACCCGAAACACGTGTCTAGTATTTTTATGTAAAGAATCTATGTACAAAATTTCAAAACTGTATCATGAAAAACCGGCCAAGTGCGAGTCGGACTCGCGCACGAAGGGTTCCGTATCATTATCAATAAAAATGCCAAAAAAAACACGTTTGTTGTATGGGAGCCCCCTTAAATATTTGTTTTGTTTTAATATAATTATTTATTTTTAAAGTGAATATATAACGAAATATTCTGTGAATATTTCAAGCGTCTACCTGTTGCCGTTATGAAATTCAATATAGAGCAAAAACGAGCAAAAAAATCACGTTTGTTGTATGGAAGCCCCCTTAAATATTTATGTTATTCTGTTTTTTAGTATTTGTTGTTATAGCGGCACCAGAAATACATCACCTGTGAATTTCAACTGTCTAACTATCACGGTTCATGAGTTACAGCCTGGTGACAGACGGACAAACAGACAGACAGACAGACGGCGGAGCCTTAGTAATAGGGTTCCCGTTTTACCCTTTGGGTACGGAACCCTAAAAATCACAAAGTTAGAAGGTTGTTATGTTACCGGGAATACCGGGTTCTCCGTACAAAAACATGCTAACGGCGCCCCCGCGCCTACAGGGTCGTCTTGCGCTCATTGATAATAATTTGGCAGTAAGTACCTAACCGTACGGCGATTGTATTGTAAGTAATTATATGGTGATAAAATTTTTCATCACACTTAAATATTTTTTGGGACAAAATATAACATGGTGTAAAAATGATTGAAATCGATGGTGCTGCAAAAAATCCTATATATATATCTTCCAAATCTTAGCAGAACTTACTCTGCTTATCACAAAAACCACACCCCAACGTAAATGTTTTATAAGGGTACGCTTCAAAATTTAATTTAGCTGCGTGTGTGCGATTTCTCATTGTTTTTGTAGGCCTAACGTCTGTGCTATGTGGTGATGTGTGATATGTTCTGATCATAGGGGAGGATGAGTTATCACTGCAAAAATAACGTTAGTTTTGACTAACTGACTCAAGAGGGTAATTTTTGTTGCGACTGATGGTAACTATCTTCTTTTTTTTTGTTCACGGGGTGGAAAATCTTCATGAATGTCAGAGTGGGGTCTGACAGACTTACTGACTTAAAACCACCCCAGTGTTCCCTTCACACACTTGCACCGGGGATCTTAGGATTTTATTATTACTTCCGCAATCCCCGGCTAGTTGGCCTGCCTCTGCGGGCCACCTCAAGTCTGGGGCGGGTGAAGTGTTTGACCCCCCCCTGTTGTTAAAAATGTTCTTTACTAACTTTTAAGACCTTTGTATCCTGCTTATGCATGTTTTTTTTTTATCTTTTATTAAAAAGAACCAGGTTCTTAATAATTAATTTGAATCTAAGACTAATAAGTAATTTGAATCTAACTTAATTTGCTACGTGATAATTATTATAAAACTTAGAATAGTGCTGATTGTACTTTACACAAGTCCGTTCCACTTTCTTAGAGTCTAATATATTATTATAAACACTTTGTTCCTGTGTTTTAAGTGTGTCATTGTCACTATTACGAGTATGTCTACACTTTTTACACTACACTAACTCAAAAGGTTTTGTTCGTTTTAGTCTTCGCTCTATATTTGTTTGGTCTAACAGCTGAATTGCCTCGATGTTCACATGTTGGTGGAGTCGGTGTTCATGGGCCTCAGCAAATTTTTGAATTATGCTGGTGACTGGTTCCATTTTTAAGTCACGATGGAGGTCGTCATTTCTTATATACCAGGGCGCATTAACCATACTCCTGAGTACCTTATTCTGGAATGTTTGTATTATTTTTATATTGGTCGGTTTAGTACAGCCCCAGAGTTGGATGCCATAAGTCCATATTGGCATAAGAATGTGCTTGTATAATAAAATTTTGTTATGTATTGATAGGCAGGAATCCCGTCCAATCAACCAATACATGTTTTTAAAACGCATGTCTAGCTCCTGTCTTTTCTTTTTAACGTGCGCTTTCCAGCGCAGTTTCGCGTCAAGCGTTATGCCAAGGTATTTGGCTGTATTTGCGTATGGCACTTGTTGGCCATTTATGAAGATTGGGTGGTAATCACATTTCCTGTTGGTGAAATCAATGTGAAGTGACTTCGATTCATTCAATTTGATTCTCCATTTTTCTGCCCAGTCATGAATCTTATTTACAGCAATTTGTACCTTACTGATTGCTTCCGTATGGCATGAACCTGTAGCCATAATAGCGGTGTCGTCTGCAAAGGTTGCAATAGTATTATTTTAGAGCTCTGGTATATCATACGTATACAGCAGGTAGAGGACTGGACCCAGGACACTACCTTGAGGTACGCCAGCTTTAATATTTTTTAACTCGGAAAAGGCATCCTCGTGCCTTACTGGAAACATTCTATCTGTAATGTATGATTGCAAGATATCGGCAAAATCATTGGGCAACATAAGTCTTAGCTTGAATATCAACCCCTTATGCCAACTCTATCAAAAGCTTGTGCCACATCTAAAAATACTGTTGAGCAGAATTTTTTAAACTGATGGTCAGGGATCAGGTTTCTCTCGTTTATTATAGGTTTTAACCGTTTTAAAAACAATTTTTCAAACAGCTTTGACAGTATAGGCAACAGGGAAATGGGCCTGTATGATGATGCTTCGTGAGGTGGTTTACCGGGCTTTGCAATCATAATCACTTCAGCAACTTTCCATGGCTCAGGAACATGCTTCAACATGAATGCTGCATTGATGAGCCTAGTAAGCTTGACGATGGCTTTACGCGGTAGATGTTTTAGGATTTCTCCCGTAATTAGGTCAAACCCTTGTGACTTTTTAAGGCTAGTGATTTGAATTTCATTTGCAACTTCTTTCGGGGTCACAAGCTTAATTCTTTGATCTTGCAGAATATTCGCGAATTGTAGGTTGTCTACAGACGCGTCATTTGGCTGAAAGGTTTCTTCTAAGTGATGTGCAAATCTTAGAGCTTTCTGCTCATTGCTTATGGCCCACTTTCCGTTAACATCTCTGATAGGGGGAATTGGTGTAATTGGCCTTTTAAGTGACTTTGTCGCTTTCCAAAGAGAGTATTGCGTTGTATGGTCGCTGGTTAACTGACGTAGGTTAGTATTGAGAGCCTCATCTTGAAAAGTCTGTAAATTCTCATCAATCTTTTCGTAAGGTTATTCAATAGGGTTTTATCTTGCGGGAACCTAGTTTGCTGCCATCTTTTTCTTTGAGTCCTTTTTTCATATAATAGGTCTATTATTTCCTTTGGTTATGTATTTCCTCTATATTTTTTTGTAATCTGTGGTGTATTGTTCCATGCACATTGTTGGATATAATTGCTAAACTTATTTACTTCAGAATCGAGCTGATCTTTGCTTTTTAATGAAGTTTTTAGGTCGATAATATTTTGTAGGTCTAAACTAAAACTTTCCCAATCTGTAAACTTGTTGACTAATGTTAGGTGGTTTTCTCTTAGTAATATTTTGTGACTTAGTTGTAATAATATAGGAGAGTGATCGGAGTTCATGTGATACCCCTCTTCCACACTCAGATAATTAGTTGATATATTTTTGACTGTGAAAAAGTCGATAAGGTCTGGTAGTTTCTGGTGGTCAGTCGGCCAGTATGTAGGTTTTCCAGTACTTATGACCTCACAGCGCATGTCTTTTACTGCACGTAGTAGCTGTCTTCCCTTAGTTGAAGTTAATCTCGATCCCCAATGAGTGTTCTTAGCATTAAAGTCACCGCCTAAAATAAATCTCTGTCCAAGGAGTCTGAAGAAGTGTATATATTGTTCATTGTTTATCGTGTGTCTTGGAGGACAGTATACGGCCGCTACTGTAACATTAAATTTTGTTGTTTTAACCGATATCGCCACAGCTTGTGTGTCTGGCTCCTCATATTTACACTGTTGGTGATGACAGATATTTTCTTTAATAATAACCGCACTACCTCCTCGGGCCGTGTTGTTAGGGTGCAGCGAGTGATAAACCTTATAGCCTCTAAACTTAACAAAAGACTGTTTAGTGAAATGTGTTTCAGAGATCCATCACACATCAATATTTTCTGTGTCTAGGACTACTTGCAACTCATGTTGGTGTTGCAGCAGCCCGTTAGAATTCCACGCCATTATTTTTAGTGTGTTATTCATGATTGATTTTTGTATTCCTTGATTCTAATTTCTCTAGTCTCTTGTCAAAAGAGGATATGCACTTCAAGATCTGGTTGAGCTTTTCCTCAAGACTTGATGGTTGTGTACTTGGTTTTACCGCTTGTGCATAGGAGGCACTTTTAGATGTATGTCCAATTATCCCGGTTGTCTGCGCAAACTGTGGACTTTGTTTTGTTATCTGTTTGTTGGTGTTTCCAACAACTTGCTTAACGGTAGGGTTGTTTGGTGGATTATGTTTAGAGTTTTTATTCTTAATCATTTGCATCTCCTTGGCAACTAAACACCCTCTGTAGTTGGCTGGGTGAGGTAAGCCACAGTGGACACACTTAGGTTTATCTTGTACAGGTTTGTTGCAATCAGCTGTGAGGTGTTTACCTGTACATTTAACACACCTTGGCTCTTTAGCGCAATACTTTTGGGTATGACCATAAGCCTGGCATCTCTTACACTGCGGTATTATTTTTGATGTTTTAAGCGGGTTTATTTCAACTTTACACCCTAGAATATGTTTAATGCCGTATATTTTACTAACATCTTCGTCATTTTTGAACGATAATATAAACAAGTTCAGCGGTTCTTTTGTTCTCCAGCTTAACTTGTTAATTACGTTTTCTATCTGAAGTCCTTGCGACGTAAAATCATCTTTAATCCGATCCGGTAGGCAGGAAGAATGCAATTTTTTCGCCACCACTCTTATTGGCCTGGTCTGCTTATCCTCGTATGAATGCCATAAACAGTTATTTTCTGTTAAGCGTCTAGCAATCACTCTGTAGGACTCTTCAGATTTGGCATTTATTTTCACGCTATTACCGCTTAACATTTTGGCGGTAAATGTTTCTACTGACTGCGATTCAGTCAAAAAGTCGTAGAAAGTTTGATAATTTTTAACACCGTCTACTACGATTGGAGGCGGTGCTAGAATTTTTTTTATGGTTGCCTTCTCTTTGTTGTTAAGTTGCTGCTGTTGAGCGGTAGCTCTAGCTTGTTGTAGTGGTGGTGGAGTGAGGGAGGTGTTCAACTTCCTTTTCTTCCTGTTTTTCGCCCTAATCCACCCAGTCTCTTTGGCGAGTTCATCCTCATCCGTGCAGTACTCAACGTCACTTTTGGTAGGATGAGCCGGAGTTATGGTCTCACTGACCTGTTTATCTGAGGGTTCTTCTTGTTCGTGTGTCTTTAAGCATTTTAATTGTCCTTGAAGATCTTGTACTTGTTCCTGCAAGCTTTGTATGTGGCCGTTCAATTGACGTACCATTTGTTGCAGGTTTTCTCTGTCCGTTTTTTCCTGGATGTAACAGTCATACAACTGCTTTTCCAGGTCTGTTTTTATTTTAATAGACTGTTTTGCAGCCATTATTTAGTTTTAGGGCCGAGCGTGATACCTAAACAATTATGATAAACACTTCATGACGATTTCCGCACTTGTAACTGGGTCATCGTGGTGGCCCCGATAGATCGACGTACACCGCGACGACGATGTTGTGATGCGTCTGCAAAATACTCTTAACTAGAGCACGCGCGCACGATCGGTACGTCCGTTCACAATAGTAGCTAAACACAACTGTGAGGGTAATTTTTGTTGCGACTGATGGTAACTATCTTCTTTTTTTTTGTTCACGGGGTGGAAAATCTTCATGAATGTCAGAGTGGGGTCTGACAGACTTACTGACTTAAAACCACCCCAGTGTTCCCTTCACACACTTGCACCGGGGATCTTAGGATCTTATTATTACTTCCGCAATCCCCGGCTAGTTGGCCTGCCTCTGCGGGCCACCTCAAGTCTGGGGCGGGTGAAGTGTTTGACCCCCCCCCCTGTTGTTAAAAATGTTCTTTACTAACTTTTAAGACCTTTGTATCCTGCTTATGCATGTTTTTTTTTTATCTTTTATTAAAAAGAACCAGGTTCTTAATAATTAATTTGAATCTAAGACTAATAAGTAATTTGAATCTAACTTAATTTGCTACGTGATAATTATTATAAAACTTAGAATAGTGCTGATTGTACTTTACACAAGTCCGTTCCACTTTCTTAGAGTCTAATATATTATTATAAACACTTTGTTCATGTGTTTTAAGTGTGTCATTGTCACTATTACGAGTATATCTACACTTTTTACACTACACTAACTCAAAAGGTTTTGTTCGTTTTAGTCTTCGCTCTATATTTGTTTGGTCTAACAGCTGAATTGCCTCGATGTTCACATGTTGGTGGAGTCGGTGTTCATGGGCCTCAGCAAATTTTTGAATTATGCTGGTGACACCCGCCCCAGACTTGAGGTGGCCCCTCAAGTCTGGGGCGGGTGAAGTGTTTGACCCCCCCCCCCGCGACGTCTAAAAAGTTAGTTAAGACCATTTTCGAAAAATAGTGTAACGGTCAAATTAGACCGATATTAAATTTTCCATGGAAACAGAGATTTCCAGTTATCTGTTTTTAAATAAGACATTTCAAAAATGTTCTTTACTAACTTTTAAGACCTTTGTATCCTGAACAGAACAGAACAGACATTTCGAAAAACAAGGGCTTGTAAGTTTGTATTAAATGCCGTAAGTTGTAAACGCTCAACGATTAGACGAACAATACCAAAGAAAGGACATTTGGGTATTTAACTGAAAGAGAAAAAAAAACTGTTAGTCGCAGGACTGCACGTCAGAAATGAAAGAAAGTGTCTTTAGAAATGTATCGAAGCGTTCGGTGACGATCACGCGAGTACCATGATTTTTTTTTCAGTGCTCACCGCGCATAAAGAAGTTTTCACCTCAAAAAATATCAATGATCAAACAAAACAAAACCAAACCATGATGAGTAAGTGACAAGAGTCGTGAATCCACGACATATCTCCCGTTTCTAACCTCTCAAAACCTTGTTAATCAATGGTATCACTTACCTCCCGTCTGACAATTTGGCGTTCATTTCTCCCTGTGGGGAGCATGATTGTGTACGCCTTTCAGACGTAGAAACTGAAATTTAGCCTGACAATCTAATAATGTCGATACTTTTAGCTTTATGGAGACGTACGGTTATAGCAATTTATTAGCGAGTTATTACGGTATCCGCTGAAACTCTTCTGGATCTTTCATGGAATAACATTAGAGGTAAGTAGATTAGTTGCATGGCTCGAAAGAGGATAAAGCCCTTAAATTAATTGTAAACATACCTTTTTTAGGGTTCCGTACCCAAAGGGTAAAACGGTAACCCTATTACTAAGGCTCCGCCGTCTGTCTGTCTGTCTATCTGTCTGTCTGTCTGTCCGTCTGTCACCAGGCTGTATCTCATGAACCGTGATAGTTAGATAGTTGAAATTTTCACAGATTTTGTATTTCTGTTGCCGCTATAACAACAAATACTAAAAAACAGAATAAAATAAATATTTAAGGGGGCTCCCATACAACAAACGTGATTTTTTTGCTCGTTTTTGCACTATATTGATAACGGCAACAGGTAGACGCTTGAAATATTCACATAATACTTAATTATATATTCACTTTAAAAATAAATAATTAAATTAAAATAAAATAAATATTTAAGGGGGGTTCCCATACAACAAACGTGTTTTTTTTGTCATTTTTATAGATACGGAACCCTTCGTGCGCGAGTCCGACTCGCACTTGGCCGGTTTTTTTTTTTTTTTTGGGTGGGAATTTATCAAATAACTTCCTTCGCTCGGGCGGAGTGGAAGGGCGTGTGCGTATCTGACTTTTACTGACTAAAACTCACCCGTGTTCCTTCAGTTGCCTGTGTGCCAGGGCCACGGTATCCCTTAAGGACAAACCCGCAACCCTGGCAGGATTGTAAACATACCTAAGTCATAACTAAGTATAAGTGAACATACAGTTGCAAAAAATTATGTCCCCCAACATCAAATACTTACGTCATGAATAATTTGAATTAGAATAGGATTTAGTAGATGCATTGGATTGTTGCTGAAAGGATAATTAATGCCTATTGGTCACTCTCGGGTTAGCCTACGAAGATTAGAAGCCAAACCCGTAGTTAGGAAACGCAAACTTGGTGCTGAATGGACGCAATTTTTAAGGAAATGGCTGTACCTACACTGGCTCTGATTTTATGCCCTAATGAAATTTCGAACCTGATTTTTGACAGATGTTAACTTGTTCCAGAAAAAACACGCATAAAAGGACCGGTCAAGTGCGTGTCGGACTATACGTACAATGAAGGGTTCCGAAGTTGGGATGAATTTATCCCAAGAACAAACTTAACATTGTAGTTGAAAAACATGTTTTCCCATACATCGATACACATCACGGTCAATTTTCCAACTGCAAATATAAGTTTGTTTTAAATATTGTTTATGTTTTTCATTATTACGATTTGCGAACTTTTTTCTTTAAGTAAGTGTGCTGTGATACCTTGCTTCTTGCCAAACATGATTCTAGGTCAACGGGAAGTACCCTATAGCTAGGTTTGGATTTATTTGAGAGTATCAAAATATGCCGCTTAAAAGGTCGTAATTTTTATTGCCTTGGCTTAGAAGCTTGATTTTTAGAACTCCAAAGGACTGCGGTAGACCTGCGTATTTGATATTAATTTTAACTTGATACCTCTACGCATTCCTGAGAAAAAGGGTCTTGACAGACTGAAGGACAAACACAGACGGACAACGAAGTGATCCTATAGGGTTCCGTTTTTTCCTTTTGAGGCACGGAACCCTAAAAACATACACAGAGACGGCGTCGCGCGAGCAGCTGACGAATATCTCGTATAAAACATTATTTTGTTACGAATTCCACTATGCTCACAAAAACAGCCTATGTCTGTCATATCGGGTGTGAACCTGTTGTGTACGCCCGTCGTGAGTATGACAGGGAAATACATATTAAACATTCGATATTATACCTCGTATCATGAATATTCGATAGCCGTGTGTGTGGCTACTGTTGTGAAACTAGCTGATTCTGGGATAATATTCATCCAACAAAGGTATCTAATTTCCATTTAATATTTACGTGATGTTAGGGATGGGACACACAGAAAAGACGTAAGACGAGGACGCGTCGCAGACGCGGCGCCCATTCAATAATTTTTTAAACAAAAGAAGCGTCGCGACACAAAATAAACAGACAGTCTTTAGTTTATAATATACATTTACGCCCTGGCTGGAGGCTTTAAGCTCACACCTTAAGGCAGACACAGGAAAGCTCGGTTAAGTAGTCACGGCCTCTCAAGGCCAACTACGAGATGCCATACACAAAAAAAAAACAGAAAAGACAGGGCGTTGGCGAGACGCGGTCACAGGCACATATGTCTGCGACGTAAGCATTTAGCATTTGCGCATTTGCGAAAGCATTTACACAAAGTTCTTATTTAGTGATTGGGCGACTCCAGGAATTCGTAATAGCAGGGAAAATCTTTTTGAACTTTATGGCCTAAAGCAACATATGAATAATACTAGCTTTCATCAGCATGTTGCAAAATATTCTAAAACTTTTAAAAGTGTGTGCAAATTAGCTAAAGCTCTTTATATTAGCAATAAAATAAAATCTGCTGATGATAAAATAAAAACTACCTGGCAAATAATAAATAATGAAACAGGTAGGAAAAAACAGCGTAATACTGAATTTAATTTAGAGACTGCACATGGGCCCATCACTTCAGATGTAGAGATAGCTCAGGAATTCGAAAACTTTTTTGCTAATATTCCCCTTAAAACTACTAAAACTTTAAATTCCTCACCCGCGCTTTCTGCTGCCTTACTTAGAAAGAATGTAAAGGCTTGCCCTATGGAGTTTAGGTTTCAGCATACAAACCCCGAGGCTGTTATAGCTTTTAAAGATCTTAAAATTAAATCAACAGAAGATCTCTGGGGGATGTCAGTAAAAGTCTGTAGATCTATTATAGAAACCATTGCGCCCTATTTAGCTTTCATATTTAACACCAGTGTGGACCAAGGAGTCTTTCCGGATCTCATGAAACACAGTAAAGTAGTTCCTTTGTTCAAATCCGGAGATAGTAAAGAACCCAACAATTATAGGCCTGTGTCAGTTCTGCCAGTTCTCAGTAAGGTGTTTGAAAAGTTGATGCTCAATCAAATGTCACTTTAATAAAAATTCCATCTTTCATGAACAACAGTACGGTTTCACCAAAGGGCGTTGTACCACTGACGCCGGTGTCTCCCTAATAAAGAACATTTTTAACGCCTGGGAGGAAGCACAAGATGCCATTGGAATCTTTTGCGACCTCTCTAAGGCGTTCGATTGCGTAAACCATGAGACACTTTTGCTGAAACTAGAGCACTATGGGATTAGGTATACAGCTCTTGATTTACTAAGATCATACCTGAAAGATAGAAAGGTTAAAGTTCAAGTGAACGGCGTAAACTCATTGGGGTCTGAAATGGCAATGGGCGTTCCTCAAAGTTCAATATTGGGTCCATTCCTCTTTTTAGTTTATATTAACGATTTACCCCAATTATTTCAAAATCAACCGAAGATGGTGTTATTTGCAGATGACACATCATTGATATTTAAAGTAGACCGACGGTCACAAAATCTTGACGACGTTAATAACTCTATTATTCAGGTCCAAGATTGGGTTACGGTAAATAATTTGGTACTAAATAAAGCAAAAACCAAATGCATTCGATTTAAATGACCTAATGTTAGAAGTAGTGAATGTAATATCATATTGAATGGAGCAAAACTGGAATTTATTAATCAAACGGTTTTCCTAGGAATCACTCTAGACGAGAAATTACAATGGGGACCACATATAATATCTCTTGCGGGGCGGCTAAGCTCGGCGGCTGATGCTGTTAGAAAGATAAGACAGTTAACAGATGTAGAAACCGCGAGGTTGGTCTATTTTGTCGTACGGCATTTTACTGTGGGGTCGGGCTGCTGACATTGAGTCCATCTTTATTTTGCAAAAGAGAGCTGTCAGAGCAATTTATAATCTAAGTCGCCGCGAATCTCTTAAGGAACTATTTAAAAATATTAATATCATGACGGTACCTTGCCAATTCATTTATGAAAATATTATGTATGTAAGGAAAAATCTACATCTTTTTAATAAAATAAGTGATAGACATAATTTTAATACTAGAAATAAAGACAAAATAGATCAACCATTTTTCAGGTTATCTAAAGTACATACATCTTTTATGGGGTACTGTGTTAAATGTTACAACAAAATACCTTGTGATATATTGCAACTAAATGAAAGAAAATTTAAAACTCATATTAAAAGAACACTTTGTAAACAAGCATATTACAAATTAGAGGATTATATACAAGATAAGAATGCTTGGAAACATGCTGGTCCTGCTCCATAGGACAATCTAGAGTCTAGACAAAATCAAACAGGTTGCTATTTTAATTGTATAATTTATTATTTTTATGACATTTATTTTAAATTCTGTGATTACCTTAACTCACACTGATATTGTTATTTTTTAGGAAATCGTACCTATATATTTTTTACAATTTTTGTAAATATGTGAGCACCATGTATCTATCACATAATAAATTTATCTGTCATTGCTTCATTCCTAACTCTTTTTATTACCTATTGTGGTATAGTAATTTTATTCTAGGTGCATCGTCTTCACATATAATTTATATAATTAATGTACCTATAAAAATACTGTACTAGATTTTAAAAGAGTACCGGTGGAGTTTCTTGCCCATTCTTCTCCATACGAAACTACCTTTTGGAAGGGGCGACTAGAATCAATTCTATTTTTTTGTAAATATTGACGTTCAAAAGTGCCTTTTATGTGCCTATTTGAAATAAACAATTTGACTTTGACTTTGACTTTGACGCGACCTCGTCTTACGTCTTTTCTGTGTGTCCCGCCCCTTAGAGAGTGCCCTATCTTCCTATTTAATACATCAATGAATACCTGCGATAATTTTAGGTCTGGCCACCATAGGTGAACCCCCACTTGGGGGCGCCGAAATTGGGGCTGTGTCTTCGCTCGAGCAGTCAGGCGCAAAGAGGTGGCACGCATTATTATAGGTGTGCCTTGGTGACGATAACCGACTTTTAATGATTTTATACTGAAGATCACGTCTAAACGAGTAGTGTTAATGATTTGAAAAAAAAAAAATATGTTAAATTAGAGCATTTTTTCTATGTGAATATTTTAGATTATATTTATATTACATAGTGAAATTAATTTGTAAAGTTATGTCTAGCGCGGATAAAAAACTGAGAATGGCGCAAAATCTACCAAGCGTATTTTTCTGAAACCTTCACCAATTTAAAGATATTTTAATTATTGATCTTTTATTATACGTGTTTTTAGGGTTCCGTACCCAAAGGGTAAAACGGGAACCCTATTACTAAGGCTCCGCCGTCTGTCAGTCTGTCTGTCTGTCTGTCTGTCCGTCTGTCTGTCTGTCTGCCCGTCTGTCCGTCTGTCACCAGGCTGTATCTCATGAACCGTGATAGCTAGACAGTTGAAATTTTCACAGATGATGTATTTCTATTGCCGCTATAACAACAAATACAAAAAAATAGAATAAAATAAATATTTAAGGGGGCTCCCATACAACAAACGTGATTTTGTTGCTCGTTTTTGCTCTATATTGATAACGGCAACAGGTAGACGCTTGAAATATTCACAGAATATGTAGATATATATTGACTTTAAAAATAAATAATTAAATTAAAATAAAACAAAATTTAAGGGGGGCTCCCATACAACCAACGTGTTTTTTTGCCATTTTTATAGATAATGGTACGGAACCCTTCGTGCGCGAGTCCGACTCGCACTTGGCCGCTTTTTTTTAAATACCTTTTGTTTTGTGTATAATAAATTAATAATGCGTCAAATTGGGGACAGCGCTCCTTGATGGGCGAGTCCTATTACTGGCTGAACGTACGACGCGTTGCGTGAGCTCAGTACAGAACACGCAAGCTAACCACTCAAGGTCACTGGCATATATCTGAGTCTTAGGACTCAGTGATGGGTCCCGCTAGGCATGGGTGGGCTGAGGGGCAATTCTACTAATTTTAAGAACGTTCACAGTCTGATCTCAGTCTCAATCTGTCAAAAATACCTCTTATTTCCCTACATTTTGACAATTTTTTGACGTTTGTTTGTCGCCAAGATGAGATTGCGACTAGATTTTGAACGTTTTAAATTACGAGAATTGGCCTTCTGATACCAGTCGGGGGTGTGGCGGATGTACAAGTATTTCTCGGACCCTGACTCATGCTACTAGAAGGACAGCCCCGGTTTTGATGTGAAACATCTACAGGCGCACGTAAAACCAATTGCTGGCGGGGCGACGCATGCTGCGTGGCGATTCAACACTCACTCCGCACGTGCGGTCCCGCCGCTACGGGACCCTGACCTTTTTTTTATGTTTGTTTGATTTCGATGTTTCACATCTGCCAGGCGTCCCGTGATGGCTCACAGTTTTTATAGCCGGTAGGAGTCCGACATATCCCAGATGAGATTTATGTATATATGAGGATTTCCCCACGACAAAAATAAAAAGAAAAGGTTTAGAAGCATTATCTAGGTACCTAATTACAACTCTCAGTATTGTGCGATTAGACAATTTTTTGAAGATTGTAGGTTATGCCCATACCCTACAATCTTCAAAAAATATTCTGGGCATGCATGTGATATCGAGTAAAAGATTTTTGAAGTTCGAAAATTATTTAATCGGAAAATTTAAAATACATAGATACTACATTCGAGTAATGTGGAGCTTAATCCTTGGATTATGAAAACTTGATAAAAATATTGACTAAATTTAGTCTTGGTTACCTCAGAATGTTCATCGAATAATGGAGTTGGAAGAGTTACAGCTAAGATACTGTTGCTCTTGCGAGGTTGCCTCAGCGACAGTGCATTTGGCCTCTTTTGCAGCTGCTGAAGCCGGAGTGGCCATGAGCTCTGCAGCACTCGTTCTTCTCAGGATTGGTGCGGCTGCAGACCTGGTCGCAGGGTCCGACACGGACAGCCTCGACGGTGACCGACACCATTGCGAAGACAACCAGCAGAAGAATGAAGGTAGTCTTGACGGCAGCCATTGTATTTGTTGTGTTGTAGAGTCAATACGAGAAACGTTCGCAAAGATATGTGGATTTCTTGTGTGAAGCTTTAGACATTTCCCTCTGTATATATACTCGAAAACGAGGAAAATATGTAGGTAAACTACCTACAAGCCAGATCTGGCTTTTCTGTATGTTTTTTTTTATAAACAGGAAAATATGTAAATAAAAGCTGTCCATTAGATACATCTATATAATGAGGTCTAGAGCAGGTAACGTTTGGGAATAATGTAGCATACCTAGTCGTTGTTTGCTCTACCTACCTGGGTTCCTATTATTATTGATAAAATTATAAACACACACTGAAAGAAATAATTAGCCGAATTTATTAAGTTACTTCAAAAATGACTCAATTTTAGTTACAAGGAAATAAACTGATTTTTTATAGCAAAACAGGGTGTAACAGATAACACCTAGTTCGCAGGTCACAATTGTTGTGTAAGCAGTAACCAAATTTTTGTTACTGTAATGCATACATCTATTTCAGTGTATCTAATATATATATCTAATCTACGCTTCCTCATTTTTTGAGTTCCGACGTACTCAACACGGAACCCTTATAGTTTCGCCATGTCCGTTTGTATGTCTGCCTGCGACTTAGTTAGTAATAGAAAGTTGTAATTTGGCATTTGGCATTTTCCGTGCCACGCCGATAACGCTGACAAAGTGATAACATGAAATCTTGAAATAATTTGGGGTACCTCCCTTGCACGTAAACTGGGGATCATATATCTTTTCTCGTCCATAAGAATATCGCTTCTAAGTAGGCTTTATAAATTAACGAATAATAGTTGAGCAACTTTGTCTGTGTTATGTGGTGCCGGACGTAAACAATAGCACCGCCCTATTTCTTCCCGTGGGTGTCGTAAAAGGCGACTAAGGGACTTACTGGAGAATGGGCAGCAGCGTTCTCTATGCATTATAACACCATACTGCGATCGCCAACCCGCCTGCCAAGCATGGCGATTATGGCAAACCCCCTATTTGGGGGAGGCCTATGTCCAGTAGTGGACGTCTTTTGGCTGAAATGATAAATGATGAACTTAAAATAACAGTTGGAATTTATGGGAGAACATGTTTTCAACTACAATGTTAAGTTTCTTCTTGGGATAAATTTATCTCTACGGAACCCTTCATTGTGCGTGGTCCGACTAGCACTTGGCCGGTTTTTAATCTTTACCTATCACAACTTGTGATTACCATAAGGGATAAGGATAAGGGCAGAAGAATGTCCTGCCCTTATCCCAATTTATTTGGGGTCGACGCAACATTTTCTAGTAAGTAGTTATCTTAATAATAATATTATACTGTGCTCGTCCTACAACTCCTGATGTATGTTCAAATTATAGGCGAGGACGCTGGCACCCTAAGCACAAGTTAAATCTTACTCTGGGTGCCAGAGTTCATCGAAAACACTCTTTCCCTTTGGAAAACTTGGTCAAGTCTTCTCGTCGCCAATCCCGCAGTGTTTGAAGACTAAGGTCTTCAACCAGTGCGTCCTGCCCGTTATGACATACGGTGCCGAAACGTGGACACTGACAGTCAGGCTGGTCTACCAATTCAAAGGTCACTCAGCGTGCTATGGAGCGAGCTATGCTCGGAGTTTCTCTGAAGGATAAGATCAGAAATGAAGTTATCCGGAAGAGAACCGGAGTTACCGACATAGCCTGCAGAGTAAGCAAGCTGAAGTGGCAGTGGGCTGGCCATGTTTGTCATCAAACACAGCTGTATGTCTTATCAATTTCTAGGCATATTATTTCCCGCCTTTTAGACCATAGCTCAAAATCAGGTTTACTCACTTAACGGCCTTTTAGTAACCGGACGGCAGCACAGTCCATCCATCGTTTCTATGGTCTTCCTCTACTCTTATAGCCATCCACATTTGAACTCAAAACTTTCCTCACGACATAGTCCTCCTTCCTCCGCATCACATGCCCGTACCAACAAATTTCCAGTCCCCTGGTGCCACTTTTAGATTCATCATACGATATAGGTAACCACCTTTATTCATAATCATAACACACATCATTTATCGAAAGACTCTATAATTATCTTAATATAATCATCAGTCAGTATAGAAGGTCAACAACTAATCATAGCCATAGATCAGTTGTCAAGAAGTGCTATTAATCAAGATTTTAATTTGTGAATTTGTGTGGTGGAACGTAGGTACCTAATGAATGTTTAGAACTCGAATAAAAACAAAAGCGAGTCGGACTCGCGCACCGAGGGTTCCGTACGAATGTATGATGTTGATGATTTCTGGTCCGTACCAAAATGGTAAAAAGGAACCCTTATGGTGAGACTAAGTCTGTCTGTCTGTCTGTCTGTCACACCTGGATATCTCAAGAACTACTAATGCTATCAACTTGAAATTTGTAATAGTTTTAGATGACGTTTTCTCAACTATTTTGCAAAGAAGAAAGAAATATAAAAAAATAAATCTTTTTTGCAAAAGGGACTGAAAGGGGGTCTTAAAAATTTAAAGTGGGACTACTAGGGCATGTGGGGTGTCATATCAAAGAATGCTATTTGCACATTCTCAAACTATTTTTTTGGTTTTTTTAGGCAGCACAGTTTCCGACTTTTGATGAAAAATGTAAAAAAAAAAAATGTATAAGTATATAGTTATATATACTTATACATTGTATAGTATAGTTATAAGTAAAGATTAAAGTAAAAATAAAACGATGTCTCTAAATAGCACAGTTTTTCACAAATCATCAACACCATATATACGTACGGAACCCTCGGTGCGCGAGTCCGACTCGCTCTTGACCGGTTTTTGTAATGTGTGCGATGTTCGAGAGCATGGCAATGTGACCCTTATTACTAAGGACTTCAGCATAGTTGGCAATATGTTGGTGTACCTACTATGATTTGGGTAAAAGTTAACATAACTGGCCAAATGTAGATTTTCTAAACAAAACAATACCTACATTGTGCATATGTTATAGGCAAACTCCGAAGCTCCGGCGCTCCTAGGTTGGACTGGTCAATCCTCAGGTCAGACTGAATGACTTAGTCAAAGCCCAAACAAATGTAAATTTTCGGCCTTTGACTAATAGGTTAGGTTAGGTTAGGTTAGGTTAGACTTCAGGCAAAGGGCGAAATTGAAATGTATTTCGGGGATTGCCTGATGGCTTTGGCCAAACCTAGTATAAACCAGTCCTTCCGCGAAGAGACTGTGTATCGGACTTTGACTATAACACATATACTCGTATTTCATAACCCGGAGAATACTGAAGTGATGTTAATACGCGTTCTTCATCTTTTTCTCATTCTTCCCCTACCCCAGTAACTTCATATTCATCCCATTAACTTATCAAATATGCTTCACGTACCTAAAACATACACAATGTATCTCATCTCGTATGAAATGAATTACATTTCGTTAGGAGCTCCTTTGTGCATCCATGCGGGTGCACTCCTCATAATCGCTAATCAAATATTAAATAGCGCAAGTCTGAGATAAGAGATGTGAACACGGAGAGTGTGGACTTGACTCTTATAAGCTGTTTTCAAATTTTGAGAATTAGCTTCTGAAAACCACGAAGCAGACTGTTTGTAACAATGAGACAATACCTCAAGTAACAAGAGATTATGAGTAGGTGTGTTTCCGGAGCATTTCCTCATAGCTTCGAGTAATGTGTTAGCTGCTTATAAAATGAATAAAATATCGACAAGACCTTATCAAATTAATAAAGTTTCGTCCACTGTACTTTATACTATTATTATTTTTAAATATTTTGTTGGTATGTATGGGAGAACATGTTTTGCAACTACAATGTTATGTTAGTTCTTGGGAAAAATTCGTCATAACTACGGAACCCTTCATTATGCCCTTCATTATCTCTCGCGTCCGGCCCTGGTTCGGGCCATGGTTCGGAGCGAGAGTGCATGGGAGGCCGTCACCTCCTTCTGCGAAGCAGTAATGCTTGCGAAGGAGGAGGCGGAACGCGTGAGGGAGAGGCAAGGTTCGCGCCCTCGCGCCCCTAGTCGCCGCAGGAGACGCCCCGGGCGTCGGGAGTCGCAAGCCGATTTCCGGCCACCGTAGGCGCGGGCTTGCGGACGGTGAGCGATGGGTAGTTCACCGTCCGATAAGGACCAGGCCCGGGTCGACGGCGCGTTGTATTCCACGCGCGCCTCAAAGAGTTGTCAGCAGCAACTGACGGGGTCCGTTAGGGCCAATGCCTGCCAGGGTTGCGAGTTTGTCCGAAAGGGATATCGTGGCCCTGGCACACAGGCAAATGAAGGAATACGGGTGGGTTTTAGGCAGTAAAAGTCTGACACGCCCTCCCGCTCCGCCCAGAGCGGGAGAAGTTATTTGATAATTTCCCACCCAAAAAAAAAAAAAAAAAATGCCTGGTCCGACACGCACTTGGCCGGTTTTTTCTTGGTCGGTACATGACATAGTTATTGGTTACTGCGCATAAATTTGCTATTAGACCCCGTAATTCTGTATTACGAAACAGTAAAGATTAAATACTCGAAATTGGGTGTCGCACAACAGAATTCAGAGGGTTGATGTTAATGGCAAGAGATCTGCAGGACCTGCGGTCACTATGGGCGCTCCGCAGGGTTCAATTCTAGGTCCATTCTTGTTTCTAATTTATATAAATGACTTACCTTATCACGTACATGAAATAATCACAAGATTGTATTATTCTCAGATGACACTTCCCTCATTTTTAGGGTTCCGTACCCAAAGGGTAATGATGATGTATTTCTGTTGCCGCTATAACAACAAATACTCCCTTACAATAAACGTGATTTTATTTCACTTTAAAATAAATAATTAAATTAAAATAAAACAAATATTTAAATCCCATACAACAAAAGTGATTTTTTTTGCCATTTTTATAGATACGGAACCCTTCGTGCGCGAGTCCGACTCGCACATGGCCAATTTTTTAAATCATACGTCAGCTAGTCAACTCTGAACATGTTAACGATGCACTCTGTAAAGTTGTCCATTGGTTTAATGTAAATAATCTTCTCCTGAACGAAAGACTAAACTCATTAAATTTTCAATGCCAAATGTCAGGGGCTAACTACCAATGTTCAACTTAATGGAAAAAAAAAAAAAAAAATGCCTGTCCGTCCATCCTGTTGGACCCTGTTGGGTCGACAGTTTTTCTTGGAATAACTATTGACGGTAAATTATAATATACCACACATAGAAAAATTGTCAGGAAGGTATAGTTCGGCAGCCTGTGCTGTTAAAAGAAAGAAAGAAAAATAATCGGAAAAAAAACGAAAGATGATGTTGGTGTAGAATTGTACTGCCAGAATTGTTTATTTCAGTTATTTTCATAGTCTTATGTCATATGGGATGTTTCTGTCGGGAACCTGTGCGGACATTGATACTATCTGTTCGAGCCATTTACAACCTAGGTCCAAGAGATTCTCTTCGTGAAAAATTCAAAGATATAGATATTCTGACTGTAGCCTCTGAAACACAATATATATTTGAAAATCTATTGTACGCAAATAATAATATATCAAATTTTAAGAAAATGTCCGATATTTATAGTAAACTTATCAGGAATAAACACAATCTTGCTGTACATCGTGTTCGCCTCCACGAGTTGGCAACTCGTTCATGGGTCAATGTATACGCTTTTACGAGTACAACAAAATTCCTACTGATATAAGAAACTTATCCATTAAACGATTTAAGGCTTCTACATACCAGCGAGACTTGTCGCGCGACGCGACACGGCACAAAGGCCCCGCGTGTCGCGGGACGAGCGGTGCCTTTGTGTCGCGTCGCGTCGCGCGACAAGTCGCCCCGGTATGTAGAAGCCTTTAAACGCTGTATCAAAACTAAACTTTGTAAAAAAGGGTACTATTAATAAATTTTTGATTATTTAGAAGACAAGAAAAGCAGTGCGCTGCTCGCTCTGCTAAGCCCTGTGATAAAACAGGAAAACTTGTCATTTTAATTATTATGCAAAATCATCACTATGTATATAATTTTATTTGCATATTGACATTCCTGAGTGAAGTTCAAGGTGGATTGCTCTTGTGCAAATGTGCATAGACAAATGAAGATCTCGATGTATGCCTTAACCCGTACAGGACTATATGGTTCCTAAGAATAAACTAAGTATTACTATGTAACTGCTAATTTTAGTTATTTTAGACGTAAAATACTAAGACAAATAGGTACATAACAATCAGTAGTTTTTTTGGAATTCTAGGGGAAAAATGTTTCCACATGGACTGTAAAGGTAATACAAATTATACATAGGCTTATTATGCCATGTCCTTTATTTATTGGTTTAAATATAAGAAAATTTACCTAAAGTAACACAAAATTATATTTAAAAAATAATTTACAAAATGATGTGCTAATTATGATATTCTGCGAAACAATTTCTTTTGGTTGTGAAGCAAAGATGAACATTGCACATAGTACATAATATATTATGCGTCCTATTTACTATGTGGCGCGGCGTTGCTGCTCTTCTTCATCTAATTGAAGCTCAACTTCTCCATCACTAGTATCTGCCATGAGTAACTGCAATAACCCATCAGCTCGTATAAATGGATTTTTCTGCACCCTCTTCTATTGCTGTGAATAAAACCTAAATAATATATAAATAAACAAATAAGAATAATAAATATTCTGGGCAATTCACACCAAGTATATGGTATAGTTCCAAACTAAGCCGAGCTTGTACTAGGGATACTAAAACGAATAAACATTCATAAATGACGTAAACAACATGTCCCAGAATTAACGTACAACCTCTTAAGGGGACATTGTACTCATCATTATGAACAACTTTTACTATGAGACCTAACCTGAAATCGCGAAAAAAAAATCTGCTGTTTCCTACATTTATGTTCGAATAACTCGTCAAAATGTATGGAACAGCTGATTTCTTTTCAAGTTTCTTTTCATTTTTAAATCAATATGTAAACAACCACGACTCGGGAACAAATGCTCATACTCATCGCATAAATGTCTGCCCCTACCAGGATTGGAACCCGGGACTTCTGGCTCAACAGGCAGTCACTACGCGTTACACCAAACGACCGTCATAATAATTAATTACGATAATAAACAATTAACCTTCTTTATAGAAGTTTAAATCATTTTACATAATTATGGTCCTAAGGGAATGATTTTTCCCATTCAATTATTTGTCGCTAGCAGGCATATGTTTTCATTTCTACCAATAGATGTTATTATTACATACAATTATACTTACCGAGTAACATAAAACAGGTGAGAAAACGCAGTAATTATATTAGTAAACGATAGTAAACGACACAATAAACTGAAATATTATCAGAGTACTGCCCGTGAATGTTTTGTCATTGGCGCCAATTGTTTGGACACTTCTTTATTTTTCTAAAGGTTCCTCTTTACGTTATAAAGTTCGATGTACGTTCTATCAACATAACATAACATTCTGTATGAAAAATGGAGATAAGGTTATTAAATACGATAATCATCTAAATAAAGTGGGAAAAATGTTGCCCTCAGTTGTGAAAGGGTTAACTAATTTAATGCCGCGACCTTTGTTAGCCTTTATTTCAACTTGTCCCGTAAAATGTGCCTGTGTGTGTGAATGGCCGTGAAGGTATAATTCGAGGCGTCGGTAAGTCGGCCATTTGCTGATTGCTGCGTTGCGTTTTGTACCGATGACACCCCGGGCACATTTGTTAAGTTGCTTCTTGATTGGTTTTATGCCGCCAAGTATCCAATATTTGTTACGAAGCTGTCCCAAAGTAAGTCTGGCCCCGCCATGGAGAGTGTTCTTGAGGGTTTGGTCAATAAAGAGTTCTGATTACCTGTGTTTGTTAGGTAAAATTACCGGATATTTTTGGGAGTTGTTTAACTTGGCATGTTCAAGTCTTCCTTCCACTTGAAGAATGTCTTGAGCGTCTAATATTCCCGTTGTACCGTATGCACCATTGACCTGCACCATCAATGGTGCAGAGGAGACAAATTAGTTTCGTTTGCACCATTAAAATTATCCAGCTAGTCGACCGAGCTCTGCTCGGATGCAAATAGAAAAATCCTTAAAAAAAAAAAGTTGAGGAAAACCTTAACAAAAATATAAAATCTGTTCAAAGTTGGGGTTTGAACCCGCGATCATCAGCATTGAAGGTCAACGTGAGGTCAACACTTAAAAACAATCGGCCACACAGACGGCAATCAAGGCGGCAAATTTTGAAACATACTGTGCGTGTAAATCTGCTTGCGTGAAAATACGGAGAAAATGAATTTTCCCAGACATGAGACCTAGCTAAATCGATTTTTCGCCCCCGTAAAAATTGTTTTGCAAATTTCATCTAAATCGTAAGAGCCGTTGTCGAGAACGTGAAAATATATACAACTATATTATTTATGTTTATACAAATATTGCTCGCTTAGCAGTCTATGATACAACTACTTCACCATACTTTTCTAGTCATAGGTAAAATAAATACCAATAATAGGCCGTATTTTCTTTGTGTGCGGAACCACTTTTTATGTAAATAAACAACCAAAAAGCAACAAAATAAATTCCACAACTACTTCATGTAGTAATATAAAAATAATGATGCTACACAAACACTTATATTGTGTTGTTGCCTAAAATAAAAAAAAAACATCTTTATATCAAAAACACTGAGTTTCCCTTAACTTTTCAAAAAATAACGGCACATCAATGTTGCCATTAATTGCATTTGTACATGCAATATATATTTATTACGTATCTTAACGTGTTTTGCCCTGTTGTTATATGGGTATGTTGTTAATGCGTTAACAGCATTATAAGCGGCATCCTGCCTAAGCACCGCTAAGCATTTATTAACAGCCCGACTGTTGCAGCCGGTCTTCTTTTGAAGCAGTTATTAATATACATTCCATTCCATCCCTCACAGACGTTATACGTACGATGCCGCTCACCGAAACAGCACCACAGTGTCTTCTTGGGCATCCAAAATCTTTTTACGTAATTTAGACATTTTTGCATATTAACATATCCTTCTACAACATCATTTTCCGAAACTATGTAATCCCATCCATCATCAATACTTGATACAGGCAAAAGAGGCAGGACAATGCACAGAGATATAATTTTACTAATTTTGACTTCTTTAAATTAAGACGTTTTGCCTTCCTCCGTAACTGGTAACATCCATGATGCTTAGATAAAGGAAAAATGCTTCTTACGGCACCGATGAACGATTGTTCATAGTCCGATATAAACTTAGAAGGGTTCTATTCTGGAACTGATTCTTGTTGGAAATAATTAAGTCGCAAGACTTAGTCATTTCCAACATTAGATAATATTAGAACATGCAAAGAGGAAATACTCTGAGGAAATACCTACAACCGCATTGATTGATAGTATAGTGTCATCTCAATGGTGCAGATGAGACCAATATCAATGCAATTTCATTTGCACCATTAATGGTGCAAACGAAACTAATTGGTCTCCTCTGCACCATTGATGGTGCAGGTCAATGGTGCATACGGTACAACGGGCTAATATTGGGCTTAAACTCAAAAGTTTGGTTGTGGCCCGTATCTTGTTATGTTTGTGTAGGTGAGCTATATCATCGCCAAAGCTATTGTTCTGTGCCGTTTTCACGAGTAGATTTTGAGTCAGCACAATGTCGTCTGTACTTAAATGTGTCATTCGTTTGGCTCTTGTTGCGTCACGTGAGTCTTTTATAAATCGTAAGACCCAACATATGACTCGGGTTGCATAAGTCATCGAGCTGTATTTTTGCAGTAGGTTTTCGATGAATAGCGTGTTTATTGTTTGTGTTAAGAAAGTTTGACCTCGTTTCCTTTGCTCTTCGTTGGTTGTCAATATACCTAGTTTGGGTATTTTGTTATTTTGAAGGCAGGAAGGGGCATTCCACCATAGTTCGTGACCTATTAAGTCGGATGGTAAAATTGCTCTGTTTGCGCAGTCCGCAGGATTCTCTTCGGACTTGACTTGTTTCCACGAGTTGGATGGGAGATTATTTGTGTTATTTTTGTAACCCTATGGTTTCTGTTATCTAATCTACTCCTCCTCGGCGCTCGTGGAGGTGTCGTTTGAGGTTATCTCTTAAATTTTCCCAAAGCGAGAGATATCGTTAGTGTTTACCACGACATGACAGTTGAACGTATTCCTGTTTCCAACTAATACCCAGCCGAGCTTGGTTTGTTGTGTTATAGGTGTGTATATGTTTCCTCGAATGATGCTGCTCATGGCTATGTCGCCATGTACTCCAGCATCAAGTATAATGTCAATCAGCCTTGATAAGTTGAAATGTGGATCCGCCAGGTTGATATTTTCTATGTGAGGCCAATTTTGGTTCTCGAAGGAATAATTAAGTAGATTGTTGAGTAGTTTAGCCATTACTAGTGCCGGTGTCGAAAACTGGTAGTCTCCGTAAAGGGACTCGCAGTCCAACTGAACGGTTCCGTTGCTCTGGCTGGCAAATGTTCAGATTCCCGACACAGTTGAGTTGTGGTTGCGCCGCGGAAGGCCAAGTCGTTGCATAATGTTCAGTTGGTCTAGAAGACATCTTAGAACGCTGTAGGTTCTATATGCGGCCTTTACTTTAGGCTGTACCGTTGCTAATAAGACTTCGTTAAAGTTTCCTGATACATGATTGACATTTCTCTGCGAATTGTTGTTAGCCGCGTTGTAGATCAGTTGGCTTGACGACAGTGTCGCTGACGTAGTATCACATTTTAGATCATGTAGCGCTGTGTGGTGCGTGCCGTTACACACTTTGCATCTTTTTTGCGAGTTGCAGTTTTTTCCGTTGTGCGAATACATGCAGTTCTGCTGTCTAATTGCTCAATTGTCCTCATTTTTATGTCTGGCGTTATTTCTTGAAACGCTGTACAGTAGAGCAAGATGTGCCTTGTTTTACAAACAGGACAATTTCTGTCGGAGCTTGTATGGTTTGCCTTAGGATAGCGTCTGTATCTATTGTACGCTTTGTACTGTTGTCGTTCTATCGACTATCTGACTACTCTGAGAAGAAAAGCCGAAACAAACTCAGGGGTCACAGTCTCTTTTAAAGTCCAGACATAATCTTGGTCAGATCATGTGGAGACCATGTAGATTGGTGTCTGAAATGGTTTTTTGAGGAAAGAACTACACAGATTGAGTGGGTCCTATCCAGTTAGTGTACGCATTTGTCAGTAATCGTGCAGCTCAACTCAGCACTTAAGGAGCTCAACGATTCGACCTATAATACCAAAGAAAGGACATTTGGGTGTGCCGCATAAATCACTCAAACTGCCCGAACATGATTAGAACTAACAGAGAGAAAATAAAAAAAAATAAACAATGACCCACATAGTCTTCTGTTCCGTTTGTTGCCGGACGTAAAGAATAGCACCGCTCTATTTCTTCCCGTGGGTGTCGTAAAAGGCGATTAAGGGACTTACTAGAGAATGGGCAGCAGCGTTATCTATGCATTTTAACACCATACTGCGATCGCCAACCCGCCTGCCAAGCGTGGCGATTATGCCCCCCCCCCTTTGGGGGAGGCCTATGTCCAGCAGTGGACGTCTTTCGGCTGAAATGATGATGATGTACCACATAGTCCTCACTTAAATGTGACGTAAATAAATACAAATTTCAGTATCAATTCCAACACACATACGTAGTTTGTTGCTTGAGGGAACATTGGAGTAGCTTAATTAATCCCAAGCCTTTTTGTCGTCCAAGTAATCTTTAACTTTATAGAAACCTTTTTGACAGAGTTTCTGTTTAATAAATGATTTAAATTTATTGAGGCTCAGTTCTTTAACATGGTTTGGGAGTTTGTTGTAAAAACGTATACTTTGGTACTTAAATGAATTACAAATTTTTTGGAGCCTAGTCTTCGGCACAATAAGTAAGTCTTTGTTTCTAGTATTTATGCTATGAAGGTCGCTGTGTTTAGAATAATTATATTTATATTCTTTTTTACATAAATCTGGGGTTCTACTCCGAAGCGTTAATCCAAAGTATCGGCCGAATGTTCGGCCGTTTTATAACTTCCATAGTTTCCTTTTTTGACTTTGAATCCTTACTCGACTTAAAATTTGGCTTATCTCTTTGACTGTCGTTTTTTTTTATTTCACCATTGTCAGCCGTAGTTAGCCGTAGTCAAGCAACGGCCTAACATTCAGCCGATACTTCGGATTTATGATTTATGTTCGGGGTAGACCCCAAGGTTCTCATTTATCCCACAGTGAATGTCTACAACTTAGGTTATAAATTGCTCGAATGGCTCGTTTCTGCAGCACAAATATTGCTTGAATATCGGCTGCATTTCCCCACAGCAAAAGGCCATACGACATTACACTATGGAAATAACTAAAATATACTAATCGGGCTGTTTCTACATCAGTCAAATGACGGATTTTATAGACCGCGTAGGCTGCAGAACTTAGCCGCTTCGGTAATTTGGTTACATGTGGGGCCCACTGTAGCTTCAAGTCCAAAGTAATACCTAAGAGCACAGTGGTGTCCACAAGATCCAATTCCGCCCCATTTACTAGTGGTTTTTACCTGCTTAACCGAACGTTTGGTGCCAGAAATCTAATACATTTAGTCTCAGTCATCGGCATCTGATTGTTTGTTTAGTTTGCTGGTTTTCTTCACTACTGATTCCAGCACCGTGAACTTCCCTTCGATGAACTGGATGAATTCTTTGAAGTCGGGAAGCTCCCTAAGATTTTTTCTCGCCTCCATGTAGTCAGATTAGGTCATATCTGGTGCATATCCTTACGGGAAAACTGGACCACCAGTCCAGTTTTCCCGTAAGGATATGCACCAGAATAAGGTTTGACGAGTCTATGCCCAAGTTACGCAACGCGTGCATGGTCTCGAGACTGGTATCGTGTAAGCGCTTCAGCTTCTAAGCCTTTTGGTTTTGAATCGAATGGTGACTAACTAAAACTTGCATTTGCCTGCAAGTTGTGGAGGATTTCCCAGCTACCTATGGTGGAGGATGTCTCAGCAGGAGTTAGTTGCTTTCGGAAACAGGTAAATGTTGCACAACACGCTCGGCCTCCCATTTTTACTTCCCTTTCAGGTGTTGCATCTTCTGCCCCTTAGAGAAGGAAGGGTTGTTATGAATAGACGCAACGTATAGATTGAGGAATGTGATCAGCACACTGTCGCGTTGTTGAGCAGCGAGGTTGAGCTTTTTTTTTTTTTTTTTTGTGTGGGAAATTATCGAATAACTTCTCCCGCTCTGGGCGGAGCGGGCGTGTCAGACTTTTACTGACTAAAACCCCCCCCGTATTCCTTCATTTGCCTGTGTGCCAGGGCCACGATATCCCTTTCGGACAAACTTGCAACCCTGGCAGGCATTGGCCCTAAGCAAAGTTGAGCTTGGGGTTAAGGTTTCGTTTTGTGGACTCGTAGATTTCTTCATACTTCGAGAACTCAAGCTCGTAGTTTACGTCGCTACCAACGAGGATGTTGTCGAGCTGCCAGTGCTTTGTCAATAACCTTCCATCAAGATTTCAGAGTCTTGAGCTTGTCTTCTATAGTCCCATTTCTTAATAATATCAGCAATTCACAAATTGCAGGTGAAACGTGAAAAGGCTCTGAAGTTGGTGGCTTGTTGAGTTTTGAGCTCGTCCGATTTTGAAAAGACTCCAGTGTTCTTGCTTTCCTCACCTTGGTTGCTCGCAGGTTCCACAGTGTAGGTAGGCTATGTTTGCAGCTTATGTTGTATGGTTTATAATATTAACGATAGTACATAAAGCTCCATAATCTTGTTGCGAGTAAATTCCCCGCTCCACATAATTGTTCAGCTTTTGTTTTGCACACTAATTATGTAATCACAATCTGAATGATTTTGAAGTTTTTTGCTAATTCATTGCTTCATATGTACGAACTACGGTTATTGTGTTACGCAATTACTCCTCTGAATTTTATTACATCAAATTAAATTTTCGGTGCAATATGGAACAGAAAATGGTTCAAAGGTAAAGCTTTCAGTCAACTCCAAAAATTTGACAACTTCCAAAAGTTGGATATTCTAAAGAACTTGATGATGTAAAACAGCACCCCTCACTCTAGCGCAGGGAAATCCCCTTCCTAATTGTTTTTTTAAGCGCCAGTTCAGAGATAAATTACTTTTTGTTTCGGATGTAACACATGCTACAACTGATTTAGAAGTTAAAGATAAATATACAGAAATGAACGGTAATACAGTAAAAGAAGAGCTGAGGGAAGTAATATAACAACCGGGGAAAAGGTTTATGTAAATAATATAATGAACGGAAACATTAACTTCACAGTTTAATTATCAATCTCCTACAACAATAGACAAAACAGGTATTGATGTGAAAGTACAGGGTGATAGTAAAGGACAGACGTCACGTAACAAAATTGTTCATGTAACGAAAGTAGAAAGTAAATGTATGGTCCATGAATCAGAATCTGGTGATTCCGAAATGTGTAATGAAAATGATTCACAAATTAACTATTCTCAGATATGCTTACAATAGACTAGATCATAAAGAATGTACGATTGTAACTGTTTTCTATATGTGGTGAATAACGTTAAATGTGTTAAAAAATAGTCAGCCTTTTATTCTAAAAGCAAAAGATGTAAGATATTCTTTCTTTATATTTTGTAAAGAAGGATGTGACGTTTTATTAATAAACAAGTTATGCGTGTTGCTGTGGTGGCGGTTGTGTGGCGGAAGGAGTGCGGGCCGCTGCACTCCCAGTCTTGTCCGAGCAGGCGTCACGACAGCACGTCTAACGCAGTGATATTGGAAACAGTGGTTTATTGTACATATCTAACCGAACCTAATAAAACGCCCCTCACCATAAGCTTTGCAGCACTCATCGTTCTCAGCATTGATACGGTTGCAGTCCTGGTCGCAGGGTGAGACACGGGCAGCCTTGACGGTGACCATCACCATTGCGAAGGCAACCAGCAGTAAAATGAAGGTCGTCTTGAGGGCAGCCATTGTAGTCGTTGTGTAGTAGAATATGTTCGCAAAGAGATGTGGAATTGTTGTGTGAAGGATTAGACTTTTTCCTCTGTATTAATACTCGAAAATGAGGAAAATACTTATCTAGAAGCCAATTAGGGCTTATTTATGTGTGTAAACAGAATAATAGGTTGATATGTCTATTAGATAAGTACATCTAACGAAGTCTATAGCAGGTAGTGTTTTGGAATAACATAGCATTGTGGTTGTTTGCGCCCTTACTAATTCTAAATACATACGTACATAGTTATGCTATTAATTATTTATAAAACTATAAACACACGTCTAATCTACGCTTCCTCTTTATATTAATAGAAACTCGTTTGTAATTCAAATGATTTACATGTTACAATAAATGCAGTTAGCATTCAATGCAAAGCTCTCTGGTAAACTATGTTTTCGTTTTGTTTTCCAGTGCGTAAATAAAGAAAGATGATGGCTTTCCGACACGCAAACACGTGACATACAGTTGTTCATACGCAAAACATGGAAACTCCAACTTAATTCCGCAAACTTCCGTCAACTGGCCTTGTGATTTGTTGATGTGAATTGCGAAGGTCTGACGCACGGGGAATTGGAGCCGTTTAAAATCGAATGGCAAGTCCGTGGGAATCATCGGGATGAACGGAATCAAAACATCCTCTCCTTTGTACCTTCCCTTGATAATCGTCGCCTCGATAACGTTGTTCATAAGCTTTTTCACAGCCAGTCTCGTTCCATTGCATAGTCGAGGTTGATTGATGGTACGCAACATGATGATGCCTGAGCTTACTTTCAATTGCAAATTGTGAGGTGGTAATCCAGGCAATTCCAGCTAATGAAAAAAATATTACAAAGATACCTAACCCCATCCCCCTACCTTATCGTGGTTGATAACTGTGTCAACCGATTTGAAGGAAAACAACTGCCCGGGAATGAAATTTTGAATGGTCACGTTGAGATCATCTACATCTTTGATTTTTCGCTACGTTCGGAAACATACGCCGAATGAGCTCCTCCTTCAATTCGGTCAACTGACAGAAATCAGTGGGTGATGGGGTGATGTGATGAGTCCGGTCGAGATATCAACTGCGATTTTCTTATTACTAATGTCTAACAATTGCTTCAAAAACACATATATGCATTTTAAGGGCCCCTTTTCCGAAATTTACGTTTCTAGATCGAGTTGTTTTCAGAGAAAAAACCATATTTAAATTCGTAAAAAAATATATAGTACAGATACATGTTTGATCTAGTGACTTTTTTGGTTAAAAACACGATATTTAACATTTTGCTTGATAAAAAAAAAATCTGAAGTAAAGTCGATTTTGAAAGTATTTTAAGTTTTATGAGACTTAGGGGAACGCAATTTTTATGAAAATTTTACATTTCAGTTACTAATCGTGTTTGGCAGGGATATTATTGGATAGATTTATAATATGACACTTATTTTTTTATATTAAATAAATACGTGAAAAACGGCTCGCGCGCACCGCGCCAGTGCTTTAGTGCTATCGCGACTGCTCCTGTGCAACGCGGGCGCAAGCGGTCTCATGCCTAAACTTTCGGAAAAAGGGGCCCTTAATATAGTTGCAAAAACACTCTGATATTAGTCGTCAATCGGAGTGTCTTCACATGCCGCCGCCACGATGATTTTAAGCACGCGTTTAGTTACAGGTGATCGTTGAATAACTGGAAGAATATGTCGAAAATCACTGGAATTTTTTGACTGTCACGAAGATCTTGCAAAGTTGCAACGCTGTAGCAGTAGCAATTCAGCACTTACAGCAAAGAGTGAGAGTGAGTTTGAGTGATTGTTTTCACAGTCATTCAAATCTGTCGAACTTACCTTGAGAACTTGACATTATAAAATCCTCAAACTAAGACCTCAAGTCTCGCGAAAACTCATTTGAATGAATTTGTGGTTAGGTATGTCTAAGCCTACAAAGTCAATTTACCCTAATAGAATGGCTGATCAAATTGAGTGTTCGCAAAATGTAATTAAATCCGTTTTAATCAAATCTATTCTCAAAATCCAATACGTTTTTATACGAAAAATCGGTTTTAAATGTAATAGATTTCACACAACCCCACTGAATGAATAACAGATATGCATGCACAGCTGTCAAACGATAGGTCCGCCACGAACGCCATCTATTGAAATGAATCCTGCAGCAATCCCCAAAAAACTAAATGTTTTTTTCGATTTTTCGGCTGTTCCTTTAGAATTTTCCTAATTTTATTTTTTCCTAAACCACCCCAGTCTTGAAAAACAAAAAAAAAAACAAATCGGTCGGGCCATTTTTGAGTTTTTGCGAGACTAACGCACGGCAATCGATTTTTATATATTTAGATTATGTAGATACTTACTTCATGATTAGGTAATTTAACGATAGCCACGTTCATTCAAGCATAATGTATTGATAAAGACGCCATGTTTTTTTTAATTTGAACTTCATTCAATTCAAACTTCTCATCTTAGAGACAAAAATTATACCTACTTAGGTATCTAGAAATTTCCGATCGCGATTCGCTATGTGGTGGAACGTAGGTACCTAATTAATGTTTAATAATTAGAATAAAAGAAACTAACAAACATGTACATAACTAGCTATGTGTTCTGCCGCATATTTATAATGTATGCGATGTTCGATAGTACGGCAATTTGACCATTATTACACGGGACTTAAGAATAGTTGGCGATATGTAGGTATAATGTAATGTATTCGTGCAAAACTTAACATAACTGGCATTTTTTTTGTTTTCGAAACAAAACAATTCCTACTTCTACAAATTGCAAATCTATTGGAGAATATTGGCGTGATGTTGATACTAAGGATCCCCATTCTTCATCCACCCCTGCCCCAGTAACTACATATTCATACACCTTACATACACAATGTATCTCGTATGATATGAATTATATTTGGTTAGCTGCTCATTTGCGCATCTGCTCTCATTGCGGGTGCACTCATCACAATCGCTGATATATTAAATAGTGCAAGTCTGCTAGAATTGGAAAAGGTAGGAATATATAAAAAAATATGAATAAAGGAAACAAATTAACTCGACAATTTAATGATTAATCTCATACACTAATAAACAAAAAGGTAGTGATCTGGAAGTACTGGATGATAGTTATACAGGACAAACGTCACAGAAACATTATTTATTTAATGAAAGTAGAATGTAAATGGACGGTCCATCAATCAGAAACTGGTGATTCCGAAATGTATAGTGAAATGATTTACAAACTAACTATTTACATAAGTATAAGTTTACTATAGACTAATAGATCATAAAGAATGTATATAAACTGATATAACTGGTATATATAACTGATTTCTATATCTGATGAATTAACTTAGTAAATAATTAAATATGTTAAAATTGTCAGCCATATTTTATTCTAAAAGCAAAAAATTGTGTCATTGTTCCTTTAAATTTTGTAAAGAATATAATTATGTGTCGTTTAATAAACAAGTTATATGACCTGTGGTGGGGGTTGTGTGGTGGACAGAGCGATGCACCACACTCGCAATCTTGTCCGAGCATCTGTAGCGACAGCACGCATAGCGCAGTGATATTGGAAACAATGTTTTGTTTTTTTTTTGTATACATCTAACCTAACCCAAACCCAGACACCACACCATGAGCTCTGCAGCACTCGTCTTTCTCAGCATCGATGCGGTCGCAGTTTTGGTCGCAGAGTCCAACACGGGCAGCCATGACGGTGACCATCACCATTACGAAGGCAACCAGCAGAAGAATAAAGGTGTTCTTGATGGCAGCCATTGTAGTGGTTGTTTAGCACAATACGAGAAACGTTCGCAGAGATGTGGATCTGTTGTGTAAAGCTTTAGACTTTTCCCTCTGTATTTAAACTCGAAAACGAGGAAAATACATACCTACAAGCCAGCTAGGGCTATATTTATATATGTAAACAGGAAAATAAATAGGGTGGGTGGTAGGCTGTCCAATAGATACATCTTATGAAATCTATAGCAGGTAATTTTAGGGAATAAAATAATAATAATAAAACATTTATTTCAGGCTACAATAGACCATAGACATATATACCGTTCAAACTAACATGCATAAAGTATACAACAAAAACTCGTGTTAATAAATGTAGCTTAAAACTATGTTAGTTGCACTCCACTTTACCAGCTTGTCCTCGTGCTGTCCTGTGGTCCGCGGAAGCGACGGAACACCACCCCCTACGGCCAAAAGTCTTCTGCCATGAATAATAATAATAAAGCACAGCACAAAGCGCTGTAATATAGCACAGTGATTGTTTGAGCCGTTGTTCATTACCTAGTATAAATAAATACCTACCTAGGCTTCTAATAATTATTTATATAAACACATCTAATCTACGTTTCCTCATTTTATCTTTAATCTTTATCTAATAACACTGTGACACATGATGACTCATCATTATTTTGCCCTTATCCCGATTTGTTAGGGGTCATCTCGGTAGTCACCTCCTTTCTAGCCGATAGTAAAAAAACGATGTATGAACTGTGTTAAAGATGATCTCATCTTTAACACAGTTCATACATCGTTTTTTTGGTCTTCCTTCACTATTACATCCACATTCATACTCAAAACTTTATCACATTTTACTCATTCCTTTCCATAAGATGAAAACCGATTTCCACACAACTTTTCAATCACCCTAAGCTGATAGAATTTTAGTTTTTCCTAATTATAGTAGTAGTTTAATAATAGTAAGTAATAAAGTAAGTAAAAGAGTAAGGGCGGGGGGGGAGTACGGGGTTTAAGTAGTAATTGGAGTAGTTTTTTATATTATTTTTATTTATTAGTTTTAAGATCGGATTTCTATTTTTACTAAGATAAAAAAAAAAATTGAACAAGCGCACTGTAGACTCAAGTCTCTAGCAAAATTCATTGCGATCGTTCTTGGTGCACGCCAAAGTGGTATATCGTCACTTCATTTCCTTACTATGCCCCTTTAGAGAATGCGTTGCAGCTATTATCGGCTTGCGTCCAAACAGCGTTTCTCATTAAATAGTGTCGATTCAGTAATACACCTACAAATAGCTGTGAAACGCTAGCGTTCTTAGAACAACTACGAATTCAATTTGGGGTACTTGGTGAAGCCCACCCCCACTCCCGGAAATGTGCGTCAACAAGCCTCACGCAAAGTGTTCTGTGGCGAGACCTTCTTGAAAACAGTATCATCCTTAACGTTTGTTTGATTTATAATGCAATATAATTTAAACGAACTGTAAGTATCTATGGTTCTGCCTTCCATATGTGGTGCGTCATTTAAAGGTCAACAGCCGTCAAAAGTCCTGAGCGTTAATGCTCAGTGTCAAGTATAACGGAAGGCTTTCCCCGTTTCCCTATAACCAAACGCAAATGACAAATATCTGCCAATGTATGAATTAAGAGAAGGAGAAGTAATACAAAAGAAAATAACATTAATTATCAAATAAATATAAATTTCGTCATATTGCCTTCTTCCCATGGGGGTAACCTGTGCGCTCCTTAAATACTCGTTTTGCTTCGCCTACCTTTGATACATCTGGACATACACGCACGCTGCTTGCGAGTACTACGCACCTGACCTTTCTGAAGAAAATCACCAATTAGGTTTTCACTATGTGTCTTCCTAGGGCATCATCCCGGCGTTTCCACTCACGTCTGCCTTGTAAATACCTTTTGTTAGTCACTTTTCATTCATCCTCTCAACATGACCAAACAAGCATATTCTTTAAAAAAATTGTCTCTACATCTTCTTTTAAACCACACCGTAGCATTGTCACATAATTTTTCAGCCTATCATTTATAGTCACGCCACACATGCTTCACAAGGAACGCATTTTCACAGCATTTATTCTACTTTTATGCTTCTTTTGCCACAACCAACATTCACTTCCATACATAAGCGTGGGTACCAGCGCAACAATATGAACAACCAGTCGAGCCTTTTTGGGCATCGACTGGCTGGTCACAATCGCATGTATATTTTGAAATTGAAAATTTTTATTCATTGCAAGAATTGTAGTACATTACAGATGGCCGGGTTTTTTTAAGTTTCTAAAACAATTCGGTAAACCTAGCATGCAAAATAATTAATTACATAATAATTGATACAAATATAATTAAATCAATGATAATAAAATTAGAACATAAATCCTAGATGATAAATTAACAATAGAAAGTCAAACATTTGTCAAATCATAATAGTTTAAATGTCAGTGTAAATATTTAAAGTTTAGGTACTCATTCACAGAATAGAATAATTTTTCTACAAGCCATTTGAATAGCACTGTTTTAAACCGATTGATTGGTAATTCCCTATATGATTTTGGTAATTTATTATATATCCTTATAACTATTGGAAAGCAACTTCTATGATATAAGTGGCTTTTCATTGGAGGAATAATTAGCCTATCAGGATATCTTGTTTTAAACGTAACCGTATCTCCAAGACGTTGAAATAATTCGGAGTGCATTGTAACAAATTTACAGCATTCAAATATGTACATACAGGCGTAGTACTATTACTTATTCTGTAATACAGGAATAGTTAATATATTGACATCTTTAAAAAGTGGTTTACATGAAGTCAATGGTGGTACATCACAAAGAGCACGGATACACTGTTTTTGGGCTATACATACCCTATTTATAAGAACAAAATTGCCCCATAGCATAATGCCATATCTAATGTTGGAAGCTACGTAACCATGATACGCTAAGAGAGCTGTTTTGAGGTAGGCTATTTTACAAAGTCTCCACAAGGCAAAAGCGAAACGATTAATCTTATTTGTGACCTTTAAGCAGTGAGGTTTCCATGTGCAGCCACTGTCCACTGTTATGCCAAGAAAAATGGCTTTCTTGTGCTTTGCCAGATATTTTTCGGCTATGCACCTTATGGAGAAGATCTGATCCATACAGCCCATTCCCTCTCTAAATCCTGCCTGCACATCACATATTTTCCATACTAGGATAAATGATCATTAATAGCTCCCCAGCGATATCACTAACTGTTATCTTATAAATCACAATACAAATCAACCTGCATGCAAGAACCATACAATGGAAAATTCCATAACTACGAAGTACACACTAGTACAAAAGATTAAAGTTGACAGTTGCGATTTTCATGTTTAGGTAAAAATGCCTAACTTCTCGTAACAAAATTTGTTGGATTATTTTACATCTGTACATCACATGCCAAATTTCATAAGCGGGAGAATTTTTCGGAAGTCTCCATACAATAAATATCCTCGTTGATCGGACTACTTACCAAATTAGACCTCTTTAGAGAGAATAAGATTACAACTCACTTATAAAATACTGCATGAATTACCAGTTTCGCGTCGGGCACAGCTCCTCACAGTTATTTAGCTTGGATTACGTCTACTACCGTTACCTAAAGTGGTCATAAATCCACTATGAGCTCAATAAATTCTTTCTTTCTTTCATTTAAAAACGTTGCCCCACACTAGGAATTTCTCCTGTATCGTGGGTGCGTTTAAAAACATTTAAACTCACATACACAAACAGCCAGACCCGGAACAACTACTTGTAGGTCATACAAATATTTGTTCCGTGCGGGAATCAAACCCGCGACACGCAGCGCAGCAGTCTATCGCTTAACCACTGCGCCAACCGTGCCGGAAAAAACTACTGGGTCCCTTACGACAGGCCACTGGGACTTGGCTTCTTGGATTCACCTAGCTTCCTAACTTAACTAGCCTATAGCGGTTCAAACCGACCTCAATCGCGACCCAAACTGTTAACCTTTTCGTTACCCTTCCCACATTCCAAAATCACCACGCTCGCCCATTGTACCCATGCTTTCGCAGAATGGTTTATTGCCGTTTTTGTACAATTTCACTGTTGGCACTGGTATTGTGAGCTGCAATTAGAAATCGAAAATTTTACTCGTATCTTTAGAATTTGCTGAGTTATTGCATTCGACCCGTACGTCGTTACTGGTCTCTGGTTTGTTTCCCATGTGTTCGTAAGTGGCCTGAATCATGTGGCTGTTTGAAACTAAATATAATATTTTGTTATTATACAGGGTGTTAAAGTAACTGCGTGCCATAACTTAGGGGTAGGTTCAGTATCGATAGAGGAACCCAGGAAAAAAAAAACAAAAAAATAAACACAAAAAGCAAGATCAACCTAATTTAGTACCTACTAACTTAAAATAGCAATCGTTTAGAATTAAAATTATTTTATTTGACGGTCCTAAGCCCGTTAAAGTACGAAGAGACTTATTTTAATTTTATGTTTAATAAAAAAAATTGTTTCGTTTTTTTTTCCCCGCGTTCCTTTTTCGATACTGAACCTACCCCTAAGCTATGGCACGCAGTTACTTTAACACCCTGTATAGTAAGTGACAGACAGTTACATCAACTTTAAATGATAAGAAAATTAATATTACAAAAATATGATAGGTAAATTGTTTCATTAGAATTGAATACAGTAAAGTTAAATATCCACATATTTAACTTTACTGTATTAAATTCTAATGCGTAGCATACGGACGCGGGTGCGGTCATACGGACTTTTTCAACGTTATTTCATATCTTAAAAACGATACGTAATTTGTTATTACGGTGATAAGTGGTTATAAATGACACAGTAGCAGTATTGTTACAAAACATTGTTTTTGCCGAAAACGGGTCCAGACGTGTTCAAAGATGTGTATTGCAATTTTACACAAATATATAATAATCAATTATTTACTTTATAAAACCTAGTTAGTTCCCATTACAGTTTGAGCTTACTCAAAATAATCCGACAACAACAACGTGCTAGCGTTTACCAAGAACTGCACGCAATTAATTTACGCCAATAAGCCGGTACGCCAAAAGCAACTTATCGAAATTAAATACGCAAAACACTTTTGTATTGATACGCTAAGATACTTTACACGACATACCAACTTATTGCTTGGCATCGAATGCCCTTGATGCCCCCAAGAATAAGTCGGTAATGTGCTACTAAGGAGTTTTTATTGTTATGTCAAATTCGGCACCATCGGGTTCGGATACATCTTAGTAACTTATTTCACATTTTTGGTATTATTGATGTTTTACTAAAATATTTACATAATTTAAAAACGAATAGACTTAAAATAATAATAATAATAACATGTACAAGTTTATAAAAAAGGAGGGGAAATAATCATAGGGCATCGAAAAATTCTTCCGCATCGCTGTCAACAGGAAAAGTGTCCAAAAGGCTGGCAGCATGGCCACGTTGTATGGCAATGCTGATTCTTTGGCCAAAAAATAAGCCAGCCCTCTGGTCACGTGAGGAATCGACCAACCGCTTGGCGATGTCTCGAAAAACTAAGTGGACACTCGCACCCCATCGCCCTATTGTTTCAACCCCAAACGGCTCGAACATATAAGTCCCAATAAGATTGAAGTATTTGCGCCGTTTGAGACTTTCCGCGCCTGCAGCAGCCGCCCCAGCACAGCTCGCCGTGCTAGGAAGATGGGATGGCGCAAGGGTGTCGACACACGTTGCATCCCACACCAAAGGCCTACCTACCTTCCAAGGCATATAGTCATATTTGGTAGTGAAAAACACCCTTATTGTAGGGAAATTAAAAAACAAAATTTAGACGAGAAAAGTATTTTTATGACTCAACTGTCAAAGAATACAACATTCAAGAATTACTAGATTTATAATAAAAAAAATACTGTCGTACGTGTAATAGTACGTGTCTTGCTGATATGCTTGTTGTGCAAAGGGTGAACTTGCAGAGGTTTGGGAGACCACATCTATCTCTTATCCAGTCCAAGGACTGATACGGACAAGAACCATGATTGTCTCTTAAGAGCATGCGCTGAAAAGTCACTTGCGTCTGTTTATGGAAGTTGCTCTGAGTACTCTGAGTGCAGATGTAAAGTATGGTGTGAGTAATGAGTGTAATGACTGACCAAATACCTGTTACGCTAGCGTAAGGGTTACTCCCAAGTTTATATAATAATATTATATACTTTGCGTCCCCCTATCATGTATTAGCTTTCTAAAACCATATCCAATTTCATAACTATGAATTCCAAAGTCTTAATTACCATTTCATTCAATCCTTTCCTTGCTCTAATAATGGAACAAGGCTTCTTCATATTTGGAATTAATTTAATCTCTATCGGTGGGAGAGTGTCCTGTCTGGAGACAAGCTCTATAGGGCGGTACGTGGTTGAGTGCGGTCCTTTGCCCTATTGGAGAAACCGACTTAAACACTAATATGAACATAATTTGGAAAAACTAAAATTTTATCCGCCTTGGATAATATAGGAACAGTCACACGATTAATAATAACAAAGAAAATAATTGAAGCTTGTTTAAATTCATGGTGTCGACGATCTTTACCTTAACGTAAAGATCGTCGACACCATGAATTAAAACAAGCTTCAATTATTTTGGAAAGGTAAAATAAAATTCGAGGAAGACATTGCGATTCTCCCTTCGGTCTGCTTCAAATGAAAGCCACGGCCGAGACCAACGGCTGAATGTGCTTTTCGACGTATGGAGGGATGAAATGGATGGTAACCCATCTACCTCACGAGCTCGGCCAACATTGCTTACCCTTGAAGCTCGAACCGTTTTTTTTATTTTTGGGTGGAAAATTATCAAATAACTTCCGCTCTGGGCGGAGCGGGAGGGCGTGTCAGACTTTTACTGACTAAAACCCACCCGTATTCCGTAGGCAACGATATCCCTTTCGGACAAACTCGCAACCCTGGCAGGCATTGGCCCTAACGGACCCCGTCAGTTGGTGCTGACAACTCTTTGAGACGCGCGTGGAACACAACGCGCCGTCGACCCGGGCCTGGTCCTTATCGGACGGCGAGCTACTCATCGCTCACCATCCGCAGGCCCGAAGCTCGACCCGTGCCGCTGTTATTAATGTAACTCAACAGCAAACCAACATTATGTTTTGCAGTGCCCTGACAGGGTTCATGTACTAAAGCCGACAGTAATTTATTGTAACTTATTGTAAAATGTGTGATGTGCATGAGAGCAAATATATAAATAAATAAATTATTTAGCCACATGACGTCACGTCAATACACTCGGAACAAAATTCCGCGCCCAACAAACTTATACATTTCACAGCAGTCCACACTCTTGGTATTCGGTGTACGGTAGCGGAGTTGTTCAAAATTAACGCGTCTAGAGCTCCATAATCTTGTTGCTAGTACATTCGCAGCTTCACACAATTATTCAGCTTCTATTCTGAATTGTATTGCATTGAATTAAATTGCTCGTTGCAATATGTAACAGAAAATGGCTCAAAGGTTCAAAGGCTAATAAACAATGTCGGAATCCCTCCTGAACTGTGTGGTGGCTTTGATAGAATACGTAATTGGTAACCTACTGAGCCTCTTCCATTTTCATTGCAACGGGTCGAAGATCGTAACACAAGTGCCGCCAGTTCGTACTGACAATTTCGAAGCTGCTTTCGTTAAGATACTTGTAGCATAATTCCATATTTACATATCATGACACTGAGGCACTTTTGGAACACACAAAGTAGCAGATACACTCACACACACACTTACACTCTCACTCCCGCACACACTCACTCACACTCTCACTCACACACACACTCACTTATACTCTCACTCACACACATACTAACTTACACTCTCACATACAGACACACTACGCTTAGGTATTCACACTAGAACATTTTCACCCTTACTAACATACCTTCTTTAATTTAATTTTAATTTAACTTATGCTTTACGGTGAAAGAGCGGAGTCTCCTAACACAGGCATTGTTTACTTAAAAGGAGGCTCCAAACACTATTCAATATAATGTCAACTGTAGCATAAAATAAAAAACTTCTTACATTTTTTTTTGCAGAACATTTATTCATAACACAGAGGTTGGAGAATAATTTCATAATCATAGAGGTCTTGGCTTGTTTGTTTGTTATCCTCAAATCCTCTTTATTGGACCAAAAACTAAAAATGCGGGAACTACTACGATTCTTTTGAAACAATTTAAAAGTATCTGTACTAACTACTAAAAGTACTAACACCCAGTCTCTGGAACGAAAATTAACACCTCCTCAAAATTAAACACAAATCCAGTGATCCAATTGGCTGTTGATAATTCCAGTCAACCACTCATAGCATTGTTTGTCGAAGGACCGATGGCCGGTGGAGCAGACGAGTCCTGGAGTGGAGACTGCGTATCGCGTAAGCGTAGTGTGGGACGCCCCCAGCTAGATGGACCGACGACCTTAAAAAGGTGGCTGGGGCAGACAGGATGCGGAAGGCGGAGGACAGGGTGTTGTGGCGCAGCCTGGGAGTGGCATATGTCTAGCAGTGGATTGCTATAGGCTGAGTTGATTGATTGAATCATAGCATTTAAAGCGCGCTTGACAGTTTGGTTAGCTAAATTTAGTGTTGATTTTCGTTAAAAAAAACCGGGCGATACAGTAGTTTCTAAGTATCTTTGCTTTCAATCAATCATTGTCACTTCATAATCACAACACACACACACACACACTTCTTCATTTAATTCACAAGTCTGGCAAAATTTTCTGTACTTATGTTTAAAGTAAATGCGACCTTGTTAAAAATGTTACATTGCAAAAATCATAATAGAACACGGTTGTAAAAATGTCTTACGATGATGCAAAAAAGCACCATACTATTTTTCTAAATTTGAATAAAAACATAATTTATAGTAGTTACATCAGTAACAATTTTTTGGAATCTTAGATAACACTTATGTATAAGCACTTGAGTGAGATACCTGAGATACAGGTTTATTCCTAGTTCAGGTAGAATCCAATTATTATTTACGTTAACTTCTAGTCTAAGGCCCTATTTTTGTAAATATTTATGTAAATCAATTATTTCAATAAACAATTTCAATTTCAATTTCATAATGAGTGGTCAAATAACGAAAACCACGGAACAAGCTAAAAACACTTTTCTATACCGAATATCTACTTCATCTTAGCAAAATACTTCTACCAAAGCTTCTCTCAATCACTTACAAAACAACCGATAATTTGAAGTACTTTAGCATTCCCTACATCCCAAAACACGGCATTGTTTTGAGCCAAAGAGACACTTGAATAAGACCGATAGAGGTCCGGATTTGTTGGAGCTCTCAACTGTCAATCCTATTTGATTTGTTAATCGTTTTAATTGCGCGGCTGAAGATCTGTGGATCAATTGTTTTAGAAAGGATCCCTCCATTGACAACATAATGATGTATTCAATAGGTTTCCTTAGAGAGGCCTGATTCAATAAGTGTTGGAGATTCTAAAGTGTTGGTTTATTTGATGTCCCTCAACTGGCGAAGTAGATAGGTAAGTTTCAATCTATTGGTGCCGTTCGGAGCTTTGTGATCGGTTTAAACCTAGTTGGGTTTTCTTATTAAGAAACGCTTGAAAAGAAACTTCTTAAATTCAAAGCCATAATCTAGTTGTAAAATAACACCTATTGTTCAAGTAGATTATGGCTTTGAATTTAAAAAGTTTCTTTTCAAGCGTGAATTTATGTAGGTATGTCTGTATGTTTGTCAAACAAAGTATAATTTTTAATGCTACGGCTATACTGTCTCAATAACGCGAACTATATTTCGCGTTCTCTCTGTTGTAAAGCGAGATGTCGACCGATGTGCGAGAGAGAGCGCGCGAAGTTGAGTTCGCATTATTGCGACAATGTAGCCGTAGCATTAAAAATTATACTTTGTTTGACAAACATACAGACATACCTACATAAATTCACGCTTGAAAAGAAACTTTTTCGTTGGGTAAGTGTCGCCTACAACAGACAGAAAATACTTTACTTTTTGAGATATGTTTCAAAGTATTTATAAATAAATTTAAAAACGCCATACTGTAAAATCGATGATTTTTAATTGCGTCGGTGTTCTCGCAAACCAGCGAGATATTTTATATCTACATACTCGTAGTTCGGACACAGATGTTCAATATCTGATCATAGAATAAAATGTGTTATTATAGTGTATCACCATATTATTTAAATGTCTTTATACATAATCAGTCAGCATATAATGTTCCTTCTGCTGGGCAACAGGCCTCCTAAATAAGAAAATAAAAAAAGAAGAAAATACGCTTATTTGCGGTAAACATGACGCAAAGAAAGAACATAGATACAAAAAGAACAGGGAAAATTAGGTAGTAGGGGGAAAATATGCGTCACATCCACGCAAAACGGCCACCGCTCAGTATAATGTTGCGACCCTATTCGAGACGGAGCCCCAGCGCTGGTTTTCAGCGACAGCCGGCGTTGACGTGATGACGTCGACCGGTGCAGCATACAGTGAGATTATAAATAACAAACAAAATAAATACAAACTACTAGATAAAGCCCCCCAAAGTTCTTCTTTCTGTGTTTCTGTTGGATCATAATCCACCACGCGGGCCCAGTGCGGCTTGGTAGATGTCACATGTCTTCGATTTATTGGTTCTGGACATGCCGGTTTCCTCACGATATTTTTCCTTCACCGTTTTGAGAGTCTTTGAATGAGTGTATGTTTTTGAACAAATAAATTATTCTTATTCCCTATAAGTCCCCCCCTCCCTTTCTATTCTTTCCCTGAAACGTGGGTGTCCTTTAGGTACACCTCTGCCTAACCCTTCGGGGATTACAGGCGTGATGTTATGTTATTCTTAAGTATGTATGATTGTATATTTGTAAATGTTTTCGCATGAGCGTTGAAACATGAACTGTAATAACGTATGGTTATTTTTAAAACGTCAATAACCTCTTAAGGGGTCATTGTACTGATCATTATGAACAACTTTTACTATGGGGCTAAAACTAAAATCGCGAAAAAAATCCAGCTGTTCCCTATATTTATGTTCGAATAATTCGTTAAAATGTAGGGAACAGCTTATTTTTTTTTCGCAATTTCAGGTTCAAAATCAGTATATCTTTGTAAAAACAGTAAGTTACCTAGTTAAGTAGTAAGTACCTATGTTTAAAACTTTACGTAGTGAAGGTACAGAAAAAAAAAGTTAATAAAATTAAAAACATTTAATCAGAGAATTTAAATTAAGTAGCTGAATTACATAGGCCATTTAGAAACTTTAACAAAAAAATAAAACGTTTGCAGTGACGATTAAGGAATCTTGAATACCTCTGGATGTTGTTCGATCAGTGGTTATTAGATACTGCACTGGTGAGGTTCCATCAGTAACATTGCATTTGGCCATATCTACAGCTGCTGAAGCCGGAGTAGCCATGAGCTCTGCAGCACTCGTGCTTCTCAGGATCGATGCGGTTGCAGACCTGGTCGCAGGGTCCGACACGGACAGCCTCGACGGTGACCGTCACCATTGCGAAGGCAACCAGCAGAAGAATGAAGGTAGTCTTGATGGCTGCCATTGTAGTTGTTGTGTTGTAGAGTACGAGAAACGTTCGCAAAGAGATGTGGAATTGTTGTGTGAAGTTTTAGACATTTCCCTCTGTATTTATACTCAATCGAACAGGTAAACCAACTGGGCTCGTTTTTGCACGTGAACAGGATAATGCAAATTTCATAATTTTGCAGAAAGAAAATTTTTGTTTTGAGGCTATTTTTACCCGACTGCGACTTACCCAAAAATGAGGGTTATGTGTTTGACCTGTATGTGTGTATGTATGTCCGTCCCTATGTTCCCTCGTAACTACTAAACGGCTTAACCGATTTTGATGAATGATATGTCGTTAGATTCTTCTTTGTTGCGCGAGTGTCACTAGATATATTAAAATTATTAAAAATAACAATGGCGGTGTGCTTTAAAAAAAAATATCTCCCTTGCGTATCGAGTGGGGTATCAAAAGAAATGGTTTTAAAGGGTGATTACAAAAATGTATATTATACAAGTTTGTAGGTACTTCTGTTTAAATGTAGTTTAAATGAAATATTGATAAAAAAAACTATCCGAACTTACGAAAGTTCGGGATAGTTTTTAAGAGGCCGTTATCACCCGATTTTAACTGAGTAAATAACCTAATTTACCGTTTTATAATCCTAACTAAAAAGTGTAAAATAAAAAAAGTTAATTAAAAAAACCAAAAAACCCGACTGCGTAAAAAGTGAACTTAAATAAAAAAAATAGAAACAAGTTTTATATAAATTAATACTATATAAAATCTCATGCAGTCGGAGGCAATATGTCGTTATTGTTAAGGAGATGCCTTCGACTGCATGTCTGAGATTGTTTATAGTATTCATTTATATAAAACTTATTTCCATCTTTTTTACGTTCACTTTTTACGCAGTCGGGTTTTTCAATTTTTTTTATTTACTTTTTTTTTCTCTCAGTCCACCTGACATTGGCACTGGCAGAATTGTTGACATCAGCATCATTGCCATAGACAAAAAAAAGTCGAATAGATTAGGAAGTTATCCAAAATCAATTTACAAAAACCTACCTAAAGTAACCGTCATGAGAAGCTATAAATACATAAAATTGCAAATTATACAACTATCAACTTTAAACTCAAGATATCTAAGTTGATTTATGAATGGAGAAATTATCGCTAAACGTCATAAAATAATTTTAGTTGCAATGGAAACTGAACCATACGCAATTTCAGTTAAAGTTTTAAATCCCAAAGTATGAAATTTATCTCGTCTCATGGCGTTGACTTTAATATAGTTACAATTTATTGCAACTAAAATAAATAAAAGCTTTTCAATAATAAATAATTATGTACCAATACAAAAACCTTATAAAATAAATTCTATCCTCCACCAGGGCATTTGTTTACTACTAATAATTAAATTGACTCAGTACTCGATTTATCCAAGTATCCTGTAAATCGCGTTAGGATAGACTGTGATTACTTGAACCTAGATTTAAGTACCAATGGCCCGTGAACCAAGCAGGTCGCAAGTCTTAGGAGGAATTAAAACCCACCGGCTGTTCCCCTTTGCATAAAACTCGGGAGATGGTGGGATTTTTCAAGCATTGGTCCCGTATGTGGCTTAGTCCTTTGTAGTTTTATAGGTAAATCCGTGAGGACATGGCCGTCTCTTAGATACGAGGAGACAAAAATGTTTGGACAGGTAAATCTGTATAATATCTTATAAAAGTGATACCTACTACCTAATAAACATCAGACCACAAGGTCTTGGAGTTCGAGATTTGAATTCGATTTTTTGCCCAAGTAACGGTTCCGGTTTTTTTTCTCAAGTAGAAATCTCTAAAAAATCGTATTAAAATCTGTTCCAGACAATATTTTTTTGTTGATTATCATGGTATGGAGGTAGCTTGTACTTTGAGGAAAAAAAAAAGCATATAAGTGGTACAATGCGGTGTATAAGTTTGTCTAGGAAAATTCTAAATCCACGTGGATAAAATTGCGGGTAGAAAACTGGTTCTAATAGGGATGTAGGCACAATGTTTGCCTACATAGTTATCCTTATTTGCCTTTTAAAAAGAAATAAAATAAGTTTATTTAGCTCAGAATAAAAGGCATACAACATATTCTGCAAAATAACATAAACATAAATTCACGCCTTCTTTCCATGGGGTAGGCAGAAACTATAGAACGCCACCTGCTACACTCCTTACATAATCCTTTTGCTTCGCCTACGTTCATACATCTGGTCATACACGCACGCCGCTTGCGAGTACTACGCACCTGACCTTTCTGAAAATAAAAAACAAATTGTAAGAACAAAATAGGAGCCTCACGGCTGCGCCAAATAGACCAATTTTGGCTAGAAATGCCAGAAAATAGTGCCTGACGCAGGTTTTGAACTAGACCTAAAGATACCTTTATTTTTATGCGCTCACTCTTAAAACGATACACCACAACCTTATATCTACAAATACTAATACAACTTAAATAAATAAACAGTCTAACCTAATTTATTCTGCCAAAGGAACCCCAGTCGATCGACAGGGCGGTCCCGGCCAGTATTACCACAGTAAAAAAACATGGGTTACAGGGTTACAGCCCGGTTTATTACGACTGTTAACATTGCACGATCAAATCACATTTAAATTACGATGTAGCTGGCTGAATTGACTGTGTAACTTCTTTTTGCACGGGAAAAAATATACAGTTAGTTTTTTGGGTATCAAACTAAATAAATGTTGAGTGCTTCGTTGGTCTAGGGGTCGTATGCACGACTGGGTGACCATGGGGTTGATTTACACAAAATCAATGAATGTATGCCAGGACTTATAACAAGTACAAACTACCTCATCACCATTTCCAGGTGGATTAACGTTAGCTCACTTTCCACGTCACCTAACTTTCTAATTTGTACATTACAATTATGTATGCATTCCTTATCATATGTTTTTCCTTTGTTTTAACAATTATTCTACAACACTTTGTTAATTTAAAAATAAATAAAAATGGGGGGCTTGGGTAACTTAAATTTAAAAATGTGGGTCTGCAAACCCTACATAACAGTAGTCGTATATATTATGTATCTATTAAATTAGTAGCCACACTGATAATAAAACATGTTGTAGGTATGTTAAAAGAGGTGATTTAGCCTATTTAACATTGCTCGGATTATGTTAGTTTACATTTAGAATAAGATCTTTTCTGACCTTTCTGTTAATAAAGACCTTTAAAAATCAATCAATCAATGAATGAATGAATGAATGATATTTATTTCTGTAAGAATATAGGTAAATTATACATATTTAATTTCTTATTAGCTATGGGTTTCACTATATTTGGCATTTCAGCCGTGCAAATATTTAGATTTTACATCACATAGCATGCAGTACACATTTAGTAATTAGCAATAACATTAAAATACTAATAATATTTTTTTAGATTACAATGCAAATAATAAAAATAAAATTATATACAATTATATTTATAATAAAAATAGCGATCAGTAATAATAATGTCAAGTCATAAGCTATATAATATATATATAATCAATCAATCTGCCTAGCCTTTCCCCAACTATATTGGGGTCAGCTTCCAGTCTGACCGGATGCAACTGAATTTTATATGGAGCGTTTAAGTTGTAGGTCGTAGGTTCGAACCCTGACAAGTGCTTTACCTTGTGTAAATTATTTGATCACCACTGCTCTCAAAACGGTGAAGGAAAACATCGTGAGGAAACCGGCATGTCCTAGAACCAAAAAAAATTAAGACATGTGACATCTACGGACCCGCACTGGGCCCGCGTGGTGGATTACGGCCCGCACCCTCTCACAGAGAGGTCTGTGTCCCAGCAGTGGGAACATTTTAGGCTGATTATGTATATGGAGCGACTGCTTATCTGACCTCGACAACCCAGTTACTGGGTCAGACAATACCCCTTGGCAAGACTGGTTGTCGGACTTTTGGGCTTCTGACACCCGTAACGGCTGTCAAAGACAGCCGGGACCTTGTCATGGATGGTCCACGAACACACCGCGGCAAAAGTAGCTTATAACTTGCGTTCGAACCGTGCAGCTGTTAGCCACGAGCCCCTCCCTTTCCTCTGGTGTTGATTTACCTATATTATGCTCAGCTTATAGGTAATGAATTAAAAATGCCAGATTAGAATTCCTCACTAAAGTATTACAAAACTAACATGCTTAGCTTTTGTTTCCTTTATCCATTCAATTAATGTAAAATGTAGGTAGGATATACATTTTTTGTATGAAATAAAACTGGCGAGTTGTTGACAGAGGGCAGAAGCCAAATGGAAAATTACAACATATCAAACTGGAGATTTTAACCTGGTTATGCAGTAATAGTGGCTGTGCTTCTAATAACTTCTGAAACTATTTCATTATTTATAGTGTTTAGTTTTATCCGATAATAGTATTTTATAAACTTTTTATTTTCAAATAAGATAATATTTACATATTAATAGTCTTAAATAATATATAATAATTATGTACATTGTTTATAAAATGGATAGCTAGATTATAGCCTATTTTCCAAGAATCAGCATCGCCTTACAACGTGGCAATGCGGCCAGCCTTTTGGGCACTTTTCCTGTTGACAGCCAAAACGAATTTTTTGCTGCCCTATGATTCTTTCCCCCTTCTTTTTTACAAACTAAGATTACTTAGATGAGCTGTCAAACTTTTATGTAGGTAGTGAGGTATTTCTGTTTGGGTAACATATCATTAAATACTGCTGAATTTTCAGAAAATGTAGGCAAAAGTGAGTACCTACCTACACACTCACAATTCAGCAGCTTTATGGCTCCTACAGACTGGTGTGAAATCGCGGGCGCGACAATAATCGCGCTGCCTGTCGCGCCCGCGATATCGCACCAGTCTGTAGAGGTCTTTATGTTCTCATTCTCTAAATTGTGATGATTCGACGTTGCTAATGCTTGTGGTAAAAACCCGTATGAAATTCCTATTTACCTGTTACACAATCGCTGAATAATTAATTAACACCTGTAAATAAAGCCAACATTCAAAACTAGGTCGTAACATGAAAATCGTATAAACTAAAATGTTTGGGCGTCGACAAATTGATAGCAAACCTAAAATATATGAATTTTATTTTCACGATACGGAGTGAAAGAGCCATCCATTTTATGTTTGCCAATATTTTATGAAGCTGATACATTTTGTATAAAAATATTAATTACTTGAAAGCCTTTAACGTATTGGAAGTAATATGATACACTCAAGATTTTGTTTTAGATAATAATATTTGTTGATGATTAATTGTTTATTGGAGAGGCGCATGATGAATCTCAGACTAATAGAAAAAAGGAAAGTCACAAAAATGAGGAAATCACCAAAGTAGCAGACGTTAGAGTTAAAACAAGAACACTGAAATGGAAATGGACAGGTCATAATTATGATGAGAGCTAAGACTGAAAAATGGACCAAAAAAGTCACAGAATGGTACCCAAAAAATGGAAAAAGACGTAGAGGAAGACAGATGAAAAGCTGGGAGGATGATCTGCCAAAAGGTTGGCGAAGAACAGCTCTGGATTGGAATAAGTGGAAGGATATAGAGGAGGCCTATGTCGCAAGACAGCCTGACCTGGTAGCTGATTTGCGTATGTACAGAGGTCAGAGGAAATAAAGGCAATTTTTATTTTTTATTTATTAAATTGTTTATTAAGCAGGATATTTTGAGAGGTTTTGTCAAAATGTGGAGGTTTAACCAAAGTTTGACCAAAGGCTGACGGTAGGCTATAAATATGTAGGAACTTAATTAGGTAAATATGTCTAAAACTGCCTAATTGGTCTAGTGGTTGCAAACGCTACTGCTGATTATGAGGTCCTGGGTTCGATTCCCAGGTCAGGCAAAGTGTTATTGGGTTTTTCTATCTGAAATTTCTCTGTCTGGATTTGTGTCCGGTTGATGGCAATAAGCTCGCTCCCTATTACATGGGACTTAATTGTAAGAGGTGAATTGTGGGTGTACTATAGGTACACCTCTCCCCAGCCCTTCGCAGAAACAAGCCGTGATGTTATGTTATGTAAAAGCGGATGTTCTGGTAAACGTTAGGAGAGTTGTCTGTGCCTAGCAGCGGGGCGAGCACGGCCTACTGTGACATGCCTCGAGTCACACATTTTATCACAGTTTGAGCGATAAAACCGTTTTGTCTTAAAATGGTAGTACAAATTGACAAGACATAATTTATCATGTCTTGTCACAAAGTCAAAAGATGAAAAGATCATTTCAGGCACCAATCTACATGGTCTTCACATGATTTGACCAAGATTATGTCTGGACTTTAAAAGAGACTGTGACCTCTGTAGTCAGTTACGAAACGCCGACCTCATCTAGTTTTTTTTGTTTTTTTATATATGTTTGACGTGTAAAAGTGTTTGTACAAACCTACTTACAGAAAATAAATCATTTATCAATTAAACGTCTTGGCACGAAGTGGACAGGCTGATTTAACAAAAAGGCGATACGCAAAATTAATGTTATTAGCGTGATTAAAATCTACGATATAATTTGTAGAGGAGAAGATAGCAATATGAATTCGTCCACCAGAAGTTTCGTATTTATTAGGTGTTTGACATAACATGAACACTATCTGGGCCCACGTACCAACCCGCAGTGGGCCCCTTTTTTTTTGTTTATGGGGTGGAAAATTCTCATGGATGTCCTCTGCCCTGGGGCGGGCGAAGGGGTCTGTCAGACTCTTACTGTGTGTTCCCTTCCCACACTTGCACCGGGGATCTTGAGATCTATTATTACTTCCACAATCCCCGGCTAGTGCCGCCCGGCTCTGCGGGCCACTTCAAGTCTGGAGGGGGGTGAGGTGTTTACCCCCCCCCATAACGTCTGAAAGGGACGCGCGTGGAACACAACGCGCCGACGCCTCGGGTCCAGTGTCATAGGGGGCGGCGGACGTCCCCAAGTCCGCCGTCCGTGGACCCATTTAGGGGGGCCGGAAGAGGGCATTATCTGCCTTCTGACGCCCAGTGCGCCTGCTGCGGGCTGGGTGAGCGGACGAGATCTCCCGCTCCCTTTCCGCAGCCTCCTTCTGTGACACGACTGTTTCGCAGAAGGACACCACCGCGTCCCCTGTACCAACTCGCACTGGGCCCGCATGTTGGATTACGGCCCACTCCTTTTCACAGAGAGGAGGCCTGTGTCCTAGGAGTGGCAACGTTAGAGGCTGATCATGCTATAAACAAAATAACTATAGTTAATTGCTATTCATGTTATTTTCTAGAAATCTAAAACCAATCAGATAAGCAACCCTTTGCTTTCCAGACAGGATAACAAATATTCTAATAATATTCGATTCCTCACCCTTTTAGATCGATATCCTTAATTAAATCGCCTCAATTTACAAATCCCTTCACAATTTAATTATACATAGTACGAACTCGACAGTGTTTTAGGGTTCCGTACCCAATTGTGCCTGCGGAACTATTAACCTACGCCATCTGTCTGTGTATCCGTCTGTCTGTCACAGGGCTGTATATTCTTACCCGTGATTGGTAAGGAATTGAACATTTCACAGAATCAATGGCAAAGTACAAACTATAATAACCATTTTTTTTTTGGGTGGGAAATTATCAAATAACTTCCTCCGCTCTGCGCGGAGCCAGGCGTGTCAGACTTTCACTGACTAAAACCCACCCGTGTTCCCACCGTTGTCTGTGTCCCTGGGCCACGATATCCCTTTCGGACAAACTCGCAACCCTGGCAGGAAACTATAATAACCATAGGTTTAGTAAAAAATAAATACAAACCGGCCAAGTGCGTGTCGGACCACGCACAATGAAGGGTTCCGTAGTTGGGATGTTCCATTTACTGAGTTCGTCTTTCATTGACTTGAATGTGCCCTGGCGGCTGAGAGTGTGTCATGCTCACTTAAATGTCTCGCTGATGGTGGCGTGTGTATTGAAATGATCCAATACTCACGTCACCATCAGCGAGAAATTAAGTTGAGCTGAAAGGTGCTGATCCATGCTTCATGTTCCTGAACTGGCGTCGTCAGTAGGGACTGGTAATTTCTTAGCTGGCACTGCTTATTTTAACTAATTTTTTTACATGTATAATTTCAACATGAATGATGTAACCATTACTTTGTAACAATATTTTAATTTAAAAGTGTCCGTGGAGTTTCTTGCCCGTTCTTCTCCATAGGAACCTACTACGCTTTGGAATGGGCAACTAGTTTCATCTCTCTGAATGACCATGACCAACCTCTTGACAATTCAAAAGTGCCTGTAATTGGTTTATTTAAAATAAATGCTTTGAGTTTGAGTTTGATGGATTTATCCTAAAAACAAACTTAACATTGTATACATACATCTATATATCCCATTTCTTCCCGTGGGTGTCGTAAAAGGCGACTAAGGGACTTACTAGAGAATGGGCAGCACCATTCTTTATGCATTTTTAAAACGATACTGCGATCGCCAACCCGCCTGCCAAGCGTGGCGATTATGGAAAATCCCCCCCCCTTCCCCTCTTTAGGGGAGGCCTATGTTCAGCAGTGGACGTCTTTCGGCTGAAATGATGATGATGATGATCGATCGATATACGCCACGGTCAGTTTGGACCAGTGATTCTATAAGGGTTCCATTTTTTCCTTTTGAGGTACGGAACCCTAAAAAGAATGTAAAATACAAATACATAGTTTTGGTGTTACGAAACCAGGCCGACTCGCACTTACCTCGTTTTTTTCATTAAATTTGTTTCCAAATCCCTTGGTTCGGATTTAATTTCCTGTCACAGAGTGTTTTTATTTTTTTTTCTCACTGAGCCGTCCAATTAATCAAGTTGCTAATTAGTTTATTACATATTATGTAACAGAGGGAGGGGGCTCATCCATCATTTCACGGAACAAGTTGTAAAATATTGTCCCAATCCACCGCGGAACGGAGTTTTGATTAGATTTTAATTACTAAGTACGTACTTGTTCGCAGTGAGTCGGCGATTTGGGGAGTTGGTGACTGGCGATAAGGGATAAGTGTTTAACTCTTTCGTTGGTTACTAACAAGCTCTTATATCCGTAAGAGGTTTTTTGTTAATTCAAAGCCAAAGTCATATTATATTTATTTCAAATCACACTAATATTATAAAGGCGAAAGTTTGTGAGTGTGTGTGTGTTTGTTACTTCTTCATGCTCGAACGCCTGGAATTTTGATAAAATTTTGTATGGAGGTAGGATAAACAAATAGGATGACATAACATATACCCTGGCGTTCCGTTTGGTGCCGGACGTAAAGAAAAGCACCATCCCATTTCTTCCCGTTGGTGTCGTAAAAGGCGACTAAGGGACTTACCAGAGAATGGGCAGCAGTGTTCTCTATGCATTTTTAAAACCATACCTACTGCGATCGCCAACCCGCCTGCCAAGCGTGGCGATTATGGCAAATCCCCTCCCTTTTTTGGGAGGCCTATGTCCAGCAGTGGACGTCTTTCAGCTGAAATGATGATAATGATACCCTGGCGGGCTGGCTTATTTTTTGACCAAAGAAGCAGCATTGCCATACAACGTGGCAATGCTGCCAGCCTTTTGGGCACTTTTCCTGTTGACAGCGACGAGGACGAATTTTTTGATGCCCTGTGATTCTTTCCCCTACCTTTTTTGTAGACTTGTATACATATATCCAAGTTGTATATATCTTGTATATGTCCTCTGTGACCCTAAAAAAGCAAAATGTTTATTAAAATGCATTTTCTGCAAACTACAAACTATGAATATGCAGTTTAGTTGATATACTTGCTACCATATTTCATTGTGTTGTTATTATATTATTTAAGAAGTAGGGATCGGAGTATCGTTGTATTCAATAAAATTTTAGTTTTTCAATATTTTTAAAATCAAGAATAACATCTTTCTACATGCGGCCCTGGTATTACGCCTAGATTCCGATCTCTGATAATAATTAAGCATGTAAAAACTTAAAATATCCGTTACATGTAAAACTCACAAGCTTACAGTATAGATTGTTACTTTGTAGTACCTATATTATAGATACGAGTATTAAGTATAAATATAATTTCCGAACTCACTAGCCATGTTTATGCCATCAAAGGCTTCTGGATTATATGGTTTTTAGCATAATTATTAACTCTGCAATATATATATTTTTTTAACATAAATAAAAAAAAAAAAAAATATTAATTACTCACGGCTCAAGGCTTTTAAATTTTGTAAATATTATTTTAGATATTAAAATGTAAGTGGTCAATAATCTTTAATTTACTGATTTAATTTCTCGCGCTGGTACGAAGAATGAGGAAAAAATATCTAAAACCCCACTGCGTAAAAAGTGTAAAAGATGGAAATAAGATTTATATAAACTATAAACAATCTCATGCAGTCGGAGGCATCTTCATAACAATAACGACCTATTGTCTCCGACTGCATGATATTGTTTTTAGTTTAAATCTTGTTTCTATCTTTTTTACCCGACTGTGGCGAAGGCAATAGGAGGGTCATGTGTTTGACCTGAATGTATGTATGTCCGTCCCTATGTTCCTTCGTAACGACTAAATGGCTGAACCGATTTTGATGAATAATATGTCATTATATTCGTCTTTATTGAGCAAGTGTCACTGAGTACTCGTATATTAAAATGTTTAAAAATTAAAATGGCAGACTTTTGGCGCCAAAAGGTGTGTTTACGAAAAAAAATCAAAGCCTATCGAGTGGGGTATCAAAATGAAGGGTTTAAAAGGTGATTACATAAATATATACAAATTATATGTTTAAATGTAATTTAAATGAGAAATTATAAAAAAAACTATCCCGAACTTTTGGAGTGAGTGAGTAAGAGGCCGTTATCACCCGATTATAAGCGAGTGCAAGAGCAAACTAAATGTTGTGTTGCCAACAAACGATAATAACTTAATTTCTGAATAAACTCGTATGAGAAAATTAACTTTCCACTATTATAAGAACAAATCCCTCTCGAATACATACGTTTAACTCGCAAACTTAATAGTTCACACGTTTACGACCATTTCAAAGTCAGAACTTCAAAACTTTACCCTTAAGAGAGCCTGTCTCGTTTGATGTACGGTTCAATGATCTCAATTGAAAGTAGTGTTGTAGGAAATACGACGACTGAGCATGTAGTTATTGTTTAGACCTATTGTGGTACGAATTTTTGGTAGTGTTAAGAACCTTAGAGTAATTAGACTTGAGAGAGTGATAGTTTCATTCAAAATTCCTTTCAAAGTTGAAGCAACAACGTTCGCCGGCACGCACACAAGCAAACTGTAATGTTGCAAGAAAATTAAATTTTCCCGAAAAAGTGGAGAAAATGGAACTGTTCCAATTTTCCCAACCTTGCCGATAGACACTGATAACACGTGCTCGGGAACCCTAATAATATTTAGCAAATCACAATCAAAAAATTACTCTCAATAAACACAATTTAACATAGACGTAGCCCCACTAACCTTCAGCAACAAATCGTCAGCAATTCAATTCAGTAGTTACAAAGATTATCTCAACAAAAAAAACTTCAGGTAGGTAGGCAACCTAAGTAGGTAATACTAATTAGTCGTAAATAAATGTTTGAGACTCCTGACTTGAGGCAAGTGTGACATATAGACACACTTGCCTCAAGTAAAGTAGACACACTTTTCCAGGCTCAAGATTTTTAGGTTATATTTTTTAAATTTACGTAAAACTTTCATTTTCAACAATACAAACAAAATAGAATAACTTAAAGCTTAACATATAATATATAATAAGAACCTACCTATGCCAAATCCACGGATTCGACGAAACCACCGAGATTTTTATTAATGTAATAGGTACCACGCACTTCATTGCGTCATGTATTAAAAAATTTCATATGTTTCCAAATGACGACAACTATAAAAGTGCTTGACTACCTACGACAGACTAGAATAGAAGTAAATCAATACATTTTTAACTCATACCAATAGATGACGCTTCCATCAAAACCTTAGTTAGTTTTCGTGATACAAAGGGCAGTAACACTTACCCCGTAGCTACACTTACTCGTATTGACCTTTCATGTTACCCTAACTAAACTGAAAATAATGTGTTTGTTGCTTCCACAGAATAACGGGGAATCTGCAAGAAACGTAAACATCTAAGTTAATTTTAGCGTAACAATCAAGGGTCAATTTATTTCTTTCATTAGGATGTAATGTATGTATATTATGGAGGAAAAGATTCACAAAGAAACCCTACGTATTAAAAAGAGGGTCTATTGTCCCATCACCTGTCAAAAGTAGGTCAACCTTGGACAGTATTACGGATTTAAAGCATCTCATTTTGTTTGTTTTCATTTGTTTTCTGTTAAACCCAATGTGGGAACATTTGTGGTCAAGGTTGGGTAATATCGTCCCCTCTGAGGGAAAACTGCGCGTTCAAAACTTCAAACAAACAAAAAACAAACTCTAAACTTCAGCTCTATTATTAGTCTTTAGGTACTTATAAATATAATATATAATATTTTATTAGATATATAGATGATAAAGAGAAAAGATTTGTTTGTTTGTAATGGATAAACTCAAAACCTACTTAACTGATTTTAAAAATGATTTCACCTATAGAAAGCTACATTATCAGCGAGTAACATGAGCTGCTATTTATTTTCAAAAAAATTGTGATCCCTTCGAAAGTTACAATCTTTTAAACGGGACGGACAGGAACTTTGTAGGTGAAGATACGGAATCCACGTGGACGAAGTCGCGGGCGAAGTGCTAGTAATATATAATATAAATAGATAGTAACGGAAGATGTGGGTACCTATCAATATAGTACCCGATAGTAAGACTCGTAAATCCTAACTAATATTATAAACGCGAAAGTGAGTATATTTGTTTGTTGTGTTTGAAAACGGCTGAACGAATTTGGATGAAATTTGGCACACGGGTAGACCATGACCTGGAAAAGGACATACTCTACTTTTCATCCTAGATCGCAGTTGTTTTAGTTACAAAATAATTAAATTAAAATATAACATATATTTAAGGGGGCAACAAACGTGATTTTTTTGCCATTTTCATAGATATTGGCACGGAACACTTCGTGCGCGAGTCCGACTCGCACTTGGCCGGTTTTTTAATATAAATATTCAGTATTTTCACCGTAAAAAGAAATTACCTAAACTATCGATGCCTTGAAGCCTTATCCCTGCCGCCCAGCTCCCCCCCCACTCGGCGTAATTGGTTTATTTGAAATAAATGCTTTGAGTTTGAGAGTTGTATTGCTGATTCTCTGATCAACAAACAACTTGACATAGACCTGCAAATTGCAAAAAACTTAATAAAATTTGAATTTCACGGGCTGCCTTAGCGCATCCCCTGTTAAGGCTAAGGTAAGGTTAAGGCGCATCTACTGTTTGTAATATCACTAGCCTGAATTGACCCTAATGTGTCCATTATAGCTCTTAAGTAATTACCACGTTGATTACATCAAAGCACGAACTACAGCGTGTTTAAAATACGACTAGTGACACGCCCCTGCTTCGCATGGGTGCGATCGAGGCTTTTGGCTACTTTGAATGTGTGTATTTGTATTTTGTATTGTGCTTTTGGTTTGTGTAGACTAAACAATTTTTCTTTCTTTCTATTCTTTTTTTATGGCGATGTCAAAACGTTGAGATTTGTGTGTCCGTATGAAATGATGAAAAATAAATTATTTTCATCAATTAATTAATGATTTTACGTAATTAAGTACTTATAAGACAACTAATAAAAAAAAAACCTATTTTCATAAACATTTCGGAATAAATTCTCTAAATGATGTTGAAACCCGCATCAAAATTCGTTGCGTAATTTAAAATAACAATACGGTCCTAAAGACAAGCGAAAATCTTTTTTTTTTTATTACTATTCAATATAATATAGATAACAGATACGTAGTTACACAATGTTCCATTCAATCTTCCTAATACCGATTCAATACGAACTCGGGACTAATTTCGCCAATCTGTTACACATTACAAACATTAATCATTCATCCAGCAACAGTTTCAAACCCTTCACCTGATTAATATTGCCTAATTAGCAAATCACCAAGCTGAATTGTATCTTAATATTTCGAATTTTAAGCTTAATTTTGATTGGGGTTTCGTAGCTATAGTTTTCTCATTTCCTGGCCCATTTGGTTAGACATCTGTGTATCTCTGGGACATTATTTAGCCGTAATGTTTCGGGATACAACATTGGCAATCATATTAATGGATCGGCTGGTCACAGAGTAGATAAGCAGTAGGTTTATGTTGGGGTCGGAGATTCGACTACTGTTCTGGTTGTTAAGTACCAGGTACTTGTTAACAGGCCTACACTGTCCCCTCATTAATTTGAAAACATTGTAAAAGCCAATTATTTAACTAGCTTTTGCCCACGGCTTCGCTTGCGTTAATATAGAATTTGACAATCAATTCGGGTTGTACACTGCTTGTTGTTCTGCGCTTGGCGGCAAAAAACTCTTAAAACACTATTAAAGTTTCTATAATAATATAATTCAATCATGATTCAAAAGACACGTGGCGCCATCTATTACCATAAGAACGTTAAAGTTGTTTTCCTCGGGAACAGTACTTTTTTTGGAATGAAAGGTACCCTATGTCCGTTTCAGTACACCTGACAACGTATTTGCAAAATTTCAGGATGATCGGTTCAGTGGTTTAGGCGTGAAAAGGTAACAAACAAACTTACTTTCGCATTTTTAATATTAGTTAGGAAGTTAGAATGAGTAACCGTGGAGTTTCTTGCCGGCTCTTCTGCATAGGAAACTACCAATTGGAACCGTGCACCTAGCTTCTGACGTTTCATAAGTGCCCATGTCAAATAAAATATTTTGATTTTGGCTTGTATGTGACTTCTTACGTAGTAACTGAGAGATTTTAATTTAATCATCAGTGTATTTTTTATTACATATAATTTTATTAGAGTTTTGGTTCCTTATGTTGGTTGTCGAAAGAGGCACCGCTTTTTCTTTAAAAAAGTAGTGGCAGACAGCTTGGTTTTTGGGGTAGCCACAACTTGCATGAATTAATATTCGCTACCAGGAATATACAGAATATACAGGGCTATTCGCTGCCGGTTCGGTAGCGAATATTAAGAGTCAGATAATCGCCGTTGACATTGGCCATACAAATGCACGTCGTCGCGCTCACGCCGCGCAACCATTAACTTTCATAGGGAATATTTATTTTTAGTAACGAAAATATGAATATTTGAAAAAATCACAGATAGAATTATAAATAATAAAACAGTCTATTCATACAAAAAAAAATCATGAAAATATCTTAAGTAGTTTGAAAGTAATATCGTTTTTTATGCTTTGGGTAGACATTATTTCCTGAATTTATTTCATAAAGTATTTTACTACAATACTTAAATATTCACTTAAAGAATTGATGTCTATGCGTTCTAGTTTAACATACATTTTTTGCATATCTTATTTGCATTGTATGGAGGCGTAATAACCGATTTAAAAGTCACTAAAATCATATAATTATCTGCGTCTTAATTAATGCAAGTTGTAAGCCACCCCAAAGACCAGAGAAGCTGTTGTTAAGGCGACAATAACCGACTTTTAATGATTTTATACTGAAGATCACGTCCAAACAAGTTGTGTTAATGATTTGAAAAAAATATATGTTAAATTAGAGCGTTATTTCAATAACTTAATATGTGAATATCTTAGATTATGTTTATATTACATAGTGAAATTAATTTGTAAAGTTATGTCTAACGCGGATAAAAAACTGAGAATGGCGCAAAATCTACCAAGCATATTTTTCTGAAACCTTCACCAATTTAAAGATAATTTAATTATTGATATTTTAGTATACGCGTTTTATTAAAATGCCTTTTGTTTTGTGTATAATAAATTAATAATGCGTCAAATTAGGGACAACGCGCCTTGATGGGCGAGTGCTATTACTGGCTGAACGTACGACGCGTTGCGAGAGCTCAGTACAGAACACGAAAGCTAACCACTAAAGGTCACTGGAATATATCTGCGTCTTAATAAATCTGGTTGTATTATATCAGCCTAACAATTACTGTAACATCCTACATACATTATTGTCATTATGCGGACCAACAAGCCTCTATTCGGCAGACATACAGACGGATGAATATTGTAGCTACTACAATAATTCCGTTTCAAATCTTAGGGTACGGAAATACTGATGTTATCTAAGGAAGTACATTTTTTTTTTTTTTTTTTTTGGGTGGGAAATTATCAAATAACTTCTCCCGCTCTGGGCAGAGCGGGAGGGCGTGTCAGACTCTTACTGACTAAAACCCACCCGTGTTCCTTCATTTGCCTGTGTGCCAGGGCCACGATATCCCTTTCGGACAAACTCGCAACCCTGGCAGGCATTGGTCCTGACGGACCCCGTCAGTTGGTGCTGACATCTCTTTGAGGCGCGCGTGGAACACAACGCGCCGTCGACCCGGGCCTGGTCCTTATCGGACGGCGAGCTACCCATCGCTCGCCGTCCGCAAGCCCGCGCCTACGGTGGCCGGAAATCGGCTTGCAACTCCCGACGCCCTTGGCGTCTCCTGCGGCGACTAGAGGCGCGAGGGCGCGAACCATGCCTCTCCCTCACGCGTTCCGCCTCCTCCTTCGCGAGCATTACTGCTTCGCAGAAGGAGGTGACGGCCTCCCATGCACTCTCGCTCCGAACCATGGCCTGAACCAGTGCTGGACGCGAGAGATCGTCGCCGCCGATCGCCTCCGTGAGGACACGGCGGTGCTCCGCCCAAGCCGGGCAGATCTCCACCGTATGCTCCACCGTGTCCTCCGGGCGATCCACACAGTGGTGACACCCGGGCGTTTCCTCCCGCTTTATCCTGAACAGGAACCTCCCGAAACAACCGTGTCCGGTGAGGACCTGCGTCAGGCGGAAGGTGAGGACGCCGTGGCGCCTCTCCAGCCACTCCTCAAAGAGGGGACTTATCGCCACAATTGTAGCGTGCCCAGCGCTAGGTTGCGACAATCGCACTCTCCATGCCGCCATGAGATCTCGCCGGAGTTCCGTCCGCTGTACCGTGATTTCTCGCGGCAGCGGAGTTTCAAAGGAAGTACATACCACGAATGTATGTTGAAGATGCTACTAGTTTAACAAAGGAAGGGAAGTGAGCAATAAGTTAGGTCAGTTTTAACCGAGTTTTCGATTCGTCGGTTTTTTTTTAAATGTATGTTCCCCGTTTCCTCGAATACGGCTGGCTGGACCGATACGGAATTTTTTTTTTTGGGTAAAGTACACAGTGTTTTATAAAAAAAAAAGTTCTCCATATTTTACCGACACATGGACATGCAAATGTTTACAATTACTAATAACAAAATCAAACTAAAAAAGAAAAAAAAAAACATATAAATCAAAAATGTCAGTCAATGTCAACTTAAATAAAATAAGACTACGTAACAAAAACCCTGTTGTTCCTTTTAGGGACGTATACATTTACCTACAAGCACAACATTGGTGAAATTATAATTAAAAAAAAAATAGTATTGGCTAGTCGAGAAGCAAAAATCAAAGAATGAAAGAGGTTAGAAATCAGTTAAACATTACAAATATTTATTTTAATTATTTTTGTTGAATAGGTTTTATAAATGACTTGCTTTATTACGTATGTATACCGATTCTTAAAACGTAGGTAGAAGGAACCACAGGGTTTTTGTTACATATTGTACGAGTATAATGTCAAACAGAAATAAAAAGTAAATGAAACCAGGATTACAATAATATGTCAGTCAGAGAAATAGTGTATAGTGAATCATCATTAAGAATGTAGGCGTGATGTTTTGTTATAAGTTATAAACAACACAAAAGCCGTCTTTTCCGATCCATACTCTATAAGTTAGGGCGAGCCAAAATAAAGTTTACCTCAAACAGAGGGTAAGGTTCGTAATCCACTTAGCTATACTTAGGAACCGCGATGTTCATTGAACAACTTAATATTATGTGGTAAGTAATATCGGTGTGTTTTGTAAGTTTAACAATGTAGCGTGTGTAAGGTTGATTTTACATAAGACATTGATGATTATCATTAGATTTATAATATTGGTAAGGTCAGAATAAATTTGATTGTATTGTTATTGGTAAAGTCGACTTCGTAATCGCTGTAGCACTTTTGACAATAATGCCCAGTAAATTAAAACTTCACTAAGGTCATCCCTAATGCAAGGAGTGCCAAGAAGTATCGATATATTGTCGTACCGATATAATTTTTTTTTTTATATCAATTTCGATATAACGAAAAAAATTACTTCGATATATTGGCGAAATTTTCAATAAAATATTTTTACTTTATGAAACTCTTGTTTTTATTTTTATAAATACCAATTTACCAATTTATGTTCCGTGTGGTGCCGGACGTAAAGAATACCACCATCCTATTTCTTCCAGTGGGTGTCGTAAAAGGCGACTAAGGGACTTACTAGAGAATGGGCAGCAGCGTTCTCTATCGCCAACCCGCATGCCATGCGTGGTTATTATGGCAACCCATTCCTTTTGGGGGAGGCCTATGTCCAGCAGTGGACGTCTTTAGGCTGAAATGATGATGATGATGAAATATCAAACTAGGAACATCATTTCTGATGTAACAAACTTAAAAATTGACAAAAAAAGTCTTTTTTACGGCTCTGAATTCCAGAGGTTTTATTAGTCATTGGGGACAACGGTGTTTCACAAAAATAGTTTTGTCATTAACACGTTATGAAGAGAAATGAATAAAACCCGCATTCAAAAAGCGATCTTCCTTATATTCTAAAAACTAATCACCAAATTGTCGGTCAATTTAACGACCGTCGAAAAACTTTGGAAAACCTGTCTGCATGTTTGTCCCACGTTCCTCAATCAAGTCGAAACGACTGAACGATTTGGTTGACACTTGACACGACCTATTTTCCACCGTCGCCTTTTACAACCGCGTTTGATATGGAACGGATGCACTCAATGTTGTCTCTAAAAATGAGAGAAAAAGGGACAAAAATAGTTTTCGTTTCAATTTGTAGGGAGTGAGTAGATGCGGGCCGTGTGTGATGTTGGAAGCTCGTTATGATATTCTTATTATTGTGTTGGAATATCTTGAACTGTTTTATGTTCGCTCTGTTTCTTTTATTGTGTTACCAGCAAAAAATATGTATTACTAGCTGCGCCCCGCGGTTTCACCCTCGTAAGTCTCGATCCCGTGGGAATATAGGGATAAAAAGTAGCCTATATGTTAATCCAGGGTATCAGCTACCTCAATACAAAATTTTATAAAAATTGGTCCAGCCGTTTTTACGTGAAAGAGTAACAAACATCCATCCATCCATCCATACTTTTTTTTATAGTATTAGTTTTTTATTATATTAATTTCTATACGACATTACTATAAAACTTGCCTCATGACATTTTCCTCATTGACAGGAATGAGGAAAATGTCGTGAGGAAAGTTTGGAATATGAATGTCGATGGCTGTAAGAGTAGGGGAAGACCAAAGAAACGATGAATGGACTGTGTGAAAGATGATATGACTACAAATGGGGTGACTACCGAGATGACGACTGGCGACGAAGCAATAATAATAATATAAAATCTAATGCAAAAATAAATAAATTCTTTTTTTTTTACAAAAAACGTCGTTGACCGACACATATTATATTTAGATAAAGAAATGAGTGATAATAATATATATAATAATTAATACTATTGTCAAAAACCTGACAATAATATATACAACATTAGTTTTTGTTTATACTAAACACGAAAAGGGGCATTGTACTCATCATTTTGAAAAAAATCTAAATATAAATCTAATTCAATGGGACCAACCTTGAAATCGCGAAATAAAAAACAGCTGTTCCATACATTTTGTCCATAGAAAAAAAAAATCAAAATGATGAGTACAATGACCCCTTTTCGGGTTTAGTATAAACAAAAACTAATGTTGTATGTAATAATTAATACTATTATAAAAAACCAGATAGATAGGAAATAATTTAATATTTAGTAACAAGGAAAATCATTTAGCGCTCTTCCTCTCTCCTACGAGCGTTTACGACGTACGGCATTTCATACAAACTTTCAAGCCCTTGTTTTTCGAAATGACTGAACCGATTTCAATGAAACTTCATACGCATAAGCAAGATACAAAGGTCTAAAAAGTTAGTTAAAAACATTTACGAAATGTCTTATTTAAAAACAGATAACTGGGAATCTCTGTTTCTATGGTTTAGAATCGGTCTAATTTGTCTGTAACACTATTTTTCGTAAATGTTTTATCTAACTTTCTAGGCCTTTATATCCTGCTTATGCGTATGAAGTTTCATTAAAATCGGTGTTAAGTCATTTCGAAAAACAAGGGCTTGAAAGTTTGTATGAAATGCCGTACGTCGTAAACGCTCTTAATTATAATGTTGCTGTGCCCGACAGGGTCCATAATTGTTTCAGATAAGTATTATTTACCACCTGTATGTATACATTATGGATTGCAATAAAGATATTTGATTTGATTTGACTAATAGAGAATATAGAATAAAGGGATAAGGGGGAATTGGGATAAGGGCAGGAGAAAATGGTGATGTGAAATTAAATAATTTTCTTTATTATTTCCTACTTAGAGTCTTAGGCCCCTTGGCACATTTCACTAATTGTGTTTAACGATTAACGAAATTAAGAGGCCGGCGATGGATGCGTAGTTCATACAAACGTAATACCAAAATAATTTATAAATCAAATATATTCTTAAGGTAGTGTGTCTTTATGCCGATTGGAATAAATCTAGGTTCCCAAATATATATTTTGAATGGACACTGATTTAAACAAGGGTTATGAGAAAAATAAGTTTTTTATAGAAATAAATTCTCATATCTCGTCTTTATATCATTGTCTTTTCAAAATATATATTTGGGAACCTAGATATTCTGTATTCAAATCGAAATAAATACACACTACCTTAACAATATGTTTGATTTACAAATTATTTTGGTATTACGTTTGTATGAACTACGCATCCATCGCCGGCCTCTTAATGATTTGAGTTGCAAGCGGGTCTTAGTCTAGGTTTGGTTGGACTTTCTTGCCCGTTCTTCTCCACAAGAACCTACTACGCTTTGGAATAGGCAACTAGCTTCATCTTTCTGACTGACCGACCTCTTGACGATTCAAAAGTGCTTGTAATTGGTTTATCTATCTATCTATAAATAAAATCAATGTTTGTTTGTTTGTCCTCTATGGACTCCAAAACGGCTAGACCGATTTTGATGAAACTTTGGTCAGTTTTTCTGCATACGTCCGCGAAGGTTTAAGGGTACGGTAGGGTAGGAGTGGGGTAGGGGTAGGACACCACACGAACGAAGTCGCGACGGTCAGCTAGTTTGAAATAAATGCTTTGAGTTTAGAACCAGATCAGAACTACCATAAATAAAACTCATCGATATTTAAAAAAAGTCTGACTTTGTATAGTTTGTCTCTGCAACTCACATCTGTGTGTCAAATCTGTCTCTTAAGTGTCAAGTTTGTCTCTAGTCAGTTTCATTCTTAAGCTCGATGGGACTCGTTTTATATTACTTGAGTTCTAGCCAAAATGCACTGAGTTCTAGAAGCAACATACTCATTTAATAAATCACTACTCACTACGGTCTCACTATTTGGATCACACCCAGTATTATTAGCCTCGTCATGTTTGATGTCGTCAACCCTACTTATACCTATATCGTATAGTAGTAACTATTGTACCATGATTAGAGATTACAATCATGCCTCAAGGTCAATCAGAAAAATCCTAGCTTCAACACAACTTCAATTGATAATCACAGCTTTTGTAACACCGACCGTCTTGAAAATCTCTTTCAAGAAACTTGTGAAGACTTAGTTCGTTAGGTTGCTTGTTGCATGGCCACTTTGAAACCTTGTAAAGAGTAACATAGCATTCAGACGTGAATGAATCACTATTTTTTTATGATCGTGGTTATGGATGTAGCGTTTTGTGCCCCTGAAAGACCTAACCCATTTTCAAATCCTTGTGTCCAGTTGAAGTTATTTCCGCTAACTTTATGGTATTTTTGTATATGTTTAACATTTAATGTACAGAAATGTAAACAATCAGGAAAAAGGAATAGAAAAAGTCAAGTCTAGTCATGGTAGTGTCATCATCATCATTTTAGCCCAAAGACGTCCACTGCTGGACATAAGCCTCCCCAAATAAAAAAGGGGGATTTGCCATAATCGCCACGCTTCGCAGGCGAGTTGGCGATCGCAGTATGACTTTAAAAATGCATAGAGAACGCTGCTGCCCATTCACTAGTAAGTCCCTTAGTCGCCTTTTACGACACCCACGGGAAGAAATGGGATGGTGCTATTCTTTACGTCCGGCTCCAAACGGAACGTAGTGTAAATTAAGTTAATGTCATAACTATTGAAAAAGTCATTAAAAAAATATTAAATCGTAGCACAAATTGAACTTTATGTATGGAATATAAATGTAATTTTTACATAAACATTTATTTATTTATTTATTAACATCTCCCTTACGACTATCATTACAGGTGTAAATGCCTAATGCGATAGCGCGGTCTTATAATTAACTTACAATTTAAAATATGAAAAACGAAAAAAAAAAAAAAACTAGTAGACTTAAAATAACATCTAAAAATAATAACTACTAAAAACACTACTACCACCAACTAACTACACTACTACTAACATATTTGTTTACATCATTGGAAACTAAATTGTGAACGCATTATACGCTCGTATTACTTTTTGCGCGTTTTACTTGTTTACGAAAAATACAAGCAGCAAGCATTCAGCTACATCTGGTTAGACTGGAAGCCGACCCCCTACACAGTTGGGTAAAGGCTGGGCAGATTGATTGATTCACTTGTTTACGAATCTTGAACAATCGTCCGAAATAACATCACGATTCGTCATGCTTGATATATATACATATCTATGTGTGCAGGCCGTCTCGGTCAAAGAAACTTAAAAGCATGACACGCAACTCAATACAAACCTTTCTAGATTATCATCTAAACTAGCTGCTTTTCCGTTATATTTCCATTTGTATGTAATAATGTCGTACAGAGTGAAAATTAAGGAAATTGGATGGAAGTGCAAAGTCATGCTGTAGGATTATTTTATTGTTAAGAGCGTTTACGACTAACGACATTTCATACAAACTTTCAAAGCACTTTCTTATTAGGATTGATTAATTGGGTTTTCCTGTGATGGTAGGTATAGGAAAAAAGAGTGTGTTTATACTAAATTATTTATTTATTTATATAAACAATTTAATATAATAAACTCACTCCTTTTTCCTATGGGGGTAGGTAGAAACTACAGAACACCAACTGCTCCGATCCTTACATACTCCTTTTACTTCGTTTAAGTTCCTGGTCATAAATGCAAGCCAGTATTTAGCCGATTTGTCATTAAAAAAAACATCCACACTTTTACACCACTTGCGAAGAAACACACAAAATACAATTTTCGACACAACAAAAACAAAATAAACATACCTCAATCCCGACTCGAAATGCACTCAACCAGTCCTTTAGTTATGTCTATATAAGTTAGTAATAAATTGCCAAATGACATTAGAGAAGTTACCAAAACAAATATATTTATTAATAAATTTAACCAATTTCTGGAATCCAAGTCATACTACTCAGTAAATGAGTTTTTAGATGACAAAACTATTTCAAAATCTAATTAATTCTCCTTCTTATAAACCAAAAATTATAAAATCTATATAAATAAATAGGAATATAGAAAATCAAATATAAATATGAAAATATGAATACATAAATAATAACATAATTAAATAATAATGAAAATACTTCTCATAATAACTTATAATAATAATTTCGTAATAATTACCTACATTATTCTTAAACAATAGACAAAATAAAAATAACTAATATATTTACTAAACCTGTATACACAAACCTAATAATATATACACCTACACATTGTTATGCACCCAACTAAACACATATTAATCTTCTTATATATAAAATTCTAGTGTCACAATGTTAGTTACCATACTCCTCCGAAACGGCTTGACCGATTTTGATGAAATTTTGTATGCTTAATCAGTAGCTCTGAGAATCGGCTACTATCTATTTTTTATACCCCTAAGTGATCGAGACTTCCGCGGGTGAAACCGCGGGGCGCATCTAGTAATTTATAATAATATTGAATTGCTTGAATTTTATTGTTATTTAGCCCTCTTCTCTCTTCTAATTTTTGTTGTGCCCGACAGGGTCCATATTGATCTTTTTTTTTTTTTTTTTTTAATAACGTTGCCCCACACTAGGAATTTCTCCTGTATTGTGGGTGCGTTTACAAACATGTAAACTCACAAACAGCCAGACCCGGAACAACTACTTGTAGGTCATACAAATATTTGTTCCGTGCGGGAATCGAACCCGCGACACGCAGCGCAGCAGTCAATCGCTTAACCACTGCGCCAACCGTGCCGTCCCATATACCATCATATAGAATGCAATAAAGAATTGCGAATTGAGAATAGCATGTGTTAAACCAAACGTGTTAATCTCTTGCTCAGCAATTGCAGACACAATAAAAGTCTACTGTCATCATCATTCACCATTTCAGCCGAAAGACGTCCACTGCTGGATATAGGCCTCCCCCAACTTTTGGGCCATAATCGCCACGTTTGGTAGGCGGGTTGGCGATCGCAGTATGGTTTTAAAATGCACAGAGAACGCTGCTGCCCATTCTTAGTCACCTTTTACGACACCCACGGGAAGAAATGGGATAGTGCTATTCTTTACGTCCGGCACCACACGAAAATCTACAGTATCCCAAGTGAATCTACGTTTCGGCATACGAATTCAAAAGCAATGCAATGCTCCAGCCTCCACAAAATACAGTTGCATCGAGTACAAAATCTAAAATTCCACAATATCTCCTATTCAAAATCCGGCTTTAAACCGGCCACTCAGTTCCCTTTTGATCGGTTCATTATCCCCCTGTATTGAACGGTCGCCACTTTACCATGGACGCTCAGATTTATTCGGATTTCACCGATTTTATTGAACGCTTGGACATCCGTATTAAACGGTTAGGTACTAAGCAGATTTGTTCTTACGTCTAGTTGGTGATTGATTGGTAATTGTGTCTGATGTTTTGTGGTTTTAGGTAAGGAAAATATAAGACAAGGTAGGTTAAACTATTCGTCAAGAGATGAGTAGAATAGAGCCGCGGGATTTCCTTTTGGTTTTACGTCGTGAATTCGTGATGGCTTTACCCAATTCTCTGTCTACGCCCGTCACTCTAAGGATGAATGTCACTTGCAAATTGACAAGACCTATAAATGATAAATAGTTTTATTTCTGTAAGTAGGTTTGTATAAACACTTTTACACGTCAATCATATTTTAAAAACTAGATGAGGTCGGTGTTTCATATCTGACTACTCTGAGAAGAAAAGCCGAAACAAACTCAGAGGTCACAGCCTCTTTAAAGTCCAGCAGTGGCGAAGGGTGATTTTATGAGAGAGGTAGGCCGGCGAAAAAGATATCGATTCCATACAAAATAAATTGTCATGACATATACGATAAAGACAAAAAAATTAATGTAGGCGTTTTGTAATGTTTTAATTCTATGGTGTATTAAATTCCTTTTTTTTGGGTGGGTAATTATCAAATTACTTCTCCCGCTCTGGGCGGAGCTGGGAAGGCGTATCAGACTTTTACCGACTAAACCCACCCATGTTCCTTCAGTTGCCTGATTGCCAGGGCCACGATAATCCCTCTTGGACAATATAATCCTGAACAGTAACCTCCCGAAACAACCGTGTCCGGTGAGGACCTGCATCAGGCGGAAGGTGAGGACGCCGTGGCGCCTCTAGCCACTCCTCAAAGAGGGGACTTATCGCCACAATTGTGGCGTGCCCGTGTATTAAATACCTACAGTGTGATTATATTATTTGGCATTATTAAACACTACTGACTGTGCCATTTTTCAATGACGATCAAGTGGTTGTGTTCCGAATTTCCGAAGGGAAGCCGATAGGAATCGTGTTATACGGTGCTTTTGCCCCTGAAGTCCAGACATTATCTTGGTCATCATGTGAAGACCATGTAGATTGGTGTCTGAAATGGTCTTTAGATGAAAGAACTACACAGATTAAGTGGACCTGTCCAGTCGGTGCACGCATTTGTCAGTATTCGTACAGTTCAACGGAGCTCAACGATTCAACGAACAATACCACGGAAAGGACATTTGGGTAGGCCGCAAAAACTACTCAAACTGCCAGACCATGATTAAAAAAAAACAGAGAGAAAAACAAAAAAATAAAATAAAAAGTTTGTTTACGTAAAATAAATCATTTCAACCTTAGTGAAGATTCTAGTGTGCCTTAGTCTGTGCTAAATAAATGTATTTTCTTTCTTTCTTTCTTTCTATTTACTATGAAATGTTGTCAAAAGTGGTTAAACATTACGAGATAGGCTATACCTAGGTATACTTACTGAAAAAAAAATACATCGATCGTGTAAGTTAGATTGATGATTATCGCATTTCCTAAGACATTGCTAGGTCACTGGACTTACCGATAATTTTCATTGACATGTTCTGAAATGGTCGAAAATAAAAGAACGTTGAAGCCCGTTCCCTATAATCAGTTTTATAGGCAATGTACAGAAATTACAACTATTTTTGTAACGAAAAACATTCAAAAACCAAATCACAGCTCCACAATCCGTAATTGACTACTCCAATACAAACAGTACAAATAAAATAATATTTAAACAAATTGTTATTTCAGCGTCAATTTATCAATTGCCAAAATGGCTGCGTTCAATAAAAAAACGGTCACAAAATTCGCGCACAAAAATACAATGAAAATCTTCAAAAATCCAATTTTAATAATTGAATTAAAATCAATTGAGCACTCAAATTAATTGCAAATCGCTTCGTGTGAACGTTATAATTGCTTTTATAGAATCAATTTGGCTTCTTTGTGAGCAACGCATGGGTATTGCTACAAACGATAATATTGCGAGATCTTTACGATATTCATATGGGATATTTTAATGGCTGTATTGATGTTCATTTGTTTAAGTGAGGATTCGGAATAATAATTCTGGGTTTGGTTGGAAAATGCTAACGGCCTTATTCCAAAAGAAGGTTTTAACTTTAGACCCAGGTTAAAACAATGGAGCCATTATTGAATTTCGAACTTTATTCCGTCTAAGATAAAGTTCCTAATACAAAACTGACAACTTAGTACCGAACCAAATTTTCAGTTTTGTATAAAGAACGGTATTTCAATCACAGTTACGTTCTTATTACAAAATCTGGCTCCATGGTTTAAGCCATATCAAAATATAAATCTAGTTTTGTAATAAGGCGGATGAGTTTAATCACACAACACTACGCTACTGCTGAGGTCCTAGGTTCAATTTCCATCCAGGTCGTCAAAGTGTTACTGGGTATTTTTATCAGGATTTCTCAGAAGCAGCCCAGAGTCTGGATGTGTGTGCGGTTGATGGCAATAGGGTCGCCCCTATTTCACGGGACTTACAACATAACTGGCGAAATATCGTACATGGTGTACACCTCTGCCGTGATGTTAATATGTTATGTTTAATCCGTTTGTAACTTGATTTAGTTATAGCTATAGCTTTATTTAAGCGGGCACGCCCATTATATTTAATTTATTTATTTAAGTCAGACACAAAGTGATCCATATTTTTGTTAGTATACTTAAGAATTATGTTAGTAACCAAGATTTAAATATACACCACAATAATACTATTTTAACTATCAATTACATAAAAACAAAATGCTGAAATTCATTAAAATTTAATTTTTTAAATAAATAAATGACCATTATCAATATGATTATTACAATTAAGAAATTCTCTAAAATCATAAAACAGCAAAATAAGAATAAAAATGAATAAATAAAAAATAATATTAATATAATTTTATCAGTTTCTGTTCCTTTATAACATGCAACTGTACACAATGCCACAATATTGGGCATTCATATCTACCAGCCACAATGCCAAGAATACTGTTGCCACTGCCGCGGGCACGACTTAGCAACGATGCAGCCCTCTTTCTGAGGATGGCATGGCAGCCATCAATACGAGCGTCGGCAAACATGCACGACGCGCTGCAGTGCCTCGGCAGTCGCATCAACATCCTAAAGGCATTGTTGTACTGAACGCGTAGGGCGTTGATTGCCTTCTGCGTATATTTGACCCACAGACTGCACGTATAGAAAGATTGGCAAAACGCCCGAAACAATGTAACTTTTACTGCTTTACTGCAGCGTGCAAATCTATGAGCCAACATATTGCATCGGACAGCCAACGCCCGGCGCTCTCTCTCAATATCATCGTAATCTGAGAGGTCATTATGCCTGGAGGCTTTTATTTAGATACGTTTTGTTTACGTTATTTCTGCTTGAGTATAGTTTTCGACGATTATTATGTATATGTATAATTGTTTTTGTATAGTGGAGTGCTAGCTAACATAAGGCAAATAATTTAATTTAATGTTTTGTGTTGCTTAATGCAAATTATTTTACATACTATTGTATAGAATCAAGTTTTTCTAACTGAACAGACAGCTGTGCTGCTGGGGAGTTTGTTGCGCCACTTCTTCTTCCCAGCTACGAGTAAAGCACTAGGAAGTGGTGAACGGCGGCCGATTTTGAGGGACCGTCTTAAGTAATTTTGACATTCGAAAAGTGCTGATTCTCAGCCTAGTTTGAATAAATGACTTTTGATTTTGATTTGTAAATTGTGTGCCACTTGCTCTTTAAATATGCAAGATTACATCAAATGGCAATCTTGACAGTCTTGTTTTTATATAGCTCATGTTTTTTGCCCCGGAGTTCACAAAAAATATTTTAGTAGGTATTGGCATACTCGTATTCTTCGATGCTATTTTCAAGTTGGCAGGTTAAGATTCTCGTGCCACAAGATAATCGAAATCGTGCGTGCAGCCTTAGCACAAGGTTGCTACTTAAGACGAGAGCCTTCAGCTTATAAAGTCGCTTAGTCCCATCGAGCAATTATTTGGATCAGTTGCTCCTTGAATATAAAAACACAACGCTATTTTCTTTACTCTACTAAATCCTACATCTATCTCTCAACATCGTTGTTGTGTTACTGACTGTAGTGTACCTATTAATAGACTAGCTTCTGCCTGCGAGATCGTCTGCGTGAAATTTCCTGTTTTAACATAAAATATATCCTATTCGCCGTGATTATAAAAAAAAATAGTTAAAAAATTCTAGAAATTAAAAGAGATAATTAGTTAATAGAAAGAAAAATATTTTTATTCGTCACAGAAACACGTGCTTAGGAAAACATAAACTCGAGCAGCTAATAAAGTTATTGTGCCATACATATTTTAGATAATTAATTGGAAATGAGATGTCAATCGTTCTTAAATACATCTAGTTTTTGTTTAAAAAAAAAAAATAATAATTATGAATAAATGTATTATTTAATTTTGACATAAAATAAAATTATTTTGAGGGATTGCTTCGTTTTCGCTTAGCGTTCTTTCTGTTAATTTTTCTTTTTGCTCTACTCCTAAGGGTCGTAGCGTAATTTTACATACGACCGCATATCTTCCTCAGGCATTGGGCTACAGCTTTAAATTCAACTGGTAGTTTCGGAGATTAGCGCGTTCAAACAAACAAACAAACAAACCCTTCAGCTTTTTTACATTAGTATAGATAAATAAACACTACCTAATGCAAATCCCATTTCTTCCCGTGGGTGTCGTAAAAGGCGACTAAGGGACTTACTAGAGAATGGGCAGCAGCGTTCTCTATGCATTTTTAAAACCATACTGCGATCGCCAACCCGCCTGCCAAGCGTGGCGATTATGGCAAATCTCCCCCTTTTTGGGGGAGGCCTATGTCCAGCAGTGGACGTCTTTAGGCTGAAATGATGACAATGATGATGAATGCACATTAGTGGTGAGGTAGCTGTCACTAATGTCAACTGTCAGTCACCACAAATGGCGGGAAACTGTCGAAAAGAAGCGATGCCTGCACGAGCGGCTTTGTTTGATTTTAGTGACTGTTAAAGCTGTTATTACGCCTTCATATAATGCAAGTAAGTTATGCAAATGTATATTAAACTAGAACGCATACACACCAATTCTATATTTGAATATTTAAGTATTGAAGTTAAATACTTTATGAAATAAACTCAGGAAGTAATGTCTCCTCAAGCATAAAAACGATATTACTTTCAAACTACTAAAGATGTTTTCATGTTTTTTTTTTCTAACAGACTATTTTATTCTATCTGTGATGTTTTCAAACATTCATATTTTCGTTGCTAAAAATAAATATTCCCTATGAAATTGAACAGTGGCGCGGCGCGGCGGCGTGAGCGCGACGCGCATTTGGACAAGGTTAACGGTGATTACTCGACCCTTAAATGCGGGATCAACAGCATTCTACATTGACACAAATCTTCTATACACAAACATTCTAAACCTGGCAGATTTACCTGTGAGCAATACAATAACAGTCTTTTTGGTTAATCCCGTGACTTACAGCAAACCAAACACTCATTGCATCAGTCAACTCACGCAATCTTTGTCTAGTGTTAATTTATATGTAAAGCCAGATTTCTACTCTAAGGAATGGTTTTACCATTTTACCACCTACTTTAAGTCAGATATCTTTTATTCGTGGAATAAAATCGACGTCTGACAGTTTTTGTACGGAAAAACTATAAACATTTTAAAAATTCGCAGGAAACTTTTATACAGTTTGGGGTCGATTTCGCGCTAAATAGGTAGGTAGGGGGTGGTCTTTTTATCTACAAATGTCATCATGCTTTGAAACGTGCCCCCACAGAGATAAAAGAGGCTTCAAACAAGCGTATCTCCTTGCTATTTCTTAAAGAATTCCTTTGGTAAAGCTCGGAATGTGACCTATCTTCGAACGCTCCAGAATATTTTTGATGCGCAGAGATTGTTGTTTTTAGGAAAACAAAGCTATTACTCCTGTGTACCCGGACAAGAAAGGTAAATATGTCGGGTATTAGGATATAGGCAAATAATGTACACAATATCTCTTTCACATAACAAGGATTCTGCATACAATTCTTTGTTGAATATTACGAGTCTACAACTACTACAATATTTCAATACAGGAGAAATTCCTAGTGCAACGATACAAAAAAAAGTTCGTTAATCCACCGTTATATTGAAAATACTGCAGCATTTTAATTATGCTACTAACATAAGGTTTTTCTAAGTTTTAATACTAACACAATATAGATGTTTTTTTCCGAAATAAATAAATATATGGTAAGTTGAGAATTAATTTTATGACAAAAACACGATTCCATAAAACCTTCTAGACAGAAAAAAAATATAAACTTGTCTCCAAACCGAACAGTAAAATAAATAAATCAAATTAGATCATGAAACTTTGCATAAAAACTGAATTAAATATAAAGCCGATACTATATTTTACTTTATTTTCTACATTACCATTATTTTTACCGTAAAAAGAAATTACGTAACTATCGGTGCCTTGGAGCCTACTTCCTGCCGCCCTGTTTCGCTTGCTCGCGTGAGCGCGAGCAGTAGTGCAGAAGATATAAAGAGAGAGATAGTGCTGAAGTATTATAGACTCATACTTCAAATACCTACTGCTAATTAATTTATTAGTAATTAATCTATTATTAGAGTATTGAGTAAATAATCTATTATTCTCGGCACCTTATCGGTGCCAGCAGGGCTGGACAATTACTGCCCTGCAAGTAGTTAAAACTTTTATCTATGAACCGATCTACGCTAACCTGATCGAAGAGAAGACGGACAAAGTGTTATTGTTTTTCCATTAAAAATATCTCAGTAGTAGCCCTGAGTCTGGACTTGAGCCCAGTCGATGACAATAGACTCGCCCTCTATTTGGTACATGGGACTTAAACATAAACAATGGCAATCAATCAACTCAGCCTGTCGCAGTCCACTGCTGGATATAGGCCGCTCCCAGGCTGCGCCACAACACCCTTTCCTCCGCCTTCTGCATCCAGTCTGTCCCAGCCACTTTTTTAAGGTCGTCGGTCCATCTAGCTGGGGGCGTCCCACACTACACTTGCCGATACGCGGTCTCCACTTTTGGACTCATCTGCTCGACCGGCCATCGATTATTCGATAAACATGGTCAGCCCACTGCTACTTCAGCTTGCTTGCTCTGCAAGCTATGTCATTAACTCCGGTTCTTTTCCGAATAAATTCATTTCTAATTTTGTCCTTCAAAGAAACTCCGAACGTAGCCCACTCCATAGCGCGCTGAGTGACCTTGAATTTGTTGACCGGCCAAGCTGTTAGTTTCCACGTTTCGGAACCTTATGTTAACGGGCAGGACGCACTGTTTGAAGACAGTCTTCAAATATTGCAGGATATAAAGCCACGAGAAGACTTGACGAAGTTTTCTAAACGCTGCCCAACACACCTGAATCCTTCTGTCAGCTTCATTCTCAAATTCGCAATAACATAAACAATAACAATGGCGCAATGTGGGTGCTCCATACCCTTCTGCCAAACCCTTCGAAGAATACAGTCGTATTGTTTTGCTATGATAAGTGTCCAATTAACTACCAACTCATCGCATTTTTTAAAAATCTGCCAGCTGGACCAATCTGGCCCGTTAACACACCGACACTGATAGTTCATCTCGATACGATACCTCGAAGGCCGCAGCCGGAATATTCAATCGATTCATCGGTAATCGCACAAAGTGCTCATGTGATTTTAATCGATTCATTCCAATCTGGCCACTCGATTGCTCTCGATAGTTCCGCTTACTAGCTTTGTAGGGTTCGCAGAATATTGTTAGGAACGTACTATATTGTATTGACGTCTGACAGTACAATGACAGTATCTTAAATTAAAAAATAATTCCTCGGATAAAATTATCTGGCGTTGTAAAAATCAGCCCATAACTGATCTTATCTAATGTAATTTGTGACTTCTAGTTACAGCTATAGCTTTATTTAAGCGGACACGCCCATTATGCCTGGAGGCTTTTATTTAGATACCTTTTGTTTACGTTATTTCTGCTTGAGTATAGTTTTTGACGATTATTATATATATATTTTTTTTTTGTATAATGGTGTGTGCTAGCTAGCATAAGTTAAATAATTTAATATAATGTTTTGTGTTGCGTAATGCGAATTATTTTACATTTTATTGTATTTATTCAAGTTTTATATGCGAACAGACAGCTGTGCTGCTGGGGAGTTTGTTGCGCGACTTCTTCTTCCCAGCTAAAGCACTAGGAAGTGGTGAAGGGTGGACGTTTTTGGGGGACTGTCTCATGTAAATTTTGATGTTCGAAAAGTGCTGATTCTCAGCCTAGTTTGAATAAATGACTTTTGATTTTGATTTCAAAGCGCGTCCTGTTATTATAATTACCTACAGAAAAATGTGAAAATGCGAAAAGAGAAAGCTTGTTTGTACGAAAAACTAAAACACTAATAAACAAGGTTACCATGAATTCTCTGGGGGGTCATTTGTGCTGAAATCACGAGAATAGTTTGCGCATCGATTTCCGTAACACCGTGTATTTCTTCAAATTTATCTTTAAAAAAACAATCAGTTAGGCCGCATTAAGGGTCTATACTACCTCAGCGCCACCTCACTCTTTATCTCGCTCGCACAAGTAGCTGGAGGTCACGCGAGCAAGCGAGACAGGGTGGCAGGGAGAATACTCCACCAACACCGATATTTTAGTTTATTTCTTTTTACGGTGAAAATAATGGTAATTTAAAAAAAATAACATACACCTGCTTTATAGTTAGTTCAGTTAATATACAAAGTTTCATTATCTAATTTGAAGTATTTAATGAATACCAGGGGTTTATTGTTCGATTTGGAGGTAACTGTGGACTTTTGTTTCTATTAAGAAAATTTTATGGAATCGTGTTTTCGTCAAACATAGTACTTACCATTAATCCTCAACTTTACCATAATTTTATTTATTTTAAAATGAATGCTGCAGTATTTTCGACATAACGGAGGATCATGCTAAGCCATTTGAGGTAGTATAGGCTCTTAACACCAAACGCATGCTGGCCCGACTTTGAGCGTCAAGTTCAAAAATCTATTTTTAAAAAAACAACCGACTATTTTTCACTTTTTAATGAGTCAGTTTGTAATTTATCGAAGTGACAACAGCCTAATGTCAACTGCTCATCACCTTTTACGAAATATTGCTTTTCCCGATGCAGGAGCGTTAATTGAGGAGTTCTCCTGGTAAGAATCAATCACTGTATGCATTGTGACGAGTATAAATTTCTTAGCAACCTTATTAAAGTAACTTATAGAATTGAAACCTATTAAATACTTATTACGTAAATCGGGTGGCCATCTGTGGTCTTCATCATCAGTTACACTTCACCAAATGGTGCTTTCCGAGAGAAAATGCACGAGTTACTATAAAAAATACCCAAATCGCGATAGGTGTACCTATAAAAGTTGAGGATTTCCCTCGATTTCCAAGGGATTCCCTCATCAGATTTAGACTTGGTAAAAATAGGACCACCTCAAGAGCATAAACGTTCAAAAAAAAATAATTTATCAAAATCGGTCCACCATTGACGGAGAAATTGGTGAACATAGTCATAATAAAAAAACCTACAGACGAACACACCTTTTTGGAAGTCGGTTAAATATGAAAAACCGGCCAAGTGCGTGTCGGACCACGCACAAGGATAAATTTATCCCAAGAACAAACTTAACATTGTAGTTGAAAAACATGATCCCCCATACATTCGAACTGCACATGTAAGTTTGTACGCACGATATTGAGTGACTTACCATGTTATTTTAAGATAACAGACTTCTTCTAGGTTTTCCTGTAATTTATAAGTAAAGAAGTATTTTCTGTATTTTTATCCAAATTTTAGGCTCGCTAGTTTCGGAGATAAGGGGGGGGAATGGTCATTTTTCATCTATTTTCTTAAATAATTTCAAAAGTGTGTATCATAAAATTATAAAAAATATATATATGAAATCCTTAAAACAAGCCCTTTCATTTGTTATGTCACACGGTACAGTCAGCAAAACTTTTTTTTTAATTTTCTAATTTTCCCCCAAAAGTAACCTTCATATTCAAAATTAACTTATTTACGAAACACGTCCGTGTTTGGGTCACAGAAGTTCATATGTGTACCAAACTTCAACTTAATCGGCTCAGTCGATTCGGAGCAAATCAGCTGTGACAGACGGACACACGAGTGATCCTATAAGGGTTCCTTTTTTCCTTTTGAGGTACGGAACCCTCAAAACAAGGTCAAGATAATCTGAAAAATAGTTGTCTATTTTATATTTATTTCTAGTATTAAAATAATGTCTATCACTTATTTTATTAAAAAGATGTAGATTTGTTCTTACATGTATGTAAGAAAAAATATGATGTATCATATTTTCATAAATGAATTGGCAAGGTACCGTCATTATATTAATCTTTTTAAATAGTTCCTTAGGAGAATCGTGGTGACGTTGAATATTGTATATGGCTCTGACAGCTCTCTTTTTCAAAATAATGATGGGTTTAATGTTAGCAGCCCGACCCATGCCATTACGACATAATTCTGTGGAAGTAGCTTAAATAGACCAAACGTGCGGTTTCTACATCTGTTAACTGTCTTATCTTTCTTAGCGGCCGAGCTTAGCCGCCCCGTAAGAGATATTATATGAGGGGACTGTAATCTCTCGTCAAGCGTGATTCCTAGGAAAACCGTTTGATTAATGTGGTCCTTGATGTGGAAGAACTCATGTTGCTTGGCTTGCGATTTGCTTTAGACTGAACACGAACACGCGCGGGTCATGCGAGTTTCGTGTAACCAGTTTAGACATTTGCTGTGTCGCACAGTTTAGTCTTTATGCTATCCTACCCTGTGCTGTGCTGCGCTGACTGCGTCTCCGTATACGCTTAGGTTTCTTCGTGCGTGTGGTGTTGGACGTAAAGAATAGCACTAACCCATTTCTTCCCGTGGGTGTCGTAAATGGCGACTAAGGGAAACATTACTAGAGAATGGGCAGTAGCGTTCTCTATGCTTTTTAACACCATACTGCGATCGCGAACCCGCCTGCCAAGCGTGGCGATTATGGCAAACCCCCCCTTTGGGGTAGGCCTATGTCCAGCAGTGGACGTCTTTCGGCTGAAATAATGATGATGATACGCTTAGGCTTACGTTTGGTGTGACCGCGGCCTGATGCAGATATTATCAGACGCTTCCCTTTTTGTTATTTTTGTTTTTTTTTGGGTAAACCATTCACTCGAGCGTATCGTCTGATGTCAGCTTAACCGTTGCCTTCAAATTATTATAAGAAAATGAATACACTGATTAAGTAGACAGACATTAGACATTTAGTTGCACAAGACTCCTCACTCCTCACTCTCAAACTCCAATTAACTTTTTCAACGTTTCACTAATTTCGTAAGTACCGTTGTAACAATACAAACTTTTTAAAATTACAATTTGAAGTTGCGACGCATTTCGAAAGGTGGCTCCAAAAATAATTAAACAAATACTTGTAATGAAAATTCTTTCACTCAATGACGCCCAAGTCACAGCCGTTCGTCTTTTATTGCATTTTAAATCGTTTCATTAAACATCTTTAAAATTTAAATCGTTTAAACGCTGATTTATGTTGCTGCGTTTAATTTGAAATTTAATTTTTAATGTAAGTAGGGTGAACTTAAAATGCGAGAATAATAAGAAAACGGTATTTGAATAAGAAAAACTAAGAACCTAATAGTCTGTAATAGTGGGATAAGATTGTGCCTTAAAGTTAATATTTAATAAATTTAAAAACTTATTATTTTGCTTACGCCTTTGGTAAAAAAAAGTAGAAAATTTAAAATTTTGGTAGAACTTCATATATAATATGTCGGATCGACAGGATTTTATTCAGTTAGAGTCGGACATCATGTGGACAGAAGTTGGGTTTCGTGCAATGAAAACACACTGGGTGCGAACACAGCTTTTAATAATTAAATTGACACAATTTTAAACTTCCATAATAACCGAGCATAACGAATCGAGTACAGTTCCGCGATGTCTTATACACTGAATCTTGAATGTCCTCCTCGCCATCGGCTCAAAACATAACGACTCTGTAGAAGCGCGCCGGAGGTATGGGTAGATCACGCGATGTCACCGGTGGCGGGTTTGATTCGTTACTCGTCCATACTGATGACCGGCTCCGACATATATACATATACAAGGTGTTACAAGACGATTGACATTCCTATAAACCACGTAAAGAGTCTCTTTTTCCCGTATGAATCTTGTTTTTTACCCGTATACAAAAAATAAATCAAATCCAATGAATACTTTAGCCACAGGAAATTATTTTCCATTTTGTTATTTTTCAACATGCTGTAGATCTGAGTCCGTAATAATAGGTAAATTTTCGTAGATATAGAGTGTTTACTTTTTATGCAGTTGATTCTGCTATTTATTTTATTTGAAAATTGTAATTTTTAAATTTTTCATTAACTACTAATCTTCGTGTTTTAAAATGTTTCGATGGACTAGTACTGTGCTCGTTTTAATTTAATGTCGTACATCCAGAGCCAGATTATATATGCGTATTCATGTACACAGGCCGCTGCACGTCATCAGTCTGGCCCAACACGTCACATTAGCATGTCACTGATAGCGTGTCGGTGACGCGAATCCGTAATTTTTACCCCTACCAAAGCTCAAAGCAGCTAAAGAAGGTTTCACTTCAAAAATTAATAACCTCCTTTGAAAAAACTTGACTGGAAGGTCAATTCTACATTGTATACCCTTTTAACTAACATAAGCCCTCTGAGGGTACAGCTATCCGCACATCACTGGTAACACATGCACTGTGAAAATCGCACTACCTGCCCCACTTTGGTGGGTATGAGGAACAGGGTGTAAAGTTCACTCATCCACCATAGAAAAGGGAGGATCCTCCGACCAGACGGGTGTCGTGTCTGGTGGGCAACTGCCCGACGGTTGATGTCGAGACGTTGTATATATGCTAGTTGCGTGGTAAACTCTAATTGCGCGATGCAGGATTTTGCGTGACGTCAGTGTGACGCGTAGTTCGTATGTAGCGATGTTGATGCCGCTACACCACGACTAAGACTCTATTTATTTATATATATAATAAAACTCTATTTACTATATTTATTTATTTTTCAAAAGACGTAAGAATTTTTTTTATATCACGGTTTATCTTGGCGCTTTTGCAGTATCTTCTATCTAATATATAAAATTATTGTGTCACAGTTTTAGTGTTAATACTCCGAAACGGCTTGACCGATTTTGATGAAATTTTATATGTATATTCAGTAGGTATGACAATAGGTTTATAACTGATTTTATACCCCTAAGTGTTAAGGGTGTCTTTCCCACGGGAACGAGACTTACGCGGGTGAAACCGCGGGGTGCAGCTAGTTACCCGTGGAGTTTCTTGCCGGCTCTTCTCCATAGGAGAAGACCAATTGGAACCGTGCACCTAGCTTCTGACGTTTCATAAGTGCCCATGTAGGCTTATGTGAAATAAAAAATTTTGATTTTGATTTTGATTTATTCATATTCATTTATTTATTTATTGTAAAACATAGGTACATTATAAGTTATTATTTGGTAATTCATTGAGGGCGCTATGTTTTGCCTCTAGGGCGTACAAAAATAGTAATAAGTACATGCAATATAATTAAAACAAGAAATTAATATAGTTAAATTAACCACAAATAAACAAGTAAATAAATTAGATCTTCTATCGCATTAAGAATTTAAATCACACACAACAATGTCGATAAGATAATTAGATAAATTAAAATCAAAGAATAAATAATAAAATAAATAAAAGAAAATAAAGAGAAAAATTTAAAAATGTCCGCAGTTATTGTAATAAAATGAAAATTGTCAGCACTTACTTATTTAAAGAATGTCAATTTCACGAAATCATGACAATTTCAGCTTTTGCCCTGCATTAGTATAAAAATACACAATAATAAAAATAATAAAAAACTATAAATAATAAAGTATAGATATTTTTTATGGTCGCGAATCATATTTTGATCAACATACAACCTTACAATGACCTGCAAATTGCAAAAAACGTAAGCATATTGAATTTTGCGGGCTGCCCTGGCGCGTCCTACTTAAGGTTAATATTTGCTCAACATTAAATAAATAATAACATGACTCTTCACGTGGCCTGACTCGCACTTGGCAGGTGTTCTTTATAACTTTGGAAACTACCTGGGTTGTTACGACTTGTAAAATTATATGCTTCGGTGAAATAAAGTTTCTAATGAACGCATCGAAGTTTTCAGAAATAAACTTTGATTATTATTTTCTTTATTTATGGTTATCAATTAAAATGTTTAATAATTAATTTCACATCATGAGCGCATAATAGGTAGTCTCTATAAATTTTTAAGTAACTCTGTTCTTGGTAATTGTTATGCATCAGCTTTTTAAACTTTCAGTCATTAATTATGTTCATTAAATTGTCAACTTGAGATAATTAATTAAAACGCTAATTTATTAACTAATTTTTTTAATTTCGGTTTATAATTAATATTGGTTATAATTGTTAACTATACCTGATCTTAATCCTTATCGTGTTAATAAGAACTTCTATTAAATATACATTAATGCCTATTGTGTTCCGAATTTGTTTGAAATATTTTTTCAGGCAACTGAAGGAACATGGCCAGGTTTTAGTCAGTAAAAGTCTGACACGAACAGCGGGAGAAGATATTTGATAATTTCCCACCCAAAAAAAGGTTGTCATATAAAATAAACACAAATCTTTGCTAACAAAGTATAAACACAGCAAGCACAAAGCAGAAATGGCATCGCTACGTAGACGTAACTGATGAAATTGCTACGCCGCCGTAGCACTCGTAGCACTCGTGCCGATCCGCTACGAGTCATGCGTCAATTCATTTATTCCGTTTGTTTATACTCTTGTACTTCCTCGAACACACGACTACATATCAAGCTATACATTTCCAGTCTATGCTGATCTCGAATTGTATCGGATTTCCGTACAATGAGAGGTCAGCTACATGGTACAGTGCATGGGATAGATGCGGTTCTAACTAGTTGACATAATTGGCTGATATCATTTAATAACTAGTAGTTCTGCGAACAGTTAAGTAGACCTCGCGAGCCTTTTTTGCAATAATTAATATACTAGCCAATTCCTCTGGTAGAAATATAAAAGTGAGCAATTTACTGCATTTGAGGAGCTATTCTGCTCATTATGCCGAAGATCGTCATCAGATCTTCACCAAAGGTGAACGGCAGGCTTGTTTGGGAACTTCGTACCTCTAATAAAATTTCGTGTTTGGGATATTTTTTGTTTTAATTGGTAGTTAATAAGATAAACTAGCCCTTTTTCGCCGACCCGCCTGCCAAGCGAGGCGATTATGGCAAACCCCCCTTTGGGGAAGGCGTATGTCCAGCAGTGGACGTCTTTCGCCTGAAATTATGAAGCTGTCCGTGTGGTGCCGGACATAAACAACACCCAATTTCTTCCCGTGGGTGTCGTAAAAGGCGACTAAGGGACTTACTAGAGAATGGGCAGCAGCGTTCTCTATGCATTTTAACACCATACTGCGATCGCCAACCCGCCTGCTAAGCGTGGCGATTACGGCAAACCCCCTTTGGGGCAGGCGTATGTCCAGCAGTGGACGTCTTTCTATCCGCATTCGCGATACAGGCCAAGCCACGGCATCGGTACAATATGTAAAAAATCTAGTAAACTCAAACTCAAAAGCATTTATTTGAAATAAACCAATTACAGGTACTTTTGAAGGGGTCGGTCAGTCAGAGAGATGAAGCTAGTTGCCCATTCCAAAGCGTAGTAGGTTCCTATGGAGAAGAACGGGCAAGAAACTCCACGGACACTCTTTTAAATTAACATAAGGTTACATCATTCATGTTGAAATTATATACATGTGAGAACAGAATGATGCCAAACGTCAAAACCGTCCGTAATAAAAAAAAAAAATAAGCCATGGCAGCTAAGAGATGACCAGTCCCAACTGACGGCGCCCGTTCACGAACATGGAGACGCATGGATTAGCACCATTCAGCTCAACTATTTTGAAGGGAGCTAAATGATCCAACACACACGCCACCATCAGCGAGACATTACAGTGAGCATGACATACTCTCAGCCGCCAGGCACATTCAAGTCAATGAAAGACGTACCCAGTAAATAGTAGCTTTATAGTAAGTACAAGGAACCGTTACTTAAGATAGTATTTGAACCAAGATCTTCAATAAGACAAATTTCTTAGTTTTTAGGGTTCCGTACCCAAAGGGTAAAACGGGAACCCTATTACTAAGGCTCCGCCGTCTGTCTGTCTGTCTGTCCGTCTGTCACCAGGCTGTATCTCATGAACCGTGATATTTAAACAGTTGAAATTTTCACATATGATGTATTTCTGTTGCCGCTATAACAACAAATACTAAAAAACAGAATAAAATAAATATTTAAGTGGGCTCCCATACAACAAACGTGATTTTTTTGCGCGTTTTTGCTCGATATTGATAACGGCAACAGGTAGCCTTTTTTTACAGAATATTTAGTTATGTATTCACTTTAAAAAAAAAATTAAAAAAAATAAAACAAATATTTAAGGGGGGCTCCCATACAACAAACGTGATTTTTTTTTGCCATTTTTATAGATAATGGTACAGAAAAGCTAACGAAGCTGAAACCAAACTTTTCATCTTAAATCATCAGTATAATTTCAGGTTTCCACAATAGTAATTTTGTGAGAAATTTATCAAAGTTTTTGAGTTCGGCGTTATTAAGTTCTCAGTGGTTTTCAGAACTTTTGATTTATGCTCTGTCTGTAATGGATGAAGCGTAGTTTTGGCTACAAACGCTAAAGTACATTTCCTTTAACATGATATTTTAACACTTAAGTTTGTAGATTTTAACCAAGGGAGATATTTTAACATTAAAGTGTCACAATTTAATGTAGGTATACTCTAGGATAGAAACACACGCGTGTAAACACTTCGTCTAATGGCAACTCTGAATAAGGCTTTTTATTTAAAGTGGCATAGTGCATGTCGGACTCGCACGCGAAGAGTTCCGTACACCCCGTTTAATTTTAACTTTATTTATTTTGTACTATTCTTTGTTATATCGGCCATTGTGTTTACACACTGTGAAAATTTCAAGTGGCTGCATAATACGGTTCAAAAGATACAGGCCTGTGACAGACGGACGGACGGACAGCGGAGCCTTAGTACGGTCCCCCTGGCACCCTTTGGGTACGGAACCCTAAAACATTGCTGGTAAAAGCGATCAACAGCAGATAAGTATAGCATATATACAGAGTGTGTAAAGACACATCACAAAGCCGTCAACTACGCATACTGTACATCTAACTAAGTAGCTTTGCGCAAAAATTATTGCTGGGAACCGATTTTTATTTTTAGGGATTAAAAAATTGCAATTTTTATTGCGCGCAATGTAACGTGAACCCAGGCAAACGGACTCAGTGCTGTTGTGTGAGTTAAGCCCCGCCCCTTCGTTTTACTCGGTACGCGTAGGTTCTTGTCGAATACTCGCGGCTATGAACGAAATTATTGTAAGAAAAATCGAAAATTCAGGTAATGTTTGCTTGAAAAAATTTTTATACTTAATAACACTTGGAATTCGTTTTCATAAAAAAAAAATATGCGAGTTTGGCCTTCAATATGTCCAGAACCGGTGGATTCTCAGGTATGGTCTAGTGGAAAAAAACGATCCAAATAATGGGTAGAATATGTAGCTTTCGGCTTCGGAAAGGGTCTTTTTACACCCGATATATGCATTTAGACTGAGCATCAATGAATCTAAAGTGTCTGAATCTGTAATATACATAATCTGCCTATAATGCTCCCACTGCTGGGACACAGGCCTTCTCTTTGTAACAGGGAGTGAGGCGTACGTAATCCGCCACACGATGTAATAAATACCTACCCACAAAAATATAGGCAATTTTACCCTCAAATTTACAATGTTTATCCCTAACTGCCAGAAAATTCTCCATTATACTCGTAAGCAATGATAACATATAAGTGAAAACAAAAGCTTTAATAAACAGGGTGCAAAAAAGTAGCAATTATTTTTCCTTTCATTAAAACACGAGGAGCTCCCATCAGAAAAGTTGTCAACTTGCAAATAATTGTACCTTTACTACCAAATACATTGAGAACACAACAAAATTACCTATCTTCCCTAACAGTATAAAGTTAAGGTTCAAAATTTATTGGCAAGTAAGTTAGCAAAACCGTGCGTGGACGTCACTCATTCATCACAGACAAAGTGACATTTGTATGACAAATCCCGAAGCAATTTCAGAAATATGCATTTACATAATTATTTGCCTGTATAATTGTTATGTTAATTATAAAAACAATTTTGAGCTTTATTCTAGTTTAATTGTACTTTGCGATTAAGGTCAGTAAGCAGGGCGATTTCTAGTTTTAATTTAAAACATAAAAAGGCATGGCCATATATTTGTCGGATTGCAGCGCGGCACGCTTTTAAAAAATTAACCCCTGATGAGGTCTAGCGGATACCATGCATTATTATTATTATTTACTTATTTATTAATTACGCTTACAAAAAAACTTTACATAGGGACTTTGCCCCGCAAAACCGTTTTCCCGGTTTGTCTGTGAGAACAGAACACAGTTTTTTAATTTTTGTTTATTAGTGCGGACACTTAAATTTCACTAACTGCACCTATAAAGTTACTAACAATTATCAAATCTTATGAATTACATCTTTTAAAATATACCTTATCACACCTTTTATTTCCAGACTTCTTATATCAGTAGGCAATTGGTTGAGAAGGTATGGAACTCTTATATCAAGCGTTCGGTCGCCATAGTAGTTCCTTATTCTAGGTACATCCAATTTCCCTGCTGATACCATCCTAGTTGCGTGGTTATGGGTAACTAGCGAGTGACGCCCCCAGCTGCCATGACTGTTAACCAGAAGTAGGTATTTATGTTTTAAGCTGATAGGAAGAATTTTGCAAATTTTAAATAACTTATTATAATCATCTTTACATTTGTTTTTAGTTTTGTTACTTACTAATAGTTTTAAAAATCTTATTTGTTGTGTTTCTAATTTTTCCAAGTTACTTTTGAATGTGAGTCCATAGCAGTCGAGGGCGTAATTTAATATTGGGTCCACTAATTGTAGATAAAGGCACTTAAGGGCATTACTTGGTACTTTAAAGGTTAGATGGTATAATTTAACGAGCATTATTCTAAGTTTATTACACAAGTATTCAATATGGTTTGACCACGAAAAGTTCTCGTCAACTTTTACTCCGAGGTATGTTACACATTTATCGCTTACAATTACAGTCAACATAGTTTCAGTAGCAGTAGTAGTTTAAACGTAGTCGGGTCTGCTTTCAGATCTGCGTGATCCGACCAACATATTATATACCGTGTGTGGCTGTTTCGGCCTCAAGATCGATTTCTTATGACGAGACAACCGATTATTATTAGAAGCAGATTGTTAAAAGTTTACAAAGTCAAAGTCATTTATTTGCAGTAAATACGGTATAAAAGATCAAACTAATATTATAAAGGCGAAAGTTTGTGAGTGTGTGTTTGTTACTTCTTCACGCTCTAACGGCTGGACCAATATGATAACATTTTGTATGGAGGTAGCTGACACCCTGGATAAACATATCGGCTTCTTTTTATCCTGATATTCCCACGGGATCGAGACTGCGGGGCCCAGCTAGTGGTATACAGGGTTATTTTTAAAACGTCCATAACCTCTTAAGGGGTCATTGCACTCATCATTATGAACAACTTTTACTATGGAACCAAAACTGAAATCGCGAAAAAAAAACCAGCTGGTCCCTACATTTATGTTCGAATTATTCGTTAAAATTTAAGGAACAGCTGATTTCCCCCCCTCCCCCAAACCCGACGTTTTAAAAATAACCCTTCATACATTGTTGGAGCAATGAGACATTTCGCCATAAATTGGCATGCAAATATTAAAATAATAAGGTGCTCATTTCAATAAACCAATCTCTGAACAAATGAATACAATTTAACATTAAATTATTTAAAGTTTTTATGCTTCATATAAAGTCTGATCGTTTTACCCATCCGTTCCTGAAGACCGATGTGATCTGGTGCAGATTCGTCTGTTCAGACTGGGATGGATTTAGTATGTGAAGGAGAACGCGAGTAACAGGCTAGACATAAGGAAGAGGACATAATGAATTATCCGTTTGCATATGGGGCTGGTGAAGATAACCATGTTAGCCTTAACATGGATGACAGCATGCAGCGGAGTGGCGGCTTATTCGTAACATGAGATTACGTTCGCGTCTTTGAACGGTGTATCATAAATAATTTTAATACAATTTTCTTTGAGCCAATGTCTGTAATATGCGCTCACCTTTAAGCTAATTGCACAGTGCAATAAAAGGAGCAAAAGAGACTAATAAACAAGGACTAATAAATCTAAATAATAAAAAGTATAGTTAGGAGTTAACACAACTATTTAATATATTACTATTTCCCGAGACTTCATCTGTGTATAGCTTCAATCACCCGTTACATTTGCATTTCCCAGTTGTTGGTCAGTCAGTCAAACTCAAACTCAAAGCATTTATTTAAAATAAACCAATTACAGGCACTTTTGAATTGTCTAGGGGTCGGCCAGTCAGAAAGAACGAGAAGACCGTTATTCTCCATCTTTCTGACTGACCGACCCCTAGACAGAGTCCGGAGGGTTTCTTGCCCGTGCAAGAAACTCTCCGCACACTCCTTTAAATTAAATAAAAATATTGTTACATGTTACAAAAATATAAATTTTAATGAAAATAGAGTCATTAAAGAACTGTAATTTTATGTTTCATAAAATTTATTACTTTTAAACTACAACATAAAATAATCTATAACTACAGTACTGTCAATTTATTCATTAATCAAACAAGTTTATTTATTCATCGCGATTTTTTTTGCAATCGACGTCTTGCCAGTCGGTCGCATCCGCATCAGTCCTGTCTAAGTGGGGCTCCATCGTCGAAGCCGAATAACTTGGCTATTGGTTTAAATGTATGGCTTGTGCCCGAATGCATACGCTAGTTGCCCATCAACCAATCACTACGCTAAAGCTACTAATACTACTTTGTTTATACAGGGTTACTGGTAATTCGACGTATATCCGGCAGGGGCTGATAAGGGGGCCAAAATGCAACAAATTGAACCCCCTATATGTATGGCCGAAATTCAATAGTTTTCGAGATATTAGAATTTTAAGGGTTTTTCGATATTTACCCAAAATTTGACATTTCATTCCAAATAAAAAAAAAACTACATATTTGAATGGGTACCATTAAAAATGATGTTGTAGCTGGCATTTCAATTAAGCTATGGACATAATTAAAACTACTTAATTTAACAAAATAATGAAAATAATGAGCGATATAAAAATAATATCTTACCAATATTTTCATTTTACGCTTCAAAAATGTTGTCTCGTCACAAAAATTTATATCACATTAATCGTACAAATAACTAAAACAACTTGCTTATCCTGTAAGCTTTCCAGAAAGGTATAAAAGTCAATTTTAAAATACATAATTCGTGGCATGGCATGTGTTTGAACCGGCGCGGGGAGAGAAATTATCTGTGTTTTTAGTTTATGATCCTCGCTAAAACAACCGATTTTCCTGGCGAAATTCTTCGCGATGGGGCGGGGTGTGAGGGCGGGGTGTGCGGGCGGGGGAGTACACGGCGTCTGCTGCGCTCGCGTCGCCTTCCTTAGTAAGTTTTGACTCTCCGCCGCGCAAGCACGTGTGTTGTGATCTTGCTACCAATCTCTCATCCCGTTAATTTGTTATCGATCATTATTGTTAATTCTTGTTTCTCTTGTTATTCTTTTTGTTAACATTGTTATTTCGGATAACATGGCTTCGTATCCTAATAACGAATACGCAGACATAATGTTTTGTTATGGTTTTGCCGATGGAAACGCGGCTGCGGCTCGGCGAGAATACCAACGCCGCTTTCCCGATCGTCGACTTCCCCACGTTACTGTTTTCGGGAGCACCTATCGACGATTGTCTGAAACTGGCAGTGTTCAAAGAGCACAATTCAACGCTGGCAGACCTCGACGGTACACGGCTGACGAAGAGGACACCATTCTTCAGTGTTTTATTGATGACCCAAACATCTCAACGAACATTGTTGCAAGACAGCTCGGTATGTCCCAGTGGAAAGTGTGGTCGGTAGTACATCTATCAGGTAGACACCCGTACCATTATCAACCTGTTCAAACATTGCACGAGGGAGATCCTGCCAGGCGACTCGAATTTTCTCGGCTTATGTTAAACGCTGACGCTGACCAGGAACATTTCCTAAGAAATATTTTGTGGACTGACGAGTCAAAGTTTGACCGGGATGGAATAACGAATTACCATAACTTACGTTTTTGGGCACCTAAAGCAGGCAGGAATCCAAAAAAACTAAAAGAAACTGCGTCGCAAATGAGATTTTCCCTGAACGTATGGATGGGTGTCGTTGATAATTATTTGGTGGGCCCTCATTTCTTGCCCCAAAATTTGAACGGCGAAAATGACGAGGAATTTTTGAGAAACAACCTAGACGATTTGTTGGCGGATGTTCCCGAAGAAATAAAAAACAACCTCATGTTTCAACATGATGGTTGCCCAGCACATTACCGGATTACTGTCCGACAGTGGCTAGACGAGAGATATCCAAACCGATGGATTGGGAGGGGAGGGCCAATTCCGTGGCCAGCACGAAGCCCTGATATCACACCACTTGATTTTTACGTTTGGGGTCATATGAAGGCATTAGTTTATGTGACCCCAATAAATTCAGTCGAAGAACTTCGACAGCGAATAATAAACGCGGCGCAACAGATGAGAACAACGTTCACATCAAGAGTGACGAAAACCGAAGTTAGGAAGAGAATTCGAACCTGCATTCGTAATCGAGGGGCTCATTTTGAACAAGATGTGTAAAATTTGTAATAAAATTTGATGTACATTTTTTTATGCATTTTATTTCATACAAATACAAATGACCCTTTCTCTCCCCGCGCCGATTCAAACACATGCCTTGGCACGAATTATGTATTTTAAAATTGACTTTTATAGCTTTCTGGAAAGCTTACAGAATAAGCAAGTTGTTTTAGTTATTTGTACGATTAATGTCATAGAAATTTTTGTGACGAGACAACATTTTTGAAGCGTAAAATGAAAATATTGGTAAGATATTATTCTTATATCGCTCATTATTTTCATTATTTTGTTAAATTAAGTAGTTTTAATTATGTCCATAGCTTAATTGAAGTGCCAGCTACAACATAATTTTTAATGGTACCCATTCAAATATGTAGTTTTTTTTTTATTTGGAATGAAATGTCAAATTTTGAGTAAATATCGAAAAACCCTTAAAATTCTAATATCTCGAAAACTATTGAATTTCGGCCATACATATGGGGGGTTCAATTTGTTGCATTTTGGCCCACTTATCAGCCCCTGACGGATATACGTCGAATTACCAGTAACCCTGTATATTATATAATATATATAAACAAAGGAATTGAAAATGAATACGTACGACCGTTTTGTGTTAAAAAAAACTTTTACACGGTTGCAAACCACTTTGGAAAGTAACCCAAGTTCTATCAAAAAGTTGGAATTGTATGATCAAAGGCTTTTTGCAATCGACGTCTTACCAGTCCATCTGTCGCGTCCACATCAGTCCTGTCTAAGTGGGGCTCCATCGTCGAAGCCGAATAACTTGGCTATTGGTTTAAATGTATGGCTTGTGCCCGAATGCATACGCTAGTTGCCCATCAACCAATCACTACGCTAAAGCTAAAAAAACGTTTACACTGTTGCAAACCTCTTTTGGAAAGTAACCCAAGTTCTATCAAAAAGTTAGAATTTTATGATCAGAGGCTGACGCACAATAACATGCTTGATTTGACACCATAAGGAAAAAGGGGCAAAATATTTTGTGAGCGTTCACTTATATTCATATATGATTTAAGATTGCAATAGTACCCAAATAGTGTCAGTTTACCATCCATAAATAATAAGAAGACAGAAGGTTTAGTCCGATCAAGGTTGCAAAATTAATATACTGATGACATTATCTTTTATAAGATTTTTTTCAAGTTTTGTGTGACTAAAGATTAGTTAATTTAGTTTAGGAGTAAGTTGTTATTAGTAAAAGCACGATAGGATTGACATCGTCCCATAATTATTCAAAAATCCCTTAAATAAATAAAGGCAACGAAAAAACCGGCCAAGTGCGAGTCGGACTCGCGCACGAAGGGTTCCGTACCTAAAAAATGGCAAAAAAAGACCCCCCCTAAAATATTTGTTTTATTTTAATTTAATTATTTATTTTTAAAGTGAATATATCACTAAATATTCTGTGAATATTTCAAGCGTCTACCTGTTGCCGTTATCAATATAGAGCAAAAACGAGCAAAAAAAATCACGTTTGTTGTATGGGCTCCCATACTACAAACGTGATTTTTATGCTCGTTAAATATTTTTACCCTTAAATATTTATTTTATTCTGTTTTTTAGTATTTGTTGTTATAGCGGCAACAGAAATACATCATCTGTGAAAATTTCAACTGTCTAACTATCACAGTTCATGAGATACAGCCTGGTGACAGACGGACAGACAGACGGACAGCGGAGCTTTAGTAATAGGGTTCCCGTTTTACCCTTTGGGTACGGAACCCTAAAAAACTATTAATTTCATCTTTTTAAGTCAAATTATTGTTTGATGCGCAGGTTGGGAGGTATTATTCTGCAGATAAAATAAGGAATCTCTTAGGATTTTTATGTGCAAGATTCACAGATCGCACGTTGACTTTATTTTGCGTTTTGTTTTCGAGTTTCATACGACTATAAACCTTATTTTTAGGGTTCCGTACCTCAAAAGGAAAAAGGAACCCTTATAGGATCACTCGTGTGTCTGTCTGTTCGTTTGTCACAGCTGATTTACTCCAAACCTACTGGACCGATTCAGTTGAAATTGGGTATATATATGAATTTCAGTGATCCAAACACGATCGTGTAACGTATATAAATGAATTTTATATGTTGAGTTCAAAAAAAAATTTTGCGAACTGTACCGTGTGACATATCAAATGAAAGGACTTGATAAGAAGTCTATGGTCTTAAAATAACATGGTAAATCACTCAATATTGTGCGTAAAAACTTCAGTTGGAATTTAAGGAGGAACATGTTTATCAACTACAATGTTAAGTTTGTTCTTGGGATAAATTCATCCCAAATAGCTTAACTTAGCCGATTTTTAAGGTAATATTCGTATGAACTCACGTATGGCTATACAAATATGAACATTGTTCGCTTAATCTCTTCGAAAAACAATTATTTATTATTTTTGAAGATAATGTTATGAATAATTACTTAGCATAAAGGATCATGTGTGTTGAGATCTTTTAACGATCATTCTTAATTATAGCTGTTTTAAAATTAACACACTGAGATTCACACATTATTAAGCACTGGCTGCGCTTCGTGGTTTCACCCGCGTAAGCCTCGATCCCGTGGGAATATCGGGTTAAAAAGTAGCCTATATGTTAATTCAGGGTGTCAGCTACCTCTATACAAAATTTTATCAAAATTGGTCTAGCCGTTTGTGCGTGAAGAATTAACAAACACACACACACACACTCACAAACTTTCGCCTTTATAATATTAGTGTGAAGTGTGATTTCACGTATCGGTACTTCTGCATTAATCTCTCTCGTGCCTTCCCCTTCCCGAATGATGTGCCCCCATACATAGAATATCTTACATAAACACCTTTCTGCTTCGTCTTATATCCATACAATATGTAACTCGCATTTTCTTTTCATTATATTTATCATTTCTTGCCAATTTCAGACCGTTTTTAGTTGCGTAACACATTATCAGTAGCAATGGGTTTCATTTTGACAGCCCAACAACATTCATTGCGTTATTTACGTTGTTGACCAGCGCATTTTCGAATATATGAAGCTATGGATTAGCAATATACTTCAAAATCATTCAGATTGTGATACGGAATTTGGGTGCTGTTTTGGTTTCCATAAACATGTAGTGTTCCGTTTGGTGCCGGACGTAAAGAATAGCACCATCCTATTTCTTCCATTGGGTGTCTTAAAAGGCGACTAAGGGACTTACTAGAGAATGGGCAGCAGCGTTCTCTATGCATTTTTAAAATCATACTGCGATCGCCAACCCGCCTGCCAAGCGTGGTGATTATGGCAAATCGGGCACTTTTTGGGGGAGGCCTATGTCCAGCAGTGGACGTCTTTAGGCTGAAATGATGATGATGATGAAACATGCAGTTACGTTTTCTATGTGAAAAAAAAGAAAGAAAGAAAAATGTTTATTAGCGGTAAACATGACGTAAATAAATAATACAAATACAAAAAGAACAACTTGTGGGAAAATATGCGTCACATCCACGAAAAACGGCCACTGCTCAGCATAATGCTGCGACCCTATGCGAGACAGAGCCCCAGCGCTGGTTTTAAGCGACAGCCGGCGTTGACGTGATGACGTCGACTAGTGCAGCCTACAGTAAGATTATAAATAAGTACAAACTAAAGAAATAAATACAAACTACACTCGCGAGCAATAAACTGGAATCACTTCATCGCGCGTTGCTCAAGATATTTTTTTACAATTTCTATGCAATGCGCTTTGGATTGTGGTATATCACCTGAAAGGTAATTTTGTTAGCTTTCAACCTCTTTCAATATCATAACCAAAGATTATTCACCTTATGTCATGGAAAGCAAAACAAAAAAAAAAACCCTAAATTAAAACAAAACACCATATTTATTGTTTGGTAGTCCTGAAACCATAGTAGTTGTCCATAGAAATTGCAAAAAAATGTTTCAAGCAGCGGACGATGAAATGATTCCAGTTTATTACTCGCGAGTGTACTTAACTACTTACATAATTATGTGTTATGAAAGAAATAGGTTACGTCTGTTATGTCTTGAAAATTGGCAGTAGCATCTTCTTTCCATTTAATTTTAGTCTCAAGATTTTCTAAAACGAGTATAATGGTATTTATGGGACAGTTTCAAAAACAATCTAAAACAGTCTTGTCTACTAAGGTAACAGCACCATTTATCGGCCCGACAAGGAACTTGTCGATTGCACAAAAAGGCCCCTGAGTAGGGTAAACGTTTTTCGTGTCAAATGGCCCCCAGCGGGCATGAGTCGACATTGGCATTTCGCACAGATTGTGCCATCAATGCGTGCTCGGACCCTATTATCTATAAATAAGTGGACTTGCCTGTCTACCCACGTAATAATTAATGTTGCTATGATAGCAGATTTTTTTTATAAGTGTCTTGGGATATTGAATATATGGACATTAAATATGATGTTTTCAATGTTTATTTGGAATTTTAAATGCTTCGCAATGGAACCTCATAACTATAGTAAAATTATTATAACGTTTTTTTTTTTAATAATATAAACATATTTGAGCAACAGAAACATTTTTGTCTTGGTCCCATCGTCTAAAATAGTTAAATATTGAATCGAAATATTATATTTATTTCACATAAGCCTACATGGGCACTTATGAAACTTCAGAAGCTAGGTGCACGGTACCAATTGGTCGTTTCCTATGGAGAATAATCGGCAAGAAACTCCACGGTTACTCTTTAAAAAAAACAAATAATTAACAAAATTCAAAAACACGCCTGCCATATCAAAAAGTGAACTAAACAATTAAAAACAAGTTACATGATTTTAGTGTTGAATGGCCACAAGGTAGGTACTAAATAGATTATAATATTTACTGTGCAATTAAAACGCCATTGTGCCCAATAGTGGAAAACAGAAAATCAATCTTTTCATGGAAGTCGGGAGAACTATTCCAAGGTTCCGTCCCCCGACTGCAATTGTATTCAAATGCATTCGCATTCGCATATTGAAGAGTACTGTTATATATTTTTTTATGTACTTAGCAAGCTCTGTCTAGACGATGATAGTATAAGTAGTAAAAAAAAAAATATTACCGTTATTTTCATGAACAGCCATGGTTCATGAAAACAACGGTAATATTTTTATTTTTTTTATGTTTACTAGCCTATGTTACTCTGAATAGTCCACCGCTTCTAACAATACCACATACATTAAAATCGGTTAAGCCGTTTAGAAGTTATGGTGGAATAAAGAAACTTACAAACATACATACATACATGGACCCTTTTTTTTTTTTTTGGGTGGGAAATTATCAAATAACTTCTCCCGCTCTGGGCTGAGCGGGAGGGCGTGTCAGACTTTTACTGACTAAAACCCACCCGTGTTCCTTCCGTTGCCTGTGTGCCAGGGCCACGATATCCCTTTCGGACAAACTCGCAACCCTGGCAGGCATTGGCCCTAACGGACCCCGTCAGTTGGTGCTGACATCTCTTTGAGGCGCGCGTGAAACATAACGCGCCGTCGACCCAGGCCTGGTCCTTATCGGACGGCGAGCTATTCATATCGCTCACCGTCCGCAGGCCCGCGCCTACCTACGGTGGCCGGAAATCAGCTTGCGGCTCCCGACGCCCGGGGTGTCTCCTGCGGCGGCTAAGAGCGTGAGGGCGCGAACCCTGCCTCACCCTCACGCGTTCCGCCTCCTCCTTCGCGAGCATTACTGCTTCGCAGAAGGAGGTGACGGCCTCCCATGCACTCTCGCTCCGAACCATGGCCTGAACCAGGGCTGGACGCGAGAGATTGCCGCCTCCGATCGCCTCCGTGAGGACACGGCGGTGCTCCGCCCAAGCCGGGCAGACCTCCACCGTATGCTCCACCGTGTCCTCTGGGCGATCCACACAGTGGTCACACCCGGGCGTTTCCTCCCGCTTTATCCTGAACAGGAACCTCCCGAAACAACCGTGTCCGGTGAGGACCTGCGTCAGGCGGAAGGTGAGGACGCCGTGGCGCCTCTCTAGCCACTCCTCAAAGAGGGGACTTATCGCCACAATTGTGGCGTGCCCAACATACATGGACCCTGAAAACATAACACTCCTTTTTTTTTGCAGTCGGGTAAAAAAAAAAATAATGGGCTTTTTACAATGTTTTCAAATTACAGTGTTCTTAGGTCTCATACCTAAGAACACTGTAATTTGAAAACATTGTAAAAAGCCCATTATTATTTTTTTTACCCGTACAGTAGTACAGTGTAGGCCCGTCAACAAGTACCAAGTACGTAACAAAACAGAAAATGGTTTACAAAGCTACGGTCTATTAAGCCTACAACATTATCACATTAAAAAAATATATATCTACTTATATAATATTATTAAAATAATAAAAGTAAGAACTTTGTTAAAATTAAAATTGTAGTTATGTATATGACGGAGAAAGGACCTCCGTATTGTTTTTAAAAAGTGTGACGTCAGCATGGCTGACGTCACTGATGTTATTTTCCTGGTGATCACTCATCTTCGATTTTAAAGGAAACTGCAGGACTTGTTTCAAAGCTTCGTTTATTCAACCGACAGCGTAACGACGTCACAGAGAGGTCCGCACTGTCCAGCGGCTCGAACAAGAATGAATCGAGTGCTTTTTTTTTTTTTTTTTTTTGTTCCTGACCTATTGCAGATGGCTCCGGAGTGCCTTCTCTGCTTAATCGAGCTTTGGCGGGGCCAGAAGGGCCTCTCGCCGTCAAATCGAGTGCTCACAGTGCGGCCGTATTTATAGTGACTGTCGCACGTGCACATATTTAGGTTAAGTATTAAACTAGGCAAATTATAATTAATTTTGGTAATAGAAGTAGTATTTAACATGTTTAACGTAATTTACTTCGTAATTAATCAATCATTTGTTTGTAAACTAATTTTAAACAATCAAATTATGAATCTTAAATATTTCAATACGAACGAACGACGAACTATTTGTAGTTGCGCCGATATATATAATGTCAAATAAAGAAAAGATTATGTCAAGGAAGTACGTAAAAAAAAAAAAAAAACAGTAATTTGGGAGCAGTAATAGACATTTACATAGTTTACGAATAAACATAGGACGATGGCATAACATGACTCAAATTTAACTTTGCTGGGAAAAGATAACTTAAAGAATACAATACTAGAACTTAAACAAAACATAGGGAAACAAAACGTAGAGAATGGGCAGCAGCGTTCTCTATGCATTTTAACACCATACTGCGATCGCCAACCCGCCTAGGCGCCAAGCGTGGTGATTATGGCAAACCCTCTTTTTTGGGGAGGCCTATGACCATCAGTGGACATCTTTCGGCTGAAATGATGTATAAGTAATTGAGTAGGTAGTCCTCCTGACTGGTGTTAAAGAACATAATTATCCATAAACTGTAATAATATGGTCTTACGGCCGAACCCAATAACCTATATATCACCAGTTTCGGCCTATTGGTGATAGAAAAATATATCTATCGATGGTTTTAATGCCCCAATAATCTATGAGACATTATAGAATCTTACCGGCCCACGCTATCTACTGATGGGAGGGTGTATCGCTTACAACAGATATCTATTTGTATGAAAATGCCAAAGTATGCGTCCCAATATACGATTTGTTTGACAGGACAGTACTACAGATGGCAGATTTGGCTATTCCCCGAATTGCAGGGATAAACGTAAAGTAGCCAAGCTAAAATGAACTCTTTAGTACTTGCAATAATTATCATAGATGTTTTTTTTTATTTAAAGTAATAAAAAATAAAAAATTCAAATATCTCGAAAACGGTGCGCCCTAGGCAAAAAATAACAGAAATGTAACCCCTTATTGACACCCCCAGCACCATGCCAACATGAATTTAAGTTAAAAAAAAACTAACATTAATGCGCTAAGGTAGCCCGCGAAATTCAAATTTTATTACATTTTTTGCAATTTGTAGGTCAGTAACAGGTTGTATTTTGATTCGCGGCCATAACAGATATGGGCTCTACAGAATTATATCTTAATCCAGTAACTTATTTAGAAGTAAGCAACAAAGAAGTTTTAATATGTATAACCCTAATTACACATGTTGTTTTTTAAAGTGATGTTGGTTGTAACAGAAGGCACGGGAGGGCGAAGTAGAGACCCCTACTTATTGTTTTCGTTAGATAGATAGCCTTTATCAATGATTGTGAGACGACATCCGAGGATAGATATAATTATACTGTCTATCATCAATTGCGATCTGTCTTTCACTGAAAGTAAGTTATTGGGTTCGGCCGTTAGTCAGTCATCCGCTTAACCTCTTGTGACTGTTTTGTTATGCCATTCGATAGCGCGCACCTAAATACATTATTTGGCGCCCTTGGCATAAGCAAAATCAACCTATAATGTTCCACTGCTGGGAAGGCCTCCTCTCAGTGACTGGGCCATAATCCACCACGCGGGCCCAGTGCGGGTTCGCAGATGTCACATGTCTTTGAATTGCCGGTTCTAGGACATGCCGGATTTATTTTTTTTTGGTAAATTTCAAAATCAAAGCATTTATTTCAATTAAACCTATTACAGATACTTTTGCACTGTCAAGGAGTCGTTTAGTCAAAAAGATGGAGCTAGTTGCTCATTCTAAAGCGTAGTAGGTTCCACGGAGAAGAACGGACAAGAACACCTACGTTATTTGCCACCCTTATTTTTATCAAAACCGAAGATGTCATTTTGAAAATTAAAACTACTTTTTTACCCGACTACGGCGAAGCAAAAAGGAGGGTTATATTTTGACCGGTATGTGTTTATGTGGTGCTTATTTAATTACGTTATTGATGCTGTTCGATAATGTGCCACACCTAATTAATTATGTTTGTGGCATCCTTATTTTTATCAACAGTGACTATGAACTTTGAAAATAAAAACAATTTTTTGCTTATTTAGCTCTTTTTGTTATGCCGTGCATCAACGGCTTTTAAGCGTCTTATCCTCAACTCCTCTCAATACTTCCTGTATCAACATCTTAGGGCTATAGCGCACTAGCGGCTGGCCGTGATGCGGCGTGCCGTTGCGGCAGGCCGCAGTATATACGGTCTGCCACAACGGCACGCCGTATTCCGGCTTACCGTATAGTCTCGGTTCTATTGCGGCCCGCCGCATTTCGAAAGAAATATTGGATATGATGGACGTCGGAGAAGTTGCTGCAGTTATTTATGTATATTACTATTGTGGAAAACGTCGTCGTAAACCGGACTGACTGACCTCTAGTGTCTGACTAGGGCGGGAAGCGCTTGCGGCTAACTGCGTCGAGTGCGTGGAAGGGATGCGGCGCGCCGCTACGTTCAACCGGTGCAGGCCGCCGCAGCTCCAAGACAACCGGAGCGGTTGACGGCTGGCCGCAAGTCAGTGCGTTGATATCATGCGGTTTCATATAAAAATTAAAGTGTGACCTGCCGCAACGGCATGCCGCATCACGGCCAGCCGCTAGTGCGTTTTAGGCCTACTCTATTGCCCTATAAACCTCCATGTCCTGTCCATCATCAAAGCAGCGATACCCGACAACAACAAATTACTCGCCTCCCCGCAAATACATCAAGCTGTACCATTTGATTCGGCCAATTTGTTTGCAAGACAAATAGACTATTGTTTCCAGTACTACGTCATTTGTTAAGAATTTAATGTAAGAACAGTCTGGACAAGTCAAGAGTTGTTGAATTTGATGGATTGCTTTAATTATTTATGAAATTGAGGCTTTTTGATGAATATTTTGAGTGGCTTTTAGATCAGTAATCTTAAATACGTAGCGTAGGACAACTAAACTGCTAACTACATTACTGTAGAATACATTACTTACTTCATCATCATCATCTTTATCATTACAGCTGTCGACGTCCACTGCTGGACATAGGCCTCCCCCAAAGGCCCCAGTTAGCCATAATCGCCACGCTTGGAAGGCGGATTTGCGATCGCAGTATGGTGTTAAAATGCATAGAGAACGCTGCTGCCCATTCTGTAGTAAGTCCCTTAGTCGCCTATTACGACACCCACGGGAAGAAATAGGGAGGTGCTATTCTTTACGTCCGGCACCACACGCACAATTACTTACTTAGATTGCGGGTATTGCCTACTTACATAATTTCACTCCGCACATTCCACTTTTCAGCAGTGGTGGCCCAGTGGTAACGGCCCCGACTTACGAGTCATAGGTCGTGGGTTCGAACCCAGGCAGGCGCTTTACTTTGTGTAAATAATTTCATCACCACTGCTCTCAAACCGGTGAAGGAAAACATCGTGAGGAAACCGGCATGTCCTAGAACCAACAATTCAAAGACATGTGACATCTACCAACCCGCACTGGGCCCGCGTGGTAGATTACAGCCCAGTCCCTCTTGAAGAGAGGAGGCCTGTGTCCCAGCAGTGGGAACATTATAGGCTGATTATGCTATGCTTATGCATTCCACTTTTCACAACACCAATAATTCACGTATACTCATCTGCTCGGCGTCGTATGACACTGCAGGGATCCAGCAGAATATCAGCATCAGGTATATTTGCCTGACACGTGTTGAGTTGGACTCCCATTTGGTGCAACCTTGAGAAGCACACGCACTTTGTATGTTCGTTAATTCATTATTTTTCAACACATTTGCTTAAAAAATGCATTTGCACTTGCAAATGCAATTACGCACCATACGGTGGTGAATTGCGTATGGCGCGTAATTTTTAATTTTCAAACAATGTATACAGGCTTCGTAAATGCATTTTGTACCTATTGTACCGCCCGTTCAACGGAACGGGCGTTAAAATAGGTACTCTCACCTAAGTACGTGTTTTACGGCCTCTTCGTTGTATAGCGCCGTGCGTATCCTTTACGGTTTTTTTTAATTACCATAAAAATTATATAAGAATTCCACCAAGGAGTTTCAAATTACGAGAATAAATAAGCTGAATGATCGAACCTCCTTGGAAGTGCCTTTGCTCAATACGTTTATCTCACTTTATTATTAAAGAGAAAATGAGACGAAAGGTGTAGTACTAATTTTTACCATGTGCACGTAGCGCCATTTGCAAATTCGCGCCATTTTCTTATTAGAAATGTCAAAGATAATTGCGACTTTCCGACTGATATTTACAATATAATTCTAATAAGTTCAAGCGAGGAATCCGATATTAATATGGAATCTACTGCACCTGATATCTTGAATGAGCCGTCAAAATATGATTTAAGATAATTTTATTTATTTATTTTATTTTATTTATTTGGGACAAAAAACAGTTATACATTACAGCATTTACAAAAAGTCGTTTTATTACAGTCGAATAAACGTATGAACCACACTATTGTCCACGAAATGATATCGGAAGACATCATGATCATGGAAGACTCGAAGAAATACACAATCATTCTCTTAAAATGTTTTGATGGCTTATTTTGTTACCTATTGTACTGTTTTCTCGCAAATGTGTTAAAAAACGTTGTATGACATACGCGCGGAAATTGGTATTTACAAACTCGTGACTACGGTAAGTAGTCATTGGATACATGAAGTGGGCTGCCGTTGTAAGACGATTAAAATGCCACGGTAATGAAATTAGCGGATCTGACAGACGATGTCTTGCCCGAACATCGCCACCTGCCGTTGGTTGCCTGTTAATTTAAACCATCCAGTGACCCACTCTCTTTGGGCACGCCACAATTGTGGCGATAAGTCCCCTCTTTGAGGAGTGGCTAGAGAGGCGCCACGGCGTCCTCACCTTCCGCCTGACGCAGGTCCTCACCGGTCATGGTTGTTTTGGGAGGTTCCTGTTCAGGATAAAGCGGGAGGAAACGCCCGGGTGTCACTACTGTGTGAATCGCCCGGAGGGCACGATGGAGCATACGGTGGAGGTCCGCCCGGTTTGGGCAGAGCACCGCCGTGTCCTCACGGAGGCGATTGGCAGCGGCGATCTCTCACGTCCGGCCCTGGTTCAGGCCATGGTTCGGAGCGAGAGTGCATGGGAAGCCGTCACCTCCTTCTGCGAAGCAGTAATGCTCGCGAAGGGGGAGGCGGAACGCGTGAGGGAGAGCCAAGGTTCACGCCCTCGCGCCCCTAGTCGCCGCAGGAGACGCCCCGGGCGTCGGGAGTCGTAAGTCGATTTCCGGCCAACGTAGGCGCGGGCTTGCGGACGGTGAGCGATGGGTAGCTCACCGTCCGATAAGGACCAGGCCCGGGTCGACGGTGCGTTGTGTTCCACGCGCGCTTTAAAGAGATGTCAGCACCAACTGACGGGGTCCGTTAGGACCAATGCCTGCCAGGGTTGCGAGTTTGTCCGAAAGGCAATGGAAAGAACACGGGTGGGTTTTAGTCAGTAAAAGTCTGACACGCCCTCCCACTCCGCCCAGAGCGGGAGAAGTTCGCACCCAAAAAACACACACAAGTTTTCAAAATCGGTTCAGCCGGTTAGGAGGAGTTCACTGACATACACACGTCAATCTGCCTACTCTTTTCCCAACAATTTTGGAGTTAGCTTCCAGTCTAACCAGATGCAGCTGAATACCAGTATTTTACATGGAGTGACTGCCTATCTGACCTCCACAACCAGGTTTTTTTTTTTTTTTCTTTTTTTTTTTTTGTGATTTACATGGAGCGACTGCATATCTGACCTCCACAAACAGTATTTTACATGGAGCGACTGCCTATCTAACCTCCACAACCAGGTATTTTTTTTTTTTTTTTGTTTACATGGTGCGACTGCCTATCTGATCTCCAAACCCCAGTAACTGGGGTAATACGATACCCCTTGGTAAGACTGGTTGTTAGACTTTCGGGCTTTTGACGGCCCCTAACGACTCTCAAAGATCCACGAATGACAACCGGAACCAACGGCTTAACGTGCTTTCCGAGTTCCGATATGTACACTGAAAAAAAAAAGTGTTTGCTTTAACAAACATCTTGTTTAATGTGATCACGCATCTTGACTCCATACGAGCCTAACAAGATCTTGACTTCTGAAGCTAGGAGAACTTTGTTAAATTATCATAGTTCCGTCAACTAAGTAATTAGTTGGTTTAATTACGGGTAGTTATTTGATTTAACTCAAATGTTGGTCAGTTTAAGAATGATGTAATGCTAACAAGTTGCTTGTTACCATCAATTATGATTATTATTTGATTTAAAAAGTGAACAAGTAAAATCAAACTAAGCATGTATAATGAAACAACGACGGTGATTATTCTGCACATTGTCGATATAAATAAAATGAATTTGTTCTGGCAGATATGCTATCTTGTTTAAAGTAAATAAATAAATAGTGATTCCAAACATTTTAATGCCAACTAAGAGAAAACGTATCTTAGTTAGCTCGCATTTTTTTCAGTGTAAAGATGGTCACCCATACACGGACAAACCCCGGCAAGCGTAGCTTAACCTGGTGGATCGACCCGTGTGGGGCTGTTATTACTTAGCCACTAGCTCACACACACGGACAGAAGAATTATACAACATTATTTTTAGTATATGCGAATCCTGAATATATACGTAGTTTGTTCAGAATAAGGAACTGAATCGATTTCAATCATTTTTACACCTTGTTATATTTTGTCCCAAAAATATTTAAGTGTGATAGAAAATGTTATCACCATTTAATTACTTACAATACAATCGCCGTACGGTTAGGTACCTACTGCCAAATTATTATCAATGAGCGCAAGACGACCTTGGAGGCGCGGGGGCGCCGTTAGCATGTTTTGTACGGACAACCCGGTAACATAACAACCTTATAACTTTGTGATTTTTCATGATACAGTTTTGAAATTTTGTACATAGATTCTTTACATAAAAACACTAGACACGTGTTTCGGGTTTCGCATATACTAAAACTAATATTGTATATGTATATAAAGATAAATAAACGAATAGTTGAGGGAGAACAATTAGTTCGAGTGTATGTGAGAAACACCAACGATATACAACCTCTTGCCTTTTTTTTTTAAACGTAGCCCCACACTACGCAACTCGCAACTGCAACTGCGTGCGCTGCATTCGCAACTGTTTACAAACAAATAAGTAGGTAAAATTACCGACAAGCAGGAAAAATCTTTACAAAATTATTAGTGTCAGCGCCAATTCTCGGAAATACCCAACGATTAAAGAAAATCATGCGATGGGATGAATAACACTTAGGCATAGGGGTAAGGAAAAAACTTCGGAATGTCAATAACTAAGAAACTTCCATTGTAAACACAATGTAACTCGTTTTCCTCACTCAACTCTTACAAGTGGTACAAACAAAATAAATAAACAAACGTATATAAACAAACATCGTATACAATGCGAGACCAGCTTGTAATGGAAATGTATAGCTTGATCTGGAGCCGTGCGTACCTACAATTTTTTTTGAAGATATTTTTCGTCTATCCCATGGTGTGCGGTATTGTTTGATAGGCCGTTCCAAAGTATTGCAGGTCTGTGAAAACCAGTTTTATAGTACGATAGTTTGCGTAATATTAAGATAGTGCTAATTTTTGTTAGTCAAAAGGGGGTACACCAGCCAGCTAAATTGTTGTTTTTGGTTAAGGCGACGATAACCGACTTTTAATGATTTTATACTGAAGATCACGTCTAAACGAGTAGTGTTAATGATTTGAAAAAAATATATGATAAATTAGAGCATTTTCTCAATAACTTAATATGTGAATATTTTAGATTATATTTATATTACATAGTGAAATTAATTTGTAAAGTTATGTCTAACGCGGATAAAAAACTGAGAATGGCGCAAAATCTACCAAGCGTATTTTTCTGAAACCTTCACCTATTTAAAGATAATTTAATTATTGATCTTTTAGTATACGCGTTTTATTAAAATACCTTTTGTTTTGTGTATAATAAATTAAAAAAGCGTCAAATTGGGGACAGCGCTCCTTGATGGGCGAGTCCTATTACTGGCTGAACGTACGACGCGTTGCGTGAGCTCAGTACAGAACACGCAAGCTAACTATTCAAGGTCACTGGCATATATCTGGGTCTTAAGTGAAAAAAACCACGGCAGTAGTATATATAAAGAAACTAAAAGGAAAACTGTCACAGCTAAGTAGGCTTTATAAGTTAACGAGTAATAGTCGAATCATTGTTGTATTATATAATTGTATAGCACAGGTGTGAGTACTATGTACAATAGAGCTACCATGTACCGGGTAATATGTCTTTCATTGACTTGAATGTGCCCTGGCGGCTGAGAGTATGTCATGCTCACTCAGATTTCTCGCTGATGGTGGCGTGTGTGTTGGATCATTTAGCTCTCAAAATGGTTGAGTTGAATGGTGCTGATCCATTCGTCATGTTCGTGAACGGGCGCTGTCAGTTGGGACTGGTCATCTCTTAACTGCCACGGCTTATTTTTAATTATTTTAGTTTTGAATTGTCTTTTTTTGTTTTTAATCTTTTTATCACGGACGCTTCTGACGTTTTGCATCGTACTTACATGTATAATTTCAACATGAATGATGTAACCAATACTTTGTATCAATATTTTAATTTAAAAGAGTGTCCGTGGAGTTTCTTGACCGATCTTCTCCATAGGAACCTACTATTTGGAATGGGCAACTAGCTTCATATTTGTAACTGACCGACTTCTTTACAGTTCAAAAGTGCCTGTAAATGGTTTAATTGAAATAAATGCATTGAGTTTGAGTTTGAGCAACTTACATTTGCAGAACATGTTTTTCAACCAGGGAGATAGATAGGAAATTTGTAGTAGCTTTGTTGAGGATGCGTTCGGGCCACATCCCATCGAATAAGTTTAAATATTTAATGGGTAAAAGTACCTCGCCAAACTGCGAAGTTTGTGGGGTGATTGAGGATATTTACCACGTACTGATGGAATGTGACCGGAACATATACGATCGAAAATATTCGCTTGGTATGGGATTTGAAGTGGGGGCATGTAATAGCATCCTAGCGTCCCCTTTGTCGGAGGAGGCTAGGATGTTGTGTCGACTGTTGTTGGTTATTTACCAAAACAAATAGGGACAACACTATTAAGTAGGTCATAATTATAATAATAACTGTTTACAACCCATTGTTTAGTTATAAGTTCACGTACAACACAACAACACGTATGTGTGGGGTATCTATGGAGATACCCCTCGTGAGTTTCAGTTCTAAGTATGGGGAACCCCAAAAATGTATGGTTTTGTTTTCTATTTTTGTGTGAAAATCTTAATGCGGTTCACAGAATACATCTACTCACCAAGTTTCAACAGTATAGTTCTTATAGCTCCGGAAAAAAGTGGCTGTGACATACGGACGGACAGACAGATATGACGAATCCATAAGGGTTCCGTTTTTTGCCATTTGGCTACGGAACCCTAAAAAGAACAAACTAGAGTTGCACCAACAAATACCGTAGATAAAAATAACAAGTACACAAGACACGAGGCACAAAGCCTCCTCTAATAGACTGTTATATTATAAGCTGCTGTTCTAAGTGATATACTAGATATTAAACAAAAATAATAGTCCATGCTGACTCACCATATACAGCATGTATTAGAATGGTGTGCAGACCATCAAACAAAACAACTTTCTCCATGGGACTAACATCATATCGCGAAATATAATAATTAGAATTTAGAATTTATTTAATAAGAACAATTTAGGCATAACTTAACAAAAGACACGAAGATAGCTACAAAAGTAAAATACTGTGGCGCAGCTATCAACGCCCGACACAACATACATCGAAGACATTTTTTCCAGACATCTTTAAGGAACTGTTTTAGTAAACATAACAATTACAAAATAAAAAATCACTCAAAAGTGTCTATGTAATGTAGTGATGTAGAAATAATAATTCCATTTGGGTCGAGTTAAGTATTGAAGTTTTATGTGTGACTGTTAATATTTTTCGCGATAACGATGTTTGGTCCCATGGAGAATGATATTCATTTTGATACATGCTGTATACAACATGGATTCTCCCGCATTTCATATTCTTTTTAATGAGAATTTATTGCGTAGTACAACTTTGGCTTCAAATGTGGAACGGTTATATGGAACAGTCGGAACTGTGAAATATAGCTGGTATATTAGTACAGTTATGAGTTTTGTCGGTGCTGCATTAGTTGTTACTACGTTTTCCGTTTCAGTTTTGTACCATTTATATTTATCTCTTGTTTTATGAGTTTGTTTTCCAAACAGTGTGTTGCAGTATTATGTATCGTGTTAAAATTACAGTATGAAAAAGTCAAGCGCAATGTTTATTTTTCTAAACTATAGTAAAATTAACTTATATTAATTATTATGTAAGTATTTACGAGCATACATTTCGAAACGCAAGATTTAAAAGTGGTTTTCTACTAAAGTATTATGGTGTTCTGTTTTCTTTTTCGGGTGGTGACTAACCTGGTGATAATTATACAATACGCACATGGATGCGAAAAGTCAGAGGTGCGTGCCTTAGGTTCGAACTCGAGACTTATGACTTGGCAGTCCGACGGTCACACCACTAGGCTATTACTGTTCCGTATGCTGTTACGAAAATAGTATCATACTATTATGAAATAGGTACGTCTTTTTCAATACACTTCCTCGAAAACTGGTTCATATCACACTGCGATTAGGTTCACAATGCAATGTATTTAACACGCGTGTGAATTTTTATTTTCCAATACGTAATAAAAATTGCCACAGATAACTTATACCTATACTTCGACCAAATTGGTTCAATGCCTCTATTCACACCTTGTCGCGCCGGAGACGGTCCTCTCTATTCGGAGGTGATTTTTAATCTCGACATAGATGCGTCTTTACGGCGCCGGCGTTAATATTTTTGTAATATTTAAATAATGTTTATAAATAGAATACCATGATTATTACAATAAAAAAAAACGTTTATGAACAAATTAACATTTATTTGTGTTCTAAACTCAAAAATATTTTAATTTTCAATTTTTCATATTAGGCTGTTTATCGGCTTTATAACTTTGCTTCTCCTTCAACCTGGCGAAAGCAAAACGCGGAAAAAAAAGAAAGTTAAATCATAGTTTCATAATAATTCATGACAAAAATTTTTTTCGTTATTTTATTTTATTTCTTCAAAAGTGTATTGAAAAACGTTGTTTGATGCACGTAGATATTTGATATTACAGTTCTCGGCTCAAAAACAACCTCGCCTACGCTCAGGTGTTAATTCCGCCTCTAATGCAATAACAAACATTCTCCACTTGTATCAAATATTTATCAAAGTTGCAATCGTGTTTTTATAAGAAAATCGCTTATGAATGTTTTTTGTATGAATTATGCTTGTAACAGTAAACGGTGCCGGCAACTCAAATCAGAAATGATGTAAAACGGGCACATATTACAATGGATCACACACAACACATTCGAAAAATACTAGGAATCTGAAAAAGCGGCCAAGTAGGTACGAGTCGGACACGCATACGAAAGGTTCCGTACCAGCATAAAATATATAACACAATGAGTAAAAAAACCAGCCAAGTGCGAGCCGGAATCGCGCACGAAGGGTTCCGTATTATTATCCATAAAACAAAAAAACTACTTACTAGATCTCGTTGAAACCAATTTTCGGTGGAAGTTTACATCATATTTTTTTTTTAGTTTTATAATTCACTTATATTAGAAGTTACAGGGGGGAGGGGGACACATTTTACCACTTTGGAAGTGTCTCTCGCGCATAATCATAATCATAATCATTTAATGATTTGTTGAATAGGTACAATAAAATAGTTGTTATACAAAAAATACAAGCGCGCTATGTTATACCAGAAGGCGTACAAATATTAATGGATGTCATTGGTATATACTAAAAATTTATAACATAATTACATTAATCGAACGATAATAATTAATCTTCTCAAAAATAAAAAAAATACATGTCAAAATAAGAAAAAAATAAGATTACTAAGTCAATATTTAAATAAAGTTTAAACAAAAATAAAGAAAAAAGTAATATAATAATTAAAAATGATACAAAATAAAAATGAGGCATGCAATGTTAAAAAATTTGATTAAACATACCAGGTCAATGACTACCAACTAAGGTCAAAAACAGTTATTGCATTTTGTCTGTCAAAAATTCCGAAATGCTGTAATAAGCTTTATTCAACAGAAAAGATTTAAGCCTTTTCTTAAATAAATTTATGTTTAATTCTTTAATTGAACTAGGTATGTGGTTGAATATGATTGGTGCCATACAGAAAACACTTTTTTGCATCAATGCTGTAAGAGCCCTTTTTACGCACAAGTTATTATTCTGAGGTCGAGTTCGTTTATGATAAAATGATATTCTAGTAAACAAGTCTGGATTGGTCATAACAAATACAGCTACCTCAAAAATATATAAGCAAGGAAATGTCAATAATTTGTATTTGATAAACAATACTATAGACCCATACTATACACAAATAATTATAGACCCGTATCCGTGTTGCCGGTTTTCAGCAAGGTGTTTGAAAAGGTAATGCTTAATCAAATGCTCAATCATTTCAACTCGAATAAAATCCTTCACGATCAACAGTATGGTTTCACCAAAGGACGTTGTACGACCGACGCCGGTGTAACCTTATTAAGACACATTTTTAACGCGTGGGAAGAGGCCCAAGATGCCATAGGAATCTTTTGTGACCTTTCCAAGGCATTTGATTGCGTCGATCACGAAACCTTGCTATTGAAACTTGAGCATTACGGACTTGGAAAACTTGCGCTTAGTTTAGTAAAATCTTATTTAAACGATAGACAACAGCTAGTTCAAATAAATGGTATCAATTCACTCGGTTTAAAAGTAAAAATGGGTGTTCCTCAAGGCTCGATATTGGGTCCTTTCCTCTTTTTAGTGTATATTAATGATCTACTCCATTTATTAAATAATCAACCACAAATGGTGTTATTTGCTGACGATACTTCTTTGATTTTTAAGGTAGATAGACGTGCTACAAATTTTGATGACGTAAATAACGCCTTACTGCAGGTCCAAAATTGGTTCACTGCCAATAATTTAGTATTAAATGGAAAAAAAACGAAGTGCATACGATTTTCTTTACCAAATGTAAAAAGTAGTGATTATGAGATAGTATTGAATCTAGAGAAACTAGAATTCGTCGATAAAACTGTTTTCCTGGGGATCACGCTCGACTCTAGGCTTCAATGGGGTCCTCATTTAACATCTCTTGCAGGACGGCTAAGTTCAGCAGCATATGCTGTCAGAAAAATCCGTCAATTTACTGATGTAGATACCGCGAGGCTAGTCTATTTTAGTTACTTTCATAGTATCATGTCTTACGGTATTTTACTTTGGGGACGGGCTGCAGACATCGAGTCTATTTTTATTCTGCAGAAAAGAGCCATCAGAGCCATATATAATCTCCGCAGGCGCGATTCTCTTAGGGAACTGTTTAAGGATATTAACATCATGACGGTGCCTTGTCAATATATCTATGAAAACATCATGTACGTAAGAAAAAAATTTACATCTTTTTAGTAAAAGAGGCGAAAGACATAATTATAGTACTAGAAGTAGGGATCTATTAGCTCAACCAGGTTTCAGACTGGCAAAAGTAGACTTATCTTTCATGGGGTACTGTTTAAAATGTTATAATAAAATCCCTCCCGTCATACTTCAACTGAATGAGACGAAATTCAAATCTTGTATAAAACGCACACTATGCAAGCAGGCATATTATAGGTTGGGGGATTACATCGCTGATAGAAATGCTTGGCTCAATGCTGGTCCAGCTCCACAACCACAACTAATTTATTAACATTTGAAAATACTGTTGGAGCTGATGAAGATTGGAAGACTATCTTTTCATTGTATAAACTCGAATATCCTTTGTATTATATAATTGCATATCACAGGTGTGAGTACTATGTGCAATAGAGGTACCATTTACCGGGTAATTATGTCTTTCATTGACTTAAATGTACCCTGGCGGCTGAGAGTATGTCATGCTCACTCAGATGTCTCGCTGATGGTGGCGTGTGTGTTGGATCATTTAGCTCCCTTCAAAATGGTTGAGCTGAATGGTGCTGATCCATGCGTCATGTTCGTGAACGGGCGCTGTCAGTTGGGACTGGTCATCTCTTAGCTGCCACGGCTTATTTTTAATTATTTTAGTTTTGAATTGTTATCTTTTTATCACGGACGCTTTTGACGTATTGCATCGTTCTCACATCTTTAACTTCAATATGAATGATGTAACCAATATTTTGTACCAATATTTTAATTTAAAAGAGTGTCCGTGGAGTTTCTTGCCCGTTCTTCTCCATAGGAACCTACTATTTGGAATGGGCAACTAGCTTCATATTTGTAACTGACCGACTTCTTGACAATTCAAAAGTGCCTGTCAATGGTTTAATTGAAATAAATGCTTTGAGTTTGAGTTTGAGTTTGAATGGCTTACAGGAATCTAACATTGACCTAATGCACCTTTTTTGTGCTTTAAAAACTAATTCCCTATTGGTTGAGTTACCCCAGAAAATGACACCATATCTCAACACTGAACTCACCAAACCATGATATGCTGTGATTATAGCATCGACGTTAATCACTGGGGTCTGTTTAAATATAATAGATAAGCTGATCTGCTAATACGTTTAGTTAGCTCCTCCGTGTGTTCTTTCCAGTCAAATTTTTTGTCAATCGTTAATCCTAGGAATTTGGATGTATCTACTTGTGTTATAATTTTATTGTTATAGCATACTGTCATATTGGTATTCGCACATTGTCTAAACATCACTAATTTCGTCTTATCAATATTTATTTTCAAATTATTATTATCTAACCATTTCACAATGGAGGTTATTGTCTGAGTAACAACGTCGTTGTGGTTTTGATCATCAGTACTCTTAATGGTCACAGTGCTGTCATCAGCAAACAGTGACATAGGATTACTTGTTACTTTTGGCAGATCATTTATGTATAATATAAACAGCGGGGGCCCTAAGACGCTGCACTGGGTACACCATAAGCAACTGTGCGATAACTTGACTTATAGGTTCGTTGGCATTTGGGATCTATATCGGTAACTTCAACATACTGTTTCCTGTCCCGCAAAAATGAATTTATTAAACTGAGGATATTCCGTCTAATGCCGTATGCATCCAGCTTATCGAATGCTTGAGTCATGTCACAATAAACTGAACAAACAGGAAAAAAAATCGGTCTAAATTCGTAATGACATTATTCAAAAAGTCATATATTGCCATATTGATGGTTTTATTTTTCCGGAAGCCTTTCTGTTCGTCAGTTAAAATGTTTCTTTTATCTAGATATTTAAAGATATGAATATAAATATATTTTTCAAATATCTTCGATATTACCGGCACAAGCGCAATGGGTCTATAAGACTATGGAGTCTTATAGAACCATTGCGCTTAAAAAAAGACAAGCAATGCACGTGCATTGCTTGTCTTTTTTTTTTAAACAATGGTTTAATTACAGCTGTTTTTAGGTTGGTTGGGTAAGTGCCATGTGATACGCACAGATTGAGAATATGGCTCAAATGTCCACTAATGCAGTTAGCTACATGTTTAATTATTTTGGTAGAGATGCCATCATTACCTACACTGCCCGAATTTTTCAATGTTTTAATTATACCATTAATGTCATTGTCATTGCTTGGTGCCATAAACATTGAGTTACTATTCTTTTCTATATTTTTAGTAACTTGTATACCACAATTCGTTATAGGTTTTATTTGATCAACGAAGAAGTCGTTAAATGCGGTCCCAAAATCAGGTGTATGCGTCACTATTTTATCTCCTATCTTAATATTACGAATTAAATTATTATTGGGCATATTCAGTTTAGTTTGGTTAATTATTTCCCACGTAGTTTTAGACTTGTTAGATGATGATTTGATCTTGTAGTTATTCTGAGCACGTTGCGTTAATTTAATTATTTTATTATACACTGCTGAGTACTTTCTAAAGGCTTTTTGGTCTTGTTCTTTGTGATACAGTCTGTAACGCCACAGGAGAGCTCTTTTATTCTTGCTACATGTTCGGATCCCACGGGAGACCCATAGTGGTCTTTTGTGTAATCTAATAGTAATACGCTTAAACGGAAAACATAAGTTATATAGAAGAGTAAATGTCTTCAAAAAATATTATAGGCTGTGTTCGGTTCATCAACCTGATACAGTTCCGAAAAGGAAACACTTTGCAGATATTCCCTAAATTTATTCATATTTACCAGATTATAGTCACGGCGTTTGATATACCAATGCTTCATAACACATATTCTTTTGGTTGGAACCTTGAGTATTTGACAGGTGTGGTCTGAAAGAGCAAAATCTATTACGTCTACGTCACAATTACATTTCTTACCCAGATTATGAGCAAAAAGGTCTATGCAAGTGTTACTAGACAGCCTGTCGGCTGATTAGATGCCAATTTGAAATTAAAATTGAGTAAAATACATTCCAGTTCTAATGTCGTGTTACTACGCTTCAAAATATTAATGCAAACTATTCAGTTTAGAAAAAGTGATATTAGAAACCTCAATATCATTTTTGAAGACCTATCCATAGATGCCCCACACGTATGGGTTTGATGAAACAAAAAAATTGAGTTTCTGTTCTAAGTATGGGGAATCCCCAAAATTTATTGTTCTTTTTTCTATTTTTGTGTGAAAATCTTAATGCGGTTCACAGAATACATCTACTTACCAAGCTTCAACAGTATAGTTCTTATAGTTTCGGAAAAAAGTGGCTGTGATATACGGACGAACAGACAGACATACATGACGAATCCATAAGGGTTCTGTTTTTTGCAATTTGGCTACGGAACCCTAAAAAACACGTTTCATGTATGTTGTTATAGCGGCTATGGCAGTGCACACTGTGTAAAGTGGCTACAAATTACGGTTCAAAAGATATAGCCCTGTGACAGACGGACGGACAGCGGGGCCTTTCAGTAGGCCTTTGTAACAATATTTTAATTTAAAAGAGTGTCCGTGGAGTTTTTTGGCCGTTCTTCTCCATAGGAACCTTCCGCTTTGGAATGGGCAACTAGTTTCATCTCTGTGACTAAACGACCCCTTGACAACTCAAAAGTGCCTGTAATTGCTTTATTTGAGATAAATACTTTGAGTTTGAGTACGGAACCCTAAAAGTTTTAATGTTTTAATTTTTTTTTTTAGGTAGCAGTTGGAATGTCATGTATTGAAGAATTGTTTTTATGATGCGACTTGCTCGCGACTATCACGTTTGATAAATGCGTATGTTCACGCCCTTCAAATGATAGTCTGATAGGTTTACTAACGAGTTACAACTAAAATAGGTTTTAATAACTTTAATCTAGGTCGTTGAAATAAGATTACATTTAAATAAACCTTTTTTACAGTCCGTTCAAGCGATTTTGACTTTTGTTGCGTTGGTGGCATGACAAATGGCAGCTGTAATAAACAGTTGGTATTGTAACCACGTTTTTGCCTTTAATGCCATCTTTATGCCTACGGAATAGAACTCAAAATCGATTGAACGGACTGTAAAGGCTTCTACAGACCAGCGCGACTCGCGACGCGACACAAAGGCACCGCTCGTCGTGCGACACGCGGGGCCTTTGTGTCGCGTCGCGTGTCGCGCCTGTATGTAGAAGCCTTAAAAAAGTTCATTTAAATTTCTAATCTTATTTCAAATGGATTATAGGTCGTTTGAACACGCATCGCTCGCCAGCACATTACGTGATTTATAACGTGTAAAAATAGTGAAAAGTAATTATGATTTATATTACAATAAAATTAGTTTGCAATTAATTGCTTTGTTGATTATGCGAGTAAGCAACTTAGATTAGTTGTTGTGAGTGTGTTTATTATTACTATTAATAATACGTCTCTTTATTATGTTCGTGAGAGAGTTTTATACTGTGTATGTTCAATTATAGTGGTTTGTCCACATCTGTTATTATTTCCAGACAATTAAGATTGATTGTATGACATAAAATGTTTTGCATGTTACTTATAATAAATAAAAACTTTATTCAGTTCAGAAAAAAACACGGTACACTATAAAAATAAACGAATGAGCCTTACAGGAGTTGTATGGAGTGTAACATCTGACATCTCACTTTGGTAATAAGCAACTGAGCAGCAACAGAAATTAACCTCAAAATTCAAAAAAGTAAATTTTTGTTAATTAAAAAAACCTGACTGCGTAAAAAGTGAACTTAAAAAAAGATGGAAACAAGATTTATATAAACTGTAAACAATCTCATGCAGTCGGAGGCATCTTCTTAACAATAACGACCTACATTGCCTAATTTTTTTTTAAAGTACATAACATTCCCTATATTTACCTATAATTATTTCTAATAATAATATTGATGAATTGAGAATAATATAGATAATACTGATGATGGAGACCACAGATGGCCACCGGAACAATATATTAATAATAAGTATTTAACGGGTTGCGATTCGATTAGGTACTTTAATATGATTGCTAAGCAATTTATGCTCATCACAATGCATATGGTGAGAGGCAGTTCTCCTGCCAGGAGCACTCCTCGACAATTAACGTCCCAGCATCGGGAAAAGCAATATTTTGTAAAAGGTGATGAGCAGTTAACATAAGGCTATTGTAACTTAGATAAATTAAAAACTGACCCTCTAAAAAGTGAAAAATAAAAAACTTTTTATAAAAAAAAATAACCGACTTCCAAAAAAACACTACTAAGTGAAAAATTACTTTTATTTCGGAAGTCGGTGGCAAAAAACTAAAATACAGATCCAAAGACACCGACTTCCGAAATAAAAGTTATTTTTCACTTCGTAGTGTTTTTTTGGAAGTCGGTTATTTTTTTTTATAAAAAGTTTTTAATTAAAATATTGATACAAAATATTGGTTACATCATTCATATTGAAGTTAAACACGTGAGAACGATGTAAAACGTCAGAAGCGTCCGTGATAAAAATATAAAAAACAATTCAAAACTAACATAATTAAAAATAAGCCGTGGCAGCTAAGAGATTACCAGTCCCAACTGACAGCGCCCGTTCACGAACATGACGCATGGATCAGATTAACTTAATCGGTCCAGTAGATTCAGAGTAAATCGGCTGTGACAGTCGGACACATACACGAGTGATCCTTTAAGGGTTCCATTTTTTTCTTTTTGAGGTACGGAACCCCAAAAAAGCTTTATATTATATTTTATTTTATTTATTTGGGACAAAAAACAGTTATAAATTACAGTATTTACAAAAAGTCATTTTATTACAGTCGAATAAACGTATAACCCACACTATTGTCCACGAAGTGATATCGGTGTATGAAAATGAACGCATGTTAAATTTTTTTTTTTTTTTTTTACATAATTTAGAAGAAAAACTAGCGAATTGAAAGAAGCGGATGACAAGAGCATCCGTCTTAGAGCATCAGTCTTATAGGCGACTTGCAAGAGATTGTGCAACCATTTTTTTGAAGTTAGATTGTGACAGCAAAATCAATGAAATGTGAGCCCCTCTCCGCCTATAGGTTTCTAAAAGTCGGTGGAGAGGGGCTATCACATATCACATGTACAGCATCACAACCATGACTATCGAAATTCGACCCCCTCAACTTACAATCATCACTCTTATCACTTACAAATTGTATGTTACAATCTATACTATTACTTATATAGTAAGCCTATTATAAATACTTACACATAGCTCGTAGTCACACAAATTTATTCTTATACACCTATTACATCAAGACACAACATCAACCAAACATCAAGACAACAACTTCTTTTAAACAATTTTTTGTCTAAATATTTTGCATATACATAATTTTTAGTTTTACCTACCTTACGAATGTATTAATTAATAACGAACACCTGCTAAATGTCTCGAAATAATATGTTCACTTTAAAGTGCTTAAGTGTGTGATGATTGAGAACGAGGAACACTGACCTAGTAGCGTGATACAGTTTTTACTAGCACGGAGGTCAGTGTGAATTACTCTCTAACAAACATATTTCTACGCACGACATGACATCTTATTTTTTATTTTGTATTTTATTTTATTTTTTCTCTTTTTTTATACGTATAAATTTATATTCGATTGTTATTGCGATGCTGGAAATAAATGTCGGCGCAGTATTCAAAGCAAGATATTATTCTCCTTGACTTTCCTGTTCACATAATCTTACTGTCTCATTAACTGCGCACAATTCATCAATGTCGCAGACTTGCGAATTGGGAATCCCGTGTCGTGACATTTTCCGCGTTTGTCATAGGTTAAACACGTGGATTTGGAGACTTCAAGCGTTTAAAGAAATCAGTGCGTGAAACACTATAATTATGTGACACATACAAGTCGTGACTAAGTGGAGTATGACTTGTGATCATTTAAGTAGGAAATCAACCGCTAGCCACGGAACAAATGATTAGGTACACTTAGGCCCGTATTACAGAACGTCACTCAATACTCAAGCGTTACTTAAAACTAGTTTCAACCAATCAAAGGGCTTGAATCTAGTTTTAAGTAATGCTTGAGTATTGAGTGACTTTCTGTAATACGGGCCTTAAAAACGTGCGGCACTCTATGAAGGCGCCTGTATCCATTCAATAATAGTGCATTATGATACAAGTGTGCAATGATCAATGCACACACGTTTCATACGACATTTTACAACAAACTTGCGAGTAAATTGTAATGGCAATTTTGTCATTTGGTTTAAATAGGTTTTAATTTTTATTATTTTAGTAATGTTTTCTATAGATTCTTTTTTAATTTGAGAATGTGAGAACGTTGAAGGCTTAATAGACTGTAGCTTTGTAAACCATTATCTATTTTTTTTAAGTACTTGTTGACGGGCCTAAACTGATCTCCCATACCTATTAACACTGTAACTTGAAAACATTGTAAAAGCCCATTATTTTTAAAAGAGTAACCGTGGAGTTTCTTGCCGGGTCTTCTCCATAGGAAACGGTCAATTGGAACTGTGCACCTAGCTTCTGACATTTCGGCTTTCATAAGTGCCCATGTAGGTTTAAGTGAAATAAAATATTTTGATTTTGAAAAAAAACAGACTTGTTATTAACTTTTAATTTGGTATTGAAACAATTAGTGAAAATACAATTCTTGAAATGATACCGAACAGTTTTAATGGAAAATGGCGCGCTGTTTTTGTTTTCTCCGCGCGCCGTGCTAGCGATGCGCGCGCATTTGTAAATAAAGGCACTGGGCAAAACCGCCATAAAGCCTATATAAAAAATATAATAAACACATAATAATGTTTTGAATACGAAATGAAAGTTAATATGTAGTGAAAAATATATAATTTGATGGAATGATGATAGTTTTGATGATCGATTTATCATAAGTAACATAAAATAGTTTATTTATACACAAAGATTTTCATTGCTTTTAGACATAAAAATATTTGCGGAGAGTGCATAAAAAAATGTAAAGTTAAAAACACTAGTGTGGTAATGTAAAGTAAAAAACAGGAGTGTATAATAAGCTGAATTATGAATCTAAATGCGTTGGGCCCTATCAGAATACCAGCGTTGCGGCACTTATTTTTAATTGTCGCAGCATTGCATCGTGCTGAGATAGGAGCCTTTTGGCCTCGTACAGGACTTTGATTTTATTTTCATTTTACGCATTGAGATTTATATCTCAACGTACGTGACGTTAGCTTCTCTAGTACGTTAGTACTTATGTACTAACGTACTAGAGAAGCTACGTCAAATAACTGAATTGTCCTATTCTTCGTAATTTGAATCTTTAGTTCGCGCAGCGCTAAAATAACAACAAATCGTCTAAACCGTAACTAATTTACCACAGCGCTAGATTTGCTGCGGAATTAACTACTACTATATAATTTATTATTGTCTGAAGTACTAGGCGCGAAAGAGCTAGAGAGCGACTGAGTGAGGTGCGGCGCGATCGCCGCAGTTGAACGAGACAAAGTAGGAATTTACGGTGTCTTCTCTAGTACGTTAGTACTTATATCTCGATGATTTTACGTTGTTTTTTTTTAATATTGTTTTTGTTTCTAAGAGTGTGTTTTTAGTTTAATTTTGTGATCTCCTGTGTTGAGTCCCAATACATAATTTTTCGTTCTTTCATTCTTTCTTTCGTAAGAATCACTTTATAAGCAAGGGTACTGAAAAGGTGGTTCCAGTAATTCGTCATTATTACGGCCCATGCAACAATGTAGTTCATATGTTTCCTTAAATTGTGCAGTCAATAACAACATAACGCCTGTATTTCTCGAAGGGTTAGGAGAGGTGTACCTACGTACCTATAGTATGCTTACATTTCTCCAGTTATGTTTTAAGTCCCATGTAACAGGGGGCGAGCTTATTGCCATTAACCGGGAACAAATCCAAAGTCCGGGCTGCTACTGAGAAATTACTAATGGAAAAACCCAATAACACTGCCCGACCTGGAAATCAAACTCAGGTCAATTATCAATCATAATTGTCCTGCCCTTATCCCAATTTATTTGGGGTCTGCGCAACATGAAGGGGCATATTGTATTCCATACTTCTCTATTAGTCGTCTCGGTAGTCACTCCCATTCTAGTCAAAGTCAAAGTCAAATTGTTTATTTCAAATAGACACATAAAAGGCACTTTTGAACGTCAATATTTACAAAAAATTGAATTGATTCTAGTCCCATTCTAGTCAAAGTCAAAGTCAAATTGTTTATTTCAAATAGGCACATAAAAGGCACTTTTGAACGTCAATATTTACAAAAAATAGAATTGATTCTAGTCGCCCCTTCAAAAGGTAACCCTTAACTCTTTTAAAATCTTGTTCAATATTTTTTATAGGTACATTAATTATATAATTATATGTGAAGACGATGCACCTAGAATAAAATTACTATACCACAATAGGTAATAAATAGAGTTAAGGATGAAGCAATGACATATAAATTAATTATGTGATAGATACATGGTGCTCACATATTTACAAATATTGTAAAAAAAAGAAAGATCACGTTTTCCTAAAAAATAACAATATCAGTGTGAGTTAAGGTAATCACAGAATTTAAAATAAATGTCATAAAAATAATAAATTATTAAATTATATTATCATCATTCACACAGTCCATCCATTGTTTCTTTTCGGGTCTTCCTCTACTCTTATAGCCATCCACATCCATACTCATAACTTTCCTCACGACATTTCCCTCATTCCTCCGCATCATTGTCATACCATGACAACCGATTTCCGCACAACTGTTCAGTTACCGGTGCCACTTTCAGACGTCGATTGCAGTCAATATTTAACGGAAATTCATAAAAACGTCACAAGCCATTATATTCAAGGTGTAACATAAATACGCACAACCTCTTAAGGGGTCATTGTACTCATCATTATGAGCAACTTTTACTATGGAAACAACCTGAAATCGCGAAAAAAAATCAGTTGTTCTGTACATTTTGACGAGTTATGAGTACATAAATGTACGGACAATGACCCCTTAAGACATTGTGCGTTATTTATGTTACACCCTGTATAGGGTCTAAATAAATCAGCTAACGAAACTCCGCAGATGTGATGGGTACCGATATCTAAACTAAACTTGGCAAAACAAAAAAGAAATTCATTCGATGAGGGGTGTTTTTACCTGAAATAACAGTTTAAAAAATCAGATTTTCTGTGTAAACTTCACAGACGTGATGGATATCGATAACTAAACACGATAAAATAAAAACCGGCCAAGTGCGAGTAGGACTCGTGCACGAAGGGTTCCGTACCATTATCTATAAAAGCGGTAAAAAAATCACGTTTGTTGTATGGCCCCCCTTAAATATTTGTTTTATTTTAATTGAATTATTTATTTTTAAAGTGAATATATAACTAAAGATTCTGTGAATATTTCAAGCGTCTACCTGTTGCCGTTATCAATATCGAGCAAAAACGAGCAAACAAATCACGTTTGTTGTATTTAAGCCCCTTAAATATTTATTTTATTCTATTTTTTTGTATTTGTTGTTATAGCGGCAACAGAAATACATCATCTGTGAAAATTTCAACTGTCTAACTATCATGGTTCATGAGATACAGCCTGGTGACATACGGACAGACAGACAGACGGCAGATTCTTAGTAATAGGGTTCCTGTTTTACCCTTTGGGTACGGAACCCTAAAACTGAACCGAGTTTTTTAACTCATACTTCCAGTAACAACACTACCAGCAGAAGTTGAATAAAAAAAACTTTTTCGTGTTTTATATTGTCGTGTTTAGATCATATATTCCCATCACATGTCCGCGGGGTTTCGCTAGTTAATTTAAATTAACCCTGTATAAGTATGGTGGGTGCATTCATTTAAAATACATATTTATGCAACATTTCAAAACAGTCAAAATATACACTCGTATTTCAAACTCAACAACCCATTTCCATCATCAACAGTTCGCTGCGGATTGGCCCAGAATTACTCGCATTTTTCTATATACTTACATTCGGCGAACAATGTGAAAGCTTGTAAAAATTCAGTCGTTTTTGTACTGTCCCATTGTTAAGCAGTATTATCTGCGGATCAGGGCATACGGTCACACTGAATCTACACACAATCCATAAAATAAACAGGCGTCGAGAACGAACTCCATTCATTACAGAGCGAGTTGCCTGCCTGTGGTTTTACCAAAAGGTTACATTTTTGCATAACACATCGCAAACCCTAACATACATTGACGTTTCTGGTCCTTACAAAAAAAATTGGTCCTTAATATCGCGGCAATAGATGCTTATGCTGGTCCTAGGGGTCGGTAAGTCAGGGGTGCGGAATCGTAGGTAGTAGTTTAAGTGATTGATCATCAGTAAGAAGTTGTAGCTAAGTCTTGAGCTGAATACCTTCGTCTTGGTCTTGTCAGTTGAAACTTTCGCGGACTTCAGGAATGTTTTTTTTTATTGGTTCAACTTTTGTTTGGATGCACGCAGACATCTGTGAGGTTTAATTACGATAGTGTTCGAGGTTAAGGCGACGATAACCGACTTTTAACAATTTTATACTGACGATCACGTCTAAACGAGTAGTGTTGATGATTTGAAAAAAATATATGTTAAATTAAAGCATTTTCTCAATAATTTGATATGTGAATATTTTAGATTATATTTATATTACATAGTGAAATTAATTTGTAAAGTTATGTCTAACGTGGATAAAAAACTGTGAATGGCGCAAAATCTACCAAGCGATTTTTTCTAAAACTTTCACCAATTTAAAGATAATTTAATTATTGATCTTTTAGTATACGCGTTTTATTAAAACATCTTTTGTTTTGTGTATAATACATTAATAATGCGTCAAATTGGGGACAGCGCTCGTTGATGGGCGAGTCCTATTACTGACTGAACGTACGACGCGTTGCGTGAGCTCAGTACAGAACACGCATGCTAACTACTCAAGGTCACTGGCATATATCTCCGTCTTAAGTATCTGTTGTGAGTTGCAAGTACGGTAACATTTGTACATATTATGTCACCGTATGTTTATAAACGTTGTTAGTCGAAAATTTTTCATCTGCAACAAACCATTTACAATTTAGCGCATAATTTTTCGATAGTTTATAATCTATCTATGCATGGCAAACCGAAAAATTGTGAACTATTCTCAAACTTGCATGCGACGAACGCACCATGCGGTAATACTAAATAGCCAAGTAACTTAGACAAACTTGGAAGAAGCCTTTGCCGCGGCAACGCTCGCTTCACTCACTCGGCGGGCGTGCGGTTGGTCCCAGTTCTAACCTTTTTAGGGTTCCGTACCTCATAAGGAAAAAAGGAACCCCTATAGGATCACTCGTGTGTCCGGTTGTCTGTCCGTCTGTCACAGCTGATTTGCTCCGAATCTACTGAACCGAACATATGAACTTCTGTGACCTTAATTTTGAATATTTATTAGTCACTATTGTGGGGCAAATTAGAAAAAAAAAAAAAAGTTTTGCTGGCTGTACCGTGTGACATATTAAATGAAAGGGCTTGTTTTAAGGATTGTATATATATATATTTTATAATTTTAAAATACATACTTTTGAAATTATTTAAGAAAATAGACGAAAAATTACCATTGCCCCCTTATCTCCGAAACTACTGAGCCTAAAATTTTGATAAAAATACAGAAAATAGTTCTTTACATATAGATTGCAGAAAAACCTATAAGAAGTCTGTGATCTTAAAATAACATTGTAAATCACTCAATATTGTGCGTACAAACTTACATTTGCAGTTGGAATGTATGAGGATCATGTTTTTCAACTACAATGTTAAGTTTGTTCTTGGGATAAATTCATCCCAACTACAGAATCCTTCATTGTGCGTGGTCCGACACGCACTTGGCCGGTTTTTTCATATATTTTTTTATTTTCGGAGTGGAAAATCCTCATGGATGTCCTCCACCCTGGGGCGGGCGGTGGGGTCTGTCAGACTCTTACTGACTAAAAACCACCCCAGTGGTAGGGACCACTGGGGTGGTTTTTAGTCAGTAAGCGTGGGAAGGGTCCCACACTTGCACCGGGGATCTTGGGATCTGTTATTACTTCCCAATCCCCGGGTAGTGCCGGCCCGCCTCTGCGTAAAGTACCGAAAATTAATGCGTATATAATTATTATTATTATTTTATATTCTCGCTAGAGAATATAAAAATAAACATTTAAAATATAAAAATAAATATTATTATTATATTCCTTATTTTAACGCCCCCCAGGTAGATGGACCGACGGCCGAGGTGGCTGGGTTAGACTGGATGCGGAAGGCGGAGGACAGGGTGTTGTGGCGCAGCCTGGGAGAGCCCTATGTCCAGCAGTGGACTGCGATAGGCTGAGTTGATTTGTTGATTGATTCATTATTTTCGGACAACAATGATCCAGCGCGTTAGTAAACAATATTATAACTTATTACTAGTGTTAGTATTTAAAATACAATATATATTAGAATAAGACAGTATAAAATAGTATTGTGAAAAGGACATCCCCAAATTAATGTTTAGTGATTGTCCTTCTCATAAAATGAATGATGATGATGAATTGGCAATTTACTTGTTTTGTTTCGTTTGTTTTGCAGTGGCTGAATCACTCGATTCTTCGCTTCGCTGGTTCGATTTCCAAACAGAACAAATATTTTCCTTCTTTCCTGTACTTTAAGAAACTATTACAATTTTCTTAAAGAAGCGTCCTGACAGAATTTTAAAAACGTTTTTAAAGAAATTAGAAATCCTTACGAAAATTACAATAATGTAACCCCAAGGTATCAAAAAATTGCCTATAAAATCATTATTTGGCGAGCGCTGGGAAAACTATTGATGATACATAAAATAATGTACTACATGTTTATAGTACTCATCATTACCCACAAAAAAGTCCGCGAGGCTATTATGTCTAACTATTATAGTAAAGTCACGATATAACCGTTTATTGTTCAAATCAGTCAATCAAAATAGGTACGGGTAGAATCGAAAGAAGAGGGAAGAGAACCGGAGTTACCGACATAGTCTGCAGAGGAAGTAAGCTGAAGTGGCAGTGGGCTGGCGATGTTTGTCGAAGGACCGATGGCCAGTGGAGCAGACGAGTCCTGGATTGGAGACCGCGTATCGGCAAGCGTAGTGTGGACGCCTTCCAGCTAGCTAGATGGACCGACGACCTTAAGAAGGTGGCTGAGACAGACTGGATGCGGAAGGCGGAGGACAGGGTGTTGTGGCGCAGCCTGGGAGAGGCCTATGTCCAGCAGTGGACTGCTATAGGCTGAGTTGTTTGAGAATCAAAAGATGTTTTCGGAAACAATTTTTTAAACGGGATTCAACACTCTCCGTGTTGAACTTTGTAGGCGAAGATACGAAATCCACGAGGACAAAGTCGCGGGCGTAGTGCTAGTAACAAATAAAAAGGTTAATCCAAAATCTTTAATTATCAATTTATTACAATCTTTACTTACAGTATTAAACTATCAAGAGAGTTTTCAATTAGTGTCCAGAACGAATAAAGACTATCCACATAGATTAAGTCTGTAATCAGAGCAATTTAATCAGGTCTAATCCCTGAGCCGTGGTTCGTTCGCGCTGTTATTTCATTTGTGCATAGCCTGTCTCCCGGGCTATATTAGTCGCAGAGCTATTGTGTAAATACAGAGTGATGTTATAACGTGACTGTAGTAATTAATGAGTTATGAATTAAATTTTTGCCATAAAACAACTTTTCTCAAAAGGTAATTTCGAAAAAAATATCTAGTTTAGCATTGGCAATAAAACCCTTACCGCCTTATTACAAAACAAGATTTATATTTTGACAGGGCTTAAACCATGGAGCCAGTTTTTGTAATAAGAACGTAACAGTGATTGAAATACCGTTCTTTATACAAAACTGAAAACTTAGTTCGGTACTGAGTCAGTTTTGTGTTTAGGAACTTTACTATAGTCGGAATAAAGTTCGAAATTCAATAATGGCTCCATGTTTTAAACCTGGGTCTGAAGATAAACCTTGTTTTGTAATAAGGGGGGATGTGTTTTGAAAAATTATACAAGCCTGTGTTATTGTGGCTTATTGATGATGGGCTAAGGCTAAGCTAGTGTTTCATTCAGTAATTTCAAATACTTTTACAGATTTTTTCCCATCATCAATAGGGCTTATTATTAGATGGCTATTGGTGATTGGGAAAAATCTGTCTGAAGAAAGCATTGGCTTTATATGGCCGACGGAATGCCGTCCCGCAGGAGGGATGAAAAGGAAAAGAGGAGTCTCCAAGACATTATAAAAGTGTTGAAGGAGACCGACCCGGACGACGTGCCGACTTTAGTGGCGAAGGATTTGCGCAAGCCGCCCCCCGTCACATTTGACATTTCACGTTGGCTTCACCAGCTGCTGCAGGACAACTCAACCCTAAGATCAAGCCTGGTCGAGATGCAGTTGAAGTTGGAAGCATCGCAATCCACCATCCGTGATCTACGTGCTGAGGTAGCAGATGTATTCAAGACGGTATGTAGGTCACACGAGCCAGCTATCAACATCAACGCACGTCACGGCGCATTCAATGCATCACAGCTGAGTTCCGAGTCAAAATTGCAAAATTCGACTCGTCGCCGGCCGCCGTCACTGCAAGCGATGCACAACAACGGCCCGCCCTCCCCGCGTCCCCCATCGTTGGGACGCCGACCAATATAAGCACGTCAATACCGGGACGTGCTAACTCGGCTGCCGTTATTAAAGCTCCTGAAAATCATCAGCGGCAGCTTAATAATACCAGGGGTTCCGAAAGACCCTCCGAAGCAGTTCGAAGTTCATTACCGCTGGTAACAAGCCAAGGACAGGCCGATGAAGAAGGCTTCACTCGCGTGGAGAAGAAGAAGAAGAAGCCTGCTTGTCACAATCAGTGCAGTACGGTATTGACTGGTCCCGACAAGTTGCTGGGTCCCGCTATTCCAACAACGCAGCTGTACGTGTCACGTTTACATCACACCTCGAAGGTAGAGGAGGTCATGGAGTACATCAGGATGAAGACCAAGTTCACCTTCAGAGTCGAGAAGTTGGAGTCATGCCATAAGATTAACTTCAAATCATTTTTGGTACGGGTTCCTACTCATCATCTGGACACTTTCATGAAGGAGGAATTTTGGCCGACGGCGACGGGTGTCGGGTGTTGGGGTGATCGGCGTTTTCACGGAAGCCTACACGACTCAGCGCAATAATTCGCCGACACAACGTAGTAACTAGATTTTGTAGTGATGTTTTTATTAGTTTACTATTTTGTAAGATTATTTTGTGTATTTTGTTTATGGGGCCTTAGATGCCTGAAAATAAATAATAATAATAACATTTATTTAAACATTGTTACAATTATTACCTTAAAACTATTTTTACATAAAATTCTGTCTGTAACTGTTTCTGACATTGATTTTGTTATAAGCGGTGGTCTCCAAACTAGGCGCTGCCTGTATCTTGGAGACCTGAGTGTTGATGCATTCTGTTTTTATTGGGTTCTCTTGAAATGGGTAATAAATTGCAGACAGTTATAAAAAATCTAAATTAAAATTTGAAATCTATTATTATTATTTACCTTAACAGATTTTTTCTCACAAATTATGCAACCTTTTAGAAACTTAGAAAGAAATATATTTTATTGGGGACACGCACAGGAACTATAACAATAAAAAAATAACATTAAAACTAACAAAATCATGAAAATAATAAAAAAAGAACATTAAAACTAACAAAATAGTGAAAAAATTAATAAAACTATATATACTTTGTACTAAATTTTTGTTATGTCATATCTCTTTGTATTTTTCTGTGTGTACATAAATAATAAAATAAATAAATAAAAAGACGATAAAAGATTAAATTTTCATCCTGAACCTAAAAACCTCACCCTGTATTGTATCTACAGTCGCTATAAAGTTCTTTGTTTTGCGCTCTGGTAATGGTTCTAAACTTTATTATGCTTTGTGACTAGAATAATAATTTATATTACTATTATTAGGTTTGACGGAGATATATGCCAGTGACCTTGAGTGGTTAGCTTGCGTGTTCTGTACTGAGCTCACGCAACGCGTCGTACGTTCAGCTAGTAATAGGACTCGCCCATCAAGGAGCGCTGTCAACAATTTGACGCATTATTAATTTATTATACACAAAATAAAAGGTATTTTAATAAAACACGTATACTAAAAGATCAATAATTAAATTATTTTTAAATTGGTGAAGGTTTCAGAAAAATACGCTTGGTAGATTTTGCGCCATTCTCAGATTTTTATTCGAGTTAGACATAATTTTACAAATTAATTTAATTATGTAATATTAACATAATCGAAAATATTCACATATTAAATTATTGAAGAAATGCTCTAATTTAACATATTTTTTTTTCACATCATTAACACTACTCGTTTAGACGTGATCTTCAGTATAAAATCATTAAAAGTCGGTTATCGTCGCCTTAACCATAAGAAGTGAAAGTAGTTTTTGTTCAGTTTGCGCAACTTATTAGTACGTGACTTTTCTCTGAGATTACCTATACATATAAATAATGCATAAATTAGATTTTTTGCTAAATTAGTCGATTTAGGTTGTAGAAACATCGGGTATGTACGTCAATACCTAGCAGTTTTTTTTTGTGACCTTTCGTATTTTCATATAAGCATGATTTTTTCAACTTTCTTCTTTACCCCGGTCGTGGTAAAAAGATGGCTACGGGGCTGACTATGCTGCTCTGCCTTTTAATGGTGGTTTTTTAAGACAGCCAATGCCAAAAAAACCAGCTAAGTGCGTGTCGGACGACGCACAATGAAGGTTGGAATGTACGGGACAATCCAACTTTAAATATAAGTTTGTACGCACAATATTCAGTGATTTACCATGTTATTTTAGGACCATAGACTTCTATTAGGTTTTCCTGTAATTTGTATTCTCTGTATTTTCAGTTATAGGCTCAGCTGCTGCAGAGATAAGGGGGAATGGTCAATTTTCATGTATTTTCATCATTAAAACTAAAAAGTATAAAAATAAAATGAATTTGAAATTCTCGTTCATGAGAGTTTCAATTATTTATTTTGTTTAAAATAAGTTTTGCATACTGTGCCGTGTGTACTGTACACAGTTTGCAAACCTTATTTTTTTTGTTTTTTACATTTTCCCCCAAAAGTGACCCCGTATTCAAAATTAATTTATTTACAATTTTTAATTCGTGTTTGGCTCACACAAATTACAATTATATGTGTACCAAATTTAAACTTAATCAGTCTTGTAGCAAATTGGCTGTGACAGACGGACATACAGACAGACACACACACAGTGATTCTATAACGGTTCCGTTTTTTTCCTTTCGAGGTACGGAACCCTAAACAACGACTCACCTCTCACTCACTCACTAAGGGTGTTAGTGAGTGAGTTGTTCTGACCTAATGTAAAATAAATGTACGTAAAAACCTCCAACTTTTACAACTGGTAACACATATATTTTCTGCAAATAAATGATTCTTATTAAAAAAAAAAAAAACTTAAAACGTCAATCAACGTTGGTCAAAGTTATCAAACGACTTACAATCGCAATAGCATCTTCTATTACAAACCTTCAATGGACGTCAACTGATCTCATTTTCAATCGATCGATTGATGACATCGACTAACGTTGATCGAATGAGTGTGAATTCTGGACTGCGGATGTGGATGATGTTCCGTGTGGTGCCGGACGTAAAGAATAAAAGAAAGAAGAAAGAAAATATGTTTATTTGCGGTAAACATGACGCAAAAAAGAACATAAACACAAAATAAGAAAACGTTGGGGAAACATGCGTCACGTCCACGCAAAACGGCTATCGCTCAGCATTATACTGCGACCTTATGCAAGACAGAGCCCCAGCGCTGGTTTTCATCGACAGCCGGCACATAGGCAATAGCACCACCCCATTTCTTCCCGTGGGTGTTGTAAAAGGCGACTAAGGGATTTACTAGAGAATGGGCAGCAGCGTTCTCTATGCATTTTAACACCACACTGCGATCGCCAACCCAGGCGCCAAGCGTGGCGATTATGGCAATCCCCAAATCCTTTTGGGGGAGACCTATGTCCAGCAGTGGACATCTTTCGGCTGAAATGATTTAGAATAATGACTGGACTGCGGTAGTACAAATGCTAATTAAACTTTACTATGCATTAAGACAATCAACTGGTACAGGATACCGTCCATTAAAGACACGCCCATTACGAAGCCAACACAAGCGTATTAGCATAAACGCCATTACACGTGTTTCCCACAAATTAACAGTACCTACTTATCTAGCAGAGAATTATTCCCGTCTATTCAGCCTCACCTGCTCATCTAATTAAGACAGCTTGTCATGACACAGTTCAATGATCCCCTTGAGAATTGTTAGAGGTGTCATGTTGGTAGATTGTCATATATTGGGATGTAGTGATTAGCGACTTCCTTGACATAATCTTTTTTTTTTCTTTGACTTTATATACCTACAATTTTAATTTAAACAGGGTTCTAAATTTTATTATTTTAATAATATTTTATATCGTTTTTTTGTAATGTTTTGTTAATGTGAGAACGTTGTAGGCTTAAAGGCTTCTACAGACCGGTGCGACACGCGACGCGACACAAAGGCCCCACGTGTCGCGCGACGAGCGGTGCTTTTGTGTCGCGTCGCGGACTGTAGCTTTGTAAACCATTTTCTATTTAGTTAAGTACTTGGTACTTGTTGACGGGCCTACACTGTCCTCCCATACCTATTAACACTGTAACTTGAAAACATTGTAAAAGCCCATTATTTTTAAAAGAGTCACCGTGGAGTTATGAAACGACCAATTGGAACCGTGCACCTAGCTTCTCACGTTCCATAATTGCCCATGTAGGTATCGGCCGCGACTTACGACTTGTAGGTCCTAGGTTCGAACCCTGACATGCGCTTTACTTTGTGTAAATTATTTCATCACCTCTGCTCTCAAAACGGTGAAGGAAAACATCGTGAGGAAACCGGCATGACCTTTTTTTTTTTTTTGGGTGGGAAATTATCAAATAACTTCTCCCGCTCTGCGGGGAGCGGGAGGGCGTGTAAACCGGCATGTCCTAGAACCAAAAATTCGCAGACTTGTGACATCTATCAACCCGCCATGGGCCCGCGTGGTGGGCGAGGGGAGAGGAGGCCTGTGTCCCAGCAGTGGGAACATCATAGGCTGATTATTTAAGGTGGACTGACTGGTTAAGGTCTAGAAGGAGTTGGATGCAGAAGGTTCAATACTGGAAATAATGGGTTTCAATGGAGGAGACCAGACTCAGTATTTGTTGGATACAAGAGAAGAGAGTGTCTATGTCATATGAACATAATAATTCATATTTATATTTAATATTTATGTTCTGAATTTTGTAAACTCAAACAAACTCTTACAAACAGATAATAATTATGTATAAGTCAAATTAGATAACAGACAATATAATATGCAATTTTCCCCAATTTCATGATTATCAAAAACATTATGTACATTTTTAATGGACTATATCTTTAGTTTTATAGATTCTGCTTACACTACACTACTGCTACTGCTTATACTTTTAGTATTCCTATAGTACCTTGACTATAACTGTTTTTGTAAAACCGGTAAATGCCCACCGTATCCTATTCATAGGTAGTTTGTGAACATCGCTGTCGCTCAGTGGAAAGCACAACCGACCGAGAGCGATGTATCATATTTTCTTATTGCTTCGAGAAGCCGCGCGCCGTCTCTTCTTTCCTAGAACATTGATCCGTAACTGTAATGTAAATAAGGATCAAAATCACGTAGAGTCGACGGAGCGAGCAGCCGACCTCATCTAGTTTTTTTTGGGTTCCGTACCCAAAGGGTAAAACGGGAACCCTATTACTAAGGCTCCGCCGTCTGTCTGTGTGTTGTGTCCTATCTATGAGAGCCGGGTGATCTGTAACTCAGGACCCTCCTACCTCAGACACCTTTCTCTATTTAAGATTGTACATTTTATTAACCAGTGCCTGTTATATGATGTTGAGATAAATAAAGATTTATGATTATGATTATAACTAAAACTTTTATTAAGGAAACAAATTAAAATAAAACCACTCTTTCGGTAAAATTATACATTAATTACGAAAGTCTTGCACGCATGCAGGTGAGCTTAACCCACCCGTCCGTCGCCATCTATAAATCCGCTATTTGATAGTTTCTTTCTTTTTAGGGTTCCGTCCCACAAAAGAATAAAAGGGAACCCTATAGGATCACTTTCTTGCCCGTCTGTCAGTCTGTCTGTCAAGACCCTTTTTAGGGTTCCGTACCCAAAGGGTAAAACGGGAAACCTATTACTAAGGCTCCGCCGTCTGTCTGTCCGTTTGTCATCAGGCTGTATCTCATGAACCGTGATAGTTAGACAGTTGAAATTTTCACAGATGATGTATTTACGTTGTCGCTATAGCAAAAAATACTATAAACCAGAATAAAATAAATATTTAGGGGGCTCCCATACAACAAATGAGATTTTTTTGCCGTTTTTATAGATATTGGAACGGAACCCTTCGTGCGCGAGTCCGACTCATACTCGGCCGGTTTTTCTTAGGATCGCGTTGAGGTATCAAGTTGAAATTGATATCAAATACGTAAGTAAGTCTACGGACCCCTTGGTGCTCTAAAAAAAATAAACTTCTAATTCAATGCAATTAATAAGTACGGCCATTTAAGCAACATATTTTGATACTCGCAAATAAATCAAAACCTATAGAGTACTTTCCGCGCGTTTACCTAGAACCATGAAATTTGGCAAGAAGCAAGGTCTCATAGAACAAGAGTAAAGAGGTCTGTAAATCGTTAATTTGTAGTTTCATCATATTATTATATATTTTTTTTGTTACAAATTTCCTTTTCCGGTTGGAAAATTGACCGTGGCGTATATCGATGTATGGGAGAACATGTTTTTCAACTACAATGTTAAGTTTGTTTTTGGGATAATTTCATCCCAACTACGGAACTTTACGCTGTGCGTGGTCCGACACGTACTTGGCCGGTTTTTTACTTTGCTATTTAAGTGTGTTAGGTACACCTATCCCCTTAAAAGGGGACTCAGTTAGCGTGACCAACTTTTACCTCAATTTATTCTTAAAAAAAACTTATAAAAAAAACAAAATAAGGAAAATCTTCTCATTTAGGTATACCGTCTCACAAACGTGACTCAGCTAGCGTGTCTAAAGACAGCCTTATAAAAACTTCAGGAAAACAAATATGTTAAGGAAACTGATTATAAATTCTATTCTTCAATCGATTATTTAACCTATAGCGATTGCGATCAGACGTGAATACAAGATATGACCCGTACATACTTACTATATATTATGGCTTTTTCGAGCGTAAATAGGCAATTTTCTGTTTTTTATTTACTACATTTTTTGTGTTTTTCTTTTTGTTTACTACACGTGGACACTTGTAATTGGCCGTATTTTGTGTAAACTATTACTTACTGTATCTGTATAGCTGTTCGTTTTCTTAAAACTAATATAAATAAATAAATGTAAATATTTTTTTTAATTTATTTATACAAGCTTGTAAAAAATGAGCGTTGGTACCCCGCCCATTTTTTACAAGCTTGCAAGTCCATTTGTGAACACGCTGTATTCGTAATTGAGGAGCGAAGTGGAAGTTAGCTGTGTTTCCTATAAATATAGTTTTCAACGGTATGGGAAGAATTCCGAATTTATGGAATCGTGGTTGTAATATTAGAAGTCGAGCTCTGCAAGTATTTTTAGAGAATTTGTGTTGTTAATTTAGAATATTGAGTACCTACCTTAACTGGTTATACCTCGACCCGGATGGCGCGCGGGTTCGATTCCCGCACGGAACAAATATTTGTATGACCTACAAGTAGTAGTTGCGGGTCAGGCTGTTTGTGTATGTGAGTTTATATATTTGTAAACGCACCCACAATACAGGGGAAATTCCTAGATGTTAAAAACGTTAAAAAAAAAAACTCTGTGTATCAAGTTTTTTTTATCCGATAAATAATATTTTATATCCTCTGACATGGCCTTGACGGTTCTACCGGTTCTATCTATTTATTATACCTATATTATATTACAATAAATTGGTAACGAAGTAAAAAAAACTATACATTGAATATTTTTGAAAAACAGTAATTGCTACGAGGTGAGCGACGAGCGGAGTCTGATGCCGATAATACACAGGGTTATTTTTAAATCGTCAATAACCTCTTAAGGGGTCATTGTACTCATCATTATGAACAACTTTTACTATGGGACCAAAACTGAAATCGCGAAAAAAACCAGCTGCTCACTACATTTATGTTCGAATAATTCGTTAAAATGTAGGGAACAGCTGTCTTTTTTTTCGCGAATGCATACAATATTCTCACAATATTCTATTCTATAACGAGGCCGTCATTAAGAGTGATAAAAATATGGTAATTTATGCAGTCATACTAAGTAGGACTGCATAAATTACCATATTTTTCCCGGTTCCGTGTGATGCCGGACGTAAAAAATAGCACCACCCTATTTCTTCCCATGGGTGTCGCGAAAGGCGACTAAGGTACTTACTAGAAAATGGGCAGCAGCGTTCTTCATACATTTTAACACCATACTGCGATCGCCAACCCGCCTCCCAAACCGCGGCGATTATGGAACCCCCCCCCCCCCAAATGTTGGGGCAGGCTTACGTCCAGCGGTGGACGTCTTTCGGCAGAAATTATGATATTTTTAGGAAAATGTATACTTTTTTTTACAATGTTTGTAAATATGTGAGCAGTATAAGTATCTATCACATAATTAATTTATCTGTCATTGCTTCATTCTTAACTCTTGTACAACATTTTAAAAGAGTAACGGTGGAGTTTCTTGCCCATTCTTCTCCATACGAAACTACCTTTTGGAAGGGGCGACTAGAATCAATTCTATTTATTTTGTAAATATTGACGTTCAAAAGTGGCATACACGTGCCTATTTGAAATAAACAATTTGACTTTAACTTTGATACTAAATAGGGATGATCGTGTTAAAAAAATGACATTAATTTGTTGGCATTTCCTTAAAAATAAATATCGTCAGCCTATCCTGCATAGACGCATAGTCCACGTGAACTGTTTACCAATCGATGCGCTTGCGCTATTCTTTGTGTTAACAAGGTACCCCGCCCATTTTTTACAAGCTTTTATCGTTGTGGCGACGCTTGGGGGTTTATGTCCCACAGTCGACACTGACCTCTTTCGACTAGATGATCATGAGGTACTAGCGTATTAAAAAGATTACCCACTTAAGATGTTTTAGCGATGCTGTTCAAACGAAAATTTGCGAAGGTTCTTCAAACGCTTCTGTGCTGTGCGCTTGTGTGCGGTTTGTTCTCATTTCTGTAGTTATAGGATTAATATGTGGGTACACGTAGGTAGGTCTAAACATGTTGTTTTTCAAAGATTTTCCTTGAGGGTTACCCTCTAGGAAAAACATATTGTCATGGTAATTATGAGGAAAAAGAGAGTTTCTGAAAAGTATATAAAGACTCGTAACGTTAAATTAACTCACAGAGTAGCCTACCCTACTACAGCAAACAGTCCTTCTTGGTATAACGGTTCAGTAAAATTCCAAAATCAACATGAAGTTCAATCTGTTCATCTTGGTCGCTGTCTTCGTGGTTGCGGCGATGTTCATGCCGGAGCACGTTTTGGCCTGCATCAGCAATGGCAACGGGTGTCAACCTGATTATATGATGTTGAGATAAATAAAGATTTATGATTATGATTATAACTAAAACTTTTATTAAGGAAACAAATTAAAATAAAACCACTCTTTCGGTAAAATTATACATTAATTACGAAAGTCTTGCACGCATGCAGGTGAGCTTAACCCACCCGTCCGTCGCCATCTATAAATCCGCTATTTGATAGTTTCTTTCTTTTTAGGGTTCCGTCCCACAAAAGAATAAAACGGAACCCTATAGGATCACTTTCTTGCCCGTATGTCAGTCTGTCTGTCAAGACCCTTTTTAGGGTTCCGTACCCAAAGGGTAAAACGGGAAACCTATTACTAAGGCTCCGCCGTCTGTCTGTCTGTCTGTCCGTTTGTCATCAGGCTGTATCTCATGAACCGTGATAGTTAGACAGTTGAAATTTTCACAGATGATGTATTTACGTTGCCGCTATAGCAAAAAATACTATAAACCAGAATAAAATAAATATTTAAGGGGGCTCCCATACAACAAATGAGATTTTTTTGTCGTTTTTATAGATAATGGAACGGAACCCTTCGTGCGCGAGTCCGACTCATACTCGGCCGGTTTTTCTTAGGATCGCGTTGAGGTATCAAGTTGAAATTGATATCAAATACGTAAGTCTACGGACCCCTCGGTGCTCTAAAAAAAATAAACTTCTAATTCAATGCAATTAATAAGTACGGCCATTTAAGCAACATATTTTGATACTCGCAAATAAATCAAAACCTATAGAGTACTTCCCGCGCGTTTACCTAGAACCATGAAATTTGGCAAGAAGCAAGGTCTCATAGAACAAGAGTAAAGAGGTCTGTAAATCGTTAATTTGTAGTTTCATCATATTATTATATATTTTTTTTGTTACAAATTTCCTTTTCCGGTTGGAAAATTGACCGTGGCGTATATCGATGTATGGGAGAACATGTTTTTCAACTACAATGTTAAGTTTGTTTTTGGGATAATTTCATCCCAACTACGGAACTTTACGCTGTGCGTGGTCCGACACGTACTTGGCCGGTTTTTTACTTTGCTATTTAAGTGTGTTAGGTACACCTATCCCCTTAAAGGGGACTCAGTTAGCGTGACCAACTTTTACCTCAATTTATTCTTAAAAAAAACTTATAAAAAAAACAAAATAAGGAAAATTTTCTCATTTAGGTATACCGTCTCACAAACGTGACTCAGCTAGCGTGTCTAAAGACAGCCTTATAAAAACTCCAGGAAAACAAATATGTTAAGGAAACTGATTATAAATTCTATACTTCAATCGATTATTTAACCTATAGCGATTGCGATCAGACGTGAATACAAGATATGACCCGTACATACTAACTATATATTATGGCTTTTACGAGCGTAAATAGAAAATTTTCTGTTTTTTATTTACTACATTTTTTGTGTTTTTCTTTTTGTTTACTACACGTGGACACTTGTAATTGGCCGTATTTTGTGTAAACTATTACTTACTGTATCTGTATAGCTGTTAGTTTTCTTAAAACTAATATGAATAAATAAATGTAAATATTTTTTTTTATTTATTTATACAAGCTTGTAAAAAATGAGCGTTGGTACCCCGCCCATTTTTTACAAGCTTGCAAGTCCATTTGTGAACACGCTGTATTCGTAATTGAGGAGCGAAGTGGAAGTTAGCTGTGTTTCCTATAAATATAGTTTTCAACGGTATGGGAAGAATTCCGAATTTATGGAATCGTGGTTGTAATATTAGAAGTCGAGCTCTGCAACTATTTTTAGAGAATTTGTGTTGTTAATTTAGAATATTGAGTACCTACCTTAACTGGTTATGCCTCGACCCGGATGGCGCGCGGGTTCGATTCCAGCACGGAACAAATATTTGTATGACCTACAAGTAGTAGTTGCGGGTCAGGCTGTTTGTGTATGTGAGTTTATATATTTGTAAACGCACCCACAATACAGGGGAAATTCCTAGATGGTAAAAACGTTAAAAAAAAAACTCTGTGTATCAAGTTTTTTTTATCCGATAAATAATATTTTATATCCTCTGACATGGCCTTGACGGTTCTACCGGTTCTATCTATTTATTATACCTATATTATATTACAATAAATTGGAAACGAAGTAAAAAAAACTATACATTGAATATTTTTGAAAAACAGTAATTGCTACGAGGTGAGCGACGAGCGGAGTCTGAAGCCGATAATATACAGGGTTATTTTTAAAACGTCAATAACCTCTTAAGGGGTCATTGTACTCATCATTATGAAAAACTTTTACTATGGGACCAAAACTGAAATCGCGAAAAAAACCAGCTGCTCACTACATTTATGTTCGAATAATTCGTTAAAATGTAGGGAACAGCTGTCTTTTTTTTCGCGAATGCATACAATATTCTCACAATATTCTATTCTATAACGAGGCCGTCATTAAGAGTGATAAAAATATGGTAATTTATGCAGTCATACTAAGTAGGACTGCATAAATTACCATATTTTTCCCGGTTCCGTGTGATGCCAGACGTAAAAAATAGCACCACCCTATTTCTTCCCATGGGTGTCGCGAAAGGCGACTAAGGGACTTACTAGAAAATGGGCAGCAGCGTTCTTCATACATTTTAACACCATACTGCGATCGCCAACCCGCCTACCAAACCGCGGCGATTATGGAACCCCCCCCCCCCCCAAATGTTGGGGGAGGCTTACGTCCAGCGGTGGACGTCTTTCGGCAGAAATTATGATATTTTTAGGAAAATGTATACTTTTTTTTACAATGTTTGTAAATATGTGAGCAGTATAAGTATCTATCACACAATTAATTTATCTGTCATTGCTTCATTCTTAACTCTTGTACAACATTTTAAAAGAGTAACGGTGGAGTTTCTTGCCCATTCTTCTCCATACGAAACTACCTTTTGGAAGGGGCGACTAGAATCAATTCTATTTATTTTGTAAATATTGACGTTCAAAAGTGCCTTATACGTGCCTATTTGAAATAAGCAGTTTGATAATTTTCAAATAGACTTTGACTTTGCTACTAAATAGGGATGATCGTGTTAAAAAAAATCACATTAATTTTTTGGCATTTCCTTAAAAATAAATATCGTCAGCCTATCCTGCATAGTCCACGTGAACTGTTGATCAATCGATGCGCTTGCGCTATCCTTTGTGTTAACAAGGAACCCCGCCCATTTTTTACAAGCTTTTATCGTTGTGGCGACGCTTGGGGGTCTATGTCCCACAGTCGACACTGACCTCTTTCGACTTAATGATAATCATGAGGTACTGGCGTAATACAAAAAAATTGCGAAGGTTCTTCAAACGCTTCTGTGCTGTGCGCTTGTGTGCGATTTGTTCTCATTTCTGTAGTAGATTTTCCTTGAGGGTTTCCCTCTAGGAAAAACATACTGTCATGGTAATTATGAGGAAAAAGAGAGTTTCTGAAAAGTATATAAAGACTCGTAACGTTAAATTAACTCACAGAGTAGCCTACCCTACTACAGCAAACAGTCCTTCTTGGTATACTCGTAACGGTTCAGTAAATTACCAAAATCAAAATGAAGTTCAATCTGTTCATCTTGGTCGCTGTCTTCGTGGTTGCGGCGATGTTCATGCCGGAGCACGTTTTGGCCTGCATCAGCAATGGCAACGGGTGTCAACCTGATGGCAGTCAAGGAAACTGCTGTTCCGGGTATTGTCACAAGGAGCCTGGTTGGGCCGCTGGATACTGTCGTTAATCAGTAATGACAGTTTAACATGGCATACGCGCTTTGTTGTGGAGCTGCGGTCATCACCCCGTGTTACTAATATCAATGACAGTTACAATTTTTGTTTTGTGAGAAATTTACTAAAATGATTAATGAAAATAAAATAATGTATTAATAATGTTATTTTTTCCTTTTGCATTTCTCCTTTCCTATTACAGATGCACAATATTATAAAAACACTTTGATATAACACTAACTATTTACATAATCATTTCTAAAAAACAAATAATTAAAAAAAATAAAAAACACGCCTGCCATATCAAAAAGTGAACTAAAAAATTAAAAACCAGTTACATGATTTTAGTGTTGAATGGCCACAAGGTAGTATTAGACAAAATAAATCAGAAGTTAGGCTTCAACTAGATTATTTTATTGTGTTTATCTGTTTAAGTCTGAAGCTCAGATTATATTCTATAAACTGAGGTCTGAAGGAACATAGTAAATAAAATGTATTGTATGACTGACCAGACTAAGAGTACTGGTGGCCCAGTGGTATCGGCCGCGACTTACGACTTGTAGGTCCTAGGTTCGAACCCTGACATGCGCTTTACTTTGTGTAAATTATTTCATCACCTCTGCTCTCAAAACGGTGAAGGAAAACATCGTGAGGAAACCGGCATGACCTTTTTTTTTTTTTGGGTGGGAAATTATCAAATAACTTCTCCCGCTCTGGGGGGAGCGGGAGGGGGTGTAAACCGGCATGTCCTAGAACCAAAAATTCGCACACTTGTGACATCTATCAACCCGCCATGGGCCCGCGTGGTGGGCGAGGGGAGAGGAGGCCTGTGTCCCAGCAGTGGGAACATCATAGGCTGATTATTTAAGGTGGACTGACTGGTTAAGGTCTAGAAGGAGTTGGATGCAGAAGGTTCAATACTGGAAATAATGGGTTTCAATGGAGGAGACCAGACTCAGTATTTGTTGGATACAAGAGAAGAGAGTGTCTATGTCATATGAACATAATAATTCATATTTATATTTAATATTTATGTTCTGAATTTTGTAAACTCAAACAAACTCTTACAAACAGATAATAATTATGTATAAGTCAAATTAGATAACAGACAATATCATATGCAATTTTCCCCAATTTCATGATTATCAAAAACATTATGTACATTTTTAATGGACTTTAGTTTTATAGATTCTGCTTACACTACACTACTGCTACTGCTACTGCTTATACTTTTAGTATTCCTATAGTACCTTGACTATAACTGTTTTTGTAAAACCGGTAAATGCCCACCGTATCCTATTCATAGGTAGTTTGTGAACATCGCTGTCGCTCAGTGGAAAGCACAACCGACCGAGAGCGATGTATCATATTTTCTTATTGCTTCGAGAAGCCGCGCGCCGTCTCTTCTTTCCTAGAACATTGATCCGTAACTGTAATGTAAATAAGGATCAAAATCACGTAGAGTCGACGGAGCGAGCAGCCGACCTCATCTAGTTTTTTTTGGGTTCCGTACCCAAAGGGTAAAACGGGAACCCTATTACTAAGGCTCCGCCGTCTGTCTGTGTGTTGTGTCCTATCTATGAGAGCCGGGTGATCTGTAACTCAGGACCCTCCTACCTCAGAAACCTTTCTCTATTTAAGATTGTACATTTTATTAACCAGTGCCTGTTATATGATGTTGAGATAAATAAAGATTTATGATTATGATTATAACTAAAACTTTTATTAAGGAAACAAATTAAAATAAAACCACTCTTTCGGTAAAATTATACATTAATTACGAAAGTCTTGCACGCATGCTAGCAAAAAATACTATAAACCAGAATAAAATAAATATTTAAGGGGGCTCCCATACAACAAATAAGATTTTTTTGCCGTTTTTATAGATAATGGAACGGAACCATTCGTGCGCGAGTCCGACTCATACTCGGCCGGTTTTTCTTAGGATCGCGTTGAGGTATCAAGTTGAAATTGATATCTAATACGTAAGTCTACGGACCCCTTGGTGCTCTAAAAAAAATAAACTTCTAATTCAATGCAATTAATAAGTACGGCCATTTAAGCAACATATTTTGATACTCGCAAATAAATCAAAACCTATAGAGTACTTCCCGCGCGTTTACCTAGAACCATGAAATTTGGCAAGAAGCAAGGTCTCATAGAACAAGAGTAAAGAGGTCTGTAAATCGTTAATTTGTAGTTTCATCATATTATTATATATTTTTTTTGTTACAAATTTCCTTTTCCGGTTGGAAAATTGACCATGGCGTATATCGATGTATGGGAGAACATGTTTTTCAACTACAATGTTACGTTTGTTTTTGGGATAATTTCATCCCAACTACGGAACCTTACGCTGTGCGTGGTCCGACACGTACTTGGCTGGTTTTTTACTTTGCTATTTAAGTGTGTTAGGTACACCTATCCTCTTAAAAGGGGACTCAGTTAGCGTGACCAACTACTACCTCAATTTATTCTTAAAAAAAACTTATAAAAAAAACAAAATAAGGAAAATTTTCTCATTTAGGTATACCGTCTCACAAACGTGACTCAGCTAGCGTGTCTAAAGACAGCCTTATAAAAACTTCAGGAAAACAAATATGTTAAGGAAACTGATTATAAATTCTATACTTCAATCGATTATTTAACCTATAGCGATTGCGATCAGACGTGAATACAAGATATGACCCGTACATACTAACTATATTTTATGGCTTTTACGAGCGTAAATTGAAAATTTTCTGTTTTTTATTTACTACATTTTTTGTGTTTTTCTTTTTGTTTACTACACGTGGACACTTGTAATTGGCCGTATTTTGTGTAAACTATTACTTACTGTATCTGTATAGCTGTTCGTTTTCTTAAAACTAATATAAATAAATAAATGTAAATATTATTTTTAATTTATTTATACAAGCTTGTAAAAAATGAGCGTTGGTACCCCGCCCATTTTTTACAAGCTTGCAAGTCCATTTGTGAACACGCTGTATTCGTAATTGAGGAGCGAAGTGGAAGTTAGCTGTGTTTCCTATAAATATAGTTTTCAACGGTATGGGAAGAATTCCGAATTTATGGAATCGTGGTTGTAATATTAGAAGTCGAGCTCTGCAAGTATTTTTAGAGAATTTGTGTTGTTAATTTAGAATATTGAGTACCTACCTTAACTGGTTATACCTCGACCCGGATGGCGCGCGGGTTCGATTCCCGCACGGAACAAATATTTGTATGACCTACAAGTAGTTGTTGTGGGTCTGGCTGTTTGTGTATGTGAGTTTATATATTTGTAAACGCACCCACAATACAGGGGAAATTTCTAGATGTTAAAAACGTTAAAAAAAAAAACTCTGTGTATCAAGTTTTTTTTATCCGATAAATAATATTTTATATCCTCTGACATGGCCTTGACGGTTCTACCGGTTCTATTTATTATACCTATATTATATTACAATAAATTGGAAACGAAGTAAAAAAAACTATACATTGAATATTTTTGAAAAACAGTAATTGCTACGAGGTGAGCGACGAGCGGAGTCTGATGCCGATAATACACAGGGTTATTTTTAAATCGTCAATAACCTCTTAAGGGGTCATTGTACTCATCATTATGAACAACTTTTACTATGGGACCAAAACTGAAATCGCGAAAAAAACCAGCTGCTCACTACATTTATGTTCGAATAATTCGTTAAAATGTAGGGAACAGCTGTCTTTTTTTTCGCGAATGCATACAATATTCTCACAATATTCTATTCTATAACGAGGCCGTCATTAAAAGTGATAAAAATATGGTAATTTATGCAGTCATACTAAGTAGGACTGCATAAATTACCATATTTTTCCCGGTTCCGTGTGATGCCGGACGTAAAAAATAGCACCACCCTATTTCTTCCCATGGGTGTCACGAAAGGCGACTAAGGGACTTACTAGAAAATGGGCAGCAGCGTTCTTCATACATTTTAACACCATACTGCGATCGCCAACCCGCCTACCAAACCGCGGCGATTATGGAACCCCCCCCCAAATGTTGGGGGAGGCTTACGTCCAGCGGTGGACGTCTTTCGGCAGAAATTATGATATTTTTAGGAAAATGTATACTTTTTTTTACAATTTTTGTAAATATGTGAGCAGTATAAGTATCTATCACATAATTAATTTATCTGTCATTGCTTCATTCTTAACTCTTGTACAACATTTTAAAAGAGTAACGGTGGAGTTTCTTGCCCATTCTTCTCCATACGAAACTACCTTTTGGAAGGGGCGACTAGAATCAATTCTATTTATTTTGTAAATATTGACGTTCAAAAGTGGCATACACGTGCCTATTTGAAATAAACAATTTGACTTTAACTTTGATACTAAATAGGGATGATCGTGTTAAAAAAATGACATTAATTTGTTGGCATTTCCTTAAAAATAAATATCGTCAGCCTATCCTGCATAGACGCATAGTCCACGTGAACTGTTTACCAATCGATGCGCTTGCGCTATTCTTTGTGTTAACAAGGTACCCCGCCCATTTTTTACAAGCTTTTATCGTTGTGGCGACGCTTGGGGGTTTATGTCCCACAGTCGACACTGACCTCTTTCGACTAGATGATCATGAGGTACTAGCGTATTAAAAAGATTACCCACTTAAGATGTTTTAGCGATGCTGTTCAAACGAAAATTTGCGAAGGTTCTTCAAACGCTTCTGTGCTGTGCGCTTGTGTGCGGTTTGTTCTCATTTCTGTAGTTATAGGATTAATATGTGGGTACACGTAGGTAGGTCTAAACATGTTGTTTTTCAAAGATTTTCCTTGAGGGTTTCCCTTTAGGAAAAACATATTGTCATGGTAATTATGAGGAAAAAGAGAGTTTCTGAAAAGTATATAAAGACTCGTAACGTTAAATTAACTCACAGAGTAGCCTACCCTACTACAGCAAACAGTCCTTCTTGGTATACTCGTAACGGTTCAGTAAATTACCAAAATCAAAATGAAGTTCAATCTGTTCATCTTGGTCGCTGTCTTCGTGGTTGCGGCGATGTTCATGCCGGAGCACGTTTTGGCCTGCATCAGCAATGGCAACGGGTGTCAACCTGATGGCAGTCAAGGAAACTGTTGTTCCGGGTATTGTCACAAGGAGCCTGGTTGGGCCGCTGGATACTGTCGTTAATCAGTAATGACAGTTTAACATGGCATACGCGCTTTGTTGTGGAGCTGCGGTCATCACCCCGTGTTACTAATATCAATGACAGTTACAATTTTTGTTTTGTGAGAAATTTACTAAAATGTTTAATGAAAATAAAATAATGTATTAATAATGTTATTTTTTCCTTTTGCATTTCTCCTTTCCTATTACAGATGCACAATATTATAAAAACACTTTGATATAACACTAACTATTTACATAATCATTTCTAAAAAACAAATAATTAAAAAAAATAAAAAACACGCCTGCCATATCAAAAAAATTAAAAACCAGTTACATGATTTTAGTGTTGAATGGCCACAAGGTAGTATTAGACAAAATAAATCAGAAGTTAGGTTTCAACTAGATCATTTTATTGTGTTTGTCTGTTTAAGTCTGAAGCTCAGATTATATTCTATAAACTGAGGTCTGAAGGAACATAGTAAATAAAATGTATTGTATGACTGACCAGACTAAGAGTACTGGTGGCCCAGTGGTATCAGCCGCGACTTACGACTTGTAGGTCCTAGGTTCGAACCCTGACATGCGCTTTACTTTGTGTAAATTATTTCATCACCTCTGCTCTCAAAACGGTGAAGGAAAACATCGTGAGGAAACCGGCATGACCTTTTTTTTTTTTGGGTGGGAAATTATCAAATAACTTCTCCCGCTCTGGGGGGAGCGGGAGGGGGTGTAAACCGGCATGTCCTAGAACCAAAAATTCGCACACTTGTGACATCTATCAACCCGCCATGGGCCCGCGTGGTGGGCGAGGGGAGAGGAGGCCTGTGTCCCAGCAGTGGGAACATCATAGGCTGATTATTTAAGGTGGACTGACTGGTTAAGGTCTAGAAGGAGTTGGATGCAGAAGGTTCAATACTGGAAATAATGGGTTTCAATGGAGGAGACCAGACTCAGTATTTGTTGGATACAAGAGAAGAGAGTGTCTATGTCATATGAACATAATAATTCATATTTATATTTAATATTTATGTTCTGAATTTTGTAAACTCAAACAAACTCTTACAAACAGATAATAATTATGTATAAGTCAAATTAGATAACAGACAATATAATATGCAATTTTCCCCAATTTCATGAATATCAAAAACATTATGTACATTTTTAATGGACTATATCTTTAGTTTTATAGATTCTGCTTACACTACACTACTGCTACTGCTACTGCTTATACTTTTAGTATTCCTATAGTACCTTGACTATAACTGTTTTTGTAAAACCGGTAAATGCCCACCGTATCCGAGTTACAACTCAGGACCCTCCTACCTCAGACACCTTTCTCTATTTAAGATTGTACATTTTATTAACCAGTGCCTGTTATATGATGTTGAGATAAATAAAGATTTATGATTATGATTATAACTAAAACTTTTATTAAGGAAACAAATTAAAATAAAACCACTCTTTCGGTAAAACTATACATTAATTACGAAAGTCTTGCACGCATGCAGGTGAGCTTAACCCACCCGTCCGTCGCCATCTATAAATCCGCTATTTGATAGTTTCTTTCTTTTTAGGGTTCCGTCCCACAAAAGAATAAAACGGAACCCTATAGGATCACTTTCTTGAACGTCTGTCAGTCTGTCTGTCAAGACCCTTTTTAGGGTTCCGTACCCAAAGGGTAAAACGGGAAACCTATTACTAAGGCTCCGCCGTCTGTCCGTCTGTCTGTCCGTTTGTCATCAGGCTGTATCTCATGAACCGTGATAGTTAGACAGTTGAAATTTTCATAGATGATGTATTTACGTTGCCGCTATAGCAAAAAATACTATAAACCAGAATAAAATAAATATTTAAGGGGGCTCCCATACAACAAATGAGATTTTTTTGTCGTTTTTATAGATAATGGAACGGAACCCTTCGTGCGCGAGTCCGACTCATACTCGGCCGGTTTTTCTTAGGATCGCGTTGAGGTATCAAGTTGAAATTGATATCAAATACGTAAGTCTACGGACCCCTTGGTGCTCTAAAAAAAATAAACTTCTAATTCAATGCAATTAATAAGTACGGCCATTTAAGCAACATATTTTGATACTCGCAAATAAATCAAAACCTATAGAGTACTTCCCGCGCGTTTACCTAGAACCATGAAATTTGGCAAGAAGCAAGGTCTCATAGAACAAGAGTAAAGAGGTCTGTAAATCGTTAATTTGTAGTTTCATCATATTATTATATATTTTTTTTGTTACAAATTTCCTTTTCCGGTTGGAAAATTGACCATGGCGTATATCGATGTATGGGAGAACATGTTTTTCAACTACAATGTTACGTTTGTTTTTGGGATAATTTCATCCCAACTACGGAACCTTACGCTGTGCGTGGTCCGACACGTACTTGGCTGGTTTTTTACTTTGCTATTTAAGTGTGTTAGGTACACCTATCCTCTTAAAAGGGGACTCAGTTAGCGTGACCAACTACTACCTCAATTTATTCTTAAAAAAAACTTATAAAAAAAACAAAATAAGGAAAATTTTCTCATTTAGGTATACCGTCTCACAAACGTGACTCAGCTAGCGTGTCTAAAGACAGCCTTATAAAAACTCCAGGAAAACAAATATGTTAAGGAAACTGATTATAAATTCTATACTTCAATCGATTATTTAACCTATAGCGATTGCGATCAGACGTGAATACAAGATATGACCCGTACATACTAACTATATATTATGGCTTTTACGAGCGTAAATAGAAAATTTTCTGTTTTTTATTTACTACATTTTTTGTGTTTTTCTTTTTGTTTACTACACGTGGACACTTGTAATTGGCCGTATTTTGTGTAAACTATTACTTACTGTATCTGTATAGCTGTTCGTTTTCTTAAAACTAATATAAATAAATAAATGTAAATATTTTTTTTAATTTATTTATACAAGCTTGTAAAAAATGAGCGTTGGTACCCCGCCCATTTTTTACAAGCTTGCAAGTCCATTTGTGAACACGCTGTATTCGTAATTGAGGAGCGAAGTGGAAGTTAGCTGTGTTTCCTATAAATATAGTTTTCAACGGTATGGGAAGAATTCCGAATTTATGGAATCGTGGTTGTAATATTAGAAGTCGAGCTCTGCAAGTATTTTTAGAGAATTTGTGTTGTTAATTTAAAATATTGAGTACCTACCTTAACTGGTTATACCTCGACCCGGATGGCGCGCGGGTTCGATTCCCGCACGGAACAAATATTTGTATGACCTACAAGTAGTTGTTGTGGGTCTGGCTGTTTGTGTATGTGAGTTTATATATTTGTAAACGCACCCACAATACAGGGGAAATTCCTAGATGTTAAAAACGTTAAAAAAAAAACTCTGTGTATCAAGTTTTTTTTATCCGATAAATAATATTTTATATCCTCTGACATGGCCTTGACGGTTCTACCGGTTCTATTTATTATACCTATATTATATTACAATAAATTGGAAACGAAGTAAAAAAAACTATACATTGAATATTTTTGAAAAACAGTAATTGCTACGAGGTGAGCGACGAGCGGAGTCTGATGCCGATAATACACAGGGTTATTTTTAAATCGTCAATAACCTCTTAAGGGGTCATTGTACTCATCATTATGAACAACTTTTACTATGGGACCAAAACTGAAATCGCGAAAAAAACCAGCTGCTCACTACATTTATGTTCGAATAATTCGTTAAAATGTAGGGAACAGCTGTCTTTTTTTTCGCGAATGCATACAATATTCTCACAATATTCTATTCTATAACGAGGCCGTCATTAAAAGTGATAAAAATATGGTAATTTATGCAGTCATACTAAGTAGGACTGCATAAATTACCATATTTTTCCCGGTTCCGTGTGATGCCGGACGTAAAAAATAGCACCACCCTATTTCTTCCCATGAGTGTCGCGAAAGGCGACTAAGGGACTTACTAGAAAATGGGCAGCAGCGTTCTTCATACATTTTAACACCATACTGCGATCGCCAACCCGCCTACCAAACCGCGGCGATTATGGACCCCCGCCCCCCCCAAATGTTGGGGGAGGCTTACGTCCAGCGGTGGACGTCTTTCGGCAGAAATTATGATATTTTTAGGAAAATGTATACTTTTTTTTACAATGTTTGTAAATATGTGAGCAGTATAAGTATCTATCACATAATTAATTTATCTGTCATTGCTTCATTCTTAACTCTTGTACAACATTTTAAAAGAGTAACGGTGGAGTTTCTTGCCCATTCTTCTCCATACGAAACTACCTTTTGGAAGGGGCGACTAGAATCAATTCTATTTATTTTGTAAATATTGACGTTCAAAAGTGGCATACACGTGCCTATTTGAAATAAACAATTTGACTTTAACTTTGATACTAAATAGGGATGATCGTGTTAAAAAAATGACATTAATTTGTTGGCATTTCCTTAAAAATAAATATCGTCAGCCTATCCTGCATAGACGCATAGTCCACGTGAACTGTTTACCAATCGATGCGCTTGCGCTATTCTTTGTGTTAACAAGGTACCCCGCCCATTTTTTACAAGCTTTTATCGTTGTGGCGACGCTTGGGGGTTTATGTCCCACAGTCGACACTGACCTCTTTCGACTAGATGATCATGAGGTACTAGCGTATTAAAAAGATTACCCACTTAAGATGTTTTAGCGATGCTGTTCAAACGAAAATTTGCGAAGGTTCTTCAAACGCTTCTGTGCTGTGCGCTTGTGTGCGGTTTGTTCTCATTTCTGTAGTTATAGGATTAATATGTGGGTACACGTAGGTAGGTCTAAACATGTTGTTTTTCAAAGATTTTCCTTGAGGGTTTCCCTTTAGGAAAAACATATTGTCATGGTAATTATGAGGAAAAAGAGAGTTTCTGAAAAGTATATAAAGACTCGTAACGTTAAATTAACTCACAGAGTAGCCTACCCTACTACAGCAAACAGTCCTTCTTGGTATACTCGTAACGGTTCAGTAAATTACCAAAATCAAAATGAAGTTCAATCTGTTCATCTTGGTCGCTGTCTTCGTGGTTGCGGCGATGTTCATGCCGGAGCACGTTTTGGCCTGCATCAGCAATGGCAACGGGTGTCAACCTGATGGCAGTCAAGGAAACTGCTGTTCCGGGTATTGTCACAAGGAGCCTGGTTGGGCCGCTGGATACTGTCGTTAATCAGTAATGACAGTTTAACATGGCATACGCGCTTTGTTGTGGAGCTGCGGTCATCACCCCGTGTTACTAATATCAATGACAGTTACAATTTTTGTTTTGTGAGAAATTTACTAAAATGTTTAATGAAAATAAAATAATGTATTAATAATGTTATTTTTTCCTTTTGCATTTCTCCTTTCCTATTACAGATGCACAATATTATAAAAACACTTTGATATAACACTAACTATTTACATAATCATTTCTAAAAAACAAATAATTAAAAAAAATAAAAAACACGCCTGCCATATCAAAAAAATTAAAAACCAGTTACATGATTTTAGTGTTGAATGGCCACAAGGTAGTATTAGACAAAATAAATCAGAAGTTAGGTTTCAACTAGATTATTTTATTGTGTTTATCTGTTTAAGTCTGAAGCTCAGATTATATTCTATAAACTGAGGTCTGAAGGAACATAGTAAATAAAATGTATTGTATGACTGACCAGACTAAGAGTACTGGTGGCCCAGTGGTATCGGCCGCGACTTACGACTTGTAGGTCCTAGGTTCGAACCCTGACATGCGCTTTACTTTGTGTAAATTATTTCATCACCTCTGCTCTCAAAACGGTGAAGGAAAACATCGTGAGGAAACCGGCATGACCTTTTTTTTTTTTTTGGGTGGGAAATTATCAAATAACTTCTCCCGCTCTGGGGGGAGCGGGAGGGGGTGTAAACCGGCATGTCCTAGAACCAAAAATTCGCACACTTGTGACATCTATCAACCCGCCATGGGCCCGCGTGGTGGGCGAGGGGAGAGGAGGCCTGTGTCCCAGCAGTGGGAACATCATAGGCTGATTATTTAAGGTGGACTGACTGGTTAAGGTCTAGAAGGAGTTGGATGCAGAAGGTGCAATACTGGAAATAATGGGTTTCAATGGAGGAGACCAGACTCAGTATTTGTTGGATACAAGAGAAGAGAGTGTCTATGTCATATGAACATAATAATTCATATTTATATTTAATATTTATGTTCTGAATTTTGTAAACTCAAACAAACTCTTACAAACAGATAATAATTATGTATAAGTCAAATTAGATAACAGACAATATAATATGCAATTTTCCCCAATTTCATGAATATCAAAAACATTATGTACATTTTTAATGGACTATATCTTTAGTTTTATAGATTCTGCTTACACTACACTACTGCTACTGCTACTGCTTATACTTTTAGTATTCCTATAGTACCTTGACTATAACTGTTTTTGTAAAACCGGTAAATGCCCACCGTATCCGAGTTACAACTCAGGACCCTCCTACCTCAGACACCTTTCTCTATTTAAGATTGTACATTTTATTAACCAGTGCCTGTTATATGATGTTGAGATAAATAAAGATTTATGATTATGATTATAACTAAAACTTTTATTAAGGAAACAAATTAAAATAAAACCACTCTTTCGGTAAAATTATACATTAATTACGAAAGTCTTGCACGCATGCAGGTGAGCTTAACCCACCCGTCCGTCGCCATCTATAAATCCGCTATTTGATAGTTTCTTTCTTTTTAGAGTTCCGTCCCACAAAAGAATAAAACGGAACCCTATAGGATCACTTTCTTGCCCGTCTGTCAGTCTGTCTGTCAAGACCCTTTTTAGGGTTCCGTCCCACAAAAGAATAAAACGGAACCCTATAGGATCACTTTCTTGAACGTCTGTCAGTCGTTCGAACTTTGAAAAACAACATGTTTAGACCTACCTACTGTAGTTATAGGATTAATATGTACCCACATATTAATCCTATAACTACAGAAATGAGAACAAATCGCACACAAGCGCACAGCACAGAAGCGTTTGAAGAACCTTCGCAAATTTTCGTTTGAGCAGCATCGCTAAACCATCTTAAGTGGGTAATCTTTTTATTACGCTAGTACCTCATGATTATCATTAAGTCGAAAGAGGTCAGTGTCGACTGTGGGACATAGACCCCCAAGCGTCGCCACAACGATAAAAGCTTGTAAAAAATGGGCGGGGTTCCTTGTTAACACAAAGGATAGCGCAAGCGCATCGATTGATCAACAGTTCACGTGGACTATGCAGGATAGGCTGACGATATTTATTTTTAAGGAAATGCCAAAAAATTAATGTGATTTTTTTTAACACGATCATCCCTATTTAGTATCAAAGTCAAAGTCTATTTGAAAATTATCAAACTGCTTATTTCAAATAGGCACGTGTATGCCACTTTTGAACGTCAATATTTACAAAATAAATAGAATTGATTCTAGTCGCCCCTTCCAAAAGGTAGTTTCGTATGGAGAAGAATGGGCAAGAAACTCCACCGTTACTCTTTTAAAATGTTGTACAAGAGTTAAGAATGAAGCAATGACAGATAAATTAATTATGTGATAGATACTTATACTGCTCACATATTTACAAACATAGTAAAAAAAGTATACATTTTCCTAAAAATATCATAATTTCTGCCGAAAGACGTCCACTGCTGGACGTAAGCCCCCCCAACATTTGGGGGGGGGTGGGGGTCCATAATCGCCACCGTTTGGTAGGCGGGTTGGTGATCGCAGTATGGTGTTAAAATGTATGAAGAACGCTACTGCCCATTCTCTAGTAAGTCCCTTAGTCGCCTTTCGCGACACCCATGGGAAGAAATAGGGTGGTGCTATTTTTTACGTCCGGCATCACACGGAACCGGGAAAAATATGGTAATTTATGCAGTCCTACTTAGTATTACTGCATAAATTACCATATTTTTATCAATTAATGACGGCCTCGTTATTGAATAGAATGCGTTTATTTGTGAGCGACTACGCTTCTGTGCTGTGCGCTTGTGTGCGATTTGTTCTCATTTCTGTAGTTATAGGATTAATATGTGGGTACATATTAATCCTATAACTACAGTAGGTAGGTCTAAACATGTTGTTTTTCAAAGATTTTCCTTGAGTGTTTCCCTCTAGGAAAAACATATTGTCATGGTAATTATGAGGAAAAAGAGAGTTTCTGAAAAGTATATAAAGACTCGTAACGTTAAATTAACTCACAGAGTAGCCTACCCTACTACAGCAAACAGTCCTTCTTGGTATAACGGTTCAGTAAAATTCCAAAATCAACATGAAGTTCAATCTGTTTATCTTGGTCGCTGTCTTCGTGGTTGCGGCTATGTTCATGCCGGATCAAGTTTTGGCCTGCATCAGCAATGGCAACGGGTGTCAACCTGATGGCAGTCAAGGAACCTGCTGTTCCGGCAATTGTCACAAGGAGTCTGGTTGGGCCGCTGGATACTGTCGTTAATCAGTAATGACAGTTTAACATGGCATACGCGCTTTGTTGTGGAGCTGCGGTCATCACCCCGTGTTACTAATACCAATGACAGTTACAATTTTTGTTTTGTGAGAAATTTACTAAAATGTTTAATGAAAATAAAATAATGTATTAATAATGTTATTTTTTCCTTTTGCATTTCTCCTTTCCTATTACAGATGCACAATATTATTAAAACACTTTGATATAACACTAACTATTTACATAATCATTTCTAAAAAACAAATAATTAAAAAAAATAAAAAACACGCCTGCCATATCAAAAAGTGAACTAAAAAATTAAAAACAAGTTACATGATTTTAGTGTTGAATGGCCACAAGGTAGTATTAGACAAAATAAATCAGAAGTTAGGCTTCAACTAGATTATTTTATTGTGTTTATCTGTTTAAGTCTGAATCTCAGATTATATTCTACAATCTGAGGTCTGAAGGAACACAGTAAATAAAACGTATTGTAAGGTAACCTTCAAATCACACATTTAATATCATATGATTTCTCATAACCTCTTTACTTATTTTACAATAATACTTAGTATTCTTGAAAATATTAAACAATGTACATACTTGCTACATACATTCCACAACTAGCAGTAGTTACACAATAGAATCTAACATTTATATCAAAATAACGGCCATAGTTTATAACTTAGTATTACACTAAAAAATAGTTATTAAATCAGATTGACCTACAGTAGGTCCTTGATACTATACCACTTGTTCCCTTAGTGCTCCGTGCTATAATGCCCCGGAGTCCCAATGTTCTCAACCTCTTGCAAGCGTTGAATCAACAGGCAATCAATGCCAAACTATCGTTGTCACGTGACAGAAAGAGAAATGTAGTCAAACAGCTATATGATTTTAACAAAATAAAAAATGTAGTAAACTAAATGTACTAGCTTCTTGTTGAAAAGTGGTAAAATACAATCTTAATTCTCTAACAATAAGCCCCCCCCCCCAACATTTGGGGGAGGGGGGGGGGTTGCCATAATCGCCACGCTTGACAGGCGGGTTGGCGATCGCAATATGGTGTTAAAATGCATGAAGAACGCTGCTGCTCATTCTCTAGTAAGTCCCTTAGTCGCCTTTCACGACACCCGCTGGAAGAAGAAGAATAGGGTGGTGCTATTCTTTTCGTCCGGCATCAAACGGAACTGGAAAAAATATGGTAATTTATGCAGTCCTATTTAGTATGACTGCATAAATTACCATATTTTTATCGACTGGTCCTGGGTTCATTCTCCAGATCGGGTAGTGTTATTGGGATTTTCCATTAGAAATTTCTCAGTAGCTGCTCGGAGTCTGATGCAATAGGCTCGCTATCTATAATTACTTAGACAAACTGACGAAATGTCGGTGTAGGTTTACCTCTGCTTAACCCTTCGGGGAAACAAGGCGACATGTTATGTCCTGTAGAAAATAATAAATAAAACGTTGATGAGCTAAATAAAAGACACGTCCTAACCTCTGTCAGTCTCATTAATTTGAGTGACAGCGTGACATTAAAAGGACCAGCTGTGCTATTCTGTAACCATCTCACCGTGAAAACTTAGATGAAGTGAGCGTGGAGTGAACTGTCAGTGTCATCCCACCTGATGCTAGGGATGGACTAAGAATTACATTAACAATCATAATCAAGATTTTTGAACAGAAACTCAATTTTGTTTTTTTACTTTAAATTGAGTATGACTACAATACATTTCTGTTATGCTATTTTATTTAAAATCCCCCTAAATAGTAATTTTAAACACATAAATACTAGCTTTGAAATAATATAAAATGATTAATAGCATAAAAATATTATTAAAATCTCGATTATGATTGTAAATGTAATCCTTGGTTAATCCCTAGCATCAGTGAAATGACACTGACAACCCACTCCACGCAAGAATTCACGGTGAGAATTTTACAGAATCGTCGTGCTGATATTATTATTCAAAATTCTGTTTTTTAGATAAATTTAAAAGATCATTTCATTAGAAACGTTATGAAGACTGGCATTTAGCAACATGTATTTTTAAATTAAATTACAGGCTCCTCACTATTCCCTAAAACTGTATTTAAACTTTAACCCCCATTAATAAACCCCGGTTAAAGGAAAATACCAAACTTCACAAGTTTTTAAAACCCTGCTCAAAATTTTCATAAATAAATCTGTTGTTATTTGATAGTAAAATAGTCAATCAAAAAGCTTTTCTTGATGTTAGAAGAGGCTTTCAGAACTGCTACATTCCAGCACTATTGAAGCTGCTGAACCGCTAATACGATGACCACTTCTGTTCCAAAGTTCTCCTGCGCCGTTATAGACAACATTATTTTTAGTATATGTGAAACCTGAATATAGTTTGTTCAGAATAAGGAACTGAATCGATTTCAATAATTTTTACACCATGTTTTTTTTTTCCAAAAATATTTATGTGTGATGGAAAAGGTTATCACCATTTAATTACTTACAATACAATCGCCGTACGATTAGGTACCTACTGCCAAATTAATATCAATGAGCGCAAGACGACCCTGGAGGCGCGGGGGTGCCGTTAGCATGTCTTTGTGCGGACAACCCGGTAACATAACGATCTTATAACTTTGTGAAAATAAAAACTTGACACACAGAGTTTTTTTTATTTTTTAGTAATCGTTTTAAAACGTCTAGGAATTTCTCCTGTATTGTGGGTGCGTTTACAAACATATAAACTCACATACACAAACAGACCCGGAACAACTACTTGTAGGTCATACAAATATGTGTTCCGTGCGGGAATCGAACCCGCGACACGCAGCTCAGCAGTCAATCGCTTAACCACTGCGCCATCCGTGTCGAGGCATAACCAGTTAGGGTAGGTACTCAATATTCTAAATTAACAACACAAATTCTCTAAAAATACTTTCAGAGCTCGACTTCTAATATTACAACCACGATTCCATAAATTCGGAATTCTTCCCATACCGTTGAAAACTATATTTATAGAAAACACAGCTAACATCCACTTCGCTCCTCAATTACGAATACAGCGTGTTCACAAATGGATTTGATAAAATAACATCACAAATGAGATCGGCTGCCGTTGTACGGGAATCAATTTTGTCGACAATAACCCGGTATCGACTGGGTAGCCGCACTGGGAATATTGTGTACATGAAAATGTTAATAAAATGTTCGATATTTTGAGTGATATTTGTTGTGTGGTCTGGGATTTTGTTTGTATTTTTATTATTAGTGCTGGGAATGACGGTCGTAAATTGAGTGCTTATTATTTAGGGTTCCGTACCTCAAAAGGAAAAAAACGGAACCCTTAAAGGATCACTTCGTTGTCCGTCTGTCTGTCTGTCTGTCAAAACCTTTTTTCTCAGGAACGCGTGGAGGTATCAAGTTGAAATTTATATCAAATAGGTAGATCTACAGTCCCTCAGAGCTCAAAAAAAATCAACGTTCTAGTCAACGCAATAAAAAATACGGTGATTTATGCGACATATTTTCATATTCGCAAATAAATCAAAACCTATAGGATACTTCCCGTTGACCTACAATCATGAAATTTGGCAAGAAGCACAGCACAAGTGAAGGAAAAAGTCTGAAAATCGTTAATTTGTAGTTATATCACATATTGTTTTTATTGCGATTATAATCTTACATTTGCAGTTGGAAGATTAAATGTGGCGTATATCGATGTATGGGAGAACAAGTTTTTCAACTACACTGTTAAGTTTGTTTTTGGGATAATTTCATCCCAACTACGGAACCCTTCATTGTGCGTGGTCCGACACGCACTTGGCCGTTTTAAAAAAAAATATATATTATATTTAAAAAAATATGCTTTGTGATTTTTTTTTGCACTATGGGTAAAGGCTCTTACAAACTGGTGCAATATCGCGGGCGCGACAAGCAGCGCAACCCTTGTTGCACCCGCGATATTCCACCAGTCTGTAGAAGCCTTAAGTAATAAAATGAAATAAACACTTACTTAGTAGCTGTTATTTCTTTCTTCCATTTCTCTTTATTCTCAAATTACCTAACCGATTCTAAGCTTGATCGTTTTTTATAAAAAAAATACTGTTTTCTCACTTAAAATTCCTTTAGAACTAATCCCTCGTCGAGTTAAGTCCAATTATCTGGAAGTGCTCCTTGGCGTTTACTGACAGAATTGATGATTCCTTGAATTTTAACTAGTTCTGACCTTGGAAGAGATTAGGTATAGGACAAAAGAAGCGTCTTTTAAAAATCATTATGTTATTATTATGATTCTAATAATAAAAATATAGAAATAAAAAAATTGCGCGTGCTAGAAGTGAAACTTCTTAAAACTTAAGAATAAGAGCGATTTATTGTGAGAGACAGAGAGAGTTATATCTTTCTTCTCTCTCATGTAACGAAATGTGCCCGAACGGAACGCGTCCTTGAAATGTCACTCTCAATTCTCGTATCGAATATCGAACACTTTTACTACAGAGAAGGCCTGGGCATTGCTCTTGCCACACTTCGGCTGCCTATTTCAAACTAGAGTGTAAAGAAAATTATGAAAACTTTTTGTTGTGTGTAAGGTGCTTCCCGTGCATGAGAAGGTCAAGTACTTAGTGGTTCAAGAGCAGTTCTATAACGACCAATTCAAAGTACATGTGCAAAACACTTACAATACTAGAAGTGTTAGAGAACGTAAATTCGTGCGAGCACCAGTAAAAAATTACTATGGCAAAAGAACCAATAAGTATTTGACCCCTACACTGTACAATACTATCGACTGGTTGAGAAGGGATAATGGTGTGATTAGCAGGCGAACAGTGGGGAATAAATTAAAGGCTGAACTGCTTAATTAAATGGTCGCAACATGTGGCAGTAATTGATCGATCACTGAACCAGTTAAAAACTACCTGGATCTACCTTCTTAGATGAAGAAGTATGCTATTTATTGTGTAAACCAAATATTTTAAGACGAGCGCTAATCCTGCCGACAAACTGTCACGCAGTTTGGCAGGTTTATAAAATGTGTACAAGTGTTTGGTCCAAAATAAATGATTTATTTATTTTATTTATTTAAATCCTAGTAAGGAACACTTTTATTAGGGGCTCGTTTTACTGCTTAATCTTGCTAACCTGGAGCAGGTGAGCAAGATTATGCAATAAACTATCCACTAATAAAAGTGTCCCTTACTAGGTTTTGAAATGGGGCAGCCGACTTGTACAAGACGAGTTGACGATTTCAGACTTATATCAACTATAAGTCCAGGGTTCCTCCCTCATTTCCATCAGCGATGTCAGTAATGTCCAAAACATGTACCTACTCAGTAAAGCATATGAATTGAAAAAGTCTCATTGGTGCTTGCCCACATTTGAACCTACGACTTCGTACATGAGAGGCCTTAACCACTGGGCCGTCATGATAGTGATGATGTATATTTTTACAGGCCAGAGGGCCTAGACAAATGGCATTCGCTTCGGAGCGATTCGATTTCTACAATCGTTATCGTTATTTCACTTTTTGACAAGTGTTATCGTTAGTTTTCGATTCGAATTCAATCAAATCAAATTCAAAATCAAAAATATTTTTATTTCACATAAGCCTACATGGGCACTTATGAAACATCAGAAGCTCGGTGCACGGTTCCAATTGGTCGTTTGCTATGGAGAAGAGCCAGCAAGAAACTCCACGGTAACTCTTAAAAAAAAAAAAATACATTGTTTTCAAATTACAGGGCTAGGTATGAGAGGACAGCGTAGGCCCGTCAAAATACCAGGTACTTAACAAAATAGAAAATGGTCTACAGATCTACAGTCTATTAAGCCTACAAAGTCCTCACATTAACAAAAAAACAATACAAAATATGATTAAAATAATAAAAGTTAGAACCTTGTTGAAATTAAAATTGCAGGTATATTAATGTCAAATAAGAAAAACATTATGTCAGTGAAGTTTGTAAAAAAAATATCCTTCATACGAATCGAAAACTAGCGAAAGCGCTTGTCAAAAAGTGCCACTTGGCTACGCATCTCTATGGAAGTTATCGTTAGCCGCTGTCAATTCGTTTCATGTGTTCGAATGATGATAAAACTGTCTAGCTGATTTTGATTCGTTGACCAATGATCACGTGACATATCGACAGCTTATGTCAACCCCATACATTTTGTGACTTTCCTACTAGCGTTATCGCTAATCGAATGTTACTTTGTCTAGGCCCTCGGTTCAGATATCCTCTATTGTGTCGGCTTTTTGGCGCGAAATGGGGATTTGCCACTATACAAACTGAATCAGTCGGTCTGAACCAGATCGTATGGCGAATCCGGCATAATTGACATCGGCCTAATGTAGGTCAATTGACAGATGAGAGGGTAACCTCTTCTGAACCAGCCTATTTGGCGCGAAAATGGGTGTGCGCCACGACCGAACTGAATCAGTCGGACTGAATCAGACCGATTGGCGAACCCCGCATAATTGACATCGGCCTCATCGGCCTCATTAAGGCCGCTCGGCGAAAGAGAGGATATAAGCGATATCGCTGTCGCGCTCGGTAGCGATACCGATTCGGTTCGCGATATCGCCGTCGCGCTAGGTAGCCCATATCGCTGATATCGAGTTACGACTATTGTGAAAAAAACGCGCGAGCGCGTTGTCGCGTCGGTACGCTTCGACGAGCCTAAGGATACCGCGACATCGTTGCCGTCAGTATGCGTTACTGTGTAGGGATGCCGAAGTATCCCCTGCCGGGCGCAGGCCCTAAGAATCAAACAGGCTGTATAGAATGTTGGTTTCCAATCTGTATAATTAAACTCAAACTCAAACCACCTTATTACAAAACAAGGTTTATCTTCAAACCCAGGTTTAAAACATGGAGCCATGAATTTCGAACTTTATTCCGACTACGGTAAAGTTCCTAAACACAAAAGTGACAATTTAGTACCGAACTAAGTTTTCAGTTTTGTATAAAGAACGGTATTTCAATCACTGTTACGTTCTTATTACAAAAACTGGCACCATGGTTTAAGCCATGTCAAAATATAAATCTTGTTTTGTAATAAGGCGGTATGCATTTATATCAATTAAACCATTTAAAGGCACTTTTGAATTGTTAAGGAGTCGGTCAGTTATAAAATATGAAGCTAGTTGCCCATTCCAAAGAGTACCTAGTAGGTTCCTATGGAGAATAACGGGCAAGAAACTCTACGGAAACTCTTTTAAATTGAAATAATGATCATACAAAGTATGGGTTACATCATTCATGTGGAAATTATACATGTGAGAATGATGCAAAACGTCAGAAGCGTCCGTGATAAAAAGATAAAAAAATACTATTCAAAACTAAAATAATTAAAATAAGCCGTGACAGCTAAGAGATGACTAGTCCCAACTGACAGTGCCCGTTCACGAACATGACACATGGATCTACACCATTTAGCTCAACCATTTTGAAGGGAGCTAAATGATCCAGCACATTAATTATAATGAACTAGGTTTCTACACCAGTTTCTTACTTCTGGTTAAAGCGTCTGTAAAGTTACTGTTTAATTTTGCACAACTCCATTGCATGTTGACCTGCATACATTACTAATGTGGCGAATACGTAACTTTGCTCAACGTTCGAGACGAGCTCAACGCGCGCTCAATGCAAGCTCTTCTTAAATTCAAACAATTACGTATAACACTTGAATTGTTTATCGTTGTAAGTTGTGACTGTTTGCGGGCTTGCGACCATTAGCTTTTGTTATTGTTACTGTTACAAGCGGGGCTTAATTTGAAAATATAGTTACGTATGTTTATTTGGACCAGGTGCGCTTTCAATGTCGCATTCATACAGTGCAATCTATGTAAATAACTTTTTCAACTGTATACATTGTTCGAAAAATTACGCACCGTTCAACAGAATGTGCGGTAAAATAGGTACTTTCACCCTCTTTCACCTAAGTACATGTTTTACCGTATACTCCGTTATATAGCACCGTGCGAATCCTTTACGGTTTTTTTTTTATTTACATAAAAAAAATATATAAGTATTCCACCAAGGAGTTTCACATTACGAGAATATGTAAGCCGAATGATCGAACCTCCTTGAAAGCGCTTTTGCTCAATACGTTTATCTCACTTTATTAATAAAGAGAAAATGAGACAAATATGTAGTACTAATGCTCACCACGCGCACGTGGCGCCATTTAAAAATTCGCTCCATTTTCATATTAGAAACGTCAAAGATTGTTGCGACTTTCGACTAATATTTATAAACAAAATAATAATATGAGTTCAAGCGAGGAATCCGATTTTAATAAGGAATCTGCTCCACCTGATATCTTGAATGAGGCGCAAATTGCAGAAAATGGTCTCTTGCCGTTAAAATCGCGAGAGCGCTATTTATTGATTTACAATAATTTTATATCATGGAAGACTCGAAGAAATATTCAATCATTCTCTGAAAAATTTATTCAATAACTCAGTAATAAAATATTTACATCATATAAAAACTAACCGACTTAAAATAATAATATATAAGATAAACGCTAACAGACTTAACATAATACTATATGTACATGTAAAAAAAAGGTGGGGGATAGAATCATAGGGCATCAAAAAATTCGTCCGCATCGCTGTCAACAGGAAAGGTGCCCAGAAGGCTGGCAGCATTGCCACGTTGTATGGCGATGCTGATTCTTTGTCCGAAAAATAGACCAGCCCTCTGGTCACGTGAAGAGTCGACCAACCGCTTGGCGATATCTTGAAAAACCAAGCGGGCACTCGGACCCCATGGCCCTAGTGTTTCAACCCCAAACGGCTCGAACATATAGCTCCCAATAAGATTGGAATATTTTCGCCGTTTGAGGTTTTCTGCACCTGCAGCAGCCGCCCCAGCACAGCTTGCCGTGCTAGGAAGATGGGATGGCGCAAGGGTGTCGACACATGTTGCATCCCACAACAAAGGCCGACCAATTTCCAAGGCATTATGGTCATTCCGTCTGGTCTCTTCCCATCGTCGCGTGCTAAGCCATTGGGTTCTAAAACAGCTGGCACCCCGACGGTGACAAGAGCACGACGGATGATGTCATTAATGCTGGCGTGCCGTGCTATCCGGCCTGCGCTCTTACTGCAAGATAGGCCATGATGTCCAAGGCAGTCGACAGCTTCTCCGCACTGGCAGCGATGCGGAGCCCCGCAAGGAGCGCCCAGACGCAGACAAGTAGCGAGCCGGAAGGTGGTGTCACCCAACATAGTGCCTGTGTTGGGAGACGGTAGTGCTTGAAGCCAGAGGCCCGACTCCCACTCACCCACAGCCAGCAGGCGGGCACGCTCAGCAGTATTGGTAGACGTATTGATAAGATTATTCCGTACCGACCTGCAGAGCGGCTCATCCCACTGTCTCTGGGAAGATGGGTTTGCGGGCCGATCTGTATCCGGGCAAGCCGCTTTCCAGACGTTCACCGCATCGGTCAAGCACGGCACTTCAGAGTCAACCAGGGAGGGGGCTAAAATTTTCCGGGTCATCTTTTCAGTGCTGTGGACAGAGGACAGGAACGCCGGTAAGCTAATACTGGTAATTTTGCGGATGCCGAGGCCACCAAAACGAATGGGTAGTGTAGCTTGAAGCCACGCTCGGTCATCCAAGGCCACATTTAAAATGGATGTAAGTGTGCTGCGAATAATTTGGTCAATTTTGTCCAAGAGATGTAGTTGCTTCCATAAAGGGGAAGAACGTAGCAAATATATAAAATTTGGGCCAAAACAACAGTATCTAATCAGGGTGAATGCCGAATGTAAATTAATTTTGGATAGTCTGTTCGAAATTTCGTTAAAGTTTTTGATTTTTTCGCTGATGAAAGGAGAAAAGCTGTCTTCTAAAATTGGGGAACCTAGGAGGTGCAGTGAGCTTTTTTCTAAAATTTTGATTTGTGGGGCTATTGCATTAAATTTATCTAGGGTCAATTGTATGTCGGTAATGTCAGAAAGGTAAATTTCACATTTTGGGGGGTTAAGTTCCAGGCCAATATTTTTAAAATGTTTTTTGAGGAGTTGTAGGTCTTTCAAAACGGTGTATACATGACCTCCTAGCGTTCCATCATCTAAATACCACACGTTAAATTTTGAATTTAGTTTCTGGATAATTGGATGAATAGCCAAGCTGAAAATGACTGGCCCGAGAGGGTCACCTTGTTGGCATCCAACTGCTGATTGGCCATAGTGTAAAGGAAACAGGAAAGCAAAAAACTCATTTTATAAGCCTCGCACGTAGAGCCTTTATAGGTTTTACACAGTTGCCGATAAATACCTACTTGGCTCAGGAAAGCCGTTTGGCAAAAAATAAAGGCAACCATTTTTAAATAATGTATGTGGTTAAAATGTATTATGCTGCTTGTAAACACATGCACGGAATACATTGTTGTATTCAGAATCATATCTTTTGAATATACTCGTATACGGTTTGGAAATAAAGCCAGATAAACAAACTTTTTAAAAAAAAAAAAACAAACTTCAAAAAATCAAACAATACAAAGTCAAAAAATACTTCAACTTTCGAAGTCGCTTTGGTTTTTATATTTTTGTTTTTTGCCACCGAAATTAAAGTAATTTTTCACTTTTTTAGGTGTATAAATAAATAATCTTTATCGCAATTGGATAACATTGTAGTCGGAATTACAGTCTCTTTTGTCGATTACTGTATTGTATTGTTTTCAGAAATACTCCTTGTGTCATTTAGTTAATAAAGTTTTACAAATCACTTCGAACAGTCTGCTTGTCCCGATATGTTAGATGCTGACTGTACCTTAAGCGTATCTTGTTTTCCTGTTGACAAGTTTATGCAAAATTAAACTCAATATGAGGAAAAACTAGATTTCTAAACGGTTCAAGAAACGTATTAATTATAAGATAAAAATAATATGTCGGTTTTAATGTTTTATTTTATTTTGAGTGGCCACGTAGGTTTAACCACATAATATACTATTATTCATTTTATTTCAGAATAAACATCCCATACATCGTAATTAAATAGTACGTTGTTAGTAATTATACCTATGTTAGTGAAATTATTAATTCAAAATCAAAATCAACATATTTTATTTCACATAAACCTACATGGGCACATAAGAAACGTCAGAAGTTAGGTGCACGGTTCCAATTGGTCGTTTCCTATGGAGAAGAGCCGGCAAGAAATTCCATGGTTACTCTTTTAAAAATAATGGGCTTTTACAATGTTTTCAAATTACAGTGTTAATAGGTATGGGAGGACAGTGTAGGCCCGTCAACAAGTACCAAGTACTTAACAAAATATAAAATGGTTTACAAAGCTACAGTCCATTAACCCTAAAACGTTCTCACATTAATAAAAACTATTATTAAAATAGTAAAATTTAGAACCTTGTTAAAATTAAAATTGTAGATTTAAAAATTAAATGTCAAAGATAATTCTTGGGATAATTATTTACAATTTCGCTACATAAAGGACACCTCCAGAACCATGGACGGTATTCCAGTGCCTCACAACCGGTAATCAACCCTTCTAAATGTGGTATTCAAAAGGCTGTTGGTGCTGCCTCCCAGGCGGTGCATCAGGGATGCCACACTCTTTCGTACTTTTGCCTTAAAGCACTCGGTGCTGGCCTTAGCAAACATGCCTGATGCACTGCAAAAGTGAGTCAACGCCAACAGCATCCTACAACCATTATTGTACAGGACCCGCTGTGCATTGAAAGATCTATGCGTATAACGGACCCACAGGCTGCAGGTATAAAACGTCTGGCAGTATGCTCTAAAAAGAGCATTTTTAACACAAGCACGCGGTTGCGGTTTTTAGCTTATGCACCAAAGCATCTTTTGTATGGACCCACGTATCTATAATAATCTTCCACCTTCTCTCAGAACTGTGAGCGTTATAAATACATTTAAAAAAAAACTACGAGAATTATTGATAAGTAAATGTTATTACTCTATAAGAGAATTTCTAAATGACAATACATTGAATCACACTATTTTGTAAAAATTAAAAATTTGTAATTTGACATAAGTATTATTATAATATCTACTAATTTAATCTTAATGTATTGCATGATAATTTGATGTATTGTACTTGATATTGTATTTGATCTATGTACCGAACTTATGATATGAATTTTGTATGGCGGGACATAGCAGACTTATCTGTAACTAACACAACGTTTTATGAACCTATGATCCACAATAAATTATTTGAATTTGAATATCTTTTGAGCACCTTGCAAACCAAATATTATACATATGCAAATAAATTGAAAAGTTTTATACATATGCAAATAAATTGAAAACTTATTGACCTCGGTGAGATATTAGTTTTTATCGAAAAAAAACAATTATTTTCTATCATAATCAAACTCAAATCATTTATTTCAATTAAACCATTTACAGGCACTTTTGAATTGTCAAGAAGTTGGTCGGTTACAAATATAATGCTAGTTGCCCATTCGAAATAGTAGGTTCCTATGGAGAAGAACGGGCAAGAAACTCCACGGACACTCTTTTATAACGCTAAAATCTCTTCATCTCTTGCCTTTGGTGTGGGATGCAACTTTTGTGGACAACCTTGCGCCATCCCATCTTCCTAGCACGGCGGGTTGTGCTGGGGCGGCTGCTGCAGGAGCAGAAAACCTCAAACGGCGCAAATATAACAACCTTATTGGGAGCTACATGTTTGAGCCGTTTGGGGTTGCCTTGGGGTCCGAGTGTTCATCGAGTATGTCGGAACATCGCCAATCGATTGGTAAACTCTTCACGTGACCAGAGTGCAGGCCGATTTTTAGCCCAAGGATCTGTCCAACGTGGCAATGCTGCCAGCCTTTGGGCACTTTTCCCATTGACAGCGATGCGGACGAATTTTTGTGCCCAATGAGCAGTTCCCTCTTTTAATTTTTTATTTATTTATTCATTTAAATAACATGGGAGACTTACAGCTAAAAGAAACAGCCAATTACAGGTCTCCACTTATATTTTTTTTGTATATTATACGAAATATAATATAATAATTATTTTTTATTACTTTATTATAATTATACTTGTACATACTATACATATTTTAGAGTTAGCTTCTCTTGGGATAAATATAGAAGATTCCCTGCACTATAGCCTCATAGAATCCACATTATTCCACCACACAGTTACACTGCATTCAACAGAAAAGGAGATAAAACTATCCCACGGGAAATCTCGGAGTATTGAAAAGAAAATACTCAGTGAAAAATGTATAAACTTCCAATACTCGATGGATTATTATTTAAAATGTGTTTACAAAGTTTAGCCTCGAGTTTGTAGTTGTTGAGAAAATTCTCTTTTTGAAGCAACTTTTGAAGCGAATATTGAGTTTTTTGGTATTGAACTTAAATGTTGGTTTGGATTCTAGTTTTAGTCATGTTTTAAATACAACGACCTTAAATACTTTAGTTCTTAAGAGCGTTTACGACGTACGGCATTTCATAAAAACTTTCAAGCCCTTGTTTTTTGAAATGACTGAACCGATTTTAATGAGTACGCAGAATACAAAGGTCTAAAAAATAAATTAAGAACATTTTCGAAAAATAGTGTTACAGCTTAATTAGACCGATTTTAAATCTCCATAGAAACAGAGATTTCCAGTTTTCTGTTTTTAAATAAGACATTTCGAAAATGTTCTTAGCTTTTTAGTCCTTTGTATTCTGCTTATGCGTATGAAGTTTAATTAAAATCAGTTCAGTCATTTCGAGAAACAACGGCTTGAAAGTTTGTATGAAATGCCGTACGTCGTAAACGCTCTTATGAACTAAAGTATTTAAAACATGACGAAAACTAGAATCCAAACCAATATTTAATTTTCTAAACGCTAACAGCGTTTAGAAAATTAGGTGTGCTAAAGTGCAGAGAAAAATATAACAAAACACAACATCACGCCTGTAATCCCCGAAGGGTAAGGCAGAGGTGTACCTATAGTACACCCACATGTCGCCAGTTATGTTTAAGTCCCATGTAATAGGGGGCGAGCCTATTGCCATCAACCGGGCACAAATCCAGACTCCGGGCTGCTACTGAGAAATACCTAATGGAAAATCCCAATAACACTTTGCCCGACCTGGGAATCGAACCCAGGACCTCATGCTCAGCAGTAGCGCTTGCGACCACTAGATCAACGAAAAAAAAAAAACAGAAAACTGCTATGGTTTAGTGGCGCCATAATTATAAGGTGAGGAAAAAAAATACTATAATAAATAGATAGATATATAAAAAATACACAGTCGTATATTAGTTTTTTATGAATAATAATTAAACGACAGTGAATTGAACGCTCATATTAATTGAGAAAGTCCGTAGTGTATTACTTTAGATAATAAACAAAAAAATATTCCGGTACGATAATTTTTTCGACCAATTTCCCTGCCATATACACCAATCTATAAACACAGACACACGGACGTCCAGGAAAGATCATTTTTAATGTTATTATTTACTATGTTAAACAAAATAATTGTTATTGAATTATACTTTATGTGTTTGACAAATTATTTGACTTGATATTAGTACACTCATATTAACCTGTAAGTGCGATATAAATAAACAAAACAACAACCTCAACGCTTCGCTTATGAGGCGTGCTATACTCGTATACATTGTTATAATTACACATTCATTGGCTTGAGAACACTAAAGTACAAGGAAAAGTCATTGTTTAATTAGGTACGAATACTTAAGTAATACAAATTGTTACAGGAACACAAAAACCCGACAGTTTGACAAGCAGCCTTACCTCGGTAATTATTAACTTAAAGATGACCGTCATTCCCTGAAAACGGAACAAAAAATTTTGGGAAAAGCCAATTTTGATTTCCACGATATTAAGGTTTCTGTCCACACCACGAGGTTTGTTACTAAAATTATCTCGAGTGTGCACGAGTTATATCAGTTTTCTTTTTTGATTTATGGAATCGAATGATTGATAACATTGTCTAGCTAATTTCTATTCGTTGACCTATGATCACGTGACATTTCGATAGCTTATGTCAACCACATACATTTTTTGGCTTTTCTACTAGTGGCATCGCTAATTTATTTATTTAAACTTCTCACACACAATAATGTAGGTACAAAGGCGGACTTAATACCTACCTTAATGCTAATCGAATGTTACTTTGTCCAGTTCCTCAGGTTGGTTTATTCCAAAAATCCCCACCCACAAATCCCCACTGGTGGGGATTGTTACTTTTTTTTCCAAAAATCCCCACTGGTTAAATAAACTCAGCCTAGTGGGGAATTTTGGAAAAATAAGTAACTATCCCCACCAGGTGTTGTTGTTTCTAAATAATTAAAACAAAAAATGCGTTAATCAATACCTACGATAAGTAACTAATTATGTCAATATTATTATAACCAACTTCCATTATAAATTGTTTGCATTGAAACGAAACTCAATTGACTAGATTCAAACAAAAATTATTTAAACATAGGATCACGTAAATCGTGGTTGAGAATTTATCTCATTCTTTCTAAAAAAAATGGCACTGTAATGCTGCCACGCATTAACTCTAGTTGAGCATCTAAGATGAACTGGTCTTTTTCTTTGCTTCTTTGTGATCGCGGTTTCCGACGGTGACTTTCGTTAGCACTTCTTTCATAAAACAAAGCGTCTTCATGCAAAAAATGTAGGAGTTTCAGTAAACTTGGTCTTTTTTTCGATATAGCTGCATTACGTTTATTATGCCACCCTTCCAAAATGTTTGTCGTTCTGTGCCTCTCTCCGTAAACACATAATACTTTTATGAAATCTTCTTTTATCCATTGGCTTAACATATACTGGCGAAAACTGTCACTGTTTTGATTGTCTGGGCTTTGGCTGGCAACATAGAACCAGCCTTCAATTCGACAGCATATAATTCGGCAGCAGCATCGTACAATGATTCAGGTTTTCAGTTGAGTGAGTCACAATTTCCTCTTTTTTTGTTTATCCACCGAAATAAAACGGCACCAGTTAAAAAAAATTGAAGTCAGTAGTCAACTCTAAAATTTAAATCATTGCTCATAGCAGATTTTAATGATTATAAAACTCGCATATTATTATTAGCTACCAAAAACGCTCGTAGTCGCATGAAAACGATAAACGTTTTTTTTTTAAATAGGACATTCAAAAGGAATTGAATTAAAATCGACATTCAAATCCATTTGATCAACTTTATACAGTACATGGTAATCTCGGTAGCAGTTTACTGAAACTCCTACATTTTTTGCATGAAGACGCTTTGTTTTATGAAAGAAGTGCTAACGAAAGTCACCGTCGGAACCCGCGATCACAAAGAAGCAAAGAAAAAGATCAGTTCATCTTAGATGCTCAACTAGAGTTAATGCGTGGCAGCATTACAGTGCCATTTTTTTTGGAAAGAATGAGATAAATTCTCAACCACGATTTACGTGATCCTATAATGTTTAAATATTTTTTGTTTGAATCTAGTCAATTGAGTTTCGCTTCAATGCAAACAATTTATAATGGAAGTTGGTTATTATAATATTGACATAATTAGTTACTTATCGTAGGTATTGATTAACGCATTTTTTGTTTTAATTATTTACAAACAACAACACCTGGTGGGGATAGTTACTCATTTTTCCAAAAATCCCCATTAGGCTGAGTTTATTTAACCAGTGGGGATTTTTGGAAAAAAAAGTAACAATCCCCACCAGTGGGGATTTGTAGGTGGGGATTTCTGGAATAAATCATTAAATTCGCCTTCTGATTAACTCGCTTCGGACCAGTATCGCTTTCGAGCGGGGCAGGTATAACTGAATATGCCTTAACCATTCCCCTGAACAATGCCGAAATTGGGACCGGAACGAAAACGCTCGATTGAACATTGCCAAAATTGGGACTTGAAAACAGCGTTCTCTTTTTTTATTTATTTGATTTTTTTTAACGCAGCTGCGTGTATAACAGTCGTGTCGCAGAAGGAGGCTGCGGAAAGGGAGCGGGAGATCTCGTCCGCTCACCCGGCCCGCAGCAGGCGCACTGGGCGTCGGCAGAGGGCTGACAACGCTCTCTTCCGGCTCCCCTTAAATGGGTCCAAAGACTTGGCCACGTCCGCCGCCCCCTATCACACTGGACCCAAGGTGGCGGCGCGTAGTGTTCTACGCGCCCCCTTATCAGACGTCGCGGGGGGGTCAGACACCTCACCCCCCCCAGATTTGAGGTGGCCCGCAGAGGATTACGGAAGTAATAATAGATCCCAAGGTCCCCGGTGCAAGTGTGGGAGGGGAACACTGGGGTGGTTTTTACTCAGTAAGAGACTCACAAACTCCTCCGCCAAATTTTCCAACCCGTGAACAAAAAAAAAAAAGGTTAATTTTCTAGCGAAGCGAGCTCGAAAATTTTAGCACCCCATCCCGGTTATGTAATTATTATGACCATAAATAGGAACAGATTAGACTCGTATAAGCAATATTCAGATATAAATAGGATTTACTTTGTTGACTTACGCAGAATTTGAGCACCTTACGTCTATTTTTAGCATGCGTATGCACAACTATAAACTGCTTTTTACTTACTGAAAATATTTTGGTCTTCTTTGGGATTTGATTGAAAAGTATTTCTCGAGTTTCTGGGGGGGCCCCCCAGGACCAGGGGCCCGGGGTGGACCGCACCTGCTGCACCCCCTAGTCCGCCAGAGGGTACAGGACCAGTCGTTGTGGTGACGCTTGGGGGTCTATGTCCCACAGTCGACACAGACCTCTTTCAACTTAATGATGATCATGAGGTACTAGCGTATTAAAAAGATTACCCACTCAAGATGTTTGGTAGCGATGCTATTCAAACGAAAATTTGCAAGGTTCTTCAAACGCTTCTGTGGTCCTGAAAGGCAGATAAATAATAATCCCTAGTCATAAATGAAACAGGAATAAACCCTTACCATTTAACTATTAGTTTTATACGTTTACGTACCTACGCGTTTCCGTTACGTTTCGGTTAACGAGGCAATAAGCCTGTGGTTGTGACAATGTGTAGTTTTATGGAGCAGTCTGCACACGTAGCAAATGGCTGGTTATTATTTTGTTCGGTAGTATATGAATATGCAAAAGGCGTAAATTTTACGCGAATTCATATGTTTTTTGCCTTTTAGCACATTTTCCGCTTTGTCTGCTGTATTTTGCTTTTGTCCTCATTTCTGTAGTTATAGGATTAATATGTGGGTACACTTAGGTAGGTCTAAACATGTTGTTTTTAAAAGATTTTTCCTCGAGGGTTTCCCTGTAGGAAAAACTTATTGTCATGCTAATTATGAGGAAAAAGAGGGTTTCTGAAAAGTATATAAAGACTCGTAACGTTAAATTAACTCACAGAGTAGCCTTCCCTACTACAGCAAACAGTCCTTCTTGGTATAACGGTTCAGTAAAGTACCAAAATCAATATGAAGTTCAATCTGTTCATCTTGGTCGCTGTCTTCGTCGTTGCGGCGATGTTCATACCGGAGCAAGTTTTGGCCTGCATCAGCAATGGCAACGGGTGTCAACCTGATGGCAGTCAAGGAAACTGCTGTTCCGGGTATTGTCACAAGGAGCCTGGTTGGGTCGCTGGATACTGTCGTTAATCTATAATGACAGTTTAACATGGCCATACGCGCTTTGTTGTGGAGCTGCGGTCATCACCCCGTGTTACTAATACCAATGACAGTTACAATTTTTGTTTTGTGAGAAATTTACTAAAATGTTTAATGAAAATAAAATAATGTATTAATACTGTAATTATTTTTATTTTGCATTTCTCCTTTCCTATTACAGATACACAATATTATAAATACATTTTGATACAACACTAACTACATACTCATTTGAAAAAGACGGGAACGCAGTAGCACACGGCAGTAATTGTGAGCTGTCTTTATTCCATTTAATCACATATAAACTACTTTTTTTTTTAACCTACACTTGTCTCACTGCTGGGCAAATGCGTCGCCTTTTTCCTTCCAAGCCTCTCCATTTTATGCAATCTTTGGCAATGTTGGCCCTGCAAATATGAATAGATCGTGACACGAATGCACCCTGGGAGATGGGCAAAGATTGTCACTCACTGGACGCCTGAGCGAGAACATCGCCGTCGAGGTAAATTACATAAAAAAAATAGTAGCCCACTGGTATCAGCAACAGGGTCCAAGCTACCGGTGGTCAGGGGTCCTGAGAGAGGCACCTCGTAACGATACGCACCGTGTCCAGAAGTACCGCTTTCCGGATCAAGCTCTTGTTCCACCTGCCTAACGAGAGCTTCCTCGGGTGTTGGTCGAGGCTGTTGGCTATCATAATAGCCAAGAGCCTCGACCAACACCCAAATGTGCCGATAGTCGTAACTGCCAATGTAATAACATTGACCGTTACGACAATCGACACATTTGCTGCTGTATCCACATCCCGCATATCGACAACCTCGCGACGAACCTCGCTTAACCCAGGTCAAGATATAATGCTCATGTTTCGCAGCTTTCGCGAGGTTCTCGTCATGCGGAACCGCTATATCAGCAATAATTTTACGACGCTCTAATCCAGAGATGGGGGAACTTTTTCCGTCGCGTGCCAATATATACTAACGAAATATATGGCGGGCCAAGTTGTTGCATTTTTGGCTTTATTTTTTACTGAAATAAAAATATTGATATGTATTTTCTGAAACACCAATTTACTGTGCAATATTACAAAATAACTATTGAAATAAGAAAGAAATTGCAAACTGCAATTAAATTAAACTTTTAAGTTAGCTGCGAAGTAGAAGGTTGAGGAGCGCTGGTCTTGTGGAGACATGTGACACGTGTAACTGTTTTATGCGAGCCGCGCACTGCTAATGAGAGTTAAATTTGTAACAATACGAAAACTTGACTTGATTTTTGTTTGATGGTCGCGGGACAGTTTTTAACGCTTCGCGGGCCGGAGATTGCCCGCGGGCCGTAGTTTCCGGACACCCCTTCTATAATTTATCTATCACCACTATGTCAGGATTATTGGCAACAGTAGTCAGTAGTCATATCAGTGATCGTTCCCAATACAACATGATATTACCATTTTCGGGAACTGGGAACTCAGTTCTCGATACTTTCGATTCCACAAGACTGTATTTCAGAGCAATTTGCTGGTGTATAATCCTGGTTACAAGGTTGGTAGTGTCGGTTAGCCAGACAAGAACATCCAGAAATAATGCGTCGGATTGATTCCCCTGGACGTCACGGTTGACATCACTCGGGTGATGTCAACCGTGCCGTCCTTCACTATAAATTTCCGGTAGTTATTTGTCATCATAACATCATCCATAATTGCTAAGACATAAACTTCGGTTTCCCCAAAGAGATCACCGAATCGCAATCAGGATACCGACACTAAGAGGTCTACATCGGGCCCATGTAGGACCCGGTAAAAGCGTTTTACCGAGTCCTATATGAAAAAAAAGAAAAATATATTACGTTATAAATTGAATTCTCATTAGCAGTGCGCGGTTCGCATAAAACAGTTCCACGTGTCAAATGTCTCCACAAGACCAGCGCTCCTCAACCTTCTACTTCGCAGCTAACTTAAAAGTTTAATTTAATTATAATTTGCAATTTCATTCTTATTTCAATAGTTATTTTGTAATATTGCACAGTATTACAAAATGTTTAATATACACTACTATTTACAGGTGTTTCAGAAAATACATATCAATATTTTTATTTCAATAAATAATAAAGCCAAAAATGCAACAACTTGGCCCGTCATATATTTCGTTAGTAAATATTGGCACGCGAAGGAAAAAGTTTCCCCATCCCTGGATTAGAGCGTCGTAAAATTATTGCTGATATAGCGGTTCCGCATGACGAGAACCTGCATTATAAAAATAAAAATAAATAAATAAAAATGTTTATTTCAATTAACATACTTGGTTTGCATTATATGATTTGGAGACTCCTTTTAAGCAAGTAAATGCTTGTGTTAGGAGACTCTTCCAAATCTTTATCCAAAATATATATAATTGAGAAACATGTATTTAGAAAAGAACATGCAAGTACATTTAAAGAATAAACAAAAAGGAAAAAGAGGCGCGCTTGAGTGAAGTGTGGTGTAAGGTATGTGGGGGTGTGTGTGTGTGAGTGTATGGGGATGAGTGAGGGTGTACAGAGATGAGTATAATTTGATTAATTTAGGTATTGTGGTTAACCCTAAGACTGCGTCTTGGGATCGGAAGAAGTCACAGACCCTTCCATTAACCGTTAACAACGCATACCTGGGTCAAGCGAAGTTCGTCGCGAGGTTGTCGACATGTGGGATGTGGATACAGCAGCAAATGTGTCGATAGTCGTAACGGTCAATGTTATTACATTGGCCGTTACGACTATCGGCACATTTGGGTGTTGGTCAAAGCTCTTGGCTATTATGATAGCCAACAACCTCGACCAACACCCGAGGAAGCTCTTGTTAGGCAGGCGGTACTTCTGGACACGGTGCGTATCGTTACGAGGTGCCTCTCTCAGGACCCCTGACCACCGGCAGCTTGGACCCTGTCCCTGATACCAGTGGGCTACTATTTTTTTATGTAATTTACCTCGACGGCGATGTTTGCCTCAGGCGTCCAGTGAGTGACAATCTTTGCCCATCTCCCTGGGTGCATTCGTGTCACGATCTATTCATATTTGCAGAGGCCAACATTTCCAAAGATTGCATAAAATGAAGAGGCTTGGAAGGAAAAAGGGGACGCCTTTCCCCAGCAGTGGGATAAGTGTAGGTTAACATAAAAAAAGTAATTTATATGTGATTAAATTGAATAAAGACAGCACACAACTGCCGCGTGCTACTGCGTTCCCGTTTTTTCAAATGATTATGTAGTGTAATTAGTGTTGTATCAAAGTGTTTTTATAATATTGTGCATCTGTAATAGGAAAAGAGAAATGCAAAAGAAAAAATAAGAGTATTAATACATTATTTTATTAAACATTTTAGTAAATTTCTCACAAAACATACATTGTAACTGTCATTGGTATTAGTAACACGGGGTGATGACCGCAGCTCCACAACAAAGCGCGTATGGCCATGTTAAACTGTCATTACTCGTATAGATTAACGACAGTATCCAGCGGCCCAACCAGACTCCTTGTGACAATTGCCGGAACAGCAGTTTCCTTGACTGCCATCAGGTTGACACCCGTTGCCATTGCTGATGCAGGCCAAAACTTGATCCGGCATGAACATAGCCGCAACCACGAAGACTGCTATCAAGATGAACAGATTGAACTTCATTTTGATTTTGGTATTTTACTGAACCGTTATACCAAGAAGGACTGTTTGCTGTGGTAGGGTAGGCTACTCTGTGAGTTAATTTAACGTTACGAGTCTTTATATACTTTTCAGAAACTCTCTTTTTCCTCATAATTACCATGAATGATATGTTTTTCCTAAAGAGAAACCCTCAAGGAAAAATCTTTTAAAAACAACATGTTAGACCTACCTACGTGTACCTTCATATTAATCCTATAACTACAGAAATGAAAACAAAAGCAAAATACAGCAGACAAAGCGTCAAATGTGCTAAAAGATCAAAAACATATGAAGGCGCGTAAAATTTACGCCTTTTGCATATTCATTTAGTTCGAAAACTTCACTTGATTTTTGTTTAATGGTGGCGGGCCGGATTTTAACGCTTCGCGGGCCGGAGATTGCCCGCGGGCCGTAGTTTCCGGACATCCCTTCTCTAATCGATCTATCACCACTATGTCAGGATTATTGGCAACAGTAGTCAGTAGTCATATCAGTGATCGTTCCCAATACAACATGATATTACCATTTTCGGGAACTGGGAACTCAGTTCTCGATACTTTCGATTCCACAAGACTGTATTTCAGAGCAATTTGCTGGTGTATAATCCTGGTTACAAGGTTGGTAGTGTCGGTTAGCCAGACAAGAACATCCAGAAATAATGCGTCGGATTGATTCCCCTGGACGTCACGGTTGACATCACTCGGGTGATGTCAACCGTGCCGTCCTTCACTATAAATTTCCGGTAGTTATTTGTCATCATAACATCATCCATAATCGCTAAGACATAAACTTCGGTTTCCCCAAAGAGATCACCGAATCGCAATCAGGATACTGACACTATGAAGTCTACATCGGGCCCATGTAGGACCCGGTAAAAGCGTTTTACCGGGTCCTACATGGGCCTGATGTAGATCGTGAAGCTCTTTGCTCTGCCATATCTCCCTGCGGTCATTAGTAGCTAATACAATTGGTTTACGTCAGATCTCGTTAGCCAAGGAGAGTGGGGTGAGGCCCTTGTCCACTGAGACCACATCTCGATGCATCCCCATATCGCGAGTCAGCTCCTAGGAAGTATTTCCTGAGACTGCATACCTCACGGTTGTGCGGGGTCTTATCATTTAAGAAGCCATGACCTCCGCCTTTATTATTTTAGACCTTATTATTTTTTATTGTGTCTTTGACATATCTCGGGACCCTGGGGTCCCCTTGGGACCTTTGGAAGGCGTAGGAGGGGCCGAAGCCAAGTCGCAATGGCCCGTTAGACGATTTTAGTGAAATGAGACACCAAACGATAATTTGTACGCACTATGCAATTGCACCCATGGACATACCCGGTTCGTGTAGAGCTATTGCAGGATGTGGAATCAAAGACATTGGACTATGGATTTGGGTGGCTAAAGTGCACTGGTTACCTGAAACTCGGGAAGGACTATGGTCCCTGCCTAATCAATGTTTTATGTATACAATATACGGATAAAATGGCATGGGGTGACTTGCACACACAATAATGCCCCCCCGAAAACGGTCGCTGGCACATGGTGACGTAGCGACAAGGGGGAAACATATCCTAAGGTGCTTGAGGAGTAGAGAGGTATTCCACAGCTATCAGGACAATCTCGGAAGTAGGGTCAAGATCCCTACCAGCATCATCTGGAATACTTCGTTCCTCCGAGCTCGTTTGCTCTTGCGAATCTCCACTCAAGCTGGCCAATAAAAGCAAGAGTGAGGTGGAAGCTCTGTTCCTCGTCATTGTTCACTCCAGCTGGTCAATAAAGACAAGCCAGAGATGAGGAACAAGACTTCTCCCGGTAGATAGGGTCCGTGGGGTCGCTACTGCCCAACAGCTTGCCACATGCTGCCCTGCGGGTTTATGTATCTCTTTTGGTCTGCCTTAGACCTGTTGCGGCAAAGTAAACTCTATCAGCACAGACCTAAGTCCAACCATGACGTTAACGTAGAGATACGGCGGTGTGGAACTTTATTATTATTACGAATGTAGATACGTATGATCACTATCTTGACGACACGGTTGGCGCAGTGGTTAAGCGATTGACTGCTGTGCTGGGAGTCGCGGGTTCAATTCCCGCACGGAACAAATATTTGTATGACCTACAAGTAGTTGTTCCGGGTCTGGCTGTTTGTGTATGTGAGTTTAAATGTTTGTAAACGCACCCACAATACAGGAGAAATTCCTAGTGTGGGGCAACGTTTATTAAAAGAAAAGAAAAAAGAGAAAGATCTCACCTGATGGTAAACGATTATGTGGTTGTCGATGGAGCACGGAATTACTGTCATAACTACACTGTATTACACCAAACGAAACCTCCCTACATCTACAACTACCTACCCAGATTTAATATCTCTACTTACCCGGCGACGCAATATAAGCGTAAAGTTGTGAGCGGACTAGGATTGCAGGCAACAATGTGAAACCCGACCGACGCGGCGCTTTGTGACGATTGGAATTAAAACGCGGAACTTGATATTGTTGCGTCTGTAGGGCCAGTGGTACTCAAAGCCAATGTCTTAGGACAATATAATAACAATATGCATAGTATAGTCGCCGGCACGTAACTTGGCAAGAATCGTTAGATGTATCTCTCCTTTCTTTAACTTTCTTCTAAACAGACACGTTTAAAAAGAAATTCTGGCAATAACCATAGAATAATGACAAGCAATAAAAGTGATAATTTTTTAGTTGCACTAATTGTACCTGCGTCTGTGTTTCCGAACGCATACAACCCTAATCTCTTCAAAGTAAGAGTGAACAGGCTTCTTCTGGGTAAGCTCAATCCATCGTCGACTTTGTCTCTGTCACCTCTGCCCTAGACTAAGGTCAAGAGAAAACCCATCCGAAAAAAAAAAAAGATGCGTAAACTTACTCACACTACGCCAAAACCTTGTCAAGTTACGTGCCAACTGTATTACCACATAGTACCGAATCGTTAAGAGGGGCTCGTGGCTAAATTATAACAGCCACCGCGTTCGGTTCGTGGATAGGTGACCATTAATTAAATATACAAATACAAATAATTTATTTTCTTTCACAAGTTATGTACTACATCTAGTGGTTGAAGTGACCTTTTAGACAAAAATTGCCTGTGTTAGGACACTTCGCTCTTCTGAAGCTTAAAGTTACGTGGTGTACCAACAATTTAGAATCATATTATTTTAAGAAAACAATTCAAAATAATTTTACAAAAAGAAAAAGATATGCCAAATTTTGAATTAACATTAATAAGAATAAAAATTGATAAAAGCAAAATATGTACTTTAGGAGCTAATAAAAATCTTATATTTAACTTTTATAAAGTAGAGGCATGCGTGTTTTGTGAGATAAGTGAGTAGGGTGTATGTGTGATGTATGTGTGGGATGTATGTGTGTGAGTGAGTGTGGAGTGTATGTGTTTTTGTGAGTGGGTGTTATAAAAAAAATCAAGAACCTTCAGTGCCTCGGAAAACACGTCCAGCCGTTAGTCCCGGCTGTCGTTGCTATATCTTTTACAGTCGTTACGGGTAGTCAGAAGTCCAAAAAGTCTGACAACCGGTCTTACCAAGGATATCGTGATACCCAGTAACTGGGTTGTGAAGGTCAGATAGGCAGTCGCTCCATGTAAAATACTAGTAGATTAGGTTAGATTGGAAGTCGATCACAACATACTTGAGAAAAAGGCTAGGTAGGTTGAGGACCGTTTCCTGACACTGACTAGCATTTATATATACTTCAATAAACTCAGCCTATAGCAGTCCATTGCTGGATATAGGCCTTTCCCAGGCTGCGCCACAACACCCTGTCCTCCGCCTTCCGCATCCAGTCTGTCCCAGCCACCTTTTTAAGGTCGTCGGTCCATCTAGCTGGGGGGCGTCCCACACTACGCTTGCCGATGGTTTCCACTCCAGGACTCGTCCGCTCCACCGGCCATCGGTACTTCGACAAACATGACCAGCCCACTGCCACTTCAGCTTGCTTACTCTGCAGGCTATGTCGGTAACTCCAGTTCTCTTCCGGATAACTTCATTTCTGATCTTATCCTTCAGAGAAACTACGAGCATAGCCCGCTCCATAGCACGCTGTGTGACCTTGAATTTGTGGATCAGCCCGACTGTCAGTGTCCTCGTTTCGGCACCGTATGTCATAACGGGCAGGACGCACTGGTTGAAGACCTTAGTCTTCAAACACTGCGGGATTGGCTACGAGAAGACTGGACGAACTTTTCCAAACGCTGCCCAGCCCAACCGGATCCTTCTGTCGGCTTCTTTCTTAAAGTTGTGATTTATATACTGGAATTATGTTTATTTCTTAAAAGTAAAGCAATATTTTAATTTCAAGTCTCATTCTAAGAGCAACATTTGCGAACAACATAATTATATTATGACATTAATTTACCTGTTATTATCTATGTTATTAGTACTATATCTATGTTATTGCTATTCATGTGTACAATCAGTGACCGCCAGCTATAAAGCAATTAAATGGAAATATATTTAAAATTTAATTAAAATTGTAACTGATATTATGTATTTTATAATCTGCATGAGTTTTTTGACAAAAAAATAAGACAAAACTTAAACCCTAAGCAGATTTAAAGGGTTGCAGTTTGTATGCGAAATAAATCACAAGCAGCAGCTATTATTCTCATAAAAACATGTCACTGCCATCCTTATGTTTACGACTCAAGTAATAAAAAGGTTGAACACCGCTGCTCCCCGAGTCTGGATGCAATTCCAGAGGACATTTTGAAAATTTTAATGCAAATTCTTTAGAACGTCGATGTTTTGTGTTGTATTGAAGTGAACGAAATTAAACTGTAGGGAAAGTGTGGAAAATTGAATTGTTTGTCGTGAAACGAAAAAGGGATTGCAATATATTATTCATAGGACGTGTTTTCTTCACCACACTGCACTGTAGGGTTTTATTGAATCTGTTGATGTGTCACATATTTTTCTCGCTTTCTGAGGGAGCAATTTCGTGAAAAGGGACGGAAGTGTGTAACAGGAAGTGACAGCTTAAGGGGACGATCACTGACTTTTAATGATTTTATACTGAAGATCACGTGTTAACGAGTAGTGTTAATGATTTGAAAAAAAACATATGATAAATTAGAGCATTTTCTCAATAACTTAATATGTGAATATTTTAGATTATGTTTATATTACATAGTGAAATTAATTTGTAAAGTTATGTCTTACACGGATAAAAAACTGAGAATGGCGGAAAATCTACCAAGCGTATTTTTCTGAAACCTTCACCAATTTAAAGATAATTTAACTATTGATCTTTTAGTATACGCGTTTTATTAAAATACCTTTTGTTTTGTGTATAATAAATTAATAATGGGTCAAATTGGGGATAGCGCTCCTTGGTGGGGGAGTCCTATTACTGGCTGAACGTACGACGCGTTGCGTGAGCTCAGTACAGAACATGCAAGCTAACCACTCAAGGTCACTGGCATATATCTGCGTCTTAAGCATGGAATACGTAAGTACCTACTTTTATAATAGCATGGAATTAGTAAGTACTATATAGATTGTAAGTAACCGAATTTCAACCGGTGGGCGATCACTATAAAAACCCAAACTATGAATAAATATTTCAGTAGTAATTAGCTATTTTAAATTCTGAGGTTAATTTCTGTCGTTGCTCAGTTGCGTATTATCAAGGTGAGTTGTCAGATGTTACACATTATATGCAACTACAGTATGCTCGGTAATTTTATTTTTATATAATTGCTTTGTAAAAGGCGAATGGCTAGGCAAGGAGAAGAGATTGGATGAAGGTGAAACGCCGTAGCGACAATAATAAACCATAAAAAATCTGTCTATGCATACGCTGTATCAATTTTCCCCTTTGACTAATCATGATAACCATAATAATTATCTATCATGATTTCGATAAAGCACATATGAGGTGTGTAATTTCAAAACCCTTATATCATCCTGAATAATTTTTTTCCCAAGAAGATTATTTTGAATATGTTGTGCTAAACCTAATGCAAATGACAATATTTGATATTAATTTGTTTGTCATGTCATGGCAATCCTAAAAAACGTGGAAAATCTAAAATATCTATGTGCATTGTTGCGGAATTTGCAACTAACGTTACTTTTAAGACTGATTTTACCGTGTATTTAAGTGGGTTGTGAAAGTGAAAGTATAGACATATTGAAGGTAAAATTTAAAACTTTATTTTGGTGCACAAATATGTAAATGGGTATGAAGTCATTTTAGGCACGGGGCAGTAAGGCTAGGTACCTTAATCGTTGTAGCTGCAGGAAAACACCGCCAGCTAGCGGGCGAAGCGAACGAAGGAAACGAACGAAGGAAACTATACAAACTACGCGAAATATCGGTAGCTCGCGGTGTGAACCGAAGTATGTAAAGAGGTGAAACGATGTTCGTTCGCTTCTCCCGCCCGCCCGCTAGCTGGCGGTGTGGCCTGCGCTTTAGGAGACTGTCCTTTACTTTTTAAGATATATTGATCTGCATTCACAGATTTTGAAAAAAAAATTCAGTCGGCAAGAAAATGGCCAGTTTTCACTAAAACTTTTTTTGATGCCGCACAATCCTGTTTCTTATATCATGGATCAAAATAATGTAATGTACCAACTGAGGTTTGAGTACTAGAAAAGTCAGCAAACACAAAAAACTTTTCTCATACATTTCGTAGGAAAAGAGACTCTAAACACATTTTAACATCATAGTGCGATCGCCTAGCCGCCTGCCAAGCGTGGAGATTATGGCAACCCCCCCCCACCCCCTTTTGGAGGAGGATTATGTCCAGCAGTGGACGTCTTTCGGCTCCAATGATGAGACTCCAAACTACTATTTTACGATGGATAGACTGACCGAAAATAAACAAAAAGTTGAACTTCAAAGGTAATTTTGCGCCATTCTCAGTTTTTTATCCGCATTAGACATAACTTTACAAATTAATTTCACCATGTAATATAAACATAATCTAAAATATTCACATTTAAGTTATTGAGAAAATGCTGTATTTTTAACCGACTTCACAAAAAGGAGGAGGTTCTCAAGTAGTCTGCATGTTTTTGTTTTTTTTATAATGTTTGTTACCTCAGAACTCCGTCGTTTATGAACCGATTTGGAAAATTATTTTTTATCATATATTTTTTCCAAATCATTAACACTACTCGTTCATCTTCAGTATAAATCATTAAAAGTCGGTTATCGTCGCCTTAAGAATTTGATGTGTTGTAAGGGCACTAACTTCTTAATCTATATAAACAAATTAAATTGAAGTGGCTGTGTGTAATCTCAAAATAATAGCTTTTCACTAAATCCATATGAAAGTATAGGTACGGAACTTTTATAAAAAAAAACATTTTTTTTTTCCGTCTGTGTTGGGCTAATCTCCGAAACGGCTGGATCGATTTTGCCAGGACTTCCACTGGCAAAGAGCTGATGTTATAAGGAGTAACTTAGTCTAATTTTATTTTAGAAAAAGCCACGCGGGCGATGCCGCGGGCAGAAGCTAGTAGGCTATATATTATCACGCTATTGGCAATAGGAGATTAGCGATATTGCATTATGTCCGTATTTCTTAACAGTTTACCGCAGCTGGTAATAACTAAATACGCAGACTCAATAAAACAAAACTACTAATAAATTAAACCAAAAGAACAGTTATTGTTATCCCAGCGGAAACAACTTAGCTCTCCCCTCTCCCTTTCAGACTATTTCCCCCACATGAATGTCAGACAAATTAGTTACATTGTCCCTAGGAGTGCTCAGTCTAATCGTCTATTGACCAAAAGAAATATCAATAATTTCCTAATACAAGGCGCAAATTGATTTTGGGAAGGTGTTTGTGTGTTATGTAACGCGCTGGTACCTACTGTTGATGATTTGTTTCAAAAATTAAAATGTATGATCGTTGTGTGTGTGCCAGGAGGCAACACAGTGTCAGCCGTAAATACTATCAAAGATCTACACATGACAGCCGGGACCAACTGCTTAAACTCAAAGCATTTATTTCAACTAAACCAATTATAGGCACTTTTGAATTGTCAAAGAGTCGGTCAGTTAGTCAGAAAGTTGAAGCTACTCGTATTTGCCCATTCCAAAACGTAGATCTCTATGGAGAAGAATAGACAAGACCAAGACACTCTTTTAAATCAAGATATTACAAAATCCTGGGTACATTATTCTTGTCGCTTCTTTAAGTGAGAACAATGTAAAAAAAATAAAAATTTAAAAACAATACAAAATATAAAAGATTACAAATAAGCCCTGGCAGATAGGAGATGACCAGTTACAACTGACGGCGCCCGTTCACGAACATGACGGCTCAAAATTCTTTCCGAGGCACGGAGGAGTCTTGGTATGTACGGACCAACCGCGATAGCTTTACCTGATCGATCCACCAGTGTAGCTGTTATTACTTAGCCACCAGCCCCTCAGATAGGCAGGAACTATTGCCGGACGTAAAGAATAGCACCATCCTATTTCTTCCCGTGGGTGTCCTAAAAGGCGACTAAGGGACTTACTAGAGAATGAGCACCAGCGTTCTCAATGCATTTTAACACCATACTGCGATCGCCAACCCGCTTGCCAAGCGTGGCGATTATGGTAAACCCCCCTTTGGCCTATGTCCAGCAGTTCCGTGTGGTGCCGGACGTAAAGAATTGCAGCGCCCTATTTCTTCCCGTGGGTGTCGTAAAAGGCGACTAAGGGACTTACTACTTCTCAGGGGTAGTCAGGTAGGAAATTTCGGCTACATCTAGATTGTCTTTTTTTATTTTTTATATGACGCGTAAAAGTGATTCTAATATCCTATTTACAGAATAAACGATTTTATTTCATTTCATTTCACTAGAGAATGGGCAGCAGCGTTCTCTATGCATTTTAACACCATACTGCGATCGCCAACCCGCTTGCTTTGGGCTGAAATGATGAATTATGAATCTGGTTTTTGTTCTTGTTCCAAGTTAGAGGAATAATTACACCACACGTGTTATACTTAGCTACATAGTAATTGAAACGCTAAGACAGTCTGTGTGTCCTATTAATTAACGTGACAATGTAGACTGTTAGATGGCGTTTACTAATTGCGGGTTTATGGCGAACTGACTGATAAACACGATAATATGTTATATAACAGCATTATAATGATGACATCATTATTTAAATGTTCACTACGCAAACGTTTTAAACGTTATGAATAAGACTATTATGACAATACAAATAGTGTGACATGAGTTAATAATTTTATATCGACATCTGTTTAATATATTATAATAATATGATTTATACATCTATAAATCATATTTTAATTTGAACCATTATTTTAATTTAGTTTATTTGATTGTTAAGTGATGATAATCATCTATGTACTCGTATAATTCATCTGACAATTTTTATTTTTATTTTTAAACCGACTTTTGCAGGGTTCTGAATTTATTTTATTATTGTTTTATTTATTTTATTTGTTTTTTTTTTGAGTATAATAATTTTTTAATGTTATTTTAATAATTATTTAATTAGATATTTTGCACACCTTGTTGGGTAATGATACGGTGTACTAAATATTTGTAACATCTGTTTATGCATGCACATGTATTAAGCAAATAAATAATTTGATTTGATTTGATTTGATTTTAAGAATGAATAAATGAAAATAGAGCTAGAAAAGACAAGATAAGAAAATGCTCGCCGTTGTTCAAAAAAGCAGCACATATTCCACCGGTTATGTTAAAAGGTGTGGCTCTTGAAAGGGTGCCAGATTTTAAGTACTTAGGGCCCATAGTTTGTGAGGGCTTGAAAGATGACGCCGACATGGAAAGAGAACGAAGGGCGTTGGCTGTCCGATGCAATATGTTGGCCCGCAGGTTTGCGCAGACCAGAAACAAAAATAACTCTTTTTATGGCGTTTTGCCAATCCTTGTACACGTGCACTCTATGGGTTCGATATACGCAAAGGGCATATAACGCCCTCAGAGTTCAATATAATAATGCCTTCAGAATGTTGGTGGGGCTTCCACGTTACTGCAGTGCATCAGGGATGTTTGCCGAAGCACATACTGATGGTTTCAGTACCATCCTGCGAAAAAGGATTGCGTCCATGATGCGCAGGGTGCGTGGGAGCGTCAACGATATTCTGAAGGTCATCAGTGATAAGCCGTGTTGCACCATTATGGCGCGTTGGGTGCATGTACATGTGCATGTACCCGGTACATCAAGTGAGTGCAAAAGGTATTTTAATAAAAAATTTGAGTTGCATTTGTTACTAAAATAGCATAAGTTTTGTGTATTACTAACATTATATGGATCAAGTACCGAATTAAAGCTTTTTTTTTATTTTTTTATTTAGAGATCCAGTCAGCCTTAAAATGATCATAGATCTTTTTACGGCTGACTGTTCGTCAAATTAACATTGATAAATGTGATAACAGGCAAGAAAGACATTTCAGCTTTGATATTGTAGTACCCATTAAGGCTCCCGTGGACAGGCGCGACGCGATAACTTGACACGACTCTAGTAGAATAATGTCTATGAAAATTTAATAGAAATTGTTTTATCAGAATCATTAATTAACGGACACACACTTCTATAAATGTTTATTATTCTAGCGTATGGCACTCGTGGGTTGCAGCTGAAAATCACCTTGTGTTGTCATCTGACATTATGCTGAGCTGAGGCCCTTTTGGCATTATAATTAATTGTTTTCTGTTTTTTATAGTTCTTAAGGTGTATTTTTTGCTGTAATGCCAATAAACGCATTTTTCTTTCTTTTTATCGCACAGTCGCGTCGCGTCGCGTCTTTCTGCGGGAGCCTTAAACCATCAGGTAGGCCGTAGTAGTCCCATCTCATCATCATCATTCTCTTGTTTTTATCTCAATTTACGGTCGGCGTCACGTCTTCTTATTCCATACTTCTATATCAGTCGTCATCCCAGTAGTCACCTCCTTAATAGCCATATCATCTTTCACACAGTCCATCCAGCGTTTCTTTGGTCTTCCCTTATTGTTATAGCCATCCACATTCATACTCAAAACTTTCCTCACGACATTTTTCCTCATTCCTCCGGACCCTTCTAATAGCTTAAAAAAAGAACATTATATTATAATATCCCATTGTAGCGGAATCAACATCGCCACATACAAACAACGCGTCACACTGTCGTCACGCGAATCCTGCATCCCGCAATCAGAGTTTACCACGCAACTAGCATATATACAACGTCCCGACATCAACAGTCGGGCAGTTGCCCACCAGACACGACACCCGTCTGGTCGGCGGATCCTCCCTTTTCTATGGTGGATGAGTGAACTTTACACCCTGTTCCTCATGCCACCAAACTGGTGACCCCGAGTATGAACGTCAGCGCAGCCTTCGTGCAACTACTTCAGCGTGACGTCATCATCATCATCATCATCACTTCCTCAAGCTTTCTAGCGGCGAGTCACACAGCCAGCCAGCACCCACGGCTTCAACTGGAATCCTGACCACCAGCATGCAGCGGACGCGCATTACTGGTCATCACCCACAGCCTCATCAGCAACCTTGGCACAGCACACTGCACTTTCGGCCGGTCCACAAGCAGAGAACATGCCTCTCTTGGTCGACGCCAGCAGCCAGCCACAACACGGCGCTGTATTACATCCGACGCACTGGAGCATAACGCAGCGCCACCCCGACTCACTGGGGAATCACCGCAGACAGTTCCGACTCACCGAGAACTATGCGGCACCCGGTTCCAACACACTGGAACCCCTCTACTGGCACTGGCAAGCATCGCAAGATACACGACTCAGCCCACTATCGACCTCCCGTCTCCGGAGAGGAGTGATGTAGTGGAATCAACATCGCCACATACAAACAACGCGTCACACTGACGTCACGCGAATCCTGCATCCCGCAATCAGAGTTTACCACGCAACTAGCATTATACAACGTCCCGACATCAACCGTCGGGCAGTTGCCCACCAGACACAACACCCGTCTGGTCGGAGGATCCTCCCTTTTCTATGGTGGATGAGTGAACTTTACACCCTGTTCCTCATACCTTTAAACCATCACCCGTATCTCCACTATTCCAATGCTTGCTCAAGGATGCATATCTGGTATGGCTCTAATAATCCTTCCATATCCCAAGGGCACGTCTTCCTTACCATTATCGCGCCCCCCGGTCTACTCTTTGATATGTACAATGGTCTCTGTAGTCACATGGAACATGAGGATTCAGGGGCTAGTGTGAATCTTTGGATTCATTGAGTAATCGAGTCTGGTTTAATCACGCTGGGGTCGGTGCATTAGCTCGCCGTCCGATAAGGACCAGGCCCGGATCGACGGCGCGTTGTGTTCCACGCGCGCCTCTAAGAGATGTCAGCACCAACTGACGGGGTCCGTTAAGGCCAATGCCTGCCAGGGTTGCGAGTTTGTCCGATAGAGATATCGTGGCCCTGGCACACAGGCAACGGAAGGAACATGGGTGAGTTTTAGTCAGTAAAAGTCTGACACGCCCTCCCGCGCCGCCCAGAGCGGGAGAAGTTATTTGACAATTTCCAAACAGAAAAAAAAATGGGGTCGGTGCATTTCATTAATTTATCATACGCCATACATTCTCATAGATCAAGCCGGTAGCAGAGTAGAAGAATCAAAGATAATCTCTAACATCCTTCTATGCAATACTCATAACCACATCCCACATACTCCTACATCTATAATTAATTAGCTTGACAATGTATTGCCAGACAAAGCGAACTAATTGTTGGTCAGAGGTGAAATTAATCATAAACACGACTTCACAGTGATTATATTGTTCATGCTCAATTAAGTTGCACTTAAGGTGCTGACAAGAGGCAAATGATAAAAGTAGGCTTGTCTTAAACATAAAAACCGGCCAAGTGCGAGTCGGACTCGCGCACGAAGGGTTCCGTACCATTATCTATAATCTATAAAAAGGTAAATTACGGTTTACTATTTATGACGTATTAAAAAAAAACTACTCATTAGATTTCGTTTAAACCAATTTTCGGTGGAAGTTTACATCATTTATTTTACGGGGGGGGGGGGAGACACACATTTTATCACTTTGTAAGTGTCTCTCGCGCAAACTATTCAGTTTAGAAAAAAAATATATTAGAAACCTCAATATCATTTTTGAAAAGGTTGAGTTTCAGTTCTAAGTATGGGGAACCCCCAAAATTTATTGTTTTTTTTCTATTTTTGTGTGAAAATCTTAATGCGGTTCACAGAATACATCTACTTACCAAGTTTCAACAGTATAGTTCTTATAGTTTCGGAAAAAGTGGCTGTGACATATGGACGGACAGACAGACATGACGAATCCATAAGGGTTCCGTTTTTTGCCATTTGGCTACGGAACCCTAAAAATTGCCAAATCTTTAAAGTTTGTGGTAGCGGAAAAAATATAATTATGTTATTATTGAACATATTTCTCAGAACTTGGTTGTTACTAAAATACGTTTAGATAAAAAATATCGATACAAATTAACGGTAAACTACTACGTTTACTTTGAGTTTCAATCCAAAATATCTGTATTAAATATACGGTCACATCATCTTCTGTCATCAGAAGACATCCGCCACGCAGCCATCGATGCGACGCTCTGCTAGCTAGAGTGACTGTCAGCAGCCAGTGTTACTCTTATCCGACCTTTTCGGTGATGCCAGTAACTTCGTAACAAAAATGATAGCGCCACTTGCTGCGCTGTCAAATATTATAAAACAAAGTCACTTTTCGTGTTGGGAAAACCGTGCGAAGCAGGGGCAAGTCGCTCGTTTATAATATGAAGAAGTTGAGACTTGGCTCAAATCTCTCATCAGAGTTTCAAAGTCAAATTGTTTATTTCAAATAGGCACATAAAAGGCACTTTTGAACGTTAATATTTACAAAAAAATAGAATTGATTCTAGTCGCCCCTTCCAAAAGGTAGTTTCGTATGGAGAAGAATGGGCAAGAAACTCCACTGTCGTTACTCTTTTAAAATCTTGTACAATATTTTTTATAGGTACATTAATTATATAATTATATGTGAAGACGATGCACCTAGAATAAAATTACTATACCACAATAGGTAATAAAAAGAGTTAAGAATGAAGCAATGACAGATAAATTAATTATGTGATATATATGATATATAAATGGTGCTCACATATTTACAAAAAACGTAAAAAAAAACGTTTTCCTAAAAAATAACAATATCAGTGTGAGTTAAGGTAATCACAGAATTTAAAATAAATGTCATTATACAATTAAAATAGCAGCCTCTTTGATTTTGTCTAGACTCTAGATTGCTCTGCTTGATTTCCACTTGCAGAGATTATCCCATCGGGCAATTTCAGTATTGTCACAATTTTTTTCAACTGATAGGCCAAACAGAACACAAACATATCATAACATTACGCCTGTAATCCCCGAAGGGTTACACAGAGGTGTACCTATAGTACATCACAATCAGACTCGCCGACTCAGTCACATTTCGCCTGATGTGTTATGAAGAAATGGTTCAAAATAAAAGCCAGCAAAAATATTTTTTTATGTGAATCAAAATAACAGCTTACCGTGACGACGGTAATTAAAAACTGTTCAAAAATTAAATTATATTTTGTTAGACTTTGCAATGCAAGAACCATAGAGGTATAAATTTTGAACGTATTCACTATTCAAAATGCATCGGTTCCGGCTCCCAATCTGCCCAACTGCGGCTTAATAACAATATTGCGTTCAAAGCGCTGACCTCTGCCACCCAATTAGTGAGAGATGCCGATATCCTCAGGTTCTAGTAGATGCAGCACCGGCCGTCGTAGATATTAATATTGATTATTGAATGAGTGTTCAGGTGGCTACTGCAGTGCCAGAGTTATAAAACGATAATATTTCAAGTGCTCACGTCATCGTAAGTGAAGACGCTCTACAAAGCCGAACATTTTATTTATTTTATTTTTGCGTTCATAACACAATAGACAACAATACTCACATGTCATGGTAAACAGAGTTGCCAATGATGGATTTCTGAAATTACGTTCTCTAGGTGGCAGCACAGTAGTGACAGGTGCCCGGGCACCTGTCAAAAGTGTCAAAGTGCCTTTATTTTCTTTAGTCGTGACTGAATGATGAACGAATGATGAATGTATTTTATAATCATTGTCGAAATGGAAGACCTCTAGTCAAAGTGGCGCCATCCATTGGCGTGAATTTTCATGAACACCCTCATTGGTTTGTTTTTTTTTTGTTTTGGATCTTTCGCAGATGGCTCCGGAGTGCCTTCTCTGCTTAACCGAGCATTGGCCGGCCTAAAGGGCATCTCGCTGGGTTAGAAAAATAATTTAAGTAACACAGCTAAGGGCGTCCCATAGTGGGACTCAAACCTAGGCTTAGGGCGTTACTGACTACTGTACATGAGGGGGCTTGTAGTATCTGTATATTATTATTAGGGACATTGGTTAAATCTACCCCATTGTTTAAGATTCTACCAGAGACTGGATGATTAAGTCCAAATAATAATGCAATGGTTATTGAGGTACTAGGTGAACACTTACTCTAAAATTGATCCGTATTTAAAGTTGATTTCAAATATAATTACCACGAGATACTACATATATCTGCGATAAAAGTGAAACTGTAAGGACAATAACGAAGTGAAAGCGTTATCCAAAACATTAGTGCCGTAATTCAGTTAAAATCTTAAAATTAACACTATGTTATTGTGTACAAAAATTCAAGTGACAACAACAGTTTAAAGTGCTGATCGAAGGCCCCTAAATCTAACAGTAAATGAAAGAACTAAAATCAAATTGTACTCGAAAAGTCAAAAGGTAATCAAATTCAAATTATTAAATTTATGTAACACAAAGTTTTTAAATATACAAGTAGCATGGTTTGAAATTCTCACTAACAGAATTGGGCACAAACTAGGCACAGACTGTATCTTGGTGACCCAAACACTACACAGAGTTAATAATTTAATGGGTTCTGCTAGCGTAAATTTTTTAATAATGAGTTCATTACTTTAAAAAAATTACAATAATGTGAGTACAAAGAAAAAAATAACATAGAATATACATACAAAAACAGTTAAGTTGAGTAACTTTGTGGTTTAAGACTCAGATATATGCCAGTGACCTTGAATGGTTAGCTTGCGTGTTCTGTACTGAGCTCACGCAACGCGTCGTACGTTCAGCCAGTAATAGGACTCGCCCATCAAGGAGCGCTATTCCCAATTTGACGCATTATTAATTTATTATACATAAAACAAAAGGTATTTTAATAAAACGCGTATACTAAAACTTCAATAATTAAATTATCTTTAAATTGGTGAAGGTTTCAGAAAAATACGCTTGGTAGATTTTGCGCCATTCTCAGTTTTTTATCCGCGTTAGACATAACTTTACAAATTAATTTCACTATGTAATATAAACATAATCTAAAATATTCACATATTAAGTTATTGAGACAATGCTCTAATTTAACATATATTTTTTTCAAATCATTAACACTACTCGTTTAGACGTGATCTTCAGTATAAAATCATTAAAAGTCGGTTGTCGTCGCCTTAAGTGTAGAATCGAAATCGAACCCAAGTGCTCGGTACTCGGCAGCTAGCAATCACTTATCTCACGGAATAGAACAGATAGATTGCTAGTCAAACTTTTACGAACCGATTAACGTACACACATAGAAGATAAAAGCAGAACTTCTTGTAATATTACTACAAATGGTTGACTACAATTCACAGTGCAAGTGCAGAAACTAACTCAGCATAGAAGCACGAGTTGCTAACCAATTACACTTCACACATAATTCACAGATGAAAATACAATACCAAGTAAATATATGACTACACAATAGATTCTAGCAGAAGGTTCACCTAATGATGTTAGAGAGGTATGAGGAACAGGGTGTATAGTTCATCCATTCTCCGTATAATACGGAGGATCCTCTGACCAGACGGGTGTTGTATCTGGTGGGCAACTGCCCGACGATTGATAGGGACGTTGTATTATGCTAGTCGCGCGGTAAACTCTGCTTGCGCGATGCAGGATTTTGCGTGACATCAGTGTGACGCGTAGTTTGCATGGGGTGACGTTGATGCCGCTACAATATCTAATTTTATCTGATATTATCTAATTTGGTCTAGTTTTATGTAATTTAAACTAGCGCATGCATATAATTTAATATTGTATGCATATACACTCGCTTTTTTCCCATGGGGGTAGGCAGAAACTATAGAACGCCACCTGCTAAGCTCCTTACACACTCTTTTGCTTCGTTTACATTCACACATCTGGTCATAAATAAATAATTAAATATTATAAAACCAAATAACGGCAGATATAATCGATTAAAGGAACCGTTAGAATCGATATTATGATGAGTTGACAACACTCGGCGACGGCGTGCATTCGGAGGCTATCTACATGTTGACTGTGCATTGGTTGTGCAATTAAACAGTTATAAACATTATAGTGACCTGAGTTTTATTACACGTTTAACTAGCTGCTGTAAAATGACACTTATTATTGTCATTTCGTTAAAAATGTTCTAAGTTATTAATAATAAATAAATAAATAAATTCATTTATTTCAGGTAAATTACACCCATTGCCAAACAAAAATTAATAGAAATAGACCATACAAAAACCCAAAATAACATTAACAACCAAATAAGATTAAACAACTCATTAATTAAAATTAAATAAAAAATAATCAATCATTTACAAAAATTAAAATGTCAAACATAAAAAGTAAAAGTAAACTGTAAAAACATTATTAAAACATCACACCATTAAAAAAAAAAAAGATAATTATGTCGGTAAGATGTGTCATTTTACTGCAGCTATTTAAAAGTCCTAGTGTCCTAGTGTACCTTAGCCCCTGTAAATGGCTCTACAACGCTGCGCTTAGCCAAAATCAAAATAGACTCATTAAAAATATGCGAAGAATTAAGTGAACGTTTAACCGGCCTTATGACAATGCCACGACTACTGCAACAAGCCCCAAATAAATGCAATTTTCACTTATTTCCTTGAGTTGGAGGTTTGTGAAAGTCATAAGCAATTTCAAGGTAAAGCGAAGAGCCTCTCGAAATTGTCTTACTGCTAACTTCTTTTACTGTGACAGAGCAAGAAGCAACAAATTATAAGAAGTTAGCTGAGCGAGATATTAAACAGCTTTGTAGGAGTCGTGTGTATCACGGCACGAACATTTATTCTTATACTTGTCTGCTGTTTGTTTGTGCGGAGTATGTCCGATGTGCCAGTGGATGGAGCCAGTGCGAGCGGGGAGCGGGTTGGATTTCTTACTGTTATCTAGATTGGCGATTAGAAGAACCTTTGTTACGCCTGCAATTTATTACGCGCAAAGAGATTTAAGATAGATACTAGGTATAGAGAGGCTATCAGAAATAATGTCATAGAAAATTGTGATCCCATGTGTCAGTGACGCCATCTAGCGTAATTATAGCAAAATTCAATAAAAGCTAAGTTTGATAATACCATATTGCACATCATTCATCATTGCAGCCGAAAGACATCCACTGCTGGACATAGGCCTCCCCCTAAAGGGGTGGGGGGGTGCCATAATCGCCACGCTTGGCAGGCGGCTTGGCGATCACAGTATGATGTAAAAATGCATAGAGAACGCTGCTGCCCATTCTCTAGTAAGTCCCTTAGTCGCCTTTTACGACACCCACGGGTAGAAATAGGGAAGTGCTATTCCTAACGTCCGGCACCACACAGACAACCATACCACAATACCATATTGCACAATTAGGCATTATACTTCGAAAATAATTTCCTTTTGGTGGACACGAATGAGAATTGCGCCTTGACATGCAGGCACCACACTAGACTGAGCGACTTTTGCCCACTAGGACAAATTTATCGGATAACAATTTTGTTCGTTATGTCTCGTCTATTGTTAAGTGAATAATTGTAAGTATTAGATTACGCGAAGGAAATAACGTGTGATTCTTTTTAGAGGATAACAATAATTACTTTTTCTATATTTTTTATAGAAGAAGTAATTATTTAATACTTAATTTGACTGCCTCGTTGGTCTACTGGTTGCAAGCGCTGCTGCTGACCATGAGGTCTTTAATAGTTAAGGCGACGATAACCGACTTTTAATGATTTTATACTGAAGATCACGTCTAAACGAGTAGTGTTAATGATTTGAAAAAAAAAATACGTTAAATTAGAGCATTTTTTCAATAATTTAATATGTGAATATTTTAGATTATGTTTATATTACATAGTGAAATTAATTTGTAAAGTTATGTCTAACGCGGATAAAAAACTGAGAATGGTGCAAAATCTACCAAGCGTATTTTTCTGAAACCTTCACCAATTTAAAGATAATTTAATTATTGATCTTTTAGTATACGCGTTTTATTAAAATATCTTTTGTTTTGTGTTTAATAAATTCATAATGCGTCAAATTGGGGACAGCGCTCCTTGATGGGCGAGTCCTATTACTGGCTGAACGTACGACGCGTTGCGTGAGTTCAGTACACAACACGCAAGCTAACTACTCAAGGTCACTGGCATATATCTCCGTCTTAAGTTAAGCTGGCACGCGCAGCGCCCTGCATGCCCGGCGCCCTCCAGTCGCCGGAGACCCATGCAGCCGTCCCGGTCGCCCCTCCCCCTGAACCCGGCGCTTTGTATAATATTTTCAATCCTAGCAATATAAAAACTTAAAAAACTCAATTGTTTTGTGTCTTGCTCTAATAGGTAAAAAAATATAGTGTGAGGAGTACGAAGTTTATAGATAAAAAAAAACTGTGGGCAAAAAAATAATGTTAAAGATTCTCTACTACTTATCAGAATAATCTAATAATTAATAAGTTTCAAAATGGTCACCCAAAACCGGGTCTGGTCACTTTATTTATATTTTGAAGGCATCGAACCCGAGAATGGTTGAAAGCCCAGATTTATCACAACGGAAATCTAATTTACATAATACATATTAACATAAAATGACGCTTGTATTTACCGAAGGTATACAGAGATGTTGAAGAAGGCACTCCCACATTTCTCCAGTTTTAAGTCTGGTGTAAATGTCGCAAGCCTAATTATATGAAATGGGCACTAATCTAGACTCCAGCGGGGCGAGCACGGCCTACTGTGACATGACTTAAGTCACACGTTTTATCACAGTTTGATCGATAAAACCGTTTGGTCTTAAAATACTAGTAACAATTTACAAGACATAATTTATCATGTCTTTTGATTGTTGATACTGCAATACCGCGTAACAAACAGTGGATAATACCGCGGAAGTACAAAAGTATCAAATTTTAGATTTGGCGGCAATGAGCCACCGATGCCTATTGGCTACGGACCACATTCACAGTTCGGCTTATCGCTCCGCGGCTAAAACCGCGTGAGCGAACCTGTTAAAATAATTTGACCAACACCGCGCATTCTCGCGATCTTTCATTTATTTTGTGACTGAATATTTCCTTTAATTATTTGATTTGTAAGCTCTTTGTTTTGATATGTTTGTATTAAGATCATAATAATTAATATGCTAATAAGTAACTAAGTACCAAGTTTTATGACGAAGTTTTAATGACGAGAATGTTTAAGCTAGTTACTACCAATGTTAAAATGATGAGACTGATTACTTGAGTAAATATAACCTGTTTTATTATTTACTAAGATAATTCTGTTTTATTCTCCCTCCAATGCCGCGCAAATGCAGAAAAAAGCTCAAATAACAAATACCATATAAAATGAAAAACAGCGTAAGTGTATTTTATAGCTAAATATTGACTGGATTGAATTAAATAATAAGTTAACTAATACACATTTCTAAATAGCTTAAAGTTCAGACACGTATTTGTTATGTACAGCAGTAGTTATTTAGTTTTTCGTTCTCCTGTAAAATTTGCCACATCTAAGTTACGCGGTATTGTCTGTTGTTAGTTACGCGGTATTGCAGTATCAGCGACGATATGTAAAAACCCAAGAAACGTTTGCTTTACCGACTATCCTCAAATCAAATCAACTTATTATTGATCGAAGAAGAACTTAACTAATAGTTTTGTTTATGTTACGCAATCGTAATGTTTGCTAATTGTATACAATTAGCTAAACTAAACTAAATTTAATTAATTAAATTTTATTAAATTTTGTTTAATTAATTAAACTAAACTTGCACTATAGTGCAAGTTTAGTTTTGACGACGCAAGCGTGACTGCTGAGCGCGGGGTTCTGGGTTCAATTCCCAGGTCGGAAAAAGGGTTGTGATGTGACAACTCCGTGCCTCGGAAAGCACGTAAAGCTGTTGGCCCTGCCTGTCTGATCTCTCCACGGTAGTGTCGGATTGGCGCCCCACCGGACTTTGAGAGTGAGGGAAGAGGAAATGCACCAGCGCAGCGGGGCGATCACGGCCTACTGTGACATTACTTGAGTCACACATTTTATCACAGTTTGAGCGATAAAACCGTCTTAAAATGCTGGTACAAATTGGCAAGACATAATTTATCATGTCTTGTCACAAACGTCTTGGCACGCCCGTGCTCGGCCCGCTGCACACACACTTGAGCACTCTTATATCTTCTGCGTACTTGGCTAGTCTCTGTTGAGAACTTAAGACTGGCCGCCGTGACCGAAATTGGGTCGCAAGCATATTTTCTTTTTAATTGCACATTACATCACGTGTAATGTGCAATTAAAAAGAAGTCTATCTATAAGTCTTCAGACTTAACCCTCTGTATTTTCCTATATACTCGTAGAACATTATTTTTAGTTTAAGTGAAACTTGAATATAACTTGTTCAGAATATGGAACAGAATCAATTTAAATATTTTTTACACCATTTTATATTTTGTTTTTTGATTGTTTTGTTTTTTTTTTGTGTTTTTTGTTTTGTTGTGTTTTTGTTTTGTTGTTTTGTTTGTAAACGCACCCACAATACAGGAGAAATTCCTAGTGCAACGTATAAAAAAAAAACAAAGAGTGTCCCAAAAATATTAAGGGTAATGGAAAATGTTATCACCGTTTAATTACTTACATTACAATCGCCGTACGGTTAGGTACCTACTGCCAAATTATTATCAATGAGCGCAAGACGACCCTGAAGGCGCGGGGGCACCGTTAGCATATTTTTGTACGGACAACCCGGTAACATAACAACCATAAAACTTTGTGATTTTTCATGACACAGTTTTGAAATTTTGTACATAGATTCTTTACATAAAAATACTAGACACGTGTTTCGGGTTTCGCATATACTAATACTAATATTGTATATATTGTGCATTTACTCTAGGGTTTCATCGAAACTGGTTAAAGCTACTATGTCCAGTTGGAACTGCCTAATAATTTCTAATACTTATAAACTAAGGCAGACTTGCGTACAATGTAAGAGGAGAGTAACTTTATCCCGGGTTTAGTAATCTCGGTATGAGATACGCGGGATTTTGGGGGGTGTTAGAATGAAAAGTGAAGGGTCGTAATGTTTAATTTTTATAAACGGTACGAATGGGAGCTCTGAGGTATATCACATTTTCTCTTTATTTTTATACCTACGATTATTTTGGCTATGTACAATCAGAGAAATTAATTATTTATTACATTAACATACTTTGTCGCCATTTCTTAAAACTGTCAAATAATGACAGTTGTGATAAATGATAAATTATTTTTATTTCTGTAAGTAGGTTTTTACAAACACTTTTACACGTCAATCATATTTTAAAAACTAGATGAGGTCGGCGTTTCCTATCTGACTACTCTGAGAAGAAAGGCCGAAACAAACTCAAAGGTCACAGTCTCTTTTAAAGTCCAGACATAATCTTGGTCAGATCATGTGAAGGCCATGCAGATTGGTGTCTGAAATGGTCTTTTGAGGAAACAACCACACAGATTGAGTGGACCTGACCAGTCAGTGCACGCATTTGTCAGTAATCGTGTAGCTCTACTCAGAACTTAAGGAGCTCAACGATGCGACGATCAATACCAAAGAAAGGACATTTGGGTAGGCCGCTTATATGACTCAAACTGCCAGACCATGATTAACACTAACTGAGAATAAAAGAAAAGGAAAAAAAAATAACCCACATAGTCTTCACATTCACAATAATTAAAATAATACAGGAAAAGTTTTTACCCAGTGCGCAAATTTTTTTTGGTGGTTCAATATCAGTAACAGAACACATTTCCATTATTTATTCAATACTTTTTTTTTTTTTTATCCTACTTTAAATCAGCAAAATATGGACACAATCTATTCGTAATAATATCAATGGGCGCGCGCGGTGGCCGGCGCAAGCGGCGGTGTTGCACGGGGGTGAACCCCCTCCCGGGCGGCAGGGCGCGCTGGGAGCCTGGGCGCTGTGGCCGACAGTTCGCTCATCGCACGCGCTGTCGTGTGACTTCGCGTCTAATCGATTCCCCGCGCAAGCGCCGCGCCGCCGCCGCCGCACGTGTGCCGTGCTACCGGTCACGATGTCGGACTTCAGTAACCGCGAGTTTTACGAGATGGTGCGAGTGTATGTACTGAGTGATAAAAGTTTGCGAGCTGCTCGCAGAATGTATGCGACGGAGAGCATACCTCGAATGCGAGCCCATGGAATCCTTAACCCCTCGGTCCCTAATGAAAGGACCATTTTAGCGGCCACTCAAAGGCTGCTTGATCACGGACAGTTCAGAACCCCGAATCATGCACGAAGGTCTGGCAGACCCCGACTGGCGATCGAAGTCGAAGAAGCCATCCTAAGCCCATTAAGGTATGAAGGAAAAATTGGAATTACTCTTCAAATAACTACAGGTCACGGCCTAAACATAATAAAGTCTAGTTCGAACCTGATAAAATTAGCGATCAGTACATTGTAAGCCACGTAAATACCTACGCCGGCGAATCGAGCGAGCGCACAGCTGATAGGTAGGTACTTTAGCGCGTTACGCTTCGCCGCGCGCCGCCGGGTAGCCATACAACCACTTTTAAAGTAAACATCTTTCGTTAACGATATTTTTTGTTTTTTGTACTAAGACGTATCAAAATAAAAAATATATGTTTAATAAAACTCGTTTAAGTTTAACTTGTCAAAATTTGCGCAGTGGATAAAAACTTTTCCTGTATAATACTTTACAAGTAAATATTCATGTCATTGTGTATAAAATAATAATTAAGTGTCACTGTATAAAAAATAATAAAAGTTAGCAAAGAAACATCAAACAATAAAAATAAACCACCCAAATACGTAAAAAAAAAATAAAAAAAAATTGGAGCAGCTCAATCCCAGGCCTTTTTGTCCTCAATATAATCTTTAACGGTCTAGAAGGCTTTCTGGCACAACTTACGTTTAATGAATGATTTGAATTTATTAAGGCTTAGATCTTGAACGTGGCTTGGAAGTTTATTTTAAAAGCGTATACATTGACATTGGAACGAGCCACCTATTTTCTTGAGCCTTGTTGTAGGTACAACAAATTTATGGTTGTCTCTTATGTGATTTGATTATACGTACAAATTAATTGACTGACCTGACTTTACTTACGGTAGGTACGTTTGTCTTTGTACTAACACACACACAAAGACAAGGAAAGAATCTTTGTATGTGCCCTAAACGTTTTCCAATTATAATTATACTTATTTTCTAAATTACATTAACTGAAAAAAAATTAAGGGTCATAATGTTAGTACGTTGAAATATTTACTTTTGTGTTATCTACTAAACAACCTACAACCTTTTTATAAACAATGTCGAATTTTGTCCTTTTTTTGTTTGTTAACAAAAACAGTTAATAATACATTTAAAAAAAATACCAGTCAACTCGCGCCACGCACGGTGTAGGCTCAAAAAACCAGCTGATGTCATTTGAATGCATTTTAAACAGAATGACGTAATTTTCGTAAGGTAATTTATATTCGTATTTTTTGCATTCAATATGTTTTTAATTAAGCAAGCACGCTGACTCCTCGTAATTATTAACTTTTAAACGTTAATACGAATAACTATTTTTTTTGCCCCATACCTACCAGTTATTTTTCCTGTACGTATCGTGGGTAAGTTTACAAACACAAATCTAACATTGATAAAAAAATATATATATTGCATTAACTTAAATAACTTATTCTATATTTACAATGGGGAGAATCCCTTTAAGCAAGTAGTTTGCTTGTATTTTTATACGACCAAAAGATAGCTGTTGGTCATACACAAATACTTATCCGAGTGGGAATCAGTCCTATGATACGTAGAGCCAATCGCTCAGTGACCTAACCATGCTATCATCGTATGATAATAAATTAATGATATTTTATTTCTGTTTTTTTGCAAAAAATAATTATATACGTCAAAAGACAAAATAAATGATATGTTAAATTAATAAAATTCAATAAAAAATAAAAAAAATGAATGAATGAAATTAATAATATATTATTTTATATGTCGAACTCAAACTCAAAGCTATTATTTCAATTAAACCATTTACAGTTACTTTTGAATTGTCAAAGAGTCGGTTAGTTAGTCAGAAAGTTGAAGCTAGTTGCCCATTCCAAAACATAGATCTCTATGGAGAAGAACGGGCACGAAACTCCAAGGAAACTCATTTAAATCAAGATATTATAAAATCCTGGGTACGTAATTATTCTTATTGCTTCTTTATGTGAGGATAATGTCAGTCGTTACGGGGCGACAGAAGTTCAAAAGTCTGACAACCAGTCTTACCAAGGGGTATCGTATTACCCAGTTACTGGTTTGTGGAGGTCATATAGGCAGTCGCTCTAAATAAAAGCTTTTTACAACAAAAAAAAAAACGACTGACTTCCAAAAAAAACACTACAAAGTAAAAAAATACTTTAATTTCGGAATTCAGTGTCTTTACATCTGCATTTTAGTTCTATGTTCTATGTTATGTTCTATGTTATAGGGTTTGGTTTCCGCACTTAGTCCTTCATGTGGACCATTGTGCGTGGGTCATGGCGGCCGCCTGTTATTTTTATTCCAACCAGCCTACCTCCCTCCAGAAGCTGATTAGGTCTCCCGGTCTGCATAGAACATCTGTGAAGGATCTGGGTGACCCGAGGGTTTCCGTTCTGATCTGAGTGACGCCTGTGCAGTCAAAGAGCACATGCGCAACGGTTTCTTCAGCCTCCATGCAGGCGTTGCATTTTAGTTTTTTTGCCACCGAATTTCGAAATTAAAGTTATTTTTCACTTTGTAATGTTTTTTTTGAAGTCGTTTATTTTTTTGTAAAAAGTTTTTTATTTTGCACTTTTTAGTTGGTCAGTTTGTAATTTATCTAAGTTACAATAGCCTAATGTCAAATGCTCGTCCCCTTTTACAAAATATTGCTTTTCCCGATGCAGGGGCGTTAATTGTTGAGGGCTTCTTCTGGTAAGAACCAGGAGAACTGGAACTGATGGTGAATCCACCATTTATATTGCGACGAGCATACATTGCTTAGCAACCATATTAAAGTGCCTAATCGAATCGCAACCGTGAAATACTTATTATTAAGTAGTTCCGGTGGCCGTCTGTGGTCTTCATCATCAGTTCCACTTCACGAAGTGGTGCTTTCCGAGTGCAAATGCATGAGTATAAATACCCAAATCGCTGTATGTGTGCCTATAAAATTTGAGGAATTCCCTCGATTTCCACGGGATCCCGTCATCAGAATCTGACTTGGTTACAATGAGACCACTTCGAGAGCAAACCATTTCGAAAAAAAAATATTTTGCAATTCTGTCCAGGTATAAGACGGAGTAAAAAAAAAATCATTAAAAAAATCTAAATAAACATCCGAATTGAATCTCCTTCTTTTTGAAGTTTGTTAAAAATACTGATATGCTGCATCCGGTTAGACTAATAACCGACCGCAACATACTTGGGAAAAGAAAAAGTAAAAAAAAAAAACTGATTATAAGATTAAAGATAAGTTAAGAGATTACCAGTCTCAACTGACGGCGCCTGTTCACGATAAGGTCATCCTCCTGCCCTAATCGCAAATTATTTGGGGTCGCGCTAAATTATCAAGACACAAAGCAGCGGGTCCAGACAGAATAAGAAAAAAACTTACAGGCAATCGATTATTATCGTTTTGACAACTTATCAGTTGTATTTATAAGTTCAATCTTTTTCCTCAATAAATTACCTTTTTTTGTAACAGTTGACGAATTATGTTGTGTTTCAAATAACGAGGAAAAAATGTTTGTTTTGGTTCAACCCTAAACGGCAACTGTTGGTCGGTACATTTCAGTGTTATCGAATTTAAAGAAAATAAAGTTTTTATTTTTTATTCTTTCTTTTCTTTGTTTCTTACTGTGAGGAAACACTTTACCCGACTGCGTTTAATTATGTCAAAAATAGCTGGATGAAAAATCTCAAGTATGATAAGTATCATCCTTGAGATTTTTCATCCAGCTATTTAAAAAAATACCTACATAAGGATGTAGGTATTTTTATTGATCTCAGCTTCGATAGCTGACGTTGTACAGTCAAAATGACTTTCCTTTTATAATAAAAGTAAGTCTTTTCCGTTGATTTCTTGTATTTACAGATTCTAAAAGTGCTGAAACGGATAACTTAACTAATAAATACAATACCTTAACGTAAGATTTAACGCTTTATATAATAATAATAAAAAAACTGTTTTGTAAAGTAATGTAGTTGGTCTCTCTCTAGAATCCTATATCTACTTGTTATCAGATTTGTCATGCTGACCTATCTCAGCAGATGACTCAGTAATGTAAAAGAACTGATCCCTGGCCTGTAAACTGTTAAATAATGAAATCAACGAATAAAAATCCATAATGCAGAAAAATATGATGACCCGAGTCGTTCAGGGTTAAAAACAAAATTTTCCTCATTTGAATTAATGTTGAGTTAGTGTTTTGTACAAAAACACGCCCAACCCTGTCTCATTATGTGGTCTCACAATAAATCTTGTTAGATTTGGAGTATGTATAAATACAGAGGGAAATGTCTAAACATTCACACAACAAATCCACATCCCTTTGCGAACTTTTCTCGTACTCTACAACACAACAACTACAATGGCAGCCATCAAGACTACCATCATTCTTCTGCTGGTTGCCTGCGCAATGGTGACGGTCACCGTCGAGGCTGTCCGTGTCGGACCCTGCGACCAGGTCTGCGGCCGCATCGATCCTGAGAAGCACGAGTGCTGCAGAGCTCATGGCCACTCCGGCTACAGCAGCTGTAAATATGGACAAATGCAATGTTACTGACGGAACTTCGCAAGTGCAACGGTACCTTAGTGGAGCTTGTGTGAAACCCTTCGATGCCCATCATTCGAAGAAGATTCAGAGGTAATCAAGACCTGCCTTTTATTATAAAAATCAAAATTATCAGTGATTATTGTAAAGTTCCACTTCATTAGAATTCAACATGTGTTTTGGGTTATTGGTTAAAAGATTTAGTAAAAAAAAAAACTTATTTTTTTAATTTTCTTGTCTGTGTGTAACACTAATGCCCCTATACACTAACTAAAATACGAGTTTTGAAGGTGCTGAAGCCAATAGTGAGGGCAAAATGTAAATCCAAGATGGCGGCTGCAAAAATTTCCTAATTTTTCAGCATGGGTGTCGTTTTCATAGTTTTAGAGAGATCTGCTAAGATTAGGTACGAGTCGAACTCGTACCTAATCTTAGCAGATCTCTATGTTTCTTAGAGATCTGCCAACTTTAGGCATTATTTGGTGTACTCCCGTTTCACCATTCGTTTGACATTTATCTATGGTATTTGAGGCAAGTTTCGTGTCTGTCAAGTTTCAATATCTTTGGAAATCGTTTGCTAGGCAACCCGTTAGAGTTGCTTAACCATTAAGCATTATTCGCATTGGCGAATTGGGTGCCAATTAGTGGCATATAGGTAGGACAAACGATCAGATCACGTTTTATAAGGGTTATCTCGAATTATATACAGGGTCCATTTTAATTAGCAGACGTGATGGGTATCGAGAGCAGTGGTGGCCCAGTGGTACTCCCTCTCGAAGAGAGGAGGCCTGTGTCCAAGCAGTGGGAACATTATAGGCTGATTATGATGGGTATCGATATCTGAACACGAAAAATATCAATATTTTAAAGATTGATGATTTATTTTTGGGGTCCCTCTGGTAGTGTTGTTACTGGAAGTACTCGTATGAGTTGCAAAAAACAGTTTATTTGGTTTTATCGATTTTAGTTAATCTGCTGAACTGCCCAGTGGTCGCTACATACAGGGCAAAGTACTTCGGTAACCCAGGTATCCTACGTAAGATCGTCAGTAACACCATGGCGTTGCTGGCCTTCCTTGAAGAGCTGTGGTGGATCGAATTTAACCGATTTTCCACCTATTGGTATCGGTATCTAAATACGACAAAATAAAAAGATTTTATAATATTTTTTTTGGGTCAACGACCGCAGTTAGTCTTCAGAAAATCTGTTTTTAATTTGTTTTATCGTGAGATATCGATATCCATTCCTAGCATCTGTGAAAATTACAAAAAAAACAGTTTTTTTTATAAAGACATTTTTTTTTTGTTTGTTATTATTTAGTATAGTAATAATATTAGTTTTTATTTTGTTTTTATGTATTTTGTTTTCTCTTCTACTCTTACACACGGTGTCTACATCTCTTTGTCTACTTTCCTATCGCAGGTATGCTGGAAGAGAATTCTTTAGAAGTAAGCATCACCTTTGTACGTATTTTTCTGTTCCTTTCTTCTTGTCTGTATATAATGTGTGTACATAAACTGTTAAATAAATAAATATTACGTGCAAAGAGATTTAAAATCTAAGATACTATACAGAGGCTATCAAAAGTAATGTCAGAAAAATTGTGATTGCAATGCATGGCACATAGGCAACGGAAGGGTGGGTTTTAGTCAGTAAAAGTCTGACACGCCCTAGCTCCGCCCAGAGCGGGAGAAGTTATTTGATAATTTCCCACCCAAAAAAAAAAAATATGTCTCAGTGACGGAGGAAATTCTTATTAGCAGCACGGAGGATTTATGGATTTGTACCTGATTGATGGAAATAGGCTCGCACGTTTGTTACATGGGACTTAAACTTAAATGGCGAAATGTGGGTGTACTATAGGTACCTACCTAAACCTCTTCCTACTTTGGGCATTACAGGCATGTTATGTTATGTCTTGACAAATTTTCGAGCATTAGGTACAGTGGCCAGCACATCAAGTTACCACAAACTGTTCAAATTAATTTATTTTTTGTTTGATCATGTTTAGATATTGGTACCTACCCATCATGTCAGCCGAGTCTTGCTAGCGAATTTAATTTTATCCAGTATAAGCAATACCCATGTTACCTATACCTAGTGTCCTTTCATTTGTTTTCCTTTATCTGTTGTCATTAACTTGTTCTTGCATACCATATAGCTAAATCCTTACAAAGCACTGCCTGAAGCTTCTCACAAATATCCGTTCACGAATTTATTGATGGCCCTTCCGTCTCGTAACAGATACTAGGCATTCTAAGATCCTACCGAAGCTCTCAAAGACCCGAAACAGAATGTCTAATAAGAAGCTGACAGCCCGTTTTGCAGCAATACCTTGGCACAAGACTTTGAACTTTAAGTTAAAGTAATAGGGTAGACAGTGCTGTGAAAGGTTGATAGCTAATTGACTGCGAGATCTTCCACTGTTTGTTTTGCGATGTCTGAAAGACAGGTGCGTGGATGTGGTAAGTGTTGGTAATACGGAATTTCCGTGTACAGAATCCCCGTGTACAGAAGATCCAAGTGATATAAGTTGTACGGTATCAGCGAACCCAGCGATGCGATATGCTTAATTGAATTTTTGATATTTTAACGGAGCGCTATCGTCGCTTACATGCTACCTCTCGGCCACCGTATATTTTTAACCGATTTACAAAAAGAGAGTTATTATATACAAGACCGTATTCAGATAGCCTGCGCCGACCACGTGCAAGCCCCGCACACGCGTTGGGCCCGCCTTGCACCCACGTTCACCACGCCCAAAATACGCGCATGGCACGCGCCCGCCTCGCACGCACCCGCTTATACTACTTATTATTTAATCTAAAAACGCCCTTGATCACAGTCAATACGGCACTAGCCAAAGCGCGGGCACAAGGCGTGTGCAGCGCGTGTGCGGCGCGTGTATGGGGTGAGCGTGGGGCAGGCGTGAGGCGGGCGCGGAGCAGGCGCGGGATGGGCGCGTGGCATGTGCGGGTCGGCTTCGATAAATCTATAGCTAAATCTATTGATGTGTCATAAGACTCAAATTATATACAACAAATTTCAAAGCGAGCGTGGCGGGCACGTGGCGTGTGCGTAGCGGGCACGTGTCGTCTGAACGCAGTTTAAATGTCTCACCATTTTCTTGCTCTTATCTCAAACGTGTCTATACACTTAAACTGATACCATTTTTCAACTCAATAAGCTTTGCATATTAACTGAACCGTCCGACATGGACCAGGCCCGGGTCGACGGCGCGCTGTGTTCCACGCGCGCCTCAAAGAGATGTCAGCATCAACTGCCGGGGTCCGTTAGGACCAATGCCTGCCAGCGTTGCGAGTTTGTCCGAGAGGGATATCGTGGCCCTGGCACACAGGCAACGGAAGGAACACGGGTGGGTTTTGGTCAGTAAATGTCTGACACGCCCTTCCGCTCTGCCCAGAGCGGGAGAAGTTATTTGATAATATCCCACCCAAAAAAAAAGAAGTCCAATTTAATAGGGCGCGAGCCTTTTTCTATCAACCGGTCACAAATCCAGACTCCGGGCTGCTTCTGGGAAATTCCAGATGGAAAGACCCAATAACACGTTAAAGAAACGTTTCAAACAAAATATAAGCTTTTCATAGCTGCATGTAAACATAACGCAATTAAATAGGCCTCAACCAAAAAGTCAATACCCTAGGCCGCCTATTAGCTTCGGTTTGTCTTAACACCATCGGAAGCAAATAAGATCATTAATGAGTTTACTTAGAATTATTAGCTTGTTTTATTATTTCAGGAACTTCGGTTTGTAGTTTAAACAGCGAGGTTTTCATCTGAAATTGAATTTATTCTATGGGTAGGTTTGCTTTGTGAAGTTTTGACTGAGTGTAATTTTTGACCGACTTCTAAAAAAGTGGAGATTCTTGTTTTGGTGGCTTCATCATAAAAATAGGTAAAAAAAGTCTATTAATACTTTTTTTAATCTTAATTATTGAGCTAAATAGTTCATTAAAATCTGATTAGCAGGAGGTATATATAATAAAAAGAATATTACCTAGAAGTATTATTAAAACAATACTGCTTTATTAGGTTCAGGCCCTGATCATTTGATCCAATACTCATTGTTTTGACCCAAAACTAGAAACAGTAGAACAAACTACACTAATATTATGAGTTGTAATAAAACTTTAGAAAAAGAGAAAGATCAATCAATCAATCTGCCTTCCCCCAACTATGTTAGGGTCGGCTCCCAGTCTAACCAGATACAGCAGAATACCAGTATTCCACATGGAGCGGCTGCCTATCTGACCACAACCCAGTAACTGGGTAATATATGATACCCCTTGATAATTTATTTATTTATGTTACTTTAACATGAAACGGCCAAAGGTCAATTACATAAGTTAAAGACACAACACATTATATTAGTAAAAAAACAAAAGAATACAGCTATTCGACAGTCATACGCTCATCTCACAATACTCCAGACATGCTGACAAGATCTTCTTCCATTCATCAATAATATAAAATAATATTAATATAAAAATATATATATTAATAATATATAAAATAAAAATAATAATATTAATATAAAATAAATAATTAATATATAAATAATATTATAATGACAAAAATCTTAAAACTAGTATTTTATTAAACTTAAATTAAATATGTGTACTCTTTGACTTTATAAATGTTGTTTTTTTATTCTTAATATTTTGACATTAAATATATTTTGTAGAATTTTGCTAGGGAATTTGTATACACAAGAATATGAATGTTTGTAAAGTTAGTATTTTGTATTTGGATAGACGTTCTAACTTTGATGAACGGTGATGAACGAGGTTACATATTATATTATAATTCGTTATGTTGCTTCTTTTGTGTACCTACTGTGTAAATATTTCGACACAAATGTATTTTTGTTATGAAATAAATAACTTGAACTTGAACTTGAACATCCGTGAACACATCACAGTGAGGCTTAGCGTCCAAGAGAGCGTTGAGCGCAGAGAGTGTGCGAGGGACCGGAGACTGAGCTCGAGCGACGGTTCGACTCCAAGGCACGGCGAACAATCTGTGCTTCCTGCTACGGTTATAGTCAGACTGGTTGTCAGACTTTCGGGCTTCTGACGACCCGTAACGACTGTCAAAGAACAACATCAGCAGGGGCCGACGGCTTAACGTGCTTATTAAACGTATTTTCTTTCTTTCTAATGTATGGAGGAGTAAAGATGGTCACCCATCCACGGACCAACCCCGGCCAGCGTAGCATAACCTGATAGATCGACCCGTGTGACTGTTATTATATAGCCACGAGCGGTTTGAAAAGAGAAATATACAACATTATTTTTAGTATATGCGAAACCCGAAATACGTGTCAAGTATTTTTATGTAAAGAATCTATGTACAACATTTCAAAACTGTATCATGAAAAATCACAAAGTTATAAGGTTGTTATGTTTCCGGGTTGTCCGTACAAAAACGTGCTAACGGCGCCGCCGCGCCTCCAGGGTCGTCTTGCGCTCATTGATAATAGTATGGCAGTAGGTACCTAACCGTACGGCGATTGTATTGTATGTAATTAAATGGTGATAACATTTTCCATCACACTAAATATTTTTGGGACCAAATATAACATGGTGTAAAAATTATTGAAATCGATTCAGTCCCTTATTCTGAACGAACTATATTCAGGTTTCGCATATACTAAAAACAATTTAAATATAAACTTTACTAAGACGTATCACATTTTAGAACTAGAAGAAACAAAATACATTATAGACACTTTTCAAAACTGCTACGACAAAATACTCAATGCTATTAACAAAAGCCTACATCAAATAAGCACCAAAACGAGTCACCACAAAAACATAAAAATATCAGAGCGTTCTAAAGCTCTTAAAGAGAAAAGACAACAGATTAAAAAAACAGAATTTAAAACGAGAGCTTAACGTTAAGGCTCTTACAGACTCACACGATATCGCGGGCGCGACAGACACCGACAAAAAAATTGTGCTACTAGTGTCGCGTCGCGCCCGCTATATCGCACCAGTCTGTACGAGCCTTCATGATTATAAGGAAAATTACAGTTATTTCATTAAAAAACCTAAGTCTGTCTGTCCCACAAAAAATGTTCGGATGATAAAATCATTGCGGGATTATAGGTAAATGATAGTTTTTATCAAAGTTTTTTGTTGTGTATGCTTGGTTGACTACAAACCAAGTTTTTCATAAATTAAACACAAAAATCCTTTACTAAAATATTAAAACCATTTCAAAACATCGTTCGCTTTTTCAAAAAATGAAAGCGAACCGAAATAACGATAACCGCGGAACCGAAACTCCTCGTACCTGCCTTAAAACAAATAACAAATAGCTGTTGTAGCAACCACAGTACAAATAACACAAAGGAGTGTACAGTCAACCTCACGTCCTACTAACAATTTGACATCAACAGCGCCTTCATGTCAATACAATTAGGTCGGTTTTCAAAGTTCAAGAGTTACCCTTCCGTAGTTGACTGTACTCGTGCTGCGACCGCACGAGTTTTAACTTTAAATATATTTCGCTTCTAGAGGTGAGGTAGCTTGTTGGTGGTAGGCATGAATATGAATATAAGCCTTTATTTACTGATAAATTAAAACTAATTACAAAATAAATTGAGGAAAACATGACGATTGCACTTCGGTGTCTTCAATCAGCGCGTCCTTTGACGCATAGGCCTTTCCCCAGGCTTCTCCATTTTGGGCACGCCCCTTTTTTTAAATGTTTCCCCACACTAGGAATTTCTCCTGTATTGTGGGTGCGTTTACAGCCACAAACAGCCAGACCCGGAACAACTACCTGTAGATCATGCAAATATTTGTTCCGTGCGGGAATCAAACCCGCGACACGCAGCGCAGCAGTCAATCGCTTAACCACTGCGCCAACCGTGCCGTCAAAATTGCAGCGATAAGTCCCCTTTTTGAGGAGTGCCTACAGAAGCGCCAGCCGCATCCTCAACTTCCGCCTGACGCAGGTCCTCACCGGACGACACGGTTGTTTCAGGAAGTTCCTGTTCAGGATAAGGCGGGAGGAAACGCCTGGGTGTTACCTCAGTGTGGACACGGTGGAGCATACGGTGGATGTCTGCCCGGCTTGGGTGGAGCACCGTCATGTCCTCGTGGAGGCGATCGGCGGCGGCGATCTCTCGCGTCCGGCCCTGGTCCAGGCCATGGTACGGAGAGAAAGTGCATGGGAGGCAGTCACCTCCTTCTGCGAAGCTGTAATGCTTGCGAAGGAAGAGGCGGGACGCGTGAGGGAGAGGCAAATTTCACGCTCTCACACCCCTAGTCGCCGCAGGGGACGCCCTGGGTGTCGGGAATCACAGGCCGATTCCCGGCCACCATAGGCGCGGGCTTGCGGTCGGTGAGCAGTGGATAGCAAGCCGTCCGATAAGGACCAGGCTCGGGTAGACCGATGGCGCGTCAGGGTCAATGCCTGCCAGGGTTACGGGTTTGTCCGAAAGGGATATCATGGCCCTGGCACACAGGAAACTGAAGGAACACGGGTGGGTTTTAGTCAGTAAATGTCTGACACTGTCAAAGTAATTTGATAATTTTCCTTGCAAAAAAAAGGCTTCTCCATTTGTCACGGTCTCGTGTATCTCTAGCCCACAGCCCCCAGGTGGAAGGAATAGTGTTTTCTAAATAGTAATTTTTATTACCTCGTGTTTCAAAGATTCACGGATGGGCACGGTTGGTAGTACAACGTATACAGGGTTATTTTTAAAACGTCAATAACCTCTTAAGGGGTCATTGTACTCATCATTATGAACAACTTTTACTATGGGACCAAAACTGAAATCGCAAAAAAAAAACCAGCTGTTCCCTACATTTATGTTCGAATAATTCGTTAAAATGTAGGGAACAGCTAATTTTTTTCGCGATTTTAGGTTTGGTTCCATAGTAAAAGTTGTTCATAATGATGAGTACAATGACTCCTTAAGAGGTTATTGAAATTTTAAAAATAACCCTGTATAGGTTACAATTGGTGTATGAAATCACGAGCAGTGTGGAAAGTGAGGCCTTATCCCAGAAATTAGTCACCGTTGACTCGTTGGTCTAGTGGTCGCAAGGGCTACTGCTGAGCAAGAGATCATGGGTTCGAATCCCGGGTCAGGCGAAATGTTATTGGGTTTTTCTATCTGGAATTTCTCAGTAGCCCAGAGTCTGGATTTGCGCCCGGTTATTGGCAATAGGCTCGCCCCCTATTACATGGGACTTGTGAAATGTGACTGTTCTACAGGTACACCACTACCTAACCTCTTCCAGAAATATACCCGAGATGTAATGTTTATGTTTTGTGTGTGTAGTTTCCGTTTTGAAAAATATATTTAAATAAAAAATAAAAAAAAACAATTAATAAAACATTACGACAACAACAGGTGCCTCCACTACACGTAGGCAAGACATTATTCACCATCCCCCTTATTCCAAAACAAGGTTTATATTGAGACCCAGGTTTAAAACATGGAGCCGTTATTGAATTTCGAACTTTATTCCGACTATGGTAAAGTTCCTAAACACAAAACTGACAACTTAGTACCGAACTAAGTTTTCAGTTTTGTATAAAGAACGGTATTTCAATCACTGTTACGTTCTTATTACAAAAACTGGCTCCATGTTTTATGACATGTCAAAATTATATTGAGACCCAGGTTTAAAACATGGAGCCGTTATTGAATTTCGAACTTTATTCCGACTATGGTAAAGTTCCTAAACACAAAACTGACAACTTAGTACCGAACTAAGTTTTCAGTTTTGTATAAAGAACGGTATTTCAATCACTGTTACGTTCTTATTACAAAAACTGGCTCCATGTTTTATGACATGTCAAAATATAAATCTTGTTTTGTAATAAGGCGGCATTTGTTTAAAACAGAAGTAAACGAAAGCTTCAACTTTAAATTCGCAAACAAAAAGGTGTCAGCTAAACTAACCTTTTACAACGAACACTTTGATAATTCAAGGGGAAAATTAACAAAAATATGAAGCTCGACAGTGAATCAGGTTTTACCAAGGAATATTTCTGTTCTCGTAACTTTGTATAAGGTATCAAGGAAAACTTAATGTATCGAAACGTTAACGTTTGTGCGCAAAAACGGCAATTAAGAAAGGTAAGTATTTTTAGGGTTCCGTACCCAAAGGGTGCCAACGGGCCCTATTTAAACAATATGTCCCAGAATGCAATGCAATCCAGTAATCGTAAAAAAAACAATCTGTTGTTCCCTACATTTATGTTCGAATAAGTCGTCAAAATGTGTCCAACAGCAGATTTTTTTCGCAATTTCAGGTTTGGTCCCATATTAAAAGTTGTTCATAATGATGAGTGCAATTACCCCTTAAGAGGTTGTGCGTTAATTCTGGAACATGTTGTATATTATACAACAATATTTTTAGTATAGGCGAAACCTGAATATAGTTTGTTCAGAATAAGGAACTGAATCGATTTCAATAATTTTTACATCAGGTTTTTTTTTCCAAAAATATATAAGCTTGATGGAAAATGTCATCACCATTTAATTACTTACAATACAAACGCCGCACGATTAGGTACCTACAGCCAAATTATTATCAATGAGCGCAAGACGACCCTGGAGGCGCGGGGGCGCCGTTAGACACCCGGTACCATAACGACCTTAGAACTTTGTGATTTTTCATGATACAGTTTTGAAATTTTGTACATAGATTCTTTACATAAAAATACTAGACACGTGTTTCGGGTTTCGCATAAACTAAAAATAATGTTGTATATTACTAAGGCTCCGCAGTCCGTCCGTCCGTTTGTCACAGGGCTGTATCTTTTGAACCGTAATAGTTTGACTCCTGAAAAAAATTACAGAGTGTGTGCTATATATAATGATTAAAATTAAAGGGGAAAAAAACGAGCGAGCCTTACAGTAGTCGCATAATGATGTGTATCATCTGACATCTCACCTTGGTAATAAGCAACTTAGCAGCGACTGAAATTACCCCCTCTACTTACAAACAATCTATATAGTACTTATTAATTCCATGCTTATTATAAAGTACTTACTTATTCCATGCTCAAGTTGTCACTTCCGTCCCTTTCCACGAAATCACTCCCACAGAAGGTGAGAGGTAAGATGTTACACATCACAAAAATGTATTGTTAAATGTTGTACATCATCAGCCCATAGCAGTCCACTGCTGGACAAAGGCCTCTCTGATTGCACGCCATTCATCTCGATTCTCGGCAACTCTCATCCAGCTGCCACCAGCCACGCTGCGAAGATCGTCGCTCCATCTAGTCTGAGGGCGTCCTACCTTACGTTTGCCGATTCGCGGTCTCCACTCAAGAACACGTCCACTCCAACGGTCATCGGTTCTACGGCTAATATGGCCGGCCCATTGCCACTTCAGCTTGCTTATTCTGTGGGCTATGTCAACAATTTTAGTTCTCTGCCGGATCACCTCGTTCCGGATTCGAACCCTCAGAGCGACTCCAAGCATAGCCCGTTCCATAGCTCGCTGAGCGACCTTGAATTTATGGACCAGCCGTACTGAGAGTGTCCACGTTTCGGCTCCGTAAGTCATAACAGGTAGGACGCACTGATTGAAGACCTTCGTCTTTAGGCTTTGTGGAATACGCGACGAGAAGACTCGATGAAGCTTCCCAAATGTTGTACGGTGTTACGGAACCCTTCGTGTGTGAGTCCGCCGCTTTTTTGTAGTAGGTACTCGTTATGTTACCGTTAGCTAGTCGTTTTCTTTCCTTGTAATTACGCTTTTTCCGGGACGTTGCCAAGGCCTGTTTTTAGTCATTAGTGCTCGTTAATTAATTATTATCGCGTGTCAAAATGGTCTTATTGATCGTGTGATAGCAGTAGTATTTTTGTATGAATGATCGTGTTAGTAACATTTTGTTATACAACCTGTTTTTTTTTATATCCCATAACTCTAGGGTTATATTCTGTAGAGAAAAATAACACTAAAACTCCTAGAATAGGTGGTCCCAAAAATGCATCGTTTCGGAGATATCATCAATCATAATTAAATTAGGTCAAAAATTGGCACCAGTATGACGAATCTTTACTTTTGCGAGGTTGCCAAACTTCGCAGTAGTGTAGTAAAATAAATAGTAAAATAAAATATGTAGGTATGTTGGTATCGGGGCTGTCATATTTCACGTAAGGGTGTTTTACATTAATAATCGTGACTTTGCCGAATTATTTTGTATGAAAAATGAAAAAAAAATTAACGAAGGATTGGAACATAACTCATATGCCAGTTGATTCTTTGATATGGCCTCAATCATACCCTAGAGTTATGGGATATAAAAAAAAACACGTTGTATAGCTAATGTTAATATTATATAATATAAACAACCATGTTTTTGACAATGAAGTTTGGACCCCTTATTTATAAACATTTCTTAAGGGGGATGCGCTAAGGTAGCTCACGAAATTCCAATTTTATTACGTTTTTTGCAATTTGCAGATCAGTAACAGGTTGTAAGTTGATCTAAATATGATTCGCGGCCATAACAAATATGGCTTTACAGAATAATAATCACTAGAATCGGCAATACTTAGAATTAACTCACTTCGAAAAATCCTACTGAATGATTATTTCAGAAATAGTAATTCAATAGGATTTCTTCCCGTGGGTATCATAAAAGGCGTTAAGGGACTTACTAGAGAATGGGCAACAGCGTTCTCTATGCATTTTACATACTGCGATCACCAACCCGCCTCCCAAGCGTGGCGATAATGGCACACCCCCCTTTGGGGCAGGCCTATGTCCAGCACTGGACGTCTTTAGGCTGAAATGATGATGTTGTATCAGGTTGTATGTTGATTTCAAAATATGATTCACGGCCGTATCAAATATTTTTTTATAGAATTATAATCATAAAAATCTTCAATACAACTCTCTAAGTTCATATTACCCTATTAAATGACTATTTAATTATAAGACATTTGAGGCTAATTCTAACTTAAGGAGTTGGATTGCTGACTCTAATGATTATTATTCTGTAAAACCTGTAAAATCTGTCTCAAATATTTTCTCTAGAAAAAAACATATGCGATGCAAAATATCATCCCCACTTTACGTGCAAGGAAGATACCCTTTTTTAATTTTTTTCTTTCTAATACTTTTTTTTTTCAAGATTTTATTTTAGTACTTTGTCAGCGTGATTAATGTGTACACCCATGCCAAATAACACCTTTCTAGTACTAAGATTCTCTGAGCTGACCTGGGGACTGAGGGACACACAGACAGACGGACCTGGCGAAACTATAATGATAAATGATTTTTATTTCTGTAAGTAGGTTTGTACAAACACTTTTACACGTCAATCATATTTTAAAAACTATACGAGGTCGGCGTTTTGTACCTGACTACTCTGAGAAGAAAGGCCAAAACAAACTCAGAGGTCACAGTCTTTTTTAAAGTCCAGACATAATCTTGGTCAGATCATGTGAAGGCCATGCAGATTGGTGTCTAAAATTGTCTTTTGAGGAAAGAAGTACACAGATTGAGTGGACCTGCCCAGTCAGTGCACGCATTTGTCAGGGGAAGAAGGGTTCCTTGTTGACTACAGAACCCTAAAAAACGAGTCCTTACAGTAGTCGCATATGATGTGTAACCTCTGAAATCTCAACTAAGCAGCGACCGAAATAAACATCAAAATTTAAAAAATTAAATAATGAAATATTTTTTTAAACATTTTATTCATTACTAGTGGTCGCCCACAGGTCGAAATTCGACCCCCTCTATTTACAATCCATACCTATAGTGCTTACTAGTTCTATCAGTATACTAATTCCATGCTTTTAATAAGTACTTATTTATTCCAAGCTCAAGCTGTCACTCCCTGTTACACACTTCCGTCCCTTTTCACGAAATAACTCCCACAAAAGTGAAATGAAATGAAATCGTTTATTCTGTAAATAGGATATTAGAATCACTTTTACACGTCATATAAAAAATAAAAATAAAAATCTAGATGTAGCCGACATTTCCTATCTGACTACCCCTTTTTTTTTTTTTTTTTGGGTGGAAAATTATCAAATAACTTCTCCCGCTCTGGGCGGAGCGGGAGGGCGTGTCAGACTTTTACTGACTAAAACCCACCCGTATTCCTTCATTTGCCTGTGTGCCAGGGCCACGATATCCCTTTCGGACAAACTCGCAACCCTGGCAGGATCTGACTACCCCTGAGTCTTGGTCGGATCATGATGACCATGTAGATCCATGTCTGAAATGGTTTTTTGAGGAAAGAACCACACAAATTTGAGTGGACCTGTCCAATCAGTGTAAGCATTCGTCAGTAATCGTGCAGCTCAACTCAACAGCTCATTGAGAGGAAAGATGTTACATACATACATACATAAACTCACGCCTTTTTCCCATGGGATGTAAGAAAACATCAAAAAAAGTTTGACCCCAAAAATATACTAACAACCCGGATATACGACGTGGCTGTAATTGTCACATACAAAAATCCTTCAGCATCGCTGTACCACGTAATATATGGCGGTTAAAAATAAACCCGCGCACACTACCCTGAATTTAAATAGGGAAGCAATTTCATGCTCTCATTTTCTTAAGGGTAAAGGTTCAAGTCGTGTTTAATTAAAGACAGATGCGTCAGCACAGGTTTCATTCATAATTTGAGTTTTTTCGCGTCTTCGTGAATTTAAATATAAAGCTGTTTCGATGTAAGTTTGTTTTGGAAATTAGAAGGCTACAATGCAGCTTGGCGGTTGAATCTTAGGTAGGTATGCTTTCCGAACTGGCTTGAAGGCTCTCGCAGACAGGCGCAACGCGACACTAGTAGCAACATTTCTATAAAAACTTCATGGAAAGTGTCGTGCTGTCTGTAGCACCCGCGATATCGCACCTGTCAGCACGAGACTTAAAAAGGGATCACTACTGACTCAGTATTTGGAGACACGGCATGATTGTGTGCCTGTTCATTGCTGGGACGTAACGAAAATATCGCGTAGTGTGGGACGCCCCCAGCTAGATGGACCGACGACCTTAAAAAGGTGGCTGGGACAGACTGGATGCGGAAGGCGGAAGACAGGGTGTTGTGGCGCAGCCTGGGAGAAGCCTATATCCAGCAGTGGACTGCTATAGACTGAGTTGATTGATTAAACGAAAATATAAAAATTCTAGAATTTGATATTAAAAGCCGGCCAAGTGCGTGTCGGACTATGCACAATGAAGGGTTCCGTAGTTAGGATGAACTTATCCCAAGAACAAGCCTAACATTATAGTTCAAAAACATGTTCTCTCATACATTCCAACTGCGAATGTAAGTTTAGCAGTTTCACTTCTTATAGGTTTTCCTGTAATCTAATATATAAATTTAAAAAAAAATTGGCTTAGTAGTTTCGGAGTTATGGGGGGTGTAAAATAATACATTTTCATCTATTTGCGGAAATAACTTTAAATTTATTTATTACCAATTTATAAAAAAAAAAAACTAATATCCTTACTATTCAAAATTGGTTTACGTCCGTGTTTGGGTCATACAAATTTATATGTGTACCACATTTCAACTTAATCGGTTCAGTAGACTCGGAGAAAACTGGCTGTGACAGACAGACACACGAGTGATCCTTTAAGGGTTCCGTTATTTCCTTTTGAGGTATGGAACCTTAAAAAAGATCCAGAAATTCTTTACAAGTGATAAGTGGTCTGTTACAAATTTTAAACACTTTATTAAACTCATCTTGTGTCATACAAAAAACTTAAACCAACTTTACATCCATTAGGTGCGCACCCTAACACATCAACACTGAAATGACGCCTCGGGATTTTTATTCCCTCGTATGACAAAAAATAATGTTCCAGCAGTCGTGGCATTTCGTCATGGCTACCTAACGCTGACAGCTTCGCTTTACGCCTGATTGCAGTACTTAAAACGTTCAGAAGGCTTTACTGATAAGAATATGAGATGGCCTGAAGTACTTTTTACAAGAATTTGATGTGGAGACAAAAAATAAACATTTCAATCTAGGAGTTTTCTAGTCATGATACTGGGGCCACATTGTCGCGATAACGCGAAGTTCTCTTCGGGCGCTCTCTCTCGCAGTCGATGTCTTGTTGACAATGTTGCCGTAGCATTAATTACATACTCGGTTTTAACACGGTTTTGACCATCATATTTTAGATCATTGTATACATTATGACAAGATAAAATAAATGACATACATTTAGCATATATTTCGGAACGAAAGTACATAATATATTGTGTACAGGTGTATCTAGCAAAGATATAACGCATACAGACAGAAGTAGATCCCAAGTTTCATAAAAAAATCACATTATTAAAATGCGGTTTGTGAAAAATGTTTTGTAAATGTTTTTTTTTTCATTTTTTATGTCCTTAATCTGCATTGTTCGTACGAAAAAAGCTGCAGGACATACAACGAACAGCAGCAGCTGAGTTAAGCTTGTAGCTTAATGTAAAAAATTCGACTCCTCAGCTCAGCATCAACAAGTGGGTACGTCTAGTTCTAGTTAGCTTTCTGCATACTTACCAACCGCTTTTGTAAACAGTACTTGCAAGAAGAACGTGGGAAACGTAGTTCTTAGTTAGCACGAGTTGAATCAAAGACCATTCATAAACATAATCTTCTTTGACTCTCAGAACTGATGTGATATTCTAAAATGTATGGAAAGACGTAGGTAAGTAATTTAAAAGGCTGGAGTTTTGATGTTTAAATACTTTATTTAGACTCAAAACAGATTGAGGACAGAGGACTAAACAATGAAACACGATATGAACACTATAACCAGATTTATTGTCGATATCTACAGGTTTTAGTTAAAGAATAATTACGTATACTGATTTCAGGTAAATATGGCTTCAGTTCAAGTTACCGTGTTTTAAGACAATACGCGGTTAAAACAATTACGAGACTAGTAAACAATCATAATAATTCTGGAAGCGAAATCATCATCATCATCATTTAAGCCGAAAGACGTCCACTGTTGGACATAAGCCACCCCCAAAAAAGGGGGGGGGGGGGGGATTTGCCATAATCGCCACGCTTGGCAGGCGGGTTGGCGATCGCAGTATGGTTTTAAAAAACGCATATGAGAACGCTGCTGCCTATTCTCTAGTAAGTCCCTTAGTCGCCTTTTACGACACCCACGGGAAGAAATGGGATGGTGCTATTCTTTCCGTCCGGCACCACTCGGAACGTAGCAAAAATAGAAAGCGAAATGACTAACTTTAAACATGAAATTAGGTGAAAAATGCTTACGTTTACATTAACTTCCGGAAAGAACGATAATATTCTATAATATTGTTCTACAGTGCTTCCTCTAGTGTCGAGAAGCAATCACTATAACATTCATTCATTAATAAACAATCATTCATTCATAAAAGCGTCCCCCTGGTGGTGTCGAGAGGCGTAAGCAGTTAACCAATATTCCATTCATTCTACGAGTAAATCATTCATGTGGGAGGGAGGGACGTGTGTGAAAAAAACGTTATGTTTTATACTGTAAACAAGGATTTTGGAGGTATTAGAATAATGAGCACTTAAGTTGGTAGTCACGTATATGTAAAATAGCTGTTTTTGCCAAATTAAATAACGCACCGAAAACAGAATGGAGATTTTATTAAAACAAACAATATTTGCCCTATTTTAGAGATAAGGCTCATGCAAACTGGCGCGATATCGCGGGCGTGACAAGGGTCGAGCTGCATGTCGTGCCCGCGATATCGCTCCAGTTTGCGAGAGCCTTTACGGCATTGCCTGCTAAAGAAAATTGGTGCATATTTACAAGTAAAACTGACACTCTGCATTTTAAGCTACCATTGACATAAGAAAATGGAGACCGGATGGGATGGGATGGAGTCTAACGGCCGAACCCAATAACCTATATAACACCAGTTTTGGCCTACTGGAGATAGAAAAATATATCTATCGATGGTTTTAACGTCCCAATAATCTATGAGACATTATGGAATCTTACCGGCTCACGCTATCTACTGATGGGAGGGTGTATCGCCTACAACAGATAGCTATTTGTATGAAAAAACCAAAGTATGCGTCCCAATATACGATTTGTTTGACAGGACAGTACTACAGATGGCAGATTGGTCTATTCTCCGAATTGCAGGGATAAACGTAAAGTAGCCAAGCAAAAATGAACTCTTTAGTACATGCAATAATGATCATAAATGTTTTTTTAATTTAAAGTAATAAAAAAAAATTGAAAGTCAATTATCTCGAAAACCGTGCGCCCTAGGCAAAAAATAACAGAAATTTAACCCCCTCTTAGTGACGCCCCCCCCGTGCAAGAACTATGCCAATATGAATTTAAGTAAAAAAAAAATTCAACATTAATTGAGGGATGCGCTAAGGTAGCCCGCGAAATTCAAATTTTATTAAGTACGTTTTTTGCAATTTGCAGGTCAGTAACAGGTTGTATTTTGATTCGCGGCCATAACAAATATGGCTCTACAGAATTATATCTTAATCCAGTAACATAATTAGAAGTAAGAAACAAAGAAGTTCTAATATATGACTAATTAAACATGTTGTTTTTTAAAGTGATGTTGGTTGTAACGGAACGCACGGGAGGGCGAAATGAAAAGCCTTTATCAATGATTGTGAGACGCCATCCGAGGATAGATATAATAAAATTATACTGTCTACTCGTATCATCAATAGCACATTTTTTTAGCATCAATAGCAAATACCATATTTTATGATATCAAGCCTGGTGTTTTATAAGCATAGTTGTTTAGAGATGCGTAGAATCTTGGCTTAGAATCCATTAACGATTGAAGATGTTTCTTTATCTAGAGGTATTCTCACCTTCTTTCGTTTTATACTAGCTTGGCATAATTAAACCTTAGAGTAAAGAATCACTTAAACCGAGGGACACTTGATCCGGTGGATCAACTCTCCCATATGATTGTGTACCAAGTGTGTAACCAGTACACGTTAAGGGGACGATAACCGACTTTTAATGATTTTATACTGAAGATCACGTCTAAACGAGTAGTGTTAATGATTTGAAAAAATATATGTTAAATTAGAGCATTTTCTCAATACCTTAATATGTGAATGTTTTAGATTATGTTTATATTACATAGCGAAATTAATTTGTAAAGCCAACCTGTGTTGTCTAACGCGGATAAAATCTGAGAATGGCGCAAAATCTATCGATCGTATTTTTCTGAAACCTTCACCAATTTAAAGATAATTTAATTAATAAACTTTTAGTATACGCGTTTTATTAAAATACCTTTTGTTTTGTGTATAATAAATTAATAATGCGTCAAATTGGGGACAGCTCTCCTTGATGGGCGAGTCCTATTACTGGCTGAACGTACGACGCGTTGCGTGAGCTCAGTACAGAACACGCAAGCTAACCACTCAAGGTCACTGGCATATATTTGCGTCTTAAGAAATGATTGTCTACAAAAATCTATTTAGACTTCGCTGTTTTTCTGTGTTTAGATGACGACGACATCGACAAGGACTCGTGTTAAATAATATACTTAACCACTTCGAACAACTTTCATAAACAATTGAATAAAAATAATTAAAACTTACGAAAAGTATTACTGCACCGCTCCAAAACCAATCCGCCATTTGAAAAGTCAAGTTTGACGGATGACACTGCTGTAAAAAGATTTTGCGTATCTTATGCAATAAGTGTTGCCAATTGAAAATTATCCAATGCTTTTAGAAGTTTTGAAAATATCGTGTACACACCTAGTCTCCCGAACGGGTCAAGTGTCCCCATCTCCTCTATATTGGCGTATCATTAATTCTGATTCTTTATCTCGACAGAAACGTTTAAAAGCGACACATGCACGTAACTCTAATTAGTTTGACCTATATCTTGGAGGGTTTTCTGACCTTGGCTCCAAGATACATCTCCATCATCACCATTTCAGCCGAAAGACATCCACTGCTGGACATAGGCCTCCCCCAAGCACCTTCACTTCAAACGGTTCTGTGCTTCCCGCATCCAGCCGATTCCTGCGGCGCCAATCCAGAACGTTTTGGCCCCATCGACAATCTGTTCTGCGAGCAATGGGCTCTGCCCACTGCCACTTCTGGAAGATACGATTGAACTTAAACAGACATTAAGCAGATGCTGGCGGCCTGCCAAAATCAAGAGCTTGAACAGAGAAGCCAGAATTCCGGTTTATTGAATACAGGCTTTTGTAGCCGACTTTGGTTACATTGGTAAAATGATTGATGCGCAAGAAAAAAGTATTTTGCAAAAAGTTTCGCCCAACGTGGGGCTCGAACCCACGACCCTGAGATTAAGCATCATCTGCAAGTGCCTCAATCATTTAGTCAATGACAACAATGCCTATAATATTTTTTTAAGTATTAATATTTAAACCAATTTTTAGATATTGACGGTTTATTTTGTGTCTGTAAAAATATGACTACTTGTAGTTATTCTGGTATAAAATACCTATTGTACATATCAAGCCTGAAAAGGAAGAACATAGTAAGCGACATAAATTATTTACAGGAGAGGTTTTTTATTGATTTTTTTATTTAATTATTTATTGAAAAGTGAAATACCTACATTATGTCGCTTACGATGTTCTTCCTTTGCTCGATATATTGAGTAAGCTATTCAACTCAGCCTATCGCAGTCCACTGCTGGACATAGGCCTCTCCCAGGCTGCGCCACAACACCCTGTCCTCCGCCTTCCGCATCCAGTCTGACTCAGTCAACTTCTTAAGGTCGTTGGTCCATCTATTTGCGGGGCGCCCCACAGTACGCTTGCCGATACGTGGTCTCCACTCCAGGACTCCAGTAAGCTGTTGAATTTTCTAATTTCCTTAAATCGTTTATAACGTTTACCGTGCGCATAATACCTTCTAGCTATCATTTTCCATGTTGAAACTTACCCATTCTTATCCGTCTGTTTTCCAACTTTTCTCACAGCCAAATGAAATCTAAATAGAATTAACTTAGCAGTCTAGCCCCGAAGACGTGGCAAACAGACAGACAAACTCACATTTATAATAGTCGCATGATGTTGAGACGTCTTGAACTCCGTCAGAGACGAATCTATTGTAATAAGACACTGTTTAACTTTGAGGAAACTTTGTCTGTGTCTTGTGTAGAGCTGTGGCGCTTTCTGCGAGTTATTGTCTTGTTTGTAGATTAATTAACGATGTAAGTTATAGGAAGGTAGATAGGTAGGTTTAGAGGCAAAGGTAATCTATGCTTCATGTTCGTGAACGGGCGCCACCGCCGTCAGTAGGGACTGGTTATCTCTTAGCTGCCATGGCTTATTTTAATTTAATTTTTGAATTATTTTTCTTTTTATCACGGATGTCACGTGTATAATTTCAACATGATGTTACCTATACTTTTTAACCTTAAGGTAATTTGTAAAAGGTACCTACTACGCTTTGGAATGGGCAAATACCTTCATCTTTCTGACTGACCGACCCCTTGACAACTCAAAAGTGCCTGTAATTGGTTTATTTGAAATAAATGGTTTGAGTTTGAAGGGATTGTAATGGTGAAAAAGAGGACGTGAATCTAACAAAATCTGATATTATGACACTTCACTCGATCGAGTGAAGAGTTTATCTTTGTTAAATTCCACGTTCACGAGATACCGACAAAATTACATGCACATACTGATGGTTTCAGTACCATCCTGCCAAAAAGGATTGCGTCCATGATGCGCAGAGTGCGTGGGAGCGTCAACGACATTCTGAAGATTATGGCGCATTGGGTGCATGTACATGTGCATGTACCCGGTGCGTCAAGTGAGTGCAACAGGTATTTGAATTAAAAATTTGAGTTGCATTTGTTACTAATATAGCATAAGTCTTGTGTATTACTAACATTATATGGATCAAGGTCCGATTTTTTTTTTATAATTAGGAATACACGTGAAGTGCCGTGCCGTGAGTGAGGTACCGAAATCCAACATCATTGGATAGACTCTAATGAATTCTTGTTGCACTTCTTGGTCCACTCGTAGTAGAACGTCTGTCACGGTTCATCATTCATCATCATCATTTTAGGTGAAAGACGTCCACTGCTGGACCCTTCCCCAAGGAAGGGAGGGTTGCCACAATCGCCACGCTTGGCAGGTGGGTTGGCGATCGCAGAATGGTGTTAAAATGCATAGAGATCGCTGCTGCACATTCTCTAGCAAGTCCCTTAGTCGCCTTTTACGACACCCACGGGAAGAAATAGGATGATTCTATTCTTCAAATCCGGCAACAAAAGGGAATGAACGGTGACACGGTTCACTACGAGAGAAAGATGCCGAATAAAATACAAAAATACCAAAAAGTGAAGCCTGCTGGTTTAGGTACATGCTAGGCTATTAGTTATTCAAGATGTGAAAGATCGTTTGTCTTAGGCTGAGCGAATTTGGCATTAACCACTTACTTCTCGAGTGTGACCGCAGCTTGCTCTCAGACCAAATAAAAAACTAAGACATAGCGCTGCGAAAAATACAGTAAAGCATGCCAAAACTTCACCTCGCTGTGTGCATACACGCTCACACACACACATTCACAACACTTTTCAACCAAACTACGAGTACACCTCACTTTAAGCACACATGTTTACGAAACTAGCCTCATGTCACTGTTGACAGCGCTATACCTTGGTTTTTTATTTGGTCTCAGAGCTTCCTAGTTTTAAATTCAATACTGTCAGGAGAAGTGCGTATACAATATTAGTTTTAGTATAATATGCGAAACCCGAAATACGTGTCTGATGAGTACAAAATTTCAAAACTGTATCATGAAAAATCACAAAGTTGTAAGGTACAAAAACATGATAACGGCGCCCCCGCGACTCCAGGGTCGTCTTGCGCTCATTGATAATAATTTGGCAGTAGGTACTTAACCGTACGGCGATTGTATTGTAAGTAATGAAATGGTGATAACATTTTCCATCACGCTTAAATATTTTTGGGACAAAATATAACATGGTGTAAAAATTATTGAAATCGATTCAGTTCCTTATTCTAAACAAACTATATTCAGGTTTCGCATATACTACAAATAATTTTGTATTAAACACTAAAGAACTATCTTATTCAATATCCTAGCAAACATTATTCCTAGTCTCTAGCCGCGTTGACGGTAACACCGGTAACACGTCACCACATAACCACAAACTGCCACAGTTGACGTTTAACGTGACATTAAGATGCATTTAGTTAGAGGATCTCACGCTGTGGTTACAGCTTGTCTAAGCGGTTTACGTGCTACTATTAGCATCGGCTTGTTAACCAATTTGTGGAGAGTTATAGAGTGAAAATACTAACATACACACACAGTATGCAATAATATTATAAGTAAAAGGACGTAGCTAAGTTACCTACTCAATATTCGATCTTCAAAAACGACACAATGTCACACTATTAGATGACACGTGGAAGTAGGACGGCATGTCGTAATTGTCGGGAGCGAAATAGGGATACGACGAAAATGTGGCTAATTAGCCAAGTTTGAACATGGCCGAGGAAATTGTTGATATAATTATTCATCATCAATCAACTCAGCCTACCGCAGTCCAGTGCTGGACATAGGCCTCTCCCAAGCTGCGCCACAACACCCTCTCCTCCACCTTCCGCATCTAGTCTGACCCAGCCATCTTCTTAAGGTCGTCCGTCCATCTAGCTGGGGGGCGTCCCACACTACGCTTGCCGATACGCGGTCTCCACTCCTGGACTCGGCAAGACGTGCGTATTGTACATGACTTTTGTCTTGTCCAAATTCATGCCGAGGCCAACCCGCCGAGAGGCTCCATTTAGGCTGTGCAGCATCCGGTCTAACTGTTCCAGCGTCTCTTGCCATTATGACGATGTCATCAGCAAAGCGAAGGTGTGAGATGTACTCGCCGTTAGCGATATAATTATTAAGCGGCTACATAATAATATGTCACCATGATAGATACCGACGAAATATTCTACAAAAAGTCGTAGATAGGTTACCTACTCAACATTCGATCTTCAAAAATGACACAATGTCACACTATTAGATGACACGTGCAAGTAGGACGGCATGTCGTAATTTTCGGGAGCGAAAAAGAGATAAGACGAAGAAAATGAGGCTAATTAGCCAAGTTTTGACGTGCCGCTTGCGGAGCGTGTGTAACCTATATCTGCCTCTTTTTACTTATAATATCATTGCCTGTATGTTACCGTCTTTAGCACAACACCTAAAGACGGTAACTGTTTAAAGCTGTTATACTAGTTTACGTTTTAAACTTTAGCGTCTTTTAAGCATGCGTGATGTCTTCTTTACTTGTTTGAAATTTTAAGTTTAATTTAGTGTCATAACTTTTATTTAGTAGTATTGCAACTTTATTCGCTTATAAAACAAAGAGGCGGTCTCTTTGTTTTATAAGCGAATAAAGTTGCAATACCGATCGCAGTGCCTACACGATCTGCAGTCGATAAGAATAGCGCCTTAAAAAATCAACAGTCTAAACGAGATCCCTTGATCCACAACAGAGTCTGAAGTCAGAGTCAAAAAATTGTGGAATTACAAAATCTATAGATGGCAACACCGTCTGTACTACGAAAAATGATTTTGATACTTCAGCCTGAATACAGGAGAAGCGGATGTCTAAGCAGATTTCTGAAACAACTCTAGGACAGTACAACAATAATGATAGATAATTTTAATTATGATAAACATAATATTTTTTTTAGTTTTATGTTGTTTATTTAATCCTTTTCCATCATTCCAGCCAAAAGACGTCCACTGCTGGAAATAGACCTCCCCCAATAAAGGAAGGGGGGGATTTGGGGTTGACATAATCGCCACGCTTGGCAGGCGGGTTGGCGATCGCAGTTTGGTGTTAAAATGCATAGAGAACGCTGCTGCGCATTTTTTAGTAAGTCCCTTAGTCGCCTTTTACGAAACCCACGGAATGAAATATTATAGGATATTCTTTTCCATATAAAATATATATTAAATATTTCTTAAAAAATATATAAAAAACATTAAAAAAAATCCAAGCTACCGGTGGTTACGGCTCCAGAGACGGGAACCTCCTCACAATGCGAGCCGTATCGAGGAGTACTGCCTTCTGAATCAGGCCTTTAATCCAACCACCAAACAAGAGCCTCAAGAGATGTTTCCATGGCTGGCATGGCTGGCAGCCACGGTCGATGGTTGGCAGTGAGGAGTCTTGGGACGCGGTCGTATCCTTCTGCGAAACAGTCGTGTTGCAGAAGGAGGCTGCGGAAAGGGAGCGGGAGATCCTTTCCGCTCACCCGGCCCGCAGCAGGCGCACCGGGCGTCGGCAGAGGGCAGACAATGCCCTCTTCCGGCCCCCCTAAACAGGTAGAGGGACGGCGAACTCGAGGATGTCCGCCGCCCCCTTATCATACAGGATCTGAGGTGGTGGTGCGTAGTGTTCCACGCGCGCCCCTTTTACCCGTCGCGGGGGATCAAACTCGTCAACCCTCCCGCAGAGTTGAGGTTGCCCACAGAGGCGGGCTGGCACCAGCCGGGAATTGCGAAAGTCGCACATGATCCCATGATCCTCGGTGCAAGTGTGGAAAGGGAACAATGGTGTGGTTTTTAGTCAGTAAGAGTCTGACAGACCCCGCCGCCCGCCCCAGGGCGGAGGACATCTATAAGAATTTTCCAACATGGGATACAAAAAAAAAGGGCTTACGGTCATCAGGCCATTGGCCGTTACGACAATCGGCACAACATCGACTAGCATTGCGCGGAGCGCCAGTCGATCTATCACCGATATTATTATAGGCGATAGACCGATTCCAGTACAACATGACATGGTCATTTTCATATTTCAAAGCAAGTTGCTGGTGAATAATCCTGGCCACTTGGTTATGCCTGTGCAAGTACTCGCCGTTAGCTAGACGAGAACAACCATTCGTTTTATTATTATTAGCTAAATATTTATAATAGAAACCACATCGAACACTCATTCATTCATCGGAATCTGAATCTAAATATTCTATGTCTTCTTCCTTTAGCTTCTGAACGGCAGCTTGAAGATTTGGTTTTAATTCTTCACTTATTCCACCTGGAATTTATAAATAATAAGTACTTGTTATGAATGAACTGGCTATAGTAGTTTCATAGTGAGTGATTACCGCATAACCACAAAGTTTGTGGCTTTCCTTCATTATGTCGTAATTTGACACGATCTTCTTGTAAACAACATGAACAAGCGTATGAGTATTCGAAAAAAAAAATCTTAGTAAATAATCTAAAATTAATAGGCGATCTCGAATATCAAAAGGCAAAATATCAAAATCATTAGATCTACGTACACGTCAACTTATCGCTAACTTGTAAATATTGTCGTTTTTGGCTAAGGACGACGTCGTCGTGTCATCTTTCATGTTTTTGAATTTATGTATCATGTATACTCCCACACTCCACTTTTTATAGGTTTAATATTTTTTCTAATTTATTTTGGAAATAACGCCCTAAAGCGTAAGCAACCTGACAGATCGAGTACCACAAAAGTGACAGATGTAAAAGTATACCCTAAATAAAACTTTTTAGGGTTGCTCATTTATTCCATTGCAGAGTTAGCATGGCCAGACTCTAGCCATTAATAAATAACTGACCTCTTTGTCCACTAATACAGTGTTGTCTAAATAAGTAATGTATCAACTCCGACCGCACATCGGTCGTGTTGACGTTGGCACGTCACTGTATTAACCTCGGCTGTCTCAGTTGACGCCTGGCGTGACGATATGATGCATTTACGATGCATTCCGAGTTGCGCAGTAATCGATTTGAGTGCGCTTACATCCATACCGAATTAGCGTGAGCGCGAATCGTCATAGATGACGTTATGACATGCGCCATCTTGGGATAACGCCGACCATGTCCTAAATTAATATCATCGTGAGCGCTGTTAAAAATTACAGTTGTGGGTGGATTATTGAGATGGGGTTACTGCCCCTACGAAATGTATGGGTAAAGTTTTTTTGCGATTTATGACTTTTCTAGTACTCAAACCTTAGTTGGTCCAATAGAGGTTTTTGATCTTTATAAGAAATAGGATTGATCATTTCAGCCGAAGGACGTCCACTGCTGGACATAGGCCTCCACCAAAAGGAGGGGTTTGTCATAATAGCCACGCTTGGCAGGCGGGTTGGCAATCGCAGTATGGTTTTAAAAATGCATAGAGAACGCTGCTGCCCATTCTCGAGCAAGTCCTTTAGTCGCCTTTTACGACACCCACGGGAAGAAATGGGATGGTGCTATTCTTTACGTCCGGCACCACACGGAACGTATGATAATTATGGTATGAGATATTATGAGTGGCAGACGCTAACTAGTGAAATTTGAACAAGTTATTCCGTCTGGTTATTTTGTGTTCTTCATTACCTATTGGTGAGGTTCTTGAACTTTCGGTTGAGTTGGGTAAGACAGGTTGCGGTTTCGTTCAGTTACTTACTATCAACACAGTATAGGATGTTTATTCAGTTAATAAGGTAGAGAGCGTGTAAGCTCTTAAGAATAACGGCAATATAACTATTCTTATTTCGTGCCAATCAAGACCCCTACGTGCCTCGGAAAGCAAGTCAGGCTGTTGGTCCCCCGCTGTTATTTGTAGATCTTTTATATTATATTTTTTTTTATTTTCATCTTTTACTTATCTGTTTTCCAACCGTTTTTTTAATATTTTACCTTTTTTTTTTTCTTTCTTTTATCTTTTTTATCTTTACAGTTGTTACGGGTCATCAGGAGCCCGAAAGTCTGACAACCAGTCTTACCAAGGGGTGTTACTCAGTAACGGGGTTATGGCGGTCAGATATGCAGCCATCGCTCCATGCAAAATATTGGTATTCTGCTGGTTTGACTAGAAGCCGACCCCAAAATCGTTGGGACAAGGCTAGGCAGATGATGATGATTTCATGCCAATCAGTCAACAATTCCCAATATTTCTTTCCGTGGGTGTCGTAAAAAGGCGACTACGGGACTTACTAGAGAATGGGCAGCAGCGTTCTCTATGCAATTTAAACCAAATTAACTCAGGTTGGGTGAAATGGCGACAAGTCACAGGAACATGATTGTTACCCGATGGTACAAGCTACTGAATGCAGGGTACTGAAGAAGATAGATGGAAGAAAATTACATGTAGCGTAGATGAGAATCTTGTGGTGAATATGTGCAATGATGATAATTCACCATACTGCGATCGCCAAACTGCCTGCCGAGCGTGGTGGTTATGGCAACCCCCCCCCCCCTTTTTGAGAACTGCCAAGGTATACTGGACGTACCTAAATAACGTCATTCACCGAGAGTCTTATCGTGCATCCTGAAAGACAATTTCAGTCTTTTTTCAACATTACATATAATTCTTCTTGTTGACAGCGATGCGAACGAAATTTTTGATGCCCTAATTCTTTACGGAAAAACGGAACCCATAGAGGATCACTTCGTTGTCCGTCCGTCTGTCTGTGTGTCATGGCCCTTTTACTCAGGAACGCGTGAAGGTATTTATTGAATTTTATACCAAATACGTAAGTCAACGTTTACTCGTCTTAAAGCACTAAAAAAATCAAGCTAGAAGCTTGAAGTCAATGCATGAAAAAATACGGCCATTTATGCGACATATATTGATATCTACTCGCAAATAAGTCAAAACCTATAGGGTACCTACTTCTCCTTGACCTAGAATCATGAAATTTGGCAAGAGGCAAGGTTTCACAGCACAAGTAAAGGAAAATGTCTGAAAATTGTTAATTTGTGGGTTTATCACTTTCTGCGTCTATCGTTTATGCGATTACAAACTACCATTTGCAGTTGGAGAATCGACCGTGACGTACCTATATCGATGTATTGGAGTTTTTCAACTACAATGTTTAGTTTGTTCTTGGGATAAATTCATCACAACTACCGAACCATTCGCTGTGCGTGGTCCGACACGCACATCGGTGGTTTTTTTATAATATATGCATGTAGATCACATATTATTGTCGTTTATTAATTTTCATTCTTACTTTATTACATTTTTAAATATTTCTTGAAATTAAAAGATAACAAAAATACATTTTTAAATATAAAAAATAGAGGTCCGCTGGTGTCAGGCAGCAGGGTGGCATGCTACCGGTAGTAAGGGCTGCAGAGACAGGAACCTCCTCACAATGCGAGCCCTTTCGAGGAGTGCTGTCTTCTGAAACAGGCCCTTGATCCAACCGCCTGACCTGAGCCTCGAGAGATGTTGATCGAGGCTTTCGGCCATCAGGCCATTATCCGTTACGACAATCGGCATAATGACAGCCGAGCTCACGTTGCATGTCACATATTATTATTATTATTTTTTCATCATCATTTCAGCCGAAAGACGTCCACTGGACATAGGCCTCCTCTAAAGGGGGGTTTGACATAATCGCCACGCTTGGCAGGCGGGTTGGCAATCGCAGAATGGTGTAAAAAGGCATAGAGAACGATGCTGCCCATTCCCTAGTAAGTCCCTTAGTCGCCTTATTTTTCCTATAATAAAGAAAAGGGTGAAAACGGTTCCCTGCCATGATTTTTCGTACTTAATCAATTTTCCGTATTCCAGTAACCACCTACCATCGTCTTTGCCTCGATCAATGGTTTACCTTTCCCTCTTTCCCCAATGAACACGTGTCAGATCGCGGAGACGGAAACCGAAATCAATAATATTGGTATATTCATAAAATAATTAATTAATGTTCAAACTTTACTAAATCAATACTTTGAAATTATAATAGTTATAACACTATCAATTACAATTTACAATTATTTATGTATTCTTAATCCGACATTATATTCAACTTGATCTCTTGAACTGATATAGGTGTAACTTTGGCATCTATTGATTAGTTTGTTTCCTATTTATATTCTAATGCATGAGCTATTATGTGTTGTTGCTATCTTTAAAAAACTCTAATTAACATAAAACATAGTGCAGGATAAAATTAAATATTTGCACGCCATATAAAATGGTAGAATGTAAAGGGACCTTTATAGTTTTATGTTCATAAATTGTAAACCTACATTCCGGCAAATAAATGGATTTGATTTGATTTGAATAAATATGACAAAAAAATCGGATAGATAGTATCACTATTGTTGAGAAGCACAGCAATTTTATCTATCTATTTTAATTAGAAATGTAAAGAAAACCGTAGGCAAGCCGTAACCTTCGTAGGCATTACGTAGCTGAAATGCCTAATTGTTATTAAGACGGAGATATATGCCAGTGACCTTGAGTGGTTAGCTTGCGTGTTCTGTACTGAGCTCACGCAACGCATCGTACGTTCAGCCAGTAATAGGACCCGCCCATCAAGGAGCGCTGTCCCTAATTTGACGCATTATTAATTTATTATACACAAACCAAAAGGTATTTTAATAAAAGGCGTATACTAAAAGATCAATAATTAAATTATCTTTAAATTGGTGAAGGTTTCAGAAAAATACGGTTGGTAGATTTTGCGCCATACTCAGTTTTTTATCCGCGTTAGACATAATTTTGCAAATTAATTTCACCATGTAATATAAACATAATCTAAAATATTCACATATTAAGTTATTGAGAGAATGCTCTAATTTAACATATTTTTTTTTCAAATCATTAACACTACTCGTTTAGACGTGATCTTTTGTATAAAATCATTAAAAGTCGGTTATCGTCGCCGTAAATTCCAAATAACTGGATAAGAAAATGTTGATATCTGTAAAAACTATCGCTTACCTTTTAGGTTAAATGGCAATTTCTTATCAACTAGTGTTGAAATCAGTTGGAGCGGCCGAGTTTTTTTCCACAATTTATTTCTCCCCCTCGAGTGACAACATATGGGGTCGTAAAGGTGTGGTTTTAAGTTCAGGCAGCAGCGATTTAGGGAATATTTTTCTACATTATGTGTAAAAAGGCGATTAACGAAGCTGAGAGTCCTTTGTACTCCCCGTCGTTGTGATATTTTTTTTTGTACTGGAACTTAGCTAGTGCATTAAAGCTACATTCGAACTCTTTTTGTATTTTGGGCTATTCATTTTTTAAATTAATTGATTTTCAAATTAAATTTTTTTCTCAATAAGCTTCGACACAATGTTGTTCAAATACCATTTTTTTCAGTTTAAAGCGTTGGAGTGATCAGCCTGCTTTTTTCTAATATTATCCAAATCATTGATGCCGTAGCTTAAAAGCATATTTTAACCATTGTGACGGTATTTTTGTGTTGTTTGTTCGCGTTTTTCTTTTAATGGTATGTATTCCTTTCATTTTTAATATTATTACTTCTGCTTTATTTCCTTGGTTTGGAAAAAAATCTTACTTTGTCCTAGGTTGAGAATCAACCATAAGGGCCAGGTTTTTGGCCCAAGGTACCAGCTAGATTTTAACAGCCTACTACATTTCCCCTAGTTCGACTTCCATCCAGCTTCGAACAGAAGGCCGCTGTGCCACGGAGTCATTTTTTGTGGTAATACTTAAGAATCTTGTCTCGTTGCGAACGCCTCTCCTATTCTGACGTCCGTCCGACATTAAAGCGCGGAAGAGAGCGGTACGAACTCATCTAATTTTCAGCAGAGGAGCTCAAGCACAGCTTGGGCAACTTTTCTATGACCAACGACTTGTCCCAGGTGTGGTGTGGTTATGTCGAAACTGAGAACGATGTTTTAAAAAAAATAAAAAATAATAATAATACCCTTTTTACTAATAATACTTACTAAATTCTATGTTATTCTTTTAATAATATGTTTCGTTAACGTTATGTTTGTTTATTTTATCGTGCGAAATAGTAGGTGATTGCAATCATTTTCGATTTTCCATGAGTACTTCTTTATTGATTTAAATAGCAGAATAAAAATTAAAAAAAAAAAAACTAAAAAAATACTAAACCTTCAACTCAACAATTTTTGTACTTCACATTTTTTCTTTAGTCTTCTTTTTAAATTTTATACTATAGAGTTTAATTTATTAAGTTCAAAATTATACGTTTTATAAGTAGTGAAAGATTTTTTTTATTTTTATCCGTACTCGCGCGGCGGGGCCTTAAGTTCCCGTTTGTGTGTTAGCGGAGAGATTTTTCGCTACACTAGGTACCTTCTGGGGAAATATTGAAGGTAAGTTACAAGTTTTTACGAAAAGTAGTTTAAAATGTTATAACTGTACTTTAAATACCCCGACAACTCCTGTGCCGTTGCATGCACCCAGAAGCACATGTTTTGCGTGCCTTATATTGCGCGCTGCCGTAATGAGCGTTTTTATATAGATACCAAAAATAAAGGTATTTCCCAGCAATCGTGTTTGCTAAATGTTACTAAGTTTAATGTAACGGCAACCTGCGGCTCGCGACCCGCATGCGACACTTTCGATGTAAAGTTGTGGCAATCCAGTTGTCTCCAAAATTAATTATTATTCAATAACTATAGTTATATTATAATAAGAATGAATTATTTTATTATTCTAGCAGCTAGCTTAAATACTTTAATGTTTTTGCTACAGACATCATATACAAATATATTCAATAAAAACAAGTCTACAAATTTTGTAGGTATGTTTTTATATGAAAAATATTATTTCATATTTAAATTCGTTTATTTTAAATAAAAAATATAAAAGCAAATACTAAACCTAATATTGAAACAAAATTTTTAGTGGCACTTTAAAAACTGGGAAATTTTGTAAATTGTAATTTTTTCTCCTCCGTCTCAAAAGTTTGCCGACCCGGCTATGTGATGGGTCTTCATTCTGTATATTCTAAGGGGAGAGTTCTTTCCGTAAGGGAGGGGTACTAACTGACCGAGGTTTGGGCGTTTAGCAAGTAGTAACAGGACACCAATAAGATCTTATAAATAACTAGCTGCTGCCCGCGACTTCGCCCGCGTGGGTTTTTCTAAACATATAAACCTTCCTCTTGAGTCACTCTATGTATGAAAAAAACCGCATCAAAATCCGTTACATAGTTTTAAAGATCTAAGCATACATAGGGACAGACAGGAAGCGGGAAGCGACTTTGTTATACACTATGTAGTGATGTTTGGATCTGATAAACGAATTGAACATCTTCTTCAGTTTCATATTAATACATCCACAATTTTATGTTCTGTTAAATAACAGTTAGGTACAACCATAACGTTAAGCTCCTAACAGTTTCTGAATATAACGATGAGTGTGTGTAAAGTAAGTGTCAAGTGTCAGGCGCAGGTAAAATCTAGTGAATATTTCAGCAACGTTCTACTTTCGAGTAAAACCATCAAACACTCACACACACACTGTAACACATACTACGCATGAGTCTGACACACACTAAGTTACCTCTCTACTCTAGTAAATTGCACCCTGGACGCCAAAATACAGAGAAACGGTGGTAAAATGCTGAACTTATTAAGGATTATTTTATTCTATTCTGTCTAGTTTGGGTTCACTGGTAATATTAATTGAGTACAATTGCTGTAATTTATACTTTTTATCAGACTTCCAAAAAATTAAAAAACGTTCAGACGAAAATATAACCTCCTCCAAGTTCTCTTTATTCGTCTTTTTGTTTTTTATTTTAATTTATGTGCATCGATTTCTCCGTCAATCGTGGACCGATTAAGAAAATTCTTCTTTTGTTTGAAAGGGTATGCTCTCGAAGTGGTCCCACTGTCCCCAAGTCCTGATGAGAGGATCTCATGGAAATCGAGGGAAATCCTCAAATTTTATAGGCACACCTATACCACCTATAGGTTACCTAACTATACCAGAGATATCGCTCTGCGGAGCACCCTTAAATAAGTTGACCAATTTTAAGTACTTGGGTCATTGGGTTACCGATGAGTTGAAAGATAACAAGGACAATGACAGGGAACGCAGATTGCCGTCGGTACGCTGCAACATGCTGGCCCGCAGGTTTGCGAGATGTATGTACAGTGGCAGTCAAGATTACTTTGTTTAAATAATTTTGCTTGTCTTTTTACACGTGCAGCCCTTGGACTAGTTTTAGTTTGCGTGCATAAAGCGATCTACGTGTCCAGTACAATAACGAAATCAGGATACTGTTGAGGCTGCCGTGGCGTTGTAGCGCGTCAAGGATGTTAGCGGAAAGGCATAAAGATGGTTTAGCGGCCATCATACGTAAAAGAAGCGGTTCTTTGCTTGCTGTCTCCGCGGCAGTACCAACACTATCTTGAGTTTATTCGTAGATAGATGGGAGTCTCCAATGCTGCGACATTGGATGAAACTCCACACTGAATAAAACTTGTATACTGACACTAGTTTTTAGTAACACGATGGTGGGCGTAGTCCGAAATAAATGATAACAATAATAATAGTGATTTGGGTATTTTTATAGAATGCATTTTCTCAGAAAGCACCATTTGGTGCAGTGGAACTGATGATGAAGACCACAGATGACCACCGAAACTACTTAATAAGAAGTAAATTACGGGTTTCAATTCGATATGGTACTAATGAAATGTGGTTGCTAAACAATGTAGGTATGCTGTCACAACTCACAATGCATATTATGGTGAAGTGGATTTTACAATGTTTTCAAATTACAGTTTTAATAGGTATGAGAGGACAGCGTAGGCCCGTCAAAAGTACCAGGTACTTAACAAAATAGAAAATGGTCTACAGATCTACAGTAACACCTCAACAATTAACGTCCCTGCATCGGGAAAAGCAATATTTTGTAAAAGGTGATGAGCAGTTGACATTAGGCTATTGTGACTTATGTAAATTACAAACTGACCTAGTAAAAACTGAAAAACAAAAAAACTTAAAAAAAATCAACCGACTTAAAAAAAAACCATACAAAAAATTATTATGAACAACTAACAGTAAAAACGTTTTTTAGTGTTAATTGTTAACATAATAATTGTATTCATCCATGTACCTGTGTATACAGGTACCTGGAAATAAATATTTCCATTTCAAAATAAGCTCCCGCTTTCGCTCTCGCTCCCGCTTTTGTTCCCTCCAATTTGTGTGCACCCCTCAACCATTTTTCAAGGCTGTCAAGCTTTGAGGAAAAAATGTGTACATATAACATACGCCGTCATGATGGCAGATAGTTTTGTTTTTCTTTCCCACTTCAAACCAATGAATGTGCAGGGGGCCTAAAATGGACGCTTTCGCAGAATCATATTATGAGCTGCGTTCAATTCATATCCCGCAATTCATCTGTTTGACAATTGTGTATAGAGTTTCGTAAAATGGTCCACAAATTAACAGTTAATATAGTGAAGTCTAATGTTAAATAGCAGCTGTCAAACAGATGAATTGCGGGCTGTATGAATTGCACGCATGATTCTGCCAAAGCGTCAATTTTAGGCTCCCAGAACACCGAGAGCTTGGGTAAATTCCGAAGCGATTATCGGTAAAACAAAATATGTTAATACCAACGCATACATTTCATAATAATATAGCCTTAGCGTTGCCTAAATACGAAGCACGCCCTCCAGACCCGCCACTTCGCCCAGAGCGGGAGTTAAAAAAAACCGGCCAAAGGCGAGTCGGATCTATAAAAATGGCAAAATATCACGTTTGTTTAAAGGGAGCCGCCCTTAAATATTTGTTTTATTTTAATGTAATTATTTATTTTTAAAGTGAATATATAACTAAATATTTTGTGAATATTTCAAGCGTCTACCTGTTGCCATTATCAATATAGAGCAAAAACGACCAAAAAAAATCACGTTTCTTGTATGGGAGCCCCCTTAAATATTTTTTTTTTCTGTTTTTTAGTATTTATTGTTATAGCGGCAACGGAAATATATCACCTGTAAAAATTTCAAATGTCTAACTATCACGGTTCATGAGATACAGCCTGGTGACAGACGGACAGACAGACGGCGAAGCCTTAGTAATAGGGTTCCCGTTTTACCCTTAGGGTACGGAACCCTAAAAATGCGTTGCCTAAATACGAAGCTATTTCTTCTAAAACATAATCCGTCTTTTTACAAAACAAGGTTTATCTTCAGACCCAGGTTTAAACCATGGAGCCATTATTGAATTTCGAACTTCAGTCCGTCTATGGTAAAGTTCTTAATACAAACCTGACAACTTAGTACCGAACTAAGTTTTCAGTTTTGTATAAAGAACGGTATTTCAATCACAGTTACGTTCTTATTACAAAAACTGGCCCTATGGTTTAAGCCATGTCAAAATATAAATCTTGTTTTGTAAGGACTTAATAAGACGGTTATAGGTATCTATATATTGGACTGCTTAAATATCGGAACAGCGAGGTCTAAACCGAGTGCTTTAATTTGTTTTTTTGGGAAATTCAAACCATGCACACGTTTGAGATGAGTTATATTTTTCAGTTCTTCATAGAAGTGAAAAATATAACTCATGTCCAAAACTCAAAACTCAAAGCATTTATTTCAAATTAACCAATTACAGGCACTTTTGAATTTTCAAAGGGTCGGTCAGTCAGAGAGATGAAGCTAGTTGCCCATTCCAAAGCGTAGTAGGTTCCTATGGAGAAGAACAGGCAAGAAACTCACTTAATGCAGAACTGGTAACAATGTCTTGCTAAAAGATATTATACTCAAATTGTAAACATTACGACATTGTTAATGTTAACAATTGGATTGTCATATGTAGCTACTCCACAGGTTATACTTTCCAACGATATAGTATACAGAGCAGTCACCCTAAACTAACAAAAAAGATTGACAAGCACCCTCTTAATTTAACGAAAGAAATACTGCTCCAAAAGCCGTGTAAATAAACAATTATTCAGCCTAAAAACTCTATTACCTACCATATGCGATTTATAGACTCCGAGAGCAAAATTAACAAACTTGGAGTGGTTTCCACCAAAGTTCTGAACATTTTCAACTGCTTTGAATGCATTAACATATTGCAAGTTGATTGATTGATTGATTGCCGGGAGTACATGGAGTACTTTGAGACGATTGAACAATAGTAGAGTTACATGCGCGGGGTTTAGTTCATTTTGAATGAAGTTACGGTTAATGGCCGCCATAGACGTTCAAGGAGTTTGACCAAACAGGCTGATTCAAACAGTTTGATCAAATTGGCATGAATGTCTGTGGCGAAATTTGATCATATTTAATGATTAATCAAATGGCTTGAAGAAATATGAGTTTTCGTAAGTAAGTAAGTAATTATTTATTTGTTAGAATATTGTTGATAAACAGGTGTTACACGTAATATAATGTCCATAATATTCTGCTGTTTCCAGCGTACAAATATTTCAAAGAATTAAAATTAGGAGTAAAGTAGAACAGTATGTCGAAATTAAACCATACAATAGCAAGGTCAAGGTAAACGTTAACTACTGTCAAATACAATGTCAAGGATTATTAATTATTATAATGTCAAGAATTATTAAATACAATGTGGAAAATTATTATAAAATACAATGTCATAGAAATGAAAAACCATTCAATTAATAAGAGCACAGAGACAAGTCATCGTCTAATTAAAATTTTGAATCAATTTTTTTTTATTTTTTTTATTTAAAAAACTCATTTGTTGAGTAGTAACACTTATGCAATAGGAGGTTAAATAATTTCGTTTTAAATACAGTGAAGTTAAGACTTTTAAAAACATTAGGTAATTTATTATAAATACTAATTGCCATACAGTAAACATTATTGGAAAATAGTTTGATTCTTTGTTGGGCTACACATAATTTGTGGATATTTCGACTTTTTCTTATTACAACATCATTATGTACTTGAAATAATGCCATTTTTTTAGAAGATACAGAGTTCGAATATATATAAAGATAGGTATTTTTATATGCACAAAAAGTTTTATCACACTGTTTGATTAAAAAATTGAGTGTGTGTTGCGAGCTTTAGTTTGTATGTTTGTTTGAGATACGAGTATGTAAGAGCTTGAATTAGTATAGTGAAAATGCAATTTCTGTTTCGATATTGTCTTAAACAGCGAGGTAATTGAGTAACACACTATCAGTAAGTAGCGATGGGTTTCATTTCGACAGCTCAACAATATTCATTGCGTTAATTACGTTCTTGAGCAGACAAATATTTCGAACATCATTATCAAGTAATGGATTAGCGTTAAGGCTTCTACAGACCAGCGAGACACGCGATGCGACACAAAGGCCCCGCGTGTCGCGCGTCGAGCGGTGCCTTTGTGTCGCGTCGCTAGTCGCGTCGCTAGTCGTGCGATACGTGCGTGTTACGCAATTAGGGAGCAGATCAGAAAAGCTTTTGTACGATTTGTAAGGGCTTGTCAATGGCACTTTAATAAATAATTTATCATATTTGAAATTCCAAAGCATTTTAATTGCTGGACGAACTACCAATATAGTCTTGAAACTGTTGCATTATTGTAATTTTTTTGACAGATATGACTTTCTTTATCTTTGCTTTATTAAATCAATGTAATACAGTGTTCATAATTTTATTACGCTGAGTTTCCATTTCCGTACAGCAGACAATTAAGTATGCTTATTTGGGAAAGTATACCTTCCATAATATTATACTATAGTTACCTTATTTTACCTGCCTAACACTACGGGGATTACAGGCGTGTTATGTTATGTTTGTTTTACCTATAACCCAGTTATGATAAGATAATTATATCTATTTGTCAAAAACACGTGTAGGTTTCTTCCAGTGGGTGTTGTAAAAGGCGACTAAGGGACTTACTAGAGAATGGGCAGCAGCGTTCTCTATGCATTTTAATACCATACTGCAATCGCCAACCCGCTTGCCAAGCGTGGCGATTATGGTAACTCCCCCATTTTGGGGGAAGCCTATTTCCAGCAGTGGACGTCTTTCGGCTGGAATGATGACGTGTAGGTTTACAATCAGTTGGAAAGATTACAAAAAAAAGTTTCAACATGTTTTGCATAGAAAAACGTACAAATATAATAATAATATAATTCAAAGCTCAAAAATCATAAAGTTACGTCAAATTAATAAAAATAATAATAGAAAATGTCTAAAGTACATCATATAAATAATCGTCAACATTAAAGTAGCATTAATTTTTTTAAGGTTATTTCATGCTAATTTAAAACTATTAATATTCAAATCTTTGTATGCCTTTGTTACCTTGTTGTATAATTTTGGGGCCATGCTAGCTTACTCTACATATACGTAACTATGTTATAATTTTATGGAAATCACAGGCAGCTGACCTTTTCCGGTTTTCCCTGAGGTCATTAAAGGCCACACATGAATTAATCTGATTGCACCAAATTCACTTATCTGCCTAATGCTTTGTGCTGTATATATTGCGACTTTGTATGAAAGAAAATGAAAAATATTTTTACATAATATGCTAGTACCGTGTGGTGCCGGAGGTAAAGAATAGCACCATCCTATTTCTGCCCGTGGGTGTCGTAAAAGGCGACTAAGGGACTTACTAGAGAATGGGCAGCAGCCTTATCTATGAATTTTAACACCATACTGCAACGCTAACCCGCCTGCCAAGCGTGACGATTATAATCACCCCCCCTTTGGGGAGGCCTATGTCCAGCAGTGGACGTCTTTCGGCTGAAATGATGATCTAATGATAATATGCTAGCTGACCCGACGGATGACATGTTCAAACAATAATAGAAAAACAGACTTTCAGTTTTTCCCATTTTTGTATTTTCTGGGAAACTTTTCCAATTTTTCTTTCCATAAAAACTCCTAATACGGACTATTATAAAAAAATAAAATACATTTATTTCAGACATAAAAATTGGTAATATAATGTTAGTAACAAAGGTCTTATAAACTATGTTAGTATTTATAGTAGCATTCTCGCATATTAAATTAATACATAAAACAAAAACCAAAAATTAAAAACATTGCGCCATCTCGCCACGTGAAGCCGAATAAGCCTCCTCAGCACCACAGACTCCGGCCTTTCTGATATCATCTTCAGAATTCCGTTGGCGCTCCCCCGGATCTTAGGCCCCTCGCCCACGGAGACTTTTTGTAGCGATGCAGTAGCGATGCTGTCGCGCGTCCGCATCGATACAGTCGCGAAGCGGTCGCTAGCTGTGTGCTCTCGCCCACGGGCCCAGATTCAGTCGCGATGCAAACGCGATACTGTCGCGCTTCTGTAGCGATGCAAACGCGATTCAGTAACTGCACAAAAATACCTGCGATCGCTACAGTTGCATGATGGACTCCGTTGAGGCAACATTAGCCACGTAGTCACAACAGTAGCGCGTTAGTAGCGCGTTGGCATCACTTCTGCAGCGCGTTGCAAAAGCGACTAACACGCGTTAGTAGTGATGCTGTTGCGCGTTTACGAAACGCGCGACAGCATCGCTACAAAAAGTCGCCGTGGGCGAGGGCCCTTACACATCAGAGATGCTGCTTTTTTACGCATTATAGCATAAAAATCGTCAACCCTAGCGTCAGCAAACATGCCTGAAGCGCTGCAGAAACGTGGGAGCCCCACCATTATAATTAGGAACATTTTAAAACAACCAAAGTGAGGCGCTTACCAACGAACATCATTTCATTTCTATTTGTATAGATATGTGTGGGTATTAATGGGATTCCCGAAAGTATTCAATCATTAAAATCATCATCTGCCCGCCTTTTCCCAACTATGTGCGGTCAGCTTCCAGTCTAACCAGATGCAGCTAAATACCAGTATTTTACATGGAGCGACTGCCTAACTGACAGAATTTAGTATTCATTTATTCACGGCATTCAAATAAAACAACCAATAAGATGCGCAGTAAAGTAAATCCTCAACGGAAAGAAATGAGTTTCCGAATACTCCTAAGTAGTTTATAGGATTACCTTAAATATACAGAAGAATAAAATCTCCCATAATATTGCCACAAGGGATCAGAAAATAGATTTAAGGGATTTTCTAATTGCGCAATATCTTCCAACTTTCTCAAATAAATGGAGGGTTTTATTTAAAAAGGAAGAGAATAAAAGCCTTCAAATCTGATATAATTTAAATATTTATTTCGTAATGTCAGTTGAAACAACATAAGAGCTGGCGAGGGGCCGCCCAGGACTCGCGAGCGGCCCCCTGCGGCTGCATAGACTATAACGCGTAAAAAAAACAATTGTCAACATCATCTATCATATACCTTTATATTATTTACAATAATTATATTATCATTATCACCGAATAAACGTATTTACACTATCTACTTAGTATGTATAACATACAGAAAGCGAAATATCATACATAGAGGTTGAGTAACATAGTCTTTTGGCCTCCGAGGCCTCAATTAAAATATATAATATAGTAGTGATATTTTCGTTAGAACTTTTTATTCCGGCCCCGTCTATGGGTGCCGAAGAGAATGCGCGCGAACGCCTGGCGGAAGTCGGGGCTGAAGATGGTGTATATTACAGGGTTGAGGGTCGAGTTGAAGTATCCTAGCCACAAGAAAAAACTCGCTAAGTAGTCACTGATCACACAGGATTGGCAAATTGGCATCACCAACGCCATTATGAAGAATGGAAGCCAGCAGAACACGAATGCTCCTGTTATGATCGCGAGCGTCTTTGCCGCTTTTCTTTCTCTCTTCGCTTCGAGAGACTCTTTCTTCTCCCTGTGCGTGGGAGCGGGGACGATGGCTCGCTCGGGTTTCGAGCCGTTAGTAACAGTCGAGGAAGACTTTTCTGGGGACACTGAAGGCGCCGGCACCTTCTCATTGATCGTGAACGCTGTGGTCCTTGGCTCCTCGTCCAACGTATCAACAGTGGAGGTACTCTGTCCTTCAGTTAACAACAATGCTGCAGCCAGCGTCTCGGCGCGAGTCCGTTGGTTGCATTTCTTTAGGTTTAAGAACCGCTTCTTGACGAACCGTCGGTCCCTCGCTGACTGGACAGGTCGTCCTGTGGGAGTGGCGCCGTCTGCTGAAGTTGGTCTAGGAGGAGGAGGGTCTCGTCTCCTCCTGATACGTCTCCTGGCCGTTTGGAAGATCTTCCAGTACAAGATAAGGATAACCGCGAGTGGGACGTAGAACGTTGACATTGTCGCGAAGATTTGGTACGCAAGGTCTTGGCTGACGAGGCACTTCTGTTGCTGCGTGATTCTGGCGAGGTAGTCTGGGTCCTTCCAGCCCAGCTGAGGGGCTAGCGACACAACCAGTGCCGCCCCCCAGACCAGCACGATCATCGTGAAGATACGCTTCTCGTTGCGTATATGGATGTAGTCTACCTCTGTCACAGCCCAGTACCTGGAAATATTAACAGATCTTAGTAAGGAATCTAGTTTAAAATATTGGCAAATTTTGAATGGTGTAGTAATTTCAACGTTCTTTGCATTGAAACTTGAGTTACGTTAGATCATTCATGGTTTGTGGATTGATTGGCAGCTTTTGTGACGTTTCCTAGTTTCAGTTCTCGAGGCGAACCAACTACATCAAGTATGACTGAATTTTAAATCATTGCTCTCGGATAAATCGGATCGGTAATCCTTGTTTCTTGTCATGGTTGTCTCCACTCATCAAAAAAGTAATTTAAGTATTTGACAAGACAAACTTTTAGCTCCGAAAATATTATCAAAGAATCTATCTATAGTCTATATTAAAGTCGGTTCGTCTACTTCGTGTACCTACTTAGTTAAAAATTGAGACTTTGTTGTTACGTAACAGAGAATATTCAAAAGTCTCTACCTGCTTTTAAATATTCCATGTTACGCAAGACTAAAACTTTCAACAAATTATTAAATGTACTGGAGGTTAAAAATGGCCATCTAATGAAAACATTATTCACATAAGGACGGTCATGATTGCATGAAAAGGTCATTCAATGGAACAAGTTTAACTTAGAGATCTGAGATTTGACTGCGAAAATAACAAATAATTAATAGTTTAAAAAACACTAGAAAAACACGCTTTTATAAATGCACGTAAAAACGAAACGTGCAAACACGACTATGATACGATATTCCATCATGGAATGCCAGTGCCTATCTTCCGGCTTCATCATCAGACCTTGAAACCTAATCGTGGTAAAAGTTCATTACAAGACTTTTCTAAAAAATCCAAAACAGCTATGATACTATTTTCCATCATGAAGTTCCAGTTCATATCTTCCGGCTCCATCATCAGATCAGTTCGACAGTACCATATTATTGTATTGTCATCAGAACTACATACAGCTGCCAATTTTCATTACGCTACGACCCTTGGAAGATGGTTAAATTAGTTACCTTAGATTCCATTACATAGTTAGTTACATACAGGTCGACCTAATAAAAGCGTGTTAAAAACTAAAATTGTTTTCAGAAATTAGGAGTAAGATTATATTTCGGCCACAGAGAGCATGCGGTCCTGATACCTGTCAGTTGGACAAGATTAGGAACTAATTAAATTTAGATTCGTTTATCATGTATTATTTTATACTCAGCGTTTGTAGTCCATTCACAGTTATTTTACCTCTGATTTTGCATCACAGTGACCTTTAAGGCTCATTTTCAATGTCCAATAGGGTTCGCATGTGGCGTGCGAGAGATACCTGTAACGCATGCATGCATGGGCCGCATTTGGTGGCATTGTTTGAGTGGTGCCGGACGTAAAGAATAGCACCACCCTATTTCTTCCCGTGAGTGTCGTAAAAGGCGACTAAGGGACTTACTAGAAAATGGGCAGCAGCGTTCCTTATGCATTTTTAACACCATACTGCGACCGCCAACCCGCCTGCCAAGCATGGCAATTATGGCAAACCGTCTCTTTGAGGGAGGCCTATGTCCAGCAGTGGACGTCTTTCGGCTGAAATTATGATGATGATGATACCATAGGACCCGCATGCAGGGAACCGTTTTCATTAGTCGATAGGGAACGATTGCGGTATACGGAGAATCTGCACCGCACGTTTGGCAGTTGCTTTGAAGGCTCATTTTTATTGGGTGTGATTCTCCATCTCATGCCTACCGAGCGATGAATTTCATTGGTCGCTATGCCTGCTACGGGGATACCCCGCAGACGGTGTACCAGCCGCGTTATCGACTTAAGACTTTCATTAGTTATTACCCCACCTGCGGGGTGTGGGCCATGCTGTATAAATAAAATAAAAATCTTTATTTCAGACATGAACAGTCCATAGGTTATTTAGTGATCGGTTAGTAACAGAAAGTACTTATAGTCTATATTAGTATTGTTAGTAAGGACACACACACAGCTAAATTGCCTAAGCCCGCCCTCGAGGCTCAGGGCAGTAGCACCATAGGTACACCTACGCGTCTGCCCAACTCTTCAGGAATCACAGGGACGTTATGTGATGAAATAACTTATCTACGCGTACCTATAGCTACTTCCACCCAGTGCCGTTGTATAGGACAGTCTGGTCTGTCAACAATCATTTTCAGGATGCCGTTCCGAGTGTTACGCAAGCGCTGTAGCAAGGAAACCGCTTTTTTACGCATGATAGCGTGAAATCCATCTGTGTGAGTTTCGGCAAACATGCCCGAAGCACTACAATGCCGCGGCAGCCGCTACAGCATCCTGAAGGCGTTATTTTATTGAACGCGCAGGACATGGTATATCGACCGAGTTATCGACTAATGAAAATGAGCTATTGTCGTTGCTCTATGGTTGCTGGCTGATATAAAATAACTGTGAAAGCGCTATATACAACTGACGGGTCATGGATGCATTCAATAATCGGAAGACGTATAGTAGGTTTTATATTTACCTGTCAGTAGCAATAGCAACAAGATGAAGAATAGATGCGGAACTGCAGAGCACGTCACTGGAGGTCCACATGTCACAGAGCTCGGGACCCAGGATCCAGCCTTGACTGACCTGAGGGAGGTAGAAAGACATTTAGTTATAAGACTTAGTAATAAGAAATTAGAGCTGCTTTTCATGTTTCTGGACTGAGAGATTATGAGGTGCAAATATTATCAATCAGTTCGCTAGAAGTGTCGGTTATTCCAATTGCGACCGATGCTGCTATTCTGTACAATTTTGAGGTCAACCTACTATTAAGACTCAGAAATATGATTGTATGCCAGTGACCTTCAGTGGTTAGCTTGCGTGTTCTGTACTGAGCTCACGCAACACGTCGTACGTTCAGCCAGTAATAGGACTCGCCCATCAAGGAGCGCTGTCCCCAATTTGACGCATTATAAATTTATTATACACAAAAAAAGGTATTTTAATAAAACGCGTATAATAAAAGATCAATAATTAAATTATCTTTAAATTGGTGAAGGTTTCAGAAAAATACGCTTGGTAGATTTTGCGCCATTCTCAGTTTTTTATCCGCGTAAGACATAACTTTACAAATTAATTTCACTATGTAATATAAACATAACAAATATTCACATATTATTGAGAAAATGCTTTAATTTAACATACGTTTTTTTTCAAATCATTAACACTACTCGTTTAGACGTGATCTTCAGTATAAAATCATTAAAAATCGGTTATCGTCGCCTTAATGAGGGCTTTTACGGTTAATAAACATACAAAGTAAATAATTCAAGATGATGTTAAGAATTCTAAGAGTACTCGTAAAATTAGAATCACTATTATATTATGTAAAATTTAATTTAATAATTCGTGTATGCGCCTGCCAAGCGTGGCGATTATGGCAAATCCCCCCCCCCCCCCCCCCCTTTTGTTTGGGGAAGGCCTATGTCCAGCATTGGATGTCTTTCGGCTGAAAGGATGAATGGCCCAGGGTGCATGTCTTAATACGGTGTCATGAAATTATAATGTATGCCTACTATTTAAACCAGTGTTTTACATGCTAGCAAATAAATAAAATCCTAAATTAATAGATTACAGAATGGTATTATAGGCTATGGTAATACGTTGTACAATGTTAGCTGTTGTGGTCTTAACATTTGCCTTCTAAAAACGGTCGGTATCGGTTCATACATAATATAGTCTGTTTCAATGGTATCTGGTGAAAATGTATCAACAAATGGAAAACGTAGCCTGATGAATTGATGCCACTTACAAATTAAATGCTTTGACTTTATATTCATAGTTTTGTAAGACGAAATCTTTTCACAATGTCTTCGTCATTCAGGGTGTCGAAGTGTTCTTCTCTCTCGCGTATCCATCTTAGACGACGAACTATGAACACATCCTCATCCCAACTTTCGTTGTAGCATAGTCTTATCAATCTTTTCATTTTAATAAGCCATATACTACCAACAAAATCAATATTAATAATAGAAGACAACAAACAATATTTTCTCAACAACACGACACTGACTGCTCTTGAACTCGTTTAGAGACATGAACGCCGAAAATCGCGCATTCAGAATTTAAACTGGCTTAAGCTTGAACTGCGTTCACTTTAAGTTGATGAAATCAAAAGTGGAGTTCTGAACTCAGTTAAACAAACAACTGATAATGATGGGGCTGACGCGCTTCTGTAGCGCGTCGGGGATGTTCGCGGACGCACGCGTTCCGGATTTCGGCTCGCTGCTGCGTCTGCGAATCGCATACTGGTGCGTCGGGTGCGCGGCAGCCCCAACAGCCTCGTGGCTACTGTAGCAGGTAGGGTGGATGGCCTAAAGCTATCTCACTGGATGGCGGCTAACAGACCGATGGTCAGATATGTGAGATAGATTTGTTTTTGTTTGTCATTATATTATGGTAGTTAGTATTATATTATGGATCTTAGTCTGAAAATAAAGAATTATACTATTATTCGCTTGAACTGAGGTCAGCGTGAATTGATCACGTTTAATTTCATTGGTGAAATCCGCCTTGAATAGTCATTCAGGGCGGATTTCACCAATGAAATTAATCGTGACTAACCCAAAACCAACTTCACGATCAAATATTCAAACCAACTGATTATTTTTGCAATTTTCTTGCCCACAGTTACAGAATTAGTATTTTAATATTTAAAGGCTTTCATTGTTCCAGTTTAAACAGAAAAGTTTTTGGCAATTAAGAATTATTACGTCTGGATTGAAACGTTGTTTGGTTTCTTTTGATTATATTTTTCGGTGTTTATTCAACGAATGAAAGAAAGAGCGGTTTTTATTAAGTAGCAATACAATAATAGAGCAAATTATTAAAAAAAAGGGTGACAATGAAGGGTTCCGTAGTTGGGATTAATTTATCCCAAAAACAAACTTAACATTGTAGTTGAAAAACGTGTTCTCCCTTATATCGATATACACCACATACAATTTTCTAACTACAAATGTAAGTTAGTAATCGCAAAAAAAATATGTATGTGATATAACTCCAAATTAACGATTTTCAGACTTGGTTCTTCACTTGTGCTGTGAGACCTTGCTTATTGCCAAATTTCATGATTGTAGATCACCGGGAAGTAAAAAAAAAAAAATAACCACCACCACCGCCACCACCACCGTAATAAATCACCGTATTTTTTTATTGCGTTGACTTAGAATGTAGATTTTTTTAGAGCTCCAAGGGACCGTAGATTTACCCATTTGATATAAATTTCAACTTGATACCTCCACGCGTTCCTGAGAAAAAGGGTCTTGACAGACTGACAGACGGACAACGAAGTGATCCTATAAGGGTTCCGTTTTTTTCCTTTTGAGGTACGGAACCCTAAAAACAAAAAAAAAAAAAACTTCAAAAACACATATCAAATACAATTTGCTTTATTTTAAGCTTTTTATTTTATTTGTGTATTTGGAATTGACTCATTACTAGCCTTTATTTGTTACTATTCATTCTGTAATTTATTTTTTTAAACCATCCTCTCACTTTGTTTGGGTATTTGCAGATGCAATATATCAATATTCTATAGCCTATGTCACTCGCAGAATTAAGACTCAGATACATGCCAGTGACCTTGAGTGGTTAGCTTACGTGTTCTTTACTGAGCTCACGCATCGCGTCGTACCGTACGTTCAGCCAAAGCATGGCTCATAAGTAGTGTCCTTTCGCCTATTACTGATTAAAGGCGTTTCCACTACTAGGAAACCTCCATTGAATCCTCCATTCTGTTACACAACTCGCCATGAACGACCACTACCATACATTGTTCAATAACATTGAAGTGGCAAGCTTTTAGCGTATCATTTAAAACATAAAACATGTTTTGTTCGTCGAGTCGTTGAGCTCCTTAAGTTCTGAGTTGAGCTACACGATTACTGACAAATGCGTGCACTGACTGGATAAGTCCACTCAATCTGTGTGGTTCTTTCATCAAAAGATCATTTCAGACACCAATATACATGGTCTTTACATGATCTGACCAAGATTATGTCTAGACTTTAAAAGAGACTGTTACCTCTAAATTTGTTGGGGCATTTCTTCTTAGGCTTGTACTTGAGTACTGAGGTACTCAAGCATTACTTAAGACTAGATTCAAGCCATTGGATTGTTTGAATTTAGTCTTATGCAATGCTTGAGTACTGTGTAACGTTCTATAAATACGGGCCTTAGAGTAGTCAGATAGGGAACGCCGACCTCATCTAGTTTTTAAAATATGATTGAAGTGTAAAAGTGTTTGTACAAACTTAGTTACAGTAAATGAAATCATTTCATTTCAAACAAGATAGTCAACAACGTGTAGGTACGTCATAATATCGCCACCCAACATAACAACTTTATGTTTCACGACTACACCACCGCTTTAATCAAATGGTGTAAGGGTTTATAACTACCATAGCTTGAGGCAAACGCTCTCATATGTGCAAGTAAAGCACGTACCTACAGACACCTAACAATATCAACTTGGGAAATTACACTCCAACTAGTTGGCGGAACATTTGCTCAAATGTTTGTTCGCCAACTGTTTGTAACGTGTTTGGCACTGCATTGTTTATTCGAGGATTAAAAGTTGTGGGGTGAACTTTTTTTAAAGGGGAGTTTTGTTTTGAATGTGTTTTTGAATTGAGAATGGGATGTAGAAGTTTTGTTAAGTAGTCGATGAACTAGACGGATTCCACTTCTCCAATCCATTTTACGTTATTAGATATACAATAGGTTAAACTCTAAATATAAAACAAAGGGACTGCGAACAGAAGTGAAAACTTAAAACTATGAAAGTGTTTCTTTTTATATTTTCAGATTATTTATATCAATCAATCAATCAATAATTTATTTGCAACGAATGTAGGCTACATTTAAATACAGGTGGAGTAGATAGGAGTGAGCCATGTACATTCTGCCTATTTTGGCACTCAAAAGTGATAAAAATTTAAAGAAAAGATAAGGAAAGTCTTTTACGACCGTTTTCCTGTAGCTACAACGGTTAAGGTAGCTGCCCTTACTGCCCCATCTCAAAAATCCACCCTGTATAGTGCCCTAAACAATTGAAATGCTAAATCATAATGTTTTTAACACGCTTTTTCTTTGCAAGCTTTCATTTAATTCTTGCAAAATCTAAGATATTTCTTTGTGTTATCTAAAATCCTACGCGTTTGAGACATAATACCGCTAGAGATATTAAAATATGTATTTCAAAATAACGAGTCTCATTTATTCTCTTTTGTATTCAGGGGCTTAGCGTAGCGTAGTGCAGCTTAGAAAATAATGATATGTACAAGACAGTAAACAGGATTCAAAAATAAACTTTAAAGATTTTATTTTATTCCAAGCCAAAATAACTCTGTTCAAGGCTTACTGTCAGTCGTTCTACGAGTACACCAGTCAGCTCTGGTAGGTACACGAAGAGTGCTTATAACACTCTTCGTGTACAATATAATAACGCCTTTAGAGCTATATTAAAGCTGCCTTGGCGGTGTAGTGCGTCTGGCATGTTCGTTGAGAACCGTGTTACCGATTTTTACTGGCTCTTGAGGAAACTCAAGGCATCCTTCCTGACTCGACTATGTGCATGTACGAACCAAATAGTGTCTGTAACACTTCGCGGTGTGTACATGCTAAGACGCTGATGTATGTTTTATTTAATTTAATGTAATTCATTTAATTTTTAATATCTATTGTAATTTAATTTAATTTTGATGCATGTATATTAATTTAAATTTATAATGGATTGTAATTTTGTTTTATTTTTGTAATTTTACTATGGGGATAACTGATAGGGTTTACTATGGGTATATCAGAATAATAACTGATTTTTTTTTGTTTTTTACTCTTGAACACATTTTTACTTGACAGAATATGAAAAAGGGATTTTAGTATCTTGCCCATCGTCCAGCACACTACTTAAAATTAATGTGTTACAAATTCAAATCACCAATGAAGCACTAGTATTTCCGTGTATTTCCAGTTCGTCCCACTGGCCCCCAAACTACGATGTTTTTTTTTTAATTTAATTTTATCTTTTTCACAAACTTTACTAACATAATGTTTTTCATATTTGACATGATTATACCTACAAATAAAATTTCAACAAGGTTCTTACTTTTATTATTTTAATCATATTTTATATTGTTTTTTTTTTGTTAATGTGATGACGTTGTAGGCCTAATAGACTGTAGATCATTTTCTATTTTGTTAAGTACCTGGTACTTTTGAAGGGCTTACGCTGTCCTCTCATGCCTATTAACACTGTAATTTGGAAACATTGTAAAAGCCATTTATTTTTTTAAAGAGTAACCGTGGAGTTTCTTGCCGGCTCTTTTCCATAGGAAACGACCAATAATTGGAACCGTGCACCTAGCTTCTGACGTTTTATAAGTGCCCATGTAGGCTTATGTGAAATAAAAATATTTTTGATTTTGATTTTGGCGTCGTCCTACTGGTGGGACGAACGGGAATAATTTATTCATTTTATTTGAGTCTGGTTGTTCAATAGTGAGAGCAGTGGTGGCCCCAGGCCCAGTGGTAATGGCCCCGACTAACAAGGTCGTGGGTTCAAATCAGACAGGCGCTTGACTTTGTGTAAATAATTTCATCCCCACTGCTCTCAAGAACGGTGAAGGAAAACATCGTGAGGAAACAGGCATGTCCTAGAACCAATAATTCGAAGCCATGTGACATCTACCAACCTGCACTGGGCCCGTGTGATGGACTAAGGAGCCTGAAATGAGCTTGCATGCCGCTATGCCGAACACACCGGTGTACATCTCCCACCTACACTACACCACTAAGGCGGAGGACATCGTGGAGTACGTGCGCCAGAAGACGAGGTACACGCTGAGGGTGCAGTTACTGGAGTCGCACCGCAACGTCAACTTTAAGGCCTTCGTGGTGCGAGTACCGAATTGTTATCAGCCCCTCGTCATGGAGGAAGACTTTTGGCCGCAGGACGTGGTGTTTCGTCGCTTCCGCGGACAAGTGCCATAGGGCCGCACGAGGACCAGCTAGTGAAGTGAAGTGACATAGTTTTAAGCTATATTTATTAACACGTGTTTTTGTTCTATACTTTACCAATAAATATGTTAGTTTGTAAGGTATATGTCTATGGGCCATTGTAGCCTGCAATACATGTTTTTTTTATTATTATTATTATTACTGCCCACTCCCTCTCGAAGAGAGGAGGCCTGTGTCCAAGCATCGGGAACTTTATAGGCTGATTAAGTTCAGTGGTAAAAAAGACACTTATTGATCGTAGCTAGTCCTTACTAATATTAGTTGGTTTGTTTATTTCATTGGTTCAGTGGGACGAACGGAAATACACCTACACGATAATTTCAATGGCGAACCGTAAACGACGCAACCTATCACAAACTCACGTCGTGTACGGACCACCAATGAAATTGCCGTTCGTCCCACTGAACAAATAAACTGCTGTGACATTCTGACTACTCATTGGTGATTTGAGTTTGTAATTAATGGTCAATTCGACAATTCCCGTAAAAAATTAAAAACTTTCAAATTTACGCCACAATCTCATTTCAGCGATGATAAATGTTAAGCATAAGCATATCATAATCAGCCTATAACGATCCCACTGCTGGGACACAGGCCTCCTCTCTGTGAGAGGGAGTGGGCTGTAATGCACCACGTGGGCTCAGTGCGGGTTAGTGGATGATAGATGTCTTCGAATTTTTAGTTCTAGGACATGCCGGTTTCCTCACGATGGTTTCCTTCACCGTTTTGAGAGCAGTGATGAAGAAATAATTTACACCAATTACAGCGCCTGTCTGGGCGAACCTATGACCTACCACTAGTAAGGCGCGACCGTTACCACTGGGCCACCAGTCAGTGCTCTCTTTCTTTTGCTCTCTTGTCGAAAATGTAGGTAAATTTGATGTATTTATTACACATTATATACGATTTAGATTAGAATATCTCCGTTCTTGTACGGGAATTGTTCCTCTGGAGTCGTGGGCGAGGGGTGTCTGCAAATGCACGTGAGGACAGATTTGTCACAGTAATGGGTACGATCATCACCATCATTTCAGCCGAAAGACGTCCACTGCTGGATTTAGGCCTCCCCCAAAAACGGGGGATTTGCCATAATGGCCACGCTTGGCAGGCGGGTTGGCGATCGCAGTATGGTTTTTAAAATTCATAGAGAACGCTGCTGCCCATTCTCTAGTAAGTCCCTTAGTCGCCTTTTACGACACCCATGGGAAGAAATGGGAAATGGGATGGGCACGATGCCGATGTTAATTGGTGACACCATGTCTTGTCACTGTCGTATACGTCCTAACATCACATTATTATTTCGCTTTGTCTCACAAACGACTATTCTATACGAATTCTGTGATACATTTCTTAGTCATTTGCTTAGTAGACTAATTACTAAGCGGCATGACCAAGCACGTGATAATCAAGTCTGCGACCGCAAGTGGCGCGACCAAGCGACCGCGACAAGATACAATATTATGTCATACTTCTTCTTAACAAAACCCGTGATACGTGTCTAGTCACTGTCTTGCGTAGTAGGTACTTAGGTAGTTCAATGATCTTTACACATTATAAAACAAAGTCCCCCGCCACGACTGTCTGTCTGTCTGAACGCGGTAAACTCAAAAACTACCAAACGGATTTTCAAACGGTTTTAACCAATGGGCGGAATGATTCATGAGGAAGGTTTAAGGACACATTCACAAAATTTTATATGCATTTGTTTTTCGGTACATTTTGCGGCAAAATTAAACTAAACCAAATGTAACTAATAATTGCCACAGATGGACTACTCCTACATCTCAAATAGTAGCCATTTTTTATTCGAAAATGTTTGTTTTTAATATTGTAAAAAAAATGTTTTCGTTGCCTCTTCACACAAAATTGACGATGTTGTGTTGAATTTAGGAACATTTTTCTTCAATATAATAACATAAATGTAGTTTAAAAAAATATTATATGTAAGCAGACATGTTCAACTCAAAAAAGTAGCGGAAAAAGTACTATCAAAATTTAACAAATACTCTCAGAAAATAATGTTGAATAAACCTATATTTTTTTTAAAACACTCTCGGTAATGTTTTTTATCCTATTATTTAACAACCCTTATCAAGAAATTTAAAAATCACAAACTGGGCTTCAGCTATCCGTGTGATAAAATCAAAATTTTATTTTATGATTCTACGATATCTTCATTAAGTAAATCAACAGCGAAATAAGCTATATTTTGCAGAGTGCATAAGTGATGAAACTATTAACAGGTGCTGAGACTGACACGAATGGTTTATCACCACGAAAACTGTACTTTTATAGTTACACAGACTTAATGTTTCAATTATTTCAAGCTTTCTTACAATTAGATAAGAAATTGACGAAAAACTTTTTTTTTTGTGATAGCACCTTTAAGTGAACATTTCATGTTCAACGGTTTCGTGTAAGTTGACTGTAATATGACGCTCATTGTTGAAGATGTCGGAAAAAATCATGCCGACTTCGGAGCTTTACTGGCGCGAACCGCGTAAACGTTAAGAGATACATAAAATTCATATTCTACAGGATTGCTCATCTTGAAAAGATCAACAAAAAAGTCCGCGAGAGCATAATTATGTCTTAGGGACCGAAAGGGGGTCTTAAAAATTTAAAGTGGGGCTACAAGGGCATGTGGGGGATCATATGAAAGAACGCTGTATGCACATTCTCAAACACTTTTTTTTTTAGCTGGCAGATTTTACGACTATTGATGAAAAATGTAAAAAAAAATACCGTTCCCCCCTCCTTATCTCCGAAGTTTGCGTAGATAAAAATCTGAAATTATTCTATGTTATAGAAATATATGTAAAGATTACAGGAAAAATAAAACGATGTCTCTAAATAGCACAGTTTTTCAGAAATCATCAACATCATACATACGTACAGAAGACCTCGGTGCGCGAGTCTGACTCGCTCTTGTCCGGTTTTTATCTTTCAGAATTTAATAAAAAAATTCATTGTTCTTTCCTAAGCCATTTTGACCAGTATAATTATTAATCCTTAGCTAATAAAATATGTTATTTATATTGAGCATTTCATTTAAAATGCCTTGACATCGTATCATTTAAATTAATGTTCTAAAAGATATCACAGATTCAAAATTACGCATAACAAAATAATTATGATTGATTGCTACGATAGAAAAAAATGGCTGAACGGATATGAATGAAATTTGGCACACAGTTAATAACCTGGATTAACACAGAATTTTAGAGGCATGAGGAACAGGGTGTAAAGTTCACTCATTACTAAGAAAAGGGAGGATCCTCCGACCAGACGTATGTTGTGATAGGTGGGCAACTGCCCGACGGTTGATGTCGGGACGTTTTATATGTGCTAGTTGCGCGGTATACTCTGCTTGCGCGATGCAGGATTTTGGGTGACGCGTAGTTCGCATGTGGCGATGTTGATGCCGCTACAGGATAAATTAATACTGGTAGTACGTTTCTGTGGGATAATTTCTGATTTCACGCGGGCAAAGCCGGAGCAAAAGTTAGTATTATACAGGGTGTTACAGAAATTGCGTGCCATAGCTTAGGTTCAGTATCGATAAAGGAACCCAGGAAAAAAAATCTTGCAAGGTTTACCTTATTTGGTACCTACTAACAATTGCTATAGGGTTAGTTATTTTCTTTTTTTTTATAAATAAAATAATTTTAATTTAAAAAAAATTGCAATTTTAAGTTAGTAGGTACTAAATAAGGTTTATCTTGCAATATTTTTTTGTTTTTTTTTTGTATTTTTCCTGGATTCCTTTATCGATACTAAACCTAAGCTATGGCACGCAATTTCTTTAACAACCTGTATATGAAAAAGAGACAACGTTTTGTAGCGAGCGCGTCGCGAGGACTCGAAAATGTCCTAATTGGGTCGTTTTGTCTTTAGTCAGATTTTAAGCGTCGTCGGTTACTATGAACGTAACATAATAATTATCTTGTGTAAAATATCATTGAGGTAGGTAGTCTAAAAACCGGAAAAGTGCGAGTCGGACTTGGTGAGTCACACTGTGGGTTCCGTTACCTTCTTATTACTTGCCAAGAAGCCCATAGTGAAACGTATTCTGAGAAAATTTCAATATGCAGACAGATGGCTTAGACTAGTATCTAATATCTAGGGTTTTGTTGGCACCCTTTAGGTACGAAATACTAAAAATGAATGCCGAGAATAGTATTAACGTTACTTAGCACGTGCTTTGGCTATGCATCTTCCCTGTCATTGTCGCGCAACTTTCAAAACACAACTGAAAGTCTGATACAGGAATATATCTTAAGGCGCTTCCCCTAACAAACGACCTTGAGCGTTCGGTCCTTCTCTGTCCCGCCGCTGCGACGCGCTCTGCCTCGCTCTGTCCCTGCGCGCCGAATTCACAATTATTTGGAATTATTTTAATAAAAAAAAAAGCGATCTTTAGAAAAAAAAAAAAAATTTGATTTTTAAATTATGTACCCATTAGTTTAATTCTCAAATTAATAGAACGTCACCTTTATCAAAAGATGCATCCAATCAATAATTTTGGTCTTTTTTTTTACAAGGAGATTTTAAATGTATTAATTATTAATAAACACAAAATAAGAACGTGCAATGTAATGATAGGATATCGATCGATATCCATATATCAAACATTAATAATATGCTTTTAGATGTAATATAATTCTCTTAATTAATGAGTTAATTACCTCTGAATAACGAATAAAAACGAGGTTTTGCACGTGCCAAGTAATGTAAAGATATATGCTTAAGTGTCATGTTTTGTCTCACCTCATAAACTGCTCCGAGCGGCATCACAAGGCAGGCAACCATCAAGTCTGCCACCGCAAGAGACGCGACCAGGTAGTTGGCAACGTTCTGCAGGTTCCTCTCGATAATTATAGCTGCTATCACGAACACATTACCTGGGGAAAGAAAAACACAACCTTAATTTAGGAGATAACTAGCGAACTGTTTGTCTGTTTCGTATGTTAAATGATGATTCTCTAAATGATGATAAAAACCGCATCAAAATCAATTGCGCAGTTTAGAATAACAACGCGGTCACACAGATGGACACGAAAAGCGACTTTTATTTATAATAATAGAATAGAATAGAATTTTCTTTATTCGAGTAACCAAGATTTATTAGTAAAACTTACGACTATGTTAGTAAGCAGAGACACTAAACAAAAACAATACAAGAAATAATTATTGGTAACCGTTGCGACATCCCATGAGAGACGGCAAAACAGTGACTCGCAACCATGCTTAAGACACTGTTGGAGCTGCCCCGCACCCTGCGCACCAGGGAAGCGCACCTTTTACGCATTGGTGCATAAAAGCAATCTACATGCGCATCTGCAAACATCCCTGACGCACTACAGAAACGGGGCAACCCCACCAGTATCCTAAACGCATCGTTATGTTGCATCGTTGTCTTTGCGTATATCTAGCCCACAGGCTGCACGTGTAAAAAAACAGTACAGTAGGCTCGAAAGTGCGTGATTTTAACAAGAAGTGAGCAACGTGCAAACCTGCGAGCCAGCATGTTTGGCATGTTCAATAATGGGCAACCTGTATTTATAATAATAACCCCACCGCCGTATCTCCACGTGGACGTCGTGGTGGGGCTTGCGCGCTCCGAACTCTAAGTCTGTGGCGGTAGAGTTTACTTTGCCGGAACAGGTCTAGGATAAGGAGCCAGACCAAGAAAGATACAGAAACCCGCAGTGCAGCTTGTAGCGAGCTGTTGGGTAGTAGCGACCCCACGGACCCTAACTCCCAGGAGAAGTGTTGTTCCTCATCTCTGGCTTGCCTTTATTGGCCGGCTGCAGTGAACACTGACGAGGAACTGAGCTCCCACCTCTTTCTTGCCTTTATTCGCCGGCTTGAATGGAAATTTGCAAGAGCAAACGTGCTCGGAGGAAGGAAGTATTCCAGTAAGATGTTGGTAGTGATCTTGATCGTACTTCCGGGGTTGTTCTGATAGCATAAACATACAAAGTTCTAAATGCGGGTTCAAAAGTATAATATTTTTGAAGATGGGTAGGTTTTCCTGTCTACCCATCCATTTCATATTATTAATAAAAAAGTGTAATAATAATTCATTGGTTTGATCATTCCTTTTTTGGTGGCATGAGGAACAGGATGTAAAGTTCACTCATCCACCATAGAAAAGGGAGGATCCTCCGACCAGACGGGTGTTGTGTCTGGTGGGCAACTGCCCGACGGTTGATGTCGGGACGTTGTATATATGCTAGTTGCGTGGTAAACTCTAATTGCGCGATGCAGGATTTTGCTTGATGTCAGTGTGACGCGAAGATCGTATGTGGCGATGTTGATGCCGCTACATCACTCCCCTCCGGAGACCGGAGGTCGATAGTGGGCTGAGTCGTGTACCTTGCGATACTTGCCAGTGCTAGTAGAGGGTTCCAGTGAGTCGGAACCTGGTGCCGCATAGTTCTCGGTGAGTCGGAACTGTCTGCGGTGATTCCCCAGTGAGTCGGGGTGGCGCTGCGTTATGCTCCAGTGCGTCGGATGTAGTACAGCGCCGGGTTGTGGCTGGCTGCTAGCGTCGACCAGGAGAGGTATGTTCTCTGCTTGTGGACCGGCCGAAAGTGCAGTGTGCTGTGCCAAGGTTGCTGATGAGGCTGTGGGTGATGACCAGGAATGCGCGTCCGCTGCATGCTGGTGGTCAGGATACCCGTTGAAGCCGTGGGTGCTGGCTGGCTGTGTGACTCGCCGCTCGAAAGCTTGAGGAAGTGATGATGATGATGACGTCACGCTGAAGTAGTTGCACGAAGGCTGCGCTGACGTTCATACTCGGGGTCACCAGTTTGGTGGTATGAGGAACAGGGTGTAAAGTTCACTCATCCACCATAGAAAAGGGAGGATCCTCCGACCAGACGGGTGTTGTGTCTGGTGGGCAACTGCCCGACGGTTGATGTCGGGACGTTGTATATATGCTAGTTGCGTGGTAAACTCTAATTGCGCGATGCAGGATTTTGCTTGACGTCAGTGTGACGCGTAGATCGTATGTGGCGATGTTGATGCCGCTACACTTTCATCTCCCAACCGACCGTTTCATCGAGGTTAGTTTGTCCGAACTTCACATCCTAATCCTAAGTAATATTATAAATGCGAAAGTAAGTTTGTTTGTTTGTTACCTTTTCACGCATAAACCACTGAACCGATCATCCTGAAATTTTGCATATACGTTGGCAGGTGTACAGAAACGGACATAGAATATATTAAATCCCGAAAAAAAGTACTCCCGTTCCCGAGAAAAACAACAACAACGTTCTTATGAGAATAGATGGCGCCACGTGTCTTTCGAATCATGATTGAATTATATTATTATAGATACTTTGGTAGTGTGTTAAGAGATTTTTTCCCGAACTCCACGCGGGCGAAGCCGCGGGCAAAAGCTATTAAAGTATATTTAAACTTTGTTGTATCCGAAAACTTACTTGGGGCTAGTAAAATATCAAACAGAGGTCTGAATAATTCAAATTTTACTAAAAGTAATAAATAATTCGTGACAATGGCCTCTGGCACATTTTAGGTTAACATTGCCGAAAGTTTTACTTTAACAAAAAAATCTATTCCTGCGTGTTCGAACTTTTGATCACGGACTACTTTTTTGAGTTGGGAATGTTCAAGTTGACATTTTTGACAGTTTCCTATTACAGAAATATTGTTTTGTTTAGTTGAACGTATTATGTACTTTTCTTCTGGGTTCTTTTTTGTTTAACGATTTTGAAGTCGTATTGATATGGGCCAGCTAGTCTAATAATTATGTATTACTAATTAACCGGTAAATAGTGTGATATAAACGTATGTAATAAAATAGTAACGAAACATTTTGTCTGTTTGTCTGGATGTATGTTAAAAATGGCTGGACGGATTTGGATGAAGATAGTTTATAACCTGGAATAACATAGGGTATATTTCCCGTGGGATATTATCCGACATCCAAGCGGGCAAAAGCTAGTTCACAATGTTATTAATATCAATAAATTAATGCTGGTTTCCTTCTATTTGTTTATACAAGTAAACAATTACAATCGAATACAGCAATAGAGGGAAAAAAATGCTTACAAAAAATGGCCACTTGTTTACATAAATATAGGTTCGATTTTGACTGTAGTTACATTTAGTGTGCAGTCTAAACTCAGTTTTGCGATAGTTCCCCAGTGATAGCATCGTGCTCTCCACAACAAGACATTTCTCGAACTGTGAGCAGTAGGTGTGGTCTTACTGGTAACGATAAGCTTTTAAAAATGTTGGTGACATGTTACAAGTTCATGCGAGAAGCAGACGCATAGTCCCCCCCCCCCTCCACCATGCAGCTGACGATTTTTTTTCAGCTCTATATGATATCGACTATTTATTAAAAAAGTTTCAGCCGGCGTAATATGATATTTTATTAACCACTTTCGTAACCTACCAGTCCTCCACCCACCGCGGGTGCGTCAGCTGACGCTTGGTTAACTTATTAGTCATTCGAGATCTTTCGAAAAAGATGGCAATCGATCGGCGTAAAAACACTACCTAAAAACTTTTTACAAAAAAAAATAACCGACTTCCAAAAAAACACTACAAAGTGAAAAATAACTTTAATTTCGAAAGTCGGTGTCTTTGGATCTGTATTTAAGTTTTTTGCCACCGACTTCCGAAATTACAGTTATTTTTCACTTTATAGTGTTTTTTTTTTGTAAAACATTTTTTATTTTCCACTTTGTAGCGGGTCATTTTTTAATTTATCTAAGTTACAAAAGCCTATTGTCAACTGCTCATCACCTTTTACAAAATATTGCTTTTCCTGATGCTGGGACGTTAATTGTTGAGGAGTTCTCCTGGTAAGAACCAGAAGAACTGCCACTCACCATATGAATTGTGACGAGTATAAATTGCTTAGCAACCATCATAAAGTACCTAATCGAATCGCAACCCGTTAAATACTTATTATTATGTTTTTCCGGTAGTCATCTGTGGTCTCCATCATCAGTTCCACTTCACCAAATGGTGCTATCCGAGTAGAAATGCATGAGTTACTATAATAATACCCAAATGGCTATAGGTCTGCTTATAAAATTCGAGGGTTCCCTTCGACTTTCATGGGATTCCCGCATCAGATTCTGATTTGGTGGCAATGGGACCACCACGGGAGCATACCCTTTTAAACAAAAAAATAATTTTGAAAATCGGTCTATAATTGACGGAGAAGTCGGTGAACAAACATTAAAAAAAAAATAACATACAGCCGAAAATTATAACCTCCTCCTTTTTGGAAGTCGGTTAAAAATGCAACGCTACCTCCCGGACTAGTATGATACATGTGAATATGCCATAATATGTGTGGTTTCTTTAATTTTCCGTACAATTCTGTTCCCCGCACAGCTAAGAAAACCTACAGCAGACCAACTTGAAATTCCCTTTAGTATAAAAAATTGTATACGTATCTAGAGATACCATTTCGAAATTTGACAAAAACCAGACATTTTCAGAAAAGTCCGTACATTTAACGTTTTAATCTTCTGTTTTCAGTACCGATATAATTAACTATTCCTATTATTAAAAAAAAAACTGAAAATCTGGATCAAGATCTGGAAAGATCCGGACAAATCCGGACGGATGGCAACCCTATCCGTACCCATGTAAAACCCATTCATTACTAAACAATATTATTAATTACAGCACTTATTATTCATGGTGCATTTAGCTCATGCTATAAGGTAATCGATTTATAACTGAACCGTCGGATTAAACCTTTTTCGGAGTGGTCTATGGGGCGCATTAATATTGAGAACGGAGCAAACATTATGGGACCGAATAACGATGTTTATTTATGCAACCTCTTACATTTGACTGTTATTGTCATAGCCGGAACAACACATGCATGTTTATTTGTTTTGGTGCTGTTGTGAAGAAAAAGTTATGGAAGTCTTGATATACAATGTGTACTTAACTGAATCAATGTACATTATGAAAGCAGATTGTTCAGAATTATTCACTGAATCGATTTGTCATTTTTAATATTTTTTTTTATCCCAAAAAGAATTAAAACTACATAAATTACTGTCACGCTTTCGCTGTACAGTAAAAAAAAACCGGTCAAGAGCGAGTCGGACTCGCGCACCGAGGGTTCCGTACGAATATATGATGTTGATGATTTCTGAAAAACTGCACTATTTAGAGACATCGTTTTATTTTTCCTGTAGTCTTTACTTAAGTTTCTATCATATAGAATGATTTCGGATTTTTATCTATGCACACTTCGGAGATAAGGGGGGGTACGGTATTTTTTTTTACATTTTTCATCATAAGTCGGAAACTATGCTACCTAAAAAAAAAATTGTTTGAAAATATGCAAACAGTGTTCTTTCATATTATACCACACCCTCTTTCAGTCCCTTTTGCAAAAAATATATATATTTTTAAATTTCTTTCTTGCTTGCAAAATAGTTGGGCAAACGTCATCTTAAACTTTTCTAAATTTCAAGTTATAGCATTAGTGGTTCTTGAGATATCCAGGTGTGACAGACCGACAGACAGACTGACAGACAGACAGACTTAGTCTCACCATTTAAATAAATAAATAAATAATGGTTCCTTTTTACCATTTTGGTACGGAACCCTAAAAATGGACGAAGTACCTACTATGCTAGACGCTTATAAGTGTAAGAGTGAGTGAGTGCGTAGATTTTTAATGTGACCACAATTTTCTCCCACAATCGTTTTATCTAATTTAATACATAAACAATGTTTTATATACAAGTAAAAATCAGCGTATGTATTATGATTATAAAATAATAATTCTAACAGGGGTGTTTGGTGGTGTGTGTTCATTCCTAGACATGTTGTATACAGATTTTTCAACTTTGGAAGTGATGTGGTGCACGCGACTGGCATGGGATCAATGGTGTAAGCAGCAATAGAGGTCACCTAAACGTAGTATTGTAGTCTGTAGAGATGGGATACAATCTCCGACTGCAAAGGAACATATCGTCTGACATTGAATTTTCGGTCGATTTACTTAGTTTATATCAAATCAAATAATTTAAAATAATGTTGCATGCCTACTATAAGGTAGATTGTACAAGGATCACCCATATTTTAACATCTTATTTACTGTACCTACAATCAAAGCAAATAAATGTTTACTTTACTTTACTTTACTTTACTTAGGTACAGAAGTCAAGCTACCCGAAACTGTCAAATTTTCTCAATTAACCTTGAACCTTATGCAGTAGTGATAAAGTTGAAAATCTATTAAAGAAATTTGACAGATTGTAGTAGCTTGATGTGCTGGCATCTGTACATATTATTATTTATTTTTTTGCTCTACCCCAATTTAAGAATAATAGTTTATGGAGGTTGACATTCACTCTTGTATCAGATCAATGTTAGAGAAAAAGTGAAATGGTATGCTATGCTTTGACTAGGTCGTTGAGGTCAATACATTCGAAAATCATTTAATTTTTTTGTAAAACTTTTTCCAAAAAGAACGACTAGAATTTCTCGCTTCTAAAGGCACCACACATCAACCCGACCACCCAGTGACACGTCGGTGGCGACTTGACCTACTCACAACAGATTTTGCACTTAACTCCCTACGGTTTACGTAGAGCGGTGTTTCGACCGGTTCAGTGCAATTGTAGCGAGATGAAGTGCTCTCGAGCTGCTGATTGGAGCACTGGGATAGGACTGATTAGATTTTTGTGTTTCGTCTGTGTGTAAAGTGAAGGATTTGAAAATTGGTTAAGGCGACGATAACCGACCTTTTATGATTTTATACTGAAGATCACGTCTAAACGAGTAGTGTTAATGATTTGAAAAAAATATGTGTTAAATTAAAGCAATTTCTTAATAACTTAATATGTGAATATTTTAGATTATGTTTATATTACATAGTGAAATTAATTTGTAAAGTTAATTATGTCTAACGCGGATAAAAAACTGAGAATGGCGCAAAATCTACCAAGCGTATTTTTCTGAATGATAATTTAATTATTGATCTTTTAGTATACGCCTTTTATTAAAATATCTATTGTTTTGTGTATAATAAATGAATAATGCGTCAAATTGGGGACAGCGCTCCGTGATGGGCGAGTCCTATTACTGGCTGAACGTACGACGCGTTGCGTGAGCTCAGCACAGAACACGCAAGCTAACCACTCAAGGTCACTGGCGTATATCTGAGTCTTTAGTGAATTTATGAAAGGGGTGAATAAATTATACCTGTATGTTACCAAGACCTACAAGCGGTGGTTGAAAATAGCCGCGTAAATAATATGAAAGGCGTGTGTTTATTGTTTGTATGCCGTTTTATTGTTCTTTTTTGTATTAAGTAACTATATTTTTTATTGTGTTTAGGATCTTGTCATCTGCAATAAAGATTTTTATTATTTTATTACTATTAATCTACATTGTGCGATTTTATAATTTCTAACGTGGCAATATTATCGTGGACGTGAACGTCCGCGTCCATAAAATGTATGGAAATACGTAAAAGTTTTAACCAACCAAAAATCTATTTATTTAATTTCAATTTCCTATTGTTTTGTGCATATTTAAATTAATGTTTTACTAATAAAATTGCCATGTGTACCATAACGAATATTGTTGATCTGCCACCATTGCATTTTATTTTATATCAATTCACATAATTTACAATAATAATGCATGCCTAATATAAGGTAGATTGTACAAGGAGCACCCATATTTTAACATATTATTTACTGTACCTACAATCAAAGCAAATAAACGTTTTCTTTACTTTACTTAACGTTACCGTGGACGGAAATTTCAATCAATCAATCAATCTTTATTTGTGAACATAGGTATTACAATAAAGGTCTTATTTATACATTTAAGTCGAGCTCTATGTCCTACCAATTAAATTGGTGTACAAATATATTAGTTTTTTAGCAATATAAAATTATAACTGAATCTATATAATACAAAGTCACGTTCGAGTAAATAATGTCAAATAAATAATTATAACTTATTTTTACATGCATGTCAGTGGTAAATTATAATAAAAGGCTAGTAATGTCATATTTCATCATTAATGTTAATAATGTAAGTAAATTAAATGTATTATTAAAATTATAATTTATTTTTCATGCATGTCAATAGTAAATTATGTTGGCTGGTAATGTCATATTTTATCATTAAAAAATTCTTCTATAGAGTAATACGTCTTATCTATTAGAAATAAATACAATTTACTTTTGAATTTGCGGACATTATCTTCACTCCTTATACATTTTGGTAATTTATTATAGACCTTTGGAGCCATTACAAAAATACTGTTTCTGTATAGTGCAGTACTAGATCCGACTGTTTGTAACCGATCACAACGGCGCTGACTAGTTACTCGAGCAAATTTATGTATATTCTTTTTGACGAACATAGACGTTTCATAAATGTACAACGACGGCATAGTTAATATTTTCGTATTTTTAAAAAACGGTTTGCAGCTGACTGTTGTTTTCAAATTATATAAAGCTCTTATGCACCGTTTTTGGCACTTAAATACAATATCTTTACCCGTAGCATTGCCCCAAAATATAATTCCATATCTCAACGTTGAGGCTACTAGACCATGGTACGCCGTTAAGAGTGTTGCTCGATTGGCCGTTTTACTTAACATGTGCAAAGCATAGGAATGTTGGTTTAGCTTACTGCATACTTTGTCAATATGTGAATTCCATTTTAAAGTGTTTTCTATGTCTAGTCCAAGAAATTTAGTCACATTTGTTTCATTAATAATTTTATCCTTGTATTTAATATTTTAGTCCAGATTGTAATTTACTCTTTGTTGAAATTTCATTAATACTGTTTTATCAAGATTTATAACCAAATTATTATTTTGCAGCCAATTCACAACAACGAATTAATCTCAGCCTCTAATGTGCTTACCTCGTCACTATTAAAAAGTAAAGTGCTGTCATCTGCAAACATTGTCATAGGATATGATGATACTGTCGGAAAGTCGTTAATATAAACAATAAATAGGGGCGGCCCGAGTACACTGCCTTGTGGTACTCCATAATTTACCGTTCTCTGGCTAGATTTATATGTTAGTTCGTTTTTTTTAGAAATTCTACTAATTGTTGTTATTTGTTGCCTATCACAAAGATAAGATTCTATTAAATTTGATACATTTCCTCTTATTCCGTATGCGTTAAGTTTACTTAACAGTATTTTATGGTCTACGCGATCAAAAGCCTTTGACATGTCCATATATAGCGCCAGGGTTGGTAGTCTTTTATCCACTCTGCCGCCAACCATATGTAAGAAATCGTAGATGGCCATGTCAATAGATCTGTTTTTCCTAAAACCTTTCTGATTATCAACGAATAGGCAATTTTTCTCAAAGTATGAAGTAAGTTGATAATACATTGCTTTCTCGAATATTTTTGAAAAAATCGGTACTAACGCTATAGGTCTGTAGCAGGACATATCTTCTCTGTTGTCTTTCTTGAAGAGAGGTTTTATAATTGTTATTTTTAATTCTTCTGGAAAGTAACCATGGCTTATGCACATATTGATAAGATGACTCAACACAGGAGCAATTATTGTGGATACCCGTTTAACAATGCTTGTACTTATATCGTCATACCCAGTGCTAGACGTATTCTTTAGCGACATAATAATTTGGTGAATTTCTAGTGGTATTGTAGGCGACATAAACATAGAAGTAATTCTACTGCTTATTTTGTGTTTATTTTTATTAATGTCTAAACTCGTTAAAAGCTTGTGCTATTTCAAGAGGATTAAAGACGGTTTTGTCATTTGACTTGATTTTTTTTTATGGTTTCGGCTGGCAAATTATATTTATTCTTATTTTTGTTTATTACTTTCCATGTTGCTTTACATAGATTCTGAGCTGAATGTATGAAACGATTATTATGGGCTCTCTGTGTGAGACTTATAACTTTCTTCAGCCTATTTGAAAGCATTTTATAGTTTGTTTTATTTTGCTTATTTGGTAATGACCGGTATTTCCACAGCAATTCTCTTTTTCTCTTACTGCAAGTCCTAATGCCACGACTAATCCATTTTGCTTTTTCTTTGGTCATTATCCGTATTTTTATATTTGGAAAGCATAAATCATATAGCAACTTAAACATGTCATAGAATAGCTTGAATGCCTTAGCGGGATCCGTTTCCTCGTATACGTCAGCAAAAGTGATAGCTTTGATGTTGTCTATGAATTTCTGAACATTTTCTTTTGAGTAATCTCGTTTAGTTGAGAACCAGTAATTTAATATGCATGTTCGTCTAACTGGACATCGTAAGAGTTGTGCCGTATGATCCGATACCGCCAGCTCCAAGACTTCTCCTTTTGATCCTCGTACATTGTGAATTATGTTATCTATGCAAGTCCCGCTGCCTAATCTTGTTGGAACTTTTATTTCAAATTTGAGATTGTAACCCATTATAAGATATTTGAGTTGCTCTAAACAGGTGGTCTTTTTTAAAAGATCAATGTTGAAATCACCGCATATAATAAGCTTTTTGTTAGTGTGTAATGAAAAAGACTTTAGGAGAATATTCAGGTTATTGAAAAATATCTCAAGTTTACTTTTTATGTCCCTACTAAGTGGGCTCCTATAGACACACATCACAATCATGTTGTGGTCAGTGAGTTCCACTGCGCAACATTCAATTATATTAGAAACACAGTACTTCTCCACCGACTCCAAAGCTCTATACTTAATTCCGTTTCGTATCATTATGCATGTACCACCATGTCGGAATTTCCGAGTGAAATGTGCAGCAAGTGTAAAATTAGGAATATGTAACAAGTTAACATCAGATAGTATCATATTGTGCTCCGAAAAACACAGCACATTAATTATTTTTCCTGAACTGACTAATTCATTAAGTGCGACAGTAAACATATGAGATTTGTTTAAAAGTCCATTTATATTTTGATGCAGAATATTAATGTTTTTATACACGAAAAAAGTTTTAATTTTCACAAAATGTTTCATCTGCAGAAGATTCACATTGGACCGATGATATCTCTGATAATGTTAACAATACATTTTGAAAAATATTACGCATACCGCAGTCATTAATTTTTATATTGAATTTAGAGCACATAGTAAAGTCATAAAAAAGATTTAAATTAGAATCAAATGCAGTTGCATAGTTATAAGTTTGTAAATCTAGATGCAATAAATTATTAAACGTTTCTATACGCCAATTAAACATTGTCGAGTAATCACTTAATTTAAAAGTAGGAGCACATAAGATTATATTAGTATTCTGTACTGTCATCAATGTCTCCCTTAATCTTATTATGATATTAACATAATTTTCAGTATGTAAAAAGTCTTCTTCTCCAATTAAAACAACACAATAGTCATTCGTAGAATAATCAATTAGTTTTTTATGTAGGTCTTTAATAAGTCGAAGTGTACCACAATTTGGGGTGACGTAATGACATATTTCAAAGTTTTTAAATATCTCTTCAGCTGTGGACAAAACTTTGTTATTTTTATTCGCACTAACAATGCACAGTTTTCTTTTTAAGGGAATCGAAGAATGGTCATCACTTTCTTCCTTCTGTGTTGTTGTAATATCTAGTTCTACCGTTGAAGTATTAGTCGTGTCTTGATTTTTCGAAAATAATTGTGTCTTCTTTGTCTTCTTTTTTGACTTTGTTTGAGAATTTGGGTGCGGAGTAGATGTAAGTGAGCATCTATTAGGAGTTCCCACTGTACTCGTTAATTTTTTTGTAGCCTTTTTTAGTACATCATTTTTACTTGTTAATTCTTTTACAGATTTTTTAAGTTGAGTATTTTCTATGTTTAAGTTCTTTATCTCTTCGTGTGCCGAATTAAGTTGTGAAGTAAGTTGTGCAATTTGGTTTTGTAGTTCCTGTATTTGTATATTGTTTTCGTCACTTGATATATTTGGTAAGCTACTAGTGCTGCCATCTAACTTCGAACTAAGGCTATTATCTTCGGACATTTCTAAAGAATGTGTCTTTGTTTTTCGGAACGTAATGTTATCAAAGAAGCTCATTTTCTATTGATATTGAATAAATAACTTCTGATAAAAATGGAAAAAGTTATGTTGTTTCTGAGTTTTGAACTCGCGCCTTCTAGCACTTACACTCCGACCGTGTTAACCATTAAGCCATCCGGACATTGGATTTACATATGAAATTAGTCCTCTAATAGTAAGCGTATGATTCCGTTACTTTTTATTTGGACATATCGGTGAATTGAAAATAACTTGTTGTTTGATTATTGTTTTGTTAAAAAGTTTTTTGTTGTAACTCACTATTTTGGCTTCACTGCTTGACTTTGAGTAGTTTTTTATTGTTCACCAGCGCAATTGTTATCACTTCAAACGATAATTCACTTAGAATTACACTATAAACAGTCTTCTTTTAAGTTTACAGCGTCTGGATTTCTGTCGTTAATAACTTCATTGTTTATGAATATTATCACTAGATATCAATGTGGTTTGAGTATTGTAGTCCACTTTCACTAATTAACTACTTCAAAGCACTTAACATAAACAGAAACTATTTTTAATTATTATTTAATACGGAGCTGTTGTTAACGAAGTGACAGATGTCAGATCAAAAAAAGAATTTAAAAGCGTCTTCTTAATATTTCCATACATTTTACTTCCCCGTCTTATCGTGATGTCGTGTGACGTGTACGTGGACGTCCACAGTAATATCGTCACATTAGAAATTAAAAAGCGCACAATAACTGACACTTTATTAAAATCATCATTATCTCACAAGTAAAGTTAAAACAATTATTTATCCTTTAAAACCAGTCCTTCAACTGTGACTTCCGTCTTTGTTCACTATTTATTTATTTAGGCTAGCCAACAATTGTTTACACAATACATTAACAATATTGTACATAATAGATACATTTATAAGTGTAACAATCACTTACAGGCTAACACAACATGCACCATTTTATGGTTTTACATATTAATACAAAGCAAGTAGCGTTCTATAGTTTCTGCCTACCCCCATGGGAAGAAGGCTTGAGTTTATGTATGTATGTATGTACAAAGCCAAAAAGGATCTAAGTAATATACAATTAAAGTTATTCAATAATTTTGGTGATTCACGAGTAACAATAGTAATAACAAAAATTTAATTCAAAATAATAGAACAATAAAACATTAACATTTAATTTAACAAAAAAAAAATATATAAAAATATACTACTACTATAATAAGTTATGTGTTTGTATGTGTTTTAAACATAAAATTGTTAATGTTATTTTTACAACGTTAAAAGGCACGATGGGGTCGGCGTATCTGTTTAGATAAAAACCCCTAAACAAATAAAGAGAAAAAAATTATTTAAAAAAAATCCTTTAAAACAAGACATGCTTAGTGATAATAATCATTTCCGAAATAACTCAAGCAAAACAATATAATTAAAAATATCTTAGGAAAGTTACAAAGAGATGGATTTTTATCAAAAGAACTGATAACCGCGGTGAGCCGTTTCTTATTATTTTAATTTTATTCTAATTGCTTTCTAAAAAGCGATGGTAGAAATAAATTCATTACACCAAATAATTTTACATTCGGGCTAAATTATTTTTTCTGACGTAATTATGAGGAAATATGACTTTCCTCCGAATTTCCTGTTCTTGTGAAATTTATTTGATATTTTGGCAAACGGCATTTTTCTAAAAAAAATATATTTTGTGTTGTGTATTTCTTTGGCTTTTCAAAATAATCCATAATTGAATAACATAGATAATTTTATTATGTTGGTACACATATTTTTTTACACGTCTTCTCATAGTGCAGAACTGACAAAAAAATCTTACTGTTAAGTTGCCATTATGTAGGTAAGCAATTTTTTTTGTAGCTATCGATTTATTTATTTACAAACAGAATAAAAAACTTGCCGACTACCCTTTATAACACGTAAACGATGCTTAAAAAGTTAAGAGACGTTTATATGTCAAAAATGTATAGTTAAACAGTCGCTAATCATATAAATCTCATTGTCTTTATTCTAAGAAAGACATTGCAGTACCGACTTTCTTGGTCTTTAATGGTTCTTCTGGTCTTTCATGGTATTATGACATTATTTTTGATACATGATAATACCTGTCCGTTTGGTGCTGGACGTAAAGAATAGTACCATCCCATCTCTTCCCATGGGTGTCGTAAAAGGCGACTAAGGGACTTACTAGAGAATGGGCAGCAACGTTCTCTATGTATTTTAACACCTGCGATCGCCAACCCGCCTGCCAATCGTGGCGATTATGGCAAACCAGGGGGGGTTTGCCATAATTAGGAGAGGCCTATGTCCAGCAGTGATTATAATAGAGTGGCTACATAGAATAACACTCGCGAGCGTTCATTACACAACAAGCGCCTCAGAGATAGATAACCACAATTAATGGTTCTGGGTGTCGTTGCAGTTACTATAACTGACTGATAGTAAATGATCGTGTTATCAGTGTGATATTATCCGAGAAATAATATAGTTTAGCAATATAATGCACAAAAGGAAAGGGTTTCGTGACTAGCAATAATAATTATGAAGCTTAAACCGCTGAAGAAAGGAATATCATATTCTTTAGTGGCTGTAAAGCTGCTCTTCAAAATATCTAATTCTAACGCCTATTAGCTGGTACAACTTCTGCAGGAGGAATCGTGGGGTTTTAGGCGGTAGATTCAAATTCAAATTCAAATAATTTAATTTTCTCTTCACAAACAATGACATGATAATTTATTTAAAACAAGCTTAGAACATACGTGACAAAGTTTGTAAGAGACTGGTGTCTGCACTAGGAAAACCTGTATAGCAGATCACCAGGATCCCACCAGACGGAGAGTAAAAATAATTCGTTATACAATAAAAGTAAAGGAGCTGAGCATAACAATATAAATCAAATTTAAATCAAAAATAAAAACTAAGTGAAAAAACAAAAAAAAATATAAAACAGCAATTATAGACGTGGAAACATTTATAAAATAATAATTATATTTGGGGAAATTAACGACGAACGTAGAAGACCGTTATAACTCTCCGTTTTCCTCAGACAGAAGGGTATGCATGAGGATTTCGCCATAGAAAAAAAACGGTCAAGTGCGTGTCGGACTACGCACACTCAAGGGTTCTGTGGTTAGGATGAATTTATCCCAATAAAAAACTTAACATTGTAGTTGAAAAACATGTTCCCCCATACATTCGAATGTTAGTTTGTACGCACAATATTGAGTGAATTACCATGTTATTTTAAGACCATAGACTACTTATAGTTTTTCCTGTAATCTATAAGTATCTATAGAACTATTCTCTGTTTATTTTTTTATTTTAGGCTCAGCAATTATATACGGAGCAATAAAATAGTCTGTTCATACAAGTAGTTTGAAAGTAACTATATTAATTGAAAATACAAACTGTTGATATTTTGATTGTTGATGTTTTGGTTTTTGAAGTTGAGTATATTATTTAATAAAAATTCATTTTTTTTTTCATTTATTGATCTGTTTTGTGTAATGTTTACCTTCGAGTTTATTAGATATGGTTTTGTATGCACGTTTTTCTGTGACAAATAAAATTATTTTTCTTTCTTTCTATTTATTTACGTTACACGTTCGTAATTGGGACATAGGAATATTTAATTATGTAGACCAAATTCCAATTTAATCGGTTTAGCAGATTCTGAGCAAATCGGCTGTGACAGACCAACAGACAGACAGACAGACACACGAGTGATCATATAAGGGTTCCGTTTTTTCATTATGTTATTTGACTCATCCTTTTTTATTTTTTATTTTATTTATTTCCGAATCTATCCGTGACATCACAGCGGGCCCTATCAGAATACCAGCGCTGTGACACTTATTTTAAGTGCCGCAGCATCATGCTGAGATACGGGCCTTTTGGCCTCGTACAGGAGTTTCTGTTTTTAAATTTTTTTTTTTGACTTGTTTTATTTTTGGTTTTGTTCTTTTTGTTTCTATGAGTGTGTTTTATTTTAATTTGTGATCTGTATGAGTCCCAATAAATGCTTTTTCTTTCTTTCTTTCTAGAGGCTGAACTTTTTGTGCAACCAAAGTTACAACCACGGCGATAGTGCGATACGTAATTATTAATTAATTCCAAATATATTCCCGTAATACCCAATTAATGAACCACCAAGCATAATAAGACCGGATTATCGACGCGGAACTTAAGCCTGTAATATTATATTGAACTCATTTGTGGGCTTTATCGTAAGCATCGATATTTGATAACTGTCGAGATGTTGATGAAATAAATATAAATAATTTTGTGTTGTCAAATGAATATTAATCCCATGTTTAATTATTTTTTACAGCAACCGCCTCTCTGGTCTATAGTGGTAAGACCACTTACCTTAGATCCAGAGGTGCCTGGTTAAATTCCCAGCTGGTCAACAAATTTCTGCTTAGTTTAGTTAGTTTTCGACGATTATTATATATATATTTGTATAATGGTGTGTGCTAGCTAACATAAGGCAAATGATTTAATTTAACGTTTTGTGTTGCGTAATGCAAATTATTTTATATTGTATTGTATAGCTTCAAGTTTTTTATGCGAACAGACAGCTGTGCTGCTGGGGAGTTTGTTGCGCCACTTCTTCCTAGCTAAAGCACTAGGAAGTGGTGAAGGGTGGGCGTTTTTGGGGGACTGTCTCATGTAATTTTTGACGTTCGAAAAGTGCTGATTCTCAGCCTAGTTTGAATAAATGACTTTTGATTTTGATTTTTTGATTTTGGTAGGGCTTGTTTTAAGTCCGCTTGGCTAGCTACCACCATGTTATATAAGTATGTCTCCATAACAACAATGTAAACAGCATTGTTGTGTTTCAGCAGTTAGAGGTAAGATAGCCAGTTCCTCTGTGGTTGAGGATTCCAGGTGAAACTCGCTTCCACCTTCGGCCCGATCATCAGTTACCATCAGGTGAGATGAAAGCCAAGAGCTTCCCGTTCGTGGATAAAAAAGCAAGTTGTGGGCTCTTAGATAGCAGTTAGTAATTTTATTTATGTAATGTTATTTATTATCACTTTTTTATATCTACGAAATTTTAACATTTCTACTAGATGGCTATTTTTAAGTGTTAATAATTATTTGAGGGGTTTGGCGCTCAAAGCCGAAATACAGGCTTACGCCTAGTTCGGCTACATATGTCTAATTTATTTGTAACAGAAAAATAATATCGCTTATATGTCATGTATAAACAATTATTGAAATAAACTTATTATTATTACGTCGTCGTATTTATTATACCTGATAGCACTACAAACTTACAATCCATCCTAATTTTAATCAGTCTATAATATCCCCGTTGCTGGTACATAGGCCTGGTCTCTGTGAGGGAGTGAAGGAAAAAATTACAAATAATTGTAGCAAAAGTTGACTACAGCTGACTAAATAGATTCAAATTGTTAGCTAATAAAGTTTTATATTCTAGTCGGTACAAACAAACTGAGATCACGCAGCCAAAACATGTTCAGATGGACGTGTAGTGGAAGCTATGCTATCGCTCAATACTTAAACAACTTCTCAAGTACTTAGTCATTGTAGTTCATTGGTAAGGGATTCTTGCTATAATGACATTATTAAGATACGTCAAAAAAAAAAAAAAAACAATGTCAATTTACTAAAAATAATAGAAATAATTTGTGGGTGTCAACCAAAAAGGGAGTTAAGACTAGATTCGGGAATATTACAACTGATAATAAGTAATTTTAAACATTTATTTTTATCAGTTATTTGAAGTTGAAACTTTGAAAAAGCTCGATTTAAGAAAAAGCATTTTCATATTTGACATTGGTATATTTTTTAATAAACTTTTCTCTTAAAGTTTCTGGTACTTAAAACATCATAATTATTAGTCATTTACTATATGAACTTGTAAATAATTGAGCATTAATTAATAATCAATTAAAATCGCGAAATGCATTTTTTCAACCAACTACAAAACTGCGTATATTTCGGAAACTAAATGCCGAGAATTGGACCCGTTTTGCTTGGACGCCCACATTTATACAACATTATTTTTAGTATATGCGAAACCTGAATATAGTTTGTTCAGAATAAGGAACTGAATCGATTTCAAATTTTTTTAGATTTTATATTTTGTCCCAAAAATATTGTGATGGAAAATGTTATCACCATTTAATTACTTACAATACAATCGCCGTACGGTAAGGTACCTACTGCCAAATTATTATCAATGAGTGCAAGACGACCCTAGAGGCGCGGGGGCGCCGTTAGCATGTTTTTGTACGGACAACCCGGTAACATAACCTTATATCTTTGTGATTTTTCATGATACAGTTTTGAAATTTTGTAAATAGATTCTTTACATAAAAATACTAGACACGTGTTTCGGGTTTCGCATATTATACTAAAACTAATATTGTATAAACAAAAGTTATAGTAAATCCTTATGTAAGCTGTTGATTGACACAAAAAAGTAAACATGCGATTAAGGACTAATCTGGTAGGGGAAATGTCATAGGGGTGGTTTGATTGTAAGTTGAAAGTTGTGGCCACCCCCTAAAGTACTCTATTCACTTTCCTGCTAGAGCAGTCAGTCCATGTTCGTTATCCATCCTTGCATAAACTTCATTCTTCTTTTTTTTGCGGTTAGTGACTAACCTGTAGGCTAATTGCGTAACACACAACCAGTAGGAATCGGTTTCATTTTGACAGTTCAACAACATTCATTGCGTTATTAACGTTGTTGAGCAGACAAATTTTTCTAACTTATGAAGCAATGGATTAGCATTAATCTTCAAAATCATTCCGATTCCGATTCAAACTGTGTTACGCAATTAGGGTGCTGGTGTCAAAGTTTTAATGCCACCTATGGGCCTCTGACTTGGTTTCTTTTTTTTTTCGGGTGGGATATTATCATATAACTTCTCCCGCTCTGGGCGGAGCGGGAGGGCGTGTCAGACTTTTACTGACTAAAACCCACCAGTGTTCCTTCCGTTGCCTGTGTGCCAGGGCCACGATATCCCTATCGGACAAACTCGCAACCCTGGCAGGCATTGGTCCTAACGGACCCCGTCAGTTGGTGCTGACATCTCTTTGAGGCACGCGTGGAACACAACGCGCCGTCGACCCGGGCCTGGTTCTTATCGGACGGCGAGCTACCCATCACTCACCGTCTGCAAGCCTCTGACTTGGCTTCACATGGTGTCGAGAAATATCTCTCAGGTATACCGGTTTCCTCACGATGGTTTCCTTCACCGTTTAAAAAAAAGTGATCATTATACAATACGCACATGAGTCCAAATCCTGCGTGCCGTTAACTTCATTCATTCACATACAGCATACTGTATCAGTGAACGGCAAGGCGATAGTGATAGTGAATAGGTCGATTAATAAGTAGTACTCAGCAGGTCAGAGCAAACTGAACTTGACCGGTTTGAACAAAGAGGACATCGCCCTTGGCATTTCTATCTTTCGTCTGTCTAGGTCAGTTTTATCGATAAACAATTTATCTCAAAATGATCAGAAATATACGTCTTGCAAACCCGGCAAATAGAAATTACCTTACAAGGGAAATAAAAAAGGCTATCAACTCAAAACGCTGACAATTCTAACGAATAAAAACGTTATCAAAACATAAATTCGGACCTTTTCTGGTGCGTTTCGAGATAAAATGTCGTCGCCTTCGGTAGGTTGAGAGTAGAATTTACATCAAAAGTTACGTTGGTTTGGGAAAACGGTAATTTTTATGATTGGTATTTTGTATTAAAATTATGGATAGCTACCCTGTTAAGTAGCTTAAATCTAAAAACTTAGTAACCAATTTGAAAGGTAATTCATTAAAATAAAAACATAGCGACATGGAAAAACGTCAATATAATTGAAAGTCCTCCTTTGTGTAGTGAAGAGTCAATTTTTCGAAATAATCATCCACTTTTGGTGTTCGCTGTACGTCGTTGGTTAACAATATCACCGAATTCCAAAATTCTTCGATAGAAATTAAACCTTTCCTCTTAATGCGAAATATGTGATATTTGCAGTTTTTTTTTTATATAATATCTTTGCAAAAGGGTGAAGTTTGTTCAGCCAAGCTTATAATGATCGGAACCTTCAAAGAAAATCTTTTTTAGATGAAACGGCTATCTGATGTCCACTTGAGCATCTAGTAATAGAGGACTTGAGGAAAATATGAGTTTTATAAAGAAATATGAGTTTTATAAAGAAAAAATATGTCGGGAACGGTAAAAAATACTTCGCTCAATTTTATGATAAGAATTTGCTTTCGTAAATTGTCTGTTTTTTGTGTATATGGGAGATTATGTGGTGCTACTTCACATAAGCTTACACGGGTAGCTTAACTGCCTGATTCTTGGCGATTGTGGTTAACTATCTCGTCTCGGCAACACCGAACAAATTACGGCAGTACTAAAACAGACAACATGTACAGAAATTGCCAAAAATTGCACAATTTAGTTGCCCGTGTAAGGGTACGACTTGTAGAGGTTTATGTCTAGCCAGGGGCATAGCTATCGCCATATCAGCCGTATCAATGATACGGGGCCCCCAATCTACAGAGACCCCCAGACGCGACGTGTGTAAGCCAAAATTCATAGAATATTATCCGAAACCTCAAATTCTTAGGCTCGTAATGAGTAAATACCAACTGAAAATATGAAAGTTAACGTAATTTATTTATGGCTTACAAAGAACATTAATTCGTTTAGTATAATCAAACATTAAATCTGAATTCTAAACTTATTAAGATTACAATGACAGGTTAAAACCTAGTATCTCAATCAAGATGCTCCAACTTTCGAGCTCGCTTAGCTCGATCTTGAACGCTTTTAGTACAATCACAACGACAGCTTAACCTTGTCACCGTAGTAATTCGAGTCAGGGCGCTCAAATTTTCTAGCTCACTTCGCCCGCTCGATTCTCTTAGTAAAATCGCAATGGAAACTTAACCTTCCAAATCAGTACGCTATTTTGTAAAAAATAAAACCCTCCTCTGGAACTTCACTGCAGTCGTACAAAAAGGGCCCCGAAAAATATTGATACAGGGCCCTTTATTTCTAGCTACGCCACTGTTAGCTGTGGACTCACGATGCGCTTTCATCAAGGGAAAACAAGATGGTCCTTTTGCTGTTCCTAAGTAACAATTTTTTATCGCGTCGCCTAACATCTTATACTGGACCAACATCTTTTGACAACAGCCCATACATTGTTAGGGCCTCCAATTTGGCTGTCAGCCAGTATAGAGTCAGATCCCGCTTTTATATCATTTTCATTAGAAAAAAAAAGTGTACAAAGCACTTTCTTACAATAGAAATTTACACGTTGTTTCCTCCAGTTAATTTTCTCGAATTTAGACTGTACTACTCTGAAAATAAGAGTGGTAATCGTCTGTGTATGATAGATGTTCCAAAAGATTCAATCTTTTATGGTTGAGAGGTGTTAAACGCGAATTTTGTGAATAAAAAGGCTATTTATTTCGTATTTTCGGTTCTTTGAAAGCGTTTGATGTGTGTGTTAAGTTGTCTGGCGGTGAAATGAAGATATATTTAGGTACTGTTGAAGACCAATTTAAAAATAATTTGTTAATGCTAATACTCGAAATATATTGTGTTACGAACCTTTCAAGTTATTGAAGGGTTTTCAGCATCAAATAATATGTACGGTAGTAAACTATCATCCTCACCAGTTGTTTGAGAACTTACTTACTAAATAGGATAAGATTTATTTATATAACCTCCACCTTTTTGGAAGTCGTTAAAAAGACGTCTTAACAGTCGAGAAACTGTCCTCGTGTCAATGCATCTCTGCGTAAAGAAGAACAGTCATTATTTTGGTTATATTTTTTCTAAATACAATATTTTACCTCACACACTGACTTATTTCTTGATTAAATTTTATGAAATTTGTCCACTTTCAATACTCAATATATTTATTGCTTTACCATAATGTGTACTTATGTGGTAACTATATAATTTAGATTTTAATTTACTTTTTTTTACAATGTTTGTAAATAATTATGTGAGCACCATGTATCTAACACATAGTTAATTTATCGGTCATTGCTTCATTTTTAATTCTTTTTACGTATTATTATGTAGCATAACCTATATTTATTTATCTATATATATAAAATTCAAAGTCCTGACTGACTGACTGACTGACTGATATATCAACGCACAGCCTAAACCGCTGGTCCTAGAGACATGAAATTTGGAGGGTGTGTTCTTTGTAAAGAGTAGATATCCACTAAGAAGGGAAAGACCGTCAGTTTTGAAGTTAAAATCTTCAAATTTAGTGTATAGCCTGACGATTAAAAATTAATTTATACGTGTGTCAGCGTTTTTGATAATTCTACTCCCGAAGAGTTAAAAAGGGGGATGAAGTTGTATACTTTAGACAAAAAAAAAATAAAAAAATATATGTAGTTTTCGAGAATCGGAAAAAGGGGTAATTAAGTTTTCGGGACAATTTTACATACTTGTTCAATATACGTGTCCTCCATTTCATGTCTAAGTCTATTTGTCAGAAATTTTGTATTGTTTATTTTTTCTACGTTTTTGTTCTTAAATAATAATGTTTATATACTTACCAACTTTTGAGTTATTCAAGGTACTCAGTAAAATTGTCCCGAAAACTTAATTACCCCTTTTTCCGATTCTCGAAAACTACATATATTTTTTTATTTTTTTTTTGTCTAAAGTATGAGCATTGAGTTTCGAGTTAATCGGACCTCGCGTAAAGATTCTTAAAAACAAACTGTAACACTCCCTAAAATCCTTTTGAAGGGTAGTTTTTAAAAACGCAACCGTCATGACAAACTTTGTTATTTAAGAACGTATTCTTGCTATGATTCACGTTTATTAACTCAAAAAATATGATTGTTCATACAATCTAAATCCCTTTTCACCCTGATAATATTGATCCAATGTATGGAATGTAAATATTATATATTCTCAAATAAAATTATTATTATAATAATTAAAAATGTCAGTCAGTCAGGACTTCGCCCACGACTTCGTTCGCTTGGATTTCGTACTTTCCCCTAAAAATTATTTCAGCAACACCTCCACCTCCTTTAAAATGGTGTAGTATTAATTATTACTAAATAGTATTCTCTATTTCTATCAATTAACGACTGCCTCGTTAGTCTAATGGTCACAAGCACGACTGCTGAGCATGTGGGGTGGGTTTGATTCCCAGGTCGGGCAAAGTGTTATTGGATTTTCCATTACGAATTTCTCAGTAGCAGCCTAGAGTCTGGATTTATGCCCGGTTGATGGCAATAGGCTCGCCCCCTATTGCATGGGACATAGACAGAACTGGCGAAAGTGGGTGTACTAAAGGTACACCTCTACCTATCCCTTTGGGGATTGCAGGCGTGATGTTATGTAAATAAGTACTCGAAAAGTACAGTAAAGTACAAGTAAAAGAAATAAGATTCTGTTCATACAAACTATATCGCCTCTTTTTACGCACTCAAAGAGGTAAATTGTTGAAACATAGTTTTTGACGTTTCTATTATTGGACTTATAGGTTATTTATACCAATTTTCAAGTTAATCTAGCCAAGCAGTAAAATCCTTCCTTGTCAAAGTCAAACTCAAGTCAAATTGTTTATTTTAAATAGGTACATAAAAGGCACTTTTGAACGTCAATATTTACAAAAAAATAGAATTGATTCTAGTCGCCCCTTCCAAAAGGTAGTTTCGTATTGAGAAGAATGGGAAAGAAACTCCACCGGTACTCTTTTAAAATCTAGTACAATATTTTTATAGGTACATTAATTGTAAATTGGGCCCATTAGGGGCAGATTTTCAAAAAACCTGATACAATTTATTCTTTATTTTTTTGTTTTCAGTTTAAATATTGAGTTTCAAGTTAATCGGACCGTGCGTTAAAAATCTTCCATACAAACTTTGATATCCCCCAATCCCCCTTTAGGGGGCAGTTTAAAAAAACAAAAAAATGTTAAACTTTATCATTTACTTAGGTTAGTATTTGTGCCAAGTTTCAGGTTTATTAACTCAAGGAATAAGATTTTTCATACAAACAAAATCACCCCTTTTCACCCCCTTAATGGTCGAATTTCCAAAAACCCCTTTTTAGCTGATGCCTACGTCATAATTTGGAGTTAACCAAGCAACACAGTAGAATCCTCCTTTGTAAAATTGACTACCCCTTTTCACCCCGTTAGGGATAAATTTTCTAAAAACTCTGATCAATTTTATTCTTTATATTTGGTTTACAGTATAAATACTGAGTTTAGACATCCGCAAATCCCCCTTTAGAGGGTAGTTAAAAAAAATGTCACACTTTATAATTTACTTAGGTTAGTATTCGTGCCAAGTTTCAGCTTTGATAACTCAAGGAATAAGATTTATGCCCCTTTTTAACCCCTTAAAGGTCGAATTTCGAAAAATCCCTTCTTAGCGCATGCTATAGTTTCCAACCATAAGCCGAAATATTACTGATTTTAACTTAAAAAGAACTTTCATTAAAAATAACATTTTATCCCGTTTTTTACCCCTTAAGGGCTGAAATTCTATCAACACCGTTGCATTAGCTTCCAACCATAAGCCTAGATAATAAATTTTGTGATTTTTACCGTGAAAATTAAGGACTTCGATACACAACTTCATCCCCCTTTTTAACCCTTCGGGAGTAGAATTATCAAAAACGCTGACACACGTATAAATTAATTTTTAATCGTCAGGCTATACACCAAATTTGAAGATCCTAACTTCAAAACTGACGGTCTTTCATATAAACTTCCATCCCCTATTTCACCCTCTTAGGGTTGGAATTTCGAAAAACCCTTTCTTAGTGGATACCTACTCTTTACAAAGAATACACCCTCCAAATTTCATGTCTCTAGGACCAGTGGTTTAGGCTGTGCGTTGATATATCAGTCAGTCAGTCAGGACTTTGAATTTTATATATATAGATTTACGGAAAATAGATGTTAGCACTTAGTTACACGATTATGATTGCGACTGTAGCATTATTAACTAGAAAACATGCTGGGCCAGCTCCATATGACAATCTAGAGTCTAGACAAAATCAAACTGGTTGCTATTTTAAATTGTATAATTTGTTATTTTTATGACATTGATTTTACATTCTGTGATTACCTATACTCACACACTGACTTTTTATTTTTAAGTTTTTAGGAAAACATATCCTTTTACAATTTAAGGTCCAGTTGAAAACCAGCGTCAGGCACTAGTTGTCTGGCATTAATGCTGAACTGGGCCTATTTGGCGCAGCCGTGAGGCACTCAATACTATTTAAAGCATTTGTTCTGTTTTTTGTGTGAATATTGTGTGCCTTCCTGTGTCAAATAAATTTATTTTCGTTCTTTCTTTCAATGTTTGTAGATATGTGAGCACCATGTATCTATCTCATAATTAAGTTATTTTTCATTGCTTTTTTTAAATTATTTTTACCTATTATGGTATAGTAATTTTCTTCTAGGTGCATCGTCTTCACATATAAACATATAATTAAGTACTCAAACAAAATATTGTTAAACATTTTTAAAACAGTAACGGTGGAGTTTCTTGCCCATTCTTCTCCATACGAAACTACCTTTTGGAAAGGGCGACTAGAATCAATTATTATTTTTTTGTAAATTTTGACGTTCAAAAGTGCCTCCTAATGTGCCTATTTGAAATAAATAATTTGACTTTGGTTGAAACAAAATGTTATTGTATAAATCACCTTCCAGGCTACATTAATTTACGCGTCATACACCAGCGGGGTGAGCACGGCCTACTGTGACATGACTTGAGTCACACATATTATCACAGTTTGAGCGATAAAACTGTTTTGTCATAAAATGCTAGTACAAGTTGACATGACATAATTTATCATGTCTTATCACAAACGTCTTGGCACGCCCGTGCTCGACCCGCTGTATGACAAACATATTATTATATGACAATAGATTACCAATTTTAAAAAGCATTGCATGCGTAAACAAGCCAACCTTTCCGTCGCGCAATTTTAGCAGATGTGTTGACTTAGAGCTACGAATAGGGGGCTCGTGGCTCAATATTAACAGGGTCACGGGGCTACGCTTGCCAAGGTCGGTCCTTGTGACCATCCATTACATTTCGAGTACTCTTCGTGCCTCGGAAAGCACGTTAAGCCGTTGGTTCCGGCTGTCATTCGTGGATCTTTGACGGTCGTTACGGGTATTAATACAGGTATTAAAACGGGTATATTAAAAGAGTTTCCGTGGAGTTTCTTGCCCGTTCTTCTCCATAGGAACCTACCAGTGGCGAAAGCACCGTATAACACGATTCCTACCGGCTTCCCTTCGGAAATTCGGAACGCAACCACTCTATCGTTATTTAAACACAGTCGGTAGTGTTTAATAATGCCAAATAATATAATAACCACATTGTAGGTAGGTATTTAAAGACAAAAAAAAAAAAAAAAAACAATACACCATACAATTAAAACATTACAAAACGCCTACATTACATTTTTTGTCTTTATATCCCAACAACAAAACATTTTGCTCTAAAATAACTCAGTGAGTTCAATTTCTATACAAAATCGACGTCATGAAGAGTTAATTTTTTTATAGAAAATATTTTTTTTTCCTCCGGCTTATCTCTCTTATAAAATTACCCTTCGCCACTGTAACCTACTACACTTTGGAATGGGCAACTAGCTTCATATCTCTGACTGACCGACCCCTTGACAATTCAAAAGTGCCTGTAATAGGTTTATTTGAAATAAATGCTTTGAGTTTGAGTTTGTTGAGAAGACTGAAATTCTGACAACTAGTCTTAGGAGTATCGTAATCATCATCATTATTTCAGCCGAAAGACGTCCACTGCTGGTCATAGGTCTCCCTTTTTTTTTCTTTTTTTTTGGGTGGGTAATTATCAAATAACTTCTCCCGCTCTGGGCGGAGCGGGAGAGAGTGTCAGACTTTTACTGAATAAAACCCACCCGCATTCCTACATATGCCTAAAGGGGGGGTTTGCTATAATCGCCACGCTTGGCGGGCGGGCTGGCGATCGCAGTATGGTGTTAAAATGCATAGAGAATGTTCATAAATGTTCCTAATTATAATGGTGGGGCTCCCACGTTTCTGCAGCGCTTCAGGCATGTTTGCTGACGTTAGGGTTGACGATTTTTATGCTATAATGCGTAAAAAAGCAGCAACACTGATGTGTAAGATCCGGGGGAGCGCCAACGGAATTCTGAAGATGATATCAGAAAGGCTGGAGTCTGCGGTGCTGGGGAGGCTTATTCGGCTTCACGTGGCGAGATGACACAATGTTTTTATTTTTTGTTTTTGTTTTATGTATTAATTTAATATGCGAGAATGCTACTATAAATACTAACATAGTTTATAAGACCTTTGTTACTAACATTATATGGACAATTTTTATGTTTGAAATAAATGTATTTAATTTTTTTTTATTTTTATAATAGTCCGTATTAGAAGTTTTTATGGAAAGAAAAATTGGAAGTTTCCCAGAAAATACAAAAATGGGAAAAACTGAAAGTCCGTTTTTCTATTATTGTTTGAACATGTCATCTGTCGGGTCAGCTAGCATATTATCATTAGATCATCATTTCAGCCGAAAGACGTCCACTGCTGGACATAGGCCTCCCCAAAGGGGGGGTGATCATCATCGCCACGCTTGGCAGGCGGGTTAGCGTTGCAGTATGGTGTTAAAATTCATAGATAACGCTGCTGCCCATTCTCTAGTAAGTCCCTTAGTCGCCTTTTACGACACCCACGGGAAGAAATGGGATGGTGCTATTCTTTACGTCCGGCACCAAACGGACAAGGGGTATCGTATAACTCAATAACTGGTTTGTGGAAGGCAGACAGGCAGTCGCTCCATCTAATACTGAAATTCATTTCTGCATCTGGTTATACTGGAAACTGACCCTAACGTAATTGGGAAAAGACAGATGATGATGTTGACTTAGAACTATGATTTCTCACTCACCTACAATAGTAGCAAGAATGATAAGAGCTAGCACCACGGAGGTAACAGCCATGAGGACGAACGACGTGACGTCAGTGGTTGTGGAGTTGGTGCTGGTGCCGTTGATGGTGGTGTTGCAGCCCCACGACACCGCGTCCACCCACGAGCAGTTGCTGCCGTCGAACCATTCCGATGACGTCGGGTAGGGGACATCTTCTGGAAAGAAAAATGAGGTGTTGGAATTTAAGTGTATATTGGTGTTTGCATTCATTGGTTAAGTAGCGTCTCGTGCATTAAAAAACCGGCCAAGTGCGAGGCGGACTCGCGCACAAAGGGTTCTGTACCATTATCTATATTTTTTTTAGTAGGTATTTGTTGTTATAGCGGCAACAGAAATACATCATCTGTGAAAATTTCAACTACCTAACATCACGGTTCATGAGATACAGCCTGGTGACAGACGGACAGACAGACGGACGGACAGCGGAGTCTTAGTAATAAGTGTACGGAACCCTAAAAAGATAGAAAAGAGGATAACTCAATTCTCCCAGTTCATTGAAAAAACTGAGACTAACCTAATGCAGTCATTATAAACGCCAAAGCATAAATATCGAATCGAATCGAAGCCAATTCCGTCATTCGAATAAATAAACAAATTACCTACTCGAAAAGCAATAAGATTTTTAATTTATTTGACATTTAAAGAAATCTGTACAGCACAGTTTTTTATTTATTTATAGTTAATTAACACGGTATAATACCAATTACATTAATTAACATAGAAAACAAAACTATACAATGCAGACAATTATGTCTTAAGCAATTATTCGCTACTTACTAACATGGAACAGTGGACACCCTCGCATACTGTTTCTCACAGAACATCAGACATATGCGTTTAATTTTACTCACAGTTAATCGGTTTCGACGAAATCGCTGGCAGTTAACAGAACTTCCACCAAATCTAATAAGTATTATGAAAATATCTGTAAATACTGCAAATATGTAAAGAAAATAGTAGTTTCGGAAACTTTGTATTCGTAGAACGGTAAAATTTTAAATTGGCTGAGCAGTGAAGTTAGTTCGCGTTCAGAGGAAAACTTTCGCCAGATTTTACATGGATAGTGTAGCGATCCGGGCAGATTATAAGCTTGTTTTTTTGAAAATAACTGTTTGGATGGCTTTCGAAAAGTTTGGCAGGTGGGTAGGTTAAAATTGGGTAGCTGGTCTGTTTTTTAAATTCAAGTGTTTCTAATTTATTGGATATAAATCGACTTGTAAACCGAATGAATAAATTAATATTATAATATATTCGGTTTGATTATGACAATTAGGTAAGAACGTATTTTGCAAGAGCAGATTTCCATATTTTATTGTTTACTGACTGTAACTTACAACCGTTGCTATCGTCTAGTTTTCCTTCTAATCTTATATTTTCTTCTTTTTTTTTTAACTATAACCATTATGGTACGCAATAAAGAATTGAGAATTGAATTGAATTGACACGAAAAATAATATATCTACTTAAAAAATAATGGCATAAAAAGGAATGTAATATTAGAAAAATTAATTGTTGAAATTGGATCCCATCAATAGTAATCAAATTGTAATAATCCAATAATGTTTCCTACCACAAACATATTACGGATCAAATTCCCATAAACCATTTTCAAAACTCCATACAGAAATGATGGGGCAATTTACGGGAGAGAAAATGGAATAACATCCTCAATACCTCAATTTGATAAAAATTGCTCTTGATATATCCATATTGGGCACGATCGGATCCCATAAGTTCTAAGACGTGCGAAAAATGTTAAGTTTATTGAAAAAATCGCGTAATAATATCAGTTTTTCCAAGAGAGTGTAAAGGATACTACTTTTAAGGCACTGACAAGTGGCAAATGATAAAAGTAGGCTTGTCTTAAACAAAAAAATACCAAATCTGTATAGTTTGTGGTAGCGGAAAAAATATAATATATTTGCTATTCTTGAAAAAAAAAAAATTGATACAAATTAACAATAAACTAACTTTTCACTTTGAGTTTCAATCCAAAATATGATATCTGTATTAAATATCATATGTCATATGTAACAAGAACGTCTTATTTGTAAACAGAACTTGGTTGTTTTTTATTTTCGATTACTCAACTCATTTTTGAGTAAGTAAATAGATAATTGATTTACGTTTTGCAATAGATTACAAGCGTTGTGTCATCGCGCTTCTCTTTCTTTTGTGTGCAGTCTGACAGTGGCCGCGGTTTAGCTGTTGTTAGCGTATAAACGACATATAAAAAAAAAAAAAAAAAAAAAAAAATAAAAAAAAAAAAAAAAAAAAAAAAAAATTGGCGAGTCGTTTATAAAAGATATTCAGATTTTTGAAGTGAAAACTTCTTTATCGCGTTGAGCGATTTTTGGTAGGGGAAAAACTTATGGCGCGTCACCAACATACTAATCGCGACATGATAATGTGACGTGTTGCGCCAGACTGGCGACGCGCAGCGGCCTGTGTACATGTATACGCATATATATTTATACTAGCTTTCACCCGCGGCTTCGCTCGCGTTAATTTAGAATTTACAAAATGAACGTTTATACGTATACGCAAAATTTCAGGATGATCGGTTCAGTGGTTTAGGCATGAAAAGGTAACAAAGAAAAAAACAAACTTACTTTCGCATTTCGAAAGACACGTGGCGTCATCTATTCTCATAAGATCGTTATTGTTGTTTTCCTCGGGAATAGTACTTTTTTTCGGGATTTAAGGTACGCTATGTCTGTTCCTGTACACCTGACAACGTATATGCAAAATTTCAGGATGATCGGTTCAGTGGTTTAGGCGTGAAAAGGTAACAAACAAACAAACCAACTTACTTTCGCATTAATAATATTAGTTAGGATACGTTATGCCAAAGATTTTAATTTTTGTTTTTTTTTCCCCCAAGATTTTGCACCAGCACATGATAGGTAGGTGAAATTGACCCTTAGCCTATTAATGACTAATACCACAGAAAAATTAAAAGTGATAGCAAAAACAATCAGTTTCAATCCAACAAAAATAGCTGCTTCTGTATCAAAAACAAAAACGAGATTTTGTATTGTTTTAACCAAAAAGGTCATCATACAATTCCATTTATTTATTTTTGTACTAGCCGCTGTCCCACTGCTGGGTAAATCCTCCCATACACCCACTCCTTCCATATTTCGCGAGCCTCTTTTCAGTTGACGAAACTTATCCAGCTCGTCCCGCCATCTCCTACGTGGTCTGCCGCGACCCCATCTCACTGTCTCAGGGCACCAATTATGTGCTATTTTGGCACACAGTTTGTCCGGCATGCGGCAGACATGTCCTGCCCAGTCCCATTTAAATTGGGCAGCCTTTTGAAGCTCGTCAGCTATCTTTGTTTTGGAGCGCAGTATTGTGTTTCGAACACGATCCGTTAATTTAACGCCTACTGCGCTCCATTGTTCGTTGGCAGATCTTGAGTTTGGACTACTGGATGTTAGTCAACGACCAAGTCTGTACATCATAGGTTAAGATGGGAAGAATACACATGTCCATGTGTCTGCGTTTCAGTGAGTCAGGATCAGTAGCTCTTCTAAGCGTTTTCCGTTCGTCTTACGATTTTTTTATCTTGCCTCGCCTGGAAAGAGACTAGTTGGCCCAAGTAAAGGTATTCCTGGACATGTTGTATTGTCACCCCGTCTACTTTTATGCTTTCAGGTGTTTCGTTGCACGTAACTTAGGTCTTCGACATATTCAAACTCAAGCTTGCTTTACTAAGTTCAGTGGCTGAGAATGAAAAGAGAACAATGTCGTCGGCGAAACGTAGATTTGTCAATCTCGCTTTGCCAAGGACAATACCTCTTAGCCTCCATTCGGCTGCCAACTTCCTGAAGATTTAATTTTCTTCGAGGGTACTGGTGAACAGTTTATAGGAGATAGGGGGTCGCCCTGTTTGACTCCTTTCTCTATTTTAAATTTTGGACCCATGGTTTCAAGTTTTATTGCGGCTGTACTAGTGTTGTAAATGTTGAGTCATCATTCATCAATCCAGCCGAAAGACGTTCACTGCTGGACATAGGCCTCCCCCAAAGGGAAATATTGGGGAAATGTTGAGTAATAGATTTATATATATACGTGGGACCAAAGTTTTGTTTACACACTGACACTGGTTTTATTACACTATGATTGTTATCCTAGAATGGTACGTATTTGTAGAAATAAAAGTATTTGTCCTGAGAAGTTATATCATTGTACCCATTTCGGCTTGAGTACCGGCGGCGGAAATGAGGGTTATGAGTCTTTTCAAATGGACTTCCTAGATCCCTAAAACCTGATGTTACCTTTGACCCCTACCTTTGTACATTAAGCCATGTGATCTTTCAGCCAGTTTGCCAACCCATATCATTAAAAACCTATTAGTTACACACATTTTCACATAAAATCACGCCTTGTTTCCCCGAAGGGTTACACAGAGGCGTACCTATTATAGTACACCCACATATCACCAGTTATTTTTTAAATCCCATGTTATAGGGGGCGAGCTTATTGCCGTAAAACGGGCACAAATCCAGACTCCGAGCTGCTTTTGAGAAATTCCAGATGGAAAAACCCAATAACACTTTGCCTGGTCCGGGAATCGAACCCAGGACCTCATGCTCAGCATTAGCGCTTGCGACCACTACACCAACAAGGCATCTCTACACACATTTTCATGATTCGATAAGTCATGTAAACATACGTGCAATAATAGTGATGAATTATTCAGAAAAAAGATAAAAAGTTAAACAACCTTATTTTTTAGTTTGTTCAGAATAAGGAGCTGGATCGATTTCAATAATTTTTACACCATGTTATATTTTGTCCCAAAAATATTTAAGTGTAATGGAAAATGTTATCACCATTTAATTACTTACAATACAATCGCCGTACGGTTAGGTACCTACTGCCAAATTATTATCAATGAGCGCAAGACGACCCTGGAGGCGCGGGGGCGCCGTTAGCATGTTTTTGTACGGACAACCCGGTAACATAACAACCTTATAACTTTGTGATTTTTCATGATACAGATTTGAAATTTTCGTACATAGATTCTTTACATAATAATACTAGACACGTGTTTCGGGTTCCGCATATACTTAAACTAATATTGTATAGTTATGCGTGAAAAACATAAACCTGTCTTTGCCGTCGCACAGTCGGGCAAAATAGATTAATTAAAACCCTCATTAACTTTTAGATCCAATATTTAATCACAAAACTTTTGTCTGGAACACTCCGAGCCGTCCCTACCGTCGCTGCATGCTAATGTACTGCATTAAAATGCAAGGTGCGGCCGCACCTAGTACTGACGTACAGTAAAACAAGAAGAATACTTACGATTTGCTGCCTATTCTTTATTCTGAAAGGATTTTGATTTATTGTCAAGGCTAAATTACCTACTTGATTTTTCAACATTCTCGGCAATGTGTAAAATTTTCCCATGAATTGAATATTTGGGGTCTGACTCAAAAACAGGAATATTTTTATTAACCAGTCTAATAAATGGTTCAAACTGTGAATCAAATCAAAATCAATCAAAAGTTATTTATTCAAACTAGACTGAGAATTTGCACTTTTCGAACGTCAAAAATTACATGAGACAGTCCCCCAAAAACGCCCACCCTTCACCACTTCCTAGTGCTTTAGCTGGGAAGAAGAAGTGGCGCAACAAACTCTCTAGCAGCACAGTGATGTGCTACTGGGGAGTGTGAACACCAATAACTACGTCTGACCTGCTGTGCTATGATAATAGACTGTATTAAAAAAACTAGCAACCGGCGTATGTATGAAGGTAAACGAAGAAAAAAGAGAATGTAAGGATCGTAGCAGGTGACGTTCTGTAGTGTCTGCCTACCCCCATGGGAAAGAAGGCGTGGGTTTATGTATGTTTGTATGAAATTGCGTCTATTTTGTTAAATAAATTCGCCATGAAATCTTTAATATGTGTAACATTATGTGTCGGATCTCTTTGAATTTTGGATATGTTTCTAATTGGATTAGTATCTAGAAGAAAAAAACTAAGTTTAAGATATAAAATATGTATAATCAAATATGAGCTGGGCATGTGAACTGGAAAGTAAATTGTTAAAATAGACGAAACACTAGTGTAGACTCTTACAGAGAATCTAATAATAGTTTAAATATGAAAACTAACTGTTATTCAGGTTCATGGCTTTTAAAAATAAAGTTAAATTAAAAAAAAAAAATCTTTTTTTTTTATTAATGTTCAAAAAAGTATATCGCAGAGTTAATTATTTTATGCTAAAAACCACAGAAGCCTTTGATGGCTCATACATGGCTAGAATTGTATTTCTCCAACACACGAAATCAAATATTCTTCATAATCAACACTAGGTATCCTTTTTAACACAACTCGAGCTTTAGTACTCGTATCTCAACGTCTTATGCACGACTGAGCTCGCAGGACTGGCACGACAACCAAAGTGGCGTTTTCCCACCATTCCAATCCCCGCCCTTTTACCGGAAGTGCGCTCTGATTGGTAAGTCGTGCCATCTACGAACTCAGTCGGTACTAAAATAGTCAAAACAAGAGTTTTAATATTAAAACAGATTTAGTTTAACATAGCAAATTGAATATAAGTAATGCGATTATAATTTACTATTGCTAACACTAGCATATCTCGAACTTGCGTTCTTTGGGGATGGTTCTGACATAAGACGGTATTCATAGAATGTGAGTTGTGTTTTGACGAAATTCTGTAAGTAACTCTTACTAATATTATAAATTTGCAAAAGTGAATTTTTTTGTTTATGTCTTACGCTTTCACGCTAAAACGGCTAAACGGATTTGGATAAAATTTGGCAGATGGGTAGACATTAGGACATATGATACTTTTTATCCCCGTACTCCCACGGAATCAAGACTTACGCGGGTGAAACCGTGGGGCAAAGCTAGTAATTGATAATGCAGTATTTTGACAAAACAGAACCTCACTTTTTTGGAGAACCTATGTGTCTTCCTTCGCCCTGATTAGTAGGCAAAATGGTAATTGCAATATCATTTTTTTTTTATAAGAAATTCTCCTGTATTGTGGTTTATTCAAAAATTAAAAAAAAACAAAAGTCATTTATTCAAAGTAGGCTGAGAATCAGCACTTTTCGAACGTCAAAAATTACATGAGACAGTCCCCCAAAAACTCCCACCCTTCACCACTTCCTAGTGCTTTAGCTGGGAAGAAGAAGTGGCGCAACAAACTCCCCAGCAGCACAGCTGTCTGTTCGCATAAAAAACTTGAAATTATACAATACAATATAAAATAATTTGCATTACGCAACACAAAACGTTAAATTAAATTATTTGCCTTATGTTAGCTAGCACACACCATTATACAAATAATCGTCGAAAACTATACTCAAGCAGAAATAACGTAAACAAAAGGTATCTAAATAAAAGCCTCCAGGCATAATGGGCGTGTCCGCTTAAATAAAGCTACAGCTATAACTCGAAGTCACAAATGATAAACTAGCACCATCGAAGTAAAATAAAAACAGTTAATTATTAATAACAATAACAAAACCATGGTCAGCAAGACGACCAGTCACCACAAGCAGCACCCGTTCACGAGCATAACGCAAAGACCAGCCATCACCCCCCTCGCCATATTTGAGGGAAGGAGGCAACCCGACCCCCGACTGCTACACCGACCCGATTACTACAAACATTTAAACTTACATACACAAACAGCCAGACCCGGAACAACTACTTGTAGGTCATACAAATATTTGTTCCTGCTGTTCATACCCTGAACAAAATCACGAGATGCCTTTACTATACCGTCTACTCTATCCCTAGCATCACACTTAGCATAGTGTTAAATGTTAGAACAGATCTATTCAGAACTAAAATCCGCACAACTTTTAATAAGGTCAGCTTCTAATCTGTTTGCAGTTAAAAAAAGGCTCGGAACCCCACAATAAAGGCAGGCAAGCCGGATTACGGCCGCATTCCCCTCCGATTCACTTTTAATTATATTTTCCGCATTTAATTAGGAGCGGCAATTACGTTCCAGAATTCATACGGAAATACTCCAATAAACCCTAAGAAGGAAGTTTTGACATGAAATGAACGACAATTGGGTTGGCAAAGCAGGTTGTGTTTGCACGAGTTTAAGCGTAATGCTGTTGAAAATTGTGTTGAAAGGATTTTTGTCTTGTTCGTTTTGATGAACTTTCAATGTAATTAAATGGGAAGCAACAGCATGCATAAATAACAACTTCCTGGTTTGTGAGATTAGAAACTCGTTTTCATTTAAATTACATTAGTTCTACAGATGTCTCCCTAGAGGGTCGGTACGCGAATTAGTAATACCGAAACAATTTTTTCGTATGATTACCAATCATCATCATCATAATTTCAGCTGAAAGACTCCACGGCTGGACATAGGCCTCCCCTAAAGGGGTGATTACCAATACCAGGTATTGAAACTATTTATTTTAATAACTATGTGATGAACCCGAGCCCCGAGTTCACTTAAGATAGGTATTAGAATGGTTTTGAAACTAAATATTTATTTTGATAACTATTTTGACTTTTGAAACAATTTATTTTACTAAGTAACTATTTATTGGTGATACTGAGCTCGGGTTCAATACCTATTTGACGTTTGGTCGGGTTTAAAAATAATTTTAACTAAACATTTTTGTTTAAATGAAACTTTATTCATACTTCATCCAGGCTTAGGACTGGCTACAAATTAGTATGTATTTAGTTCCAGTTCGTATTATTTCGGCAGCGCTCGGCTTGGTTTGCCCGCGGAACACACAGTGGACCGTATCGGGCATCAATCGGGTGTTGTCGCTAGTACTCGGTAATTCGTTGTCGCGTATCAAGCCACTATACAACGTGTTTTTTTTGATATCCCATAACTCTAGGGTATGATTGAGGCCATATCAAAGAATCAACTGGCATATGAGTTATGTTCCAATCCTTCGTTATTTTTTTTTTTAATTTTTCATACAAAATAATTCGGCAAAGTCACGATTATTAATGTAAAACACCCTTACGTGAAATATGACAACGTCGCATTTTCTTTCGTCCCTTCACTAGCTGCCGCCGGGAAGCCCCGATACCAACATACCTACATATTTTATTTTACTATTTATTTTACTACACTACTGCGAAGTTTGGCAACCTCGCAAAAGTAAAGATTCGTCATACTGGTGACAATTTTTGACCTAATTTAATTATGATTGATGATATCTCCGAAACGATGCATTTTTGGACCACCTATTCTAGGAGTTTTAGTATTATTTTTACCTACAGAATATAACCCTAGAGTTATGGGATATCAAAAAAAACAGGTTGTATATTATAGTTTAACGATGGACGACCATATTTATGTATTACGCCAATACATTATTATTGAAACTAGTTATTGTAGGTATAAACCACCCATCTCTATCTCCCCCTGTCTCTCTGCATTACCCTTTGGCGAAAACCGGCGTGATGTGTGCATATGTTCTATAGATCTTTATTGGCATACGTTAACGTCAACTTATCATATTAATGACTGGATAATACATTTATAAAATAATCGGTCAATACATTAATTATTGGAAAAATCAGTTTACGAAAATTTATATATGGTTACATTCATGTAAAGTTATGAAAGGTTTACATTTACCTTTATAATAATATATTAAAGGTATACCGTGTTAAATTAAGTTAGTTTGAAATATTGGAACCAGAGCATCGCAAATATTTAAGATATTCACGCCAGATGGTGTTTGGCAACAGCAGGAGTTAATGACTCAAACCGAAGAGGAATAAGCGAAACTCTTTCTATAAGGGCGCTTTTAAACCACCATAACATCCATAATATCTACAATATAAACAAAAGTAGATAAATTCACAATGTTTATTATTCTTTTCTCTATCGATTAGCATATAAATTGTTCATAAAAAAAGTAATTAATCCCAAAAGAGGAAACAAAACACAACCACAAACGATAAATTATGAGAGTTCCTTCTTTCGCCAAGAAAGAAAATTTTCTCCAAAAAGATTGGCAACGTTTTTGTTGAAGAAATCGTTGGACCGTTTTTTTAAGAGCAAAATTCACGCTCTGAATTCAATATGGCGCTATCGACCGTTCTTAATGCCTGATAAAGGATAGCCATAATTCATGATTACAGCACAAACCCGCGATTGTGGTTGGTAAAACATTGTATGGATTAAGATTTTTGAGAGTTGTAAAAAAAAAGAGATTTTGGTAAAACGTATTTGATTAGCACGCTCTGAAGTGCTATAAAGATAACAGTTTGAGGCGTTTCACATTTTAATATTACGATAAAGACCCTGTGAGGTGCTAGGGTAATTATTTACCTACATCTTTGCATGAAAGTAGGTGTGAGAATATGCGGGGCACAGTGACCTTTTTAGTAATGTTCTTAAGGCGCAACTAGTCGATACTTTTTCCATACAAATTCCGGGGGGGTTTTACTCCACTGTTACACATTGTACATCTAAAGTAAAACATGATATCGTTTTGTCTTATTATTAATTTTGTCTGTACAGAAGCAGAATACTCGTAGTAAAAAAAAAAGGCATTCAAGAGTTATGAGCCAACAAAAATTCGTTTTTCCTGCTAATTTTAACGCAACTTTGGGCGTAAAGAAGTAATAAAAGAAGTATAAAATGTCGAAAACAAAGCTCGTTCCGACAAAGCTCAATTGTCGAAGATTATAATAAACTTTATTTGTAATTGATTTATGCAGAAGTTTTTTCGTAAAACCCCACCTTCCAAAGGAGCTTTCGTATTTTTTTACGCGCGCGGTTTAGTATGAATTATCGTGCACTGTGTTTGTGTGCGTGCGACTAGACGTTATGCGTGTAGACTAGCTTCTAACTGCTCATCACTGGTGCTATCTCTGTCGGACACGATGTTAAGTGCGACATCGTGCTTTTTGGCCGCGCCCGCCAGTGAGTTCGAGCCCGCGACTAGTTGGCTCTTAAGAAAGGCAGGTTCGTAGTACTCGCAACTGGTGTCGTGTATGAACGTCATCGAAGCAATAGGAGTATGTGAGGATCTTAGCAGGCATGGGCAGAAGGCGTGAATTTATGTACCTATGTGACTTTAACCCCCTTATTACAAAACAAGATCTATATTTTGACATGGTCTAAACCATGGAGCCAGTTTTTGTAATAAGTACGTAACAGTGATTGAAATACCGTTCTTTAAACAAAACTGAAAACTTAGGTCTGTACTAAGTTGTCAGTTTTGTGTTTAGGAACTTTACCATAGTCGGAATAAAGTTCGAAATTCAATAATGGCTCCATGTTTTATTTATTTATTTATTTATTTATTTAAACTTCTCGCACACAATAAGGTACAAAGGCGGACTTAATGCCTTAGGCATTCTCTACCAGTCAACCAAGGGTGGTGAAGAGATAAGATGGCGGGTGCTCTGATGGAGAGAAAATAATAATATTAAAAAATATTAAATTCTAACCTATTTATATTACTATTAATAAAATAGGTGCTCAAGTACATAAATAGATTATAAACATATAATACATATACATACGTACATATATACTATAACATATCCCTATATTATATATATAAATATAATACATACAAATTCAAGGAAAGGAGGTAATTGAGATGACTCTACGCTATTTGTTTTGTAAATAACTCTGCAATTTCCGCTTAAATGCATACCGACTAGTGGCCGTCCTGATATCAAGAGGAAGCGCATTCCAGAGAAGAATGGACTGAATATGATAGGAAGAATGAACAAAGTCAGAAGTATGAGAAGGACAGAGTAGAAGAAGATTGTTGGAAGAACGCAGATTCTTAGCGTGTGAAGAACATAGATACTGGAAGTGAGACATAAGATAAGAAGGAGGGCTGGGAGAGTTGAGAAGGGAGAAAAGTGAGGTCAAAGCGCGCAAACTTCTTCTCTGGCGAATGGACATCCATTTGAGCTCAGTCCTGTAACTCGACACATGGTCATATTTTCTTAGATTAAATATGAACCGGATACCATTGTTGAGTAGTCTGTCGAGCTTATCCAGCAAAACCGCATTCAAGTCAAAGTAGCACACGTCACCATAGTCGATGATAGGGAAAATCAAAGTCTGCACAAGCATAGCCTTCGTCTTAGCGGGCAAAAAGCTTCTCAGACGATACAGGGATCGCAGAGTACCGTTGACCCTTTGACTAACACTAGAAACCTGGCGTTGCCAGCCCAGCGTTGTGTCAAGATGCAAACCGAGATCCTGGAACCTGGGTCTGAAGATAAACCTTGTTTTGTAATAAGGGGGTTAGAGTCAATAATAGCGCCACCTCACTCTTTATCTCGCTCACACACTACTACTGGCGGTCACGCGAGCAAGCGAGACAGGGTGACAGTGAGAAGACCCCAAGGCACCGACAGTTTAGTTTATTTATTATTACGGTGAAAATAATGGTAATTAAAAAAAAAGTAACATAAGACCTGCTTTATAGCTAGTTCAGTTAATATGCAAAGTTTAGTTATCTAATTTGAAGTATTTTTTGAATACCAGCGGTTTATTGTTCTGTTTGGAGGTAACTTTGGATTTTTTTTCTATCAACAAAATTTCGGTGGTTTCGTAAAACATAGTCATCATCATCATATCAGCCGAAAGACGTCTACTGCTGGACATAAGCCTCCCCAAAGGGGGGGGTTTGCCACAATCGCCACGCTTGCCAGGCGGGTAGCGATCGCAGTATGGTGTTAAAATGCATAGAGAACACCCACGGGAAGAAATGGGATGATGCTATTCTTTACGTCCGGCACCACACGATACTTAACATTAATCAAACATAGTACTTAACATTAATCCTCAACTTTACCATATATTTATTTCAAAATTAATGCTGCAGGATTTTCGACATAACGGAGGATCATGCTAAGCCATTTGAGGTAGTATAGGCGCTTATGCGACAACTAACGGAATATGAAAGGCGCTTCACCGTTTCTACAAAAACCGAAATAATATAGAGTGTGTGAATGGAGTTTTTGAAAAGGTAGATAAGTAACTACCTATATTCAATTTGAAATAAGATTAGACATTTAAATAAAATTGTTTACAGTCCGTTCAACCGATTTTGACTTCTATTCCGTAGGCATAAGGATGGCATTAAAAGCAAAAACAAACAAAGCAAACTGTCTATTACAGCTGTCATTGGTCATGCCACCAACGAAATAGAATTCAAAATCGATTGAACGGACTGTAAAAGAGTTTTATTTAAATGTCTAATATTATTTCAAACGGAGTATAGGTACCTATGCTATACATGGAACTTTATTTCCGGGTGTCCTTTTGTACTGTGAGAAGAAAATAAAGGCTTCTACATATGGCGCGACACCGACGCGACAGAAAGGCCCCGCGTGTCGCGCGACGAGCGGTGCCTTTGTGTCGCGTTGCGAGTCGCGCTGGTCTGTAGAAGCCTTATAGGATTAACGATGTAAGAAAATAAAGGATGGCTCTCCAGAAATTATAATTAGGTCTTGATAGAATACAGATTCCAAGAACGACAAAACTGCCGTTTTCTTATATTTTGCAGCTTATGCTATGCAAAGAGCAAGGAGTTACTTTCCTATAGGTACATACTTCTATAAAAAACAAAGATGTTTTTCTTTCGGACTCGAATCAGGTTGAAACTTCGAAACGGAATCCCGAATATCCGAAAATGTTAGGAAATGTAAAAATTAAAACTTTGCCCGACGCCGCCCTACCAACTGTTGTAAATGATTCATAAAAGAATTTGTTGAATTAAAAACTTTTAGAAGTTTGCTATCTCGTTCCAATTGTTATAATGCTACAGGCGGGTCAAGGATTTCTGTGGAAGAAAACAGAATTTTATTTTTTTGGGTACATTCTTGTGAAGAACCTTTTTTGTTGGAGATTTTTGGGCGTCTTGTTGGTTTAATGCGGGCCAGAACAAAAGGATGAGGTTGGAAAATATTTGTGTTCAGGAAATTCTTATCAGCAGTTTGTTTTAGAGTTGAAAATGGGGTCACTGCTTCTTCCGCTCGTTTTCACATAAAAAACCTTGTTCGACTAATTGGTATAATTTATTTCAATGTTTTTTTAAGAGGGATGCGCTAAGGTAGCCGCGAAATTTAAATTTTCTTAAGTTTTTTGCAATTTTCAGGTCTGTAAGGTTGTGTAATTCGCGGCCGTAAAAACTATGGTTTTATAAAATTATAATGATTAAAATCAGCAATACAACTGTCTTCGTAGAATCCTATTGAATAACTATTTCATGAAGTAGTCATTTAATATATTTAAATATATTATTTTAATATATATATATATATATTTTTTATAGGATTTTATGAACTAGAAATCAAAATCAAAATATTTTATTTCACAGAAGCCTACATGGGTACTTATTTATGAAACGTCAGAAGCTAGGTACACGGTTCCAATTGGTCGTTTCTTATGGAGAAGAACCGGCAAGAAACTCCACGGTTACTCTTTTAAAATAATTGGTTTTTACAATGTTTTCAAACAACAGCGTTAATAGGTATGAGAGGACAGTGTAGGCCCGTCAAAAGTACTAGGTACTAAACAAAATAGAAAATGGTAAAAAAATCTAGTATATTAAGCCTTCAACGTTCTCACATTAACAAAACATTTAAAAAAAACGATATAAAATATTATTAAAATAATAAAAGTTAGAGCCTTGTTTAAATTCAAATTGTAGGTATATAATGTAAAATAAAAAAAGATTGTCAAGGAAGTATGTAAAAAAAAATGAAATTAAAATAAACATCGTAACTTGGGAGCAGTTAATAGACATTTACATATTGTTGCCGTTAATGAGGTACCAGGGAAGCCAAGAATTAATGCCAAACTTCCTTATCTTCAACGTAGTCTTTAATCTTATAATATGCTGATTTATACATTTATATCTAACTTTTATGGTGTACATAATAAAGAGTATTCTATTCTATTCTATGCTTTATTGATAAGAACACGTTTGATGTGGGTTTTGAATTTTCCCTCGCTGAGTTCTGTAAAAGAGTTGTGTTGCTGATTCTAGTGATTATAATACTGTAAAGCCATAGTTGTTATGGTCTCGAATCATTTTTAGATAAACACACAACCTGTTATTGACTTGCAAATCGCAAAAAACGTATCAAAATTTTAATTTCGTGGGCTACATTGACGCTTTCGCCTTAAGACGCAGATATATGCCAGTGACCTTGAGTGGTTAGCTTGCGTGTTCTGTACTGTGCTCACGCAACGCGTCTTACGTTCAGTCAGTAATAGGACTCGCCTATCAAGGAGCGCTGCACCCAATTTGACGCATTATTAATTAATTATTCACAAAACAAAAGGTATTTTATTAAAACGTGTGTACAAAAATATCAATAATTAAATTATCTTTAAATTGGTGAAGGTTTCAGAATAATACGCTTGGTAGGTTTTGCGCCATTCTCAGTTTTTTATCGGCGTTAGACATAACTTTACAAATTAATTTCACTATGTAATATAAACATAATCTAAAATATTCACATATTAAGTTATTGAAAAATTGCTCTAATTTAACATGTTAAAAACATTTTTTTTCAAATCATTAACACTACTCGTTTAGACGTAGTATTCAGTATAAAATCATTAAAAGTCGGTTATCGTCGCCTTAAGGGTACTTAGTAGGTACGGATTTTTTGAATGCCCAGTGTTATTTAATGAGTATCATCTATGAATATTATTATCAGCGTCACCAATTATCCAAAATTTTCATACCTCACACACCACGAATTAAGGCTTCTACATACCGGGGCGACTTGTCGCGCGACGCGACGCGATACTAAGGCACCGCTCGTCCCGTGACACGCGGGGCCTTTGTGCCATGTCGCGTCGCGCGACAAGTCGCGCTGGTATGTAGAAGCCTTTAAAGGGTTTACAGAACGGGTTCGTGAGAACCAAGTTGACGGTTAAATTTTGACTTTATCATTTTCATTATCTAGGGTCTAAGTCATTTATTTAGGTCACCATAAACATCATAAAGGGACCTAGCCTGAAAGGTCTCGTAAGTCCAGAGGGATACTAACAGGCTGATATTACTAAAATAGGCTAAATGTGTTACTTTAAGAGGACAGGTAGCCTAACAGTCTTTAACCATCTTTATGTTATAATCCTTTTACCACATACGGCATCCACGGGATGTGGTCAGGTGATTTATTCATACCCAAGACCAGTGGGCTTATAAATAGCCAAACTAACCCATAATTGGGTATTTGAGCCCAAAGAGTTGGTAGTTTTTAATCTGAATTCTCCATTGAAAAGTTCAGAAAGCTCCCAAATCGGGAATCGTTATCGTTTTTGATAACAATGTGGGTGTTGGAATGATGTATTTTCTACGAATGGAGGTATTTAAATGTACAGTAAAAATTTGGCTTGCATTACCTATAAATTACCTATAAATGTATTTCTAAACTGTATGTATAAATGGACAAAGACTGAACACTCCTTAACGACACGCGCAAGGCATTCCATAACCGTACTGCTTGAACTGTAAAAGATTGGTCATAGAAACTGGTGGGCATCTCTAGTCTTAAGTTTTCCGTAGACCGTAGCAGATATCTGTTATGAAAAAAAAAATTAATCATGAAAAATGGTCTATTATTTTTACAAGTAAACCTTACCAACTAGTGATTGAAGCCTCCTTTTAAGCAGATATGCCTGTGTTAGGAGACTCCGCTCTTCCATAACTTAATTATGTATCATTTAGGTACTTGTTTTATGCAAATAAAATTAAAAAAAAAAAAAAAAAGCTTAACATGCAGCACGCACGCAGGCATGCAAGTGTGTGAGTGAGTGTGGGGAGTGTAAATAAATGTGTGTGAATGGGATGATGTGTGAATGTGTGTGAATGTCAACACGAATGAATCAAAGTGTATGCTTGAGGTTAAGAAGGCAGAGAGACAGGCATTGATTAGGTGTAGTGTTATATCTTATTCCAGCAGCGCCTCCGTGTCGTCATAGGTAAGTGGTTTTATCCAATTTTATGTCTACGAACCGTATGATAATTGTTTTATTTATCTATATTCGCCTGCACCGGGTATAGTCTCCTCTCTACCACCTCGCTAAGTGATTAATATTACCTAAGGCTTCAACTATTCTTATTTAGTTCGTGCTGCGAAAGGAGAAGTTTTTAATCTTTCTCAATACTGTTACATATAATTAATTACTGAGTCACTTTAACCTGATTGAATTAAGTTGTAATAATCAATGTTTATGAGTCATTTTAGTTCCTGAGATACATGTATCTTTTAACTTAGTTCAGAAGCCAGTGGTTCGATCTCATGGGAGGCCGTGACCATCCTTCTGTGAAGCAGTAATGCTCTCGAAGGAGGAGGCGGAACGCGTGCGGGAGAGGCAAGGTTCGCGCCCTTGCGCCCCTAGTCGCCGCAGGAGACGCCCCCGGCGGGCGTCGGTAGTCGCAAGCCGATTTCCGGCCACCGTAGGCGCTGGCTTGCGGACGGTGAGCGATGGGTAGCTCGCTGTCCGATAAGGACCAGGCCCGGGTCGACGACGGTTGTGTTCCACGCGCGCCTCAAAGAGATGTCAGCACCAACTGACGGGGTCCGTTAGGACCAATGCCTGCCAGGGTTGCGAGTTTGCCCGAAAGGGATATCGTGGTCCTGGCACACAGGAAACGGAAGGAACACGGGTGGGTTTTAGTCAGTAAAAGCCTGACACGCCCTTCCGCTCCGCGTAGAGCGGGAGAAGTTACTTGATAAATTACCACCCAAAAAAAAAAAACTGTTGTATAAATAAATAAATATATTGTAGTTAAAAGCAGATCTTTTAACTACAATTTGTACAATCATGTGTAGTGTATGACTAACCTCATGTGTTTTTCTTTGTACAATAAACTTGTTATTTATTATTTATTTGTTTCTAGATTAAGCTGCGTCCCTGAAATGTTCTGTCAAGTTGTTTCCTGATGATTGGTTACAGAAAATATTGTCGTAATTGCTGTATGCTGCTTGTATTCTACAAAGAGCAACTTGTCAACTTTTACGACATGGACGACTTACGAACAGGTGGTTAAGTGTTATGTTGTAACCGGTGTAATTCGATTTTTTTTTTTGGTACTTTAATTTTATTTTATGTATAAAACATTATTTTTAGTATATGTTAAACCTGAATATCGTTTGTTTAGAATATGGAACTGAATCGATTTCAATAATTTTTACAACATGTTATATTTTGTCCCAAAAACATTTAAGTGTGATGGAAAATGTTAACACCATTTTATTACTTACAATTAAATCACCTTACGATTAGGTACCTACCTATTGCCAAATTATTATCAATGAGCGCAAGGCGGCGGCGCCGTTAGCATGATTTTGTACGGACAACCCGGTAACATAACAACCTTATAACTTTGTGATTTTTCATGATACAGTTTTGAAATTTTATACATAGATTCTTTACATAAAAATACTAGACACGTGTTTCGGGTTTCGCATATACTGAAACTAATATTGTATATTAGTAATGCAATTAAAGTATATTTGATGTAGAAATTGTACATCGACGCGCAAACGATTACCGACTTCAGCATAGGATTCTTCATGTTCATAAAGCGAAGAAAAAATTCGTTAGTTATTAAAAAAAACCGACCAAGTGCGTGTCGGACCACGCACAATGAAGGGTTCCGTAGTTGGGATGAATTTATTCCAAGAACAAACTTAACATTGTAGTTGCAAAACATGATCCCCATACATTCCAACTGCAAATGTAAGTTTGTACGCAAAATATTGAGTGATTTACCATGTTATTTTAAGACCACAGACTTCTTATAGGTTTTCCTGTATTCTATGAGTAAAGAAGAATTTTAGGCTCAGTAGTTTCGGAGATAAGGGGAAGGAATGGTAATTTTTCATCTATTTTCTTAAATAATTTCAAAGGTATGTATTATAAAAAATTATTTTTTTAAACTTTAAAACAAGCCCTTTCATTTCATATGTCACACGGTACAGTCAGAAAAACTTTTTTTTTAAATTTTCTATATTGCCCCCCAAAAGTGACCTCCATATTTAAAATTAATTTATTTACGTAACACGTCCGTGTTTGGGTCACAGAAGTTCATATTTCTACCAAATTTCAACTTAATCAGTCCAGTACATTCAGAACGAATCAGCTGTGACAGACGGACAGAGAGACAGACAGACACACGAGTGATCCTATAAGGGTTCCTTTTTTCCTTTTGAGGTACGGAACCCTAAAAAAACAGATATTTCCTACAGAGGTGCATTACCTAAACGATCGTATTTTAAGGAACAGCAGATATTTTTACGCATCGATGTCCCTTACACCCTGTGTGCATAGTGTGCTTATACATATCAGAATCTTTAAGCGATTTTGTAACGAAGGTTGGATGGGTTTCACAAAGGCTGTCACTTTGAGTAACATACTGTTATTCTATTCCACTCGAAGCAGACCCTAAAATATTTGGACAAAGACTAGGTTGATGAGCAATTTGATATTTTAGAAAAAAGGATCGGATCCTTTTTTAGTTTGTTTGTAAGAACTAAAACTCTATGTAACTTAAAACAAATTCGATCATTTTTGTGACACCTAAACTGTAAGTAAAGTCGTATTTAGTTGCATTGTTGTATTTGTTTAATTCCCACTGGGGAGAACCGGCAAGAAACTTTACGGATCACGATGATCTTGATGACCCAGGTGCTGAAATTCAAAAATCAATTATATGGCCATCTTTTTCAATTTGTTAATAAAGTCAAAATCGTACAAAGTAAATGAAATTAAAATAGAATGACCTGTAAATCTCTCAATATCCATACTGACCATTTTGATAAAGATTTTAAAACCAAGCCGTGTTACTGACTGAAATACTCTTCATAGCAACATGTGGTTACAAGCGATGTCAATGTATTGTGTTCGTGACAGCGCGAATGCCTATACACTGCAACAGTTCGCGACTGTCATGCGACTTTTATAATTTTTTTATAGTATGATACAGTTTTATATTAATGCTTGAAAGAATAAAACAAACGAGCAACTACTTCCTATTTTAATAAAGATTTTAAAAGTCAGGCTCATATTACAACAGTTTGAAATACTCTTCATAGCAACATGTGGTCACAAGCGATGTCGATGTATTGTGTTTCTGACAGCCCGGACGTATTTACACCGCAACAGTTCGCGACCGTCATGCGAATTTTATGTCTGTTTGTAGTACCTATGCAGTTTTATTTGAATGCTTGAAAGAATAAAACGATCGAGCAATTATTGCCCATTTTAATGAATATTTTAAAACAGCCGTGTTGCAATAGTGTGAAATACTCTTCATAGCAACATGTGGTCCCAAGCGATGTCGATATAATTATCTTTGTGACAGTCAACAGTTCGCGACTGTCATGTGACTTTTATATATTTTTTATAGTATGATGATGCAGTTTTATTTTAATGCTTGAAAGGATAAAACAAACGAGTAACTCATCCCCATTTTAATAAAGATTTTAAAACTCAGGCTCGTATTACAATGAAGTGAAATACATTTTATTGCAACATGTGGTCACAAGTGATGTTAATGTATTGTGTTGTTGACAGCGCGGATGCCTTTACAGCGCAACAGTTCGCGACTGTCACGTGACTCATATATTTTTTGTAGTATAATGATACGGTTTTATTTTAATCCTAGAAAGAATAAAACGAACATGCAACTCCTCCCCATTTTAATAAAGATTTTAAAACTCAGGCTCGTATTACAATCGACTGAAATACATCGGTCACAAGCGATGTCGATGTATTGTGTTTGTGACAATCCGAATGGCTTTACACCGCAACAGTTCGCGGTTGTCAAGTGACTTTTATAACTTTTTCTGTAGTTGCATGATAGTTTTATTGTTACATGATAGTTTTGACGGCACGGTTGGCGCAGTTAGTTAAGCGATTGACTGCTGCGCTGCGTGTCGCGGGTTCGATTCCCGCACGGAATAAATATTTGTATGACCTACAAGTAGTTGTTCTGGGTCTGGCTGTTTGTGTATGTGAATTTAAATGTTTGTAAGCGCACCCACAATACAGGAGAAATTCCTAGTGTGGGGAAACGTTTAAAAAAAAAATAAAAAAAAATTGTTCTAGTAGATTTTTGCCGCGGAGCCATTCACATCTTAAGACCGTAGAACATATAATAGGGCAACGATGCATAGTAAACTAAATTACGCCAGAATCTCTGTAACTAAAACTATAGGTGTTTTTTACATTTTTACTCAACCGGATTACGGGAACCAAAAAATCGGTTAAGGGGACGATAACCGACTTTTAATGATTTTATACTGAAGATCACGCCTAAACGAGTAGTGTTAATGATTTGAAAAAAAAATATGATAAATTAGAGCATTTTCTCAATAACTCAATATGTGAATATTTTAATAGACAAGTAATAATTTAATTATTGATCTTTTAGTATAAGCGTTTTATTAAAATACCTTTTGTTTTGTGTATAATAAATTAATAATGCGTCAAATTGGGGACAGCGCTCCTTGATGGGCGAGTCCTATTACTGGCTGAACGTACGACGCGTTGCGTGAGCTCAGTACATAACACGCAAGCTAACCACTTAAGGTCACTGGCATATATATGCGTCTTAGGTACAAGATTCAAATATGGTAACCGATACAAACGATGTTATTCAGATGTAAAGTAGTGACCTACAGTCGATGTTAGTTAAGTGAAAATCTGAATAACATCTCTTCACTAATATATTCTTATTAACGTCTTACAAAGCAGACAAAAGAATATGATAAAAGACCTAGACTCAACCTCCATCTAGAATCTTTCATTATCTCTTCATCTTACTTATTATTTCTACCTTCGTTTCGTCATTTTTTGTCGAATCACCGTACCTTATACGTAAGATATAATAATATCAAAAATAACTCACGGCTGGTGTCATTGAACCCAGGCAGCCGTGACGCGTTCATATTCTTAGTCGCTCGCCCTCCTGGAAACAAAAAGAAAACATGTTTAATAGATGTTCATAATGTGGCCTTTAGTTTTGTTGAGATGTAATATTGGAGGGAATTGTTTAGCACAGTATACATTGCTAAGTTTGATTGGTTAGGTTGACGTCTGGAAGAAATTTGCCTCTTCGAAACACAGCAAGCTGTAGGTATTCTAAGTTTCACCAACGAAAACCGGAATTAGTGTAGTTACTGATTCCATGCTCAAGCTGTCACTTCATGTTTCACACTTCCGTCCCCTTTCACGAAATCACCTCCATAAAAAGCGAAGGGAAATATATCACACATCAATTAAGGATGTCACCTTTTACAATAACCACTTATACAAAGAAAAGGTCACCATCATCTGGTATACCACAACAAAAAAGCATTTATTCAATGTATTATTCATTAATTTTCACGTCCACAGGTGCGATAAATATGTTGCCAGTAAACAAAACGTAAAAACAGTTTCCCACAGAGAATAATAACGTTTTAAATGGTTTGTTGACTCTTAATGTTGTTACTGAGCCACTCTGCCGCGCCGACATTTTGTAAACGAATGAAAACCGTTTTTAGGTGTAAATAGTTTAAATTGTATTCAGTATTGTTGGGGCGTTTTAAGTTTTTAATGTGTTCGAGTAATATGTAACAGTTGTTGTTTATTTATATGTCGGAGTCCAAGCAAAAAGGTTCCAGTAGTGGGGTATCAAGTTAAGACTAGATTCAGTATCTAGAATAGTCAATTGATAATAAAATAAAATAAATAAAAAAGCCTTTATTCTACCATAATTTACAAAGAAACATTTGAGCATAATAATTATTTTATCATTTCCTACATTGGTTATTACACATTTCATTATCATTTATATTATTATTTATTATTTGAGTTAGATTCATGTTAATAATTTTTAAATATATTTTAAAATAAGTATAAAAGGATTTAAAAAAATATTATTAATATCTAGTAGTCTAGTAAATAGTCTAGAATTGATAATAAAGATTAAAAAAATAAAAAAAATGGCACATTTTTTTATCTGACATTTGAAGTTTAAACTCTGAAAAAGCTTCATTTGAGGAATACTAAATAAACTTGTAGATAATTGAGCATTAATTAATAATCAATTAAAATCGGGAAATGCAATTTTTCTACCCAACTTTACAAAACAGCGTAAGTATATCTTGGAAACTAAATGCCGAGAACAGACCCCTTTTTGCTTGGACGCCCAGATAATATAACTTAAAATGATTTAACTCAGTGTGGAAATATAAAACAAATATACTTCGTTTTTAGGAGTCCGTACCCAAAGGATGCCGACGGGACCTTATTACTAAGACTGGCTGTCCGTTCATCCGTCTGTCACAGGGCTGTATCTTTTAAACCATGGTAGGTAGACACCTGAAATTTTCACAGAGTGTGTACTACTATGGCCGTTATAACAACAAATAATAAGTTACAAATTAGCGGGTGTTTTTTTAAATACATGTACTGTTAAATATCGTACGGTGGTACGGAACCCTTTGTGTGCGAGTCCTACTTTTTGGTAATGCCTTTTTATTTTTTAAGAGAAAAAAGATAAAGAAAGTAATAGTACATTTTGATACAAGTGGAGAATGTTTGTTATTGCATTCGAGGCGGAATTAACACCCGAGCCGTAGGCAAGGTTGTTTTTGAGGCGAGATCTGCAATAACAAATGTCTACGTGTATCAAACGACGTTTTTCTATACACTTTTGAAGAAATAAAATAAAATAACGAAAAATATTTTTGTCATGAATTATTAAGAAACCATGATTTAATGTTCTTTTTGTTTCCGCGCTTTGCTTTCGCCAGGTTAAAAGGAGAAGCAAAGGTATGCAGCCGATAAACAGCCTAATATGAAAAATTTATAATTAAAATATTTTTGAGTTTAAAACACAAATAAATGTTAATTTAATCATAAACGTTTTTTTTTTATTGTAATAATCATGGTAATATACGAGTATTTATAAACATTATTTAAATATTATTCCAAAAATATTTAACGCCGTAAAGACGCATCATTCCCGAGATTAAAAAAAAAATATCACCTCCGAATAGAGAGGACCGTCTCTGGCGCGAGACGGTGTGAATAGAGGCATTGAACCAATTTGGACTAAGTATAAATTATCTGTGGCAATTTTTATTCCCGCACACGTGTTGGAAAATAAAAAATCGCACGCGTATGAAATACATTGCATTGTGAACCTAATCGTAGTGCGATATGAACCAGTTTTCGAGGGAGTGTATTGAAAATACGTTTATAGGTTTATATACAAAAAAGAACAAGTTGGGGGAAAATATGCGTCATATCCACACAAAACGGCCACCGCTCAGTATAATGCTGCGATCCTATGCGAGACAGAGCCCCAGCGCTGGTTTTCATCGACAGTACGTAGTAGTAAATTAATACCAGTACTAAGTTTGTTTTTCGATCATTATTTTGTTTACCAACTTTTACACATACCTAAACATATTTTATGAACTTCAGCACTGTGGATTACCTATTAATTTTTACTTAAGCGTGAAGTAGGTAGTAATAAAGATAGAGATAGTAATAATGGAAATCAGTAATCACGAATCATATTCGTGTTTTTCATCCTAGATATTAATTATAAAGGTTTTTTCTCAAGATGAGCAGTTTTAATATAAAATAGCTTTAGATAACAAGTGTCCGTACGCTATCGAATATATTATGATGTGGAAAATAGCTATTATCTACACGTGTTGGCAAAAAAGTACGTTGTGCGGAAAACGATGTTTTTCCTTGTTGTTGGGAAATATTATTTTGTTTTTGTATGCTTTATGTAATAGGTGGTCTATTCATGGTTCTATACTACCTACATGGATAGCAAAAAGGTGGAAGGTTTTCATAGGGATTTAATAACAAACTAGGGACCTGCTCCAGCTTCACGCGGCTTTTACGCTATGATTTTACATTGAAATGTATTTGTTATAATTATGTAACTTGAATATTATTGTAATAAACACATTGAACTTTCCGGAATAAATTCTCTAAATGACGTTGTAAAGTGCATCAAAATCAGTTGCCTGGAACAACAACACGATCACACGGATAGACATGAAAAGCGACTATTTATTATAGACAACGTGCCGCCACAATGGCGACATTAATTCAACACATGGGGAGGGCTAGTGGCCAGTAATCATAGGAAATATAATAAGATATAATAAATAAAATATATAAATTTTTAAACAAATTAAATAATAAAGCTCTTTCTTTCCTTCAGTTCGCCTACTACTTGCACGTTATTCATTTTATTTTCATTGATGCGATGTTATGATCCGTAACCCCGTCAAATAACTTCTGCGTTACAGTTCTTTAAGTACATGTTGTTCCAAGATGCTATTTTAGAAAATTGAAAATAAATAAATAATAACGTTTAATGAAATTAAAATATATTGATAAAGCGTAAAAGTTAAACCGTATACGTCTGTTAAATTAATGTCACCACCAAAGCGTCACGCTGTAGATGTGTAGAAAAAATACGAAAGTTGGTGTTTATGTTTTTATAAACTTAAACTTTGATGAAATTGATTGACAACAGCGGATCCCGGAAATAGGGATTCTAGTCAGAATCATTAAAAAGTGACCAAGTGCTCCCACAAAACAAATATGTACTGTTACGGAACCCTTCGGTTCCGTAACAGTACATATTTGTTTTCAATATACTTCCTCGAAAACTGGTTCATATCGCACTACGAATCACAATGCAATGTATTTCACACATTTTTTATTTTCCAACACGTGTGCGGGATTAAAAATTTCCACAGATAACTTATACCTATACTTAGTCGAAATTGGTTCAATGCACAATTCACACCGTCTCGCGCCAGAGACGGTCCTCTCTATTCGGAGGTGATTTTTTTTTATCTCGGCAATGATGCGTCTTTACGGCGTTAATATTTTTGGATTATTTAATAATGTTTATAAATAGAATACCATGATTATTACAATAAAAAAACGTTCATGAACAAATTAACATTTATTCGTGTTCTAAACTCAAAATTTTCTACTTTTCATATTAGGCTGTTTATCGGCTGTATACCTTTGCTTCTCCTTCAACCTGGCGAAAGCAAAGCGCGAAAAAAAAAGAAAATTAAATCATAGTTTCCTAATAAATTATTGACAAAAATATTTTTCGTTATTTTATTTTATTTCTTCAAAAGTGTATTGAAAAACGTCATTTGATACACGTGGACATTTGTTATTGCAGTTCTCAGCTAAAAAATAACCTCGTCTACGGCTTGGATGTTAATTCTGCCTCGAATGCAATAACAAACATTCTCCACTTGTATCAAAATGTACTATCATCACTTTAGTAAAAAAAACAAGAGAAAACATATTTCTTGTATGAACCCTTTCATTTTTAGCTTTATTTTATTACTTGTTATTACAGCGGCCATCTGTGAAACTTTCAAGTGTCTACCTATCCTGCCAGGGTTGCGGGTTTGTCTGAAAGGGATATCGTGGCCCTGGCACACAGGCAACTGAAGTAACACGGGTGGGTTTTAGTCAGTAAAAGTCTAACACGTTCTCCCGCTTCGCCCAGAGCGGGAAAAGTTATTTGGTAATTTCACAACCAAAAAAAAACCTATTACTGTGTAAAAGATACAGCCCTGTGACAGAGGGACGGATAACGGAGCCTTAGTAATAAGGTACCATTTGGGTACGGAACCCTAAAAACTAAAGTAATTTTCGAAACGATGTTGCGGGTTTAAATATATCTGTTAAATGTGTCCATTGTTGGAAGTAGGGCTGAAGGTTACTTAAAATTAGACGATTGAAGTTTAATACAAAAATCCCGTAGGATTTTGGGTAAAACGGAAATATTTCTGTTACAAAACATTTTAGTAAAATGATTGATACAAAACGAAGTTGAGGGATTAATTCCAAATTGTAATTAATAATCTATTTTTGTGCTGATCCCTGTCGATCAAAATAACAATTAGAGCTGGATAAAAGGTTTTTGTTACCATGAATAACTAGCTATTACTAATTGATGGATGTTGGTCTAGTGATGTTTGCAAACGCTACTGAGCTTGAGGTCCTGGGGGCGATTCCCGGGTTGGGCAAAGTGTTATTGGGGTTTACCATCAGAAATTTCAACAAAAAATATGGATAAATGGAGAAGTTACATGGTTTTGAAATTATTCTACTATCCTTGTCACGCAAAACGATCATTGTATTGAATGGCGCGAATTTACTATGTCGTTCCTTTGTTATGACGTCAGATCGCAGCAGTGCTGTCTCTTTCTACAATTAGATATAAAACGCATACAACTTCGGCATTAATGAGATATTAAAACATTTTTTTTTAATGTGTCTTAATTTTTTGTGGGTTTCGTAAAATCTAAATAAAAAAAAAATAACTGTCAAATTCCCTAATAGGGTATTTCACCGTTTTTTTTTTCAGACTGGACAAATCTGCAACGCATACAAACATTTTCCCCGCGGAGGGATCGAACTCGTAACCAAGTCAAGCGGTTAGGCACTGGGCCAATTAGGTCGTCAATACATCGTTCATTCGTTCACGCTCTTCCATGAAGGAGGTCATTTGTGTCATCATCAGCATTGCAGCATGTTTCCGTTGTAAACCTTTTTATTATGAGCCTTTTTTGCCAGTATGCATTTTCATTTCTTAAGGCGACGATAACCGACTTTTAATGATTTTATACTGGAGATCACGTCTAAACGAGTACTTAGTGTTAATGATTTGAAAAAAAATATATGTTATATTAGAGAATTTTCTTAATAAATCAATATGTGAATATTTTAGATTACGTTTAAATAACATAGTGAAATTTATTTGTAAAGTTATATCTAACGCGGATAAAAAACTGAGAATGGCGCAAAATCTACCAAGCGTATTTTTCTGAAATCTTCACCAACTTAAAGGATAATTTAATACCTTTTGTTTTGTGATTAATAAATTTATAATGCGTCAAATTTGGGACAGCGCTCCTTGATGGGCGAGTCCTATTAGTCCTCAGTACAGAACACGCAAGCTAACCACTCAAACTCACTGGCATATATCTGAGTCTTAGGACTAATACGTTGATACAATTATATTATAAATAAAAAAAGGTAAGTAGATAGGTTATACACGCTCCGCAAATGGCACGTCAAAATATGGCTAATTAGCCACATTTTGTTCGTCTTGTCTCTATTTCGCTCCCGATAATTACTTTGAAGATCGAATATTGAGTAAGTAACCTTTCTAAGTCTTTTTACTTATAATATCATTGTGTATAAACGTCAACGCAAACGGTTGTGGAGGTTCCTATTGTAATTTAAATCAACCAATCAGTGGCAAACACGGGTCTCAACCAGGGACCATTTTGGTTACCCATAAACGGCTTAATTTAAGCCATTCTAAATTACCCACACCGTATGGGTTTTTGATTAACTGCTTAGAAAAACCCTATCGAAAACCCTTTTCATTGAAAGGGTTTTCGATAGGATTTTTCTAAAATGATAACCAAAATGGTCCCTGGGTAAAATAGAGATAGAATTGGTCCTGCTACGCGTGCTGGGCGGATATCGAAATAACATAATATTATGATTTTTTCATGTTACTGGGTTTCAAGTAGGTATAGAACCCATTGAAATGGGTTATCTCTCAGCTTAACCCTTTCACTGGGTTTCAAGTATAAAACCCATTCAATGGGTTACCATGTAACCCTTTCAATGGGTTTCTAGTATAAAACCCTTTCAATGGGTTACACTATGATAAAGGTAACCCATTGAATGGGTTACCCCTTTGAAAGGCTTAACCCTTAACCGGGGTTATACGGTCTCAACAGCAGATTTACTTATCAAAACCACAGCTAGAAAAGGCCAGGAACAAAGAAAGCGGTCTTACTAATAAAATAAAATAGACGCCCCTACAGAAGAGGGAAAAAAACTAGTCGCTAAAGGAAAGGATATAACTTCAAGAAAACTACCTATTTAACTTTATTAAGTAGTTAAGTGACACTAAACCAACTTATCCTAATAAAAACTAAATGTCTATAAAACCTAGAGAAAGAAGTCTCCACATGGGGAGCGGTATGGCGCGACACGTTCCAATGTGCAAGTACGTGTATCAAAGCGGGTGAGTTCACTCAAATGACGTAGCAATCGGTTTCATAAAATATTTCGGTTTGCTTCAATCTTGATTCGATTTCTCGATCGATTTTTTGTGTCATTTTGAATGAAGACGAAAATGTGAACAAATGGATCAGATCATGTGGAAGCCAATTTGTAAAGCCACTTACAAATTGAGTGCCTTGATTTGATTATTTGAATAATTATACCCGAAATTCCAATTTTAAATGAACTTTAAGATGTTTTACTTATTGTGATAATAATATCAATTTTCGTCGATTTGAATAACAATTAAAAATGTTATTCGAACAATAATTGTTGGAAAAAGCAGAATGAAGCAAATTACGTTATTTTCGCCTGAAAATCAAGGCAAAGTTGCTGTGTTACGCTAGAAAAGAAAACAGAAGCACATTGCCCGCGCCGCATCTTACGACGCCTCGTGTGAACAACCCCTAAGAGTTCATTTTCTCGTCGTCATTTAATAAACTTTAACTAAAGCATAATATGACTACATCAACACTAGACTAGCCGCAATGAAAAGTTTTACTCAAATAAAGAGGCTTTATTCAAATAAAACTTTATTTCATGAATACGGCTCTCATTAGAGTAAACTTCGACGTTGAGTGGTAAACTACTAGAGACCTCTTTGCGTAATTTTTGATGAAATGAAAACATCATTATGGGTCAAGCGGTGCTGTAGTAAAACAGTTATTTTGGTTTTAACTTAATTAATGTGCTCTCATTTCAGGGCAAAAGTCACTTCTCATTAATTCTCGCGTCTGCGATGTTTGCGTACGCGCACAGCACACAGACGGCTTTCACATTGTGCTGCGGCGCCGCATCGCTTTGCTGATCCTGAGCGTGCTCAGCCACAAGCCGGACAGCCCCCTTCTGGGGCGCTAGGTTCAAGCACAAGTGCGTGAGCCCGGGGCCCCAGAGATATACATTTTTGCTTTAGTTTAATTTGATTTAATACGATTTTTTTTTTGGTGTAACATACGCGTGCCCCTCATAGATATGGCAGCACGAATTGACGGGGTCCATTAGGGTCAATGTCTGCCAGGGTTGCGAGTTTGTCCGAAAGGGATATCGTGGCCCTGGCACACAGGCAAATGAAGGAACACGGGTGGGTTTTAGTCAGTAAAAGTCTGACACGCCCTCCCACTCCACCCAGAACGGGAGAAGTTATTTGATAATTTCCCACCCAGAAAAAAAAAAGTCGTTCTACTAACAATATTATGCGCCATTATATGTCTGAAATTGAATTTTATTTTATTAAATTATTAATTTTATTAATATTTACAGAAGAACCGAGCATTGAACCATCACTTTCAAATTGCGTGTTGATTTATTTTCGACAATTTTTGCTTTTTTCTCTTGAACAGCGTGTGTGCGTCAGACTTTTGATTAGAAGTCCAGGTTTCCTCGCGTTTCTTCAAAAAGTTTTCCTTCATCGATGTCAGTTAGTCTGAAAGTTGAAGTTATTTGTCCATTCCAAAACGTAGATCTCTATGGAGAAGAACAGGCAAGAAACTCCAAGGAAACTCTTTTAAATCAAGATATTACAAAACCCTGGGTACATTATTCTTGACGCTTCTTTATGTAAGAACATAAAAAAAAAAATTAAAAACAATTCAAAATATAAGATTAAAAGATTACAAATAAGTCTTGGCAGTTAAGAGATGACCAGTCTCAACTGTCGGCCGTGCTTGTCACTGCCGTGGTCGTCGGGCTGCGGGTCGTGTTCATTCACGAACATGACGCGTGGATCAGTACCATCCAGCTCAATCATTTTGTGGGGAATCGAAGGATCCAACACACGCTCCACCATCAGCGAAACATTTAAGTGAGCATGAGCAACCCTTACTATCATGACTAATTCAAAAGAACTTCTGAAAATTGATATTAATAGCCATTCATTTGAAGATTAACTTACAAGTCACAAAGACTAAGTAAACATTTTTACCTATACTAGAGCCACTCAACCCCTAATTGGCGGAGCATTAAACGCGTGCGAACACGTTACTCCACTCAAGTGCTAATAGCGTGACGTCACGTAACGGCGAGCGAAGATAGGCACTCACAGAGTCTGACACTGAACACTGTAGTGTTTGATCATTTATTTATAAGTAGGATGAGGGAACTGGGATCTTTTTTTACATACTTTATTTAGGGCCGCGGTTTTTACTTGGGTTATTTTTGAAGTAAAACTTCTTAAGGCACGCTTGACTTGGGGAGTAAGCTGGTGAATGCATGACGAGAGCGTTACGGAAGTGACGAGAGCGTTACGGAAGTATATATTGAAGTAAAACTTCTTTGCGCACGCTTGACTACGAAAGAGGCTACGGAAGTTGTTTAAATTTTAAACCTGGAACACACCGAGTCACCGCCGCGGGCTGTCCCGCTTAATAGGTATTTTTTTTTAATTCACACTGGCTGTTTATATATACTCACAAGACCGCAGCTTTTTTGGTGATTTCTGTTTTACTTCAGACGTGTGGTAAAGCACACTGGTTTTTTTTGGTGCTAATCAGGTTTGGTAATCTGGTTTGTTGTTCATTAAGGCTTCTAAATACTGGCGCGACTTGTCGCGCGACGCGACACCGGTAGAACAATTTCCTTGAATTTTTCATAGAAATTGTTCTACCGGTGTCGCATCGCGCGACATGTCGCGCCAGTATATAGAAGCCTTTACAATGAGTTACCATAGCGGATATGCCCTAATCCCACAATTTACATTTTTACAGCATCATCTTGAGTTTATTAAATATTTACTGAAGTAATATCTGTTTACATAACATCACGCCTGTATAATTCTTGAAGGGTTAGGCAGAGGTGTCCTTATAGTACACCCACATTTTGCCAGTTATGTAAGTTAGTTTGTCCCATGTAATAGGGGGCGAGCCTATCGTCATCAACCGGGCTTAAATCCAGACTCCGGGCTGCTACTGAGAAATTCCAATAAATAATATAGGTACCTACAACATTATTTTTAGTATATGCGAAACCTGAATATAGTTTGTTCAGAATAAGGAACTGAATCGATTTCAATCATTTTTACACCATACCACCATATTTTGTCCCAAAAATATTTAATTGTGATGAAAAATGTTATCACCATTTAATTACTTACAATACAATCGCCGTACGGTTAGGTACGTACTGCCAAATTATTTTCAATGAGCGCAAGACGACCCTGGAGGCGCGGGGGCGCCGTTAGTATGTCTTTGTACGGACAACCCGGTAACATAACAACCTTATAACTTTGTGATTCTTTATGAAACAGTTTTGAACATAGATTTTGTACAGAAATTTTGTACATAGATTCTTTACATAAAAATACTAGACACGTGTTTCGGGTTTCACATATAATAAAACTAATATTGTATAATATCGATGGTCCCTACGTACAATCCCCTAAGTGGTCGGTGGTGGATCCGTGACCTTCAAGCCACCCTATACTATCGTTTAGTATAACAAAAATAAGTAAAATTGGCAAATTGAACTTTAAATCCATACACGAAATGTCCCATAATTACAAAAATTTACTAAAATGTCTGACGTAGAAAACATTAGTGGTAGTAGTAGCTGTGGTAGTTATCACAGCTAAGTAGGCTTTCCAAGTTAACGAGTAATAGTCGACCAACTTAAATTTGCAGTTGGGAAATTGACCGTGGCGTATATGGAGAAAATGTTTTTCAACTACAATGTTAGTTTTTGAGATACGTTTATCCCATCTACGGATCCCTTTATTGTGTATGGTCCGACACGCACTTGGGCCGGCTTTTTTTAAATAAAATATATCATATATTAAACCATTATAACACAAATTTCATGACTTTACAATTAGTAGAACAAAGTATACATCACGTGTTTAAAACATTGAAGTGCTCTCCTGTAAAATGTTTCATTTGTACTTATACGTAGGGATCGTCGATATAATAATATATTTTCAATATCTATTTATGTATTTATATATCGGAAAAAACTAAAAATAGCTCAAGCTCTGATAAAAATATGAGCCATTTGGCAATGTTTGTAGCGGGCCTGACTACCCGGGGTGCGTTAGACGTACAATTAGGTATCGCCACTCGTAAAAGCTATTTTTAAAGCTCTCTAATTAAGAGGATTTATTAATAGAGGTCTAAAAATTGCTCGCATTAGGTGAGCAATTTTAGACCGTATTAATGAGTACTTTTAACTCATCAAGAGTCACTTAACCTTTCCTTTAGACATTGTAATTAAGTATGTAGGTGTAAAGTCCATTTCACGAAAGAAGTCCCGCGGAAATAAGTGGAACTAATTATAATTATACGCTAAGTTAGCAACATTCCAAAAATAACCCATGCCTGCAGCGCCACGTCTGCGGGACTTCTTTCGTGAAATGGACTTTATAGTTACACATAAAATAAAATATAATAAATTTTCTAATATTTATAATATACTAGCAGACCCGGTGAACTTCGTACCGCCTTATACCGACATTGGCGCCACCTACCGGGTCTAATAGTGTTTTCAAACCATCCAGGAACCCGTTGAAATTTAAATACAAAATTTCAACCAAATCGGTTCCGCCGTTTAGGAGGAGTTAGTTGACAAACACACATACAGAAGAATTATATACAGAGTGTTAAAGAAATTGCGTGCCAATATAGCTAAGGGGTAGGTTTAGTATCGACAAAGGAACCCAGGAAAAATAATCTTTGACGAGGGTCCGTGGAATTGTTTAAATTGTGAAAGTGGTCCGTGACTGCAAAAAGTTCAAGAAACCCTGGTTTAGAGTATTAATTAGTGCAGTCGTGTTAGTAATTGACTCTGAAACAATAAACTGTGTAGAAGTTAGAGGAGCTATGAGCGTTTTTTTTTGACAACTTTCTCGGCGATTTTTGTGCGAATGCCTTTCTGACAAAAATCGCCGAAAATATCGCTCGTGGGCGAGCACCCTTAGGGTGCCCGCACACGCTGGCGACTTTCTCAGTGATTATCGCCAGCGACTTTTTGAGCGACTCAACGCACACGTGCGATATTTTGTCGCTGGCTGTCGAGGGATGTGCTCGTCATGGATTAACATAGATCGATGTTTAACCAAAAAATGTACTTATTTCTTTAATAATATAATAATAATAATTGTAATCATTTAATAATGTACTAACGCTTGAATTACCTATTATAAAAATTGAAATGAAATCGTTTATTCTGTAATTAGGATATTAGAATCACTTTTACACGTCATACAAAAAATAAAAAAAGGAATTAAATTAAATGTAAAAAATAATAAAAAACTAGAATTACCTACCGTTTTAGTAGGTACCTAATTATAATATTAAACTATTTTATAAACTCATCTTAGTATCTACCTAGGTATGTATTTATCTCGCTGTAACTTTCACACCTAAAACGCATAGGTACTTGTTCGATGCCTAGTAGGTACTATGCGGGAATATTTCTGCGTAAGTAGTTATCTACTTGTGACTAGGCACTTATTATTTGATTTTTGTATGGTTGAGTTTTAAATGTGTTTTAGGTGTGTGTGCTCAGATTATAGAAAAAAGATTCTGATAACTAACTATTGGTGATTTTTGAAAAAAAAAAAAAAAATAGGTTATGTTTTCAGGTTTTTGTACCTCTCGATCGATGTGTCATGATTAAGTCTGCCCTTTAGGAAGTCCTAAAAAAGTGTTATTTTTGCTCTATCTCGCCTCCTTTACAAGATATGACGGTTTTTATGTTTTTTTTAGGTTAGGTGGGCATTGCATGCTAATATATGGATTTAGAATGCATTGTCATCGAGTTGTGAGCTACCCTGAAAGTTTCAGCCGGATAGCTAAACGGGAAGCGCCCGAAATTTGAGTTGTTCGATTCTACCCAGAAACAGACATCCGCACAAAATCGACCACCCTTCTGCAACATTTTTACGAAGTACCGTAAAAATGTTTTTGCTTTACGATGTACAGAAGCCAGCAGGTCAAGCTACCCGAAACTGTCAAATTGTCCCAATCAACCTTGAACCATAAGCTGTAGATATAAAGTGGAAAATCTATTAAAGAAATTTGACAGATTTTAGTAGCTTGATGTGCTGGCGTCTGTACCTACCTAGTGGAAAAAAAATGTAATTAGATAAGTAGGTAGGGATATCTACATACTTTTTTACGACGATGTTTTTTTTACCCAAAAGTCTATTTTCTTCTTTGTAGAATAGGTCATGGTTAACCGAAATCAATAAGTAGTTCCCATCTACTATTTAATTTTAAGCATATTTCTTCCCATACCATTCTCTTTATATTTCTCATTATGATACTCTGGTGATCCTGTGTCGTATATAGCAGGCCACTTTTCGACTTCTTCGATAAAATTTACGATATCGATATCCATCGGTGAGCAATGACGCAACGTCATTCCTTGGCAAAGAGTACCCGGGCGATTGTTGCTGAGCCGTGTGCGTTAGCTAGTACATTTCCATACGTTCCATTCTTCAGCGATAATCGCTACGCCCGGGATCCAGCGATTTTGTTAGCCAGCGAATTTTAGTAGCTCGTGGGCGTTACTGCATTGAATCCCATGTGTTCCATTTTCGGCGACTCAAAAATCGCTCAGCGATAAACGTCCGTGTGCGGGCACCCTTATGCGAATTGTAATTCTGCGCCCATGACTATAAACCTGATACTATTTATGTCACCAAGTATGTCTGATCACGATCCTATGTACATACCTGGATTCGACATATTATATATTATACGACATAGGATCGTGATCAGACATACTTGGATTCGACATATTATAATAATAATATATATATATATATTATTATTATAATATGTCGAATAAGGTATGTACATAGGATCGTGATCAGACATACTTGGTGACATAAATAGTATCAGGTATATATATATATATATATTAAATACAACTGCCTCGTTGGTTTAGTGGTCGCAAGCGCTACTGACCTTGAGGTCCAATTTTTTTATTTTTTTTTCTGGGTGGGAAATTATCAAATAACTTCTCCCGCTCTGGGCGGAGAGATTAAAACCCATCCGTGTTCCTTCATTTGCCTGTGTGCCAGGGCCACTTAGCTTGAGGTCCTGGGTTCCATTCCCAGGTCGGGCAAAGTATTGTTGGGTATTTCTATCATGAATTTCTCAGTAGCAGGTTCGAGTCCGGATTTGTGCCCGGTTGTTGGCAATAGGCTTGCCCCTATTCCTTAGAACGAAATGTGGCGAAACACTGTACAGGTAAACCTCTACCTAGCCCTTTGGGGATTACAGGCGTGATAATATGTTATGTTGTAAAATAAAATACTGAATGTCAACACCATGTGCTGATAAAAGGGTGATAAACTGCCACACAGATAAAAAATACATTTTCGAAAATGGAACTGTCCAATATCGCGACCATATTGGTTACGTCAGATGACGTCACCAATATGTCGGACTGTCATGGCGCTCGGTGAACACTATTTGGAAATCATGTTGCCGCATTCACGGCCAATATTTAGCTTTGGAGATTACGAAAGGTAAAGTTTATCGCGCGTGTACCTATTTTTTATTTTATAAATCGTAGTCTAGGACTTGTGGATCTTAGTAAGGTTAAAAATAAATTATAGTAATGCCATGAACATCCTTACTTTAATATTATAAATGCGAAAGTAAGTTTGTTTGTTTGTTTGTTACCTTTTCACGTCTGAACCACTGAACCGATCATCCTGAAATTTTGCATATATGTTGTCAGGTGTTCAGAAATGGACATAGGGTACCTTTCATCCCGAAAAAAAGTACTATTTCCGAGGAAAATAACAATAACGTTTTATGATAATAGATGGCGCCACGTGTCTTTGGAATCATCATTGAATTATATTAATAAAGAAACTTTAAAGTGTGTTAAGAGTTTTTTACCACCAAACGTCAAACAACAAGCAATGTACAACTCGAATTGATTGTGAAATTCTAAATTAACGCGAGCGAAGCCGCGGGCAAAAGCTAGTATTATAAATGTAAAAGCGAGTATGTTTGTTTCGCTTTCACGCTAAAACAGCTAAACCGATTTGGATACAATTTTGCACATGGATATACCATGAGCTGTATTAGGAGATAGGATACTTTTTATCCCGATATTCCCACGGGATCAAGACATCTTATGCGGGTGAAACCGCGGGGCGCAGCTAGTTGACTACAATATTTAAAACTGACCAACTCATTAAATAATGATCGAAACTAAAAACTACTATAATAATAATAATAATAAAAGTCAACGTCAACCAACGTCAACAAAAGTCACAAATTTCGTTTTCATATTATTTTCAGTTCTTTTAATTTTAGACGCAGTTTATTTTATTTTATTTGGAACTCTACACTACCTTCACTCTACCTTCACCCCCAAAATAACCACAACATGAAAAAATAGCAAAATGAACCATTATCTAGACTTTCATCAAAAACTGCCGAGGTGACATCTGTCATGTCACCTCCGATAAAACAAGGATTAAGAAAACGGAAAAATGTTGACGAGAGCAGCTAAACGACGAGCACGCCCACCACCTCCGGACTCTTCGCTCAGCTCCGCCTCGCCGCCGCCGGTACCCAGCCCCACCGTGAGCGCTGTGACGACACCGGCCGTGGTAGTTGCGTCGAGCTCGAGCGATGAGTATTTTTCCCCGCCGACGTCGCCAACACCTGTACGTCGGCAGGGGAGAGGCCGGCCACCAGCGAGCTTGGGACCTCGAGGCAATCAGGCCCCGAACAGGGTCCCCGCTGCCGGTGGAAATGTGTCGCGCATACGATGGACCCAGTCCATGAATGAAAATGTGATGCGCGCATATTATGGGGCTACAGAGGGAGGAATTAATCTTACAGCGTACCGGGGTCGGATGCTCTCTCTGTTTCAGGTACTTGAACCAGCCATCAACGTCACGGCCCAACGATTGTCGGATCAAGTGCGCGTCATTCAACACAATCATAGATTGGATGACGCTACACTTGATCGGCTACGCTCGGAAATGCAGAGTAGCTCTGCTAGTAACCCTCCCCCATCCCAGAATGTCGTGCATGCGCCTGCTGAAGTTCCACTGCGGGAAAATCAGCATGCTGTGGAGGAGGACACCAGGGCTATATCTGCAGATAACCTATGCAATGTGGAATTAAGGAGCGTACTGGAGGATGCAATCCGTGAGTACCGGTTCACATTACCTGACCTTAGACCACGGCTACCACATTTGCCCATGAATAAAAAAAACAGAGCACTGGTGTGTGCCCTAGATGCGCTGTTACCAAATTTCATTGAAAGTAGCGCAGACCTTTGCGATACACACTCAATCTTGTATTGTACGGCTGTTGCGGCATGTCGTATAGCTCGTGTCAAATTTCCAAATACTGACCAAGCTGTACAACCGAAACCCGCCGCACCAGCCTGGCAGTGCAGGATTGAGCGTCGTATTAATGAGGCCAGGGTACTCATCGGGAAGCTTATCTGCTTCAGGGAGGGCAATACACGCCCAAGGGTGATGCGCTTTGTGAGGCGGGCGTTCTCGGGAACTAGTATTAGTCCTCTAGAATATGTATCCCGTGTCACAGAGCGCATCGACTTCCTGAAGCAGAAAGTTTATGCATGGGCAAACCGTATCCGTCGGTATAAGCGAAGAGTGGATCGGTACACTCAGAACCGCATGTTCCAGAGCGATGAAAGGTGGGTATACAGAGCATGGGAGCGGCCCATTCCCACTCAAGGTGTGACTGACGTACGTCTGCCGGATAAAGAAGCCATGAGTGCTTTTTGGCGAAGCATTTGGTCGGTGCCCGTTAGTCACACTGAAGGTGATTGGATGCGAGTTGTTGAACAGACGTGTGATTCAATACCAGACATGGAGGCTATTACAATTAGTCCTCTGGATGTGGCCCGTGCAGTCCGTCCGTTGCCTAACTGGAAATCTCCAGGACCGGACGGACTGCACAATTTTTGGATTAAATGGCTACAAATGTCACACGCCTGTTTAGCCTCGCAATTCCAATCATCTTTAGAGACTGGGTCGCTTCCACTGTTCTTTACGACAGGAGTTACCCACCTGCTCCATAAATCAGGTAGTACTGCGGAACCTAAAAACTATAGACCAATCACGTGTTTGCCAACGGTCTATAAAGTCCTTACATCCATTCTTAGAGCTAAAATTGCACATCACATTGATTGTAACTCAATTATGTCTGTGTCTCAGAATGGATGTAAGAATAGGTCCCGTGGTACTAAGGAGCTACTCCTTATAGACATGGCCATAAGCCAACAGGTTCGTAGATCCCGTAAGGATTTGTCGACATGTTGGATAGATTATAAGAAGGCCTATGACTCGGTGCCACATACATGGCTCATTAGGGTGCTGGAGTTGTACAAGATAGACGCAACTCTACGCACCTTCTTGATGTCGTGTATGGGGCAATGGAGGACGGTCCTTCTCTATCCAGGATGTCGACGGATCCAGGGGACCGATGAACCGATCAGGATTGAGCGGGGAATATTTCAGGGCGATAGTTTGAGTCCACTTTGGTTTTGCTTAGCCTTGAATCCTCTTAGCACATTGCTGGAGGATTCAGGTCTAGGCTATCGGTTGAAAAGAGGTGGTCAGGTGATATCTCACCTCCTTTACATGGATGACTTGAAACTCTTTGCCCCCAACAATTTGCGACTGATGGAGCTACTGAGAGTAACAGAAACGTTCAGTAGCGCTATCAGGATGGAATTTGGTGTGGACAAATGTGCGGTCATGCATGTAAAGAGAGGGGGGATTACGGAATCCGTGGGAATCCAACTCTCGGATTCCATACACCTTAGATCCCTCTCTTCAACCGAAACCTACAAGTATTTGGGTATGTCGGAAGCATTAGGCATCAATACTGCCGATATGAAGCAATCGTTGAGGGAGCGCTTCTTTGGCCGCCTGAATAAAGTGTTAAATAGTCTTTTATCAGGCGGAAACAAGGTGCGTGCCTTCAACGGTTGGGTCATGCCGGTTTTAATGTATTCTTTCGGCATACTCAAATGGACTCAGACGGAACTTGACGCTCTGGATAGGAAGGTCCGTACATTGCTGACGGCATATCGGATGCATCACCCACGGTCGTCAGTAATGAGACTGTACCTCTCGCGGAAGTGTGGGGGTCGCGGCTTCTTAAATGCTAAAACCCTCCACAACCGCGAGATTTGCAGTCTCAGAGAATATTTTCTTCAAACTGACGTGGAGATGCATCGAGATGTGGTCGCAGTGGACAAGGGCCTTACCCCACTCTCCTTGGCGAAAGAGAACTGGCGCAAACCTGCAGTACTTGATACCAACGATCGTCAGGCAGTATGGCAAGGCAAAGAGCTTCACGGACGCTTTTTCCGGGCCCTCCATGGGCCTGATGTAGACTTTTTGGCGTCTGTATCCTGGCTACGTTTCGGCGACCTCTTCGGGGAAACCGAAGGTTTTGTCTGTGCAATTATGGATGAAGTTATTATGACGAATAATTATCGGAAATACATTGTTAAGGACGGTACGGTTGACATCTGTCGGGCATGCCACCGTCCCGGTGAATCAATCCGACATACTGTTTCCGGTTGTTCTCGTCTTGCTAACGGCGAGTACTTGCACAGACACAATCTAGTGGCTAGGATTATCCACCAGCAACTTGCCTTGCAGTACAACCTTGTGGAAATCGAAGTACCATACTACAGGTATGTGCCCGACCCAGTTCTCGAGAATGGGCATGCCACATTGTACTGGGATCGATCTATCATCACTGACAGGACTATTGTAGCCAATAAACCTGATATTGTGGTGATAGATCGACGAGAGCGCCGTGCAATGATTGTTGATATCGCTGTCCCTCATGACGAGAATCTCGTGAAAGCTGAGAATGATAAAAAGATAAAGTATCTTGACTTAGCACACGAGGTTGTCGACATGTGGGATGTGGACTCTGCAATCATTGTACCGATAATCATTACGGTCAATGGCCTAATAGCGAAGAGCCTCGACCAACACCTCAGGAGGCTCTCATTACGCGGCTGGGTTAAGGGCTTGATTCAGAAAGCAGTACTCCTCGACACGGCACGCATAGTGAGGAGGTTCCTCTCTCTAGAGCCCTAACCACCGGCAGCTTGGACCTTGTTCCTGATGCCGATGGACTACTGTTTTTTGTATTTTTAAATGTTTTTCTTTTTTAATGTTTTTTATAAAAAATATTTAAAAATATGATCAATATGTATGTTTAAGTAATAAATGAAAATAATAATAATAAAGCCATTTATTTCCCAAAATTATAACATTACACTTTAACTTTAACATATTCCTTAAATATCTATTTCATGCAAATAACAAAAACACATGCAACAAAATAAATTAACTAAATGTAACAAATAAAATTACATATTCAATTTAAGTTTTGACGTTAAAATAATGTACTTAATTATTTAGCGTTTGAATTAACTATACATTTTTATTTCCATTTTTTTTTCATTACCATTTATTTACCGATACATTATTTTAAATTAGCAAATAACAACTAATAAATTCAAATCTTGTTAAAAATTAAAATTATGCTAAACAAATAAAAATTAAATTAATTAACAACAATTGATCCAATTATATATATTAACGTTATCAGTATAGTATAATTCAAATAATAATATAATAACAATTAGATCAAATTAGATTTTTAGTTTTGGGGTACCCAGTTTTGGGCAAAGGCCTTCTCCATGCATTTCCATAATTTCCTATCTTTGGCGATCATGGTCCAAGTGGGTCCCGCAACTCGCGCGACGTCGTCGCCCCAACGGTGGCGCGGGCGACCTCGACGGCGTGCTTCGCCGCGCGGCCACCAGTGCAGCACACGCTCGCTCCAACGTCCGTCGTCCGCACGCGCCGCGTGACCTGCCCATCGCCATTTAAGTCTACAGGCTAAGTCTGCTACGTCTATCAGTTTGGTGATCATTCTGATTTGAGAGTTTCGAATTCGGTCTCGCAGTTTCAATCCCTCCCAATACTTCGTTCGACGGCCCGCTGGAAGACTTGGAGTTTGATGAGAACTTCTTTTGTTAGTGCCCAGCTCTGGCATCCGTAGAGTAGTGTGGGAGACACGACAGTTTCAAATGCTTTTTTCTTTAATTTGATCGGGAGCTTAGATATGAAAATGTGCTTTAATGACCAATATCTTTTCCAAGCAAGTTTTATTCTACGCTCTACTTCGCCTGCAGTTTGCTCATTAAACGTGATTCTCTGACCTAAATATACATAATCTTCCACGTATTCTATTTCCCTTGATGCTATTTTTACTGGTATGTTTTCTCCGTTGGTCATTATGCGAGTTTTCTCCAGATTCATAGTCAATCCACATTTTCTACTCTCTTTATCTAAAGATTGCAGCATGTATTCTAGGTGTGTGTGGTTGTCGCAGATTAGTACGATATCATCTGCGAAGCGTAAGTGATTCAATGTTTCTCCATTAATGTTGATCCCCACAGAGTCCAATTCTAAGTGACGGAAAATGGTCTCGAGAAGAGCAGTAAAAAGGTTCGGTGATATCGGGTCACCTTGTCGGACTCCACGTTGTACTTCGAAAGGTCTTCCTTGTCTCTCTAATTTAACTTTCGCTTTACCCCTTTTATAAATTTCCTTTAATATTTTTATATACTTTTGTGGCACTCCTTGTTGGTCTAAGGCTTTCCACAGAGCCAAGTGTCCTATTGAGTCAAATGCTTTCGAATAATCAACGAAAGCAATGTAGAGCCTTTTCCCGTATTCTTCGTACTTTTCGATGATTTGTGTCACAGTAAATATATGATCGACTGTAGAGAACCTGGGGCGGAATCCAGCTTGTTCTTTAGGTTGATTGAATTCCAGAGTCAGCATAATTCTTTTTAGCAATACTTGTGTGAATACTTTGTATGTTGTCTGTAATACGCCTATAATTTCCGATATCCTCAGGATTTTTTTTCTTGTACAGTAACGTTATGATTGATGTCTCCCATTCGGTAGGTATGTTTTCATATGCTAAGATATTATTGAACAATTTCGTAATAATAGGGGACAGTGGTTCAATTAGAGTTTTAAGTACATCATTGGTAACCCCATCTTCTCCCGGGCTCTTTAAGGATTTAAGAGACGAAATTGCATTGACTATTTCACTTTTCATAAATATTGGCACTTCTATGTTTACCTCATCGAGTCTCAATGTTGTAAAAGTGTTGTTAATTCCGTCTCTACGTTGGTATAAATCTTCATAAAACTATGTAGCAGTCTCCACTAGCTCCGTTCTATTGGAAGTAGTTCGTCCGTCTTTGGATTTTAGAGAAGGAATCCATTTTCGCACATCGTTTAGACGTTGTTGTGAAAAACTACTACTACTTAAAAAAAATAACTTAAAAAACATTATAAATAAATAAAAAAACATCAAAAATCTTTGGCTTTGCTTTGACTTTTGTATCTGTAACTTGTATGGTGTACATACTAAAGAGTATTCTATTCTATTCTAAACACATCCTCTAGCAGAGCTCTAAACAGTGTACCGGTGGTGTTTAAATTTGACAGCTACTAATCAATTGCTTAGCGACCTGTTAGCGCTAAATAGCATTTATGAATAAGAATTTTGCTAATCAGTTGCTTATCAATTGATTAAAATTTAACATGCGTCTATAAATAAGACTGTTAATGATAAACTAAAATGTTCATGTACCTACTACAAAGTTATCTAATTAAATAGAAGCCTAATAATTTTAAAGATACCTTCCCAAAAACTGAAAGAGTGGTAAACTAACTTGACAAAAAAATTATTCTGCTCATCCAAAATGTAAAATAGGAGAAAATATAGGCTACATTAAATTAATTACTTAAAAAGTTAACTAAATTAACCACTTTGGACCGTCTTTATTTAAAACCCTATTGGAATAAGCTGTCAGATCGCTGACGGTGAGAGGTCCTTTGTGAACTCAGCTCTTACCAACCTTTTAGATTATTAAATTAATTTGAATGTGTTTGAACTTTCCTGACTTGGATGTTTGTGACGGTCTTAATATTTTTTTAATTTTTAAGCGAAGATAGTTTTCACTTAGAGCTCTGGGGGCCTAAAATGGACGTTTTGGCAAAATCATACGTACAATTCATATCCCGCAATTCATCTGTTTGACAGTTTTGCATGGAGTTTCGTAAAATGGTCCACAAAATAAGAATTGATATATTGAAGTCTAATGTCAAATAGCAGCTGTCAAACAGATGAATTGCGGGATGTATGAATTGTACGGAGATCGTATTATGATTCTGCCAAAGCGTTCATTTCAGGCATCCTGATTTCATAGGCGATTCTTCGAACGGTACCTAAGCTGTTCCACCAACCGCGCCGTAAAAAATAACATGCGGGGCAGTCTTTGGGGACTGCCGATAGAAGTGAAAACAGTATACATACAGCTCATGAAAAGCATTCGGTGACGATGACGCGAGTTCCATGATTTTTGTTCACCCAAAAAGTGCTCAACGCGCCTTAAGAAGTTTTCACATCAAAAAAAAAAAACAAAAAAAACATACAGCCGAATTGAGAACCTCCTCCTTTTTGGAAACCGGTTAAAAAATGATTAGCGCGGTTCGGTGGAACAGTTTAGTTGGTTTAATTCCACGAACTCCTGCATACAGTTTGTAGTGACGCATGTATTCTGTTCAGGACATAACCAACTATAACGTATTGATACGCAGGCAGGGCTAACCAAAACCTAAACTGAATCCTAAAAACTAAACGAACAAAACTCATATACACAATCCCCCTTATTACAAAACAAGGTTTATTTTCAGACCCAGGTTTAAAATATGGAGCCATTATTGAATTTCGAACTTTATTCCGGCTACGGTAAAGTTCCTAAACACAAAACTGACAACTTAGTACCGAACTAAGTTTTCAGTTTTGTTATTTGTTTGTTAAAGAACGTAATTTCAATCACAGTTACGTTCTTATTACATAAACTGGCTCCATGGTTTAAGCCATGTCAAAATATAAATCTTGTTTTGTAATAAGGCGGAACGTGTTCACACTCTCTCACACACACACAAACATACGCACTCAAAAACCCACTCGCATACATCACCCATGTGCGCTCCATTTTGCATTTTTTTTTTATATTTTTCTTTTTAATATGTTTTTCAATTGCATACCCGGTATACGTTAAGTGGAAGAGCGGAGTCACCTAACACAAGCATCTCTTTGCTTAAAAGGTGGTCTCCAAAACATGTCTGTTAAACATTACGTAACTAATTTTTTTTATTTTATTGATAGGTACTACCAATTGCGTGCTGGTTTCAACACGTGATCTCAGAGAACAATCTAGTATTTAAATAGCCAGGTAATTAAAAAAAAAAAAAGAAAGTTATTTTTGTCATCGACTGTATTAAGACCTGTTAAGTTTTTGTCTGCTACTTTAGTGTAGCCGAAACCTGTATTTTTTCTTTCTTTAAACAAAAGGATACTCACACAGCAGGACTTAACCCTTATCGCCTGTATATGTCACCCAAGCGATTAAAAAGGTGCTTACCTATTATTTAAGCATGATTTGGACACTTGAATTATTAGTTATATGCGACTAAGTATTATGGAATGACTGTCATCAAAATTATCTAAACGTTATTATTACCGGCACCGTTATATTAAATTCGTTAGGTAGTAATGTAAGGTAATGTTTCGTATCACTATCACTATGCAATCATTGTGCTGATAGTTGTATCAGCCAATGGCTCAACTGCCAAGAGCCTCGACCAACACCTAACGAGGCTCTCGTTGGGCAGCTGGATTATGGGCCTGATTCAAAAGCGGTACTTCTGGACATGGCTCCCATTGTTAGGAGGTTCTTCTCTCTGGAGCCCTGACCGCCGGTAGCTTGGACCCTGTTCCCGATACCGGTGGGCTACTATTTTACTACATCATTTAATCAACTGCGCCTATAGCAGTCGACTGCTGGACATAGGCCTCTCCCAGGCTGCGCCACAACACCCTGTCCTCCACCTTCCGCATCCAGTCTGCCCCAGCCACCTTTTTAAGGTCGTCGGTCCATCTGGCTCGGGGGCGTGCCACTTTACGCTTGCCGATGGTCTCCACTCAAGGACTCGTCTGCTCCACCGGCCATCAGTCCTTCGACAAACATGACCAGCCCACTGCCACTTCAGCTTGCTTACTCTGCAGGCTATGTCGGTAACTCATAGGCATATTTGCTCTGCTACCTGGTCAAAGCCGAGGCGGGTTGCTAGTTATAACATAAAAGCGCCCTAGGCAGTGGGACAAAGTTTAAGGTCTCAATTTGATTTTAGTTTATAACTATATAGTATGTTTTCTGAGAGGAAACTAGAAAAGTAATAGTCAGCAAATTCATCATACATTATATTCTCAGCTAAAAATAAAAAAAATCGCTTACCACCCAGCCTTACACATAAACAACACTAAAATCATCAAAAGTAATTGTGAAAAATACCTCGGACTTAGGCTAGACAACAAACTCACTTGGCAAGCACATATTGATTACAAAAAAACAAAAATAACATCGCTAATGGGATCAATGCGCAGGTACATTAATAACATTCCAAAACAAATCCGCTTCAATATTTACAACTCTCTAGTTCGCTCACACATAAATTACCTAATCGAAATCTGGGGATGCGCCACCAAATCTACGATCAAAGATCTACAAGTAGCACAAAATAAAATAATTAAACTTCTATTCAACTACGATTAGAGCACACCTACATCCGAACTATACAAACACACCAAACTAATGAGTATTCATCAACTTTACACATTCAATTCTTGCATTCTTATTAGAAAAATTATTAACAAAACCATACACACACAATTATCCTTTAAGTGTCATTATAAAAACCAAATTTTAAACTTTAGTTATAAAAAAAGGAGCTACGTCTGCCAACAAACTGCTGTGCAGTTTGGCAGAAGTAAATTTTCTGTATTTATATTATTAATCTGAATAAACACTTTTAATTTTAATTAAAAAAAAATTTTAACATAAAAACATCCAAGTACAGCCAAAGAAATCCCAACCAATTACAGACGCGCACCCCGCGGACGCAATATGGCAGGAAAAATTTAAAATACGAAGATGTACAACTATGCAACGTGTTTTTTTTGATATCCCATAACTCTAGGGTATGATTGAGGCCATATCAAAGAATCAACTGGCTTATGAGTTATGTTCCAATCCTTCGTTATTTTTTTTTTAATTTTTCATACAAAATAATTCGGCAAAGTCACGATTATTAATGTAAAACACCCTTACGTGAAATATGACAACGTCGCATTTTAGCTTTTCCTTCACTAGCTGCCGCCGGGAAGCCCCGATACCAACATACCTACATATTTTATTTTACTATTTATTTTATTACACTACTGCGAAGTTTGGCAACCTCGCAAAAGTAAAGATTCGTCATACCGGTGACAATTTTTGACCTATTTTAATTATGATTGATGATATCTCCGAAACGATGCATTTTTGGACCACCTATTCTAGGAGTTTTAGTATTATTTTTACCTACAGAATATAACCCTAGAGTTATGAGATATAAAAAAAAAACAGGTTGTATAATAATCTACCGGCAGATATCAGGAGCACATCCTCTTTTAACATATTTAAAGCTAAACTCAAACAGTACGTCACTAACAATGCAAAACTAATAGGGTAAAAATGTAATCTAGTCGTGCACATAAAATGCGACATCGTACCTACCTACATTAAGAAAAAATCAAAATAGCTACTGGACTTTAAAATTACCTTAGTCATGTGTTTATTCGATAAGTGAACAATGTATGTTCTTTTAGAATAAATAAAGAATCTTTAAACCCAAATTCAATTACACTTCATTTATTGAAATAGATCAGTCTTTTAAGTTTATCTACCTATGGGAAATCTTCGTCATCAACCCATTTCATACATTGCTCTGGGTTGGTACCTAAGTCTCCTCCCAGGGTTTCCCCAAGTTTCTGTCTTTAGCTGTCCTCACTTCCTAAGATACATCACCATAATCATTTCAGCCGAAAGACGTCCACTGCTGGACACAGGCCTCCCCCAAGCACCGCCACTTCGACCGGTTCTGTGCTTCCCGCATCCAGCGAATACCTGCGGCCTTCACAAGTTACTTAACACACTAATATTATATTGGCGAAAGTTGTGTGAGTGTGCGTGTTTGTTTGTTACTTCTTCACGCTCAAACGGCTGGACCAATTTTGATAAAATTTTGTATGGAGGTAGCTGACACCCTGGATTAACTTATAGGATACTTTTTGTTCCGATATTTCTACGGGAGCGAGATTTACGTGGGTGAAACCGTGGGGTGCTGATAGTAATATTATAAATGTGAAAGTCAGTTTGTTTGTTTGTTACGCTTTCACGCTAAAACGCACCGCACCTTGGTTAAGACAGGATAATTTTTATCCCGAGAATCCCACGGGATCGCGACTTATGCGGTGTAACCGCGGGGCACTTCTAGTTTCTTATATTTTGTTAATAGATATTTTTTTACAGTCAACCTCGTAAATCTTGTACCACTATTGACCAAAAAAAAAACCGTTAAATTTAAACTTTGCTAAGTTTTGAATTGTCTAATTACTGTCATATAAAAAATAGACTTTGTTGGTTTATGACCTGCAAGTGATATCCAACCTTACGCTAATTAACCAAGGTCGACTCTACCTACTGTGTAACCGTCAAATCGGTTATAGTGGGGTAAAATAGTAGCACACACATTCTCACACTTGAATATTTCATCATTCCAGTCAAAAGACGCCCACTGAACATAGGCCTCTCCCAAGCATCACCACATTAACCAGTTATGTGCTTTTCGCATCCAGCGGATTCCTGCGCGGTTATGACATGGTCATCGGTCTACCTTGTGGGAGGCCTTCCAACGCTACATCTTCCGGTACGCGGTCTCCAGAACCTTTCAGCTCATCAGCCGTCTGCTCTGTGAGCAATGTACCTTAGCCACTGCCACTTAAATTTGGAAATTCTTCAGGGTACTTCGGTTATTTTAGTCCTTTCTCATCTTGGATATGAACACCGTGTCACTGTCTCTCCATATCGCCACAAATACAGAATATAGATCAAAAACATGTGCCCAAATATTATACATAACATACATAATCAGGCTATAATGTGCCCTCTGCTTCCCAGCAGTGCCTCTGCCACAGGCCTCCTCTCTGTGAGAGGGAGTGGGCCATAATCCACCACGCGGGCCCAGTGCGGGTTGGTAGATGAATTATGTAACCCATACTTTGTAACAATATTTTAATTTTAAGGAGTGTCCATGGAGTTTCTTGCCCGTTCTTCTCCATAGGAACCTACTACGCTTTGGGAATTGGGTCGCTCACAATGGGGCTTATCGGCTTAAGGCTAAAAGTCACCCAAAGAGCAATGGAGACGGCTATGTTTGGAGTTTCCCTACGTGATCGAATCAGAAATGAAGAGATTCGCAGGCGAACCAAGGTAATCGACATAGCCTGAAGAATTGCCAAGCTTAAGTGGCAGTTGGCAGGGCACATTGCTCGCAGAACTGATGGCTGATGGGGCCGAAAGGTTCTGGAGTGGCGACCGCGTACCGGAAGACGTAGCGTTGGAAGGCCTCCTACAAGGTGGACCGATGACCTTGTGAAGGCTGCAGGTATCCGCTGGATGCGGGAAGCACAGAACCGGTCGTTAAAACCGGCTGAAATGATGATGATGATGATGACGCTTTGGGATGGGCAATTAGCTTCATCTGTCTGACTGACCGACCCCTTGATAATTCAAAAGTGCCTGTAATTGGTTTATTTGAATGAGTTTGAGTTTTCATGTCTTTGAATTTTTGGTTCTAGGACATGCCGGTTTCCTCACGATGTTTTCCTTCATGGTTTTGAAACCGTTTAGGCCTAAATACTATACACTTAAGAGCTATCCGCTCCGCTTTTTTTTTTTGGGTGGGAAATTATCAAATAACTTGTCCCGCTCTGGGCGGAGCGGGAGGGAGTGTCAGACTTTTACTGACTAAAACCCACTCGTATTCCTTTATTTGCCTGTGTGCCAGGGCTACGATATCCCTTTCGGAGAAACTCGCAACCGTCGCAGGCATTGGCCCTAATGGACCCCGTCAGTTGTTGCTGACTACGCTTTGAGGCGCGCGTGGAATACAACGCGCCGTCGACCCGGGCGTGGTCCTTATCGGACGGCGAGCTACCCATCGCTCACCGTCCGCAGGCCCGCGCCTACGGTGGCCGGAAATCGGCTTGCGACTCCCGACGCCCGGAGCGTCTCCTGCGGCGAGCTATCCGCTCCGCTGGATACGCCATTTAATTAGTCCACTTATTCACAGGAACATTGTCATTCATTGTCATTGTCTGTTTGTTTGCGCATTTTGACTTCACGCAAATTCAGCTCTAGCTTCAATGTAACAGTATTTTCATAGAAGCCAGGAACAACGTTGTTTTTGTTTGGTTTGCTTTGTAACGCGGTTCGTCGAGTTTGAATGAAGTGCCATGCAATATGTTTTGCGGGTTCGAGAATTTGATGGGGATGTGTGGTTACAGCTATAGCTTTATGTAAGCGGGCACGCCTTTTATGCCTGGAGGCTTTTATTTAGGTGTTAAGGCTTCTACACACCGGCGCGACTTGTCGCGCGACGGGACGCGACACAAAGGCACCGCTCGTCCCGCGACACGCGGCGCCTTTGTGCCGCGTCGAATCGCGCCGGTATGTAGAAGCCTTTAAATTCTGTTTACTGTTTTTTTTAGTTTATAATTTTTATTTCCGTTTGCGTATAGTTTTCGATGATTTTGTAAGTATAGTGGCGTGTGTTAGGTAACATAATTATGGCAAATAATATAATTTAATGTTTTGTGTTGCGTAATGTAATCCAAAAGTGTTGATTCTCAGGCTAGTTTGAATAAATGACTTTGACATTGTCGAGCGATGCACCAGCTAAGTCACCAGTAATTATTAATAATATAATATATAATTCAGTTCTAATTAAACGGTCAACTTCTTCTCTCGTATCATCTCAAACTAAGAAGAATGAAGTCGTCAAAATATTAGCCAGTCAGCGATGTTATAGCTGGGCTTATTCACCACTGTACGTCTGATATACAACGTGTTTTTTTTGATATCCCATAACTCTAGGGTATGATTGAGGCCATATCAAAGAATCAACTGGCATATGAGTTATGTTACAATCCTTCGTTATTTTTTTTTTTCATTTTTCATACAAAATAATTCGGCAAAGTCACGATTATTAATGTAAAACACCCTTACGTGAAATATGACAACGTCGACAAGGTAGCTTTCCCTTCACTAGCTGCCGCCGGGAAGCCCCGATACCAACATACCTACATATTTTATTTTACTATTTATTTTACTACACTATTGCGAAGTTTGGCAACCTCACAAAAGTAAAGATTCGTCATACTGGTGACAGTTTTTGACCTAATTTAATTATGATTGATGATATCTCCGAAACGATGCATTTTTGGAACACCTATTCTGGGAGTTTTAGTATTATTTTTACCTACAGAATATAACCCTAGAGTTATGGGATATAAAAAAAACAGGTTGTATACTTAAGTATCGGTAAAGGCTATTTTAATGTCTGTCCGCAAACACGGATGTCATCAAGGTTTACCTTCCCTTGGGAATAGCGCCATCTAGCGATACATCAGGAAGACGTCGTTACGAGCTCTCTGAGGCGCGACAACGCATAATTACATAATGTCCTTTCTATGTTTAATGACTGCTCTAGAAGGGCCGAGTGGCTGTAAAGTGTTTAAGGAAGAAATATGGTAATAGTGTTATTTATATGGAAACGTGAGGTGATCAATTGAACTTGTGTAATCCGATCCAACCTGTCCGTTGCTGTCCTCCCCTAGCGAAGCCCAAAGCTGACATCGTACCCTACAGAGGGTGCCCTTAGCGTGTAGTCGAATAGTTTATAAGTGTATGCCCTGGTTGGAGGCCTTAATTTATTAAGGCAACCACCAGGAAAGTCCGGTTAAGCGTGGTGTCGGACAGAGTGGACAGCCAAATCCTGTGGCATTGGTCGCTCACGCATGTCCATAATAATAAATATTTTTCATTTTACTAACATAGCTATAAGTATCTACCTACTAACATAATATGGACCTGTATCATTTACTGTGTGCTTGGTCTGAAATAAACATTTTCATTTCATTAAGCAGACGACAACCTCCTAGACCCCTCCGTAGACCTGCGAGATGCCAAACAAAATTTTCCGGTGAACCTAAGATGTAGGTTATTACAGATCGCGACTAACTGAGCATGGGTCAACCATTTAACTTTCGTGGTTGCGACTAATGTCTGTTCGAAAAGTATCTGATAGAAATGTAAACAAACCCTCTCACGTTAATTTCTTACGCAATCCCTCACTAAAGGGAATTAGTTCCACATTCATCTGTATTTAGAAGGTTTCAACTGTATATCTCACCACATTTTCCAACGATTGTTGTTTGAATCATCGTCATCAGCATTTCAGTCGAAAGTCGTCCACTGCTAGAGATATAGGCCTCCCCCAAAGTAGGAGGTTTGCCATAATCGCCTCGATTGGCAGACGGGATGGCGATCGCAGTATGATGTTAAAATGCATAGAGAACGCTTCTGCCCATTCTCTCTAGTAACAGAAGTAGCGTTTGCATGACATTATTAAATTGTAACTAAAAGATGATCGACGAAAATTGAGGTAATTAAACTAATCTCAATTGTCAAATGGAAAACATCTTTAAAGTGATTTCAAATTAGAATTTAGTAATCGGGTTTAAGTATTCAAATAATTCAATAAACGGACTTTTGTAAGTGGCGCTAGAAATCGGTATCCACAGCTATGTTTTCCGATATATTTGTTTATTTATATTTAACAAACGAGTAACAAAAGACTCAAATGTGTTAGTAACAATATTTCTAATTACATTTTCGTCAGAAACTTTTAGAACAGACCATAGTGGTTCGAATGCTTCAAATTAAAACTTAATTATTTGATGAACACGATAATTATAACGTTAAATCCCAAGTCATCTAAATACATAAATCAAAGCTCAATAAGGTGTTTAGAAGTTCCAAAGCCCTTGAGATGTAAACAGAGCTGAAAGAAATAATTGCAACCTTCAAAGGTTTCAAAGAGCGTGAGCCTATCTAACTCCGAAGGTAAGCACTTAGCAGCTCCAATTAGTAGGAAAACTTTTTAATAACATAGTAACTATGGAGTTTTTTTTAACTGAGCATGTGAATTTAGTCATAGTGATTCATCATCATCATCATCGTCATTTCAGCCGAAAGACGTCCACTGCTGGATATAGCCCCCCCCCCCCTAAAGGGGGGTTTGCCATAATCGCCACGCTTGGCAGGCGGGTTGGCGATCGCAGTATATTGTTAAAACGCATAGAGACCGCTGCTGCTCATAGTGATTATGATTGCAATTTCAAACCATTGTCGAGCGACGCACAATTCAGTGAGTTTTAGGAGGCCCTTTGAAGTTTTCTGGAAGAATGAGGCTTCGTTGTATAATTTAGATTGCTATAATGAGCTGGTAGTCTTAAGAGCGTTTACGACGTACGGCATTTCATACAAAACTTCAAGCCTTGTTTTTCGAAATGACTGAACCGATTTCAATGAAACTTCATACGCATAAGCAGGATATAAAGGTCTAAAAAGTTAGTTAAGAACATTTTCTCTTGGCTAACCGCCGCACGGGTCGATCCATCAGGTTAAGCAACGCTTACCCGGGATTGGTCCGTGGATGGACGACCATCTTTACATACCGAGACACCTCCATGTCTCGGTAAGTACGTTAAGCCGTTGGTCCCGGCTGTCATTCGTGGATCTTTGACAGTCGATAGGGGGGGAGGGCGGGGGTGTCAGAATTATTTACAGAGCCGTGTTTATTCCTTAGTTTCAACTAATATCTTAATTTACTTAACTAAATATTTGTACTCAAATAAAATAGGTTTTCTTATCTAAAACATTTTCCAGGCCATTTATTTAACGGTCGTCGTCAATTACTTGAGCGGCTGTTTTAATAAAGTGTACCTACTCTTGTTTTTATTATCTGGCAATATTTTTTTATTACGGTATTATAACCGGGCTATCAATGTCGGGTTTACTATTACAGATAAAAGTCTTTTAACTTGTGAAGGAGGAATAATTTCTTGGATTTATCGCTTTAAGTTGCTGAAAAATCAGGTTAGCACCAAAACACTTAGCTTAGAATAGAAGAGGTTGTGGTCGTTTTATTTTATTAGTGAGAGGAAGCTGCTGTACATCCCTATGAACCGTCGTTACTGTTAAAAATTTGTGGCTTATTCATTATTTATATTATGTACTTACTGTATATGTAAATGGTACACTACTGACTACCTGCAGTACTGTCTCTCCTTCTCCCTTTAATCCATCCAAACGTTGTCTGTAAAAGATCGCTTTTAGCGATAAGACCGCCCAGTGTGTAACCATAACGTGCAATTTCAACATTTGTGTAATTAAAGGTAAAAAAAAATATGGTTCCGTTTTGTGCCGGTCGTAAAGAATAGCACTATCCCATTTCTTCCCGTGGGTGTCGTAAAAGGCGACTAAGGTATATACCAGAGAATGGGCTTTTTAATCAAATTCAAATTCTTTTATTTTCAGACATTTAGTCCACTTTGTTAGTAACAATTTGACTTAAACACTATGTTAGTAAGAACTTACTTTTAAACCATACTGCGATCGCCAACCCGCCTGCCAAGCGTAGCTATTATGGCAAACCGCCCCCTTTTTGGGGAAGGCCTATGTCCAGCAGTGGACGTCATTCGGCTGAAAAATTATGAATTTTTATGGTGTACTTACATACAAAGACGATAGATCGGTCGATTCGATTAAGGACGTTAGCAGACATGCTGCTTTAGAATCGGTGATCGGAGATTTAGCAACTTCTTAACCAATAGAAACCGTTCAAAGAAGACATATGAAGACATGCAATATAGATCCCTCTCGTTGGGAGGATTTGGCAAAGGATAGACCTGTTTGGAGGCGTTTGGTAAAACAAGACGTTTATACCTTTGAAGACAAGCGGAAGAGAGATCTAGACCTCAAGATTAAACTATCCTTCAATATATTTCCGTACTATAAGAGGTCAGCGTATACTGGAAATGTATAGCTTGATGTGTAGCCGTGTGTACACGCGGCTGCGCTCATTATTACAATACTATTACCACAATGGTATTCTAACGCGACTGCACTGTGAAAGTAAGTACCTTCTATCCCCTGAGATACAGATTCCCGCCTAGTTCTGGGGTTAGGTCAATACTCTTGCACTTTGATACGATCACCAAAAAATATTTTTTTTTTAAATACTTCATGTAGGTACTTATTTGTATAATAGTATATTTTAATGGTGGCAAATAAACTATTTTATAATTTATTATTATTACCTTCACAGCTAAGCTAGGTTACGTTAGCCACATCAGAGCACAAGCTTGTAATCTATAAGTAGTCGTCACAAACAGCCGCCGTAGGCGAAATCGGCATGAGATGGATTATTAATAACCGATAGTAAAGAACTGCATTTGTGAACCTTTAAGTAGTTTAAGTAGTAATTTACTACCCTGTTTCTAACATAATATTAAATTCAAATATTTTTTTTTTATTTTCATAAACAATGACATGATAAATATTTAAAACAAGCTGAAGAGGACGTAGGTCCTGTACGTGACAGAGAGTTTGTGAGAGGCTGGTGTCTGCACTAGGAAAACCTGTATAGCAGATCACCAGGGTCCCACAAGATGGAGAGTAAATATAATTAGATATATAATAAAAGCGAAGGAGCTGAGCATAACAATATAAATCAACAATAAAAACCAAATCAAAGTAAAAAAAAAAACCGGCCAAGTGCGAGTCGGACTCCCGCACGAAGGGTTTCGTACATCCATCTATATAAACGGAAAAACAATCACGTTTGTTGTATGGAAGCCCCCCTTAAATATTTGTTTTATTTGAATTTAATTATTTATTTTTAAAATAAATATATATCTAAACATTCTGTGAATATTTCAAGCGTCTACCTGTTACCATTATCAATATAGAGCAAAATTGAGCAAAAAAAATCACGTTTGTTGTATGGAAGCATAAATATTTATTTTTGTTCTGCTTTTTATTATTTGTTGTTATAGCGGCAACAGAAATACATCATCTGTGAAAATTTCAACCGTCTAACTATCACGGTTCATGAGATACAGTCTGGTGACAGACGGACAGACAGACAGACGCCGGAGCCTTAGAAATAGGGTTCCCGTTTTACCCTTTTGGTACGGAACCCTAAAAACTATAAAACACAAATAGAAAAGTGGAAAAATTGGTGAAATATTATGTTTGGGGAAATTAGTGGGACTATTTTGGACGAGTAAGTAATTCCTCACTTGCTTTATAATCTAAGTTAAGGAACCATTCAACTAGAGCACTCTTACATGCCTTTTTAGGGTTCCGTTGAAATTTGAAATTTAGAATAGTTTTAGGTGACGTTTGCCCAATTATTTTCCATACAAGAAAACTTTTTTTTTTGCAAAAGGGGCTGAAAGGGATTCTTAAAAAATTGAAGTAGGGCTACTAGGGCATGTGGGGTATCATATTAAAGAGCGCTGTATGCACGTTCTCAAAATTTATTTTTTTGTTTTTTAGGCAGCATAGTTTCCGATTTATGACGAAAAATGTAAAAAAATACCGATCCCCCCCTTATCTCCGAAGTTTGCATAGATTTGCACGACTCGCTCTTGACCGGTTTTTATTTATTATATAGGTGGGGACCTAGGAATGTATAAAATCTTTGAAGCTATTAAGTATGTGATCTACTAATTGTGTACAATTTAGATACAAAAAGTTAAGAATGAACATAATGCCATACAATTCTTCCACAGCAGCTCACGATCCGCGATCACAATAAGATACGCAATCACTTTAACCAAACCGTGTCAGGGTTGCAGTCCCATTCAATACAAAGCCATAAACAGACACATAAAAATACATTTATACCTATGCATTTTATCCCTCAGATATAAAATGAAAATCATTCAGACTCGAAGAGTTATCAGCGGCTTTTACTAAGCCATCTTCATAGCAATCTTAGTGGTGCATTTTCGAGTTATTGATTTTACAGCGCTTCATAAAGCGATGGTCGGATGCATTCAGCGATTTTTATGCTGAGTATATTCTCGCTGAGCGTGGTGAAGTGGTTTCGTTATTATTTATTACGGGCTTATTCGTGATTTTGCATTTGTGATTGGTTTTTTGTCGGGAATACAATTTTTTTGTTGTGTATTTTTCGAATTTTAAGCTAACCACCGTGCGTTTCGTTGGTTTTATTTACTAGTTTTTATTAGCTTAGTTAATAACCTAATCAAAAATAGGTGACGGTCAGGTTCACAGTTTTTCGGCTATTAAAAGTACCAAAACGTGTAGGGTACTTTGATCATTTTATGATGATTGGCATGCTAAATATTAATTTGAGAGCGCTGCTTGTATAATCAAATGGTTTTTTATTTTGTTTTAACTTGAAAATTACTAACGATATCTTTTTATTATTATTATATCTACAAAATGTAAAAAAGGTTAATATCATATCTGTATTTATAAAATGAACAAACACATTACAGCTAGCGCGCGGCGGCCAGCTACAAGCAACAGCACATCATCTAAATTAAAACAAAATATTCGATAAACTGTAATATAACATTTTCTGCATTTCATTATAATATCTAAGAGTTATTATTCTTTTAATTTAAGTTTTGTTCTAACTTTTTTTAAATAATAAACAATCAAGCATAGCAAAAATAATAATCAAGAGATGATAATCAAGAATCAAAATAGTGAAGATTTTAAAAACTGAAGTGTTAATTGACTTTCGTCGCTGACTGTACCTACACATCACATCAATAGGAACCCAAACCGACATACGATTATAACACAAAACAAGATAAAGACCACGAAAATAAGCGTCGTGGACAAAAGCGCCTAAATCCGTCGCGGTAATCCAGTTCTGGTTCACTCAGTCCGGATTAGGGACACCTTTTGCCGTCATGACGACATACAGTAGGTGCCTATCTACGGACGTTGGTGCTTTTTGCCTCTGACGCGAAATGTGGAGTGTTTAAGTGGTATCAGTGACAAAGCTTTGTAAGGAAAGCAGTAGTTTGAACGATTTTGAATGATCACTTTGCGCTGTGTGAATGCATGGTTAGGTTCGACAAAGATGGCAGAGAGAGAGAGGGAATGAAGAACGAAGATTCTAGCTTGTTCTTCTTGGTAGAAAGTACATTATAAAACAGTATGACGTGTTAAAGCCATCATTATTCCAGTGTAAGAGAGAAATGGAGCTATGCGGAACGAATACCGCAATCCCTTTTTTTTCAACGAAGTATTTATGTCTTTAAAACGTCTGAGTTCTTCTATAAAGAAAGTTATTGTGTCCGAACGCACATTAATAAACCAAAAAACTAAAAAGACTATCTGCCTTTTGCTAGTAACATTTTATTAATCTTTGAATTGATGCATTGCAAGCTATAGTTTTGTATAATTTAAAAGCATTTTTTTTTCCATTTTTGTAAATGTGAGTACCATGGAGCCGTTTATTAGTTTATGATGTATGTTGACTTAAAAAACTTTGGCAGTTAAAAGTATGTCATGCTCACTTAAATGTCTCACTGATGGTGGCGCGTGTGTTGGATCATTCGGTTCCTTACAAAATGGATGAGCTGGATGGTGCTGATCCACGCGTCATGTTCGTGAACGGGCGCGGGCGCCATCACTTGTGACTGGTCATCTCCTATCTGCCAGGGCTTATTTGTAATCTTTTATATTTTGTATTGTTTTTAAATAATGTATTTTTTTACATTGTTCTCACATATAGAACCGACAAGAATAATGTATCCAGGATTTTGTAATATCTTGATTTAAAAGAGTGTCCTTGGAGTTTCTTGCCTATTCTTCTCCATAGTGATCTACGTTTTGGAATGGGCAAAGCTTCAACTTTCTGACTAACTGACCGACTCTTTGACAATTCAAAAGTGCCTGTAATAGGTTTAATTGAAATAAATGCTTTGAGTTTGAGTTTGATCTGTTAAAGGTGTCAAAAAATAAGTTTAAATTCACTAGTAATGTCGCGATTGACCATTGCGACATAACTTATACTGAAGTAACCATACCACTCGGTACTCGATACTCACGATAAATCGATTCAAGATAAATATCAAAACGGGCCTATTATTTTTTGACAACTATAAACTTAACGATTTATTTCTTGTAACCACTGATTCGAGAATAAATCTATCTATATGAAGCTATTTGAGAGAACTTATTGTGCTGTTTATAAATAGATTTTCCAGGTAATACCTGCGGTTGATAGCGGGCTGAGTACTACAATAAAATTACTCAATAACAACCTCCGTCACAAATAGATATACAAAAAAAACAACCGATTTCGTGGCAAAAAACTAAACTACACATCCAAAAACACCGACTGCCAAAATAAAAGTTATTTTTCGCTTTGTAGTGTTTTTTTTTTAAAGTCGGTTGTTTTTTTTTGTAATATTTTTTTTAAAATTTTAATTCTTTTAGTGGGGGTGTTTGTAATTTATCTAAGTTACAATAGCTTAATGTCAACTGCTCTCCGATGCAGGGACGTTAATTGTTGGGAGTTCTCCTGGTAAGAACCATCAGCTCCACTTCACAATATGCATTGTGACTAGCATAAATTGCTTAGCAACCATATTAAAGTACCTAATCGAATCGCAACCCTTGAAACAGGTACTTATTATTAAGTAATTCCGGTGGCTATCTGTGGTCTTCATCATCAGTTCCACTTCACCAAATGATGCTTTCCGAGAGAAAATGCACGAGTTACTTTAAAAATACTCAAATCGCAATAGGATTATCAGATTTTGACATGGTGACAACGGGACCACCTTTAGACCCTTCAAACAAAAAATAACTTACATAATCGGTCCACGATAAACGGAGAAATCGGTGAACATCCAAAAAAAAAAATAACATACAGACGAACATATAACCTTTGTGGAAGTTGGTACTCTTAGTACAAACTTAATAAAATCCAGTTCCATACACACCACAGTACTATAACATTCAGTCATATCCGAGCTTTAGTACATCGTTGCGAAGAACAATAAAACTATATTATTACAAAGTATCGTTCATTGGAGCACTTAACTTGGCATTATGACAATGAGCCGCCACAGAAGGCTCATGTTTTTGTTAAAGTTTCGAGCAAAGATTTTTCTTTCTCTGTGAATGATTTTGAAGATTCGTTAAGAGGCATGGATGCGTAGTTTATACAAACGTAATACCAAAATAATTTGTAAATTAAACATATTCTTAGGTTTTGTTGGTCGTTATAAATATAGACCTTTTAAGAAAATAAGGTCTAATAATATACAACATTATTTTTAGTATATGCGAAACCTTGAAAGTTTGTTCAGAATAAGGAACTGAATCGATTTCAATAATTTTTACACCATGTTATATTTTGTCCCAAAAATATTTAAGTGTGATGGAAAATGTTATCACCATTTAATTACTTACAATACAATCGCCGTACGGTTAGGTACCTACTGCCAAATTATTATCAATGAGCGCAAGACGACCCTGAAGGCGCGGGGGCGCCGTTAGCATGTTTTTGTACGGACAACCCGGTAACATAACACCTTATAACTTAGTGATTTTTTATGATACATTTTTGTAATTTTGTACATAGATTCTTTACATAAAACTACAAGACACGTGTTTCGGGCTTCGCATATACTAAAACATATATTGTATATAGATATAAATAAGGTACTTATAATATAACAAGGTCAGGACCAATTGGAACTACTTTCTAATTACAATGGCAGCTATAGTAATAATGGGCACGCCACAATTGTGGCGATAAGTCCCCTCTTTGAGGAGTGGCTAGAGAGGCGCTACGGCGTCCTCACCTTCCGCCTGACGCAGGTCCTCACCGGACACGGTTATTTCGGGAGGTTCCTGTTCAGGATAAAGCGGGAGGAAACGCCCGGGTGTCACCACTGTGTGGATCGCCCGGAGGACACGGTGGAGCATACGGTGGAGGTCTGCCCGGCTTGGGCAAAGCACCGCCGTGTCCTCACGGAGGCGATCGGCGGCAGCGATCTCTCGCGTCCGGCCCTGGTTCAGGCCATGGTTCGGAGCGAGAGTGCATGGGAGGTAAGGCAGGGTTCGCGCCCTCACGCCCTTAGCCGCCGCAGGAGACGCCCCGAGCGTCGGGAGTCACAAGCTGATTTCCGGCCACCGTAGGCGCGGGCCTGCGGACGGTGAGCGATGGGTAGCTCGCCGTCCGATAAGGACCAGGCCCGGGTCGACGGCGCGTTGTGTTTCACGCGCGCCTCAAAGAGATGTCAGCACCAACTGACGGGGTCCGTTAGGGCCAATGCCTGCCGGGGTTGCGAGTTTGTCCGAAAGGGATATCGTGGCCCCGGCACACAGGCAACGGAAGGAACACGGGTGGGTTTTAGTCAGTAAAAGTCTGACACGCCCTCCCGCTCAGCCCAGAGCGGGAGAAGTTATTTGATAATTTCCCACCAAAAAAAAAAAAAAAAGGTGCGTAGTAAAAAATAAGAAAAGTTGTTTAATCTGCACAAACGAAACGCACATTACAAAAAAAAAATACCTAATAATACTTATCACATACAAAAGTACCCAAAAGTCTCGTATTCAAATAATAAAAGTTTGTTTATTTTGTCCACTACTTGATGTCAGGGCCAGGGACCAAAGACAATTTACATGGTGTAATAAATTACTCTCGTATTGCGACGCTGGCAAATGACAAGTACTTGCAACCGGCGTGCGTGTATGGGTGTATGACCATATGTATGAACGTAAACGAAGCAAAAGGCGTATGTTAGGATCGTAGCAGGTGGCGTTCTGAAGTTTTGCCGACTATTCCACAGAATCCCTGGAAGTCCCCTGAGGTGACATATAAGAAAAAAATTGGTTTTCCCTCTGATAATCCCCCTTTAGGAGGAAAATTGGAATCAAAAAAATTATGTACAGAAATCCCCACTGAGGTAATAAGAAATTATGTTTTAATTATTTGAATTTAAATAGACAGTTTGTATATGGCGCTGATTTAAAGTGGCAGTTATTTTAGTTTTGGTACATTAAAAATAACAGTAACGCGTATTTGTTCGGCAGTAAAAACTGAGCAGCAAACAAACATTGAAATGGATAATTAAATAAATATTAAGCAGTAAAATTGCATAACGGGCAGTTACAGTTTGGAAAAGTGGAATAATCCAAAATGAAAAGAGGAATTTCTGTTTGTTTTTGGGAGAATAGTGGAATTCTTTACGGTAAGCAAAGCCCATGGGCTCATGGGCAGAAGGCGTGAGTTTTTGTATGTTTACAAACAACACCATAGTGTCTTACACTCTAAAAATTCTATGTTTTTTATTGTATACAATAGTTGTGTCGTTTGACATTATTGACACAACTATAGCTAGTGAGACGGACCTATTCCGTTGTTATCTGGGTGGAATTCACAATAAAATTACATACAGAATTAAGAAACGATAAAGATAAGCGCACTAATCGCATTGAGTTGCAAACAATCCTGTAATTATACAGAAGTCGAAAGTTATAATTTTTTTTAAATAAATACATTTTAGCAATGTTTTGCCAAACACAGTATGAACTAAACCTTCTGCCGGCACTATACTGTGTTACTATACGAGGCATTTCATAAATAAATTATATTGAATGCCAAAGTATTGGTATATGGCGTACTCACAAGACATATTGAGACAAGGATTTAGTGCTGGGAGCTTTAGCACTAATAAATATAAGGACGGAATCGAACCTAGATGTTGATGACAGATAACAGATGTAGAAACCGCGCGTTTGGTCTATTTTAGCTACTTCCACAGCATTATGTCGTACGGCATTTTACTGTGGGGTCGGGCTGCTGACATTGAGTCCATCTTTATTTTGCAAAAGAGAGCTGTCAGAGCAATTTATAATCTAAGTCGCCGCGAATCTCATAAGGAACTATTAATATATTAATATTATGACGGTACCTTGCCAATTCATTTATGAAAATATTATGTATGTAAGGAAAAATCTACATCTTTTTAATAAAATAAGTAATAGACATAATTTTAATACTAGAAATAAAGACAAAATAGATCAACCATTTTTCAGGTTATCTAAAGTACATACATCTTTTATGGGGTACTGTGTTATGTTACAACAAAATACCTTGTGATATAGTGCAACTAAATTAAAGAAAATTTAAAACTCATATTAAAAGAATACTTTGTAAACAAGCATATTACATATTAGAGGATTATATATAAGATAAGAATGCTTGGAAACATGCTGGTCCTGCTCCATAGGACAATCTAGAGTCTAGACAAAATCAAACTGGTTGCTATTTTAATTGTATAATTTATTATTTTTATGACATTTATTTTAAATTCTGTGATTACCTTAACTCACGGAAATCGTATATATTTTTTACAATTTTTGTAAATATGTGAGCACCATGTTCTATCACATAATTAATTTATTTGTCATTGCTTCATTCTTAACTCTTTTTATTACCTATTGTGGTATAGTAATTTTATTCTAGGTGCATCGTCTTCACATATAATTATATAATTAATGTACCTATAAAAATATTGTACAAGATTTAAAAAGAGTACCGGTGGAGTTTCTTGCCCATTCTTCTCCATACGAAACTACATTTTGGAAGGGGCGACTAGAATCAATTCTATTTTTTTGTAAATATTGACGTTCAAAAGTGCCTTATATGTGCCTATTTGAAATAAACAATTTGACTTCGACTTTGATGTCGGAATGTGTTTGAACGCGTGATACACATGAAAATCATTTTAATTTGAAGTTTTCTAGGGCCCTAATGTTCTCGGAATTGTATTTTTGACACATTTAGTATGTATGACAGATCTTCCAAAAACACTTCTTTTTTTTTCGAATAAACCAATTACAGGCACTTTTGAGTTGTCAAGGGGTCGGTCAGTCATAAATATGAAGCTATGTTACCCATTCCAAAGCTTAGTAGGTACCTATAGAGAAGAACGGGCAAGAAACTCCACGGACACTCTTTTAAATTAACATCTGGTTAAAAAAAAATTGGTTACATTCGTGTTGAAATTAAACATGTGAAATCGATGCTAAACGCTAAATCTAAAAATTAAATTAAAATAAGCCAAGGCCGCTAAGAGATGACTAGTCCCTACTGATGGCGCCCGTTCACGAACATGACCCATGGATTAGCACCATTCAGCTCAACCATTTTGAAGGGTGCTAAATGATCCAACAAACACGCCACCATCAGCGAGACATTACAGTGAGCATGACATATTCTCAGCTGCCAGGGCACATTCAAGTCAATGAAAGGCGTACCCAGTAAATGATAGCTTTATAGTAAGTACAATCAAGAGACAACTGAAACGTTTGTAAATGAGTGGAATCGTGGACTAGGTGCCCTTTTGGTGGCTTTCGGTTCCCCTTTAACTAACTACGTAAATGTTCTTCCGTGAAGTTTGTTTGATAAGGGTTAGGTAAGCTAGCGCACACTTACTTTAAAATGGCTTTAAAAGTTTTTACTTTTTGACTTGTAAAGTTATAAGATACGGCACTTCAACTTCCAATGTCAATTAGAAACCAAGAGCCATTTATTTGTACACTCGATTCCACTAGCGTGCGTCATGCGAGTTTTATTCTCTACTTTAAAAAAAGTGTGAATTTCGTTCACTGAGACTACGCACAGCCTGCTGGGAGAAAACATAATACTTTACAATGAAAATGACCACTAAGGAAGGATTTTTGAAAATTCGAACCCTGGAGGGGTTAAAAAGAGGATATAAGTTTGTGGCGGCATTTACATCCCCACGTGAACTACGCATCACACTGACGGCACGCAAAATCCTGCATCGCGCAAGCAGAGTTTACCGCGCGACTGGCATATAATATATACAACGTCCCGTCATCAACCGTCGGCAGACACAGGAAAGCTTGGTAAGTAGTCGCGGCCTCTCAAGGCCAACTACGAGATGCCATACACAAAAAAAAAAAAAAAACAACCGTCGGGCAGTTGCCCACCAGACACAACACCCGTCTGGATTGAAGAGTGAACTTTACACCCTGTTCCTCATGCCACTATAAGTTTGTATGGAATAACGTCAATTTTGCCAATGGAACATTCCATCGGGCACACGGCTTGTGTCTTTTATAAAAGGTTTCAATTACGACGATTGATGCGCGTTCAAGAATTAATTATAACAACATCAAAAAAATAAATAACTCGTCATTCATTTTAAAAACTCGCCAAAATAAAAGACAGTCGCGCTCACAACGTTCACAAAACATGACTACCGCCTGTTAGTTTCCGCGCATGTGCGCAATTTTACAGCGGACGTGCAAATCGTAGCATGGATGATAGAGCTTCTGCGGTTGTATGAGTACGGCACGGTTTTGAAGAGTTCCTTTTTGGTGGACCGTTATGTCGGGAAAAATAGGATTGTTATAGGGGGGAATTATTTGTTTTGGTAGCGATTATTTCTAGGAACAAGTATTTAAATAGCGGCTAAATGAGTCTTCGTTTTTTGATATGTAAGCTGCGACTATCGGTAAGCCTAACCATGGTCACAGTACAAGGGTAGCTCAGTGTCTGCCTTTAAAATAAACATAAAGAGAACGGTTAATTTAGTGGTCGCAACCACTATTGCTGAACATCCTCATGTTCTGGGTTCAATTCCCGTTTTCCCATCTAAAATTTCTAAGTAGTAGCCCGGTCTTGATTTATGCTGGGTTGATGGTAATAGGCTTCCCTTTTACATGTGACCTAAACATAGCTGGCAAAATGTGGGTGCAGGTACACCTCTGCCTACCCCTTCGGGGTAAATAGGCGTGAAGTTCCGTTGTAAAGAGGGAGAGTTACGTCTTAAAACTTTCTGGTCGATGTAATTGTATAGGATAAGATTGTGTTATGGTATTCATAATTCCTGATTACCTACTCAGAATATTTTTCACGGTACAAGAAAATATGGTAACAAAATTGGAAAGAACATTTTGACATCAGATATCAAGAAAAAGGAATATGGTACAAAACTATGCAATGTGAGCCTCCTCGGATACCGTGGTTTACCGATGTTAAACTGGGTAGGCGATTACTTAAAATAACTTTTAGAATACGATCTGGACATGTACCACTTAAAATATTTACCTTTTTAATGAAGAAATCCCTTTCACCTAACTGTACTGCTTTTGATAAACCAGAAGATGCCCAACACCTCCTTATATATTGTATTCGCAATGATTTTGAAAGACAACATTTATGTAAAAAAATAAAATTGAATGCATTACATTTGGTAAATTTCAATGTATTCTGGCTTACCCTGCAAGCAATAAAGCTAAGCTAATTTATAAGTTTATATTTAATAGTCTTAAGATAACTTGTTAAGGAAATGATGGGGCTGACATGACTTGTTATAGGATCCAAGTCCCTAACAAATACAGAGAAAAAAAAAAAAGATTGTGTTATTTAATCGTTTTTATTACGAAATGAACTCGGAGAAATTTAAGTAGATATTTTATAGCTGCGTGTGTAAACATTATTGTCATTCGATTTGCATGTCATCTCATTAGTCATTACATACAAAAACGTGTCCTGTGTAACCAAAATAGTAATCCCGTCTATTGTCACGGCCCACATAACGTTACTTACTAACATTGTATGTCAAAATTTGCCCAGCATCTGTGCCACAAGTGTGGGCAATTTCACGGAGTTCGCGTAAATCTGCTATATTGCACATTACACGTCGCCGGCTGTGCATATATACATAAATGTTTGGCTGAGCTAGAAGACTCTGTATCTGTTTAATATGAGGTTATGTTGAGGTGGGATGATCTTGAGTATTTCAGTCTCAAAATGGCACATAATCTATTTCTAAATCTTACTATACCTATTTACTAAATGTAGCCATATATACCCGTGATCGTTTCTTATACATACATTGAGTTGGATGCGATAAGGTATCGCGCGAAATTAACATTTTTGTTAAGTTTTTTGCAATTTGCAGATCAGCGTCAGGTTCTATGTTGATTATAATGTAATTAGCGACCGTAACATAATTATGGCTATATGGAATTATAATCATTTGTATCAGCTATACAACTCCTAAGTTAGAATTGGCCTCAAATATGATGGTACTTTCAAAGGTTTTTCGTAAGAAAGTACCTACGTAAACCTATATTCTTCCCTTTCAAGTGAAAATGTCAACTTTTCTGTTATCTTCAGGTTCTTTTGACTTGTTTGGATTGCGTTACCAAGCGTATCAATGTTAACAATATCAAAGATCATGGAATTATAATCATTTGTATCAGCTATACAACTCCTAAGTTAGAATTGGCCTCAAATGTGATGATTTTATGAAATAGTCATTCTGTCATGGTGATATGAACTTACGGAGTTATATTGATTCTTCTTTCTTCTTCTACCAAATCGTAATGCTCGCGAAGGAGGAGGCGAAACGCGTGAGGGAGAGGCAAAATTCGCGCCCTGACGCCCCTAGTCGCCGCGGGAGACGAAATTTCAATGTTCTGACAAGTTGCCACATCTGTAACTACATTGGACCCGAGCGAAGTAAGGCCGGGTCGCTATAGTAGGTATATTAAATACTGGCCATGTTTTAATTGGTCGAGGTTTTGAATTTAAGTCAATAACAGCCCGTACGATGTTACCCAGTAACTGGGTTGTGAAGGTCAAATATACAGTCGCTGAATATAAAATACTGGTATTCAGCTGCATCTGACCTAAGCCGACATAGATGGGAAAAGGCTAGGCAGGATAATAAAGAAAGAAGACAGAACAGCCGGTACGATATTATAATATAAATTATCTAAAATGTGTAAGAGAGTAGCTATGTATTTTTATGGTAAATCCTCAGATCATTTTCCTTTTTGGTGCAAGGTTTTTCGTAAGAAAGTACCTAAGTAAACCTATATTCTTCCCTTTCAAGTGAAAATGTCAACTTTTCTGTTATCTTCAGGTTCTTTTGACTTGTTTGGATTGCGTTACCAAGCGAATCAATTTGAACAGTATCAAAGATCAAAGTTCGTTTACGGAAAACCTTGAACTATAAAACAAAAAAATCAAAAGGCAAATATTCTTGGACTGTGGATAATAAAAAGCAATGTTCTCTTTATATATCATGCCGAATGATTGAGTAAACACAAATTTTCTACGACAGATCGGAAAAGAGATAAGGGTTGTATATTTGCCAAAAAACGCGCCGGCGAATCGTTTAAAATATTTTGTTTAGGGTGTTCGTCGCTGCGTAGACTTTTGTGACATTAATCAACTTCAAATTAATAAATTAACTTAGGCAAAGAAGCTACAGATGTAATTTTGTAGGATAATAGTAGAAGGACACGTGCTGTGAATTTAGGCCAGACTTAGACCAAACGGGCGAAGTTTTGTGAGATCAGCAAAACAAGAAACCTATATAAACTCATTCGGCCCTATTACAAAAAAAGTTTTATCTTTAAACCCAGGTTTGAACCATCGTGTCATTTTTTAACTTCGAACGTTATTTCGTATGACATAAAGTTCTTAATACAAAGTGGACAACTTAGACTCGGGTTTATAATCAGTTTTTGTATTAGGAACTTTATCTCAGACGGAATCAGGTTCGAAATTCAAAAATGACATGATGATAATTTAAACCTGGCTCTAAAGATAACCCTTGTTTTGTAATAAGGCCGTTTCAGTCTTATTACAAAACAAGGTTTATCTTCAGACCCAGGTTAAAGCCATGGAGCCATTATTGAATTTTGAACTTTATTCCGTCTAGTAAAGTTCCTAATACAAAACTAACAACTCAGTACCGAACTAAGTTTTCAGTTTTGTATAAAGAACGGTATTTCAATCACAGTTACGTTCTTATTACAAAAACTGTCTCCATGGTTTAAGCCATGTCAAAATATAAATCTTGTTTTGTAATAAGACTGAAAGAATCTTCCTAGTGTTTTCCCAACTAAGCAGCTGAATACCAGTATTTTACATGGAGCAACTGCCTCTATAACCCAATTACTGTCTAGCACGATACCCCTGCCGTGTGGTGCCGGACCTAAAGAATAGCACCATCGTATTTCTTCCCGTGGGTGTCATGAATGGCGACTAAAGGGAGTTACTGGAGAATGGGCAGCAGCTATGCATTTTAAAACTATTTTTTTTTTTTTTTTCTTTTATTAAAAAGAACCAGGTTCTTAATAATTAATTACAATCTAGCCTATAAGACTAATAAGTAATTTGAATCTAACTTAATTTGCTAGGTGATAATTATTATAAAACTTAGAATAGTGCTGATTGTACTTTACACAAGTTCGTTCCACTTTCTTAGAGTCTAATATATTATTATAAACACTTTGTTCATGTGTTTTAAGGGTGTCATTGTCACTATTATGTCTACACTTTTTACACTACACTAACTCAAAAGGTTTTGTTCGTTTTAGTATTCGCACTATATTTGTTTTTATTTTGTTTTTAACAGCTGAATTGCCTCGATGTTCACATGTTGGTGGAGTCGGTGTTCATGGGCCTGAGCAAATTTTTGAATTATGTTGGTGACTGGTTCCATTTTTAAGTCACGATGGAGGTCGTCATTTCTTATATACCAGGGCGCATTAACCATACTCCTGAGTACCTTATTCTAGAATGTTTGTATTATTTTTATATTGGTCGGTTTAGTACAGCCCCAGAGTTGGATGCCATAAGTCCATATTTGCATAAGAATGTGCTTGTATAATAAAATTTTGTTATGTATTGATAGGCAGGAATCCCGTCCAATCAACCATTACATGTTTTTAAAACGCATGTCTAGCTCCTGTCTTTTCTTTTTAACGTGCGCTTTCCAGCGCAGTTTCGCGTCAAGCGTTATGCCAAGGTATTTGGCTGTATTTGCGTATGGCACTTGTTGGCCATTTATGAAGATTGGGTGGTAATCACATTTCCTGTTGGTGAAATCAATGTGAAGTGACTTCGATTCATTCAATTTGATTCTCCATTTTTCTGCCCAGTCATGAATCTTATTTACAGCAATATGTACCTTACTGATTGCTTCCGTATGGCATGAACCTGTAGCCATAATAGCGGTGTCGTCTGCAAAGGTTGCAATAGAATTATTTTCGAGCTCTGGTATATCATACGTATACAGCAGGTAGAGGACTGGACCCAGCACACTACCTTGAGGTACGCCAGCTTTAATAATTTTTAACTCGGAAAAGGCATCCTCGTGCCTTACTCGAAACATTCTATCTGTAATGTATGATTGCAAGATATCGGCAAAATCATTGGGCAACATAAGTCTTAGCTTGAATATCAAACCCTTATGCCAAACTCTATCAAAAGCTTTGTGCCACATCTAAAAATACTGTTGAGCAGACTTTTTTATCTTCGAGTGTTCTCTCAATGATGTCGGTAATTCTATGTACTTGGTCTATTGTTGAGTGTTTCTCTCTGAAACCAAACTGATGGTCAGGGATCAGGTTTCTCTCGTTTATGATAGGTTTTAACCGTTTTAAAAACAATTTTTCAAACAGCTTTGATAGTATAGGCAACAGGGAAATGGGCCTGTATGATGATGCTTCGTGAGGTGGTTTACCGGGCTTTGCAATCATAATCACTTCAGCAACTTTCCATGGCTCAGGAACATGCTTCAACTTGAATGCTGCATTGATGAGCCTAGTAAGCTTAACGATGACTTTACGCGGTAGATGTTTTAGGATTTCTCCCGTAATTAGGTCATACCCTGGTGACTTTTTAAGGCTAGTGATTTGAATTTCGTTTGCAACTTCTTTCGGGGTCACAAGCTTAATTCTTTGATCTTGCAGAATATTCGCGAATTGTAGGTTGTCTACAGACGCGTCATTTGGCTGAAAGGTTTCTTCTAAGTGATGTGCAAATCTTAGAGCTTTCTGCTCATTGCTTATGGCCCACTTTCCGTTAACATCTCTGATAGGGGGAATTGGTGTAATTGGCCTTTTGAGTGACTTTGTCGCTTTCCAAAGAGAGTATTGCGTTGTATGGTCGCTATTTTAAAACTATGCTGCGATCACCAACCCGCCTGCCAAGTGTGGCGATTATGACACTACTTACTTTTTTTTTTAATTTTTTTTTCATCTTGTTTTTCTGTGACAAATAAAATTATTTTTCTTTATTTTCTTTCCATCTTTTAAAAAATTAAGCTACTAATTAATTGAATTTTTAAATTTAATTCATCACACCGTCCAAAAGTCGCACCAAAAACCGCAAATTAAAAGTAAAGCGTAATTTAATATTATTTATTTTCGACCTGTGTTGTCTCAATAATTTAATAAAATAACTGTATTGGACAATATTGAAATTGCCATTGAATATTCAGTAATGAATTCCAGTTGGTAATAAAACAAAAATGTTGATCGGAAAAATCCCATCGGCTCTAAAGTGTTTTCCGTGCGATATTTTAAAATATTATTCTACGTCCCGGTGGGTTTGTGGTAATTAATTTTGCAATGAGTACGTTATTATAGCGTAGTGATAATGAGCCAATTAAAATATGATAATATTATATTCGGTATTTATAATTTTTCTTCCGCGTGGCGTTGGCGGCGCATGATTGTTTCGTTGCATTTTTTTTATAATTGTGACGTAATTTTTCTTTAAATAACTTATATATGTATGACATGTGTATTTCCCGAAAGGTGACGTTAACGCGCATAAGAGTACCTAACTATAGTATACCCACATTTTACCAGTTATGTTTATGTCCCAGGCAATACGAGCCTATTGCCATCAACACGGCACAAATCCAGAATCCAGGCTGCTGCTAACAAATTTCAGATGGAAAAACCCAATAACACTTTGTCCGAACCGGTAATCGAACCCAGAACCTCATGCTCGGCAGTAGCGCTTACTACCACTAGACCAACCTGGCGTATTTTTTTTTCTGTAATAAAAATAGCACTTCGCGAGGAGAATCTCTTGTTAGTAATTAACAAAGAGTTCAGTGGACTGCATGTTTTAAAAATAAAAATACTACACTACAAATAAATTAAAAGCAACATTCTCATTTTATCTAATAAGGACCCTAAGCTATCATACTTTCCTATTAACTCACAAACTTTTATAGTTAGTTATCTCTAAAGCTCTAAACACTCCACAGTAGATTAATGCGTGCATTTTCCATTGTTTTGGTCGCACGGACCAATAAGCCGATCACTTTGTGACGTCACCAGCCGACTGATTAGCTACCAGGTTATAAAGGCTGTATTGTGAATGCAATTTATTATAGCATAATGATCGCGAACAGCTGTTAGCAGTGAATAATAACATGAGACTATTTGGGTCTGGCTCTTTGTGTGTGATTTTAGAGTTTGGCGGTATAGGAGATATTTCTTAAGTGGGGCAAAGTTTTTATAACTAGCTAACTAGACTTTAGTCGCCAGTAATTCTTGTTTCAAATATTGTAGAAAACAGGAACGAAATATTTGACGTATGTAAAAAAATACAGTAATTTTAACCAATAAGAAAATTGCTGTAAGTCCTCTGAATTGCAACGGAAAACTAGAAGAACTACAAAACGTTGGCCACCTAAGGGGTGGGGCACACAGAAAAGACGTAAGACGAGGTCGCGACGCAGACGTATGTGCCCGTGACCGCATCTCGTCCGCGCCCTGTCTTTTCTGTTTATTTTGTGTCATGACGCTCCTATACATTTTGTATGAAAATTTATTGAACCCCGCGCCTCGTCTGCGACGCGTCCTCGTCTTACGTCTTTTCTGTTTGTCCCACCCCTAAGGCGCTGGACACACATAAAAGACGTAAGACGCAAACAGGGCGCAGACATTTGTCTCTACCGCGTACATGTCATACAAAATGTATAGAAGCGTCGCGACGCAAAACATACAGAAGAAACGGGGCGCGGGTGCAACGCTTTTACGTCTGCGCCTTTTGTTCAAAACACACAGTAGAGACAGGGCGCGGACGCGGCGGGGGCGAGGACGAGGCGCGGGGTATGCCTGCCGGGCGGGTCTCGCTCACTCGCACGTGACTGCATAGATTATGCATTTATATATCTAGTGTACCAGGGAGGTGAAACTTAGGAACAATGGCTATAACTAATGCAATTGTGTAGGTCCTCCATTATTTAAAAAAATCGATTGTCTTCATTGCTGAGCCACACCGGATGTACCCAGTAACGTCTAACCCTCTGCATATTAGCGAGATGCACCAGTGCTAGTACATCTTCATCTTCAGAAAAAGACATGTCGTCGTGTCAAAATCAGACTGTTGAATGCCGAAAATAGTCCTGACTGCGCGACTGCGTCGCTTCCGCGCCCCGTCTCTTCTATATAATTTCAAAAAACGCGTCCGTGTCTCGTCTCCACCCCGTCCGCGACGCGTCCTAGTCTTACGTCTCTTCTGTCTGCCCTGCGCTTTAGAAACCAAATTCGGAACATCACTCTTGGCAGAAACATTAGGCATCACTCAAGGACAAAATAATAATGGAAAGGCTACCATTACTAAAAATAATCACCACGTCCACGTACGTTTTTTTGTAGCAAATAGACTGTGATATTCGATACGATATGTCATCTATAACCCTTATGAACAACGGACTGTCCCATACAGTGGCACAATCCGTCTCTGTCAACAGAGTGTAGCTTTCTATACTCCGAACAGTAGGTACTTCTGTCTGAGATGTCATCTGATAAAATATAGATGTCTGCGGACGGCAGCGCCTATAAGGATTCCTAGTATTACTTGTTCAATGTTTTTAATAGCTTGGGTATGTATTTGTATTGTCTTTTGTTATTTTGAGAGCATGTTTATATATTTAATTAAATTATGTATTGTATAATTGAATTATTATTTTAAATTATTTAATTAAATTATTATTGTATGTTGTTTAATTAAATTATTATTACCAATTTCTATTAATTACTACTAACACTAGTTTGTAAACTCACAATTGTACTAACAAATATGGATGTAATCTTTGATGAATCTGAAATAAATGATGATTTGATTTGATTTATATAACAATAAACCAGTCTATTATTGTTTATTATATGTATATTTCTTACAGATATGGCACGAGCATTGATCGCAACGGTAGCACAAGACGGGTTGGCGGTTTCAAACTTATATTAAACTAAACCGAACATAAATCCGAATTATCGGCCGAATGTTCAGCCGTTTCCTGACTACGGCTAACTATGGCTGACTACGGCGAAAGAAAAAAAAAGGCGACATGCTGTCAAAGAGATAAGCCAAAGACAAAAGTGTGACTTTAAGACGGGTAAGGATTCAAAGTAAAAAAAATAAACTTTGGAAGTTATAAAATGGCTGAACATTCGGCTGATATTTCGGAGTAACCCACAGGGCCTGCAGTCTCGACATACATAGCGATCGCTTTACGACCGAATTCGGTCACAAAGTCCTAAGGGAGTCCCTAGTCGGTCAAAAATGCTTGACAAGATTGCGATTTTTTCGTGCTTATCAAGCAATTTTGAAGGTCTAGAGATCCCATTAGGACTTTGCGATCGAATTCGGTTGTAAAGCGATCGCTATCTATGTCGACACTGCAGGGCCTGGGGGTCTTCTCCGAAAATAAATCTGAAGCATCGGCCGAATGTTCGGCCGTTTCTTGACTATGGCAAACTACAACGAAAAAAAAACGAATACCAAAGAGATAAGCCAAAGTCAAAAATGTGATTTTAAGTCGGGTAAGGAAACTTTGGAAGTTATAAAACGGCCGAAAATTCGGCTGATACTTCGAATTAACGCTTCGGAGTAGGCCCCCTTGTCTCCTCACGATGTTTTTTTTTAACCGATGTCAGTAATGTGTGCTGTACGGCTTTATTCGTATTATATGGACGAAAATAATTATCCTCTGACCCCGTTCACACGGCGATGATAAGTATGATTGTTTAATGTTGACTTTTGGGATCACTCGGCGGTTTTAAACCGCATTAAAATTTGTTTTTAACCGTATGAACAGTGGAATGTTAACGTGTGATCCCAACTTTTCGCCGTTAAATGTCGTACAGGATAGTCTCGTGTAAATCAATCGATCCAACTTTACTACCTAATTTATACGTGACTTTAATAAGAACTAATAAAATGAGTGATCAGTTTTCTATCTTTATTTATTCAGATGGAGCATGAATCGGAAAGGAAAGCCCTTTAGAGACAAATATCTGAGATTGAAAATACGACGACCGTTTTTGTCATTATGATTGGCGCCGTCTGCACGTAATTTTTTACCTTTGTCTACATTAACATTTTTACGCATCACTGCAAACAACGACGGTTTAGTCTTTGGTAACAATGCCACATGCGAAATACGGATCAAAAACCTGACGTCACACAAATCCTACATCGCGCAAGCAGAGTTTACCGCGCGACTGGCAATTATATACAACATCTCGACATTAACCGTCGGGCAGTTGCCCACCAGACACAACACCCGTATGGTCGGAGGATCCTCCCTTTTCTATGGAGGATGAGTGAACTTTACACCCTGTTCTTGATACCTCCATAAGTCTAAGAAGAGAATAATTTATGATACGGTCGACCGTACGTTGGTGACCACAATTGACCTTGAGCTGGCTTAGAGAAGCAGGGATTTTCAATAGAAGACCAACTTATATTGGTTTTGTTACCCCGTGGTAACAAAACCTACTGTTTATTTTATTTTGTTAAGAATCTATTTATGTACAGTCGTCAGCACATAAAGTTACCACAAACTGTATAATTTTCTCATTTTATTTTGAACTTAACCATCAACATCTGAAGGTTTCTAATCATTTGGAAAATTTGACAGTTTGATATAACCTGATGTGTTGGCATATATCGGTATATTCAGGAAACCTGACTTGGTTTCCGTACGTCTTTTCCGGGTGACCACTGAAAATCAGCGTTGTGCTGGTATCCCCGATAGCATAGCATCATGCTGAGATTATAATGTAGATCTTTTTTGTTTTATTTTTCTGTTAATGTATTACTCGAGTTAATTATCTTCATGCACATGTTTCTGTGACAAATAAAATTATTTTTCCTTCTTTCTTTCTTACTGTACCTATTATTTAACTGTCTTATCCAAGAGTTTTATGGTATTGAAATTGAAGGAATTGGGCCCGATAATGGCCGCGTTTAGGCTGCAAGAACGATAAGCACAAGAAGAATTGGTGATAGGCTCACCCTTTTTTACATGGAACCCAAGTTTAATGGCGTCCTCTTGAATTATAGGCAATTTCAGGATCCTGCCTATTTGCAAAAAAAATTGTTTACACAAAGTTTGGAGACAAGGTTGAAACTGTCGCATGTATTTATTGGGTTTGCCCTTTCAAAGGAATTATTATGCGTGAGGACTGAATTTCACGAGTTCCTAATAAGTACTAATTATGTTTACTTTCTTACATACATGTACACTAATGTTGGGAATCGAACCCAACACACCATCTTGCGCGCGGTCTGCATGTGCAAGCGGCGTGATCAACGCGTCATCGGTACGCTGAGGTGCGGCGCGGCTGCGTCACGGCTCGGCCCGACGACCACTCGCTTCCAAGGACTCCACCGCGATGGACGATTCTCCTCCATTCATAGTTATCTTCATTGTTTGCCCGGGACACTTTATAATTTGTAATAAGCACGGCAATAAACCATTGCCTACAATACAGTCCACTCTTTTATTGCTCCCCGCGCTAACATTGGTCCTTCGAGCCGGAAATTATAAAGAGAATAGATTTTTTTGTTTGTTTTTATGTTTGTAACGAACAGGCTCCGAAACTACTGAACCGTTTTAAAAAAATCTTTCACCAGTAGATAGCTACATTATTACGGAATAATAAAGGCTATCATTTATTTAAAAAAAAAATAGTGATCCGTAAGAAAAATGCAATATTGTAACCCAAGGTAGAAAACCAAAAACTGTTTTGGCGTGCGCTGCGAAATCTATTAATGATAGAACAAAATAATGCTACAGGTTTATAGGTCTTATTAATGTCTCGACCTCCACGTGGGCAAAGCCGCGGGAAAAAGCTAGTACCTATATAAACTCACGCCTTATTCCCATGTGGGTAGGCAGAAACTACAGAATGCCACCTGCTACGATCCTTACACACTGCTTCGTTTGCGTTTATAGGTTACTATCTGTGCTCCATGGTTTCACCCGCATCCCGCGAGAATATCGAGATAAATTGCATCCTGTCCTTATTTAAGTCATGGTCTACCCATGTGCTAAATTTCATCCAAATCCGTTTAGCCGTTATAGCGTGAAAGCGTAACAAACAAACAAAAATACTCACTTTCACATTTATAACATTACTAGCTGCGCCCCGCGGTTTCACCCGCGTAAGTCTCGGTCCCATGGGAATATCGGGATAAAAATGTCAGCTACCTCCATACAAAATTTTATCATAATTGGTCTAGCCGTTTGAGCGTGAAGAAGTAACAAACACACACAGTCACAAACTTTCGCCTTTATAATATTAGTGTGATATAAAATATAAATAAATATTTTAAAAAATTGCGAGCCGTCACGGGACGCCTGGCAGATGTGAAACATCGAAATCAAACTAACAAACATCGAAAAAAAGGTCAGAGTCACGTAGCGGGGGGACCGCGCGCGGAGTGAGCGGTGAATCGCCACGCAGCATGCGTCGCCCCGCCAGCAATCGGTTTTACGTGCGCTTATAGATGTGTCACATCAATAAGTTAGGATTAGGAATATAGGTTTTGCCTATAATCCAGGAGAACAAGGTTAACATCATTGTAGAAGTAGGTTAAGGGTCCGTTACCTGAGCAAAGTCTTTTACAAAAAGCTTAACAATTTTGAAATCATAAAGCCAAAATAACAAACGTTCCCTGCACAATAAAGTTACCCCTTCAAATATTGCAGACACTACTCGTAAAATATGAACGGTAGACTTTTGAAACAAAATAGCTAATAATATTGCTTAGGATGACTTTTTAACGGCGGTCATAAAGTCGAGATTGTCGGAATATTTTCATGGCTCTTCAACAGACTGATGTACCTCCTTGAGCTGAGATAAACCTTTACATTGAAATTTAACCAGTGTTTATCATATTTTTACATGAAGTCAGATTTAGTACCTAGAATTTGAGAAGACTTTTTATGAGTGATATTAATTTTATGGCAGCGTTTTGTTATTAATTTGTTTTTGTTCTGCGGGTTTTTAGGGTTATGGAGTCAACAAGGACAGCTAAATAGGCTTTACAAGTTAACGAGTAACAAGTAACAAGGATTTTTCATAATAACTTCTTTAACTAGTCCAGTTAAAGAAGTAATTATGAGCAATCACTTATTTTAAATAAAGTAATTTTTTTTTTTTGAAGTCTACCTACATTAACTGATTGATGGTCTTCATTTATGTCTTTGTTTCTACCTATTAAATACATAAAAACCCAGGCCTCAAACACAAATATAAAATTGATCAGAAATTGTGTGAAAAAACAACTCATATACTTGTCAAAAAATAATGATATACTTGAATCGATTTATCGTGATCAAGAATAGATAATTAACTGTAAAGTTCAACAACCGCGAAGAAACTGAAGAATAAAACGCTACAAAGGTATTGCACTTAACACAAGCCATATAAAACCCTCGTATTCTCGCGTCGTACCCACGTCAAATCATCTCTGCCCAGCCTTTTCCCAATTATTTATTGGGTCGGCTTCCAGTCTCGTTGGATGCAGCTGAATACCAGTATTTTACATGGAGCGACTGCCTATCTGACCTCCACAACCCAGTAACTGGGTAACACTATACCCCTTGGTAAGACTGGTTGTCAGACTTTCGGGCATCTGAAGGCCCGTAACGACTGTCAAAGATCTACAAATGACAGCCGAGACCAACTGCTTAACGTGCTTTCAGAGGCACGGGGGGGTCTTGGTATGTGATGGTCACCCATCCACGAAGTAGCTTAACCTGCGGTCGATCCATGCGGCTGTTAATATTTAGCGACGAGCCCCTAAAAGGTATGCACTTAAGGCTCCGTGCACAAAAACAACCCTTTTTCGTCAATTTCTCAAATTTTATCTAATTCTGATAAAGCTTAAAATAATTGAAACATTAAGGCCCCCTAGGCACTAGCCTGCCTAGCTAGAACTCCCGGCTGCGGCAGCCATTAGAACACACCTGATTGCACGGCAGCCTATTGGATACGCGCAGCCAGAGCGAGTGTAGGCGAATGTATGTGGCTGCCGTCAGTCTCCGCGCACTTGTCGTAGCAGCCAGACGTACTTTGTGTTCTATATCCTTAAACTAGGTATGAAAAAAGCCTTTTGAGTGACGTTCTAGAAAAGAGGATGAACCCAATGTCTTTTCTTAGCTTTGAGTTTTTACGAGATAGGTAAAAAAAAAAAAATGTTCTTCCACGTCCATATCACTCGACCAAAGGGTCACAACTGGCCGTCGATCAGCTGCTATAAGTGGCTGCTCAAATATTTCGAGGACCGCAGCCTGGCTGCGCAGCTAGGCTGCCTAGTGCGCGGGCGGCCTTGGTCTGTGAACTATAAGAGTACAGTTTTCATGGTGCTAAACCATTAGTGTCAGGCACAGCACCTGTTAATAGTTTCATCACTTTTGCGCTCTCGAAAATATAGTTTATTTCACCGTTGATTTACATAATGCAGATATTGTATAATTACCTAACCATAAAATAAAGTTTTGATTGTATCTCAAAGGGGATCCCTTCTTTTCGCATAATGTTCTTTGTCCTAATATACTTCGGCATAACGATTTTGGCACAATTTGTTTTGGCATAATAATACTTCGGCATAATTTTTTTAGACATACATTTTATGTTGGCATAATCATCTTAAAGACTAATTTGTTTTGGCATAAATTTGATTCGCATAACGTTAGTAGGCCTAATGACTATTAGCATAATAATATTTAGGCATACAATTTTTCCTTTTCTAGTAGATACGTACTCCAGACTTTGGGTGGAAATGGTGGTGGCGAACTTGTAGTACCCCATAAATAATTCTGATCAAACCAATTTGCTATAGTTTCTGTAACAATTAAATAATATTGTTGGTTAAAAATTCAATATGCTGTGCAACAAAAGTTAGTGACAGAACCGAATTGCTGCAAAACTGACTCCACGTAGTCTTGTTTGTCTTACCCCTAGAGTGTAATTTAAAATCGCGTAGGCGTGTGGGGCCGCCGGAGGCCCGCAACGCCGGAGCCGTGACAGAAACCCTGCCTGCTGCATGCTGCATGCTTGCTTGCATGCTTGCTTGTTTGCTGCATGCTTGCTTGCATGCTTGCTTGCATGCTGTATGCAAATTTATGCTTAATAAATTTATGCTTTAGAATATTATGCTTAATCATTATTATGGTTAGAGAAATTATGCTTAAAAAATTATGCGTAAGCTGTTATGCGTATTTATATTATGCGAAAATATAATTATGCCAACAAAATTATGCTAAGTTATATTAGGTCTTAAAATTTTATGCAAATGGATAGGGAACCATCTCAAAGATATCTGAAGCCCAAAGTGTGTTTTTTAAGTTTCTTATTATGGTTTGCGTTTTAAAATAGAAATAATACATTACCGACTGGGTTTTAAAAAAATATAGGTTTTTTTAACATTATTTTTCTACTACATTTTGTATGGAAGTTGAAAAAAGTGATTCAGCCACATGCAAGTAGACCATATGACGATGATGTGCCGGCACGGTTGGCGCAGTGGTTAAGCGATTGACTGCTGCGCTGCGGGTCGCGGATTCGATTCCCGCACGGAACAAATATTTGTATGACCTACAAGTAGTTGTTCCGGGTCTGGCTGTTTGTACGTGAGTTTTAATGTTTGTAAACGCACCCACAATACAGGAGAAATTCCTAGTGTGGGGCAACGTATAAAAAAAAAGAAAAATAAGAATATAATAATGTTGATTATATTTTTCAAAATCAACACTCAACCATCTTGTAAAAAGAAGATCAAACGACAGTCTCGCGTAATTTTTCGGAAAACTTATTTCGAATTTAAGTGATTATCCATTTATACATAATTTACTTGAAAAATCCCTTCCAGCCACATGTAAAACAAATAACTCGACTTTTCAATTCATAAATATTTTTGTTTAAACTCTTTTTCCATTTCTCACAACAAATGAAAAAAATTGTTCAAAATCAGCCGATTTCGTGCACGGCCCCTTAACAAAACCAATATTAATCCCTCTTTCTCTCGCTTCGCACCCACGTCGAAAGAATACTAATCCTTTTTCAAGGCCAAAACCTAAAAATAATAAAAAAAATGGCGGAAAACCGTGAAGCATCAAAAATTCGACGTGTTTCCGGGCTTCAATGACTTTCTTTTTGCGTTTTCCTGTATCCCAAATTAAATGGCGTCGGTGTTTTTTTTTCAACGTACGTGTTCAACGGTTCAACGGTTTTTGTTTGTGGGTCAGAAACTGGTGGAAAATGTTCGTTATAACGTCAGTCATGTTCGGGCTTGTATTTATGGGTTTTATGTGTAATAAAAAAATATTGGGTATATAACTTCAAAGTAGGACTACCTGTACAAAAATCAAAGGTTACAATACAAAAATCTTAGCGGTCGTAGAGCTCTTTACGAAATAATTCAACAGCGGAAGTACGAGTACCTAGGTACATTCATCAGACTTATTTAAGCATCGGTTCCTGCTTAACTTGTGTTGGTCAAAGTCAAAGTCTAATTATATATTTCAAATAGGCAAAATATAAATATTAAACTCACTTTTGAACGTCAAAATTTACAAAAAAAAAGAATTGATTCTAGTCGCCAGTCCAATAGATAGTTTCGTATGGAGAAAAATGTGCAAGAAACTCCACCGTTACTCTTTTAAAATGTTTTACAATATTTTGTATCCATAATCAGCCGATAATGTTCCCACTGTTGGGACACAGACCTCCTCTTTCTGTGAGAGGGAGTGGGCCGTAATCCACCACGCGGGCCCAGTGCGGGTTGGTGGATGTCACATGTCTTCGAATTTTTAGTTCTAGGACACGCCGGTTTCCTCACGATGTTTTCCTTCACCGTTTTGAGAGCAGTGGTCATGAAATAATTTAAACAAAGTAAAGCGCCTGCCTGGGTTCGAACCCGCGACCTACTACTCGTAAGTCGAGGCCGTTACCACTGGGCCACCACTGCTCTCATTTTGTATAGCTACTTACATTCATTAAAATATATGTGAGGACGATACACCTAGAATAAAATTGTATAGTAATTTTATTACACTACAAATGTAAAAATAATTTAAAATGTAGCAATGACAGATAAATTAGTTATGTGTTATAATAAACATGGTGCTCACATATTTATAAATATTGTAAAAATATACGTTTTCCTAAAAAAAATAAAGTAGGTTTTGTCTGTTTCACAACTTACATGCCGCAAGAATCAGATTTTACTCGTGTCTGTCAACCCCATCTAGCCTAGCATCTTTTTTTTCCCATTGTGTAAAATCCTCATGTATGTCCTCCGCCCTGGGGCAGGCGGACGGGTCTGTCAGACTCTTACTGACTAAAAACCACCCCGGCGTTCCCTTTCCACACTTGCGGGGATCATCGGAAGCCTAGCATCTAACTTAACGTCTCTCGTACATCAGAAATAAAGCGTCTGTAAAAGAAACAAAACTTTCCAAAACTTTTCCAATATCCTCTAAAAATCTAAATAAATACAAATGGTTGCAGCTACTTATTTTTTCGCTTCGGATGTGAAGTCGATAGAAAATGGGTCAGCTGTGCATTTGTGGCGGACGGCCAGTAATATGTCACATGATTGATTATCAAACACATCTTGTGGTACTTCGATGTTGTTAGTTGTTAACTTGTGTTTGACAAGAGAACGTGAATAATGTTTCTTTCTATAGTCCGTTCCAAAATTATCTTATTAAAATGTAAACAAATGGATCAGAAAATATACCTGTGGATGTGCCACTTACAAATTAAGTGCTTTGATTTGATTATTAGAATACCCGAATTCTAATTTAAAATCATGTTTTTCATTTAGAAATTGAGGTTTCATTATAACCTCAATTTTCGTCGATAATTATTCAATAAGGATAAAAACTGCCACTTGCGCAATTCTGATGTCGCTGCTACATAATTTATCCAACGTCAAAGAATTCGGCTGCTAGCTGTCACCATCCATATTTTTTTTTTAAAACGTACTTTTATAATCGTAAGACAAAACAATATTACGCCAACCTCAAATTAATTGATAAAAAACCGTAATATGATTTATAATATTGTGTGAATAGGTGAATAATTGAATGAACCGCAAATGTTATAACAGATTATCAGCTATATTTGTTGCCTTAAAACTTTATTGTTTAAGTCGCTAACAACAGGTAAACCGCTGTCACTGTCAGACTGCATACAAAAGAAAGAGAAGCGCGATGACACAACGCTTGTAATTTATTGCTAAATATGAAGCAATTATTTATTTACTCAAAAATGAGTTGAGTAATTGAAAATAAAAAACAACCAAGTTTTCTGCATACAATTATGACGTTCTTTTAATTAATTAAATACCAACCGTACGTTGATATTTAATACAGATATTTAGAATTGAAACTCAAAATAAAGGGTTAGTTTACCATTAATTTGTATCGAGTTTTTTTTTCTAACAACCAAGTTCTGAGAAATATGTTCAAGAATAACATAATATATTTTTGCCGCTACCAAAAACTATATAGTTTTGGCAATGTTTTCGTTTAAGACAAGCCTACTTTTATCATTTGCCTCTTGTCAGTGCCTTAATGCTATCTCTGCGTGTAGACAAGTTAAACAAGTCAAGCATAATCTAATACAGTTTTCCATATTAATAAGATTGTCATCTTCTCTTGTCCCTTGCACTGAGTACAGTAATTTGCATCATATATTTACAATCCCATCATAGTGCCTATCATCGACTATATTATAGGTACGTCTCAAGACCTTGGTGCTGGCTCGGAATACGACTCCTAGGAACGTCTGAATGTTTGTCGGTGTCTTGTGGATAGATACGTCCACTTTTGTTACAGCTATCTTGAAGCTAGCAGGCGATGTCCATGAAATCAGCGGAGAAAGAAATTATTATTCGTTTATTTATTTTCATACCATATTAAATACATTTTAAAAGTTTTTTACTTAAAAAACATAAGAACCACATCATCATCATCATTTCAGCCGAAAGACGTCCACTGCTGGACATAGGCCTCCCCCAACTATGGGGGGGGAATTTGCAATAATCGCCACGCTTGGCAGGCGGTTTGGCGGTTACAGTATGGTTTTAAAAATGCATAGAGAACGCTGCTGCCCATTCTTTAGTAAGTCCCTTAGTCGCCTTTTACGACACCCACGGGAAGAAATGGGATGGAGCTATGCTTTACGTCCGGCACCAAACGGAACAAGAACCACATAAAAATATTAAAAAAATTGTGGTTCGCCGGTATCGGGAGCAGGGTTGAAGCTACCGGTGGTTAGTGCTCCAGAGATAGGAACCTCCTCACGATGCAAGCCGTGTCGAGGAGTACCTTCTGAATCAGGCCCTTGATCCAACTACCTTATGCGAGCTTTGAGAGATGTTGATCGACTTTATTATTATTATCAGAATAATCAGAAAAATAATTGACAACCTATTTTTCATCATCAAATGAGTCATAGATGAAGATGGACGAGAACCAGTGGTAATTTAGCACCTTGATGTTATCTTTGTTGAAAGGAGACTTACTTATGTATCCATTTTTCTCAAGACGAAAACTATTTATTCTTCATAGCACTTATACAGGGTTATTTTTAAAACGTCAATAACCTCTTAAAGGGTCATTGTTCTCATCATTATGAACAACTTTTACTATGGGACCAAAACTGAAATCGCGAAAAAAAAACCAGCTGTTCCCTACATTTATGTTCGAATAATTCGTTAAAATGTAGGGAACAGCTGATTTTTTTTTCGTGATTTCAGGTTTGGTTCCATAGTAAAAGTTGTTCATAATGATGAGTACAATGACCCCTTAAGAGGTTATTGACGTTTTAAAAATAACCCTGTATATACAAAGAACGTGTAACTTGAGAAAGGCTTTTATCCAGCAGTGGAAGTAACCTTACCCTGACTTGACTTGGTGAAATCAGCTGTCATATTGTTTGACCATAGATAGCAAAAAGTTTTACTAAACAAAATGCAATATACAAATATAAACTGTCAAAGACCACTTTAATTCCGAAAAACGATACTGAAAACCGGAGAACTAATAGCAGAAAACAGTTGACCTAAATAATTGAATTGAACTAAATTCAATCAACGTCAAAAGGATTGTTTTCAACTAATTTAAAAGACAAAGGGCTTTTTTTTAAGATTTGCTGTCATTTGCAGGTCTCTTTTGTAGCACTGAATGAAAAGAAATGAAAAGAATTTGCTTAAAGAAATATCTAGGAATGCTTTTTAAAGGTTGTTTGTTTTGAACGGTATATAGGAACGAGATCTTAAGGTAAGCTCCATTTTCAATAAAACCGTCTGTGTCACAGGCGTTTTTTGTTTAAATATGTTCAAAGTATATAGAAACGATTTATATCACAACTTGCCTTAATATTAATTTACGCGTGTCCATTAAACTTGAACCTCATTGCTGAAGGCTATATCTACTCCTGATTAAGTTTAAGCTCATCATCATCATCATCATTTCAGCCGAAAGACGTCCACTGCTGGACATAGGCCTCCCCCAAAAAGGGGGTGGGGGATTTGCCATAATCAACGCTTGGCAGGCGGGTTGGCGATCGCAGTATAAGCAAGGTCAAGGTCAAGCTTAATGTAACAAAATATTTATTTTACGAGTCATATGCTTATATTATTTATTTGTTTTAGAGAATGCATTGCGGGTCATTGCTCTGACGTTTGCGTAAGATACCTGCACAATATTTCATTTTATAATCATGTTTCGCTTTTTCCGCTTACTTCCTAGCCACACACACACTCGCTTGGAAAAATGCGATGTTCGGTCCCGTTTTGTGCAGAATTTCAGTACCTATTTGAGTGAAAGTCGTTGTTATTATACGCTGATACATTCTTGCATATTATACGTTCTGGCATATTATACGTTCGTGCACATTATAAGTTCTTGCAGATTATACGCTCATGTATATTATAACGTTCGCGCATATTGTGTACTAACGTATTTCGCGCATTGTTATTTTGTGCTCTTGAACCTTTTTGTTCTTGATATTTTAAGCTGAACGAATAAAAGTGTATTTTTAGGTAGTGCTGTTGTTTTTGGATGAATAGGGCTGTTTGTTGTTTTAAGACATTATAATTAAAGGGAATTGTTAGGGAATTACTCTTGAGGATATTTCAATAGAGTTATTGGAACCTTGCGGTCTCATAAATTGTTATTGTATACATAAGCAACAATAATAATTTAGTGAGGGAAATGTTTTACATAAATAATCAAGGGCAGGATCATGGTTGCATATCCAAATATTGTTATGGCCATGTGTTTAAAAAAGTATTAATTAAATACATAGCAGAATGAGAATGATATATCGATACAGTTATCACATTTTTTTAACAGACTTCAAAAAGGATGAGGTTCTCAGTTCGGCAGTAAGTTTTTTTTTGTTTGTTTATTACGCGATTACTCCGTCAATAGTAAACCGATTTGAAAAATTCTTTTTTTGTGTGAAAGATTATGATCCCGAGGTGGTCCCATTGTCACCAAGTCAGAATCTGATGACGGGATCTCATGGAAATCGAGGGAAATTCTCAAATTTTATAGGCACAGCATTAGCGATTTCAGTATTTTTTATAAAAACTCATGCATTAGAACTCGGAAAACACAATTTAGTGAAGTTGAACTGATGAAGAAGACCACAGATGCCCACCGGAACTACTTAATAATAAGTATTTCACTGTTGCGATTCGATTAGACACTATAATATGGTTGCTAAGTAATTTATGCTCATCACAATGCATATGGTGAAGTCACCATCAGTTTCAGTTTTCCTAGTTCTTACCAGGAGAACTCCTCAACTATTAACGCCCCTGCATCGGGAAAATCAATATTTTGTAAAAGGTGATGAGCAGTTGACATTAGGCTATTGTAACTTAGATAAATTGCAAAATGACCCACAAAAAACTTTTTTACAAAAAAAACAACCGACTTCCAACAAAAACACTAAAAAGTGAAAAAAAACTTTAATTTCGGAAGCACATAACATAACATCACGCCTTGTTTCCTCGAAGGATTGGGCAGAGGTGTACCTGTAGTACACCCACATTTTATATTATATTTAATTTAATTTCGGAAGTCGGTGTCTTTGGTTTTGTATTTTCGTTTATGGCCACCGACCACTACTTGCTATGAAAACAACAGTGACAGGAAGTTTTATAACATCATCAACATACACCGAGTGGATTAAATACGTATTATTGAAGAGTTAGCTGTAGATCTTTAATGTATAAGAGACCGCGCAAGCTTCCTCTACCAAATAAAATAATTATAAAAATTTGTTCATAAACAAATACGTTATGCCTGAACATAATATAATACTAGCTTTTGCCCGCGGCTTCACCCGCGTGGAAGTCAGAAAAAATCTCACGGGAACCGGGATTAAAAGTACCTACCCTACATAAAAGGAACCCTAGTGCAAAATTTCACGTCACTCCAGTAGTTTGGTTGTGCGTTGATACGTAATCAGTCGTTCAGTTTCTCCATTTATTTATATAGATAGATTTGTTATTTAGATCAATACAAAATAATAATAAATTAAGACTTAATAGTTTTTTTTTGTTGTTCAAATGTAATCAATTTCAAAATTGTTAACTTTTACGTGATCAACGTTCTGAAAACCCTTGAAAATTACACCATATTGATTGGTAGACTATTTACCTCTTTACAACCCCAGAAGGAGCGGTTTAAAAAAAAAAAAACATGAAACACGTTTTATTTATTTAGGGGTTGAACTTTCAAAAATCTGTTTTTAGCGGTTACCTACAGTGTAATTCGACATGTTACGGCGACTTCAAATAAATTGGGATTAGGGCAGGAAGACTGATGATGAGGTATTCAGGCGAAGTTTCAAGTTAATAGATCAACGAAAAAAGATTTTGTTCATACAAACTGTATCCATCCCCCTTTACACTCCGAAAGAGGTTAATTGTTAAAGTGGTTTGCGACTTTTACATTATTTGACTTAAAAGTTATACCAATTTTCGAGTTAATCAAGTCACGTAGTAAAATCCTCTCTTGTAAAACTAGAGAACACTTGTAAGACTATCCCTTTTTATCCCGTTATGGTTAGATTTTTGGTTTTAAGTATAAATACTGAGTTTTGAGTTGTTCAGACCGCGCGTTAAAATTCTTGTATACAAGCTTTGACATCCCATCCATTGAAGTTAAGATAACAAAAAAATACAAACTTTATAATTTACTTACGTAAGTATTCGTCCAAGTTTCAAGTTTATTAACTCCTAACTCTAGGAATAAGATTTTTCATGCAAACAAAACCCCCCTTAAAGGTCAAATTTCCAAAAACCTCTTCTTAGCGGATGCCTACGTGCCAAATTTCAGCCCAATCTGTTCAGTGGTTTGAGCTGTGTTGATAGACCAATCAGTCACGGTTTCCTTTTATATGTATATAAGACCTCTAGAAGACTCCTCCTTCTTTGAAGTCGATCAAAAATTATTTGTAGCCAGACTGCATCTCATGACAATTCCAATTAGACCAAATACGGGTAGGATACATTGTTATATTACGGAGTTCCAGTGCCTACCTTCCGGCTTCATCATCAGATCAGTTTGATAGTACCATTTATATAAATTTGCTTCGCTTAACTATCTTAACCTTTCATGCCCTGTGACATAACAAACGTCAAAAAACCATCGTTCCCGCCTCCTTATCGTAATGGCCGACAGATTTATGACCTCCGCCGCTAATGTAAACAATAAACATTTCAAGTGTTTTTTTAGAGCTTAGGATACTTTGTTAAGCAGATTTGGCTTTGTGAATAGAGTGAGTGTAAATAACAATAAAAAAAATGGTTGTGGGAACAGTATTTGTATTTAATAATTACCCCTAATTACAGATAACAGCTGTAATTGTTTTGGTCTTATGTTATGGCTATTTCTGATAAAACTATTGTATCAATTTACACAAAATTTTGCAAGTTACATTATGAATAGATAAGAAATCTAACAACAGCGTTTCTTTGAGAGTTCTATGTAACATTGTTGTAATAATAAATCACAAAGTTCATGGCACTTGAGGCCGGCCTCATGATATCTTTGAAACTTTGAAAATTCACATCGGAGTAACACCGAGTAGTTTTTTATACAAAAATGTTACTAAAATACTACATAAACCTGTATTGACTGATAGCTACCTATATCTTGTAAAAATATACCACCATAATTAATTAATAAAAGATTTTCTTGAAGAAAAGGGGGGGGTTAATTGATTTATTTATTAATTAATTAAAAAATAAATTACTTTTTTTTTTTTTTTTGAATATTTGTGATAAATGCACAAGTGGGAACTATACTGTCATATTAGTTTAACACTTAGTCATTCTTGTGGAAAGAAATAAAGATAATTTAATTTAATTTAACCTCAAAGTTTAACAATTTTGATGCAAAGTTTGAAATATGATATATTGAAACTTTTCACAAGTATTTAGTGCAAATATTATCTAAAACGATGTTTCAAGCACTTATTTATGATTATTATTGATTATTTGCAGTCGATAAAACACAAAATAAGTCCAAATTCCAACGATAGAACGGTTCTTTGTCGAAACTTTTCTTTGTTCAAAAATTTCGATTTTATGATGCAATTTCGTGTAATTATTATCTACAATGATGTATTAACAACAGATAAATGAAAATGTATCCACTTACCCATATAAAATACACTTATAAAAGCACTTTTCACTCACTTTATTTTCACAATAACAAACACGTCAACAGAAAAGTAAACTGACATTCAATACTTTTTTAAAATGTTGTCATACCATATTTTACGTTCGGATACCTTCAGTTTTTGAGAATATCTACCAGACAATCGACTAAAATCGCCACAAACAATACTAAACGTTATTCTTTAGAAAAATTTGAACTTTTAATAGCGTGTACTCGCCGACGCCGCAGGGCGGCGGTGGGGCCTGACGGTATGGGCAACGCCGCCGCCGCAAGGCGGCGGTCGGGCCTGAGCGGTTAATCCAGATATCTCATAGCCACCCGTGAAATACGTATCATTGAGAAGTTTCGGTGGCTATCTGTGGCCTTCTTCATCAGTTCCACTTCACCAAATTATACTTTCTGAATGCAAATGATTGACTTGTTGAAGAAAATATAAAAATCGTTATATGTATGCCTATAATATTTGAGGAGTTCCCTCATTTACTCATAGATCCCAACATCAGAACTAGATTTTGATCAAATGGGTCCAATCTGAACAAAGTGAAAAATAACCGTTATTTCGGTAGTCGGTGGCAAAAAACTAAAATAGATCCAAAGACACCGACTAACGAAATAAGGTTATTTTTCACTTTGTAGTGTTTTTTTTTTGTAAAAAGTATTTTTTAATTCAACGTTATCTCTGTGTTATGTAGGTAGTTGGTTTCACTTTTTAGGTAGTTTGAATCCATATTTCCATTTCATTTTAAATAACCGTAAGCCCAGGTGCGTTTGGGCGCTTTTTCAGTGCGGCTTTTTTTACCGCGCACACGATTCTCAACGCTCGGGTTAGTACCAAGAGTTGATAATTTAATGATGTGGTATTTAACACTGTAGGAATGCCATCTGTTAGATTCTCCTCGCTCAGGTGAAGGCCGAGAGTTGAGAATCCAGTGCGCATTTTTTTACACCGCTTCAGAAAAGCGCCCGTTCGTACGGGGGCTTGCACCTTATAATTAAACCCGACATTCTATCGACACCGATTTCAATTCCAACCATCAGAACATCGACACTCTAATTTCAAAATCCAAAAAAACCGAACGCGACCACTAAAGGCCCAATCACGGTCCGTAATTTGAAATATCGAACAAAAAGTTCTTCGAACCGTTATTCATTTAAGATAAAAGATCTATTCCCCTCTCCGGGCGTGACCTAGAAACTGAATGGCGCATTTTTTGCATTTCACGATGCAGAAGGCTTTATTGCACTCATTAGTCCAGAGTTTTTGTATTCTATTTATGTTCTATACTCTAGATGCATGGATTTCAGTCTTGATGCGTTGTGCAATACGTTTATAAAAAATTGTGGACTGGCTTAATTAGTGAAGGGGAGTGAAGTTTTTCTTGCTAATGACCTTTGAATTTTAAATAATAATATGTGTTTCAGTGCTTAAAAGGTATCTTTTCAATTTAATTTTAGATGCATAGAAAGTAGGTCTACAATTAATTACAACTACCTTGCATATATCGCATATGATACCCATTTGCACCTAAAAGTAAAGGCCACTAAAAACAAAGTAAATTATTATAATGGCTGTACAGATTTCATCTGGAAGATTTACGAGTTTCAAGCAAACGATTGGGTGCCAAAACCATAGAGCAACACGGGCCACCGACGAACCGGAGTCCACCGCGCCGGTGGCCCTGCTATATTGCTCTATGGTCAAAACCTAACATGTTTGTTTCTTTTTTGTGTAAGAAAACACTTTTGTCCTTCTGTAGAGGCCACTATACAGCAGTCATCAATCATCATCATTTCAGCCAAAAGACGTCCACTGCTGGACATAGGCCTCCCTCATCATTTGGGGGGAGGGGGGGGTTTGCCATAATCGCCACGCTTGGCAGCTGGGTTAGCGATCGCAGTATGGTGTTAAAATGCATAGAGAACACTGCTATCGATACTCTAGTAAGTCCCTTAGTCGCCTTTTACGACACCCACGGGAAGAAATAGGGTGGCGCTATTCTTTACGTCCGGCACCACACACAGAAACAGCAATAATAAACTGTTTACTGAAAATGGAATATAATTTACACTTCATCGAACTTCTGACCTTCGGCCTTCACTAAATTACATACCTACTCTAAGAATCTTTCACCCAAAACTTACCATATTATCACGAAAAAGCGATGAAAAGAAGAAAGAATCAATGGAAATTGTTATTTACATGGAAATTGTTATTTACATGTAAATAACGGGCTTAAAAATGTTTTTTAGGGTAGCGCTGAGAACGAAAATTCGCATAACAAGTATTAATAGGGATTCTCAACGAACCCGGTTTTTTTCGTGAACGAAAATCTAAGGATGTAGCACCTAGCGTGGCGGTAAGTAGGATTTATGAGTAATTATTATGAGGTACTTCGTTTAATATTTAAAACTAAGTGGACGTTATAGGATTTAGCATTGTTTTGGTATTTTTAACCCCCAACGAAAATAAGGGGTGTTTTATGTTTGTAGTGTGTATCTATGTATCTGTCTGTGGTATCCTGAACGGACAAACCGATTTTGATTATTTTTTCTTGTTTGAAAGGTGTTTTGATGGAGAGTGTTCTTAGCTATGTTTCAAGAAAGTTTGCTCAGCCGTTTGAAGATCATAACCTTTTTTCTAGTTGATGAAGAGATATAAACAACTTCCACAGGTCCGATCGGTTCGAAATTTGAAATCCTGTCAATGGGAAAGGTTGTCAATAGGTCAACACCACGTCAGTATGCGAAGGTCAAAGATATTACCAAAGTATGATAACCTGGACCTGATGCGGAGGCATCACTAGGATCCTGCAGGATACCCAAACTGCCAGAAGAACTCCTCAACGGTCCTCTCTCAACGGCATATACCATGTGTTTGGGCTTATACGATGAGTTTTGCCGAGCATATACATGCTAATAGAAGCTAAGCGGTTAGGATCATAGTAATTTAAGGTTCACTAAATGTAAACATTTTTCAGGTTTTTAAATGTCGAAGCTCAACAATTAATACAATTCGGCCGCATTTTCGGTTGTCTACTAGTAATTTATAAAGTTTAAAAAACAGAAAATAAAAGTTAAATTAAAAATTTAATAAACCCCTTGACAAAACCAAAAACTCTAGTAAAAAAATAATATGTACCTATTCGCCCTTTAAGTTTAATATCAGTTGTAGGTCATATTTATTCAAACGTCGTCGTCGCGTCGGGTGACGGCTAATGAAAATTCCAAACAGACGAGGCTTATACTTAGCAATAATCATCATCATCATCATTTCAGCCGAAAGACGTCCACTGGTGGACATAGGCCTCCCCCAAAAGGAGGGGGGTGCCATAATCGCCACGCTTGACAGGCGGGTTGGCGATCGCAGTGTAAAAATGCATAGAGAACGCTTCGGGTCGAGTATGATTGGGGGCGGAGGACATCCCCATTTCCTCCGTCCCTGGACCCATTTAGGGGGGCCGGAAGAGGGCGTTATCTGCCCTCTGCCGATGCCCAGTGCGCCTGCTGTGGGCCGGGTGAGCGGAAGAGATCTTCCGCTTCCTTTCCGCAGCCTCCTTCTGCGACACGACTGTTTTGCAGAAGGATACCACCGCGTCCCAGGACTCCTCACTGCCGACCATCCACGGTCGGCAGGGACAGGTCACTGCCTACTCCTAAGGTCACAGTTCTAACCTGACTTAACCTATTTCATTGAGTTCACAACTTTTTGATATTTTACAATCTAACGGAAATTATTCCGATATCTAACGGTGACACATACATTCATTTTAGAAGTTTTGAAAAGCTCTGGGCAGTTTGTCTTGCTACTAACTACTTAGCAGAAGCTTTTATGAGGACATGGATTTATTATTATTGGTGAGCACATGCCAAATGCTGACAATAGAAAATAAAGTGTCGAAGGAGGGAGGTAAGATCAGCATACTCTTCTCTACAAATTATTATTCTACAAGCCGTAGGCCCGGTGGGATCTCGCATCAGCAAAAATTACGAACATCCATATAAACTTTTAACCTCTTCTTAACCCCTCTAGGGAATGAATTTACAAAAATCCTTACTTAGTGAGCACTAAGTTAGGATTTTTTCTTTCGCTGTATAAAAAATTCTTGTGTAAAATGTCATGCTTCTAGATCCAGCGGTTTAGGCTGTGCGTGGTCTGTCGGTTAATTTAAGATTTTTTAACCAACTTCCAGGAGGAGGAGGTTATAAATGTTCGTCTGTATGATTTTTTATGTATGTTCACGGATTTCTCCGTCAATTGTGGACCGATTTTGAAAATACTTTTTTTTGTTTGAAAGGTTATTCTTTTAAGGTGGTCCCATTGTCACCAAGTCAGAATCTGATGATCCCATGGAAATCGAGGAAAACCCTCAAATTTTATAGGCACACCTATAGCGATTTGGATATTTTTTATAGTAACTCGTGCATTAGCTCTCGAAAAGCACCATTTGGTGAAGTGGAACTGATGATGAAGACCACATATGGCCACCGGAACTAATTATTAATAAGTATTTTAACGGGTTGTTTATTATGGTAGATTAGGTAGTTTATTATGGTTGCTAAGCAATGTATTCTCGTCACAATGCATATGGTGAGATGCAGTTCTCAACAATTAACGTCCCAGCATCGGGAAAAGCAATATTTTGTAAAAGGTAATGAGCAGTTGACATTAGGCTATTGTTACTTAGGCGATTAGGTACTTTAATATGGTTTCTAAGCAATTTATGCTTGTCACAATGCATAATGGTAAGTGGAGCTGATGGTGACTTCACCATCAGCTCCAGTTCTCCTGGTTATTGCCAAGAGAACTCCTCTACAATTAACGCATCGAAATATTTTTTTTTGTATTTTATTTTGTTAAAGGCGATGAGGCTATTGTAACAGATAAATTACAAACTCATCCACACCTGATTTTTTTTTGTTTTTTTTTTAAGATTTTTATTTCATGTATTAAGGTAATCATTTATTACATCTACTTAAGATGTACATGAGCTATTATTTAAATCTACATGAATTATCCATACGTGTCCATACTATATTACCATATTATAAACGTGAAATGAACTCTGTTACCTTTTAACGCCTGAACCACTCAACCGATCGTTATGAAATTTGACAGATAGCCGGGACATAGGCTACTATTAACACTGGTTATTTTTAATAAAAAAAAATATAAAATATTTTTTTAATTCAAGCAAACGAAGTCGCGAGCAACAGCTATTTAGTTATATAATTATGTGTTGTAACGTATATTTTATAGTGTTCGATTTTTTTTTTGTGTATTTTTGTGATGCACAATAAAGTGACGACGAGGATGACGACACGATTGGCGTAGTGGTTAAGCGATTGACTGCTGCACTGCGTGTCGCGAGTTCGATTCCCGCACGGAACAAATATTTGTATGACCTACAAGTAAATGTTCAGGGTCTGACTGTTTGTGTATGTGAGTTTAAATGTTTGTAGACGCACCCACAATACAGGAGAAATTCCTAGTGTGGGGCAACGTTAAAAAAAAAAAAAAGTATATACATATAAATAAATAGGTAGGTAGACCTTTATTTATTTCCATTACAAATTAATTCACTCCATATTAGCCTCACAGGTAGCCATTATAACTTGACAGATTTATTGCTACAGTAATTAATTAATTAATTAATTCCGTATGTAAATATCTGTGTCGTCTTCCGTTTATGTTTAGGTATTAAGGTGGTTTGTTGGTATTATTGTATTTAGGATAGGCAGAAGTATGAGGTAGTGAATATCTGGTCAGGCCTTTATTAAAATAAACCCATACCGCCTTATTACAAAACAAGATTTATATTTTGACATGGCTTAAACCATGGAGCTAGTTTTTGTAATAAGAACGTAACTGTGATTGAAATACCGTTCTTTATACAAAACTGAAAACTTAGTTCGGTACTAAGTTATCAGTTTTGTGTTTAGGAACTTTACCATAGTCAGAATAAAGTTCGAAATTCAATAATGGCTCCATGTTTTAAACCTGGGTCTGAAGATAAACCTTGTTTTGTAATAAGGGGGATAAGGAATAGGGAATCCTATGGTTATCATTTATGTACACATATAGTAAAGTACACAGAGATAAGTCATATTTATAGTTTCGAGTACAAAGGTAGGTACTGCTTATTTTATATTAAGAAATTTCTTCCAGCAGACCTGCAAAAGAAACAATGAAAAAGAAATTAAGAAATTGTCTGTGAGAATAAGAATAGAACTATAAGAATACGCGAATTCTTAAACTAAAATGTTAAATTATAACTATTACACGTATAAAAAAAATTAACATAATTATACATAAATAATACATAAAGCATATCATCATCGAAGACGTCCACTGCTGGACCTAGGCCTCCCCCAGAAGAAAGATGGGGGGGGGTTGCCATAATCGCCACGCTTGGCAGGCGGGTTGGCGATCGCAGTATGGTGTTAAAATGCATGGAGAACGCTGCTGCCCATTCTCTAGTATGTCCCTTAAACGCCTTTAACGACACCCACGGGAAGAAATAGGATGGTGCTATTCTTTACGTCCGGCACCACACGGAATACACATAAAGCATAGTTATATAAACATATATTATTACTAGCTTTCGCCCGCGGCTTCGCCCGCGTGGAAGTCGAAAAAGAAGCAGCTTCTCTATCAGCAGCATTCCCCCAAAAAATTATACCATATCTTAGTTGGAACCAACGTAAGCGTGGTAAGCAGATAGGAGTGCAGTTTGATTTAAAACTTTACGGAGGATATATATAGCATATAAATACAAACTTCGTTTTGTACATACTTGTTCAATATACCTACGTGTCTTCCTCCATTTCATGTGTAAGTCTATTTGTAAGAAGTTTTGTATTGTTTATTTTTTCTACGTTTTTGTTCTTATATAATAATTGATATACCAACTTTTGAGTTATTCAAGGTACGCAGTAAAATTCTCCCGAAAACTATGTACCCCTTTTTCCGATTCTCGAAAACTCAATATGAGGTCTGAGCTTCGGGTTAATCGGATCGCGCTTTAAGATTCTATAAATACAAACCATAACACTCCCTAAAATCCTTTTGAAGGGTAGTTTTGAAAAACGCAAAAGTTATGCAAAACTTTGTTATTTAAGTTATGACTGCCTCATTAGTCTAGTGGTCACAGGCGCGACTGCTGAGAATGAGGGGTGGATTTGATTCCCAGGTCGGGCAAAGTGTTATTGGATTTTCCATTAGGAATTTCTTAGTAGCAGCCCGAAGTCTGCATTTATGCCCGGTTGATGGCAATAGGCTCGCCCCCTATTACATGGGACTTAAACAAAACTGTCGAAATGTGGGTGTACTAAAGATACACCTCTATCTAACCCTTCCGGGATTGCAGGCTTGATGTTATTTAAATAAGTACTCGGGTCAAATTTCAAGTTTAGATATCAAAAGAAATAAGATTCTGTTCACACAAACTATATCGCCCCTTTTTACGCACTCAAAGGGGTAAATTGTTGAAACATCGTTTTTGACGTTTCTATTATTGTATTTATAGGTTATTTATGCCAATTTTCAAATTAATCAAGCCACACAGTAGAATCCTCCCTTGTAAATTGACTATCCCTTTTCACCCCATTAAAAGGGCCAGATTTAAAAAAAAACCGGATAAAAGTTATTCTTTATTTTTTATTTTCAGTATAAATCCTGAGTTTCAAGTTAATCGGACCGCGCGTTAAAATTACTCCATAAAAGTTTTGATATCCCCCAATCAACCTTTAGGGGGTAGTTTAAAAAACAAAAAATGACAAACTTTATATTTTACTTAGGTTAGTATTCATGCCAAGTTTCAGGTTTATTAACTCAAGGAATAAGATTTTTCATACAAACAAAATCCCCCTTTTCACCCCTTTAAAGGTTGAATTTCCAAAAACCCCTTCTTAGCTGATGCCCACGTCATAATTTGGGGTTAATCAAGCCACACAGTAGAATCCTCTCTTGTAAAATTGACTACCCCTTTTCACCCTGTTAAGGGTCATTACCGCACGGTATCCCGTGAGGCGGCTAGCCTCCTTGCCGGACTGCCGCCGTGGGATCTGGAGGCAAAAGTTCTCGCGCACATCTGGGAGTGGCGCGAGGAGGCGAAACACTGGGTCTAAACTCCGCTGCCGCGAGAAATCACGGCACAGCGGATGGAGGTCATGGAGAGTGCGATTGTCGCAATCCAGCGCTGGGCACGCCACAACTGTGGCGATAAGTCCCCTCTTTGAGGAGTGGCTAGAGAGGCGCCACGGCGTCCTCGCCGGACACGGTTGTTTCGGGAGGTTCCTGTTCAGGATAAAGCGGGAGGAAACGCCCAGGTGTCACCACTGTGTGGATCGCCCGGATGACACGGTGGAGCATACGGTGGAGGTCTGCCCGGCTTGGGCAGAGCACCGCTGTGTCCTCACGGCGGCGGCGATCTCTCGCGTCCGGCCCTGGTTCAGGCTATGGTTCGGAGCGAGAGTGCATGGGAGGCCGTTACCTCCTTCTGAGAAACAGTAATGCTCGCGAAGGAGGAGGCAGAACGCGTGAGGGAGAGGCAAGGTTTGCGCCCTCGCACCCCTAGTCGCCGCAGGAGACGCCCCGGGCGTCGGGAGTAGCAAGCCGTCTTCCGGCCACCATAGGCGCGGGCTTGCGTACGGTGAGCGATGGGTAGCTCGCCATCCAATAAGGACCAGGCCCGGTTCGACTGCGCGTTGTGTTCCACGCGCGCCTCAAAGAGATGTCAGCACCAACTGACGGGGTCCGTTAGGGCCTGCCAGGGTTGTGATGTTTGTCCGAAAGGGATATCATGGCCCTGGCACACAGGCAACGGAAGGAACACGGGTGGGTTTTAGTCAGTAAAAGTCTGACACGCCCTCCCGCTCCGCCCAGAGCGGGAGACGTTATTTGATAATTTCCCACGCAAAAAAAAAGGGGTCAATTTTCGAAAAACTGATAAATTCTTTTATTTATTTTGGTTTACAGTATAAATACTGAGTTTCGAGTTAATCGGACCGCGCGTTAAAATTTTTCCATACAAACTTTGTCATCCGCAAATCCCCCATTATGGAGTAGTTTAAACAAAAAACAAAAATGTCACACTTTATAATTTACTTAGGTTAGTATTCGTGCCAAGTTTCAGGTTTATTACCTCAAGGAATAAGATTTATCCCCCTTGTTCATACCTTAAAGGTTGAATTTTGAAAAATCCCTTCTTAGCGGATGCCTATAGTTTCCAACAATAAACCGAAATATTAGTGATTTTAACTTAAAAAGAAATTTCATTAAAAATAAAATTTTATCCTCTTTTTCAACCCTTATGGGTTCAAATTCTAACAACACCGTTGCGTTAGCTTCCAACCATAAGCCTAGATAATAAATTTAGTAATTTTACTTCGAAAATTAAGGACTTTTCATACACAACATCGTCCCCTTTTTTAACCCTTCGGGGGTGGAATTATCAAAAACGCTGAGATACGTATCAATTTATTTTCAATCGTCAGCCTAAACACAAAATTTGAATCTTCTAACTTCAAAACTGACGGACTTTCATATAAACTTCCATCCCCTATTTCACCCTCTTAGGGGTAGAATTTCGAAAAACCCTTTCTTAGTGGATACCTACTTTTCCAGCGGTTTAGGCTGTGCGTTGATATATCAGTCAGTCAGTCAGGACTTTGAATTTTATATATATAGATAAATTATTCTGAACTATAAATTTATATACTAATATATACTATTAATTAATTACTTACAATACAATCGCCGTACGGTGAGGTACCTACTGCCAAATTATTATCAAAGCGCAAGACGACCCTGGAGGCGCGGGGGCGCCGTTAGCATGTTTTTGTACGGACAACCCGGTAACATAAAAATACGTGTTTCGGGTTTCGCATAATAATATACTAAAACTAATGTTGTATATAAAAATACTCACAGTTGAGAGGAAAGGTAATGCTCTCTTACTCGATATTTGAATAAAGAAACCGTTTTTAAATCACGAGTGCTATTGTAATTATATAGTAATGTTATTATTATTTTTTATTTTTGAAGTGAAAACTTCTTTAGGTGCGTTAAGTACTTTTTGGGTGAACAAGAAATCATGGAACTCGCGTCATCGTCACCGAACGCTTTCCGCTTTCCATGAGCTATATGTATACTGTTTTCACTTGCCGCGCAGGTTTTTTTTTTACTTTATTTGAACTTTATTTTGAAAATTTTTACATCATTTAAAAAATAACAGAGTTAAAATAATAATAAAATGTACAAACTAAGTACATAACCAACCGCAAGCGGCGTGGCTAGCTCCAACGGCATCCTGAGGGCATTCGCGCAGAGGTTTGATTGCCAGTACCTGAACGATTGCTGTATGGTTCAAATACTGAGCAATCAAGATCGGTAATGTGTTTTATGTGGTATGTTTAATTGTGTGTTATTTTATTAATTGTATTTGTAATTTGATCAAACATGTTGTGCATATTATGATCCTTGTTGGTCGAAATAAATTTTTATTTTTTTTATTTTTATAAAAAAGGAGGGAACATAATCATATGGCATCAAAAAACGTAATCTAATGTTGGGTATTGCCATCAGAGACTTCTCAGTAAAATACTGGAGTCTAGATTAGTGCCCAGTCGATGGCAATAGACGACCCTAACCCAATGCCCTTGAACCTTTAGATTCGTTACCCGCGCACAATATTGGCAAAGTAAATACCAGCCAATTTCCTGACATGAAATTAGTCGCGCACCATCCAGTGACGCGCCTACACGTCACAATCACTCGCAATTCTCAGCAATTATTTGTAAAGAAAATGCCTTCCCGTGTTATACACGATGGACAAATTAGACTACTACTGTGGCAGTACAGAAAAACGTCTCATTTCATGCATAAGTACTTATTGTATTTTTTTATTTTAAGAAAACGTTTTGTTTTGTAGTTGTACAGCCAGTCAGCCATTTTTCCTGACTGCTGCGACCGACGCGTACGCGCCAATGAACATGCAGCAGCTAGTGACGTAACTAAATATGTATGTTCATCTCTTTCTAACAACAGTTATTGGTCTTTCCTTTTCTTCGCGCACTGTATGATTGTACGCAAGTATGTAGCTACATTCATGGCTTACGCTGTTTTTGAGTGCATTAATGTTCGTGTATGACGCGTCTATTTATAATACGTCATTGCTCTAACCTAACACAACTAGTGATCACCTCTGCCTAATCCTTCGGGATAAATAGGCTTGATGTTATGTTAGGCAAATACTCCTTTTTTATGGAACTTTTGCGTTTGCCTAAACCAGTTTATATTAGCAATGTATCGTAGATTTAACATCCATACGTCACACTTTAGAACTTTAGTAAGTTTTCAATGTTACTGCTCTTGAATTTAAGACGCAGATATATGCCTGTGACCTTGAGTGGTTAGCTTGCGTGTTCTTTACTGAGCTCACGCAACGCGTCGTACGTTCAGCCAGTAAGAAGACTTGGCCACCAAGGAGCGCTGTCCCCAATTTGACGCATTATTCATTTATTATACACAAAAAAAATGTATTTTAATAAGATGCGTATACTAAAAAATCAATAATTAAATTATCTTTAAATTGGTGAAGGTTCCAGAAAAATACGCTTGGTAGATTTTGCGCCATTCTCAGTTTTTATCTGCGTTAGACATAAGTTTAAAAATAAATATCACTATGTATTATAAACATAATCTTAAATATTCACACATAAGTTATTGAGAAAATGCTCTAATTTAATATATATTTTTTTCAAATCATTAACACTACTCGTTTAGACGTGATCTTCAGTATAAACTCATTAAAAGTCGGTTATCGTCGCCTTAAATGGTACTGAATTATGGACTGAATTCTACTCTATAAAAAATATCATGAAACATAAACATAAATTATAAAACCATCTTTAACTACATAACAAGAATCATAATATTAGCAATGTATCGCAGATTTAACATACATACGTCACACTTTAGTACTGTAGTTGACAGTGTTACTGCTCTTGACTTTAAATGGTACTGAATTGTGGAGCTAGGGAATTGTGTAGGGTGTATATTATTATTGTTAAGGGTGCTATCACAAAAAAAAACGTTTTTCGTCAATTTCTTATCTAATTGTGAGAAAGCGTGAAATAATCGAAACATTAAGTCTGTGTAACTATAAAAGTACAGTTTTCGTGGTGATATGCGTCAGTTTTGCGCTCTCGAAAATATAGCTTATTTCGCCGTTGATTTACGCCGTTATTTTACTTTTAAATACACAATTTTTTTTTCGAGCATGGTAACGTAATTACCTTAGTTATTAAATAGTTTTTGTTTATATTTGGATTATATGTTTGTAGATAAAAAATAAAATTTTGTGCATCAGCATCGCGGTGTATTACTGTATGAAATATAATAAATTGATTAAAGCGCTCCCAAGTATAAGATACAGTAGTACCATGGACATTTTTATACATTTTTAAATGATGTTATCTTCGGTGTAACAAAGCATCAAAAGATACCCAAAAGTAAAATTTTATGAAGCATCCTTTGCAGAGACAAGGTTTTAACTGATTTATGTAAACATATTGAAATATTTATTTAAAGCGCTCTCAAGATAAATAATCAAACTTGCTCGGGCATATTTAATTTTTTATTTTTTGGTTATATCTAAACCATAATCACACATCAAAACTCGAGTAAAACGCTCAAATTCAAGAAAAATTGTGATAGCCCTCTTAATGCGGGTTTCTATTGCAAAAATAATGAACGAGCGATATGGGTAAGGAAGCTGGAAACAAAACGAGCGAGCCTTTCAGTAGTCGCAGAATGATGTGTAACATCTGACATCTTACCTTGGTAATAAGCAACTGTGCAGCGACAGAAATGACCCCCTCTACTTACAATCTATACATGTCCCAGAATTAATGCACAACCTCTTAAGGGGTCATTGTACTCATCATTATGAACAACTTTTACTATGGGACCAAACTCGAAATCGCAAAAAAAATAGGTTTAGGCAGCGTTAATTCTGGGAAATGTTGTATACAACCAGCCTATAAAGGCTTCTACATACCGGGGCGACTTGTCGCGCGACGCGACGCGACACAAAGGCACCGCTCGTCCCGCGACACGCGGGGCCTTTGTGCTGCGTCGCGTCGCGCGACAAGTCGCGCCGGTATGTAGAAGCCTTAACTTTCCCACTGCTGGGACACAGGCCTCCTCTTTCTGAGAGAGGGAGTGGGCCGTAATCCACCACACCACTTTGAATTTTTAGTTCTAGGACATGCCGGTTTCGTAGTCTCCTGGAAGCCGACCCTAACACAGTTGGGAAAAGGTTAGACAGATTGTTTGACAAAGAATGATAGTTGTGATTTGCATAAACGGATAATTTAAGTTGGTAGTCAATTTGCTTAGCTAGTAATTCCTCTGACTTTATGTGTGTAGTAACGACAACACAATGACTTTTATAATGGAGGAATACTGACTCTCGAGTCACAGGTATGGACCTAGTTTGGGAGCCAAGGGGACCTATGTTTAAGATACTACTTCGTATGTTATAAATGTAATGTCTGTAACAATGACCTGTTGTCACTTTTATTTAAATAAATAAATAATTTTATTTAAAAAAAAACGAGCGAGATTTGCAGTAGTAACATACTTGTGTAACATAACATCTGACATCTCATCTCGGTAATAAGAAAATGAGCAGAGACAGAAATGACCTCCTCTACTTACAATCCATTTATAGTACTTATAACTCCATGCGTACACATATTCTATGCTATTATAAATTACTTACTAATTTCATGATATTAAAAAGTACCTACTTACTTATTCCATGCTCAAGCTGGCATTTCCTGTTACACACTTTCGTCCCTTTTCACGAAATCATTCCGACAAAAACCGAGAGGAAAGATATTACACATCAAAACAAAACAAAACATGACTGTGCTATATTTTTTATGTAATATCTTGCATGCCATGTGTATACTAATGTGTTGGACAAATAAATAATCTATTCTATTCTATTCTATCAATTATTGATGTGTAAAAAAAACGTAAAAGTGGTGTAATGTGTGTGTGTTTATAATAAAAGTGGTGTAATGTGTGTGTGTTTATTATAAAAGTGGTGTAATGTGTGTGTGTTTATAATAATACATTTCGTTACACCATTTTTATGTTCTTCGCACTTGTTTCATGATTATTATCCGATTATTAACGAATATTATTAATGCGAAAGTTTGTTACGCTTTCACGCTAAAACGACCGAATGGATTTGGATGAAATTTGGCACATAGATAGAAAATGACCTAGGTTAGGAGTTTAGGACATACAATACATTTAATTCCATTGTTATTATTTTTATTTTTTTTGAGATACGGAGTTACCGACATAGCCTGCAGAGTAAGCAAGCTGAAGTGGGAGTGGGCTTGCCATGTTTGTCGAAGGACCGATGACCGGTGGAGCAGACGAGTCCTGGGGATGTACTCCGAACATAAATCCGATGAATTGGCCGAATGGTCGGCCGTTGCTTGACGACGGCTAACTATGGCTGACTACGACGAAAAAAAAAACGACAATCAAAGAGATAAGCCATAGTCAAAAATGTGACTTTAAGTCAGGTAAGGATTCAAAGTTAACAAAGGAAACTATGGAAGTTATAGTGGAGACCACCTATCGGCAAGCGTAGTGTGGGGCGCCCCCCAGCTAGATGGACCGACGACCTTAAAAAGGTGCGTGGGACAGACTGGATGCGGAAGGCGGAGGACAGGGTGTTCTGGTGCAGCCTTGGAGAGGTCTATGTCCAGCTGTGGACTGCTATAGGCTGAGTTGATTTTGTTGATTGATTTCGATATTCCCACGAAATCAAGATTTTTGCGGGTGAAAACGCGGGGCGCAGTTAGTTGTTTAAATGTATATTTATAATTATAGATAAGTAAATGTTTAAGTATGTATTTATTGTACACGTAAATGGTACACCACAGACTACTTACCTGCAGTCAATAATATTATATTAAACAGATATGTTATACACTCACAAAACAACCGAAAAAAGTGTTCCGCGCAGCAGCGGCAGCACACATACCCACTTTTCATTCATTTTACATTTCACTACAAGTAAAAATTATAGAAAAGACATGGCTTAATAAAAATAATAATAAAAAAGAGACAGCTAGTGTTTTCAATTGCGCGTGAATGTAAACTAACATTATTCTGGCCACCAATCACCGAATGTTGGCATCACAGACTAACAAATACGTCCCAATTAGGACGTTTTACAATCTTCACGCTTGCGCGCTCACAACATAATTATCTGTATAATATAATATCATTGCTTGCAGTACTGCCTTTCCTTGTTCCTTAACTCATCCAAAGATTGTCTTTAAAAGATCGCTTACCGATAAGATCGCCCATTGTGTCACCCCTTGTAACATTTCTGCATTAATATCTGTAATTTTTTGGTATACATAATAAGATGTGGTATATTCTATTTTATTCTACAATAATCAGTAATATCTAACACGTACACAAAACAAACATTACATTGAATAGATAAAATAAAATATTATCAGCATAACAAATTTTATCCCTTCTGCAAAAAAATCATAACACAAAATAATATTCACACAGATTGCAAAAATTCAGTTCTTCAAGGTCTGCGGGTATCACTGAATGGAACGATACGCGAATTTGAATTTCAAAATGGCCTCGACGTTGGGGCACTGCCTGTTACTATACATTTAGTTATCTATGTGCAAGAGCGTGAATACACAGGAGTTTCAAGGCCGTTACTTAATAGAATATATTTGATTGTTGCTATAAATATTTTTAGGAGGAAGTGAATATAAATTGGATAGATATATAAAATATTTTTGTGATAACCCTACATTTTTAATTTACAGTAGGTACATTTTAATAGTTCAGTCACTTTCATTGCGTTTTTACGTTGTTGAGCAGAATATTTTTTTAAACGTAATAAATTTATGTAGCAATGGATTAGGTATTTACTTCAAAACTTTTAGATTGTTATTGAAAGGGTATTACGTAATTAGGGTGCTGGACACAAGTATTTCCTTCAACCATACCTTGAAATATGTTTGTTTATTATATTTTACGTTTGATTGTTACTTACCTATGATTTTGGCATGATTATTAATTATTACCAAAATCTGCTAAATGTATGTACGAACACGAATGTTTAAGTTGGATAAGTAATTACTAACAAATTTGATTTTATAATCTGGAAAATAAATGATTATTATTATTAACTAGATACTAAAGCACTACGTGCTATAAATCGAGGTAGATCAAATCTTTACCGCAAACGTTTACGAAGATTTCTGAACGAGCTCAATTCAATTCGGTTTATTTATTCAGTAACAATTCACATTGTGTTCGAATATTATCCAGCATGAAACATAAATATTAGATGTACAAATATAATAAAAGAATACATGCAACTCAATTTAAATTAGAAAATATTTTTATTTAAAAAAATAAATAAATAGAATACTATCAAACATAAATTGTAAAACCATGTGTCAATAAATTAATAGCAATTTAAACGAAACATTAATTTAAAAAAAAGTCTTATGAACACATGAATATTCAATTAATCTGAGCATATTTATCTGTACTTGTATCATATGATATCCTATGGAAAAAATTGTTGAATGAAGCTAACCTGGCACCGGAAATCATTAATATGTTTAAGTTCTGGTACGGTAACCAATATAACACCGTGAGGTGGGCAGGCGCATACTCAGATATGTACAGGTTAGAGTGCGGGGTGAGGCAAGGGGGTCTGACCTCGCCCAAGTTATTTAATATTTACGTGAATAAGCTGATCGAGGAACTCAGCGGCTCGGGGACCGGATGCTCGATAGATGGTGTGTCTTTTAACAACATCAGTTATGCTGACGATATGGTGCTGCTGAGTCCGTCGATCAGTGCCCTCAGAAAGCTATTGAGTATATGTGAGTGCTATGCTGAAGCCCATGGACTAAGGTATAATGCCACGAAAAGCGAGCTGTTAGTTTTTATGGCACAAAACAAGACCTATGATATAGTACCACCAGTCTCGCTATGTGGTGCAACTCTAAACAGAGTAAAGCAGTTTAAGTACCTTGGTCACTGGGTTACGGAGGACGGCACGGATAACTGTGATATGGAGAGAGAGCGCAGGGCATTGGCCGTACGCTGCAACATGCTGGCCCGCAGATTTGCAAAGTGTGACAATAGTGTCAAGATAACACTGTTTCGGGCATATTGCCAGGCTTTTTATTCCTGCAGCCTGTGGACCAGATACACGCAGAGAGCATTTAATGCCCTGCGTGTGCAATACAACAATGCTTTTAGGATACTGTTGTCGCTGCCGCGTTTCTGTAGCGCGTCAGGGATGTTCGCAGCAGCGCGTACAGATGATTTCTTTGCAATCATGCGTAAAAGATCCGCGTCACTGCTGCGTCGAATGCGAGACAGCGACAACAGTCTCCTGAGCATTGTTGCTGATAAATCTGAAGGCCACCTGATGGGACACCTATGCGCAGTGCATATGTTATTGCCGGGGGTCTCCAGGTGGCATAATAGATATAATGTGTAGTGGGTGTTTCGTATTAGTTGTGTTGTGTTGTATTTTATCATTGTTTATGTTCTTTTGTCTTAATTAATTTATTATAAATACTAATATAGTTTAAGTAATAAGTACTAACAATTTATGGGTAATGTGCCTGAACTAAAGATAAATAAATAAAATAAAATAAACAAATAACATCATAGACAAATAATGATATGTCATTGTTTTAAGAGCATTAAGACTATTACAAATCATTTATAGCGGCATCAACATCGCCACATGCGAACGACGCGTCACACTGACGTCACGCAAAATCCTGCATCGCGCAAGCAGAGTTTACGTCCCGACATCAACCGTCGGGCAGTTGCCCACGAGACACAACACCCGTCTGGTCGGAGGATCCTTCCTTTTCTATGGAGGATGAGTGAACTTTACACCCTGTTCCTCATACATTTAAACATTTAATGAGTAGAGACGTATTTCCAACAGGAATGCCTTGAGGCTTGCCTTGAATGATTGTGTATACAGTTTAACTCAAGCGGTAGTTTGTTAAATATTTTAACTGCCTGATACTGTTTCACTATTCCAAAAGCCGGGATGATTTTGTTTCCAAAGTCTTTTCTTCGCTATTTTTCCTTTACCAGCCTATTCTCTCATCGTCATCATGTATTTTATATTCATTGTTGAAATTGAAGACCTCTTGTCAAAGTGGTGCCAAGTGGTACAGGTGGCGTGAATTTTCATGAAATCCCTCATTACAGGCACTTTTGAATTATAAAGGGGTTGGTCAGTCAGAAAGATAAAAGTAGTTACCCATTCCAAAGCGTAGTAGGTTCCTATGGAGAAGAACAGGCAAGAAAGTCCGGGCAAGAAAAATATGAGCAAAGCTCAAATTGTTCAATAAACCGCACGTCAGTTTCGTGACGTTGAACTTTATCTTTGAGCTGGCCTAACGTAGCACGGACTTTCAATAGAATAAGAGGCTAGCTTATAATGGTTTTGTTACCACTGATGTGCGGCTTACCATCCCGTGAGCAGTCAGCTCTTCAGCAACCTTGCTGACTAGCAAAATGTTATGAGCTATTCTCATTTAGTTCGTGCCGATACAAGAGAAGAGGAATACTAAAACAAGTTTCAAAAGGATAACTATTATGTTTTATGATATACAGGGTAAACTTAAATTAGCTAGCAAAACTCCGCATACATGATGGATACCGACCGACATCTAAACACGAGAAAATGAAAACTAAAAAATTTAATGATATTTTTTTGGGGTCAACGACCGCTTTGGCTTCAGACAATCTGTTTTTACTTTGTGTTATCGTGTTTAGATATCAATACCCATCACATCTTTGAAATTTACAACAAAAAAAAAAAAATTTAAACTGATAGTCAAACTCAAACCCCGTTATTACAAAACAAGGTTTATCTTCAGACCCAGGTTTAAATAATGGTCCTCGACAGCCGGTGGAACTTCGTCGAGCACTTCCGACGTTTGGCTCCCAGACTGGAGCGGGCCGGGGCTGCCTTGAAGCGGCTCCTGCCCAATCTGGGGGGTCCAAACGCCGGAGGCTCTACGCGGGGATCGTGCGGTCCATGTCCCTTTACGGGGCACCGGTGGGGGCACGTTGACTGAGGCTGCGACCAGCCCAGTGGTTGAACGCGTCCCAAAGGGTCATGGCCATCAGGCTGGTACGGGGTTACCGCACGGTCTCCCGTGAGGCGGCGAGCCTCCTTGCCGGACTGCCGCCATGGGATCTGGAGGTGAAAGTCCTCGCGCACATGTGGGTGTGGCGCGAGGAGGCGAAACGCCGGGGTGTAACTCCGCTGCCGCAAGAAATCGCGGCACAGCGGACGGAGCTCCGGCAGGATCTCATGGCAACATGGAAAGTGCGATTGTCGCAACACAGTGCTGGGCACGCCACAATTGCGGCGGTAAGTCCCCTCTTTGAGGAGTGGCTAGAGAGGCGCCACGGCATCCTCACCTTCCGCCTGACGCAGGTCCTCACCGGACACGGTTGTTTCGGGAGGTTCCTGTTCAGGATAAAGCGGGAGGAAACGCCCGGGTGTCACCACTGTGTGGATCGCTCGGAGGACACGGTGCAGCATACGGTGGAGGTCTGCCCTTCTTGGGCGGAGCACCGCCGTGTCCTCACGGAGGCGATCGGCGGCGCCGATCTCTCGCGTCCGGCCCTGGTTCAGGCCATGGTTCGGAGCGAGAGTGCATGGGAGGCCGTCACCTCCTTCTGCGAAACAGTAATGCTCACGAAGGAGGAGGCGGAACGCATGAGGGTGAGGCAGGGTGCGGCAGGGTACCCGCCCTTCCGCCCTTAGTCGCCGCAGGAGACGCCCTGGGCGTGCGATTCCCGGCCACCGTAGGCGCGGGCTTGTGGACGGTGAGCGATGGGTAGCTCGCCGTCCGATAAGGACCAGGCCCCAGGGCCGAAAGGCTTTGGAGTGGCGACCGCATACCGGAAGACGTAACGTTGGAAGGCCTCCTACAAGGTAGACCGATGACCTTGTGAAGGCCGCAGGTATCCGCTGGATGCGGGAAGCACAGAACCGGTCGAAGTGGCGGAGCTTGGGGGAGCCCTATGTCCAGCAGTGGACGTCTTTCGGCTGACATGATGAATGATGATGTTTAGATAACGATACACGGCTGCGGAGTTTTGCTAGCTGATTTGATTTGACCCTGTATATCAAGAAATGCAGCCCATGGATAGTGGAGTCCCGAATAGAGGAGCTCGAGGCTAAGTAATAAATAAACAGCCGCAAGGGTAGATCCATCACGTTAAGCTACGCCTGCCGGGGTTGACCCGTGGATGGGTGATCATCTTTACATACCGAGACTCCTCCGTGCCTCGGAAAGCACGTTAAGATGTTGGTCCCAGCTGTCATTTGTGGATCTTTGACAGTCGTTATAGGTCATCAGAAGCCCGAAAGTCTGACAACCAGTCTTACCAAGGGGTGTACTGTTACCTAGTTACTGGGTTGTGGAGGTCAGATAGGCAGTCGCTCCATGTAAAATACTGGTATTCAGTTGGATCCGGCGAGACTGACCCAATAAATAATTGGGAAAAGGCTAGGCAGAGATGATTTGACGTGGGTAAGAAGCGAGAATACGAGGATTTTATATGGCTTGTGTTAAGTGCAATACCTTTGTAGCGTTTTATTATTCAGTTTCTTCGCCGTTGTGGGACTTTGAAGTTAATTATCAGCTGCGAGTTTTAAATCTACTCGTAAATTTGTCAAACTAGTTACGTCGCGATTGACCATAGCGACGTAACTAGTGAAGTAACCATACCACTCGGTACTCGATATTCACGATAAATCGATTCAAGTTAAATGTCAAAACGGGCCTATTATTTTGACAAGTATAAGAGTTGTTTTTTTCACACAATTTCCGATCAACTTTATATTTGTGTTTGAGGCCTGGGTTTTTATGTATTTAATAGGTAGAAACAAAGATATAAATGAAGACCATCAATCAGTTAATGTAGATAAGACTCCAAAAAAATAATTAGACTGGATACCAACCCCAACATACATAGTTGGGAAAATGCTAGGCGGATTGATATCAAGAAATGCAGCCAAGGATATATATAGTTGAGCCATTTTACGTCTCTTTAGCATCGTAAACTGCTTTCTCATAGCACATTTTATGACGAGAACGAGGCAGCTCTCTATCCACGCGAGTAAGCACGTACGGGTTAAAAGGATCTACTTTGATTGTGTTGAAAATGTTATTAAGTTGTGCAGTTTTGTTTCGTTTTGGAATTGAAATGTTAATTGTTTTAATGGATTTGTTAATCAAAAACCTAGCTAAAAGGCAATAATATACCTATGTCAATAGGTACCTATAGTCAAATTCTAGCGTGGTTGACTCTTAAGGTGGTTTCGCTATTTCTTCATAAGGGTAGTTAGATAGGAAATGTCGATTCCATCTAGCTTATTTTTGAAATAAAACTTATTTAGAGATTGAGCTAAACTTATCGGTTCGCGTCACCGACCAGCCCGTGCTGACATGCTGTAGTAGCAGTCAGTAAAAAAAAAAAGAAGAAAGGAGGAAAAATGCGTTTATTGGCATTACATCAAAAATACACCTTAAAATCTATAAATAACAGAAAACAATTATTATGATGCCAAAAGGGACTCAGCTCAGCATAATGTCAGATGACAACACAAGGTGTACCACCTGACGCTGATTTTCAGCTGCAACCCACGAGTGCCATACGCTAGAATAATAAACACTTATAGAAGTGTGTGTCCGTTAATTAATTAAGAGAATAAATTAAAGGTGATAATATAAAAAAGCTCAAACATAATAAAATAAAATGTTGTGACATACATGTGTGTGTGTGTTGTGTTTAATATCTTAAAGTATCTTAAATGCAAAATCGCGTGATTGCGTTGTTCTTCTAAAATACGAAACGGATTTTGATGCAGTGAAGTTAAATTGACCACGTGAAAAGTTTAATTTCTCTATACTATGCATTGTCTAAAATGTGTTTTAGATGATCATTATTTTATTGAAATGGAAACTTCTATAGGCGCGTTGAGCGATAAGTTTTCACTTCTGAAGACAGTCCTCATGACAGCTTATGTTTTTTATATGATCTGTAAAATGATTCTGATATCCTATTGCATTTCATTGGTGTATAAAACTAGAACACTCACAATTCGCTAGTTAAAAGTTTCATATGGGGCGAACCTATAATTGTCATAAACTGGACACAATAATAATTATAGACCCAAGGCTACTACAATTTCCCAATGGAAAAATTCAATAACACTTTGACACGATGGAACTCAGATCGATATAATAGTCACATAACAATTATACAGAGTGAATTTTTTTTTCAAGCCATTATGAATAGGTTCTGAACTACGAGTCTACGAGTACGGGTCTTAAAGAAAATCTTAAAAATAGAGCTCATGGTTCCTTTGAGCGTTTTTCTACATGACCTTTAGTTTAGAAATTACATATACTGGGAAAAAATCCCCCCTAACCCTGTTTAAAAGTCTCTTGGCTTAGACGTGACTTCAATAGGTACCTAAAACGTTTAACACGGTAACTTTATGAAGAGTGGCCGTATTCTTGCCCCTAACATAAGCTGCACTGTATGACTTGTGCAAGAAGATGGGTACTTAAGATCATACTTAGGTACTTAAAACTTTTCCTTTTATCAAATGTTTGGTTATCTTTGGTTCCTGAAGTAACTGCTAGTAGATTATCTGAAATTGAAGAAGAATGTTGGATGTCTTATTAGACCAGACCATACGATACGAATGAGGAACTTAGTTGAGTAGTAAAGGAGCCATTCTCGTATTTTTAAGATAGTTCCCATTCTAATCTTAGTCTCAATGTGTCAAAAATACCTTTAATTTATCTGATTTTACCTCGCTGCCTATTTAAAAGCGATCGTCGCTCGAATATATGTTCGGAAAACAGGAAAGCGCCCTCCGTCGGCGCGACAACGCGTTCAGGTTCATTCAACAAAAAGTGACGTATGAGCGCGACGCTTTTGAATACGACGCGGCCTGAGACATTGGATTGCGCATATACAGCATGCCACAACAATGATGACATTAATTCAACACACGGATAGGGCTAGTGGCTAGTAATCATAAAAAATAATAATAAAAAAAAAATTGAATTGAAAAAAAAAACTTATTTTTGAAATCAAGAATAATATTTTTCTACATGCGGCGCTGGTATGACGCCTAGATTTCGAACTCTGAAAATAAATAAGTATGTAAAACCTTAAAATATCCCTTGAGTGTAATGTATTTACTAAGGTAAGATAATACTATCTATATTATAGGTACTACAAAGTAACAATATAAACTGGAGTTATAATTTATAATTATACGAGTATTCGTATAATTATAATTTCCGAACTCACTGCCATCAAAGGCTTCTGTAGTTTTTAGCATACAATTATTAACTCTGCGTTATACTGTTTTTGAACATGATTAAAAAAATAAAAAATAATAAAGCTCCTTCCTAGTTATTTCCTACGTTATTTCTTTTTAATGTCATTGATGCGATGTTATGACCCATGACCCCGGCAAATGACCTCTACGCTACAGATTCTTTAAGTACAGGTTGCTCCAAGATGCTATTTTAGAAAATTGTAAATAGCAATAAAAAACAACTTTTAATGAAATTAAAATATCTTTAGAAAAAGGAAAGGCGAAACCGTAAATGTGTGTTAAATTAATGTCGCCACCATAACGCCACGCTGTATACGATTACGAGTAGATTTTAAATGTTTTAAATTACAGGAATTGGTTTTCTGTTACCTCCTTATTCAAAGGCCTACACTGCCTTCTCATACCTTTTAAAACTGTTTTTAAAATTTAAAAGCGAATTATTTTTAGAACAGTCACCGTGGGTGTTTCTTGCCGGCTTTTCTCCATAAAAAACGATCAATTGGAACCGTGCACCTAGCTTCTGACGTTTCATAAGTGCCCATGTAGGTTTATGCGAAATAAAATAATTGGCATAAACTGTTTTTGCATTTTTCGGGTTACATTGTAGTCTTGTCTTGATTGGTCTACAGCGTACTAGAACGATATTACATAAAAGTTACTTGCCCTTCGAATCAGGACCTTATTATTACTCCACTGGGCGTTCTATTCGTATAAACACCGACTGTTTTAATTCAAAATAATCGTTTCAAATGCAGCTTGTCGTTAGTCTTCAATTTATATTCAAAAATTATAGTTCTGTCGAAATAGACGACATACCGGACGATTTACAAACCTTTACCATGCTTTTGTATGAATATTTTATTTACTAAGGCATTTGTAATCAATTACGTTACTATCGAAATGTTATGCCAGGTCAGGGTTATGCCCACTAGAATATACACTATAACTTCTGATTGGTGATACTTTTTTTTTTTTCTGGTTGGGAAATTATCTAATAATTTCTGCCGCTCTGGGCGGAGCGGGAGGGCGTGTCAGACTTTACTGACTAAAACACGGGTGGGCCGTATTCCTTCATTTGCCTGTGTGCCAGGGCCACGATATCCTTTTCGGACAAACTCGCAACCCTGGCAGGATTGGTGATACCTAACATGAGTTTGCCACAATGGCATGCAAGCCATTTGCAAATATTGTACAACTAGCTGCGTCCTGCGGTTTTACTCGCGTAAGTCTCAATCCCGTGGGAATATCGGGATAAAAAAAAGCCATTATGTTAATCCAGGTTGTCAGCTACTTACATATAAAATGTTATTAAAATTGGTCCAGCCGTTTGAGCGTGATTAAGTAACAAACACACACACACTCACAAACTTTCCCCTTTATAATATTAGTGTGATGTGATTTCAATCAATCAACCTGCCCAGTCTTTTCCCAACTATGCTAAGGTCAGCTTCCAGTCCAACCAGATGCAGCTGAATAACATGAAGTGACTCCCTACCTGACCGACGAAGCGACAACCCAGTTACTGGGTAACACGATACCCCTTGGTAAAACTGGTTGCCAGACTTTTGGGATTCCGACTACCCTTAAGACATCAAAGATCTTCGAACGATAGCCGAGATCAATGGCTTAACGTACTTTCCGAGGCACAGAGCAGGTTTCCGGATCTCGATATGTAAGGGATGTTCACCCATCCACGAACTGACCGCGGAAAGCGAGGCTTAACGTTCGAACGACCCGTGCAGTTCTTACCATTTAGCCACGAGCCTCTCGTATAATTTACTGATGGTATATTACTTTCTTTTGGATGGAAAATTATCAAATAACTTCTCCCACTCGGGGCGGAGCGGGAGGGCGTGTCAAACTTTTACTGACTAAAGCCCACCCGTGTTGCCAGTGTGCCAGGTCCACGATATCCCTTTCGGACAAACTCACAACCCTGGCAGGCATTGGCTCTTTCGGACCCCATCAGTTGGTGCTGACATCTCTTTGAGGCTGCCTTCGACCCGGGCCTGGTCCTTATCGGACAGCGAGCTACGCATCGCTTACCGTCCGCAAGCCCGCGCCTACGGTGGCCGGGAATCGGCCTGCCACTCCCGACGCCCAGGGAGTCTCTTGCGGCGACTTTTGAAAGCAAATTTTGCCATTTGGCATATAATAATTATATTCCTGGCTTCGCTTTGAAGTTTTATTTTATTTGGATTATTCATCATCTGTCTAGCCTTTTCCCAACTATGTTTGGGTCGGCTGTTCTATTCTGTCATAATCATAGCATAATCAGCTTATAATGTTCCCACTGCTGGGACACAAGGCTTCTCTCTGTGAGAGGGAGTGGGCTGTAATCCACCACGTGGGCCCTGTGCGGGTTGGTATCACATGTTACATGTCTTCGAATTTTTGGTTCGAAGAGATGTTGTTTTCCTCACGATGTTTTTCTTCACCGTTTTGAAAGCAGTGGTGATGAAATAATTTACACAAAGTAAAACGCCTGCCTGGGTTCGAACATAACCACCTACAACTCGAAATTCGCGGCCGTTACCACTCCACCACTGTTATTAATATGGCCCGAATAAAATGAATTTTATCTTTTTATTCAAGGCACTGATCGATTTACGAATAGCAATTTCTCAAGAGTCACTGACGATATTAGCTCTTTTTGTTGTCAATTTGTTCAACTTCGTTTCAAGTCAAGTCGCAGTGCGCTGGAAAATGTTCGTGTTTGGCGAGTTTTGCCGATGCTTCTTCGTCGTACCGTAAGTGAATTTTAAACTATTTCTGATATATTGAATTCCCGAATGGCGCTGATGTGGATAGTGTCTTTTTTTGGAGGGCCACTCGTTCTGCAGACAAGAATTACACTATATTTTTTATAATCGGTTCCAAAGTAAGATATTGCATAATATAACTTGTCGGAAAAACATTAATGGCACGAATACTCGCAGCAAAACTATCTCTGACTACTCTGAGAAGAAAGGCCGAAACAAACTCAGAGGTCACAAGCTCTTAGGGCCGAAACACATAACCGCGTTGCGACGCCGCAACGCTAAAATTGGCCGTGGCATCAGCGCCGATTTTAGCGGCGCGGCGCCGCACCGCAGCGCAATTCCAGTGTTATGACGTCATACTTGTTGACAATGATTCAGTTTGTTTCTATCACTCTTGCAAACAACACGCGTTAACCCGAAAGCAGTTTTAAAATTAAAATGTCTGACGTTGACATCGATTTATTTGTATCTTTGGTTCAGGAATGTACTCGCCATCGGGATTCATAGCCTTATTAAATGGATGTATCCAGTATCTTCTTTGTCATATATTTAAAACAGAGTAATGTCTTTTTAATAACAAATAAGCAATAAGTTTATTACGACAATCCATGGCAGAGACACGTCTATCCACAATCAAAAATCACGAGGAACTGGTTACCCTAACATACGACAATAAAACGCTCTTTTTCGCAACGCCGCAACGCAAACTGCCGATTTTAGCGTTGCGACATCGCAACGCGGTTATGTGTTTCGGCCCTTAAGCTTCTTTAAAGTCCAGACGTGATCTTAGTCATATTATGTGAAGACTATGTAGATTGTTGTCTGTAATGGTCTTTTGAAGAAAGAAACACACAGATTATTGGACTTATCCAGTCAGCGCACACATTTGTCAGTATGCACGATTACTGACAAATGTGTGCACTGACTGGATAAGTCTCAACTTAGAACTTAAGGAGCTCAACGATTCGACGAGCAATACCAAAGAAAAGATATTTGGGTAGGCCACATAAATTACTCAATCTGCCAATCAACTCAGCCTAATAGCAGTCCACTGCTGGACATAGGACTCTCCCAGGCTGCGCCACAACACCTTGTCCTCCGCCTTCCGCATCCAGTCTGTCCTAGCCACCTTTTTAAAGTAATCGGTCATCAAACTTCCACACCACGACAGCACCGTACAAAGTCTCGACCTCCTCCTCAGGGATTGCCCCAGATACAAAATATGTAACCAAAATACTGAGCCAACTCAAGAGCTTCAACGGCACATAAAAAACCGCCGCTTTATTACATTTTTTTATTTATTCTAACTATAGTTAATCTTTATCACTATCACTTAATATACAGGGTGTTAAAGTAACTGCATGCCATAGCTTAAGGGTAGGTTCAGTATCGATAAAGGAACCCAGAAAAAAAAACAAAATTAAAAACACAAGAAAAAATATTGCAAGATCAACCTAATTTAGTACCTACTAACTTAAATGAAGGTGAAACCTGCACATTACATCACAGAAAAGAAGAAAGTGTACCAACAACATTTTGAGGTTAGACCATTTTACGTGATTCTTTAAATCTGACTTTGACAGATCTGGAAAAGTAACTACGACAGCTAACGACTGACATATACGCCAGTGTTACAAGAGTTAAAAAAACATTATATTAGTTTCTACCGATACGTTTCGTTTCACGCAAACTTAATAAAAATGGAGGGACAATTCCAAGTTTTGTTTGAAAAAATAAAACTAGAAATGCAACATAAATCTACGGAACTAACCGAATCTATTACAAATAACATAATGAGTAGAATGGATGAAAAATTAATCCCGATTATAGAAGAAAACAAAAGTTTAAAATTAAAAGTAGAATCTCAGGGAAAAGAGATAGAATATTTGAAGAGAGAAAAAAGGAACAATAATATAATTATATTTGGCGTGGAAGAAATAGAACAGTCAACATTGGAATTAATAAATAATATAAAGAAAAACTTCAAAAGCGACATAAACATTGATATCGAAGAAAATGGAATAAACAATATATACCGAATAGGGAATAAAAATAGAGAAGGTAATAAACCGAGGCCAGTCCTCTGTTCTTTCGTAAACGGGTGGAAAAAAGGAGAGATAATGAGAAATAAGAAGGGTCTTAAGAAGATATATGTCACAGAAGACTATCCAAAGGAAGTTCTGGCTAAAAGGAAAGCTTTACAGGCGGAGTTGGTAGAAGAAAGGAAGAAGGGGAATATAGCGTTTTTGAAATATGACAAATTAGTAGTGAAGGGAAACGAAATAATTAAAGATAAAAGAAAACGGGAAAATTCTTCTTCACCGCATTCTTCGGACATTCAACCTAAAAAACAGCAAACTACCATATCCTTTACGGCCAATAGAACCAACGCATTTGATGTGATGAGAAACAGATCCAACTCTCTTACTAACATCCCTACAAACAATAAACAATAGCAACTAACTCTCGGCAAACGGAAAATACAACAATACACAGAAACGAAAATACCTGCAACAAAAAAACAACACCCTCCCCCAAGCCGACTGGTCATCGTGGGGGATAATGACCAACACCCTCTAAGGATAGACAATCGGGAAAGAGAAAATAATTGCGACATACACATAGCGTCGCTTAACACACGATCACTAAGAACCCCAGAGAAACTCATTGAACTAGAAACAGCAATAAATGAAATTAAATGGGATATTATTGGAATAAGCGAAATGAGGAGATTAGGAGAAGGAATAGAAGACCACGGAAAGTATATATTACATTACAAAGGAGAAACACCAGGGCAATATGGTGTGGGTTTTTTGATAAAACGGAAATATACTGACCGAATAGTAGAATTGAAAGGAATATCCGTATGAATAGCAATTCTCAACATTAAACTTCCCGTACAGAATAGAGGAGATGAACCTTATTCAATTATTCAGGCATACTCACCAACTGAAGCAGATAAAAAAGAAGATATAGTCAAAATAGAAGACTTCTATCAAAAATTACAAGAAACTGTGGATACTGCTTACAAAAATATAATAATAATGGGTGATTTTAACGGGCAAATTGGGGAATGCCATGGAGGCGAAGAGTATACTGTGGGAAGACACGGTAATGGTAACAGAAGCAAAAACGGAGAAAGATTAGTGAACTTTGGCTTAGAAAACAAATTAAGTATCATGAATAGTTTTTACAAAAAGAAAAAGAGCAAGAAATGGACGTGGACTTCCCCAAATGGGCTGTATAGAAATGAAATCGATTATATTATGACCAACAAACCAAGAGTTTTTAAAGATCTGTCAATTATACATAATTTAAATTTTAACTCTGACCATAAGATGATTCGTGCGACGTTACGAGGGACACATACAAAGAAAGGCCGAAGGTTGCAAACTAAATCAGTACCCTGTGTGAACATTAAGGATGACGCGGAGTTAAGGCACAATTTAAAGGAAAAACTGGATAGAAGAGAGGAACAATATAACAATAAATCAACTCAAGCGAAATATTGCGATTTTGTAAATATCCTAAAAACTGAAGTCAGAAAAGTATGTACAAAGAATAAAGCAATACTATCCACCGAAACAACTCAACTACTTAAAGAAAGAAAATTGCTTCTACAAGGCATGAAAAATAAAGAGAAACGTAAAGAGATTTCAGAAATAAGTAAAAAGATTAATGAACAAATAAGGAAAGACAGAAAGCAAAAAAGGGCAAGCACTTTCCAATATCATATAAAGAAAACAGGCGGAGTAAAGAAAGCGTTTAAAGAGTTAGAATCAAAGAAAAATTGGATGCCAAATATGAAGGATACACGGGGAAAATGCACTAGCAAAAGATTTGAAATATTAAATATTGCTACGGAATATTATAAGGACCTGTATAAAAGCAAAAATGATAAACTAAATACGATTCTGATTGACGACATACAAGAATCTGAAGCTATACCACCTGTTCTAGAAGAAGAAACAGAAAAAGCTATTATTACGCAGAAGTTAAGAAAAGCACCCGGTCCCGACCAAATCACCAATGAACTTCTTAGGATATCAATGCCAGTAATTGTACCCAAACTAACCAGTTTATTCAACGAAATAATAAAAACAGAAAATATTCCAGAAGATTGGACGAAATCAATTATAGTTTTGTTACACAAAAAGGGGGACAAAGGGGACATTGGCAATTATAGGCCGATAAGCTTAATGTCTAACATATATAAGATTTTTTCAAAAATATTACTATTTAGACTAACTAACACTCTCGATGAAAATCAGCCAAAGGAACAAGCTGGATTTAGGAGCAACTTCTCGACCATAGACCACATTCACGTCCTACGACAGATACTTCAGAAATACAAAGAATACAATAAAGTATACTATCTGGGTTTCGTAGACTTCAACAAAGCGTTCGACTCCTTGGAACACCACTATATATGGGAATCATTGGAGCGACAAGGGGTCCATAGAAAGTACATACGCATACTAAAGAACATTTACGAGAAAAGCACAGCACAAATAAAACTGGAAACGACAGGAGAAGAGTTCCCAATTGAAAGAGGCGTCCGTCAATGTGACCCTATTTCGCCGAAGATATTCTCAGCTTTGTTGGAGATGATCTGTATGAGACTGGTTTGGAATAATTTCGGACTTAACGTGAACGGAGAGAAATTAAGCCACTTGAGATTCGCTGACGATTTAATACTTTTCTCCGAATGCCCGAAAATCTTGGAAAAGATGTTACAAGAATTATCAGACGAAAGTGCAAATGCAGGTCTCACTATGAATTTAACAAAAACAAAAATAATGAGCAATTCATCAAAAAAGGAGGCTATCAGAATCAATAACCAGCAATTAGAATACGTAAATGAGTATATTTATTTAGGGCAATTAGTATCACCAACAGAAAACATGCAGAAAGAAATCGAAAGAAGAATAGCTAACACTTGGAAGAGATTCTGGTCGTTAAGCGAAATAATGAAAAACAAAGAGATGCCAATGTCGGAGAAACGAAAAGTTTTCAATGTTTGTATCCTGCCATGTCTGACATACGCATGCCAAACTTGGGCCCTAACAGAACAACAACAAAATAAAATCAATATATGTCAGAATGGAATAGAGAGAAGCGTTTTGGGAGTAAGTAGAAGAGATAGAGTACAGCTAAAAAGGATAAAAGGAAAGACTAAATTCAAAAAAGTTCAAACAGTATGCAGAAAATTGAAATGGCGCTGGACGGGACATATGTTAAGAGAAAAGAAAGAGAAATGGACCAAAATAATAACTGAATGGTACCCTAGAGAAAGCAAAAGAAGCAGAGGAAGACAGACAAAGCGATGGGAAGATGATTTAAAAAAAGTAGCAGGCCCAGAATGGTTACGTACAGCAAAAGACCGAAACAAGTGGAAAGCCTTAGAGGAGGCCTTTGTCGAAAGACAAGCTGTTATGAGGGGAGACCTACCGAATGCCGAGGATAGGATTTAGTTTAAGTAAATTAGTTTTCTTACCTCTATTTTAAACTATTAAATATTTTTGTCAAATAAGTTAAAATGTAACAGTAATAAAGGCTTATTTTATTTTATTTTTAACTTAAAATAGCAATCGTGTAGAATTAAAATTATTGTATTTGATGGTCCCTAAGCCGGTTATAGTACGAAGAGACTTATTTTTATTTATTTTTTATGTTTAATTAAATTTTTTGTTTGTTTTAATTTTTGTATTATTTTTCCTGGGTTCCTTTATCGATACTGAACCTACCCCTAAGCTATGGCACGCAGTTACTTTAACACCCTGTATATGATAATAACACCATCGTGAGAAACAAAAACTGCAACAAGACAGTACGAGTATCCGTATCAAATCGCAGATACTATCGAAAACGATAACATTTCCAAAAAACACAACTGAAAATCAAAAGTAAAAACATACTAAGCGAATCAAACAATAACACAAAAAAGCTACTAGACTAAGATTAAAACTAACCGAGAGAAAATAAAATACAATGACCCACATTATACCTACGAGTATAATATAATACTTTACAAAGTAAATATTCATGTCATTGTAAATGTAGATTGATAATGTAGATAAAGCTCTCCTTGTTTGGTACAGCTTTGATGCCACTAACCAATTCACACTTAACTTTCTCTCTACACGAAAAAATAGACCCCTGAACTAACCCTCCTAAGTAAATATCGTCTTTCAAACTAAAAGACAATTGCCACTAGCCACCCTTTTCTTCAAGAGTGATTAGCATATAGATAGGTTTAAAGTACCCCAATATACCCATTCTAGTCAATATGTTTGACCCAAATCAAAATCAAAAATATTTTTATTTCACATAAGCCTACATACTTATGAAACGTCAGAAGCTAGGTGCACGGTTCCAATTGGTCGTTTCCTGTGAAGAAGAACCGGCAAGAAACTCCACGCTACTCTTTAAAAAAAAAATGGCTTTTACAATGTTTTCAAATTACAGTGTTATTGAAGTCAAAAAAGTCAAGTCAAAAGTCAAATTATTTATTTCAAATAGGCACATAAATGGCACTTTTGAACGTCAAAAATTACAAATAAAATAGAATTGATTCTAGTCGCCCCTTCCAAAAGGTAGCTTCGTATGGAGAAGAATTGGCAAGAAACTCCACCGTTACTCTTTTAAAAATGTTTTACAATATTTTGTATAGGTACATCAATTATATAATTATATGTGAAGACGATGCACCTAGAATAAACTTACTAACAATAGTTAAAAAGAATTAATAATGAAGCAATGACTGATAACTCATTAGGTATGAGAGGACAGCGTAGGCCCGTCAAAAGTACCAGTTACTTAACAAATTAGAAACTGGTCTACAGATCCACAGTCTATTAAGCCTACAATGTCCTCACATTGACAAAAACAATATAAAACATGATTAAAATAATAAAAGTTAGAACCTTGTTGATATTTAAATTGTAGGTATAATAATGTCAAATAAGAAAAACATTTATAAATACTTTTTAATCATCATAATCAACCAACAACATCCCAACGTTATTGGACGACACGGTTGACGCAGTGGTTAAGCGATTGACTGCTGCGCTGCGTGTCGTGGGTTCGATTCCCGCACGGAACAAATATTTCTATGACCTAGAAGTACTTGTTCTGGGTCTGGTCTAGCTGGGACGCACCCACAATACAGGACAAATTCCTAGTGTGGGGGTAAAAAAAAAAAAAAACTGCTGAGAAGAGAGGGGGGCTGTAATTTATCACTCGGGCCCAGTGCGGGTTAGTAGATGTCACAGTCATGTCTTCGAATTTTTGTTCTGGGACATTCCTGTTTTATCACGATAGTTTACCTTTACCGTTTTGAGCGCAGCGGTGGTGAAATTATTTACACAAAGTAAACTGCCTGCCCGGGTTTGAACCCACGACCTACAACTCGTAAGTTGCTGCCGCTAACACTGGGCCAGCAATGCTCCTCGTCGTTTAAATCGTACAAATAGTATTTATGCTCATTGAAATTGTTTCAGAGCCATCAAAGATCAAAGAGAAGAAAACACACCTTTTGGCGCCAAAAATCCGCCATTTAGATTTTTTTTAAACTGTTACAAAATATTGGTTACATCATTTGTGTTGAAATTAAACCTGTGAGAACGATGCAAAACGTCAAAAGCGTCCGTAACAAAAAAATTGAAATAAAAAACAATTCAAAAATTAAATTAAAATAAGCCAAGGTCGCTAAGAGATGACCAGTCCCTACTGATGGCGCCCGTTCACGAACATGACGTATGGATTAGCAGCATTCAGTTCAACCATTTTGAAGGGAGCTCAATATTATCCAACACACCCGTCACCATCAGCGAGACATTACAGTGAGCATGACATACTCTCAGCCGCCAGGGCACATTCAAGTCAATGAAAGAAGTACTCAGTAAATGGTAACTTTATAATAAGTACATAGTGCTCACACATGTGCTAATTTTGTTTAATTTTAATATACCCAGTGACACTTGCGCAATAAAGACGAATCTAACGACATATCATTCATCAAAATCGGTTCAGCCGTTTAGTAGTTACGGGGGAACTTATGGACGGGCATACATACATACCTACATACAAAGAGGTCAAACACATATCCCTCCTTTTTTGGCTTCGTCGCAGTCGGGTAAAAAGGTGTTATTTTGAGTTCTATTCCTTAGGCATAAGGATGGCATTAAAAGCAAAAACGTGTTTACAATACCAACTGTTTATTACAGCTGCCATTTGTCATGCAACGCAATAGAAGTCAAAATCGGTTGAACGGACTGCAAAAAAAGGTTTATTTAAATGTCTAATCTTATTGCAAATGGAATATAAAATGGATGTGAACAAAATTGTTAAACAAAACATGTCTGAAGTAACGTCAATACATGTGTCATGTTATATACACAACTTGCTTTTCCTATTCTTGAATATAAACGAGGGGTTAGCTGTACATATTATAATCTATCTATACACGCCTCGCCATTTCCCAACACGTGCAGGGTCGACTTCTAACAAGATGTGATTAACCATCAATATCTCACAGGGATACCACGGAACCACTTCCGTCTGACCCCACAAGCAATTACTGAATAAATCTATAATGTAGGGTTAGGTACCTGAACCGCCGGCGATTAACGAGATGCGAGTAGAGCAACTAAAAACGAGTTGGCGAGCAATGAGCAGCGAGTGCGACGAGCGATTACTCGCTGGCATGCGTATTGCAGTATAAATTTCTACTGAATAAATACTTTTCACGTGCGAAGCGGATTTCCGTTTACACGATTATTTGGCAATTTATTTTTGTCGATAGTTTTTAATCCGCTTCAAACGCGAAAAGTATTTATTCAGCAGGAATTATACTGCAGTATGTACCAAGCGTGAGTTTCTCAGCGATAGTTCTGTCCGCAAAGCGAGCGTTGCTGAGCGAGTACCCTTTAACCAACTTCATAAAAGGAGGAGGATCTATATGCGTCTGTTTGTATTTTTTATGTATGTTCATCGATTTGTCGATTTTTTTTTTACAAATAAGTAATAAAAAAATCGCTGTCTCGGGTTATTTTTTGCCATCGACTTCCGCTTTGTTTTTTTGGAAGTTGGTTGTTTTTTATAAAGCTATTGTCGCTGCGACAAACGAGTACTCGCCTGCGGGCGGTGTGAACAGACAGCGATCAACTATTAATTATAATATGTATCTCCATACTCAATATCTTACTCTTCTCTGTTATTTACACGGGACCTACAATATTTTGTACGTTTCTTAAGGGGCTGGCGTAAGCATTCGTAGTTCATACAAACGTAATACCAAAATAATTTGTAAATCAAACATATTCTTAAGGTAGTGTGTATTTATTTCGATTGGATTACAGAATATCTATGTTCCCAAATATATATTTTGCAAGGACAATGATATAAAGACGAGATATAAGGAATCTAAAATTTCTATAGAAAACTTATTTTTCTCGCGGCTCGCCCGGTTGATGGCGAAAGGCCCCTATTACATGGGTAATAGCCTTTCGCCATCAACCGGGCACAAATAAATTATAATATATAAATGAATAAACGTGTAATTGGATAGTCAAAATATATTATAAGGATAGGAATCAAACTCACAGCCACTCGGTTTCCAGCTAACACCAGAACTATTTGACTATTCGTTGTTTTACCTGTAAGACAAAAGAAAAACATTGATAGGTATATTATGTAATACATAAATAGTAAACTTGGGTGTTATATTTACTCAAATCATAAGAAAATATAATAGAGTTTTTTTCTTCTTACGTATTTTTAATTTTTAACCCAGTTAAAAAAAGCATGTTCTATGTTCATCTGTATTATTTTTTTATGTATTCTATGTTCTTCGATATTTTCATCAATTGTGGACCGATGCTGGAATTTTTTTTTTAATTTGGTAGAGAAAGCTTGCATGGTAGACCTATATACATTTTAAAAACTTTGCTTGGGTAGTCTTTGAGTTAGTTTCAGAAATACGTATTTTTTCCACATATTCTATGTGGTTGAGGTTGTAATAACCTCCTGTCACTGTTATTTACAAAGCAGGTAGTGGTATTCCAATTAATGTAGGCTAGGTACCACAACTGGAAAGTGAAAAATAAAAATCTTTTCCAAAAAAAATACTGTAATGTGTAAAATAATATTTATTGGGACTCAACACAGGAGATCACAAAATTAAACTACAAACACTCTTAGAAACAAAAAAACAAAACAATAATAAAAAAAACAAAATAAAATGAAAATAAAAATAAAGTCCTATATGAGGCCAAAAGGCTCCTCTCTCAGTACTATGCTGCGACAATTAAAAATAAGTGCCGCAACGCTGGTATTCTGATAGGGCCCATCACTAACATGGGAGCCACATCTGCCAACGAGCTGCTGTCAATGAATCTGAAATTACTAAACACTTTTTCATTCAAATTAAGTTATGGTAAATCATTAACATAGAAACAAAATCATTCAAATACAATCATTTTTTTATTTTTTGTATCCTTCTCAACGCAACAATCTGTCTTAGACATTTAGCTGCTCCTTTGTTCGAGGTTACTCTGTAGTTGGTCTTTGTAGCAGTGAGGCATTGTCCATTGACCACTCTCGCCTATTCTATTATAATACAATCATTAACAAAATATTTTTTACAATCATATAATGATTCTACAGAGCACTTATGTGATCTGTGCCAAGTCATCCATTGATAGATTATGTGACCTATATAGCTTTAGATAGCGTTCAACTATGTCACTATAATGTGTGTAACCATAAAATAAACCGCTCAAGTGTGTTGTTAGTAGCGGACATTCATTTATGAGGTTTTATATCCATTTTTATGGGAACTGTGAACGAGAAACGTAAATGGTTGGGCGTATATTTTGGAGTTGGTGTAGACAAAAAAGTTTTACTGTTTATTGCCCTGATAAGAGCAGTAGTGGCCCAGTGGACCGCGACTTACGAGTAGGTCGTAGGTTCAAACCCTTTTTTTTTGGTGCTGGGAAATTATAAAATAACTTCTCCCGCTCTGGGGGGAGCGGGCGCGGGCGTGTCAGACTTTTAGTGACTAAAACCCACTCATGGTTCTTCCGTTGCCTGTGTGCCAGGGCCACGATATCCCTTTCGGACAAACTTAGGTTAAAATCCTGACAGGCGCTCTACTTTGTGAAAATTATTTCATCACCACTGCTCTCAAAACGGTGAAGAAAAACATCGTGAGGAAACCGGCATGTTTTAGAACTAAAAAATCGAAGACATGTGACATCTACCAACCCGTACTAGGCCCGCGTGGTGGATTACGGCTCAGTCCCTCTCACTGAGTGTCCCAGCAGTGGTAACATTAAAGGATGATTATGAATGCTTGCCCTGATGAAAAGTTTGACACCAATATTTAATTTCAGTTAAAATTCGAACTGGATAATGCTTGAGCTGGTATAATTAGTACACTATGAAGAGGACCCCTTGTGCGTTACTAATTTGCTGTCAAGCAGCCCAATTGACTTGCAGTTTAAGGCGCTGACAAGAGGCAAACGATAAAAGTAGGCTTGTGTTAAACAAAAAAATTGCCATATCTTTAAAGTTTGTGGTAGCGGAAAAAATATATGTTATTCTTGAAAATATTTCTCAGTACTTGGTTGTTACTAAATCACGTTAGAAAAAAAAATCGATACAAATGAACGGTAAACTAATCCTTAACTTTGAGTTTCAATCAAAAATATCCGTATTAAAAATCAACGTACGGTCGGTATTTAATTAATAATATGCATAAATTATTTTCGATTACTCAACCAATTTTTGAGTAAATAGATAATTTCTTCATATTTTGCACTATATTATTTGTATACAGTCTGACAGTGACCGCGGTTTAGGTGTGCGTCCAGGTGTGAATAGTCAGCAAATTATTATTTTCATACCGAACTCTTTTTTGCCTAGGAATTTTGGTTTACGAGATATTTTAACCGTAGAAAATAAAGGTTACTACATAATTTCAAGTCATTCTGGCACTTTAAGGACACTAATCGCCCATAGATGTCATCATAATCGTCATTATTATTAATACGTGAAGCGGACAAAATTGTGCCCCTTTTTACCATGACCAGTGGGACTATGGGCGCCTGCATATGTGTCAAAATCAATGTGCAGCAAATATTGTTTTACTTTTGCAATTGTTGTATTTTATAGTTTACAGATATAAAAGTTTCACGAATGTAAAATATCAGGAAATTGAGAAAGATAAGTTTTCATCAAATAACTCAGCTTTTCGCTACGAGATGGCGTTTGGCATTGTGGTTATCGAGTTTATGTGGGGAAGGAGTGCGGAAAGCTAATATATTTATATAATATGCATTTGAAATAAATTAAATAAATAAAAAAAAACATTACACACAACATGCCTTTTAATAAAGAAACAAAATACGTTTATTTGCGGTAAACATGACGCAACGAAAGAACACAAATACAAAACTTTTTACAAAAAAAAAATAACCGACTTCCAAAAAAACACTACAAAGTGAAAAATAACTTTAATTTCGGAAGTCTAGTTTTTGCCACCGACTTCCGAAATTAAAGTTATTTTTCACTTTGTAGTGTTTTTTTGGAAGTCAGTTATTTTTTTTGGTAAAAAGTTTTTTATTTTTCACTTTTTAGTGGGTTAGTTTTTAATTTATCTAAGTAACAATAGCCTAATGTTAACTGCTCATCACCTTTTACAAAATATAGCTTTTCCCGATGCTGAGACGTTGATTGTTGAGGAGTTCTCCTGGTAAGAACCCCACCACTATATGCATAATGACGATCATAAATTGCTTAGCAACCACATTAAAGTACCTAATCGAATCGCAACCCGTTAAATACTTATTATTATATTGTTCTGTTGGCTATCTGTGGTCTCCATCATCAGTTTTACTTCACCAAATGGTGCTTTTCGAGAGCAAATGTACGAGTTACTATAAAAAATACCCAAATCGGCATATGTGTGCCTATAAAATTTGAGGATTTCCCTCGATTTCTATGGGACCCCTTCAACAGATTCTGATTTGGTGGCAATGGGACTACCTCGGGAGTATACCCTTTCAAACAAAAAAATAATTTTCAAAATCAGTCTACGATTGACGGAGCAATCGGTGAACAAACATAAAAAAAAAAAAACTAACATACAGCCGAACATATAACCTCCTCCTTTTTGGAAGTAGGTTAAAAAGAACAAGTTGGGGGAAAATATGCGTCACATCCACGCAAAACGGCCACCGCTCAGCATAATGCCGCGACCCTATGCGAGACAGAGCCCCAGCGCTGGTTTTCAGCGACAGCCGGCGTTGACGTAATGACGTCAACCGGTGCAGCATAAAATGAGATTATAAATAAAAAACAAAATAAATACAAACTATTAAACATGTTTGACACACACACAGTACCAGGACCTCATGTCTTGAAGATAGATAGGTGACAGAAGTGACAGCTTGAGCATGGAATACGTAAGTACTTTTTAATAGCATGGACATAGTAAGTACTAAATACATTGTATTTAGGTCGAATTTCGACCAGTGCTGGGCGACAACTTGAAACAATAAAACTTCTATTGTGTCTCGTTCAGTATCCTTGAAAGCGTTTAGCCCATCGTCAACGACGCTACTTAGAAGGAACGTGTTACAAACTCAAATGAACACTATGTAGCCGGAATTTCACAGTACTAGTATATCTATGGCAGCCCGTACACGACGCGACTTTCTAAAGGCCGCGCGACGCGACACTGGTAGCACAATTTCCTTGAAATTTTCATAGAAATTATCCTATCGGTGTCGCGCCAGTATGTAGAAGCCTTAATGCGATACTAACTACGTGTTTTTTTATTGTGATTGGTTGTTTGTAACTGAATACTTTAGAGTAGCGTCGTGGACGATGGGTCTATCATAATTAAAATCACTTCTCGCCCTTCTATCCTGTTAAGGGGGATATTCATATAATTTTACTTTTTTTGCAATATATACAGTGTCAGGTTGTATGTTGATTCAAATATGAGTCGCGACCGTATCAAATATGGTTTTACATAATTAAATTCATTAGACTGCCTCATTGGTCTAGTGGTCGCAAGCGCTACTGTTGAGCATGAGGTCCGGGGTTCGATTCCCAGGTCGGGCAAAGTGTTATACTTTAGAGTAGCGTCGTGGACGATGGGTCTATCATAATTAAAATCACTTCTCGCCCTTCTATCCTGTTAAGGGGGATATTCATATAATTTTACTTTTTTTGCAATATATACAGTGTCAGGTTGTATGTTGATTCAAATATGAGTCGCGACCGTATCAAATATGGTTTTACATAATTAAATTCATTAGACTGCCTCATTGGTCTAGTGGTCGCAAGCGCTACTGTTGAGCATGAGGTCCGGGGTTCGATTCCCAGGTCGGGCAAAGTGTTATACTTTAGAGTAGCGTCGTGGACGATGGGTCTATCATAATTAAAATCACTTCTCGCCCTTCTATCCTGTTAAGGGGGATATTCATATAATTTTACTTTTTTTGCAATATATACAGTGTCAGGTTGTATGTTGATTCAAATATGAGTCGCGACCGTATCAAATATGGTTTTACATAATTAAATTCATTAGACTGCCTCATTGGTCTAGTGGTCGCAAGCGCTACTGTTGAGCATGAGGTCCGGGGTTCGATTCCCAGGTCGGGCAAAGTGTTATACTTTAGAGTAGCGTCGTGGACGATGGGTCTATCATAATTAAAATCACTTCTCGCCCTTCTATCCTGTTAAGGGGGATATTCATATAATTTTACTTTTTTTGCAATATATACAGTGTCAGGTTGTATGTTGATTCAAATATGAGTCGCGACCGTATCAAATATGGTTTTACATAATTAAATTCATTAGACTGCCTCATTGGTCTAGTGGTCGCAAGCGCTACTGTTCAGCATGAGGTCCGGGGTTCGATTCCCAGGTCGGGCAAAGTGTTATTGGGGTTTTCCATTAGGAATTCTCAGTAGCAGGCCGGAGTCTGGATTTGTGTCCAGTTGATGGCAATAGGCTCGCCCCCTATTACATGGAACTTAAACATAACTGGCGACATGTGGGTGTGCTATAGGTACACATCTGCCTAACCCTTTGGGGATTACAGGCGTGATGTTATGTTATGTGTTATGTAAATTCATTAGAATCAGTAATACAACTCCTAAAGTTAGAATTGGCATCAAATGTTATATTTTCATGAAATAGTCATTCAATAGAATTCTATAAACTTATACCCCCTTATATTACAAAACAAGGTTTATCTTCAGACCTAGGTTTAAAACATGGCGCCATTATTGAATTTCGAACCTTATTTCGGCTATGGTAAAGTTCCTAAACACAAAACTGACAACTTAGCACCGAACTAAGTTTTCAGTTTTGTATAAAGAACGGTATTCTAATCACAGTTAGGTTATTATTACAAAAACTGGCTCCATGGTTTAAGCCATGTCAACATATAGATCTTGTTTTGTAATAAGGCGGAGAGAGTTATATTGATGATCTTTATGATTCATCATCATCATCATTTCAGCCGAAAGACGTCCACTGCTGGACATAGGCTTCCCCAAAGGCCCGGGTTAGCCATAATCGCCACGCTTGGCAGGCGGGTTGGCGATCGCATTATGGTGTTAAAATGCATAGAGGACGCTGCTGCCCATTCTCTAGTAAGTCCCTTAGTCGCCTTTTAGGACACCCACGGGAAGAAATAGGGTGGTGTTATTCTTTACGTCCGGCACAACACGGAACCTTTATGATTATAATTCTATAAATAAATATTAAAATCATAATTTCAATCAATCAACGTGATGCTGACCTGAAAATTGCAAAAAAGGTAAAAAAAAAAATCGTCGGTTACGCTGACACTTTCGCCTTAAGCAACATAATACATTGAATAAATCAAATAGAATTATAATTTATCCCAATATCTTGGAGACCAAGAATTGCCTACCTATTCTATATTCACTGCAAACATGTTATTTATGAACTAATAAAATGGACTCCGTAAAGGTCATGTTTATTTATTTTGCATTACATGTCTCACTAAAAAGGGTCCTCGGGATTTAAAGCATGAGATATTATATTTGTTTAAAGAACAAGGTTTTTATTTTGGTCTTCTTTTAAGCTATGTTTGCGATTATTATGCTGTATTTTATTTAAGAATGAAACAAGTTGTTCAAAATAATCGACAGACTATTTATATTTTTAAATCTATTTATATAAAAAACTGGCCAGGTGCGTATCAGACCACGTACAAGGGTTCCGTAGTTGGGATGAATACATCGATATACGTCACGGTCAATTCCCCAACTGCAAATTTAATGTAAGTTGGTCGACTATTACTTGTTAACTTGTAAAGCCTATTTAGCTGTGATACTTTTCCTTTTAATTTCGTTATGTGTACTACTGGCATTAATTTTTTCACATATCCAAAAACAACCATTTAGCTGACAGGATGTCGGGGGAGCTGGTAGGGGAGGATGATGTGAGGGAAGCGCTGGGCACGCCACAATTGTGGCGATAAGTTCCTTCTTTGAGGAGTGGCTAGAGAGGCGCCACGGCGTCCTCACCTTCCACCTGACGCAGGTCCTCACCGGACACAGTTGTTCCGGCAGTTTCCTGTTCAGGATAAAGCGGGAAGAAACGCCCGGGTGTCACTACTGTGTGGATCGCCCGGAGGACACGGTGGAGCATACGGTGGAGGTCTGCCCGGCTTGGGTGGAGCAGCACCGTGTCCTCAAGGAGGCGATCGGCAGCGGCGATCTCTCGCGCACGGCCCTGATTCAGGCCATGGTTCGGAGCGAGAGTGCATGGGAGGCCATCACCTCCTTCTGCGAATTTATATAAGTAATGCTTGCGAAGGAGGAGGCGGAACGCGTGAGGGAGAGGCAAGGTTCGCGACCTCGCGCCCTTAGTCGCCGCAGAAGCGTCGGGAGTCGCAAGCCGATTTCCGGCCACCGTAGGCGTGGGCCTGCGGACGGTGAGCGACGGGTAGCTCACCATCCGATAAGGACCAGGCCCGGCTCGACGGCGCGTCGTATTCCACGCGCGCCTCAAAGAGTTGTCAGCACCAACTGACGGGGTCCGATAGGGCCAATGCCTGCCAGAGTTGCGAGTTTTTCCCAAAGGGATATCGTGGCCCTGGCGCACAGGCAAATTAAGGAACATGGGTAGGGTTTATACAGTAAAGCCCTCCCGCTCCATTCAGAGCGGGAAAAGTTATTTGATAATTTCCCATCCAAAAAAAAATAGGGGGTATACTTGACTTTAACAAAAATTAACACTATTAGCGTAATATTACGCAAATAGTTCCCAGAATCGAAAAATAGTCTTCACAGAGTTAAAAGAAAAATTATCCCCACTTTACGTGTAAGGGACCAATAAGTTTTTTTATTAAATCTTTTTGTCGGCGTTATTAATATAAGTAATACCCATACCAAATTACAGCTGTCTAGTACTAAGAGTCTCTGAGCTAAGTCGGGGACAGACAGACGGACATGATGAAAGTATAAGGGTTCCTGGTTGACTACGGAACCCTAAAAACCAATCGCCGCATGTATGAAAAATCAACTTACTCTTTAAATAAAAACAGAAAGTAGTTTAATAAAACAGTCCTTACAAATGTTAAATTAATTAATTAAAAAAAACAATTTTCCAATATTAATACCATAAACAAAACAGAATGGTCCGAAGTGTTCAGTAAGTCTTGGATTTAATTAAATTCGGGTGTGTTACGTAAAGAAGGTGCTCGAGCGATCTCCAGCCCATTGTTTTGTATTAAGGCTTCTGGCTCAAAACGAAAATTGACAACAATAGGGGAACATTTTGTAGAAAATGGCGTACGAAGGGGAAGGGGTATTCCAATCGTTTTACCTTTGTAAGATATCATGGGTGTATTAGACAATTAAAATTAAAGATATTAATTAGCAGCTAGATGTATGTAAGAAATATATTATGGCCTGAAAAGAAAGACTAATAAAATATGTGGGGACTTATAATATCATGGTGTCAATGGAATTTATCCTAAAGACCATACATTATATTTATAAATCAACTGGATTGAATGAAAACCGCACAGAACCGTGACAGACTAGTGAAATCTTGTTAGTACAATGATAAAATACCAAAACCACCGTAGCGCGTAGTAGCCCTCTACGAGGGAAGCTACGAACGATTACGAGTGGCTACGTCGTAGCGCTGTCATCCTACATCTTAAAAGCGTCGGTAGCTGTTAAATAAATTATATATTTTGTTTCTCCTAATTTCGCCGTCTTTCCAAGAAAATATATTTTTGTGAGATTAAGTACCACCTTAATATGTTTGTAAGGAAAATGAGGGTTTGGAAAAGTTTTATTTTTATTTAATATCTTCACAATGAAATGAAGATATTAAGTATTTTGTAATGGTACCTAATATTTAATACGGTGTAATCGTACTTTGGTTATATTTAGACGGTCCCGTACTTCTGTTTCGTTATGGTTTACCGAACTAGTAAAACTTTTGTGAAAGGGTGAATCTTTATTGGATTACTTTTTCTTATTGTTAGAATTGTATAAAATACACAGACTTAATTTTTTGTCATAAAAAGAAAATGAAAATCTTTGCTATTTTGAGATTATTATTTTGTACTAGTAGCAAGCAAAGCCGCGGGTAAAAGTACCCGCGGCTTTGCTTTCGTGGAGGTGGGGAATTATCCCACAGGAACGTACTACCAAGCTTAAAAGTATCTTAAGTCAAGTTATGTTCTACTTGTGTGCCAAATGTCAAATTTCGAAATCTGCATAAATCTCACCGTGAATTCTTGCGCGGAGTAAGTTGCCAGTGTCATTCCACTGATGGTAAAGATTGACCAAGCATTACATTAACAATCATAATCGAGATTATAATAATATTTTTATGCTAATTCTATTGATAATTTTATATTATTTTAAAGCTAGTATTTATGCGTCTTAACATTAATATTGAAGGTGTTCTTAAATAAAATAGCAAAACAGAAAGTCAAACCCAATTTAATCTGCTGTGCTGCGTGTCGCGGGTTCGATTCCCGCACGGAACGAATATTTGTATGACCTACAAGTAGTTGTTCCGGGTCTGGCTGTTTGTGTATGTGAGATTAAATGTTTGTAAATGCACCCACATTACAGGAAAATTACTAGTCTGGGGCAACGTTTTAAAAAAAAAATTTGTTTCTGTTCAAAATCTCGATTATGATTGTAAATGTAATCCTTAGTCCATCTCTAGCATCAGGTGGGATGACACTGATAGTTCACTCCACGCTCACTTCATCTAAGTTTTAACGATGAGATGGTTACAGAATAGCACTGAGCTGTTTAGCCATTACGGCGTGAAAAGCTAACAGATATAGTTAATTTCGCAAAAAAGGTACCTACGAATAATGTTATTAAAAAATAAAAAATACACTAAACTACCTTCCTGGCACACGAATTCTGTGTATCAATCAATTTATCGTGCTCCATCCATCAAAGGACAAGCAATCTGTCTATTGGTACTGGACACGATCCAACATCGGTCGTTACGTCATCGAATAGGAGTATTACAGGCTTATGTTACTACCTGTAATAATGTCTGTCCGTGAAGGTTACACTGCAGGAATATGGCCCTGCGGTGGGATAGTTACAGCATAGAAAAGTATTGTCTTATACGGAAAAGGATTGACCTTTCACGACATTTTGAACTCAAACTCAAACCATTTATTTCAATTATACCTATTACAGGCACTTTTGAATTGTCAAAGAGTCGGTCAGTTAGTCAGAAAGTTGAAGCTATTTGCTCATTCCAAAACGTAGATCTCTATGGAGAAGAACAGGCAAGAAACTCCAAGGCCACTCTTTTAAATCAAGATATTACAAAATCGCACATTATACTTGTTGCTTCTATAAGTGAGAACAATGTAAAAAATTAAATTGCTTATTTAAAAAAACAATACAAAATATAAGATTAAAAGATTAAAAATAAGCCCTGGCAGTTAAGAGAAGACCAGTCTCAACTGATGGCGCCCGTTCACGAACATGACGCGTAGATCAGCACCATCCAACTCAACCATTTTGTAGGGAACCGAATGATCCAACACACGCGGCACCATCAGCGTGCCATTTCAGTGAGCATGACATATGCCACGATAGCCACGCTTATTTAACTCAACATACATCTTATCATAATAAACGGCTCCATGGTACTCACATTTGATGAACTTAAATCATTTTTTAAAGTAAAACGTCTTTAGGCATGCTTGACTTGGGGAGTAAGCTGGTGAAAGCATGACGAGAGCGTTACGGAAGTGAGCCAGCGGAAGTTGAGAGGGAGATATATGTTAGTGAATATAGAAAGAGAGAGTTACGTTTCGTAACGCTCCGTATATCACTTTATGGGCAAGAGAGAGAGGTGCGAGTACACATTTTCTTTCTCTCATATCCAGTTGCGTTTCGTAATGTAAGACATACATAGCGCAGGCCTATTGTTGTAAGTAAGTATTCCCGTTTGGCGCCGGACATAAAGAATATCACCATCCCATTTCTTCCCGTGGGTGTCGTAAAAGGCGACTAAGGGACTTACTAGAGAATGGGCAGCAGCGTGCTCTATGCTTTTTAACTCCAAAATGCGATCGCCAACCCGCCTGCCAAGCGTGGCGATTATGGCAAACACCCCCCTTTGGTTGTGGCTTATGGTCCAGCAAAGGACGTCTTTCGGCTGAAATGATGAGGCACGTGAGCTGCAGCACTGAGCGTGAATGCGTTTTCTGTGTGTTGAACTACGCGTGTTTTCAATTAGATACTTTCAAGCAACGTAAGAACACGCACTCCTGCGCTACGCTGCCTAATGCGGTGCAGTGTGTGAATCGCCTTAAGGCGACGATAACCGACTTTTAATGATTTTATACTGAAAATCACGTTTGAACGAGTAGTGTTAATGATTTGAAAAAAAAAGTTAAATTAGAGCATTTTCTCAATAACTTAATATGTGAATTACCTAGTGAAATTAATTTGTAAAGTTATGTCTAACGCGGATAAAAAACTGAGTATGGCGCAAAATCTACCAAGCGTATTTTTCAGAAACCTTCACCAATTTAAAGATAATTTAATTATTGATCTTTTATTAATACTCGTTTTATTAAAATACCTTTTGTTTTGTGTATAATAAATTAATAATGCGTCAAATTGGGGACAGCGCTCCTTGATTGACTTGACTTGGAACAGCGTGCAAACCTGCCCCTACCTATGCCACTAAAATGTGGTCGCTCACAATGGGCCTTATTAGAAGGCTAAAAGTCACACAAAGGGAGTCACTCAAAGGAGAGGGATATGCTTGGAGTTTGAGACAGAAATGAAGAGATCCGTAAGAGAACCAAGGAAACGACATAGCCCGAATAATTTCCAATCTTCAATAACAATGCTTGCAGAACAGAAGGCCGATGGGATCGAAGGTTCTGGAGTGGCAACCGCGCACCGTAAGATGTAGCGTTGGAAGGCTTCCCACAAGGTGGATTCATAACCTTGTGAACGCCGCAGGAATCCGCTTGATGCGCGAAGCACAAAACCGGTCGAAGTGGATGAGCTAGGCCTATATCCAGCAGTGGACGTCTTTCGGCTGAAATGATGATGACGAATTACTAACATTATAGTATTTACATTTTCACAGCAATTGACATGTCAATAGGTCTGATAAACTGCATGCAAATAAATAAATTTGTACAGTTGTAACCGGCGGCCTGTATAGAATCGTTATTAGTGTGAAAGGGACATTACACTGCTCATTCCATATGATTAATGTTATCCGGGGGCGTGAGTTATGAGTGGTAAGCGAGTTGGTACGTGAAATCGTTATTCAGATTGTGATAATAAGTAACTGTTGCCTGGCAGTGATTTTAAGAGCGATTGCTGAGTGTAGGGTTTTGGGTTTGATCCCCGGATTTGTCTATAGGGGTATTCTCAGTAACAGCCCAGGAACTCTAAGTTAACTCTAATTACACTTATAAATTAGAGTGATAGGTATATGTACAGGCGTAATTTTCTGTGCTTCTCCAGCTAAAATACTACTACTTCTAAAATCTTCCTAAAGCTACGGCAACACGTAGTAGCTTGTTTAAGCAAACAGTTTGTTATAACTAGAGATCGAATTCACCTAAAGTTTGAGAGTTGACTAGTATGGAGTGCGCTCCGGTACGGGAAAGTGTCGGTTTCCAGGACTGACAAGTTAATAAGAACTACTCTTTTGTACTGTGTAACCCCGAATAAATATATTTCCTTTTAGAAATATTAATAGTGTTTTTTAATTGTGTTATATTTTCCACAAAATTCTTGCTTAGTTTTAAATAGAAAAGAAATATTTGTTATACTTAGGAATACAAAATGGTATACCTACACACTATTAATGATGAAACCCCGTGATCCCTGAATAAAAATATATTTTAAGAAGCCGTTTCCATACTTTCTATCCTTTGCCGGGAAAAAAACGTACTTTAGGTAAATATGCATCCGAATATCCGATCTCTAGTTATAACATAACATAGGTAACACAAAAGGCGTCCTCATTTTAGCAAACCGTTTGCATGGTATACCGTTCTTGTCGTCTATACGCAGCGACTTTCATACGCCAACGGTGTTTACGCACCCATGCGAGCTTCCGGCTGGAGCATAGTGGAAAACCGAATAAAATATTGTCCTGTCCAGATATTGAACCCCATGCTTACCCCCATGCTTACTTACACTTGAATCACACCAATGAAACAGTCTTACCAAAGAGTGCGTCTCAAAACGCACGCACTATGAAAACCGCTCATCTCTCCCAACTTACAATCTAAACGATCCACAGCTCAGCTCATTTTATCTACTCGGTAGAATTGAAATTCCGTACCTAATTAGCGGTTTTGCGTATCTACATACATAACGATGTGTACTATGCCCGGATGATCGTGTCATTAGGGGTTGGAGAGTGACATCTCAGGCTCGAAACGTTTTTGTTATGGTATACGCTTTGGGGGTGAAATGTGGTGTCTATAGAGATTCTGTTTGAGGAAGTGTTGTTGTTAGGCTGTATTTAAGTGGTATTTCAAAGTGTGAGATGTTGTTTCGATGACGTAATCAGAAATAGTTGGCTGTATCGTCAAAATGACACCTGAGCCATAGGATGAACGAGTCGAAATGGCACTTTGATAAAAACAATTGCGACAAGCACAGTTAGTATTACCCGTAGATGAATAGTCTTAAAATTAAGTTAACATTACGTGCAAAATGAGTATTGTCAATTTTAAAATCGTACTTTACATTTACTCCGTGCGTTCGTGTTAGGCCCAGTGATATGCTATTATATAATTCAGGGTAAGTCAAAACTCGGAGAGTACCTAATTTTAAGCAATAACCCAAGGGGTGTTATTGCCTAAAATTAGGTACTCTAGCAAACTACATTATGATGTGGCTAGTACTACAGAACCAACTCAAGACTTAGGAACAAAACCTTTTGAAATGCGTGCGGCTACATTTTGAGGTTGAAAACTTTCACGATTATTTTGCAATCATCTGCCCGTCTTCCAGTGACCATGGCGATAGTCGTCCCAAACTTCGTAATTAAAAGGTGTTGTTCTTTAAAATTTTAACCACTTAATAGACTCAATTAATATCAGTTATCTATTGAGAACTCTACCCAGAGAAATTCTCAAAAAAAAAAACAATATTTTTACTTTTATTGTACTTTAATTTCGCTCCGTTTTATCCGGAGTTGGTCTATTATGTAAGTGCTTGATTCGACAAATATCTTCTTTGATGCAATATTGTACCAATAGCATTAGCGAACAGATAATTAAACTTCTGTTAAAATTCTTCTGAAACCGAGCATAAGTTATACAAAAGTAATGCCATCGTTTTATAGTCAACCCTAGCACTACTCACGGCCAACAAACTTTATTTTAACTTTCACTATTTTACCGTTGAAGGGTTTGTTTGCTTTCCCAATTAACATGGTAATATAGCCGTGTGTACATTGTAAGGGTCAACCCTAAACTGTTCGCTGACAACGCGACATCAAAATTGATTGTTGTGGTATTCTCGTAATGAGCTAACAATGTCACTCAACTACTCTACAATTAAAACTATTTGTTTCATGTTATACTGTATAATTGCCGTTTGATGTGTTTATATTTTAGGATGCGCAATATTGAACTGTATAATAATGAGCTAAACACGTAACAAACATTGTAGTGAGCTTGAATGATTGCATAATGCATTGTTTATTATGATAAGTATCTGCGAAAAAAAATAAGCCTAATAACTTTTTGATTAGTGGATCTGCTGCTAACTGTCACAATTGTTGCTCTGAAGGCCATTTACCGTAATTAAAAAAAACCGGCTAAGTACGTGTCGGACCACGCACAATGAAGGGTTCCGTAGTTAGGATGAATTCATCCCAAAAACAAACTTAACATTGTAGTTGAAAAACATGCTCTCCCATACATCGATATACGTTACGGTCAATTCTTCAAATGCAAATTTAAATTGGTCGACGATTACTCGTTAACTTGTAAACCCTACTTAGCTGTGATAGTTTTTCTTTTAATTTCGTTATTTATACTACTGCCATGAATTTTTTCACATAATATCCAAAACCAACCATTTAGTTGGTAGGAGGGGGGACACTAGACTCTAACAAAAAATTGCACTTTAAATCATTATTATTATTATTTATTATTACGCAAACGGATCTCAGAAATGAAAAATGTTATTGACAGGTCTGTCAATAACATTTTTCAATTCTGAGATCCAAAGTTGAAATCGCGAAAAAAATATCAGCTGTTCCCTACATTTTGACGAGTTCAGCGAACTTAAATGTAGGGAACAGCTGATTTTTTTTTCGCGATTTCAAGGTTGGTCCCATAGTAAAAGTTGTTCATAATGATGAGTACAATGACCCCTAGAGGTTTAGTATAAACAAAAATTAATGTTGTAAATCTCTATTTAATTTAGTGTAGGAAATAAACACAACAAAACACTGCAGCATGGCTGTATATCATTCACTTGAAAGCCTGTCACAAGTTATCGAGCAATTTCACACACCAGCCACTAAGAATTAACTAGTCGAAAAACTCAATAAAACTTCGTTCGGCAACGGATGCTGAGGAATATCAATATTTCACTCCGAATGACTTATGTCGGGCTCCAGAACGATAGATTGTTATATAGGCCGCAGTTTGACTGGTATTTTTTTGTCGTATGTCTAAAAATTGTTACTGGCCGTCGCCGATATCAGTTGTTCGGATGGGAACCGACGATTTTATACGAGTTATTTGTATGGACATATACGATAGTGCAAGCGAGGCGTGTGTGAGATAGTGTCTGGGAACGCCATGACTTTTTTTAAACGCTCTTTTTCCTAGTTTGAGACTAGGAATTTGAACTGTATCGTGGTGGGTAGTTTTATAGAAATTAATATAAAATAAATAAATCAAAAATAATAATAAATTGGTGATGTTCTTCAGAAGTACGACTAGATGTATGAACGTAGGCGAAGCAAAAAGAGTATGTAAGGAGCGTAGCAAGTGGCGATCTATAGTTTCTGCCTACCCCCATGGGAAGAAGGCGTGAGTTTATGTATGTATGTATGTGTAATATAACATGCACAAACACAAAATACCGGAATTAACTGTCTGTAGGCTGACATAACAATCAAACCCACGACTCGTGGCGCAGAAACCAATCGCTAAGATATTTCACCCTTCATTCTGTCCAAATTAATCTGCTATGGGATAAATCTATGTGTCCAGGAACCATATTTTACACCGATGTTGAGGACAAAACAGAATTATCTAGTGGTATACAGACGGCTACACATCAAGCTATACATTTCCACTATAAGCTAGCCTCTCATTGTACGAAAATCTTATACAATGCGAGATCAGCCTAAACTGGATATGTATAGCTTGATGTGTAGCCCACTCAAAAACTTTAATTGCCATTATAACAAAAAAAATGCGCACATAATTTAGTTCATAGCACTTGGCGACCATTCTGAGGCGTGACATTAGCCAGAGAGCTTACATCACAATAGCTGGACAAGTTTGGCACACGATCAAGTTCTGAGTTATGGCTGAGGAACGTCCGCGGCTCGTATTATCGTAATTTTGGCAGGCTTATTTTCGTGTCATACTCCAGTTTGGGGCAGCCGGTGGTAATAATGAGACAGAAAACTACTGCATTATTACTTTGGTTTTTAATCCTCATCTGCCTAACTTTTTCTTGACTATGTTGGGGTCGGTTATTAACCAGCCTAATCGGATGTTTTGATTTGGAGGTCTGAATAATATCACAACTGGTCAAGAGCGAGTTGGACTCGCGCACCGAGGGTTCCGTACGTATATATGATGTTGATGATTTCTGAAAAACTGTGCTATTTAAAGACATCGTTTTATTTTTCCTGTAATCTTTACATACATTTCTATTACATAGAATAATTTCAGATTTTTATCTATGTAAACTTCGGAGATAAGGGGGAACGGTTTTTTTTTTATATTTTTCATCAAAAGTCGGAAACTATGCTGCCTAAAATAAAAATAAATGTTTGAGAATGTGCAAACAGCGTTCTTTCATATGATACCCCACATGCTGTCCAAAGTCCCTTTTGCAAAAAAGAGATATTTTTTTTAATTTCTTTTTTGTTTGCAAAATAGTTGGGCAAACGTCATCTAAAACTATTCTAAATTTCAAGTTGATAGCATCAGTAGTTCTTGAGATATCCAGGTGTGACAGACAGATAGACAGACTTAGTCCCACCATAAGGGTTCCTTTTTACCATTTTGGTGCGGAACCCTAAAAATGAGGTTCATTACAATGACGCCACGTCGTTAATAATGCTGTAAGCCGAACAAGTCCGCTTTAAGTTTTAAGGCTGAAATAGGATTATAAAAGCACATGAAAGAGCAGTACAGCGAAACTGTCATCCTCTATGATGACAAGTTATAAATGCAGTCTCTGTGGCCTAAATCTGTCATACATAAAGTACTATTATCGTTATTTTAATAAAATATAGGCCTTTAATAATTTATTCAATCAATCAAATAACAATGTTAACATTAAATAGTATCATCTGTAGGTACACTTAACATATGACTTATTTATTTATTTAATACTTTAAGCACGCAAATGCAGCGGCGGAATTAATGTCAAAGGCATTTTCTACCTGTCAAACTTTGACATAGGCTAGATAACAAAAAAGAAAGACCGCACTACACTACGTTACACTGATGATAACTTTATTATAAAAATAAGAAATACCTATAGTTATGTAGGCGGTAGGTGTTAGCGTGTAGTCGATTAGTTTACAAGTTTATGCCCTGGCTGGAGGCCTTAATTTACTGAGGCACCCACAGGAAAGTCCAGTTAAGCAGACGACCACTTCCTAGGTTGACCTGCGATATGTCATTAAAAAAAAGATTGCATATTGCCGCGCTTCTGTAGCGCGTCGGGGATGTTCGCGGACGCACGCGTTCCGGATTTCGGCTCGCTGCTGCGTCTGCGAATCGCATCATTGGTGCGTCGGGCCCGCGGCAGCCCCAACAGCCTCGTAGCTACTGTAGCAGGCAGGGTGGTTGGCCTAATGCTATCTCACTGGATGGCGGCACACAGACTGATGGCCAGATGTGAGATAGATTTGTTTTAGTCAGTAAGTACCAACTTAATTTGCTATTATATTATGGATCTTGGTCTGAGAATAAACAATTATATTATTATTGTAACCAATAGGCAATCTTTTTTTACTTGTAAACTAATCGATTACACGCTAACGGCACCTCCTGTGAGGTACGGACCTCGCCTTAGGGCATCGCTGCGGGAGGACAGTAAGGGACAGTTTGGATGGGATTAATATTATTATTAGGGAACGAATTTAAAGTTACAGGCTCATCGGTGGGGGCTGACTCGAGCAAGGGTTGGGGATGGATGGTGAGGATGGAAAGAGGGCGGTCGGATTCTGTGTTTGTGTGTGCTATAGTGCACCAGCACTGTACAGCACTGAAGTAGCCCTACTACTCTTCTGGAGGATCATCGTCATCGGGATTAGAGAGAGTAGGTATGTCTCGGTCGGTAAACTCTACTTGTGCATCGGGCGGCCGCCGCAATCAGGGGATTAAGGTGCTTGATAGCAGAGGCGAAGAAATGCTTTGAGAGGCGTTTCATGAATAGCTGATAGCTATATGGTGGGCATTTCGAAATCTAAGTGTAGATCCAAATTGCGGACATAGAAGGGGGATCCCGTGACCTTTATATGGAAACGGCTCAATTTGCAATTTTATAAGCAGATTGATCTTATTCATATTCATTTAACATCTTAATATAATATATGTAATTCTTCTGTACGTGTGTTTGTCACCTAACTCCTCCTAAACGGCTAAAACGATTTGGTTGAATTTTTCTATTTATATTTCAACGGGTTTCCGGATGGTTTGAAAACACAATTGGACCCGGTAGGTGGCGCTGCTGTCGGTATAAGGCGGTACGAAGTTCGCCGGGTTAGCTAATCTATATATATAAAATTCAAAGTCCTGACTGACTGACTGACTGATATATCAACGCACAGCCTAAACCGCTGGTCCTAAAGACATGAAATTTGGAAGGTGTGTTCTTTGTAAAGAGTAGGTATCCACTAAGAAAGGGTTTTTCGAAATTCCACCCCTAAGAGGGTGAAATAGGGAATGGAAGTTTATATGAAAGTCCGTAAGTTCTGAAGTTAGGATCTTCAAATTTGGTGTATAGCCTGACGATTAAAAATAAATTTATACGTGTGTCAGCGTTTTTGATAATTCTACCCCCGAAGGGTTAAAAAGGGGGATGAAGTTGTGTATCGAAGTCCTTAATTTTCACGGTAAAAATCACTAAATTTATTATCTAGGCTTATGGTTGGAAGCTAATGCAACGGTGTTGATAGAATTTCAGCCCTTAAGGGGTAAAAAACGGGATAAAATGTTATTTTTAATGAAAGTTCTTTTTAAGTTAAAATCAGTAATATTTCGGCTTATGGTTGGAAACTATAGCATGCGCTAAGAAGGGATTTTTCGAAATTCGACCTTTAAGCGGTGAAAAAGGGGGATAAATCTTATTCCTTGAGTTATCAAAGCTGAAACTTGGCACGAATACTAACCTAAGTAAATTATAAAGTGTGACATTTTTTTTAACTAGGTACCCTCTAAAGAGGGATTTGCGGATGTCAGTTTGTATGGAAGATTTTTAACGCACGGTCCGATTAACTTGAAACTCAGTATTTAAACTGAAAACAAAAAAATAAAGAATAAATTGTATCAGGTTTTTTGAAAATCTGCCCCTAATGGGGTGAAAAGGGATAGTCAATTTACAATTAATGTACCTATAAAAAAATATTGTACTAGATTTTAAAAGAGTACCGGTGGAGTTTCTTTCCCATTCTTCTCCATACGAAACTACCTTTTGGAAGGGGCGACTAGAATCAATTCTATTTTTTTGTAAATATTGACGTTCAAAAGTGCCTTTTATGTGCCTATTTGAAATAAACAATTTGACTTAACTTTGACAAGGAAGGCTTTTACTGCTTGGCTAGATTAACTTGAAAATTGGTATAAATAACCTATAAGTCCAATAATAGACACGTCAAAAACGATGTTTCAACAATTTACCTCTTTGAGTGCGTAAAAAGAGGCGATATAGTTTGTATGAACAGAATCTTATTTATTTTGATATATAAACTTAAAATTTGGCGAGTACTTATTTACATAACATCACGCCTGCAATCCCCAAAGGGATAGGTAGAAGTGTACCTTTAGTACACCCACTTTCGCCAGTTCTGTCTATGTCCCATGTAATAGGGGGCGAGCCTATTGCCATCAACCGGGCATAAATCCAGACTCTAGGCTGCTACTGAGAAATTCGTAATGGAAAATACAATAACACTTTGCCCGACCTGGGAATCAAACCCACCCCACATGCTCAGCAGTCGTGCTTGTGACCATTAGACTAACGAGGCAGTCGTTACTTGATAGAAATAGAGAATACTATTTAGTAATAATTAATACTACACCATTTTAAAGGAGGTGGAGGTGTTGCTGAAATAATTTTTAGGGGAAAGTACGAAATCCAAGCGAACGAAGTCGTGGGCGAAGTCCTGACTGACTGACATTTTTAATTATTATAATAATAATTTTATTTGAGAATATATAATATTTACATTCCATACATTGGATCAATATTATCAGGGTGAAAAGGGATTTAGATTGTATGAACAATCATATTTTTTGAGTTAATAAACGTGAACCATAGCAAGAATACGTTCTTAAATAACAAAGTTTGTCATGACGGTTGCGTTTTTCAAAACTACCCTTCAAAAGGATTTTAGGGAGTGTTACAGTTTGTTTTTAAGAATCTTTACGCGAGGTCCGATTAACTCGAAACTCAATGCTCATACTTTAGACAAAAAAAAATAAAAAAATTTAGTTTTCGAGAATCGGAAAAAGGGGTAATTAAGTTTTCGGGACAATTTTACTGAGTACCTTGAATAACTCAAAAGTTGGTAAGTATATAAACATTATTATTTAAGAACTAAAACGTAGAAAAAATAAACAATACAAAATTTCTTACAAATAGACTTAGACATGAAATGGAGGACACGTATATTGAACAAGTATGTTCAAAACGAAGTTGATATGTATATGCTATCTATATCCTCCGTAAAGTTGTAAATCAAACTGCACTCCTATCTACTTACCACGCTTACGTTGGTTCCAACTAAGATATGGTATATTTTTTTGTGGGAATGCTGCTGATAGAGAAGCTGTTTTTTTTTCGACATCCACGCGGGCGAAGCCGCGGGCGAAAGCTAGTATTGTATAAAATTCTTAACAAATAAAGAATGTGTAGGTTGATGGTGCGTACCTAAGTGCTATTCAAAATAAAACTTTTCCACAGTCTGCCGTCTCTTCTCCATTTTATAAAACAATATTATGCTACATCCAACGTGCATTAAAACATACGTCCACAAGCTCGTTGAATGCACAAGACATTGCCATTTTATAGACATTATGTAAAACAGAACAGTTTCAAAGAAAATGAAGCAGCTTGATATTCTTATGTCGGATCATAATTTGCGAAAGTGTTTTTCGAGTAACGTTTCAATTCTGAACGAGAAATCTTTTTATTTTAAAAAGTATTCTTATTTGTAGAAACTAGAATATTCCATAGTAACCTTTATTAACCTTTGCGGTTTTTCTCGCGTTTTTATTTCGGAGTTGTTCGACTTTTTTCAAACTCAAAAGGATCCCTTAGTCATAAGTTCATCAAGGGAAGGGGTTGTGAGTTATAACCGATTCACGCATTAAATCTATGTCCATTGCTGGACATAGGTTTCTCCAACCACAAGGAGTGATGATATCATAGTGATGATTATCAGTCCTAATGCTATTTAGAGAGACGAATATCGCACACCCAGTTCAACAAAGACGTAGCTATAAATATTGGTATATACAATATTAGTTTTAGTATATGCGAAACCCGAAACACGTGTCTAGTATTTTTATTTAAAAAATCTATCTACAAAATTTCAAAACTGTATCATGAAAAATTACAAAGTTATAAGGTTTGTTATGTTACCGGGCGTCCGTACAAAAACTTGCTAACGGCGCCCCCGTGCCTCCAGGGTCGTCTTGCACTCATTGATAAATAATTTGGCAGTAGGTACCTCTACCTATCCGTACGGCGATTGTATTGTAAGTAATTAAATAGTGATAATATTTTCCATCACACTTAAATATTTTTGGGACAAAATATAACATGGTGTAAAAATTATTGAAATCCATTCAGTTCCTTATCCTGAACAAACTATATTCTGGTTTCGTTTATACTACAAATAATGTTGTATATACAACGTGTTTTTTTTGATATCCCATAACTCTAGGGTATGATTGAGGCCATATCAAAGAATCAACTGGCATATGAGTTATGTTCCAATCCTTCGTTATTTTTTTTTTTCATTTTTTATACAAAATAATTCGGCAAAGTCACGATTATTAATGTAAAACACCCTTACGTGAAATATGACAACGTCGCATTTTCTTTCGTCCCTTCACTAGCTGCCGCCGGGAAGCCCCGATACCAACATACCTACATATTTTATTTTACTATTTATTTTACTACACTACTGCGAAGTTTGGCAACCTCGCAAAAGTAAAAATTCGTCATACTGGTGAAAATTTTTGACCTAATTTAATTATGATTGATGATATCTCCGAAACGATGCATTTTTGGACCACCTATTCTAGGAGTTTTAGTATTATTTTTACCTACAGAATATAACCCTAGAGTTATGGGATATCAAAAAAAACAGGTTGTATATCGTGTACTATACTATAGGTACATATATTTTTTTATTGCATTTTTATATAGTATGTAGTTTTTTTTTGTAATAATTTGATGTAAAAATGAAGGTTTTATACGTAAAGAATACTTCCTTGCGTCACTTAAGTTCAATATTTTTTCAATTAAAAAGTAGATAAATCAACATAAGCACGTAACAAATCATTAAAATACACCTTATCGTACTTACGTTTTTGTTTCACAAAATAAAGCAAACATTTATAAATGTATTTCCTACTATGCCTTATAAACAGCTTCTGTATTTTATCTATAGAACTTCGTAAAAGACGTAACCATGAGTTACAGTATATATAATTATTAACGATTATTTGGGTAAAAATCGTTACATTTGAGAATTGGTCATAATTAAATAAGGAAAACGTCTGTGAAGTTTAAACATTAAATATTCATTAACAAGATAATTTGAGTAGATAGCAAGATAGTTTTTTTTTGTATTTAATTTTATATAACAAAATGATCATAGGATCCAAAACAAAATTAGTTGCCAACTCCTTATTCATCTTCTTCGTCGTTCCCTCAATGCTGAGGATCGCGACCACATACGACGCGTCTCCAAGTTATGCGGTCTTCAGCAGTGTGGACCGCTCGGTAAATGCTACCTCCAACAGCCTTCTTGATCGCGTCGGACCATCTTGCCGGTGCTCTGCCTTGAGCGCGTTTTCCTACCACCCCCCGGCCCAGTATCATAAGCCTTCCCAGACCATGCCTTAAGGGAACGCATAATATGGCATATTGTAGAAAGTCGCTTGGTAATACTGAGTCGTTCTCATGGCGGTTCATGGTATGCGAAGTTGCCAACAAACCTGGTTATACAGTTTGGTTGCTCCCTTGTAAAGTTGGGTGTGCGAAATATTCTACGAAAATTAAGTATTCCAAAAAAATACTGTGATAAATTTAAAAAAATACTTAAAAATGTTACAAGTACCTACGTTTATGATATAATATACCTCTGCCTAGAGCTTCATTTTCATGACACATTCCCTCTTTAGGCACAGCTGGGGCTAATTACGGGCCAAAATTGTGACCATGTAATTTTAGCAATATTTTTGGAGGTAAAGCAAAATTTAAATATCACTTTGAAAGGCAGATTTCACAAAATAATTTAAATTATGTGAGAAGTATACCCAGGTGGACTAATAATGGAATAAGTATAATGAAGAGCTTAGTTATGTTTTGCTTTCATTTATTGGTGTATGTACTTATTGTTTAAACAGGGTTATTTTTAAAACGTCAATAACCTCTTAAGGGTCATTGTACTCATCATTATGAACAACTTATACTATGGGACCAAACCTGAAATCGCGAAAAAAAATCAGCTGTTCCCTACATTTTAACGAATTATTCTAACATAAATGTAGGGAACAGCTGGTTTTTTTTTTCACGATTTCGGTTTTGGTCCCATAGTAAAAGTTGTTCATAATGATGAGTACAATGACCCCTTAAGAGGTTATTGACGTTTTAAAAATAACCCTGTATAGTGACTAATTATTATGAATTTGTAGATGAAGAGTCTATTGGCAAATACTAGTACCACTGGGCCTAGCATGAACACGCGGAGAAAAAATTCGAACAAATTTTAAAATGGAAAATACTTGTTTCGCACCTAATATTTATTACATTTTTAAGAAGTAATTCACTTCTACGGGCAATATTAATTGCGGTTGTCGCATTTCAAAAACAAAATGCTATGGAATAATTGTATTTGCAGGTGGCGTTCTAGCGTTTCTGCCTGGGGTAGGCAGAAACATGCGAAGAAGGTGTGAGTTTATATTATGTATGTTTTTTTATGGAATATGCATGTATTTTTTTTATTCTCTAAATCAATAGTAGACAGTAAAATAAAGCCAATAAAAGTATTAAAAGTGAAACTGAAGTTACTGCTTGTGGCTCAAAAAAATTATGAAACTCCAACAATTTTCTACTACAGTTCAAACGTCCGTTTCTGTCGCGGTCATGATGTGACGTCATTATCCACAAAACTGCTTTTTTTACAATCTGTTTTTTTAGCCCCAAATCTTATACCTACATTACATTATTGTTTATGCTTTATTCAAGCAGAAATCGTACTCACATATTTACCTTAGTGAAATTTCAAGCACTTAGAAAAGAATAGATTTTATTCACATAGTATTTTTCATCACTTCCGGCATTTTCGAAGAAGACGCGTTTTGAGTTTGCGTTCCGTTCCGCCAAAAAAAACGCAACATAAATTAATGAATTGTGAAATAAGTAAAGTAATGCATTAAAAAATGTAAAAAAACAATAGAAATTTGTTTCTTGACTCTTACACAATGTATATGAAAATAATGGTTACTTTTGAATTACGTGCATATTCCCTATTGTATTTTCGATTAAAAAATCATTCGAATTTCGGTTACGTTTTACTTCGCGCGTTCGTGCGTTCGTGCTAGGGCCTCAGGAGCTAAACAACAAAACTATTCATTTTCAAACTAGGTAGGTGCTCAAAAAGAGATGAAAATAATAGTCTGCCATTCTATCCTAAAAATATTATTCCCAAAAATATTATTCCTAAAAATATTATTCCTAAAAATCTTATGCCTAATTAAATCAGCGTGTAAACGTTTTCAATATCCCCATAAAAACAGTAAAGCACCAAAACAGTAAACAGTAGCAACGGTTTAGTTATTAAACATCGTCAATTATACTAATAATCACTATTCTAGGCTGGCACTACTCGATATAAAAAATAACAACCCTTTATTGTCACACAGATGCGCAAAAACAATCACCACATTTCACAATCATTCCCTTTAATGTGACCTATATTTTCCGCGTATGAACAATAAAAGCCACATCAAATAAAGGTATGGTGATGATAATGACGGTAGTTATGACTGGAAACCGTTTGCCACAGAAGAGATAGTTACAGAAAGCCGGCTCCATACAATGGGTGAAAACAGCTGCACGCACACATAGACACGTAAGGCGATTTACTTAGACTTTGCTAAGTGAAGTAAGCGTTTCATACGCTAAGAACATGCTCACTCATCTTCCTGCCCTAGTCACATGTTTCTTGGGATCGATTTATGTATACGAATAATGTTCATCTATACTTATATATTTCTATATTATATATTATAATTTAAAATAAATAATAATGTTCTTATCGCATGAAACGCATAATTCACTTAGGGTCGCTTTTTCAATCGTAATCGTAAAGAAAATATAAATTTATTTATTTCAGGTAAATTACACCCATTGCCAAACAAAAACAAAAAGAAAAAAAAAGAAGAAATAAATATTATGGCTGAATTTTATATGCAAAAGCTGTCAAACCGCAATATTGATTCCTCAGATAAAAGGTATCTGAAGATATTGGGGATATTAAAAAAATCGTCCTTTAGCAAAGTAGTAAGCTTTTAATTGATCTCAGCCTCAGACATAAATGACAGTCACGCCTGCACTCGCTGTACATAGCCACCTGTCTATATGTGCGTTCGATATAGCTCGTTGTATAAAGTCGACCTTCTGTCCCTTTCTATTCTGTGCGCTTGCGGTGGGGATATTATCACAATTGAGGCGTCATTACCGTTTCGCACTGCAATTTAGACGCCCTTTAATGATTGACGTGCCATGATAATGTAATTTTTGAGGTTAGATTTTACGTGATTGGATAGTGTAATTGATGTGTGGATATAATTATGGATAAATAAACATTATTTTTATAGTTTTTTGTTCATAAAAGATGTCCACTGCTGGACATAGGCCACCCCCAAAAGGAGGGGGGGGTTGCCATAATCGCCATGCTTGGCAGGCGGGTTGGCGATCGCAGTATGGTGTTAAAATGCATAGAGAACGCTGCTGCCCATTCTCTAGTAAGTCCCTTAGTCGCTTTTTACGACACCCACGGGAAGAAATGGGATGATGCTATTCTTTACGTCCGGCACCACACGGAGCACGGAGTTTTTTGTTACAATAATATAATTTGTAGCTTTGTGTACGGTGAACGTACATGGGTTTTAAAATATATTTATTACAATAAGTTAGCCAGTAGGCTCGCGTATTTGCACTTTGAACGCGACCTACATTTGGCAGTGCATTGACACTGACATATTGCATTGTTCTATGCATTTTATGTATATTACATTTTTAGTGTTCAATTAGACGTGGTTTGAGTCGGACAACTTGCATTTTTATTTAGATTCATCCCGTTGAGCATTCACTGACATTTTCTGCATTTAAGTTTAAATTTGACATTTTACGTTTGCATTGACATTACTTATGTTAGGGAAACACCCTACATAATTTTTTTTGGTCCTTCGTAACTATTGCAAGTACCATACAGTCCGATACGTCGGTCGATAAGTCGCCGCGCGGGATCTGTGTCGTGTCGTGTCATACCGTGCCACGTGTGTTGCCGTGCAGGAGCATTCGGGGAGGTAGCAGCGATCCAGGTTCCAGAGCGTCACATTGCATTGCATTGCATACAGGGAGAGTTCCAAAATTTCAAGTAAGATCGTTCATTATTTATCTTACGGCTTTATAATGGAGGGTTTAATCGTGCGTCAAGCTGAGATCCTCGAGGAAGTGAAGAGAATCCATTCTAATTTTAAGAAGGATTCAGCGAGCAGGAAGACCACCGATTACATTCGTAAAAGGCTTGAGAGGTTAGACATACTATGGGCGGAATGTGAAGAGAAGAACCGGGAGCTGAGTGCGGTAGAGGAGAAAGATCATCAATATTTCACCGGTAACATTTATGAGGTCATTAAAAACTGGTACCATGGAACGCGTCAGGAGATTGCAGCGTTCGAGATGAAGACTCTTGCTGGACCCAGTAACGCCGGCCATAGTAAGTTAAACGTTGAGTTTGACAAAACCATGTTCGAGACATCTGTAGGAGCAGAGGACAAGCTACTCGAGTTACAGCAGTTGCAACAGGCTAACTTCCGTGCATTCACTAGGTTAGTAAATCGAAGCCTACACGAGGTTAAGGAGAAATGGGAAATTGAGGATATGCTTAAGACTGTAGAGTTTCGGTGGACTGCGATTGACAAATTACATTTACAAATTGATGGCATATTAGAGGGGAATTCACAGGACTACTATGACGAGTTCTGTCGTCACGAAAATGCATTTACAAATATGAAACGGGCGTTGAACACGAAATTAAACGCTTCTCTACATCAACAGCAAACATTGCCTAAAATTGACATACCTATCTTTAACGGCAACTATACTTTATGGCCTACTTTTATGGATCTCTACGTAGAAGCGATTCATAATAATTCGGCGATCGCAAAAACACAAAAAATGCAACATCTAAAGGGTAGACTTCGCGGTGAAGCGGAAAAGCTCGTGCAGCATTTACACATTGCACCCGAAAATTATGACACGTGTTGGGAAATTTTGAACCATAGATATAATAATAAGTTTCTGTTATTTACCAGAAATTTCCAGGCATTTATGCGTCAACCTAATTTGCAAAAACAATCTGCATTCGACCTCAAGCGGTTATATGACACTAGCAACGAAACCATAAACGCCATACACAATTTGGGCGTTGATACAAGCTCATGGGATCCGATTCTAGTTTACGTGTTATGCGAAAAATTAGACTCCGAAACGTATACGGAATACATGCAGTCCAGGTCGGATCCGCGCGAGATACCAACATACAATCATTTTATGGATTTCGTCGAAAACAAGTTTATGGCATTAGAACCATCCACAATCACAGGAAAAAACCAGAAAATTTTGATAAAACTGCATCAAAACCACATTTTAAGACGCAACATCTGTTCGGCAAAAATCCCAAGTCATCAAATTCACAACCCAATAAAGGTTCAGCAAACTATTCTCGCAATTTTCATGCGTCAAACGCTGGACAATACAGCAAGACTATTTGTCCATTGTGCAATACGAATCATGCATTATTTCAATGTTCTAAATTCGCTGACATGCTGAGTCCGGAAAAAATAGCATTTATAGAAAACAATCAAATATGCAAAAATTGTTTGTATGTGCATACTAAGGGTTACTGTGCGTCGCAGAAAAGATGCAGAGATTGTAACGAACAACATAACACACTTCTGCACAGCGATATTGTAAAGTCAGCGCAAACGCCCTCATCAACACAAACAGCACCTAAACCGTCGTCATCGACTTCATCTAGGTCAAATAAAAATATGCAAAACAACTTCGCGTCAAATAATAATGATGAAATATTATTACCAACAGCATTACTACAAGTAGCCACAGCTGGAGGTGACTACATTACACTAAGGGCTCTAGTTGATCAAGGCTCACAAATTACGTTGATCACGGAGAATGCAGCTCAAAGATTGGGCATAAAGCGTCAACAGCTGAATGCAAACATAAGTGGCATCGGTACTTTATCCAACAGGAGTAAAGGAAAGGTCCATCTATCCTGCAAGTCCTTATATAACGATTTCCAGTTTACAACGGAAGCGTTAATCATGACACGGGTAGTAAACAGTCTGCCTAACGATACATTTGCAAAGAAACCTTGGGCTCATGTGACAGACATCACACTAGCCGACCCAGATTACAACTTATCTAGGCCCATTGACATACTTCTGGATGCACACGTATTTTCCGAAATACTCATGAATGGCTTAGTCAAAGGGGAGGTTAATGAACCCATGGCTCAACAAACACGGTTGGGGTGGATATTGTCAGGCAATGTCACCAAAACATTTAATTGCAACGTCGTAGTTAATGAAGTTAACGACTTGACAAAATACTGGGAAATTGAAGACATCAATGGAGATGCATGCAATTCTATGACGTCAGAGGAACGATATTGTGAGGAGCTCTACACTGCAACAACCAAGCGATTAGGTGATGGCAGATATGCAGTCCGTTTGCCAATGAAGCCTAATTTTAATCAGCTGCTGGGCAAGTCAAAGCCACGAGCGGTAGCACAGTTTATGCAATTAGAAAGGAGATTAGGCAGGGATGACAAATTATCAGATAGTTACATCAAATTTATGCAAGAGTACCTGGAAATGGGACATATGAAGGAGAGCAAACCTGACTGCAACACGGCATGCTACTTACCTCATCATGGAGTCCTAAAACAGGACTCAGTGACATCAAAATTGAGGGTGGTTTTTAATGCCTCCCAGAAAACTGACACAGGTTACAGCCTGAATGACTTGATGGAGTGTGGCCCTAAGCTACATCAAGACCTATTGACATTATTATTAGGATGGCGGCTATACAAGTACGTCTTTACTGCAGATTGTGAGAAGATGTACCGCATGATCCTTGTCCATGAAGAAGACCAACGCTTGCAAAAGATCCTGTGGAGAGAATCCAACCAAGGTCCTTTAAAGGAGTTCCAGTTATGCACAGTGACGTATGGAACCAAGGCAGCACCATTTCTAGCTCTTCGAACGCTGAAACAGCTTGCAGAGGATGATGCACAGAAATATCCGTTAGCAGCGGATGTCATCGCTAACGAAATGTACGTTGATGATGTCCTAAGTGGCAGCAACTCCATCGAACGAGCACAAGAAATTCAAAAGCAACTCATTGACATGCTGAGTGGAGCTGGCCTTACACTACGGAAGTGGTCAAGCAACGACCAGACCTTGATTGAAAGCTTATTTTCTTCAGATCTTAACCAAACGACAATGCATTTTACAAACGATGGCATGACAAAAGCCCTGGTCCAGTGGAATCCTACAACTGACACATTTTCATTTACAAACAAAATACAATTTGACAATAAAAACCAATTGACAAAAAGGAAGCTACTATCGGAAATCTCGAAAATTTTCGACCCGCTGGGCTGGCTGACACCTTTGACAGTAAAAGCAAAACTGCTCTTCCAAAGCGTCTGGCTATCGGGATGCGAGTGGGATGAAACCTTACCTGACAGCGTGCAAGAGGAATGGAAGCAGTTTACTAGCGACTTACACAACATAACCGAATACAAAATACCAAGGTGGCTGGGAGATATTACTAAACCATTCCAAGTACATGGGTTCTGCGATGCATCCAAAAAGGCCTACGCATGCGCTATATACCTGCTGACAACAAATGACAAAAACGAGCCTACGATTAGACTTATCGCTGCAAAGTCGAGGTTATCGCCAATCAACAAAAAATTGACACTACCGCGACTCGAATTATGTGGAGCGCTACTACTTTCACGGCTCATGAAAAAGGTCCTGACAGCCTTTAAATGGGACAATGTGCACAAAAATACATACGCCTGGACGGACTCTATGATTGTATTAGGCTGGCTGCACGGGGACATCACAAAATGGAAGTCGTTCGTCAGCAACAGAGTACAGCAAGTGCATGACGTAATCCCAAAACAGCACTGGAGTTATGTCAAGTCCGAGGAAAATGCTGCAGACTGCGCGTCACGTGGAATCAATTGTTCCCAACTATTGCAACATCCTTTGTGGTGGCAAGGCCCCTACTGGATGAAAAATTACAGTGAAGATACCTTTGACAAAATTACAATTACACCGACAACATGCGAATCAAAACAAAAACAAATGCAAACGTATGTTGTGAAATGTGAACCGTCTTCAATAGTAATTGAGTTATTAGACAGACACAGCGATTTGACTCGTATTACAAGGGTCATTGCTTGGATGAAACGTTTCATTAACAGCTGTTCGAACACCGACACTCATCGTACTACTACTTATTTGACATCTACGGAACTAAAAAGCGCTGAAAACCTAATAATGAAACATATTCAACTGCATGCTTTCAATGACGAGATTATGAGATTGAAGGAAAACAAAGGTTTGAGCACAAAAAGTAACCTTTTGAGTTTAAATCCATTCATTGACAAACATGACATTCTGCGAGTGGGTGGAAGGTTACGTAACTCAAGCCTACCCGAAGACACTAAACATCCAATCCTACTACCACATGACAACAAACTGACAGAGTTATTAATTTGGCAAGCTCACAGAAGAACATTACACGGAGGTCCTAAGTTAACCCTGACACATCTTCGACAAAGAGTTTGGATCGTAGGAGGACATCGCGCCGTCAAAAAGGTCTTACACAAATGCGTAACATGTCGCCGATTTAATGCTAAACAAACAAACCAGATTATGGCGGACCTACCAGAGCCGAGAGTGACAGTATCTCGCCCTTTTACACATACAGGTGTCGATTTTACTGGACACGTTGAGATCCAGGCAAGTAAAGGCCGAGGCGTCAGAACATTGCTGGCGTACGTTGCAGTATTTGTTTGTCTAGCAACAAAAGCCATCCATCTAGAACTGGTTTCAGAACTATCCAGTACAGCATTCTTATCGGCTTTCAAGCGCTTCTGCGCACGTCGAGGTACACCACGGGACATGTACAGCGACAACGGCACGAACTTTGTGGGTGCAAATCGGATCCTATTGCAACAATACAAATGCATTGTAGAAAACATTGACAACTTCTTCTTGGGGAAAATATCAGAGATGGGAGTTCAATGGCACTTCAATGCCCCGGTCTGGCCAAGCGCAGGCGGACTGTGGGAAGCAGCTGTGAAGAGCATGAAATATCATCTCAAACGGGTCATTGGAGACCAACGTCTGACATACGAAGAATTTACCACTCTGCTATGTCAGATAGAAGCTTGCTTGAACTCACGACCACTATGCACCGTTTCAGAGAACGCCGAAGAGATTAACTGTTTAACTCCAGGACATTTCTTAACCGGCACATCACTCATGACAAGTCCAGAACCCGACATGGACAATACGTACCGTTTAAACACGAGATGGCAAATTGTACAACAACTTAGCAAGGATTTCTGGAAGAAGTGGTCGCAAGAGTACCTCCAACAACTACAAGCAAGACTAAAGTGGAAACGACAGAATACTGACATAAAGAAAAATGACATTGTATGCATTAAAGATGAAAGGTTACCTGCAGGAAAATGGGCACTGGGTCGTGTAGCGGATTTACACCCTGGAAAAGACGGCCACACTAGAGTTGTGACATTACAAACTGCAAAAGGCGAAACTAAACGACCTATTACAAAACTGGTACCACTAGTGGAGGCTGAGGAAAAAACCAACACTGACACTGACAAACCACCCAAAAACAGGCGAAACCGAGCTAAAGGGCTTACCTGGAACAGCTTGGTATGTTATATGCTGATGCTAGTTATGACATTAATAACACCCACTGTTCAGCAAGATATGAAATTTGCTCAACTGACAAAAAATCAAACAATTTTCTTTGACAAGATTGCAGATCTACAAGAAATTAGAGATGAATGGAAACTGGTATTCTATTACAATATGACAAATTATTGGCGCAACGTGGACACTCTGCAAGCATTCGTATCGCATATAAAGCAAGCTCGTTGCGAAGAGTGGTTGATGCAATTTCATGTTCTGATTAACCAACTTGAACAAAGCACGAGTGAACTAAATTATTACAACGAATTACTGAGGTCCCAGCGGATAATTCAACACAGGTTCAAAAGAGGAATGATCGACGGAGTAGGGTATGTTGCAAATTCGTTATTTGGAGTGTTAGATCAACATTTTGCAGAAAAATATGAACAGGATATCGACACAATCCAACACAATGAAAATCACCTATTCCAACTGCTTAAAAACCAGACAAGTGTTCTGGAAACCGAGAACAACATTGTACAGCGTAACGAAGCAACAATGGTGAAGCAGTTCACTTTTATCAACGATCACCTCACGTCCCTAGAAAACAAGACGCTCAAAGATAAACTTGAGAGTTCAAATGCATTCTACATCATTACATCGGCCATAGCTGCAGACAGAATGGCCCAAAACTTAAAAGATATCCAAGAATCACTCATCAACACACTGACAAATATGTACCAAGGACATATGGACGTACATCTATTATCACCAACCCAAATGCAAAGCGAACTAGATAGAGTAGCTCGACTACTACCTCGCGATTCTACACTACCTGAAGTTCGTAATGACATAAGAGACATCTACAGGCTGTTCAGAATACATGCACGCATAACACAACACTACCTGTTGATGGAAATAAAAGTACCGATCCTGAGTGATGCCCTATACGAACTTAACAGACTTATCAGCATTCCTCAACGTATTGACATAAATCGGGTAATGTACGTTATTCCCAACTCTGCATTAATAGCATTTAATGCCAACCAATACTCATTTATACCCCTAGAACAATATGACATTAACGAATGCCAAAAATTACATGACCAAACTCTACTGTGCAAACTAAATCACCCTATATACAACACCGGTGATCGTCACAAATCTATTTGCGATGTACAGCTGATTCGAGACAACGAAGAACACAGCGTTTATTGCCATACGGAAATAAAATTATGCGCCGACAAATGGGTCAAATTACATAAACAAAACACCTGGTTTTATTATTGTTGTGACACGTGCGAAGTACAATTAGTGTGCGGCACTCAAATGACATCGGAGACGATACGTCACTCGGGTCTGATAACGCTGAAACAAGGATGCAACTTGCAAGGCGACTCATTCACACTGCACGCATATATGGAACATACAAGTGACATTTTAGTCAATGTACCATATGCGATGATCGTGCCCACGATCTCTCCAATCAACAACATAATCAATACCTCGATTCGTAACTCAACGTTGCATATTGAAACGCACGAAGAGACGTTCAAGAAGATTGACACGCAACTACGCTCTATAGAAGCACAGTCTAAGCTAGACACCTTATCCTCTCACGACGTTCATCACTACATTGCAATTTATGTGGTTGTTGCGATTAGCATTGCACTGTTTGTAACATCGGTGTACTTTTGGCGAAAGATGGCAACCCAAAGACAGGGGGAGGGTCCGCAAGACGCGAGAAGTAGAAGCAGACGAGAAGAAGATCATGACATCGAGGACAGGAACAGCAAGATCGACAAACGGGACTCAAAAGTGAATAAAGTGTCGTGTGCTAACCCTACCTCAAGTGAAGTGAAATTTGACACTGAAAAACATAGTGATGTGTGCTAATTTATTATTATGGTGACATTCTATTTATAGACTTTAGTTATATTTCTTCATAGTAGTCGTAGATCAATCATATTTACATTGGAGTCCTTCATTTTTACATTGTTTTCTTACATTCTTATTTTAGTTTTTTTTACATATTTTGGGATTGTTATTTAATTATTCTCTTTCTGTGTTGTGGCAATATGTACGGTGAACGTACATGGGTTTTAAAATATATTTATTACAATAAGTTAGCCAGTAGGCTCGCGTATTTGCACTTTGAACGCGACCTACATTTGGCAGTGCATTGACACTGACATATTGCATTGTTCTATGCATTTTATGTATATTACATTTTTAGTGTTCAATTAGACGTGGTTTGAGTCGGACAACTTGCATTTTTATTTAGATTCATCCCGTTGAGCATTCACTGACATTTTCTGCATTTAAGTTTAAATTTGACATTTTACGTTTGCATTGACATTACTTATGTTAGGGAAACACCCTACACTTTGTATAAAAATGGCATGGTTAACCCGCTCATGGTTAGTTTTGAAACATCCATCTTTACAATGCATTTAAAAGAATTCAAAGGAACATCATTTTCAACCAATTTTTTTTTTCCTTCAGCTGTTTCGGTACTAGTTCACGTAGTTACATAATAATGTATCATCAATCAATCTGCCCAGTTTTTTCCCAACTATATTGGGGTCGGCTTCCAGTCTAACCAGATGTGGCTGAATACCAGCCTATTTCCAAAGAGTCTGAATTGACCTCCTCAACCCAGTTACTGGGTAACACGATACCCCTTAGTCAGACTTTTGAAAGCCGGCTCCAACGGCTTAACGTGCTTTCTGACGCGCGGACGAGTCTCGATATGTAATGGGTAGTCACTCATCTACGAACCGACCGCGGAAAGCGTAGCTTAAGCTTCGATCGACCCGTGTGGCTGTTATCATTTAGCCACGAGCTCCTCCAAATCCTCTCTCGTGTCGGCTTTTTGGCGCGAAATGGGGATTTGCCACTATACGAACTGAATCAGTCGGTCTGAACCAGATCGGATGGCGAATCCGGCATAATTGACATCGGCCTAATGTAGGTCAATAGACAGATGAGAGGGTAACCTCTTCTGAACCAGCCTATTTGCGAAAATGGGTGTGCGCCACGAACGAACTGAATCAGTCGGACTGAATCAGACCGCTTGGCGAATCCCGCATAGTTGACATCGGCCTCATCGGACTCATTAAGGCCGCTCGGCGAAAGAGAGGATATACATAATAAATAATAATCAAATGTCGGATCCGGTCATTAGTACGGGCAAGAAACGAGTCGCAAGCGCGCCACTACTGGCGACATGACGTCATCTACCCACACCATTGGCGCGCTTCTACAGAGTCGTGATGTTTGAGCCGATGACGAGGAGGACATTCAAGATTCAGTGTCTGGTCTGATCGCATCAGAGTTAAGACGTCGCAGAACTGTACTCGATTCGTTATGCTCGGTTATTATGGAAGTTAAAATGTGTTGTGATTTTGTCATTTTGAAATTTCATTAAACGCTGTGTATCGCATCCAGTGTGTTTTCATTGCACGAAACCCAACTTCTGCCCACATGATGTAAGAATCTAACTGAGTAAATCCTGTCGATCCGACATATAATATTATAAATAATAATATATAATATAATATTTAACACAATATTCACGTCAAATTAACTTAATATAATATAATATGTTCATTTGACGAGTGATATCAACGAGTGAATCATTCACAATTTCCACAATAAATACTTATTTTGTTCCTGTATTCGTTTTAATGTTTACCTGCCCTATTATTTTAAACTCACAAACACGTAATTGAGGACCAGCCTATTCTATTCTCATTAGTGGGGATCAAAACCCAATAACAATATTTAATGAGGCATTATATACGAATTTTGTAATGATAAAAAAAAGACTGTATCTGTCTGTTTGGTACACTCAATAGTCTACAATACCTCAAATTGCTTAGCATGATCTTCTGATATATCGAAAATACTGCATCATTATTTTGAAATAATTTTATGCTAAAGTTGAGGATTAATGTGAAGTATGTACGAGTACTATATTTTTGACAAAAACACGATTACATATAAATTTCTCTACAGAAAAAAATACAAAGTTACGTCCAAACCGAACAATAAACCGTTAGTATTAAAAAAAGACTTCAAATTAGATCACGAAACTTTACATAATAACTTAACTAAATATAAAGCACATATTGTTTAAATTTTTATTAATTTACCATTTTTTTCACCGTAAAAAGAAATTACCTAAACTATTGCCTTAACTATTAATTGCCTTGGAGCCTTCTCACTGCCTCCGTGTCTCGCTTGCTCGCGTGACGACTGTGATAAAGAGAGATGTGGCGCTGAGATATTATGACTTTTAAAGGCAAAATTACGGTACCAATTTTGAAAGATTTTTTTTTTACGGTTACAAAATTACGGATAACGCTTCAGTTTTTTAAATCTTAATTAAAGAGCAAAGTATTATTAAAAAAGAAATACTGATTAAAAACTAGAGGAGTATTAACTCTAAGCAAAAGAAAGTATGAAATGCTGAAAAGCAATGGATGGAATGATTTTATATCAATTTAGATGATAATTATGTTAAAATAACAGTGTTAATCGATTTTGGTTGCTGACTGTACAAGGACATGTTTTTTTAGGGTTATTTCAGAGCCTGGATGTTTAATAAAGCAGAAGATGTAGGCCAAAGCCACAGATTTTAAGTACCTAGGTAGGTAACCCTAACTAACTAAAACTTTTTATTATCCTTGCGATATAAAAGTTAGCGAACTTTTATTCCTTCTTATCCATAAAGTTACATCTGTACGTTATACTACTTTTAAAATTGTGATAAATTTTATAGCGCTTCCCAGGTTTCAGATAGTAAGTACTATTTTAAAGCCGTAATTTTTAAGATTATCTGTTGTAGATTGCCGGAGAGGACCGAGGCGAGTTTTTATTACTTTACTATGTAACTTTGCTACTAAGTGTACTATTGTTTCGAGTGTAAAAGAGAAAGAGGATTCGTTAGAACTGCAGTTTTAGTATCGTTCGGTATGTTCTGATTATCTTTGTCAAGCGTAATAATTAAAGGATGTAACACTCCAGTTTTTTTAAGGGTTCCGTACCTCAAAAGGAAAAAACTGAACCTTTATCGGATCACACAGCCGATTTACTCCGAATCTACTGGACCGATTAAGTTGAATCTTGGTAAATATATCAATTTCTATGACATGGACATGCATGTAACGTAAATAAATAAATTTTGAATATGGGGATCACTTTTGGGGGGCAAATTAGAAAAAATAAAAAAAATGTTTTGCAATTGGTACCATGTGAGTGTGACATATTAAATGAAAGTGTGAGTATTTTAATAATAATTTGACCAGACCCTCCTTTATCTCCGAAACTATTGAGCCTAAAATTAAAAAAAAAAAACAGTAAATGGTTCATTACATATAGATAACAGAAAAACCTATAAAAAGTCTATGGTCTTAAAATAACATGTTACCATGTTATTTTAAGACCATAGACTTTTTATAGGTAATCATTCAATATTGTGCGTACGAACTTCCATTTACAGTTGGACTGTATGAGGTAACATGTCTTTCAACTACAATGTCTTATCTTCTCGGGATAAACTCATCACAATTACGGAACCCTTCATTGTGCATGGTCAGATACGCACATGGCCGGTTTTTTTTTGTTGTTAGCTTTTATTAGGTCCCACTGGTCCCAAGGCCTCCCCTTTTGGATTTTTTTTTTGTTAATTAGTTAAATCTGCCTGACCCTGGTGATCCGTCACACAGGATATCCTAGTATGGACGCCAGTCTCTCCCAATGGATCATATTTTATGCATTTTTGTCAAAACGCTATAATTTTTGTCGCTATGTTTATAACTATGTGAACCCTTGTGAAGAGAGAACAAATAAAAGATTATAGATTATTTTTCCTTCCAAGCCATTTCCGTGTTTTTATTTTATTTTAAAATAATTCATTTTTAGCTATTCCTTTATTCATTTTAGTTCTATAAGTAATATACGAGTAGTACCTATAGTCATTTATTATTTCACATTTACGTCAAGGACATTATTACAAAAAGGTCAATCGATTAAAAAAAAAAAACAGTTTTAAATTCTTCTACCGTATTTTCAACTGGTTCGAGAAAATCGAGTCATTTGGTAAGGATTTTAAACTTTTCGGTAGCTTGTTAAACATGTTAGCTAGTCTTGTTGTTTTCATTAAGCTCGATATTAGATTTGCAGATTGATATAAGTATAACTTAGAAAGTTAGTAAGCATAGAAAATCGTCGTACATTTTTGACTAATCCAACATTGTTATCGCTGATATATAATGTCACTCTGTCCAGGCCGTAAGGTCTGAAAACCTTTTATCAGGGGTGGTAATCAAATTAAGGAAAGGATATCTCCTGATATTCGGTTTATAAAAATTCTGTTACTAAGTGTTGAGTTGTCTTTCCCTGCCTTCCCTAGCATATCCTAAGTCGACACTGAAATTGAAAATATTTGTTTCCTTTGTAACCATCAAAACTAGAGATATCAATTGCTGGTTTCATATATCTTTTTCTTCCAAATCTCAAAGTCATCAGTTTGTTAACATTGAAATTGTTTGCAGTTTATGTATAAATAAAAACAAAAATCTTTAAAGAAAAAACAAGTTATAATATTTATATTAAAAGGAATCAGCTACGGTGTACGTTCAAGCGCATAGTACGTCGTTTATCCAAACTGTTTGCACGCCAGTTACAACGTCACTCGAAAGTGGGTCGGTTATTTGACATTCGTGTACACTGTTAGTCCAGAGTACGAGCACACATGACACTTAACTATTTGTCTTCAAACGCTTTAGTAAATACGGTACACATTGTATGTACGAGAGGAAAGTAGTGTTAGTCACGTTCTTTTAAAATGTCAGTAACAAAGCAACTTAGCTTAGCTTTTCAACTTAAAAGTTAGTGGTGTTGAAGAGAGTGCGTTTAGACATTTTGGAGTTATTAGATTTCTTAGCTGTCTTAGAACGTCGCGTGTCTAGTAATGTTAAAGGCTTCTACATACCAGCGCGACTTGTCGCGCGACGCGACGCGGCACAAAGACCCCGCGTGTCGCGGGACGAGCGGTGCTTTTGTGTCGCGTCGCGCGACAAGTCGCCCCGGTATGTAGAAGCCTTAAGGCGACGATAACCGACTTTTAATGATTTTATACTGAAGATCACGTCTAAACGAGTAGTGATAATGATTTGAAAGAAATATGTGTTAAATTAGAGCATTTTTCAATAAATGAATATGGGAATATTTTAGATTATGTTTATATTACATAGTGAAATTAATTTGTAAAGTTATGTCTAACGCGGATAAAAAACTGAGAATGGCGCAAAACTACCAAGCTTATTTTTTCTGAAAACTTCACCAATTTAAAGATAATTTAATTATTGATATTTTAGTATACGCGTTTTATTAAAATACCTTTTGTTTTGTGTATAATAAATAAATAATGCGTCAAATTGGGTGCAGCGCTCCTTGATGGGCGAGCCCTATTACTGGCTGAACGTACGACGCGTTGCGTGAGCTCAGTACAGAACACGCAAGCTAATCACTCAAGGTCACTGGCACATATCTGCGTCTTAAGCCGAAACTTACATTAGTAGTACATGGTGCTTGTTTACCAAACACGTCGAAAGGCACATTTTAAAAATATTTTTTGATCATTTGTATGGCTTTGGGTAATAACAAAATTCTTATACTGTGAACATTTGAAGACTGTAGCTCCAACCGCTTGGTTGTAAAACCTGTGAAAGACGGACAGACGAACATGTGAGTGACAGTCATAGGGCTCCAATTGGATCCTTCGGGTACGGAACCCTAAAAATGAACCATCGAAATTGGATCTCATAAGGCGGAGATATCCTTTTTGCCCCTTATTGGATGAAGTACCACTAGAATCAAAAATCCCCAACGACAAAAAAATCTATCAAGTCGTAAAAGTTGTACGAGCAAGTTTCATCCAGATCGGTTGTAAAATACGACCTGTAGAGGAGTACCAACAAACCGAGAGAGGAAAGCGAATTTGAAGCTCTAGACGTTTCGCTCGCTCGGTCAACTTAATAGTCACCAAACATAACTTAATTATAAAGCTTATAACTACGGTAACCATCAGAAATCAGAAACCATGTCAGACGGCACTCGCAATAAAGTGCTACAAACAACTCAGGATACAACATTTTAAAACAGTGTCAACTGTTTTAAAATGTTGTATCCTGAGTTGTTAATATCTGTTGTTCTAATTAAAAAGCTTCTACACTCTATTCCTCTAGGAATGCTTTCCGGAACTTGCATTAGCCGCAGAGGGCGTACAGCGATCGGTTTTCTAAACACGTCCAGTCGTCGACGCGGGACGTTTGTGCTGATATTACATACACTGGGTATATTGATGCAGTGCAATAAAAAACTGCGCAAGTGCGTGTCGGACTTCGCATTTTTGTTAATGTGAGGACGTTGTAGGCTTAATATACTGTAGATCATTTTCTATTTTGTTAAGTACCTGGTACTTTTGACGGGCCTACGCTGTCCTCTCATACTTTGAAAATATTGTAAAAGCCAATTTTTTTTTTAAAAGAGTAACCGTGGAGTTTCTTGCCGGCTCTTCTCCATAGAAAACGACCAATTGGAACCGTGCACCTAGCTTCTGACGTTTCATAAGTGCCCATGTAGGCTTATGTGAAATAAAAATATTTTTGATTTTGATTTTGATTTTGCATATTTAGGGTTCTGTACCAAATGTAGAATATAAGCCGTCCGAATGGCAGAATTATTCTGCAGTAGGTGAGTGACCTTAGTGACACTTTTAGTGCGGCTTCAAATCTATTTATCAATATATTGGTATTTGTTTGTAAAATTTACGTAATAATAAACATTATCACCTAATTTCAGGGGTCAATGGGAAGTTAATATAAAAACAAAGGAATGACAAGCCACCAAAATCTGCTTCTTTTACAAAATTTTGTTCCGAAGAAATTCTTCAACATTTTGTAAAAGAAGCAGATTTTGGTGGCTTGTCATTCCTTTGTTTTCCAAAAAAAATTCCAAACAAAAAGTACAGTATTATCTACTTGACAAGTTCTAAACAACTATACCCCACTTGATGGGATAGGTAAAAAAATATTTTTTCGTGCCCCGTCGATGTGATTGGGGGGCTCCCAATCACCTCGACAGGGCACGAAAAATAATTAAAAACCCCTTAAAAACATTTAAAAATATTTTCTGACAATTTGTATGGCTTTGGGTTAACAAGATGTCAACTGTGCAAATTTGAAGACTGTAGAATAGAATAGAATAGAATAGAATAGCCAACCGTTTTGCTGTAAAACTTGGGTGTCAGACAACGCTGCTTACTTGTGCTGTCAGACCTTGCTTCTTGCTAAATTTCTTGATTCTAGGTCAACAAGAAGTACCCTAAAGATTTTGATTTTATTTGCGAGTATCAAAATATGTCGCATAAATCGCCGATTTTTTTATTACATTGACTTAGAAGCTTGATATTTTTAGAGCTCCAAGGGACCGTAGACTTACCGTATTGATTTTAATTTCAACTTGATACCTTCACGAATTCTTGAGAAAAAGGGTATTGACAAACAGGCAGACAACGAAGTGATCCTATAAGGATTTCGTTTTTTTCCTTTTAAGGTACGGAACCCTGAAAAAAACTATCCATAGTCACTATAATAAGCCTATAGTACCTATGCGTTTTTTTCTGTGACAATTAAAATTATTATTTTTCTTTCTTTTTTTTCTTTCTTAATACATGTCATTTGTAGATCTTTGACAGTCGTTACGGGTCGTCAGAAGCCCGAAAGTCTGGCAACCAGTCTTACCAAGGGATATTGTGTTACCCAGTAACTGGGTTGTGGAGATCAGTTAGGCAGTCGCTCCATATAAAATACTGGTATTCAGCTGCATCCATCCGGTTAGACTGGAAGCTGACCCCAATATAATTGGGAAAAGGCGAGGCAGATGATGATTACCTGTACATGCATACTATAGATTTATTTATAATCAAAATATCTTCCCCGTCGTATAATCCGGAACTTACATTAGCCGTACAGCGATCTGTTTTCTAAACACGTCGACACGTCACGTCTTGCCCGTCCGTATTGTGTTACGTACGAGCGAGAAATCGTGTTACATGGTATGTTAACGGTATCTATGTGAAGTAGTTTGAATAATTGTATAGTTGTTGATTAAATTATAATGTTCGTTTTGGTGGAAATTAGGTAAAGGAGATTAGTTATATTGACAACTCAAATCATTCATTATTGTAACTGTTGCTGTACAATCGATTATTATCATGTAAAGTTTACGGAAAGTTATTGGTTAATACTGAAATGCTACTAATTCAACTGTCTAACTATCACAGTTCATGAGATACAGTCTGGTGACAGACGGACAGACAGACAGACAGACGGACGGACAGACAGACAGACAGACAGACGGCGGAGCCTTAGTAATAGGGTTCCCGTGTTACCCTTTGGGTACGGAACCCTAAAAAGACATTACGAATCGGGAATTTTGACATAAATCATTCAACTTTTACCCACTGTGCTACATTTTAATAGAAAAAACCTCAACTACAATATAGAATTCATACAAGAACAGCACAGATGCCTGTAAAATATAACTCTACTATTGGACATGAAAAACTTCGGAAACTTATGAAATATTCGTGCAGAAATTTATATTTCAATAAAGTTGCAGTATTCTGTATTCTCTCGAGGTTTTTTACATTCGATTATGATTTCCTTTGGTTTAACCCTATTGTAATGCATCAGGTATGTTCGCTGATGCGCACACTGACGACTATTTTGCAATAATGCGTAAGAAGGTGGCGTCGGTGACTCGTAGAGTGGGAGGAAGCAACAACAGTATCTTGAGGATGTTTGCTGAAAGGCTGGATGGGCCTACCATGGGTAGGTTTATCAAGCTTCATGTATTGCATGGGGCTTGGTGAAACTATCTGCGGTCGATAATTATCAATTTATCACCTTTTTTATACGTTATCTTATAAACTATGTTATACTAACATAATTTATAAGATTAGACACTAACACAATGTGGGCATATGTAGTCTGTAAATAAAAGATTTTTATTTTAATTTTATTATTTATTATTTTAAATTGTCATTAATATTTTGAGATAAAGGTGATTTTTGGTGCTTTAATGTTTTTGGGCTTGTCTATTTGGTTCTTCATTTGTGAACTAAATTATTCTAGTTTTTATTGTTTTTTTGCATTCATAAAATAAAAAGACTATGGCCCACTTTTAGCGTAGGCTTAGCTGATACCAAATTCACGATCTAATTACATGATAATAATTATGCAACGATTTTTCAATCGTCAGAGAATTTCTAAGATCGTATAAATTTGGTGAATTATTTTACGCTTCCGAAATGGAGCTATCCATTTCGGAAGCGTAAAATAATTTTCCACACGAATTAAATTAAACTCACACCACGTAAGTAAAACTAAATTTCAAGCAGCGTGATATAATACAACATACGTTAGAAACAGTCCTTAAACTGTCTCGATTGAAACAATAAACACGCTATTCCGTCACAGCGGCAACTTGTTATGACGACATGACGGGACGCCGATACGCGCGTAGCATGACAGAGACAAATGACGTGAGTGACATGCCGCGAATAAGTGACAGCTTGCGTTAAACTTATGCCGCCTTATTACAAAACAAGTTTTATATTTTGACATGGATTAAACCATGGAGCCAGTTTTTGTAATAAGAACGTAACAGTGATTGAAATACCGTTCTTTATACAAAACTGAAAACTTAGTTCGGTACTAAGTTGACAGTTTTGTGTTTAGGAACTTTACCATAGTCAGAATAAAGTTTGAAATTCAATAATGGCTCCATGTTTTAAACCTGTGTCTGAATATAAACCTTGTTTTGTAATAAGGGGGAACGTGTTTAACAGGTTGCTTTTAAAAAGTTACGTGTTTGGCTTGTGACATTCCTTTAAACACGCGAAAGTTTGTAAGCTTTTACATAGACTTTTAATGGTCTGAAACACCAACTCACACCAAGGAAGCGTGAAGAATAATGCTCGTTCCTTTTTACGGAAAAGGAACGAGCATTATTCACCACGCCACGAGAAAAGGGAAAATTACAGGTCGTATATAATTTAAACATTTATATACACATACCTACATAAACTCACGCCTTCTTCCCATGGGGGTAGGCAGAAACTATAGAACGCCACTTGCTACGCTCCTTACATACTCCTTTTGCTTCGCCTACGTTCATACATCTAGTAATACACGCCCGCCGGTTGCAAGTACTACGCACCTCACCTTTCTGAAGAACATCAAAACATCAACAAAACATCATCATCGAAACATTTATATCTTTAACTTTTATGGTGTAAATAATAAAGAGTATTCTATTCTATTCTATAGAATAAATTAGACCATAGCTTCTTAATCTTTTTCAAAGACTTAAAAGAACTTAGCGGCTGTGGCTACTTGCAAATATTCCTCCAACCTACAGTTTTCTTGATCGACTGAAAAGTATTTCATTTGAACATTTAAGACCCACATTCTATATTGATGCTTAGTAAGTAAATGTCGTTACTGACTTATCGGCTGGGCAGCATTCGGGAAGCTACGCGATATCGTCTCGTCCGACATACCGCAGTATCTCAAGACGAAAGTCTTTGACCAGTGCGTGTTGCCAGTGATGGACCTATGGTACAGAAACGTGGTCGCTCACAATGGGCCTTATCAGAAGGCTAAAAGTCACCCAAACAGCAATGGAGAGGGCTATGCTTGGAGTTTCCCTACGTGATCGAATCAGAAATGAAGAGATCCGCAGGCGAACCAATTTAACCGACATAGCCCGAATAATACGAGTAGCCAAGCTTAAGTGGCAGTGGGCAGGGCACATTGCTCGCAGAACTGATGGCCGATGGGGCCGAACGGTTCTGGAGTGGCGACCGCGTCGGAAGACGTAGCGTTGGAAGGCCTCCTACAAGGTGAACCGATGACTTTGTGAAGGCCGCAGATATCCGCTGGATGTGGAAAGCACAGAACCGTTTGAAGTGGAGGTGCTTGGGGAAGCCTATGTCCAGCAGTGGACGTCTTTCGGCTGAAATGATGACTGACATGAACCTAATCTTTACTCAAACCGTGTTCTAATTCGAGATTAATGAGTGAGCATTTCCTTCCCGAATACTTGCTTCAGTAACTCAATATCCTATTACGAAGCTTTTACAAACAAATATCAACAACATGTTTGTCTAATATTCATGTTGAACCGTCTGTTAATCTCTAAAATGCTTGTGCAAGCAGTGTTTGTTCATATGTATAAATCCCTTTATTATTGTTGCAACGTTCCTTGCAAGTACGTTTTAACATGAGTTTGCGCTGACTCCGCCTTAAGCCTGCAAACATGCTTAATGTAACACATACATAAACAGAATCTCTCGCCATTTCCCTTAAGGGGTTGCCAGAACATATAAAACGTCACCTTACATTTTGCTTTGTTTACTGGTTGCGAGTACTAAACACCTGTCCTTTCGGAAGAACATCCCCAATAAGGTCAGTATTATGTCCTTCTAGGGCGTTCACATCCCGGCGTTTCCATTAAAAATCTGCCTTGTAGAAATACCATTTGTTCGTCGTTTTTCATTCATCCTTTCAACATGACTTTGATACTCTTGTAAATTTTTGTCACTACGTCTTCTTAAGCAGTATTTGTTTTTAAAAATCCTTTTATTATCGCTGCAGCGTTACTTGCGAATGTATTCTGAGTACATTTTATCATGAGTATGCGCTCAATCCGCTTTAAGCCTGCAAACAACATGCTTGATGTAATACGTACTCGTATTCTTTGATACTAGAATCTAACGATCGAACAAATATGTAGACGATACATAAGTCCTTTCAGATGAATAATCCAGTAGGGTTTTGTAGCTAGGTATAGCAATTTTGTATTAAGAGTCATATAATTATATATATGTATTTACAACATTAGTTTTTGTTTATACTAAACCTCTTAAGGGGTCATTGTACTCATCATTATGAACAACTTTTACTATGGGACCAACCTTGAAATCGCGAAAAAAAATCAGCTGTTCCCTACATTTTGACGAGTTCAGCGAACTTAAATGTAGGGAACAGCTGATTTTTTTATCTGCTGCTGATTTATGTTTCAAAACTAATGTTGTATAGTCATATATCATATCATACCTCAGCGCCACCTCACTCTTTATCTCGCTCGCACACTACTAGCGGTCACGAGAGCAAGCGACACAGGGTGGCAGGGAGAAGACTCCAAGGCACCGATAGTTTTATTTCTTATTACGGTGAAAATAATGGTAATTAAAAAAAAAATACATAAGACCTGCTTTATAGTTAGTTCAGTTAATATGCAAAGTTACATTGTCTAATTTGAAGTATTTTTTTAATACAGCGGTTTATTGTTCGGTTTAGAGGTAACTTTGGATTTTTTTTCTATCAAGAAAATTTTATGGAATCGTGTTTTTGTCAAACATAGTACTTTACATTAATCCTCAACTTTAACATGTATTTATTTCAAAATTAATGCTGCTGTATTTTCGACAAAACGGAGGATCATGCTAAGCCTCGGAGCAAGAGTGCATGGGGGGCCGTCACCTCCTTCTGCGAATTAGTAATGCTTGCGAAGGAGGAGGCGGAGCGCGTGAGGAAGAAGCAAGGTTCGCGCCCTCGCGCCCCTAGTCGCCGCAGGAGACGCCCCGGGCGTCGGGAGTCGCAAGCCGATTTCCGGCCACCGTAGGCGTGGGCCTGCGGACGGTGAGCGATGGGTAGCTCACCATCCGATAATTACCAGGCCCGGGTCGACGGCGCGTCGTATTCCACGCGCGCCTCAAAGAGTTGTCAGCACCAACTGACGGGGTCCGCTAGGGCCAATGCCTGCCAGGGTTGCGAGTTTGTCCGAAAGGGATATCGTGGCCCTGGCACACAGGCAAATGAAGGAATACGGGTGGGTTTTAGTCAGTAAAAGTCTGACACGCCCTCCCGCTCCGCCCAGAGCGGGAGAAGTTATTTGATAATTTCCCACCCAAAAAAAAAAAAATGCTAAGCCATTTGAGAGCTCTTAAATTAAACAGGGTTATTTTAAATAAGGTAGCTAAACTCCGTAGAGGCGATGGGCACGATATCTAAACACGATAAAACAAAAAATAAATGAATAGTTTAAAAAACACTAGAAAAACACGCTTTTAAAAATGCACGTAAAAACAAAAAACTTGAAACCTGATCGTGTTCAAAGTCCATTACGTGGCTTTTCTCACAAGTGCAAACACGACTATGTTACAATATTCCATCATGGAATGCCAGTGCCTATCTTCCGGCTTCATCATCAGACCTTGAAACCTAATCGGGGTCAAAGTTCATTACAAGACTTTTCTAAGAAATCCAAAACAGCTATGATACGATTTTCCATCATGAAGTTCCAGTTCATATCTTCCGGCTCCATCATCAGATCAGTTCAAACGCCCTACGACCCTTGGAAGATGGTTAAACTAGTTACCTTAGATTCCATTACATAGTTAGTTACATACAGGTCGACCTAATAAAAGCGTGTTAATTAATAAATGAATAAGATGATTTTGTCAGGTCATTGACAGCATTTATCGTAATCACTTGAAATATCAGTTTTTTTTTATGCGTATCATCTTTTCTCTGGCTTTCTGTTGGAGTCATCATCATCATTTCAGTCGAAAGACGTCCACTGCTGGACATAGGCCTCTCCCAAAGGGGGGGTTTGCCATAATCGCCGCGCTTGGCAAGCGGGTTGGCGATCGCAGTATGGTGTTAAAATGCATAGAGAACACTGCTGCCCATTCTCTAGTAAGTCCCTTAGTCGCCTTTTACGACAGCCACGGGAAGAAATAGGGATGAAGGAGTGATTTCGTGAAAATGGACGGAAGTGTGTAACGGGAAGTGACAGCTTGAGCTTGGAATAAGTAAGTGCTATTTAATGGCATGTAATTAGTAAGTACTTTATAATACCATGGAATTTGTGTACTCATGGAATTAGTAAGTATTATTTATTTATTTATTAACTCATCATCACTATCATTACAGGGATTTCCTAATTCAATAGTGTGGCCATAATTACAATTTTATTATTCACTATAACATATTGTAAACATTGTGGTTTTTGTGAACTCGCTCAGAGAACCAGTAAAAATATCTATGATGTCTGCTACGTCATTAAGCACACGCAAGGTACGCGTTATAGGGGCTTTACTCAGTAGATTGGTCCTACTACTGGGCACCGCCAATAGACGTGGCTGTCGCCTTCGCAATACATAATTGTCGGGCACACACAAGTTTATTCTATGTATCTTCAAGCCATGAGGCCCTGGTGGTGTCAACCGCATGTTAAGTGTGTGTAGTGGACAGGTCCACTCAAATGTGAGTGGTTATTTCCTCAAAAGACTATTTCAGACACGGACCTACATGGTCCTCACATGATCTGACCAAGATTATGTCTGGACTTTAAAGAGACTTTGACCCCTGAGTTTGTTTCGCCATTTCTTCTCAGGGGGTCCGATTAGAAATGTCGACTCCATCTAGCTCCTTTTTTAATTTATATTATGACGTGTAAAAGTGATTCCGACATCCTATTTACAGAACAAACAATTTCATGTCATTTAATTGTAAAGTTTTTTTTTACTAATTTTATATAATATATTTATAATGCATATTATATAAAAATATTAGTTTTCTTCCTTCCCCGCCGTATAAACCTTAACTGTGCCAAATTTCATACTCCTCCGTCCGCGTAATTTTCGTAAGAACGGGTTCAAAGTTTTCGCTTCACGTATTAATATTATAATGATTAAAAGCATCGTTCTGTGTAAGTTAATAGTTTGAAGAAAATAGGGACAAAATTATGATTTGTGGTGACAGTGATTTGTGGTGCAAGTTGGCCTGAAGGCGACGATAACCGACTTTTAAAGATCTTATACTGAAGATCACGTCTAAACGAGTAGTGTTAATGATTTTAAAAAAAAATATGTTAAATTAGAGCATTTTCTCAATAACTTAATATGTGAATATTTTAGATTATGTTTATATTACTTAGTGAAATTAATTTGTAAAGTTATGTCTAACGCGAATAAAAAACTGAGAATGGCGCAAAATCTACCAAGCGTATTTTTCCGAAACCTTCACCAATTTAAAGATAATTTAATTATTGATCTTTTAATACACGCGTTTTATTAAAATAACTTTTGTTTTGTGTATAATAAATGAATAATGCGTCAAATTGGGGACAGCGCTCATTGATGGGCGAGTCCTATTACTGGCTGAACGTACGACGCGTTGAGTGAGCTCAGTACAGAACATGCAAGCTAACCACTCAAGGTCACTGGCATATATCTGCGTCTTAAACTTGATCTTTTACTTCCTAAGGCCAAAGGTCTTATTATACAGTCTGATATATTCATAACTTTGTGCGCGAATGTTCCTCAAAATACTAAGTTTATCATTTACCCTAAATTGGTTATCGAGATAAACTCTACGTACTCTTGAATATTGCAAAGCAATACAACCAACCACATTATTTTATCCGTAGACTATCAACATAATATCAAACTATCTTATAAATGCATAGAATCACAACCGCATTTACCGGTCACTAGCATAAAGCACAGTTGACTGCCTCCAATCTCCCTATAAAATATGACCTCTAGCTATACAATAGTACCCTTATGTATATACATCTATATTCATAGGTATATAGGGCGAGGGAGCTCTCCCGTGACCGAGGTTGAGACTTTGACCTTTTAAAAATACAGGATGATTTTAAAAGGTACGATTTTAAAGTGTCGGATGCGAAGTTAATGATGTTTCGTAAATATGATGTCATTTGGAAAGTGCTTTTTGGTTTTACACGCGGTTTATCCCATGTGATAATTTTGTGTGTATACAATGGGATTATTTAACTGGGGTCTTATTGTTTGCTAACGGTAGGTATACAAATAAATATTTGCTGTGATAAACCAACATAGTTTTTTAAACGCATTAAAATTATTGTGATATTATTACGATGATTTTTGGAAAAAGATTGTAGGAAAAATCATTGAAAATCGACGATCAAAATGATTAGTCGAGTAGTGAAAATAGATTTGTTTTTAAATAAATAATAAAATAAAATAAAATGTATTTAATTCAGGCAAAACCCATATTTCATAAAATAAACAAAAATTTCACAATACTGCCATAGAATAAATAAATATAGAACAGATCAGAATACAATTTCAATGTGTAATAAAGCTGCTTCACTTCAGTATAAGTATTTAATATTTATATACTTCAATCAAACAACTCGGATAACTTATTAGATTAATACAGATGGAGACCAAAATGTTGAAGACCAATTGTACGTCCGACCTCGATGCGACCACCAAACGAAACGGGAGTTTTTTTAAAATGCCGTCCCGGTCCGGAAGTCGGTGGCCATATAAACGAAATTACAAAGCCAAAGACACCGACTTCCGAAATTAACTTAAATATAATATTAAATGTGGGTATACTACAGGTACACCTCTGCCCAACCCTTCGAGGAAACAAGGCATGATTATGTTATGTGCTTCCGAAATTAAAGTTATTTTGCACTTTTTAGTGTTTTTGTTGGAAGTCGGTTGTTTTTTTTGTAAAAAAGTTTTTTATTTTTCACTTTTTAGTGGTACCTACTCCACACCAATTCGTATACTACTTGCTATGAAAACAACAGCAACAGGAAGTTTTATAACATCATCAACATACACCGAGTGGATTAAATACGTATTATTGAAGAGTTAGCTGTAGATCTGTAATGTATATGAGACCGCGCAAGCTTCCTCTACCAAATAAAAGATTTATAAAAATCAGTTCATAAACAAATAAGTTATGCTTGAACATATATAATACTAGCTTTTGCCTGCGGCTTCACCCGCGTAGATGTCAGAAAAAATCTCACGGGAACCGGGATTAAAAGTACCTACCCTACATACAAAGGACCCTACTGCAAAATGTCACGTCGCTCGCAGTAGTTTGGGTTGTGCGTTGATACGTCAGTCAATCAGTCGGTCACTTTCTCCATTTATTTATACAGATAGATTTGTTATTTAGACCAATACAAAATAATAATAAATTAGGACATATTAGTTTTTTTTTGTTCTTAGTGTGTAATATTTCAAACTTGTTGACCTTTACGAACAAAGTCCTGACAAACCTTGAAAATGATATCATATTGATTTGTAGACTATTTACCTCTTTACAACCCCAGAAGAGGCTGTTTTTTTAAAACATGAAACACGTTTAATTTTTTTGTAGACACGAGTAACCCTGCGAATTGTCGAATTGATACAATTCATATGATTTCTCCATACAAGTTGTGAAACCCCGTTACACCCCTTTAGGAGTTGAATTTTCAAAATTCTGTTTTCAGCGGTTACCTACGTCATAATAACTATCTGTGTGCCAAATTTTAACCCAATCCATTCAATGACTTGAGTTTTGTGTTGATAGATCAGTCAGTAAGTCAGTCACTGTTTCCTTTTATATGTATTAAATCTATAGTGTAATTCGACATGATACGACGACCCTGAATAAATTGGGATTAGGGCAGGAGACTGATGATGAAGAATTCAGTCTAAGTATCAAGTTAATAGATCAACGAAAGAAGATTTTTTCATACAAACTGTATCCATCCCCCTTTACACCCCCAAAGAGGTTAATTTTTAAAGTGGTTTGCGACTTTTCCATTATTTGACTTAAAGGTTATACCAATTTTCGAGTTAATCAAGCCACGTAGTAAAATCCTCTCTTCTAAAACTGACTACCCCTTTTCACCCCGATATGGGTAGATTTTAGAAAAACCCTGATACAAGTTATTCTTCATTTTTAGTTTTAAGTATAAATACTGAGTTTCGAGTTGATCGGACCACGCTTTATAATTCTTCTATACAAGCTTTGACATCCCATCCATTGAAGTTAAGATAACAAAAAAATACAAACTTTATATTTTATTTACGTAAGTATTCGTCCAAGTTTCAAGTTTATTAATTCTAGGAATAAGATTTTTCATGCAAACAAAACCTTCAGTTTCCCCCCTTTAAAGGTAAAATTTCCAAAAACCCCTTCTTAGCGGATGCCTACGTGCCGAATTGCAGCCCAATCTGTCAGTGGTTTGAGCTGTGTTGATAGGCCAATCAGTCACGGTTTCCTTTTATATGGCTATTTTTATACGGCTAGATATATATACATATATATATATTGAGAACCTCCTACTTTTTTGAAGTCGGTTAAAAATCATTTATAGCCAGAATGCATCTCATGAAAATTCCAATAAGACCAAACACGGGTAGGATAGATTGTTTTATTACCGAGTTCCAGTGCCTACCTTCCGGCTTCATCATCAGATCAGTTTCAATCATCAGATCAAATTTGCTTCGCTTAACTATCTTAATCCAGATATCTCATCGCCACCCGTGAAATACTTATCATTGAGAAGTAACGGTGGCCATCTGTGGCCTTCATCAGTTCCACTTCACCAAATTATGCTTTCTGAATGCAAATGATTGACTTGTTGATGAAAATATAAAAATCGTTATATGTATGCCTATAATATCTGAGGAGTTCCCTCAATTACTCATGGATCCCAACATCAGAACTGGATTTTGATAGAAATGGGACCAATCTGGAGGTATATCCTTTCAAATAAAAAAAGAATTTTTCAAATCGGTTCATAAACGACGGAGTTCCGAGGTAACAAACATTAAAAAAAAAAAAAAAAAAAACATACACACGACTTGAGAACCTCCTCCTTTTTGTGAAGTCGGTTAAAAATAAATAGTTTTGTAGTTATGATTAATTTTGAACAATCTTCTTTCTCGTCTAAGCATCATGACGCTTTTCAGTAATCTTTTTTAGAACTAGGCACAACCAATAAAAAATAATATATATTCGTTGCAGAATACTGTGAATGCAGTCTTAGACCACATCATACCAAGCCCCGGCCTTGAACAGTATTGATGCGCAGTGTGTCGATACAATCAGATGTAGTGGCTGGTTGAATCTTGAATACTCTGTGGCCTTGTTGGACAGTGAGTTGCACATGCCCAGGTGCAAATGCGGTTAATATTTGCTTAGATATGGAGTCTTAAAATATGTGAATTCATGTTTAGTGTGAATTAATTAGTATTTATAGCATATTTTTGAAACACATATTTTCTAACCATTTCTTTAATGGATTCAATTACGTTTTATAAACAGCAATGAAACGTATTGATTTTTATAAGTTACACGGTTTTTCTAGTTATGTTATTGGTCCGTAATTTTCCGTATTTACTGGATGCGTCTATACCCTTCATCTGTAGAGGTACTGACATTCACAATCATAAACTAGTACCAATGTTCTGAGGTTAGATCAGTCTTCAAACTATCGGGTTTCTGACGAGTAGGTACTCCGGTACCCGATAGTTTAGCTAACGACTGTAATAGATATTCGAACCAAAACCGATCGTATAACGTGCTCTACGACGCATGGAGGGATCTTGTGTGAAGTACAATGCACGTAGTCAGCGTCAGAATAATATGGAACAAGAAAATCACTAGAAGAACGAATAAAATTAAACTTTATCTAGATTGGATTTCAGTAAGAATTTCAGTAAGTTGTTATGTACCTACTGTGTTAATTCTGAAACATCCTTGTTGTTCTGATAATTCTGAATAATGAAAAAAAATATAAACTCTAATTCAAATCAAAGCTTTTATTCCAATAAGATCATTTTCGGCCAACGCACATCGACGGACGGCGGGGGACGGCATTGAGGACAATTTGTCGAGGAGCATTTCCACGTGGCATACCGCGGGATGCCGGGGGATATCGCGCGGTATGCCACGGGGGAAATGCGCACAATGACAGGCAGTGCACCCCTGCGTGCACTGCGTGTCCCCCGCGAACGTATGCTAGCGTACTTCGGCGCATACATGCCTTTGCATCCCGCCACGGTATCCTCCAGCGCGCTCTTCAATACCGCAGAGAGAAATACCCCTGATGTTTTTGTCTCTGAGCTTTGGAATATATATCTTGTTCCCATTACATACGAACGAATTTACGTTGGTAAATATAACACTTTCCGGGACACTGAACGAGACACAATAGAAGTTTTATTGTTATTAGGTATAGGGGCGATTGTTGTCCCGGAAACTGTTAAAATACTCTGCCCCGCCGTCCACTGATGTGCGCTGGCCTTGACAGGCACTTTTAGACTGTCCGGAGTCGGGCAGTGAGAAAGATGTGAGAACAGTCCTTTCATAGTAACCTCTGATTTTGCATCACTATCAAAATCATAGTGATCTTTATTGGCATTGATATAAGGTTTCTGTTGGGTTGCTGCTGTCAGATTTAATATAACCGAGGAGGGACTTTAGTTTTCCATTCCATAGGTGTTTTTTTATACGCTATTATTTTAAAACGTTTACTGTAAAGGGCATGCAATCAACCAATCTCTGCAACTGTTACTAAATCCGAAGATCGTAAAAATCCCTTCAAAAATACTTAAGGGGGCGATAACCGACTTTTAATGATTTTATACTGAAGATCACGTCTAAACGAGTAATGTTAATTATTTGAAAAAATTATATGATAAATTAGAGCATTTTCTCAATAACTAAATATGTAAATATTTTAGATTATGATTATATTATATTACATAGTGAAATTAATTTGTAAAGTTATGTCTAACGCGGATAAAAAACTGAGAATGGCGGAAAATCTACCAAACGTATTTTTCTGAAACCTTCACCAATTTAAAGATAATTTAATTATTGATATTTTAGTATACGCGTTTTATTAAAATACCTTTTGTTTTGTGTATAATAAATTAATAATGCGTCAAATTGGGGACAGCGCTCCTTGATGGGCGAATCCTATTACTGGCTGAACGTACGACGCGTTGCGTGAGCTCAGTACAGAACACGCAAGCTAACCACTCAAGGTCACTGGCATATATCTGCGTCTTAATGTTCTTATCCGATGCGCCACAGTGCGACTATGGAGCCACAACACAAAGGATGCCTCACCTTTTGTGCTCTCTGTAAAAACAACTGCACTATGGAAGACCTTTACGAGGCCAACGCTAACGCTGTCGAAGTGACCGAATGCTGGTCGAAGTTTATTTAAGAGGCAGATAATCGCCGTTGACCTTGACCATACAAATGCAAGTCACGCTCACGCCACGCCACCATTAACTTTCATAGGGAATATTTATATTTAGTAACGAATTTATAATATTTGAAAAGAATCACAAATAGAATTATGGATAAATAAAACAGCCTTTTTATACAAAAAAAAAAAATCATGAAAATATCTTAAGTAGTTTGGAAGTAATATCGTTTTTTTATGCTTTGGGTAGACATTACTTCCTGAATTTATTTCATAAAGTATTTTACTACAATCTTAAATATTCACAGATTTGATGTGTATGCGTTCTAGTTTAACATTTTTTTTTGCATAACTTACCAAGATTACTAAGATACATAACTTATGAAGGCGTAATAACAGATTTAAAAGTCACTAAAATTATATAACTGCGCCTTAACATGAATAAAAAAGGAATCTAATGAATGTTAATCTAATTATTAATGTTTAAGGGAGTTTTTTACTTACAGTGAAATAATAATATGCTTAAATACAATACATTATATAAGCTCAAACTAAAGCTTACTCAAGAAAACTCCTCCACTCAAAAAGTCCTTAAAATCTGTTAAGCACTTTAACTGCACTCGAAGTAGACGTCTTCGTGTTTAATGTTTATTTTCATTTCGCGAGACAAAGTTTATAAACAGCGACAATATACTGTGTACTTTGTAAATTACAAATTATGAGTGTTAGTAAGTAATTTAATTGTGTTTAAATGTCTTGGTACCTACTGAAAAATATTATGATCTACAGACATCTGTTTCAGTTTTTAGTGTTCCGTACCAAAATGGTAAAAAGGAACCCTTATGGTGAGACTAAGTCTGTCTGTCTGTCTGTCACACCTGGATATCTCAAGAACTACTAATTCCATCAACTTGAAATTTAGAATAGTTTTAGATGATGTTTGCCCAACTATTTTGCAAACAAGAAAGACATTTAAAAAAAAATACCTTTTTTGAAAAAGGGACTGGAAGGGGGTCTTAAAAATTTTAAGTGGGGCTACTAGGGCATGTGGGGTATCATATGAAAGAACGCTGTTTGCACATTCTCCAACATTTTTTTTTTAAGGCTGTCTGGTTTCCGACTTTTGATGAACATGTAACAAAAAAAACCGTTCCCGCCCTCTTATCTCCGAAGTTTGCATAGATAAAAATCTGAAATTACTCTATGTGATAGATGTAAAGATTACAGGAAAAATAAAACGATGTCTCTAAATAGCACAGTTTTTCAGAAATCAGCAACTTCATATATACGTACGGAACCCTCGGTCCGCGAGTCTGACTCGCTCTTGACCGGTTTTTTTAGAGCATCGTCTCTGCCACTCACAAGGATCTTCTGCGCTCGAGTGACGTTGACAGGGAGGCGCTGTTTTTTTAACATTTTGTGAAAATTATTTTGAGAAATGTATTGAAAAAACAAGATGGCAGCTTTAGTTCTGACAGTAGCCACGCGCCAAAAGATCCTTGTACACACGGCTACACATCAAGCTATATATATCTAGTTTAGGCTGATCTCGCATTGTATAGGATTTCCGTACAATGAGAGGCCAGCTTATAGTGGAAATGTATAGCTTAATGTGTAGCCGCCTGTACAACTATATCTGAAAATCTCTTTATTTAGAGAATTGGTCATAGTATAACGATACTGTATCCTACTATATAATATTACTAGCTGCGCCACGCGGTTTCACCCGCAACAAAAACAAACAAAAGGGTAAACAAACAAACACACTTTCGCAATTTATTATATTACTTAGGATTAGGATAGGATAAATGTGAAAGCTTGTATTTTTAGCAATGATTTTTAGATGTTTGTTACTCAATCACGCAAAAACGACTGAACAGATTCAGATGAAATTTGGCACACATATTATAGTTTATAACCTCGATTAACACATACGATCCTTATTATCCCGGTAAATGACATGGCTTAACGACTGTTATCAATTTATGTTAAAACTAGCTTCTGCATTTTTAATTTTTTTTTTTTTTTGTAAATGTTGACGTTTAAAAGTGCCTTATATGTGCCTATTTGAAATAAACAATTTGACTTTGACTTTGACCTGCAGATGACTGGTTAAAAAAAAAAGGTAAGTTTATTTCATACATCTGATTTGGCTTAGGTTGCATGTCGAGGAGTCTCCATTTAGGCATAGACAATGCCTGTAGTTGAAGGCTCCGCTCTTCCCTTATATTATAAATGTACGTGTACAAACAGGTATACAAAAAAGAAAACAAGAAAGGAAAAAAAAAAACCGATAAATTTTTACGAGTGTGTGTGTGTGTGTTTATGTGTGAGTGTGTGTATGTGTGTGAGAGAGAGAGAGATTTTGAACATGAGTGAATAAATAAGCAAATAACATGACTCTAATAATATTTATTACTAAGTCAAACGTTGCAAAAGTAACTCTGTGTCATCATAATTTAAACTGTGAAGTCATATTAGACATCAAAGACTTGATCAAGCATTCAGAAGCCAGAGACAAATATCGGTGTTAAGGCCTTCAGATATAAGCTTTAAAGTTGTCGCGCTCGTTTGCGATACTGGTCCAAAGTAGCTAACCAGAAGGTGAACCAATATCGCTAGCGAGTGCGACAGCGATATCGCTTATATCTGAATAGGCCTTTAACCTTGACATCATAGATAAGTCAGAGGCCCTAGCACGAACGCACGACTTAAACGTAGCGTAAATTCCAACGATTTTTGAATTGAAAATACAACTATCGTATAGGATTTTTTTTAAATGTTTGCAACAAGCACCATTAGTATTGAACAATATATTCTTGTTTAATTAATAAAAAGAAGGAAGAATAATAATTAAAGGCGATCATTTTGCAAATGATCACGTTGCACATTCTAAAAAAAGGATACTAGACCTTTACAATCCATAAATATGAATTAAGTCTTAAAATTAAGTAAATATTATGAGGGAAGGAATGTTTTTAATGTTAATCGTTCGAATTTACGTAAAGATTACTTCGCGCGTTCGTGTTAGGCCCGCAGATAGATGGGTATCCCAAAGAGATTTAAGATAGATACTATAGAGCGGCTATCAGAGGTAATGTCATAGCAAAATTGTGATCCATGTCTCAGTGACGCCATCTAGCGTAATATAGCAAAATTCAATAAAAGCTAAGTTTGACACGTTACACTTTTACTGACACCAATCTTTGATTACGAACCGTCAATTATTTTGAAACATCTAACAAATAAATTTGTTATAACTAAATTCTGGGAAATTACAAAATTATTTGTGTATTATTGCAGGCAAAATACCCGTATATTTTTTTAAAATAAATACTAAACAGTAAAACGAATAAAAAAATTAATCATGGAGGTATTTATAGGTACCCATAGTCTTCCATAAAACATAGCCTTTCGTAATTTTTTGTACTCACTTAGTAAACAGAAATCTGGTACACAACTATGGGCTTGCTAGATTTTACGTGACAAGTGACAACCCTCAAAATGTTGTGTTAATAAACGCAAGAATTGGAAAACTGACAGAGTATTTATTGACTGTTTGTACAGTCGAGATATCTACGTAGGTACCTTTAATAGAGGCTTTCCAGTTAGCGACTGCTTTGACTACCCTCCGAATAATGTCCGGTACAGATGGCTTGTTTTAATTAAAAACTAGTCTGCAGTGGCATCCGAGCGGCTTGTCAGGGCGATTGGTGACCGCACTACATCATGCGGTCACGAATCTGCCTGTTATTGTTACACGGTCATCAAATAACAGTCGTAATATATTGTAGTGATATTTTATTGTAGAATTGTTTACTCATGTTTTTTTCAATAACGATTTTTACCAAATGCAAATGAAATTAACATTTAATTTCCAGATATATATATATATTTTTTTTCCAATTCCACATACAACTTTTAATAAATACACACATAATAAATAAACAAAATATCACAAATATGACACATTCACATTACACACACACGTCGATTACTCAACTCGCTGCCTTTACAGCAGCGATTTTTTTTTCTGAATTGCTGTTCCGTCATCACATGAGAACGGCTAGAGCGATTTGGCTATTTTTAGGGTTCCGTACAAAAATGGTAAAAAGGAACCCTTATGGTGAGACTAAGTTTGTCTGTCTGTCTGTCACACCTGGATATCTCAAGAACTACAACTTGAAATTTCGAATAGTTTTAGATGACGTTTGTCCAACTATTTTGTAAACAAGAAAGAACTTAAAAAAAAATTTTTTTTTTTCAAAAGGGACTAAAAGGGGGTCTTAAACAATTGAAGTGGTGCTACTACGGTATGTGGGGTATCATATGAAAGAACGCTGTTTGCACATTCTCAAACATTTTTTTTTGGCAGCATAGTTTCCGACTTTATATGAAATTTAAAATAAAAACCGTTCCCCCCCTTATCTCCGAAGTTTGCATAGATAAAAATCTTTAATTATTCTTTAATTATTTACTGACGTTTATGTAAAGATTACAGGAAAAATAAAAAGATGTCTCTAAATAGCACAGTTTTTCAGAAATCATCAACATCATAATTATATACGTACGGAACCCTCGGTGCGTGAGTCCGACTCACTCTTGACCGGTTTTTTTATTTTAAAATGTTCGTAATAGTCAGAATTAAGTTTTAAGGAATTAATGTTAAAGTTTCCCGGAAAATTGGGAAAGTTGTCCGGAAAATTGGGAAAGTTGCCCGGAAAATTGGGAAAGTTGCACGGAAAATCGGGATATTTTAGGAAAAACTGAAACTGTTTTTTTCCATAAGATTTGGACAGGACAACGTCTGGTGGGGTCAGCTAGTTTTTACTATTTTCTATGTTCAGAGCCATTTTGTCGTCGTTTATAGTAACGTATCAGGAAGTAAGCTACAGGTATATAATTATGTCCCAGTCACGTACCGTAAAATTACCTTATCCTATTTTGTGTAACATGCAGATAAGAACCTCAATATTGGAAACGTGTTTGATATTACGGAATACTTAAGTAGATATTGGTTTTATCCGGCTGCTATGGATAGCAGTACCTATAGAACAGTCGTACAGTCAGCAGTTAAAATGTTAAGCACCGTGAGGTAGAAAATGAGTTTGTTTGTTACTCCCTTATTACCTATGACTAAAAGTTATCAAATAGATATTAATGTAATATTTAAATTAGCAGACGTGTGTTCAGTTTTCTACCGACTGTACTTTGGCTGACGAATTGAATAAAACTGACGAATCGACGAAAACTGACAAATACTTACTGGAAAATGGCGAGTTTTTTATTTTTTTATTCTTTATTTATAAGGGGTTTTTATCCACACGGATACGTCAACCCCATTGTACCTTATACTCTATTTACACACAATTAAACACTTATAATTATACAATATTTTACTACACTACTAACCACCACCACAAAAGATAAATACTATGAATATAGAAAAGAGAAACACTGCCCCGAAATCTGCATTAAACCACAAATTATGCGTTTAGTTCTCTCTGATTTAGGGTATGCCAAAATATTTTGGATAAGTCCAACATCCCACATGTTCAGATTAAACTCCCTAGCCAAAGATTCCCTTTCCTTCTTGGTCTTAGCACATTCCATCAACAAATGTTGCACATTTTCAATTTTGTTACAAATCTCACAATTAGGCGATGTAGCCTTTCGCATTAAGAAATGGCGATGAATGAATTAATGGCGAGTTAACGCAACTGTCTAATCGGTAAAACTGACCAATCAGTGTGAATCAGTGATACGCGGACTCATTTTAATTGGCATCTTACTATATTTCCTTCTTCGTCTTTGGTTCTTAGTCACCTTATGTCAAGAGAAGTGGAAGGAGAGTATCTAGAGATGCCTTTGCCCAGCAAACAACAACAATCTGCCTGCCTTTTCCCAACTGTGTTGGGGTCAGCTTCCAGTCTGACTGGATGCAGATGAATACCAGTATTTTAGATGTAGCATCTGCCTATCTGACCTGCACAACCCAGTAACTGGGTGGTAATACAATACCCCTTGGTAAGACTGGTTGCCAGACTTTCGGACTTCTGACGACCTTAAAAACCGTCAAAGATCTACGAATAACAGCCGGGACCAACAGCTTAACGTGCTTTCCGAGGCATGGAGGAGTCTCGGTATGTTAAGATGGTCTCCCATCCACGGACCGACCCCGGTAAGCGTAGCTTGACCTGATGGATTGACCCGTGCGGCTGTGTGTGGATTATTGAGCCACGAGCTACTTTTTTCCCTGCAGTGGGACTAAATCAAAGGTCTTCAACCCGTGATCCACGGAAAGCCTGCAGCCGCTTCCTTGGTGGCCCGGCAATAACTTGGCAAATTATAATACATTACTGCAGCGGCATTGACGGACGAACGTGAAAATGTGGGCTAAGGCGAAGCCGAGGTAGTCATACGTGAGTCCATCAATGCCTGGTTGCGGCCAAGGCTTTTCTCAAATAATGCGCGGAAATTCAAACAAAGCAAATTATTTATAAATTCCAGATTCAAAGACGAACAACGATAATTTTTCACGCGCCAATGTGTTTGTTTTCTTTTTCAATAAAAAGCTTTCTATTTGCAAGCCCGTTCGAAATTTAAATAAAACTCTTGATAAGTTACCTTATTGGTTGCCATGTTTTGGAGTAAAAGATCGTTCCATTTTTAAATTACACGATAGTATAAGAGTTTACGATGTAATTTAGTTGGCCGCTAAGCACGACACATGGATTTTCAATATTTTCATACAACTTTTGTTGGCCGCTGGTCGCATGTATTTGGCCAGTAGGTACAGCAATTTAAAGTTATCTCGAAGAAGGTTTTCAAAATAATGCTCGAAATTCCAAGCATGTTTGAGAAAAGTTTATTACTATGTAGGTCTAAAAATTTAAAGAAACAAATCAGTTTGAGAATTGCAACAACCACTGTTGAGGCAGATTTGATATTGATGGCTCCAGGGACGGCGGACTTGGGGACGTCCGCCGCCCCCTATCACATCGGACCCGAGGTGGCGGCACGTAGTGTTCCACCCGCGCCCCTATCAGACGTCACGGGGGGGGTCAGACACCTCACCCACCCCCCAGACTTGAGGTGGCCCGCAGAGGCGGGCCGGCACTAGCCGGGGATCGCGGAAGTAATAATAGATCCCAAGATTCCCGGTGCAAGTGTGGGAGGGGAACACTGGGGTGGTTTTTAGTCAGTAAGAGCCTGACGGCCCTGGGGCGGGCGGAGGACATCCATGAGGATTTTCCAACCCGTGAAAAGAAAAAAAAAAAAAGCTTTGATATTGATAAATTAGTTAAGAGTGTCACTCTAACATGTCATTTATTTAATTTTATTAGAATCATTTTCTGTTTTTAGCCTTGTAAAATTGTATAATAATTTATAACTGCAATGATTGTTGTTTTTTATTACTTACCTAGTTATAAGTTTAAAATGGAATATAATAAATTTCCCTTGTGTAGCGGCAAAGCGCCGCCCAACCAAAATAAAAAGTTCTCTCGGCCCTTGACTGGTGGAAGGCCTCTGGACTAAATAATAATAATAACGTTAAGTAATAATTAGTGATTAGTATAGTAAAAATATTTTTATTTTTTATTTAAGTATTTTGTTTTCTCTTCTACGTATACACACGTTGTCTACACCTCTTTGTCTACTTTCCTATCGCAGGTATGCTCAAAGAGATGTCAGCACGAATTGACGGGGTCCATTAGGGCCAATGCCTGCCAGGGTTGCGAGTTTCTCCGAAAGGGATATCGTGGCCCTAGCACACAGGCAACGGAAGGAACACGGGTGGGTTTTAGTCAGTAAAAGTCTGACACGCCCTCTCACTCCGCCCAGAGCGGAAGAAGTTATTTGATAATTTCCCACCCAAATAAAAAAAAATAGGTATGCTGGAAGAGATTTCTTTAGAAATAAGCATCGCCTTTATACGTATTTTTCTGTTCCTTTCTTTTGTCTGTTTATAAGTGTGTACATAACTTGTTAAATAAATAAATAATATTTTTTGACTACCAACATTTTGGTCTCCGTCTGGTGCCGGACGTAAAGAATAGCACCATCCCATTTCTTCGCGTGAGTGTCGTAAAAGGCGACTAAGGGTCTGACCAGAGAATGGGCAGCAGCATTCTCTATGCATTTTTAAAACTATACTGCGATCGTCAACCCGCCTGCCAAGCGTGGTGATTGTGGCAAATCCCCCCCTTTTTGGGGGAGGTCTAAGTCCAGCAGAGGACGTCTTTCGGCTGAAATGATGATGAATGATGAACATTTTGATTGCCAACATTTTGAATGAAAAATTACAGTTCGAAGAGGTAACATGCGCCCGCTATGTCGGAATGGAATGTGTTCGAAAATTACTTAAAATTTTTGCTCCTTGATCGTAAATGTACCTATTATTTTTAAAGACTCTGTAGACTTCTTGCCCCTTATTACAAAACAAGGTTTATCTTCAGACCCAGGTTTAAAACATGTAGCCATTATTGCATTTCGAACTTTATTCCGACTATGGTAAAGTTCCTAAACACAAAACTGTGAACTTAGTACCGAACTAAGTTTTCAGTTTTGTGTAAAGAACGGTATTTCAATCACTGTTACGTTTTTATTACAAAAACTGGCTGCATGTTTTAAGCCATGTCAAAATATAAATTTTGTTTTGTAATAAAGCAGCTATATAATAATATGTGACAGTCATTAATTCACAGAGTACTCAGCAAATAAACGAAGATCTTTATTCAAAGGGAAGCTCTTTGATCTCAAAGAACTTCGATCATTTTAGGTGCAGTCACCTGTTTTTTTTCTGTAAACGTAAAGACAGTATCAATGCACGCGTCACGTTTGAAAGAAATCTTTTGATCATAGGCTCGCGTCGTTCCCGTCTTTTTCCATTAGGAATGAGATCGCAATGTCAATATACCTCTGTAATAGAGTCTAAAGAAATAAAAATGTGCACCGATATGACGGGAAATTACCGAAATTTTAAGGAGATTGAGTCTGAGATTTGAAATTGCAATGCGTGTCTCTATTTGTCAAAATTGCCTCTGAATTACCAAAAATTTTGACAAGTATTTGACATTGATTGTCGCTGAGATGGTTGCGACTACAAATAGATTAGAACATTTTTAAATACGGGAACTGGCCTTCAAGAATTATTATTCAATTTCTTGTCATTAGTCCTTTCAATTGCGTTTCACACCAATAAGTCGGTTTTTAAATCGAGTTTTTACTTCCCTACCGCTCGCTATCCGATTAGGGCGGGCTCTGACAAAATCATTTTACTTAGAAAATTATTTTTAGCCTTTTGTTGTAGGATATTCTTAGGATATAGAAGGGGCTTGTGGCTAAGTCATAATAGCCTTTTGACTCTTGCCGCGTTTGGTCCGTGGATGGGTGACCATCTTTACATACCAAGATCCCTCCGTGCCTCGGAAATCACGATAAGCCGTTGGCCCCAGCTGTCATTCGTGGATCTTTGAAAGTCATTACGGCCGTCAGAAGCCCAAAAATCTGACAAGCAGTCTTACCAAGGGGTATCGTATTACCCAGTAAATGGTTATGGAGGTCAGATAGGCAGTCGCTCCATGTAAAATACTGATAATCTTCTGCATCCGATTAGACTCCATAGACCCCAACATAGTTGGGAAAAGGTTTGGCAGATGATGCTGCTCTGTCTCGAATAGGGTCGCAGCATTATGCTGAGCGGTGGCCGTTTTGCGTGGATGTGACGCATATTTTCCCCCTACTTGTTCTTTTTGTATCTATGTTATTTCTTTGCGTCATGTTTACCGCAAATAAACGTATTTTCTTTCTTTCTTCTTTCTTTCTTTCTATGATGATGTAGGATATTCTCAAACATATTATTATCAATGTCAATAATTCGAGTGAGTGTGAAGTGTCACCTCTGGTACATCCGTCAAAAGACGTTAAAGTCATATTTTTTAATTTAAAAGACACTTTAGAACGTCAGAACTTACAAAAAAAATGAATTTATTCTAGTCGCCTTCCAGAAGGTAGTTTCGTATGGAGAAGAATGGCAAGAAACTCCACCTACTCTATTAAAATGTTTTACAATATTTTTTATACAATAATTATTTTATATAAAAATATTTTTTTTACAATATATTTTATGATCCGTGTGGTGCCGGGCGTAAAGAATAGCACCTTCCTATTTCTTCCCGTGGGTGTTGTAAAAGGCGACTAAGGGACTTACTAGAGAATGGGCAGCAGCATTCTCTATGCATTTTAACACCATACTGCGATCGCCAACCCTCCTGCCAAGCGTGGCGATTATGGCAAACCTTCCCTTTAGGGGAGGCCTATGTCCAGTAGTGGACGTATTGTGGCTGAAATGATGATGATGGTATTTTTTATAGGTACACAAATTACATATTTTCATAGCGTGCGTATTTCACTAATTTACGTGCGCTTAAGTAGTTACATAAGGGTTGGTCATAGCAATAAAGAGTAAAAACCGATTACGCTAAAACACAAACGAGGTGAAAAAATAATTTAGTTAACTCTACTAAATGTTAATATAATGTACCTAATTAATTAGGAGACGCTAATAAAATCGCTTTGACCTTGTTGGATGGACCGGCCCCTCGGGCATAGCTACACCAGTAGATTTTATTTTTAAATTGTAGACTACCTTTGTCATTGTTATTTTGTCTATAAAATACTTAACACAATTTTAATTACGCCACGCCGTAATAATTTTGTTCCGAAATTTCTGCTACAAATGAACTACCCGCACCTTAATTAAGTAACACACTTTCATTCAATATCCGAGGGTTTAGAAAGAAAAAGAAAAGAAAAAAAGTTAAACTATTCATTTTTATTAAAAAAATTTTTTTAAAGTATTTAAATAAATAAATTTAATTTTTTTTTTTAAGTAAAGTAACTGCGTGCCATAGCCTAGGGGTAGGTTCAGTATCGATAAAGAAACACAGGAAACAAAATCAAACAAAAACTTAATTAAACATTTAAAAAAAAGTCTCTTCGTACTTTAACGAGCTTAGGACCGTCAAATAAAATAATTTTAATTCTAAACGATTGCTATTTTAAGTAAGTAGGTAGTAAATTAGGTTGATCTTGCAATTTTTTTTTGTTTTTATTTTTGTATTTTTTTTTTTGTTTTATTTTTTTTTTTTTCCTCGGTTCCTTTACCGATACTGAATCTACCCTTAAGCTATGGCACGCAGTTACTTTAACATCCTGTATATGTATTTTTTTTAAAAGATCTTCCTTAACCATTGCTTCATAAGTTTGAAAAATTCATCTGCTCAACAACGTAATGAACGTAGCTGAACTGTCAACTCAACCCAAAGGAAAAATTTATTTCAACTAAACCAATTACAGACACTTTTGAATTGTCAAAGAGTCAGCCAGTTAGTTAGCGAGTTGAAGCTAGTATCTAGCATTCCAAAACGTAGATCTCTATGGAGAAGAACGGGCAACACTCCAAGGACACTCTTGTAAATCAAAATAATTATTACAAAATCCTGGGTACGTTATTCTTGTGGCTTCTGTAAGTGAGAACAATGTAAAAAATAAGTAAATTAAAAACTATTCAAAATAAGTTTATAGATTAAAAATAAGCCCTGGCAGTTAAGAGATGACCAGTCACAATTGCGATAGATTGCCATTGCATGATTCTGTGTTACGCGATTGCCCCGAAAAGTACGAGTCTTAAGGGAGATGCGCTAAGGTAGCCCGGGAAATTCCAATTTTCTTACTTTTGTTGATTTTATACTGAAGATTACGTCTAAACGAGTAGTGTTAATGATTTGAAAAAAATATACAATATGTTAAATTAGAGCATTTTCTCAATAACTTAATATGTAAATATTTTAGATTATGTTTATATTACATAGTGAAATTAATTTGTAAAGTTATTTCTAATGCGGATAAAAAACTGAGAATGGCGCAAAATCTACCAAGCGTATTTTTCTGAAACCTTCACCAATTTAAAGATAATTTAATAATTGATCTTTAAGTATACGCGTTTTATTAAATTACCTTTTGGTTTATGTATAAAAAAATAATAATGCGTCAAATTGGGAACAGCGCTCCTTGATGGGCGAGTCCTATTACTGGCTGAACGTACAACGTGTTGCGTGAGCTCAGTACAGAACACGCAAGCTAACCACTCAAGGTTATTGGCACATATCTCCGTCTTAAAGGGCAAGTAATGCAAGTATGGTTACTAATCCTTAATTTTCAGCTGTGAACGTTATAATAGGGGTCAGGGGCGTCAACACCCGTTGCTGTTCTCATGAAACCTTTTTGCGGAGATGTACTATTTTTCGTCGTTTATGATGCCAAACAAAATACATTACCTACTATGTAATAAATATGTATTGTATTGATACAAGTACAAAATACATACACATTTCAAAATATTTTTTAGTATAAACTACACTTGTAATAAAATCTTTTTATTGAGTTGATCTCATTTCGACCTTTGAAAACATTTATACGTTTTCATTGTAAGTATATACAGTCTAAATAGGTCATGTTCAATGTCAGGTGATGCGACCTATCTTTAGCAAGGATATGTCCTTGCTAAAGACACCTAATTCCCTAATTAATTTTATTTTTCTTAATTTAATTTTATTTTAAGTATATAATAAAAATAATGTTATAGTTACTTTCAATCGCGCTACTAAAAGGTTAAACAATTATTCTCAATAACATTTCAGTAAGAACCTTATCTATAAGTACATACTTATTCCATGCATTTTAGTCCCATATAGCGAACACAATGTGTCACCTTTTTGAACTGTAATTTTGATAATTAATAATGTGGTCAATTTTCAGGCTGAAAATTCATGAGTTTCATACACGGTGCATGTAAACATTAACCTTTATATGCAAAACTTTTTAATTCTGCGATTATACAGCATGATTTTCTCGATTATTCGAGACATTTCGGCAACGAACATATTTTAAGTGAAAACTTATTTTTGCTCGTTTTAACTTTGCGCTCTTTCTGATCAGTGAACAAAATAACTGTAGAAAAAAGAGGACTTCTTGGCGGGAAAGTGAAGCGTCATGTATAGCAATTTTTTTTTTTTTTTATAAATTTGTGCTTAGCTGAATGTTATTTATTGTGTGTGTTCTCTCAAGAAGTCCGCGTGAGGTCTCAGAAAAATGAGTTAAAAAAAAAATATATAATTAACTTTTTCTCAGTTCTACGTCTTTACTGAAACTCAAGTGGAGCGGACGGGCGGGATATGATATGATATCATGCATTGAATATAATTAATTTTATAATTATTTAAACAAACTTTGTACTTGTTACCTAATTTTACTTGACGCTGGCTAAATATGCAAACCGCACGAACTCATAACAAAAAAAAAAAAACATTCACGCTCGGGTCGGTGATATACTCGGCTCCAGTCGTACGTTTTTAATTTTATCATTTATGGTCATAATAATATGCACATACCGATTTGTGAATTGCTTTTTTACATTAACGTTTAAAACACTTAATGGTGATGTCTGTTGCTAAGAGGATAAAGGAAGTGTTTTCCTCAATTATTTTTGTCATATTAATGACATCCCGCGAAAGAAATTGAATTTGATGGAAAAACAGAAAAAGTCTGAGTACTTCAAAAAATTGTTTTTCAATTTCTTTCAAATATTCTTTTATTTCTATTAGTTTGCGTTAATAACCCACAATACACTTAATTGTTTTAGCATTCCATGGACTTTCAAATTAATTACCAAATACAGAATATTTCATACTTTATTTTTTCGTCCAATGTCAAATAGGGTGAACGCCCCAGTTGTCGGTAAACTCTCACTATGGAATTATTAATTCTTAAATAACATGGTTTATGGACAAGAAATAGTATATTCTGCCGATTAAAATTTAATTTTCTAGGATTATTGCTTTGATTCGATTTGTTTGTTTGTTTTTGACTCAAATATAATCAATTTATTAATAGTAATGATGTCAAAACTGTATAATGAACATTGTTGAAAAAAAGTTATTGCTACGATGCAACGAGTCTGATGCCGAAAATATAATTTTTAGAATTTTGTATGTTCCGGATTGGCGAAAAAACCGCTGAACGTAAGTACGTTCAGCGGTTTTTAATATATATAAATTATATATAATAATTATATATATTAAATATTTTCCGAGATCAACGCGGGCGAGGCCGCGGGCAAAAGCTAGTATTAACTACGTTCTAAGTCAGGTCTTTCAATCCGGGGTTCCCAATAATTATTAGCAGGGGGAGGAGGCAATTTAGCCAACTTCCAAGGGTAGCTGGTTGCGTAATTATTATCCTACTAAATGACAGAGTAAACTATAATAATGAGTCTAATTAAAGGCCGTCCCGGCAAGTTTTGCCTGTTACTGGAAAATTGATTTTGGTACTATTTGAAAAGTTAATTTACAGGGTGGATGTTTGTAGGTACCTTAAACGTTGTAGCCACAAGAAAACTATCTGAGGAGGCTGTCCTTAACTTTTTGAAAAATATTGATCTGCATTCACGGATTTAAAAAAAAATATGAGCAAGTTTAAAAAAAAAAAACAATAATTCCTGTTTCAAATTAAGAATACGACCGTAGCTTTAGCGATTCAAATTCCGAAATATTTTGATCTGAAACCATTACTCAGATGTTTTTTATTGTTTGTTAAAACGTAGTTTAGCTACCTTGACTTTTTTAATCCAAGGCGACACTTTAATAAGTCCTTAGACCCGTGTGCTTAGAACAAAATGGCTGATACTTAGGAACTACTAGACTGGAAATTATACATTCTAGATAAATATAAGTCCACACAGTCCACTCATACATTATTATCAATTGGAACCTCATTGTGATACACTGTATCTTAATACAGGATACCCTAGTTTAAAAGACAGGGTTTAATCTATAGTGTACAGATTTCTGCAGCATCCAAATGTTTTATGTTTTTGTGAATGTTCGCTTCCATAATCTCAAAATTGTAAACCTAAAGTACAATTATCTATATGTGTTTGTGGGAAATAAAGAAATTTATTATAATTTATGTTATATTTTAAGTCAGAGAAATCATTTGTTAAAAATTTACTGCAAACTTAAATTGCCCGTAAATTCAAATCGCAATTGGCATTCTTTGACAGTTGAATGAAACAAATGGCTATAAAACGACAAATTAACGTAGCGTGTCAATGTGCTTACAAAATATTTTCCGTACTGTTTACAACGTTAAGCTTTTATGCTTTAAGTGGAATAATCATGTTTATCTTCTCTCCCGAGTAAAGGCTACCGTAGATAGGACGGTGCTACGCGATTCTGGTAGAACAATTTCAATGAAGTTTTCATAGAAATTGTTTTAATTGTGTTTCCTACCGCCTGTCTGCGGGAGCCTTTTAGTTCGCAGCGATATTCCGCTTGAAAGCCTACTACATATCGAAGGTCAGTCAAGGTCATGTAACACTGATGTCATACATAATAAAACGAAGTTTTCTCCTGTTAATGTTCGGAACTTTTAGACTACATTAAAAGAGGCACATTAGTTACTTGTCATCGTAAATGTGTTTTTGCTTTTACCTTATTCCTAATGGTCAATGATACTTAATTTTTTTTTTTTTATATTTGGATCAATATGGTCCCGTATCTGTCATTTGATGTAAAATATAAATATTTTGATGCATTCAGCATCATCATTTCAACCGAAAAACGCCCTCTGCTGGACATAGGCCTCCCCTAAATGCGGGTTGCCATAATCGCCACACTTGGCAGGCCGATTGGCGATCGCAGTATGGTGTTAAAGTGCATAGAGAACGCTGCTGCCCATTCTCTAGTAAGTCCCTTAGTCGCCCTTTTCGACACCCACATGTAGAAATAGGATGGTGTTATTCTTTACGTCTGGCACCATGCGGTACAAAGATCAAGCAATCATCGGCATTAAGATGATTACAAATTACGATTGACCGTGCTCTATTTTCTCCATCTTTTTATATGGGACTGAAACGTGGTGAATTAAAAGCCGCAAAAGCAGTAAGATCAATGCTTTCCAGATGTGGGGTTTGCGAATGCTACTTTGTTTAACATGGACAGCCATGAGAACGAATGAACCCATACTATAGGAACTCAACATCACTAAGCGGCTGTCTCCAATATGCCAGGAGCATCCCCTTAGCTTTTTCGGACATGATACGCTGCTTTCACCTAAGCATGGTCTGGAATGGATTATGATACTTGCCGGGTGGAAGCAAAACGCGCTCAAGGCAGAGCACCGGCTAGATGATCAGACGCGGTCAATAAGGCTGTTGGAGGCAGCATTTACCGAGCGGTCTAACTAATGCTACTTCGTTTAACATGGACAGCCATGAGAACGAATGAACCCATACTATAGGAACTCAACATCACTAAGCGGCTGTCTCCAATATGCTAGGAGCATCCCCTTAGCTTTTTCGGACATGATACGCTGCGTTGACCTAAGCATGGTCTGGAACGGATTATGATACTTGCCGGGTGGAAGCAAAACGCGCTCAAGGCAGAGCACTGGCAAGATGATCAGACGCGGTCAATAAGGCTGTTGGAGGCAGCATTTACCGAGCGGTCTAACTACAGAAGACCGCATAACTTGGAGACGCGTCGTATGTGGTGGCGATTCTCAGCATTGAGGGAACGACGAAGAAGACAGAAGAAGATTGTTGAGCCATTTTAACATAAGCAATTATGTATCATATTATAGTATACCTACGTGATATATATATATAATATCACGTAGGTTTGGTAAAGTTAAAATTGACTAAGAAATTTTTTTTTTACAAAAAAATAATAACCGACTACCAAAAATAACACTACAAAGTGAAAAATAACTTTTCAGAAGTCTTCTTTCAGGTGTCTTTGGGTCTGTTTTTGAGTTTTTAGCCACCGACTTCAGAAATTAAAGATATTTTTCACTTTGTAGTGTTATTTTTGGTAGTCGATTATAACTTTTTTGTTATGTTTTTTATTTTTCGCTAGTGGATCAGTTTTTTATTTATCTAAGTTACAAAATCTTAAAGTCAACTGCTGCACTCACCATATTATTATGCATAATGACGAGCATAAATTGCTTAATCGCAACCCGTTAAATAGGTACTCATTATTATATTGTTCCCACCACGGGAGTAAACCCTTTCAAACAAAAAAAAAATGTCAATATCGGTCCATAATTAAAAAAAAAAAAAACTTACCGTCGAATTGAGAACCTCTTCCTTTTTGGAAGTCGGTTAAAAATTGGCGATGGATCTGCCTACTAGCTGTGCATACGTGCTTTATTCCTTTTAAAAACAATAAGGTTTCTCAGTAAAAGAGCCAAATGTGTGAGCACATGGAACCCCCGCTGAAAATTTTCGTAAGGAATTCTGCTGTAACGGCGTGATTGAGCAACTAAGCAAACATTTTAACGTCCAAACTTTAGCATTTATTTGTACTCAGTAGAACGATAAATGTGAAAGTGTGTTGTTCTGTCTGTTCACGAATATTTTCGCGACGTATTTATAAACTGAACCAGAAAATAAGTAATTTGTGGAGGTCAGATAGGCAGTCGCTCCATGTAAAATACTGGTATTCAGTTGCATCTGGTTAGACTGGAAGCTGACCCCAACGCAGTTGGGAAAAAGGCTGGGCAGATGATGATTTGACATTTAGGTGTGTTGTGTCTTCCCGTGGGTGTCCTAAAAGGCCTTAGTCGCCTTTTACGACACCCATGGGAAGACACAACTGGTAGGCAGATCCATCGTCAATTTTTCGTAGTCAATTATAATTTTACCCAACCTACATACATAATTACTTATGTTAAAGTCACTCTGCAATCTTTTTCTGTCTTCTTTGTCGTTCCGTCAATGCTGAGAATCGCCACCACATACGACGCGTCTCCAAGTTATGCGGTCTTCTGCAGTGTGGACCGCTCAGTAAATGCTGCCTCCAACAGCCTTATTGATCGCGTCTGACTATCTTGCCGGTGCTCTGCCTTGAGCGCATTTCGCCTCAACTCGGCCCGGCGGCCAAGTATCATAATCCTTTCCAGATATTTTTTAGGTCAAAGCAGCTTAACATGTCCGAAAAAGCTGAGGGCACGCTCCTGGCATACTGTAGACAGCCGCTTGGTGATGTTGAGTTCCTCCAGTATGGATTTATTCATTCTCATGGCTCTCCATGATATACGAAGTAGCAACCGTCAACACCACATTTGGAAAGCTCTTAATATCTTACTGCTATCACGGCTTTTAATTCACCACGTTTCAGTCCCATACAAAAAGCAGGAAAAAATAGAGCACGGTCAATCGTATTTTGTAAAATACAATCTTGATGTCGATGATTGCTTGATCTTTTTACTGTGGTACCGGACATAAAGAATAACACCATTCTATTTCTTCACGTGGGTGATGAAAAGGCGAAAATCCATGGGGTATAGCCAAAGGATAACAAAACTGATTACGACAAAAGTAATCGCTTGGCATCCCTTCTCGAAGTAGGTAGAAGGGACTTAGTAGAGAATGGGAGGCGGCGTTCTCTATGCATTTTAACACCATACTGCGATTATGGCAACCCTCTCCTTTAGGGGAAGCCTATGTCCACCACTGGACGTCATTCGGCTGAAATTATGAGGTGTCAAAAATGCTCTGTGTTTGGGCAGCCATTATTCTGTTTCCGTTCTATTTTACGAAACGAAAGCTTTATTGTGATTGAATTGATTTAATTGAGTATCGATTATAAACAACAGTACCTAAGTTAAAAAATATTATTAGCAGATTTCTATATCTCGGAAAATAAAACGAAGATCACGAAAGACACAACTTGGTAATAAGATGTCACTTTTTGTGTTAACAGACGACATACATTTTCTCTCCCAAACATCCCAAGTAATGTGGGTGACATCAACTGATAAATATTTGTGCTAAGTTGCCCTCCGAGAGTGAAGGAAAATATGACAATTATTTATTTACCGGACGCGTGCGACAGACGATGGAAATACATTATAACGTTATGTAAAGTCGAACTTTGCTGCGTGTTTCGAAGGACCATTTTAATGAATATTCTATTTATCTTTTACTAGCCTTTGCCCGCGGCTTCGCCCGCGTGGAAGTCAGAAATCATCCTACGGAAACAAAATACCGGGATAAAAAGTATTCTACGTCCTAAATCAGGTCATGGTCTAATCATGTGCTAAATTTCATCCAAATCCGTTCAGCCGTTTTAGCGTGAAAGCGTAACAAACAAACAAACTTACTTTCGCATTTATAATTATGATAAGGATTAATATTAAGACGCTGACAACAGCTAAAGCACGGTCACTGTCAGACTGCATACAAAAGAAGGGAGCTGAAGCGCGATGACACAACGCTTGTAATTTTTTGTAAAATATGAAAGAATTATCTATTTACTCAAAAATTAGTTGAGTAATCTAAAATAAAAAGCAACTAAGTTCTGCATTGAAATACGACGTTCTAGTTATAAATTAAAACCGTACGTTAATATTTCATATAGATATTTTGGATTGGAACTCCAATTAAAAGGTTAGTTTACTGTTAAGTTGTATCGAGTTTTATTTTCTAAACGTGTTTTGGTTTAACCAAGTTCTGAGAATATGTTCAAGAATAACATATATTTTTTCTGCTACCACAAACTATTATAGATTTGGCCATTTTTTTTGTTTAAGACAAGCCTACTTAGAACAGTTACCTCTTGTCAGCGCCTTAAAGTTACTACTAACTACTGTTGCGTTACTTCAAAGGCATTAGCATAAACGCGCGACGCAAACGTAAAGTAAATTAGGACGGTCTTTGAATCGGAAATACAACTATCATAACTCTTATCATTTTCCTGAAAAATATTTATTGATTTATTTATTTTATAGTTTAGCCTCGGTATCTGTTTAGTTTATTAATTCTTAACGTTTTTAATAATCGTTTCGGAAGTGGTTTCATCATGTTTTCTATTTCACAGTTTCTTTTCCTACAATGTGATAAATTACGAAAATATTATGTGCGCAAATAAACACAGTGCAGGCAAAAATTTGAGCGCAGTCCTCTCGTCTCAACAGAGTGACGGCGACTGATTTGTGAAACAAAAATATGCTTCAAGTTCCCGCAACGTGCGACGGAAGATGACTGCTTCCACGAACTAAGAACGTCGTAAGTGCTAAGAGCTTGTAGTCGTTATAAAAGCAAAAATTAAAAAGATTAAAAAAAAAATGCTTGCACAAATTCTGTCGCCTTGTATTAATAGTCATCAATTTTTTATCCTATTACTCATTAGCATATTAACAACAAATCGAAAATACGTGAAAATTTGAGGTAACTTCGTGATGTTTATTTATCGAGATTTTTTTTATAGTTTTTGTTTCTGTTCCACAAAAAGTTTCAAAAATTAAAAAAAATACATTTTGAAAAATCTAATTGAAGATAGGCAATTTTGGTTACTGCCCCTCATAAGTAGTATATTGGTTAAAATGTTTGCGACAAGCACAATGTATCACTCATAGATATGAGTGAAGTCTTAAAACTTGCGTATGGAACGGGTATTTTTAATTTTAGAATTTAAAATAAAAAGTATTTTTTTAACAAAATGTGGGTTACAACTCATCTATCCTGAAAAATTGTTCGAATTTACGTTCCATTTACTCCGTGCTTGATAAAGTGCATTCACTATAACTTGACTCGTGATGCGATTGGTAGCACTGAATTTTGCAGTCATGTGATTCGTAGTTCTATTCGGTAGTCGCCATTTTGAACTATATTGGCACGAACAAAATTCAGTGCTAGGAATCGCGTCACGCCTCAAGATATAGTAAACGCTCCATCATCATTTCAGCTGAAAGACGTTCACTGCTGGCCATAGTCCTCCCCCAAGCACCGACACTTCGACTGGTTCTGTGCTTCCCGCATCTAGCCGATTCCTGCGGCCTTCACAAGGTCATGGTCCGCCTTTTAAGAGGCCTTCTAAAACTACGTCTTCCGAACGCACTATAGTTCCACTGTAATGTACCCTTTTCTCTTTACATACCCACGATCGTTCAGAGACTCAAATATTACATGCTTATGCAAGCAGCCAGACCCAGAAAAACTGGGCCATACAAATATTTGTTCCGCACTGACGGTATAAACCTAGAACCCAGTGTAAACCAATTCCTCAGTGACTGAGCCACTGAGGTCGTCAGATCTTTAATATTATGCTTCTTAATAATAACAAAATATTTCTCTGCTCTTCATAAAAACAAAATTAAAGATTTCGACCTTGTATTTTTCTCAGCATTTTTTAGGATTCAGTAGTCAACAAAGAACCCATATCGTTTCGCCATCTCCGTCTGTCTGTCTGTCTGTCCGCGGCATAGCTCAGATACTCTTAGCACTACAGAGCTGAAAATTGGCATAGGTCATAATGATAACGCCGACAAAGTCTTAAAATAAAATCTTTAATTTTATTTTTTAGGGTGCTGCTCCTACGCATTAAGTGGGGATGATATGTTTTCTCGTCTATCCCATAGTATGGGGTATCGTTGGATAGGCCGTTCAAAAATATTGCTGGTTTTTTTCGATTCAGAGATCCGTTTGCGTAATATTAAGCTTTAAAGTGCTCATTTTTGGACTCAAATGGTTGTTTTTGGATATATGAAAAAATTCATAACGAATTTAAAAGGAAAACTATTTAACTATTAGCTGTGATAACTTGAATGATCATCATCATCATTTCAACCGAAAGATGTCCACTGTTGGACATCTTTCGGTTGAAATGGGCCTCCCCCAAAAAGGGGCGAATTGCCATAATCGCCACGCTTGGCAGGTGCTATTCTTTACGTCCGGTACCAAACGGAACGATAATGATAACTTACTAACGATGAAACGATGAACGATAATGAATGATAACTTGTAAGGCTTACAAGTTAACGAGTAATAGTCGACCATCGACCGTCAATATTTTTGAACGGCTTATCCAACAATACCCCACACCATGGGATAGACGAGAAAAAAATATTATCATATTAGCAGCATCATGCTGAGCTAGGGGCCTTTTGGCCTCGTACAGGACTTTCTGTATATATTTTCATTTATACTTTGTTATAATTATTTTTGTTTTTGTTCTTTATGTTTCTATGTAAACATCGGCCAATGTTTACACCCAACTTATCCGCTAAAAGTAAAAACTAATCGCGGATTACCATAGGTCAAAAAAAATGATTTTACGAGTGTGTTTTAGTTTAATTTGTGATCTGTGCGAGTCCCAATAAAAGCTTTTTCTTTCTTTCTTTCTTTATCATCCCCACTTTACGTGCAAGGGAGTTACCCTTTTTTTTTTTTTCAAGTTTTATTTTACCATTTTGTCGGCGTGAATAAGATGCCAAATTACAGCTTTCTAGTACTAAGAGTCTCTGAGCTAAGCCGGGGACAGACCAACAGACAGACATGGTGAAACTATAAGGGTTCCTTGTTCACTATGTGACACTATAACACTTTTGAAGTAAAACATTTTTAGGCACGCTTGACTTGGGGAGTAAGCTGATGAATGCATGACGAGAGCGTTACGGAAGTGGCTAGAGCGTTACGGAAGTATAATTAGTATTACTGTTTGTAAGTTTTACTTCAGTCGTGTGGTCTAAAGCAGACTCGTACTCGTATTTAAATCCGTTATAGTCGTTAAAAATGTTGTAAAAGAGATTCAATGTGCTCACAAACATAACAAATCATCACGGCTGTATTCTCTGTAGGGGTGTACCAATTAATAGTACACACAGATTTCGCCCGTTATATTTGAGTCCCATGTAATAGGGGGCGAGCCTATTCCCATCAAACGACCACAAATCCAGACTCCGGGGCCTACGTAATATAATTACTAATGTTAATTATTGTATCCATTTAAATTGAGGCCTACTACGCCAGTTAAGTCCCAAATGATCAAAAATATACAAGCCTTGAGTAAGATTTAATAACATTAACAAATTGGCTAGATGAAAAAGATGGAACCAGTCTGTTGTAAAATTAACTTTATGTGTGTCTTTTGAGTTGTGTTTGGATACGAAGTACTAATTTAAAATCCATTATAGGACGCAGCTGTGGCTAGAAAAAAGGTAGAAATTATAAAACCAGACTAAGTATCTGCAGGACTGGTTTAAAGAGAATGAACTATATTTAAGGCGCTGATAAGAGGCAAATGATAAAAGTAGACTTGTCTTAAACAAAAAAATTGCCAAATCTATATAGTTTGTGGTAGCGGAAAAAATATATGTTATTATTGAAAATATTTCTCAGAACTTGGTTGTTACCAAAATACGTGTAGAAAAAAAATCTCGATACAAATTAACGATAAACTAACCCTTTACTTTGAGTTTCAATCCAAAATATCTGTATTAAATATCAACATACGGTTGGTATTTAATTAATAACAAGAACGTCTTATTTGTATGCAGAACTTGGTTGTTTTCTATTTTCGAGTACTCAACAAATTTTTGAGTAAATAAATAATTGCTTAAAATTTTACAAAAAATTACAAGCGTTGTGTCATCGCGCTGCTCTTTCTTTTGTATGCAGTCTGACAGTGACAGCGGTTTACCTGTTGTCAGCGTCTTTACTTACGTTTACCTCGCCTTATTACGTGGACTCGATACTAATATTATAAAGAGGTAAAATTTGTGAGTTTATATGTAGGGGGTAGGTCTTCGGAACTACTGATCCGATTTCGATTTTTCTTTTCTAATGGGAAGCTACAGTATTGCCAAGTGATTCTGTAAAAAAAAACACACAGGCGAACTCGCGGCACACACAATATAGTCATTATTAAAATCTATGTCATATAGTTGTCAAAAAATAATAGGCCCGTTTTGACATTTAACTTGAATCGAGTAAATCGTGAATCGTACGGTTACTTCTAACTAGTGAAGTAATCATACGACTCGGTACTCGATACTCGCAATAATATATATCGATCCAAGTTAAATGCAAAACGGGCCTATTATTTTTTGACAACTTTAGTAAAAGAATTAAAAAGGAAATAGGAATATTAATCTCCTCACTTACTGTGTGTTGGTTATGTAATTTACAAATCATACATAATTATGACCTTTAAATTCTCAATTCTGAAAAATTTTCATCATTAAGTAGTAGTCAGGCTATGTTGAAAAATAAAAATTATTTCAAAGTGTACGTGTTAGGTTTTAAACCGAGAACTTAATGCAAAAGAGGGTGTCATCTTACCCTTCAGGCTATTAAGACTTTTATAAAATTTGTTTGTTTTTATTCATAATTAATTGTAACCATTACTTCATTGGTGTGTTATTTTCTATCTTTACTACGTACCTAGGTATGCGTATCATCCTTGCCAATCTTTAGTAACCTTTATCAAATTAATGATGTAACAAAAATCAACTGCCTCTTTCGATCCTAAGAAAATATTAATGATCACAATATAATGTTACCAAAGAACACGAGGGTTCTACCAGCCCATTTGATTTAATCTTTAATCGAATTAACCATCTTTAGATTTCGAGCCTGAAAGGGAACAGCGTCGTAAGCGACATAAATTAAATTTTACAGGAGAGGTTTTTATTGATTATTTTATTGATTTTATTTAATAATTTATTGAAAAAGTGAAATACCTACATTATGGCGCTTACGATGTTTTTCCTTTTCAGGCTCTATGTATTGATAACATCCCTACAAAAAATACAAGTAATGAAAAATAAAATGAAAAAAATGTCAGTCTATTGAAAATCGAGCACGGAAGCTCAAAGTCCTTGCTACTAGTGAAATCCTTACCCTTACTCAAACGACATATTATTTTGGTTAAGTTTTTCACTCCTCACTTCCACTATTTCTAAAAAATAATTATTTTGACGCGCAAAAGTATTTGTTAAAACTAATTCACATATATAAATAATTATACAATTTATCATCATAAATGAGTTGCTTTTTTTCTTCCGTTTTTTAATAGTTTTTAAGCTGAAAATGTATATTTAATCATTCATCCTATAATAAGGAAAAAGGTGCGCACGTAATTTATTAGCTGTTACAGGGTCACATATTGTCCCGTCCCTTATAACTGTCACATAACTTACTGAAGATAGCTCGAGGTTAAGAGAATTAACCAGTAAGGGAATATAGTTAAATAAAAATATTTCAAAGAGCATTTTTCAATACCATAAAGTTTATCCAAGTATTTTATGAGAGATGAGTAAAGGGATTGTTTCGTTTAATTTTTGGGTTTGCTGCGTTCTATAAACGAAGCTAGATTTAAATAACATTACTAAAATGCGTTTGTAGTTTTAAGGGATAACTGTTAATCTTTATGGACTAAACATTCTGAATTTTTAAACAGGTTCTTGTAATTTAAAAGTGTATGTTTGTTTTTATTTTAATTACGTACTAGAAGAATAATAAAAGCGCACAGTACCTGGCAGTAACAGTTCAAATCCTAATATCTTCAATCATTTTATCATCGGAGCGATGACATTTCTGCTACCCCACATCTGAAATGTACCACATTATTCGCGGACGCACTGGCACACGACACTCAAAAATATATACAAAAAAATCCGTTGAATTTCAGAACGCGCGTTTTTTTTTTTAATTTAGAACATCGGTAAGACGAGTTTGGGTAGGGACGTGCGTGCGGTCCGACAGCACAGGGTACACTGAGGGGGTGAGTTGAGGCGCGCGCAAAACTGTTGAATCCGTCACTGGACCAGTCCCGCAAGTTCTTTTTTCGAAAATTGGGTACTGCACTCTCATTTACTGTTACTGTTCTTTTTATAAATTAATGTATTTGTTTTGTTATGTTACCTACCTATTTTTGTGTACAAATTCATTTGATGTTCTACGTTTTTGTTGGTGAAACTACTATCGGAAAAAGAGACTTTCAAAGTTGGTATTTAGAGTCGGAAATGCGTCGGCAATCCATGCATGGTGCTCAGGTGTCTCTATTTGCTTTTCATCAGGAGGTCCTACGTTTTATTAGCTGACGTATACGAGTACAGTAAAAAGTACATACCTTTGTTGTTTTAGAACACAAACATTCAGATTTGTAAAATTGAAAACGTTGCTAACTTGCTGAACGTTGACAATTTGCCCAAGTATTAATGTAATAGGTGTGTCAGATGGTCGGATGTACATTATGTATGTACCTGTTATGATTATATTTCAGCTTTTCCTTTGACAATAATTAAGTGCCTGTTAAAGAGGGCAAAATATATATTTATGTAGGACAAAATTAATATGAGACGTTTTTGACATTTTCCTGTTTTTATTTTAGGTTTATTTTCTGTATAATCAAGACACGTGTTTGGAAGGCTCTAAACATCGAAAGTACTTAATGTGCTACTTATGGGCTACCCAATGGATTCTTATTTATTTATGATGTTAGCCTGCTTGTACTGTTAGCCTCAAAAATATGTACATTATTATTAAAAAATGTAGACAATCAAATAAGTATTCATTTGATTGTCAAATTTTTTTGGGTTAGTCTGCACAAACACACAAATCACAAAATTCGTTTACCGCTAAACAAAGACATCCAATTATTTGCTTAACAATAGACGGGACATAGCGAACAAAATTGTAATCCGTTACATTTGTCCTAGTGGGCAAAAGTCGCTCAGTCTAGTGTGGTACGCCTGCACGTCAAGTCGCATTCGTGTCCACCAAAAGAAAATTATTTTCGAAGTATATTAAATTGTGTAAGGTATTGCAAATCACGTAGTGACAAAACGACTGACTTACAGACTACAGTATTTCAATACAATAAACCATTTTCTTAGATTTTTCAAACTATCTGACGATTGGAAATAAAAAGGTGGTGTCGGTAAACGTGCAACGTGTCAAACTTAGCTATTAAGTATGTAATTTTGCTATATTTCGCTAGATGGCGTCACTGAGACATGGGATCACAATTTTTCTATGACATTACTTTTGGTAGCTTTCTATTGTATCTATCTTAAATATTTTTTCCGCTAAACGTATTTTATAAACGTCATTTTGTCTTTGCCATCTTCAAACAGTTGACAGAAAATAGAACGACGTTTTAGATTCGTTAGCACTAAATTGATTTAGTGATTTGTGGTGCAAGTGGAGCTAAATACATTTTAGTGATTGATTTCAAATTATATATGTGTGCGCTATGCTATCTACTTATCACATCATTAATTTATCTGTCATTGCTTAATTATATTTGTTTTACTTATTGTGATGTAGGTAGTTATTTTATTGTCCGTGCATCGTCTTCACATTAAAACTAATGTATACAAGATATTGTAAAACCTTTGAAATCTCTACTCTCCATAAGAAATTATCGTTTCGAAGGGGCAACTAGAATCATATAAATTTTTCTGTAAATTTTGACGTTGAAAAGTGCCTTCTATGTGCCTATTTGAAATAAATTATTTGAGTTTGTACGTGAATTTCCGATTTCTTATATTTTTCCCGAAATACAATTTTCACGGCATAATTTTTTCATTCAATAATTTTGCGGAATCATTTCTCTAAACCTCCCTTACTATTTTCTTATTAAAAACTGCTCCCCAGCTTAAAATCATCGATATTTCAGCTCATAGCAATAAAAAGTGGAATGATACAAACGTGTCTGCAAGAGATCACAGCCCGCTTAGTGTAACTCTCGCGTCGGTAAGTAGTCAAATCAAAAGGTGGCACGAACTAAAATTGCAGCACAATTCAATACTAAATGTGTATAGAAATGTACTAGTTTCGTACAAAGCGATTGAATTTAGACGTGTATCGAGTTTTATACCTATTTGAATAAAGCTTCGAATTTAGTTTTCGAAATTTGAAATGTTTTTGGATTTGGAACTGTTTTTGATGGTAATTTGCTGTTGGTCGAAGCCTTGAATGGCGCGGAATACTTTTTCAATCATTAATTTCACTGACGCAGTTTCTGTCAATTAAGCGCGAAAACTCACAAACTGAAAGTTACAGAGTTTTTGCTCCTAATTGACAGAAACTGATTTTGCGATCGTCGAGTCGCTTGTCTATGGTTCGCCTGCATAAGCGACTGCATTGTCAGTTGGATTCACAGCTGTGTAAATGTTTTTTTTTCGGTCAATTGGACTTTATTGACTTTATTGATTGTGTGTGCATGATATTTTATTGTTAATTATTAAACATTAAGTGTTTGTGAAATTGCATTAGTGTAGGCAAATGAAAAAAAACAGTGCAACATCGCCTCAAGTTCTTTCAAGAAGTCCGCGTGAGGTCTCAGTAAAACAGACTCTTCCTCTTTCTATTTACTTATTTAAAAAAAACTTTTTTTTTTTTAAATAACCGACTTCAAAAAAACACTACAAAGTGAATAATAACTTTAATTTCGGAAGTCGGTGTTTTTGGATCTGTATTTTAGTTTTTTGCCACCGACTTCCAAAATTAAAGTTATTTTTCACTTTGTAGTGTTTTTTGGAAGTCGGTTATTTTTTTTTATAAAAAGTTTTTAATTTTTCACTTTTTAGTGGGTAAGTTTTTAATTTATCTAAGTTACAACAGCCTAATGTTAACTGCTCATCACCTTTTACAAAATATTGCTTTTCCCGATGCTGGGACGTTAATTGTTGAGGAGTGCTCCTGGCAGGAGAACTGCCACTCACCATATGCATTGGTTTTTTTTTAAAACGTTGCCCCACACTAGGAATTTCTCCTGTATTGTGGGTGCGTTTACAAACATTTAAATTCACATACACAAACAGCCAGACCCGGAACAACTACTTGTAGGTCATACAAATATTTGTTCCGTGCGGGAATCGAACCCGCGCCACGCAGCGCAGCAGTCAATTGCATAACTAACTGCGCCAACCGTGCCGTCATTGTGACGAGCATAAATTTAGCAATCATATTAAACTACCTAATTGAATAGCAACCCGTTAAATACTTATTATTAATAAGTTGTTCCGGTGACCATCTGTGGTCTCTATCATCAGTTCCACTTCAACAAATGCTGATTTCCAGGAGCAAACGCACGAGTTACTATAAAAAATACTTAAATCGCTATAGGTTTGCCTATAAAATTTGAGGGTGTCCCTCGATTTTCATGGGATCCCCTCATCAGATTCTGATTTGGTGGCAATGGGACCACCTCGGGAACATACCCTTTCAAAAAAAAAAGAAATTTTCAAAATCGGTACATAATCGACGGAGCAGCAGGTAAACAAACATAAAAAAAAAAAAAAAAACATACATACAACCGAACATATTTATAACCTCCTCCTTTTTGGAAGTCGGTTAAAAATTGCTGTACCCGACAGGGTCTATAATTGTCTCTATTATTTTTATTTACCACCTGTGTGTGTAAGTGTACATTTGCAATAAACAATTTGAGATTTGAGGACCTTTACCCAAATAGGGGTCCTTAACTAATTACCAATTTATTTCCTTTTTTAGTTATACTTTGTCTATTTTTTAATTTAAGGAATAAGGAGGCTTTATTATTATTACTTATAACTGACATCCGTGAAGAAAAAAACATCGTGAGGAAACCTGGACTTATGGTTAATATAAGTCTCAAATCACCAACCCATCTTGAGCAAGTGGGGTGATTAATGCTCGTGCCTTCTCTGAATAAGAAGAGGCTTTGCCTTGCAGTTCGACAGTGTATTATGCTGGTACTATAAAAATATACCTGAATAATATAAGTGCTAATATAACATTTTTGATTTTTCAATGATACATTTTGATTTTTATTGTTGATTTATTATTGTTTTTTTTGTGTTGGTTTTTTTATTGTTGTTTTTTGCCTAGTTCAGGGGTTTGGGTGCAATACTCTGTGCACCTTGATAAGATCAACATTTTTTTTTAAATACTTGTCATGTACCTATTTGTTTGTATCTTTTAATGGTGAGAAATAAACTATTTTTCTTTTTTATTATTAAATATTGACATATTTTTTATTATTAAATATTGACATATTTTGTCTGTAATTAATATTGACATATTTTGTCTGTAATTAATATTGACATATTTTGTCTGTAATTAATTTGACTACCTTTTGTAATGACTCCGATTGTATATTGACTATATTTTGCACTAACTCTAATTTTATATATAAAACTGTCATTAACAACAGTGGCAACAGTGTTAATTTTTGTGTATTGGATACGAGGGTTTTGGCTACTTTGTATGTGTGTATTATAATTGTGTAGATTTGTTGAAATGTGCGTTTTGTTTGTGCAGAATAAACTATTTTACTTTCTTCTTTTTTTAAAATTAATAATGTATTTTTAATTACCAACTTAATTAATAAAATGTAAACATTTTGTACGCCTAATGAGGCAAAACATGTTGGTCCGGTAAAACTATGTTTGTTTTGTGCATATTTATTTATCATGTTACACATGTTTGAACAAATAAATTTATCTTTATTTTTATCGACGCAATAGTGTAAATTAATACCGTAACTCGTATGTTAGAGCAATAATCTTATGACACAAAACATATCAGTTTCATTTTGTGGTTAAATTAAAACCACAGAACGCTCTCACAATCTCAATTAAAGTTATTCAAACAATATTTTACTTAAGTATTTAATAATAATGTACTATTCTCACGAAAACCTAATAATACGAATGTAATAGAATCTTGAATGTACTCAAGCCAATTTTGATACTTGAATGAGATTGATTCGAAGAATTTGCTAGTTGATACTAAGAATTTTAATAATCTAATTTACAAATTTTATGGATTAAAACTCCAGGTTCAAAATCTCGTGAATTCAAAAGGCAATGTGACTTTTATCGTTCATCTGATTCACCCAAATACCTATTTATTATCCAATTTTAATAACCGATTTTACTGATGGTTTATTTTATTGAAAAGTTTGAATTTTTTTGATGCTTAATGAGCTCTTCCCCTTTTTTAAATAACATAAATATAAACTCAAGCCTCCTTTCCATGGGGGTAGGCAGAAACTATAGTACGCCACCATGAATAATATTAATATTTTTTTAATTATTCAAAGATTTTTTTTTCTATCTTTTATTAAAAAGAACCAGGTTCTTAATAATTAATTACAATCTAGCCTATAAGACTAATAAGTAATTTGAATCTAACTTAATTTGCTACGTGATAATTATTTTAAAACTTAGAACACAAATACTATTTTAGGATATAATTATCTCTAAGTATTTTTTTTTCTTTTTATTTAGTTTTAAATAGTTCAAGTATCTTGTCTTGTTTAATTTGGGATGTTACTTGTTTTATTTTTTATTTTTTCTTATTTTTGCTTAAAAATACTATTTTCTTATTGTACACCACTTTTACCAATTTTTTTTTTTCATTGGAGAGCGGGATCTCCTAGCACAGGAATATATTTTACTTAAAAGGAGATCCATATATTTTTTTTTTTACGGTAATGTCCAAGATAAACTCAGAAAGTAAATATGAATACATACATACGTTATTGTATACAGTTGTATATTATTTATTTTAAGCCAGCAGTGCAAATGCCTCCCATAACTTCTTTCCACTTTGTATATTATAACATTAAATGTATTTTAGTGTTACCTTGTATATTTTGTGTTTTTTATTTGTTATTCTTCTATTTATAGCTCTTGGTTCTCTTGTGCATAAATCTATACAAATAAATATAATTGAAATTTCTGCAGTTTGTAATGTCAACTTTTTGCTAAACGCAAGTTTAAACGGTACCAATAGCAAAAAACATTTTTTTTTAAATTTTACTCCTTCTGTTTGTTTCAGCTAATCTCCGAAACGGATGGACTGATTTTGACGGAATTTATAAGGAGTAACTGAGGCTACTTTTGTTTTAGAATGAGCCACGCGAACGAAGCCGCGGGCAGCAGTTAGTAATATATAAAGTATATAATCTGTAAATGTTTTTTTTTTAAGGTTTATTACCATTTTATAATCATCATCAGCCTACTGCAGTTGTCATGATTTTCAAATATTAATAAGATTCTGTAGTGGATTTTAAAAATACTTTATATTTAATGTGTGAAAGTATGTGATTTGCCTCAAATTATTTTTGGGTCAGTGTAAAGTAACCGTCATGAGAAGCTATAAATACATAAAATTGCAAATTATACAACTATGAACTTTAAACTCAAGATATCTAAGTTGATTTATGAATGAAGAAATTATCGCTAAACGTCATAAAATAATTTTAGTTGCAATGGAAACTGAACCATACGCAATTTCAGTTAAAGTTTTAAATCCCAAAGTATGAAATTTATCTCGTCTCATGGCGTTGACTTTAGTCGTAGTCATGAAGTTTAAAAGTATCTCATTTGACAGTTATTTTAAAAAGTACGGGTTTTATAATGGAACGGAATGGAATCATGCCGTTTGGAGTGTCGCGTAGTTGCTAGGTTAATTCTCATGGAGCTCGGAACCTAAAGGTTGTCTTAAAGATGTCTAAAGCCTGAGTACATAATTAAATAGTTCGTTAAATATTGCTGTGTACCATGTTTGTATGTGTTCAAGAGGTTATATACAGAAATGTTCTTCAGGTGTTTCTTTTCACAGTGAACTAGCTCCTAGCAGGCACCCCGCTGCCCGTTCAATTGGAGCCGAAACTATTTTGCAAAATCATCCATTTTTTTTTTACTTTTTGTTTTCCTAAATAAACCTAAACATCTGCCTAGCACTCTAAATAACGGCGTGAAGTTATACCTACAATGTACGTAAAGGAAAATATTTATTTTTACGCTGATTTTTCGCCAAAAGCGAATGAATGACCTGTCAAAAACGTTTGATTGAACGTACCTTATTGTTGGTACGAAATAAGATGAGGTAGCAATGGTGAAATAATACAATCTTCTTTCTTTTGTTTTCATACGGAACATTGCGTGGGTAGGTGTTTAATTAATTGCTCTTTTGTGATTGCATGATTGACCCTGATTGGATCTCGGATTGGGTCTTGAAAGAAAGAAAATACATTTTTTTTTTTCAATTTTGTAAATGTGAGTAGCATGGAGCCGTTTATTATGATATTAAGATGTATGTTGACTTAAAAAAGCGTGCCAGTTGGGAGTATGTCATGCTCACTGAAATGGCTCGCTGATGGTGGCGCGTGTGTTGGATCATTCGGTTCCCTATAAAATGGTTGAGTTGGATGGTGCTGTTCCACGCGTCATGTTCGTGAACGGGCGCCGTCTGTTGAGACTGGTCTTCTCTTAACTGCCAGGGCTTATTTTGTAATCTTTTAATCTTATATTTTGTATTGTTTTTTAAATAAGTAATTTAGTTTGTTACATTCTTCTCATATATAGAAGCAACAAGAATAATGTACCCAGGATTTTGTAATATCTTGATTTAAAAGAGTGTCCTTGGAGTTTCTTGCCCATTCTTCTCCATAGAGATCTACGTTTTGGAATGGGCAAATAACTTCAACTTTCTGACTAACTGATCGACTCTTCGATAGTTCAAAAGTGCCTGTAATAGGTTTAATTGAAATAAATGTTTTGAGTTTGAGTTTAAATTATTATTATTATATTTAGCACAGACTAAAAGGCACACAGTATATTATACACCAGATAGACAAAATCAATATTAAACAAGTAAAAAGTGTAAATAAAGTGCGATGTAAGAAATTAGTAGGAAAGTGTTGACGGCTGCGCCAAAAAGGCCCAGTTCAGCAGAAAATGCCAGACAACTAGTGCCTGACACTGGTTTTCAACTGGACCTGAAAGTGTGAGGTGACGGATGTAAATGAGTTTTATATTGCAATGTGAGCACACATAAATAAATTTGTGTTAGATAAAAAATATGGCTTGGTGAAGATGATGCAATGATTCAATTTCAATTACAGTATACTTAGTATTATATCGTTATAGTTGAACTTTATTTTAATCAAAGTTAAATAGTTGATAAGGTACGATAGGGTTGGATCCGTGTGGATAAAAACCCCCTTTAAATAATAAAGAGAAAAAAATAATAACAAATAAATAAATAGTGTGATTTTTTGTAAAATTGCAAAAAAAGCTCTAGCTGACCCTAGCGTGAGCATGATCAAAAGCAATTCCCAGCAATGAAGTTGTACAGCGTCTATTTGCATTTTCGTGCAACATCAGTAGGATCTTGGACCTGTGAGTAATTTATGCGGCCTACCCTAATGTTCTTTCTTTCGCAGAGTCGTTGAGCTCCATAAGTTCTGAGTTAAGCTGCACGATTACTGACAAATACGTGCACTAACTGGGCAGGTCCACTCAATCTGTCGAATCAATTCTTTCCTCAACATACCATTTCAGACACCAATCTGCATGGCCTTCACATGATCTGACCAAGATTAAGTCTGGACTTTAAAAGAGAATGTGACCTCTGAGTTTTTGTCGGCCTTTTTTCTCAGAGTAGTCAGATGGGAAACGCCGACCTCATCTTGTTTTTAAAGGCTTCTACATACCAGCGCGACTTGTCGCGCGACGCGACACGGCACAAAGGCCCCGCGTGTCGTGGGACGAGCGGTGCTTTTGTGTCGTGTCGCGTCGCGCGACAAGTCGCCCCGGTATGTAGAAGCCTTAAAATATAATTGACGTGTAAACTCAAACTCAAAGCATTTATTTAAATTAAACCATTGACAGGCACTTTTGAATCGTCAAGAAGTCGGTCAGTTACAAACATGAAGCTAGTTAGTTGCCCATTCCAAATAGTAGGTTTCTGTGGAGAAGAACGGGCAAGAAACTCCACGGACACTCTTTTAAATAAATTAAAGTATTGGTTAAGTACATCATTCATATTGAATTTAAACATGTGATAACGATGCAAAACGTCAGAAGCGTCCGCGATAATAAGATAAAAAACAAAAAAAAACAATTCAGAACTAAAATAATTAAAAATAAGCCGTGGCGGCTAAGAGATGACCAGTCCCAACTGACAGCGCCCGTTCACGAACATGACGCATGGATAAAAGTGTTTGTACAATCCTACTTACAGAAATAAAAATCATTAACATTTACCGTGCGTGTATTATCCATGATAATTAATACGTATTTTTATTTTTTGTTTAATTTCGTTCTTACCTTAGGTTATCACTGCATTTGAGAATGCTTGTTCACCTGTTATTGGCAATTGTATAAGCTCATGACTGTTTCTAGTTTTATTTGATATTTTGTATGCAGAAGCTGTTGGTGTACCTTTAAAAATAAATACGTAGGTTTCTTAAAGTTTTACCATGGGGTATCGTATTACCCAGTAACTGGGTTGTGGAGGTTAGTTAAGCAGTCGCTCCATGTGAAATACTGGCATTGAGCTGCATCTGGTTAGACTGGAAGCTGACCCAACATAATTGGGATAAGGCTGGGCAGATGATGACCTATGTAGGTTTACTAGTTTTGTCGTATTCATTACAGTAAGGGCGAGGCCCCACTAGTATGTTGCGCTGCGTTGCGTCGTCGCAGCGTCGTCGCTGCGTCGTTTTCTATATATTTTTTATGACATGCCCCATTAGACCGTTGCGTCGTCGCGCACGACGTTTCAACGGTTCGACGGATAACAGACGAAGCGGGATCCCGAGTGTGATGCGCTGCGCTGTCGGAGCTCCGGTGCGACGACGGACAGTGTTCAACTGCTAGAGGAGGAATCTAGACGAGCGTTTAAAGTGGAAGAACTTTAAATGTGTTTCTAAGGTTTCAACCAAATTAATAAAGCTGGCCACACTCATTCTAAAAATATTAAAAAAAAATCTTTTCATCTAACAACAACTCCCTATATTCTTGCATAAAAAACTGACCATCACTATTTCTTAATGCTATAAAAGGAGATATCCGGAATCTATGGTTTCTACGTTTATTTCGGCGGTGGCGTAATAAAAGCAACAAAAGAACACGTTTATATCTATCCATTGCGAAGGCTGAACTGAGACGCAGCTGCGACGGCGTGCATACCCTCTTGCGTTGCATTATCGCAGCGTCAACGCAACGCAGGTGTAGCATACAATGCGTTGTTCCGTTGCGACGACGCGACGCAACGCAGCGCAACGCACAAGTGGGGCCTCGCCCTTATAGGTAAAGTTTTAATTAACAAAATATCCAAATGAAAACAAAAAGTAATAATTTTCAAACCCCAGATTCATAATTTGTGATATTGAACAAGACATGAAAACTATGGAGATGCCCTATTCTACTATATGAAGAATAGTTATACAAATATCTATCATATCGACACACACATGTCATAAAGCGTTTTGTTTCTTTTTAACTAGTCAAGAACTGCATAGGAAAAGAGAGACGTCTAAATGTTTGTCAAGGACTTAATTTGGCAACAATTTTTGTAACGTCAAAATCATGTCTGCGTGACCGGTCGCCATGTTTATTGCCAAGTTTTGTGGTACAAAAATCTGCAATGTGCTGTCAAACGGTTGCTTGCTTTCTCTCTCGCACTCGCAGTAACGACCCCATGATAGGCGGCCATTTTAAGTGCTCGATTTTTGTAGGTAATCACGCTAATTTTATAGGTATGGCGAGTCCATAAGTTTATAATTCAATGGAACAAGATAACTTAGAAACTAAATCTATTAATCAAATGATGTGACAATTTAACCACTTAGAATAATGGACATTCGTAATAATTATGTTCACAAATAGGTGTTAGATATTTTAAAAATTTGAGATGTCAGAACTCATTTAGAATTAGATAAAACTTCGAGGGGATTACTCCAAAGTCTTAATTCTACTTAGGCTGATTTAAGTCTAGCTTCATTAATTTAGTCTTCAGTGACTTATACCTGTTGATATTGAGAGGGTTAAAGTGTCAGTCACTCTATTTTACATAACATAACATCACGCTTCATTTCCCCGAAGGGATGGGTCGAGGTGTAGCGGCATCAACATCGCCACATGTGAACTATGCGTCACACTGACGTCACGCAAAATCCTGCATCGCGCAAGCAGAGTTTACCGCGAGACTAGCATATAATACAACATCCCGACATCCACCGTCGGGCAGTTGCTCACCAGACACAACACCCGTCTGGTCGAGGGATCCTCCCTTTTCTATGGAGGATGAGTGAACTTTACACCCTGTTCCTCATACCTCTAAACTGGTGTAGCTATAATAGAGTACACCCTCATTTCGCAAGTTATGTTTAAGTCCCGTTACTGAGAAATGCCAGATAGAAAAACCCAATAACACTTTGCCCGACCTGGGAATCGAAACCAGGATCTCATGCTCAGCACTAGCGCTTGCAACCACTAAGCCACGAGTCAGTCTATTTTAGTGTAAATTATAAGTCATATAATATTATTGAACAATAAATTTTATCTGAAATCACATGGTATAAAAAACAGAAAATTAAGCATATTACATATGGAAAAAACACGTTAGAAAGAGATGCCCAGATGTCGAGAAGTATGGAAGAAAGGGACATGTTGCGCCGACCCCAAATAAATTGGGATATGGGCAGGAGAATGATGATGATGAAGGAAAAAACACGTTAAATATTACAAGAATGCATATCAAAATCAAAAGTCATTTATTAAAACTAGGCTGAGAATCAGCACTTTTCGAACGTCAAAAATTACATGAGACAGTTCCCCAAAAACGCCCGCCCTTCACCACTTCCTAGTGCTTAAAACATATATACCGGATGACTTGTTGCCGTCTTGAAAAAAATATGGTATTATATTAGGTGAACGAAGTAGAAGCCTATGCCATAGAACTTTTTATAACGTGGTAAGAAATTGATCTATCAATAAATACTACACATTTGAAGTAAACTTTTCATATTTTCTCGATAATACAACAAATTTTGAAAAAAAAAACGGTAAAAAAAATATCAAAATTCAAAAATGCGCGGTGAGTTTATTGGCTGGCTTCAAAGGATAGGATCACGCTACGAGTTCATTGATAAATTATTCCACGCGCGATTATTAAAAAAAAAGAAAGGATTATGCCATAGGCTTCTACTCCGTTCACCTAAAACACTCCATTTTTTATCAAGACGGTAAAAAAAATCATCCGGTATAGGAATTTCGGTATAGATCTTCAACAGCATAAAGACACGTATTCAGCAGGAAACTTTTAAGTTTATTTTTAAAAGAGCTAAAGTCAATAGCGCTTTTTATATCTAGAGGCATTATCTTATTAAATAATATATTTTATAACCGATTAATATCTGGGACCCTGCTTCACAATATTCCAATTAGGCTGTACCTTGTAACGTTTAATGTCATGTCGACATGTGCTGAGAACAAATAAAAATAATACTGCTGAATACTCTTGTACCTACTTACATAAACACAGACAAAGGCGTTGCTGGTTGACATTGAGTTTAACAAAAGTGTTTTTCTTGTTTTTCTTGAAAAACTATTTATTTTTAAATAGTTATTTAAATTGTGTCATTCTTTCAATAACAACCACCTAATACAGGCTGGGTTTTTTTCTCGCCGGTGCACGGTGTGGGCAAGTTAAAAGAAAAAGAAACAAAAATAATTTTATTTGTCACAAAAAAAACGTACATACAATTAATTAAAAAAAACAAAAACACGACTGCGTAAAAAGTGAACCTAAAAAAGATGGAAACAAGATTTATATAAATTAATAATATAAACAATCTCATGCAGTCGGAGGCATCTTCCTAACAATAACAACATATTGCCTCGGTTCGGGTAAAAACATATCTAATAAACAGTACACAGGTCATAGATTAAAACGCTGACAGAACCTTTCTCAATCTTGTCATAAAGTTTAGAAACCAACCATACTGACTGAACAAAATAATCACTCTGTATAATTGAGCCAACTCCGCCATATTATATTTTTAACACGGTTTTACCATCTCTTTGTGTTAAATTACATTATACGCAATTTGGTTTAAGTGAAAAAGCCTTGTGACAAGCAGATTGACAGACGAAGTTATTGTAAACATCATCATCATCATTCGTTGTAATTCAAATATGGAACGCTAAAAATAAAACCACAAATTCAAATTAAATTCTCGTAAACAAAAAGATTGTTTATGATTTGAACTTCAGAAATCGATATGATTGCCGTTATTAGAGAAAGAAGGTTCACTCACATTATGTTCAGATGACCTATTGGCTTAAAAACTATCGCTGTATCCTTTAACCGTAGTGTAATCTTGTACATTTATTTTAATAGTAAACTGTTTAATAGGTTTATAAATGGCCTGATGTATTTAACGGGACATCAAATAGTTCTATTTAACGCTCCTAAAAATATGATTGAACACTCTAATTTAACGAATGCGCTTCTTTCTGTGACCCTGAAATAATTCCTTTTTTGGGGTCCTAAAAATACTAAATAGCCAAGTAACTGCGGCCAAGTTGAATGTAGCGCTCGTTCGGCTCACGCGCTGATGGTAGTTCTAACCTAACCCTACCCCGTTCGGTTGGGATTCCCTAGCTTAGTTACTGCGACCAACTGTGAAAAGAGGCTAGAAAGTCAAAATAAATGTGAATAATAATTTATTAAGGTGCTTCTAAACGGACAATACTTTACAGCAGTATTTATGCATAAAACATTTTCTTTAAAAAAATAAGTCCTTACTTATTTTAGACAACTCAAAACATACACTACACACACACACACACACACGACACATACACTTGCACACCCAAATTCACACTGTAGAGAAGCACATTTACATTACATTTTTTTTTACACGCAGTACATTTTTTTTTCTGTTTCTTTCATTTAATTTAAGTAATTTAATAACTTTATTTTATTTTTGTACTCAAACGATAGCTACTAACCCAACGCTACTCCGTACTAGTATAAATTCGAAAAATGTATTAATAGAGAGAGCCCTGGTACCCATATCACAAGTTTAATCTTAGCTTGGGTGCCGGAGGTAATAATCAGTGATTTACGCAGTTTAAAAAAACAATATTGTCATCGTACTAACCTATCGCCTTTGTATAAATTGTAAATTTGGAAATAAAGTTTATTCTATTATATTCTATAATTGTCTGTACTAAAAATGTTTCTGGTATTGAGCACTTTTAGTCTTCATCTTGAGTTCAGCTGTTTTACATAACGAAATCGCCCGTCAGTATAAAGGCTTAAAATATGAAATTATCTCTTTAACTACATTTTGATTTATATTCAGCTAAAAGATACTTCCAGGTTTAAACTTTCTACTACAACACCTTAAACATAAACACAGTTCAGTAAACAAATCACGCAGAAAACAAAATCATTCATCCCTCGGAACGACAATCACAATTAAAACGGTCGTCGATAGATTTTTTCAACGGAGACAATAGAATGTTGTTCTAAGAAAACAATTAAATGAAATCTTTCATTCTGATCGCTATTGGTACAGAGTACGGAACGGTGGTAGATACAAATTAAATGCATGGCGCCGAATATGTTTTGTACGCAACTTCTGTCACAGACCGCCATACAAAGCTGACAGTTTTTTATACATGCATTTGTGTCATTCTGTAAGTAAACAGTTATCCTGCGTGCTAACCCAAAGCGACTATCGTGCAAACATGCGATTACGTCATCATTTACATGAAGTATAGTCGCTGGCACGAAATATTAATATCCATGCCGTACACGATTTACAAATTAAAAACATAACACATGTAACGTTACCCTTGCGAACTCACTCAGTGAATATGAAAAAAGATCTGTTCTGTCGGCAACCAGTGTGCGCATTGTTCGCGTCAGGGGGATGTTGTCCCCTCGGCAGCGCATCCCACCCAACGGACACATTGTCGTGGAGGGCGTCAGGATCGGGGTCAAGGCCCAGATGAAGTACTTGGGCCTTGTACTCGACAGCAGGTGGCGCTTCGGCCCACACTTCAGCGGGCTGTCGACGCGCCTGCTGAAGGCTGCGAATGCCCTTTCCTGGCTCCTCCCGAACCTGGGAGGTCCGAAGGCGCGATGCCGGCTTTTGTATGCCGGCATCCTCAGGAGCATGGCCCTTTACGGGGCCCCGATTTGGGCGGACTCCCTCCACAGAAGGGAGAACGCCACTACCATCCGTAGGCCCCGAAGGGCCATTGCACTGCGGGTGGCGAGGGCCTACCGGTCGGTGGGCTTCTCGGCGGCGTGCGCTCTGGCCGGCACCCCTCCTTGGGAGCTCGAGGCGTGGGTGCTGACCAGAGTGTACGAATGGACGGCGCGGCGTAAGGCGCTCGGGGAGCCCCCCGCCGCAGAAGAGCGGGAGGCCGTGCGGCAAGAGGCGAGGGACGCAATCGTCCATCACTGGACGGAGGACCTCGCCACTGCCGTTTTCGGCCGCCGAACTCTGGACGCGCTCGGGCCAGTCCTGAAGGATTGGCTCGAGCGGTCCCACGGTTTCCTCTCTTTCCGTCTGGTGCAGGTGTTGTCCGGCCATGGGTGTTTCGGATCGTACCTGCAGCGGATCCGGACGGAGACCCCGTCGTGCCACGACTGTGGCGCGGCGGAGGACACGGCTCAGCACACCCTTGAGGTGTGCCCAGCCTGGTCCGAGCTGCGCCGCGGTCTGAGCGCAGCGGTCGGGCAAGACCTCTCGCTTCCCAGCGTCGTCAACTCGATGTTGGAGAGCGAGGGGGCCTGGACAGCGGTCGCCTCCTTCTGCGAGGACGTAATGTCGCAGAAGGAGGACGCGGAGCGCGCGCGGGAGGACGACCCTCTCGCAGCGCCGCTCCGCAGGCGAAGACGGGGCATGAGAAGGCGATTGTACGATCGTCGTCTTATGCCCCCTGGTGGTGAACAGCGGGAGACGTGTGCGGGGGCGCCTTCTCCTGCATTGCACAGTTCACCATCCACGTCGGGCGGGAATGACAGAGCGCTCGCGGTCATTCCTGGGCCCCTCCCCGACGGGGGGGGGCGTGTCGGGCCCGCCTGCCAGGCGGGCGGTCGTCAGCGGGGGACTGGATGTTATGGCTCTGCCGGATTCCCAGTCCTCCTCCTTGCAGACGAGGTAGGAGCGCCGCTGGGTCGTTTAGTGGGTATACCGGATTTTCCGGGGAGTCCCACATACCCCTCCCATCCCCCGATGGGTGGGCATGCGTAATGCATTTTTCCCAGCGTCAAAAAAAAAAAAAAAAAAAGTTGGGCGCCGTCGGCGCTGCAGGTCCAGGTGCCTATCTGGCACACACAAGCCTATCCCTTGTAGCACACCTCGATTAATTATGTTACCCCGGAACACTCCAAATATACGACGCCAGGGCTAGACCCCCTCCTTGTTTCCAACTTGTTGTATCCCACCATGCCTAACACAAACAAGGTTGGATACATCTAACGAATCTTGCCCAGTACGTGCCATCGACTATAATATTATGAAGTACAAACGCGACTTGAGAACCAGTGCTTGGTTGCCAAATCTGTCTGTAGCAGTGGCTGCCGAGACGACTCCGTGCTCTGTGGCCATTGCTACTGCTATTGTGTGTGTTGTATTGGAGTCTGTTCTATTGTCGTTGAAGAATAAAACTGATGGACGCGCAGTTGAAAGTTCAAGGTGCCGTGTTGTTTTGATTTTAGAATTGATGATGTATTTTGTTATGTATGTTGAAAAATATGTAGATAGGTTTGATAATAGTTTCTGGCTACAATACAGATTAATTGGTTTACAATAACGGTAAGTAAGTAAGTATTTAGTCGTGTGATTTTTGGTGATACAGTAGGTCTTAATGTTACTTTATGGTAACTCAAAAAACTACCCATTATTTAACAATACATGAATTTAAAAATTCAGTACATGATTTTTTTTATTACATAGAAATTAACAAACATTTAAATTTTTTGAATACAATCAATTTTTATAATAAATATTCAGAAAACAATTATTATTATTAACAGTAATTTCAAGAAGATAATGAAGGTGTCATAATATTACATCAAATGTCATGTCATTGTATTGTAGCCAACAATAATAAGTATGTATAATTATGAATAATTTAAAAACTACACAAAAACATAAAAGAGGGAATGTATTTAATTTTAAATCATTCACATTACTTTTCACAGTGGCCAATCCACACCCCCGCCACTAACTTGTCGTACATACTTTCACACACGTCCGCGTTACAAACAAAACGTAATTTTCGCGTCTGAACGTGAACAAGGGACGTACACGGGCCCTTGTTGGGAATATAACGTGCAAATATACAGTGGTCGTATCCGGCCTCTTTTTGTTGACTATTGCTTATTTTGATTCAAGTTCAAATTCAAAAACTTTCTATTCTATTCTATTTTTTGTTGAATGGCAAGCAAAGCCGGTGCCGACTATTCTGCCAATGTCTAAAGTTAGTTGAGAATACAAGTGTGCATTGTAAAAAATAAGAATTAAAAAAAAAACAATTATGTGTTAAAAAAACTAATAAAACTCTTTGATTATTTCACATAAGCCTACACGGGCACTTATGAAACGTCAGGAGCTAGGTGCACAGTTCCATTTGGTCGTTTCCTATGGAGAAGAGCCGGCAAGAAATTCCATGATTACTCTTTTAAAAATATGGACAAGTACTTTTAATCCCGATTGTGTCCGGGGGGCCTAAAATGGTTGCTTTGGCAGAATCATAAATGATCTGCGTACAATTCATACATCCCGCAATTCTTCTGTTTGACAGTTTTATATGGAGTTTCGTAAAATTGTCCACAAATTATGAATTGCTTTAATGAAGTCTAATGTCAAATAGCAGCTGTCAAACAGATGAATTGCGGGATGTATGAATTGCACGCAGATCATATTATGATTCTGCCAAAGCGTCCATTTTAGGCTCTCAGTTAATCTATATCGGTGGATTTTCTTATTATGAGCAAAAAAAATTACGAAACTTTATATTTTTTGGACTTTGAACTTAGCTATTTGTAAAAACAAATCATTTTGTACATTTCTGGACTGACGCATTGTTGATTAACAATGGCATGTATTTAACGCGGCGACAAAAGGATTAAAAAGTAATTAAAGCCGGTAGCATAAATAGTAGTTTGGCAGCTACAGCGAAGGATAATAAATTTTAAGTAGAAAATAGTATCTTAATAATCAGTTGTTAGTTTCGTTTTAATTTAAACTGATAGACTGACATCGAATAGTTACATAATACACAAAAACACGACGACGAAAAGAATAGCATCCTATTTATTCCCATGAGTGTCGTAAAAGGCGACTAAGGGACTTACTAGAGAATGAGCAGCGATCTCTATGCATTTTAACACCATACTGAGATCGCCAACCCGCCTGCCAAGCGTGGCGATTATGGCAAACCTCTTTGGGGGAGGCCTATGTCCAGCAGTGGACGTGTTTTGGCTGAAATGATGATGATGATGGTCTTTTGACATTAATTGATTTGATCTGACATTTATTTGTTACTCATATTTACGACATTTAATCAAATTTATTTATTTATTAATCAATCAACTATATAATACTTATTTAATTGCACAATAGTGACACTTATGAAATTGTGTATTGTTTTTATATTTAATATGGGTCAAGAACCTGAAATTTTTTTTTTTTTTTTTTTATTGAATGTAGAACTGAAATTCAACATAACATAACATCCCTTCTAATTCTCTGAAGGGTTAGGCAGAGGTATACCTTAGTATGTACGCCCACATTTCACTAGTTATGTTGAACTCCTATGTAAGAGGGGGCGAGCCTATTACCATCAACCGGGCACAAAAACAGACTCCGGGCTGCTGCTCTGAAAATCCTCATAGAAAAATCCAATAACGAGTTGAATTGTTTTCACTATTAATTTATCAGAGGAAAAGTCATGCAAAAAAAGCCAATTGGCTTGCCAATAACTGCCTTCCAAGATTATAAGTATCTATTGAACTAGTATCCCCCGTGGAGGTTTTTTATGCGAGGTGAAAAATCAAATAATTTATTTCAAATAGGCTCATAAATGGCACTTTTGAACGTCAAAATTTACAAAGAAAATATAATTGATTCTAGTCGCCCCTTCTAAAAGGTAGCTTCGTATGGAGAAGAATGGGGAAGAAACTCCACCGTTACTCTTTTAAAATGTTTTACAATATTTTGTATAGGTACATCAATTATACATATAATTATATGTGAAGACGATGCACCTACAATAAAATTACTATACCACAATAGGTAAAAAGAATTAATAATGAAGCAATGACAGATAAATTAATTATGTGATAGATACATGGTGCTCACATATTTACAAACATTGTAAAATAAAAACGTTTTCCTACAAAAAATAATATCAGTGAGTGAGTTAAGGTAATCATAGAATGTAAAATAAATGTCATAAAAATAATAAATTATACAATTAAAATAGCAACCAGTTTGATTTTGCCTAGACTCTAGATTGTCCTATGGAGCTGGACCAGCATGTTTCCAAGCATTCTGATCTTGGATATAATCCTCTAATTTGTAATAAGCTTTTTGCAAAGTGTACTTTTAATTTTTCTTTCATTTAATTGTAAATAGTGCGTTTTCTCACTCACCGGTTAGGCTGGAAGCCGAGCCGAACATACATGGGAAAAGGCCTGGCAGATGATGATTTACTCACTCACCAATAAGAAAAGAATCACAGGCCAACACTCACTAAGCCTACTACACGAAAACATCCAGAAATTCAGAGGCTTAGAATATTTCACGTCACCTTTAGCCGTTTGATAACAAGTATAAATGCCGGTCATATCACCTGGATTAACACGACAATGGAATTAAAGTGACGCGGACAGGATTAAGGGTTTCAGCCGTTAATTAGGGTATGGTAAACCTTCTCGGAAACACACTGACAACAAGTGGTGTACTTTCCCCACTTAGGGTAATAATCTGGGTGAATATCCTAATTATGGGTAAATTATATGCTATGCTGGTAGAGTTTACTTATGCAAACGGGTCTAGGGTGAGGAGCCAAACCAAAAGATATGGATTAACCCGCAGGGTAGCAGGGCAGCATGTGGTGAGCTGTTGGGCAGTAGCGGCCCCACGGGGCCTATCTCCCGGGAGGAGTCGTGTTCCTCACCTCTCTCTTGCCTTTATTAGCCGACTGAGTGGAAATTCGCAGGATTAAACGTGCTCGAAGGAGGGCAGTATTCCAGTAAGATGCGGGTAGGGATCTTGACCATCTTTCGGGCTCTGCGATTGTCCTGATAACCGTGGAATACCACCTCAAGCATCAGGCAATCAGTAGGATATGTTGCCCTCTTGTCGCTACGTCACTATGTAGTAAATCTAAACCCGTATCCGTCATAACTTATAGTTATTTCCAGTAACTCAACAATTTCACTGAAATATGTTCTACAGTTTTAATTAAACCCTCTTCGCTGACTGGCAGATATTTTGCGCTGTTAATCGGGATGGAAGTCAAACTTTAAACCCCTCATTTCGAAATAACTCGTTCATATTACGATATGTATAGCAATTAGCTGCCTTCAAAATGGTTGAGCTGAATGGTGCTGATTCACGCGTCATATTCGTGAACGGACGCTGTCAGTTGGGACTGGTCATCTCTTAGCTGCCACGGCTTATTTTAATTATTTTGAAATGTTTTTTTTTTTTTGTTTGTTTCTATTTGTTGTACTATGGATGCGTTTTTAGGGCTCCGTACCTCAAAAGAAAAAACGGAACCCTTATAAGATCGCTTCATTGTCCGTCTGTCTGTCTGTCAGTCTGTCAAGAACCTTTTTCTCAGGAACGCGTGGAGGTATCAAGTTGAAATTATTATCAAATACGTATGTCAATGGTCCCTTGGAGCTCTAAATCAAGCTTCTAAGTCACCGCAATAAAAAAATACGGCGATTCATTCGACATATTTTGATACTCGCAAATAAATCAAAACCTATTGGGTACTTTTGGAATGAAGCAAGGTCTCATAGCACAATTAAAAGAAAACGTCCGAAAATCGTTAATTTGTAGATTTTACATATTAAAAAAAATGCGATTACAAACTTATATTTTCAGTTGTAAAATTGACCGTGGCCTATATGGAAGAACATGTTTTTCAACTACAATATTAAGTTTGTTTTTGGGATAAATTCGTCCCAATTACGAAACTCTTCATTGTGCGTCCTCACATTTAGTTATAAATTCATCATTAAAGATGTAACAATATTTTTGTAACCTTATAATTTAAAAGAGTGTCCAATGGGGAGTTTCTTGCCCGTTCTTCTCCATATGTAGGTACCTACTACGCTTTTGAATATTACATATTTCTAACTGACCGACTCCTTGACGATTCAAAAGTGCCTGTAAATGGTTTAATTGAAATAAATGCTTTGTTTTTTTTTGCGTTTTTGTAGGAAATTTGAAATGCTCTTATTTACTTTACTGGAATTTTTCATGGCATGCTATAGCTCAGTAAAATATCATAGGATACGTTACTGTGTTGTTTTCTTATTGTAAATTAAATAAATAATTCATTCTGCTTGATATAATTTTGAATTTGATTAAGGTCAGAGACATAAGAAAAGAGATTGAAAACCTGTGATTTCATGTGTCTAAGACCTGTCAAAAAATTAAAATAGTTATGATTAAAAAGGCGCATGTCCACGAAAACCTCGAGTTGAATTCTTTACTTAATTAAATGGTAGGTATCACGAACGAAGGATACTAGTAAATAAAGATATTAAAAATATTACATCGGCTACCAAGTTTTTTAACCAACTTTGCGCCAACACCAAGTATTTCTTTTGTAAGTCACACCACGCACTACTTGCAACATAGTGTCCAGTCAAGGAATTAATTTTTAGCCCCTTAAGGCGCTGACAAGAGGCAAATGATAAAAGTCGGCTTGTCTTAAATAAAAAAGTAGCCAAATCTATATAGTTTTTGGTAACGGGAAAAATATTTGTTATTCTTGAACATATTTCTCAGAACTTGGTTGTTACCAAAACACGTTTAGCTAAAAAAAATCGATACAAATTAACGGTAAACTAACCCTTTACTTTGAGTTTCAATCCAAAATATCTGTATTAAATATCAACGTACGGTTGGTATATAACAAGAACATCTTATTTGCATGCAGAACTTGGTTGTTTTTTATTTTCGATTACTCAACAAATTGAGTAAATAAATAATTGCTTCATACTTTGCAATAAATTACAAGCGTTGTGTCATCGCGCTTCTCTTTCATTTGTATGCAGTCTGATAGTGACAGCGATTTACCTGATATCAGCGTCTTAAGGTTAATTTTTATTTACACTTTATAGTTTTTTCCGACTACGTCATTGCCAACATTTTGCCTGAAAATTATAGCTCGAAAAGATGAAATGCGCAGGCTAAGTGGGAAAGGAAATTGTTTGAAAACTGCTTAACAATATTGCTCCTTGACCATACATCTAAAACAGTACGTACAGTCATGAGCATAAATATATTACTTTAAGTATTATACATAACGAGGTATCGCATTCTTCTGATTTGGCTGAGTAGGCAGATATTTATAACACAAGATGATGATGTCCGATATTATTGCATTCTAAGAGAGAGATGAGAGATTGCGCTTGTCTCGTCAGATGGTTTTGGTATTCTTTGGATATCACATATTTGTGCTGCCATTTATATGTCTTCCACAAATTATCACATATATCTGCAAACATCTTGAAGATGACAGATATTAATGAATGAACCATGAAATCAGAGGGGCAATTCTACTAATTTTAAGAACGTTCACAGTCTGATCTCAGTCTCAATCTGTCAAAAATACCTCTTATTTCCCTACATTTTGACAATTGTTTGACGTTTGTTTGTCGCCAAGATGAGATTGCGACTAGATTTTGAACGTTTTAAATTACGAGAATTGGCCTTCAGATATAATTGCCAAGCTGTCCATAGTTAGACTGTACATGTTGTACGAAGCATCGAGGAATCTGCATTATATCTAAAGCATTTCACGCCACTTGATCAAAAGCCGTACTAAGCTATGGAGTAATTATAACCGGGTATACCGGACAAAGGCGGCTCCTGGCTTCAGTGCGTGCATATGTCACACAGATTGGGGCAAGTTAAGAGAAATTATGGAACCACGTCTTTTATTTTTGATGATAGAAAATATGAAATACTTACTAGCTATTTATATTCTTAGAAACCAGAAGTGGAATGTATTTTAAATAAAACAAATCACTAAATTACCAAGAAAGTTACATTTCTTCCAAATAATTTTTAATTAGTAACAAGCACATAGGTACATAATAAGTACATGAGAATTATATAACACGACCCTAATCAACACTATAACGTCTAACGTCCCTAGAATACGTCCGTTGCATTTGAAAGTCAAGCCAACACAGCGCCCGTAATCGGCGCGCCAAGCCTTTTTATTCACTTTCTCTTGGACCGGGTACGTTGGAAGGGGAAATATCTAAGAATATAATATTAGATTTTGTGACGTTAATTACTTTGCATAATATTGTATAGAATCAAGTTCTTATAACTTAACAGTTGAATTTAAAATCTTGTTAAAATGCTGATTAAGATTAACTATTCAACAACAACGTGTATATCGTTTGAAGTAAACATAAACCAGTATTATGGCTGGATGCATAAATAAATGAATAAGAAAATATCTATATAAATGTCACATACGATCACTAGTGCGGTGACGATTCCAGCTACATCATCAGGTCATTATTATCATTAAATGCAGAGGTCAAGCCCTGGTGACTCTCAATGAGAGACGGTTTATATTATCTTGGCAGTACCACCAGGGCTTGAAAAGTGTGAAAAGTGAAAAGTTTTCAACTTTGTAGCTCAAGAGACAAGAGAGGTTGTTTTAGCGGAAGTTACTTCGTATACCATGGACCACCATCAGAACGAATGAATCCATACTGGACGGACTCAGTATCACCACGTGACTTTCTACAATATGCCAGGAGCGTGTCCTCAGCTTTTTCGGACATATTATGCGTTCTCCTAAGCATGGTCTGGAAAGGCTTATGATACTGGGCCGGGGGGTGGTAGGAAAACGCGCTCAAGGCAGAGCACCGGCAAGATGGTCCGATGCGATCAAGAAGGCTGTTGGAGGTAGCATTCACCGAGCGGTCCACACTGCTGAAGACCGCATAGCTTGGAGACGCGTCGTATGTGGTCGCGATCCTCAGCATTGAGGGAACGACGAAGAAGAAGAAGCTCAAGAGAAAGTGGGCTAAAATAAGCTTGCAAAGTCTACTAAATTCAAGCTCATGTTAAAGGTGAACTAATTGGCTTGATCAAATTTGTCCGCATCCCTGTCAACAGGAAAAGTGCCGAAAAGGATGGCAGCATTGCCACATTGTTTGGCAATGCTGATTCTTTGGTTAGAAAATAGGCCAGGCCTCTAATCACGTGAAGAGTCGACAAACCGCTTGGCGATGTCTCGTAAAACTAAGTGGTTACTCGGTCCCCATGGCCCTAGTGTTTCAACCCCAAACGGCTCGAACATATAAGTCCCAATTAGATTGGAGTATTTGCACCGTTTGAGGTTTTCCGGACCTGCAGCAGCACAGCCTGCCATTCTAAGGAGATGGGATGGCGCAAGAGTGTCGACACATGTTGCATCCCACGCCAAAGGGCTGCGTACCTTCCAAGGTACTAAGGTGCGCGTCTAATCTCTTTCCATTGCGTCGTTGCGTGCCAAGTCATACACGATGTATGATGTCATTGATGCTGGCGTGCCGTGCCATCCGGCCTGCGCTCTTATTGCAGGATAGGCCATGGTGTCCGAGGCAGTCGATACCTTCACCACACAAGGAGCGCCCAGAAGATGAAAGGTGGTGCCACCCAGCATAGTTGAGCTGCACGGTTACTGACAAATGCTTACACTGATTGGACAGGTCCACTCAAATTTGTGTGGTTCTTTCCTCAAAAACCATTTCAGACACGGATATACATGGTCCTCACATGTTCTGACCAAGATTATGTCTGGACTATAAAAGAGACTTCGATTCCTGAGTTTGTTTCGCCATTTCTTCTCAGAGGTAGTCAGATAGGAAATGTCGGCTACATCTAGATTATTTTTTTATTTTTTATATGACGTGTAAAAGTGATTCTAATATCCTATTTACAGAATAAACGATTTCATTTCATTTTATTTCATTTCATTTCATGTCATAGTGCATTGGGTGACGGTAGCGCCTGAGCCAGAGGCCCGACTCCAACTCACTTACAGCCAGCAGGACGATTTCTTTATACCCTGTGATTCTTTCCCCCATCCTTTTTATGTACTTGTACATTTATTATTAATAGTACTTTAAGACTGTTAGCTTTTAAATTATTTCAATATTATCTTCCATGTTTGTTGGTACGTAGGCACTATTGTCGTCCCGTGTGGTGCCGGACGTAAAGAATAGCCCCATCCCATTTCTTCCCGTGGGTGTCGTAATAGGCGACTAAGGGAATTACTAGAGAATGGACAGCAGCGTTCTCTATGCATTTAAACACCATACTGCGAACACCAACCCGCCTGTCAAGCGTGGCGATTATGGCAACCCCCCCCCCCTTTGGGGGAGGCTTCTGTCCAGCAGTGGACGTTTTTCGGCTGAAATGATGAATGATCAGGCACTATTAATATTTATTTTGTATTTTTTTTATAAATATTAAAATCTTGATTAAATTATGAAGTTTAACATTGTTTCTTCGATAAGTATTTTATCTGTAAACTCACATTCCCGTGCCTTTATTATTGAAATATAGTTTATTGCCATTGAGCGCGATAGATGGCGTTGTACCGCCAGAGCGGGATTCAACTTCTGATAACTTTTGTCGATATGTTTTAATTAATAATGCCCTGAACAAAAAAATCCATCCCATGAAAAAAAAATATTTTACGTGGGTGCCATTCGTTGAATAAAAATAATATTAATAAACTGTTCCACCGAATCGCACTTATCAAAATGCTGTTTCAATACGATTAGTGAAACAACTTAGGTGCCGTTGAAATCAGCACTGTGATTGGAATACCTCGATATTTAGAACCTTAGCTGTGAACTTATTGAAATATTTCTGCTGTTTATTAAATCACACCCATGATTTTAAATAGTCCGTTTCCATAATCGCTGCAACTTATAAATTGCACCTCAGTATAATTTCGTACCGTCCACGAATGCGGAAACGCTTGCAATAGTCACGAATTGACTTGGAAAATTGGGATTTTAAACGGCGAGTATTAACTATATATAATAGTTACTATACCGTGTGGTGCCGGACGTAAAGAATAGCTCCATCCCATTTCTTTCCGTGGGTGTCTTAAAAGGCGACTAAGGGACTTACTAGAGAATGGGCAGCAGCGTTCTCTTTGCATTTTAACACCATACTGCAATCGCCAACCCGCCTATCAAGCGTGGTGATTATGGCAAACCCCCCCTTTGGGGGAGGCCTATGCCGTGGACATCTTTCGGCTGAAATGATGATGATAATGATAATAATTGCATGTCTAGTTCCCATCTGAGGTCAAGTGTTTAAAATAAAATAGAATTTAATAGTGTTCTTATTGGCCCAGTGGTTAAGGCCCCCCCGCCTCGATTCAAAAGTCACATTAGTTCTTGCCCGGATTTGAAAACACACCGTCTTATTACAAAACAAGGTTTATCTTCAGACCCAGGTTTAAAACATGGAGCCATTATTGAATTTTGAACTTTATTCCGACTATAGTAAAGTTCCTAAACACAAAACTGACAACTTAGTACCGAACTAAGTTTTCAGTTTTGTATAAAGAACGGTATTTCAATCACTGTTACGTTCTTATTACAAAAACGGGCTGCATGGTTTAAGCCATGTCAAAATATAAATCTTGTTTTAGCCCCCTTATTACAAAACAAGATTTATCTTCAGACCCAGGTTTAAACCATGGAGCAATTATCGAATTTCGAACTTTATTCCGACTATGGTAAAGTTCCTAATATAAAACTGACAACTTAGTACTGAACTAAGTTTTCAGTTTTGTATAAATAACGGTATTTCAATCACTGTTACGTTCTTATTACAAAAACTGGCTCCATGGTTTAAGCCATGTCAAAATATAGATCTTGTTTTGTAATTATTTATTTATTTAATAAAAGGTAGCTTCACAGCTGACAGTAAATATAACATTTAGATTGTTCAAACAAGCGTATTGTTTGAACAATCTAAATGTTATATTCACAACAATTACGAAGTACACAAAAAAAATAAGAAATACAAAGAGAGTGACATAAGTAATTATTAATATTTAAAGTGTGTGTGCGTGTAACTGTGTGGTGTAGGTGCTGTAACTGTGTGGTGTAGGTGCTGTAACTGTGTGTGATGATGTGTGTATATCTGTGTAAGACTAACTAAAACTGGCACTGCTAAGTTAGCTGAGTTTCCGGGGTTTGACGAAGGATAAGGCGGACAATGTTTAAATCCAGGCAAGAATCAATTTGCCCAGCTTTTTCCCAACTATGTTCGGGTTGACATTCATTGACGTTGAGTATTCTATTCTATTCTATTCTTGACTTCCCATCTAACCGGATCCAGCTGAATACCAATATTTTACATGGAGCGTCTGCCTATCTTACCACCACAACCAAGTTACTGGGCAACGCGACGCCCCTTGGTTAGACTGGTTTACAGACTTTAGGCTTCTGACTACCGGTAAGCCGTAACAATTGTCAAAGATCTACGAGTGACAGCCGGGACCAACGGCTTAACTTGCTTTCCAAATAACTATACAGGGTGGAAGGGACATCGACCCGAATCCGTTTACCATGGATTCTGTACATCATTCTTGACCCACCGGCGTTAAAATATTACGTCGGTTATAAAAAAATAAATTCGCTGGTCCATACATTTTGATCGAGTAGGTATTGCACTTCTGTAGAAAACAGCTGTATTTTTTTAAATTACCGACGAGATTTTTTAACGCAGGGGGGTCAAGAATGATGTACTGAATCCATGGTAAACGGATTCGCGTCGATGTCCCTTCCAACCTGTATACGAAAAAACATAAAAGTAGCCACTTTAAAGGCTTCTACTTACCGGCGCGACTCGCGACGCGACACAAAGGCACCGCTTGTCTTGCGACACGCGGGGCTTTTGTCGCATGTCGCGCCGGTCTGTAGAAGCCTTAATGCATTCATTTTACAACATAACTTGCTTCGTCCTTAATAAAAACCGGTCAAGAGCGAGTCGGTCTCGCGCACCGACGGTCCCGTACGAATATATGATGTTGATGATTTCTGAAAAACTGTGCTATTTAGAGACATCGTTTTATTTTTTCAGTAATCTTTACATACACTTCTATCACATAGAATAATTTTACATTTTTATCTATACAAACTTCGGAGATAAGGGGGGGGGCGGTATATTTTTTTATATTTTTCATCGAAAGTCGAAATCTATGCTGCCTAAACAAAATAAAAAAATTGTTTGAGAATGTGCAAACAACGTTCTTTCATATGATACCCCACATGCCCTAGTAGACCCACTTAAAATTTTTAAGACCCTTGCAAAATATATATTTGTTTATTATTTTTTTCTTGTTCGCAAAATAGTTGGGCAAACGTCATCTAAAACTGTTCTAAATTTCAAGTTCATAGCATTAGTAGTAGTTCTTGAGATATCCAGGTGTGACAGACAGACAGACTTAGTCTCACTATAAGGGTTCCTTTTTACCATTTTGGTACGGAACCCTAAAAATGGCAAGTGAATAAATTATACATTTTTCAATTAAAAACGTTTCCTCGGTAAAACTAATATCCTTAAGCCAGAGTATTCTTTCAATTACCCTCCCTGTCACTCTTAATTAGTTTGTTCGTTGAGTATTAGCTTCATTACTTGCCACAATGCCTTTTTTTAGAACTCCATTAATTTTGTTCTATTAATAATGTGTTTTATGGTGTCAGGTAGATAAAAGAGTGTTTATACTCGTAATTAAATTTTTACCCTGATATGGCGAAGGAAAGGAAGGAAGGAAAGGAAAGGAACTATACAAAATCTACCATAACATGCGGAACAATCAATCAATCAATAAACTCAGCCTGTCGCAGTCCACCGCTGGACATACGCATCTCCCAGGCTGTGCCACAACACCCTGTCTTCCACCTTCCGCATCCAGTCTGTCCTGGCCTTTTTAAGGTCGTCCATCCATCTAGCTGGGTGGAGCGTTCCACATCACGATTTGATTTGAATGATAATGATAAATTTATTTGCCATAAAAATACAGATGTGATTAATTATAAAATAGTGTTCATTGTATACATCTGGTTCTATGTTAAAATCTGTACTCAAGTATTAAACCCTGCCTCTTAAACTAGGTAAACCTGTATCTTAAGAGACAGTGATCAGCCATGAGAGTCTCTTAAACATAGTTAATGACAAAAAGTGTGTCGATCCATCCTTTACAATTAAATCTTAGTATTTCATGTAAACAGAAAAAAGAAAACCAATAAAATCTAATAACAATTTGTTTGATTAAAGGACGATGGGCAATCTACTATGGACCTCGTCCCCATATTTTTTTTTTGTTCCAACAGACTTAATTTAGTCTCATATTTTTCGTTACGGCCTACAAAATAACAAACTGTTTGTTTCAAGTCTGAAATATATGGGGTTTCCAGAAAAAAACATCTATGAGTTTCATTTATCTAACGAAAATATAGATGTTTGTTTTCTATTTTTCATCACAATACTACAGATAAAGCATAATAATTACCGACTTATATAATATGGAACATAAAACCATAAAACATCATGCCTATAATTCACGAAGGAGTAGGCAGAAGAGAAGAAGAAGTCCACATTTCGCAATTTATGTTAAATGTCGCGATGTAATCTATTCTATTAATTTTACTGAAAACCCCGTGCTTTTGACGATCGTCACCATAGTAAAGAATGATCAGTAAGCCAAGACCTTTTAAATTCGATATGTCTCAAGTCTGTTGAGTAAGTTTCAATTTTGGGGACGCCAGTTCCCATCGTCCTTTGATAAATAATTATTGATTATTTACCCTAATTAAGGATTGATTTACTTACATATTATTTGCCTCATTGGTCTAGTCTAGGTGGTCACAAGCACTACTACCTCATGCTCACTTGTGGTCCTGGGGTCGATTCCCAGGTCGACCAACGTGCTATCAGGGTCGCAGCCTGGAGTCTGGATGCATGCACGGTTGATGGCAATAGGCTCGCCCCCTATTACATGGGGCGAAACGTGGGTGTACTATGTACAGCTCTGCCTATCCCTTCGAGAAAACAGGTGTGCTTTTATTTTTTTTAAACAGAAGCTAGTTTTTTTTAAATGTTTTACAATAACACGATTAAACCATTTTTGCAAACACCGGATGAAATCTCGCCTAACATACCTATTTTGTTTTTTTTTATTTATCCCATTTCGTGGAGCAATTTAATTACTCTAACAAACTACAAAAGCAAACAGTGCACAAACTAAAAGTGGAATCAAGCGTGCATCCTAAAAGCATTACAATTACAATATTAAACAACACATAACTCACGAATTTTAACTCTAGCTCTACAGTGATAAAGTACAAAATCATTTGAGAGACCTTTTAATGAATGGATTGGATGTACCAAATGTCGCTAGAGCCGTTCACCTAAAAATACCGGAATTTTACCGTAATTTACGTTCAGAAAACCGTTATCCGTAGCGGCATCGTAAAACCTATCCCCGAGCAGTGGATTATTTTAATATGGGTTCACAATTTACATAAAAAAGATACGTTTTTCGCTATGAAAAGATGTGGTATTTATAAAAATACTATTACTTTTTATGTTCGTGTCAATAAGCTGAAATTATTTATGTGTACTTTTAACGATAACTACGTAATATTTTTGGAATAAAATAGCCATTAAAAGTAAAAAAATGTTTAGTGTAAAAACTTTTTACAAAATTAAAATAACCAACTTCCAAAAAAACACTACAATGTGAAAAATAACTTTAATTTCGCAAGTCGGTGTCTTTGGATCTGTATTTTAGGTTGTTTGCCACCGACTTCGGAAATTAAAGTAATTTATCAATTTGTAGTGTTTTTTTGGAAGTCGGTAATTTTATTTTTGTAATTTTTGTTTTATTTTTCACTTTTTTGCGGGTCAGTTTTTAATTTATCTAAGTTACAATAGCCTAATATCAACTGCTCATTACCTTTTACAAAATATTGCTTTTGCCGTTGCTGGGACGTTAATTGTCAGTTGAGGATTTCTCCTGGTAAGAACCAGGAGAACTGCCATTCACCATATGCATTGTGACGAGCATAAATTGCTTAGCAACCATAATAAAGTACCTAACCAAATCACAACCCCTTAAATACTTATTATTATGTTGTTCCGGTGGCCATCTGTGGTCTCCTTCATCAGTTCCACTTCACCAAATGGTGCTTTCCGAGTGATTTGCACTCGGAATGCATGGCATGAGTTACTATAAAAAATACCCATATCGCTATAGGTCTGCCTATAAAATTCTCTCTACATCACATACTCGATGTCCATGAGATCCCGTCATCAGATTCTGATTTGGTGGCAATGGGACCACCTCGGGAACATACCCTTTCATTTTTTTTTTTTTTTTTTTAAATCCTCCTCCTTTTTGGAAGTCGGTTAAAAATTGAAAAGAACTGTTTTTCTGTCCGTTATTACCTTTACATTGCAACTTCCCGTTAAACTTATATCTGGTAAGGTAGTAGTACTATCATCTAATTTTGTAGTTTAAAGGTTCAAAGATGAATACAACCAGCTGAGCTGCCACTGTGCTACAATGTCGCCACCACTACGTCGATTGTCTACGCTTTCGTAGCAGTTCAAGCAATCCGCTACGCCATTTGCTACGCCATAGCAGAAACATCCCGTACATTTGCATCAAACATGAATCTTCTAACAGTAGATAATTCGATAAGTCCCGGGTTTTGATAATAATTAATTGCCTGTTCTGAATACAAAATCCCTGAAAACAATTTATCGTTATAGACCAGTTGTTCGCAATGTATGCATAGTTTTAACAATAACAAAAACTGCAAAAAAAAGCGGCCCACGAAAGGTTCCGTACCATATTTACCACCGTATAATATTGAACACTGCATTTTTAGGGTTTCATACCCAAAGGGTAAAACGGGAACGCTATTTCTAAGGCTTCGCCGTCTGTCTGTCTGTCCGTCTGTCACCAGGCTGTATCTCATGAACCGTGATAGTTAAACAGTTGAAATTTGCACAACTGATGTATTTCTGTTGCCGCTATAATAACAAATACAAAAATACAGAATAAAATAAATATTTAGGGGGCTTCCATACAACAAACGTGGTTTTTTTGCTCGATATTGATAACGGCAACAGGTAGACGCTTGAAATATTCACAAAATCTTTAGTTAGATATTCACTTAAAAAATAAATAATTAAATTAAAATAAAACAAATATTTAAGGGGGGCTCCCATACAACAAACGTTATTTTTTTGCCGTTTTTTATAGATAATGGTACGGAACCCTTCGTGCTCGAGTCCGACTCGCACTTGGCCGGTTTTTTATACTAAGTTATAAAAGCCGCATGCGTCGATTGATCAGTTTAAGCTACGCTTGCTGTGGTTGGTCCATGGATGTATGACCATCTTTACATACCGAGACCCTCCGTGTCCCGACTGTCATTTGTAGATTTTTGACATTTTGTTACGGGTCGTCAGAAGCCCCAAAGTCTGACAACCAGTCTTACCAAGGAGTATTGTGTTACCCAGTAACTGAGTTGTAGCGGTCAGACAGGCAGTCGCTCCATCTAAAATACTGGTATTCAGCTGTATCCGGTAAGACTTTCTTTCTTTTTTCTGGGGTGGTAAATCCTCATGGAAGTCCTCCGCCCTGAAGCAGGTGGAGGTCTGTCAGACTCTTACTGACTAAAAACCACCCCAGTTTTCCCTTCCCATATTTGCACCGGGGATCTTGGGATCTAGTATTACTTCCGCAATCCTTGGCTAGTGCCAGCCAGCTTCTGCGGGCCACCTCAAGTCTGGGGGGGGGGGGGTTAGGTGTTTGACCTCCTAGCGACGTCTGAAAGGGGCGTGCGTGGAATACCGCGCCTCGGGTCCAGTGTGATAAGGGGCGGTGGACGTCCCCAAGTCCACCGTCCCTGGACCCATTTAGGTGGGCCGGAAGAGGGCATTATTTGCCCTCTGCCAACGCCCAGTGCGCCTGATGCGGGCCGGGTGAGCGGGCGAGATCTCCCGCTCCCTTTTCGCAGCCTCCTTCTGCAACACGACTATTTCGCAGAAGGATACCACTGCGTCCCAGGACACCTCGCTGCCGACCATCGACTCGACCACGGCCGGCAGCGACAGGTCACTGCCAACTCCTGAGATGAGGGCACGGCGAGGCTCCTCCCAAGCGGCATACTCTGCCAGGGTATGCCGCGCCGTGTCCTCCCGGCAAAGACTAGGAGTCTACCCAGAGAGGCTAGGCAGAAGACGTGTAGTGAAGACGTATTTTTAACTTTGTTTTTTTTTATTATTTGTTGTTATAGTGGTGATAGTAATACACACTCTAAAAATTTCAAGCCCCTATACGGTTTAAAAGATACAGCCCTGTTGTGACTGACAGGCGGCCCGATAGTGGAGCTTTAGTAATAGGGTCCCGTTAGCACCCTTTGGGTACGGAACCCTAGACTCAATATTCCTAAACCCATAAACAATACATGTTTCCCTACCGAAAATATTCAATGCACGCTCTGCAAACAATTTTATTCGTAGATTTATTTTTGACTGCTCGTGTTAGTAACGATATATCATGTGGAGCATCAAAAGATTTGTATAGCAATGAATTTTGTATCAAACACTACGATTTTATTTTGGTTTGTAGTGTTGGGAACACAACATAGCATCACTCCTGTATTTCTCTAAAGGGTAGGCAGAGATGTATAGATCGATGTAATAGTACAGCCACATTTTGTCAGTTTAAGTCTGATGTACTCGTAATTCGTGGCAAACCTATTCTGCCCACAACCAGACTACGCGATGATATAAAAAAAAACCGGCCAAGGGCGTGTGTGTGAACGAAGGGTTCCGTAGTTGGGATGAATTTATCCCAAGAACAAACTTAACATTTCAACTGTAAACGTAAGTTTGTACGCACGTCCGAGTTTGGGTCACAGAAGTTTATATGTGTACCAAATTTCAACTTAATCGGTCCAGTAGATTCGGAGCAAATCAGCTGTGACAGACAGACAGACAGACACACGAGTAATCCTATAAGGGTTCCTTTTTTCCTTTTGAGGTACGGAACCCTAAAAATGTTATAAAAAAGTTCAACAACAGTGCTCGTGCCGGCGATGGAACACAGAATATCTCGCCTTGTAGTCGCAAGCGCAACTTTCAATTAATTAATTATACGTGATTTTTTTTTCTGTAAATTGTTTAAAAAAACACTTATACGTATAACTAGATGAGTTCGGTGTTTAATATTCGACTACTCTGAGGATTAAGCGTATGCATAAGCATAATTGTCCGTGTGGTGCCAGACGTAAAGAACAGCACCATCCTATTCCTTCCCGTGGGTGTCGTAAAAGGCAACAAAAGGGCTTACTGGAGAATGGACAGCAGCGTTCTTTATGCATTTTATCACCATACTGCGATCGCCAACCCGAGGCGCCAAGCGTCGCGATTATGGCAAACCCTCCCCTTTTGGGGGAAGGTTTGCCATAATCGTGGACGTTTTTTAGGCTGAAATGAGGGTGATGATGATAAGCATAATCAGCCTATAATGTTGCCACTACTGGGACACGGAACTCCTCTCTTCGAGAGGGTGTGGGTTATATTCTACCACGCCGGCACAGTGCGGGTTGGTAGATGTTTTCGAATTTTTGGTCCTAGAACATGGCGATTTCCTCACGATGTTTTCCTTCACCGTTTTGAGAGCAGTGATAATTTTTAGTTTTTATTTTTTTTATTTAGGATGTGTTTGCTCTTGACCTTAGTCTAGGGCAGAGGTGACAGAGACAAAGTCGACGATGGAGTGAGCTTACCCAGAAGATGCCTGTTTACTCTAACTTTGAAGAGATTATGGTTGTATGCGTTCGGAAACACAGACGCAAGTTATGAAATTGTTTACACGAATTAGTGTTGGTCTGGGTTTGAACCCAGGACCTGTAAGTCAGGGCCATTATCACTCGGCCAGCACTGCTCTGAGAATTTAAATCTCATCTATTTTCACGCGGGTGCTTAAAACAAAACGAGTGTTGCGTGAGTCTAAATGACATTATAATGAGCAGTCGGGTAACTTACAAGGGTATGTTGAGCAGCTGATGTTATTGTGATTTAATCTAAAGCGATGTTTTTCAATAAAATTGTGGAAAGTTTTATGATGCTTTGTTTTCGTTAATGACTCCTAATTAATTGATTTCTGCTAGGATTAGCTAGTGCAATTAAATAGGTAACTAGATATTTTTTATGATTATTTTTTCATGTTTTTTTTTTGTTGTATAAAATTCTTGATTACTCTCATCTTGAATGATTGTATGAGATAATATTATCAGCGTTCTTCTGAGCTCGTTTTCATGCAATGTATTCTTCGTCTTCCTCGTTTATGTTGACAGAAAAGTTCTTAATATTCTGAATTTCTGATGATTCTACTTTTAAGATCATAAATTTCCATTTCTGACTATTATTAGCCAACCAAAAAAAAAGTCATAGTCATTTATACAACACACAGCAGAAGAATTGATGTCCACAATGTCTTTTCATTTGCAGTCAGAATTATTCCTCTGCCCCTCTTAATGGTAAATCAATTAACATTCAATTCGATTCACAATTCAATTACTTACCGTTAATTAAAAAACACAACGACAATCTTTCAGTCGCGCGCCTCCAATCAGCGGCCGGTCCGTTGTGGCGGACATTTAATTCAAAGTAATGCTTTGTTCGCCAGTCTGTCCCGGTCATTATTAGAACAACTGTGACTAACTGTAGCCAGCTGTTTTGATAATAGTACCTATAATTATGCAGCAATGAATTTATTATTGAAGGACGGACTAGTTATAAAACTAGTTAGTACGAGGAGTTACATAATGTTACAAGAATGAATGTTATGTTCTAGGTACATAAACATATCATACATAGCATCACGCCTTTATTCCCCGAAGGGTTAGGCAGACGTGTACCTAGAGTACACTCACATTTCACATGTTAAATATGTCTTGATTGCATCAAAGATTTTTTTTTTGTAATTTAACGTTGAGTAAACAGGCATCTACTGGGTAAGCTCACTCCATCGTCGACTTTGTCTCTGTCACCTCTGCCCTAGACTAAGGTCAAGAGCAAAGACATCCTAAATAAAAAAAAAGTTACTTTTAATTCTATTCCTGCAACATTACATAACATAATCAGCCTATAATGTTCCCACTGCTGGGACACAGGCCTCCAATTTGTGAGAGAGAGTGGGCCGTAATCCACCACGCAGGCCCAGTGCGCGTTGGTAGATGTCACATGTCGTCGAATTTTTGGGGGAGGCCTATGTCCCGCAGTGGACGTCTTTCGGCCGAAATGATGAATGATGATGAGGCACGATTTAGACACTACTAAATCCGACCAAATTTTCAAAAAAACCCGTCAGCTAGGCTTACTTTTTACTTTTTAACGGTTTTACTACAAATTCCAGGATCGGGGCTACAAAATCAGCAAATTTGCTACTAAATATTGGTAGTACCCGCGTTTCAATATGAGACATGGTGATAAGACCCTTTTATAGAACAATAGACCCATTTTGCTCCTAAGCCACGTAAGAAGTTATTTTCAAGAGCTATCACGAATCGTCACGAATACTAGCTGAATCGCTGCATGACTTGCAGCAGATGCTGGACGGCCTAGTTGATTATTCTGTATGCATTGATCTCCGGATGATCTTGGGCAAGAACCAGGATATGTTCAACGAACACGTCACTCCGGGACCTATTGCTATCAACGGCGTTGCTCTCGATATTGTTCGTGAATACATTTACCTGGGGCAAACTCTGCAGTTTGGTAAGAACAGCTTTGAGAGGGAGGCTAACAGAAGAATTCAGCTGGGCTCTGTAGCGTTTGGGAAGCTTCGTCGAGTCTTCTCATCGGGTATTCCGCAGAGCCTATAGACTAAAGTCTTCAATCAGTGCCAGTTATGACTTACGTAGCCGAAACGTGGACACTGTTGGCAACTTCAACAAACTATATTTGTTATCTATATTTTATTTCATGTGCCGTATGTCAAACCTATTGTCATTCGCCCAGCCGGCAATAAAAATCGTCTGCATTCACGTATTGCCAAAGCCTGCCTTTTATTTCTGCTTCCACACCATCGATTACCTGCAAGAACCAGCCCTGCCGCAATACTCCAACATATTTGTGGTCTTTCGAGCCGGATAGTTATGAAGAAGCTCTTAGGCTCTTGGAGGAAGATATAATCATAGGATTAAAATTATCATTGAACATAATAATGCACTGCTTGATTTGAATGCTCTGTCCAAATCTACACCCAGTAACATTCGAGAATTTGTTTCTAAGTATTAAACAATGTTTAGCTGCTCTCAAAAATCTAAATGTTAACGGCGCGTACGGCTGGTCCATAAATTCAAGCTCGCTCAGAGAGCTCTGGAACGAGCTATGATTAGAATCTCTGTGAGGGATAGAATCTGAAACGAGGTGATCCGGCAGAGAACCAAAGTTGTTAGCATAGCTTACAGAATATCCAAGCTGAAGTGCCAATAGGCTGGCCATATTAGCCATAGAACCGATGACCATTGGGGTAGACGTGTTCATGAGGGGGGACTGCGAATTGGTAAACATAATAGCAGTTAATGATTAATTTACGATCTCTAATTAGTCCGTCTATCCGTTGTGGCAGACATTTAATTTAAAGTATTACTTTGCCGGTCTATCCTGTCATGATTAAAACAACTGTGACCAACTGTAGCCAGCTGTTTTGATAATAATGCATAACAATACGCAGCAATGCAATTCAACCAAGGAAGGATCAACTAGTTACTGTAATAATTTTATATAGTTTATATTCTACTATTAGTAATTAACTATTCCACATTATCCTACACTATTGTATTAAATAACCACCAATTGGACGTAAAATAAAGCCCCCAATAGTGCTCATTTGCTTTTAATAAATATATAACTTCACAAATGGCGGAGTTCCCAGCGGTGTCGTGTTAAATTTATTTTTCAAAATTTTGGTGATAACCTACATTTTGATAATGGATTTTAATATCGGATTTTATGAAGAAGTAAGAATAATCGGTGATAGTGTATTGGATAGAAACTTACCCTTGACATGGTTCTCCAATTAGTTGATAACTACGTTTTGATATCACTTTAGTTTAATGTGATTGACCTATACCTGATTAAATAAAGAAACAAGCTGATTAGTTTGAATTTATATTGTCTGCTTGTGAGATATTTTTTATCATTTGAATTAACGTTACTTTCCGTCACGCGTTCGTGCTAGGACCTGTGGAGATCTTACTTTCAAATTAATTATAGTAGGTGATCATTAATTTGATCTCTGGACATGACCGAACAGTTTACATCCATCGACGGCTTTTGGCTTCCAATCTTCAGATAAATATTCAAACAAATATTCATTTGAAATGATCTCTAGAACACGGAAAAAACACAAAGTCAAAGCTCCAAAAAACTCAAAGAAATTAATGTAAATGGTATTTTAATACTTTGGAAGCGACGGGCGAATCCAAGTGGTATCGATACCGAGCGTATAAATTATTCATATCAATTCTTTTATAAATTGAGTTAACGCAAACAATGAGCGGCCGGTCTTTTTATTGGATTCCCACAAAGACCCCGACATAGAATAGATAAGAACAGAAGGTTGACTCCATACAACGAACGAAAACACGCGTACACGTAGACACACTTTAAGTACAGCGAGTACATTTGAGACAGGCATTTGTGCAACCCGCTTGGGCGGAGCCACGCCGTGCCTTCATCTCAGGAGTAGGCACCGACCTGTCCCTGCCAGCCGTGGTCGAGTCGTTATTCTGCGTCCTCCTTCTGCGAAACAGTCGTGTCGCAGAAGGAGGCTGAGGAAAGGGAGCGGGAGATTTCTTCCGCTCACCCGGCCCGCAGCAGGCACAGCGGGCGTCGGCAGAAGATAGACAATGCCCTCTTCCGGCCCTCCTAAATGGGTCTAGAGACGGTGGACTGGGAGACGTCCGCCGCCTCCTATCATACAGGACCCGAGGTGGTGACACGTAGTGTTTCGCGCGCGCTTAGAAGTCGCGGGGGGGGGTCAAACGTCTCACTCCCCCCGCTTGACCTGACGGGAGCTGCGTTGAAGAGTGCTTAAGTGTCCCCGTAGCCTCCGGTGCAAGTGTGTGAGGGAACACGGGGTGGTCGGTCTAACAGAAATATGAAGCTAGTTGCCCATTCCAAAGCGTAGTAGGTTCCTATGGAGAAGAATGGGCAAGAAACTCCACGGACACTCTTTTTAAAATCAATTTATTGTTACAAAATGTTTGTTACATCATTCATCTTGAAATTATAGGTACATGTCAGAACGATGTAGGAAGACGTCCACGTTAAAAGCGTTCGAATAAAAGTATTAAAAAAACCGGCCAAGTGCGTGTCGGACCACGCACAATGAAAGGTTCCGTAGTTGGGATGAACTTATCCCAAGAACAAACTTAACATTGTAGTTGAAAAACATGTTCTCTCATACTTTCCAACTGCAAATGTAAGTTTGCAGTTGGAAGCACAATATATTTACCATGTTATTTTGAGACCATAGACTTCATATAGGTTTTCCTGTAATCTATAAGATTTTCTGTATTTATTTCAGAGATGCAGTGATGTGTATTTGTGTTAAAGTAAATTTTCATCTATTTCCTTAAATAACATTAAAAGTAATTATTTTACAATATATAAAAAAATTGAGCCGTCACGGGATGCCTGGCAGATGTGAAACATCGAAATTATGTACACACTACTACATGTAGACTGTATAGTGACGACGCGTCGCCACGCGGCATGCGTCGCGCCGTCAGCAATCGGGTTTACGAGCGGACATAGACGTTACACATCAAAAAAATATTTGAGACCCTCACAGTACGCCCTTTCATTTAATGTGTCACAAGGTATAGTTTTTAAAACTTTTTTTTTAGTTTTTAAATTTTTTTCTCCCAAAGTGACCCCAATATCAAAATTCATTTATTTACGTTCACATCCCTGATTCTGTCACAGAAATTCATCTAAATACCAAATTATAACTTAATCGGTCCATTAGCTTCGGAGCAAATTGGCTGTGTCAGACAAATATACAGACAGACAGACACACGAGTGATCCTACAAGGGTTCCGTTTTTCATTCGGATGTACGGAACCCTAAAAACAATTCAAAAATTAAGATAAGCCGTACCGCGTCGCAGCTAAGAGATGACCAGTCCCTACTGATGGAGTCTGTTCAGCGACTCTGACTCTGAGCACTTATGCGACTATGTGTGCATACCCCTGTCTTCGCTCGTTGTATGGAGCCGATTTTCTGGGTCTATCTATTTTGTGACCCCGAGTACGATTGATGAACGAAGCGAGTATCGATTGTAGGAACATTCGATTCCCGGATTGGATTATCCGTTAGTTCGGTTGGATTAGAATTTTAGGTGGTTGTGTTTAATTGGATCTGGAGGTATTAGAAGATGGAACTTGCGAAATTAATTTTATTTAGATGTAGATAGAATATAAATATGGAAGGAAAAGCTCTTCTGTTTCTGAATAATTTTTAATTGGTGGCTAAATATGGCTTCTAAATTATTAGTTTTAGACAGCTTGTACCCCGCTTTTTACAACGTTATCGGCCACATACATGACGCATTTTATTTAGTTCAGAGTTGTCATTTCAGAACGGTTTTCAGTTCGACAAACGACAAACTATATTCATGTAGTACCTACGAGACTATTTACACTTGAAATAGTCTTTGGAATACATATCAAGCAACAATAAACTGGCTTTCTACTAAAGATTTACATGCCTAGCCCATTGTACCATCTGCCAACAGCCACAAAACCAAATCAACACGTACCACAAAAAGTACCTTTCAAAAATTAATCGGTTCCCTCATACATAAAATATGAAGGCGTTACATGTAAAAATACGAACACATGCCTTCATAGAATAACAATGACTATGTCAAATACCACGAATATAAAGAATACATTCATAATGATTATGTTCAAAGGAAAATCATCACTATGGTTAAAATAATAGAGCTTAAGATGTTATAATCATATTTCCAGTGAACGGGAGGAGAGTGAATTATTAAATTATTCGAGCCATCCGTTATGAGGCTCGTTTGATTTAAAGATGGGTTACTCGCCTTTTGATGCCTTGTTATATCATAGAAATATATTAAAGCCTTTTATGTAGCACAATCTGATTTCGTATTGTTTTTTCGTCTTCTATTATTATACCTTTGTAATTATAAGATTTTATGTCAAGATTTTACCAATTGTAATACTGAATAAAAATATATTATTATTTTATTATTATTATTTTGACATTTATTTTATTTTCTCGGCTAGCCGGGAAGAACTGATAACACGGGCCTAAGCCAAGTGATTATCAGGTGGATTAAGTGCGGTCATGTGCAGAAAGTTGCACGGAAGATGGTTGCGTATGTATGTTTTGATGTGGGTTTTCTGATTCACATTGCAGAAACTTTCTCACGAGACTGCATGTGTTTAGTATGGCTGCTTTCTGCAGCAGATGATACGTATTTGGAGGTAAGTTGAGAGAATTAAGGGACTGGTGAAGTTGTTTCGGTATGACTCCTGTTGTAGATAATACTATTGGTACTATTGTAACTTTTTGCAAATGCCAAAGTCGGGCGACTTCATCTTTTAATTCTGTGTATTTGCTCAGTTTCTCTGCTATTATTGTTGTCTGCAAGTTATGTGTATTTGGTATAGCAATATCTATTAAATATCCAGTTTTGTTTATCTTGTTTATTAGTGTAATATCTGGTCTATTAAAATGGATTGTTCGATCGGTAAGAATGGCGCGGTCAAAATATAGTTTTGTTGAAGGGTTCTCTAATACAGTTTCTGGATGGTATTTGTAGTATGGTGTAACGGAGTCTATAAGTTTGTACTGGTGTGCTAATTTTTGGTGTATGATGTTGGCTACTTGATCGTGTCTGTGTTTGTAGTCTGTTTGGGCTATTGACTTGCACGCGCCTGTGATATGCTGAATCGTTTCTGGAGAACTATTGCATTTCCTACATGTGTCATTATTTAAATTCTTTATTATAAACTTCCTATAATTTTTGGTTTCAATTACCTGGTCCTGTATAGCAAGCATAAACCCTTCAGTCTCCGGGAAGAGTTCGCCTCGATTTAACCACGCGTTCGACGCCTCTTTGTCGACATTTATGTGGCATAAGTCTTGGCGATGTCTTCCATGTAGAGATTTCTGGGTCCATTCTAAAAGCTTAATTTTGTCATCGATTATTTTCTCATTTCTCTGTTCAGATGTATCTTTTAAATTTAGGGGTGTTAAGTGTTGGTCGTTGTGTGTTATGATTTTGTGAAGAATAGAAGTTTCGGTTTTTGAAATAAAGAATTGTCTAAGTGCTTTTATCTGTCTGTTGTGTAGGTTTAGGATGTCAATTAGTCCTCTACCTCCTTCTTTCCGCGGCAGTGTTAATCTCTGCTGACAGGATCGTGGATGGTGTTTGCGGAATTTGGTCATTGTGGTATTAATTTTTCGTTGAAGGTTTTTCAGATCAGTTTTGGTCCAATTGATTATCCCAAAAGAATATGTGAGAACGGGTATAGCGAAGGTGTTAATCGCTTTCATAGTATTTCTGGAATATAGTTGCGTTTTCAGAATTGTATTTAGCCTGTGTTGAAATTGTAGTGTTAATTTTTGTTTAGTTTCTTTATAGTGTATCTGTCGTGATTGTGTGTAGCCTAGGTATTTATAACTATCTAGTTCCTCTAATGGTTCTATCTGTTCTCCTGTTCCTAAGGTGTATTGGTGTTGGTAACTCTGTCCTGCTCTAATTGAATTTATTTTACATTTATCTATGCCGAATTCCATTTTAATATCGTTTGAGAATTGTTCTGTTAAGTTTGCTAATTCATAGAGTTGAGTCTCACTTTTGGCGTATAGTTTAATATTATTATTAATGATTTGTATGTAGGGTGAACATTATTTGTATGTAGGGTGAACATTATTTGTATGTAGGGTGAACATTATTTGTATGTAGGGTGAACATTATTTGCTTATGTATGTACCTATGTTAAACTGAAGTACCTACTTTATAATGGAGCATTTACAATTGTTCATAAATTATAACACGTAAACACATTATTACAAATTAACAAGCGCACTTTGAGCAATTCGACAGAACAAGTGAGTAATTTTTTTTTTCCTAAAATTGATTTCCTTGGATAACTATTTTGTGTAAATCCAGCAACCGCTCCATCGCTCGAACAGCGGGACGGTCGCCCATATCATCATCATTCCAGCCGAAAGACGTCCACTGATGGACATAGGCCTCCTCCAAAAGTGGGGGGGGTTGCCGTATGGTGTATGCATAGACTGCTGTCCATTCTCTAGTTTAGTCGCCTTTTACGACACCCACGGGAAGAAATGGGATGATGCTATTCTTACAACCGGCACCACACGGAGCCCGTAATTATTATTAAATGTGCAGTGTTACCTTTTTATTTTTTTATTTACTGACTAGCTTTTGCCCGTGGCTTCACTCGCGTTAATTTAGGATTTGACAATCATTTCGGGTTGTACTACCAAACAAACGGTTGGTACCCCTCCATTGTTGGTCAGTTGAGTGCAAACAATTATTTAATGTCGGTATTTTAATTATGTTGTTTATGAAATTATAACTTTATAGTGTATAATTATTTTGTAAATTTGGTTCATGTTTATTAAAGTGATAATATTAAAGTATACATGTCATGTATTATTATTTTAAAGTGCTAATGTACAATTTTAAAGCTGTTTTCATCAAATTAAAGTGCTATTAAATACATTCCGTAATATAACTCAATCATGATTCGAAAGACACGTGGCGCCATCTATTCTCATAAGAACCTTATTGTTGTTTTCCTCAGGAACGTTACCTTTTTTCGGGATTTAAGGTCCCCTATGTCCGTCTGTACACCTGACAACGTATATGCAAAATTTGAGGATGATCGCTTCAGTGGTTTAGGCGTTAAAAGGTTTTAACAAACAAACAACCAAACTTACTTTCGCATTTATAATATTAGTTAGGATAGGATTAGGATTAGGAAGGAAGTTAGGATAAATAACGCTCACAAATTGTTTGCCAGTTCAAATGGTGCCTGTAAAAAAAAAAAAACTAGTTGGTACTTCCGTCAAATGATAAGTGATTTTATTTCTGTAAGTAGGTTTGTACAAAAACTTTTACACGTCAATCATATTTAAAAAACTAGATGAATTCGGTATTTCCTATCTGACTACCTACTCTGAGAAGAAAGGTCGAAACAAACTCAGAGGTCAAAGTCTCTTATAACGTCCAGACATAATCTTGGTCTGATCATGAGACGACCATGTAGATTGGTGTCTGAAATGGTCGTTTGAGGAAAGAACCACACAGATTGAGTGGATCTGTGCAGTCAGTGCTCACATTTGTCAGTAATCGTGCAGCTCAACTCTGAACTTAAGGAGCTCAACGATTCGACAAACAATACCAAAGAAAGGACATTTGGGTATGCAGCATAAATTACTCAAACTGCCACACCATGATTACATTCAGAAACAAAAAATCAATGACCCACATTATAGTCTTCACATTCACAATAATTAAAAACAGGCATCTTCTGGGTAAGCTCACTCCATCGTTGACTTTGTCTCTGTCACCTCTGCCCTAGACTAAGGTCAAGAGCAAACCATCCTAAATAAAAAATTAAAAAATAATATCCTCCCAAACGGATTTCGGTCACGGCAGAATCTCAACGGAGATTAGCAAAGTTCGCCAGAGATATTATGATGTACACTGCACAAGTTTATACGCAAACACAGGTGCACTATCTGTTCCATTACTCATCCACTTAAAATTATTACAAACGACTCGCTCCAGTACTAGACCCATTCAAACGAGACTTAATGACACCGCTGCGTACGCACTCATATATCAAGTGACACTGCGTAGAATAATGAAAACGTCTTCGGGGCAAATTTGGGAGCGCCCGTGACCTTTGTAACACATTTTTCTTAACGCTCGTTTCCTTTTAAAATAAAGGTAGACCTTTTCGTAAGTATAGCGTTCCTTAACGTCATAAGCGTTTACAACTGGTACAGGCTTACTCACAATTTACGTCTTCCTAAAAATATAATAGGTATGAGCTTCTGTGTGGTGCCGGACGTAAAGAATAACACCGCCCTATTTCTTCCCGTGGGTGTCGTAAAAGGCGACTAAGGGACTTACCAGAGAATGGGCAGCAGCGTTTTCTATGCATTTTAACATCATACTGCGATCGCCAACCCACCTGCTAAGCGTGGCGATTATGGCAACCCCCCCCTCTTTGGGAGAGGCCTATGTCCAGTAGTGGACGTCTTTTGGCTGAAAGAACCTAATTCGACAAGACAGCCAATGAAATGGTTGTATACCAGTTTGAAGAAAACTAGAATCTTGCGAAAAATACTGACCTGAAATAGTTCTGTAATACTGGCATCAAACAAGTTAGAGGATTATATCCAGGATAGGAATGCTTGGAAACATGCTGGTCCAGCTCCATAGGACTATCTAAAGTCTAGACAAAATCAAAATGGTTGCTATTTTAATTGTATAATTTGTTATTTTTCTGACATTGATTTTACATTCTGTGATTACCTAAACTCATACACTGACTTATTATTTAATATTTTTTAGGAAAACATATACTTTTACGATGTTTGTAAATATGTGAGCACCATGTATGTGTCTCATAATTAAGTTATTTTTCATTGCTATATTTTTAATTATGTTTACCTATTGTGGTATAGTAATTTTATTTTATTCTAGGTGCATCGTCTTCACGGATAATCTTATAATGAATGTACTTAAACAAAATATTGTAAAACATTTAAAAAAAGTAACGATGGAGTTTCTTGCGCATTCTTCTCCATACGAAACTACCTTTTGGAAGGGGCAACTAGAATAAACTCTATTTATTTTTTGTAAATTTTGACGTTCAAAAGTGCCTCCTATGTGCCTATTTGAAATAAATCATTTGACTTTGACTTTGAAACGTCAACATAATTTACAAAATTTTTACTTATCCAATTAATTTTCCTGCCAGAATTACTGCCATCGGCAGAAGATGTTGTCTTAAAATTATAAACACTAAACAGTATGTTAAATACTGTACTTGCAAAGTGCTAAGGGAAATTGTAAATGCACCTTGGTACATACGAAGTGATGACCTCCATCGGGATCTAAAAGTTGAGTTCATCGATAAAGTGATCCAGAAATTTGCAGAAGCTCACGAAAAGAGGCTTCATCAGCATGTGAACCTCGAAGCAATCCAGCTTCTCGATCACACAAATATATTAAGAAGACTAAAGATAACAAAACCGTTCGAGTTAGTGTTTAGTGTTAGTGTAAAGTACAAAAGTGCCAAACAAACACAAGAATGAAGTGTATTCGCCTTATTAGAGACAATAAGAAATTGGACATATTCTTAGCCACTACTACGTCCGTGCGTAGCGCTGAGAATATCATTTATTTGAATTTTTTAAACGCAGCTGCGTGTGTCCGGCAAATGGTGGCGAAAAGCCCTTATATCAAGCTAGTATTAAAAAAAAAACTGTGTTTTATCAGAGGACGCGCCGGACTCGTGTGTGGTTAGTAAAGACAATTTAGTAGTTAAGGTTATAATTTAATTACTCATTAGTCTATTTAAAAGGCTAGATAATAAGGTTAATAGGGTGTAATAAGGTTAGGGTTCATTCTATTGATGAATCCTAGGACAAGAAAAAAAAAAAGACTGGACTTATAGGACCACGAACCAGCACCCTAATTGCGTAACACAGTTTGAATCGGAATCGTAATGATTTTGAAGTATATTGCTAATCCATTGCTTCATATGTTAGAACACTGTGTCTGCTCAACAACGTAACTAACGCAATGATCGTTTTTGAACTGTCAAATTGTAACCGATTCCTACTGATAGTGTGTTACGCAATTAGCCTACAGAAGTGTGGAAGTCAATCACGCCATGACGTACCACTGTACATAAGTCCGTTCTCCGCAGTTGCCAGTAAGTATCTTAACTAAATTAAAAACCTCTTAACTGTTTGTTTTCTCTTTAATACTGGAGAAAATGAACTCGCTGGTACACTATTAAGTAATATAGCTGCTGGCGATACAAGTAAAGTCTGCTGGTCTTATTAGTTCATTTTTGATAGTGTGCGGGTAATATTAGAAATAAGAGTCTCTGTATCTGAACAAAGCTTTGTTATCTTGTTTAGGGTTCCGTACTTTTTTACTACTCTTGAGGTTTCGATGTCTGTTTGTTTGGTTTAAATACAGTAGCGGGGTGACCAATGTTATTTTTAGGGTTTCGTACCGCAAAAGGATAAAAGGAACCCCACCCCCTATGACATTTGCCCAACTATTTTGCAAATAAAAACGAAAAAAATTTTATTTTCTGCAATAGGGACTGAAAGGGGTCTTAAAAATTTGAAGTGTCGCTACTAGGATATGTGGGGTATCATATGAAAGAGCGCTGTTTGCACATTCTCAAACATATATTTTTTTTGTTTTAGGCAGCATAGTTTCCGACTTTTGATAAAAAATATTAAAAAAAAATACCGTTCCCACCCCCTTATCTCCGAAGTTTGCATAGATAAAAATCTGAAATTATTCTATGTGATAGAAGTTTATGTAAAGATTACAGGAAAAATAAAACGATGTCTATATATAGCACATTTTTTAAGAAATCATCAACATCATTTATACGTACGGAACCCTCGGTGCGCGAGTCCGACTCGCACTTGACCGGTTTTTTTTATATTGTGTGTGTTTTTACTAAGTAATTAAAATGTGAAGGACCGTACTCATCACGATCACTCGCTCCGTGAATTTATTTAGCAAATATTCGTTGCGCTACCTTCTGTTATGCAAGGAACATTCATTCGTGAAACGAACAATTTCGTGAATTACGTGAATCCTAACACGTAAAAAAATTCTAATAACTGTGCTCATTATCGAATGTTTGTTTCGCGAATGAATGTTTGTTGCGTATCAAATGCTCGTGCAAGAAATGTTTGTAAAACAAATGCTCGCGGTGAGTACCGCCTTGTGGAACCATTTCCATGCAAGAATGTATAATGTGCTTGTCGTTCACCCATCTAATGCTCTGGACTAATAGTTTCAAAAAAAGTAAATTCAGTCTGGTTTTTTGAATTTTGGAATTTACTTTTTTATTTTACACTTTTTAGTTAGGCTTAGAAGACGGTAAATTATTCACTTATAATCGGGTGATAACGGCCTCTTAATTAATCACTCTAAAAGTTCGGGATAGTTTTTTTATAATTTCTCATTTAAATTACATTTAAACATATAATTTGTATATTTTTTATTGTTACCTTTTAAAATCCTTCATTTTGCATTAAAAATAATTAATTTAGCTAGTGACACCCGTGCAATAAAGACGAATCTAAAGACATATCATATATCAAAATCGGTTCAGCCGTTTAATAGTTACGAGGGAACATAGGGACGGACATACATACATACAGGTTAAACACATAACCCTCCTTGTTTGGCTTCGCCGCAGTCGGGTAAAAAGAGCCACTGTTTTTTTTTTATAATTCACACTTACATAGCTCTTTCAACACAATCGTAGGAAGTAACTATCTGCAATTAACTGTATCCTAATCAAAGTACAGTTAAGTCTTTATTAGTTAATTTTTGACAGTGCTGCGGTAACAGTAGCCAACAAGCAATTTTAGAGAGAAACTGTATTGCTTCAGTAATTGCCTTAACATTATACTTTCTCACTGTAATTGAACTGACTGGAATGTGTTACTGTTGTGATATTTTAAACCGAATTGAGACTGGGATAATAGGTTGTTAAGGCAGTCTGTTAAATGTAGACTGAAATGCTTTAATTATTGTTAATCGTTGTGACTTTTGTTAATCGTTGTGGTTTTAAGCAGTAAGACAGAAGTATTCCTTTAGGACACATGTTTAACTTTTTCACATGTTTAATGTCAACACGACTGATGTAATCAATATTTTGTAACCATATATGTTAATTTAAAAGAGTGTCCGTGGAGTTTCTTGCCCGTTCTTCTCCATAGGTACCTACTAAGCTTTGGAACGGGCAACTAGCTTCATCTTTATGATTGACCGAGTCCTTGACAGTTCAAAAGTCCCTGTAATTGGTTTATTTGAAATAAATGCGTTGAGTTTGAGTTTGGATACACATAGTTATGTTTAAGTTCGATGTTATAGGGGGCGAAACTATTGACATCATCCGGTTACAAATCCAGATTATGGGCTGCTACTTTGATTCTTTTTCACAGCTGGAATTCCTAATGGAAAATCTGAATCCAGAAACTCATGTTTAGAAATCGTGCTTGTAACCAGTAGTCCAATGAAGCAATCAATATAACACTTATAATTGTACATTATAAAATACTGGCAAAGTTGCGCTTTCATTACCCAGTTCTTAAGACCACATTAAAAACTTAAGCAACTTATCAGCAGCGTGAAATATTTCCATAAGTAAGAGCTAATCCCACACCAAAATACCCTTCCCATGATAACTCAACTTGGCTCAAATGGCCCGGAACACCCACAGCACAAATCTGCGCATGATATTATGCAAAGATATATAATACTATTCATTTGTATGTAAATCCGCGCTCCGGCCTGCACGGGTGCATGACAAATTTCAGTTGTAACTGAATTTGACCGAAGCTAACTAAGTATTAGAATATTTATCGCGTTTCGCGGATCCGGCTAAATTTGCGGAGAATGGAAACCACCATTCTAGGTAAAACTATGAATTTTATTTTGGTGGTCTATTAGTTATTTTGTTTACAAAAGTGTGAATGTTCCGATGATTTTACACTAGCTCTTGGTAACAATATCCTTCACGAGTGGTAATTGTTAAAGAAATTAAAGAAAGAAAGAAAGAAAAATAAGTTTTATAGTCACAGAAAAAACGTGCATACAAAAATATAATAAACTCGAGTAACAAAAAAATAAAACTAAATAAATCTATATATAATCACGAGCACAAAAAACAAATAGTTGGCAGCTGCTGGCACGTCATGACTGTGACAAGAAGACTTCCAATCAGCATGATGCTGCACAGCGCTGATGTTCAGTGGTCACTCGTTATGCCTGGAAGACGACCCCAACAGATGATATTAAATGAATTCTTGTCGATGTATACATCTTTTTGAAGCTGAATGTACATTTTAAAATAAGTACCTATACTTTTGGTACTTATGACTGCACTCGCAATCCCTTTCGAGTGCATTCTTAGTACATTTTAACGTACGTTGCAACGATAATAAAGGGATTTATATGAATAAACACTGCTTGTACAAGCATTTTAGAGTTTAATAAACGGTTCAACATGAATATGTGTGAAGCATGTTGTCGATATTTGTTTGTAAAAGTTCAGTAATAGGATATTGAGCTACTCAGTAGCTGCCCGGAGTCTGTCTTTGAACCCGGTTTATGCCAATAGGCTCGCCCCCTATTGAATGTTACTTAAACATAACTGGCGAATTGTGGGTGTACTGTAGGTCCACCTCTGCCTAACTCTTCAGGGAATACTGGCGTGGAGGACCTCCATGAGGATTTTCTCCAGGGCGAAGGTGTCCTTTGTCTGTCAGACTCTTACTGACTAAAAACCACCCCGGTGTTTCCTTGCCACACTTGCACCGGGGATCATGGGATCTTGTGCGACTTCCGCGAGCCCCAGCTGGTCCTTTCGGCCCACCTGAAGTCTGGGAGTGAAGGGGGGTGGAGGTGTTTTATTCCCCTCCGCGATGTCTAAAAGGGGCGCGCGTGGATACCCCGGGTCTTGTATGATAGGGGGCGGCAATCCGCCGTCTCTGGACCCATTTAGAGGCCTCCTTCTGCGACATGACTGTTTCGCAGAAGGATACCACCGCGTCCCTGGACTACCGACCATCGATCGAGTCCACCACGGCAGGTCCGGAGCACCCTGAGTGCTCTCTGTGCGCAGTGAAACTCTCACATAGTTTGAGCTGATATTATGTGCTAGAGGAACTAGTCCATAATACTGTTTTTTTGTTTATCTAGAAAGTAATTACTTTTTGATTATGTACGTGTATTGTTCAAACTTTTTAACATTATTATAATAAACAAACAACATGTAAGCTCACTCTATTCCCAGCAGACTTGCCAGAATTTCAATCAACATTATCGCCCTCTGAAAGTAATTTCAGTGAAAACATCTTCAGTACAAGTACGGTTATGTAAACAAGTACTGTCAACAAAATAAACGAGTATGCACGTAACAATTTAAAAAGATAAAAAGATTACACTTTTTACCCAATTTTTAACAAAAGTCATCTTTTATTTTACTCTGTTTTGTGTGTACAAATTTTTTGCATTATCGTGTGTCTTATTAAGAAGTCGTTACATTCACATTTTACATGATTCTGCGTATGCTTGTAGGTATTTCGTTCCCCGATATGTTCTAATCCCATATTTTTTTTAGACAAAAAATATGGAATATGAGATAACCGAAGATAAATTGATTATTTAGTATTTTCTATTACCCTTCCCTTACGTTTTGTTCATTGTTTTAGGGTCGTATATTCATAGGGAAGATCCTGATACTCACGGCACAGGAAATCCTAGTGTGAGGACCACTGAATTTAAGTAAATGATTCAAGTTTTGAACAATAAACTTATTTTATTTATTTACTCTTGCACCCAACGCATTGATACATTTTTTGACTTCATGGTTATTTAAAAGTGTATGTAAATCGTCTAATTTCTATAAACCTTTGATGCTTTTAGCCTGCACACCAGACTGTTTTGTTGTCTGTACTGTTGTTATCTCAAGGGATACCGTTATTATGTATGGGATGGTTATGGGTGTATATCGTCACGGCTTTCTTATAAGGTTCGGGAGATGTCCCTGTTAATGATTGAATGTTTTGAGAAGGAACGAAGGAAGGAAGGAACACACACAGGAAGAACAGAACAGTACAGAAGGAAGTATTCGAGATTTTTTTTAAATCCCGTTTCGCAATCAGTTTGAACAATAGGAAATAAAATGGGTTCTGGTATGTTCTGGGCAATGCACAATGGTTTGATTCGGTACAACAAATAATAAAAATGTATTTATTTAATTTGACAAAATTGCTCCACTGGTTAGTACAAAGAACTAATCAAGAGAGATCGGTTATTCGGATGCATATTTACCTAAAGTACGTTTTTTCCCCGACAACGGACATAAAGTATGGAAACAGCTTCTTAAAATATATTTTTATTCCGGGATCGCGGGGTTTCATTAAAAACAGTGTGTAGGTAAACAATTTTGTATTCCTAAGAATAAAAAATATTTCTTATCTATTTAGAACTAGGCAATAATTTTGTGGAAAATATATTATAACACTTTAAAAAAAACTATTAAAATTTCTTCAAAATCTTTTATTCTAAAATGAAATATATTTATTCGGGATCCACAGTACAAAAGAGTAGTTCTTAAAAATTCGTCAGTCCTGGAAACCGACTCTTTTTCCCGTACCGAAGCGCACTCCATATTAGTCAACTCTCAAACTTTAGGTGAATATGCACCCGAATATCCGATCTCTACTTATCAACTAAGGGATAGTAATTATTAATTAGGTACACATCAATTAACATTCATCCCTGCCGCACTTACAAGCAACCGGGCAGAGTGTCTAAATATTGGCGCATCATGTTGTTCAGCTGGGGTTTTCAAGATGCTGTTGCTGCTAGCCCGCATTCTGCGTATTAATGATGCGGTCTTCTTCCTCATAACGGCATAAAAGTCATCAGTTCGTGCTACAGCAAACATGCTAGACGCGCTGCAGAACCGGGGCAACCTCAACAGCACCCTGAAGCCATTATTGTATTGCACACGCAGGGCATCTAGATGGGCCTGCGGACGGTGAGCGATGGGTCACCATCCGATAAGGACCAGGCCCGGGTCGACGGCGCGTTGTGTTCCACGCGCGCCTCAAAGAGATGTTAGCATGAATTGACGGGGTCCATTAGGGCCAATGCCTGCCAGGGTTGCGAGTTTGTCCGAAATGGATATCATGGCCCTGGCACACAGGCAAATGAAGGAACACGGGTGGGTTTTAATCCGTAAAAGTCTGACACGCCCTCCCGCCCCGCCCAGAGCGGGAGAAGTTATTTGATAATTTCCCACCCAGAAAAAAAAAATCATCTAGATACAGATAACTACATTTACATTATTACACCTAGAACCAACCCACCACCCACCTACTTTGTTTTTTTTACTGTATTTTTTTTATGTTCCTAAGAGTGTGTTTTAGTTTAATTTGTGATCTCGTGTGTTGATTCCCAATAAATCTTTTTTCTTTTCCTTATTTTTCTTTCTTAAAAAAAAAATTAAACTAAAGTTAGTTTGTACTATTTTATTATGTTAGCTGAAAGATGTTATTGTTGGATAAAAAGACCAAAAATCATTGCAACGATGGCTTACTTTGCGTGATAAGTTATTAAACTTAGTACAAGTTATTTCCTGCTCATGGGAAGATAGGTACACCACAACCACGTTTACATTTTGTGCGATACATAAGTTTACTGCACATACTGTTTCCTACATACTGTTTGAAAAAATTGTTAGCAACAGTCTAATCCATGAGAAGTAACTGTCAAAGTTATTTTAGTTTTACCTAGGGAAGGAAACTACTACAAAAATGTATTCAACACAAAATTAAACTTAGTTTCCATGGTACAAGCACCCAATTAATTTCCATGACATAATATCAAAAACATACTCACAGAATACTAGGAAAGAGTCCGTACTAGGAAAGAGTATTATCGTTCCATTTCTTACTTTTGAGAAAAAGGTTGCTTAGAAAAAAAATGTTCTTTGTAGGTTAGTATTTCCTGAACATCAAATGTTCTCAATAGTTAGTACTCCCCGAACATCAAATGATTTTCTTCTTTATGAAGGCTTTTTTCTTTTTGCAAAGAGGAAAAGATAGTTGGATTTAGTGAAGTGTGTCTATTCACGAAGTACTGTATCGTTTTGGTGAAAATGTGAGGTGTTTTTGTGTCCTTTTCGTGGCACTTGGTTTAATTAAATAAATTGTTAGACAGAGAATATTTTTGCCAGGTCGTATATTATGCCGTTTTAAAACTGCTGGAAAAAATACAGATATAAATATCACCATCGTGTATTATATCGCACACTCTCTGCGCTCAACGCTCTCTTGGACGCTATGCCTCAATGTGATGTGTTCGCGGACGAATGAAAGAAGATCTTGTCAACATGTCTGGAGTATTGTGAGATGAGCGTATGTCTGATGAGTAGCTGTATACTTTTGTTATTGTACTTATGGGTGAAGCCAAACGAACGTAATTTTGTGAGTCGTGAGTCGCAGAATTTCGGTCGCAGAAATTCTGCTGCATTCTGTTTCATAAAGAAGTCCAATTTGATTCACACGGCGACGCAAAATGAGTTGTTTGCCGACCTACACGCATTATTCGGACCGAATTGAGTTTGCGGGGGGCGAGGGGGCTGAATTGAGTTTGGGGACACACTTTCCAAATATATCTGGATTTGCACATAAACGTTCATATAAAGTGTGGAACTGTTCAAGCATCAGTCTTTCACTATTAAGCGGATTTACACAGTATCTTTTTCTGGCATTATCTACTTCTTCGTCTTCTATTAATATGCTTCGTTAATTCACAAAAATTTCAACGGTTCCATTGCACGACACAAACATCGGCTATAAACGTTGGATAGTAACTGAATAAAATGCGCTCGTCTGGAATCCCAACAGAATTTCTGCGACCGAAATTCTGCGACTCACGACTCACAAAATTGCGCTCGTTTGGCCTCATCCTAAATAATGTGTTTGTGTCTTTAACCAATGTAATTGGCCTTGGCCGTTTTATGTTAAAGTAAAATAAATAAATAACGCCTCATCATCAACATCAGCCCATAGCGGTCCACTGCTGGACATAGGCCTCTCCAATTGCACACCATTTAGCTCGACTCCCAGCAACTCTCATCCAGCTGCCACCAGCCACCCTGCGAAGATCGTCGCTCCACCTAGCCTGAGGGCGTCCTACCTTACGTTTTTCGCGGTCTCCACTCAAGAACACGTCTACCCCAACGGTCATCGGTTCTACGGCTAATATGGCCGGCCCATTGCCACTTCAGCTGGCTTATTCTGTGGGCTATGTCGACAACTTTGGTTCTCTGCCGGATTCGATCCCTCAGAGAGACTCCAAGCATAGCCCGTTCCACAGCTCGCTGAGTGACCTTGAATTTATGGAGCATCCGTACCGTGAGTGTCCACATTTCGGTTCCATAAGTCATAACAGGTAGGACGCACTGATTGAAGACCTTCGTCTTTAGGCTCTGTGGAATACGCGACGAGAAAAAGACTAGACGAAGTTTCGCAAATGTTGCCCAGCCCAGCTGAATTCTTCTGTTAACCTCCCTCTCAAAGTTATTCGCCATACGCCTGAGTCATTGAAAACTGTGGATCAATTCTCATGTTTTATGAATATTCATTTTCAGAATACCCCATTCTCAGTTTTCTCAATAACTATGAAAATAACAATGAACCACAATTTTGAACCTGTCAGACACGTTTGGTGAATAATACTCCTAAAACACACTCACAACTAACAGATCTTATTTAGAATATGATTCGCAAGTACTAAACTAATAACGAAACAAAATGATTATTCTTTTCCCAAAAACTTACTCACGTTTTTTTCTCTCCTGCTCCCTTTAATCCATCAAAGGTTGTCTGTAAAAGATCGCTTTTAGCGATAAGACCGCCCATTGTGTCACTCTATGTAAAATTTAAACATTTATATCTGTAACTTTTATGGTGTACATTTTTATTACATTTTTTAATTTTATAAGAGGCTTTTGTACACAGTAACCTGCCAGCCTCATCATAACTTAAGCTATTCTAAATTAAATCTACAAATACAATATAAATTATTAATGTCTAAACAAATCTGTAAGTAGGTTTGCTATCTCGGGTGAAGGCTGCGCCAAAACTTTAACATATCTACCAATCGACTATCGACTTACTTAATAGATATAAGCTTCAACTGTATAATGCTAGAATCGACGTTTCTGTTTGATTTATGTAACAATTCATATGATTGTATAGACTTATGCAATAGAATAAGTTATGTAGTACCCAGAACTACTATGTGTCGAGGTGTGCGCACGCGGCCGCTGTTTGCTGTAACATCTTGTCGATCAAACGCAGGATCGCGAGCACCCCTACGGAGTATTACTACTCAGTTCAATAGGATTTTCCAGGATATTGAGTTCTTTGCTGTTTCCACTGGAAAATTTAGAAGTATTGCGCTTAAAATCATAGCAGAATTAATACACAACAATTCTAAAATCATAATTTCTATTTTAAATACTATATTATATCTTTTTTCTATTATTATTATTTATTCCTGTATATGTTTCAATGCAATTTAGTTTTACTTTTTATATTTAATTTTAACCATTGTGGGTAATTTATATCGCACGCCGTTCGTGTTTGTTTAACTTTTTTTTTGTATTATGTGGAAAATGTTGTTGGTTATACATTTATACTCATAACTTAGTTTTAAGTTCTATACCATAACATTGTAATGTGTAACCGTTTATTTTCCCAAATAAAATAAAATAAAATATCATATTCATTACCTTTTGCCGCACTCAACAATGATTCTCTTTCCTTCTTAGTATTAGTACACTCCATAAGTAGATGATGAACATCTTCAACCGATCCGCATGTTTCACAATTGGGAGAATTTACTTTGTTCATCAAATAACCAAACTTGCGGGATGGGTAGTGACCAGAGCGTAATCTATGAAACAGAACAATAATAAAAAAAAAAAGTGTTATTCAGATTAATAATATAAATACAGAACATTTACTTCTGCCAAACTGCACAGCAGTTTGTTGGCAGACGTAGCTCCTTTTTTTATAACTAAAGTTTAAAATTTGGTTTTTATAATGACACTTTCACGTAGGTATAAATATACAAACAATTAAATTTTTCCCTTTTAAGTATCCTCTGCAGCGAGGTTTTCACAAAACATGTGAAACAGGTACTTATGTATTTTATTTTTAAAGGAGGTTTTTGTGATACAGCGGCTTATATCTACTGGAAGGTTATTAAAAATAGTTGGGACTAAAAATGATACCTACTCATTTCCTTGATATGGTGTACATAATAAAGAGTATTCTATTCTATTCTATTCTACATTCTGTAAGCAAAAACCAACATAAATCACTTACAAAAGCAGAATACATGGAAATAACAACATCAAGCTACATCGACTGTTGACTTTATTCGTCAGATTTCCTCTGATCTCAGTTTCATAGACGCCCAATCTAATTAGGCTTTTGCTACGCTCGGATTCGTAGCGGCTACGACTATCGTAGCAACTCGCTACGAGGCTACGAGCTACGACTCGCGTAGCGGCTACGAAATCTAATTTTAGTTACACGAGGCCTTGTTTCGGTTGTTTGTTGGTTCCTATAAAAGTTTGTTGGTGAATATTTAATTAAGTTTATTGAACAGCGCCCCTCTTCAATTAGCTTAATTAATTTCTGAGTTGTATAATTAAAATAATAGGGATAGTATTGTTTTGGGTATCTATGTATTTGTAATTGAAACATTTTTGAATTTGAGTTTCAAGTTCAACCAGGAAAATGAAAGGAATACAAAATAATCAATAAAGAACCAGCCAACTGCGTGTCGGACCACGCGCAATGAAGAGTACCGTAGTTGGGATACATTTATCCCATATTTATTTACTAGCTGCGCCCCGCGGTTTCACTCGCGTAAGTCTCGATCCCGTGGGAAAGCCACCCTTAATACTCAGGGGTATAAAAAATAAATAGTAGCCGATTCTCAGACCTACTGAAAATGCATATAAAATTTCATAAACATCGGTCAAGCCGTTTCGGAGGAGTATGGTAACTAACATTGTGACACGAGAATTTTATATATAAGAAGATTAAAATAATATTTACATAATATATACGCTAACAGTCTTAAAATAATAAAATGTACATGTAAATAAAAAACCGGCCAAGTGCGAGTCGAACTCGCGCACGAAGGGTTCTGTACCATTATCTATAAAAATGGCAAAAAAAACACGTTTGTTGAATGGGAGCCCCCTTAAATATATGATTTATTTTAATTTAATTATTTATTTTTATTCTGTGAATATTTCAAGCGTCTACCTGATTCCATTATCAATATAGAGCAAAAACGAGCAAAAAAATCACGTTTTTTGTATGGGAGCCCCCTTAAATATTTATTTTATTAAATTTTTTTAGTATTTTTTGTTATAGCGGCAACAAAAATACATCTTCTGTGAAAATTTCACCTGTCTAGCTATCACGGTTCATGAGATACAGCCTGGTGACAGACGGATAGACAGACAGACGGCGGAGCCTTAGTAATAGGGTTCCCGTTTTACCCTTTAGGTATGGAACCCTAAAAAGGAGGGGTACAGAATCAGAGGGCATCAAAAAATTCGTCCACATCGCTGTCAACAGGAAAACTGCTTAAAAGACTGGCAGCATTTGTCACGTTGTATGGCGATACTAATTCTTTGGGCGAAAAATAGACCAGCCCTCTGGGGGCCTAACATGGTCGCTTTGGCAGAATCATAATATGATGTGCGTACAATTCATATCCCGCAATTCATCTGTTTGACAGTTTTCTTCTTCTTCTTTTTTTTTTAAAAAACGTTGCCCCACACTAGGAATTTCTCCTGTATTGTGGGTGCGTTTACAAACATTTAAATTCACATACACAAACAGCCAGACCCGAAACAACTACTTGTAGGTCATACAAATATTTGTTCCGTGCGGGAATCGAACCCGCGACACGCAGCGCAGTAGTCAATCGCTTAACTAACTGCGCCAACCGTGCCGTCAAATCGTCAAATGGTTGTATGGAGTTTCGTAAAATGGTCCACAAATTATGAAGTCTAATGTCCAATAGCAGCTGTCAAACAGACGAATTGCGGGATGTATGAATTGTACGCAGATCAAAGTCAAAGTCATATTGTTTATTTCAAATAGGCACTTTTGAACGTCAATATTTACAAAAAAATAGAATTGATTCTAGTCGCCCCTTCCAAAATGTAGTTTCGTATGGAGAAGAATGGGCAAGAAACTCCACCGGTACTCTTTTAAAATCTTGTACAATATTTTTATAGGTACATTAATTATATAAATTATATGTGAAGACGATGCACCTAGAATAAAATTACTATACCACAATAGGTAATAAAAAGAGTTAAGAATGAAGCAATGACAGATAAATTAATTATGTGATAGATACCATGGTACTCACATATTTACTAAAATTGTAAAAAAATATATGGGTACGATTTCCTAAAAAATAATATGATTCAGCCAAAGCGTCCATTTTAGGCCCCCAGGTCACGTGAAGAGTCGACTAACTGCTCGGCGATATCTTGAAAACCCGAGTGGGTGCTCGGACCCCATGGCCCTCGTGCTTCAACCCCAAACGGCTCAAACATATGACTCCCAATAAAATTGGAATATTTTCGCCGTTTGAGGTTTTCTGCACCTGCAGCAGCCGCCCCAGCACAGCTCGCCGTGCTAGGAAGACGGGATGGCGCAAGGGTGTCGACACATGTTGCATCCCACACCAAAAGCCTACCTAACTTTCAAGGCATTATGGTCATTCCGTCAGAGGGGCAATTCTACTAATTTTAAGAACGTTCACAGTCTGATCTCAGTCTCAATCTGTCAAAAATACCTCTTATTTCCCTACATTTTGACAATTTTTTGACGTTTGTTTGTCGCCAAGATGAGATTGCGACTAGATTTTGAACGTTTTAAATTACGAGAATTGGCCTTCTGGTCTCTTCCCATCGTCGCATGCCAAGCCATTGGTACATTGTAGTTGAAAAACATGTTCCCTTATACATATCAACTGCAAATGATTTTTTTACGCACAATATTGAGAGATTTACCATGTAATTTTAAGATTTTAGACTTATTATAGATGTTCCTGTAATCTATATGTAAAGATCTATTTTTGTATTTTTTTCAAAATTGTATTCTCTGTAATTTCTGAGATAATCGTCAATTTTCATCTATTTTCTTAAATAACTTTAAAGTATTTATTTTAAAATTATAAACAATATCCCTACAACAAGCCCTTTTATTTGATATGCCACACGGTAAAGTTCGTAAAACTATTTACTTATTTTTTTCTAATTTGCCCCCAAAACTGACCCCCATAATCAAAATACATTTATTTACGTAACACGTCCGTGTTTGGGTTACAGAAACTCAAATATGTATCAAATATCGTTTCCTCTTAAACAAGTACCAAGAAAAATGCAAAAGAAAATAAACTCATATTCCTTTTAACATTACAAAGAGAAAACAAGCTTTTTCACGGCGCATAGCATCGAGTGTTCAATCAAAGGAACGATCCCAATCGTTCCACGAGCTTAGCTACGCCGCTACGCCGTAGCAATCGTAGCTAGAGGCTACGCCGTAGACGCCGATATTATTTCTGATATCAAAGATGGCTACGCGATCTATTTTTAGTTGCATTGTATTGGTCGTTGGACATAACAATTTTTTTCTTTAAAACCCTTTTGAATGATATAGTTTATTTTATGGCAAAAAAGTTTATACAAAGATAATTAAATATTCATCATTGTCCATTCCAAATTGGATTATCACATAGTTATCCGTTTCTAGGGTTCCGTACCCAAAGGGTAAAACGGGAACCCTATTACTAAGGTTCCATCGTCTGTCTGCCTGTCTGTCTTTCCGTCTGTCACCAGGCTGTATCTCATGAACCGTGATAGTTAGACAGTTGAAATTTTCACAGATGGTGTATTTCGGTTGCCGCTATAACAACAAATACTAAAAATCATAATAAAATAAATATTTAAGGGGGCTTCCATACAACAAAGTTGTTTTTTTGCTCGTTTTTGCTCGATATTGATAACGGCTTGAAATATTCACAGAATCATTAGTTATATATTCACTTTAATAATAAATAATTAAATTAAAACAAAACAAATATTTAAGGGGGGCTCCCATACAACAAACGTGATTTTTTGCCGTTATTATAGAAACAACGGCCGTTATTATTGTACGGAACTCTTCGTGCGCGAGTTCGACTAGCACTTGGCTGGTTTTTCTTTATTCATATTTCCCATTTAATTTTCATGTTGAAAATAAACAAAGATAAACAGACTGACTGACGTACCTACCTTAATACCCCGCTTTTTTTTTTTTTGGGTGGGAAATTATCAAATAACTTCTCCCGCTGTGGGCTGAGCGGGAGAGCGCGTCAGACTTTTACTGACTAAAACCCACCCGTGATCCTTCCGTTGCCTGTGTGCCGGGGCCACGATATCCCTTTCGGACAAACTCGCAACCCTGGCAGGCATTGGCCCTAACGGACCCCGTCAGTTGGTGCTGACATCTCTTCTGCTGCTGACATCAACGCGCCGTCGACCCGGGCCTGGTCCTTATCGGACGCTGAGCTACCTATCGCTCACCGTCCGCAGGCCCGCGCCTACGGTGGCCGGAAATCAGCTTGTGACTCCCGACGCCCGGGGCGTCTCCTGCGGTGGCTAAGGGCGTAAGGGCGTGAACCCTGCCTCACCCTCACGCGTTCCGCCTCCTCCTTTGCGAGCATTACTGTTTCGCAGAAGGAGGTGACGGCCTCCCATGCACTCTCGCTCCGAACCATGGCCTGAACCAGGGCTGGACGCGAGAGATCGCCGCCGCCGATCGCCTCCGTGAGGACACGGCGGTGCTCCGCCCAAGCCGGGCAGACCTCCACCGTATGCTCCACCGTGTCCTCTGGGCGATCCACACAGTGGTGACACCCGGGCGTTTCCTCCCGCTTTATCCTGAACAGGAACCTCCCGAAACAACCGTGTCCGGTGAGGACCTGTGTCAGGCGGAAGGTGAGGACGCCGTGGCGCCTCTCTAGCCACTCCTCAAAGAGGGGACTTATCGCCACAATTGTGGTGTGCCCAGCGCTGGGTTGCGACAATCGCACTCTCCATGCCGCCATGAGATCCCACCGGAGCTCCGTCCGCTGTGCCCCGATTTCTCGCGGCAGCGGAGTTTTACCCCGGCGTTTCACCTCCTCGCGCCACTCCCAGATGTGCGCGAGGACTTTTGCCTCCAGATCCCATGGCGGCAGTCCGGCAAGGAGGCTCGCCGCCTCACGGGAAACCGTGCGGTAACCCCGTACCAGCCTGATGGCCATGACCCTTTGGGACGCGTTCAACCGCTGGGCTGGTCGCAGCCTCAGTGAACGCGCCCACACCGGTGCCCCGTAAAGGGCCATGGACCGCACGATCCCCGCGTAGAGCCTCCGGCAGGAGGCGTTTGGACCCCCTAGATTGGGCAGAAGCCGCTTCAAAGCAGCCCCGGCCCTCTCCAGTCTGGGAGCCAAACGTCGGAAGTGCTCCACGAAGTTCCAGCGGCCGTCGAGGACGAGTCCCAAGTACTTCATCGTCGACTCGACACCGATGTGAACTCCTCCCGCCGTTATCTGGGAACCCGACAGTGGCGCGTTCCGAGGACCATAAAAACACATGGCCTCGGACTTGTGCAATGCCACCTCGAGTCCCAATTGCCGGATCCTATCGACGATTGTCGCAACCCCACGTGCCGCTAGTTCGGCCGCCGCCTGATGCGACCTCCCCTGCGCCAGGACCAGCGTGTCGTCAGCGTAGCAGACTACGCTGACGCCGCTAGGGAGGTCGGCGCGCAGCACCCAGTCGTACCCCATGTCCCACAGATGCGGCCCCAGGACCGATCCCTGTGGGACACCGCACGACATCTCTCGCCGTTTCCACTCTCCTTGATGACTGGGGTAGATGACGGCCCTGTCCGTCAAATAGGCCTCGACCACGCGACAGAGGTAGGTCGGCATCCGGTGATACCGAAGTGCCTCCCTAATGCAACTCGAAAGCAGGGTATTGAAGGCATTGGCGATGTCAAGAGACACCGCCAAGACGACCCCATCCCGGGCAACAGCATCCCCCGTCGTGAGGGCTCGAACGCGCATGATGGCATCCACCGTAGAGCGCCCCTTGCGGAAACCAAACTGGCTCTCCGCCAAATCCGGCCCCACCCGCACCAGCCGCCCGACAAGGCGGTCTGCAATTACTCTTTCAAAGAGCTTGCCCACCTCGTCGAGCAGCACGATGGGCCGGTAAGCGGACGGAGAGTCCGCTGGGCGCCCTGGCTTCTTAATGAGGACCAGTTTCCCCGTCTTCCAACGAAGTGGAAACTAGCCCCTCTCCAAGCATACGCTTAGGAGCCCCCTTAGTCGAGGCCCGAGAGCCTCCAAGGCCAGGACCCAGGCTTTTCCAGGCAAGCCGTCGGGTCCTGGGGCGGTATTCTTGGCATTAAGCCTACGTACCGCCACTCTCAGATCTACCTCGGTCACCTCCAGAGCATCGTCGTCGTCGTCGGCAGTGTGGTCGGCATCGGGCACCGCAGGAGGCGGAGCCATGGGCGGAGGAATATGTTCCCCTCGCGAAGGGAACAGAGCGCTCATCACGTCTTCCACGAGCTGGGGCCGGAGACTCTGCGTCAGTGGGGGAGCCCATGGGCGGAGTTTATCTCTAACCCCTTTGTAGGGGCGTCCCCACGGGTCCCTGTTGAGAGTCTCCAGCGACTCCTCGCGAGCCAGTCCTCTGGCTCGCTGGATTTCCGCTCGGAGGGCGGTCTTCGCCGCTCTGTACCTACGTACTCTGTATACGGAGCCTGCGGTGCCTGGAGTACCGGTGGCGTGCAGCAACGCACGCCTCGCGTAAAGCGGTCAGCTCACGCGACCACCAGCACACCTGGCGCTGAGCACGTCCGGGCTGGACCCGGGGCATTGCCACGTCGCATATTTCAGACATGGCCTCCCGGAACCACCCCGCCTCGTCGTTTATGTCGGCAGGCCTGTCCGGTGATGACACCCAGGCCTGCACGATCGAGGCTTCCAGGAGGAGCTCCCGGTCCAGCTGCTTCAGCGCCCACCGTGGACCACTCGGGGTCTGTCGGACTAGCGCGCCCGTGGTCTGGGCGGAGACGTCAAACCGGATGTACCGGTGATCGGAATAGGTCTCCACCCCCTCCATGACGCGCCAGTCAATGACACGCGGCGACAGAGCGGGGCTGGCGAACGAGATGTCCACCACTGATTCACCCCGCATCCGCACACACGTGGGGACAGAACCCCGGTTTAGGACGACCAGGCCTGTCTCGAGAGCCCAGTCCTCCACCATCCTGCCCCGTGTGTCCGTATACCGGGAACCCCAAGCCACGTTCTTGGCATTGAAGTCCCCGAGGACGATCACAGGGAGGGCATGGTACCCGACGACGACGACTCTCAACTCCCCTAGGGAGTTGTGGAACTCGGCGAGAGTTCGGTTCGGGGAGAAGTATACTCCTACCACGACAATCTCCCCGAACCGTGCTGCCACACAACCCCGTCCACTCTTGACGGCCTCGAGGGACGGGGTACCGGCGGCGGCCGACGACATAATGGCTACTGAGCCGCTCAGGTCCTCCACCCAGTCGTCCCTGGGCGGGACAAAGTACGGCTCAGCTACCACGGCAATGTTAATCGACCACTGCGCCATGCTCTGGAGTAACAGATCCTGAGCGGCAGCGCAGTGATTGATGTTCGCCTGGAGGAGGCGTAATGGGGCCATTTATTGGCAATCCATTTCAGCCCCCTCCTGGGCCTCCTGTGAAGGCCCTGCCGCGGTGGTGTTAGTGGCGGCAGCTACGACGGTGGAGGCGGCAACGGCGGCGGCAATAGTGGCGGCTGCGGCGGTGACGGCGGTGGCGGAGGGCTTGCCCCTGCCCCTGTGTTTGGGGGTGGGAGCGCAGGCCTTGCCTCCAGCCCGGTGATCGGCCGCTCTGCCAGCCGCCGCACATGCAAAGCAGTGCGGCGGGGCCTCGCAAGAGCAGGCCTTGTGACCGGGCCGACCACAGCGGAAGCAATCCTCGCTGCGGTCCACCTCTGAGGTGCAGCATACTCCCACGTGGTTACCCACCCGGCAGCGAAAGCATCTCAGAGGTCTGGGTTCCATCAGTTTGACCTGCGCGGATACCCAGCCCACCCGGAGCCTTCGGCCCTCCCCGGCTATCTTTTGGGCCGCCGACACGGGGCAGCTCACCATAACGGTTTGCATCTCCGTGCTGTCAGGACGGATGGTGCCCGCCCTCACCTGCTCGGCAGGGCATTCTCCCGTCCTAGCCACGGCGGCCACAACTTCTTCCGCCGTCACGCAGTCGTCCAGGCCCAAAATGCGCATGTCAGCGCATTTGTTAGGCCTGGACACCCGGGCCTCTTCCGCATTTAGGCACGCCCTAAGCCTTTCGGCTAAGGCGTCAGCGATAGGGCCACTGGCCGCACCGGGGATCTCTAGCATCCGGGCCCCCGTCGCCGTGACCTTCATCCGGAAGCCATCAGCGACGCCGATCTCCTCCAGATTTACTGCAGCCCACGCCTTAGCGAGCACATCGCGGTAGGACAGGCCCTTCTTTTCCGCTTCCGGCTGTAGCGTGATCACTACAGCTGCGGACTTTGGGGCGCAGAGCCTAGCCGCGACGCTACGTTTCTTGCGCCGTTGCCGCCTCTCCTTCCTTTTGGCCGCCCTTGCTGCCTTACCCGCCTTCCTGTTCTCCCCGACTACCTGCCATTCGGCGTCGGCCAGAGAGGAATTAGGTGACCTTAATACCCCGCTGAAATCCAATTAGTAATTATTATTTATATTTTCATAAAAATAGAAAACGAGAACTGAAACGTAGCAAAGATTCCAAAACGGAAATATACAAAAAATCTATTAACTCTTTCAACTTATTCAATCCAGACGAGAACAATAAAAATATACTTCCCATAAAACGATTATTACCTTTTCCTCCGTTAGAAACTCCACCTAGTTAATAAACGGCTTTTGATTTAGCAAACGATTTCCTGATACACCCTTTTATTGAAGAGATAATAAATCCAAAGGGTTCCGTAAGCGGTTTTCTGAACTCTCGTTTACGAAGTTTACCTATTGACGGTGTGATAAGACTGTGATTTTGGATCATCTTAAAATATTTATGATTTGGACTTTGTTTAAAAGAAGGTGCAAAAAAAACTATTATTAAATATTTTTGTAGCAATGTAATGTGTAGGATTTGTTTTTTGTGGTCTATTTTTGTAGCAATTAAATGTGTGGGATTTGTTTTTAGTGGTCCACTTTTGTAGCAATTAAATTTGTAGGTTTTGTTTTTAGTAGTCCATTTTTGTAGCAATGATATTTGTGGGATTTGTTTTTAGTGGTCCATTTTTGTAGCAATGAAATGTGTATGATTTGTTTTTTGTGGTCTATTTTTGTAGCAATGAAATGTGTAGGATTTGTTTTGTGGTCTATTTTTGTAGCAATGTAATGTGTAGGATTTAGGTTTGTTGTGGTTTTAGGATTTAGGTTTGTTGTGGTTTTAGGATTTAGGTTTGTTGTCATTAAAATAATAAAGAAACAAAAACCATAAATATTTCAAAAAGGCTTTAATTTTTCACATCTGGACCAAGGTCTTTCCCAAATTGTGCCGTAACATCCAGACCTAAGCACTGCATTGCTGCTGAGTACTAATCCGCCTGCCAAGCGTGGCAAACCCCCCCTTTGGGGGAGGCCTATGTCCAGCAGTAGTCGGAAGTCTTAAATGATGATGATGATGATGAGTAGTCCAAAAGCATGTCTGTACGTTCTCATCGCTGTACATTTTTCTGCTTACTCTGTAACCTACTTTAGATCAACGATGCGCGTCACAATTTAGCATAATAAAATAACATGACTAACAAATTTTGATATAGTGAACTTATAACTGTGTAGCTATCATCAACTGAGATAAATAATCGCCTACAACTTACTCTAGTACTGTTACTTACTCTTAACTTAAATAAACTTAACTACTTAGTGCATATTAGTAGAAAATGATTCTCTAAACTAACTGGACTTAAAAATCTTCACTACAAATCAATGTACGGAGTTAATTACTACAACCCGTACATTTATGTGTCGTGAAGGTTTAAAGTTCAGTTCCACTAAGATGCATAATTTAATTTTAATTAATTTTCAATTTATTTTCAATTACTTATTTTAATTTATTTTAAATTTTAATTTAATTGCAATTAATTATTTCAATTGTATTTTCATTTTAATTTGTTTTCGATTATTTATTTGGATTTTATGTTATTAGCGCATTAATTAAACGTGTCATGACTAACATAGTTTTAAAATATTATTGTAATACGAACAAAATATAGACCAAAATTAGGTCTGAATTAAATGTTTTTTTTATAATTAAAAAATACGCAGGCAATACATGTTTTAAAAGAAACAATTGGCTGGTCAGGTCCACTCAATCTGTGTGGTTCTTTCCTCAAAAGACCATTTCAGACACCAATCTGCATGGCCTTCACATGATCTGACCAAGATTATGTCTGGACTTTAAAAGAGACTGTGACCTCTGAGTTTGTTTCGGCCTTTCTTCTCAGAGTAGTCAGATAGGACACGCCGACCTCATTTAGTTTTTAAAATATGATTGACGTGTAAAAGTGTTTGTACAAACCTACTTACAGAAATAAAAATCATTTATCATCGTTTATCATGTCAAGTCTGATGTCCATGCTAACAACACGTTTTCACCGCTATTACATTTTTCTAGCCTACTCCAATAATTGATGTCAGGTCATAGCCATCGGCTGCAGAACCCAGTAGCATTAGGTTTGACTTTAACTGTTATTTTTTCATTTCATAAGCTCAAATGCCGGAAATTAAACCTCGTTGTTAATACCTTGTGTTTTTTTTTGTTGTGCCTCATTTCAGTTTGTAAAGCCAGTCAAGTGTGAGTCGGACTCGCACACGAAGAGTTCGTATTAAGATCAAGCAAAAAAGCCGAAAAAATCACGTTTCTTGTATGGGGTATCTGTTTATATATTAATCTTATTTAATTTTATTACTTTTTGTTATAGCAGCAACAGAAATACACAATCAGAATAAGTAAGCTGAAGTGGCAATGGGCCGGCCATATTAGTTGTAGAACCGATGACCGTTGGGGTAGACGTGTTCTTGAGTGAAGACCGCGAATCGGCAAACGTAAGGTAGGACGCCCACAGGCTAGGTGGAGCGACGATCTTCGCAGCGTCGCTGGTGGCAGCTGGATAAGAGTTGCCGAGAATCAAGCTGAATGGCGTGCAATTGGAGAGGCCTATGTCCAGCAGTGGACTGCTATGGGCTGATGATGATGATCAGTAAAATTTCATCTGTCTACCAATTACGGTTCATGAGATACATCCCGCTGACAGACAGACCGATGGACGGACAGCGAAGACTTAGTTCAGGCTTAGTTGGGTTCCGTTTGGCACGGAACCCTAAAAGCACTGATGTTAAATTCTTCTAAAGGCTTGAGTTGTAAGCCCAAGTTTAGTACTAAGTTGTTCAGGAAAAGACTGTGTTGAGCTTTGTAATATAAAATATTCCTGGCTAATACAAGGTTTAACTTTCCATCATTTACTGTGGAAATCAGCAGGAGCCTTTTTGAAGATGTTCAAAAGTCCATACCTGGTGAATAAGTTATTATCGATTTCGAAAGACCAATACGCGGGGATATTTTTTTTTTTTTGTAGTGTGTAAATATTGGATGACACACAGAATTGAGCAAAAGGGAATATGAGGTATATGAGGTTATGAGTGAGAAAATAGGGATGAATGGACTACTTGAGAACGTTCTGGACGAAACACGTTGACCCAAGGACAGCCTTTAGCAGACGTCCCACGTGTTCACTGACTTTCTTTCTCTCACTGTGATGCACTAACACTTAGTTTTTGAAATGTCACTCTTGTGTCGGCCAACACATAATTATTTAAAGAGTTTTTGATATAGGGAGCGGATTATTAGCGGAGCAGCGCGTTGCATGTGCGGCGCGGCGAGTTCATAGTGAGACTAATATCTCTGTGGCGGGAACGCGTCATAATCGGCGCCTCTCGTTCTATTGTATGAGAATCGGGAGGGAAGGAAATATAGCTCAAAACTGCGGTCGACAATATTATAGTAAACTAGCTTGCACGAGCAATACTCATAATAGTTTATAATGATACAATATCTAAACTAAAACTATTAACAAACTAAAATATGGCGTCGAAAAATTCCTCTGCATCACTGTCAACTGGTAATGTACCCAAGAGACTGGCGGCATTGCCACGTTGTATGGCAATGCTTGGCCTCGGGCCAAGGTAAAAGTCAACCCCTGGGTCACGGGAAGTGTCAACCAGCCGTTTGGAGATTTAATTAAGAAATAATTATTTAATCATAAAATAAAATAGGATCAATTGTATTATACATTAGAGAAAAAAAAATATGTTTATTGATAAATTGTTTCGAGTTTTATCTCGTTGGTTGGCAGATCCCTGGGTTGGGCAAAGTGTTATTTTGGGGATTTTCGATAATAATTTATCAGTAACAGCCTCGTTGGTCTAGTGGTCGCCAGCGCTATGCTGAAAATGAGGTCTTCGGTTCGATTCTCACGTCGGAAAAAGTGATATTGGATTTTTTGATATGGAATTTCTCAGTTTCGATTCGTGTCCAGTCGATGGCAATAGGCTCGTCCCCTATATTATGGGATTTAAACATAACTGGATAAATGTGGGCATACTAGTAGGTACTCCTCTGCCTAACCCTTCCGGGTTTTTAGGCGTGATTTATGTTATTTTAGTAGCAGCTCAATATCCGGATTTGGGACTGATAGACTTGTCTACCTCTTACATTGTCTACCCTGTCACCCTTTGGGAAATGCAGACGTGCTGCTGTCTTACTTCCAGTCAGAAAAATGGATGATAAATTATTTATATCATCTTCAAATATCATCAGACTACTCCACCATAATATTATCGTCCGTAACTAACTTGGGGATCATAAGCTTACGCTTACAGATAACGTTATTCTTCCATTTTATTCGCTCAAGCACCGGATATTTGATTCTGCCGCTTTATGATTCATCACGTTATGTTATCTTGGTATCTACGATGGACATTTTTTTCTCGTAAAACATAGAAAAGTTTCTGTATAACAGGTAAAATAATAAAATTATGCGTTAACTTTTTCTGAATCATTTATTTATTTATTATTATTGTTGTACTCTTTTGTTTAAATGTCAATCTCGTAAAATTATAATAATGTTGATTGTGTACAATTCACTGAAAACAACATCCCACCAAAAACATTTCATGTAAAATGTTGCCAAGACGACCACATATGCTTTGCCCTGTGAAAAAGATTTCAGATCTCATGTAGAGCCAAGCTTCTGAATCTACACCGCCTAACGCCTAACTCTACCGACCCTAACTTCACAAATTCTACATATCAGTAAAAATGTATAATAATAAAAAAAAAAAGTTTTATTGATTCATAAACAAGTGTTACAATTTGGGTATGACACTGGATCCCGCACTAGGATACCCTGCTTCGGGGAAACCCGAAGGGTAAGTGGGTTAGATCGCCCATTGTGTCAACCTATGTAAAAAATTTCTGGTGTGCATAATAAAGAGTATTCTATTCTATTCTAAGGTAGGGGTGTACTTGGTGTACTTAATGTCAAAGATCGATGAGAAAAATCTGGGCTACATTTTAATTATCCTCGTTTTAGTGCCAATGATAGTCTTACTAGACGTTCAAAGGCCATTCAGGAGCGAAGTCGAGGCAAACAAAGGAATCTGAGCTATTTGATAATACTGTGATTAAGTGCTTTTGTGTACAGAAATAGAATATGGATGGGTAGGACTTAGCTTTTTGGAAGTATCATGATGTTTTACCAAAAAAGAACACAAGTTATTTTCTACGCACACACATATTTTCATGTGCGGAAAAGAAATATTTACAATTATTGCCCATTTTAAAACGACGTCAGCAGATTATGATGGTATTAATGACGCATTCCTTAAACAGTGCGCACATGTTTTAGTGGGGTCGATTGCCTTCCTATGCAACTTAAGCTTAAGAACAGGGATAGTACCCGTCTGCTTAAAGATTGCAAATATTTGCCCGACCTTCAAAAGTGGTGATGCAAAAACTCCCGCAAATTATCGCCTAATTTCTCTGCTGACAGTTCTCTCAAAAATCCTTGAGAAAGTTGTCGACAAGAGACTACTAGCATACTTGGAAAAAAATAAGTTACTGTCGGACAATCAATATTGCTTTCGGGTTGGCAGGTCCACGGTGGATGCAATAACTATCTTAGCCGACTTTATAACTCGGTACCTAGGTCAACGACAGGCATGTACCTTCCTGCACCTTGCAAAAGCCTTCGATATGATCTCCAAGAAAACTGATCAAGAAAATGTCACTTCTGGAAGTTCGCAGCGTTGCTTTGGCCTGGTTTACTTTATATCTCTGTGAAAGAACGCAAAGACTTGTGCTAGGGGAATATTGTAGCGACCCATCCACCGTACATTTTGGTGTGCCCAAGGGAAGCGTGCTGGGTCCCACACTATTTATTATTTGTATAAATGCATTATGTAGCATGAACCTCTCACAGACACCGCGATTGCCTTTCATGGGAAAACATGGGATGAAGTACAGTGCACGGTGGAAGACGGGGAAAAGCTATTGCAAACTGGCTATAGGTATAACATAATATTTTGACACTGAATGTAGAAAAAATCAAGTCAATCAACTTTTATATTTCCAAACGTTCTTCCCCTAACAAAGTATCTTGCTTACGGCTGCAGCCGACCAGTATTTTTGCCCTTACATCGAACAAACTGATTTTATTAAATACCTAGAAGTCTTTGTAGAGAATAAATTGACGTGGTCCGCACATCTTAGCGCTTTAAAGAACAGGATTAGAACAATGCTACGTATATTTAAGCAACTAGGCAAGATTGCTGATGATTCTGTCCTAAAGATGATTTACTTTTAGCTATGTCAATCCGTTCTTCAATTACTGCTTAGTGGCGTGGGGTGGTGCAGGCAAGACCTCACTAATTAAAGCCTATAGACGACCTTACCGGTACCCCACGAATAAACTCTACACTGAAGTGGGAGTTCTTAGGGTGAGACAGCTTTACATACTGTCTGTCACCCTACGATTTCATAAGACTGCCTTGAGCACTTGTGTCATTTCAAGTCGAAGGGTAAATTGGTATACAATCCGATGGCGTTAAACAATCGGCAGAAGGTCTTACGGTATACACAAAATAGTAAAACTAATACAAACATAGCGAACTACGAGTCACACTGACGTCACACAAAATCCTGCATCGCGCAAGCAGAGTTTACCGCGCGAGTAGCATATATACAACGTCCAGAGACGTCGAGAGAATCGGCAACACAGCACGGTCGGCGCAGTGGTTAAGCAATTGTCTGCTGCGCTGCGTGTCGCGGGTTCAATTCCCGCACGGAAAAAATATTTGTATGACTTACAAGTAGTTGTTCCGGGTTTGGCTGTTTGTGGATGTGAGTTTAAATGTTTGTAAACGCACCCACAATACAGGAGAAAAACAAAAAAAAAAGAGATCTATCGTCGGGCTGTTACCCACCAGACACAACACCCGGTCGGAGGATCATCCCTTTTCTAAGGAGGATAAGTGAACTTTACACCCTGTTCCTCATACCTCTATAATTATATTCATATTCTTAACTCAGACATTCTAGATAATCGGACTTTATTTAAACGTTTTACACAACTAGCACATTGTACACTTAACCATTACATTATTTGCATTAGTAAGAGATTACGTACATAACTTACAAAGGATGTTCCAGACAGTAAGTTGTCGTGTGTAACATAGTTACGTCAAAAAAAGGCGTACTACAAACCTATTACCAAACTATCACAACATACCTACCTTCTAAATAGGTACCAATATTCTTCAGCTAAACACATTACTTCAAACAAAAAACCAGTCAAGAGCGAGTCGGACTCGCGCACCGAGGGTTCCGTACGTAGTATATATATGATGTTATGATTTCTGAAAAACTGTGCTATTTAGAGACATCGTTTTATTTTTCCTGTAATCGTTACATACACTTCTATCACATAGAATAATTTCAGATTTTTATCTATGCAAACTTCGGACATACAATTTTATTTAAATTTTCATCAAAAGTCGGAAAATATCCTGCCCAAAAAAAAATGTTTGAGAATGTGCAAACAGCGCTCTTTCATATGATACCCCACATGCCCTAGCACTTCAAATTTTGAGACCCCGGTTCAGTCCCTTTTGCAAAAAATATATTTTTTTTTAAATTTCTTTCTTGTTTGCAAAATTGTTGAGCAAACGTCATCTAAAAATATTCTGAATTTCAAGTTGATATCATAAGTAGTTCTTGAGATATCCAGGTGTGACAGACAGACAGACTTAGTCTCACCATAAGGGTTCCTTTTTACCATTTTGGTACGGAACCCTAAAAATCCCTTTCAAACAGTAATCTGTCTTTTCATCACACCTCTTTGAGCAAGTGCCATCAACTCCATTATTTTAATCTTCCATTCTGAACCATTGTAGAGATTTAAATTGGACAACAATCTCGTAAAAGCGAGCTTATCTCAAAGCCTTTAAGTTCAGTCAGAAAAAGACGAGGGATCCAGTTGCCAAATAAAAGAATTCGGTCGGTATAGATAAAAAATCTGGTACAAACACTTGTACGGAGACAAGGCTGGAATGATGTGAACAGGATATGAACTTAGAAAAATGTATTTACAAGAAAAAAAATATTTATTAGGGAAAACAAACAGTTACACATTACATTTTGTAAAAAGAAATAGAAAAACATAGGGCTAAATGTGTATCCAAAAACATTTTCCACGGAATACACATAAAAAAAATCATTACAAACTATGCTAAGTATTAAAACAAAAACCTACAAACTAAAAATCTATTAATCAAGTATTTAATAACAACATAAATCATAACATCTACAAATCATAACATCTACAAATCATAACATCTACAAATCATAACATCTATAAATCTAGTATTTAATAACATCACGCCTGTAATCCCCGGAGGAGTTGGCAGAGTTATACCTATAGTACACCCATATGTATCTTCTTATTTGCACATACTTGCAAAATACCTTAATAGCTTCAGATAAAGGTAATCGCCGACTGTAATCATCATTTATAATTCGATTTATTTTTTTCTGAGAATTTATATAAAGATAGGTACAAGATTCTGAGAAGGTTAGGGCATGGAATCGGTATTTATATTATTTATTATTATTTATTGATTCAACGTAAATAAGAAAGGAAAGAAAGAATAGATAAGTTTATTTGCGCTTATTTATATATAAATAAAGTCCAAATTTATATTCAAAATTAGGATTAAATAATAATTAGAACTATAAAACATAACTTGTCAGTGTTACGCAAATTACGTATGATAATGAATTGTTTAGAGTTGTTGTCGTGTTCAGTGAGTTTTGTGTTAGAAGGAGTAAAAGGCATTGTGCAAATGACAAGCTCGGAGATGTGTAGATCTTCAAAAAGACAACATAATAATCGCACGGTTTGTACACTTGCAGAGTAGTTGAGGTCATTGTTCATAGATAAAAGATCACTGTCTCAGTTCCCGTTACGTTTATTACGTACTAGCTGCTGCCCGCGGCTTCGCCCACGTGGCTTTTTCTAAACATATAAACCTTCCTCTTAAACCACTCTATTTATTAAAAAAAACCGCATCAAAATCCGTTGCGTAGTTTTAAAGATCTAAGCATACATAGGGACAGACAGGAAGCGGGAAGCGACTTTGTTTTATACTATGTAGTGATAAATTGAGTTAACAAGGCAACTGTTGACGTTTCCTAATCCGCGTAGCACTTCTTTCTTTCTTTCTTATCTTATTCTACTTTTTTACTACCAATTGCAATCTACTAATACCAACTGACTTAAATATGACTATCTGTGTGCAGCGGTGTAATTTGGTGGTTGCTGCTGAGGTGCTGGTAGCGTTGCTGCCAAGGAAGAACACTGAAAAAATGCGAGCTAACTATGATACATTTTCTCTTTGTTGGCATTAAAATGTTTGGAATCATTATTTATTTATTTACTATAAACAAGATAGCATATTTGCCAGAACAAATTCATTTTATTCATATCGACAATGTAACATGTACATAATAATCACCGGTCTTTGTTACATCATACATGCTTTGTTTGATTTTGCTTCTTCACTTTTGTATATCAAATAATAATTTAAGTTGATAGTAACAAGCAACTTGTTAGCATTATAACGTTCTTAAACTGGCCAACATTTGAGTTAAATTAAATAAGTACCCGTAATTAAACTAATTAATTACTTAGTTGATGGAACTATGATAATTTAACAAAGTTCTCCTAGCTTCAGAAGTCAAGATCTTGTTAGGTTCGTAAGGAGTCAAGATGCGTGATCACATTAAATAAGATTTTTGTTAAAGCAAACACTTTTTTTTTTTCAGTGAAGAAATAAGTCTGTTTCGCCACGGATCAATAATAAATAACATGTTAATGAAAGAAAGAAAGAGATAAAGAAAATAAATTTATTTGACCCAGGTTAAGGCACACACTATTCACACAAAAACAGAAATTACTTAAAATAATATTGTGTGCCTCACGGCTGCGCCAAAATGTTGGTGTTGCAATACTTATTACTAAAATACCCAACAATCTGTGTTATTACACAGATGCTAGGGATTGACACTATTGACACTCATTTCAAACTCACTTTACCATAGTTTTCACGGTAAGATTTTTACAAAATAGATCGCCTAGTTTTCGATGTCTAGAAGTTGTGATAGCTTGTTATTCATTCGATTGAAAACTTGACACTTGATTCACTAGTCACTAAATTCAAACGTTCAAACTCCACGTGATAGACTTGTCACGCTATAGCCGACGTCTCAAATGATTGACGTGAGTGAGTCACATCGCATCCGCTGGTGTTTGATTTGAAAGCGCGTTATTATGCTGTGAAACTATGGTTTGATTTGTATAGTTACTGTAGAATAGAAAAGAATACTCTTTATTATGTACACCATACGAATTACAGGAAGAATTTTGTTGCTGATTACTTATATCAAGAAAAATAGAAAAATGTTATTTGGGACACTCACAGGAAATAAAAACAGCAAAACAAGGAGCATTTAAAACAAACAAAATTTAAATAAAAAATATAAAAAACCAGCCAAGTGCGTGTCGGACCACGCACAATGAAGGGTTCCGTAAATGTGATGAATTTATCCTAAAAACAAACTTAACATTGTAGTTTTAAAACATACTCTCTCATACATCGATATAAGTTACGGTCAATTCTCCGACTGCAAATTTAAGTTGGTTGACTATTACTCGTTAACTTGTAAATCCTACTTAGCTGTGATAGTTTTTCTTTTAATTTCGTTATATATACTACTGCTATGAATTTTTTCACATATTCATAACCAACCATTTAGCTGGCAGGGGGGGGGGGCACAGTTGACTCTAACAAAAAATAGCACTTTAAAGCTTAATATTACGCAAACGGATCCCTGAATTGAAAAATGTTTTTCAAAGACCACAATATTTTTAAACGGCCTATCCAACGATACCTTACACTGGGGAACGGACGAGAAAAAAAAATATCATCCCCATTTTACGTGCAAAGGCGGTACCCTAGAAAAATTGTTTTTCACGGTCTTATTTTACGACTTTCTCGGTGTGATTAATATGTATACCCATGCCAAATTACCGCTTTCTAGTACTGTCTCTGAGCTAAGCCGGGGACGGACGGACGGACGGACAGACAAACAGATGGACATGGCGAAACTATAAGGGTTCCTTGTTGATTACGGAACCCTAAAAAGACCTGTACGAGGCCAAAAAGGTTCCTATCTCAGCATAATGCTGGGATATTAAAAAATGAATACCACAGCTCTGGTATTCTGATAGAACCCGCTGTGACATAACTATGGTGTACCACTACACTGGCTCATCACCACACCAAGCAGGCACGCTTCACTTTCAACTCTTTACCACCATTCGTGGTGATCTGACAGTTGACAGTAGTGACAGACAGCTCACTACAGCATGTCGATTCTGTAACTATCTCACCGTGAAAACGGATGTGAAGTGAGCGTGGAGTGAACTGTCAGTGTCATACCACCTGATGCTAGGGATGGGCCAAGATTACAATTACAATCTAAATCGAGATTATAATCATATTTTTTTTTCTGCTAATTCTGTTGATCATATAATATTATTTCAAAGCTGGTTTTTAAGTGTCTAAACATAGTAATGTTTAAGGACTAGGATAAAAATGTAAAAATAAACAAAATTGAGTTTCTGACAAAATTTCTGTTTTGCTATTTTATTTATAATCCACCTGACTATAATGTTTAGACACTTAACCCTTAATCAGGCTTAGGTCATCACGCTCCAACATCGTTAATGCTTAATTTTTACCAGGTTCCGGTTTTACAAAACCCGCAAGCTAATAGAAATACTTGCTTTGAATTAATATAAAATGATCAACAGAATTAGCATAAAAATATTATTAATATCTCGATTATGATTGTAAATGTAATGCTTGGTCAATCCCTAGCATCAGTGACATGACACTGACAGCTCCCTCCACGCAAGATTTCACGGTGAGATAATTACAGAATAGCACTGCTGATGTGCATGAGATAGTATTTTGTGGTATATTATTTTTAATGTGCTAAAATTATAATATTTACATAATTTAACCTTTCTGTTTGTTTCAGTACAGTACTAACCCCACAAGATCTACATTAATTGTCGGCACGGTTGGCGCAGTGGTTAAGCGATTGCCTGCTGCACTGCGTGTCGCGGGTTCGATTCCCACACGGAACAAATATTTGTATGACCTACAAGTAGTTTTTCCAGGTCTGGCTGTTTTGTGTATGTGAGTTTAAATGTTTGTAAACGCACCCATAATACAAGAGAAATACCTAGTGTGGGGCAACGTTTTAAAAAAAGAAAACATTAATGTATTATTATTTTTTAAACAATGCATCTTGCTTTCGCAATTCACTATAGACATTGGTAGAATAGTGAACATCGGCTTTGCTTGCCATAATAAAAAAATCAATAGAATAGAGATAGTGTTTACATATTAACCTCCTCGTAACTACTAGTTGGTTTTAAGGAAAGTAGTGCAATATTGTGAATGTGTTTGAAATATTTTTTTACGAAGAGAGCCGGAATGCCTTGTCTGAAAATAAAATATAATTATGGCTGTAAAAACATCAACATAGGGAGCGAGCTTCCCTGAACAGATTGTTTGATTACGAAATTCGCCCTGATTATTTTCGCCCGAAACCCGACAGCAAAAAAAAATATTTTTGTTTGTCAGTAGGTTTTTGTGTCGTAAAAATTGTAATAAAAGTAAAATAAATACAGTGTATCATTCCTATAACCATTAAAAAACGTTTATAATTAAATAACACTAACTTTCCGCACCTAACTTCGGCAATTATCGTTTTCGGCTGAAAAATATTTTTCGTCGCTGGCTGAAAAAACAGTATTTCCTGCGAATCAATACTTCCAATTATTTTATACTTTATTTATCTTTATTCATATTTAGGGAAAATAAATAGTAAAATGGTTAAAAAATTGACCCTGTATTTATGTTACTTTCAATAGCAAACCAATCATCTATTTAAACATATTTTAAATTAATGTCGCTATATGACCGCTTAGTAGGTACTTTTAATTTTGATTTACACACTAAATTTGGATGCGGTTTTCACCATAATTTAGGGAATTTATTCGTGAAGGTTTATGTATATACATTTAATATTTAACTTAGATATAGCACAGAACCTGATGTTTTAACATGGCGCCATTGCAGCTGTGCGAAGCAGAAGTCGCTAGTCCCGTAGTAGTATTTTTTTTATATGCAACGTCTTTCCTCTGGCTTTCTGTGGCAGTGATTTCGTGAAAAGAGACGGAAGTGTGTAACATGAAGTGACAGCTTAAGCATGGAATAAGTAAGTACTTTCCGTATGCAAAATACGCGCATATTGACGTGGAGTTACGGAAACCAGCCCATTTTACCTAAGTACTTTTTAATAGCATGTAATTAGTAAGTACTTAGAAAGAAAGAAAAGCATTTATTGGGACTCGCACAGATCACAGATTAAAATAAAACACACTTATAGAAACATAAATAAGAAAACTAAAAATAAAACAAAGTAAAAATTAAAATAAAAACAGAAAGAAAACTTATTTTTTATTTATTTATTTAATTCGAACACATGATTCATATTGTTGTTAGTAACACTTATAAAACTATTTTAGTAACATTTCTCCATAAAAAGAAGAAGAAGAATACTTCATAATAGCATGGAATTAGTGTACTCATGGAATTAGTAAGTAGTTTATTTAAGTAGGTATAAAGATTGTATGTGGAGGGGGTCGAATTTCGATTAGTAATATAATTTTTCGAGTATTTCAGTATTTAGCTCTTTAAATTTTGAGGTTAATTTCTGTTGCTGCTCAGTTGCATATTACCAACGAGATATGTCAGATGTTACAATCATATGCGACTACAGTGAGGCACGCTCGTTTTTTTACCACGCTTTTATTAGGTCGACCTGTATGTAACTAACTATGTAATGGAATCTAAGGTAACTAGTTTAACCATCTTCCAAGGGTCGTAGCGTAATGAAAATTGACAGCTGTATGTAGTTCTGATGACAATACAATAATATGGTACTATCGAACTGATCTGATGATGGAGCCGGAAGATATGAACTGGAACTTCATGATGGAAAATCTTATCATAGCTGTTTTGGATTTCTTAGAAAAGTCTTGTAATGAACTTTGACCACGATTAGGTTTCAAGGTTTGATGGTGAAGCCGGAAGATAGGCACTGGCATTCCATGATGGAATATCGTATCATAGTCGTGTTTGCACTTGTAAGAAAGGCCACGTAATGGACTTTGAACACGATCAGGTTTTAAGTTTTTGTTTTTACGTGCATTTTTAAAAGCGTGTTTTCTATTGTTTTTTAAACTATTAATTTATTTTATTTTCGACCAGTTTTCGGTCAGTGGAAGTCATTTTGGTTGATATTATAATGATAATGAGAAAACTTTTTATTCAACTTACTGCAACTTATGTATTGTTTTTATGTTTAAAGAGCGTTTACTTCATGATGGAAAATCTTATCATAGCTGTTTTGGATTTCTTAGAAAAGTCTTGTAATGAACTTTGACCACGATTAGGTTTCAAGGTTTGATGGTGAAGCCGGAAGATAGGCACTGGCATTCCATGATGGAATATCGTATCATAGTCGTGTTTGCACTTGTAAGAAAGGCCACGTAATGGACTTTGAACACGATCAGGTTTTAAGTTTTTGTTTTTACGTGCATTTTTAAAAGCGTGTTTTCTATTGTTTTTTAAACTATTAATTTATTTTATTTTCGACCAGTTTTCGGTCAGTGGAAGTCATTTTGGTTGATATTATAATGATAATGAGAAAACTTTTTATTCAACTTACTGCAACTTATGTATTGTTTTTATGTTTAAAGAGCGTTTACGACTAACGGCATTTCATACAAACTTTCAAGCCCTTATTTTTCGAAAGACTGAACCGATTTTAATGAAACTTCATACTCATAAGCAGGACACGAAGGTCTAAAAAATTTTCAATTATCATGACAATGCAATAACAAAACGTATCGAAAAAAGGTCAAATCTGTAAATGTCAAGCCGGACTTCTTGGCGGGAAAGTGAAGCGTCATGTTCAGCAGTTTGTTTAAATTTTCCAAAATTAGTGTTTAGCCGAATATTAATGTGTAATAATGGTGGATTATTAACCATTAAGTGTTTGTGAACGTGCATTAGTGTAGGCAAATGAAACAAAACAGTGCAACTTCGCTACAAGTTCTCTCAAGAAGTCCGCGTGAGGACTCAGTAAAGTGCCACATCTTTACTGAAACTCAAGGGGAGTGGGCGGGGGATATCATCATCATGCATTTATAATTCATTTCATCAATACACAAGAACACACACAAGAACTAAAACTTGACATTGGCTAAATGCACAAACCGTGCGAAGCCAGAAGGAAAAAAAAAAAAAAAAAAATGTCAAGCCGTCTGACCCGAGTCCTGCTGACTGACATTGTCACTATCACTGTCACGTCATTTGCCACAGGGCTGCCATACCTAAAATATAAATAATGTTTGTAGTTAGTGATGCCAGCATTTTATTTTTCAACCCTTGTTTAAAAAAAAACGGGTGCCTGTAAAAAAAATTAAATGCTGAAGTCATCAAAAGAATCACCCTCTTTCAGCCTATAAAGTTCAGAAGGCTGTTTAAATTTTCAATTTTTTTAGTACCAAGCCCCATACATTTTCTGAACGTCTCCTTTTTTTACCTCTATATAATATTAAGTATAGATTTGCTTATGTTCTCCAAGTCGTATCCAAAATCAACAAATCTGAGTAAACAACAAGACAGACCGTTGTGATGGCCCATTGTCACGGACAGGGAAGATGGCGGCAGCTTTTTATTTACCCGAAAAACCCAAGAATAAGGATTTTCCGTGCTATTGTTGCGTATTGAGCTTTGAGTGGGTATAAGAAAATAGCACGCCTGTGGCGGATGGCAAACTATCGTGAAGAAAAGTGTTTGTAAATAAAAGAGAATTGGTAATCTTTCGCCGTGAGTTGGGAACAAAAAGTGGTATAAAAAAATTTGTATGTACGAATATTGTTAATTTTGTAAGGATTTTCTTTTTGTGCTTAATGTTTTGAATATGCGTTGTACTAAAAGCAAATTTAATTCCTTAAAAAAATTGGAGTAGAGTGTTGTCAACATTATTATTTGTCAATGTCATAAGATTCTCAAGTCCTATTTTAACCGACTTCACAAAAAGGAGGAGGTTCTCAAGGCGTCTGTATTTCTTTTTTCTTTTTAATGTTTGTTATCTCAGAGCTCCGTCGTTTATGAACCGATTTGGAAAATTCTTTTTTTATTTGAAAGGATACACTTCCAGATTGGTTCCATTTTTATTAAAATCCAGTTCTGGTGTTGGAATCCATGAGTAATTGAGGGAACTCCTCAAATATTATAGACCTACTCACCTGTGCCCAACCCTTCGAGGAAACAAGGCGTGATGTTATGTTATGTGCTTCCGAAATTAAAGTTATTTTTCACTTTTTAGTGTTTTTGTTGGAAGTCGGTTGTTTTTTTGTAAAAAAAATTAATAGAAAAATATGTGATTATTATTCCTACAAACCTTCCTTTGTGAGCAATATTAGATGAAAGTGGGGGGTACACTATTCACCTAGTTCCAGCACCATTTTCTACAATTCTTCTTGAAATTAATAAAGTTAAAGAAGGATGAAGTAATCAACAATTTATATTTATTTATTAAAATAAGATGGGAGACTTACAGCTAAAATAAACAGTTTTAATGACAGTACACAAAAACACAGCACACACAACCAATAGACACACACACAACGGACAGACAACAGTTCACGAGTTAACAGTAATGATTACTATAGGATCGAGGGAATGCTATGTTGTACCTGATAGGTACTTACATTTGGAAGTAGATTCTGAAAGTGAGACCTGTTGATCGTTTCTTGGTTCGGTTCTAAGATATGATTTGAGCTGGATCAATTTAATACAATCATCAATCAATTTAATTTGGATACTAAAGAAATGTTAATGGCTATTATATTTGTGTAATACTCGAGGGGTTTGGCGCTGATAGCCGAAATACAGGCTCTGCCTAGTTCGGCTACAGATGAGCATAGGCTACCACTTATACTGACCTAAATTAGCCTGTTAAAATATTTTGTAATTTATAAACATTATCGTATCTTATCTAGTAGTCGATCAGTTTCCTAGTATATAAAGTAGTCGATAAGTCGAATACATTATTCATAGTCTATGTTAATAATTATATTTATTCATAGTTCTGATTTCTGATCTATTTCATATTCATTGCTTCCGAAATAGAATACGTTCTATAGAATAGAAACTACTTGGCTATAAGTAATCCCTGTTAGGTATAATACGTACCTTTTTGGTCTATTTGTGGTTGAATTTATACAATATTCTTGCCTTCATGCCTCTAAAGAAAAGGGAGGATCCTCCGACCAGACGGGTGTTGACTGGTGGGCAACTGCCCAACGATAGATGTCGGGATGTTGTATACAGGGTTATTTTTTATTATTTTTCGAAATCGCGAAAAAAATACCTGCTGTTACCTACATTTATGTTCGAATAATTCGTTAAAATGTAGGGAACAGCTGATTTTTTTTTCGCGATTGCAGGTTTGGTCCCATAGTAAAAGTTGTTCATAATGATGAGTACAACGACCCCTTAAGAGGTTATTGACGTTTGAAAAATAACCCTGTATATGCTAGTTGCACGGTAAACTCTGCTTGCGCGATGCAGGATTTTGCGTGACATCAGTGTGACGCGTATTTCGCATGTAGCGATGTTGATGCCGCTACAATTCCATAAAATTGCGGTCTACATGGAGGTGTATTTACTGTTCATATTACTTGATCTGTGCTTGGGCATAACCACTCAACATTACCAGATCAGTGACCTTACTGGTTATGTATATCTGAATGATCGTCAATTTAGACCAGCTTGATGAATACTGGCTTCCCTCGAGGTGATTGACCTAGCAATTTCTTTGCTACCTCTAATTTCATGAAGTCTTTAAGGGTACACCTACTCATACCACCTACCCAGGGTCAAACCTATTGCGATAAGCACTTCGCATGGGTTAGCGGCACTCCTTACTTGACACTATTTTAGCAACATATAAAAAATGCTCGGGCCACCTTAAACAAATCATCAATTTATCGCGTAATTATTCTACTCTATGATTTTGATAAGAAAATACAGGTTCATTTCCACAATATTGTTTAGAGGCACCTGAAGAAGATTTTACAAAAACACGCGGGGCGTGTCAGCGGCACCAAAATGTGTACATAATGGGCTTTAAGACAAGTAGATACTTGTCTCATCGCCCTATAAGTGCATAGGGCGAAATCTACGGAATGAGTTAAATTCAATCCTAACCCAACCTTATCAGCTATCTACATCTTTGTTGGGAGTTTATTCCAAATGTAGTACATAAATTCCAAGGTCATTCACAAGTACGTAAAGCACAATAATTTATAGCCACTACTTGCTCCAGCCCTACCCATTTCACTGCCTCAACATCAACTGCAGACAATCTAGGCCCAAATAAATTGTGAGTGTGAATTCCGTCTGCGTCCATTTTCATTTCCTTGTATCCAAAAATTCCTTCAATTTCGGCCTAGGATGAAACCGGACACACTGAGAATTTCCATTTTCAGTAGAGATTTAGTAGGATGAGAACTTTTACCCTATGGCCAGAATTCATTGCTTTGCACGGTTTTAAAACGTGACAAAATATATTATAATGATTTATTTATTATATCTAAGTTAAATATTATTTTACTATACGCATATACCTCTGTGTTCCGTGTGGTGCCGGCCGTAAAAAATAGCACCATCCTATTTCTTCCCGTGGGTGTTTTAAAATGCGACTAACGGACTTAAGACGCTGACAACAGGTAAACCGCTGTCACTGTCAGACTGCATACAAAAGAAAGAGAAGCGCGATGACACAACGCTTGTAATTTATTGCAAAATATGAAGCAATTATTTATTTACTCAAAAATGAGTTAAGTAATCGAAAATAAAAAACAACCAAGTTCTGCATACAAATAAGACGTTCTTGTTATTAAATAAATACCAACCGTACGTTGATATTTAATACAGATATTTTGGATTGAAACTCAAAGTAAAGGGTTAGCTTACCGTTAATTTGTATCGAGATATTTTTATCTAAACGTCTTTTGGTAACAACCAAGTTCTGAGAAATATGTTCAAGAATAACATATATTTTTTCCGCTACCACAAACTATATAGATTTGGCAATTTTTTTGTTTAAGACAAGCCTACTTTTATCATTTGCCTCTTGTCAGTGCCTAATAGAGAATGGGCAGCAGCGTTCACTATACTGCGATGGCCCCCCCGTTTATGGGAAGCTCAGAACCGGTCGACTTGGCGGTGCTCAAGGGAGGCCCATGTCCAGCAGTGGACGTCTTTCGACTGAAATGATGATGACGCATAACCCTTATGGAATAAATTCTCAAAATGATGCTGTAAACATGATGATGTGCATCAAAATGTGTTGCGCAGCTTAGAAGAACAATGCGGTCACACACACAGACCCCGAAAAGTGACTTAAAGTAGACGTTCACAAAATGTATGGGGCTGAGCTTTATAGGCTGAAAGAGGGTAATTAAATTGATGGTTTTCGGCATTTAATTTTTTTTTACAGCCGCCCGTTTTTTTAAACAAGGGTCGAAAAATAAAATCCTGGCATCGCTAAGTACAACCATTATTTATATTTTAGGTATGGAAGCCCTGTGGCAAATGACGTGACAATGATAGTGACAATTTCAGTCAGCAGGACTCGGGTCAGACGGCTTGACATTTATAGATTTTTTTTTTCGATACGTTTTGTTATTGATCAAGGTTTTTTGTATCAATTTCATGGAGCTGCAGCTAAAATTATAGGAATGGAAACTTAAGCCACATTTAAAATATTTATATTGCATAAAAATTAATAAATAAAGACAAGGTGCGTTTTGTTTGTACTGAAACAATTTTATTTTTTTTACAAAGACGGGCGCCTGAAAAAATCACATTTAACTATAATCTAGTAGCATTATAAATAAGCTTTCTAATAAGGTACATCATAATAGCGTTTAAAAATCTTCGGAATATTATACCACTTTTGACCTCTCCTTTATAATATGTATTTATAACTTTGTTTAAACAAAGTGTCGGGCAGAAAACATGCATCTAGGTGGATTATATCTGCGACCTTTTGGAATTAGGATTGGCGTGACGTCACTTTGGCTGCGTGAAAGCTTTTCTGTTTATTTTTAGACCTTTCTTTGCAATTGAATTCCATGGAACGTATCTTTGGTCAGAATTTTATTATAAACTGTCTTTGGGGTTCGTGTGCTTGAATGTAGAACTGTAGTAGTAATGAGCGTTTTAGCTGTTCTATTAGTCTATGTCTGCATTTAAAACTTACCTATACAAAACACAAAATAATAGGCCGATCGAGTACCAAGTCGTATCGAGTATCGACTAGTTACGTCGCGATAGTCAATCGCGACGTAACTAGTGAAGTAACCATACGACTTGATACTCGATACTCACGATAAATCGATTCAAGTTAAACGTCAAAACGGGCCTATTATTTTGTGAAAACTATTGCAAACACGCTTGTTGAAACTTTTAGTACGAAACTATCCTTCCTACTATTATTATAAACGCGAAAGTTTGTAAGTATGGATGGATGGATGGATGGATGTTTGTAACTTCTTCACGCTTAAACGGCTGGACCGATTTTGATAAAATTTTGTATGGAGGTAGCTGACACCCTAGATTAACATATAGGTTACTTTTTATCCCGATATTCCCACGGGATTGAGACTTACGCGGGTGAAACCGCGGGGTTCAGCTAGTGTAAAATATAAATATCAAATCTGCGCGCGCTGAGTATATGTTCCTCATAGAGCGTTTTGATAACAGTGATATTCAAATTCCAGTAAAATATGACGTGAATACACGATAAGCCAAATCAAAATCATTGCAAGTGCCACGCAAAAATAACGTTTATGGCAGGCGTACCGCTTCTTTCACAATCCCCAATTTACTAAACCAAATACCTGTAGACATTAGAGACTGGATGAATAGTAAAAACATAAAGCTTGAGCTGAAAGAACATTACATCAAATCGAATATAACATATCTGTTCATAGCGCGTTGATCAAATCTCAGGTCATGGCATGCTAAGACAGACCCCAGAGGTCTAATTGTGTGCTTTGTTTGAGTGTAAAGAACTTGTTATTTATAAAAATAAATAAAATAATGTATATTCAACAAAATGGAGATGTTTTAGATTTACAATATGATGCGAATAAAGATCCCTGATCCAAGTTCTACAGAACCATCAAACCATTTTCACCACCACTTATCACGAACTAACACACAGCGTTAGATATCTCATTATCCAATACAAATACGCTTAAAACATTTCACGGGCCCCTATTTACATTATTACATTGACGAAACGTTGGTCCCAAACATTGGTAGTAATTTATTCAAGGGCCAAGGGACGCGTTGCTTTTATGTACATAATAATTATGTGTGTGTGAGTTATAATCAGACTTTGATATATATGTTTTCGTGGTGAAACTATGTAAGCAGAACTCGGGGTATTGTGGGTTACGTCTATTTTTGTTTATAATACTTTGTTGTTTGGATGTTAGTTTAATTGAGTTTGATGAGGCGAGAAGATTTTTTGTTGGGTCGTGTTTTTTAGTGAGATGGATTCCTATTTAGTACTCAAAGTATAACTTTTTCGTCTAACAAGATTTATATTTTGACATGGCTTAAACCATGGAGCTAGTTTTTGTAATAAGAACATAACTGTGATTGAAACACCGTTCTTTATACAAAACTGAAAACAAAACCCTTAACTGTAGTCCTGGGTCCATTGGACCCATGTTCAATCTTTGAATGTGTTTAAAAATATCCGCAGACACCGCAGTGCCCCCCGTTTCTAGGTACCTTTCTGCAGTAAGCTAAAGAACGCACAGTAAAAGGGACATGTTTGGCTCGCTACTCATAAGGTCAGTATCGTCATACGTGTGGGTCCGATGGACCCACCACTATAGATACGTTACTATTTATTTTATTATTTATTTATTTATTTAGCATTTCTGTTATATTGCAGGTATTTGAGATGGCAAACCATAGCAGTGGTTCTAGGAACCAAAAGGAATTGTTTGAGCAATGGTTGAATGTGAAAAAAAAATATTTTTGCAAAACCTAAATTGCATGGGTTGTTTAAACCTGTGCGTAATTCGTACCAGTGACTGGGTCATTTTGACCAATGTCAATTTTTTTTTTGGAATATGTTTTAATGTTCTTTTTGCTATGCTTTTAGTAAACACATTTTTATGTGTTTCAGAAAACATGTTTTTTCAATTATTTGGTACCTTTTTAATATTTTTTTATAATTTTTGTTCAATACCATATGTTTTGTTTCACAAAAATTTACTCTTTAGTGTAAGGTAAAATAATAAATTGAAATATAAGTTCCTACTGTTGATAATGCATGTAAAAAGGTCTATGAATGTTTGATTTCAAAGTATATAATATAATAAACAATTAAAAAATCATTATTTTTTTTGTACCATCATTTTAATATACCTAGGTCCACCGGACCCACCACTATAGAAGCGTTACTATTTTTCACCACTACAGTTAAGGGTTAATTCGGTACTAAGTTGTCAACTTTGTGTTTAGGAAATTTACCATAGTCGAAATAAAGTTCGAAATTCAATAATGGCTCCATGTTTTAAACCTGGGTCTGAAGATAAACCTTGTTTTGTAAGGGGTATAAGGTCGTTGGTATAAGGGGGTTTGAGTTCTTAGTAGGCATTGGTAGGTTAGGGTAGGTTAGGTAGTCATTTTGCCAGATTAATTGCCAAACGTATAGGCACAATAAGCCATGTTCAGGAGGGCCATGCTCAACAGCGAATTTATACGTTGTGACATATTTGGCTGAATAAAATAGAACCAAATCAATTTTGACATAATGCTTGTTCAGTACTTAATCGATTTTACAAATGAATAAAAAAAACATTATTATTCTTTAGTAAATAATGTAGTCTTAATTTAACAAAAATCTTAATATTTGTAATTACTATTAATAAGCTCCTTCTATATTTAATAAAAAGGGATGAAGAAATTTTTCCTCAGTACATTAAATGCTCGACCCCTGACAATCACAGTCGTGACGTACTCCAAGCAAGTCCAACAAACTGTTATTATTTATGTACAGTAAGCCTGCTGGAGGTCTTAAATGTTGAGGTCAGCCATTGAAGGCTTACGACTCCGCTTAACGTCAATAAAATAAAAAAATCTTACAGCTTTTTGTTGATTACTAAAAATTCTTAGTTGCGTCGGATATTTTAGGGCTCCGTACCTCGGAAAAAACGCAACCCTTATTCCTTTACTTCGTTATCCGTCTGTCTGTCTGTCTATCCGTCTGTCAGTCTGTCAAGACCCTTTTTCTCAAGACCACGTCGAGGTATCAAGTTGAAATTAATATAAAAACGTAGATCTACGGTTCCTTGGAGCTCTAAAAAAATCAAGCTTCTAAGTAAACGCTGTATATAAATACGGTGATTTAAAAGGCTTCTACATACCGGGGCGACTTGTCGCGCGACGCGACTTTGCGATATATATCCGTAGAACAATTTCTATGAAGTCGCGCGCGACACTACACACAGGAGCGACCTGTCGCGCCGCGAATCAGATATATCGCGTCACGTGATGCGTCTTGTGTAGGCTCTTCAGACTGACGCGATATCGCGGCGAAACCATACGAAATGATCCATTTTGTATGGCGTCGCCGCGATATCGCGTGGCTAGCGCGACGCAACACAAGAGAGATAATTATTACTACATTTAAAATTTTATAGGCCTTGCAAATGTTAATCATCCTAATTTATACCTTATTGCAATGACATAAGAGTTACATTGCAATGACTTAGGTACTTGGTTTTGCCGGCTAGTCGGCATGCTCAAAGAAATAAATGATCTTTTGAATTCAAGTAGCGCGAATAGTCGCGCGACGCGACTTGTCGCGCTACGCGACATGAAGAGTATATAAGGCGCTTCAATCTGAGGTGAGCTCAGTAGTAGACGATCTTTCGCGAGGTTAGGTTCGATTTCCCGGTCGGTCGACACAACCCAACCTTTTGGTGGGAAATCCTCATGGATGTCCTCCGCCCTGGGGCGGGTGGAGGTGTCTGTCAGACTCTTACTGACTAAAAACCACCCCAGTATTATACGCCATACAAAATGGCATTTCGTTCGTATGGTGTCGCCGTGAAATAAGCGAGTCGTCATGCCATCTAATTCTAGGGATTGACACTATTGCCAGCTCACTTCAAGTCCACTTCATCTAAGTTTTCGTGGTGAGATTTTTACAGAATAGGTCGAGGTCTGTGCGTGTTTGCTGACCGTGGTCCTAGCTAGGTTCAATATTACATAAATTTTATTCATTCAAATATTTTTTTGATTTCTATTAGATTCCAATAGGTCTCATTGGCTATTGCGTTTTTTACTCGACTGCGTGACGCAAAGGAGGGTGTTTATAAATCATGACTTTAGCCAGTTTTACCAATTACTTAAACATTTCAGTGTGTGATTAGAAGCATTCTAAACCCTGTCGAAAACATTTAGTTTTTTTCCAAAGTAAAATAAAATTATAAGCAAAATGGTAGATAAGTCATTGCAATGTGACGCTTATCTCATTGTGATAAGGTAATGTTTGACGAAATTAAGTAATCAATCAATCTGACTATCCTTTTCCTAACCATGATGGGGTCGGTTTCTAGTGTAACCGGATGCAGTATTTTACGTGGAGCGACTGCCCATCTGACCTCCACAACCCAGTAACTGGGTAATACCATACCCCTTGGCCCTTTGGTAAGACAACCAGTCTTACCAAAGGGATCAGACTTTCGGACTTCTGACGACCCGTAGCGGCTGTCAAAGATCCACGAATGACAGACAGCTTATCGTGCTTTTGGAGGCACGGAAGGATCTTGGTAAGCAAAAATGGTCACCCATCTACGGACCAACCTCGACTATCTAATAAAAGCGAAATAAAATAATAATTTCTCCATTTCAAATTATAAAAGACCTTGCAAATGTCAATCATTCTAATTTATACCTTATCGCAATGACATAAGAGTTACATTGCAATGACTTGGTATTTGCGGCTAGCGGAATGGTAAAAAAAATTACCCTTTGAAGCTGCCGCAAGCCAGCCGCTACGGCGCCTAGCTGTACCTATATTATTCGTGGATTTTGACTCACAATTCGAATCTTTTATAATTAACCAACTTCACAAAAACGAGGCGGTTTTCATTGTTTTCAAGTCGGTTGTATTTTTGTTTATGTTTATAAGTAGTAGGTACTTCAGTAGGTACTCCGTCGTTTATAAGCCGATTTGGAAAATTATTTTTTTATTTGAATAGATTATACTTCCAGATTGGTCCTAGTTTTCTCAAAATCCAGTTCTAAGGATGGGATCCATGAGGAACTGAGGGAACTTCTCAAATATTATAGGCATACCTACTACATATAGCGATTTTTATGTTTTCATCAACCGGTCAATCATTTGCATACAGAAAGTATCATTTAGTGAAGTGGAACTGATGAAGAAGACCACAGACGCCCACCGGAACTCCTCAATGATAAGTACTTACCTATTTCACGGGTGGCGATAAGATATCTCTATTCATTTTAGTAATTAAGCGACAATGACGAAGCAAATTTAAATAAATGGTTGTGATCAAAATGACACCATCAAACTGATCTGAGGATGAAGCCGGTAGGCACCGGAACTCCGTAATAAAACAATGATCCTAGCCGTGTTTGGGCTTATTGGAATTGTCAAGAGATGCACTCTGGATATAAATGATTTTTACCCGACATCAAAAAAAGGAGGACGTTCCCAATTCGTCTATAAATAGGTAGGTATATTAAGTAATACTTAATTATGTTCGGGTATAACTTATTTGTTTATGAACCGATTTTTATAATTATTTAATTTGGTAGATGAAGCTTGTGCCGACTTGCGCGGTCCCATATAAATTTTATTATTTTTGCTAAGTTAGCTTAGCAATTTACGTATTTAATCCAATCGGTGTAGGTATGTTGATGATGTTATAAAACTTCCTGTCACTGTTATTTACATAGCAGGTAGTGGTAGGTACTTATTACGAATTGGTGTGGGGTAGGTACCACAAAGTGAAAAATACGTAAGCACAAAACTTTTTACAAAAAAAATCGTTTATTGCCGACGACTTCCGAAATTAAAGTTATTTTTCACCATAGTGTGTATTTTTTTTAATTTAAATTTCACGTCTAAAGTTTATTTTCACAAACAAGCTACACATTTCCAGTACCTACATATAAGCTGACCTCTTATTGTAAGGAAAGCCTAATACAGGATCAAATTAAATTAGTTCGCGAAACTCCGCAGATGTTATGGGTATTGTACCTAAACAAGATTAAAACAAAAAAATAAGTGGTAATGTTTTTTTTTGTGGGGTCATCATCCGCCGGTAGTGTAGTCACTTTAAAAATCTGTTATTTTTGTGAAAACTACACAGACGTGATGGATATCGATATCTCAACACGATAAAACAGATTTTATTAACTCAAGTTTTAAGTAACAACACTACCAGCGAGCGGTCGCTGGCCCCAAAAAAATAAATAATTTCTTAAATCTTTTTTATTTTTATTTTGTCTTGTTTAGGTAACCATTACGTATGCGGAGTTTCGCCAGCTAATTTAATTTGACTTTGTACAATGTGATGTGAGCTCAGCTGAGACTGGCGCGTACAGCGGGGCGAACACGGCCTACTGTGACATGACTTGAGTCACACATTTTATCCAGGGACCGTACAACCCCGGTTAAGGGTTAAGCCTTTCGAAGGGGTAACCCATTCAATAGGTTACCTTTATCATGATGTAACCCATTGAAAGGGTTTTATACTAGAAACCCACTGAAAGGGTTACACGATAACCCATTGAATGGGTTTTATACTTGAAACCCAGTGAAAGCGTTACATGATAACCCATTCAATGGGTTCTATACCTTCTTGAAACCCAGTAACATGTAAAAATCATAATATTATGTTATTTCGATATACGCCCAGCACGCGTAGCATGACCAGTTCTATCTCTATTCTACCCAGAGACCATTTTAGAAAGACCCTATCGAAAACCCTTTCAATGGAAAGGATTTTCGATAGGGTTTTTCTAAGCAGTTAATCAAAAACCCATACGGTGTGGGTAATTTTGAATGGCTTAAATTAAGCCGTTCAAAAGGGTTACCCACACCGTATGGGCTTTTATCGAAAATCCTTTCAATGGGTTACCAAAATTTAATTTAAGCGGGGGGTAAAGGGTTACCCATATCGTATGGGTTTTCGTTTAACCGCTTAGAAAAAACCCTATCGAAAACCCTTTCAATGGGTAACCAAAATGGTCCCTGATTTTATCCCAGTTTGAGCGATAAAACTATTTTGTCATAAAATGCTAGTACAAATTGACATGACATAATTTATCATATCTTGTCACAAACGTCTTGGGCAGCCCGTGCTCGGCCCGCAGAATGCAAAAGGGTAACAACGCACACATTATAAGTACATTTAGTCTGCGGGATCAGCATATGGTTGCAAAATTGCGTGTAATTTACGGTTATGTCAATCTGTCTTGGGTTGGCTTCCAATATAACCGGATGCAGGTTTAAAGGATACCAGTATTTTACATGGAGCGACCGCCTATCTGACCTCCACAACCCAGTCATTGGGTAACACGATACCCCTTGGCAAAACTGGTTGTCAGACTTTCGGGCTTCAGACTACCCGTAACCAGGGACCATTTTGGTGAACGGCTTTAATTAAATTTTGTTAACACATTGAAAGGTTTTTCGATAAAAACCCATACGGTGTGGGTAACCCTTTTGAACGGCTTAATTTAAGCCATTCAAAATTACCCACACCATATGGGTTTTTCTAAATGGTTACCAAAATGGTCCCTGGGTAGAATAGAGATAGAACTGGTCATGCTACGCGTGCTGGGCATATATTGAAATAACATAATATTATGATTTTTACATGTTACTGGGTTTCAAGAAGGTATAGAACCCATTGAATGGGTTATCATGTAACCCTTTCACTGGGTTTCAAGTATAAAACCCATTCAATGGGTTATCGTGTAACCCTTTCAATGGGTTTCTAGTATAAAACCCTTTCAATGGGTTACATCATGAGAAAAGTAACCCATTGAATGGGTTACCCCTTCGAAAGGCTTAACCCTTAACCGGGGTTGTATGGTCCCTGCCCGTAACGACTAAGTTTAAACAACCCCTTAAGGGGTCATTGTACTCATCATTATGGACAACTTTTACTATGGGACCAAACCCTAAATCACGAAAAAAAAATATATTTTGTATTTTGTATTTTTATTTTTTTATAAATTAAAATATCTAATTTAAAAAAAAATGCTGTATTTTAGGGACAAACAATGAATGCATATAAACTTAAGTAATAAAATAAATTTGTTTGCGACGTACGCAAATCGGCGTGGCGCCGGCGGAAGCGGCTTCTCTTTGAAAGCGCGCTGGCCGCGGCGCGGGCGCGGCGGCGCGGGCGGCGGTGGCGTCCGCGCGAATAGGTACCTACAGTGCCTTTTTTAGGGTTCCGTATCTGAAGGGTGCCAAATGAACCCCATAATTAAGCCTCCGCTGCCCGTCCGTCCGTCTGTGATGTCTGTCTGTCTGTCTGTCAGCGACTTGTATCTCATGAACCGTAATAGGTAGACAGTTAAAATTTTCACAGATTGTGTATTGCTATTAACACTATAATAAAAATAAAATAAATTTAAAAATTAAAGGGGGTTTCCATTATCCCATACCAGAATTTTTACCCAACCCGTTTTACCCTTTGGGTACGGAACCCTAAATACAGGTGTATTTAGGGTTCCGTACCCAAAGGGTAAAACGGGAACCCTATTACTAAGGCTCCACTGTCTGTCTGTCCGTCTGTCACCAAGCTGTATCTCACGAACCGTGATAGTTAGACAGTTGAAATTTTCACAGATGATGTATTTCTGTTGCCGCTATAACAACAAATACTAAAAAACAGAATAACATAAATATTTAAGGGGGCTCCCTTATAACAAACGTGATTATTTTGTCGTTTTTATAGATAATGGTACGGAACCCTTCGTGCGCGAGTCCAACTCGCACTTGGCCGGTTTTTGTTTTAATAAAGAACCTTTAAATAAAAATGTAGTATTCAATACTGTACCGTGTACGGTGGTACGGAAACCTTCGTGTGCGAGTCCGACTCGCACCTGACTGATTTATTTTACAATAATTATTAAGCATCTGTTATTTTTTTGTCCAACATTTTTATTCGAATCTGCAGGGAGTTTAGTTGTTCAATAATTTTGTTGGTGCTCTTCATCAACATTACAGTCAGCCGACTTGCCTGCAACATTAGGTACCTACGAGTATGTAAGACATTTGAAATAAAAAACTTCAATGCAAATATTGTTTGTTAAATGTTTATTTACATATTAATAACAAACAAATTAACAATTTGTATCACTAATAATAAGTAAGTACCTTGGGCGAGAGGCGCGTGTTGAAATGGTCTGCGTTCGTCGTACTTTTTAACCGACTTCCAAAAAGGAGGAGGTTCTCAATTCGGCTGTATGTTTTTTTTGTGTTTGTTACGCGATTACTCCGTCAATTATGAACCGATTTTGAAAATTCTTTTTTTGTTCGAAAGTGTATACTCCCGAGGTGGTCCCATTGCCACCAAATCAGAATCTGATGAGGGGATCCCAAGGAAATCGAGGGAAACCCTCAAATTTTATATGCAAACCTATAGCGATTTGGGTACTTTTTATATTAACTCGTGCATTTGCTCTCTGAAAGCACCATTTGGTGAATTGGAACTGATGATGGAGACCACAGATGGCCACCGGAACAATATAATAATGAGTACCTATTTAACGGGTTGCGATTAAGCAATTTATGTTCGTCACTATGCATATGGTGAGTGGCAGTTCTCCTGGTTCTTACCAGGAGAACTCCTTAACAATCAACGTCCCAGCATCGGGAAAAGCAATATTTTGTAAAAGGTGATTAGCAGTTAACATTAGGCTATTGTAACTTAGATAAATTCAAAACTGACCCACTAAAAAGTGAAAAATAAAAAACTTTTTACAAAAAAATAATAACCGACTACCAAAAATAACACTACAAAGTGAAAAATAACTTTAATTTCGGAAGTCGGTGGCAAAAAACTCAAATACAGATCCAAAGACACCGACTTCCGAAATTAAAGTTATTTTTCACTTTGTAGTGTTATTTTTGGTAGTCGGTTATTATTTTTTTGTAAAAAGTTTTTTTAGCGGCTGCGGTCTGCGGCGCGGGCGGGGCGGGCGCGCCGCCCCGCGGCGGTGGTGCCGCTGTCGGTGCGGCAGAGCGGGCGCCCGATTTCTTCGTAAGCTAGGACTCCGCTTGCACTCTTGAAGTGCAGTCGAGTGCGTGACATCAGCTTTGCGAGAATCGGTTCGAGTCTCGAGCTCAACGTCTGAATGCTCCTGGCTGTGTTACATTACAAGTCCCAGGACCTCACGCGCAGTTGTACTTGCGACCACTAGACCAATGAGGCAGTTTGTTAGTACTTACCTAGTTAAGTACTATATTTATAATTGGATCACTCATTATATTTAAGTCATCACTGAGTATTTCTTAAGCATCACCCCTGTAATCCCCAAAGGGTTAGGCAGAGGAGTAGGTACCTACCTACTCCTCTGCCTAACCCTAATAATGGTACACCCGCATTTGGCCAGTTAGCGTATTATCTTACATAATATTGAACGTAATTTTATTAGAGTAGAATTTTCGGAGACACGGAATTACCTACTTAATTTGATAAGTAAATTAAAAGTAAGTAATTTAGTACTTAGGTTAGTTCTAATACTGATACATTGTTTCCAATTAAACAAATATCAACTTTACGAGTGTGTAAATTAAGATGATTTCAAAATAATAAATAAGTAACTCACAAAAAGGCCATAAAAACGTGTTGTACGGGCAGCAGCTCCGCACACTGAGATGTAGGATGTAGGTGGATGAATCACTCGGGATGTGTACAGGAAATAAAATCACTGTTTTGTGTCCGATAATGATTGATCATTTATTTAATAAAACAACGAATTATATAATGCCAAAAGTAGGTGGCTTGTGGCGGGCGTAATAGCTTAGTCAGCGAATGTACATAAATCGGTGAATTAGCAACTGCTTGATCAGGTAAAAACTAAAACAATAAATATCATGTGGCGATGCTCGTACATCCTGCCGACTATAAAAGTACAAATGTCCAGTAAAATGCATTCTCCAAGGGTAAGTAAAGTATGTAAAGAAAGTTATTGGAAGGTTCTATGTCCGTCGCTAACTGTCATTGGCGACGTTTCGCGATCCACCTTGCTGCTGTTAGGAAGATGTCTGGTGACCTCTTCTAGATCCGGGGTGTCTGCCTTTGCTTGTCCTTCCGTAGGGAGATGCCGTTCAGTAGGACTTGGGGCCATCTCAATCTCTTCCTTGTGCGCCTGCTTTCCTGTTCTGTTTCCTTGAGGTGTACGGAGACAGCGTGCTTTAATTTGGACGCATACCCATATGCTGAATATTGTTGCACAGGTTATCATACAGCCGTACAGGACGTAGTGATGTTGCTCCGCCTCCACGGAATTAACCATTTGTATGTCCTGTTGTTCTTTAACCAGCTCAATTTTTCTCTTAATACTCTTTAGTTGTTCTTCATGTGTTTCAAGTTCCATATTTGTTATATTTGTAATTTGACTATTGCTTGTTAATAGTTCGTTTAGATTTATCTCTGGTACGTAGATCTCTTGCTCATTTCCTAATTCCATGGTGCTTTGCATTTTGTAATGTGCATGAATCAGATGTTTATCGCCGCGCATCATGCAACCTGTAGCTAAGGTGATGATGCCTGTATTTTGTAGTGTCTGTGACGTAATTCCCGCAGGACAGAAAATGCGCATAGTGCATTCCTCGCAACACGTAAACAACCAAGCTCCCTTACTGTGCAGTTTTTTCCAGTCATTGCTGCAATTCGATACCTTAGTGCGGCAGGTTGTTACTCCTCGATTGTTTATTATGCCTGCTTCGCACATTGTTGTGGCTGTTTTTATACTGTATATAGGTAGGTCAAGGTTGCATAGTAACAGCTGATTTGTGTTTACTTGTTCGCACGATGAAAGATGTTGTTGATCCAGTGGTATCATCATGTCTAGCTTCAAGTTAACGGCTATGTATTTGGTTGTTGGTATTATGTGAATCATGGAGGTTCCCTTTATGTTGCGGATTGGGATGACTTCGGTTAGTTCGTACTGTTCGTCTGCTACTAACGGGATTTTTACTTCGAATATGATGAAGTCTTCGGTTAGTTTTCCTTGCACCCTTGCTAGTTTATACATTTCCCGGATACACTTGAACTTGTTTGAGCAAGGGAGAGATAATCCTTTTGGGACTTGTCCTGCTATGATGTTCAACTGTTTTGCGAACGCATCGGGTTTCAACAGGTGAGTGTCGACCTTGCCGTGACGAAGATCTGTAACTAGGCTGATCAACATGTCTTGTATTCTCCGCAAGTTTGTTATCATCATGTTTGCGGCAAGTGCAGTAGCAGTAAGGAACGTTGCTTGGTCTTGTTCGGTTTTCAGTTGTTGGAGCGAGTCTCTGAGACTTTTGTTGATGACAATGAACTGCCGGTTCATTACTTGCTCGTTCCTCTTCAGAAGGTTATATTCCCCTTCGATTATTGAAGTCTGTTGTTTGTACAGATTGTACAAGTGGTCTTCATTGCTGTGCAGTAGTTTGATGTCGTTGTTGTATTTTTCGGCGAATTTGTCATCAAGTACTCCAAATAGAGAGTTGGCAATGTTCCCAATTCCGTTTATGAGACCTCGCTTGCTACGTGTTCCGTGGTCGGATTGTAGTACTTCGTTGTAGTGTTTGAGCTCGTTTAGTTCGTGCTCGAGTTGTGTGGATATAGTCAAGGACGCTATATTTCGTTGACAAAGTCCGTGTAATTGCTGGACGTATTGTTCAACGGCAGAAGTACTTTTCCAGTAAGTTGACATGTTGTAGTATACTACCAGTCTCCATTCGTCTTGTATTATCTGTAAGTCTGCGGCTTTGTCAAAGTATACAAGGCGGGTCGGGTCTAGAGTTGTTACATTGACGAGTTGTTGCATGGACGGTGTCACACACGTAACCATCAGTACTAGTAACGTGCTTAGGTACTTGAGGACGTTACAGCTGGAAACACCCTTCTGTGCCCGTCTAGGGCTCACCCGACGTTGAGATGTTGATGACGTCGCTTCTGGTTGTGTTGGTTTGTTTTCTTTGTTGTTCCCGGTTTCAATTGGTAATCGGGACAATTTCGTTACGGGTCTCTTCATTATGTTGGATTTAGTTTTGAGCGTGACGACTCGTACCAAGTTATCCGGTCCAGGATGCGTCTCTATAACTCGCCCTAATAACCATCGGGCTGGGGCTATTTGTTCTTCCTTTACAAGAACGACGTCATTCACGGCAATGTTGCGTGTTGGAGTTTGCCATTTTCCTCGTAATTGTAATGTTTGTAGGTAATCTTTGGACCATTTCTTCCAAAATTCCTTGTACATGTTTTCTGTCAGGCGCCATCGTAAAGTTAACTGGCTGTTGTCATTCTCTGACGTCATCGGAGGTGCCAGAACCGGTCCACCGACTAAAAAGTGGCCTGGTGTCAAGTAATCGATGTCGTCGAGGTCGTTTGTTAGGGCGACAAGTGGCCTTGAGTTTAGGCAGGCTTCAATTTGTACTAGCAAAGTAGTAAACTCTTCGTACGTAAGCCTTTGTTCCCCAAGGACGCGTTTTAGGTGGTGTTTCATACTCTTGACTGCAGCTTCCCATAGTCCTCCCGCTGTGGGCCAAGATGGTGCGTTAAAGTGCCATTCCATACCTTTTTCGGAAGTGTTGTTGATGAGGTCGTCGTTAACTAGAAGGTGCAGTGCCTCCTGGCGTTCTTTGGCTAGAGCTCTTGCTGCTCCGACAAAGTTCGTTCCGTTGTCACTGTAGATATGTTTTGGTGTTCCTCGTCGTGCGCATAGCCGCTTCAATGCTGCGAGGAATGTTATCGTGCTGAGATCTGACACCAGCTCCAGGTGGATGGCTTTTGTGCATAAACAAATGAAAATCGCGATGTAGGCTTTAACTGTTTTAATGCCGCGACCTTTGTTAGCCTTTATTTCAACGTGTCCCGTGAAATCCACGCCCGTGTGTGTGAATGGCCTTGAAGGTGTAACTCGAGGCGTTGGTAAGTGTGCCATTTGTTGATTGCTGCGTTGCGTTTTGTAGCGGTGGCAGGTGACACATTTGTTGAGTTGCTTCTTGATTGGTTTTTCGCTGCATGTTGTTGTTTGTCACGCCTTCGGCCATTTGGCTTGACGACAGTGTCGCTGACGTAGTATCGCGGACTAGGTCATGTAGCGTGGTGTGATGTGCGCCGTTACACACTTTGCATCTTTTCTGCGAGTTGCATTTCTTTCCGTTGTGCGGATACATGCAGTTTTTGCAAATGTTCAATTGCTCAATTGTCCTAATTTTTATGGCTGGCGTCATTTCTTGAAACTCTTTACAGTAGAGCAAGATGTGGCTTGTTTTGCAAACTGGACAATTTCTGTCGGAGCTTGTATGGTTTGCTTTGGGGTAGCGTCTGTATCTGTTGTACGCATCCCTTGGTACTGTTGTCATCGAGGCCCCTTTATTTGGGGTGACGTCGGCATCTGTTTGTTTGTTGGGTTTACTTGTTTTCTTCACTACTGACTCCAGCGCCGTGAACTTCCCTTCGATGAACTGGATGAATTCCTTGAAGTCGGGAAGCCCTCTTGGATTTTTCCTCGCCTCCATGTAGTCAGCGTAGGTCTGAGTGTCTAGTTTTGCTGCCAGAATGTGCACCAAAATCGGGTCCCATGTTGCCGTGTCGATGCTCAAGTTACGCAACGCGTGCACGGTTTCGAGACTGGTGTCGTGTAGGCGCTTCAGCTCGTACGCGTTTTGATTTTGAATCGTAGGTTGACTCATCAAAACTTGCATTTGCTTGGTGAAGAGCATCTGCAAGTTATTGTACCTATGGTGGAGGATTTCCCAGCAGGAGTCGTAGTTGCTCTCGGAAACAGGCAGATGTTGCACAAGGCGCTCAGCTTCTCCTTTTAGCTTCCCCTTCAGGTGTTGCATCTTCTGCCCCTTCGAGAGGGAAGGGTTATTATGGATAGCCGCGGTGTATAGATCGAGGAATGTCGGCCATTGTGTGTAGTTTCCAGAGAATATCGGTATTTCGATCCTTGGCGCACTATCCCGTTGTTGGACAGCGTGGTTGAGTTTGCGGTTGAGACCTCGCTTTGTGCACTCGTATGTTTCTTCGTACTGCGAGAACTCGAGCTCGTAGTTTACGTCGCTACCGACGAGAACGTTGTCGAGCTGCCAGTGCACTTCGTCAATCGCCCTCCATCGCGATTCGAGGACCCTAAGCTTGTCTTCTATCTCCCATTTCTCAATAATGTCAGCAGTACGCAAGTTGCTGACGAAACGTGAGAAGGCTCTAAAGTTGGTTGCTTGTTGATTTTTTAGCTCGTCCGATCTCGATAGGACTCCAGTGTTCTTGTTCTCTTCTTCTGGGCGACTCGCGAGTTCCGCAGTGCTTGTTGACCATGTTTGCAGCTTATGTTGTATGTTTGAGTAGTTCGACTTGACCCTGTCGTATACTTTTGTTGTGTAGTATATGTCGGTCTGGTCTATGGCGCCCTGTAGCACGCCATGATTCATTTCGAATTCGTTCCAGTGCGCCTGGAGGGTATCCAGTCTGCCCCGGATGTATGTGGCGGTTTTGCGGTCAGGGCCATCTTTTCCGAAGTTGACACCAATTTTTCGGATGCCCTCTGCGATGATTTCCTGCCGCTTGAGAAGTTCTTGTTGCCTGGCGTCCATCATTGTTGCACGAGTATGTATGCGTGTAGTGGAGGGACGTTAGCTCTGTTGACTTCACTGTTGTATTGTTGTATGTAGTTCCCGAACCACCAAATGTTGATGTTTCCCACGGCGGTCGCAGGGTCCGAATGAATCTCTCCGTACGATATTGTGCGCCTTCTCAATCTGACTGGGGCGATCCGCTTGTGGAAGACCAGTCAAACCGATTCGCTATCGTAAGTAGAAACACTTCGTACCTGTGCGACTTGCAGGACTGTTTGCTCCAGTAGTGGCGATCCGGCTCGAAGGACCATAAATGTACGGGCAGCAGCTCCGCACACTGAGATGTAGGATGTAGGTGGATGAATCACTCGGGATGTGTACAGGAAATAAAATCACTGTTTTGTGTCCGATAATGATTGATCATTTATTTAATAAAACAACGAATTATATAATGCCAAAAGTAGGTGGCTTGTGGCGGGCGTAATAGCTTAGTCAGCGAATGTACATAAATCGGTGAATTAGCAACTGCTTGATCAGGTAAAAACTAAAACAATAAATATCATGTGGCGATGCTCGTACACGTGTTGCAGTCGAAGGTACACTTTACCTAAAGAAATTAAAGTTATTGTCCGAAATCACATATATTGGAAATTCCTACTTGGGTTGGGTTGGGTTAATGTCGCTGGGAGGACACAGCGTGGCATATGCTGGCAGAGTGTGCCACTTGGGAGTATCCACGCCGTGCCCTCATCTCAGGAGTAGGTAGGGACCTGGGAGGAGCCCTGGGACGCGACGGTATCCTTCTGCGAAACACCAGCTGGTGATCGCAGAAGTCGGTCTTGGTCCCATGATCCCCGGTGTAGGTGTGGGAATCACTGGAGTGGTTTTTAATCAGTAAGAGTCTGACGGACCCCTCTGCCCGCCCCAGGGCGGAGGACATGGCATAAGAATTTTCCCCCCGGGAACAAAAAAAAATGTTTGGTTATAATTATAACCTAACCTCGCTCAGCAAACACGCACAGATCTGCCTTCGTCCTCTGACGAAGATCGTCTACTACTGAACTCAGCCTGGATTGCTTCGCCTTTATATACCCTTATTGTGTCGCGCTGCGCGACAAGTCGCGTCGCGCGACTAGTCGCGCTACTTGGATTTCCTGGCTTGCGGCATCTTCAAAAAGATAATTTATTCCTTTGAGCATGCCGACTAGCCGCCAAAACAAAGTACCTAATTCATTGCAATGTAACTCTTATCTCATTGCAATAAGGTATAAATTTAGATGATTGACATTTGTAAGTCTTGTAAAAGTTGAAATGTACTCTTGGGTCGCGCGGCGCGTCGCGCGACACGTCGCGCCAGTATGAAAGGGGTTGCGTGTCGCAATATCGCAGAATCACCACGCAACACGTCGCGCGACAAGTCGCGCCAGTGTGTAGAAGCCTTTATACGACATAATATATTGATACTAGCAAGTAAATCAAAACCTATAGGGTACTTCCCGTTGACCTAGTATCTTGAAATTTGGCAAGAAGCAAGGTATCACAGCACAAGTAAAGGAAAAAGTCTGAAAATTGTTAATTTGTAATTTATATTTAAAAAAAATGCGATTTCAAAACTTACATTTGCAATTAGAAAATTGATCGTGGCGTACATCGATATAAGGGAGAACATATTTTTGAATGGGATAAAATCATCCCAACTACAGAACCCTTCATTGTACGTGGTCCGACACGCATTAGGCCGGTATTTTCTTGTTTATTTGTTTTATTTTTGGAGTAAGTAGGGACGGATTAAATTTGTGTTTTTTGAAGTGAAACTTTTTAGGCAGCGATTCGACGGATTGAATTGGACGAGAATTGAGAGTGACATTTCAAAGAAGCATCACACATTTCGTTACATGAGAGAGAAGAAAGATATAACGCTCTCTGTCTCTCACACCAAATCTCTGTTATTCTTATTTTTTTTTAAGTTTCACTTCTATGACGTGTACGGTGCTGTACGCACAATTTAATAATATTGTAGACAAATTTCATGTGAATAACAATTAGACCAAAATACAACAGAGATTTCTGACCAAGTTTGGATTAAAAGGGCTTTTCCAAGACTATAATTGACTTTGAAGGTCGAATAGTACCGGTACTAAGCTTGCAATATCCTATAAATACTTCACGGTGCAGGATAGCCTTCACCAGAAGTGGTCATCGTATGAGTGGTTGTTGAACAGCTTCAATATCATCAGGATTGTGCTAGAATATAGCAGTTCGTCGTGGACATGGTACGATAGCACCTCCTCTAACATTCTCTTCTGGCATCATAAGACAACCGCCACGCTTCCATTGATGTGACGCTCTGCTAGAGAAGAGAAAAATCGGTTACGTACAACTTGTATGAACTTGTTCACATAGCTCTGTGTCAGGCGCATCCAGATCTTCAGTGTCCCGGAGCACACTCGGATGCACGGACGCTCTGACAGTGCTATCCGATTTTTATCTAGAGCTCACATACCCAAATACGTTTTGCCTGCTGATAGTCTTCTTGGTGATCTGCTTCTTCTTTATCTAGCGCTATTGCAATCACTGCTAATTCTTCATTGTTAAATAAGGACATCGTGTTGTGTGCATATCAGCTAAAGAAACAGATTACACTGATACCGATTTCCCTGATATGTGTGAACTCGGGTGACGGATGGCACGTCCCTGGCGGGAACACTGAAACGAACAACTCGGAGCACGGATAGCCCTGACCCGGAAATGTGTGGATAGCGCTTTATCCAGCCTTTTCGGTGATTCCAGTAACTTCGTAACAAAACGGGGTGGTGCCACTTGCTGCGCCATTATACTAATTAGTAGCTAGACTCTTTTTACACAACACAATATTAAGAAATTCGTAAGAGCTACCAAAGAGATCTAGCAATATACAACATTATTTTTAGTATATATGCGAAACCTGAATATATTTTGTTCAGAATAAAGAACTGAATCGATTTCAATCATTTTTACACCATGTTATACATTTTTGTCCCAACAATATTTAAGTGTGATGGAAAATGTTATCACCATTTAATTACTTACAATGAAATCGCTGTACGGCTAGGTACCTACTGCCAAATTATTATCAATGAGCGAAAGACGACCCTAGAGGCGCGGGGGCGCCGTTAGCATGTTTTTGTACGGAGAACCCGGTAACATAACAACCTTATAACTTTGTGATTTTTCATGATACAGTTTTGACATTTTGTACATAGATTCTTTACATAAAAATACTAGATACGTGTTTCGGGTTTCGCATATATACAAAAACTAATATTATATACATACACGCTTTTCTATCATGGCCAAAATAAAATTGACTATTCTTAGGCACCCCGTAAGTATTTAAGGCTTCTACATACCAGCGCGACTTGTCGCGCGACGCGACACGGCACAAAGGCCCCGCGTGTCGCGGGACGAGCGGTGCCTTTGTGTCGCGTCGCGTCGCGCGACAAGTCGCCCCGGTATGTAGAAGCCTTTATGAATCCCCAACTACGTAAGAATGCAACGATCCTGCAAATGCCCATTTTAATTGTTTCTATAACTCGCGCTGGTCCATTCCCGTCCATTCGAGTCCATTTCGGTCCATTACGGAGGCCATCAAATGAAATGTAATCACCATCTTGAACGTTTCTTTGTCTTCAGCTACTCCTGAAATCGGTAAATTGTTCGCTGTAATTGTTAGTTGGGTATAGCTGGGAGAACTGAGCGGCAATTCCCTTATTTTTACGAACGTTTGCAGTTTATTCTCAGTCTCGATCTGTCAAAAATACCTTTATTTATTTATTTATTTATAGTTAAATAAAACGGTACAACACAAATTACGGTTATTTGTTTGTTGTTGTTTGTTTTGTTACGGGTTATTTATTATTATTAAGGTTGACTGGTACTATTGTACTACCCATCTACTTATCAAACTATTACTATTTAAAAGATATTAGGTATACAAACAACAGAATATTTAGAAGACAAATCAATAAAATCTGTAATTTGTAAGTTAGATTAATAATAATTGACGTCGCTGATGGTGAATACATTTACACGCCATGTTAGGGCAGGATATGCTGAAACAAACTTACTGTAACACCATATGTACCATATTCTAGCAAATAAGTATTTTTGATTTGATTTGATTGATTTTAAAATGCCTCAGGCATTAAGTCCGCCTTTGTATAGTTTTTAGGGTTCCGTACCAAAATGGTAAAAAGGAACCCTTATGTGGTGAGACTAAGTCTGTCTGTCACACCTGGATATCTCAAGAACTACTAATGTTATCAACTTGAAATTTAGAATAGTTTAGATGACGTTTGCCCAACTATTTTGCAAACAAGGAAGAAATTAAAAAAAAAATCTTTTTTGCAAAAGAGACTGAAATGGAGTCTTAAAATTTGAAGTGGGGCTACTAAGTGGGGTATTATATGAAATAACGCTGTTTGCACATTCTTAAACATTTTCTTTTTAGGCAGCATAGTTTCCGACTTTTGATGAAAATTTAAAAAAAATACCGTACCCTCCCCTTATCTCCGAAGTTTGCATAGATAGAAATCTGAAATTATTCTATGTGATAGAAGTTTAAGTAAAGATTACAGGAAAAATAAAATGATGGGTCAGTTTTTCAGAAATCATTAACATCATATATACGTACGGAGCCCTCGGTGCGCGAGTCTGACTCGCTCTTGACCGGTTGTTTTTACTTGTGCATAAAATAAATAAATAATTACATTAATTAACATAGAAACATAAAAATATTAATATTGTTATTTTTTGTGTATAATTATCATCTAAGTGGACTTCCTTGCATACTTTCTCTCACAGAACACCAGACATATATACGCATAATATTACTCCATTCAATATTATGCGTATCATGTCATCATGTTCAGGGTTGGCAGTCAGAAGAGCGTTGAGCATCTTTAAAGAACGACACACTGGGGATTCAGCTCTGGAGACTGTTTTGGATGACGATTGCGCAAACAGATTGTGCCGGTGGCTCGGACGGTATTTGTCGTGGACAAATAGTCGGCAGAAAAGGCCGAGGAGCTCTGGGCAGTCTATACGTCCCCGTAAGGTTTTACAGGCTACCGTGAGCTGATTAGGGCCTCTTCTTGCCTCCAACGAGTTAAAGCCCAACATCCTTAGAACCTACTTGGTAGGGTGCATATAGGGGAATACATTCTATAACCTTTGGAAGAGGCATATTAGGAAGGTTTTCTGGACCTTATAAAGTATCAGTGTTTGGGTCGCGGGATAGGGGTGCCAAAAACGGGCACTGGGCTTGAGTTTCCTTCGAACCACAGTGGTGTACAAGAGCCTAATAACATTTGATTTGTAAAAGTCACGAGCATTTCACAAACCAAATCCCAGGCGCCTGAAAGCCTGTAATTTCCCTAAATTTTTGACAAGTTTTTGACATTGATTGTCGTTAAGATGAGTTTGCGACTAGATCTTGAACTTTTTAATTATGAGCCTTCTGATTAAAGTTGGACAAAGATATGTTTTAAAATAATACGACACGTCTGTATTGTACTTAGAGCTCTATAGTGCATCCACACTCTGCCAGTTATTTTAGTCCCATGTAATAGGGGGCGAACCTTAACTCAGAAAATTCAAAACGTACATCAAACGTGCCCGTGCATTGCATATTATAAGATTAAGGACTACGTTGAAGACAAGGAAGTTTCGCATTAATTCCTTCTGTACATGTGGCTTCCCTGGTACCACATTAACAGCAAAACTATGTAAATGTCTATTATCTGCTCCCAAATTATGATGTTTTTTAAATTTTAATTTATCTTTTTTTACAAACTTCACTGACATAATGTTTTTTTATTTGACATTATTTTACCTACAATTTTAATTTCAACAAGGTTCTACCTTTTATTATTTTAATCATATTTTACAATGTTTTTTTGTTAATGTGAGGACGTTGTAGGCTTAATAGACTGTAGATCTGTAGACCGTTTTCTATTTTGTTAAGTACCTGGTACTTTTGACGAGCCTACGCTGTCTTCTCATACATATTAACACTGAATTTTTTTTATAAGAGTAACCGTAGAGTTTCTTGCCGGCTCTTCTCCATAGGAAACGACCAATTGGAACCGTGCACCTAGCTTCTGACGTTTCATAAGTGCCCATGTAGGCATATGTGAAATAAAATTATTTTTGATTTTGATTTGAGTACAATTTTAAACTCCGGGCTGCTATCGCGAAATTCCCATTTTCATATTATCCAACCTGGGGTTTGAACTCACGATTTTAAGCTCAGCAGTTGCTCAATTACTAGACATATTTACAAAGCAATCAAAAAGGATGTTTTGCGACGGTATACCTGACTGATTTCCGACTTAAAGATAGCCGTTAATACTGACCCAAAGTGCTATTTACTTTCTCAGTTAATCGGTAAAAACGTTGCAAGGAAATGGACTTAATCGTCTGAAGCCAAAGAAGTTAATGATCTGAAGTCACCCTTGCGCAGTTCCTCTCTGTGTGATGCTAATGCCTTTTGCTCTGCACTGGAACATTATATTATTATTATGGTAAGACTGCGGAAGGCAACGGTTATACTTTTAATAGCTTAACGTAAAACATGATATCAGTAACCTGATATAATTTTTATCACTAATCTATCATTCTTTTGTCAAAGCATTAGTTCGATGAATATTTCCTGTAACACGGGCACAAATCGAAAATTCAAACTGCAACGAATAAAGATAACCAAATATTAAAAAGCTCTTACCTATAAAAATGAGGCAACTAGTCCAATCAACACCACTCAATTCTACTCACTAGTGCCACGAAATAAGTAAGCACAGAAGATACACCTCCTCCTTCCTCTAGGGAAGTGAAAAATGAGCTTCATAGGCCATGATTGGTAAAGGTGTTCGGTGCAGTCAGCCTCCAGAACTGTCAGCATAAAACAGTCTTCGGATTGACTATCTGACAAATAAGCAAAGAGCTTTTAAAGGAATGAAGGAACAGGGTGTAAAGTTCACTCATACTCTTAAGAAAAGGGAGGATCCTCCGACCAGACGGGTGTTGTGTCTGGTGTGCAACTGCCCTACGGTTGATGTCGGGACGTTGTATATATGTTAGTGGCGCGGTAAACTCTGCTTGCACGATGCAGGATTTTGCGTGACGTCAGTGTGACGCGTAGTTCGCATGTGATGATGTTGATGCCGCTTCAAGATGCAATTCAATTTAATGAAACAGCATCAAATAGCATTAATCAAATTCACAGTATGCTAGTGCCACCGCACTCTGTAGAAAGTGCCGATGTACACGATGCGTTGCGGCGGCAGCGCGGTGCCGCAACGGTGTGGCTGCAGCGGTGGCGTGCTATATACAAAAAAATATCCATGGTATGCCACACGGTGCGTTCCGGCGACACTGACCTTGCACCCCGCGAGACGAGGCGGGGTAAAGCGGCGCAAAGTTGTTTTTGACATTAATAGACCTACAATTTTAATTTCAACAAGGTTCTAACTTTTATTATTTTAATCATATTTTATATTGTTTTTTTTGTTAATGTGAGGACGTTGTAGGCTTAATAGACTGCAGACCATTTCCTATTTTGTTAAGTACCTGGTACTTTTGACGGGCCTACGCTGTCCTCTCATACTTTTTAACACTGTAATTTGAAAAACGCCATTTTTTTTTTAAAGAGTAACCGTGGAGTTTCTTGCCGGCTCTTCTCCATAGGAAATGACCAATTGGAACCGTGCACCTAGCTTCTGACGTTTCATAAGTGCCCATATAGGCTTATGTGAAATAAAAATATTTTTTATTTTTGATTTGATTTTGTTTGTGTGGCAGAAAAAAGGGCGAAACCATCGTGTGAACAGGCTTTAAACCTTCTGACTACTTAAATTTTAGCAGTTTTATGGAAACTTTTTTGAATTTGATCGGGACGAGCGCGTTCAGTTGCACTCGACCGACTAGCGCCGATCACTTATGATGAACTCGAATGAATTTTGTGTTTTATACCACGTTCGGTAAAAGCTTGTTATGTCACCGGAACGCAGAACTACAGCGCTTCTATTGTTTTAATGTCTCTCGACAAACTTCGTGTTTCGTCAGTCGTCGGATTTCTATCACCCTTTGCACTTGGTACAGGCCGGATGGTCTCAATCGACTTGGAAGTGTATAGAGTTGTTACTAGTCTTTTTACTTATTATGTAATTTATTTATAAATTGGGAGGAAAGTAGCTAAAGTCGGTAAAGTGATGATTGCCGAGAGACGTTAAGAAAATAGTAGCACTGTACCGGTTTTTTGATTAGAGGGTACGGTAAAAAATTAAGTTAGATATAAGTATTTACATCCGGAGTCCGTGTGGTACCGGACTTTAAGAATAGCACCATCCCATTTCTTTCCGCGGTTGTCGTAAAAGGCGACTAAGGGACTTAGTAGGGAATGGGCAGGAGCGTTGTCAATGCATTTAAACACCATACTGCAATTGCCAACCCGCCTGCCAAGCGTGGCGATTATGGCAAACCCCCTTTTAGGGGAGGCCTAAGTCCAGCAGCGGACGTCTTTCGCCTGAAATGATGATGATGATTTACATGAGACATTCTATACAACTTAACTAACGCCGCTTTTCACTAACACTAGGTGGCTCCTAAATGAATTCCTTGCTAAAAGCTTCGATTTTCAACTTTCGGCGCTGAGTGACTTAGTGAATTTCTCAAAAAAAATAAAAATACTTTGAATTCACTCGAAGTCAATCAAGGAAATTGCTGATTCATAGCTGTGAAAAGTTTCCACGACTCGACAGCTTTACTTAACTACCAGTGCCGGATCAAGCAAGAGCAAAATGTGTTCAAACTCAAAACTCAAACTCAAAGAATTTATTACAAATAAACCAATTACAGGCACTTTTGAATTGTCAAGGGGTCGGTCAGTCATAAAGATGAAGCTAGTTGCCCATTCCAAAGCTTAGTAGGTACCTATGGAGAAGAACGGGCAAGAAACTCCACGGACACTCTTTTAAATTAACATATGGTTACAGAATATTGGTCACATCATTCGTGTTGAAATTAAACATGTGAGAACGATGCAAAACGTCAAAAGCATCGGTAACAAAAATATTAAAAAAAAAAAAACAATTCAAAAATTAAATTAAAATAAGCCAAGGCCGCTAAGAGACTAGTTCTCGACTATAGTCCACGTCTACAGTAAATACATATCTGTTATAACAGATATGTATTTATAGAATCATTATCATTAGGATCATCTATACTCTAAGTTAAATTTGTTCCCCAATGTCATGATTTCATGAAAAGTCATTCAATGTACCACTTAGCCACCACCATCACTTATAATGCATTTAAAACAAGATTAGAAATTTAAATTAACTTTTTTACAGTCCGTTCAAGCGATTTTCTCTTCTTTCCGTAGGCATAAGGATGGCATTAAAACCATAAACGTGGTTACAATACCAGCTGTTTATTACAGCTGCCATTTGTCATGCCACCAACGCAATAGAAGTCAAAATCGGTGGAACGTACTGTATAATTTTTTTATTTCAAATGGAGTTTAGTGCTAGTCGGTTTCACGCCTTTGTGACATCAAATAAATTCAATAAACCACGTCTTAATAAGTTTCACTTAAAAAATTACGCCCAGGCGGAGGTGCGAGGCCCCTTTTTGCGCGGGGCCCTTAGCAAATGCTACTCTTGCTATGTGGTTAATCCGGCACTGTTAAGTAGATATGAGGAATAACAGCTGTCAACTGCGAGGGTTCAGAAAACGTCTTAGGATATTGGTTCTATACGAATGGATGTTCCAATTGCAACCCACCATTTGGTTATTTGACTAAATATTTTATGCCACAGCAAAGAAGAGACTATTTTTAAGTTTAAGATATATTTTTGACCGCATGAATGAGGTTCGAGATCATTTGGATTAGAAAGTTGGAATTACCATATTATTATTCAATTTTGCTCGAAATGAAACACACATAACCCAATTTAATATTATATTCGCTCAGTAAAAAAGAATATAGTTTTCGTTAGTCTATACTTTTGCAAACTGTGTCTAGAATGCTATTAGAATATAAATTGACTCGTACATTTTACATTGGCTCACAAACTATTAAAGTGTCTGTCATTACCATAATTTGACCTTATTCTATTCAGCCCTGTGGGGTTACACAAAGAAGATCTGTGTATGGAAACCTTACTGAAAAACAAAAATAGTGTAGAAAAACTCTTTTATCAGTTATCCAAACTAATAAAAGTATAGTCTGTTTCAAAAGTGTCACATGGAAATTTGAACAAATGGTTTGAGTTTATGAATTAAGTCTTCTTTGATTTGTTTATTGGAATACATCAACATCATCATCATTTCAGCCGAAAGACGTCCACTGCTGGACATAGGCTTCCCCCAAGCACCGCCACTTCGACCGCTTCTGTGCTTCCCGCATCCAGCGGATACCTGCAGCCTTCACAAGGTCATCTGTCGACCTTGTAGGAGGCCTTCCAACACTACGTCTTCCAGTACGCGGTCGCGACTCAAGTAAAAAAAAAAAACTTTTCGGCCCCATTGGCCATCAATTCTATGATCAATATGAACTGCCCAGTGCCACTTAAGCTTGGCTATTCTTCGGGCTATGTCGCCTACCTTGGTTCGCCTGCGGATCTCTTCATTTCTGATTCGATCACTTAGGGAAACTCCAAGCATAGCCCTCTCCATTGCCTTTTGGGTGACTTTTAGCCTTCTGATAAGGCCCATTGTGTGAGACCACGTTTTAGTGCCATAGGTCATCATATTAGAATACATAAACCCGTGATTATAATTTTAAATCACTTTAAAGATTTTTTTAATTTAAAATTTAATAATGTTACTCAAACAATAACTGTCGGAAAAAGTAAGCAAGATTTAAAATTTAAACCTTTAAATACAAATGAATGTATTACTAACCAACTTTTGCCCTCGGCTTCGCTCGCGTGGATATCGGAAATTATCCCACGGGAATGTACTACCAGGATAAAAAGTATTCTGTATCCTAACCCAGGTTATGGTATACTCATGTGCCAAATTTCATCCCAATCTGTTTAGCCGTTTTAGCGTAAAAGCATAACGAACAAACAAACAGTTCTTCTTAGTGAGTGATTGAGTAAGAATTTGTCCTGAACAGGGTTTATTGATACTGTCATGATATACTTTTGGAACACACTATAAGTATTACAAATAAGAAACAAACTCTGTTTGTCTGTTGTGATTTTGGAGTGGTTTGAAAATAACTTGAACCCTTGAGCATAGACATGATCATACGGCATTGTTTTTTTTTTATCGACCCTCTGTTTCACATAATAGACATCTATGTGAAATACAGTATTGAAGTTTGCATAAAGAATAGAAAATCTATGCAGGTTAAGTCGCGGGTAGAAATCTAGGAGGTACTCGTAGTAGATAAATGTATTTAAGCTTATTGCTATTGCTATAACTTAATTTAATAGAGGAGCTTACATAACGCAAATAAAATGAATACCGAAGGAACTTCGTTCACTTCATTTTGCATTCAAGACTGTTACAAGCGAATTTCACACATATTTGCAACAAAATAGTTCATAATATTGTACGAAGTTTGTTTATTGAGCAAGGCAAATTAGAGATTCTGAACAACTGTTCTGTATATAAACTTCTAGAACTTTCGTTTCGAGCACATTGATCAGCTTAGTTATTTGATATTGGATATGAGTATATTATTAGGTGCTATTTCAATATCAACTTTAAATCGAAGAAAATAGAGTTTAAATTCGTGTGCTTGGTTATTAATAAGTATTTCAGTGTTACAAATTATATTGTTTTCTGTTCTCATGGCCTGTTTATTGCCTTGAGTTGAAGCTGGTCTTGCTACACTTTGAATTACTGAAGTTATTCAAGAGTTTAAAGGCTTTATGTGCTACTAAAAACCCGTAACACTATTGAAATTACAGTTGATATTTTTAAATTATTGGTACTCACTTCTGTTAATAGCTGAGCTGCGCTCAAAGTTAGTGGAAAGTTAGTTTAGGCAAATGATGATTTTAAATATTTGAAGTATACCAATTATTATTTACGACAACCCTGAATACTAAACTACTTCCGCGAAATCTAATTAATTAATAATTTTGCCAATACAACTTTTTACTTTACCTACCATTCAAAATTGCACCTTTGTCCTCAGTTTTAAGGTTCATAAGTAACAAATCTGTTTCTTCACGTCATTGGTCATTGAACCACATAATTGCTTTCGAAAGTCAGTCAACGACGTCCAAGTTTGTAGAATGTTCGGCTAAGTTCGTCAACGTTCGGAAAGTGACGAATCATGTCGGCTGTTGATGGCATAAGACAATGTTATCATGGAGCATTTGCTCCTGAATTCTTTCGGGTAAAATGTGGAAGTAATTATATAAGTTATCGAGTTCCTACTTTTATTTTTGAAGTGAAACTTTTTAGGTGGTGAGTGAATCAAGGACGCGTCACGTTCAGGCACATTTCGTTACATAAAAGAGAAGAAAGATATAACTCTCACTGTCTCAAAGTCAAAAGTCAAAGTCAAAATATTTATTTCAAATAGGCACATTTATGACACTTTTGAACGTCAAAATTTACAAAAGTATAGAATTGATTCTAGTCACCCCTTCCAAAAGGTAGTTTCGTATGGAGAAGAATGGGTATCAAGAAAATCCACCGTTACTCTTTTAAAATGTTTTACAATATTTTATACTGGTACATTAAATTTAAGTGAAGACGATGCACCTAGAATGAAATTGTATAGTAATTGTATTACACAATAAGTTAAAAGAATTAAAAATGAAACAATGACAGATAAATTAATTATGTGATAGAACCATGGTGCTCACATATTTAAAAATATTGTAAAAATAAACGTTTTCCTAAAAAAAATAAACTAACTAATAGGTCAGTCAGTGTGTAAGCTAAGGCAATCAGTATCACAGAATGTAAAATAAATGGCATAAAAATAATAAATTATACCATTAAAATAGCAACCAGTTTGATTTTGTCTAGACTCTAGATTGTCCTATGGAGCTGGACCAGCATGTTTCCAAGCATTCTTATCCTGGATATAATCCTCTTAGTCTGTCACACTAAATCTTTCTTATTCGAACTTTCATTTCTGTCACATATACTGTGCTGCACGCGCTTTATTGTTTATTATAGCTTCTACCAGCTCTCCAACAGCTTCTAGTGAAAGAACACGACGTGGGAAGTAGTATAAAAAAAGAACAATATTTTAGTAACATACATACATAAACTCACGCCTTCTTCCCATGGGGGTAAGCAGTAACTATAGAACGTCACCTGCTACGCTCCTTATACTCCTTTTGCTTCGTTTACGTTCATACAGGCCAGTTGCGAGTACTACGCAAATGACCTGTCTGAAGAACATCACCATTTAGGTCACTATATTATGTCTATCTAGTATATATCTACATAATATTATTATGTCTATCCATCGTTTCCACTCACTTCTGCCTTGTAAATACCTTTTGTTAGTCACTTTTCATTCATCCTTTCAACATGACCAAACCATCTAAGCATACTCTTTTAAATGTTTGTCACTACATCTTCTTTTAAACCACACCGTTGCCTTATCACATCATTTTTCATAGTGACACCATACCATTTCTATAAAAATAGTGACACCATACATGCTTCGCAAGAAACGCATTTCCACAGCATTTATTCTACTTTCATGCTTCTTTTGCCACACCCAACATTCACTTCCATACATAAGCGTAAGCACCAGCACATCATTATGAACAGCCAGTCGAGCGTTTTTGGGCATCAACTGGTTGGTCACAATCGCATGTACAGCACCGTTCACTTTATTTACCGCATTTACTCTCTTTTCCACATCTTTATAAATTTTTCCATCCGTTACTCACTCAAACTCACTTACTTACTCTTATCATTTATTTTCACATCATACACCGATTTATCTTCTTCTCTTTCAAATACCATGACCTTCGTCTTATTCACATTTATATTCATCCCTTTCATCTTATATGCTCCATCCATCACAGTCACCATGTCTTGCAGCCCGAAATCGCCCACTGTTGGGTATACCCAACAGCGGGTGATTCCGGACTAAACCTATAGGTCTTCTCTTTCTTTTGCCATACTTCCCGGTTCCGTGACTCCCTCACCCAGGTATTTCGCACGACTTTGAAGATATCGTCAACCAAAGCTGTACACCACTATGCCTTTAACCTTCCACAATTCGAAGGTCAAATCTCAAAACTACTAAGTAACTTTTGCATCTATTTATACCAAGTCTGAACCACATAATTAATTAATTTACTTACCTAGCTTTCCCCATTTTTCTTTTACCCGCGCGCCGCGCCCAGATGTTTATTTCTGGCAACCATAAATCATTAGAACTTGGGTTGTTTGAGGGGTGTACAACACAACTTTTATTTTGGTATATTGTCGAGGTGTTTCGAATACTTTTCGTGCTATTTTTATGTTTTTGAGATGAAGGTTTGATATATGGGGACCTTGGTTTTAGATTCTCTGGAAAACTAGAGATTTATTAAAATTCTGTAGAAAGTACCTGTATATGGTTCGCTGTGTCGCTGTGTTGCGCTTTTGTGGAATAAACTTATAGATCAAACTCAAACTCAAAGCATTTATTTAAAAAACCAATACACACACACACCAAATACAGGCACAGGCACATGCAGCGGGGGGGGGGGGGGGGGGGTTAATTACAGTCACTTTTGAATTGCCAAAGAGTCGGTCAGCTAGTCAGAAAGTTGAAGCTAATTATGGAGAAGAACACGAAAGAAACTCTTTGGACACTCTTGTAAATCAAGATAATTATAACAAAATCCTGGGTACATTATTCTTGACGCTTCTATATGTGAGAACGATGTAAAAAAATAAATATCTGATATAAGTATATAATTATATAAATCTGAGATAATCAGAATATAATTATTTAGCAAAAATAAAAAACCCACAATACCCGAACTCGCTAAGAAAAAGAATACTCGGACCTTAATTAAGAACCTTGTTTTGTTTATCAAATCAAAAAAGACTGTTAAGATTTTCTTATCTAATTTAATTATTCATTAAATTACCCCAAACAGAGCGTCCCTAATAAAAAGTTGTTCTTTACTAAAACTCAAAACTTAGCATATTACGAAGATGCCTCAAAAACTGCACATAATAAAGCCAGCATGTGTTGAAGTCAATTTAAAGTTAGCACGTGCACAAAACTTTAGCTTTCAGCTTTCTTTTAGTATATTTATGCAATATTGTGAATGGTGGAGATACCATCGCTTGAGCGATAATTAAGTGTGACGTAAAACTATGGGAGGGATGTAGATTAAATTTTGCAGGTTTAAACCAGGGACCGTTTTGGCTACCCATTTAAAGGGTTTTCGATTGGGTTTTTCTAAGCGGTTAATCAAAAACCCATACGATATGGGTAACACTTTTGAACGACTTAAATTAAATTTGGGTTACCTTTTCAAAGGTTTTTCGATGAAAACCCAACCCATTGGGTAACCCATTTGAACGGCTTAATTTAAGCTAGATGATGATCCTGGATATACTGGAGTACGAAGTGTCGGCTAGATAAGTACAATGTAGTCCACATTGTTATCATCGCGGGTAGAACCTGGATGAGGCTGGCACGGGGACGTGGAGATTGGCATAAGAAATGAGAGGCCTACGCTCTGCAGTAGGTGCAGTTGGGCTGTGGATGATGATGATGATCCTGGAGATAACATACGATAAGAAAGTGTGGTACTAATGCTCGTTTTCCCTCTGCAGACAAGACAAGATTTTCTCTGCAGTACTCCTTCATTCACCGGTCTTCCATTTATTTCTCGACAAATAATAAACAGTATCTCGTACCCTACGCATATTGTTATCTTTACCTCAACATAATTAGCCCCAATGTGTTTGTGGCGGCCATTACATCGCCATACAAATACGACATCACACTGACGTCACGCAAAATCCTACATCACGCAGGCAGAGTTTACCGCACGATTGGCATATATACAACGTCCCGACATCAATCGTTGGGCAGTAGCCCACCAGACACAACACCCGTCTGGTCGGAGGATCCTCGCTTTTCTATGGAGGATGAGTGAGTTTTACACCCTGCTCCTTATGCCTCTATTATGCTCCTGTCTAAGATATTTCCAATTCCAACGTACCCGGTCCGAGTGAAGGTGTATAAAAAGGAATGGCGCGCTGTTAACGGGCGCTGACTTTCGAATGCAACGGACGTATTCTAGGGACGTTATAGTGTTGATTAGGGTCGTGTACACATACTTGTACGTGTAATTCTTATGTACTTATTATTTACCTATATGCCTGTTGCCAATTAAAAATAATTTGTAAGAAATATAACTTTCTAGGTAATTTAGTGATTTGTTTTATTTAAAATACATTCCACTTCTGGTTTTGAAGACTATCATATAACTAGGATCAATTTTTGTTTTCTATATTTTTAAGAGACATAATGTCTATATGTATGACATTATCATACTCGTATATCTAAGAGTCATAGACCCATGATAAAAAAATTGAGCCATCACGGGATGCCTGGCAGATGTGAAACATCGAAATTATTTACTCACTACAGACTACATGAAGACTGTATAGTGGCGAGGTGTCGACATGCGTCGCCCCGCCAGAAATCGTATTTACGTGCGGCTATATATGTTTCACATCAATAGAAATATTATAGTGTAATATACCCATATAACACTATCATAGGTATTTCTTAGTTCATTTAACTAACAAAGATCAAACTGTGATTACAAAACAGCCTTTAAGGCGACAATAACCGAATTTTAATGTTTTTATACTGAAGATCACGTCTAAACGAGTAGTGTTAATGATTTGAAAAAAAAAATATGTTAAATCAGAGTATTTTTTCAATAACTTAATATGTGAATATTTTAGATTATGTTCATATTACATAGTTAAATGATTTTGTAAAGTTATGTCTAATGCGGATAAAAAACTGAGAATGGCGCAAAATCTACCAAGCGTATTTTTCTGAAACCTTCACCAATTTAAAGATAATTTAATCATTGATCTTTTAGTATACACATTTTATTAAAATACCTTTTGTTTTGTGTATAATAAATTAATAATGCTTCAAATTGGGGACAGCGCTCCTTGATGGGCGAGTCCTATTGAGGCTGAACGTACGACGTGTTGCGTGAGCTCAGTACAGAACACGCAAGCTAACCACTCAAGGTCACTGGCATATATCTCAGTCTTAATAACAACCGTTCGTAGTAGTCGTCAAGTTCAGTAGAGTACAGTAGATTAAGTGTAAAAGTTCTTAAAACTTCACAAAATAGGAGACATTAAACAGTCGTACCGCGGCTAGTCTCATTCAGCTCACGTAAATATTTCATTAGGCACATTTGGCGCACGTCTAAGTTTGTTGCACATAATGAGTTGCGAGCTTTCACGTTGAGCGGCCGGTTGTGTACCCTGAGCTTTGTGATGCACTGAAAGTGAATTATTTAAGGAATATTTGTCAATATGTATTTTTTTATAACATTTTAGAGAAGTCGTCTGAAGAATATGGGTGCACAAATAATGATGATCACGCTGCATTGCGAAGAAATCGTTATCAAACACCACACATGATTAAATACAAGTAAATTTGAGTCAGAAATATAAAAATCTTTTGAGCGGAAACCTTTGTCGAAATATACAAATCAAATCAAATCAAATTAATTATTTGCTTAATACAGGTGCATGCATAAACAGATGTTACGAATAAATATAAAGTATCTCATTACCTAAAAAGGTGTGCAAATATTTATATTATTGGCTATCTAATTAAATAATTATTAAAATAACATTGTGTGGTGTGAGGCAGGGAGGTTTGACTTCCCCGGCGCTCTTCAGTTTATACATCAATCAGCTGGTTGAGGAGCTGGGTAGCACTGGTGTCGGATGCTCTATTGATGGTAAGACTATCAATAGTATACGCTATGCTGATGATATGGTGCTGCTGAGTCCCTCGATTGATGCGCTCAGACAGTTACTTGGAGTGTGTGAACGATACGCCATGGCACACGGTCTCCTGTATAATGTCAAGAAAAGTGAGGTTATGGTGTTTCGTGTGGTTTCCAGAAAACTGATGACAGTTCCTCCTGTTTATTTGTATAGGGTGGCACTTAAGAGAGTGTCTCGTTTTAAATACCTTAGGCATATTTTGACTGAGAACCTTTTTGATGACGAGGATATTGACAGAGAGCGAAGGGCGTTGTCGGTTCGATGTAATATGCTGGCCCGCAGGTTTGCTAGGTGTACTAAAGACGTGAAAATTACGCTGTTTAAGGCATACTGCCAGACATTTTACACCTGCAGCCTGTGGGTCAGGTATACGCAGAGAACCTACAGCACCCTCCGCGTTCAGTACAATGATGCTTTTCGGGAGTTACTGGGGCTTCCACGGTTCTGTAGTGCGTCGGGCATGTTTGCCAAAGCAGGCATAGATAGTTTTGAGGCTATCATGCGCAAGAGAACGGCATCCCTCATGCGTAGGATACGTGGAAGCTCCAATAGCATCCTGAAGGTTATTGTGGAGAGGCCAGACTGCCCTTTTCTGATGCACTGGTCCAGTAGACATAGCTGCGGGCCTGGTGGTGAAGAAAGATATTTAAATTGATATTTGTTATAGAAATTAAGTTATGGTCATGCTTTAATTTAAATTTAATTTTGTTATAATTTGATTATTTTCAGAGTTATTAATTAAATAAAACGAACGTGCTCGACTGCCAAGTCGGAAGGGAAGTATATTTGCTTTTCACAGATATTGAATAGTCTTAAGAAAAGGAAACAATATACATACAGCCTACTCCTGTACATTAGAGGTGGCACTAGTAATTACTATTTTGAGCTAATTACAACACCCCCACTCTCAAAATACAGATATTATATCAAAATATAGATACACATTAAAATACCACAGTAACAATGCCTAACATTTTTACAAATTTATTATGTTTAACTGAAGGTAAACTTTTAGTAAGCATGTCTGCTGGCATATCTTCTGATGGCAAATAATTAATCTTAACAATGTTATTACTAATTATTTCTCTACAATAATGATAGCGCACATCAATGTGTTTCGATCTGTTATGGAATACAGGATTTTCAGATAACTTTAAAGCACTTTGATTATCATTATATAATTTAATCGTATACATTTGTTCAGTAATCTCATTCTGTAAATTAATAAGATACACAGCTTCCCTACAACCCTCTGTAATTGCCATATATTCAGCCTCAGTACTTGAAAGCGCTACAGTTCTTTGTTTTTTTTACAACCCCATGAGATGACTGAACCTGACAACATAAAACAGAAACCTGAATAGGATCTTCTATCAATAGAATTATTTGCCCAATCAGCATCTATATAACCTTCAATATTAATATTTCCATCTTTACAATACTTTAAGCCTAGACATCTAGTCTTTTTTAAGTATTTTAATATTCTTTTAGCATATAACCAGTGTTCATTATTATGACAATAATTAAATTGACTTAGGTATCCTACAGAATAGGCTATGTCTGGCCTGGTCAATACAGCCAAATACATTAGACTCCCTATCAGCTGTTGATAAGGATTCTGATTCTTTACATCTTGACTTTTAACAATATTCAATTTAGCTTCCATGGGTGTGTCAACAGTCTTACACTCAGTCATACTAAATTTATACAATAACTGATCAATATAGTTCTCTTGACTTAAAGTAATGACTCTGTTCTCCTTATCATTATTGACATTTATACCAAGACATTTTTTGATTTCTCCTAAATCTTTAATTTTAAATTGACCACTTAAAGTTTCTTTTAACAATTTCATTTCCTTTTTATCATTAGAAAAAATAAAAAAATCATCAACATACAAAGTAACAATTGTCCTGAGACTATCCATACATTTTCTGTACAAACAGGGTTCCAGTTTAGATTTTTTATAGCCATTATGCAACATTACATTATCAACTTTTTTATGCCATGCCCTTGAGGATTGTTTGAGACCATAAATTGCTTTTTTCAGCTTAAGAACTTTAGTTTTATCATTATTAGGACACTCAAAACAATCTGGTAATTGCATATATATGGTTTCTTCCAATTCTCCATTGAGAAACGCAGTTTTTACATCTAAATGTGCAGTATCTAGATTAAGTTGCACAGCTAAAGCAAATAATAACCTTAAAGTAGTATGCCGGACTACCGGTGAGAAAGTTTCACTATAATCAATACCACTTTTCTGATTATAACCTTTCGCAACTAATCTGGCACGATAACAAATGTTATTTTCCCTATCACACTTTCTTTTTAAAACCCACTTACATTTGACAATTGTTCCACTTTTTGGGGCATTTACGAGCTCCCACGCACTGTTGTCTTTAAAGCACTGTAACTCCTCTTTGACTGCACATAACCAGTGATCCTTCTCAGGGCCTTGTAGAGCTTCTCCCAATGACAACTCTCCGACATCCACATTAGAACTTTCTGTACACATATTTGAAAAACCATATCTTTCTGGTTTACGCCTTTGTCTCTTAGGTGTCTGTACTTCACTGCCTGAAGTTTCTGTAAAGTTGTCAGAGTCTTCATTTTCACTTGGCACATAAGTAAGATCATTGCTGTTACATACGGAGATAAATGAATCATCTGACTGACTGTCCCCCACTGAATCCAAACTCTTCTCTTTATTTTCTATTTGAGTTTCTGAATTCTTATTTTCTTTGGTAACAATTATATTTCTTACATCAAAATCTTTTTCAATTATGATTACATCTCGACTAGTTGTAATCAACTTGGACTTGGGATTATATATTCTATATCCTTTTATATCTTCAGAATAACCCACTAGGATACACATGTCAGATTTCTTATCCCATTTCAACCTTTTCTGTTTGGGTACATGTGCCATTACAGTACTACCGAACACTCTAAGATTACTAATATTAGGTTTAGTATTATTCCACAATTCATATGGGGTTTTATTATTTAAACAAGCTGATACTGTCCGGTTCTGTAAATAAACAGCTGTATTAGTCGCCTCTGCCCAGAATTCCTTCTTTAAATCAGCATCAAATAATAAACAACGAGCCTTTTCAATAATAGTACGGTTCATCCGCTCACTTAAACCATTTTGCTCAGGTGTGTATGGGTTTGACTTCTGATGAATTATGCCCTTTAATCTCAGAAAACTGTCAAATTCACCATTGCAAAATTCACGACCATTATCACTGCGCAATACTTGAATTTTTGTATTAAGTGAGTTCTCAACTTTGTATAATCTTTAAAACATTGAAATGCTTCACTTTTATTTTTCATGAAATAAATATGAGTCATACGGCTATAATCGTCAACAAAAATGATAAAATACCTTGATCCTCCGAGAGAGACATGCTCCATTGGTCCACACACATCAGTATGCACCATATTAAGTAGCTGGGTACTTCTGTTGCCATTGCTTGGAAAAGGTAGACGACTCTGCTTCCCTTCACAACAAGTCACACATGAAGTTGTACTAATATCTGCCTTCTTGTCAATGAAAAAACCTTCAACAGCATTCTGCATTCCATTCAGGTAGGTACTATTGACATGACCAAGTCTTCGATGCCATATCTCATTGGTTACCACTGCTGCAGCTGACAGATTTATTTGTGTATTAAGTTTATACACCCCATTAACTAATGTGGCTGTAGCCACCAAGACTCCTTTTCTGTTATAGATATCACAACCACTGTCTCTAAAGGTCACTCTGTTGCCTTTCTTTATAAGTTGACTCACTGATAGAAGATTTGTTGTGAGACTCGGAACACACATAACCTCTTATATCGTCACATCAAAATTGCACTTATCTGTACAGGTACTAATTTGCACGTTACCGGAACATTTTACGGGCACTCTGTTCTCGTTCGCAACAATAATCTCTTTCGTACATTGTTCGTAAGACGCATTTACAATCCAATGTTCATTTGTTGTTAAATGCACACTCGCTCCGGAGTCAACATACCAATCAGATTTACTGTAAGAGCCACTAAGGAACACAGCACTAAACGCATTCGTTTGTTTCCGATCCATTTCTTTGGAATTTATTGTACTTGTACACTGATTCCGATAATGTCCCATTTCTTTACATTTAAAACATTTAACTTTTGTTTTTGACTGCTGCCCGCCGCCATCTTTATCACGACTTTTGTCTTGTTCTAATGGCTTTACCTTTTTCTTATGTTGGCGCCATTGGTTTTTCTGTTGAAAACTACCAAACGCAGCACTGTCGTTTCCACTGACTTCCGACTCCATATCTAATAATTTAGATTTTATGGCATCCATTGTGATGGACATTCCCGAATGTTCAATGGCCATAATCATTGGGGAAAATTTTTCTGTTAAACCAGCAAGCAATAATGAACCAATCCATTCATCATTAATGTTGAATCCAGTTCCCGCCAATTTCTGACCCGTCTCTACTAACTGAGTAACGTAGGAATTCATGGAATTACAATTTTCTAGTCTTATTGATATTAGGTTTCTCAACAGACTTATTCTTCTGGTAAATCCAGAGTCATCATACAGAGACTTTAGTTTATTCCAAAGTTCCTTTGTAGTTTTGACTTCTTTGATATGTACGTAGATGGAGGGATCTATAGTCAATATTAACTTGGCTCTGGTCTTAGCATCTTCTGCAGCTGCAACTGCTGCTTGACCTTCCTCTGGCTTGATGCATCCTAGCGTTCCTTCTAGCACCAAGAAGTTCTCTGCCGCAAAGCACCACTCGCCATAATTTTCGCGCCCCTTGAGTTTGGGTACGCTCACGACATAGTTGGACGCCATATTTTTTCACAGCACGACTGCACGGTATACTAAACTAAACTAACTGTTCTCTTTCTGCAACTTAATATCAATATTCAGATATCACACTGTCACGGAGAAACTTGTTGTTAGAACCAGGAATAGCCCTGGGCCCATAACCTGTTATAATTTGATTATTTTCAGAGTTATTAATTAAATAAAACGAACGTGCTCGACTGCCAAGTCGGAAGGGAAGTATATTTGCTTTTCACAGATATTGAATAGTCTTAAGAAAAGGAAACAATATACATACAGCCTACTCCTGTACATTAGAGGTGGCACTAGTAATTACTATTTTGAGCTAATTACAACAAATTTTGACATCATTTTTATTTAATTTTAATTTGATTTAAATTTAAGTTTGATTTGATGAGATTTAATTTTAATGTAAGTACTTATATTGACTTTAATTAGTATTTTTATTTTAATTTTGTTCATTATTGTAATTTAAATTTGGTTTTGGAATTTGATTTTGATATTGACTTTAATTTAATTGTTGGATGTGATTGGAATAATAATTTGTTTTTGATTTTTATGCTACTAACATATTTTTCTAAGTTTTAATACTAACACAATATGGATGTTTTTTTTTCGAATTAAATAATTTGAATTGAATTGAATTACAAAATTATTACACTCAAAAAAATAAAATAAATTCAGAACACTGCAAGAGTCGGTTGAAAAATAAAAATTGTCAGATGAATTATATACATGTCTCATGATCACATATCAATCAAATAAACTAAATTTTTAAAATAAAAACACACATACAGCTGTGGAACATGTGCCAAGATTAAACTAGTAGGTACGTCTGCCATTTTTTTAGTCGTAAGTTGAATGTAGCATAACACCAAATAATATTAGGCGAGAGTTTTTGCTCAGTCCAAAAGAAAATGTTTAAAATAAATTTTCTATATGAATTAATATTGTACCCACTGTACCCCTACCCTTGCACAGCAGTGCTTAATTGGAGCGGCTCGAGTTGTCTTGAAGTCTGCATCTATATTGCAGTTTTATTGCTCGCCAGTGAACACCGGCTTTATTTGAAACAATTTACTGAGACAGTGAGAGAAATTATTTTGTACGCCTACGTGTTAGATCTTGAGGATCTTCATTCTAGGTTTTTTAGATGAGCGGTTTAAAAAAAACATCTATGTAGTTAAGCTCCTTTTCCAGGCAAATAATTTTGAAGTTACTGTCAAATTAGGAAAATAGAAAATTAAATACATTGTTATTAATATATTCAAGGAAATTAATTTAATTTCAATAGGGTATTAAAATAATAATTATGTGTATAAATAACAGCTTATACCTAATAATTAATAAAAATAACAAAATTATATCGTATCTAAAACTATCATCATCATCATTTCAGCCGAAAGACGTCCACTGCTGGACATAGGCCTCCCCCAAATAAGGGGGGGGATTTGCCATAATCGCCACGCTTAGCAGGCGGGTTGGCCCTAAAACTATACACAAGCTGAAATATGGCGTCAAATTCATCCACATAACTGGTTGACTGGTAATGTACACAAGAGACTGGCGGCATTACCACGTTGTATGGCAATGGGTCGCACGATTGCAAGTACTTATATACGTACACCGTGGAATCAGCAAACTATTTTTATTTTAAATAATTTTTTGTTATACCTACATGCAACCAGCAAAATTATATGTACTAAATAATTCTGCGTTATTGTCATCGTGTACCCTTGTCTATTGTGTGTTATGTTTATGTTGGTATCCGTTTAAACCATATATCTGTTAAAAGCTTTGAAAAGCGAATACCTAGCCTCATAAAGTGCCTCAATTATAATGAGTTAATGTAGCTTATGTTAAGTGCATTTTGATAATTGTTTCTTTGTTAAATAAAGATATTTGAAAATGAAAATGAAATGAGTCGTGTTGGAATTGTAATGCATCCTAAAGCACTCACACAGAAATACCTAATCCATTATCAAGTCATCCCACTGCCACAGACTACAAGAATTGCTCTTATGTTACCTGTAATTAATGGCAACGTGTAACCGTTGACCGCACGGCTTAGGGGCCGCCTCCACGAGCGAGAGAATCGCGGCGATGTGACGAGTGGCTGAGTGCGAGCGAAACGTCATCGTATCGCCGCGCGCTCGTCGCTACTGGCGGGTGGCGGCGCGCGCTGCACTCTCGCCGCGGAACGTACTCGTAACGCGGTGAGCGCGCTGTCTGAAGGCGACGATAACTGACTTTTAATGATTTTATACTGAAGATCACGTCTAAACGAGTGGTGTTAATGATTTGAAAAAAATATATGTTAAATTAAAGTATTTTTACAATAACGTAGTATGTGAATATTTTAGATTATATTTAAATGACATAGTGAAATTAATTTGTAAAGTTATATCTAACTCGGATAAAAAACTGAGAATGGCGCAAAATGTACCAAGCGTATTTTTCTGAACCCTTCACCAATTTAAAGATAATTTAATAATTGACTTTTTAGTATACGCGTTTTATTAAAATACTTATTGGTTTGTGTATAATAAATCAATAATGCGTCAAATTGGGGACAGCGCTCTTTGATGGGCGAGTCCTATTACTGGCTGAACGTATGACGCATTGCGTGATCTTAGTACAGAACACGCAAGCTAGCCACTCAAGGTCACTGGTAAATCAGCGTCCCAACGCGGCGATTCCGTTACGAGTCGCGACGATAAGCTGGCGGAATAATCTCTCGTTCGTGGAGATTACCCACCGTAAAAGCGCGGATCCGTCGCGATTCTCCCGCTCGTGGAGGCGGCCCCTTAGGCAGATAGGCCGCGCGGTAATTACCGTGGCAAACGAGAGACACTTGACGTATCTGTGCGGTGACTACTCTGTGACCTATTTAGGTATTTAGGACTCTTGGTGAATTCTAATTGGTGGTTTTGGTTGTTAGAATGTGTTAGATAAAGTTGTAAGGTCGTCGAATTCGTTTCGGGCACATGCTATGAAACACGCAAGTCACGCAGTTGCGTTACCTGATTGTGTAGGTGGCGACATATAGCATTAGTATTTTAAATAATTTTATTTGATTTATGATCAAAATTTGATTTTTAGACCATGAAATTAAAAACTATGTTGAATTGCCTAAGTAAAGTTCTAAAAATGAATCATGACGAGGCTAAACAACAACAAAAAAACCGGTCAAGAGCGAGTCGGACTCGCGCACCGAGGGTTCCGTACGAATATATGATGTTGATGATTTCTGATAAACTGTGGTATTTAGAGACATCGTTTTATTTTTCCTGTAATCTTTACCTAGGCTTCTATCATATAGAATAATTTCAGATTTTTATCTCTGCAAACTTCGGAGATAAGGGGGGTGCGGTATTTTTTTTTACATTTTTCATCAGACAAGTCGGAAAGAATGCCGCCTAAAAAATAAAAAATAAAATTGTGAATGTGCAAACAGCGTTCTTTCATATGATACCCCCCATGCTCAGTAGCTGCTTTTCAAATTTTTCAGACCCCCTTTCAGTCCCTTTTGCAAAAAAGATATTTTTTATTTTATTTCTTTCTTGCTTGCAAAATAGTTGGGCAAACTTCATCTAAAACTTTTCTAAATTTCAAGTTGATAGCATTAGTAGTTCTTGAGATATCCAGGTGTGACAGACAGACAGACAGACTTAGTCTCACCATAAGGGTTCCTTTTTACCATTTTGATACGGAATCCTAAAAAGCGGCCAAGTGCGAGTCAGACTCGCTCACGAAAGGTTCCGTATCACTGTACAATAATGAACACGTAGATTTTTTTAAATAAGAGATAAGAGACACGCTTTTTGTATGTATTTTATTTTTATTATTTGTTATCACAGCGGCCAAAGTAGCCCTGTGACAGACGGACAAACAGCGGAGCCTTAGTAATAGGCTCCTATTGGCATCCTTTGGGTACGGAATCCTAAAAACTAAATGGCTTTTTAAATCCTGGACAAAGAAAATACTTCAACATGACGTCAAATGATATATAAATCTCAAACACTGCTATTGAAAAGTGGAAATCATCCTTCTTTTTTTTCATTCTACTCATCGAACAACTGTCTTAGTATAAGAGACTATGGTCTCTGTAAAATAATATTGACGGGGGTTCCGGGCTATTTGTATTAGAATAGAATAGAATAGAATCGCTTTATTTCGGACACAATTATCCATATGGTGTTAGTAACATACAAAAAATAACTTATTGCCTAGTGTTAGTAACAATCAACCTCCGCACAAACTGCTGTATAATCGAAGAGCCGAAGCTCTCGGCTACAGTTTTCAGGATGCTGTTTCGACTGCCCCTCACTCTCCTCAGAAGCGACGCAGTTTTTTTGCGTACAATAGCATAGAAGCCGTCGGTGCGGGCTTGCGCAAACATATTCGACGCGCTACAGTATCGAGGCAGCCTCAACAACATCCTGAAAGCATTGTTATATTGGACGCGCAGGGCATCCAGCGATCTCTTAGTATAATTAACAGACATTTTTTAAACTTTACACCAGAGCAGTTTAAAGTTTATATGTTTAGAAAAAAAAATATAACTTTGGCAAATCGCATTATTTTTTTAAAAAGAAGGATATTACTGTTTTTATAACATATTCCTCATAATCGGATTTTTTTTTTCTAATATTCCTATTTTAAATGAAAATAAATGTCGCTTAATACAAAATGACCCATATTTTACTTTTTTTTGTTCCAGGCTAAATGACTTAACCGCCTATGATTATTGTTTCTTATTCTAGGCTAAATGACTAAACCGCCTATGTTTACTATTTCTTGTTCCAAGCTAAATGACTTAACCGCCTAGGCATGAAAATACTGGCTTTAAGCTAAGTGCTTTAATCAAAGAGTTGGTCAAATTTCAAACCTAAGCTAATTGATTTAAATACCATATCTTAAACTTAATAATGTATGGCTAATTAGTTTATGCGACAGATTTTTTTTTTAATAAATTGTTTGTAATCATACTTGAATAATTAAGTTTGTAGAAATTGGCGGTTAAAATATTGATACATTAAAAGGTACCTACATACGTAGGATGTACCTATCTTGTTAAGAAATAAAACACACATTATAAATTGTTCAAAGATAAGTTTTTTATTTAAAATGACAATCACCTAGGAACAGCAGTAATTTCTTAGCTTACCAAGGTAACAACTAAAGTTTTTATCACAATTGTATAGGAATCAGAAGTTAAACAGTCTTTTTATAACGTAGCCCAGTCTTATTACCCGAAATAATTATTCTCATTCTTCTTTATTTCTAAACTTTAACATTTAAGTATATAAGAACTGTACCTACTGTTTAAAAAACAAAAGAAAAATCTATTCAATTACAAAAAAAGGTTTATCTATAGAACCAAACGAAAATAATTTATAATCAAAATAAAAATTAAAATATTTACGAGCGTTTTTTTTTGGTTTTCATTTCTTTACTTATTTTCTTCTATATTTTTTCTAACTTTCTGAGAGATTTTGATTTTGATTACTGATCAAAATCAAAAGCATCTCTCGTTAAAAAAAATGATTAGAAGTTTTCTTACCTATTATAGATACTAAATCTAGTTTCTCTTCAATAACAAAAGTAACATTTCATGTACAGAGCTAAATGTAGGGACCGACACTGGATATGAATTTGACAAAGAGGCTAAATGTATTAAACGACATTCTTGTATATTTATAAGGTAAAGCTAATTGTATTAAGCGACACTGGATAAGAATTTAACAAAGAGGCTAATTGTATGAAGCGACATTTCTATATATTTATAAGGACAGGCTTAATGCTTTAACGTACTTTGCCTGTAAATTTTTGCACCAGGAAAAAAAGTTTAAACGACTGTCTGGTATTTGGTAGTGAGCTTAAGTACACAGTTCCTAAATTTGTCAATATTTTGTGTCGCTTCATACATTGCAATTCAAAATGGGTCCAAAAATGTGGTTGTATTAAGCGACATAAAAGTGCTCCGATCGTCACCAAACCCAGCTCAAACGACGCAGTAAAATTCGTTGATTCCCAATATGTATAAAAGTCTATATTGCCCAGAGTGTCGCTTAATACAATTAGCCCGGAGCCCGTCATGATGTGGCTAAAAAGGGGGTGATTAAAGTCACCCCTTTTTCATAGCGATGAATAATAGATAAATATGGAAGAAAATAAAGAGCAAGCCTACAGTAGTCACATTATGATGTGTAACATCTGACATCTCACCTTGGTAATAAGCAACTGACCAGCGACAAAAATTAAACTCAAAATTTTAAAAAGCTAAATACTGAAATATTTATTCGAATAAATTGCGATGAGGACAAGATAGATAGATAGATCGATATAGTACTCTTAATTATGCACACCATAAAAATGATCAATCAATCAACTCAGCCTATAGCAGTCCACTGCTGGACATAGGCCTCTCCCAGGCTGCACCACAACACCCTGTCCTCCGCCTTTCGCATCCAGTCTGTCCCAGCCACCTTTTTAAGGTCGTCGGTCCATCTAGCTGGGGGGCGTCCCACACTACGCTTGCCGATACGCGGTCTCCACTCCAGGACTCGTCTGCTCTACCAGCCATCGGTCCTGTGACAAACATGGCCAGCCCACTGCCACCATAAAAATGATAGTGGCAGGAAAATGATGATAATGTTGTCCTATTTTTAGCAACACCTACTCCTGAGATTAAACTTGTCACTTTAAAAATTCTATGCAAAATTATCAAACCATTCAAAATCAAAATATTTTATTTCACATAAACCTACATACGGAACGTCAGAAGCTAGGTGCACGGTTACAATTGGTCGTTTCCTATGGACAAGAAGAAGAAAACTCAAGATACTCCGGTTACTCTTATAAAAAAATGGGCTTTTTCAATGTTATCAAGTTACAGTGTTAATAGGTATGGGAGAGGACAGTGTAGCCCCGTCAATAAGTACCAAGTACTTAACAAAATAGAAGATGGTTTATAATAATTTCAAAGCTACTTTTCCGAAACCTCCCTGAGCAAAACATCGTGGTGCATATCATAATCATAACCATTAATTATTTATTTGTTAGCTTAGGTGTATATAAATACAGATCTTAGCTTAGATGAAATAGAGCGCTATGTTATGCCAAATTTGGTACAAGTAATATCAATTATTTTAAGCCACACTTACAGTAAGTACTTATTGAAAAAGAAAAAATATAATAACAATATTTAATTTATCATCTAAGTATTCGCAACAGTATTATAACATTTATCTACAAGTAATAATTTCAGTTTTTTCTTGAAATGTATTAAAATTTTTTTGTTTATGGTGTCGAGAATTTTATTGTAAATACGAGGGGCTATACCCAGAACACTCTTTTTTATTAATGCAGTTTTACATTTTCGATAACATAAAGAATTTTTGTATTGACTTCGAACTGGAACATTTCGTAAATTTGATATTTTTTCAAAAAGGTGAGGATGAGGTGAGGGGGGGAGTGGGGGGGTGAGAGGGGATTTGTTTTCACGAAAATACTAGTTTCTAATATGTATAACGCCGGCAATGTAAGAATTTTTAAAGATTTAAAGTGAGGTGCACAGCTATCATCTGTTTTCAGACCACACAAATGGCAATCAGCCCTTAGCATTTACGACGGCCATCAATGATATATTTATTATCAACTGACCGGACTGCCAGGCGCAGTTACAATGATTTCCCACGAGCACGGTAACTTCCGAGATATTACATCAACTAATTTTATTGGGACATTTTCGATAGTGGAGATTTAAAATTAGTTTTCTGGGTATTGTTTTTAGTGTTATATTTTGGGGCTCATACTCATAATAACAGCTGCACGTGTTGATCGAAGATCAAGCAACGCTTGCCCCGGTCGGTTCATGGATGGGTGACCAGCCATTATACAACATTAGTCTTTGTTTACACTAAACCCGAAAAGGGGTCATTGTACTCATCATTTTGAACAACTTTTGCTATGGGACCAACCTTGAAATCACGAAAAAAAATCAGCTGTTTCATACATTTTGTCGATTTAAGTGAACACAAATGTATGGATCAGCTGATTTATTTTTCGCGATTTCAAGGTTGGTCCCATAGAAAAAAAGGTTCAAAATGATGAGTACAATGATTCTCGGGTTTAGTGTAAAAAAACTAATGTTGTATATCGAGATCTCCATGCCTCGGAAAACACGTTAAACCGTTGGCCTCGGCTGTCATTCGTAGATCTTCAACAGTCATTACGGGTAGTCAGAAGTCCAAAAGTCGGACAACCAATCTTACCAAGAGCCATCGTGTTACCCAGTAACTGGGCTGTGGAGCTCAGATAAGCAGTCGCTTCATATAAAATACTGGTTCCAGTTGGACCAGCAGATTGATTGATTGAGATAACCATTTGCCAGATATAACTTAGTGAATAGTAAGACGTGTTTTGATTATGACACTGAGTTTTATGTTATGAAAATAGCTCGGTAAGACTGGATGCAAAAAGCGGCAATCCGATTATTGTGAGACAATTTTAGAATTGGCTTTTTCCTTCGGTAGACCGCAAGTCGAGGTGGTGCCGGACGTAAAGAATAACATCTCCCTATTTCTTCCCGTGGGTGTCGTAAAAGGCCACTAAAGGACTTACAAGAGAATGGGCAGCAGCGTTCTCTATGCATTTTAACACCATACTGCGATCGCCAACCCGCCTGCCAAGCGTGGTGATTATAGCAAACCCCCCGCCCCCCTTTGAGGGAGGCTTATGTCCAGCAGTTTAATTAATTAATACTATTTACTATATATATTATGAATACATTATTTCAACATAAAATTTAATCAAATCAATTTTCAAATTCAATGCACTATCATAAATATAATTATTAATTATCAAATAATTTAAAATGTGGCGAATCAAAAATATAATTTTGCATGTTAGAAATCGTAATGATTTATTGTTAATCAAGAATATGCATGCTATAAATATTTACTTTTTGGGAAAAAAGTGTAAGAATGTAGTAGAATAAATGGCTTTTTTATTTATGTCCAGCAGTGGACGTCTTTCGGCTGAAATGGTGATGATGATGATAGTTTTTGATGTTTTTTTTTTGTTGGTATGTTTTGTGGTTCGTAATTTAAACTATTTTGCATACTATTATATAGAATCAAGTTGTTCTAACTGAACAGACAGCTGTGCTTCTGGGGAGTTTGTTGCGCCACTTCTTCTTCCCAGCTAAAGCACTAGGAAGGGGTGTAGGGCGGGTGTTTTTTGGGACAGTCTTATGTAATGTTGACGTTCTAAAAGTGATGATTCTCAGCCTAGTTTGAATAAATGACTTTTGATGATAGTACATGTTAAAAAAATAAAATTCTGAACTCCAAAATATCAGTTTTCAGCATCAAAATATAAAGATTCTATTTATATCTTTGTCATGTTTTAATAAAAACTCGAGTTCAACATTTAACGAGTTTCATAAAACAAAAGTTACGTAGGTAACTAGAGCTAAACAAAGCGCCGCTTGTTATCACTTTGACACCTGTCAAATTTAAAAAGGTGTTCGATTACTGTACGGAAAAGTTTTCACGAAAAAATTTGCAAGGAGAGAAGTTTTAATAAAGTGTTGAGAGACTTATTTTTGATAAGGTGACTTTTTTGATGACTCGGAAGCTTTCTTTGGGATTCGGAGCGAAGGACCTCGTTTTGATTTGTGCGGGTAATTGGGAGGGCATGTCTTTGGACTCAATGAAGAATGAATGAATGAAGTTGTTAATACCACCACAAGTATGATCAGGTATGTACTTGTGTTAAAATTAACAATCTGGAAACGAAGTAAGAAATAACACAATGAAAGTTTCCGTAGTTGGGATGAATTTATCCCAAATACAAACTTAAAATTGTTGAATAACACGTTCTCCCATACATCGATATACGTCACAGTCAATTCACAAACTGCAAATGTAAGTTGATCGACTATTACTCGTAAACTTGTAAAGCCTACTTAGCTGTGATAGTTTTCGTTTTAATTTCGTTATTATGTACTACTACCATGTTTTTTTTACATATTCAAAAACAACCATTTAGCTGGCCTGGGGGGACACTTCCTTGGTTCAGGCCATGGTTCGGAGCGAGAGTGCATGGGAGGCCGTCACCTCCTTCTGCGAAGCAGTAATGCTCGCGAAGTAGGAGGTGGAAGGAAGAGACCAATTCTCGCCCTCACGCCCCTAGTCGCCGCAGGAGACGCCCCGGGAATCCGCCCCGGGAATCGCAGGCCGATTCCCGGCCATCGTAGGTGCGGGCTTGCGGACGGTGAGCGATGGGTAGCTCGCCGTCCGATAAGGACCAGGCCCACCAAACCATCGTTTTTAACAAGAGCATCAAAACTCAAAGCATTTATTTCAAATAAATTATACCAATTACAGGCACTTTCCGTGCGTTGCGTTTGGTGCCGGACGTAAAGAATAGCACCATCCCATTTCTTCCCGTGGGTGTCGTAAAAGCCGACTAGAGACTTACTAGAGAATGGGCAGCAGCGTTCTCTGTGCATTTTAACACCATACTGGGATCGCCAACCCGCATGCCAAGCGTGGCGACTATGTCAAACCCTTTTTGTGGGAATCCTATGTCCAGCAGTCGACGTCTTTCGGCTGAAATGATGATGATAATGATGACAGGCACTTTTGAATTGTCATGGGGTTGTTCAGTCAGAGAGATGAAGCTGGTTGCCCATTCCAAAGCGTTGTAGGTTCATATAGAGAAGAACGGGCAAGAAACTCCACGGACACTCTTTTTAAATCAAAATATTGTTATAAAGTCACGAGCAAGCCTGTACAAAGATTGTATCAACACGCCATTGACAGTCTCTATTACCTTCAAAAATAAAGTGCACGATAAAAAAATTTGCTGCTACTAAGAAAATGTCTCCCTTATGGACAATGTACTGAGATAGAAAATATTATACTGACGTTATCTTATCTTAAAAATTATTTGCAATCTTTGAAATGAATTTCTGAGGCTCGTGGCTAAATAATAACAGCCACGGGTCGGACGAAGGGTTAAGCTACACCTGTCGCGTTCGGTTCATGGGTGGGTGACCATCCATGAACCGGCCGGGCCTTGGAAAGCCGTTTAGCCGTTGGTCCCGGCTGCTTTACGTACTCTGAGAAGAAAGGCCGAAACAAACTCAGAAGTCACAGTCTTTTTTAAAGTCCAGACATAATCTTGGTCAGGTCATGTGAAGGCCATGTAGATTGGTGTCTGAAATGGTCTTTTGAGGATAGAACTACACAGAATGAGTGGACCTGACCAGTCAGTGCTCGCATTTGTCAGTAATCGTGCAGCTCTACTACTTAAGGAACTCAATGATGCGACGATCAATACCAAAGAAAGGACATTTGGGTAAGCCGCATGATGACTCAAACTGCTAGACCATGATTAACACTAACTGAGAATAAAAGAAAAAGGAAATAAAAGCCAATAACCCACATAGTCTTCACATTCACAATAATTAAAATAGTATGATACTTTACAAGTAAATGGTATTCAGATGCACCTAGTTAGACTGGAAGCTGACCCAAACATGTTTGTAGGCTTGTGTAGTACATGTACTATGTACTATTAAGAATTCATTCCTGACACTTTACTAGAATGAACTATTCCGTAAGCCTATTAGTACTTCGGTCATTTAGTACTTCGTTTCGATCACGTTCAGTGATCCGTCCGATCGCTCGCTCGGGGGTCCATATTGGCTCAACTAAAGTTCTTTACCCGAAATTGTTCTTCCTAACGATTTGTAATCCGAATGATCACTCTTCCTAAAATTTTTCATCCTAAAGTTTTCATTCATACTATTTGTAGTGCTACCGGCGATGTTCATAACACTCATTTTTCCGAAAATTTTAATTAATAATATCATTAATGTAAATATATTTAAACTCCTACTGTTTTTTATCATAACGCTTTTATCCCTAAAACTATAACTATACATGAGATAATTATGTCTAAAAAACCAACTGTTTAGAATGATTTAAGGTCGTTTCACAGATTTTTGTCTTAAATGAATGAAATTCAGGTCAGAATGTCGTCTTGGGGGCACTATAAAAAAATACTTATAAAAATTTCGCGACCAATTTCGAGGTAGCGCTCGCCGGCCGCTGCCGCGGCACCGCTCGCTTCGCTCGCTCGGCTCGCGCGTAGTTGGTCACAGTTCTAACCTAACCTAACCTATGGATATCTTTGCAGGTACACACCGCTATAAATAAAATTAAAATATGACTTTGAATAATATTGTAAAAGATGGTTATGTTGAGAAAATATAGGAAAACAAATAAAAGTCTATTAGATGTTTATTGCTACTGACATTGTGAAGTTAAATGCTTCGGAATTATGAACATTAGAGACAGAGTAGTTAGGAATTGTGATTGTTAGGATAAAAAATGTTAGGAAGAACATTTTCGGATTTCCAATTATCGAAGTTGAAAATTTAGGTGAACTTTGGCGCACCCCTCGCTCGGACTTGGTTCCACAGACCAAGTACACTAAGATGTCGTTCACGCATATTCTCGAATTTCGCGATACTTTTTTTATTATTTACCTATATTAGCATCTGCCAGCTACTTCTTGGAGGTTGTAAAACAAAATAGCACAAAAACTAGCACAATATATATACTAACATATCTATAGGTACCTGTGATACCATCCAAGCACTCGTTGTAAAACTCCTAATTCAGTCAGTGTACTAATAGTAGGTACTAGAAGACCGAACTAGTACTTTTCACAGATTGTACTAGATCGAAGCGCTCCGTTCAGTGACCGAGCAAGAACAAGTCTACACAGTTGGGAAAAGGGTAGGCAGATTAATTGGAAGAAATTTCTAACGTGAATATGGGTCCAGTAGCCTTCCAGTAGCCTTCCTTTCTATCATGTGGGTTATTGGGATTTTCCATTAGGAATTTCTCAGCAGCTCGGAGTCTAGATTTGTGCCCGGTTGATGGCAATAGGCTCGCCCCCTATTACATGGGACTTAAACATAACTGGCGACATGTGGGTGCACTATAGGTACACCTCCGCCTAACCCTTGGGGATTACGGGCGTGATGTCGTGTTATGTTCCTTTCTGTCGCATCTTTTTACCACGGCATGAGATATTAGGTATCATATTGTATCTTATTGTACGGTATATATGTATATATTTAGTACATTACTCCAGCTAAGACTGCAGTGGCCTGCAATAGGGGCATTGATGGACGAACGTAAAAATGTGGGCCGAGGAGAAGCCAAGGCACTCATACGAGAGTCCATCAATGCCTGGTTGCGGCCAAGGCTTGTATAGTGTTTTTCATGCGGAAATTCAAACAAAGTAAATTATTTATAAGTTCCAGATTCAATGACGAACAACGATAATTTTTCACGCACCAATGTGTTCATTTGTTTTTTTTTTAATAAAAAGCTTTTTATTTGCAAGCCAGTTCGAAATTTAAATAAAACCTTTGATAAGTTACCTCCTTGGTTGCCATGTCTCGGAGTAAAAGATCAGTCCATTTTTAAATTACACGATAGATATGAGTTTACTTTGTAATTTATTTGACCGCTAAACCACGACACATGGATTTTCTTACAACTTTTGGTGGCCGCTACTCGCATGTATTTGGCCAATACAGCAATTTTGATTTATCTCGACTTGAAGGTTGTCAAAATAATGCTCAAATTTCCAAGCATGTTTGAGAAAAATATATTTTTTATCGTACTTGTTAGTTATCCTAAGATTTCTAATACTTAGAATAAGTATTAGAAATCTCGTTTTAACCCGTGAGAACCTGTAATTGGCTTTCAGTTTCATATCCAACTGTTATCCATCTGTTATAGCTGTTGGTTCTCCTATAAATAAATAATTAAAGGACAAGCTAAAACCAGACTAAACGATCGACCTACGGGTAAAATAATCAAGGTCAATCTAATGAGATTGAATCTTTAAAGATTCTGTTTATAAAGTAATCCAAACTATTTAATTGAATTTTCTGCATCCATGAAGCAACTTTTAGTAAAACTGCCAGAGCGATATGGTGATCTCTTTTTGCTGTCAGCTAAACATAGTTCACCCACATTTGGCGCTAAAGATAGTTCTAAGAAAATAAATAAATCCGGCACATCTTTCAGACTTCTCAGAGAACCAGATAATATTGTCAAGGTAATCTCAAAAACAGTAGGTACCTACAGTACCGTTTGACGTCGTAATATGTCCCAATTGTACAATTCCGGGTAGTAGGTATTACGTTTGTCGAACCAGCTCGCTGAAATGTTTCCCAGAAGTGTGATAGGCATTAGAGATAGAAATTGGTAACACATTGGTTGGTTTCAAGATTTCGTAGCGCTAAAGTATTTTAATGTTTTAACAGATATAAACTTATGCCTTTCTCCCATGGGACAGGAAGACAATATAAAACGCCACGTGCACGTATTCTTAAATAGGTACTAGGTATATTTTTCCGGCTTGGTTCATACCTAATGTAAAATGGTCCATTTTCCGTGATGTACAAATTGGAAGGACTTTTTGGGACACCTTACTTCTAATCGCAATTACATGATTTTTTTTGGAGATTTGCAACCAAATTAAGAGTTTTTATACCAAAAAAATATTTCTACCCTTCACTTCTATTTATTAAATAGTAGATAAACAGAATTATTGCAGTGACGAGTTATCTTCACAAATTGCTACAATTAACTCAAGATCGTGTATAAAAGATATTACTATAATTATGTATTCATCAATGAGTGTGTCCCGTCCATGTATAAGAAATACTTTTTTCGAGCTACACTATTGCAAGAAGTACAAATTACGCAAAAGGTCGAAAACTAGAATTACTATGTCATCTTTTTTTTTGGGTGGGAAATTATCATATAACTTCTCCCACTCTGGGCGGAGCTGGAGGGCGTGTCAGACTTTTTTCTGACTAAAACCCATCCGTGTTCCTTCCGTTGCCTATGTGCCAGGGCCACGATATCTTGAGGGCTCTACTGCACTTTTAAATTATGTAAATAGTACGTTTTTGCGGGCCTAAACCGTATGCATAACATAATACAAAAATCAAGTTTAAACAATGCACAGGAAAAAAAAGTCTTTGAATGTGGTCTTAACCATCAAACAACATACTGACAAGTAGGTTTTCTGAATGCGCAAAAAAATATTTCATTCGATAACAGATCTCAGAATTTTGGGTAATAATCGAGAGTACATAATAAGTTGAAAAAATGTTTGATTCTGACCTTAAAAGATATCTTTGCTTGATTAGGAACCAAATCGCAGCGTATACTTTAACTACGTACCTATTTGACAAGAAAATGCAAATTTTCTGATGGATTATGGGAAATAAGTGATGAATGGTGAATGAAATGAAACACTCGTGAGTCAAATTAAGAAAGTCCTCGTAACAAGTTGTAACTTGAGGGAATTTGCAGGTTGAAACCTAACAAATTCGAAGTCACTGTTAACATGTTGATGATGCAGGCGAAACGTCGTGTATGTATTACGCCTAAATAGAACAAAAAGTAAATATTTTTAAGTAATATGTAGTTCAGGAGCCAAAATTAAGTTAATTAAAATTATTTTAGATATTACCATAAAAATTAAAATTTTTAAAACTTTGAAGATCGGTAGATCCCTAAAGATATAGATTTATTTTGTTATTTAAATTATTTTGGTAATATATGAACAATTACGCAAATGTTGGGAGGTTTTGCGTAGAAGAAAACAAAAAATAAATCGGTCCATCCTGACACCATCCATGTCTCCTTAGATGCATTTTAGTTAAACTCAAGTTGAAGGAAAAGGCAACAGCTTTATGTACCGTGGTACATAAAGCTGTTGCCTATTCCTTCAACTTGAGTTTAACTAAAATTTAACTAAAAACAATAGATTATTATTTTGCGAAAAACCAAGTCAAAGTTTTATTATATTATGGCTATAATTATTAAAAAATCTTTGCATTCTATCTATTGATATTGTTACGTCATGATCAAATTTGCTTGTAACAATTTTGGTTTTAAAACACGTTTATGAAAACCGCAACAAAAGCAGCTTATTTGACTACAAAACGTACAAATAACGAATACAATCAAACAAAACTCAAAGCCACTTACAAAATACTACAAAATATACCATTTTACATCACTATAAATCTTTTGAATAAAATAAATAACAGTATTCTTGAACTTTTGTTTGATGTCAACCGCTTGCAATTGATTGAAACTGAATTTCTGAGGCTTACGAAGGTATCAAAGAGTTGAATAATTAAAAGCAGAATGGCGCAAGTGTTCAACTTGTCTCGAAGTTGGCTTGTTTTGAAGTATTTAGGTTGTGGTCCCAAATGAAAAAGAGAGGCGATTCGAATATCATCTCATCATCATCATCATCATTGGTAGCCTTCCACCCACTGCTTCGTATAGGCCTCCTCACTTTTGTGCCATGCTTCCCTTGTCTGTACAAGTCTCATCTAGGTCTTCCCCGCGATCTTCTGTAGGTCATGCGTCGAATATTATCTCAATCAACTCAGCCTATCGCAGTCCACTGCTGGACATAGGCCTCTCCCAGGCTGCGCCACAACACCCTGTCCTCCGCCTTCCGCATCCAGTCTGACCCAGCCATCTTCTTACGGTCGTCGGTCCATCTAGCGTTACACACTACGCTTGCCGATACGCGGTCTCCACTCCAGGACTCGTCTGCTCCATCGGCCACCGGTCCATCGGCAAACATGGCCAGCCCACTGCCACTTCAGTTTGCTTACTCTGCAAGCTATGTCGGTAACTCCGGTTCTTTCGAATATTATCTGCTCGCATTTAATTATAAGGTTCTGAAAGCTCTAAAAACTTTGAAAACTCAGTTCATTCCATTCGCCCGTAAAAATCCTGTAATAAGACAAAGATCCCCAGAATACGACGATTATAGACAAAAGGGAATCGCCATAATTATGCTAATTGATTCTTGGTTTAAGAATTGAAATTCGTTAGCAGACAAAACGATTTTGAATGTCAAGGTTGGCCACTATAGTGGGCTGGGAACGGTACGCATTTAGCTAATCATAATTTTACTGTTAATAACCAAAAAAGAAAGAAAAATTGTTTATTCTGCACAAACAAAACACACTTTACTAAAATAAAGTAAAAATTGACAAAGGACACACTAATACAAAGTAGCCAAATTGCAATCATATTTTAAGACTATGATGTATATTATAATAACCAGAAATAAAAATAAGAAACAAATAATAATTGCTAAAAGCCCAGTATTCAAAACTTTAAAAGTTTGACAACGTTGTCCATTGCTTTATGTCAGTGTCAGGGCAGTGGCAGGGGGGGCAAGTATATTTTTTATAAGTTGGATGAATATCTTGCTATTACAGAGCTCTCGTTTAAAGATACTGAAGTAACAACCGCTGCTGCCTTGCACCAACACAATAAAGTAATCTTCCTCTTGCCATTATAGATACCTAATACAATGTATATATATAAGATCTCCCCTCCTCTTAAACCAGTACCAAAAGCACCTCATTTTCATCGCTGCGGGGGTCTTAAGAAGTTCAAATAACACTGGTCAAAGTGTTGATACTCAAACATTGTCTGGTCATTCTGTGTTTTTACAAACTGTAAGTTTTGTTAGGACGTATTTGGATTAAGTGTGCCTATGGAAGTTAAGGCTAGGTCTAAGCGGTTTCAGTCTGCTTTTGTTTTGACTAAAGTTAGTCTTTAGGCATGAGTAGTAAGTCATGTTTACGATTTGTTTCTCTTTGGGTGGATCTCGTTTAGTTTTTGGGTTTATTCTTTTGAATGGGAGAAGATTCTCATACAAGAATTAACAAGAACTGATTACCACTCACGTCTTGTCTGCTGAGTTTCATTCATTTCAGACCTTAGACCAAAAAAAAAAAACAATATTTTGCTGCATTCTGTCTATGGTATTCAAGATTTACTTGGCAAAAGCAACATAGTTATGTTATAGTGGGGTCATGCCCACTATAACATAATTATGTTGCTTTTAGGCCCTTAAAAAATATAATTGGTTTGAAACCTATGAGTTTCGAAACTTCCATATTTCAACTCTAATTTTAACTCATCTTTGGGAGTAAATAAATAGTTCCCGGTGTACGAAAACGGCAAAATTGTTACCATACAGGGATAGATAATTTGTTAAAAAATTTGAATAGCTTTATTTTGAATAAATACAAACATTCAATTTTTCTATACGCCCAAAGGTCTATTTATGAAATTTTACGCGCTCGTTTTCTTTATAAATCATTGTCTATTTCACTTTCTCATACGATGTTAGGTGAAATAGCATGCACCTTAGCCACGCCTACCAACGAGTTCAAGCCGTCAACTAGCGCAACATTAACCTGTTAATTTAGAAGCTACGTTTTTATGATCTTCCACCATGATTACCAAAACGTTACCATAACATGGCAGTAAACAAGTCAAAAACAAAATAATATTACTAATAAAAAAATATAATATAACAATAAAAAAAAATTAAAAACAAATAATATTATTATGATTTAAAAAAATAGTCTTATGCATAATATATTACTGAAGATTATTAATAATTTTAGAGAACTTTTTCGCCTTGACCATAAAAATACAACGGACTAATTAGGTATTAGCTCGGCAGGTAGATAAGAATAAAATTGAGATTTCGTGACGTCCCTTTATACGTTTTAGTTAAGAAAATACGTGAGCTATTTAGTAAGATAAATAGGTTTTTAGGTCTTACTAATCAATGAACTAAATGTAATTGAAATATTAATTGTATTGTGTATTCGTTTTTGGGACACAGACATCATTGTGTGGAGAAAATGTAATTAAAAGTATCTTTGTAAGACCTCATACATATTATGGAGTATATTTTCTAAGGTGATCTTGTCAAAAATAAATGCCACTTAAAAACAGTCTTAAAGAACGATCGATTATTCCCTCAGGAAATTCTTTAATTAATGTAGGTGTAATTCATCTTCTCGTACCGAAAGACGTCCACTGCTGCACATAGAACTCCCCCAAAGGGCCCCGGGCGTTGCCATAATCGCCACGCTTGGCAGGCGGGTTGGTGATCGCAGTATGGTGTTAAAATGCATAGAGAACGCTGCTGCCCATTCGTTGGTCGCTTAGTCGCCTTTTACGACACCCACGCGGGAAGAAATAGGGCGGTGCTATTCTTTACGTCCGGCACTACACGGACCATAATTCTTACTAATTTAAAATGAATTAACTAATTATTCATTATTTTTATTAAAAATCCGAAAGTGAGTTGTTTGTTTGTTTGTTCCGCCTTCACGCTAAAACGGCTCAACGGATTTCGAAGAAATTTGGCACATGGGTAGACCATAACTGGATTGGGACATAGAATACTTTTTGTCTCGATATTCCGATGGAATCGAGACTTAGGATAGTAAAACCGCGGGGTGCAGCTAGTAATTTTACACATTTGGCACAAAATGGTCTTTTGAAGAAAGAACCACACCGTTTTGAGTGGACCTGTCCAGTCAGTGCATGCAAGCATTGACCAGGAATCGTTCGGCTTAACTCAGAACTGCTGCTGTAGTTACTTATTGCTACCAACTTAACTGACTGTGGCAAATCTTTTCACCAAGCAATTCCCAAACAGCTCGCAAAAAACAAATACATTTATTGGCAACAGTTCATGAAAGGCGCAATATAAAAGTGAAACACGAGTGAATGAGAAGAAGCACCAATGCTAGACCCTATTGGTATTTTGATTGAGGAATACCTAACGCAGAGTAGTTCCAAAATGGTTCGGCTGACTGTCCATCCATAAATTCTTTAGTTACCTTTTATGCAACTATGTCGAGAACGAAGAATTTCCAATTGATGTTATTTTCACTTAACCGAATATCAATTTTATGCTAACGTAATTTAAATGGATTTCAGAATAACTAGTAGGTACTATTCAAAAGTCATAATTATAAATATTTGAAGTTTGTAAAGCAAAATGGACTTACATAAAGTTACATACCAAACAATCACGTTTGTTTTCTCCGAAACGTTTGGGGTGGAGTTTGGATATTCAAATGATTATTTAAAAAAAAACATATTTGTTTACATGTTTGGAAAGTAAATCGCGAATACAGTTTACATTAACTTCTTGAACCTTTTTTTTTTGGGTGGGAATTTGTTAAATAACTTCTCCCGCTCTGGGCGGATTGGGAGGGCGTGTCAGACTTTTACTGACTAAAACCCACCCGTGTTCCTTCCGTTGCCTGTGTGCCAGGGCCACGATATCCCTTTCGGACAAACTCGCAACCCTGGCAGGCATTGGTCCTAACGGACCCCGTCAGTTGGTGCTAACATCTCTTTGAGGCGCGCGTGGAACACAACGCGCCGTCGACCCGGGCCTGGTCCTTGTCGGACGGCGAGCTACCCATCGCTCACCGTCCGCAAGCCCGCGCCTACGGTGGCCGGAAATCGGCTTGCGACTCCCGACGCCCGGGGCATCTCCTGCGGTGACAGGGGCGCGAGGGCGCGAACCTTGCCTCTCCCTTACGCGTTCTGCCTCCTCCTTCACGAGCATTACTGCTTCACAGAAGACTTAAGAGGTTATTGACGTTTTAAAAATAACCCTGCCCTGCCCTGTTTCGTGTCTATCTGTGTGACCGCGATGTTCATCAAAGCTAAGGAACGGATTTTGATACGGTTTTCACCAACATTTAGAGAATATATTCTGGAAGTTTATTATGTTGTATAAAACATTAATTTTCAACTTACATTAGTAAAAAAAAACCGGCTAAGTGCAAGTCGGACTCGCGCACCACGGGTTCCGTACCATTATCTATAAAAACGGCAAAAAAATTGGAGTTAAATTAAAATAAAACAAATATTTAATTAAGGGAGCCCCCCTTAAATATTTGTTTTATTTTAATTTAACTCCACAATTAACTGAAGCGGAAGATAGAACTGGAAGCTAGTACTGGGAGCTAGTACTGGAAGATAGTGCTGGAAGATAGTATTGGGAGCTAGTACTGGAAGATAGTACTGGAAGATAGCACTGGAAGATAGCTCTGGAAGATAGTACTGGAAGTTAGTACTGGAAGATAGTACTGGAAGATAGTATTGGGAGCTAGTACTGGAAGATAGTACTGGCAGATAGCACTGGAATATAGTACTGGAAGTTAGTACTGGAAGATAGTACTGGAAGATAGTACTGGAAGCTAGTACTGGGGGCTAGTACTGGAAGCTAGTACTGGGAGCTAGTACTGGAAGATAGTACTGGAAGATAGTACTGGAAGATAGCACTGGAATATAGCACTGGAAGCTAGTACTGGGAGCTAGTACTGGAAGATAGTACTGGGAGCTAGTACTGGAAGATAGCACTGGAATATAGTACTGGAAGATAGCACTGGAATATAGCAGTGGAAGTTAGTACTGGAAGATAGTATTGGGAGCTAGTACTGGAAGATAGTACTGGAAGATAGCACTGGAAGATAGCTCTGGAAGATAGTACTGGAAATTAGTACTGGAAGATAGTACTGGAAGATAGTATTGGGAGCTAGTATTGGAAGGTAGCCCTGGAAGATAGAACTGGAAGATAGTGCTGGAAGATAGTATTGGGAGCTAGTACTGGAAGATAGTACTGGAAGGTAGCACTGGAATATAGTACTGGAAGTTAGTACTGCAAGATAGTACTGGAAGATAGTACTGGAATACAGTATTGGGAGCTAGTACTGGAAGGTAGCACTGGAAGATAGAACTGGAAGATAGAACTGGAAGATAGAACTGGAAGATAGTAATGGGAGCTAGTACTGGAAGATAGCACTGGAAGATAGTACTGCAAGATCCCTCTCCAGCCCCGCACTGCACTATACGAGTATGACTCTGTCTATACTTTCGGGGCTCTCGAGACACTGGAGCTTTTTGCTGAACAAAACGAAGAGAATGTTGATGCTGAACAATGCTTTTAATCCCGATAATCTGGGAAGTGTTATCATTATTATAGTGTTATATTTATTATTTTTAAATTGTTGATCTTATAACATCAATTTAAAAATAATAAATTTCTAAAAATAAGCTCAACGACTCGTCGAACAATACCAAAGAAAGGACATTTGGGTAGGCCGCATTAAGTACTCAAACTGCCAGATTATTATTATTAAAACTAACAGAGAAAGAGAAACAAAAAAAGATATGACCTCATATTCACAATAAATAATAATATTATGTATGTGTCTGCCAGATTATTATTATTAAAACTAACAGAGAAAGAGAAACAAAAAAAGATATGACCTCATATTCACAATAAATAATAATATTATGTATGTGTTGTTTAGGTTTTAAGTTTAGATGATAATTTCTGCAAATATGTTGTATTTATTATTATGAGAAAAGGCAGCTAAGTAAAAAGTCTTCTCTAGACTCAACTTAGAATTCTTTGTCTCATAGGATCATAGGATTTCATTTAGCAGAAACTCATTAGAAGTAATTTTTGAGTTTAGATCATAATTTCGCACCTCCACTCAAATAGTGTCACAACTCAAAAAATTTGAAAACTCTTATAATGTTCCATTCGTTTCAGGAAACGTCAAAATCTTATCTCAAATAGTGTCATAAGTAAAAAAATCTGTCATAAGTATGACTGATTTTTTTGACTTACTTACGACTCACTATTTCAGCGGAGGTGCGATTTGTGCTATGATGTTGTATTTGGAATATTTTTTTGAAATATTGACACACGAGCAGGGGCTGGACAATTTGTTGTAATATACTCGTACGCGTATTCAATTCTCAATACTTTATTAAAATTTGCATTCCGCAATGTGTACTCAGTAATCATGTGATCATTGTGGGAACACTCACCCTGTCGGGCACAGCAACGGAGTAGGAGAGAGGCAGCTTTGGAAAACTTAGCTTATCATTCTTATGAACTAAATCTAATATTATTATATTGAGTAGACTATAGTCTACTGTATTAATACTTGTGCCGAACCACATAATTTATAGTTTGTAAATACTATTTGTTTAATATTCTTTTTACCATAAATATGTCATGCAAGAAAAGGAATACTGTTAACACAGACAAAAATTTATTAACTGTTTATTTTTAAAGTGAATAAATAACTAAAGATTCTGTGATTATTTCAAGCGGCTACCTGTTGCCGTTATCAATTTCGAGCAAGAGCAAAAAAAATCACGTTAATTGTATGAAGCCCCCTTAACTATTTATTTTATTCTGTTTTTTTAGTATTTGTTGTTATAACGGCAACAGATATACATCATCGGTGAAAATTTCAACTGTCTAACTATCACGGTTCATGAGATACAGCCTGGTGCAGATGGACAGACAGACAGACAGACGGTGTAGCCTTAGTAATAGGGTTCCCGTTTTACCCTTTGGGTTCCGAACCCTAAAAAATGCAAAGGAGGGGCAGGTCGCTCTTCCAAATAATAATTTAATTAACACAATCAAGCCTCGTTGGTCTAGAGGTCGTAAGCACTACTGCTGAGCAAGAGGTCCTGGGTACGATTCACAGGTTGGGCAGAGAGTTATTGGATTTTTCCTTCAGGAATTTGTCAGTAACGGGGTGTTACTATGAAATTCCTGATGAATGGACGGAGTTGGGATTTGACTCCGGTTAATGGCATTAAGCTCGCCCCCTATTACATGGGACTTAAACATAATCGGCGAAATGTGGATGTACTATAGGTGAACCTCTGCCTAACCCTTCGGGGATTAGAAAGATAGAACGAAAAAATGTTTATTCTGCACAAACAACACGCACATTACAAAAAAAAACCGGTCAAGAGCGAGTCGGACTCGCGCACCGAGGGTTCCGTACGTATACATGATGTTGATGATTTCTGAAAAACTGTGCTATTTAGAGACATAGTTTTATTTTTCCTGTAATATTTACATAAACTTCTATCACATAGAATAATTTCAGATTTTTACCTATACAAACTTCGGAGATAAGGGGGGGAACGGTATTTTTTTTTACATTTTTGATCAAAAGTCGGAAACTATGTGACCTAAAAAATAAAAAATAAATTGAGAATGTGCAAACAGCGTTCTTTCATAGGATACCCCACATACCCTAGTAGCCCCACTTCAAAATTTTAAGACCCCCTTTCAGTCCCTTTTGCAAAAAAGATATTTTTTTTTTTCTTTCTTGTTTACAAAATAGTTGGGCAAACGTCATCTAAAACTTTTCTAAATTTCAAGTTGATAGCATAAGTAGTTCTTGAGAGATATCCAGGTGTGACAGACAGACAGACAGACAGACTTAGTCTCACCATAAGGGTTCCTTTTTACCATTTTGGTACGGAACCCTAAAAATTATACACACATACAAAGAAGCCAAAAGTCTCGTAATCAAGCAATGAAAGTTTGACAATCTTGTCCATTGCTTGCAGTCAGGGCAGCAACTACCTCTCGAATGACGTAATGACGTCCCCCTGTGTGACATAATAAATAATTTAAGTAAAAAAAATCCACAGAAATAAGTGTGATTCTAGCTGAATACTATGTACTTATAAATGTAAATAAAAAATAAATGTTTATACAGATATACATTTATTTTATAATGTATTTTTTATTTTTATAACTAACGCATTGATACTCAATCAAAACTAAATGAAAGAACTCAAAACTGATCATTGCGTAAATTTAAAAAATAAAAATATACATTAACTAAGACCTTCAGAGTAGCACACCACCTATACATTAGATTATAATGAAAATAAAAATACCAAGTACGTAGCGCGCGTAGCGTGCGTGCGTACGTAGTAGTGGAACGTTAGGCGATATGTAAAGTGTAGTGTATTTTCCTATTTATGCTATTTTATGATTTTAGTAATAATATAATTTCAATACACTAACGATACCACGACACGGTTGGCGCAGTGGTTAAGCGATTGATTGCTGCGCTGCGTGTCGCGAGTTCGTTTCCCGCACGGAAGAAATATTTGGGGTGCTAATTAAGGCAGCTTCTTTAAAATGTCATTCTCGTCTTCAAATATATTTAGTTGTCTAATGAATTAATAGGTCAGCGATGAACTTTTAGCGTCTAATAAATGGTTTTTAAGCGACCATATATTGTAAAACAAGCTACTGTTATTATGACACAGCATTTTGATAATTCTTAAGCAACTAAATTTGTGATATGTCTACTCATTGCCAGCTTCTAATAAGTGTATCAACTTCATATATAAAATAATATCAACGTACTCTAATTTCATAGAGTCACCTTTATTTTTATACTTTAGCATAAGTAATTGATGAGATGAATCTACTATATTTGAACATAACATTTCCTTATTATTTTCATCAAATAATGGTCAATGAAAGCTCTAATTTCATGTATTTGCCTATCTATTTATAATGTTACCATAAGTAATTGACTATTATACCTACCCTAATGAATATACAAAAAATATTGTTATCAAAAACAAACATCTGCAACTCTGTGTTTGTTTGTGTTTAGACATACCTTAGGGAAAATTAAAACCAAACAACTATTTTATTTGTAAATCAGATAATTTTAATGGCAGTAGCATAGGTTTATATGTTGTTAAGTATAATTGTACTTATGTCCTAAGTTACAATAATGTAAGGCAATCAAATAATGAATAACATTGTTATTTGTCACTGAATAATCAGCGCAGCTTGTGCTTTACTTGGTCTCCCACGCTTCCTCTTTACACCAATTTTTTGTGTTTTTGCTTCTGGCGGCGGAAATGCATGTTTCATCCTGATAGCCAGACCCACCAAATGCTTGCAAGAATACTTGCGGTGAAAATCTGGACAGTCACAGTGGCCATTAATCCACTTTTTCGGTAATGTTATTTTCCAAGAAGAAAAAAACACTTTTTTGTACTCATCAAAATCGTTGAATGTTTTCTCCGTCAAAGTAGTCCTCGTGGAGTTGTCACCTGGTACCAGGTAGGTATTAGTTGTTGGTGTTGATTGTATTGTTCTAATTTTGGTATCGGTTTTAGCCCATAGATATCCGGCTGTCCAGTCAGCTAATTTTAACACCGGTGTCGTCGCACAGAGTTCTTCCGTTGCCTGTTGTGATCAGCTAGTAACCATGTCCTCTGCAACTACTAAAAAACGGGACAACGGTATGTGCTCGCGGAGGGTATTTTCATCTTTAATAATCCTATTAAAAGATTCGAGGCATTGTTAGTCTCAGGTGATGAGATAGGTGTTGCACCTAAATACCAATTAGGGTTTTTAGTGAGCCATTCTTTTTTTAAATATGTCTTAAATGCCTTTTGCTCATGCCATTTCGCCAAGAAAACTTTTGAAGCGGCGGTAAACACTTCAGGAGAAGTAGCACACTGCAATGCGTTTATATCTTGCAATATGGCTTTTCGCGAACTTTTTACTTGTTTGATACAATTTCGTACACATTTGCTTTTTAGCGTGTGCCCAGTACATTCTTTTTCTTTTTTTTTTCTCTCTTTATTTATTAGGGACTTGGAACCTATAACAAGTCATGTCAGCCCCATCATTTCCTTAACAAGTTACTTACAAAATGTTCTTAATACTATTAAATATAAAATTATAAATTAGCTTAGCTTTATTGCTTCCAGGGTAAGCCAGAATACATTGGAATTTACCTAAATGTAAATTAAATTTTAATTTTTTACATAAATGTTGTCGTTCAAAATCATTGCGAATACAATATATAAGGAGGCGTTGGACATCTTCTGGTTTATCACAAGCAGTACAGTTAGGTGAAAGGGCTTTCTTCATTAAAAAGGTAATTTTTTTAAGTGGTACATGTCCAGATCGTATTCTAAAAGCTATTTTAAGTAATGGCCTACCCAGTTTAACATCGGTAAACCACGGTATCCGAGGAGGCTCACATTGCATAGTTTTGTACCATATTCCTTTTTCTCGAGATCTGATGTCAAAATGTTCTTTCCGCTTTTGTTGCCATATTGTCTTGTACCGTGAAAAATATTCTGAGTAATCAGGAATTATGAATACCTCACTTCCGTCTGTACAAGATCTTTTAGCCGAAATGTCAGCCTCCTCATTACCTCAGCACATTCTTACTATAGTTTCTTCTCCGAACACGTCAATAAAAGCATTTTGAATGCTTTTTGCGGCGCCGGCGTCGCATATCAAAACCTTTGGGTCTAATGCATATGAGAAAATGGAAAAAATACTGTCTTTCAATCCCTTATACACAGTTTCAAAATCTTCTTTGCGTTCATGTGTAGATACTGTTAGGCAAATAGGATGAAATTTTCGGTTTTTGTCCGTTGTTCAAATTACTAGAACAGGAAACCCTTGCCAGATTAGTTTGTAGGTGGCATCCGCATGTAAAATGTCGGCAGTAAGGCACAGTTTTAATAAATTCTTAGAAGACAAAACGAAGCGGAAGCTAGGTGGGTCATTTTCTAAAATATGATAAGCTATCACAAAAACTTTATTCTCATCGTCAGGAACATCTGTGCGGTTAATTATCCATTTTTCTAACTCTCCTAGGTGAATTGTGGACGGCCCATACTTTATACGCCTGCGATCTGCCAAATAGTTGTAGAGCTGCTGTCTTGTAGGTATTTTAAGTCCATCTATCTTTTTCAGTTTGTGTAAAATGGCTTTCGGCTTTAAGCAGAGGTCGAAAAGCTTGTTAATTTCCAATTTAGTTTCGTCGCAAATACCAAAACTGTAACTACTTTTGATGGAATCGTGGTTATGCTCGCAATCAGTGCGATAGAGTAACACCGCGACCGAGTTCGCCTCAATTGTCAAATACATCTGTGCAACACACTGCTCTCCCTTGCGTGGTACTTTATTGCACCTATAAAAGCGGTTTTTTCCATCTAGCGTCATATGAGTAGTTAATATTGACCAAGTATTTTCTACTTTTACGACTTCTTCAGCGGCACGAACATTCAAAAATTTCTCCACAAACATCCAATTCCTCGATTCACCACGCCTTTTCTTCGCCTCCTGAACGTCTTCCGAGTCTTCATCAGAACAGTACAAAGGGACTTCATTATTAGACGACATGCTTAATAAATACTTTCATACAAATCCGTATCATAACCACTATCACAAACGTTTTTCAAATAAGAATACGAGCACTCCTTAATCGTGTCAATAATGCTAACAAATACACGTGAACTCGTTGCTGCATGCACCGAATAGAGCTCGCTCATTGGTGCAAATGGCCGGTCGCGCCCCTCTGATTCCCAACGAGCGTCAGGTACACTCCCGCGCTTGTGTTGCAAACTTTCACGAAAAAAGAATATGATGTATTAATTTAGTTGTTGAATAAAAAACTAAGATTGCTAATTTTTAGGCTGGAATTTGATTTTATTAGCAGACAGATGTTGAATCTCTAAAATATATAAAGTAGCTCACTTACAACATTAGTCGCTGAGTTATCAAATCAGAAGTAAATATATTTATCGGTAGCTCGGAGTCATATTAATTTACGCTCGTAAATTGACGCTGGTTTTTTGATATTCTGTTGGAATAGTAAAGATGATGAATTAATATAATTGAAGCTGTTCTATTAACTCGTCGCCTACATATAAAAAAGACGCTAGGTGCTAAAGAAAACTTTTGTTGCCGCACATATAATTTCCCAAATATTTGTATGACCTATAAGTTTTTTCGGGTCTGGCTGTTTGTGTATGTGAGTTTAAATGTTTGTAAACGCACCCACAATACAGGAGAAATTTCAAGTGTGGGGAAACGTTTAAAAAGAAAAAACAAAAAAAAAATACTCCATAATTAAATAATGAAGATTTCATTGATACACCATAACTTCATAGATGCACCATGGGAATTGCGATGGCGGCCATTTGCAAACGGCATGCATGGATTATACAGGCATGATGTTATGTTACATAACCATCGGGCTACCAAACATTCGTAGATATATTAATCCCCTGGGCACACGATCCCGCGGTCCCGTGATCCCGCCAAACACTTCCATTCCTAATTTAGTAGAGAAACTTTCTCTATTATTCAGTTAACGTCGTCGTTTTTCATGCGGAACCGTTATGGGGTCATTATGGGGTCTGAAGTATCTTCGGTTATCTTTGTATGGGATAAAAATAGGGCTAATAATACTGGTAATGGGGTTATGGAGGGATTCGATCTGCGATGGTGAATGTTTGAAGGGCATTAGGAAGTGATGTATTGATACTGGGTAGGCAAGAGATATGCAATATAAAAATTAAAGAATAAAATACATTTATACATACATAAACTCACGCCTTCTTCCCATTGGGGTAGATAGAAATTACAAAACGCCACCTGCCACGATCCTAACATGGAGTATGTTAGGATCGTGGCCGGTGGCGTTTTGTATTTTGCTTTGTTTACGTTCATACATTTGGTCATACACGCACGTCGGTTGCGAGAACTTTTTGCTTTGTTTACGTTAATACATTTGGTCATACACGCACGTCGGTTGCGAGAACTTTTTGCTTTGTTTACGTTAATACATTTGGTCATACACGCACGTCGGTTGCGAGAACTTTTTGCTTTGTTTACGTTAATACATTTGGTCATACACGCACGTCGGTTGCGAGAACTTTTTGCTTTGTTTACGTTAATACATTTGGTCATACACGCACGTCGGTTGCAAGAACTTTTTGCTTTGTTTACGTTCATACATTTGGTCATACACGCACGTCGGTTGCGAGAACTTTTTGCTTTGTTTACGTTAATACATTTGGTCATACACGCACGTCGGTTGCGCGTACCTTTTGCTTTGTTTACGTTCATACATTTGGTCATACACGCCCGTCGGTTGCGAGAACTTTTTGCTTTGTTTACGTTCATACATTTGGTCATACACGCACGTCGGTTGTGAGTACTTTTTGCTTTGTTTACGTTCATACATTTGGTCATACACGCCCGTCGGTTGCGAGAACTTTTTGCTTTGTTTACGTTCATACATTTGGTCATACACGCCCGTCGGTTGTGAGTACTTTTTGCTTTGTTTACGTTCATACATTTGGTCATACACGCCCGTCGGTTGTGAGTACTTTTTGCTTTGTTTACGTTCATACATTTGGTCATACACGCCCGTCGGTTGTGAGTACTTTTTGCTTTGTTTACGTTCATACATTTGGTCATACACGCACGTCGGTTGTGAGTACTTTTTGCTTTGTTTACGTTCATACATTTGGTCATACACGCCCGTCGGTTGTGAGTACTTTTTGCTTTGTTTACGTTCATACATTTGGTCATACACGCCCGTCGGTTGTGAGTACTTTTTGCTTTGTTTACGTTCATACATTTGGTCATACACGCCCGTCGGTTGTGAGTACTTTTTGCTTTGTTTACGTTCATACATTTGGTCATACACGCACGTCGGTTGCGCGTACCTTTTGCTTTGTTTACGTTCATACATTTGGTCATACACGCACGTCAGTTGCGAGTAGTTTTTGCTTTGTTTATTAAGGTCACTAATATACAGCGTGCCGCTACAGAGTGGCGACATTAATTTAACACACGTATACAGTTTCGCCTTTACGTTTTATGAAAATATTTTAATTTCATTAAACATTATTATTTAGCAGATAATGCCTTATTTACAATTTTCTAAAATAGCGCAGAAGTAATTAGCTGGGGTCATGGATCAAAACATGGAATCAATGAAATTAAAACCAATAACGTGCAAGGAGTAGGCGAATTGCAGGAAAGAGAGAGCTTTATTATTTAGTTTGTTTGATTTTTTTAAATTTATAATTATTTATCTTAATATAATATATTAAAACAAAAAATAAAAAATATAAAATATAATAAAATATTTTTACCAATATAAAAAAAAGAAGATTAATGGCGACTATCCCTACCAGAGTGTGTCAAATTAATGTCGCCACTGCACTGTGGCGGGACGCTGTATGTTTTTTACTGTTAATGGTGCAATCTTATTCACCAATATAATAATACCTAATTTCTATTCTGCCCACTTTATTTATGTAATTTGAAGACAAAATAAGCCGTCCAACATTTGAAATGATTGTTAGCAATTTGAATAAAATATGTTACATCAGCATTAAACTGCAAGGTATTAAATCGGTCTGCATACCTTTCTAGAAGGTATGACGGCACGCCTCGAATCCCGCAAGCGCCACGACACAGAATAATTACGTTACAGAAGGCTGCCTTCATACAAAGAACATTTTTTTTTTACTTAGGTGGGTTTGCTCTTGACCTTAGTCTAGGGCAGAGGCGACAGAGACAAAGTCGACGATGGAGTGAGCTTACCCAAAAGAAGCCTGTTCTCTCTTACTTTGAAAAGATTAGGGTTGTATGCGTTTGGAAACACAGACGCAGGTAGAGAGTTCCACTCTATTAATAATTATAGAAATAAATAAACAAAGACAAAACGTCAACAATGACGCTTGCTATTGAAAACGCAGAAAACGTACAATGAGTGAAAACATACAGCTACGAGCTTAATATCTTACTCTTACCCAAGATTTAAAAGCAATTTTCTCTTAAAGTATTGATAGATATTTTATGGTGTTACAAACCATGGGTATTATCAAAACCATACTATTATAAAATAGGTCGTTTCTCAAAGCTACAATTTTTATTTAACGAGGATAATGCTTTTGCATTTTGCGTAAACTATACACAAACAGTTATAAACGCGTCAAGTAAATATGGCGACCTTAAATAATCTCAAACGAATGCCAGTCGCTAGTTCTTTTACACTCGCTATAACCACTCACTCGTCCAAGGAGACTACATTCCCCAAAAAAAATCTTGCCTATTTTGTCCATGGGGAGTACAGTCACCTTACAATCACCTACTTTATCGTATAGTTTAAAGCTCGTTGTAAGGAGCTAGCCTTCTTCTTCTGTACCTACTACTCTTTGCACATGAGCCCCGCGCGCCTTTGCGAGTTGGCGCGAACTATTCTAACGCTCCACTGCAGGAATTTGGATACAATCCTCACTTAATGAGTTGGTAATCTTGTTGTTTTGTGTTTTGGAAGATCGCCACTACTAATTGCGAATTTGAAGATGTATTTTCTGCAAGTTTTGAGGGGGACGAGGTGGTAAATTAACGCAAATGGAATGTTGATATTCTTATCTTTTTTAATACATTAAATATTAGGTTATCTTTTTCGTTTTGGATACTAAGTAAATAAAAGTATAACCATTCGTATCTGAGTTGTCTTACAGGTCAAATTTTTTTTTTAAACGTTGCGTCCCACACTAGGAATTGCTCCTGTATTGTGGGTGCGTTTACAAACATTTAAACTCACATACACAAACAGCCAGACCCGGAACAGCTACTTGTAGGTCATACGAATATTTGTTCCGTGCGGTAATCGAACCTGCGACACGCAGCGCAGCAGTCAATCGCTTAACCACTGTGCCAACCGTGTCGTCAATTGTCGTGTAATTGCATAGTCTTTACGTGATTTCTCCTGGGAAGATTACCAACCCATAATAGTTTTAACTAATATAAATTATAAGCTTTCCCAGATGATAGTAGCACTTACTTGGTAAATACTTTTGGACATCCATTCGCCAGTTACTAGTTTATCACTTCACCTTTGTAAGTAAGCATAAATAAGAATTAGTCAACCAAATAAACCATGCCACAACAGAAAGCTACCCAGTTAAACCTTACCCCTATTTAATTGTTACGCGTGACGTGACATGCCCAAACGTGTCGGCTTTTTGCCCTAATCAGTATTTACTTTGTGTTTCTGTTACGGGTATTTTCTTTTTTCAAATTAAGGACGTGTTTGACCGATATCCGAAAGTAGGGTATATACAGCGTGTATTAGAAATGTGTGGTCATATTTATGGGTGTGGTACAGACCATCAAACTGAACAACTTTCTCCATGGTAATCGCAAAAAAATAATCCCATACAAAACTTGCAAACCTGAGTAGGTTTGCAAGTTTTGTGACTCAATTGTATTTCTGATACACGCTGTATATACACAGAGTTTTACAAGACCATTTACCACGTATATTTGACCCTTAACCAATGACGTACGAATGACATTCGTCGCCGAAACCGTTGTTCGTTCATAACTTCATTTTGTGCGGGAACACGTTCACGCCATTTTAGGTAGTTTAGTTAGAGAAGAAGAAGTTTAGCGAATGTGAGTACCAATACAAATCATTTCTGGTTTAATGGTACAAAACAAACATGAACATTATTAAAACTGTACCTATGCATAAAAAAAAGAGCGGAGACGTGGTACGCGTCTCAACAGGAGAGTTCGAGGGGCTGACATATGTCATACGTCATAGTGTTAATGTATTTTTTTTTGAGGTTGTTTTTTTATTATTTTGTTGATAAAATGAATTGTAAATGATGCAACACTTCGCCATCTACATCTTAAAAAGTACAGTGAGTTCCAGTTAATAGTAAATCAAATGCATTATTAGAATCATGCCTGTGTGAACCTGACGAGTCATAGACAAATGAAGAAATTTGCATTCAGTCAGATAGCAGCCATTCTTTGAAAGAAGAAAATGATGAGAATACACTATTGCCTACACCAGCAGCTTGTGACACATTTCTGAACACTTTTCTGATGATGACATTCCATTTGGCAATAGACAGCGAGGTTATACAGTGTGAGGTCAACCGATTCGCTTTTAGTGCTAAAAACCTGCAATAATTGCCCTGAAAGAGTGCCTAAATAAGATGTAATCTAGAAATGTGATTTTGATTTCTTAAAAACATTTATAATTACTTGAAATAATGAAGAAAATAAGTTCCTATTGTTAAAAGTTATTTTTTAAAGTTTCTTTATTTTATTCTTTTCCTCTAAGCATTTTTCAGATTAATAAATATGTTTCTATGAATATTTTTACTGTTTTATTTCTATTTAAAATATTGTATCGTATTAATTTCAATAGAAACATTAAATACTCTTGATGACTAGGTTAGAGAATTTTTTAAACAGAGACAAATGTTATTCGAATGTCAGTGGTAGAGTTACTAAATTACACGTCAGTGGTTTAAAGGGTTAATACTAGCTGCGTCCTGCAGTTTAACCCGCATAATCTCGATCCCGTGGGAATTTCGGAATAAAAGTATTATTTGTCTTTAAATTTTTTGTGCAAAATTTCATCCAAATCCGTTTAGCCGTTTTAGCGTGAAGACAAACAAACATACAAAAAATCTAATCTTTTATCTTTTTTAAGTTTAGATGAAAAGAAATCATTAAATTTGTCAATTCAACATTTAGATCACCATTACACGTGCATTTTTACAAGCAATATAACTACATCCAAACTATCATTGAATGTCAAAGTCTCTTTCACAGTCAAAGTATTTTTGGTAATCCCAAAATTAGTGTAAGAGACAGCAAATAGACTGGTCCCTTTTGGGCATAATTATACAATCACCCAAGGACCTACGTGAATATACAACATGTCTCAGAATTAACGCACAACCTCTTAAAGGGTCATTGTACTCATCATTATCAACAAGTTTTACTATGGGACCAAAACTGAAATCACGAAAAAAAAATCAGCTGTTCCCTACATTTATGTTCGAATAACTCGTCAAAATGTAGGGAACAGTTGATTTTTTTTTACTTTTTTTCGTGGACTTAGTGCCGTTTGGGTGATGCAGAGACAAGCAGTGGTAGGTGCAGTGACGAAAATTTTAGAATAAATATTTATTTAAATATAAGGATAAACTTACCTATTAAAATCTTTAAATATAATAATATCTACCTAATTATACATGCTAATTTTTTTATTTTAGATTATGTTTATATTACGAGTACATAGTGAAATTAATTTGTAAAGTAAAATATAAAAAGTAAAAAAGACACTTAAGCATCGAAGTACTCGTCCGCATCGCTGTCATCCGGAAACGTGCAATTATACATAATATTATATGTCGGATCGTCAAGATTTTACTCCGTTAGATTCGGTCATCATGTGGGCAGAAGTTGGGTTTCGTGCTATGAAAACACACTGGGTACGATACACAGCGTTTATTGAAATCACAAATTAACACTATCACTACAAATTATAATCACCACTGTAACCGAGCATAACGAATCGAATACAGTTCCGCGACATCTTAACTCCGATGCGATCAGACCAGACACTGAATCTTGAATGTCCTCCTCGCCACCGACTCACAATATCACGACTCTGTAGAAGCGCGCCAATGGTGTGGGTAGATGACGTCATGTCGCTAGTAGTGGCGCGCTTGCGACTCGTTTCTTTTCCATACTAATGACTGGATCCGACACATAAATACAAGACCAAATAAATACACGAATATACCAACAAACAAACAAACAAACAATGGGAAAACATTACCGTTGTGATGATACTGGCAGCTTCATACGAATGTGCTCGCGAACTTTAACTTTAAAGGATAATCGGTTGTTTGCCATCCTAATTTCCTAGGGGAGCGCATAGCGGGTAATACCATACCCCTTGGTAAGACTGGTTGTTAGACATTCGGGCTTCTGACGACTCGTAACGTCTGTCAAAGATCTGCGAAAGTCAACCGGGACCAACAGCTTAACGTGCTTTTCGAGGCACGGCCTCTTGGTATGTAAAAATGGTCACCTATCCACGGAACAACCGCGGCAAGCGTAGCTTATCCTGATTGACCAAACCATGTGGCTATTAGCCACAAGACCCTCACTATCGAACTAAATGTTTTCAGTACCCCAAGTGTAAGTTTGCAGGAGAGTAAACGTAACAATTTCGTTTGCGTTAAAATTTGACCGATAGATCATAATGCTGAGAGTATAAGAGTGAGAATAAAAATGTTAACGCAAACGCGCTAGTTACGTTTACTCACTTGCAAACTTACACTCGGGGTACTGTTGAACATGAAACTTTTAAGACTGAGATATATGCCAGTGACCTTGAGTGGTTAGCTTGCGTGTTCTGTACTGAGCTCACGCAACGCGTCGAGCGTTCAGCCAGTAATAGCACTCGCCCATCAAGGAGCGCTGTCCCCAATTTGACGCATTATTAATTTATTATACACAAAACAAAAGGTATTTTAATAAAACGCGAAAACTAAAAGTTAAAGTCAATAATTAAATTATCTTTAAATTGGTGAAGGTTTCAGAAAAACACGCTTGGTAGATTTCGCGCCATTCTCAGTTTTTTATCCGCGTTAGACATAACTTTACAAATTAATTTCACTATGTAATATAAAAATAATCTAAAATGTCCACATATTAAGTTATTGAGAAAATGCTCTAATTTAACATATATTTTTTTTAAATCATTAACACTACTCGTTTAGACGTGACCTTCAGTATAAAATCATTAAAAGTCGGTTATCGTCCCTTTAAGGAGAAAGAAATATTATTTTTTTAAAGCAACCAATAATGGTCGATTTCTATTGAGTAGATGAATACGAGTTTTTATGAATGAACCATTTGACATGTTTTGTAAGATAACCTTTTCGTGGTTATATTTAGGTACGATACTCTTACAATTTGTAAGAATGACAGGCGTTCTTTTCAGCTGAAAATAAATATTACGGTTTATTTTGCCGTGCTTATATCTATATTGAGACAACCCTGAGTAATGTGGAAGAAAGTATCGCTTAGATCGAGGTTTTTATACTGAGTTTTATTGAACTTTCCAAGCAATAAAGGTCTGTGGATCTTCTTTGAACGAATTCATCATGAATTCCCTTTTTAGAATAGAAAAGGATTTTTAGGGTTCAACAAGGAACCAGGGACCATTTTGGTTACACATTGAAAGGGTTTTCGATAGGGGGGTCTTTCTAAGTGGTTAAACAAAAACCCATACGATATGGGTAACCCTTATAAACGGCTTAAATTAAATTTTGGCAACCCATTTAAAGGGTTTTCGATAAAAACCCATACGGTATGGGTAACCCTTTTGAACGGCTTAATTTAAGCCATTCAAAGTTACCCACACCGTATGGGTTTTTGATTAACTGCTTAGAAATATCCTACCGAAAACCCTTTTCATTGAAAGGGTTTTCGATAGGGTTTTTCTAAAATGGTAACCAAAATGGTCCCTGGGTAAGATAGAATTGGTCATGCTACGCCTGCTGGGCGGATATCGAATTAACATAATATTATGATTTTTTCATGTTACTGGGTTTCAAGTAGGTAAGAAGGTATAGAACCCATCTGACCTCCCCAGTGGAGTCAGCGTAGTCTGCTACGCTGACGACACGCTGGTCCTGGCACAGGGGAGTTCACATCAGGCGGCGGCCGAACTGGCGGAACGTGGGGTTGCGACAATCGTCGATAGGATCCGGCAATTGGGACTCGAGGTGGCATTGCACAAGTCCGAGGCCATGTGTTTTTATGGTCCTCGGAACGCGCCACTGTCGGGTTCCCAGATAACGGCGGGAGGGGTTCACATCGGCGTCGAGGTGACGATGAAGTACCTGGGACTCATCCTCGACAGCCGGTGGAACTTCGTCGAGCACTTCCGACGTTTGGCTCCCAGACTGGAGCGGGCCGGGGCTGCCTTGAAGCGGCTCCTGCCCAATCTGAGGCTCCAAACGCCTCCTGCCGGAGGCTCTACGCGGGGATCGTGCGGTCCATGGCCCTTTACGGGGCACCGGTGTGGGCGCGTTCACTGAGGCTGCGACCAGCCCAGCGGTTGAACGCGTCCCAAAGGGTCATGGCCATCAGGCTGGTACGGGGTTACCGCACGGTTTCCCGTGAGGCGGCGAGCCTCCTTGCCGGACTGCCGCCATGGGATCTGGAGGCCAAAGTCCTCGCGCACATGTGGGTGTGGCGCGAAGAGGCGAAACGCCGGGGTGAAACTCCGCTGCCCTTCCGCCCTAAGTCGCCGCAGGAGACGCCCTGGGCGTCGGGAATCGCAGGCTGATTCCCGGCCACCGTAGGCGCGGGCTTGCGGACGGTGAGCGATGGGTAGCTCGCTGTCCGATAAGGACCAGGCCCGGGTCGACGGCGCGTTGTGTTCCACGCGCGCCTCAAAGAGACGTCAGCACCAATTGACGGGGTCCGAAAGGGCCAATGCCTGCCAGGGTTACGAGCCTGTCCGAAAGGGATATCGTGGCTCTGGCACACAAGCATTTGAAGGAACACGTTGGGTTTTAGTCAGTAAAAGTCTGACACTCCCTCTCGCTCCGCCCAGAGCGGGAGAAGTTATTTGATGATTTCCCACCCAAAAAAAAAAAAAAAAAAGGTAATATTAAATCTATGAAGGAACCTTTATAGTTTCGCCATGTCCATCTGTCTGTCTGCCTGTGTAGTCCTCCGGCTTAGCTCAGAGACCCTTAGTAATAGAAAGCTGTAATTTGACATGGGTAATTGGGTATACATATTAATTACGCCGACAAACTGGTAAAATTAAATCTTGAAAAAAAAATATTGTAGGGGGTAAAAAAATATCATCCCCACTTAACGCACAAGGGATACCTCCCTTGTGCGTTAAGTGGGGATGATATTTTTTTTCTCGTCTATCCCATAGTGCAGGGTTGTGAAAACCATATTTTTATTCAGGGATCTGTTTGCTTAATATTAGGCTTCAAAGTGCAAATTTTTGTTATAGTCAAGTGTCCCCCTGCCAACTTATACATGGAAATGTGAACAAAATGCATGGCAGTAGTATAGATAGCGAAATTAAAATGAAAACTATCACAGCTAAGAAGGCTTTAAAATTAACAAGTAATAGTCGACCAACTTACATTTGCAGTTGGTGATCATTTTTTTCAAAATATTTTTTGATCATTTTGTTAAGTTTATTTTAAAGATAAATGCATCCCAACTAAGGAACTCTTCATTGTGCGTGGTCCAACACACACTTGGCCGGTTTTTTTTAATGGCAATGAAGTAGAGGGTATTTTCTTTCTCATTCTAATTCACTTATCCTGTCAGACTAATCTAGTGAATGTAACAACTGTATGTGGAACTACTCTGTACAGAAAACGGAGCTTGTTCCATAACCTATGGTCTCAAAAACAAGTGACATATTGGGTTGCCAACACACAGAAGTTGAGGTGAAACAATGCACTTATTTAAAAAAAATAATTGATATATTTTATTTCAATAATATAATCATAATCAAAAATCAAAATATTTTATTTCACATAGACCTACATGGGCACTTATGAAATTGTGTGCCTCGCAGCTGCGCCAAATAGGCCCAGTTCAGCAAAAATGCCAGACAACTAGTGCCCTTTTTTTTTGAGTTGTTAATTATCAAATAACTTCTCCCGCTCTGGGCGGAGCGGGAGGGCGTGTCAGACTTTTACTAACTAAAACCCATCCATGTTCCTTCCGTTGCCTGTGTGCCGGGGCCCCGATATGCCTTTCGGACAAACTCGCAACCCTGGCAGGCATTGGCCCTAATGGACCCCGTCAATTCATGCTAACATCTCTTTGAGGCGCGCGTGGAACACAACGCGCCGTCGACCCGGGCGTGGTCCTTAGCGGACGCCGAGCCCGAAGTCGGCTTGCGACTCCCGACGCCCGGGGCGTCTCCTGCGACTAGGGGTGCGAGGGTGTGAACCTTGCCTCTCCCTCACGCGTTCTGCCTCCTCCTTCGCGAGCATTACTGCTTCACAGAAGGAGGTGATGGCCTCCCATGCACTCTCGCTCCAAACCTGGGCCTGAACTAGGGCCGGACTCGAGAGATCGCCGCCGCCGATAGCCTCCGTGAGGACACGGCGGTGCTCCGCCCAAGCCGAGCAACTAGCGCCTAACGCTGGTTTTCAACTGGACCTGAAGTGTGAGGTGAAGGCAGGAGATTATATTTATTCCACAATCATTATTCTATGTAGGACGAGATCTTGACAATAATTCATCCCCAGTGTTCCAATCCCTTACATCAAATAGGTACCTATTTGATGTAAGGGATTAGGGTGTACTTTCGTATTCTTGTTTGTGCCCCAGATGATTGGTCGTAATGATTTTATAGGCGGTACCATTTGAGATATTGTAATGACATTATGATCGTCCGGGTGCGCACCGAATTGAAGTTTTATTGTTTAGTTAACTTTGTTGAATGGCGTTGCTTGGGTTTAGGTTTTGATTTCACTGTTGTTTTGGAGCTTATACAAAACTAAAACTAAATCTAGGGTTTCTTAAAGTAAATCCGCAGTGAAAAAAAAAAATAAAATGAAAACAAAAAAAAAAAAACAACCTACGAAATTAAAATGTTCTTAAGTTTTATCTATTTGCAGGTCAGTGTCAGGTTTTATCTTCATCAAAATATGATTCGCGACTATAATAGACATGTGTATTTACATAATTATTATCATTAGAATCATTAATACATCCCTCTAAGTTAGATTTTCTCCATTGAATGTCTTTTTCGAAAAGACATTGGGGGACAAATCTAACTTAGAGAGATGTATTTCACATTGGTGTCAAAAATGCACAATATGTGGACAGCCAATAATGTGTAAACTTTGTCTCTTTCTTAGGAAACAAAGCTATAGCCTATTAGATGTAAGAGCGTTTGCACCTGACGGCATTTCATACAAACTTTGAAGCCCTTGTTTTGAAATGACTGAACCGATTTTAATGAAACTTCATACGCTTACGCAGGATACAAAGGTTTAAAAAGTTAGTAAATAGCATTTTCGAAATGTCTTATTTAAAAACAGATAACTGGAAATTTCTGTTTCTATGGAAATATTTAAAATCGGTCTAATTTGGCTGTAACACTATATTTAGAAAATCTTATTTACTAACTTTTTAGACCATTTTATCTCGCATATGCGTATGAAGTTTCATTAAAATCGGTTCCGTCATTTCGAAAAACAAGGGCTTGAAAGTTTGTATCAAATGCTGTAAGGAGTAAACGCTCAACTACCCGGCGTTTGTTGGCCATCATGCCCAGTTGGTACTTACTTTGTGTTTTGGTTAATCTTATCGAAACATAAGCAGAAGGCTCTCTTCTTTCTCGTATTCATCATCATCATTTCAGCAGAAAGACGCCACGCTTGGGTTGGCGATCGCAGTATGGTGTTAAAATGCATAGAGAACACTGCTGCCCGTCTCTATCCCTTAGTCGCCTTGTACGACACCCACGGGAAGAAATAGGGTGGTGCTATTCTTTACGTCCGACACCACATAGACAAAGCTCTATTCTAGAAATTACTTTTATAGTGCATTAGTCAACATTACTATAGTAACAGCTCTCCAAGATTCTCGCCGAAGTGATTGGCCTGAGCGCTAGTATCAGTCTCTCAGTCATCTCTTCTTACTACACCTGCTGTTACAATTAAGAATAAATATACAACTAGACAAACCGACATTCTTGTATAAGCTTAATATTCTCAGAGTGAACTCAAATGATTTACAGTACATAATGATTTTATGACAGCGGCACTAAACATAATGGTTCCGTTTTTATAGCGCGTACGATGCGCGCTGAGAATACGTATGGATTGATAGGTTTCAGATCATCTCCGGATTTTTGATTTGTGGGTGTATTCTTTCTTGAGTCTGTTTTATAATCGGCGAATCTGGATAGGAACGAAATGTTTGTGTTTGAGATTTTTTTTAATTTCTGCTAGATACGAGGCTAGTATTAAGTATAGGGCCAACCAATGCTTTTATCTAGCGTGCGTTTAATTATTTCAATGTGATGTGAGGCATATTTTCCGCCAATTTGATCTTTTTTAGGGTTCCGTACCTCAAAATAAAAAAAACGAACCCTTATAGGATCACTACGTTGTTCGTCTGTGTCAATACCTTTTTTCTCAGGAATGCGTGGAGATGTTCAGTTGAAATTTATATCTAATAGGTACGTATGTCTACGGCCCCTCAGAGCTCTAAAAAATTCAAGCTTATATGTCATCGCAATAAAAGAATACGGCCATATAAGCGACATACCAACCCCATATAAACCCCTCTGACTCGAGCAATTCGCACCATCAATTCTATACAGGTCGAATTGGATACATTTACATGTCACTGGAGTGAATTCGCAAAGGTACTATTGTTTATACTTTGCTACAAACAATGATATTTATGATCGTGAGATGTATTTTTTCTTTTTTGTGTCGTTAATTAATTTAAATTTAGTGTGGGACCTGACTTGGCTATCGCATTAGGTTAAGACCTGTAATGATAGTTTTAAGGCATTGAAATAAATAAATAATAAATAATATTTTGATACTCGCAAATAAACCAAAACCACTACTGGTACTGCCCGTTGACCTAGAACCATGAAAATTGGCAAGAAGCAAGGTCTCACAGCACAAGTAAAGGAAATAGTCCGGAAATGGCTAATTTGTGGGTGTGTCACATTTTTTTTTTGCGGTTACCAACTTACATTTGCAGTTGGAAAATTGACCGTGGTGCATATCGATATGATATATACCATACACATATGATACAATATTAAGTTTGTTTTGGGATAAATTCATCCATACTACGGAATCCTTCATTATGCGTGGTCCGACACGCACTTCGCCGGCTTTGTATTATTGTTCTTACTTTGCGTTAAGTTTATCGCAAATAAACTTTTCTTTCTTCGTTCTTTTCATTCAATGAACTACCGTTTCAGGGTGACCTGAACTCAAACTTAAACTCAAATCATGTATTTCAATTAAACCAATTAAAACTGATTTGCTCAAGCAGTACTTCAGTTAAAAAAAACTAGTCAAGAGCGAGTCGGACTAGCGCAGTGAGGGTTCCGTACGTATATATGATGTTGATGATTTCTGAAAAACTGTGCTATTTAGAGACATCGTTTTATTTTTCCTGTAATCTTTACATAAACTTCTATCACATAGAATAATTTCAGATTTTTATCTCTGCAAACTTCGGAGATAAGGGGGGGGAACGGTATTTTTTTTTACATTTTTCATCAAAAAGTCAGAAACTGTGCTGCTTAAGAAATAAAAAATAAATGTTTGAGAATCTGCAAACAGCGCTCTTTCATATGATAACCCACATGCCCTAGTAGCCCCACTTAAAAAATGTAAGTCCACCTTTTAGTCCCTTTTGCAAATTAAAACATTTTTTTAATGTTTGCAAAATAGTTGGGCAAACGTCATCTAAAACTATTCTAAATTTCAAGTAAATAGCATTAGTAGTTCTTGAGATATCCAGGTGTGACAGACAGACAGACTTAGTCTCACCATAAGGGTTCCTTTTTACCATTTTGGTACGGAACCCTAAAAACTCTAAGCCAACAACTTCTTTGATAATTAGAATCCTAATCACCATCGTCAACGAAATTAAAAGTAATTTTGTTTTGATATTTGCTAGCATAATCAGCTTATAATGTTCCCACTGCTGGGACACAGGCCTCCTCTCTGTGAAAGGGAGTAGGCCGTAATCCACCACGCGGGCCCAGTGCGGGTTGATAGATGTTACATTTCTTCGAATTTTTGGTTCTAGGTCATGCCGGTTTCCGGGCCTCACGATGTTTTCCTGCACCGTTTTGAGAGCAGTGGTGATGACATTATTTACACAAAGTAAAGCGCCTGCTTAGGTCCGAAACCTACAACCTACAACCTTTAGGAACCTACTACGCTTTAGAATGGGCAACTAGCTTCATCTCTGTGACTGACCGACCCCTTGACAATTCAAAAGTGCCTGTAATAGGTTTATTTGAAATAAATGCTTTGAGTTTGAGTTACCTATAGCCCATACGTTACTTTTAGGGTAAGAAAACTGATATTCGTTTTCAAAAATCTAAGAAATGCAGCTGAACCTAAATTAATTAAGCAAGTATACCTAGCACTTGGCCAATCAGTGCTGCAATATTGTATTTCTGTATGGGGAGGCACGTCAAAAACTATACTCAAACCATTAGAAGTTTCACAGAGAGCAATACTCAAGGTCAGCACTTTCCGGCCCTATCTGTTTTCAACATACCTTTTGTATCAGTCCTGTGAAGTCCTCACGGTCCGGCAGCTCTTTGTCCTGCACGCAGTCTTGAGACACCATGCTAATACAGAGTATAAAAAGTCCTCTTATTTATCTAAGCGCATTACATACAATGATCCACCGAGCTTTAAACACCCATACGTTCGCAAGTACTATTGTTTCCTAGGCTCTTTTGTGTATGAAAGACTAAATAAGCTTGTCGATATACACCCTTAAATAGGAACAAGTGTACATTTATGGTAGTAGACTATATTCGCAAGCTAAACTACAATGAGACCGAAGACCTGTTGTCTATAGTTAAGTAGCTTACAATAATACTCACCCTCCTACACACATCCACTCATTTACACTCTACTCACCGGAGGCCATCACTATGCAACTAATTTAAGATTGTTCTCCTATATTTTAATATTATTTTATCTCTTTGTTTAATTTGTTATAGATTTGTATAGAGGTCAAACAAAGTTTAATTTCTAGTGTCGCCTACAACAGGGGAAGAGCGCTGATGTCTGAAATACAGATATTTTATATCAAGTTCGGGCACAGATGTTCAATATCACATCATTGAATAAAAGTGTAATATAGTGTATCACTTTAATATTAAAATGTCTGTATGTTTTTGAACAAATAAATTATTCTTATTTTATTCTTATTATTAAACATAATTTCTAAAGTGATTAAAAAGGTACAATGTTGAAACAATCACAAACTGAAATCTGGTATGGTTTTTTTTAATGGCTCATACCGCACTCTGATCTCTGTTGGTCCCGGCCGTCATTAGTAGATCTTTGACAGTTGTTACGGGTTGTCAAAAGCCCGAAAGTCTGACAACCAGTCTCACCAAGGGGTGTACCTAATAACTGGGTTGTGGACAAAATAAAAGACTGACACCTCATTTATTTGAATCCAGCCAGCCATTAGGATGTTTTGAGAGTATAAAGAATCCCGCATACAAAGATACATAAGCGTGAAAAACATACTCGTCTTTGCTGTCGCGCAGTCAGGTAAAAAGACAAGAAACAGAAAAGTATTTAATGAATCGGAACCATTACACCGACAACAATATGTTAGGAGAAAATTACATAGAAAAAAAAATACAAAATTCCCCATTTAAGTATAGTCGTGAATGGCTAATGTTTATTCAGCAAAAGGCTCGCTTGGAATGAATTATTCACAGCCCTTAGGCGGGTGTACAATGAAATCTGCCCTTAAGGTAGCGAGGTTGTAAGAGATGTAGCGTAACGAAGTTTTGTAAAGGACCACATAAAAGCGACGATAACCGACTTTTAATTATTTTATACTGAAGATCACGTCGAGTAGTGTTAATGATTTGAAAAAAAAAATATGTCAAATTAGAGCATTTTCTCAATAACTTAATATGTGAATATTTTAGATTATGTTTATATTACTTATTGAAATTAATTTGTAAAGTTATGCCTAACGCGGATAAAAAACTGAGAATGGCGCAAAATCTACCAAGCGTATTTTTCTGAAACCTTCACCAATTTAAAGATAATTTAACAATTGATCTTTTAATATACGCGTTTTATTAAAATACTTTTTGTTTTATGTAAAGCGCTCCTTGATGGGCGAGTCCTATCACTGGCTGAACGTACGACGCGTTGCGTGAGCATAGTACAGAACACGCAAGCTAACCACTCAAGGTCACTGGCATATATCTGCGTCTTAAACTGGAAGATTCGGAGATTTATCTAGTATAGACTTAAACTACTTGTTATGCCTCGTCTGATCTCATTTGCTGGCTTTTTACACAACTTAGATTGCTCTTAGAGAGCCACCCCTGGGCCTACCATGTGAAACTAGGCTTTTCCCGAGCCTTTGTTCGCAAATAAAATACAGTCTTTTGTTGGATGATTTCTGTTGCTACCTATAATTCTAATTTCAACTCTTCTATTATTGGTTTGGTTGACAGAATTATTATTAATTCAGTTTTGTTAGTGATATAGTGGCAATCATTTCATTTGGTTTAAATAGGTTTTAATTATTTTAATTTTTTTTTATTTAGATTCTTTTTTTTTGTGAATGTAAGAACGTTCTAGGCCTTGTAGACTTTAGATTTGTTAATGATTTTGTTAAGTACCTGGTACATGTTGACAGGCCTACACTGTTCTCCCGTACCTATTAACAGTGTAATTTAAAAACTTTGGAAAAGTCTATTATTTTTAAAAGAATAAAGGGGTCGTTTTGTCGGCTCTTCTCCATAGGAAAAGACCAATTGGAACCGTGCTTCTAACTTCTCCTCAAGAAGAAGAAGGTCCTAGTCAAGAAAGTCAAGGAATTAAGGATTTTATTTATGTATTTTGTAAACGAGAATTTTTAAAGCGAATCCATTGCATTTTACTTTGGTGAAACTGTTACTTTTATACCCCATAGAATAATAGTAAATTACTGTAGCGGCCTACAACCAGGGGCATTGTGAAAATGTGCCGAGGCCCTCATACGTGAGTCCATCAATGCCTACTTGCGGCCAAGGCTTATATAGTGCTTTTATCAAATAATGCGCGAGAATTCCAATTAAGTATAAATTATTTATAAATTCCAGATTCAATGACGAACAACGATAATTTTTCACACGCCAATGTGTTCATTTGTTTTTTTTTTACCCGACTGCTTCAGAAGGAGGGTTATTTTTTTCGAGTGTATGTATGTATGTCTATTTCTTTGGCACGCTCTATAGGCTAAACGGCTTGATGGATATTAAACATATGAGGTATCCTTAGATTCGTTGTAATTGCGGGAGTGTCATAGGCTATAAAATTTTACTATGGCATTTGCGAATCAAAAAAGAAAAGGGAGAATAGAAAAAAATATTTTACGATTTTATTAATATGGGTATCAAATAAAAGCTAGTAAATAGCCAATTCCAAATATATATATTTTATAACACTTTTAAGCTACTATTTTGTCAAAAACTACAAAAAAGTACATTTTCTTTAAATAACAAAATCAAAGCGAAGTTAAAATTGTATTCGGAAACATTCTGTTTAAATTTTGCATATATATTCACTACAAGTCTGGTTAACCGATAGGTCATATATTATCGCGCTATTTACTATGGGGGATGAGCAGTATTGCATTGTTTGTATTCCTCTATGGTTTACAGCTAATTGTAAAAAGACGAGCCAAACGGTTAGAACATTGCAGATTGTTACAGATTTAACCTTTTAACTGATTATCATCACGCTATATCTTTAAGGGGCTAAGCAGTCAATCATCATGGCATATGCAGGGTGGATTTTTAAGATGGAAAGTAAGGATATCTTAACCGTTGTAGCTACACAAAATCGGTCTTAGGGGACCTTAAAATTTTGAGACATTTTGATCTGCATTCACAGATTTAATAAATAAATTAAAGTCAGCAAGAAAACGAGCAATTTTTACTTTTTTATGCCAATAGATCCTGTTACATATGAGAGAGTAGACCACCTGAGATTTGATGCATCGGATTTGGTAAACTTGCGCGAATGACATTTCTGCTAAAGACACTTGCGCGAACCCACTTGCGCGAAAAGATGTCGTGATTTTGTGATGATTTTTCGTCATAGGTGTCGTTTTTATCGTTTTCGAGGTCTTTGATAACAAAACTGGGGTCAAAATCAAAATTCAACATAGCGCCACCGAAAGTCGGAGGCATCTAGGATGTTACGAACGCCATATAATTTGCCTCCGACTGCATTTATTTATTTTTGTTTCTGAAAGGATACTGGTTTTCTTTTCATCTTGTTTCCAACTTTTCAGTTAGTTTTTTTGCGGTCGGGTTATTTTTTTTTAATATATTGTTTTATTTAAAGCTTTTTAGTGTAATTAATGAACATATTGTTTAGTTTTGTATTGGTAAGTTAAAAAGCTATACGACTTAGCAAGATATGATAGGATAGGTTTTAGAAAAGCTAGTTTCTGCCCGCGACTTGGCGTGGAAGTAGTAGTATAGCCACATTTTTATAGAAAACGGCCACTAGTCCAACGAGGCCGTCCTGGGTTCGATTCCCGGGTCAGGCAAAGTGGTATTGGGTTTTTCATCTGAAATTTTTCAAAAACAGTCCGAAGTCTGAGTTTGTGCCCGGTTAGTGGCAATAGGCTCGCCCTCTATTACATGGGACCTAAACATAACTGGCGAAATGTGGATGTACTATACGGTACACTTCTGCCTAATCCTTATACAGGCGTGATGTTATGTTATTTTTTATAAAAATTCCCTGTATTCCCTGTATGTAGTTTTGATCATCATAATAAAGAGTATATCCTAATTATATACTAGATACGAGTTTACTATGTAATTTATATGGCTAGCGGCCAAATAAATTACATAGTAAACTCATATCTATCGTGTAATTTAAAAATGGAACGATATTTTACTCCAAAACATGGCAACCAAGGAGGTAACATATCAAAGGTTTTGTTTTAATTTCAAACTGGGTTGTAAATATAAAGCTGTTTATTGAAAATATATTTTAAAAAAAATAACCCGACTGCAAAAAAATTAACTGAAAAGATGGAAACAAGATGAAAAGAAAACCAGTATCCTTTCAGAAACAAAAATAAATAAATGCAGTCGGAGGCATCTAGGATGTTACGAACGCCATATAATTTGGCCAAAGGGGGTTGTACTCCTCATTTTGAACAATTTTTCTATGGGACCAACCTTGAAATCGCGAAAAAAAAATCAGCTTTTCCCTACATTTGTGTTCACTTAAATCGACAAAATGTATGGAACAGCTGATTTTTTTTCGCGATTTCATGGTTGGTCCCATAGAAAAAGTTGTTCAAAATGATGAGTACAATGACCCCGTTTCGGGTTTAGGGTAAACGAAAACTAATGTTGTGTAATAATAATCATGAAACAAGAACAAAGAACTGTAAAATAATGATTGATGATAAGGAGCGAGGAAGTGTTTTTTATCATAATTTTATAAGTGGAATAAGATTGAGCACACCTTACCGACACAGGCAAAGCATTCCATAACCGTAGTGTTTGAACAGTAACTTGAAACGTTCTTTAAGATAAAAGAGGGTTGTAGGATTGAACACAACACTGCTGAGCTCAAACCAGATATGAGAAACATAGCTTCTATAATCACTCCACTCTCCGGAATCTCTCGTAACGTCGGGAAGTAGTATTGATTCAGTTCAATTCGCTCACATGTCATCTACGAACAAGTATTGAGTTTGTTCAACTCGCTCGCATGTCATTTGCTCACTTTGTATCAGTTCCACCCAAAGTTACAGGTATTCATGCGAACTTCGAGTATATCGCCCGGTTGACCTACTTTGGGCTGTCGATTGATCTAACTGAGGATGTACTTACTGTTCCCGTATGTAGCTGAATGGGTGACGATATTTGTTTTGTAACTTACAACTGTTAGGTACGGCAGTGTAGCTTGGGCAGCGCTATAAAATAGTTACTGGCGATTTTTTGCTACGTCTTATCATCATTTCAGCCGAAAGACGTCCACTGCTGGATATAGGCCTCCCCCAAAAAGGGCGGGATTTGCCATAATTGTCACGCTTGGCAGGCGGGTTGACGATCGCAGTGTGGTATTTAAAATGCATAGAGACCGCTGCTGCCCATTCTCTAGTAAGTCCCTTAGTCGCCTTTTACGACACCCACGGGAAGAGATGGGATGGTGCTATTCTTTACGTCCGGCACCAAACAGAGCATGCTACCCACGTCATATTATGATACCCATGAATTGCTCGTGCTGGTACTACGTGGTATAATATCCAAGATAATTGCCTCTCTGGTCTAGTGATAAGACCACCTGTCTCAGATCCAGAGGTCCCAATTCGATTCTTAGCGGGGGAATTTCTGCTTTGTTTGGTTGGTGGTAAGGCTTATTCTAAGTCCACCTGGCTAGCTACCAGCCTACCACCATCTTATCTCAGTCTGTCGCCATTAAAACAATGTTATCAGTATTTTTGTGCATGTTGTTCAAAGTACAAAGAGACAGTTACATGTACGTGGGGCATACTGAAAATTTCTGGAATTGGCCACTTGCAATAAAAAAAATAAAAAAGCATTTGCGGAATTCGAAATAGTCCGCTAAGGAAACGGAAGTTTATTTAAGGCTTCAAATGTAGAACTTATGACACATCTGCCATACAGCCCAGACCTCGCGCCTTACGATTTTATTTGTTTCACAAAATTAAAGACTTAGAGGCACCCTTTTTACGAGCACTAAATCGGCGGTGAATGCGTTTCACGAAGCCATTGAAGAGGTCCCTAAGGAAGACTGGCCCAATTGCTTTTTACAATGGTTCCAGCGAATCCAAAAATTTATAAATTGTGTGGACATATACTCTGAAAAACAATTAATGTATTATAAGTCTAATATCTGGTCTTATTTATCAGAAACTTTCAGTATGACCTAAGTATCAGTGACAGACACGATACTCAACAAAATTAACTTTTTCTAGAACTTGATGAAGGGTATTTTTATACAGCGTATAATAAATATACATGGTATAATTATACAGTGTTTAAATAGGTGTAAATAAAAAGGGTATAAAAAGATAGATAGAATACTCCTTATTAAGTATCTACGCCATAAAAATTACAGATAAAAGTAGACATTTTAGAAGGGTGACTCAATGGGTGGTTTTATCATCACATTTTAAAGACAACCTTTGGATGGATTAAAGGGAGAAGGAGAGACCATACTGCAAGAAGTTTGTGGTGTCTTATTTACATAAATATGCAATAAATATGTATGTATTGTAGTTTTATGTAAAACTTATAAAAAGACCAGCCGTTGTCTGCGCATTCTGTACATCAAATCTAAGTAACTTTGTGAAAAATTATGTGCTGGGAATCGACTTTTATTTTTGTGTCAAAATACGCTTTTTACGGCAGTGTGTAACGTAACGCACACAAACCATTGGGCTTATGGGTGCATGCAACGGTTCAGGGATCGTGGGAGTATTTAAAGTTACAACATTTAAAACTTGTTGTAAAAGTTGGAACTATGATCTTCAATATCTTCGCAACCAAAAGGTTCTCAGGTATGGTCTAGCACAAAAAAAAACAGCCAAGTGGGAGTCGGACTCGCGCACGAAGGGTTCCGTACGATTATCTATAAAAACGGCAAAAAAATCATGTCTGTTGTATGCAGCAACAGAAATACATCATCTGTGAAAATGTCAACTGTCTAAGTATCGCGGTTCATGAGATACAGCCTGGTGATAGACGGACAGCGGAGTCTTAGTAAAAGAGTCCCGTTTTACCCTTTGGGTACGGAACCCTAAAAATGATCGTAATAATATTATATATTTATTCTCATTTATTACGGATCACACATAAAAATACACATGTTCCATATAATTAGTAACGACCACTTAAAAAATGTTAGTTAAACTTACAAACTAACCGAACCACTCTAAAGGAAGTAAGAAAGAAAGAAAAATGTTTATTGGCATTACAGCAAAAAATACATCATGAAACGTGGCTGTTGGCACTTGTCTCCACACCCAGTGCCTAATAAAGGGGCTGTCCACCTTATCATATCTATGGTTTTTATTGTTTAGTTTAAGAATCAGATATATGCCAGTGACCTTGAGTGGTTAGCTTGCGTGTTCTGTACTGAGCTCACGTAACGCGTCGTACGTCCAGCCAGTATTATGACTCGCCCATCAAGGAGCGCTGTTCCCAATTTGACACATTGTTAATTTATTATACACAAAAGGTATTTTATTGAAACGCGTATACTAAAAGATCAATGATTAAATTACTTATCTTTAAATTGGTGAAGGTTTCAGAAAAATACGCTTGGTAGATTTTGCGCCATTCTCAGTTTTTATCCACGTTAGACATAACTTTACAAATTAATTTCACTATGTTATAGAAACATAATCTAAAATATTCACATATTATCTTATTCAGAAAATGCTCTAATTTATCATTTATATTTTTTTCAAATCATTAACCTTACTCCTTTGGACGTGATCTTCAGTATAAAATCATTAAAAGTTGGATATCGTCGCCTTAATGGGAAGAACAAGGGACTCTCGGCTTCGTATTTTTGTACCCGTACCGTACGGGCGGTATACTCGCTTACCGCTCCGCTTATGACCCAATACCTCACCTTGCGGTCCTGAAATTAAATCTACCCATAAAACCTTTACTCAGAACAAACGTAGAACATATTTAGAGGTCCATATTTGTTTGTACATTTGTGTTATGACTCCATATTATGAGTCAAAGGATAACTTGAGTTAATTAATTAAATACTTATAAAGTGGATAGAAGCTTAGCTCTCTCGTCGCTGAGAACTCAGTTTTTGTAGGATTTAGGTGTTTTTTGGAATGTGAGCGTGCTATGAGCTGTTTTTGAGGTTGTTTTGGGGTAGACTGAGAAAATGCACAAATTTTTTAATTTTTTCGACGAAAGAATATTAAACAAAATAGAGAACCTATAACATTTATAGTGTGACTCTCGTTTTATTCAGTCAGCGGAGTTAATTAGCCTTAATTCAGAATTTGAAATATCTTAGAATAGTCTGTGGAAAAGTGAGTGTTCTGAAGGACCAGCTAACGGTCCAAAATAGCGCCTCATTTTTTTTAAGTAGCTTAAAAGTTTTTTGAACTGCTTACTTTAAAGAACCTTATTTCTGAGGTTAAAATCATTCGTAAACTAAATGTATTTTGATAAGGGCATGTCAAATGGTATTTAAACGAACTTCAAATAATTCCCATTTTAGTTTCCTGAAAATATGATTGAATACTTACACTTATATTGGGCCTCTTTTTGAGAAGGTCAATTATTAAAAAAGTGTGCATGATTAGAAGCGCAAAAAATTTTAAGAGATTTTCATTGAAAAAATCAATCCTAATTTTCCTAAGAAAACAAAACAGTCTTAAATATCATTCATCATAATACAAATAAAATAAAAACGTAACAAAACAACCGCTCTCTTGACCTCTTCGTTACATTAGACCTTAATGAGGAAGTACTTGATCCTAATGAGAGGGAATGATATTCCTTTCATTGTGCAAATAGCCGGACTCACTGAATGAGGGCCACAGAATTATTTTTACTTAACTTTTAGAGAGAACGACACGATAGTTTTGAACGGTGGTTTGTGTTCATGGGATAATAGTAACTTGGAGTTTGCAAGTCACATAAGCAGCAGTACTGGTGACCCAGTGGTAATGACCGCAACTTATGAGTTGTAGGTCGTGGGGTCGAACCCTGATAGCTTACCGTCCGATAAGTACCAGACCCGGCGCGTTGTGTTCCACGTGCGCCTCACGGGGTCTGATAGGGCCAATGCCTGCCAGGGTTGCGAGTTTGTCCAAAAGGGAAATCGTGGCCCTGGCACACAGGCATCTAAAAGAAAACGGGTGGGTTTTCGTCAGTAAAAGTCTGACAGGCCCTCTCGCACCGCCCAGAGCCGGAGAAGTTATTTGATAATTTCCTACCCCAAAAAAAAAAAGGTTCGAACCCTGATAGGCGCCTTACTCGCTTCAAAACGATTAAGGAAAATATCGTGAGGAAACCGGCATGTCCTAGAACCAAAAATTCGAAGACATGTAACATCTACCAACCTGCACTAGGCCCGCGTGGTGGATTACGGCCTATTCTCTCTCACAGAGGGGGGGCCTGTGTCCCAGCAGTACAGCAGTAGGGTGCATTGTAATGTAAGGTACACAAAAATAATCTTTATTTTACAATAATGTAGGCACATTCTTGTACTGTACCTGGGTCCTTCACACAGTTTTCCTCGTCGATGGCACGACACTGTATTACATTTTTTTTTCTCAAAACATCGCCACTACGAGTACCAAGGTATCGTCGGTGGCAGAGCAGAGATCGCTATGCCTGCATATTTTTGAGGCATAGAGGGGAGGATAGGTGGGTCATAGTTTTGGGTCACAGAGGGGAGAATAGGTAGGACTTAGTTTTGGGGTTCAGAGGGAAGGATAGGTGGGACATTGTTTTGGGGCACAGAGTGGAGGATAGGTGGGACATAGTTTTAGGGTACAGAGGGGAGGATAGGTTGGACATATTTTTGGGGCACAGAGGGGAGAATAGGTGGGACATAGTTTTGGGGTACAGAGAGGAGGATAGCTGGGACATACTTTTGGGGCACAGAGGGGAGGATAGGTGGGACATAGTTTTGGGGTACAGAGGGGAGGATAAGTGGGCACAGTTTTGGGGCACAGACAGGGGGAATACGTGGGACATAGTTTTGGGGCACAAAGGGGAGGATAGGTGGGACATAGTTTTGTTGACACAATTATCCGTGTTTTATTTACGTTGTTGAGCAGGCAAATTTTTCAAACATATTATGTAGCAACGGATCAGAAATATACTTCAAAATCATTCAGATTGTGATTGATAGTGTGTTAAAATTTGGGTACGACTATCACAATCACCAATGAGTCTGATGATTTCTCACGCATCAAAGAGAGAATTTATTAGAATCGCAAGTATATCACAATATCGCAAGAACGGCGACGGCTAAAACTGTTGGCTGTACCGTAGCTGTTGTATGAAATGGAAGATATCATTAGAGAAAAGACCGAACGCAAACATCAAATCACGTACTCCTGCCATGTATACCAGAATATGTTTTGTATTCCATAGGGACTGTATCGATACATAAGGGAGAAAGCAACCACGAATAATTACAGAGGCTTACACTCGTTCCGTTGTGTAAATGAGTCGGGCTTGAGTCAACGTGGCCTTGCTACTGAATAGATTTACCAAATTAGCTTTACTTGTTCTTTAGACGCCACGACGGGAATACGACACGAGTTTGATAAACAATATTTTAATTTAAATGAGTCCGTGGAGCATCTTGCCCGTTTATCTCCATAGGAACCTATTACGCTTTGAAATTGGCAACTCACTTCATATTTCTGACTGACCAACATTGACAATTCAATAGTGCCTGTATGTGGTTCCATTGAAATAAAAAATAACTAATATTATCTTTCGATCAAATATGTTTCTATGGGTAAAGCTGTCAGAAAATTTTATTGTACTTCGATTAATATTTTTTGACAAAACATTGGGTTTGGTGAAATAAGCTATTTCGATGAATAGTAATAATAACTTAAAATTTTGAAAGCGTTAATCACCAAGGCTTCTCCCTGCCTCGGAAAACACGTTAAGCCGTAGGTCCTGGCTGCCATTCGTAGATCTTTGATAGCCGGGCGTTGGGAGTCGCAAGCCGATTTCCGGCCACCGTAGGTGCGGATGGGTAGCTCGCCGTCCGATAAGGACCAGGCCAAGGTCGCCGGCGCGTTGTGTTCCACGTGCGCCTCAAAGAGATGTCAGCACGAATTGACGGGGTCCATTAGGGCCAATGCCTGCCAGGGTTTCGAGTTTGTCCGAAAGGGATATCGTGGCCCTGGCACACAGGCAAATGAAGGAACACGGGTGGGTTTGATTCAGTAAAAGTCTGACACGCCCTGTCGCTCCGCCCGGAGCGAGAGAAGTTATTTGATAATTTCCCACCCAGAAAAAAAAAACAAAAAAAAAATGTTGTAGAAAAGTGGAGTTATAAAGATGACACGGAACTCTAAAATGCTTTAATTACGACTTTCAAAGCAAAAAAATACTACAAAATAAAAAACAAGTTCTTTATTACTTTACAATCAGTATAATTATGTTTTACAGTAATTACAAAAATAATTGACCGAGCAAGCGAAGAGAGCGAGCGAAGAGAGCGAAGCGTCTGCGCGCTTCAAGTCTGGCAAAATTTGCATTCCTCGATCAGTTTGTTGGTCCTCTACAGGTCGTATTTTACAACTGATCTGGACGAAACTTGATATACTCGTACAGGTTTTACGACTTTGTAGTTTTTTTTGCTATCGGGGATTTTTGATTGGACTTACTTCCTCCAAAAAGGGGCAAAAAGATATCTCCACCTTATGAGATCCGATTTCGATGGTTCTTTTTTATTTGAAAGTTGGTCACATAGAAATTTGGTGAAGATCTGATGAGGGTCTTCGGTGTGATGAGCAGAATAGCTCCTCAAAATGCAGCTCACTTTTAGATTTCTACCAGTGGAATCGGCTGGTATATTAATTGTTCCACAGTTTGTGCACTGCGTTTTTTTTTTTTTTAATATTTGTAGATCTGTGAACAGTAGACTTCGTGTCTACTGTTCACAGAACTACTAGTAATTATTTTACTTACAATTAGTTAAGAAAATTCCAAATAAGGACTTTCTATACTTTGTATCACGGGTAATAATTTTTAATTTACACTAATGTCTGATTTCTAAATCACATTTCAAGTTTCTGCCTTTAAGGAAGGTGGTCTAGGTTTATATATATTGATTGGATTTGGTTAAATAATCTAACCTTGGACCGTTTGGTGCCGGACGTAAAGAATAGCACCATCCCATTTCCTCCTGTGTGTCGTAAAAGGCGACTAAGGGACTTACTAGAGAAGGGGCAGCAGCATGCTCTATGCATTTTAACACCTTAGTGCGATCGCCAACCCGTCTGCCAAGCGTGGCGATTATGGCAAACCAGTGGGGTTTATTTAGGGGAGGCCTATGTCCAGCAGTGGACGTCTTTCGGCTAAAATGATGATGACGATGATAAAATAACCTAATATGGAAGCTAGAGAATTAAATGAAAGCTTGAAATCTATAGTCACCAGTCAGTAAGATCGTTTTTTAACTGTGTTAAATTGTAATAAGTCTTTGTCCTGCGATTATATAATAGCATGTTATTATTAAATCGCATACTGTAAAGACACGTTGATAATAATCTCAAAGCCACAGGTCCTCAGAAGCGTGTCAAAGTGAGCCTAGTAATATAATTACAAGCAATAAGGCTTTACATCACATCAATTTATCGATAGTTATGCGATATAGCGGTAACTAATTCAATCATCAGTGCTAAATATAGGCCTTGTTAAATACAAAAGGGGAAGATATAACACTGGTAAAGCTTTTGTTTCTTGAAAAAGCTGTTTTAATATGACGGAACCACTCTTCTAAAGCTATGGCGATATTAATGCGAAATAAATTTCGCACACTCTTTGTTGTACAGCGAGACATAGAGCGGGGTCACTAGGTAACGACACAGCTGATGAACTTGCTAGGAGTGCATCCGGCGCGTCAGTTTCTGGACCCGAACCTATCGTACTCATCCCCTTCACCCAACTACGCAGGTGGCTACAGGAGTTCACTCTCACACAAGCGGAGAACTGGTGGACCTCGACACCAGGCTGCAGGCAATCCAGGGAAGATATGCCATCCTTAGATAGCAGGCTAACCAGGCGGTTACTACGCCTGTACAGGAACGGCCTGCGCCTGGTGACGGGGACCATCACAGGACACTGCTTACTAACCAAGCACTTTCACATAATAGGCATAACGGACAGCCCTCTGTGCAGGGCTTGTATGGAAGCTGAAGAAACCGTTGCGCATGTGCTCTTTGAATGCAAAGGCGTCACCCAGATCAGAAAAGAAACCCTCGGGTCACTCAGATCTTTCACAGAAATCCTAAACAGACCAGGAGACCAAATCAGCTTCTGGAGAGAGGTGGGCTGGTTGGAATAACCAACGACGGCCGCCATGGCCCACGAACACGCACAATGATCCACATGAAAGACTAAGTCCGGAAACCAAACCCGTTAACATAGACATAGAGCGTAGCGAGAAAGATCACGCAAAGTGTAGTTCACGAAAGTAGGTTGTCCAGAACGGACTAGTTTGTCAAAACATTTCATACGTTAAAATAAAAATAAAAATCAAAAGTCATGTATTCAAACTAGGCTGAGAATCAGCACTTTTCGAACGTCAAAAATTACATGAGACAGTCCCCCAAAACGCCCACCCTTCACCACTTCCTAGTGCTTTAGCTGGGAAGAAGAAGTGGTGCAACAAACTTCCCAGCAACACAGCTGTCTGTTCACTTAAAAAACTTGAATCTATACAATAAAATGTAAAATAATTTGCATTACGCAACACAAAACATTACATCAAATTATTTGCCCTAAATTAGCTAGCACACACCACTATACAAAAAAAAAAATATATATAATAATCGTCGAAAACTTGGTATACTCAAGCAGAAATAACGTAAACAAAACGTATCTAAATAAAAGCCTCCAGGCATAATCGGCGTGCCGGCTTAAATAAAGCTAAAACTAGCACCATCAAAGTAAAATAAAAAACAGTTAATTATTAATAACAATAACAAAACCATGGTCAGCAAGACGACCGGTCACCACAAGCAGCACCCGTTCACGAGCATAACGCAAACATCAGCCATCACCACCCTCGCCATATTTGAGGTTTACGCCATATTTGAGGTTACTATCAGGTTAGATTATTCTACCATTTGTAAAGAAAAAGCCATGATTTTTCCTCGAGGTAATGATAAAGTAGGTATTTAAACGTAGTTTCCACTTGACTGCCTCGTTGGTCTAGTGGTTCCAAGCGCTACTGCTGAGCACGAGGTCCTGGGTTCGATTCCTAGGTCAGGTAAAGTGTGTGGAATGTTTTTCTATCTGGAATTCCCGGAGTCTGGAACTTGTACCCGAAAGATGGTAACAAGCTTGCCCTCTGTTACCATGGGACTTAAACATAACTGGCAAAATGTTCGTTTGCTATAAATGCATCTCTGCCTAACCCTTCGGGGAATACAGGCGCGATGTTATGAAATGTTTCCACTTAAGACTCAGATATATGCCAGTGACCTTGAGTGGTTAGCTTGCGTGTTCTGTACTGAGCTCACGCAACGCGTCGTACCTTCAGCCAGTAATAGCACTCGCCCATCAAGGAGCGCTGTCCCCAATTTGACGCATTATTAATTTATTATACACAAAACAAAAGGTATTTTAATAAAACGCGTATAATAAAAGATCAATTATTAAATTATCTTTAAATTGGTGAAGGTTTCAGAAAAATACGCTTGTTAGATTTTGCGCCATTCTCAGTTTTTTATCCGCGTTAGACATACTTTTACAAATTAATTTCACTATGTAATATAAACATAATCTAAAATATTCATATATTATATTAAATTATTGAGAAAGTGCTCTGATTTAACATAAATATTTTTTTCAAATCATGAACACTACTCGTTTAGACGTGATCTTCAGTATAAAATCATTAAAAGTCGGTTGTCGTCGCCATAAGGGGTACAGCACTTTTATCACACTTTTAGCCTGCATGAGATTTGATGGATTTTAATTTGACTGAGTATGCTTTACTTTTCAGAGATAATGCTAACAGTCCAACACCAGAACAGACTAGAAAATAGACTTACTTAGAAAATAAGAATTTTGTTTCAAGTTAAATGCATAAATAATTTTGTTACTTAGGTTTCACAAAATTAAAAACCGGTCAAGAGCGAGTCAGACTGGCGCACCGAGGGTTCCGAACGTATATTTGATGTTGATGATTTCTAAAAAAATGTGCTATTTAAAGATATCGTTTTATTTTTCCTGTAATCTTTATATAAACTTTTATCACATAGCACGGCACGGTTGGCGTAGTGGTTAAGCGATTGACTGCTGCGCTGCGTGTCGCGGGTTCGATTCCCGCACGGAACAAATATTTGTATGACCTACAAGTAGTTGTTCCGGGTCTGGCTGTTTGTGTATGTGAGTTTAAATGTTTGTTAACGCACCCACGATACAGGAGAAATTCCTAGAGTGTTAGTGTGTGTGTGTAACGTTTTAAAAAAAAAATAGAATAATTTCAGATTTTTGTCTATGCAAACTTCGGAGATAAGAGCGGGGAAACGGTATTTTTTTTTACATTTTTCTTCAAAAGTCGCCAACTATGCTGCCTAAAAAAAAAATGATTGGGAATGTGCAAACAGCGCTCTTTCATATGACACCCCACATGCCCTAGTAGCCCCACTTGTTTGCAAAATAGTTGGGCAAACGTCATCTAAAACTATTCTAAATTTCATGTTGATAGCATTAGTAGTTCTTGAGATATCCAGGTGTGACAGACAGACAGACAGACTTAGTCTCACCATAAGGGTTCCTTTTTACCATTTTGGTACGGTTTGGTACGGAAAACTAATTACAGTTGATCATAGTCGGGGTATAAGAGATGTTATGCTTACTCTGTAACTCGTTGTAGACATTCACAGAATTCTACCACAGACATTAATCGTCTTCGCCTTGCGTAACAATCCTTATAATTAAATATTTCACTCCATATTACATTGGAAACTATGCGAGTAATGATGTTTTAGTATTACGGGTTACAACTTTGCGGCCTTGGTATATTTGGTGGTTCAATAGAAGGTTAAAGTTTTGCCGTTGTCTGCTAATTACAGTGTCTATTTAATTTATGTTGGTTTAATATTTAGTATGCAGAGATCAGTTAGTATGTTTGTTTAAGAAAACTATAGTTTAATGTAACGTAATATAGAGTAACATCACGCCTGTTTCTCCCAAAGGGTTAGGCTGAGCATTTCGCCAGTTATTTTTAAGTCCTACGTAATGGGGAGTGAGCCTATTGCCAGAAACCAGGCATAAATCCAGACTCCCGGCTGCTACTAAGACATTATTGACGGAAAGACCCTGTGTGGTCGGGGGACCCCCGTCAGGAACTAAGTTCGGAAGACGCTCAGAAAGACGCGTTTAATACACATTTATGAAGTACAATGACAATTATTATTCAGATGTTTTGTGTTTATCGAAATAGCTCAGTATCGAGGTAAATGGCACGTTAATAGAGAAGCCTAAGCATCCCAGCAGAGGACTGCTATTGATTGATGATGAAGACCATACAAAGCCATTTAATATAAGTAGCTCTTGTAAAGTTAACACACACACTAGATGGCACTGTATTAAAAAACTGTATTAAATTCACACTTATTATATATATTATTATAAATTATTATAGAAAGACAGAGAGAGAGAGAGCTTACCTGACGACTTCTCAGTCAACTCCTACCACAATCCACGTTAAAGAACTTCGTTCCAAAATCCAATAACACTTTGCCCGATATAGGCACCGCACGCAAGACCTCATGCTCACCTGTAGACCTTGCGACTACAAGAATAAAGAGGCAGTTTAGCTTAATTTAACTTTTATTTAGTCTGTCAATCAAGGAATTTGAAGGAGATTAGGAGATGCACTGTGAAAGGTAATACGCGTCAGTTACTTCAATGACGAACCACGATTTATTTTGGCAGACCAACACTTTTGATTTATTTTGGCAGACCAACACTTTTTATTTATCTTGGCAGACCAACCACTGTTGATTTATGTATTTAGGATCTCCAATAAAATAAATAAATAATGCATCATCATTTCAGCCGAAAGACGTCAACTGCTGGACATAGGCCTCCCCAAAAAGGGGGGGGGGGATTTGCCATAATCGCCACGCTTGGCAGGCGGGTTGGCGATCGCAGTATGGTTTTAAAAATGCGTAGAGACCGTTGCTGCCCATTCTCTAGTAAGTCCCTTAGTCGTTTTTTACGACACCCATGGGAAGAAATGGGATGGTGCTATTCTTTACGTCCGGCACCAAACGGAACAACAAACAATACATGACATATAAATAAAGGACAACATTAGCTATTAACCGGGTGTACTCCATCACATAATGGATGCCACAGCATGCACAATAAAGTTAACCTGTTAAGTTAACAAAGTTAAAATATTAATACTGTATTAATTCAAATACCTTCTCTAAAAAATGCATGGAACGATTTAAAATCCCGTCTTCTCAACAACAGTAACTGGTTATGCTTAAACTATCATGAAAGTGGCGTTACGCAATGATGTACAGAGTGCTGAGAGTGCTGTGAGACACAAAATCAAGCTGGCTAAACAGTTTAATAATGGGTAATCAGTTATTCAAATCGAGATGTTTCTATGGCCGTCTTCTTGAAAAAATCTCCGAAAGACCCCAGAAATAATTAGGATAAATCTTATCAATATAAAATTTTCTGATACATGTTAAAATGACCTGCTATGAATAAACCTTTGTATGAACTTAAAACTAGGTCTGCGTACCCGTAGATTATCTTTAAAATATCGCTTTTAACCATCGAGATATAAGTACTAACGTACTAGAGAAGACACCGTAAATTCCTACTTTGTCTGGTACAACTGCGGCGATCGCGCCGCACCTCACTCAGTCGCTCTCTAGCTCTTTCGCGCCTAGTACTTCCGACAATAATAAATTATATAGAATAAATACACTTCCGCAGCAAATCTAGCGCTGTGGTAAATTAGTTACGGTTTAGACGAATTGTTATTATTTTAGCGCTGCGCGAACTAAAGATTCAAATTACGAAGAATAGGACAATTCAGTTATTTGACGTAGCTTCTCTAGTAGGTTAGTACTTGTCTCGATGCTTTTAACGATAAGATCGTGCTGTATCACCCTATAAAAAAAATCTACGTAAATAAGGTGACTCTATTCATACACGAAATCTCTTAAAGGTTATTGTACTCATCATTATGAACAACTTTTACTATGGGACCAAACCTGAGATCGCGAAAAAAAATCAGCTGTTCCCTACATTTTAACGAATTATTTGAACATAAATGTAGGGAACAGCTGGTTTTTTTTTCGCGATTTCAGTTTTGGGCCCATAGTAAAAGTTGTTCATAATGATGAGTACTATGACCCCTTAAGAGGTTATTGACGTTTTAAAAATAACCCTGTAGATATTTATGGTGTAAATAATAAAGAGTATTTAACGAATTATCTTATTACTTGAAAGAAGTAGGTACAAAACAAATCTCAATCTTGTAAGTAGGTATGCTGTACAAGTATGCTACAAACTGAAATGCGACGTGAAATCTTACACGCTTTGAGGAGTCGGATTTTTAGGTTACGAAAAAGGATCTCAGCTCATTTGAAGGCTTTGATGGACGCCCAGCCAGTGCACTTTTAGCTAATAGGTAAGAAGCTGCTAAGTAACTTAGGCACTAATAACACTTTTTTTCGAGGGAAAGCAGATTTTCTCCATACCATATGTAATTTCATAAAAATACCATGGTCAAAATGAACATAAATAAACCAACTCCTCTAGCTTAGCGATTGTGTGTCTTTCAAAACGTTTTGCACTGCCTAGCACAATTTCTTGGACATGAAAACTATCAATATACGAACAAATATAATAATAAGCACACTCCTAATGTTGGTGATGGCATTGACGAATTGAATGTTTCTTCGATCATTCATTATCATCATTTCAGCCGAAAGACGTCCACTTCTGGACATAGGCCCAATGGGGGGTTTGCTATAATCACCACGCTTGGCAGGCGGGTTGGCGATCGCAGTATGGTGTTTAAATGTATAGAGAACGCTCCTGCCCATGCCCTAGTAAGTCCTTTAGTCGCCTTTTACGACACCCGCGGGAAGAAATGGGTTGGTGCTATTCATAACGTCCGGCACCAATGGGGGGTTTGCCATAATCGCCTCAATTGGCAGGTGGGTTGGCATCGCACTATGGTGTTAAAATGCATAGAGAATGCTGCTGCCGATTCTCTTGTATGTGTACGTACATACATACAAACAAATAAATAAAATTTAACTGTCTGTTTGTAATGTCAAAATAACAGCATTTTACTAAATACCTAATTATGAAAGTTACTTATTTTAGAAAAAGATATTAGTAAGTTTATCAGAACCCAAATAACCTTTAAACCAATGTTATAAAAAGAGATATAAAAGTACTTATACTTTTCATTTTGACTTTTCCATACTTTGACTGCCTCATTGGTCTAGTGGTCGCCAGCGCTACTTCTAAGCATGAGGTCCTGGGTTCGATTCCCGGGTCAGGCAAAGTGATATTGGGTTTTTCATCAGGAACTTCTCAGTAGCAGCTCGGAATCTGGATTTGTGCACGGATGATGGCAATAGGCACGCTCCCTATTACATGGGACTTCAACGTAACTGGTGAAATGTGGGTGTTATGGGTACACCTTTGCCCGACCCTTCGAGGATTACAGGCGTGCTATTGTTATAATAACAAAACAAAAAAAAACAATCTCTTCCACAAAGGTGCCTTAAAAATGTGAACATTATAAGCTCTAATAAATCCTTTATACCAGTATCCCACGATACTGGTATCTGCACTAGAAAACCCTGTCACACAAATTACCAGCCCCTCCACCAAAAACAGTCTTTGAGTATTGGAATCAAGGCGTCGCGCGTCGGTTTCTTCGAGCAATGATGCTTCATGATTTGTTGCACAACAAGATTGACTGCTCAAGTGCTCAGACCTAGTTAATAATATATTCTATGTAGTGCCCAGAACAGTTATTCGACGAGAGGCACGTGTTTAGCCGCTTTTTGCCACGACACATTGTCGTACACACGGCTACACATCAAGCTATACATTACCAGTATACGGTGACCTCTCATTGTACGGAAATCCTATATAATGCGAGATCAGCTTATACTGGAAATGAATAGCTTGATGTGTAGCCGTCTGTACCAATGCGGGTGAACGGGCGCCTCTCCATAGACTAGCCAAAATATATAACACACATTTTGTGAATTTGGATATATTCGCTAAAGATCGTCAAAAATTAAAAAAAAAATATTGGATTGTCTGCAATTGCGTGATGTGTAGCGTCTTTTCTTTTTATTTTGTATTAAGTACTATTTGTTTTAGTTTGAGATAAGTGCATCCTCTTTTTTCTCTTCCTGTCTTCTTTTTTGTGTTTTTAACTTCAACATTATCTTCACTGTATCATTATTCTAGGTAATCTGTGGAAACGTCGTGGTACGTTTACCCACTTAAAATGTTATCTTAGATGTAATATATAATGTACAATTGTTTGTTTTCACAAACATTTTTTTATTTTTTTTAAACGTTGCCCCACGCTAGGAATTACTCCTGTATTGTGGGTGCGTTTACAAACATTTAAACTCGTGTTAAGTACGGATCCCTGATGAATATCGCCGACCATGCAATTCCTTCAGTTTACGCCGAGCGCATAGAAACTGCGTCGATGACCTCAATCCAGCCACGAGCCGCCGACGCAGCGAAATTCGACATTAGCTCTAGTTATTTTAATACGTATTTTTGGCATTCCATATTCTAGCATCGAATAGGTTTCACCATTATTAATTGTTATAATTACCTTTAAAACAAATTAGTTTAAAGTAACTTTGGTTTTTTTTCGATCCATCGTCTGCAGATTACATAATTGGCGCAGTCGGTAGGATACTCGCGGGCCGGTTCGCGAAGCGCGTTAGAATCATCTCATATCGATAACCACGATCGCGAGTCACCCGAGCGGCTATCAAGTCACGTCACGAGTATCCTGAATCTACAGTAAAGCTGCGGAGCCGGTGGAGAATCCAGACATCGATTCACGGAGAAGAACCAGAGATGAAATATATGTGAGTACACCAGAATCTTTCTCGTGTTGCTTCCTTTCTATTCCTAGTTACTTTTATGTCCAAGATTTTTCATCACGAAGCATCTTATCCCCGGGAACCTGCATCGCGACAGGCGCGCCGACATATATTAGATATTAATAGAGATTTAGACAGTGAATTAGATTTTAATTTGAATAGTTTATTTGAACCTAAGATGCCGTACGATCCCGACGTAATTTTTAAGGGCTTACGCCTTGTACCCGATTTTGATGGAAACCCCAATATATTGACCAGGTTTATTAACATCTGTGATCGGATAGTATCTCAATATGCAAGCCCCGAGCCAGGCAGTGAGCTAGGGAATCTGTGCCTTCTAAATGGCATTTTAAACAAGATCACAGGGCCTGCCGCATCTACTATTAATTCGAATGGCATTCCTGAAACTTGGGCCGGTATCAGATCAGCTCTAATTAATAACTTCTCGGACCAGAGAGACGAAACGGCTTTATACAATGACCTCTCGTTGGCTACGCAGGGTAATAGAACCCCTCAGGAATTTTACGATCAATGCCAAACGTTATTTAGCACAATAATGACTTATGTGACGTTACACGAGACCTTACAAACGACTATTGAAGCGAAGCGGACGCTTTATAAAAAAGTTACCATGCAAGCTTTTGTACGGGGACTAAAAGAACCCTTAGGTTCACGTATACGGTGCATGCGTCCGGAAACCATAGAGAAAGCTTTAGAGTTCGTGCAGGAAGAATTAAATATTATGTACTTGCAGCAACGTAATGATGTCCCAAGGACTCAGACAGCCCAGAGCGCACCTAAAATATTTAAACCTTATAATATGCCTGCTACGCCGTTTAACGCATTAAATGGTCCGCGACCCCCAGTGCCTAACTGGCCTACTCCAGTAGGACAACGTGGCTACCAACCTCAACCTCAAGCCTTTAAATTCAATACGCCTAACCAGTATCAAAATCGCATGCCCACTCGAACGCAACAAATGTTTCGTGCACCATTACCAAACTACCATCATCAAAGTAATGTTTTCAGGTTACCATACAGGAATAATCCACCACAAAATTCGGGACCGAAACCCATGAGCGGTGTTCAGCATTTCGTTCCGAAACCGTTACCCATGATGCCAGGGCATGATTGGCAAAGAAACGGGAACCCACCACAGAATAATTATTTTAAGACACGCGAGCTAAACCTTAATGAACTTGCTTTGCCCGATAGTTCTTATTATTGTGCAGATTACTACTATGAACCAGGATATGACTACTACACGGACTGTAATGACTATTACAATTTTTATGACAGCGATTATAACACTAATATGACTGACTGTAATGCGACTTGTGATAATCAGGTACCAAGTGAGACAGAGCCACAACCAGGCCCTAGCCGTGCAAATCAGAACCAAAATTTTCAGTCGGACCAGACGTCCATAGAGCAAAAATAGACCTCAACTTACAGACCCAGAGACAATTACCCTACATAGAAATTTCTTGCCCTCCTTTAAAATTTTTAATTGACACTGGCGCTAACCAGTCATTTATTAGCCCCGAGGCTGTGAAAAAGTTTTTCCCAGATTATCCCCTTAACTATGACCCTTTCGAAGTTACAAATGTACACGGTGTTAGTAAAAATGATTATTCCATAACGCTGCCGTGTTTTAATGAATTCAATGAGGTCGACCGCATAAAATTATTCGTATACCGATTCCACGATTACTTTGATGGCCTAATAGGATTAGACTTGTTATCCAAATGGGAGGCTAAAATAGATTTAAAAGATTTCCAGTTAATAACGCGAACTGCTAAGAACCAGATTAAAGTATATAATTCACGCAACGTAAACCTGTATGAGGATATCATCCCTGCACAAAGTTCTTAATTAGTTAGAATACCTATTAATGCCCCGGACGGCGATGTTTTTGTAAGCGAACAAGTATATTGCAATTGTACTATTCACGAGTGCCTTACCACAGTAGTTAATAGTCGTGGATACGTAGAGGTAGAAAACCCAACATTCAATGATGTCATATTTTCGTTAGACCAGCCAACTTGTGCAGAACTGTTCAATGCTAAGTGTACGCAAGTCAAACAACCGAATCGCGTAGATGACGTTTTATCGCGATTGCGTACGGACCACCTTAATGAAGAGGAAAAAGCTAATCTTTTAACGCTTTGCTCTCGCTATACGGATGTATTCTACATTGACGGAGAACCATTGACATTCACTAACAAAATAAAACATCGTATAAGAACAACAGACGAAATTCCCGCATATACTAAAAGCTATCGATACCCTTTCGTTCATCGGGAAGAAGTTAGAGACCAAATTTCCAAAATGCTACAGCAAGGTATCATAAGACCTTCCGATTCTGCATGGAGCTCGCCCATTTGGGTTGTGCCAAAAAAAATGGACGCTTCTGGAAAGCAGAAATGGCGTCTCGTAGTTGACTTTCGTAAATTGAACGAAAAAACGATAGACGATAAATACCCCATACCAAACATCAATGACGTCCTTGATAAGTTAGGAAACTGCCAATACTTTACGACCTTAGATTTGGCAAGTGGTTTCTATCAAGTCGAGATGGATCCTCAGGATATATCGAAAACCGCATTTAATGTGGAACACGGGCATTTTGAATTCCTTCGAATGCCCATGGGACTCAAAAATTCACCGTCCACCTTCCAACGAGTTATGGACAATGTTCTTAGAGGTCTTCAAAATAACATATGCCTAGTTTATCTTGACGATATTATCGTCTACAGTACCTCTCTTCAAGAGCACATGAATAATTTGGAAAAAGTTTTCCAAAGACTTAGAGAGTCCAACTTCAAAATTCAAATGGACAAATCCGAATTTCTGAAGCTTGAAACTGCTTATCTGGGACATATTATTAGCAGAGATGGCATTAAGCCGAACCCCGACAAAATTTCTGCAGTCCAAAAATACCCAATTCCAAAAACCCCTAAGGAAATCAAACAATTTCTAGGCCTTCTAGGGTACTACCGGAAATTCATCCCGGACTTTGCCCGCATCACTAAACCTCTTACTCTATGTCTAAAGAAAGGTAGTAGAATTACTCTTAGCCCCGAATATGTCAATGCCTTCGAAAGTTGTAAGACCTTGCTAACAAACGACCCTATTCTACAATACCCAGACTTCAAAAAGGAATTTAATCTCACAACAGACGCTTCGAATGTCGCTATTGGAGCAGTGTTGTCTCAAGGACCAATAGGTTCCGACAAGCCCGTCTGTTACGCTTCTCGCACACTTAATGAAAGTGAGCTAAATTATAGTACCATCGAAAAAGAATTGCTTGCCATAGTCTGGGCCACGAAGTACTTTAGACCTTATCTTTTCGGTAGAAAATTTAAGGTACTGACTGACCACAAACCCCTCCAATGGATGATGAACTTGAGAGAACCCAACTCACGACTGACCAGATGGCGACTAAGACTAAGTGAATATGACTTTACCGTAGTGTACAAGAAAGGAAAATTCAATACCAATGCTGATGCTCTTTCCCGTGTAGAAATCTACAATGAGGAAACAGACGAGATCAACTCATTGATCGAAAGTATTAAGGATCTCAGCTCAATGATTAATAACCCATCGGAGGCACCACCTCCTCCAACAAACTCCTCGACTGACACCGTACATACCAGTAATGAACATCCCATATTGGAAGTCCCTATCACAGACGAACCTCTCAATAAATTTCATCGACAGATTTATTTTACCATAGTAGGTGACATAAAACGCCGACCGACAGTAACCAAACCTTTTGAAAACCATACGCGAATTGCAGTCCAAATTTCAAAATCTAACTTAGAGAGCGACGTTATCAATGCTATCAAAGAATACGTCAACCCTAAGGTTAAAACAGCAATTTTAATTAATCCACCTTTAGCTATGTATTCAATAATACCTATCATACAAGACAAATTTAGAAGTTCTTCACTTAACCTAGTATTAGCTAAGACAGAACTTGAGAATGTTAAAGAATACCTTCGACAACAAGACATTATCCGACACTATCATGACGGAAAGACGAACCACCGTGGGATTAATGAATGTCATCTAGCCCTCTCACGAAAATATTACTGGCCAAAGATGAAAGAACAAATCACCAAGTTTATTAATGAGTGTACCATCTGTGGTCAAGCTAAATATGACAGGAATCCAATTAGACCTCAATTCAATATAGTGCCTCCAGCTACCAAACCACTTGAAATAATTCACATGGACCTATTTACAGTGCAGAACGAAAAATACATAACTTTTATTGATGTCTTCACGAAATATGGTCAAGCATATCATTTGCGAGATGGTACCGCTATTAGCATTTTACAAGCACTACTACGTTTCTGTACCCATCATGGACTACCTATGACTATCATCACCGATAATGGCACTGAATTTACAAATCAACTTTTCTCCGAATTTACACGACTTCATAAGATAATTCACCATAAAATTCTACCTCATAGTCCAAATGACAATGGTAACATCGAACGCTTTCACTCGACGTTATTGGAGCACATTAGAATTCTTAAACTACAAAATAAAGACGAACCAATTATTAATCTTATGCAATATGCCATCATAGCATATAATAGTTCTATTCATAGTTTTACTAAGTGCAGACCCTTTGACCTATTGACTGGACATTTTGACCCCAGGGACCCAATCGACATAGACTTAACTGAGCACATCTTGCAGCAATATGCTCAGAATCATAGACAGCAAATGAAACAAGTTTATGAAATCATTAACGAATCATCTCTTGCAAATCGTACAGCCTTAATTGACAATAGGAATAAAACTCGCGAGCCCGAAATAGAATATGCCCCACAGCAACAAATTTTCATTAAAAACCCTTTTGCCAGCCGCCAGAAAGCTGCACCACGATATACGCAGGATACAGTACTAGCCGATCTGCCTATACACATTTATACCTCGAAAAAACGCGGCCCCATTGCCAAATCGCGGCTGAAACGTGTACCTAAAGCGAGTCAATTGTTACAGGATCATGCTGCTACTGACAATCCATGCGACACACCCTCAAGAGATAAAACTTGAGACTTTAGCTGATGGACCAGGACTGTTACCATACAGATTAGGACCGACCAGACTAACCACACATTACCATTCATTCATACAATACATAAAACTAACCGACATCGAAGATAAAATAAATTCAGTACAGACTCAACTTGAGACTTTTAGAACTAAACTTACTAATGAGACTTACATGCTTTATGAATATCAGATTGACTATCTCACCAACAAACTTAGTAAGGTACTACAACAAGTAAAATCTTTGGAACCTGTTAGAGTCAAAAGAGGTCTTGTAGATAGCCTTGGGTCAGTAATAAAAAGTGTTACTGGCAATTTAGATTATCTAGATGCCCTAAAATATGACGAGGCCATTAAAACTTTACAAAATAATGAAAATAAAATAGTTTCAGAGGTCAATAACCATATCAGCCTTAGTAAAGAATGGATGTCCCAACATAGTACCATCTTAGACGAAATAACAAAAAATCAGGAAAAAGTTAATGCAACGTTAGGACTACTTCTAGAGAAAAGTGCTTATCAAGATTATAGCTTAATAAAATTTGCAAGGTTTGCCCAAATTTTAGGAATCATAACCAATAATGTAGAAGATTTAATGTTAGAGATAATTAGGTTAGAAAATATAATGGCTTTTATACGCGCGTCCAGTACCCATCATTCCATGATTGACATCGAAGTGTTAAGGTCTATGATAGATAGGTTAAAATCAATATACAATCAAGATCAAATCTTAAATTTAGAGTTACGAGAATATTATGATCTAATAAAACCAGGTTCCTACTTTATTGAGAAGAGAATAGTAATAGTATACAGTTTTCCCATAGTCTCTAAAGATTTTTACGAATTATACAAACTATCCATTGTACCTAATAAGAAACAACTCGCCCTTATTCCTCCCACTCCCTATATAGCAACAAACGAGAAATCATTCGTGTACATAGAGGCTGAATGCCCGAAGTACAGTAGCATCCATCTCTGTGAAAAGAAGACAAGTCACCAGATCCGGACGAAGCCCGATTATATCCAAGAGCTCATCATCAACCAAGGTCTAGAAGACACCTGCCAATTCACCAAGATTTCACTCTCCAAAGAAGCAGTAGAACAACTGGATGATCAACACTACGTTCTCTCATTGCCCCAACCGACAAAAGTACAATTATCCTGCGGTAGAAAAGACTTTAATATTCTACAAGGAAGTTACCTCGTCACCATCCCCATAGATTGCTACTTGCAAACGACAGAATTCACAATTATTAACGACAGCAACGAGATAAAAGGACAGCCACTAAAATTATCAAAGATCCCTTATAACGAGATGAACCAAACAGTCGATTCCACGCACATCATCGGATTCAATTCCGTCAACTTGGAAGAACTTCACAGCATCCAGAACAAGATATTAATGGAAAACCCGATTCAGATCGACAAGACTCAGCCGGTTGTCCTATATCATACAACCATACCATTTTACATCATTGTACTGTGCGCAACCATACTTATCATTCTGGTAATAGGCCGCAGATACAAATGCTGGAACCTCAGATTAGACAAGGAAAAGCAGCAAACTTCTAAGATACATACATATGAAGATGTGACCAGAGGCACCAGAAAACGAGATGAAGTCCCAGCAACATTTTCTCTCAACATGATCAAAAATAGTTGCTGATCTTCGGGTGGAGGTGTTAAGTACGGATCCCTGATGAATATCGCCGACCATGCAATTCCTTCAGTTTACGCCGAGCGCATAGAAACTGCGTCGATGACCTCAATCCAGCCACGAGCCGCCGACGCAGCGAAATTCGACATTAGCTCTAGTTATTTTAATACGTATTTTTGGCATTCCATATTCTAGCATCGAATAGGTTTCACCATTATTAATTGTTATAATTACCTTTAAAATAAATTAGTTTAAAGTAACTTTGGTTTTTTTTCGATCCATCGTCTGCAGATTACATAATTCTCGCATAAACAAACAGCCAGACCCAAAACAACTACTTGCAGGTCATACAAATATTTGTTCCGTGCGGGAATCGAACCCGCGACAGGCAGCACAGCAGTCAATCGCTTAACCTTTAAAATAAATTATATGTTAAACTTTTCCAAGCAAAACCTTTCACACTAGAAACTCTACCCCCCTTATTACAAAACAAGGTTTATCTTCAGACCCAGGTTTAAAACATTGAGCCATTATTGAATTTCGAACTTTATTCCGACTATGGTAAAGTTTCTAAACACAAAACTGACAACTTAGTACCGCACTAAGTTTTCAGTTTTGTATAAAGAACGGTATTTCAATCACTGTTACGTTCTTATTACAAAAACTAGCTCCATGGTTTAAGCCATGTCAAAATATAAATTTTGTTTTGTAATAAGGGCCTACATCTACAGCCAAGTACCTAATCGGTATGTTGACCTTGGCACTAAGATCCACACTAGTTGCAATGTCACTCTTGTCTCGGGCATCACTCAAGCAATCGCGCTAAAAGCCGAGCGCTGACGCACCTGACCTGAGTAAGCACTAGCTACTTGGTAGGGTACGGATAGCAAAACAAAATGTAACTCAATGTTTTTAATTTTGTGTGCCTAAATAATAACCTGAACAGCTGCACTCTGGTCGACGGACGGTAAAAAAAAAAAACTTTTTTTTGACATGAACAGTACATAGGTTGTTTAGTGATGGGTTAGTAACAGAAAGTACTTATAGTCTATATATGTTAAAGTAGCTACGTGCCATAGCTTAGACCCCTAAGCTATGGCACGCAGTTACTTTAACACCCAGGTTCAGTATCGATGAAGGAAGCCAGGAAAAAAAAAAAAAAACAAACAAATTTTTTTATTATACCTACATAAAAAAATAAGTCTGTTAGTACTTTAACGAGCTTTGGACTGTCAAATAAAATAATTATAATTCTTAAAGATTGCTATTTTAAGTTAGTACTATTACGTTACTAAATTAGGTTGATCATGCAATTTTTTTTTTTTTTTTTTTCTCGTCTTTTCCTGTGTTTCTTTATCGATACTGAACCTACCCTTAAGCTATGGCACGCAGTTACTTTAACACGCTGTGGTAGTATTGCTAGTAAGGACACACACACAGCTAAATTGCCTGCGCCCGCCCTCGAGGCTCAGGGCAGTAGCACCATAGGTACACCTACGCGTCTGCCCAACTCTTCAGGAATCACAGGGACGTTATGTGATGAAATAACTTATCTACGCGTACCTATAGCTACTTCCACTCAGTGCTGTTGTACAGGACAGTCTGGCCTGTTAACAATCATTTTCAAGATCTCCGAGTGTTACGCAAGCGCTGTAGCAAGAAAACCGCTTTTTTACGCATGATAGCGTGAAATCCATCGGTGGTTCTGTGGTCTAGCCGCGGTCGGTTCGTGGATGGATTCATTTCATGTCGAGATTCTTCCGTGCCTCAAAAGGACGTTAAGCTGTTGGTCCCGGATGTCATTCGTAGATCTTTGACAGTCGTTACGGATCGTCTGAAGCCCGAAAGTCTGACAACCAGTCTTACCAAGGGGTATCGTATTACCCAGTAACTGGGTTGTGTAGGGCAGATAGGCAGCCGCTTCGTGTAAAATACTGGTATTTAGCTGCATCTGGTTAGCCTGAAAACTGACCCCAGCATAATTGGGAAAAATGTGGGCAGACTACTGTTTTTTGTGTGACATTAGGTACGTTTCTGTCGAAATATACATTAATGAGGTAGTATGTTATAAATACATAAGACGTAATGGGGAAAATCAGAGTTACTTGCTTTATGTAATGCAAAATGAAGACCTTTTAGGCCTTATTAAAAAACAAGGTTTATCTTCAGACTCAAGTTTAAACCATGGAGCCATTATTGAATTTCGAACTTTATTCCGTCTACGGTAAAGTTCCTAAAACAAAACTGACAACTTAGTACCGAACTAAGTATTCAGTTTTGTACAAAGAACGATCCGTATTTCAATCAGAGTTACGTTCTCATTACAAAAACAAGCTCCATGGTTTAAGCCATGTCAAAATATATGTTTTGTCTTGTAATGTGTAAGTATCAAAAGTTCTTTTAAGTGTCCTTAGCAAAAACGTTAAATTGATCGTAAGTAAATTAATAAATAATCACAACTTATAGCATTACTTTAAGTGAATAAATGAATGATAAATTATTATAAATACAAAATAAAAAAATAAATGTAACTAGCTTTTGCCCGCGGCTTCTCCCGCATGGACATCCGAAAATATCTCACGTACTACAGTAATTAAAAGTACCCTATAGATATAATCAAAATGAATCAAGGTTTTAAACTATCTTTGTGTCAAATTTCATCCAGATCCGTTCACCTTTATTTACGCCAATCCGGAACATACATACCAGACCTCGTAGCAGTCTTTTTTTCAAAAATATTTAATGTACAGTTTTGTCTTCGTTACTATTTCATTATGATAATAATAATTTATTTATTTATTCAGACAAAATCCATAAAAAATTGTTACTCAAAAAACTTTTTACAAAAAAATAATAACCAACTACCAAAAATAACACTACAAATTGAAAAATAACTTTAATTTCGGAATTCGGTGTCTTTGGATCTGAGGATTTGAGTTTTTGCCACCGACTTCCGAAATTAAAGTTATTTTTCAATTTGTAGTGTTATTTTTGGCAGTCGGTTATTATTTTTTTGTAAAAAGTTTTTTATTTTTCACTTTTTAGTGGGTCAGTTTTGAATTTATCTAAGTTACAATAGCCTAATGTTAACTGCTTATCACCTTTTACAAAATATTGCTTTTCCCGATGCCGGGACGTTGATTGTTGAGGAGTTCTCCTGGTAAGAACCAGGAGAACTGCCACTCACCATATGCATAGTGACGAGCATAAATTGCTTAATCGCAACCCGTTAAATAGGTACTCATTATTATATTGTTCCGGTGGCCATCTGTGGTCTCCATCATCGGTTTTACTTCACCAAATGGTGCTTTTGGAGAGAAAATGCACGAGTTACTATAAAAATACCCAAATCGCTATAGATTTGCATATAAAACTTGAGGGTTTCCCTCCATTTCCATGAGATCCCCTCATCAGATTCTGATTTGGTGGCAATGGGACCACCTCGGGAGTATACCCTTTCAAACAAAAAAAGAATTTTCAAAATCGGTTCATAATTGACGGAGTAATCGCGTAACAAACATACAAAAAAAAAAAAAACATACAGCCGAATTGAGAACCTCCTCCTTTTTGGAAGTCGGTTAAATACCAAAAGTAGAGTATAAACCGATAAAAAAAACCGGTTCCAAACCGGTTTAAACCAAGCAAATAGCGTCGCGCTCTAGGCCGACGTCACACCTACACTATCTATACGAGCACTCATACAACACATCAAGCTATACATATCCAGTTTAGGCTGATCTGGCATTGTATATCATTTTCGTACAATGAGAGACCAGCTTATCCTGGAAATGTATAGCTTGATGTGTAGCCGTGTGTACATACAAGGCGTGTAGTCATGACACTTCTCGCTCCAGTTCAGGATACATTGCCGTGCTATCTGACCAGAATCTGAACGAAAGCCTTCATGACCGCCGAGTCATACTTCTCAGCACGTACTTATCTTATACAACCTGTTTTTTTGATATCCCATAACTCTAGGGTTATATTCTGTAGGTAAAAATAATACTAAAACTCCTAGAATAGGTGGTCCAAAAATGCATCGTTTCGAAGATATCATCAATCATAATTAAATTAGGTCAAAAATTGTCACCAGTATGACGAATCTTTACTTTTGCGAGGTTGCCAAACTTCGCAGTAGTGTAGTAAAATAAATAGTAAAATAAAATATGTAGGTATGTTGGTATCGGGGCTTCCCGGCGGCAGCTAGTGAAGGGACGAAAGAAAATGCGACGTTGTCATATTTCACGTAAGGGTGTTTTACATTAATAATCGTGACTTTGCCGAATTATTTTGTATGAAAAATTAAAAAAAAAAATAACGAAGGATTGGAACATAACTCATATGCCAGTTTATTCTTTGATATGGCCTCAATCATACCCTAGAGTTATGGGATATCAAAAAAAACACGTTGTATATAGAAAAATGTATAGATACTTTTAGTTGCCCCCCTATTTCATCCCACACCACAACGCGTGCGTAAAACTACCGTAAACCAAAGTTTACATCATTGACCTGCATGTTAATTAGTGTGACGTCAAAACACCTCTTTGTAATGACCTAATGAAAACTGTAAAGTTCAATCATCATTCTACGGGCTCTAAAGGGCTCTTCCATAAAACGAGTGTTCTAAACTGTGTTTAAAACACCCGTTGTCTAGTTAATTTAACTAATACATAAGTCTCTTAGGTACTTCTTTAATGAATGAGTTAAAGTTTAAAGGCGACTAACATAAGGCAGATGTGAGTGGAGACGCCCTAGAAGGGCGCATGTAGTGACCTTGTTGGTGATGTTCTTCAGAAAATTCAGGTGCGTAGTACCTGTGTATCAACGTAAAAGAAGCAAAAGGATTATGTAAGGATTGTAGCAGGTAGGTGGCGTTCTGCCTACCCCCATGGGAAGATGGCGTGAGTTGATATATGTATGTTAGAGATTTATTTAAAGTATCGTATTACATACCCATTTCACATGGAATGAATGAATAATTTTGTTTGAATCAGTTTTGGAAGGCGGTGAGCCGATAGACTTTAGTTTACTGTCGTGCCCCGACTTTTTTTTTTGCAAAACTTCTCATTTTTGTTGTGCTGTCTTATTTATTTGCGCGTACGAGAGCAAGAGTTAAGAGCGTTTACGACGTACGGCATTTCATACAAACTATCAAGCCCTTGTTTTTCGAAATGACTGAACCGATTTTAATTAAACTTCATACGCATAAGCAGGATACAAAAGTCTAAAAACATCGTTAAGATTATTTTCAAAATGTCTTATTTAAAAACAGATAACTGGAAATCTCTGTTTTTATGGAAAATTTAAAATCGGACTAATTTGGCTGTAATACAATTTATCGAAAATGTTCTTAACTAACCACGCACAATGAAGGGTTCCGTAGTTGGGATGAATTTATCCCAAGAACATTGTAGTTGAAAAACATTTTCCCCCATACATTCCAACTGCATATAGTAATTAGTTTGTACGAAGAATTGAGGGGTTCACCATGTTATTTTAAGGCCATAGACTTCTCATATTTTCCTGCATTCTATAAACATAGAATACAAAGGAATGATCAATTTTCTTTAATCACTTCAAAACTATTTTTTTAAATTATATTTCTAAGCCTTATAACAAGTCCTTTCATTTGAAATGTCACATGGTACAGTTTGCAAAACTTTTTAATTTTATTATCTAATTTTCCAATTAATAGATTTCTTATCTATTTATAATGTAACTTGCAAAATTTAGTGTAAATTGATACAATAGTTTTGTCAGAAATAGCCATAACATTGGACCTAAACAATACAGCTGTTATCTGTAATTAGTGGTAATTTTAAAATACAATACTTGTTCCCAGAACCATTTTTTTTATTGTTAATTACACTCACTCTATTCACAAAGCCAAATCTGCTTAAACAAAGGATGCTAAGCCCTTAGAAATCACTTGAAACGTTTTTTGTTTACATTAGCTGCGGAAGTCATAAATCTGTCGGCCATTACGATAAGGAGGCGGGACCGATGGTGTTTTGACGTTTGTTATGTCACAGGGCTTCAGCGTTTCTTTGAGAGTTCTATGTAACATTTTTGTAATAATAAATCAAAAAGTTCATGGCACCTGAGACCGGCTTCATAAATTCTTTAAAACTTTGAAAATTCACCACCGAGTAACACCGAGTAGTTTCTTATCAAAATTTTTAATAAGATACTACATAAATCTTTATTGACTGATAGCTACCTATATCTTGTAAAAATATACCACCATAATTAATTAAAAAAAGATTGTCTGTAAGAAGGGGGGGTATTAATTGATTTATTTATGAATTAATTCAAAAATAAACAAAACATTTTTATTTCAATATTAGTGAAAACTACACAAGTAGGAACTATATTTTCATATTAATGTAACGCTTACTCATTCTTGTGGAAAGAAATAAAGATAATTAAATTCAAAGTTGGACAATTTTGATGCAATTTTTGACATTTGATTTTTTGATACTTATCACAAATATTTATGATATAATTAGTGCAAATATTCTCTAAAACTATGTATTATGCACTTATTTAAGATTATTCATCTATTTGTAGTCGATAAAACACAAAATTAGTCCAAATTCGGACTATAGAACGGATTTTTTTTTGTAAATTTTTTTGTTAAAAAATTCGAATTTTATGATGCGATTTCGTGCAATTATTATCTAAAATTATGTAGTAACAACATATAAATTAAAATGTATCCACTTACCCATCATTATTTCACTAAACACTGCACTTTTCACCTAAAAACACAAAACATCACAACACAACCACTGACAACTGACATGACTTTTAACATTTTATTTTAATGTTGCCACGGCGTATTTTACGTTCAGAAGCCATATACGAGAATATTTAACAGACCATCGAATAAAATCAAAACAGACAATATTAGACTTTTACTTAGAACATTTGGAGCGTACGAAACGTACCGTACGTAACGAACGTATGGAGACGGTATGGAGATGGCCGACTCACCGGTGAGTCGGTGGGGCTTGACGGCTGGGGACAACTGACTCAACGGTGAGACGGCCGGCCTTTAGCGGTAGTAAACTTCATAGTCAAAATTTATTTATTCTCTATTATGTCACCCTTTCACGAATCAATAAAATGAGAATGACGCTGGACCCTTTGTTACAACTTGATTTTGCAAACAAACGAACGAATTTGTGTAACATTTCATCGAACCTTTAGACACGACCTGCAGATCCGACATTTCAACGAAGAGCAAAATAGTCATATGTACTTTTTCAACTGAATGGTGAATGTAGATTGATGTTGATTCATCATCATCATCACCATTTCAGCCGAAACACGTCCACCGCTGGACATAGGCCTCCCCCAAGCACCGCCACTTCAACCGGTTCTGTGCTTCCCGCATCCAGCGGATACCTGCGGCATTCACAAGGTCATCGGTCCACCTTGTAGGAGGCCTTCCACGTTACGTCTTCCGGTACGCGGTCGCCACTCCAGAACTTTTCGGCCCCATCGGCCATCAGTTCTGCGAGCAATGTGCCCTGCCCACTGCCACTTAAGCTTGGCAGTTCTTCGGGCTATGTCGGTCACCTTAGTTCGCCTGCCGATCTCTTCATTTCTGATTCGATCACGTAGGGAAACTCCAAGCATAGCCCTCTGGGTGACTTTTAGCCTTCTGATAAGGCACATTGTGAGCGTACACGTTTCAGTACCATAGGTCATCACTGGCAACACGCACTGGTCAAAGACTTTCGTCTTGAGACACTGCGGTATGTGGGACAAGAAGATATTGCGTAGCTTCCTGAACGCTGCCCGATCGACGATTGACCTCTCTCTCGAAGTTGCACCTCTTTCTCGAAGTTGATTGGTACTATGTAATTAATTTACCTTCAACACAACGACGATATAATCACTAATCACTTTACTTAAGTTTACTAAGGTTCAACCAATTATCGCTTTATGGATTTAGGTGTGGCCCTTAATGAGGACTTGTAATTGTATTGGGACTAACTACAGCATTTTGCATTCCCCATAGAAATCGTTTGTAATATACTATATTTACTTATTTCTTTTATGCGCCGTGTGGTGCCGGACGTAAATAATAGCACCACCCTATTTCTTCCCGAGGGTGTCGTAAAAGGCGACTAAGGGACTTACAAGAGAATGGGCAGCAGCGTTCTCTATGCATTTTTACATCATACTGCGATCGCCATCCCGCCTGCCAAGCGTGGTGATTATGGCAACCTCCACTCTTTTGGGAGAGACATATATTATAATGAATATTTAAATTTTTATTTACACACACAATTATAACACATTTACATACTTATTTATCCAAGGCGTTGCTTACCATAGGTTTTTTTTTTCATAAAATACATGTAGGACTTCGGTAAAATATCACTATCACTAATTATAAAAAAAAAAACAAGGTCCACCCGCCGCATCTGTCGGTATGTCTAAACGCCATAAACTCGGCGATTGTATTGTAAATATTTTTTGGACAAAATATAACAAGGTGTATAAATTATTTATTTATTTATTATAGTATTACCAGTTACCACATACATCCAACAAAGACGAACTCAAAACTGTCATAAAAAAATCCAATCGAAAAAAAAAAGAAAATCGATGAAATCGATTCAGTTCTTTATTCTGAACAAACTTAATTCAGGTTTCATATAAACTATGTATAAATAATGTTGTATATCCAAGTAGGATGAACATCAGTTACATTTTCATCTAACTCAAATGCTCAGAAAAAAGAAACATGCGGGGCAGTCTTTGGACACTGCCGATAGCAGTGAAAACTATGTAACTTGTGAATTGTATCGAAGCGTTCGGTGACGATGACGCGAGTTCCATGAAATTGTTGACCAAAAAAGTGCTCAACGCGACTAAATAAGTTTTCACTTCAAAGATTGGTATATATGCTCTGCTTCCCGTGCGCAGCCGGGGCGGGTTGCTAGTTAGTATAATAATATAATAAGCACTCACGTTGCGAGGTTAATGACCCCCTTAAGAGGTTATTGACGTTTTAAAAATAAGCCTGTATATATGTATTAAGCATTAGAACCCAACTAAATTTATAAAAAAAAACATTACACACACTACCATGCGTTTGACACACACACACACAGTACCAGGGCCTCATGACTTGAATATAAATAGGTGACAGAAGTGACAACTTGAGCATGGAATTAGTAAGTACTATATAGATTGTAAGTAGAGGGGGTGGAATTTCCACCATTGGGCGACCTTAGTATTATAAATAGTCATGTTTTCGTTTTAAATTCCGAACATAATTCGTCGAATCAGGAGAAATTCTTCTTTATCTGCCAATAACGTTGAAAGTAATTACCCTCTTGACAGTGCACTGTACCTACCTGGTGGTAACCAAGAATGTCATGATAATAAACAGGCCTTTGTGATGATGAAAACTTTAAAATGTGATTTAAAAACAACCACCTTGCGGTAAATCTAGCGGTTATAAAAAACTTTTACTATTAATTTAAATACTCAGGTGTTAATTCATGCGTCATTACCCCTCACAGGCTCGTAAAATTCCGGGTTCACGTTCATTAACGTATATTAGTATTCAGAGGTCCAAACTTTTAGCAAGTGGCGGCCATCAATCAATGCTTAATGCTTTCCGACCTTAAATTAAAGTAGGGCTACGTCAGACCTTATTAACTGGGACAATCGCATGTCCCAAGCGAGCGATGAGACCAAAAAGTTTCTGCCATAAAGGTATCTGTCACCCGTCGTTAGCACAGAAAATGTGTTTTAATTTACACAAATCGACCGCCAAGGACTGGCCACCCTTTGGCATGAGACTTTTAATGGGTTGCAAGTGAAAAAAATTTTTTAAAAAATGTTCGGTATCATGGAGTTTATACAGTATGTAATAACAAAAACCCTGTTGTACCTTTTAGGGATGTATACATTTACCTACAAGCACAACATTGGTGAAATTATAATTTAAAAAGGTTAAGTATTGGCTAGTCGAGAAGTCAAAATCAGAGAATGAAAGAGGTTAGAAATCAGTTAAACATTACAAATATTAATAATTAAATATTTATTTGAATTATTTTTGTTGAACAGTTTTTATAAATGACTTGTTTTATTACGTATGTATACCGATTCTTAAAACGTAGGTAGAAGGAACAACAGGGTTTTTGTTACATATTGTATAAGAGTTATGTGGAGATGTCAGGCCTTTCTCGCGGAACACGTTTCGTACATTACGGTTTGTTGAAGTTATGGTAAGTTTCGACCGTGATTATGCCAATGAAATTTTTCATATTTTTGGATTCTTATGTGTCTATTATTTTAACGTAGGTTTTTGTTACGGATTTAAGCAAAAAGGTTATTATACTGTAAACTGCTCTCATTTAATCTGTATTAATATAATAAACCTGAAGCTTTTCTTTCTTTGAACGCACCACTCTCTGGAATTACCAGTCGGATGTAAAGGTGTAGGCCAATTACCAGTCGGATCTAAAGGTGTAGCCCAATTACCAGTCGGATCTAAAGGTGTAGCCCAATTATCAGTCGGATCTAAAGCTGTAGCCCAATTAATTACCAGTCGGATCTAAAGCTGTAGCCCAATTACCAGTCAGATCTAAAGCTGTAGCCCAATTCTTGAGGAAGGTTATAGGCTATTTAACATCACGCTACGACCCTTAGGAGACGAGCAAAAAGAAAAATAGTCAGAAAGACCGGTAAGCGATAACGAAGTAATTAATAGCGTAGGCGGGCGATGCGATGCGACGCGGTGGGCCATAGGAACAAGAAATTTCATGCGGATTAAGTCACGAGCAGAAGCTAGTAAATAATAACTTTAATAAAAAGGACTTCTTTCATTTAAATTACAAAAAAATATTTGCAAAAATAAAATAAAATTACTCTCCTATGGGTTAAGGTTCTGCTATAAATAATTTTCTTTCATATTTTATTTTTAAAATACTGGTTTTTATTGTTATAAAATTCTAATTGGTTATATCGACCGGGCGTCTTAAAAGAACCCTTGTCAAAAGGTGTCAACACCAAATACTTATTAAAACAACTTTTCTCACTGCTACTGAAATTATTTAAATTAGCCTCGCGAATGTCATTTTAGATCTTAAAGTTTTTAGTTTAGGACTTAAAACACCTGTAGTGGATTAATTCAATTAGTTAAAGTTGAGTGCGTGGCTCATAGTTCACTGAACTTGAACTTAACTAAAAAAATAAACTTTAGATGACTTTAAAAAAGATCGCAACTTTACGTACGTTTTTATTTTTGTAGTTTTTTTTAAACACTTGCTCCAGCTATGCTTTATATATTTTTTAATTTGTTTTTCAATTGCATATACGGTTAACGTTAAGTAGAAGAGTGGAGTCACCTAACACAAGCATCTCTTTGCTTATAAGGTGATCTCCAAAACATGTCTGTTATACATTATGTAACTGAAATAAACATTTTTATTTTATTTTTATTTATGCTTTAATAAAAATAAAACCAGTAGAAATGTATGAAACAGAAGTAAATAAAGCCAATCTTATTTTTGGTAGATTAAAAAAAAAACTAAGTTGTAATCAGCTAAGTATTTAGTTAGTAAGTATCATCAGTGCATCACTAGTTAAGTTAAGAGGCGGGACAGGCTGATTTGTTTGTCACACTGTGGACCCTCGCCAGTCTGCCGCCGAACGCGAATCATAATATCATCGCAATAAACGTTTTCAAATCAAATCAAATAAAATCAAATCAAACTTTATTTGTGAACATATTTTAAACCCTATTATGTACCTAAGTACATAATAGGGTTTAAAATATACATTTTAGAAAGAAAAGAAGAAAGAAAAATGCGTTTATTGGCATTACAGCAAAAAATACACCTTAAAAACTATAAATAACTGAAAACAATTATTATTAATTATAATGCCAAAAGGGCCTCAGCTCAGCATAATGTCAAATGAAAACACAAGGTGTACCACCTGACGCTGATTTTCAGCTGGAACCCACGAGTGCCATAACGCTAGAATAATAAACACATAGGGAAGTGTGTCCGTTAATTAGTTAAGAGAGTAAATTAAAGGTGATAATATAAAAAAGCTCGAACAAAATAAAATAAAATGTTGTGACATACATGTGTGTGTGTGTGTGTTGTGTTTAATGTAAAACTAAAATAAATACCCAATATCTGTGAATTAACTATATTAAAAAAATATAAATAGAAAGTATCTTAAATGCAAAAACGTGTAATTGCATTGTTCTTCTAAACTATGGAACGGATTTTGATGCAGTTTTCATTACCGATTAAGACAATAATAATTACTAATAAAAATTAAAAAATCATAAAATTGGTAAAATTTATAAAATAGAATAAAAAATATTGTTTTTTTATGGCAGATATGTCGGCGCGAACATTTTCAAAATCGTTTTGTTGCTTTAATAAAAATACTTTTAATTTCAATTTGAAAGTCGAGCAACTTTTACTACGAGTATATTTTATGAGAGGAGGGATATTGTTCCAGCATTTAGTAGCTGCGTAGCGAAAACTGCCTCTAAAAGCCGCCGCCTTATGCTGTAGGATGGAAAGCTGTTGAGAACATTTTCTTCCTTCACCGATTCTGTGTCTTCTTGTCCACGATAGTCTGTCATATAAGTAAGAAAGGGAGTGGGACTTAATAACGCCAAATAGTAGGCTGGCCAAGTGGAGTTTACGTCTAGCTTTCATTTTTAAAATGTTGTGTTCATTGAAAAAAGGTGAAACATGTCCTAGGGAAATTTAATACAGAAGCGTGCACAGGCATTTTGAAGGCAGCCATTTTAGCGTGATCTATGTTCTACCAATGCAATAAATTGGTATACAAATAATTTGTTATATAATTTTAATAAGTACTTCTAACTAATGATTCGGAAACATGCAACAATAATAGTTAGATTGAAGAAGATTAATTTAAATGATTTCAAAAGTCTAAGTCAGTTACTAATATAATGTAATGTCGATAATGTCAAAAAATATCAATAGCCGTTTTTATTAAAAAATGTCAATGTCATAAATTATCACTTAAAATAAAATCTTCTATGGAGTGTCGTGTTTGCAAAAATCGCCTGTCTTTTGTTGCGACAAACCCGATAGTTACTGCAGCACCACCCGTAACAATACCTACTTACATTTTCTTCTAAAACATTATTTACCTAGGTAATGAAAATTTAAACAAAGCAATGATAATTTTCCTGTTTTTTCTACCCAATGGTTTCCTTGCGTAACAATTCTTATAATCTTATTTTCCTTATTTTTTCACAGACATTCATGATCTTTGTTTAATACGTGTTTTACAGATGTTTTTTAGTAATTTTTAACTAGAAACCGTTTCTTGTGATTTGTTTTCCTTATTGTTATTGAGGTAAACACGAGTCCTGAAAACAATATCATCATTCTTCATCAAAAAACATAAATCACAACAGCAATTAATTTAAAAAAAAAAAAAAACTCACCGTTTCATTGAGAAAAATAAATCATAAAAGCGGTTACTCCCGGGGCTCCCGGCTATATTATCCTGCCGAAACCAGTTTAATCCAGATAGGGCTCATATAAAATGTCACAACAATTTTTTTTTTTGCTGTCGTTACAAGTGGCGGCGTCATTAGTCGTATTGTTGGAGCTATCAAGGTTCCGATAGCTCAGCCGGCTTGTATGTGGCTTAACCCTTATCCTGGCATTCGGTAAATTGCTGAATTTTCGGTAATAGTTTTCGTTCTTGAAATAGGAAGGAGGAAGAAGTCTGAGATTTTTTTTGTGGATTTTTTTCAAGGTAGGAGGTACTTGCCCTTGGTACCTATTTACATGTGCATAAAGACCAGTTGTGTTGTTTAAGTAAATGCTGATCGGTTGTGTACCCGAGTATTTTGGAACATCGGCTCCGCTTGCACTATTCATTCATTTGTTTTGGCCGTGTTCCATTCAAAAACATTATCCTAGATGAACATCAGCTGATGTAGCCAACAGATTTTGACCATTGCATATTGAAATCCACCAACAACATAATATCACGCACGTGTTCCTCGAAGGGTTAGGCAGAGGTCTAAACCTAGTACTCACACATTTCGCCAGTCATGTTAAAAATCAAGTAGGCCCGCGGGCCTATTAACTCATTGAAAGGGTTTTATACTAGACACCCATTGAAAGGGTTACATGATAACCCATTGAATGGGTTTTGTACTTGAAACTCAGTGAAAGGGTTACATAATATCCCATTTAATGGGTTCTATACCTACTTGAAACCCAGTAACATGAAAACAACCATAATATTATGTTATTTCGATATCCGCTCGCGTTGCATGACCAATTCTATCTTTTTCTACCCAGAGACCATTTGGGTTACCATTTTAGAAAAACCCTATCGAAAACCTTTTCAATGGAAAGGGTTTTCGATAGGATTTTTCTAAGCAGTTAATCAAAAACCCATACGGTGTGGGTAATTTTGGATGGCTTAAATTAAGCTGTTCAAAAGGGTTACCCACACCTTATGGGTTTTTATCAAAAACTCTTAATGGGTTACCAAAATTTTATATAAGCCGTTCATAAGGGTTACCCATCAAATCAAATCAAACTTTATTTGTGAACATAGTATATAAAAGGTCTTAAAATATACATTTTCGCGAGATCTCTGTTCTCATATTGTATGGGTTTTTGTTTAACCGCTTAGAAAAACCTTATCGAAAACCCTTTCAATGGGTAACCAAAATGGTCCCTGGTTGGAATGACCAGGGAATCGAAACCAGGACCTCAGCAGTACCGCTTGGGACCACTGGAACAACGAGGCAGTTACTAACAACTAAGCCGTAACCGAAGAGCAGTGGTGGCCTAGTGGTAACGGCCGTGACTTACGAGTTGTAGGTGGTTGGTTCGATCCCAGACAGGTGCTATACTTTGTGCAAATTATTTCATAACAACTGCTCTCAAAACGGTGAAGGAAAACATCCACGTGAGGAAGCCGGCATGTCCTAGAACCAAAAAATTCGAAGACATGTGACATCTACCAACCCGCACTGGGCCCGCGTAGTGGGTTACGGCCCGCTCCCCCTCACCGAGAGGAGGCCTGTGTCCCAGCAGTGGGGACATTATAGGCTGATTATGCTAAGCTGTAATTAACCCCAAGTTTATTGCCCTCAGGACCTTTTTAAACAACGCATTACAATTACTTTAAATTAAAATACTCACTTATGGTACGACGAAATTCAAATTTTCTCAAGACGGAGATATGTGCTAGTGACCTTGAGTGGTTAGCTTGCGTGTTCTGTACTGAGCTCACGCAATGCGTAGTACGATCAGCCAGTAATAGGACTCGCCTATCAAGGAGCGCTGTCCCCAATTTGACGCATTAATAATTTATTATACACAAATCAAAAGGTATTTTAATAATACACGTATAATAAAAGATCAATAATTAAATTATCTTTAAATTGGTGAAGGTTTCAGAAAAATACGCTTGGTAGATTTTGCGCCATTCTCAGCTTTTTATCCGCGTTAGACATAACTTTACAAATTAATTTCACTATATAATATAAACATAATCTGAAATATTCACATATTTAGTTATTAACAAAATGCTCTAATTTAACATATATTTTTTTCAAATCATTAACACTACTCGTTTAGACGTGATCTTCAGTATAAAATCATCAAAAGTCGGTTACGGTCGCCTTAAGTATTATATTTTGCAATTTGCAAGTCAGTGTCAGGTTGTATGTTGATCAAAATATGATTCGTGACTATAACATATATGTATTTACAGAATTATAATCATTAATACATGTCTCGTAAGTTAGATTTGTTCGATTGAATGACTTTTCATGAAATCATGACATTGGGGAACAAATCTAACTTAAGACGACGATAACCGACTTTTAATGGTTTTATACTGAAGATCACGTCTAAACAAGTAGTGTTAACGACTGTGAAAAAAATGTGTTAAATTAGAGCATTTTCTCAATAACTTAATATGTGAATATTTTAGATTATGCTTATATTACATAGTGAAATTAATTTGTAAAGTTATGTCTAACTCGGATAAAAAACTGAGAATGGCGCAAAATTTACCAAGCGTATTTTTCTGAAACCTTCACCAATTTAAAGATAATTTAATTATTGATCTTTTAGTATACGCGTTTTATTAAAATACCTTTTGTTTTGTGTATAATAAATGAATAATGCGTCAAATTGGGGACAGCACTCCTTGATAGGCGAGTCCTATTACTGGCTGAACGTACGACGCGTTGGGTGAGCTTAGTACAGAACACGCAAGCTAACCACTCAAGTTCACTGGCATATATCTGTGTCTTAAAGAGATGTATTATTGGTTCTAATGATTATAATTCTGTATTCTGTATAAATGACGGTGAAAACCGCATGAAATAACGTTGAGCAGTTTAGAAGAACAACGCGGTCACATACGTGGACATGAAAAGAGAATGTTTTTAGGGTTCCGTACCAAAATGGTAAAAAGGAACCCTTATGGTGAGACTAAGTCTATGGGTCTGTCACACCTGGATATCTCAAGAACTACTAATGCTATCAAACTGAAATTTAGAATAGTTTTAGATGACATTTGCCCAACTATTTTGCAAACAAGAAATAAAAAAAAAAATTTTTTTTTGCAAAAGGGACTGAAAGGTGGTCTTAAAAATTGAAGTGACGCTACTAGGGCATGTGGGATATCATATGAAAACGCTGTTTGCACATTCTCAAACATATATATATATTTTTTTGGTAACCTTACTTTTCAACTTTTGATGAAAAATGTAAAAAAAATACCGGACCCCTTATCTGCGAAGTTTGTGTAGATAAAAATCTGAAATTATTCTATGTGATAGAAGTTTATGTAAAGATTACAGCAAAAATAACACGATGTCTCTAAATAGCACAGTTTTTCGGAAATCATCAACATCATATATACGTACGGAACCCTCGGTGCACGAGTCCGACTCGCTCTTGACCGGTTATTAACATGGATATACCTAGATCATCATCATCAGCTTTTTCACAACTATGTCAGGTTCGGCTTCCAGTCTAACCAGATTCAGGTGAATAACAGTATATTTTACGGAGCGATTGCTTATCTGACCTCCATAACCCAGTTTCTGGGTAATACGATACCCCTTGGGAAAACTGGTTGTCAGACTTCCGGGCTTCTGACGACCAAAGCTCTACGAATGACAGCCAGTACCAACGGCTTAACATGTTTCGAGGTACGGAGGGGTCTTGGTATGTAAAGATGTTCACCCATCCACAGAACAACCCCGGCAAGCGTAGATTAACCTGATTGATTGACCCGCGCGGCTGTTATTATTTCAGTTAAAGATATAAGGGGTAAAATCTCAGTAAGTGCTCAATGCTGGCCGGTCATAATGAAGTAAAATTCAGTCAGACGCCTTTGGTCTTTGTATTGTGAGCGTATAGTTATCGGCTCTTGGCTCCACCTTTTTGTAGTAAACCATAAATTTATTTGAGTATTCTATTTTGTGATGCCTTTTCGGTGTGCAGCGTCTTTGTAATTTGTTAATCCTAACTAATATCACACTAATATTATAAAGGCGAAAGTTTGTGAGTGTGTGTTTGTAACTTCTTCACGCTCAAACGGCTGACCAATTTTGATAAAATTTTGTATGGATGTAGTGTTATATCTTTGGGGATATAATGGTGCAAAAAAAGGCCCAGAAATTGCAGTTTAAAAAGTTATAATTTGCAGACAGTGTTTTACAATGGGTTTTTCTTCGGGTATATTGGCGGTAAAAAATACACAGATTCAGTAGAAAAAAAGTCATACCGGCACTATGACATTGACAGTTGACACCGAAACAATGTTGCCAAAATAGTATAAAAAAAAAGACTTATAAAATGTTGTTATTGTTGTTGTAACTTTGAAGGCTTTATAAAGCCTGAACATATTCCGGGGCGTTGAAAGATCACTTTCAGCAGCTATTAAGCTCCTCCGCCGTAGGTAGTTTGCAGAGACGCACTAGAGAGCGTCGCACGCTGCCTTTGTTGGTGTGAATGTCGGCCACGCGGGATATCCCATCAGGTCCAGTTATGAGGCGAAGAACACGGCCGAGCTTCCATGCCAGAGGGGGGGCCCCATCATCTGCTAAGAGCACCATGTCTCCAACTTCCAGCTTTGAAGTATTCGTACGCCATTTTGTCCGATGTTGCAATTGGGCCAGATATTCTTTCTGCCACCTTCTCCAAAACTGTCCTCGGATTGCTTCTATGCGTTCATAACGCCGCAGCTGACTTTCCTTGATGTCTGTCAGATTTGGTGTCGGCAGAGCGGTCAACGGCCTCCCAATGATGAAATGCCCAGGGGAGAGGGAAAGGAGGTCGTCAGGACTGGAGGACAGGGGGGATAAAGGACGACTATTGAGAATAGTTTCCACTTGTGCAAATAATGTAGAAATTTCTTCAAAAGTTAAATGGCTGTCACCAATGACACGCCTTAAAAAATATTTTGCCGATTTAACCCCGGCCTCCCAAATGCCACCGAAATGAGGAGTGTAAGCCGGAATGAACGTGAATTTAATGGATTGCTGACTTGCAAAATCAGACAAAGGTTCGTGATTGTCCTTTATGAAGGATCCGATGTCCTTAGAGGCGGCAACAAAGTTGCTACCGTTGTCGCTGAATATTTCCGTCAGTTTGCCGCGACGAGCGATGAAGCGCCTGAGTGTCAGTATAAATGCATCTTTCGATAAGTCACTGACTGCTTCGAGGTGAATGCACTTATACCGAAAACAGACGAAAAGGCATAAATAACACTTGACTACACAACTGCCACGACCTTTGCGATTCACAATATAAAATGGACCCGCAAAGTCCAAACCAACGGATATAAAGGGATAGTCAGGCGTTATACGTTGAGATGGTAAATTACCCATCTTGGGTTGCAAAGTCAAACCTCGTATTCGCCTACATCGGACGCAATTATTGACTGTACGTCTTGCAAGATGCCTACCATTTATTGGCCACACTGTTTCTCTTACAGAAGCTAACAACAGCTGTGGACCAGCATGCATATTGGTTATGTGTTCCCTTTCAATATATAATTTAGTTAGCCTATGCAAGGCATGAAGTAGAATTGGATGTTTCTTTGAATATGAATAAGCTGACGCATCAATTCGTCCACCGACACGAATTAGTTTGTGTTCGTCTAAAAACGGTGACAAAGATAATAATTTACTATTACTATTCAAAGATTTACCTTTCTTTAGAAGATCATACTCAATAGGGAACGATTGACCCTGCGCGATAGCACACAGAGAATGAAATGACTCTTGCAGTTCATTAACTGACAATATATCTACACGCTTATTATTTTTATTTTTAATATTAAATATGAATCTGTGAACATAAGCAATCGATCTTTGCAATTTAGTTAAAGATGAGTATTTATCAAAGTCAATGATAGGTTGATTAATTATCGCTGCATGTACTTTTAATTCTGGTAACTCTTCCGAATCATTGATGCCTAACTTAGGCCATTCAGACTCATTTTTTAATAAATAACTAGGCCCTGTCCACCACAGCACCATTGATACTAAGCGTTTAGCATCTACTCCCCGTGATATTAAGTCAGCAGGGTTAGAATCCGTGGGAACATATCGCCACGCTGAAAAAGAAGTTAATTCTCTAATTTCACTAATACGATTAGCTACAAATACTTTTAATTTACTGACGTCACTACGAATCCAAGCCAACACTACTGTGGAGTCACACCAGTGAATTAGCTTATCCGGTTTGTAACGGAGCGAGTCTGTCACAGAATTGGTAAGTTTCGCGGCGAGCAAGGCTGCACAGAGTTCTAGGCGGGGTATGGTAGTAGGCTTCAAAGGAGCCACCTTAGATTTGGCACATAACAATCTGACCATGACGTCCCCATTATGACTAATCGTTCTTATATAAACACACGCACCATATGCGTAATTTGAGGAATCGCTAAATGAATGTAGTTCAATGAATTGAGGCGATTCACCTATAACTAATCTAGGTACTTGTAAATTAGATAAATACTTTATATTCTCGGAAAACTTAGTCCAATCATCCTTTATTTCCTGAGGGACTGGCTGATCCCAGTCCAACTTACATTGCCAAAGTCTTTGTATCATTATCTTTGGAATCACTACAACAGGACTTAAGATACCTAATGGGTCGAATATTTTGAAAGCATTTGACATAATAAATCGTTTTGTTATGGTTTGACTATTATCATGTGAGAATCCCTTTATAGGAAAATGCAATGTATCACTAGATGGAGTCCACCCCAACCCTAGCGTACTAGTTGACTCACTAAAAATTAAACTATCTTGTTCATTCATAACTACGTTATCAAAAATTTCTAGAAGAATGATTTGTTTTGAATTTTCTTAAATTAAAACAACCTGCCCTTAACGCTTCAGATACAGCCTTATGTATATAAATTAATTGCTGTGAATAATTTGAACCCGTTATAAGGTCATCGACATACAAGTCCTTCTGAATGATGCACTTTATAAACTCATCATCCTGTTCCTGTCCTATCTGCCATAGACAGCGTGTACTCAGGTAACTTGCACTTGCTGTTCCATAGGTCAAAGTATTGAGCATAAGTGTCTGAACGGGCTCAGATTCCTCCTTTCTCCACAAGATAAGTTGCAAGTACCTATCATCTTTGTGTACTAAGACTTGGCGATACATCTTTTCGATGTCTCCAGTAAGCAAATACTTGTATTGCCTAGAGCGTATCAAAATAGAGAAAAGAGTATTCTGTACGGTGGGACCTACCATTAATATGTCATTCAGAGAACAACCAGAAGTGGAAGAAGCAGAACCATCAAATACAACACGAAGCTTGGTAGATTCACTTTCCTGTTTAAGAACTGCATGATGACACAAGTAATAACTTGGACCTATCCTATCTCTAAAATCATCGTTTAACACAGACAGATGTCCTAGCTCTGCATACTCATTAATAAACTTAGTATACTCTAGTTTTAACATAGGGTTTCGTTTTAACCGTTTTTCTGTGTTAATAAAGCGTCTCTTAGCTAACTTGTAAGTATCACCTAAACAATCAGCAGTATCTTTAAGTGGTAATTTTACACAAAATCTACCTGTGCTGGTTCTAGTGAGAAAGTGTTTTTCACATTCATTTTCATTTTCACTTATAAATAATTTTCCAGGAATTTCTTCCAAGTCCCAGAATTTTATTAACATATTATCAATGCTATCATCAGCGCTGTCGCATTTGGAAACTATACTGTGATTACAGTGAATATTTTTATGCGGCTTTACAGATTCCATGGGACCAGATACAATCCAACCTAATTGTGAACTTCTTAACTTAGGATTTTTGACACCTAATGAAAATTGTTCATTACCTAGAATGTCCCAGAATAAGTCTGCGCCTATCAAGACATCTATGTCGGCTGGTTTATGAAACATGGGATCAGCCAGCTGAATATTTTCAGGCAACTTCAGAGAGCCAATACAGATGGGAATCTTCGGCAGTCTACCTGTCAATTCCTTCAACACAAGACATGAACAACTTATGTTGAATTTACTATTTATTGATTGTAATTTAATGTTACAACTTTCAATAACACTATTTGTTAATGTATTGCCTATGCCAATGACCTTTAGAGTGTCAATGGGATGGGACTTTAATGATAACCTGATCTTTAAGGATTCAGTTATAAAAGATGATTGGCTGCCACAGTCCAATAGTGCACGAACTTTGACCTTTTGCTGGCCAAATGGATTCGATACCTCCACCATGGCAGTTGACAATAGTTTGCTACTATCTCACCCGGATCGTCAACCGTAGCGAGAATTGCCGACGTTTGCGGACGGTGTAGCAAGCTATTGTGCCTCTCAGTGCAGCCAGACTCTTGGCATGACCTGAATCGACAATCCTTAACAGAGTGACCCTGTCTCAAACAGTTAATGCAAAGTTTATACCTTGTCACATCTGTTATTCTATCATCAATACCCTTAGCCTTAAATGTTGAACAGTCATAAATTCTATGACGTTCGTCGCAAACGATACATGAATAACCCTTTGGTTCTTTATTCTTATTATTATCACTAGTGCTTGCAAAAGATTTAACATTGTTATTCTGATTCTTTCTTTGACTTTGTTTATTTGGAGTCCAACGTGAAGGAGCTGTAGGCTTTTTTGAATCTATGTTGCCGGAATTATTATTACTGCGATTTGCAGATTCGAGCACACTAGCACGATCCATAATAAACTTAAAAAACTGCTCCAAATTTGGTAGCTGACTCCCTAAACTACTGCGAAATTCCTCCCATTTTAACAAAGTTTGACTATCGAATTTAGCTGAAAACATGAATATAATAATCACATCCCAATTATCCGTTGGTTGTCCCAAGCTGACCAAGGCACGTAAGTTTTTAGTAATATGATCAACAAAATATCTTAAAGATTTTTCTGACTCACCTGGAAGCTGTTTCATATTCAGTAAAGAATCAAGATGATGATCAATTAATATTCTATTGTTATCATACCGTTGACAAAGCAGCTTCCAAGCTTCAGTATAATTTTTAGCAGAAACCTCAAGATTAGAAATAATTCTGGCTGCGTCACCTTGTAAGTATGAATTTAAATAATAAAACTTATTGATTTCAGAAATACGATCATTTTTATGAATTAAGCTTTCAAAGGTATCTCTAAACTCTAACCAACGGAAATATTCACCATTAAATTTCGCTATTTGTATTTGTGGGAGCTTTAACCCGAAATTGTGATGATCTTCCGGACAACATGAAGCATAGTGATCGGAGCTATGTCTCCGTTCGCATTCATTTTTCTTAGAAAACATGTCTAATAAGTTCTTAGCAGTGGCTATGTTAATTACTATATCTTGCTCAATGTTGTCACGTTCATCAATTTCAGCATCAATTTTGTCAGAACTCAGAACCTCTATTTCACTTTGCAAGTCATCAACTCTAACGGATAATGCCTCAAACTTTGCAAGCCTTAAAGTTAACTCTGTCAATTGAATGTTATTCAATTCCTCTTCTTTAGATATATTACATAAATAGTTTTTAAACTTAGTAGGGTAGACCGGGGACAATTGAAACAGGTCATGATTACAACAACTGCAATTTCTCGAAAACCATGATACCTACGTGTGTGACGCGTCGTTCGTTGCTTCGTCGGCCATGTTCGGTTTTGTGTTTAGTACGGCTCCAGCGAGCGAGCGACGCAGTGGTGCACAGGACGCCTCGACGAATTTCGCGCCAAAAAGTAAGTATTCACGATTTTATAATTTTTGTTATTTACCTATTTAAATCTTGTTATTTGACAGTTTTTCTTATTTTGGAGTTTTGTTTATCTATTTAAGAGTGTTTTTATTACTGTTGATTAATGTTAAAGTCAATATAAAACGAAATATTGAGTATTAAAGTAGAAGATGTGAGATGGGTACGTTTGAAACAACTGGCCTGTGGACGTTTGAAACGTTTCAAACGTCCCCGCATATTCCGCATTTTTACTCGACTGCAAAGAAGAAAGTTGTGTTTTCTAAAGTGTTAATAATTAATAGAATATAAAAATGCACCGATTTAAAAAAAAAAGGATATTACGTTGAAAAAATTACCATTTAAACCACTTTTAACACGTGTCGATTTCTTACAGGGTTTTTATGACTCTTGAAGAATAGTCAAGCGGAATAGCTCCGAAATTAAATTTCACAAGAAGAGTTAGACCTATACGGGAACACGGGTTGGTTTTAGTCAGTAAAAATCTGACACGCCCTTCCGCTCCGCCCAGGGTGGCAGAAGTCATTGGATGACTTTCCACCCTCAAAAAAAAAAAAGGTATAGTTTCCCAAAAATATATTTTAAGTTTTAAAAGTGCCAAATATAGTTGATTGATCTTCTCTGAAATTAAATTTCACAAGAATAGTTAGACCTATACGGGTCAATAAACGATTGTTATGATTGAAACATTTTTTTGATTTAAACATTGTCATGATTGAAACATTGTTATGATTGAAACAAGCTGTTTTGTATGAGACTGGATAATCTTTTTTTCTTCCCCATGGAAGGGCCATTATAGCGTAATAGGATATTAAGTCTTTCAATAATGTGAAATAGTATTCATTAGCACAAATTAGAGCACTAGAATTATATAAATAAGAGATATTTTGAGTTGTTTATGTTGAAGGTTGTTTTTACATTTGTAATTTTCGAAATATTAATGTTACGTTGACGGACTTGTCACGATCTCAATAAATAGTTTAGAGGTAAGTTAAATTGTGAAGACTGATTAAAAGCCTAACGTAGTTCCTGAAATATTTTCAGTGTTTCAATTATCCCTACATATTGTTCCAACCGTCCTTGGAATGGGGTCAATAGAACCACTGTGCCCGATCCACTTTAAAAGGTGATTGTAGGTTAACTATTCCGAATTGAGATATAGATTATGTTTAATTTAGGAACTGGATAACGACCCTTTGAACGGTATAAATATGAGGGATGTGGGTATTATAGATACTTCACTGCATACGTTTTAAGTAAAATTGTTTCAATTGTCCCCGGTCTACCCTAATTTGACCTTTAGCGGACGCTCTTTTTGTTAACAATTCTTTATAACGTTGCTTAGCTTCAGCCATTGTGAATGAAGATTGTTACGAAAGTTGAGGAATTATCACGAAAAACAATGAAAAGAATGGGCTCACGTTCCTCGTCTCGGTGTCACCTGCCTATCAGAAAGCCGGGTGCACACGCTCAGCGAAGCGCCAGCCGCCAGCTATGCAGTCTCGATCTGGCAGAACCTCGAACCGTGCACGGCGATTATATGACCTGAAATAGTCGGCAAACTACGCTAAATATCGAGACACCAATATTTTGAAAGTTGGGGGGTACCTATTAAAACGTTGAACTGAGACCGGAAAGTTTGCAATTCTGGTAATCACCTTATTTACACAAATGGTTGCTGTACAAGGATATTTTCATAATAGGAAAGGTAATAAGGGGTTTTCAATGTCGGAAAGGCACTTAACTTCGGGGCGACGCGTTGACGCACTCCGTACGGGACTTCGGGCTTCGACGTCGATTTTTCTTAAATAAGTAGGTAGCGATTCCGATGAAGATATTTACTTTGTGGTCGCGGATTTCTTTTATTCAGTTGTATTCCCCTCATGGGCCACCATGTTATATCTTTGGGGATATAATGGTGCAAAAAAAGGCCCAGAAATTGCAGTTTAAAAAGTTATAATTTGCAGACAGTGTTTTACAATGGGTTTTTCTTCGGGTATATTGGCGGTAAAAAATACACAGATTCAATAGAAAAAAAGTCATACCGGCACTATGACATTGACAGTTGACACCGAAACAATGTTGCCAAAATAGTATAAAAAAAAACACTTATAAAATGTTGCCACTTTGAAGGCTTTATAAAGCCTGAACATGTAGCTGACACCCTGGATTAACTTATAGGCTAACTTTCATCCCGGTATTTCCACGGGATCGAGACTTATGCGGGTGAAACTGCGGGACACAGCAGTTATAAATAATGTGAAAGTGAGTTCATTTGTTTGTTACCATTTCACGCTAAAACGGCTGATCGGATTTGGATAAAATTTGAAGCATGGGTAGACCATGACCTGGAGAAGGACATAGGTTTATTTTCATCTTGGAACGCAGACGGAGTCGTGGGCATCAGCTAGTCTGAACTAATATAATTTTTGGGTACTAAAATTTGGATGATACCGATGAACTGTGCAAAATGTTATAATAAAATACCACTCGATATTCTTCAATTAAATGAGAAGAAATTTAAAACGTGCATTAAACGCACACTATATACACAAGCCTTTTATATGTTGGATATTATGGTACGCAATAAAGAATTGAGAATTGAGAATTGGATGATTATATAGTAGATAAAAATGCTTGGGTTAATGCTGGTCCTGCTCCACAACCACTTGGGGTCCCTTGTTAAAATTATAATATTTGGAAGAGTTGAATTATTTTTTTTGCATTGTTCTAACATAAAGAAGCAACAAGAATAAAGTACCCAGGATTTTGTAATATCTTGATTTAAAAGAGTGTCCTTGGAGTTTCTTGCCTCTTCTTCTCCATAGAGATCTACGTTTTGGAATGGGCAAATACCTTCAACTTTATGAATATGTGACCGACTCTTTGACAGCTCAAAAGCTAGCTAGCTAGTCTCGACTTTTAGTCTGTGGCGTTACATAATTTGGAAGAATTTAGTAAAAACAAACACATCCTTATGCAGGTGTGCTGTTGTCTGTAACAATCTTCATTAAGTTCACAGCAATTTATTGGTTTTACAACATAGGTCGGGTGGGACTCATCATCTTCGGACGAGGCAATAACTTCGTATAATTACCGTCGATCTTCACTTACAGGTAAGTTCGTTTGACTATTCAATTATACTCGTTATTGCCTCGTCCTCGATGATGATAGAAAACAAGTGTAGATGTTCAAAGACCTGGGGGCCTAAACTGTACGCTTTGGCAGAATCATAATAATTATGAAACTGCGTGCAATTCATATCCCGCAATTCATCTGTTTGACAGTTTGTATGGAGTTTTGTAAAATGGTCCGCAAATTATTAATTTGATATATTGAAGTCTAATGTCAAATATCAGCTGTTAAACAGATAAATTGCGGGATGTATGAATTGTAAGCAGATCATGTTATGATTCTGCTAAGCGTCCATTTTAGGCTCCCAGTTGTAAAATCAATAATTATTTATTATTATTATTTATTTATATAAAATAACACGCGTTATTTTTAATATTTCTTATAGACAAATAATAATAGGTTATAATAGGTAATAGGTTTAATTGAAATAAATGTTTTGAGTTTGAGTTTGACTGTGATCACCATTTTGACTGCCATCATCATAATTCTCTTGCCCTTATCTCAATTAATTTGGGATCGATGCAACATGTCTGTTTCTTCCATACTTCTTCTGGTAGTCTTCTTCTTCTGTTAGTCGTCATCTCGAAAGTCACCGTTCTAGCCATAATCACGATCATGATTGACTGCTGCGCTGCGTGTCGCGGGTTCGATTCTCGCACCGAACAAATGAATGCATGATTGTAAAAACCCACCTCAGACCAAATGCAAATGTTTCAGAAAATCAAAGAAAACTGTCTGGTGTAAAAAAAAATACTGGTCGTTTTTTTTTTACTATTTTTATTAAAACGCATTTAAAATATGGTATGATAGAAACTGGTTGTATAAATAATACATACCTAGTCTTTTTTTTATTGTTTTTTAAAGTTCAAAATTCAAAAATTCAAAATTCAAAACGTTTGTTGCGAACTAAGTGTACAATGTAGGTGTTATGTTATTTTAGTACTTATGACTTAGCAGCCTTTTACAAGCATTGCAATTATCATTCACCTCTCCCTTATCATCCTAAATTAGCATGCATTAAACATTACTTAACAATTTTCTTTTATATTAGTACAATTAAATTGAGAAATTATAGTTATGTCAAAATTAAAATGTCAATAATGAATTTAATACAATTATTCAGCGATATTAATGTCATCCTTTTCAGGTAGAACAATTTAAATTATAATTATAATTTTATATAAAGTTAAACAGGGTAGATTACTTAAATCGTATTGTTTGTATAGGACAGATCGCCAATTTCGTACATTAGAGAAAATCGCTATTTTAAGCTAGACTCTAAATATTCTTTTACTGAGTATGAGTTTTGGGATGAGGTGGGTTTTTACAATCGTCTTGTACAAGGTGTATTTTTAAAGTCAAAGTCCAATTTATACGAGTGTTTCATAATATTTATTTGCATAAAAATTAAGATGAAGAATTAGATTAATTATTATTCTGCAAAAGTTAATCTAATTCTTCATCTTCGATATTTTTAGATGTAGGCCATTGCAATATTTTGTCCCAGAATTTTACTTTTTCTTCTTCCGGCACCAACTGAACGTATTTTTTCAAGTCTTCATTGAGACACTCAATTGTCGCAAATAAAATATTCCTTGACACATACCTCCTTATTACAAAACAAGGTTTATCTTCAGACCCAGATTTAAAACATGGAGCCATTATTGAATTAAAACTTTATTGATACTATGGTAAAGTTCCTAAACACAAAACTGACAACTGAGTACCGAACTAAGTTTTCAGTTTTGTATAAAGAACGGTATTTCAATCACTGTTACGTTCTTATTACAAAAACTGGCTCCATGGTTTAGGCCATGTCAAAATATAAATCTTGTTTTTTAATAAGGCGGATATGGTTTAAATAATTCATATTTTCCTACGTATATAAGTACTACGTACTAGAGAAGACACCGTAAATTCCTACTTTGTCTCGTTCAACTGCGGCGATCCCGCCGCACCTCACTCAGTCGCTCTCTAGCTCTTTCGCGCCTAGTACTTCCGACAATAATAAATTACACTTCCGCAGCAAATCTAGCGCTGTGGTAAATTAGTTACGGTTTAGACGAATTGTTATTATTTTAGCGCTGCAGCGAACTAAAGATTCAAATTACGAAGAATAGGACAATTCAGTTATTTGACGTAGCTTCTCTAGTACGTTAGTAATTATATCTCGATGATTCCGGCACTAGTTTTTCACAAAAAAGCAGTCGAATTTAATTTAATTCAAGTAATTTGTATCCGTTACAATCACGTTAGTTGTTCAAACTACCGTTAAAAACTTCAATATTGACAGCTGAAAGATTCAGGTGTTGCCACATGTTTGGTTGTAAGAAAACACCTCATCCAGGATAAGGTGGGTTTTTACGCTCATTGAAATATTCCTGCCTTTATAACTGTGGGATGCTTGTATGAACGAGGTGTGTTTTTACACTCAAAAGTTGTGTTTTGCCATAGAGAAAATAAATCCGTCATAAACAGAATTTCGGAAAAAGTGGTCTGAGGTGGGTTTTTACAATCATGCATTCAAATATTTGTATGACCTACAAGTAGTTGTTCCGGGTCTGGCTGTTTGTGTATGTGAGTTTAAATGTTTGTAAACGCACCCACAATACAGGAGAAATTCCTAGTTTGGGGCAACGTTTTTAAAAAAGAAGAAGAATCATCTTTCACACAGTCCATCCATCGTTTCTTTAGTCTTCCCCTACTCTTATATCCATCCACATCCATACTAAAACTATCCTCACGACATTTTCGTAATTCCTCCGCATCACATGCCCATACCATGACATACTAATTTAACTGCCACACTAAAGATAATAATTTGTCTAAGTGTCATAATTTCAGCCTTAAATCATACTACTCGTAGCAAGAAATAGCCCGCGATAGGCGCTAATCATCAACGCGATGTCACCAGTGGCGCACCTGATTCGTTACGGGTCCGTACTAATGACCAGATCCGACAAATATACAATATGTAACAAAAACCCTGTTGTTCCTTTTAGGGACGTATACATTAACCTACAAGCATAACATTGCTGGAATTATAATTTAAAAAAATTAAGCATTGGCTTGTCGAGAAGTCAAAATCAAAGAATTAAAGAGGTTAGAAATCTGAAACATGACAAATATTATTAATTAAATATTTATTTTAATTATTTTTGATGAACAGTTTTTATAAATTTTAATGACTTGCTTTATTACTTATGTATACCGATTCTTAAAACGTAGGTAGAAGGAACAACAGGGTTTTTGTTACATATTGTATGTTGCTCAGAATCATGATAATGATTATGAGTACTTTGTGTATTACTAACAGTTTCCGCGTATACTTTAATAGCAAATAAAATGAAGGAGCGGACGTTTACGTAATATAAATCTTGGTGCAACATGTAGTAAAAATGCTTTAGTTTTAGAAAAAGTGAAGACACAAATTGCAATGCTGTCGCCTTCAGGTATAAAATAACATTTTCTTTGCGCGTTGGAAATTCTTTGAAAAAGAAACCGGTAGAAGTATTAAAGTACCTAACTGAGCATCGTTGTAAGTGCAAAATATCGTTAATGATGACTGAGAAATAGATATAGTTTATATTTTAACAATGAAACAGGGTAGGTTAATTAAATAGCAACAACACACAAACAACAAAACACATAACACAAACAAACAACATCAACATTCAACATTTCTCTTTCTTTTTATTTTCTTTTCTTTTTTTTTCAACATTTTAACATTTATATCTGTAACTTTTATGGTGTACATAATAAAGAGTATTTTATTCTATTCTAAATAGCGCCTTAATTCTTCATCAGAATGTTTAATTTTATCTTTGATTGAAAGTAATATACTTAGATAAATTCTAAAACCTAGAAATTTTTGATAAGCTATTGCGGAAAAAAATATGGGCGTCTAAAGACGTATCAAGGCGTACAAAATAAACAGTCTAGATGAAAATAGGCACGTATCCAAAAAAAAACTAAGCTTTTCTTATTTTTTGCTACGCTCATAAAATGGCCGTCCACCTTCCAAGATAATAGGCTCCAATGCAAATAAGGAGTCCACCTTAAATCTCTTTAAACACGAAACTTTGTGCCGCGCAAACAAAACGAGTCTAAGAGACTTAAGACACAGTTCTATTAAGGCAGTTAATAAGAAGAGATAAGCAAACAAATAAGGCCCCTTGGAAGGGGACCCAGAATTCGATTCGGAGCAAAAAAAAGGAATTAATGCGATTCTCGCCGTCACTTCCCATTGTTTTTCTAACGCTTTTCGACTCTCACCAATTATGCTTTTATTCGGAAAGACAATAGAGCTTGATTTTTGTTTTTATAAGTTGACTTAAAGATTTTGTCACTCGCATTGTTTTCCTACAGATAACGGAGAGGCCTCGGGCAGCGATGTCGTGCTCGGTGTAATTTCCAAATCAACCTTTCTCAGTTATTCACTAAAAGTACTATTTATTTATAAAAAAAATACCAAAATTGTAATTGACATAATTGATGAGGAACTCTTAGAATGTCAGCAGAATGTTAAAATAGTTTTTTAATAACGTGCTCATTCTTGTCCTTCATTTGACCTCTGGTACTATTCGATAAACCAGTTTTAGTCATTATGTCAGTAAGTTTTCAATGAGTATAAGTATAAGTATTGCAATGCGTGAGTGGTTTTTGAAGAAGAAAATTATTCTCTATCCAGATAAGTATCGTAAAACGCTATTCTTCTGTAAAGTCCACAAATTATCACTAATCCGTCTGCGAAAGCGAGGTAATTGAAACAAATTCTTCACTAACCGCTTAATTTGGCATTTATTGTAAGGCCCAAAATAACGTTTGCGTGCGCAATATTAGAAAGTAAATTATCTTCAATGAGCTCCTCAAATTACACAAGTTAAGGCGTCTCAAATTTACCGAAACCCATACAAATTACAGGCATATTGTGCTGAACAAATCCTTTGCATAATTGCCAGTCTCATTTTTGATTTGATGGGAAACCGTACGCACAATGTAACGCCTTCAAGCTTGCTTGTCAGTCAAGGCGTCTTGAGATAAAAAGATTGTATTAGAGATAAAATAAACGACTGAGGAATGACTCCCCTTAGGGGTTACGTCAGCCTGGTTGGTATAAGTCAGATGAGGTTGGTGGATAAAAAACCGGAAAAAATTAAAAAAATTGAGTAGAGCTATGAATTTTTGGAGTCTTTGCCGCAGCCACTGATTATTCACAAATAGATATTTTAGAGGCATGAGGAACAGGGTGTGAAGTTCACTCATCCTCCTATAGTATCTACATACTACAGACACTACATCATATACTTACACTTTGCATTCATTAATATTATGTATTATACTCTTTTATTGGTTTTACATTATTATTTTGAATCGTTCTAAAACGATTAGTTTTCTTTAATTTTCATATTTTTCAATGTTATGACACTTACGTCAGGCTGTCAAGCTGTCATTACTTTTTCTTCTAGTTTTCTCTCATAGTTTTCTTACTGGCTTAGTCCATGAAGGTTACTTTTGATTTATATAATTTAAATTATTTTTTTCAATATGTTTAGCTCAAATATTGTATTTTATAGATAATTAAAATTGTTTACTGTATAATATTTGTATCCTAACTTATATTTATAATAATAATTGAAACGCTCTCAGAATTCATCAAAGAGGTTTTTGGTACGAATATGTCTGGCCTTTTCGAACACTGAATTTGAAATTAAATTCTGTAAAGAACAGAAAAACAGATGATGTGAAAAAATCACTCGAGACTCGATTTCTGACACATTCCCGGACAGATCTGATCTGGTAGCGCCCAAGGAATCATCTCTACAAAAGTCTTGCAACATACTCAGTCTTCTCGGAACTACATACTTGCCAAGAGGACCATCCACTATTTATGAGACCTGGACTGGACTGGCAGTGATACTGGGAAGCTGATCTTCAGGCCTCTAAACTAACGAGGCCTAACGACTTCTACACTGCCTGTTGAACCTACCTAAATAACTGGGAAGCGGATCTGGAAGCTTCAGAGCTGACGAGGCCTGACGTATCGAACCTGAACGCCGTACCGTACCATCTTTTTATAACCTCCCTTAACTTTTTTTAATTAATTTCTGTATTTTTTAAATTCTCTTAAAATATATAGTTGACTAGTCTACTTTCCCTTTTATTTTGAATAGTATAGTAGACTTGTTACACTCCACAGAAAAGGGAGGATCCTCCGACCAGACGGGTGTTGATGTTGATGCCGCTACAATATTATTGTCGGGGATTACAGGCGTGGTGCTTTGTTGTTATTGATTATCTATAAACTCTCTTATCCCTTGTAACTTACGCCTAAATGATGGGAGGTGTGATACGAGAGATCCAAGACGCCTCTTACAAATGGTTCCGAGTCACTCCCGATTTACCATTGCAATGTTATGGACATTCAACTCGTAATATCGTTGAAAATATCCCTCTAACGTACCGAAAATGTTCCAGTAACCGGCAATTTTATTTTATTTCTTTCGGGACTTCGGGATGTTAATTCGTGTTTGTACATTGTCGGGCAATTTTTCTGCACATTTTTGTGTGTAGCCCCGTTTTTTGTATTGTCAGAATTTGTTTTTAATTAATTGTGTATGTATCGGGTTGTGTCAGCAGTATCTTTTTAATTGCCTGAGTAATGGATACTGTTCCGTAAGAGCTTTTTTTTGGGTAAGTGGGGTACTTCCTACATGGGGCACTTTTTAACGTTTTTATTTAAGAAAGAAAGAAAAATCAAACACAGTCAATAGAAGCATAAAAACCGGACAAGTGCGAGTTGAACTCGCGTGGTGAGGGTTCCGTACAATGATTATGTTATCTACCATGTTTTATATTCCAAGATAATTTATCCGAACAACAAACTTAACATTGTAGTTGAAAAACATGTTCTCCCATACGTTCCAACTGCAAATGTAAGTTTGTACATACAATATTTAGAGATTTACCATGTTATTATAACACCATAGACTTCTTCGATCTTCTTCTCATAATGTTTTCCTGTAATCTGTAAGTAAGTAACTACATTATGTTCTGTATTTTTTTCAATATTTTAGGCTCAGTAGTTTAGGGATGATCTAGAAAAAGTAAAATTTCATCTATTTTCTTAAATAATATAAAACAATTGATTTTTTAAAAATTAAAAAAAAAATTAATTATATTTGAGACCCCTACCACAAGCCCTTTCATTTGATATGTCACATGGTACAGTTTTTTTTTTCTAATTTGCCCCCCAAAAGTGACCCCTCATATCTAAAATTCATTACACGTTTGTGTTTGGGTCCCAGAAATGCATTACCAAACAACTTAATCGATCCAGTAGATTTAGAGCAAATCGACTGTGACAGATGCACTGACAGCGAGTGGTCCTATAAGGGTTTCGTTTTTTTCTTTTGAGGGACGGAACCTTAAAAAAAAACAAAAGTAAAATGAAAACAAAATGTCCTGTGCGAGGCTTTTTTGCCGACTCTCCACTATCGAAGGCATAGAGTTGTGTTCTGTCACCTTTAATAAAATGATTAATGGGATAATCCTATAACACCATTAGTTGCATAATCCACAAAAAATCTGGATTGTATAAGCTGGTTACGTTTTGATGTTCTGTTATAAAATTGTCACGATGCGCACTCAAAGATGACGCATAACATTGCCTCATCATTATTTCAGCCGTAAGACGTCCACTGCTGGACATACGCCTCCCCCAAAGGAGCCATAATCACCACGCTTGGCAGGCGGGTTGGTGATCGCAGTATGGTATTAAATGCACAGAGAACGCTGCTGCTCATTCTCTAGTAAGTCCCTTAGTCGTCTTTTATGACACCCATAGGAAGAAATAGGATGGTGCTATTCTTTACGTCCGGTACCACACGCCTATAAAAGCCTTTATTTGGCTGATCTAATCTCTGTGTCTAAGCGATGAGGGCGCAAACGATAATCGATAAGACGAGACATTCGAGACAAGGGCAGGGAAAATAATGCTAAAGAAGAGCCGTTATTCGATTAGTGTAAGAAATAGATAGGAAAATAAGACAATGGGATAAATTCCAGCACTAATCAAACCATCTATTGATGTTTACTTCTGAGGCTTCTAATTCTATGTAGCAATTTATAATCAACTTCAGAACATCAAACAACACATCGTCTTCACATGATCTGACCATGATTATGTCTGGACTTTAAAAGAGACTGCGACCACTGAGTTTGTTTCGGCCTTTCTTCTCAGAGTAGTCAGATACGAAACGCCGACCTCATCTAGTTTTTTTTTTAAATATGATTGACGTGTAAAAGTGTTTGTACAAACCTACTTACAGAAAATAAATCATTTATCATTTAAACGTCTTTAGAAGCTTGATTTTTTTAGAGCTCCAAGGGACCGTAGACAACTTGATACGTCCACGTGTTCCTGAGAAAAAGGGCCTTGACAGACTGACAGACTGATGAACAACGAAATGATCTTCCTTCTCTTTCCTTTTGAGAAGAAAACCATCGAAATTAATGATTTAATTCAGTTTCTGCGAGTTCTATAGTATCTCAGTAGTAGTAGAGCATCTTTTCAGTGTTATTATCATGAGATGAGAGATATGAGTTAGTCAGGGGAAATGTACTTTGTAGTAAGGATAAATATAGCCACTAGACTTTTTGATTTAGTTGATGGGTGCTTTGAAAGCTCACAGAAAGCATATCGTCATAAGATTTAGGATCTACCAGGTACCTAAAGTTGTTTCACTGGGCATGGCAAAGATAAGCACATAGGGCCTTATTACAAAACAAGGTTTATCTTTAGACCCAAGTTTAAAAAATAGAGCCATTATTAAATTTCGAACTTTATTCCGTCTACGGCAAAGTTCCTAATACAAAACTGACAACTTAGTACCGAACTAAGTATTCAGTTTTGTATAAAGAACGGTATTTCTATCAGAGTTACGTTCTTATTACAAAAACTAGTTCCACGGTCTAAGCCATGCCAAAATAAAAATCTTGTTTTGTAATAAGGCGGATCAAGTTTAGTTATGACATTATTAATTACAATTATTTATGTTTTTTTTAAGGCACTTTTATAAATAAATAAATAATTAATAAATAAAATGTTATTGCTAAAAAGATTACAAAGGTTTAACATTGGCCCCAAACTAGGCAAGCCTGTATCTTGGAAACCAATATGGAGGGTTTACCATTAATACATTTAATTTAAAAACATGCTCAATATGGATAACAATTTAAATACTAAGTTTAACAAATAGTAAGGTTAGTTTCAAGTTACAAAAAATGTGATGATCAAAATTAAAGAAAACAACAAACTAATCCAGAATAAAAGTAAAATATTAATAATAAAACTAGAAAAAAAAACGCTAATATGAGTAAGTGTGTGATCATGTGTTGTGAATGTGTGTGGGTGTAAGTGTGTGGTCATGTGATGGTGAGTTTGAAGGTGTTTAAGCGAGAGTATTTGTGTGTGAGATAGAACGTGCGAGTGGTACGAACGTATGTGCGCAAAATTTATTTTACCACTGATAATACCTTTTCTGCTTCGTCATATGACAAGTTTAGTAACCAGGATGTTAGTCTATTTTTTATTTGTTTGCGAGTGCAATTTCTTACATTGCACAGTTTGATTACCGTGTTATAGACGTGAACTTGCAGAAAAAGTGGGAGTCTTTGTGCATATGCGGATTTTACTGGGGGAGTTGGAACTCTGAATCTGCGTTTGGCCTGTAGAATACTTAGGTCACTCCTTTTCGAAGTTTGGATGTGGGTCTTCGTTGTTACGTTCAGTATAAACAATTTTCTTACGCTCAGCAGGAGCTTCTGCGTTCAGAAAAACGGTATGGTTTGTGTAACAGAGTTTTGAGGACTGCGCGTTGTGCCCTTTCGAGGATGAGTTTTTGACGCTGTATTCATAATCTGACATTTTTTTTTCTCATGAACTGACATAGGTAAGTATAGGTAACTTTGACATTAATTAATTTATTTATTCGATGAAAATCTTAATGCCTATGCTCATATTAGTTGTTGCTAGTTATGACATTATCAATCACAATTATTTATGTATTCATAATCTGACTTTTTTTTTTCTCTTGATTTGACATATGTATAGGTAACTTTGACATCAATTAATTAATTTATTCCATGAACATCTTAATGCATGAGCTCATATTTGTTGTTGCTGTCTTTTTATGTAGTTAAAATAATAACAATGTGCAGGACAAAATTAAATATTTGCACACCATTATAAAATGGTAGAATGTAAAGGGACCATTATAGTTTTTGAGATCGTACATGATTATTTCCGAATTAACATCAATCTCTTCAGTAAGCTAAGTGATAGGCATAATTTTAACGCTAGAAATAGGAACAAATTAGGTCAACCACGTTTCAGATTGTCAAAAGTACACACTTCTTTTATGGGGTACTGTGTAAAATGTTATAATAAAATACCACTCGATATTCTTCAACTAAATGAGAAGAAATTTAAAACATGCATTAAACGCACACTATGTAGACAAGCATGTTATAGGTTGGATGATTATATCGTAGATAAAAATGCTTGGCTTAATGCTGGTCCTGCTCCACAACCACTTGGGCTCACTTGTTAAAATTATAATATTTGGAAGAGATGCTTCCCCCCCTTTTTTTTACTTTCTGACATTACAATCATATCGATTATATAAAATGTAATCGACGGCGACTAAGAAGAAGAAGAAGAAGAAAATGTAATCAAGTTTTAGTTGTTGAATACTTTAATAGGTAATAATGATTTTCCTTTTGCTAGTAAAATTTGATTAATTTTTGAAATACATTGCAAGCTATAGTTTTGTATAATTTAGAAGCAATTTTTTTTTTTTCATTTTTGATAAGATGTATGTTGACTTAAAAAAGCGTGGCAGTTGAGAGTATGTCATGCTCACTTAAATGGCTCGCTGATGGTGGCGCGTGTGTTGGATCATTCGGTTCCCTACAAAATGGTTGAGTTGGATGGTGCTATTTATTTTGTATTGTTTTTTAAATAAACAATTTTTTTACATTGTTCTCACGTATAGAAGCAACAAGAATAATGTACCCAGGATTTTGTAATATCTTTCTTTAAAAGAGTGTCCTTGAAGTTTCTTGTGTATTCTTCTCCATAGAGATCTACGTTTTGGAATGGGCAAATAGCTTCAACTTTCTGACTAACTGACCGACTCTTTGACAATTCAAAAGTGCCTGTAATAGGTTTAATTGAAATAAATGTTTTGAGTTTGAGTTTATTGTAAATCTACATTCCGGCAAATAAATGGATTTGATTTGATTTGAATCATTTGCCAAGTCACTTATTAAAAGTCAAAACAAGCACCACTCACAATCATCAAACACGCACGTGAGGGTGCGTGTTTGATGATTGTGAGTGGTGCTTTTGGCTCTCAAAACCAAAGCAAGCCAATCACTCCTCGTAATCTAAGACTGTTCAAAAATACGAGAGGGCCAATTAACTTGGTGAGAGGTCCCTAAACGAATAGCGAGCTGACACAAGGTAGGACACGACAGAAGTTTCACTAATAATCTGCAATAATTACATCAATAACTACACTGAAAAAAAAAGTGTTTGCTTTAACAAAAATCTTGTGTTCGTGTGATCACGTATCTTGACTCCATACGAGCCTAACAAGATCTTGACTTCTGAAGCTAGGAGAACTTTGTTAAATTATCATAGTTCCATCAACTAAATAATGAGTTAGTTTAATTGCGGGTAGTTATTTAATTTAACTGGAACTAAAATGGTAAGGACTAGAATTTAACTGGAACTAAAATGGAAAGGACTAGAAGGACAGAGGAAAGTTGGTAGACCTAACAAACGATGGATCGAAAATATCACCCAAATAGCAGGCAAAGAATGGATGGCAATAGGAAAAGACCGAACTAAATGGAAAAAGCTCGAGGAGGCCTTCACCCAGATGGGGTGAAGGCCTTTGGGTTGGTTGAATTTAGTCTTAAGTAATGCTTGAGTAGTGAGTAACGTTCTATACATACAGGCCTTAGTATTAGTTGATAAGCTTTGCTGTTAAGTTTATTATCATATTTTTACAATGCAGAAGTAAAATAGATTAGTTGCTCTTTATAACATAATGATTGTACAGTAGTAGCTAAAAAATGTTGATAATAACTCTTGGTGAATTCTGTCATGAGATCTGGCATTACTTCAGGTAATGTGGTGAGGAAAGTGAGCGCTGGGCTGCTGGAGTATCTAGCAAAGGAAGGTACAACTCTGCAGTCAGCACAGAATTGTCCTCAATTATACAGCAGTCTTTTAGCACACATCTTCGTCCAATTCCTGAAATACAGGCCTTACAGCCTAGCTTAGGCACCAGTCTCCCAAAGTATAACTACTAAAACTATTATGTATGCATATTTGAAAATGTACTAATATGGTGGTGAGAAATAAATCTTTATTTTATCTTAATTCCAAAAAAATCCCAATATAGCCCACAAGAGCATTCACAACTGTGTTTTGACCAACAAACACATGGTCACCCATTATAACCCCCCCCCCCCCCCCTATGTGAAAAAGTATCATTCCAATTTTCACATTTGCCCTCTCTATTAGAAAAAGAAAGAAAATACGTTTATTTGCGGTAAACATGACGCAAAGAAAAAACACAAATACAAAAAGAACAAGTTGGGGGAAAATATGCGTCACATCCACGCAAAACGGCCACCACTCAGCATAATGTTGCGATCCTATGCGAGACAGAGCCCCAGCGCTGGTTTTCAGCGACAGCCATTAAGTCTACTAACCCAGGTCATGGTCTACCCATGTGCGAAAATTCATCCAAATCCGTCCAACCGTTTTAGCGTGAAAGCGTAACATACAAACAAACTCATTTTCTCATGTATAATATTAGTTAGGATAGTTAAAATAACGTCACAAGTCGGCTGTAATTCAAGTAGTCTTAAGGCGACGATAACCAACTTTTAATGATTTTATACTGAAGATCACGTCTAAACGACTAGTGTTAATGATTTGAAAAAAAAAATATGTTAAATTAGAGCATTTTATCAATAACTTAATATGTCAATATTTTAGATTATGTTTATATTACACAGTGAAATTAATTTGTAAAGTTATGTCTAACGCGGATAAAAAACTGAGAATGGCGCAAAATCTACCAAGCGTATTTTTCTGAAACCTTCACAAATTTAAAGCTAATTTAATTAATAATCCACTGCTGGACATAGGCTGCCAAGCTACGCCAAAAAACCGTGTCCTCTGCCTTCCGCATCCAGTCTGTCCCAGTCACTAACCTATGTCCCAGTTACAAACAAGTTTCAGTGATTTCGCTTAAATTATGTCCCCACAACGACTGGCCTTGCATTGCCTTCTCTATATGAGAAGAAAGGCTTTGCCCTGCAGTAGGATAATAATCATCATCATCATTTCAGCCGAAAGACGTCCACTGCTGGAGATACAGGCCTCCCCCAAAGGGGCGGGTTTGGCATAATCGCCACGCGTGGCAGGCGGGTTGGCGATCACAGTATAGTGTTAAAATGCATAGAGAACCCTGCTGCCCATTCTCTAGTAAGTCCCTTAGTCGCCTTTTACGACACCCACGGGATGAAATGGGATGGTGCTGTTCTTTACGTCCGGACGTCCGGCACCACACGAAGCAGTAATAATATTAGACTCGTGTAATTATTTATTATGAAAAAAACAAAAACAAACAAACATAATAATAACCTCCTTCTTTTTGGAAGTCGGTTAAAAACTAGAATCGAAGCTCTTTATTTATTTATTTACTGTAAGATCTCCAAAAAATATTCACAATTCATGACATAAATAATTAATGTGTGACATTTAACGACGTACCTAAAGGTGAACCATCCAGAAACTGACCTAAGCAAGTGTATCTTAACTTCCCTTGGCATTCTGTATTTTCTATCCCATGATCTTGTAACGATGATGGGAGGCATCGTTTATTATAATTTACAATGAAAGAAAAATATTGCGAGCCTAGAGGACGGCTTCAGCCGGTAAATAAGAAAGATGAGCCCTAATTAAAGAGGATCCTGAACCACTGTAAGGGTGTTATTGCTTAACAAAAGTTAAATCCCCTCTAAAATTGACTCCCCCTTTTAGAGGTAGATTTTTGTAAAACCCTGATATAATTTTTCCTTTATTTCCGATCTTAAATAAATATGTACAGAGTTTCAAGTTAATTTAACGGCACGTTAAAATCTTTCCCCCACAAAATTAACCCCCCCCCCCCCCCTTTAAAAGTTTGTTTTCAAAAATGTATGTTTACGGTCGTTTCATTTATTAAGAATATCCGGGTAAATTATCAAGTTTATTGATCAAAGTAAACATCATTTTGATTTATACTGTATTTCGCCTGAAAGAGGTTTTTTGAAAAATCTTTAGTCATGTTTGGTGATATTATGTTTAAATTACTTTAGAGTTTATCAAAACAAAACGCGTAGTAAAATCCTTCCCTAAAAACGTGTGGCGTCCACCACTATGTGGCGTCCACCGCTATGTGGCGGTCACCACTATGTGGCGGCCACCGCTATGTGGTAGCCTCCACTATTTGGTGGCCACCGCTATGTGGCGTCCACCGCTATGTGGCGGTCACCACTATGTGGCGGCCACCTCTATGTGGCGGCCACCGCTATGTGGTAGCCTCCACTATTTGGTGGCCACCGCTATGTAGCGTCCACCGCTATGTAGTGATCACCACTATGTGCCCGCCACCTCTATTTGGCGGCCACCGCTATGTGGCACCCACCGCTGTTTGGCGGCCACCCGCTATGTGGCACCCATCGCTATTTGGCAGCCGCCACTATGTGGCGCCCACCGCTATTTGGCGGCCACCACTTTGTGGCGCCGACCGCTATTTGGGGGCCACCACTTTGTGGCCCCCACCGCTATTTTGCGCCCACCGGTATGAGGCGGCCACCGCTATGTGGCACCCACCGCTATTTGGCGGCCACCGCCGTTTGGTGGCCACCACTTATGGTGGCCACCGCTACGTGGCACCCATGGCTATTTGGCAGCCGTCGCCGTTTGGCGGCCACCACTTGTGGCAGCCACCACTATTTGGTGGCCACCGGCTTTGTGGCGGCCACCGCTACGTGGCACCCATGGCTATTTGGCAGCCGCCGCCGTTTGGCGGCCACCACTTGTGGCAGCCACCACTATTTGGTGGCCATCGGCTTTGTGGCGCCCACCGTTATTTGGTGCCCACCGCTAAATTTCGGACGCTATGTGGTGGCCACCACTCGCTATTTGACGGCCACCACTATATAGCGGCCACTGCCATGTGGCTGTCACCGCTATGTAGCGGCCACTGCCATGTGGCTGTCACCGCTATGTAGCGGTCACCTCTATTTGGCTGCCGCCGCTATGTAACGGCCTCCGTTACGTAACGGCCACCGCCATGTCAAGGCCACCGCTATGTAACGGCCACCACTATGTCACGGCCACCGCTATGTCACGGCCACCGCTAAGTAGCGGCCACTGCTATGTAGCGGCCACCTCTATGCAGCGGCCACCACTATGTAGCGGCCACCGCTATGCAGCGGCCACCGCTATGTGACGGCCACCGCTATATAGCGGCCGCCGCTACGTAACGGCCACCGCTATGTCACGACCACCGCTATGTAACGGCCACCGCTATGTCACGGCCACCGCTATGTAATGGCCCCCGCTATGTAGCGGCCGCCGCTATGTAACGGCCCCCGCTAAGTAGCGGCCGCCGGTATGTAACGGCCCCCGCTATGCAGCGGCCACCGCTATGTGACGGCCACCGCTATATAGCGGCCGCCGCTACGTAACGGCCACCGCTATGTCACGACCACCGCTATGTAACGGTCACCGCTATGTCACGGCCACCGCTATGTAACGGCCCCCGCTATGTAGCGGCCGCCGCTATGTGACGGCCCCCACTATGTAGCGGCCGCCGCTATGTAACGGCCCCCGCTATGTAGCGGCCGCCGCTATGTAACGGCCACCGCTATGTAACGGCCACCGCTATGTAGCGGCCACCGCTATGTAACGGCCCCCGCTATGTAACGGCCACCGCTATGTCACGGCCACCGCTATGTCACGGCCACCGCTATGTCACGGCCACCGCTATTTAACGGCCACCGCTATGTCACGGCCACCACTATGTACCGGCCACCGCTATGTCACGGCCACCTCTATGTAGCGGCCATCGCTATGTAGCGGCCACCGCTATGTAGCGGCCACCACTATGTAGCGGCCACCGCTATGTAGCGGCCACTGCTATGTGGCTGTCACCGCTATGTAGCGGTCACCTCTATTTGGTGGCCAACGCTATGTGGCAGCCAACCCTATGTGGCGGCCTCCGCTATATTTTGAAGGCCACCGTTGTGTGGCGGCCACCGTTCTTCGACGTTCGCCGGTAAATTGCAGACGCATGTGGCGGATGCATGTGGCGGCCACCACTCTTCGAAATTTCGAGTCTTTCCCTTAACTTAATTACCACCTTTTGCCCCGTAAGGGTTACATTTGAATAAACCCAAAAACATATAAGGCTTTATATTCTGTGTTAGGTATTGTATCGTAAAACACCGAGATTCGAGTTAATCAGACCGCGCGTTAAAATTCTTCCATACAAACTTTGACATCCCCATATCCCCCTTTAGGGGGTAGTTACGTAAGCTGCCAGGGTTACGAGCCTGTCCGAAAGGGATATCGTGGCTCTGGCACACAGGCATTTGAAGGAACACGGTGGGTTTTAGTCAGTAAAAGTCTGACACTCCCTCTCGCTCCGCCCAGAGCGGGAGAAGTTATTTGATGATTTCCCACCCAAAAAAAAAAAAGGGGGGTAGTTTAAAAAAAAACACTTATCATTTAATTAGGTTAGTATTCGTATCAAGTTTCAGATTTATTAATTCAAGGAATAAAAATTTTCATACAAACAAAATCCCCCTTTATCACCCCCTTAAAGGTTGAATTTCAAAAAATCCCTTCTTAGCGGATGCCTATAGTTTCCAACCATAAGCCGAAATATTGGTGATTTTAACTTAAAAAATAAAGAACTTTATTACAAACAAAATTTCATCCTCCGCTTTACCCCTAAGGGCCCGTTCCCACATAGACGGGCCGTCTGTTTTCTCGGTCCGTCTAACTAAAGAGGATATGCCAGTGGCAGTACAATATATATGACAATTTTCACATTTAGACGGACTGTCTTAGTGAAAAAAAACAGATGGTCCATCTAAGTGGGACCGGGCCTTTATGGGTTGAAATTCTAACAACATCGTTGCGTTAGTTTCCAACCATAATAGATACTTAATTTTGTGATTTTCCTTAAAAATCCTTACTTTCAATCGTCAGCCTAAACCCAAAATTTTAAGATCCTAACTTTAAAACTGACGGACTTTCATATAAATTTCAATCCCCCGTTTCACCCCTTTAGAGGGTGAATTTTGAAAAATCCTTTCTTAGTGCACCCGTAGACCTCATCCCGATCTACGTGCCAAATTTGGAATCTCTAGACCCAGCGGTTTGGGCTGTGCATTGATATGTCAGTCAGTCAGTCAGTCAGTTTCTTCTTTGAGAAAACGGGACTTGACAGACTGACAGACAGACGGACAACGAAGTGATCGTATAAGGGTTCCGTTTTTTCCTTTTGAGGTACGGAACACTACAAATAAAGAACTTTAAAAATAAAATTAAATCCTCCTTTTCATTCCTTAAGGGTTGAAATTATAACAACACCGTTACGTTAGCTTTCAACCATAAGCCTAGATAATAAATTTAGTGATTTTTACTTCGAAAATTAAGGACTTCTCATAAACAGCTTCATCATCCTTTATAACCCTTCGGGGGTGGAATTATCAAAAACGCTGAGACACGTGTAATTTAATTTTCAATCTTCAGCCTAAATCCAAAATTTGAAGATCCCTAACTTCAAAACTGACGGACTTTCATATAAACTTCAATCCCACGTTTCACCCCTTTAGAGGGTGAATTTTGAAAAATCCTTGATTAGTGCACCCCTAGACCTCACAAGGAATCTACGTGCCAAATTTGGAATCTCTAGACCCAGCGGTTTGGGCTGTGCGTTGATATGTCAGTCAGTCAGTCAGTATCTTCTTTTATATATATAGATAGACAACAGCTGTCAAGCTGAAATTCGATTAGTCTGATCACGTCAACTGCATGCACAGTGACCGCTGGGCAACATTCTCCACACGGTGGGTGCCTGAGGATGGACGGCGCCGCCGAGGCTGACCCAGGAAGAGGTGAGGAGATGACCTAGACGCTTACCACAAGGGCTGGATTGTTGTGGTTCTGGAAAAGGATGCTGGAAGGATATAGGGGTGGCCTTTGCTCAGCAATGGGAAAAAGTACTCTAAATAAAAAATAGCTAACAATCACACTCTCATTATAAGTTTCGACCTGTTTATTACCTAAAGCCTATGTTCCGTTTGGTGCCGGACGTAAAGAATAGCACCATCCCATTTCTTTCCGTGGGTGTCGTAAAAGGTGACTAAGGGTCTTACTAGAGAATGGGCAGTAGCGTTCTCTATGCATTTTTAACGCCATTCTGTCATCGCCAACCCGCCTGCCAAGCGTGGTGGTTATGGCAATCTCCCTTTTTGGGGGAGGCCTACGGAGGAGACTGTAGTCCAGCAGTGGACTCTTTCGGCTGAAATGATGATGATAATTACCTAAAGCGTAATCGCACAACATGACAAGCAACAACAATAATAGAGATGATAACTAGAGTAAAATCATAACCCTTCCTTGGCAGTCGGGTATAAAGCTTGGTTGACAAAATTACAGCAGCAAGGTCTGAACGAGCACCAACTGACGGGTTCCGTTAGGACCAATGCCTGCCAGGGTTGAGAGTTTGTCCGAAAGGGATATCGTGGCCATGGCACACAGGCAACGGAAGGAACACGGGTGGGTTTTAGTCAGTAAAAGTCTGACACGCCCTCCCGCTCAGCCCAGAGTGGGAGAAGTTATTTGATAATTTCCCACCCAAAAAAAAAAAAGGTCTGCGCGTGCCTTCTAATATACTTCCAGCTTATGTTGGCAGGGAATGATGAGATGAGAGGTATTGCTAAAGTTCTGGTATTAAAACTTCAACTCGATTCATCCATCACAACATGCTTAATGTTACAAAAAAAGCTTACTGAAACAATGCGAGAACAACTGTAATTCAAAGAGAAGATTTGTTGAAATTCGTTTAAAAAATCACTTCACTCCTAAGACCTGATTGATTTTTAAATTGGATGGTTTAGTCAGACGAGCGACGGATGGAAGGCGCTAATTTATCACTTTGTACGAGTTTCTTGACAGATCAGATCAGTTAATTTTTTTATGCATTTTCGTTGTATTATTGCTTTAATAATTTATAGACGTTTTTTATAAAATGTTGGTCCTTGTAATAACAACAATATACGAAAAAATACGTAAAATACTGCTCAGTATTTTTTGTGTAAATGAAAATCCAAAAAACCCTATTGCTAAACCACTGACAAGTAAAAAAACCGGTCAAGAGCGAGTCGGACTCGCGCACCGAGGGTTCCGTACGTATATATGATGTTGATGATTTCTGAAAAACTGTGCTATTTAGAGACATTATTTTTCGTGTAATCTTTACATTTACTTCTATCACATAGAATAATTTCAAATTTTTATGTATGCAAACTTTGGAGATAAGGGGGGGAATGGTATTTTTTTTTTAAATTTTCATCAATAGTCGGAAACTATCCTGCCTAAAAAAAAATGTTTGAGAATGTGCAAATAGTGTTCTTTTATAATATGATACCCCATGCCCTAGTAGCCCCACTTCTAATTTTTAAGACCTCCGTTCAGTCCCTTTTGCAAAATAGGTTTTTTTTTTTTTTGTTTTTTGTTTGCAAAATAGTTGGACAAACGTCATCTAAAACTATTCTAAATGACAATGCCAGATCCTGCCCCACTCTTTCTTTAATTTACAATAAATGTAAATTTATCAAAATTACAGCATGAAAATATAATCCTTTGTTACTTAACTGTTATTCTGATAAACCTGCGGATAAAAAAATAGTGTAAAAAGGAGTTTAAAAACCAAAGTCCTATTTCCTGTTTTTAATCGCGACCATCTGTGTTACTTTGTACGCAAACACGTGGAACAAAACGAGATTTTTAATTTAAAATGACATCTATTAATTACTATGTACGGTTTTTAATATGTATTTGGTCTAAATATGCCCAGTAATTGAAAATAATGTTTTTTTTAAATATATATTTATATAATAATTATGAATGATACTGTGTTCTAATCATTCTTTCGAATTTGAGCGTTAGGTGTAACGAAACGTCATTGACGATGTCAAAAAGTAATTAGAGATGGGTTGTACACGATATCTGTTATCACTGTTACCGTTACACTAAAATAACAGATCCAAATTACTGTTAATAAATAACAGCCTGTTATTTTTGTACGGACGATAAATATGTATTTAAATCTCTATTGATTATATTCTTTGTTTCTTTTTGTTTAATTTATAAAATAAACTTTAATAACCTTGCTATATTCCTTCATTTATGAGTGTGTATGCTAAACGGTATCAGTCCGTATGGGAGCTGTTTTAATGACTACGTGCCGTGGTGACAGTATTTCTTTGAAATGATCTATTACTTAAAATAACATACCTTTGGTAGGAACAACAGATACTTGTTATTTTTTAATATATGTTATTTCTATCTGTTACGATAAATACGCCTCACCCCTAAAAGTAATTCATTTTCATTCGCTCTGTTCTGTTTGAAGACAGTTTGTTTTTGACGCTCCATAATCTCTCCGTGATCATAATACTGTTTTATTTTCACAACAATTTTTGCTTTTATACACGGACTCGATTTTGCCTACTCGCCGAGATGTGCTACTTGTCTCGGATTCTGGTCATTGCTTCCGACTTGGTTAACGATGCTGAGGTGCATAATTTGTCACTTGTGCGTCGACAAGATGCTTATGTAAACTCTTATCAGCACTGCAAACTCTTCTCGCAACATGGAAATCGTTGCAACAGGTATGTAGATACTAGGTTATTTATTGATCGTATTTGACCGTAACGAAAAATCCAAAATAATAATGATTGTACTAACTGCGGTTTTGGTTGGCTTGTAACCTACAAATGCAACAAATTATGAATGAATAGTATACTTAACTAAAAGTATCTTGAATAACTGGTAAGTACCTAAAGGCAAAATAGTCAAGTTTATGTTTTAAGGGTTATGTGTGGAAGGTGTACATAATAATGAACTTGTTTATCTGAACCATAATTATTTTCTTACCTTACAGCTTCCACCAGTAGCCGTAATCTATCAAGAGTGCTTCTTGCGGCTATACCAGCATTGTAGGAATCGAAATGTGAATGCTGAAAGAGATCTAGGTCACACACACGTTTGTCTTGGATGTGGACATTCTGTTCATTCATTCTGAAGACAGTTTAATAACTTATTATAACTGCACTTAACCTAATCTTAAGGTATCTAACCTAAATGTTATAATTGTTCTTAGATTTAAACAGAAACCGCAAGGTCTAAAGACATTTAAACATATTTTTAGTTATCGCTAATAAAGCAAGAATAGACTGCTTCATTCGCCATGGTTGTAAACCAACTTTTATTTGATGGGTCAAAGTTCTATAGAGTTGCTGGCATTGTCCTTTGCGGTTGCGCTGAATAGTCCAACAAGACAGTGTAACTAAACGAACCAGAAATTAACTTGTAAATATTAATGAACTCATTAATGATGGTCCCGGGTTCGATTCCCAGGTCGGGCGTAGTGTTGTTGGGTTTTCCATCAGAAATTTCTCAGTAATAGCCTGAATTCGGAAGTTGTGCCTGATTGATGGCATCACCCGCAGGAGGATCACCCCTATTACATGGGACTTAAACATAACCGGTGAAAGGTGGGTGTACTATATGTACACCTCTACCTAACTCTTCGAGGAAAACAGGAGATGATAATTATGTTTTTTGTTACATTAATGAACTTGTAGTGGCAATAACATCGCCACATGCGAACTACGCGTCACACTGACGTCACGCAAAAATCCTGCATCGCGCAAGCAGAGTTGACCGCGCGACTAGCTTAGATACAACGTCCCGACATCAACCGTCGGGCAGTTGCCCACCAGACACAACACCCGTCTGGTCGGAGAATCCTCCCTTTTCAATAGAGGATGGGTGAACTTTACACCCTGTCCCTCATACCTCTAAAAACTAACACATTAATAACATAACTAACAACATAACTAGAGAAGTGGTGGCCTAGTGGTCCGTGACTTACGAGTTGTAGGTCTTATGTTCGAACCCCGACAGGCGCTTCACTTTGTGTAAATAATTTCATCACCACTGCTCTCAAAACGGTGAAGGAAAACATCGTGAGGAAACCGGTATATCCTAGAACCAAAAAACTCGAAGACATGTGACATCTACCAACTCGCACTGGGCCCGCGTGGTGGATTACGGCCCGCTCCTTCTCACTGAGAGGAGGCCTGTGTCGGGGGAACGTTATAGGCTGATTATGTTAAGCTAGTTTAACATCGTCAGAAAAACGCAATGCAGATAACGAAACTCATCTAGCTTCTCCGATTTATCAACCAACTCCATCCACACTTGCATAGCTATCACGTCTCACCAAATCCTGAAAGTAATCGGTAGAAAATCGATACTTTAGTACATTCGAGAATCGTGTCACGTCTCTACGTAGTCCTTAGAGGAGGACGTGTGACTTGGCGCGCCCCTATTTACTGAGATTCACTAACATACAGCTTCTAAGTACTTACTTACTGCGGCCTTATTTTAGGAGTATTTTTGTTTATTTTTTTTATTTAGCGATCCGCTCGTGCTTCACACGGGTTTACGACGGCTCGCGGCGACGTGGCAAAACATCCAGTTTTCTTTATTATGACTGTGTAAGTTTAATATTTATGTTTTATACACAGAAACTTTTCGGAGTAAATTCTCTAAATGATGGTAAAAATCGCATCAAAATCAGTTGCGTATTTTTTTTTTTAAACGTTGCCCGACACTAGGAATTTCTCCTGTATTGTGGGTGCGTTTACAAACATTTAAACTGACTTACACAGACAGCCAGACCCGGAACAACTACTTGTAGGTCATACAAATCTTTTTTCCGTGCGGAAATCGAACCCGCAACACGCAGCGCTGCAGTCAATCGCTTAACCACTGAGCCAACCATGCCGTCAATTTTAGAAGAACAACGCGGTTACACAAATAAACACGAAAAACGACTTTAATGTATAATATAAATATATAGATAATGGACTGGTTATACGGATAGACGAGATATGAGACGGGGTATAGATAATAGATGGGTAATAAACGGGAAACTGGATAAACATTAGCCACCAGAACAAGCCGGATTTCGACCAAGTTTTTTAACAACCGATCACCTTCAAACACCTAACCAGACCCTAGAAAAATACACAGAATTCATTTAGCCATTACATCAGATAGCATTCGTAGATTATACTAAGGCCTTTAATAGTATTAAACATTCAGAAATATTCACATGTCTAGGTCACCAAGAACTTGAAAAAAAACACATTGACTTGAAACATTTTACAACAATAGCTCCGCTAACATAAAAATAAATACTGCTTTCTTTTTTTTTTTTGGTGAGAAATTATCAAATATCTTCTCCCGCTCTGGCCGGAACGGGAGAGCGTGTCAGACTTTTACTGACTAAAAGCCACCCGTGTTCCTTCCGTTGCCTGTGTGCCAAGGCCACGATATCCCTTTCGGACTAACTCGCAGCCCTGGCAGTCCTAACGGACCCCTTCAGTTGGTGCTGACATCACTCTTTGAGGCGCTCGTGGAACACAACGCGCTGTCGACCCGGGCCTGGCCCTTATCGGACGGCGAGCTACCCATCACTCACCGGCCGCAAGCCCACGCCTATGGTGGCCGGAAATCGGCTTGTGACTCTCGACGCCTGGGGCGTCTCCTGCGGCGACTAGGGGCGCAAGCCTTGCCTCTCCCTCACGCGTTCCGCCTCCTCCTTCGCGAGCATTACTGCTTCACAGAAGGAGGTGACGGCCTCCCATGCACTCTCGCTCTGAACCATGGCCTGAACCAGGGTCAGACGCGAGAGATCGCCGCCGCCGATAGCCTCCGTGAGGACACGGCGGTGCTCCGCCAAAGCTGGGCAGACCTCCACCGAATGCCGTATGCACCGTGTCCTCCGGGCAATCCACACAGTGGTGACACCCAGGCGTTTCCTCCCGCTTTATCTTGAACAGCAACCTCCTGAAACAACCATGTCCGGTGAGGACCTGCGTCAGGGGGAAGGTGAGGACGCCATGGCGCCTCTCTAGCCATTCCTCAAAGAGGGGACTTATCGCCACAATTGTGGCTTGCCCAGTGCTGGGTTGCGACAATCGCACTCTCCATGGCGCCATGAGATCCCGCCAGAGCTTTGTCCACTGTGTCATGATTTCTCGCGGCAGCGGAGTTTCGCCCCGGCGTTTCTCCGCCTCGCGCCAGTCCCAGATGTGCGCGTGGACTTTTGCCTCCAGATCCCATGACGATAGTCCGGCAAGGAGGATCGCCGCCTCACGGGAGATCGTGCAGTATCCTCGGACCAGCCTGATGGCCATGACCCTTTGGGACTCGTTCAATCGCCGGGCTGGTCACAGCCTAAATAAATACTGCTAAACCTTCATTCCGTAAACAAGGTGACCCGCTCTCTCCCAAATTTCTTACGAGCACTCTTGAGGAAATATTCAAGTCACTGTCAGCCTCATGGAATAAATACAAAGGGCATTGACGTCAACAAGAAGACAAACCTCCCATTTGACGACAATATAGTCCTTTTTGCCCCCACAGCCGTGCCAATTCTTGGAGCATGGTGGTGGTTGGGCAGGGAAGGACTTGCGATGAATCGGTCTAAACCCCAGCTAATGACAAAGAGCACTAAGCGTAGTAGGGTCGAAGTAGATGGGCCGGAAATAATTTATGTCGATAAGTACTCGTATGTCCATGTAGATGCTAATGAAGGGTGATCTGCTGATCTCACTGAAGCGCAAACTAATCGAAATGACATCTGACGCCGCGACGCTGGCGGCGCTGACGTCTTAAACTCCGGTGCGCCTTGGAGTTTGCCAAAGAGCGATGGAATGCAGCATTCTGGGTGTAAAAAGACAGGACAGAATTCGGAATACCACGCTGCGTTCCAAAACGGCATACTGGATGTGAGAAACAAAGCTGCCAAGCTCAAATGGAAATCATTCCGTGGTGTATCATTTCCGTCGCATGCTTGATGAACGCTGGGGAAAGTCTCCACACAATGGGTGCCTGAAGATGGATGGCACCGCCGAGACCAGCCCAGAAAGAAGTGGCAAGACGACCGGGATGCACGAGGGCTGATTCGACGTTGTTCGGGAAAAGAGTTCTTGGAAGGACTTGGGGAAGCTTTGGCCCAGCATTGGGACAGATTAGGCTAATTAAAAAAAAAAAATATTGCTGTTCGTTGGTAAGCGCATCACTTCAGAGTGGCTGGACTGATTTGACTATTTTTTGTTATAAAATGTTCGTAATGATCGGAATTAGGTTTTTAGGGAAAGATAAATTTGAAAAGATACCCGGATAATATTTTCATTCCGGAAAAACAAAACGTTCTTTTTCTATGGGATTTTTGTATGAACTTTTGAACAGGGCAATGTCTGTCGGTTCAGCTAGTAAGACTAGGAGAGACTAACAATGTTTTGTTTTGAATCAGTAACTATATAATTTGTTTAGTTAAAAGCCTGCTTTTCGGTAAATTTTGACTTATTGAGTAAATCCCGGGGCAATTGAATTATTGGCTCCATTGTTATTTCCATTAACTTTCATGGATAATTTAGCGACTTCAAACAAAATAATTGCGGCCAAATTAACTAATTTGTTTAACCATAATGTCTAGTGAAGCGAATTTTAGTAAAAGGTCGTTCAACCGCTTTACAAAACACTAAAATATTTATGATTCATGATTTAATATTCAATTTAGTTTGTAGAGTTTGGGTGGTGTATTGTTAGATTGTAAAGTAATGAGTCTTTTTCATCATCATTTCAGTCGAAAGAAGTCCACTGCTGGACAAGGCCTTCCCCAAGCACCACCACTTTGGCCAGTTCTGTGCTTCTTGCATCCAGCGGATTCCTGCGGTCTTCACGAGGTCATCGGTCCACCTTGTAGGAGGCCTTCCAACGCTACGTTTTCCGGTACGCGGTAGCCACTCCAGAACCTTTCGGCCCTAACGGCCATCTATTCTGCGAGCAGTGTACCCTGTCCACTGCCACATAAGTTTGCCAATTATTCGCGCTATGTCGGTTATCTTAATTTTCTTGTGGGTCTCTTCATTTCTGATTCCATCACCTAGGGAACTCCAAGTATAGCCCTTACCTCCCTTTGATTGACATTCAGCCTTCTAATGAGCCCCTTTGAATAATGGGCTACATAGAATATGAGTAGATAGGTATAAACATGTTTTTATTAATTACCTTTCACTAAGTATTGAATATAAAATGAATAGCCTGCGTGATTAAGCATTTAATACATAACTTAGGATGTAGTCCATCAAATTGAAGGGTAAGATTATGTATCAAGCTAGTCTACTAGGGTGAGTCAAGGAGTAAAACTAGGTCGGTAATAGAATAATATTATGTTATAGGTAAGTGAAAATGTATCAAAAGGTAGCAAATTGGCATTCTACGTCAATTTTCTTTTTTTTCTTTTTGAAAACGTTGCTCCACACTAGGAATTTCTCCTGTATCGTGGGTGCGTTTACAAACATTTAAAATCACATAGACAAACAGCCAGACCCAGAAAAACTACTTGTGGGTCATACAAATATCTGTTCCGTGCGGGAATCGAACTCGCGACACGCAGCGCAGCAGTCAATCGCTTTACCACTGCGCCAACCGTGCCGTCAACTATGCCGTGTTGCAGTCATTTAATACATCGGTCAAATACTGACAGTTGCGAATTGAATACACGTACATAATAAGTTGGTCGTTAATTTTCTTAACCGTGGTCGATAATTTTCCTGAATTTACTTATTGTAGAAAAATATAAATTATTTACTATATAAAAGTATAAATTGCTTACTATGGAAAAGTATAAATTACATAATATAAAAAAGTATAAATTGCTTACTATACAAAAGTATAAATTGCTTACTATAAAAAAGTATAAATTACTTACTATAGAAAAGTATAAATTGCTTACTATAGAAAAGTATAAATGACTGGAGGAATGGCTAGGTATAAAGTGCGTTGTTTATTCCACAAATAAATAATCATCAAATACATATTTAAAATCTTGAAATTAAAAAATAAAAAAAAAATCTAAAAGTTAAACTTCGTAAAGGAAAAGACTACGCATAAATAATTGTCGCCCGCCGTCTTACACCCGAAGAATTTGTTTTAATTTACAAGTAATTAACGAAATGTTCGGTTGCTAGTTATCTCGGCTTTCAGCTGATGACCATAATTATTCGGATCGGAAATTAAACGTCCCGTTTTGTCGTTTAAGGACTTCATTTTTGGATTTGCTTTGGCGTTTATGAAATGAAAATGATTAATGATTAGCTTTGCAGATTTGCATTAAATAGCAAAAATTCATTAAATTTCAGGGTACAATAGATAGGTATTTATAATTCTAGCTGTGATCCAAATCTTTGTCGAAGTTTTTCAATTGAAATGAAAAATATTATTATTATTATCTTTATTTTCCAGACTACATGGGATCTATAGTGTTAATAACAAAAAAGCTTAGTCTATGTTAGTACTTAATAACTAAAACAGATCGGGTGCGGTTTGCAAGCGCCCACACTAGCGGGCTGTCTGCCCGGGCGGCTATCGATTGCAGGATAGTGTTGGGACTACCATGCAGCCTAAGGAGTAGCGAGGCAGATTTCTTACGCCACAGTGCATCAAAGCCGTCAGTGCGTGGGTCTGCAAACATTGCCGAGGCACTACGAAGCGCGCTAACCGCAACAATACCCTGAATGCGTTATTGTATTGGATACGCAGAGCATTGTAAGCTTTTTGGGTATATGTGAACCACAGGGCTCCCGAGTATGCCTCGACTTAAGAACCTCGTCCTTTTTTCGTCTGTTAAAAATGCTTCCAAATAAGTACCTGATCTGCGAATAGTTGGCAGCTTAGAGTAAATCCAGACAGAAATCCGGACATAAACCACACTGAGCTGCTCTTTAATTAACACATTCTTCATTAACCCACTGTAATCTTTGCTACCCGTAAGTTACGCAAAACTTATGCATCTTTAAAAGCATAAATTGCGCTGAGACCATAGAGTATTCTCAAAAACAGAGACTACGAGTCTACAAACTTCATTTTGTATCAATTACTTTCCATGGCAACTCATGGCAAGCACATTATGTTTATTTGCTAAGCATCGAAGTGGATAATAATTGAATCTCCTAATTTTGCATGAAATAAAGTCATATGTCCTAAGTATTGTATTATATAATGTGTATTATTCCGAATGTCCACTTATATTAAAATTGATTGCTGCATTTGCTAAAATCTAGGTTTTAGTAACAGAAACGCTGTAAATCCGACTCCACGTAGTCTTGTATGCCCTACCCCTAGAGTGTAATTTAGAATCGCTAAGACTCGGACGGGCGAGGCGGCCCGCGAGTTGAGGAGCAGGTGGTTGTAACGCTTGTCGCGGCGGCTGAGGCTGGCCGGTGGAGCCGGGCAGCAAGACGAAGCTGCGGTGATGAGCGTTACAACCATCTGTGACGATAAGCTTGCGTGGGACCGCCGAAGCCCCGCAGCGCCGGAGCCGTGACAGAAACCATGCCTGCTGCATGTTCGCTTGCATGCTGCATGCTTGCGTGATAGAGTGATTGAAGAGGAAGGTTTATATGTATAATACATGCATAATATAGTAGAGAAACACTGATAATTTTAGAGGTTTCTAAACTGATGTCGTAAATAAACACATGTTTTTGCGCTTACATTACAAATGCTGGCTGAATACTACAAAATTGTACACCTTAAAAAGGTCTAAAAAAAAAGGCCGTGATGATATATGTCTATCTCTTAGGGATAACCCACATTTAGATTTGAGCGTTGAGTGTTTTTTCACATGGCCAATTATGTGTCTCTCTTTCAAGAGTAACCTCTAAAGAAAACATGTTTGTATTGTCTAATGACTAAAAAGCTGAGAACGTTGTATATAATACATTCTGTAGTATAATTAGTATCAGCATTGCACCCGTGCGAAGCCAGGGCGGGTCACTAGTTCTATTATAAATCGTAAAAAACGTAAGCTACTTAAACCTATTTATCAATCACCTACAGTTTAGTAACATCTACACGGCATTGAGGCTATTTGAGGCTACTACAGTCTCTATTTATTTTGTTTTATAATTAATGAATTTAAATCCTACCTCAGAAAAATATAATAATAAAAATAGCGCCACACAACAGTGAACAGAACATTTTGCGACTTGATATTATAACCTCTGGTCGGTAACGAAACCGTAGTATAAGCATAATCAGCCTATACAAAACCATATCGACTGCTAAAACGTGCTTAACGCCATCTATCGAGCGTTGGGTTACTATCATTTGCAGCTGCCGAAGTAAAAAATTACCCATGAAAGAAAGAAAGAAAAAAAAATTATTTGGGACACGCACAACAAATATAAAAATAGCATTTATAAGTAACAACATACAAAAAGAAAACCACCATGACTTGTGCGATGCCAAAAGTGCGCCAGTGCTTTGGTTTTTAGATAATAGGTATTTGAAAACACCAGTTTAATTTTATGGTTTCTCGTACGTCAAAAACCTATGGCGTCACTCTGTCTTTTTACAATGCTCTATGGCTAAGACAGAAGTAAGTTTTAATTTAAGCGCATCCACTGTTTATAATACTGCGGTTAAGCCATCTTTAAAGCGGTTATAAACTACTGCTTAAGGGGGATGCGCTAAGGTTGACCGCGAAATTCAAATGAACATAACAAAACACAACAACAATAGCAATATTGATGTATGCCCTAATTATGTACAGCTAATTTATATTTTTTATTAGCCTTCATTAATTCGAACTACATTGTTGATAGCAGTGTAGAGTTAATGAAAGCAACAGTTTATGACTAAATAACAATAAATGTTAATTGTAGTTCCGGTTGCATTTTCATTTTCAGGATTAATGGCGACCAAAAGTGAAAGATCAAAGTAATCATTCAGATGATTGGTTGGAATATACCTTATATCTGATATAGGATAACCACAGAGGCCACCATATTACAGAGAAGGTTTGTAGACAATGCTTTTGAATAAAACAGAATTAATTAATATTGAATTATAACTAATTTATTTAGTAAGTACTCAAATGCCTTTTATAATCTACAATATTTTCTCCAAGGCAGGTAAGGAAGCAGGAGAAGGCAGGGGGGAAGGTTTTGGGTAAATAAATACCACCATCTGGAAACACTGATTGTAGTTGTCACACGCTCAATCGGTCACTTGTCACCATAGTACTGTTATATTCGAACGTTGTGCTCTGTGCGTGTTTGATTGTTTATTTGTTGATTTATATCGCGCCAGTCTGCACGAGCCTTTAAACTTCTCGCACACAATAAGGTACAAAGGCGGACTAAATACCTTAAACTTTCTCTACCAGTCAACCAAGGGTGGTAAAATATGTATTTTGTAAGAAAAAATTGTATACATCATGTATATTTTATCTGTAAGCCTTAGTTGCCTGACAATAAAGTTTTTTTTCCGTTTTTGACCCCACTAACCCCCACCTTTGGAAGGCGTACGAGGCCAAGCAAATTTACAGAGGCCTATTTGTGACGGTTTTAATCAAATGAGGCACGAACCGACGATTATCCCTGTTCGTACTATGCAAGTGCACCCATTTTTTTTTTGTTCTTGTTTGAAAATCCGCATGGATGTCCTCCGCCCTGGGGCGGGCGGAGGGGTCTGTCAGACTCTTACTGACTAAAAATCACCCCGGTGTTCACTTCCCACACTTGCACTAGGGATCATGGGATCAAGTGTGACTTCTGCGATCCCCGGATGCAAGTCCACCCAAGGACAACCCCCGGTTGGTGTATGAAAGTGCAGGATATGGAAACAAAAGATATTGGGCTATGGGTTTGGGTGACTTTAGTGGATTGGTTGCCTAGAATTATGGAAGAACTATGTCCCCTGCCTGATCAATGTTATGTAATACACAGATAAATTGGCAATGGGTGACTTGCACGCTCAATAATGGACCCTCGGAAACTGTCACTAGGACATCGTAGCGACAAGGAGCAACATGTATTGTCCTGAGGTGCTTGAGGAGTGGAGAGGTATTCCACGGCTGTCAGGACAATCCCAGAGCCCGGAAGATGGTCAAGATCCCTACCGGTATCTTACTGTAATACTTCCTTTTTCTGAGCTCGTTTGCTCCTGCGAATCTCCATTCAAGCCGGCCAATAAAGGCAATAATGAGGTGGGAGCTCTGTTCTTCGTCAGTATCCACTCCAGTCGGCCAATAAGACAAAGGTGAGTATCAAGAGTTATCCTGGGAGGTAAGGTCCGTTGGGTCGCTACTACCCAACAGCTCGACACTCGTTTACTAGCGGGTTTATGTATCACTCTTGGTCTGGCAACTCATCCTAGACCTGTATCGGCAAAGTAAACCCTACCAGCACATACCTAGAGTTCCAGAGTGCGCAAGCCCTACCATGACGTCAACGTTGAGATACGGCTGCGGTTGGGCTATTATTATTATTATTATAAATGGTTAATTATATAAAAATATAATCCTAAGTAAAAAATCCAACGCTTATATAGCCTTTGTCCAATTATCTGGCCCGTGGATATCAGACTTATAGGTATTAGCTAGACATGTTGCCTAGTCCTGTTCCTCTAGAATTATCGCAAGCCCAAAGTACAGTACGTAAAATACGACATAATTAAAATATCTCCACCCACCTACATAAAATACACTCCTACCACTCCCTGTCATGAACACAGCCTTAAACACTTAATTCAAATATTTTAATCATGCCCCTAATAAACTAAAAACACGAAGGGTAAGAACTGCCATTCGCTCACCGCATCTATAATGAAAATCACCATCTTAACTCGACCTCTACCCCGTTCCTTTATCATACAAGATTGAGGTGTGAGATATTGAAGTTGGAAGGTCTTGGCTAGCTGGTCGAGCGAATGGAGTATATCATGTGAGCTGCGAAATGTGATGTGCGGTTGACCAGCGGAATTTCGGTGCAAGTAATGATGTTGTGGTGTAAGTATTAAGCGGGTGGTAGGGATTTAAAATCAAAATCAAAAGTCATTTATTCAAACTAGGCTGAGAATCAGCACTTTTGGAACGTCAAAAATTACATGAGACAGTCCCCCAAAAACGCCCACCCTTCACCACTTCCTAGTGCTTTAGCTGGGAAGAAGAAGTGGCGCAACAAACTCCCCAGCAGCACAGCTGTCTGTTCACATATATAAAACTTGAATATATACAATAAAATGTAAAATGCAACACAAAACATTAAATTAAATTATTTGCCTTATGTTGGTTAGCACACACCACTATACAAAAAAAAAATATATATATATATAATAATCGTCGAAAACTATACTCAAGCAGAAATAACGTAAGCAAAAACGTATCTAAATAAAATCCTCCAGGCATAATGGGCGTGTCCGCTTAAATAAAGCTACAGCTATAACTCGAAGTCACAAATGATGAACTAGCACCATCGAAGTAAAATAAAAAATCAGTTAATTATTAATAACAATAACAAAACCATGGTCAGCAAGACGACCAATCACCACAAGCAGCACCCGTTCACGAGCATAACGCAAAGATCAGCCATCACCCCCCTCGCCATTGGTTGCTCGAGATTGGTGACTCTACTGGATAATTTTGGCAATGCTACGGGAGAGGTGCAGTGGTGGCCTAGTGGTAATAGCCCCGACTTACTAGTTCTAGGTCGTAGGTTCGTACCCAAGCAGGCGCTTTACTTTGTATAAATAATTTCATCACCACTGCTCTCAAAACGGTGAAGGAAAACATCGTGAGGAAACCGGCATGTCCTAGAACCAAAAATTCGAAGACATGTGACATCTACCAACCCGCACTGTGCCGGCGTAGTAGATAACAGCCCACTCCCTCCCGAAGAGACGAGGCCTGTGTCCCAGCAGTGGGAACAATACAGGCTGATTATGATGACATATTTAGGTTGTTTTTTCAAAACTTAAAATAAATGTTTTGCGAACATTAAAGGAATATTTAATGAAGGATAGGGACAACCACCCTTATCGGTAAAAGCCAGTTTTTCCGGGTAACCAACTAGAAATGATATGAAAATATTTAACAAGACAACGGGCAGTCCGTATCTAACTAGGATTACATGCTGAAAAAGTCAAGCCATTGCGAATATTAAAGGAATATTTAATGAAGGATAGCCACAGACGCCCTTATCGGTAAATGCCAGCTTTTCTGGGTAACCAACTAGAAATGAAAGGAAAGACAACGGGCAGACCGGATTCACATCAAACTAGGGAATACATGGGGAAAAAGTCAAGCCAGTCTCCTTTACAAACTCTTCTAGTCAGCCAATTGGTACCGGGGCTGACTGTTCAAGGTGCACCCACTCGTGTACTTTAATGCTGTCCCTAAATAAAAAAACAATAACAACATTAAACGAACGAGATTGATCTTTTAAATATTTTGATTTATCTTAGTAGATTTAAATTATAATTGAAACCTTAATTAAAATATATAATTATAGTATGTACAAGTTTAAAATAAAACAAAAAAGGACGGGGGGGGGAGAGAGCTTATTGGGCATTAAAAAAATTTTGCTGGCAGAATTGCCACGTTGGATGGCAATGCTGATTCTTTGGGCTAAAAATGGGTTTAGTTTCCGCACTTAGTCCTTCATGTGGACCATTGTGCGTGGGCCATGGCGGTCGTCAGTTTTTTATTCCAACCAGCCCACCTTCCTCCAGAAGCTGATTAGGTCTCCTGGTCTGCATAGGATATCTGTGAAGGATAGGAGACAGAGATGCACTCACTCTCATACGAGTAGTCCGATGGGACGGCAATCGGACACGCCCGGAGTGAGCTCAGGCGCAGGGCCAACGACTTAACGTGCTTTCCGAGGTACGGGGGTATCACACCGCTAACTTCCAAACTCCGGGCTGTTACTGAGACAGAACAACTCACAATCGCGTCCCGGGAAAAGTTTAAATAAAACAAGAAACAAACTGTTCTCATACAACAAAATACAATGAAGTTTCCTCCAAAAGTTTTGCAGGCTTCATACTAACTTGTTAACGTAAGCGTATGTTTTGTTAAACAAACGTCAACAAATGGTGCCAGTACTGTCACCTGTCAGGTGAAACAAGTGAATAACAGCGCTTCTGAATTCAAGTGTTCACCTTGAGAAAATTTCTAAAGACAAGAGCGATGGAAACGAACCTTTACATGGCTCCTAAAAACAGAGTGTGTAGTCTAGTTTCCAATTGATTATTTCTAAGTTATTTTTGGAAAAGGACATATCTCTTTAACTTCAGTATAAGACAAGGATTAATAAGTAATACCAAACGTTGGTACTCTTTTCAAGTCAATTTTTATAAAAAATGCGTAAGTGTCACTGTCCACGGAGGCGTAGCTTCATGACGCGTATGTGTCATTATACGCTTGGTGTACGCATGCTCACAGGTTACATACGAAACTATGAAAATCTGTCGATGGAGCGGCAACATCACGCTCGCGTCTCTGCTTGCTGGCTTCATGACGCCTGCCGTATTGTATGTCATACGCGGAGTACATCTAGCGAAAGCACGTGCTTATTTTTGTAAAAATGCGGGAACAGTTTAGATACTACAAAAAAATCCGCTACGATTTGCAGTAAATTCTGTTAAGTAGTTTTACTCATTCTATATAATGAGTGAAATACACTGTCATCTTCTAATAATTCTTGGCGACTTTGAACTTAGTAATATGCAAAAATAACGTATTCGTCGTACGACGCCCGCCACTGTCACAAATGATTGAAAATGTACGCGTGTAATACGTCTCGTGAACAGGGTTCAGTACGCTGGGCTGCTCAAGCTGTTTGACGTATTTTGAAGCGTCTATGAAGCTACGCCTCCGTTGACAGTGACATTAAAGTTTACCTCATGCAAAATATTATTTAAAACGAAAAACTATTTTCATAGAAACGTGCCGAAAACGTTAAAACCCTAACCTAAATTTTCCAACAAACACGGTAAGACCCTCGTCAAGAAAATAAAACGGCGTTAACACATTAAAAGCACCGACCTTTTTTCTTTGAACAATCGATACACGCGTCTCGCCTCTAGCATAATCAAAATTAACGTTCCTCCGTCAGTGGGACCACTCTAGTGTTCATATATCACGCGTAATACGCAGTAACGACACTATCTACAACTCTATAGCACTAAATTGCTACTCGTCTTGACTAAAATTATTGCGTCGTATGTCTTAACTGGGGCGGCCATTTTGGTAAAATTAAACGTTAATGCGTCAAGCCAAATGATCATACTTATGATGGACCTTAGCGTGGTTTTTTAATAATTCTTTACCTGAGGATCTAATTTATTTCTGTCAGTGTACTTGGAGTTCTTGTCAGTCAATTATGAACCAGTTCCTGTTATCTAAGCAGTGGGGCAGGTTTTAATACTTAGGGATCGAGGTATTTTGGTAGTAGCATATACATACGCTTGCAGATTAACCTCTTCATTGTCAGCCATTTTTGGCAGGAAATGGCTATCTGTCACATCTGACGTTTCGCGCTATAAATCGACCTGAATCAGTTCGATTTAGGGCTATTACGATTGTAGTGTATCTATTTAATAGATATGTAAACACTGTCTCACACACACAAGTGTCAGGTAGCTGTCACTTATGTCAACTGTCACTCGGGGGAGAATGGCGGGAAGGCAGACGTGAAGCGTACCGAGAAGCGAGAACGAGCAGCTTGGATGTGCTGGTGAGCCTGTGTGTAAACGTGCTAACAGTCCTGCTATAAAAATACAGATACTACAACGATATTATAAAAATGGCTGACAATGAAGAGGTTAATCTGCAAGCGAAGTATTCGGTTTATCACCAACCCCCCACGACCCTAGTTCTTATTAACTGGATACTAAGCTGGCTGGCATACCCTAGGTTACCAAAATTGTCTACTACTTAATTTAAGTTAACCTATATTTTTATAAATATATTTATTGTTTGAGGCAGTTGGTAGTTTCATTGTGTTCTGATACTAACCCACCTTACATCAGAGCTTTTGTTCCTTTACCACTAGAGGGACAACATCCAAATTGTAACAGTGGCTGTAACAGTGGATAGGTGGCTGGGACGAACTGGATGTGGAAGGCGAAGGACAGGGTGTTGAAGCGTAGACTGGGAGAGCCCTATTACCAGCAGTGGACTGCGATAAGCTGAGTTGATTATACGTTGAATTTGTGATGATACTCTGTATGAGGAGTTCTGGTTTCTGGTGGTGGTGGTGGTTGTCTGGTGAAATTACATACCTACTACACATAAGACTTGTGATGGCCTTGCTTTGAAGGTCATATAAATTCAAATCTATCGGCTATTTCCATGGTGTTCCAGAACCCTAATTACGTAACACAATCAGAATGATTTCGAAGTATGGATTAGCACTATATACTAATCCATTGTTTCTTATGTTCGAAAAATGTGTCTGCAGCAACGTAAATAGCGCAATGAATGTTGTTGAACTGTCAAAATGAAGCTTATTGCTAAAGTTCGGTCGCGAATCAGAAAGGATTTCGTTTAATGATCCCTCATTATTTATCTCGCACTCGTACATTAGAAGGACCTTAAAATGTGCGACCGCGACGGCAATACAATTGTGCGCGAGCGAAAGAGATAAGTAATTAGGAGTCATTGTACGAAATTCTTTCTGTTTCGCGACCGGACCTTACTGATAGTGTGTTCGCAATCACCCCACATTTATTTTTCTAAAGGCGGTAATAATCAATTTCTTTCTGTTTGGGTCACTGCCTTAATAGCCAACCTATAAAATAAAATGTTAGCGCTAACCTAACCTTTCATTTCATTGGAAATCAACCATTTTATCCTCTATTGGACACTTAGGACCCAAGGCTACCAATAGCGTAGATTAAATGCCATAATACATCAGGCTCAACGATTATGATTATGGGTATCGGAATTGATCCCTGGACATTAAGCTCAATGCTAGTGTGATTGTCTTTGAAACCTTAACATATAAAAAGGTTTTATCGAACGGACTTTGAAGAGAAAGAACTCTTTTAGATTCTTATCGGAAAGTTGATTAAAGTAACAGTTTCTTTGAAAAAAGGTAGGAAGTGTGGAACAGCTTTGAAATACTTTTTTAACTAGGATTCTTTGATCAGTGAAAGGAAATAAAGACTCAATTGACACTACAAGTATGGTATCTCGGAAACAGATAGAATATGGGTAAACAATACGGTTTTATTCTCACGAAAGATCTTTTATCGCTCCCATATCAATACTATCTCGTTGTAACAAGTTTTACTGAAGAAGAAACAATAATAAAAGTATCGATAAAGATATCGTTTCTTGTTTGAGGCGATACGGTGTCGATGATCTGAGGCATTTTTTTCAAGTACTCGTCTTGTCAAAAGTTGATCTGGGAAAGTATTATCCATTATCCCTATTTTTGCTGACAAACAGAAATATTATTTTGGGGAAGAAGGATTTTTGGGATATATAAACTGGAACAACGCTTTGTAAAATTGTTGATACACTAGCTTCTGTCCGCGACTTCGTTTGCATGAAAGTCGTAAGTTATACAATATACTATAATACGACTTTTAATGATTTTATACTGAAGATCACGTCTAAACGAGTTGTGTAAATAATTAAAAAATATATATTAAATTAGAGCATTTTCTCAATGACTTAATATGTTCATATTTTAGATTTTATTTATATTACATAGTGAAATTAATTTGTAAAATTATGTCTAACGCAGATAAAAAGTTGAGAATGGCGCAAAATATACCAAGCGAATTTTTCTAAAACCTTAACCAATTTAAAGATAATTTAATTATTGATCTTTTAATATACGCGTTTTATCAAAATACCTATTGGTTTGTGTATAATAAATTAATAATGCGTCAAATTGGGGAAAGCGCTTCTTGATGGGTTATTACTGGCTGAACGTACGACGCGTTGCGTGAGCTCAGTACAGAACACGCAAGCTAACCACTCAAGGTCACTGGCATATATCTCCGTCTTAAAACTCCCTTGGCTCCCGACCCATCGCGTCACCCGCCTGCGTTAGTACTTCGTTTTCGCTTAGCGTTCTTTCTGATTTTTTCTTTTTGCTGCCCGCCTAAGGGTCATAGCGTGATGTTAAATAGCCTATAAACCTTCCTCAAGAATTGGGCTAAGAACGCAAAAATATTTTTTGAAATCCGACTGGTAGTTCCAGAGATATAGCATGTTTAACTAAAAATGGTTTGCCAGAATCGCTACGCTTGGCAGGCGCATTGGCGATCGCAATATGGTGTTAAAATGCAAAGAGAACGCTGCTGCCCATTCTCTAGTAAGCCCCTTAGTCGCCTTTTACGACACCCACGGGAAAAAATAGGGTGGTGCTGTCCGGCACCACACAGACAATGTTCCATGTTTGTGATGTGTCGTAATGTGATCATGATAACCGAAATAAATAATTCATATATTTTCACATTTAATTCAAAACTTATCTCCAAAATCCCCGTAACATCGCGGCTAAAACATTTTAACTAGCCACTTTTGGCCTTAACTCCTAACAAAACCAATGACACCGCATTTGTCTGAATCGGTTACGAAGTTTTGTTTCCAAAGTAGTTTTCTCACTTTTGCTAGTTAGCAAACAGGCTGATTATAATTAGTAAACATTTTCATTACGCCACAGGATGATTTAAATGGGGTTGTCTATTATATTGAGGCACATTTTGTGGTAAAGGTTTAATTCAATACAAACATCAACACCCATACTTCCATACCTACTAATATTATTTATAAAGAGGCCGGCGATGGATGCGTAGTTAATACAAACGTAATACCAATAAAGTTTTCTATAGAAATTTTAAATTCCTCATAACTCGTCTTTATAACATTGTCCTTTCAAAATATATATTTGGGAACATATATATTCTGTAATCCAATCGAAATAAATATACACTACCTTAAGAATATGTTTGATTTACAAATTATTTTGGTATTACATTTGTATGAACTACGCATGCTACGCCGGCCCCTTAACTGGTAATGCTTATGTAAAGAGTAAATTATTAAACAACTAACTATTTATACTAATATTATAAATGAGAAACTAACTCGGTATGTTACGGCTGAATGGATTTCGATGTTTGAGACAGAGGTAGACCATATTTTTTTATGCCAGTTGTCTACGCTCGTGAGATACTTGTCGATCTCCACGAAGCCGCGGGCAAAAGCTATTCCCATAGCTGTTATATAAACAACGGTAGATCGAAACATGTATGGAGAGTTAAGGCTTCTACATACCGGGGCGACTTGTCGCGCGACGCGACGCGACACAAAGGCACCGCTCGTCCCGCAACACGCGGGGCCTTTGTGCCGTGTCGCGTCGCGCGACAAGTCGCGCTGGTATGTAGAAGCATTTATGCTTTTTTACGAATGGTTTCATGTTTTCGTAGAAAAAGTTGTTCGGTATGACGAGTAGAATCATCCCCGCTTACAAGTGATACAAAATGAAACTCAAACCGCCTTATTACAAAACAAGATTTATATTTGACATGACTTAAACCATGGAGACAGTTTTTGTAATAAGAACGTAACAGTGATTGAAATACCGTTCTTTATACAAAACTGAAAACTTAGTTCGGTACTAAGTTGTCAGTTTTGTGTTTAGGAACTTTACCATAGTCGGAATAAAGTTCGAAATTCAATAATGGCTCCATTTTTTAAACCTGGGTCTGAAGATAAACCTTGTTTTGTAATAAGGGGGAAAGCAGTTATTTCAAGTAAACCATTGACAGGCACTTTTGAATTGTCAAGAAGTCGGTCAGTTACAAATATGAAGCTAGTTGCCTATTCCAAATAGTAGGTTCCTATGGAGAAGAACGGGCAAGAAACTCCACGGACACTCTTTTAAATTAAAATATTGATGCAAAATATTGGTTACATCATTCATATTGAAGTTAAACATTTGAGAACGATGCAAAACGTCAGAAGCGTCCGTGATAAAATCGCCAGCCTGTATATGGAAACAAAACACAAACAAAATCTTCATAGCAAAGGCGTCATAATCAATGACAATAATGACAATGCAACATTGACAAATGATGGCCCGTCTCAGATTATTGGATTTCGATACCGTGGCTCATCAATCCAAGATGGCGGATACTGATCTTGTTACGAATCTTCAATCAGCTCGTATAATTGATGTATTATTGACATTCATCGAGTCAAATCAATGGTATTATTTAGTATTTAGGACCCCTACTGTCAAGTATAATTCTTGTGGGTTAATGACTATTTTTATAGCTATCATGATTGTGTCAAAATTACACCCTCGTGGCTCACTTGACACTTATACCCTGTCTGACACTTATATTTTGAAGTTATCGTAATTTTTATAGTAATGACCGTGAGTATGAGTGACATTTGTAAAAGTAAACCACAATAGACAGACAATGAGCGAAACTTTATGTAGAACTATACAATTACAAAGGACGTATAGATACATATTATTGGAGATCACCTTTTAAGCAACGAATTGCTTGTGTTAGGAGACTCCGCGCTTCCACTTATGCAATTGAAATGTAGACAATGTATGCAAAATTAATAATAAAAGGTAACTTAAAATTATACAAACAGCACTGTAAATAAATGAGTGTGTTTGTGTGAGTATGGGTAAGAGTGTAAAGAGTGAGGGTGTGTAGTGTGTGAGATATAATTAGCATAATTTAGTTCTCCTATCCTAATTAATATCCTGTCAATATTATAAATACGAAAGTGTGTTTGTTTGTTTGTGTGAATTACACACTTTCTCTACCTCTGTGGGAAAAAGGCGTGAATTTATGTAACTATCATATTCTACAAAAAATCAACTTATTCATCCATTATCATAATAAATATACTCGTTATGCCGATCATTAATACAATGTAACGCACAATTGACGTAAGCATTATCCAGAAAATGGCCGACCCGTACTGCAGCATGATAAATGATGGCCTATTTTTGGAATTCGATTCCAAGATGTTTTTCTTGTTTCGTAACTTAGTTCACGCTCTGGTTAAAAGCTATCCGAATTTATATTAAGTGGTTTTTTCTGGATTGTTTCTGAAGTAAAACTTCTTTACGCACGCTTGACTTGGGAAGTAAGCTGGTGAATGCATGACTAGAGCGTTACGGAAAGAGGCGAAGGGAAGTTGTTTAAATTTTAAACTTGGAACACACCGCGTCACCGCCGCGGGCCGACCCACTTCATAGGTATTTTTTTAAATTCACACCGGCTGTTTATACACTCACAAGACCGCAGCATTTTTGAAGTAAAACTTCTTTTGCTAGCGAACGGTGATTTCTGTTTTACTTCAGTCGTGTGGTCTAAAGCACACCCGTTTTTTTTTATTGCGTTTTCTGTTGCAATGTTTAAACTCAATGGCGCTGACAAGAGGTAAATGAAAAAAAAATGGCTTGTCTTAAACAAAAAGATAGCCAAATCTATATAGTTTGTGGTAGCGGAAATATATGTTATTCTTGAACATATTTCTCACAACGTTTAGAAAAAGAATCTAGATACAAATATTAACAGTAAACTAACCCTGTACTTTGAGTTTCAAACCAAAATATCTGTACATTACTCAACTCATTTTTGAGTAAATAAAAATTTCTCCATATTTTGCAGTAATATATAATATTACAAGCGTTGTGTCATCGTGCTTCTCTTTCTTTTGTATGCAGTCTGACAGTGACAGCGGTTTACCTGTTGTCATTGTCTTAAATATGAAAAATCATCTAATAAGCAGTGTTGTTTCTTAAAGTGATCGAGGAATGTTTCAATGTATGAATATTATTATAAAAATATAAGCTTTGGCAATATGGGCTTTGACAGTTTGCTGAAGCAAATATATTTTTAGGCTACTGATAATGATTATGAAAAAGTTTATTAATGTGTTGCTTTTGTACTTCAGCAATTCAAATCGAATGCATATTTAAAGAAAGAAAGAAAATACGTTTATTTGCGGTAAACATGACGTCAAGAAAGAACATAGATGCAAAAAGAACAAATAGGGGAAAAATATGCATCACATCCACGCAAAACGGCCACCGCTCAGCATAATGCTGCGACCCTGTTCGAGACAGAGCTCCAGCGCTGGTTTTCAGCGATAGCCGGCGTTAATATGATGACGTCGACCGGTTTTATATCTCTATAAAAGCTAATTCCAGCCGTGGAGCCCGGTGACCTATAACACAGGTTTCTGGGTCAAAAACCTATATCAGGCACCAGTCTCTCACAAAGGTGGAATACAACTGATTTTGTACATCATCATCATTTCAGCCGAAAGACGTCCACTGCTGGACATAGGCCTCCCCCAAAGGGGGGGTTTGCCATAATTGTCACGCTTGGCAGGCGGGTTGGCGATCGCAGTATGGTGTTAAAATGCATAGAGAACGCTGCTGCCCATTCTCTAGTAAGTCCCTTAGTCGCTTTTTACGACACCCATAAAAAGAAATAGGATGGTACAGACACAGAGATTTTTGCACACATTAACGTTATGTCAACTTTGTGAAAAAAAAAAAATGATTGTTGAATTAAATTGAATAGTTATTGCTTTGGACTCTTGCAGTCAAACGAATGCCTTAAATTTAGTTCTAAACCAAAGCAAGCTAATGAAAAATTCTTCAACACTCGTTTCCCATTATTTTCACCTCAGCTTCGTCATGGAAATATAGCGCCGTAATTTATCATCGTGAGGACAGAGCTCCATTACTTAACCAGCTACAGCCTCATATGTCATAGCGACCGCCATGCCACCATTATAGAGCCGTGTGGGGCAAATTTAAACGAATTAATTACCTTTAAGTTATGCTTGTGGTTTTCTCTGGAATGTATTGGGAATTATTTGGTTTTGGCACAGAATATATTGGTACAGAAGGCCGGTTTTATACGAGGAGCGAAAACACACGCACACATAGACGCGTATGAACGCAAATTACAAAAGATTGCGAGGGCGCTTGCACAACAACCTTGCAAACTCAAACTCAATATCTAAACTCGATAAAATAAAAACAAAAAATTTGATGTTTTTTTTAGAGGGTCAAGGACGGTATGTTGTGATGTTACTTGAAGTACATGTGAGTTGAAAAAATGTAAAAAAAAAACGTGTTTAGATGTCGATACCTATCTCATCACGTCTGTGAAGTTTATTTTAAACTGATATTTCAAGTGACAGTAACTGCGGTCGATGACCCCACAAAAACATAATCAGATTCATTTGTTTATTATTTTATCATGTTTAGATACCGACTACCATCACGTCAGCGAGCGGAGTTTTGCTAGTTATTTAAATTGACCCAGTTTATTGTATTCCCTTTTTGTTTGTTGTTTGAAAGAAAGAACACAAACAAAAAGGCGCACAATATACAGAAAAAAAAATAACACAAACCCCGTGTGTCGCGCGACGAGCGGTACCATAGTGTCACGTCGCGTGTTGCGCCGGTCTGTAGAAGCCTTAAAGCGATCGCTATGTATGTCGAGACTGTAGGCACAGTTCTTTAATCTGGGAGCGACAGTTTTGATTTTGGCTAGTTAATTGGGTTATCCTAAATAATACAGAACAAATAAAATGAACAAACAAAACAAACACACGGCTTTTTACTTGTTTGATTTTTATTGTATTTATTTTTTATATTGTGTGCCTTTTTGTTTGTGATAAATAAATGTATTTTCTTTCTTTCTTGTTCTCTACTAACTTTTTAGACCTTTGTATCCTGCTTATGCTTATGAAGTTTCATTAAAATCTGTTCAGTCATTTCGAAGAACAAGGGCTTGAAAGTTTGTATGAAATGCCATAAGGTGTAAACGCTCTTAACATAGGTTGAGGCAAAAGAGGACTATTATTTGCTGCTTATAAGTGCAACTATTTACTTAGCTAGTATGCAAACAATTTAGCTAAGATTTTATTATTTCTTGGTGTATAAATAACTAAATAATTTGATAATCATGGAAACAATACTTTACCTATTTAGATTATTTTACCAAAGTTCCAAACCATAAAATTCACCTTATCTAAAAATAAAACAATTTAATTAGAAAACCTCCATCAGTGAACTTTATATTTAACTTGCTTATAGAGGTTCGGACTTCATAATTAAAACTTCAAAATCTCCACAAGTTTTTTTGACACTCGTTCCTTTTGGGCTTAGTTTAATTAATCTTTATTAAGCTTCAAAGACTCGAGTGTTATTTATTTTATATACTACTTATTATCATATTTTAACGCTGTAATTTTCTGGTTGCGAAGAGAGAAATTGAAATTGAGTTGTACAGGTATTTATGAAAGTGTTTATTAGAACGTATTATTTATTCATATTAATTAATTAAATGATATTTAAGTAATGATTCCAACTCAAACTCAAAGCATTTATTTCAATTAAACCAATTACAGGCACTGTTGAATTGTCAAAGAGTCGGTCAGTTAGTCAGAAAGTTGAAGCTATTTGCCCATTCCAAAACGTAGATCTCTATGGAGAAGAACAGGCAAGAAACTCCAAGGACACTCTTTTAAATCCAGATATTACAAAATCTCAACCATTTTGTAGGGTGTCGAAATTAGGTAGAGGGGCTTGTGGTTAATTAATAACATCCGCATGGGTTAATCAATCAGGTTTAGCTTGCCGCGGTCAGTCCCTGGATGTGTTATTACTATATTACTCAAATCATCATCTGCCTATCCTTTTCCTAATTATGTTGGGGTCGGCTTCCAGTCTAACCAGATGCTGCTTTCGTGAGGCGGCATCCCTTTTTGAAGCCAAGAGGGGAGTTCCCCAGACGTCACTGCGGGACAAGGAGGTCGAGCGAATGGCCGCTGCAATCGAGGATCCCCACCCCGCGGCACGCAACATCTTGCGATTTGGCAGCCTGGTGGACCAAGAGCAAATGGAGAATAACTCAAATTTTGACATCCGTATATTTACGGACGGGAGTAAGATCGGAGGAGGGGTTGGCGCTTCACTGTCCATATAGAACGGTGAGGCTGAAACCAGAGCCCTCAAACTTGCTCTATCAAATTACTGCACAGTCTACCAGGCTGAACTCTTGGCAATAGCAGGGGCGACGAAGGAGATACTCAAGATCAAGGCATCTTCTTTTGGAGTCTTCAGCGACTTAATGGCGGTTCTCCAAACAATCACAAATCCCGGTTCGCACCACCCTCTTGCTGTAGAAGCTAGGGATAATATAAGATCTGCATCCCGCCAGCACAAGATAGTAAACTTGTTCTGGATAAAAGCTCACGTAGGGCTACTGGGGAATGAAAGAGCCGACCAGTTAGCAAAAGAGGCCGCTGGAAACTCCAAAAGAAAACCGGACTACGATCAGTGTCCGATTTCTTTTGTCAAGCGAAGCATACGCGTGGAGACTCTTGAGGAGTGGAACCACAGATATGATAGCAGCAATACCGCATCCGTCCCGAAGTTATTCTTCCCGGAGGTGCGGGCGGCCTATAATGTTATCCGCAAGATAGGAACGAATGGATTACACATGCAGATAATGACGGGGCACGGTGGATTCTCTGAGTACTTAAACCGCTTTAAGTGCAAGGAGAGTCCATCGTGCGTTTGGATCTGTGATCCAAATGCAAGCGAATCAATCCTGCATATTTTGTTTGACTGCCCACAATTTACAAGACACCGTTTTGAGGCCGAGAATTTATTGAACATGAGTCTAACTCCAAACAATTTAAAGGTAAACATGCAGAAACATTTTTAGAATACTGTAAATATATTGCAAAAGTAGTTATAAACCGAAATAAAACCGTATAAGCAAATATGCTGTCTTAATATAGTATATTAGTGGCTAGCATAGAACAAATAGTTGTAAAATAGTTTAAGGTCAATAGGCAATAGATACAAAATTATGTTAAATAGAAATAAGTTTGGATTAAGTCTTTATGTATAAGAAACAAGCAACGATAAAAACTGCTCCCCCGTCTCTTTAAAATGATTAAATTTAAGCCTAGATAATAAATTAAATATGCGCAACTGTAAAATAATAAAACCTAGTTAAGAATAAATATAAACTGTGTAATAGATATAAGTTTTGATGATGCGAAAATGTAATATTTATTGAAGTCACAATAAAAATTGCCTCCAAACTTTTTTGTAACACCTTATTGACAAATAAATAAAACAGCAAAGTTAGAAAGTACAAAGATGATAGTTGGGAATCCCACCCAAAGGACACAAATGAGGATGAATATCAGAAAGACCAAGTATGAAGTATGAAATTACGAGAAGAAAAAATGCGAGAGCTGGTACGAACGTAAAGCAGACAGGCATAGGCTCCGATCATGTTGGAGGTAGAAGTAAAAAAAAAAAAAAAGAAAAAAAAACCAGATGCTGCTGGATGCTAATATTTTACATGGAGCGACTGCCTGGTAAGGAATCGCACCAGGGACCAACATCATAAACTATGTTCGGACCAAGGTGAGTGCAGGCAGGCCAAAGAAGCACTCCCTACAATTGATGGCCGCCTCACGAAACAGGTTCTCCGACTAACTAAGCAACAGCTGCGTACAATCACAGCAGCTATAACTGGCCACGGGTTATTTAATAAACACCTCTTTGTCATAGGAGTCACAGACAGTTCCCTGTGCAGGGTCTGCATGGAGGATGACGAGACAGCAGCGCATCTGCTACTATACTGCCCAGTAGTCGCCACATACAGGGCAAAGTACTTCGGTAACCCAGGTACCCTCTGTGAGATTGTCAGTAACACCAAGGCGTTCCTGGCGTTCCTTGAGGAGCTGGAGTGGATCGAATAATCGATTTTCCCCCCCGTACGCAAAATACGCGCATATTGACGTGGAGTTGCGGACACCAGACCTATTACCCCTTAGTAAGACTGGTTGTCAGACATTCGGGCTTCTGACGACCCGTAACAACTGTCAAAGATCTACAAACAACAGTCGGGACCAACGACTTAACGTGCTTTCCGAGGCACGGAGGGGTCTTGGTATGTTTAGATGGTCACCCATCCACGGACCAACCGCGGCAAGCATAGCTTTACCTGATGGATCGACCCGTGTGACTGTTTTTATTTAGCCACAAGCTCCTCCACTACTGGACGTAGTCCTTTCTTTGTTTTATGAGTTTGTTAAAGATTTTTTCTTTGATTTCACGTGCGTACTCGTAAAGATTTGCACAAGACAACAACAAAATATTTGAATCCTACTAATAATACGAGTATTATAAATGTGAATGTTTGTATGTTTCTTACTCATCGTTCCAGCCGAAAGATGTCCACTGCTGGACATAGGCCTGCCCCAAAAGGAGTGGGGGGGGTTGCCATAATCGCCACGCTTGGCAGGCGGGTTGGCGATCGCATTATAGTGTTAAAATGCATAGAGAACGCTGCTGCCCATTCTCTAGTAAGTCCCTTAGTCGCTATTTACGACACCCACAAGAAGAAATGGGATGATGCTATTCTTTACGTCCGGCACCACACGGAGCGGGTGTTTTTTATTCTATTACGCAAAAACGACTGAACGGATATGGATGAAATTTGACACACATATAGTTTATAACCTTGATTTACACATAGGATACTTTTTATTCCAGTAGTAGGTTCCCGTGGGATAATTTCCACCTCCAGCCGGGTGAAGCCGAGGGCAGAAGTTAGTATTGTGTAAAAGCTTTTTAGAAGACAGAATTAAAAACTTTTTAATTTGTGTGGGCTAGATATTATAACGTAAAATTGAAAAAAAATATATAAAAAAAAACAAATGACTTCAAAAAAAAAACACTACACAGTGAAAAATTACGTTCATTTCGGAAGTCAATGTCTTTGGTTTTGTGTTTTCGTTTTTTGCCACTAACTTCCGAAATTAAAGATATTTAGTTGTGGTGATATGTAAATAACAATGGCAGGAAGTTACTATAACATCATCCACATAGACTAAGTGGGAAAAGTACGTATTCATTATATGGTACGCCTTTAAAAAGGGTCCATAAGTTTATGTATCTAGGTCATATATTAACCCCCAATCTCAAAGACGATGACGACATTGAACGGGAGCGGAGAGCGTTGTCGGTTAGAGCGAACATGCTGGCTCGCAGGTTTGCACGATGCTCACTTCCCGTAAAAATAACGCTCTTTCGAGCCTATTGTATGTCTTTTTACACGAGTAGCCTGTGGGCTAGATATACGCAAAGATCGCACAACGCGCTCCGCGTTCAGTATAATAACGCGGTTAGGATGCTGGTGGGGCTGCCCCGCTTCTGTAGTGCGTCGGGGATGTTCGCGGATGCGCATGTAGATTGTTTCTACACAACCATGCGCAAAAAGTGCGCATCCATGGTGCGCGGGGTGTGGGGCAGCTCCAACAGTATCCTAAGCATGATTTCAAGTCGTCTAGACTGCGTTTTCGTGTGTCACTGTTGTGCCACATGGGTTGCCACAACGGTGATCCACTACCATTTGTTTGTTGTGCCATCTTCCATGGGTTGCCACAGCGGTGATCCACTACCATTTGTTTGTTTTTGTGAAGTGTCAGTTCTTACTAATATAGTTGTAAGTCTTGCTAATATTTGTTAAGTCTAAGATACTTGATTAAAGATAATTCTATTCTATTATTGAAGTTAATTAATTGTTGATTGTTGTTAGTTAATTGGTGTTAGTTGTTCCCGGTCTGGCTGTTTGTGTATGTGAGTTTAAATGTTTGTAAACGCACCCACAATACAGGAGAAATTCCTAGTGTGGGGCAACGTTTTAAAAAAAAAGAAAAGAAAGAGAAAGAACTCAAAAACTATAATACCCAAGCAAGGTTTAATAAAATTTCTATGCAAGCTTACCCTATCAAAATCGATCCATAACTAACGAAAATATCGATTAACAAAAATAATTTTAAAAAAAACTTACTGACGAACATAGAACCTCCTCCTTCTTTTATGTCGGTTAAAAAGGAGTTGTATTGTTAAAAATAAATAAACAAAATAAAAAATAAATAAAACCACAAGTTTCAGTAACAAATCATGTTTATTTAAACTTCAAAACCATACAAAATGTCCTCATCGTCAATATTAACTTGTTCTTAAAACTATCAAGTACATTCATGGCGTATGTACACATAATTATTTATTTCGTATTTTATTAAAACGTAAGCAAAGCTGTGCATATTGTTAATTACAATTTAATTTTAACTACATAACTTTTATGATATATATATCGGCTTATTGAATTATTCCGTACCAGTTTTAAAAGTAAAGTTAAATTTATATGAACACTTTTTTATCTTATTAAATAGTAATGAATTAAATATTAAGCGACTGTCTCTTGGGGCTTGTTATTGTGAGTGCAATAATGTAAAAGTCAACAAAACTGCAAAGAAGAAAAAAAACAGCATTATATTTTTTTAAACATTTAAAAAATTGCAGCATGACAACCGGTAGCCAATCATTCCATACAATTTTACAGTGAATGCCACACTTTTGTGTTATCAGCGCTACAGCCGCTTGATTATAACAATACAATCTTTCACCTAAATATAAATAACCCCAAGTACAGAAAAAGTACATCGTGTTCATATAAAACTAAAGCAAGTAACAGATTATGACAAAACTTTCCATGACACATTTTTTTCGCAAGTCGATCAAAACTACCGAAGAATCTAGAGTATTCACGATGACAGAAACTTGTGACAAATATAGATAATATATCTCGTATACATAATAACGTTTCATTTTCTCGTATCGGTACGGAATAATAAGGGTGGGAGGGACATGTTGAAGCGGGGGCGATTTACTTTAGTAAATGATTAGCCAGCAGAAGTAGGTGACAATGATTTTTTTTTATATAAAAATGAAAATGACGATAACGAAAGATGAATTGAAAGTGGTGTACTTATATTTACTTAAGATTAGGTACGTAAAATTTAGTAATTATTGAAAAAGATAGCGATCTATTTTGTGCTGAATTTATTTTAGTTTTGTGTCTAATTCGAACTTAACTTGTATCAATATTACGCGCTGTCTGAACCACCTTATCTTTACATTTTTCAAATAGAAATATTTCTGTTTATTTTAAGTACTGCTAAGGTGAAAATGTTTGGTACACAGACATAATTTTTAAACTTTTACATAAAAACATTTGTTTAAAATAAACAGAATCGCGCCTGCTATCACAATGTCCCTATACTGTAAGACACGTCTTCTTTTGGCACAAATTTATTATTTTGAATACCTTATTTCGTAAGCATTACATTTCGTAGGAAAATTATTTACGGCTAGGACTAGACGTAGGTACTATTCAGAATTTCAGATATTATTTATGGTATAATTCTATAATTTTATTATAAGGATTTTCTCTACAATATAATAAGTTATTTAAAATTATATTATAAATTGTATAAAACATAATATAATTGTAATGTGCTTGACTTTTAATTTTAAATATTTTATCTTTGTTTATAAATATAGATAATTATAGTCAAATATGACTCTTAGTCACATAAAGGCTACTATTACATTAAATTAATAAGACAAGTTACAATACATTTATTTGAAATCGACTAGTAAGATTTATAAGCAAACAATTCACTAAAAGCTACGTTTAATGAATATGGCATTTTTTTTTGTTTATTTTATATTACCTACCGTTCAGTTCGTATCGAGTAAATTATATTTACATTTCTGTTTTATTTGAATAAAATATTTATTTTAAACTTTATTAGCTTATTTGAATAAAACATTACGATTCAGCTCAATATCATAAATGCTTAAGAGTATTTATTTAATAAAACAATTTTAAGTTAACAATTTGTGTTAAATGCTTTAGAATTTTTTGTATGGGTTTAAACTTTTGAGCTTATTTTGAATAAGATTGATGTTAACTACGAGTATATTGGTTTTTAATGCAGTAAAAACTTAATGGATTGAAAGAACCGGTGCTGTTGCAAACAATAACTTTGTAGTATCATTCTAGACTCGTCGAACTGGATTGAGAGCATAAAACTGAGAATAACTATGCTTTGTTATTCAATTACTTGGAGTAAAGTGCTGCGGATCGGAATCTGGCTTTCGCAGTGTTTTTATCGTTCAAAAGAAATATTTGCTTGAATCCATCACATTTTGTAGTTGTAAAGGCCCTTTATAATACCTATCAGAAGTCGTAGTGAAAACAAGAGCATTGTAAAAATGCAATCAAGTGTAATCTTCAAACTTATGAAAAGGATGGCTACCACAATCAATGTGCCTAACTGTCGTCTTAGAATTTAAAATTCGAACACAAAAGATGGCTACCCTGTCTACAATATTCTGTGACCTCTCCACCAATCGAAGGCAAGAGATAGCCCTGAGGGAAATCACTGCGTCCATCGATTGACCATCTATCTGTTAGTGATAACAATTGGGACACTGATCGACTGAACTTAAGATATTTAAGATTTGGATCAAATAGAAAGAAAAGTGAATCAATCCAGCCGTTCCTTTAGATTATTTGTCAATCATTCAGCCTGATAAGACAAAGCCCATGTTTAAATGGTTCAGCTACCTCATTTATCTTCGAAGCTCTATAAGTAATTTAAAAAGTTTAGTTTTAGAGAATTTATTTACGTGAGCCACTTTAAAAATGTCCTGGATATCATTATTAATCGAAATTCAAAAGAATTGAAACTGACAATTTGGAAGAACGCGTGTTTAATTTTAAATAAAAAATATGGGTTTACATTTTGTTAAGAAAACATTATGATTTGGTATAAAAATAGTATTTTCAAAATAGAAAACGATCATCGTATTGAATATTTTCGTTGCATCATGATTTGGTATAAAAAGAGTATTTTCAAAGTATAAAACGATCATCGTATTGAATATTTTCGTTGATAATCTTGATTATCTGAAAATAGAAAAATAACATTGAATTAGATAATTTTATTAAGTAGATAATTGACAAATCCGTTTTTTAATTTTTGTTGAAGTAGAAATCAGCCAAAATAGTAATTTAAAAATTACTTAGATGTTCCACGACATCAAAAGACACGACATCACTTTTAGAAATAAGTGAAGCTAAATAAGAAAAAGAAAAAAATAAAATACCAACATAGAATTTATAAAAAGAGTTATCAAAATTTTTCGACAATTGTTTGGTATAATAATAATTCTTACACATTTGTTAACTATTGGTAGAAAGAAACAAAATAGTATAATAGTTACCTTGCAATCTTTAAATTATTTTTATATTTTGAAATGGGGAGGGTTATGTCCAGGTTACAATGCTTTGCCAATTCATTGTATTGCCTACAGAGTCTTGGGAGGGCGGCGAAATGTCCCAAATTAGTTTTAGATCCTGTGACGGAAAATAAATTGTAGCTGCTTTTCCGTGGCAGACGAGATGGTGCGTTCATATGCAGTTTGCCTAGTAGTTCGCTACTGTCTATGACTCCATTGAAGTCGTAACAGGAAAAATTTTGATAACTCTTTTTATAAATTTACTACTGCACAAACTATTTTGCAGTAGTAAATTTATAAAAAGAGTTAACAAAAATTTTCCTGTTCTTTTTAATTCTAAACAAAATCATTGAATTTGTAAAATCATTAATAATTTCTCACCTTAGAACACTTGTACCCTATGGTTCTCGCGGTCACAGACAATAATATTGCCACCGGACATGACGGCGATGCCTTCCAGACCCTTGAACTCTCCGTCACCAGATCCCCAAGAACCAAAAGCTCTGAGGAAGTTGCCATCAGGGTGGAAGATCTGGATACGGTTGTTGCCAGAATCTGCAACCACGATGTAGCCTTGGTCGTCTACTGCTACACCCCTGGAGAGAGATAAAGAGGGAGGTAGAGAATGAGGAATGATAAAGTGAGAGGGAATGAGCTTTGCTACCTCGTACTATCGGAACGAGAGTACTTCCGCAGTGAAAATATTTGCTATAAATTCTAGCTAATATTTTTACCGCGTCTATATCTCATAGAATAGAATAGAATACTCTTTATTATGTACACCATAAAAATCATCATCATCATAATCTGCCTATAATGTTCCCACTGCTGGGACACAGGCCTCTCTGTGAGAGAGATTGGGTTGCTAATCCACCACGCGGGCCCAGTGCGGGTTGGTAGATGACTTTGAATTATTGGTTCTAGGACATGCCGGTTTCCTCACGATGTTTACCTTCACCGTTTTGAGAGCAGTGGTGATGAAATAATGTACACAAAGTAAAGCGCCTGCCTTTTTTTTTTGGGTGGGAAATTATCGAATAACTTCACCCGCTCTGGGGAGCGGGAGAGCGTGTCAGACTTTTACTGACTAAAACCCACCCGTGTTCCTTCGAACCTACGACCTACAATTCGTAAGTCGCGGACGTTACCTCTAGGCCACCTGCTCCCTGCTGAGCCACCTGCTCCCTATATCGTCTATATCTGGCTGTTAGATAATAAGGTTGGTAGCGAATGCTCGGGGCTACTTGATGTGAACTCCTCATATTGATGAACGAACTAGCATCAAAAAAGCTAAACTATTTTGAATCATCGATTCTGCCGGTTAATTGTATACAAACAGTAGTAGAAAGAGTATTCTATTATATTCTAGAAAGAGGATATTATGTATTTATTAAAGGATTTGTCTTCTAAGTAACAGAAGCCTCAATGCCCGGGGGGAATTAGTTTATTTATTTATGTATAGTTAATTAAAACGGTACAACACCAATTACATTAATTTAACATAGAAGCATAAAAATATTAATTTTAAAATATTTTTGTTTTTTTTAATTGCTGTAGTATTGTTGGATCATTAAACACGTGCCCAAAGCAAAGCTGAGCTTTATTCCAGTAAGGTTCGGGCCGTAGGCCGTTTTCAGGTCACCACAAAATTCAAGGAAAAATACGAATCTAAAACGCTATATTTCAGAAGCTAGTTAATGTCACATACATTTTCAGTGTACGATCACAGAATTAATAAACTTATCACATCCAAGTTTTCCTACAATAAAATGTGAACTTACAACTTGCTGGGTTGAACATAAAAATAGCAATAATGTAAGTCATTTTGTTCTTGAAACGTGAAGCAGTAAAACATCGAAACCCGGTCATATTTTATTTTTGCGAACAGAATTCGGTCAAGGTTTGTCTGGACTCAGGTTGAAAACATTGGTATCACTGTAACGAAGATTGGCACTCACTTTTAGCATTGAACAGTGATTTGAAGGAGTATTTTGTTAAACAAGGTTGGGTCTATGAGATTTGTTCATGTATTTTTGATTGTGACCGAGGTTCCAAACGGAGGTCTTGTCGGCGACGATGTCAAAATTGTTGCTGAGCAAATATATAGCGACTCAAAATGTTATTTTAGTATGCGCGTTGTTTAAGCTTTAGAAGTCAAGAATTAGGTCGAGAATGGACATATTTTTAAACACATATCTTTACTTTACATACTTTTATACAACGTTCGTTTTTGTTTACACTAAACCCGAAAAGAAGTACAGTGGTACCCAATTGATAAGGCGCGTCGTGAATCTTCGTTCGCACAGAAAAGAAAGTATGGCCCCGAAGATTAACGAAAGAATGCTTAAAACTTACAATCAACCTTAGGTCACTATTATAAGGTTCATAATACACTGGAGCTGCTAGCGTGCACTCGATCAGAAGTATGGCGGCTGACAAACATGCCACGCGGCGCGCGCTAACATGGCGGCAGCTGCCGACCAATAGCGGTACAGGAAAAAGAACTGCGGTGCGTGGAGCGTGCCGATTGGTCAATAGCATTTCCCGCACTTTTAAAATACACCTTCTGCGCAGGTACATCGGTAAGCCATATCAATTGGGTACTACTGTAATTGTACTCATCATTTTGAACAATTTTTTGTGTGAGACCAACCTTGAAATCGCGAAGAAAAATCAGCTGTTCCCTACATTTGTGTTCACTTAAATCGACAAAATGTATGGAACAGCTGATTTTTATTTCGCGATTTCAAGGTTGGTCCCATAGAAAAAGTTGTTCAAAATGGTGAATAATGTAACTGTTGTATAGTTAATAATACTGCAATCGCAATCATAATCGTGTAATTAAGTGCTAACAAATATTTTACGTAAATAGAAATGATGTACATGTTTATGACCTTAATTATTAGTGTTTAAGTAAATTATAAATTAACTAACATGTCACTATTCTTAAGATTGATGTTAAATATTGCTAAGAAATCAGTTGTTATAATAGTGATAAATTATTATTGTAAGAACTCATGCCGCCTTTGATACAGGTTTATCCTAGTACAGGCATCATACTTTGTAATACCTACATTATTTCATAGATTTATACTTTATTTCGTTCATTCCCCACGACACCACTGAAAACGACACCACCGGTGGTGTCGTGGGGAATGACAGAAATCACTATTCCCCGCGACACCACCGACTGTTAGTGATGTCCAGCTAATTATATTCATGACATAATTTTTATGATGATGTTATACAGTATAATTTTTGGTAGAAATCGTCACGAACCCATGCAATTTTTAAATTTTTTATTTAAAGTGTATAATTTTTGGAACAAAGTTCTTTTAGGCGTACCCATTTTTTATTAATGTTATTATTATTATTTTATATAAACAACTTAAATTATATACATAATTATGCTATTATGTTGTGTAAATGTGAATGTACTATTAGGTACACTTCTGTCTAACCCTTCAGGGATTACAGGCGTGATGATATGTTGTGTAAATAAGTTAAAGACGCGACGGAACGTTTGAAGTCATCATTTATGCCATTGCTCAGCATAAATCATGACTGCAACCATAATCTTCCCTGTCAGGGTTGCGAGTTTGTCTGAAAGGGATATCGTGGCCTTGGCACACAGGCAATGGAAGGAACACGGGTGGGTTTTAGTCAGTAAAAGTCTGACACGCCCTTTCACTCCGCCCAGAGCAGGAGAAGTTATTTGACAATTTGCCACACAAAAAAATAAAAAAATATTAAAGCTAACACTAGGTGAATTCCTGCGCGATCTTAGAGAAAATACATAGCTGCCTTCAAACTATAAACCGGTCACGTTAACATCGATATCTTGAGCAAACTCTAAACTATTCGCTAGCTGATAGCGTAGCAAACAACTCAACACTTATGGACTTGGGCTGATTACACCAATAAAACTGAACGCGATCAGCACATCTAAACTGCGTTCAAGAGCTGTCAGTGTCAATATTGCCAAACAATTATGAGACTGACAGCTCTTGAACGCAGTTTAGTTGAGCGTATTGCGTTGCGTCCAGTTGCATTGGTGAAATTTACCCTCAGTAGCTAGAATAGTGTTTAAAGTAAATATTTGGTACAAGTTCAGGATTTAAGGGCCCGTAACCCTAAATTAGAAGACCAACCGACCGCACTTTATAGGGCCATTGGAAACACACGTTAAGACCAATTCGGCTTCAGTTTCAAAAGATCTAAAGGGTCTTAGGTTTATGAGCTAATTTTGGAAGTAATTAGCTAAGTAAATGTCCTCATTTTGTTGGCGTTTGGCTAAGGAAGTAGGAAATAATGATTTGGTATGCGGTTGATGAGATTCTTGCATTTTTTGACACTTTTTTATCGCAGATAGAAGCAAACATGCACTGACACTGCTTTAACATAATTAGGTATAACAATATTTATTGCACTAATTACGGTTGTTTTTTTTTTATTTCTCCAAGTGGGGCTGAGATTTCCGTATATGTGTCCGTGTTATCACACCGCGCCGAATAGCAGAATACCTTCGCTGCACTATTTATTTTTTAAATATTGCAGCATTATGCTGAGATAGGTGTCTTTTTGTCCTCGCACTGTTTTTTTTTGTGTAAATTTTGTTAGTTTTATTATTTTTTTACTGTGTACGTTTACATTGTATTTCCTGTTCGTGTCCCGAATAGAATATTTTTCTTTCTTTCTTCGTTCTTACATTCGTGTAACCTGGCCAAAATCGTCATCATAATCATCGAACTTAGCTTGATTATTAGATTTATAATACTTTTAGTGCTAGCTTGTTTGCATCCTACTAAGAACTATGATCAATAAACATCTCTTATATCTTCAATCTTAAATTGTCTTAATTTTTAGGGTTCCCTACCCAAAGGGTAAAACGGGAAACCTATTACTGATAGTTAGACAGTTGAAATTTTCACAGATGATGTATTTTTGTTGCTGCCATGACAACAAATACTAAAAAACAGAATAAAATAAATATTTAAAGGGGCTTCCATACAACAAACGTGATTTTTTTGCTCGTTTTTGCTCTATATTGATAACACTTTAAAAATAAATGATTAAATCAAAATAAAACAAATATATTGAGGGGGACTCCCATACAACAAACGTGATTTTTTTGCCATTTTTATAGATAATGGTACGGAACCCTTCGTGTGCGAGTCCGACTCGCACTTGGCCGATTTTTTTTTATCAACTTTGTGCTACTGTTGGGCAAAGGTCTCTCTCATAAGTTTCCACTTTTTTAAATGTGCAGCCTAACTCATCTGCCCGCCTATTCCAAACTATGTTGGGGTCAGCTTCCAGTCTAACCGGAGCTGAGTATCAATCAGTATTTTACATGGAGCCATTGCCTATCTGATCCCCACAACCTAGTTACTGGGGTAATACGATATCCCTTGGTAAGACACCAGTCTCAGCCTCGGTCAGACTTTCGGGCTTCTGACTACCCGTAACGACTGTCAAAGATCCACGAATGACAGCCGGGACCAACGGCTTAACGTGCTTTCCGAGACACGGAGGAGCTTGGTATGTAAAGATGGTCACCCATCCACAAACCAACCGTGGCAGGCGTAGCTTAACCTGATCGATCGATACATGCGGTTGTTAGCCACAAGCCCCTCATGAGCGGCCTAATTAATTATTAAAATGTCTCTTACCTCGGGAACTTAAACTGTCCATCTTCAGAGCCTTCCTCGCCGAATGACGAGAGGACCCTTCCATTGACATCGAAGACCTGTATCCTGTGGTTGTTGGAGTCTGACACTAGGACCCTGTTGGTGCTGGAGACGGCGATGTAGTGGGGGTGTTCTAGCTGGCCAAGCTTGGAACCGAAGGAACCGAACTTGCCAACGAACGTGCCGTCGGATTGGAACACCTAGGTAAGTAAATAGAATAAGTTTTATTGCATTTCCTGCCAACGTAAACTATGGCCAAACTTATAACTCCGTCATACTATACGATGCGAATTAAATAGGGCGGGGAAACTAGTTTTGAATTGCACTTAATTTAAACAGCGATTTTTTTTTTAAATCATGTTTTTGAACTTATTTAATCAAATAATAATGAAACATTTTCCAGGACCGCATCAAGGTGAAAAAAATTAAAACGCGTTTTTGTGAATAAAATTAAGGCATAATTAGTTAACAGAATTTTTTTGGTACATAATTATTTTATTATGCTATCCAACAAAATTAAACATAGTTTCAAGTGCTAGTTTTTTTTGCAATAGCGGTTCAGGCAAAAATGTAACAGAGTTAAATTTAGTTTAACTGTTATTTATTGGCTCTATCTGACTCAATTACTTAATAATAAATAACAATGTGAATATTCGTTTCGACCAAGTAAAATTGAATTTTCATGTTTTCGTAGTAAAAAAAGTTACCCACGGGGGTGAACTTTTCGCAGTATACATTTTAACATACGCCCTTGTACCCTATACCCTACACGTTGAATGAAAAAAGTCGCTGTTTTAAGTTAATGCAAAGTTAACCTAAAATTCGGCGTATTGCCCCGGACAAAAATGCTTGATAAATCAGATCAGACTTGATAAATCAATTGACAAATAATGCGTGTAATGTGACATTAAAACGAGTGTTCAATTATTTCGTGACAACTTTGCGCACCATAATATGAATAACAGGTACAAAGTAACTTTTGAATGGACACCAATTAACAATTTAATATATTTAAAAGGGGAGAAGTAAGATAATTTCTTTAGATGTTCTATGGCTTGAATTCAATTTGGAAATTTCAATTATCTCTTGAAAGGTTGTTGAAACTTTACTAAAGACTAAGTGATTATAGCTCCACGCAGTAGTTGAACAATAATTAAATAATTATAGTGACTATTCATGCAGAATTCTTTGAGAAAGTCAATTAAAAAGAATTTGCATAATTGTAGGCCCATTTACAGAGCCAAAACTAAAATAAGTTCTAAACGAATTATTGGTATTTTTCTGTAAGTACAGTCTGGGACAAAAGCCGCTGATTATTTTTAGTGTTGTGAATATCGATCTAATCTTAGTAAAAAATATTATAATCTATTTTCTACTTTTCAATTACCTATTCGTTACGAAAAAATAATAATCAGCAAGATTCAATAATAATCAGCAAAGTCATCTGCTAAATGGCCCTTCGGTAAAGTTAGGGAAATAAATAATTAAGCAAATTGACTACCAACTTAAACTGTCCGTTTATTCAAATCACAAGTCATTCTTTGACAGTTGTATGAACTGGTTTTATTATGGAAATTGGCGTAATGTGTCCAATAATAATATAAATAATTTGACCCATTTAACGCCAAACCCTTTCTGCACGCACTCAGCTGAACACCGACTTTTTTAAAAGAGCATAGAGATTATGGTACCTTAAATTATATTTATTTCTATCGTGCTTGTTACTGATCCTAACATTTCTAAAAAAAAAACTGTTTTATGCCGTGAGAACCTGTAATTGGCTCTGCGTTACATATAAAATTGTTATCCATCTGTTATTGCTGTAGGTTCTCCTATAAATAAATAAATTTAAACAATTAATTGTCCTGACTGTACCGTACCTACTAAAGTCTAAATAAAAAAGCCACATACCTGTACTCTATGGTTTTCCTTGTCACAGACGTATATAAACCCGAGGGCGTCCGTGGTTATTCCCCACGGGTAGTTAAACTTGCCGTCACCAGTGCCCTGGCTACCAAACGCCCTCAGGAAACGGCCTTGAGGGTCAAATACCTAGAACAAGGAAACAAAATGTTAATTGCTTTTCTCACTGCTGGATAGAACAGTGTTAGCCCGATGGTAATTGACCAGTAGACTTACAAGTTGTACGTCCAGGGTTTGAACTCAGGTGCCTGCGGCTTTACTTTGAGCAATTTATTACCAAGACATGATATGTGACATTCACCAACACGCGTTGGACCTGCGTGATGGATTAGGCCTGCTCCCTCTCATAGAGAGGAGGCCTGTGTCCCAGCAGTGGGAACATTAAAGACTGTTTATGCAGCTGGATTTGACGCTTGGTTTAGAGTTTTTGCTATGGCCTTAACTCATGAACTCCAAGCCAAAATTGCAGGGTCAGATTTGGGGCAGGGCAACAGGGGTGCTAGCCCCGGGCCTCCACAAGGAAAAGGGCCTCAACAATTTGATTATTTTTAGATAAGAAAAAATATACATCATTTGTGTCCATCAAAGAGAAAAAATTGTGACCCGTCACGGGACGCCTGGCAGATGTGAAACTTCGAAATCAAACAAACAAGCATCGAAAACAGGTCAGGGTCGCGTAGCGGGGGGATTGCGCGCGTGGAGTGAGCGGTGAATCGCCACGCGGCATGCGTCACCCTGCCAGCAATCGGTTTTACGTGCACCTATAGATGTTTCACATAAAAAAAATCATATTCACAAGGTACCTTTTTAATTTTCAATTTTTTTTTCAAAATCTGTGAATGTAGATCAAAGTTTCTCTAAACTTAAGGACTGTCTCCTAGACAGTTTCCCTGATGGTGCCTTGGTTAAGGTACCTTTTTACTGCCCCGTCTCAAAATACCACCCGGCTTATAAAATATTGAAAATTATGAAAATAAATATTCATCTGTTCCAAAAAAAATCGGGGCCTCCACTTCTTGGTTGCCATTTAAATCCGGCCCTGCCAAATAGTGTCATCATCATTAGCAACTTCCAATGTTTACAGCTTGCTCTGGTATAAAACTGCTACCAGAAAAAGGACCAACATTCTATGAGTAAATTATTTGTCCTTCATTAAAGTCTATCTTATCGATTCACATTTTAAATTGCGTGGTCACTATTATTTGACTATTATTTAGTCGTGACCACGCAATTTTCAGACAGTATTAATTTGTTGTTCGTGACATTGAAACCTAACTAAAAACTTCATAGCAAAACAATATTTGTTCGGGTTTGTTTCTTAAGGGGACGATAACCGACTTTTAATGATTTTATACTGAACATCACGTCTAAACGAGTAGTGATAATGATTTGAAAAAAATATATGATAAATTAAAGCATTTTTTCAATAACTTAATGTTAACATTTTAAATTATGTTCATATTACATAGTGAAATTAATTTGTAAAGTTATGTCTAACGCGGATAAAAAACTGAGAATGGCGCAAAATCTACCAAGCATATTTTTCTGAAACTTTCACCAATTTAAAGATAATTTAATTATTGATCTTTAAGTATACGCGTTTTATTAAAATACCTTTTTTTGTGTATAATAAATTAATAATGTGTCAAATTGGGGACAGCGCTCCTTGATGGGCGAGTCCTATTACTGGCTGAACGTACGAAGCGTTGCGTGAGCTCAGTAGAGAACACGCAAGCTAACCACACAAGGTCACTGGCATATATCTGCGTCTTAATAAGAATTAACTATTATTTTAATCAATTTTATTTTATATTCCTATAACTTTTAAGCTCGTGGCAAAGTAATAACAGTTGTACGGGTCGACACATCAGGTTAAGCTACGCTTACCGGGGTTGGTCCGTGGATGGGTGACCATCTTTACATACCGAGACTCTTCCGTGGCTCGGAAAGCACTTTAAACCGTTGGTCCCGGCTGTCATTCGTGGATCTTTGACAGTCGTTACGGGTCATCAGAAGCCCGGAAGTCTGACAACCAGTCTTACCAAGGGGTATCGTCTTACCCAGTTACTGGGTTGTGGAGGTCAGATAGGTAGGCTCTCCGTGTAAAATGCTGGTATTCAGCTGCATCTGGTTAGACTGGAAGCTGACCCTAACATAGTTGGGAAAACGATAGGCAGATTGATTTTGATTCCTATAAGTTTCTAGGTGCTACATAATATAAGTTTAGAATTGGAATTATTCCCTTTAATATAACTAGTTGTCTTGTCTCACTCTAATTGCTAAACATCTCAAAAGTTACTCAAAATTGTGACAAAATCAAAATCAAAAGTCATTTATTCAAATTAGGCTGAGAATCAGCACTTTACGAACGTTAAAAATTACATGAGACAGTCCCCCAAAAACGCCCACCCTTCACCACTTCCTAGTGCTTTAGCTGGGAAGAAGAAGTGGCGCAACAAACTCCCCAGCAGCACAGCTGTCTGTTCACATATAAAACTTGAATTTATACAATAAAATGTAAAATGCAACACAAAACATTAAATTAAATTATTTGCCTTATGTTAGCTAGCACACACCACTATACAAAAAAAATATATATATCCTGCACTTATAAAACTTATAAGTATGAATAATACTCTACTAACTTTGAATGACATAGACAATTCCGAAATAGCCCAAGTGTTTGATTGTGAAATTGGCGACTTCGCTAAGCATATAGCGCCTAACTCTTCCGACTTTGCCATTGTTTCGCAGAATATTAGATCTATTTATTCTAACTTTGATGATCTTCAAATAAACTTACAAGATCTTAAAACAGATACTGATCTGTTAATCTTAACCGAATGTAGGTTGAACTCAAATAAACCAATACCTCAAATATCTAACTATAACTCGTTCCAAACTACAAATCATCTGAATAAGGCTGACGGAGTGGTTGCCTATATTAAAAACACACATAAAAATAAAACAAGAGAAGTGAAGTTGGCTCACGCGTCTTGCTTAGAGATTCATGTTGCGCCTGACCTTATAGTTATTGCGATTTACCGGTCCCCCTCAACTACGAACGCGGACCAATTTATTCAGTCCTTAAACAATCACCTAACTACCATTGCATCAATTAAAAACGTAATAATCACTGGAGATATAAATATTAATCTTATATACAATCAAAATGAGCAATCACACGAACGCACAAATAGACTTAACTATCTCAATATGTTAGCAATGCATGGTCTACTCCCCCCCCGGTCACTCGCTCCCCACGAGAGACAAAACCTGTCTTGACCATTTTATAATAAAACTCCAACCTGGCAGCCAAACTGCAACCATTGCAATTATTCAAACCACTATTATTGACCATTTCATGACGTTCTTAAAAATCACAAACCATACAAACTTAATAAGATGCTCAAAAACAAAAACAGTTTTTAATTTAGAGAAGGGGCTTGAGCTCCTCAAAGCTAGTAACCTGTCCGACTTATTAAAACTAGATAACCCAAACACGCTTACTAATAACCTAATCGAAATACTAAAAAACTGTGTCACGCTCAGTACAATTACTATGAATATACCGTTGAAAAATAGAATCGTAAAACCATGGATGACTATTGGCTTATTGCGCTGTATTTTGAATAGAAATCGTATGCAAAAGAGGCTTGACCCATTCAACGAGGTACTAAAAATCACCTATAAAAGGTATCGTAATTACTGTGTTACCATTATTAGAAATCAAAAACGAAAATATGACAGAGTTCAACTTTCTAAAGCGCACAAAAATCCTAAAAAAACATGGGATATCATTAACAACATCACGCACAGAAAACCTTAAAAAAACAAGCAATTTGGAACTGCTAGAGCTATTTACTACCCCACAGGACTCTGTTGACCAGTTTAATGATTACTTCTCTAACATAGGCAAACTTCTTGCAGATAATATCACAACTTCTCAGTCCTCAGCAGGAAATAATACCAATCCTGACTCATTCTCGACAAACAGTCCTCTGGCCTCATCTTTTGTTCTTCTCCACACAGACCCCGACGAAGTTCGAGCCACTCTAATGAGTTTGAAAACAGATAGTGCTCCCGGTTGGGAACAAATACAAGTCAACTTTCTAAAAGCCGCACACGAACAAATTGTACCAATTATAACCCACTTAACTAATCTATGCTTCGAGCAGGGACTTTTCCCGGATGCTTTGAAAGTAGCTCTAATAACGCCAGTGTACAAGTCTGGGGACAGGACTGACCCGTCAAACTATAGGCCGATATCAGTCCTACCGTCCATTTCGAAAATCCTTGAGAGACTTATAAACTCGCGCCTAATTAAATTCCTCTCTAAATATAAAATACTGTCGCCGTCTCAGTTTGGGTTTAGACAAGGAAAGTCTACTGAGGATGCGGTTCTGTCACTAACTTCTACTCTGGTAGACGGTGTGGACAGTGGAGACAAGTGTCTGGCTGTTTTTCTTGACCTCAAAAAAGCCTTTGACACAGTGTCTGTCCCCATACTTTTACATAGGCTAGAAAGCATCGGCATAAAGGGACCCTCTCTGGAACTTTTTAAATCTTACCTGAACAATCGCAAGCAAATGGTTAAGATTGCGAATTATACTAGCTCCGAGACAACCGTTACTTTCGGAGTCGGTCAGGGCAGCGTGCTTGGGCCGACCTTGTTCCTTATCTACATTAATAACCTATGCAACATGAAGATTGATGGCGGGCTCATATTTTCATACGCTGACGACACTGCCATTGTCTTCGCTGCCAAGACTTGGGTTAATGTTAAAAGGCTGGCTGAATGTGGCCTGGCGAAGATAGCAGCTTGGCTAAATCATAGTCTCCTCACACTAAATGCCTCCAAATCCAACTTTATCTGCTTTACAAAGTATAACAACTCGCAGCCATCACAAGAATTCCAAATAAAAATCCACAGCTGTCCCATCTCCCCAACTCCCGACTGCTCATGTGTGAAAATTGACAGGTTACAGCATACTAAATATTTAGGTGTTATGATTGACCAGCGCCTTTCCTGGCACATGCACACCGAACTTATAATGAAAAGAGTCAGGAAGATGATATGGACTTTTAAAACACTGCGACATGCGGCTTCAAAGCAACTTCTGAAGCAAGTATACGTATCACTGGCACAATCGATCCTCACGTACTGTTTGCCTTGCTGGGGAGGGACAACAAAAATATTTTTTTTAGAACTTGAGAGGGCGCAGAGAACTTTGCTTAAGGTCATGTTCTTTAAACCCTATAGATTCCCTACCCATAGCCTCTACCTATTATCTGATCTTCTGTCTGTAAGACAACTATTTTTGCTTCAACTCATACTAAAAAAACACACATCCCTTCCGTATGATCCCTCTAAGCCTAGAAACAGAAGGAGCTACTTAGTCGCTCCAACTGTCAGGGTTAGATCTACTTTCGCTAAAAGACAGTACTCCAGGCAATCATCCTTTCTATACAATTTGCTGAATAAAGAACTTCGTATATTTTCCATGAAGCCCCGAGACTGTAAGAAAGTTGTAACTGATTGGCTTAAGACTAAAACTTACGACGATGTTGAGTCTATTGTATCTACGGTTCAATGACCAAAATAACCACATTCGGATTTTAGTGTGCATGGTTAGTGGAAGAAGATTTATTTGGCTTCTTCCGATCCCAAGACATTGTCGTAGGGCTAACCTACAACTTACACTGGAATTTACACCTAAACTTATACTGGCTCCGCCTGCTGGTTTCGCCCGCATGGGTCTCGATCCCATGGAGGTCGTGGGTAATGTCGGGTCGGAGGTGTCCTGTGTCCTGACCCAAGAGAAGAACTGCCAGAGTGCCGGATCTCTTCCAGATTTGTTAAGACATTTTGACGTGAAAGCGTAACAATCAAACAAACAAACACACTTTCGTATTTATAATATTAGGAGGGTTTTGTTAATATATAGACTAAAATAAGCTAATTATATCTCACACACTACACACCCTCACTCTTCACACTCTCACCCATACTCACACATATCACACGTATTCGCGCGTTTTGGCCCTGTTCTAGGCATATCAATCATTTATTTGCTCTGCTGTTTGTATAATTTTAAGTTACCTTTTACCTTTTATTTTTAATTTTGCATAGTACATTGTTTACATTTCAATTGCATAAAAGATAATGATAAGTGGAAGCGCGGAGTCTCCTAACACAAGCAATTCCTTGCTTAAAAGGTGATCTCCAACAACACATTCTATATGTCCTTTGTAATTGAAATAATTTTTTTTTTTATTTATATAATAATCGCCAAAAACTATACTCAAGCAGAAATAACGTAAACAAAACGTAAGTATCTAAATAAAAGCCTCCGGGCATAAAGAGCGTGCCCGCTTAAGCCCGCTTAAATAAAGCTAATAGGTATAACTCGAAGTCACAAATGATAAACTAGCACCATCGAAGTAAAATAAAAAAAACTTTCATCAAAGGCGGTTGAAGTACAAGGACAATAGCTTTGAGGGTAACGGACCAACGAAGAAGTAAACGACCTGTCACATAATGCACTTAAACGTTCTTTAAATCTAAAGCATAGTTGCACTACGGTACAGTGCTTAACGTGCACCAAACACGTGTTAGAACTTGGAACACTGCCAATCCGTGAGACAATGATTGTCAAAATACCCAAACGACTATTTCCCTGTTAATATTCTGAGTAAAGTACATGATGAAGCCATTTCCTGGATTATATTTTAAATGTGAGTCTGTTTTTGGCACTTTCATGGCACCTTTGTTACCTGTAGCCAATAAATATAATAATAATATTCAGAACTTGTAATGAGCATACAAAAATAGTTTTTACCATTGCCACTCGAAAAAGGGCATTCGATTAATCGATAACTCTGAATTGTTTTAGTCACTGAGGGAATAAAAACTTTTTTAATTTGGAACTAGCACGAATTATGTACAAAAATAAATAAAATGCGCTGAAAGTATCTACTGGCTGGCTAAATGGAGCTATTCCATAGAGCCATAAAATTAAATAACATAAAAATTGGTAAATTCTTGGCGGGAAAGTGAAGCGTCATGTTCAGCAGTTTGTTTAATTTTCCAAAATTTGTGTTTAGCCGAATATTAATGTGTAATAATGGTGGACTATTAACCATTAAGTGTTTGGGAACGTGCATTAGTGTAGGCAAATGAAACAAAACAGTGCAACATCGCTTCAAGTTCTCTCAAGAAGTGCGCGTGAGGTCTCAGTAAAGTGCCACATCTTTACTGAAACTCAAGGGGAGCGTGATATCATCATCATGCATTGAATATAATTCATTTCATCAATATTAACCAAGTTTTGTATCTAAATAAAGACTTGGGTAAAAGGTCAAAATTGGTTTGAACGAGATCTAGGAAGTAGTATATTTTTAAAACGTCATAAATCGTAAACCGCAATTTACCTTCATTCAATCAACTTAAATATAAATAAATAATGGTACGAACCCTTCATGCGCGAGTCCGACTCGCACTTGGCCGGTTTTCTCATTTGTTCTATAATCTACTATTTCATTCCTCAACACTTGTGACAAGCAAAAACATATTCTCACATAAACTACTAAATCATCTTTATCGGGGCTATAAGTTACAGTAGCAAAAAAACGTTGTCAAATTATACTTACAGCCTAATAAAGTAGGATAGATGGTGTCCAAAAAATTGCAATTTGTCTTCACCATCTAATAGCCATTTCCGCAAGCTCACGCCTTGCCACTATTCTGGTCCTTCGTGACGGTCAGTAGTCTGACTGACACTAATGAATTACGGGCAGGACAAATAGACGAATGGAATACAAATTCAGGTCTCCCGGGAAATATGCTGAGATGGGATCACTCCAGTTAGAGTTGTTTCGTTGTTTCGCTTTCGAACGCTGCGTCAAGAGCGTGTCTTGTCTACCTTTACAGAAGGATCCCAAGTGATTGTAGGTGCGTTTGAAGCTAAGTATACGAGTAATGTTGACAAAGAAAAAGATCTGAGAAGCAGCCTTTGAACATAGTCAATACGTCGAATAATAAAACTTTATTACAAGGAGGAACGAGCTTTGTTAAAGAAATAAAAACGGCCAAGTGCGAGTCGGACTCGCGCACGAAGGGTTCCGTACCATTATCTATAAAAATGGCAAAATAATCACGTTTGTTGTATGGAAGCCCCCCTTAAATATTTGTTTTATATTAATTTAACTATTTATTTTTAAAGTGAATATATAACTAAATATGCTGTGAACATTTCAAGCGTCTACCTGTTGCCGTTATCAGTATCGAGCAAAAATGAGCAATAAAATCACGTTTGTTGTATGGGAGCCCCCTTAAATATTCATTTTATTCAATTTTTTTGTATTTTTTGTTATAGCAGCAACAGAAATACATCATCTACGAAAATTTAAACTGTCTAACTATCACGGTTCATGAGATACAGCCTGGTGACAGACGGACAGACAGATGGACAGACAGCGGTAATAGGGTTCCCGTTTTACCCTTTGGGTACGAAACCCTAAAAAGGTAATTATTAATCGTGAGATTTCCGAGAATTTACAACGTGTGAAATTATAAAAAGATGTAAAAATAATGTCGGTTTCCAAATCTGCTCATAAATTTTTTACGAGAAAAATAAAACATACATCTCCCCGCAAAATGACAATGATGACACATACATAAGCCTGTATTTGTTTAGGTAAACATGGCCCAAATGTTACCCGGTTTTTTGAAGCCAAGTGTGGCAAAAATATGTTGACATTAATGGTTTACGGCAAGAACAAAAAGACGAATGGAATTGAATTCTTACTTTCAGAGAAAATGTAGGGAAGCGTGTTCACGAAACACAATTTCGGAGTTGCAAATCTGTTTTAGTTTTGAGATCATGGCGGGAAATATGTGAGTACGCGGGATATATTGACTCAGTAACGTCGTGAGCAAAAGTGGTATTGGATTTTTTTCGTGTTGATCTTTTTGATTGTAGCTTTAACTGTGATCAATAACTTATAAAGTTACGATAGGTGATTGTCACATTAAACATTCACAGAAACTTTATGATGTTGTTGTGTAAAATCATTGAAATAAATAAGAGAGGATAAACAAGTCTTAAAACCATAAACAATGTTTAAATGTAAATTTTTATAACGGTTCCAAGATGAAGATATTTTGACCTTGCTTTATTTTTTATTCCAAAGCGCTCTGATTGCATCGCAGATGACTGCCAAAATACTTTTTAGTTCAAGTGCAGATATTTTGAATACTTTAAACACCGTGTCAGTTGTAAAATTGTTTGGTTGTTATAAGAGAATTTGAGAATCAATTATTATGTAAAACTTTAATTTACCAAATTATGAAAACTTACGATATCGATGAAGTTTTTGTCTGTACTGTAGTTGTCACAAAATAACAATTCAAACAAGTCAATCGCGACGTAACTAGTGAAGTAACCACACGACTCGGTACTCGATACTCACGATAAATCGATTCAAGTTAAACGTCAAAACAGGCCTATTATTTTGTGACAACTATAGTGTTTGACCTGAGGGCTATGTAAATTTATTATACTTTAAAATCCGGTCATGCATAATCCTATTTAGTATAATTGAAAGCTTTTATACCTAAAATAAAGTTATCTATCTCTAGTTATTCTGAAATGAGTTAAATCAGGGACTCAGACTTCAATGGAGAATACTCCATTGAAGTCTGAGTTATTAAGGCTTTGTTATGTTAAGTTTACGAAATATTAAGATGATTTACCATCTTTGTGTTGTGAATGTATAAACAGAGCCACTTTGAATTTTAATAGTATTCATGTTTGCGAGCTGTCACTTTGCTGGTACTTGTGAATTCTCTTTCATTTTAAATAAATATACGAGTTGCAATGAATAGCATTTTAGCATTAGGAAGTTGTGCATATTTTTGAATGAAAATAGCTGGCGCTTTGACAAATATGTTGAGGCTGTTAAACATTTTAGACTAGGTTTGATTTTTATTTGATTCAGCAGTTGCTAGGATAAATATAGGTTTTCTCAAACATGCTTGGAAATTCATTATTATTTTATTTTGACAACTTTCTTCGAGATAAACCGAAAATGCTGTACTGGTCAAAGACATGCGACCAGGCGGCCGGCAATGTCAGCATGGAAATCCATATCTATCGTGTTTAGCGGTTAGCGGCCGAATAAATTACTAGGAAAACTCATATCCTGTCGTGTAATTTAAGAATGGAACGAACTTGTTACTTCCGTATAAGGTAACCAAGGAGGTAACATATCAAAAGGTTTTGCCTAAATTTCAAACTGGTTTGCGAATAAAGCTGTTTAAAGTAAAAAAGAAACAAATGAACATATTGGCGCGTTAAAATTATCGTTGTTCATCATTGAATCTGGAATTTATAAATAATTTACTTTGTTTGAATTTCCGCGCATTATTTGAGAAAAGCACTATACAAGCCTTGGCCGCAGCCAGGCATTGATGGACTCACGTATGAGTGCCTCGGGTTCGCCTTGGCCCACATTTTCACGTTCGTCCACCAATGCCCCTGTTGCAGGCCGCTGCAGTAATGTACTATTTTTATTACTTTTTTATTTTATTTATAAAAGGTACCTTTATAAACCAGCGGGGTAATTGGGTGACACACTTACAGTAAACATCGGGTTCTATTTTGAAAATTCAACAACATTCATTGCGTTATTTACGTTGTTGAGCAGACAAATATTTCGAACATTTATGAAGCAATGGATTAGCAGATTTATTCCGTTCTAATACCAATTAGTAATACCACTGGTATTTGTTTCAACTCATAACTATTTTGATTTTCTATTCCAAACGATCCATTGTTAAAACTAATACCAAAACAAGTTCAAAGGTACAGTCAGTAAAAATGCTTTGTATGTAATTATACGACCTTTAAATGAAAAACAAATCAGTTAAATCATCAAAATACATAAAAATATCAGAAAATTAATTTGATTTGACTAGTTTTGACTGAGCTGACTGTACCTGTTCAAGTTGTTAATATTCGTTCGCACATTACATTTAATTATTTAAAGAGTGGTATCCGTTCGGAATAGAAAATAAACATGAGTTGAAACAAATACCAGTGGTATTAGAACGGAATAAATCAATTAGCAATATCCTTCAAAATCACTCAGATTGTCGCTGTTGCTGTGTTGTTGTGTTTGACGCAATTAGAGTGCTGTTTACAAAATAAAACACAACCTAAAGAAGCCCTAGATCATTTTAGACAATGCTTATCCGATACTGAATTCCTAAGAAATTCATGTGGTTAGTAAAACAGTTGACTCCAAAAATTTAAAACTTCACGTCTTTATAAAATGAAAACAATTTAAGATTTTTCAATAGTCTAGTCTTTCTAAACAGATTCTTACAAATCTAGTTTACATGAAAAATATATTTGCTTACCTAAATTGTGTAAACGAAATCCTGCATTTGGAATACACAAAACAAATACCCATAAAACCTTTATCTTACAGTACAGGATAAGAATGTAATATGATTTATAAAATACGTTTTCCATATTTACGTTCATAATATGGAATATGGTTAGTCTCGTAAATATTTTGTATGTTTTCTTGTACTAGTAAACTATCTCTTTTTATCTGGCCCAAAGACTGTATCAATAATTTATGATTTGTAACTAAATAAATTTTGTTAATAAAAATATTGAAGTTTATCTTGATCAACTGCTTGGTTGGATTCTATGAAGCAATACGTCTTCTAAGACCAAGTTAAATCATAATTATAGTCACAATTGATGGTAGGCACGGTCAGAAAAAAAAACATTAGCACTGACACTTTTAAATCATTATCATTATAATTGGCACAAAATTACTCGATAAACTGCATCTAAGCTAATCACATAGCAGGTAGCTAAGAGTTCATATTCTTTAAATTTTACTAAAGTTTGATTTTAATTAAAATAAATATATTTTGCTTCGTGATTAAGATTTAAAATTTAATCGACTTTTGTTGCTGAATGTACTAACACATATTTTTTTCTTGTGATAAAAACTACCCCATTGTCTTAATGACTGTGTTTGTCTATTATAGAATGTACATAGGATGGCAACTCCTTCCATTATTCCATATTCAAATTCAAAAACTGCACTTTAAAGTTCAAATGAACCAACCAATTACAGATCTATTTATAATAAAAACATCGACCAAGTGCGTGTCGGACCACGCACAATAAAGTGTTCTGTAGTTGAAAAACATGTTCTCCGATACATTCCAACTGCAAATGTAAGTTGGTCAACCATTACTCGTTAACTAGTAAAGCCTACTTAGCAGTGATAGTTTTCCTTTTAACTTCGTTATACCTATATGCTATTGCCGTGAATTTCCACAACCCAGTAACTGGGTACGAGATACCCCTTAGTAAGACTGGTTATCAGAATTTCGGGCTTCTGACGACCCGTAACGACGGGCTTAACGTATTTTCCAAAGCACGGAGGAGTCTCGGTATGTAAAATTGGTCACCCATCCAAGAATCAACCCCGGCAAGAATAGCTTAACCTGATGGATCGACCTATGCGGCAGTTATTACTTAGCCACGAGCTCCTACTAATGTAGCGAACTTATCAACCCGATATATTTAACTGCGCCACAGTTTAGTTTAACTGCGAGCTTTTAACAGATAATATATAGCAGCTGGTATTTAGCAACCGTTATTAATGGGCCTTATTGGTAAGTCGTGGTGAATATTAATAGTCTTTGGTTTGAAGTTTATTTATAGTATTTTTTGTATTACTCGTTGTCGCTTGGGACAGACAACTCAAATGAATTGGAAGGAAGTAAAGATACCTACGTGTTGCAAAACACATAATAATATTAGGTTTTTTTTAAATACTGGAGGTATAATTCCTGTATTTTTATGAGCCTTCGCGTTCTAATTTAATCTTAAAATTTGTCCAGAATTCCTCAAATTTTCAAAAAAAATATGTTGACGGGAATTGGTCAGCTGTTTTATTAATATCGTCAGAATGTCGAAAATAACACAAATTATAAGTCTGTCTTATTTTGACATTTTAGATTTAGCTTCATATTTAGCCGCTCATCAAATTGCCATCAATAGGTAAGTACAGACGCTCAAAGTATTTAATACTAGCTGTTTCCCGCGACTTCATCTGTGATCCAGTGAAAAGTAGCCTATTCCTTCTGCAGGTCATCATCTACCTATGTGCCAAATTTCATCTAAATCCATTAAGCCGTTTTAGCGTTAAGGCTTAACAAACAAACAACCCTATTATATATATAAAGTTAGGATTTACTTACCTACTGGTGGCAATTAAAACACAAAACTAAATCTAAAATGTCAATTTAAGACCCATAAACTAACAACCTAAACATTTTACTATTACAAGGAACACCTACGATTATCCCCCAGGCTACTATTAGTTAGAAAAGATGTTCTATAAAAACTAGAAATCCAAAATCAAATACTTACTTGTATACGATGATTATATCTATCAGCAATTATGTACTGTCCGATTCTGTTGACAGCGACACCGGCAAGGCAGTCAAACTCTCCCTCACCGCTGCCGTATTGGCCAAACTCTTTCACGAAAATACCATTGGAATCAAACACCTGCGGGAAAAAGGACCATTAGTATCACTTTAGCTGAAAAAGATCGTTAGGATATTTCGTTTCTGTTTTTAGAAATGGTGTTACACATGTTTTTCAGAATGTAGATACGTGTATCTTAGGCCCCTAATTATTAAACTGCTCTTGTAAGTTATTTTTAGACAAAATACTTTTTTGTCGATCTCATCGTCGGCGTCGGTTAAAAAAAGATAGGTATTGATGATTGTGGCAGTCAAAATGAACAAACGACAAGACAATTTTATTTGAATCACATAAAATTAAAAACACTTAAGAGGCAGTTTATTAATACCTACTGGTCTTGGTTTTTGGTCTTTTGAGTGCACTGAATAAATGTTTTATCTATCTACATATTATGTGTAATAACAACGATCATCTATGAAATGCAAGTGCTTTAGCATAACGATCGACCAAACAGAAATATTATATATATTCGCTTTTGCTTTTATTGAAATGACCTTCATGCAGTATCAATTTAAGATGCATAGGCATCGATCGAGTATACTTTTGAGAGAATATTTAAGTCTATTTGAAGGTGCTTGTAAACATTCTGATTTAAATAGAGAGTTAATATAAAAATATTTGTATTATCTACAGTAGAAAGTTCCGTCTCGAAAGACCGCTTTTATTATTAGCTCTTGAAGTACTTGTCCAGCCCAAAATACCTTCGCAATTAACCAAGCAATGTTTACGTCCCCATTAAAATTGGAATACTTAGAATTTTTTATTTTGACCTTGTGCCAAAATGCCGCCAACATCACTTCATAATTTATATTTGGAGCAGCGGTCATCGAGCATCGTTTATAACAAGTTATGATGCTTTCTTTACAGCAACGAATCGCAATGAAACTACAGATTTTCTGAACAGCTTAAGTAAAAACATGATTTTATGAAATTGGATTCCGATATAAAAGGTTTTGTTTAGTAATTTTACGAAATGCGTATTTTAAGTTGATTCTGTGGTGACTAGGAATTATTGAGTTTTAAATAATGTTATTGTGAAGTTTAAATAACAAATTCCGAGACTCATTGGGATTTAACTAGTATTTATGTATTATCGACTGCTTAGAATTTCAAATGAAAAGTTTGGTTTCATATTGCTGATATTAAGACTTCTAAATCAATAGTAAGCAGTTTTATAATAATAATATCTTTGCATTAAACAACGATATTGAATTAATCTTCTTTTTATATTTTTCGTTTCATGCGTGATAGAAAGATGTTTAGTAATTCTCACCTGCACTCTGTGGTTGGATGAATCGGCCACGACCATAGTATTGTCGGGACCCACAGCGATACCACGAGGCCAAGTAAAGCATCCGGGTTCGCTCCCCCGACTCCCCACGCTGAATTGTAAACGGCGTTTCTGCATGTACTGGCTCCTAGGGGAGGAACCGGCTGCTGCGAAACCTAGCATCAGAAAAATAGATTAACATAAATGAATAAAACCAGAGAAAAAACCATCTGTCAAACCAAAACCTAAGCACTCAATCTATGTACACGCCAGTTTTCTTTTTCTAACCTGCTACCGCTGCTGTAGCCGCCGTAGGGGAGATGGGGGAGCCTGCCGCGTTTTTTGAATCATCATCAGAACTGGCAAGCTCGTTTGCCGAGCGTAATGGTAGCCCGAGAGACAGGCGACGTGACGTACTCGACGTGGTACTGGTAGGTTCGCGGTCCTTGCCCCGCGATCCGTACTTGCTCTTTAAATATCTCGCCCAGGAACTGAGGGCCGCTCCGTCTTTTTCACTGGGAGGAGGCCGTTCCGGCGAGCTCTCTCGAGACTTTAGTGCGTGTGAAGATCGGCTACGAGACAACTCCGAACCACCAGTGCCGGAGCCGTATCGAGCCGCAAGGTACGCAGAGGGTGATGCTGTCGTAGGTGACACCGGATCGTCCTGATCGTCGTCGTCTCCTGCACCGAAACCAGTGTGACTGCTTTTACTTCTAGCGAGACGGTTGCGGCGCTCTTTCAGGGCGAGGTATCTCGATCTAGCCGTGGGATATTTAGTCTCATCGTCCAGGGACGATGCCGGTTCTTCCTCTCTTGGCTTGCTTCCGTATCTATTGCTAAGCGAAGATGCAGCGCTGTACCTAGGCGCGGGCTCTTCTTCCGTCTGCGACGTCTGTCTCGTGCGGTATCGCGACTGTGTGGGGGTCTCTTTCGTCTTACTTTCGGCTGCATCATTACGGGCATTCGTGCTGCGTGCGAGAAGTGGACCGATGTCACTTCGAGCCATCGCCTGGCTCTCGGGCTTTTTTTGCGTAACAGGCTCCTCGTCACTCTCCTCTGACGAGTCGGTTTCTTCCTCGGAGCTCGTGTCGGAGTCTTCGTGTACCGGCTCGGCGGGTGCAGGTGCGGGCGTGGGCCGCTGGGAGCCGACAAAGCGGCTCTGGACCCGCTGCGCGCCACCAGCTGTACCGTTTGTTGCCGCCGGCGTTGTTCTCTCGTTGCCTGCGGAAGAGAAACGAGATCCAAGAGTTGTTGTATGCGCTTTTGGGCTGTACTTTGCTTGTAATTCTGCGATGCTTAAAATGGCACCTGTGTGTTTCACCGCCGAGCCGGAGCTTTCAGTTGACGCACTTGATTCCGTGCTGGGAGCACGAGCGGCTGCTCGGTGCGGTGCTGGTGCTTCAGTGGCTGACGGTCTTCTTGCCATTGTTACCGGCTTTTGTGGTGCAGGTACATTTTTACGCTGATTTCGCTGCAGAGATCCAACAGATTCATCGGATTCACCATCACTGGACGCCTGAGAAATTACATGTAAATCGATATTGACACCAAAACGGTAGGTATATTTTTTGTTGTAGTGTTTGTGTATGTGTATATAAATGAGTTAGATGTGTACGGAGTGTATTTTATGGAATGCCGTTAGTTGTTGCGTTTTTTCTTGTTAGTATCGATGATTTCCTTAAAATCTACGATGTACTGCCGGCTTAGTTTTCACTCTCTATCTTCTTCCCAACTCACCTCCCGTGCCGGTGTAGGTGGTTTACGATTTATTGTACTGCGTTCTTCTTCCGCTGGACGAACTGGTGCGCGTTCGGGTTCTTGAGATGAAGCAGCAGCTGCGCCAGCTTTATTTTGTCTTTTGAGGCGCGATATCTCATCATCTTCACTTTGTTGCCTCTGCGCAGGTGGTGGACGACGCGGCTGAGGTGTGGGCTGAACTGGTTTAGGGGGTGGTGGAGGTCCTTTTTTTTCTTTCTTCTTTCCGCTGTCAACATCTAATATCCTTTGCATAACACGCGGACAGTCGCTCAATCGGAATATGCCACTAAGTGGTCCTCGGGTAGCATCTTCAGTATCAGTGACCTTCTCTTTTTCTTTCTGCTGTTGCTCGGTCTTAGCAGCGCGAGTAGTTTGTTCTGAATCAGAGTCGTTGTCTAGGTGACTCTTGACGAAACGAGAACGGAACCTAGATCTGGTTGGTCTATGTTCGGATTCATAGCCACTGTAGTCATCAGTAGCACCATAGTCTCTCGTGTGCTTTTCAGGCGGTGGAGGACGACGTTCACCGAATTTACGACCACCCAATACTGGCTCATCATTTTCTTGCCAACCCTTTGCCTCTTCCTGTGTGCGGAACTGTGTTGCTAAGCGATGATCACTCTTAGACCTTGTTAGACCTTGGTTCTGTGGCATTCCCGCAGAATAAGCGTTAGGCTGAGTGATATTTAGCTCACCATAGCTTGCGACGTGCATGACAAGTTGGTTGGGGTCATGTGTCATAATAAACCGTACTCTACGGTTATAATCACCAGCTTCATAATCGAAGTTTCTGAGGAACTCGACCGTTTTGAGGAAAATTTCTTTAGTGTCTACTAACTCCGTATCTTCCCATTCTACGTCATCGTTCATATATTTATCGGCGAGATCACAATTACTTTGTATATTACCTAATTCTAACTCTAGGTTATCTTTCAAATGAGTGAGGTTTCTAAGTTCAGTAGCTAGGTAGCGATCAACTTCGTTTCTTAAGAAATCGGTTCTATCTTTTAATGCCTTGGCTAGTCTTTTATGTATTTCGTCAACTTCTCCGGCTACTGCTCCGCAGTTTGTCTGGAGGTTCGTTGTGTTACGTTCTACAACTCCAAGGATATCTTGAAGCCTGTTGACGCCACGGCGAATTTGATTGTTGATTCTTGAAATTTCTCTACGTAAGACCTCCATATGTGTTGACTTACATTCTTCGCAGACTTTTTTGTCGCAGTGGGCACATGGTGCGCAGTATGCCTTTTCTGAGCATACGTTGCATCTTTCCATGACCTGACCAGCAGTGGGGTCTGGGAGTTCTCCAGCAATATTTGCGTGAAGCTCCAAAAATCGCTGGAGAGTGACATTTGTTGGGAATCCCTGAACACCTTGGTATGGGATTCGGTGCTCGGCACGGCATTCTGGACATTTGACCTGTAAAAGAATATAATTTAAAATTGGATGTTTACTGTACTTGAAATGATCTATTCTAAAAAAAACTTGCATGCAGCATTAAATTATATGTACATATTTACAGACGAATCATGTAACACCATTTACCTTCAAAATTGTGCTCCTTCCAAGTAGCATTTTATACAAAAAAACGGAATTAATAAATTTACAACATAAGTTAACATTATACTACTTGCTACTCAATTCTAACCGAGTATCTTCGAAGAAAAATAACAGTAACATAAAGGAACTAAATATAGTAGATAATAGTAGATACCTGTCGTCTGACGTAGTCGACAAGGCCGTCCATACACGGCTCCATGCAGAAGCTGTGCTGGCATGGCAACAGCTTTGGATTCCGGTACCGGTCGAGACAGACGCAGCATGTCAGTAGTGACTCGAACTGCTCCATAGTTGCTCAGTGCTGTTTACGTACCTGATGAATAAAATAAGAAATAAATTAATGTTTGTGGAGAATAAACTGAATCAGTGACCGTCATTGCATGCCATTGTGCCGGAACAACTTTTGTCTTTTGTTGTAAGGTAACAATGCCTGCAATTTGACATTTGTATATTACGTGCTTAATGGGTTCTTAAAATTATATTATCACGCTTTTTGGAGCAAAAATGTACAAAACTAGTATCCAAAATAATCTGTCATAATAAAGAGATTTCATAACAATCAATAACACACAAGTAAACATTACGTCTTCCAATATTAGCCATATAGTGAAACCTTACAATATTCTCAGTAAAAAGGCACAAAGAATATTTCGTAAAACATATATTGCGATACTAACAGGACAGAAACTCGATATCGAGATATTGAAAACCTAAACGACAGCTAATGTGTTTCTGAAATATCTATACCTATATCATTTATCAATGGCTGCTAAGAATGAGGGAAAACATCGTGAGAAAACTAACACGTTCATAATGGAGTCTAATGTATTTGGAAGGTGTGTGATGCCTTGAAAATGGTGGTATAAGGGAACTACTGGTGTTTTATCTATTGATATTACTTAGTGAGGAAGCCGATTTAAAGAATATAAGATGGACTTGCTTAAAGACACTTTGGCTTAGATTAATAAACACGTACATTGACTTAGCATTATTGCTATCACTGACAGAAACTGAAAGTGTAACATTTATCAATCTATTATAAGGGTAATTTGATTGACATTTCTAGCTTCCTAAGTTAACACTGTGATGTTTTTGTTATTGCACAATTTTTATAAATGTTATTTCTTGTTATGTTTGTGTTTTCATGACGTTGTTAGATTCTACACATGAGGAAGTCGTGCGTTCTCCTTATAGTTGCCTCTTACACCCACACATGTGATTCTATTTTTACATAAAATCACAGGAAATCGATTAAGTATCTTAAAATTTAATTTCCCGTCGATTCTCGCACTTCGCAAAACGCAGATCTTAATCTAAAATTAAAATCCCGAACAGGAAAGATTTCGATAAGATTTGCATTAATATACGATTTGGCGACGTAGACAGAGATCCAATATTGATCAAAGACGTATTTCTTCAGAAGGTGAATTTTGCTTTAAAATTCAGCAGGCGAGTCGAGTGACATTGAACGCCCGGAATATTCAAAGGGCTATAACAGACTATTACGGAGGAAGTGATAGAAATAAAGATGGTGAGTGTACTGTTGTACCAAGATATTAATCCTACAAAATGACCTTTCTAAATCCAACGACCTTCACTAATATAGAATTTTATGGCATCAAATACGTAGTCAACGTTATGGACGAAGCTAAGAATTTAAATTTGGTGTTCGCACTAGGCACATCCTCTGAGATCCGGCTGGCGTTATAAATAGAAACGTTTGGTATTTCACGCGCCTCTTTGACTGGACGTTTGGTCTTAGCTGTGGCAAATGATTTTCAATCTTATGGTGAAGGAAATAGAACAGTTATCACAAAGAAGATATAGCTTGACATTTCAGCAGTTACATCAGGATATTAAAGAGGAAAGTGATTTTGATTCTTATGGCATTAAACATAAAGTGGAAAGTAGGGGTGATGTAAAGTTTTGTCAAATCATTTTGGTAGTTTCGAACAAATGTTATCAAGTGCATCTAGTCATTTAAAGCCTTGTGTCACAAATTATAAAGTATAATTCACATGGGAATTTGTGAAGTCAAAACATGCTTTAAAACTTCGACGTTAACCAAAATTTACAGACAAATTTGAACCTTTTCTTTAAGAATGTAGAGTGGAAGTTACAATAAAATAAATTTAGTTTCTGTAACTTTGGAATTTATAGAATTTGAAATCGTCCTGTTGTCAAATAATCGGGGATGATTCTATAAATTTTAATGTCTGATAATAATGTCTTGTCATTTGGAAATGGCGACATTGGTGAGTTGTTATTTGGGTATTTTCTTTGTTATTGTTAAATTTAAATCAGTTTTCACTTTCGTTACTAATTCCAGACAAGCAACGCAAAAAAGACGAGTGTATCATCGCAGGTAAAAATAGGGCACAATTTCTAGAAGTGTTTGTTCCAAAGACTGAATGAATAATTTGTTGGAGTGTTAGATAATTAGTTGGAATGTGTCGATAGGGGACTTGGCTCTGTCTGGCTCATTTCTGAGTCATTGGGTGTCGTAACTCAATAGGGAACTGGGTTATTTGTAAATAATGACATTATCGTCGTGTTCAGATTCAATTTGTGGATATGTGTAACTTTTGTGTTACATTATATCCTCTGTCTTTACTAAATAAAGGTGGTGATGGTTGAATCTATATGGTTTATTGTTTGTACTGTATGTACAAGGTGGCACATAAATGTATCAACACTGGCGGCAGCCACTTGAGGGATATCATCTCTTCCATAAAAAAATTTAAAGGTCCCCGAATAAAGATATCCATCTCTCAAAATATATATGTTTAATTTTGTAAAAAAGTTATTTAAAAACAAAATTAGTTGATTAATTTTGCGCCATTTTGTATATTCGAAACGCTGTTATTTTCTGTCGTCAAATCACCAAAAAATGAGTCAACAATTTCTAAGTCGTCTCTGTTAAAAAGGATAAGTATATAACAGTTATCCATAAGTAAAACTATAAAGTTTTTAACACAATTCTGACGTCACATTTCCTAACGCTGCATCTATCAATTATTATTACTGTTGAAGATGAGGATGGCTTGGTACTTATTAAAGGAAACACAAATCACTTTTTTATGTATATTCTTCTGACTTTTTAGACCATGACGAAGGAAAAGAAACAAAAGCAAAGGATATAAAAAGAAACATAAGATGAGTATAAAAAGAGGTTGGTTACTGGTCGTCAATAACAATCACCGCTATATTTACTAAATCCTGTTTCTTCTGTGACGAAGAAAACACATTTAGAATAAAATTATCGCGTCACGTTTAACGTCACAAGGCAAATAGAGCTTAGTTCTGACGTCCAAGACTACTTCATGGACCAAAACAGACTGTTTGAGATCTTATCTAACTTTGTGTTCTATCTTCATTTCTGATGACAGATGGGTAACATTTTAATTTTCGCTTATTGTCAGATTTTCTAAGAGTAGTAGATTCTGAGACAAAATATTTTTGATCAGCAGTTGCCCGTGACTTCGTCTGCGTGTATTTTGTATTAGTATTACAAATATCCTAGTTTGAAAAGAAGCTTATATCATTCTCCATGTTTCAGGTTACTTATCTGTCTAATTTCATTACCATCGGTTCTGTAGTTTAAGCGTGAAAAGGTACAGACAAACAGACACAGTTTTTCTTGCAATTATAATATTAAAATTATGGATGTCAGCTGGATTCTGATTAATTGGCTGGATTATTTATTTCATTGCTGAGCTTTCATAGAAGATTGAAGATGGAAATATGACAGTTACAAAGGTTCATAGCTGCATCTTTACTAGATATGTACTAGACAAACGAGTTCTCTTGAACACAATTTTATTGCTTAAGAAATTGGATGTGATTTAGATGACTAGATAACAAATTGTTACTTTGAATGTACCCAGGATTTTGTAATATCTTGCTTTAAAAGAGTGTCCTTGGAGTTACTTGCCTATTCTACTCCATAGAGATCTACGTTTTGGAATGGGCAAATAGCTTCAACTTTCTGACTAACTGACCGACTCTTTGACAATTCAAAAGTGCCTGTAATAGGTTTAATTAAAATAAATGTTTTGAGTTTGAGTTTGAATGAAAATCTGCGTTTGTAAATTTAAATTGAAGAGTGGCGGTGGCCCAGTGCTAATGGCCGCGACTTACGAGTTGTAAATCGTAGGTTTGAACCCTGATAGGCGCCTTACTTATGCAAACTATTTCAATACCATTGCTCTCTAAACGGTAAAGGAAAATATCGTGACCAGACCAGCATGTCCTAGAACAGGGACGGCGAACCTCTATACATCCACGTATCATTTTTTTCAAATAAATATATAGTGTGGCCATGACGTGCCCACAGACAATCTTAACTTAATTTCAGAATAATACTCTTTATTTTTGCAAAGTAGACCTTTACTATAATATTGAGTCATCTTAATACATACCGCGTTTTTTTAACCGCTTTGTTTTATTTATTTATTTTATTATTTATGTTACCTAAATACTCATTGAATACAAAGCTGCTGTTTATTTCTTGTTGGTTCATAATGTGTGTGTATAAATGGTTAAATAAATGAACAAACTTAGTACGACTTCTGCTGTTACAAACTAGATGCCAAATAATTTAGTTCTCATTCGTTCTCATAATTTTTTAATTCTCATTTTCCCTTGCATTTACACACGTGGTAACGATATCTGAAATCGAAGCGGCTATCGTAGGCGGGCGCGCTCAGATTTCTATACTAGTTACCTGTGAGTTAGGGACCTAAATTCCTCAATCAATGACATGCCCGAATTATTTTGTCGCGTGCCACCGATGGCACGCGTGCTTTTGGTTCGCCATCCCTACCCTAGAACCAAAAATTCGAAAACATACACACACCCATACATACATAAACTCACGCCTTCTTCCCATGGGGTAGGCAGAAACTATAGAACACCACCCGCTACACGCTACTTACATACTCCTTTTGCTTCGCCTACGTTCATACATCTAGTCATACACGCACGCCGGTTGCGAGTACTACGCACCTGACCTTTCTGAAGAACATCACCAATTTGGTCACTATGTCCTCCTAGGGCGTCCCCTCCCGGCGTTTCCACTCACCTCTGCTTTATAAATACCTTTTGTTAGTCGCCTTTGAACACATATGACATCTTTTAAACCGCACTGGGCCCGCGTGGTGGATTACGGCCCACTCCCTCTCACAGGGTGAGGCCTGTATCCCAGCAGTGGGAACATTATACGCTGATTATGATATATGTTATATATGTAAATTAAAAAGAAGGCACAGCTTTCTTAGTATATTTACTACTAAAGCATTATTTATAGAAGCTATTTAGAATTCCGCATATTTCAAACGTCTCACCAAATAATATTCTCTAGATAAACAAAACATTTACATCTTTATAAAATTCAAACTTCGATGTTTGGCTTCCAGTGTTAATACATTAATTTCCATTGCGTGGGATGTTTTATATACGTTTCGCCGCTTCCCTTGTAGGCGGGTAATGAAACGTCATTATTATTTTTAGTCCTTTTGGCAGACGGTTTATATTTTTTTATTTTTCATTGAACACATTTCTACGTATTTGGCTTGTACACAAAGAAGCTTTTGTACGTTTGTTTCTTTGAAACCTGCGTAAATCATTGTTTTTTGGTTCCGGGTTAATACACAATCTTGTTGATGTTTTATTCGTTTCTGGTTAACAACATTACAATGGGTGACATTTGAAGTGGTATTTAATAGCTGCAAGAGAAATGGCAAAGAAAACTCATACATTTCAAGAGCTATATAGTCGTATCGAGTGTCGACTACCGGGTAAAACGGGGTGAAAGAAATTCTGGGGTGAATCGAGACGCAACTATATAATGGATTTTAACATTGAAATAATATAGTTTGCTGCCAACATGGACACTTAATCGTTAATTATAGTTCAAGTAACACATTATAGTACTTTTTGGCAACAAAAGATATTATTTCAACGTTAAAATCAATTTTAAAGTTACGTCTCGATTCACCCCTGCATTTCTATTCAACCCGTTTTACGGTAGTTACGTCGCGATAGTCAATCGCGACGTAACTAGTGAAGTAACCATACGACTCGATACTCACGATAAATCGATTCAAGTTAAACGTCAAAACGGGCCTGTTATTTTGTGACAAATATTACCTAAAGTCCATTTCACGAAAGAAGTCCCGCGGAAATAAGTGGAACTAATTATTATTATACGCTAAGTTAGCAACATTCCTAAAATAACCCATGCCTGCAGCGCCACGTCTGCGGGACTTCTTTCGTGAAATGGACTTTATGTCACCACTCTTTGTTTTTCTTTTTTTTTTTTGTGTACTTCGTTATTTGCGTAATGTTTGAACAATCTAAATGTTATATTTACTGTCAGCTGTGAAGCTACCTTTTATTAAATAAATAAATAAATAACATTTGAAACACACTTTCTAGGACTTCCAGTTCAGTTTTTTTCTAAACAGTCCTGAAATTAAGACAATGTGTATCTACGTTATTTTTTTATGAAAATCTTTCATCTCTCTATCTGTGGGACTGATTTCGTAAAAACGGACGGAAGTGTATAACAGGAAGTGACAGCTTAAGCATGGAATAAGTAAGTACTTTTTAATATCATGGAATTAGTAAGTATTTTATAATAGCATGGAATTAGTAAGTACTTTACAATAGCACGGAATTAGTGTACTCATGGAATTAGTAAGTACTATATAGATTATAAGTAGAGGAGGTCGAATTTCAACCAGTGGGCGACCACTAGTAATGAATAATTATTCGAATACATATTTCAGAATTGAGATTTTTTACATTTTGAGGTTAGTTTCTGTCGCTGCTCAGTTACCTACTTATTACCAAGATGAGTCATATGTTACACATCATCGACTACTGTAAGGCTCGCTCGTTTTTTTTAATTCAGTTACAGTTTGACTTATATTCAATATTGGATAAACTATTTGACTGCCTCATTGGTCTAGTGGTTGCAAGCGCTAAACTGTGGTTGTAACCACTTTCTTATGCAATAAAGAGGATTATTATTATGGTTATACCACTTTTTAAATCTAGGGACAGTAAAGACACCAACAATTATAGACCAGTATCCGTGTTGCCGGTATTCAGCAAGGTGTTCGAAAAGGTAATGCTGAATCAGATGCTTAATCATTTTAACACCAACCAAATCTTACACGATCAGCAATATGGTTTCACCAGGGGACGTTGTACGACTGACGCCGGGTGTCACCTTATTAAAACACATATTTACAGCGTGGGAGGAGGCCCAAGATGCCATAGGAATCTTTTGTGACCTCTCCAAGGCATTTGACTGCGTAAATCATGAAACCTTACTCTTGAAACTTGAGCATTACGGACTAGGTAAACTTTCGCTGAGTTTAGTAAAATCTTATTTAAATGATAGACAACAGCAAGTTCAAATAAATGGTCTCAATTCACTCGGTTTAAAAGTAAAAATGGGTGTTCCACAAGGCTCAATATTGGGTCCTTTCCTCTTTTTAGTATATATTAATGATCTTCCCCATTTATTCAAAAACCAACCACAAATGGTGTTATTTGCTGACGACACTTCCTTAATCTTTAAGATAAATAGACGGGCATCAAATCTTGACGACGTAAATAACGCCCTACTGCAGGTCCAAAATTGGTTCACTGCTAATAATTTACTATTAAATGGGAAAAAAAACTAAATGCATAATATTTGCTTTACCGAATGTTAAAAGTAGTGATTGTGACATAGTATTGAATAAAGAGAAACTGGAATTCGTCGATAAAACTGTTTTCCTTGGGATCACGCTCGACTCAAGGCTGCAATGGGGTCCTCATTTAACATCTCTTGCAGGACGGCTAAGTTCAGCAGCGTATGCTGTGTAAAAAATCCGTCAATTCACTAATGTAGATACCGCGAGGCTAGTCTATTTCAGTTACTTTCATAGTATTATGTCTTACGGTATTTTACTATGGGGACGGGCTGCAGATATCGAGTCTATTTTTATTCTGCAGAAAAGAGCCATCAGAGCAATATATGGCCTCCGCCGGCGCGATTCTCTAAGGGAACTGTTTAAAGATATCAACATCATGACGGTACCTTGTCAATATATCTATGAAAACATCATGAACGTAAGAAAAAATTTAAATAGTTTCAGTAAAAGAGGTGAAAGACACAATTATGGGACTAGAAATAGGGATGAATTAGTTCAACCAGGTTCCAGACTGGCTAAAGTAGACTCATCCTTCATGGGGTACTACAATAAAATACCTCCCCACATAGTCCAACTAAATGAAACGAAATTTATATCTTTTATAAAACGCACACTATGTAGCCAAGCATATTATAAGTTGGGGGATTACATTGCTGACAAAAATGCTTGGCTTAACGCTGGTTCTGCTCCACAAGGGCGCATAAACTAATTGAATAGCATTCAAATATATTGTTGAAGCGGCTGAAGATTGTAAATACTATCTTTATATTGTATAAATTCAATCTATTAGTATTGTATAATTGCATAGCACATGTGTGAGCACTATGTACCTACCATTTTCTGAGTACGTCTTTTATTGACTTGAATGTGCCATGGCGGCTGAGAGTGTCATGCTCACTAAAATGTCTAGCTGATGGTGGCGTATGTGTTGGATCATTAAGTTCCCTTCAAAATGTTTGAGCTAAATGGTGCTGATCCATGCGTCATGTTCGTGAACGGGCGCCGTCAGTAGGGACTGGTCATTTCATAGCTGCCACGGCTTATTTTAACTTAGTATTTTAGTTGTTTTTTATATTTTTATTACGGACGCTTTTAACGTGCACGTCTTTCTACATTGTTCTCACATGTATAATTTCAACATAAATTATGTAACCAATACTATGTAACAAAATTTGGATTTAAAAGAGTGTCCGTGGAGTTTCTTGCCCAAAGCGTAGTAGGTTCCTATGGAGAAGCATAGGAACCTACCACGCTTTGGAATGGGCAACTAGCTTCATCTGACTGACTGACCCCTTGACAATTCAAAAGTGCCTTTAGTAGGTTTATTTGAAATAAATGCTTTGAGTTTGAGTTTATTTCACTGAAGTACTTACATACAAGTTATATTTTTAAATATTAGAATAAAATATAATATATAAAAACATTTAAAAATAGTAGCCCACCGGTATCGGGAACAGGGTCAGAAAAATCAGGAACAGATTATTATTATTATTATTATTAAGTATGTATGTATCTATGTATTAGTTTATTTTGATTTTCGAGTTATCTACCATTAAATTAATTAATTACTGCCGAGCACGAGGTCCGGGGTTCGATTCCAGGTCGGGCAAAGTGTTATTGGGTTTTTACATCAAGAATTTCTCAGTAGCAGCCTGGAAACTGGAATCTATCATGGGACTTTAAACATAACTACTGAAATGTGAGTGTACTATAGGTTTTCTTTATTCTCAGTTAAGTTTAAAGATAGTCTGGCATTTTGAGCGCTTTATGCGGCCTACCCAAATGTTCTTTCTTTGGTAATGTTCGTCGAGTCGTTGAGCTCCTTAAGTTTTGAGTTGAGCTGCACAATTACTGACAAATGCTTACACTGATTGGACAGGTCCGCTCAAATTTGTGTGGTTCTTTCCTCAAAAGACCATTTCAGACACGGATCTACATGGTCCTCACATGATCTGACCAAGATATGTCTGGACTTTAAAAGAGACTTTGACCCCTGAGTTTGTTTCGCCATTTCTTCTCAGGGGTAGTCAGATAGGAATGTCGGCTACATCTAGATTTATTTTTTATATGACGTGTAAAAGTGATTTTAATATCCTATTTACAGAATAAACGATTTCATTTCATTACGATTTCATTTCATTTCATTTCGGTACACCTCTGCCTTACCCTTCGGGGATTACAGGCGTGATTTTATGTTATGTGTTTTAATAGTTCCATTTTGTTTTCTGATACGTCGGTTTCCATGCCCATTTTACTGGAAGTAAATGACACTGTCTGGAGAAATATTGCCATAATCCCTCTCTTGGCACGCGAAGTTTGTGATCACAGACTTACGAGCATATTATATGAAATTGAGGATTCTATTGCCATTGTACTAGCTGACATGACATGGCAAACTAATAGCAATTGACGTATCTGGTAGATTAATTATGTTTTTTTTTGTGCAGATAGTGCTTTTCGTATACTGTGCCCAAATGTACGTAGTTAAGATTCATCGTTAAGGTCAAGCACGGCTTTGATGCATAAAAGCATATTCTATTGGGCACAAAAAAATTATAATAAGCTCCCAGCACCTCTGAAACAGCTGCCCACTAGGATGTTTAAGTTGCATTTAAAAAAAACTCTTATAGCCAAATGGTACTACAGCTTATCAGAGTTTCTAAATGAACGAAATTAAGTAAATTGCGACATCTCCTAGTCTACTAATGGTGAATGAACTGTTTTATGTTAGTTAGTTAAGCTGTTTCTAAACTGATGTATTGATAATGTAGTTAGGCATATGCATGGTAAAAATAGGTTCTGTACTTTTTTTGTACGCTTTATCTGGCAAAATATGTAGCTCCTTTTTATTTATTTTTAATTCCATCCACAATGCACATGATTGTATTGTACTTATTCATGTTTTACAAAAATAAAAATATCTTTATCGTTATTGATGACCTCAAAATCTGAAGTTATTTTATGTGTTGTCTCTTAAGACATCTCGGCGTGATTATTCATATATTCTACGCCAAATCTTATCCAGTACTTAACTGAATATATCAAGGCCTTTTGTTTACATTATAGCCTGTGTGAAACCACGTAAAAGGATGGTAAAGTACGTTTTAGTACTGAATAATATTATATTGGTTCATGAAATCTATCATATTGTGCTGAAAGTACATAGGAATAATGATAGCTGGAGTACCTACTGTAAAAGATAAATAATGAAAATATTTTTATATTATTTTTTTTTTTTTTTTTTCTTTTTCCTTCTGGCTTCGCACGGTTTGTGCATTTAGCCAATGTCAAGTTTTAGTTCTTGTATAATATTGATGAAATGAATTATAAATGCATGATGATGATATCCCCGCCTACTCCCCTTGAGTTTCAGTAAAGATGTGGCACTTTACTGAGTCCTCACGCGGACTTCTTGAGAGAACTTGAAGCGAAGTTGCACTGTTTTGTTTCATTTGCCTACACTAATGCACGTTCACAAACACTTAATGGTTAATAATCCACCATTATTACACATTAATATTCGGCTAAACACTAATTTTGGAAAATTAAACAAACTGCTGAACATGACGCTTCACTTTCCCGCCAAGAAGTCCCTTTTATATTATTGTGATGTTCTGAAATATGGCGTGTAAGGCTTTTAGGGAAGACATGTTACGAAGAAGGTTTTAGGGTCAGATTAACATAGCTCTTTGTTAGGGTAGTAAAATATCGGACATGAACTGGGATCCTTACCCTTTTAATAATCTACTGTATGTTATCTAAGTAGGTACTTAGGTATTATTTCAACAGCACATGATTTTTATAAATTTTATTTAGTCATTATTTGAAGAAATAATAAGTGTGTTATGATTGTCTTTCCCATTGTTGTAGATACTAAATAATAAATATATAGCCCTTTTAGATATTATTATATTAAACAAGGGAGGTTTTACAAATTTTGTCTAGATGCAAAATTCAACTGTTAATACGCAAACAATTTCCAACACAAATCTTCTATCACTATTTGTAAATAATTATAGTGTGCACACACTCAAGTCTTGAGTTGGTTCCTAAGTAAATACAATCAACAACAGACCTAGTTTCATTCTCAAAAGGTTTACGAAATCCTAAATTAATAAAATGTTTCGAAACTTAGGAATCACAGCGATAAATTTTGTAACTCAAATACTATCTTGGTAATCTAGTTTTCAAATTCAAACTGTTCTTTAATAACTTTGTGATATTTATAATTAAATTTTACTTTTGTGGATTTTATTACCCGGTTGTGTATTGAATATTTATAAGGATAATTTATTAGTCGTATTAACCCTTTAAAAGTAACCGCTGCTTTAATTTTTTTACAGTATTGTAAAAAATATAGACTACTGATTAAAAATAATAAGTCTGTTTTTGTTAGGATTCGATTTTATTACTAAAACCCATGTGTTTTCAATGACTGTGAATAATAACTAACTGAGTAATTTGTTGAATCATTGCTGAATCATATTTTCCATCACGCAAAGTTGGAATGTTCATGTTTCTTTTTTAGTCTTTAGGGGATTAGTGAATATTTTTACGTTTAAGGGGCGGCTAATCGCCGTTGACCTTGGCCATATAAATACGCGTCGCACTCACGCCACGCTACCGTTCGGTTTCATAGCAAATATTTATTTTTAGTAATGAAAATAATATTTGAATAATAAGACACGTAAAATTACAAAAGAAAAAAAAAATTAAGAGTATTCTATTCTATTCTATTCTATAGATAACAAAATAGTCTGTTCATACAAAAAAAACATACAAATATCTTAAGTAGGTAATTTGAAAGTAATATCGTTTTTTATGCTTCGGGTAGACTTCCTGAATTTATTTCATAAAGTATTTTACTACAATACTTAAATATTCACATATAGAAATGATGTGTATGCGTTCTAGTTTTACATACATGTTTTGTATAACCTATCTACTTCTCGAGGTCGATAGGTTAGACACGTTCGCAAGTGGCACGTCAAAATATGGCTAAATGGCAAAATTTTCCTCGTCTTGTCTCTTTTTTGCTCCCGATAATTACGACATGCCTACCCCACGCGTCCTACTTCCACGTGTCATCTAATAGTACGACAATGTGCCCTTTTTTAAGATCGAATGTTGAGTAGGTAACCTATCTACGTCTTTTTAGGTTTCCGTACCCAAAGGGTAAAACGGGAACCCTATTATTAAGGCTCCGCCGTCTGTCTGTCTGTCCGTCTGTCACCAGGCTGTATCTCATGAACCGTGATAGTTAGACAGTTCATTTTTTTACAAATGATGTATTTCTGTTGCCGCTATAAAAAAAATACAAAAAAAACAGAATAAAATAAATGTTTAAAGGTGGCTCCCATACAACAAACGTAATTTTTTTGCTCGTTTTTGCTCTATATTGATAGTGGCAACTAGTAGACGCTTGAAATATTCACAGAATATATTTTAGTTATATATTCACTTTAAAAATAAATAATTAAATTAAAATAAAACTAATATTTAAGGGGGGCTCCCGTACAACAAACGTGTTTTTTTTGCTATTTTTATAGATAATGGTACGGAACCATTCGTGCGCGAGTCCGACTCGCACTTGGCTGGTTTTTTACTTATAATTTCATTGGTAAGTACCTAGTTACCGCCGTTTTTGAATATACCAGAGTCGTCGCAGATGCGGCCTACCCGTCCTAGGGTTTCTATTCAAAAGTTTACAAGAATTTTCTACCCGTCATAGCACAATCCAAAGGTTATAAAATCCTCAGTTATCATTTCACTAGAACTATCGTTTCAGCTTATTTGATTGGTTATTTTAGTCAACCAATCACAAGCAGCTAACGTGAGACATGCCACCCAATACCGATCAGAAACAGGACGTTATTTTTTTAGCGTACTAATCGGTGTCAGCCAGACATGTATCGGTTCTCAGTAAAAATAACGTGTCGGGGTTCAGATCGCATTACCTCTTCCTATCTCGCTTTATAGTGTAAGTCGGTTAAACTGTTTTATAGTTCCCCGTCATTTCCAAAAGTCTGACAACCGGTCTTACCAAGGGGTATCGTGTTACCCAATAACTGGGTTGTGGAGGTCAGATAGGCAGCTGCATCTGGCTAGACTGGAAGCTGACACCAGCATAGTTGGAAAAAACTAGGCAGATGATGATGAGTTCCCTGTCATTGTCGAACAAATATTTATCTTGTGAGACCTTTGTTGTTGTTTATAAAAATTGGTAATGGATGATTAAATTTTCAAGGTTATGCGGTTTATATTAACTAATTATAGATGTAATACTTTTTTCTAAATTTAAACAACTGAATTCCTCTTTTATCTATACATATTATACAGTCGTTTTTTGTTTGTCTGTGTGACTGCGTTGTTCTTCTAAACTACGCAATAGATCTTAATGTAGTTTACACCATCATCGTGCACTCACTAACATACGTATAACATAAATACACTCCCTTACAACACCCACACAACTGACTCAAATCACACCACTATACATACACTCTTTTTATATCTATTTTATTTTTATAATTTTTTAAATGTACCTTAGTTCTTAATTTTTAATTTTATGGATAAAATTGAGATCGGAACGAAGGAGCCTGGATCTCACAACACAGGGAATCCTAGTGTGAGGTCTAGGGATTCAACCAACTTGAATGTAAGCTTTGAGAAATAAATTTAGAACAAAGATAAACTCAGAGCTATTCCAAAAGGTTTATGTGTATAATATAAATACATTAATATTAAAGTCACTGCCTCGTTGGTATTGTGGTCGCGCAAGCACTACTGCTGAGGATGAGATTTTCGGTTCGATACCGGTCGGGCAGAGTGTTATTAGCTTTTTTTATCTGGAATTTCTCGCCCGGAGTCTGAATTTGTGCCCGGTTGATGGCAATAGGCTCACCCTCTATTACATGGGACTTAAACATAACTAGCGAAATTTGGGTGTACTATAGGTACACCTCTGCCCTACCTTTCGGGTAAACAAGGCGTGATGTTATGTGTAAAGTCAAGTATATAAAAAAAACTCGATTTTTATCAAGTTGTGAAAACTCGTACGAATTAGGGGCGGGTACTTAGTACTAAATCGTGGATCAATAAACAGCCATCAATCTAGTTGTAACGATTACGCTGTAAAATAAATTAACTTATTAATAGAGGTCGAAGATAGTCATAAATAGTCGTAGGATAAACTTAGTTTGTTAAACAATGTTCAGAATGACGCAGTTTCACGCGTGCTGACTTTACGTCTCGTTTTGTGACGTCATGCAGAAAAGTCGCTTATTTTTGACAATGACAGGTAAGAAAAGGGTAACGCAGTAGGTTGGGTAAATGCATCCTCTTTGTGTGGTAATATGAAAGAACCATGTTATATTAATTATTAAATAGTCTATAGAATTTTAAAAGCAATATTGTGCTGGTGATAAAACTGAGTTGCCTTTCAGTAGTTTGAAAGTTATGTGTTGATATTATTTTAAAACAAACCCACGGCTTCTCATCGTACTAAAATTAACCAACTGTTTGATTGGCAACGTCTTTGTTACTTTACTCTTAGTCACATCAAAGTTTCAGTGTAAAGCGTAAATTAAACGAGTTTATTAAAAAAAAAAACAAAGCGGATACTTACAGCAAAATTATAGCCACATAAAAAAACACTGGGGTAATCCAATCACACAAGAAGGGTTATTGGGGTAATGCAATAGGTTTACAGCACTTTACTTGTCATATTGTAGCAGCTTGAGGCACTATGGAGGGTTTGTACGACTAGAAATTTATCACAGGCTTGAGGTGTGCCTTCTAGCACACGCTAGTTGAAACTGAGGGGAACTCGATACCTCGTGCGCCTGACTTTATTTCGGGATGTTCTCTGCGCGTGCGCCGTCGAGATTTATTTTCCGTCACAGTTTACTTTTGGTCGTCGAAAGGTCATTGGACATGTTACGGTTGATTGTTTTCACTAACTACTAATTTTAATTATTTGTTGTGATAAGGTCGATAATTAAGTGGGACAATTAGGGTAATTGTTGAATAAAATTTGTAGTTAAAATGTTTTAGTCAGTTTAAAGCATTGTTTCCTGGTTGTGAAATGATAATGAGTGTGTTGACATTTTGTCTGACTGAAAATAACAAGCAAATAAATGCCGGGGTGAGAATTCCTCACGTGTTAAGCGTCGATACAATTTTAATTAACTAAACCAGGAACAAATCTTGGAACTCCAAAAGTGTCAATCAATCTATCACCTTTATTTGTAAACATAGGTTACAACAATGTGCAAGATGTTACAAGTCTTAATATAAAGTTTGTCTATGTTTTGCCATTTGGCGTACAAACATACAATTATAAGGCTGAAAACGCTAGCTGTGAAACTTTGTCTGATTTTTTACAGAATTTTCGCAAAACGAAACGTTTAGACAACGTTTAGAACCAGCAGGTCTATTCTATAAAAGTCTTATCGTGAAAACTTAGGGGAGCTTGAAGAGCTCATTTCACCTATAAAAGTTTTCACGGTGAGATTTTAAGAGAATATTTCGGCAGGTATGCCTTTAACAATACCGATTAAAGGGGTTTGGAATTTTTTCTATGGAGCCTGGCTCCCCATCCTTATCGCCATTTTTAATTTTTTTTCGAAATGAAGGCCATGTATGAAACCTTTAAAAATCGATAGGCGGGTTTAATGTAACTCGAAAATATACTTTAGTAAAAGCTCGTAAAATGTAATGTTTTCGAGTTACCTCAAAATCAAAATCATTTTTATTTCACATAAGCCTACATGGGCACTTATGAAACGTCAGAAGCTATGTGCACGGTTCCAATTGGTCGTTTCCTATGGAGTAGAGCTAAGCTAAGAAAGCTAAGAGCCGGCAAGAAACTATAAGCTTCTGTAATTGTAATACAAAAATAAATGTCTTTATTTACATTACATAGTAACATTGAATCGAAAATAAAGTCGCCTAACGTACCGAATGACATCTAAGAAAGCCCCCCTAGTCAGGGGATCGAGAGGGAGCGAGATAGCTAAAGTACGTTGCGATATTTCCCTTTCTAGTATGCAGATCGATCGATCGGACGGTCGATCTCGATCAATCAGCTGGCTACTTTGACATTCACTGTACGCTAGCGTTTATCCTGTTTTCTTTAAAGTGAATCTGTTATTGTTTATTAATTTGTTATTGTTTCCGTACGAATATCAACATACGATGGTGTTATTTTTGTGGAATCAGCACTGTTCCTGGTCCACGAAGACGATTTAGACGGCTAAAACGCTCATACCAGCTAACGTTTATGGCGCTACTTGAACAACTTTGTTGGCTTATATATTTGAAATGTGACAGTTTAGGAAATTTGTCAAAGAACATATTATTGTAATATGATGAAAGCAATCGATTTCCGTAAGTTTTATCCTTCGCCGCTATTCAAGAAAAAAACAAAACGGCTACTTTAACAATAAAATAAAATCCACCTACGTAAACTTTTAGTAAATTGTGTAGGAATTTTGAATGACACTATTTCCGTATCAACCTAGATACTTCAACGGAAAAGTGTCATGTTTGATTGCCTAATCTCTATTAAAAACCACCACGGAGTTTTTCTGTTCACTATGAGCGAGATTGTTTATTACCACTTGAAATAAAACATCCACTTGTTTTACATCAATATAACTAATTAGTATAGATAATTTCATTGTATTCTTCTTTTTAAATAGGTGTGACAAATTTTGCTTTACATATCTACCCAGAATAATTAATTATTGAACTTAAAGTAGGTACAGTCAACGGCACAAAAGTGGTAACATTTGCACTACGGAAATCGCCCTTACACCCACGACATAAATGATTAGTATGATATTAATGTTTTCGTTCTATTGATTCACATTGCGATGGAAAATAAAGCTAAAATAACGTTTTATAAATTTCATGATCTTGAATACAAATAAAGAACGAGGAAATGCGGACAAAACGTCATAAAGATGACCCGCACTTGACCGACTTTGTACAAGTGGGTGGATTTAATGTTCATTTTCTGAACATTTTGGCTACGAGTAAAATGTATGAAACGCAACGTAATCCCGTCCCCGCGCTTCCTGTAGGAACCTAATCGACTTTGGTTCTGCATCCATCTTGGTTTATGCTTAGTTATTATCGACATGAAATTAAAGATAATACAAGAATCAAAAACACATTTTACAAAGAAATTTATTTGTTCACAGGGAAAAAGTGACGCTATGAGAACTAACAAAGTTCGGTGTGCCATTCAAAGTTACACCAAATAGGAGTCAAGATAAATACAACATTATTTTTAGTATATGCAAAACCTTAATATAGTTAGTTCAGAATAAGGAGCTGAATCGATTTCAATAATTTTTACACCATGTTATATTTTGCCCCAAAAATATTTAAGTGTGATGGAAAATGTTATGTCCATTTAATTACTTACAATACAATCACCGTACGGCAAGGTACCTACTGCCAAATTATTATCGATGAGCGCAAGACGACCCTGGAGGCGCGGGGGCGCCGCCGTTAGCATGTTTTTGTACGGACAACCCGGTAAGATAACAACCTTATAACTTTGTGATTTCTCATGATACAATTTTGAAATTTTGTACATAGATTCGTTAAGGCTTCTACATACCGAGGCGACTTGTCGCGCGACGCGACGCGACACAAAGGCACCGCTCGTCCCGCGACACGCGGGGCCTTTGTGCCGTGTCGCGTCGCGCGACATGTCGCGCTGGTATGTAGAAGCCTTTACATAAAAATACTAAACACGTGTTTCGGGTTTCGCATATACTAAAACTAATATTGTATATTAATCACGCCGACAAAGTGGTAAAATAAAAAATATAAAATATATTTTTTTAGGGTACATTGCACGTACAGTGAGCATGATATATTTTTTTGCTCTCGTCTATGTGTCTATAATTGGGTAGTCCGTTCAAAAATATTGCGAGTCCTTGATCACAGTTTGCAACTACAATGTTTTTGTTTTTGGGATAAATTCATCCCAACTACGGAACCCTTCATTTAGCAATTTTCTTAAAAAAAAACCTACCAACTGCGTGTCGGACCACGCACAATGAAGGGTTCCGTAGTTGAGATGAATTTATCCCAAGAAAAAACTTAACATTGTAGTTGAAAAACATGATCCCCATACAATCTAACTGCAAATGTAAGTTTGTACGCACAATATTGAGTGATTTACCATGCTATTTTAAGATCACAGACTTCTTATAGGTTTTCCTGTAATTTATAAGTAAAGAACTATTCTCTGTATTTTTATCAAAATTTTAGGCTCAGTAGTTTCGGATATGAGGCGGGGGAATGGTAATTTTTCATCTATTTTCTTAAATAATTTCAAAAGTATGTATTTTAAAATTATAAAAAAAATATGTGTAAAATCCTTAAAACACGTTCTTTCATTTGATATGTAACACGGTACAGCCAGCAAGACTTTTTTTTAAAATTTTCTTATTTGTCGCCCAAAAGTGACCTCCTTATTCAAAATTAATTTATTTACATAACTCATCCATGTTTGGGTCTCAGAAATTCACATGTGTATCAAATTTCAACTTAATCGGTCTAGTAGATTCGGAGAAAAACAAGTGTGACAGATGGACAGACAGACACACGAGTGATCCTATAAGGGTTTCTTTTTTCCTTTTGAGGTACGGAACCCTAAAAACCCTCAAGTCAAAAAGTCTGGACAAATGGCAAGGCTGGACAAAGTCCGAACGGGGGGCCGGAAAGCCCCACATGTCTGGACAGATCCAGACGGATGGTAACCCTAGCTAGAGCTATGCATACACGATGCTGTATAACGCACATTAACCACATTTCCTTCATAACGTGATGAAACACGTCACGCGCTCACAAAGCGTTCTCGTGCTTGATTCAATTTGTCCTTTCTCCGCTGTGTTTACACGCTGCGTTTTATTTTAAGACGTGCGCGTTTTATTTCTGTAAACAAAGAGTATCATGGCCTTTATTGTTTATTGTTTGACCGCTACCGTGATTAGCGTGTTTGTGAAATTGTGACCTTTGTGGGAATTTTGTCAAATGTAGGATTTTAGTTTCCTGTGGATGTGAATGTAGGATTTTAGTTTTGTAAACGTGGTCTGTGTGCATGTCCAATTAAGGGGTTATTCCCAAAGTACTTCAAAAAGAGTTCCCAAACTACTCTCTTAATAACTAACTCTTAAATATAATATTTTTAATTAGGTTTCATTCTACTCCATGTTAATATTAAAATGTTCTCAAAGTACTCTACTCCATTTTAATCAAAAAGCTAATTTAAATATTTTACGACTGACTATAATGAAATAGTAATGAAATATGTATGTATTTTATAGGTAATTATGTAGATGGAGCAGTTTGAGAATTGATAACGAATAATCGGTGGAGTACTTTGAGAATAATTCCAGATACCTATGAAGCAGAATGGGAACAAAATAATTGCTATTTTCAAATAATAATATTTTCTTGGAGTAACTCGGGAATGAATGTATGAGATTCTTATCTTTTTAGAACAAAAGAATGGAGTACTTTGGGAATAACCCCAATTATTTATTTTATTTATTATTTATTAAAACTTTATGCACAAGTAAAAAAAACTACTGTACAAAGGCGGACTTATACCTGAGGCATTTTCTACCAGTCAACCTTAGGGTGATGCAGAGACAAAACATGGTAGGTGCAATATGGGGATAGATAACTCGAAAAACAACAATATATACATAGATACATACATACTTTTAAACAAAATAAAAAGTGTCAGGAGAAATAACGATTGGTGGAGGAGAAAACGATCAGCGCTGGGAAGATTCTGCCAACTTCTTACGAATATATTCCCGTGCCTTTACCTTAAATGTTAACCTACTAGTTGCCATCCTGATGCTCAGAGGGAGCGCATTCCAAAGAAAAACCACCTGGACAAAGAATGAAGAGTGTATGAAACCAGAGCGGTGAGAAGGACATCGTAGAAGACGATTGTTGGTGGAACGAAGATTTTTATTATGGGCAGAGCACAAGTATTGAACATGAGAAGTTAGGTAAGAAGGAGTAGTGGGTTTGTCGAGTATGGAAAACAACATAGACAGAGCCCTCAACTCTCTGCGCTGACGAATGGGCAACCATTTTAAAACCAAACGGTGCGCGGACACATGATCATACTTACGTAGATTGAAAACGAATCGAATGCAGTTGTTTTGAAGGCGGTCAAGTTTATTGAGGAGATCTGCATTCAGGTCATAGTAACATACATCACAATAGTCAATTATGGGAAAGATTAGGGACTGTACAAGCATTGCCTTTATGTGTGAAGGGAGAAGGTTTTTCAACCGATATAGTGACCGCAACGTTCCGGTGACTTTTTTACTGATAGTCGTGACTTGCTTTCGCCAGTCAAGACAAGTGTCGACATGCAGACCCAAATCCTTAACATCGGAGCCAAACGGGATGGCTGAGTTGTCGAACATCACAGGCGGCACAGTCGAGCCATTCAGCTTCCTCATACTATGAGGGCTCCCTACAATGATAGCCTGACACTTGGTAGGGTTAACCGCCACCCCAAAACGATCAGACCAGTTTTTAACCACACCTAAATTTACACCAAAAAATTAAGAGTGTTATTGGATAAACTAAGAGATTAAGTGTGTGTTGCTTTGTGAAATGACTGTCGCAACCGTCAAAATATTGGCCAAAAGTAAAGCAGAAGATAAAAGGCACATTCATATTGTCACATTTTGATTGAATGAATCACAGGTTAAGAAGGCCTAAGAGTTGACCATGAGTATGCTCAAACTATATGGATTAAATGAAATTTACTAGGGAAATGGAAATAAGAAGAAAACAGAGGAACAAAATAATGCCTCTCGCAAAATTACCTAGCACATTTATTTCAATGCTCAAAACAGGCCTCCTTTACTTTGTCATTCTATCAAGCAACAAGTTTATGCCTACGACTAACAAAGTTTTATCAACTTAAGCCTCCAATGATAGCGCAATACTTTCTGAAGTCTAGGTGGATTACGCTTGGCTAATTTTGTACTATTCCGTGTACTCTTCAAAACTAGCCCGACCTGAATAAAAGACATCAAAATGCGGTGCATTATCTATACTTACTATAATAGAGCCGAAGAGTTCGTTTTTTGTTTGTTTGTTTGAATTTGCTAATCTCTGGAAGTACCAGTCGGATTAAAAAAAATCTTTTTGCTCTCTCTAATAAGGAAGGCAGGTTATCCGTGCAGTGCCGGACGTAAAGAATAGCACCACCCCATTTCTTCCCGTGGGTGTCGTAAAATGCAACTAAGAGACTTCCTAGAGAATGGGCAGCAGCGTTCTCTATGCATTTTAACACCATACTGCGATCGCCAACCCGCCTGCCAGGCGTGGCGATTATAGCAACCCCCTTTTGGTGGAGGCCTATGTCCAGCATTGGCCGTCTCTCGGCTGAAATGATGATGATGATGAATAAGGAAGGCCAGACGACGCGATGCGACACGAGGTGGGTCGGAGGAACAAGAAATTTCAGGCGGACGAAGTCGCTGGCAGTAGTAGTGAAGATATGAAGAATAAATATCGTATTTTAAAATGGCCATGGTCCAGTTTAAAATGAGAAATTATCGGTAGGAAATAAATTTAAAGAGGATTTGCTTTATACTCACTTCCTATATCCGGCCACGTCTATTTCATCGCTGTTTATTTTATATTTATTTTGGTTATGGTAAACATTGCCAAATGCAATGTTTACCTTCATTATAGTCTGTTCCGGCAGTATCAGATAAAAATGTAAACAAATAGATCAGAAAACGTACATGGAATTGTGAATGCTAGTTTTTAATGCCACTTACAAATTGAGTACTTTGATTCGATTATTGGAATACTCAAATCAGACATTTTTATTTGAAATCACACGTTAAAGATGTTTTTCATTTAACAATTCGAGTTAATATTATAACCTAAATTATGATGGACGATTTTTAAATTACAATTTAAGCATCATCTGCCCAGCCTTTTCCCAACTATTTCGGGGTCGGCTTCCAGAGATGAATACCAGTATTTTACATGGAACCACTGTCTATCAGACCTCCACAACCCAGTTACTGGGTAATACGATACCACTTGGTAAGACGGGCTGTCAAAATTTCGGGCTTCTGACGACCCGTAACGACTGTCAAAGATCCACAAATGACAGCCGGAATCAACGCCTTAACGTGTTTTCCGAGGCACGAAGGGTCTTGGTATGTAAAGATGGTCACCCATCCACGGACCAACCGCGGCAAACATGCCTTAACCTGATTGATCAATCCGTGCAGCTGTACTTAGCCAGAAGCCGCACAAATCTATTACAATTTGATCATGTTACTCAAACAATAATAGTTTAAAAAAGAGATTTTAAGTTGAGACCTTCTAAATATGTGTTGCTAATTTTATTTAGTGAGTAATTGCGTAACTCTTTAAACTGAACAGGATCTATTGACACTTACATCAGATACGTTTGGAACAGATCATATCTACAAACGAGTGTTCAATAACAATCAAAAGAGCACGAATCAATCTGTCAAATGCAGTGATTAAGGAATGTTATGTAAATACTGCAATCAACTACATCAGTTGATTGATAGACTGACTTGATTCTCATTAATCGTCTTCAACCAAATCTGAATTTATTAAAGTACTAGCAATCCACCTCTGCTTCGCTCGGTTTTAACACTCGACAAAACATGAAGATTTCTTTGATAAATGTAAGTTCAGTATAATGTAAGTTTTGAAGATTAACGCGGTCACACGGACAGACACGAATACGAAGTGACTAGCTGACCCGTGCTACTCCGTTGGGCGGTAAACATTTTTACTCTATGACACTATGACACAAATAACGTGGCTTTCTATGGGTAACCTAAACCTTTTTTTTTTATTGGTGAGCCCGTTCTTGAGTTATAAAATTACAACGAAAAGTGGCATTGATTTTTATAGATATAGATGTATATAATTATAGCGAAGTAGGTATAGATTGATAATAGTAATGGCTCCAAAATGCTTTGAATAATAAAATAAAAATCTATTTGTCACCTTAAATAATAGAATAATGAAGAGTAAGCGCTTAATAATAACGACTTTCATGATAACCTGGGAATGACCGAGCAGTCTTGTAGGTCTTTGCCCTTGGATTGATTGTCTAAACGTCTATTGAATACATGTAAAGTCAGCCTCAATAAGAATTTATAGTAGATTGTTTTCCCAGGGAGCTAACAATTATTTTAAAGGCGAGAGCGTTTCTTTGAATCCAGAGCGGAGCGAAAAATTCTAAAGTAGAATGCCGAGCGCAGCGAGGGATCCAAATTACGTCACTCGGGTTTAAAATAGTGTTGCTTCCGAGGTGGACACTACTTTTTATCTCTCTCTTTGAGAAAATGCGTCCGATACAATCTTCTCTGGAGTTAATATAATACTTTCATACTCACTACTTGAGGGTACACACACTCATTTTTTATAAAACTAAGTAAAATCCCTATTCGAGTAAACAATTACCAACGAAGGCGGAATGCATTTCACACGTTTTTTTATTTTTCATAAACTTTTTTTATTTGGCTCGCGCGTGGTTTCCTTTATCATAGAGCCTGTTACTTGTTCATACAATGTACGTGATTGATCTCTTTGGTGATTGGAACTTTTACTAACAATATCCACGTTCCAAATTCAAATCACTTTCCCCCTTATTACAAAACAAGGTTTATCTTCAGACCCAGGTTCAAAACATGGAGCCATTATTGAATTTCGAACTTTATTCCCACTATGGTACAGTTCCTAAACACAAAACTGACAACTTAGTACCGAACTAAGTTTTCAGTTTTGTATAAAGAACGGTATTTCAATCACTGTTACGTTCTTATTACAAAAACTGGCTCCATGGTTTAAGCCATGTCAAAATATAAACCTTGTTTTGTAAGGCGGTGAGTCCATATGGATTAAAGAGCTATTTTAGTCCGTGTTTACGAATTATAAACTAGCTCTTTTTAAATAAATAGATGTGATAAAAAATAATTTAATTGACTACTCCAATAATGTATCAATACCTATGTAGCCCCAAAACATATTCAGTACTTAGTTGTAGCTACACATCAATACAATATTATGGCACACGAATTGTACACAATCAAACGAATTCTTGTCGGTGTATACATCTTGTTGAGGTTGACTGTACCTAAGTCTTATGGAGTGAATCGACGCGTTTTACCGTGAAATAGATGTGAGTATTCATTTAATTGAATTGGACTATGTTTCATGCTTGTTTGAGAATAAAAGCTTGGGTAAAGGCTTTGTGAGGTTGGTTTTAATGAGAGATTTCGGTACGAATTAATTATGAGAATATGCAAATAATTTAATTTATCTGCTCTTAGGTCTAGTAGTCACAAGCGCTATCGCTGAGCATAAGGTCATGAATTCGTATCCCAGGTCAGGCACAGTGTTATTGGGATTTTACATCAGGAGTTTCCAAATATCAGATATTGCTCGATTGATGGCAATAGGCTCGCCCCTATTACATGGGACTTAAACAAAGCTAGCGAAATATGTTAGACCTCTTCCTAACCCTTCTAGGATTATAGGTGTGTCGCCATGCTATGTTTAATTAGTTAACACTTTTTTGTTGGCAGCACATCCTATTATTATGGGAGACAAGTCCTAAGTTAACCCTTTTAATGCTATATTCTAAGAAAAAAAATGTCTTTTTACATAAGTTTTTGGATAAAAGGTAGGTAAATTATAATCGTGTCAACAATCCTACTAATATTATCATGAATGTGAAAATTTGTATGTTTGGATGTTTTTAACTCAATCTCGCAAAAATGGCTGGATGGATTTGAATGAAATTTGGTACACATATAGTTTATAACCTGGATTCATTAACACAGGACAGTTTTATCCTGTTAGTACGTTGCATGCATAGTAGACGGTATTTTATCGAGACACGTTGTGCACAATTTCTGAGCAATAACCTAACAAAAAGTATTCATATTTATTGGTATATTTATTTGCGTTCCATAATGTTTAAAGGTGTTACAACAAAATTACGGACCCTGTAGGGCGCAGCAAAACACATAGTAAAATTAATTCTTAAAATAAAAATTAAGAAACAATTAGCAATTAACAAATTTTAAATAGATAATTAACATTCATTAAGTAAATATTACATTTATTTTATTGAGACCAGATATAGGTTGTGGTACACAATAATTATTTTATAAGGTCAATTAAACGTATAATATATCTTTTTATAATATTCATCTATCTATTTATGCATGCATGTATCTTATGACTAACTGTTTGTGGTGTCTGTTTGTATTAAATCTATTTTTTGCCATGTATGTTTTGTTTATTGTGTAGTATGTAGGCTTGCATCAATTCACGATAGTATTTAAATCGTTAGTATTATTCTAATAATAGGATTTGGATGAAATTTGGCACACATAGTTTAAAACTTGTATTAACACATAGCATCATTTTTATCCCGGTAGGTACGCTTCCGTGGAATAATTTCCCAACTTCAAATGGGCTAAACCGCTGGCAAAAGTTATAAATTTATAGTTATGAAAATTTAGGGTTAATACTCGTCCGGGTCGACGGCGCGTTGTGTTCCATGCGCGCCTCAAAGAGATGTCAGCATGAATTGACGGGGTCCATTAGGGCCAATGCCTGCCAGGGTTTCGAGTTTGTCCGAAAGGGATCTCGTGGCCCTGGCACACAGGCAAATGAAGGAACACGTGTGGGTTTTAGCCAGTAAAAACACACGCCCTCCCGCTCCGCCCAGAGCGGGAGAAGTTATTTGATGATTTCCAACCCAGAAAAAAAAGGGTGACTACTCGTTAATATTTAAATGACTTCAATCAAAGGCGTAAAACGTATAAAGTTTATACGATTGTTGTGTCTGAAAAAACACCACATTAACATAAAAAGAAAACAAGCCCATGAAACGAATTAAGTTGCTATAAAAATTATAATTACCAAGTTCTTTTTCATAAAAACCTTTGTGACACCTAAGAGTATAACAAATAAAAAATATTAATAACATTTATTTTATGCAGGAAAACTTTTCACCGAATGTTATGTTGCCAAGACAAAAAATCGTCGAATTTCGATGAAGGTGCACATCTCACCCAAATAACTATTCGATCTAAAAATAAACTGATCGGCTGTCTATCTGTGCTGTCGCTACAAATGCCAATGACTTCATTACAATATAAATAGACGCTGGTGATGCCAAAATTACATGCAATGGTATTCAACACTTTTATGTTAGTACGGAATTAGTGAGAAGTAATTCTGGGGTCGTTTTAATCCCGTGAGAAAAGTTTTGGCTTCTTAGTAGTATTTTAATAAAGAAATACTGGGAAAGATACTTATTTGAACCAACTTTGATTAAAGGCAGATAGATAAAACAAATGAAGAACAGTTCTTCGATAGTCGTTTGTTTATACTGCGCTACTAATGATGACCAATTCAATGTTGACCTTTTCGGTGAACTTACTTCAACCAAATTAATAATAGGTAATTACACTTATCTGAAACGTAACTTAAATAACACACGTTTAAACATCGAAAACGTAACACAACAACATGTGTTACATTTTATGTTGCAATGCATAAATTTGGACGGCATGTTCGTTTCATATCAATATGGTGTCAAAATAAAAAAAATAAAAATTCACATAAACCACATGGGCACTTAGAATATGAAACGTCAGAAGCTAGGTGCACGGTTCCAATTGGTCGTTTCCTATGAAGAAGAGCCGGCAACAAACTCCACAGTTATTTTTTTTTTAATAATTGAGTTTAACAATGTTTTCAAATTACAGTGTTAATAGGTTTGGGAGGACAGTGTAGGCCTGCCAACAAGTACAGGTACTCAAAAAAGATGGTCTACAAATCTACAGTCTTGAAAGCCTACAATGTTACCCATCATAAAAAATGTTAGTTACTTTACCGACTTTTTACTATGATCCGTTTATTGCATTAGGTACCGTGTTACAGCCATGTCTAAGGTTGTGTCTGAGTCTGAATTTTCTATACCTGTCCAGCTCAAAAGTCTCCCTCAGTAATTGAATAAAGTTTGATGAAATGACATTCGTTTCTCAAAAGTAATTCAAACTAGCTGAGAAGAGTCTGAAGAATGATGGAATGTTTATTGTAATTTGTTATAAAAGCAAATTCTTTATTGAATTAAAAATCCTGCATTTTAAGCACTTTCTCGTAAGATGAATCGCTGTACTCACAAATCGCTGAAAAATTGTCTATGCTATATTCAGACGCACCTGAAATTTATGAATAGCTCGAGACAAATGTTGCACCTTTTGCAAAGTCAAACATGGAAAACGTTGAACTGTAAATATTCTGAATTCACAATTTGGTGGCAATAATGAAGTAAATGCGTACCTACCCATTTCAAAGTTATGTTGATTGTGTTAAGAGAAAGTATTTTAACACTAAAACTAATGTAATAATGTCTGTTTTACTAAATTCTTTAAATTTTATTTGCGTTTTAAAGACCAGCTGTTGCCCGCGACTTCGTCTGCGTTTTGTGTTTCATTTTTAGGGTTCCGTACAACATTGAAGGATCCCGTAGTTGGGATGAATTTATCTTAAAAAGAACATTGTAGTTGAAAATCATGTTCTCTCATACATCGATATACGTCACGGTCAATTTTCCGGGTAAGTAATATTTGATATAATAACAAAATCTCTAATATTTACAAGATATAACAACTGAATCTATAATTTTGTTTGATATAATGATCAGTTAATATAATATTATTTATTATTATTTATTTATTTATTTCTGTAACAATTTTAACATTGTATTAAAATTTTACACAAAATTATAACAATTAAAAATTAAAAGAATAACAATATAAATCATTATTTAAAACAGTATACAAATTAGAAATTAAAAATTAAAACATTTGCAATTCCCTGATATTACGTTAAATGTCAAAAAATAAATCTAAGAATATTACCAAAACAAATAAACAAAAGATTCCACAATTACATAAATGTCAAATATATAATCGATATATAAATAAACGATTGATATAATTTTAAAGCAACTAATTTTTATAAGCATAACATACATTGAATATAAAATTGTTTGATATATCACTCAAAAGACATAAAACCTATTTAGTCTACTATGATAAAACGTGCAAGCAAGCATGCAGCAAGCAAGCATGCAGCAAGCAAGCATGCAAGCAAGCAAGCATGTAGCAAGCAAGCATGCAGCAAGCAAGCATGCAGCATGCAGCATGCAGCAGGCATGTTTTCTGTCACGGCTCCGGCGCTGCAGGGCTACAGCGGTCCCATCCAAGCTTATCGTCACAGATGTGTTTCACGCTCACCACCGAGGCTTCGGCTTCCTCAGCAGCCTCAGCCGCGGCGGCAAGCGTTGAAACCACCTGCTCCTCAGCTCGCGGGCCGCCTCGCCCCTACGCGCCTACGCGATTTTAAATAACACTCTAGGGGTAGGGCAGACAAGACTACGTGGAGTCGGTTTTGCAGCGATTCGTTTCTGTCACGCCGCTCCCGCAGCACACTCAATCAAATTAATCGCAATATTATATATTTTAAACGATAGGCCTAATGATTTTCGATTACATAAACGTTATATCAAACAACGTTATACGAAATAAGTTTTAGAATAAATAAATGTTATATCCAAAGAAATTATATCAACAGTTGGTATAACTCTCGTTTATTATATCTTGTGACCGATAATAAAATTAAATTAGACCAAATGAGTTTATACGACACGTTATGAGACCCCAATTTTCCAACTGCAAATGTAAGTTGGTCGACTATTAACTCTTTAACTTGTAAAGCCTACCTAGGTACATAGCTGTGATAAATTTCCTTTTTATTTTGTTAGATATACTACTGCCATGTTATTTTTCACATATTTATCCAAAAACAACAATTTAGCTGGCAGGAGGGACGGACACTTGACTCTAAGAAAAATTTGAAGTTTAAAGCTTAATATTACGCTAACGGATTCCTGAATCAAAAAATGGTCTTTACAAACCCTCAATATTTTTGAACAGCCTATCTAAAGATACCCCAAATTATAGGATAGACGAGAAAAAAAATATGATATTTTTGTACCTACTCAAACAAATTTCAAGATTTAATTTTACTACTTTGTCGGCGTAATTAATATGTATACCCATGCCAAATTACAGCTCTCTAGTACAGTTTCGGTCTCTGAGTTAAACCGGTTCCTTGTTGACTACGGAACCCTAAAAATAAAGTGTTCCAGGAATAGTTATATTCTATTTATAAGAAATTGAACCTCAAATTGAATATTTACCCCATGTTGCGGTACGAATGCAAAAATACTTTAAAGGAATGGTTAAAATCACAAACGTACGATGAAATTGAACTTATATTAACCAGAATATGCTAATGAAGAAAACATACGTATACATCAGTTAATCAATCATTAACACACACACACCCTACTCACACCCACACACCCCGCACATCCACCCGCCCACATACACACATACACACACAAACACTACACATACTTGAACATGCTACAACAATTTTTGTCACATCCTAGAACTTAAAATTTTTCTTTTCTTTTTAATTATCTCTCAACATTGTAGATAACTCATGGGAAGTTGCGAGGTGGTCCGAAAAGGGGCGGCCTCGTCAAGGCCGTTACCAAACTTGACCGTTATATCATTAATTAGGTGCTCGCCATTTGAGGGTTTAATAACACTTTTCTTTTTCAATCCACCGACGATGATATGCACTTGACCTTTTTATATTCTTAGACCTGTCTCTAAATTAAGATTTATTAACAAATCCATCCATTTACTCTACAATAAATCACTATGTATTGTAATAAGTGCTAAGATTCTTGGCAGACATTTTGGTATGTGTAGAATTTTAATTAATATTGATTTAGTATGTTTAAACTGTTGATTGGAGCCTGTTCTAAATATAGCTATCTGCTTTCTATCTCCCCTGATTAGTGAAGGCGTAAACTGTGGATGTGTAAGCTGGAATCTAGGACTGAATCTTATATTGACGGTAATTTTATGATGCAATGTTGATGTTCTGGTTCTGGAATTAACCTAGTTCGTTCTGGCGGAAAATGTTACATCATGACTTTTCTTTCTCGTTACTTACACTGTTTGTCCACCGCTACCGTCAACAGGATGTCAACGAGAAACGAGATCATTCGAACCAAACGTGACGTGACGTGACGTGACGGTGGTGTGCGGTGGTCACAAAGCCATAGTAAATTTGCGTATCGTTACTTCGGCGCCGTCACCTCGTTCTCGGTGCCGGTGAATAAACGGCCTTAGGGTAGAAATGGCGGTTTTTTTTTTACTTTCCAAAATATATAATATATGGCGCATCCGGCAAAATGTTTACAACATGACGAAGCACGCTACCTAGCGGCAACTATAAAGACTAGAATTGGCGTGCTATGACAGAGTCGGGGCGTTTCCGGTCGGTTACGAGGTTATAGAGAACGCGCCAAGTCGGGCATTCTTATCCTGGTGATCGAGCTTTGAAGACGCTTTGGAACTGTCCTACGTTTTGTTGCATCATCATACCAATCTGTTATTGTCTCAATGCAGGGCAAAGGCCATATTACTTACCTAGTGGATTGTAATACCTAAAGTTAATAAAGTGTAAAGTGATTATCATTTGTAGTGATTGTGTCAATTTGTGATTTCAATAAACGCTGTGTATCGCACCCAGTGTGTTTTCATTGCACGAAACCCAACTTCTGCTCACATGATGTCTGAATCTAACAGAGTAAATCCTGACGATCCGACATATAATTTTACATTTGAAGATACACTTTGACGGCTAAATTCATAAACTAATATTGAATACATCTGAAAGCCGTAGAGTGTAAATCAGAATAACAAAATAACTGTTGTGAAGCCAATAATGAGCATTATAAATCAACTAGAATTATTGTAAAAGAACTATTAGTCTTAATTTATTCGTGTATGATAAGAAGCTACACAAAAAAATGTGCCACTCACCTCAGATTAACTGGAATTGAAACAATTTAGTCTTATAGCCCACAAAAGGTCAATTCTTTCAAAGAAATAGGTACCCCGAAATCCACAAAAAGAAACACTAAAAATACTTTCTTCTAACTTCCACAAATTATGTTAATTAGCGACCGAAAAAAACATTCTTCAGACTTTTTGAAGGCAAACATATAAAGCTAAGGACCTGACGCAGTGATTTTCATAAACAATGGTTGACTGGGGAGCATTTGAAGAAATTAATTTTTCTTTCGCCACCCCTCACTGTTTTTGCCACCCCTAACATTAAGGTGAGCGGTTTGTTCCTAACAAGGCTCTTTTTTACTTGAGTAACTTGTATATTATATTCATAGGCAAATTACAATGGCCAAAACATTATTTTTTAGTAGCAAAACCAAAACCATGGCAAACTAAAAAGAAATGATTTATTAAGAATACTATTATTTAATATAAAATATTTTTAAGACTCATATTATAAAACTTTCAACGCGTAACATGGTGAAATGTAAAAGTGTTAATTTTCTTTATATAACAGTCATACCTGCTTTAGTACATTTTTGAAAGACGAAACTAATATAAAATTCTCAAACAGAATAAATTAAAATTTTACAGCAAAAACCTCTTGAAAATACGTATGAAACTTTTCCACAAACTGAATTTATTACTTTGAGTATCACAACGTTTTACTCAAGATCTCCATTTGATTACAGCGTTTAACCATCGGAGACAAAACAGAAAATAAAAATACAAGAAAAAAACCTTCCATTCTTATGCATCGACATCTTTCAATTTAAACAGAAGCGTTTCTGATTTTTCTTTATTAGAAAAAAAAACGCGGTAAATGGTAAATTGCGAATTGGAAAGAGACCCGAGCGAGGTCTTTGTTCAATTCTAGTGAGAAAATGGAATTGCCGCTAAGGTTTGTAAATGAGGCAACGACGGCGTTGTCTGCATTCGGTAGATGAGAGTAGACGCTTTTTTAGACTTCAAAGTACTTGACGTACTTCGTTTAGTGATTTTGTGGGCGGTGATGAAAAATATTTTTGGCTGGTTTTATATGTATAAGTTGGAAGCTTTATTTTTAGTACACCTGCACGGAATGTGGTTGTATTGCCTTTGCCTTGCTATTTGTTACAAAACAAGTTCAAAATAAAGTAACAAAAAGTCACAAAGAGATTGGAAATTTATCTTGCTTGCTACATTGAGACTAGCTTGTAACGTGGCTATCACTAACAAGCTGATGCTGCGACTTTGCGTATTTATTAGAGCAATTTTAAAAGAATGTTTAGATACCATAAGATTATTAGATTATATGCCTTTCTTTCAATGACAGCTTCTACTATCCTGTTTTATATGTATCTGGTATACAACGTGTTTTTTTTTATATCCCATAACTCTAGGGTATGATTGAGGCCATATCAAAGAATCAACTGGCATATGAGTTATGTTCCAATCCTTCGTTATTTTTTTTTTTTCATACAAAATCATTCGGCAAAGTCACGATTATGAATGTAAAACACCCTTACGTGAAATATGAAAACGTCGCATTTTCTTTCGTCCCTTCACTAGCTGCCGCCGGGAAGCCCCGATACCAACATACCTACGTATTTTATTTTACTATTTATTTTACGACACTACTGCGAAGTTTGGCAACCTCGCAAAAGTAAAGATTCGTCATACTGGTGACAATTTTTGACCTAAGTTAATTATGATTGATGATATCTCCGAAACGATGCATTTTTGGACCACCTATTCTAGGAGTTTTAGTATTATTTTTACCTACAGAATATAACCCTAGAGTTATGGGATATCAAAAAAAACAGGTTGTATACAGGGTGTTAAAGAAACTGCGTGCCATAGTTTAGGGGTAGGTCCAGTATCGATAAAGGAACCCAGGGAAAAATAAAAAATAAATCAATAGAAATAAAAACATAAAAAAATATATTGCAAGATCAACCTAATTTAGTACCTACTAACGATTGCTATTTTAAGTTAGTAGGTACTAAATAAGGTTAATCTTGCAATATTTTTTTATGTTTTATTTTTATTTTTTTTTTATTTTTTTGTGGGTTCCTTTATCGATACTGAACTTACCCCTAAGCTATGGCACGCAGTTTCTTTAACACCCTGTATATACATAAATGAACTATCTCCATAAAAATAAAGTGCAAAATTGAATACACAAATACAATGCCAAGGGCAAAGGTCACGGCCAAACATAAAGGCACAATAAATCAACCACGGACAGGATCATTCTGCCACACAACATCAACTGATTATACAAAAAAACACTGTTATTCCCATCTGGAAAACATTTTCAGCCCGCAATAATAAAATATTCCGAAATATTCACCGTTTCAGGGGTGAAAAACACAGCCATGAATCCAACGCGGTACGGAATAAAATCTGGGACGTGTATGAAACGCTTTTGGACCGAGACCGGGGTGAAACGGGTAGGAATGGTAAAGTTCATTGCGATATTGTCACCGTAAGTAATTCTGGATTCTTTATGACTTTAAGTTCTGCGCTGTCAGGTATTTTTTGGGATAATACGTTATATGTGGATGGTAGGGATAGGATGTATGACTACTTGTTATTCTGTAAGTTGTGAATTAGATGGAAGAAAGGAATTTTGCGAATTATGGTTGGACGATTTACCAACGTTTTTTCTTGATCTTTTATTTTTTGTATTTTTAGGGTTCCGTACCAAAATGGTAAAAAGGAACCCTTATGGTGAGACTAAGTCTGTCTGTCTGTCACACCCGGATATCTCGAGAACTACTAATGCTATCAACTTGAAATTTAGAATAGTTTTAGATGACGTTAGCCCCCAACTATTTTGCAAACAAGAAAGAAATTAAAAAAAAAATATTTTTGCAAAAGGGACTGAAAGAGGATCTTTCCCGACCGTTTCCGACTTTTGATGAAAAATTAAAAAAAAAATACCGTTATCTCCGAAGTTTGCATAGGTAAAAATCTGAAATTATTCTATGTGATAGAAGTGTATGTAAAGATTACAGGAAAAATAAAACGATGTCTCTAAATAGCACAGTTTTTCAGAAATCATCAACATCATATATACGTACGGAACCCTCGGTGCGCGAGTTCGACTCGCTCTTGACCTGTTTTTTTTATAGATTATCTTGATCACTGAAATATATAGATCTAACCTAATCATCACACTAGAACAAATGATTTGTGGTTTATTTTCTCTTATACGGTCAGTAATATTAAGCAGTGTCGCGGTCTGGAGCAGGCCCATTTCCCAATAAAAAAAAACTGGCCAAGTGCGTGTCCGACCACGCAAAATGAAGGGTTCCGTAGTTAGGCTGAATTTATCCCAATAACAAACTTAAAATTGTCGTTAAAAAACATGATCCCCCATACATTCCAACTGCAAATGTAAGTTTGTATGGACAATATTGAGTGATTTACCATGTTATTTAAAGATCACAGACTTGGTAAAGGTTTCCCTGTAATCTATAAGTAAGTAAATAACTATTTGCAGTATTTTTTTCAAAATTTTAGGCTCTTCAGTTTCGGAGATAAGGGGTAATTTTTCATCTATTTTCATAAATAATTTCAAAAGTATTTATTTTAAAATTGTATAAAAAAATATGAAATGCCCTTTCATTTGATAAGTCTCACGGAACAGTCAGCAAAACATTTTTTTTTAATTTTCTAATTTGCCCCACAAAAGTGTACTCCATTTTCACCATTTATTTATTTACGTAACACGTCCGTGTTCGGGTCATAGAAGTTCATAATGTGTACCAAATTTAAACTTAATCAGTCCAGTAAATTCGGAGCAAATCAGCTGTGACAGATGGACAGACACAGGAGTGATCCTATAAGGGTTCCGTTTTTCCTTTTGAGGTACGGAACCCTTATAAGTGAAGGTACAGTCGCCAGCACAAGTTACCACAAACTTTCAAATTTTCTCATTCGATTTTCAACTTAACCTGCAACATTTTAAGGTTTAAAATCAATTGGAGAAATTTTACAGTTTTGTATAACCTGAAGTGGGCTGAGTACATCGTCATCATGATACAATCTTTTCTAGTCTTTCCGTTGTACTCAGTCACATGCAAGACAAAACTAGACAAAATAGTATACATGTTTATGGGGGAGTGGCCTATCCCCCCTTTAAAAAGTTAGTACAATATTTTTTTTCGTCCTATCTACCTTGTATACTTTATATTACGAGAGTCGTAAAAATTGTCACTATAAATAAAACAATATACAAGATCCGTTAGCAATAAAATAGGGTACTTTAATCTAAAATTACAGACGGCGCCGGGTGAATCAGTAGCCTAATAAAACACAAACAAGGCCCAAATAAAAAACAAACAGCCGTTCCCGAGAAAAGTGGGAACCCAACCACGATACAGTTGAGGACAGAATATCCACATCATTCCATGTACGAAAACAAGCCTATATGCACAGACTACTGAAATCGAAAACAAACAATAACCGGAGTTACCATGTTGTTTGCCAGTTTGATTGATTTTAGAAGCCTTGGCAGATTTCCATAAAGTGGATTCTGAAATTTTATCAGCTTTTCGCGGGATCCCATTGACACACTCAAGCCACCAAAAGATGCATAAAATTGGTTACAGAATCTTACTCAGGTGTCTGAGGACCGGTAAGAAGGGCAGGATGGATTAGGAATTAGTTGGAGGAGTGTCGTATTGTGCCCTCGGTCAACACAAAAAAAGAGTACAAAATTAAATAAATTTAGTTTTTTTATCACTTCCATGTACCTAGTAAGAACTTATTTTAATTATTATTATTCTTTGTTTATTTTAGGTTCCTAACATCTTGTTAAACAGTAAACTGTACTATTTTGATAAGAAAATATTCCGTGGAATTTTTATTTAATTTTTCTAATGACCTCGTTTTTCCTTTTTTTTTTTTAATTCGAAGTCCTTGGGCAGTACTTTCTCTGATTTAAATTAACTGTCGCCATAATAAGTTTTAACCCTGATACCAAGATGCAACTTTCCCGCTATCCGCCAAATTTAAAATCTAAAAAAAAAAAACGCTCCATCCTACCGGAGATCATTGAAAGTCTACAACTCATAAACAAGAAACTAGATGACTAAAACTAACTGTGAAGATTTGATGGTCCTACTATTGAAGCTTCGTGCAGAATTCTTGATTTCCAACAACACGCTGATTAAGAATAAGAATAATTTTATTGGTTCAAAAACATACAAACATTTAAATATAAAGTGATACACTATATTACACTTTTATTCAACGATGTGATATTGAACATCTGTGCCCGAACTATATATAAAATATCTGTATTTCAGACATCAGCGCTCTTCCCTTGTTGTAGGCGACACTAGAAATTAAACTTTGTTTGGCCTCTATACAAATCTATAACACATTAAAAAAAGAGATAAAATAATATTAAAATATAGGAGAACAATCTTAAATTAGTTGCATAGTGATGGCCTCCGGTGAGTAGAGTGTAAATGAGTGGATGTGTGTTGGAGGGTGAGTATTATTGTAAGCTACTTAACTATAGACAACAGGTCTTCGGTCTCATTGTAGTTTAGCTTGCGAATGTACATTCTATCGGTCATAGTAGCTAGACGAAGAAAGATCGTGATGTGATAATTATCCCTAAGCTCCCTGTACTGCGTGATAAGCCTTCTGTACTTCATTTTTATTTGTCCTTGCTCCTCAAATATTTATCGAATGACCTTGACGCTTGGCACACGTCTGAAGGAATTTGAGATAGATGGACCATAAGTATCTTTGTTACCTACGGTCCAATGCTCATCGCTCAGCCGCAAGAGTCGATCCATCAGGTTAATCTACGCTTGCTGGGGTTGGTCCATGGATGGGTGACCTTTACATACCGAGACTCCGCCAAACCTCGGAAAGCACGTTATGACGTTGGTCCCGGCTGTCATTGGTGGATCTTTGACAGTCATTACGGGTCATCAGAAGCCTAAAAGTCTGACAACCATCAGTCTTACTGCATGCGAACTACGCGTCACACTGACGTCACGAAAAATCCTGCATCGCGCAAGCAGAGTTTATCGCGCAACTAGCATATATACAACATCCTGACATCAACCGTCGGACAGTTGCCCACCAGACACAACACCCGTCTGGTCGGAGGATCCTCTCTTTTCTATGGAGGATGAGTGAACTTTACACCCTGTTCCTCTTACCTCTAAACTGGTGACCCCGAGTATGAACGTCAGCGCAGCCTTCGTGCAACTACTTCAGCGTGACATCATCATCACTTCCTCAAGCTTGAAGCAAGGGCTCGCAAGGGGTCTTACCCAGTTACTAGGTTGTGGAGGTCAGGTAAGCAGTCACTCCATGTAAAATACTAGCATTCAGTATCCGGTTGGACTGGAAGCCGACCCCAACATAGGGGATTGGGGAACGGGCAGATTGGTTGATTTCTTAATAAGGTGGTAATTTGCAAGTGAATAAGTTAAGAAGTACATAACTGGTTAATGTTATGACTGGTTGGCAGAGTAACCTTTCCACCATATACCAAATCTGGGCTACTACTTACTTAAGAGGTACTCTGATTTTAAACAAACACAGTTAAAGCGAAATTATTTATTTGTAAGGCTTATTGTTGTGGTACACAAAAAGGTTTCCGAGCGGCTTTGAAAAACAGTTTGTTTGGTCAACCGCAAAACACCTTGAAAATAACGGTGGTGAATTTTGGCGCAAAGTTTGATCAAGTATTTTGTAGCTGGGTCTATTTTATTTAAAGTTAAATTGTATGTACATAAATAACAACTTATACCTAATTAATTTATGAAAATAACAAAATTATATCCTAACTAAACTAAAACTATGAACAAACTAAAATATGGCGTCAAAAAATTCCTTCGCATCGCTGTCAACTGGTAATGTACCCAAGAAACTAGCGGCATTGCCACGTTGTATGGCAATGCTTAGCCTCTGGCCAAGGTAAACGATAATGGATGACGAATGATTTTTATTTCTGTAAGTAGGTTTGTACAAACACTTACACGTCAATCATATTTTAAAAACTAGATGAGGTCGGCGTTTCCTATCTGACTACTCTGAGAAGAAAGGCCGAAACAAACTCAGAGGTCACAGTCTCTTTTAAAGTCCAGACATAATCTTGGTCAGATCAGAGGAAGGCCATGCAGATAGGTGTCTGAAATGATCTTTTGAGGAAAGAACCACACAGATTGAGTGGACCTGACCAGTCAGTGCCCGCATTTGTCAGTAATCGTAAAGCTCTACTCAGAACTTAAGGAGCTCAACTGGCGATAAAGCCCATCCTTGGGTCACGGGAAGTGTCAATCAGCCGTTTGAATATTTCTTCATATAAAACATCTCGGACCCCGCGGCCCGAGGGTTTCAACCCCAAACGGCTCGAAAATATAATTACCGATAAGGTTATTATACTTTCGCCGCTTGAGATTTTCAACTGACGCAGCAGCAGCGCCAGCGCAGCACGCGGAGTCAGGAAGATGGGATGGCGCAAGAGTATCGACACACGTTGCGTCCCACACTAAAGGCCTACCCATCTTCCATGGAAATAAAGATATGCCGTCCGGTCTCTTGCCATCGTCACGAGCCAAGCCATTGGGTTCTAATACAGCTGGAACGCCGACGGTGACAAGAGCTCGTCGGATGATGTCATTTTTGTAGCTTAATTATGTATTTTATTTATGTTAGAAAGTTTTAAAATGATGAATGATAAAATGAGTTTATTCCTATAAGTAAGGTTTGCAGGAACAAACCCGTCCTCATCAAATTTTTAAAATATATTTGACGTGTAAAAACGTCAATGATATTTTGATAACTAGATGTCGTCGGGTTGAGTAATCACCAATTGTATTTTTAGGGTTCCGTACCAAAATGGTAAAAAGGAACCCTTAACGTGAGATTAAGTCAGTCTGTCTGTCAGTCTGTCTGTCACACCTGGATATCTCAAGAACAACCAACGTACCTACCTGCCTGCTATCAACTTGAAATTTAGAATATTTTTAGATGACGTTTGCCCAACTACGAGTATTTTGCAAGAAACAAAGAAAAAAACAATATCTTTTTTGCAAAAGGGACTGAAAAATTTGAAGTATGTGGGGTATCATATGAAAGAACGTTGTTTGCACATTCTCAAACATATTTTTTTTTTAGGCAGCATAGTCTCCGACTAGTGAAGAAAAATGTAAAAAAAAATACCGTCTCCCCCCCCCCTCCCCCCTTATCTCCTAAGTTTGCAGAGATAAAAATCTGAAATTATTCTATATGATAGAAGCCTAAGTAAAGATTACAGGAAAAATAAAATAATGTCTCTAAATAGCACATTGCGGTGCTCGAGTCCGACTCGCTCTTGACCGGTTTTTTTTTAGCTTTAGTTTACTACTAGCAAAGAGTTTGCTGATTATTTTTTATTAATCTCCGTACTCACATCTAAGTATCTCCCGGGTGCAGTCAAAAGCGAAACAAACTGCAACTTAAATGTAATAATGTAGCTGCATTGTCCTGACTACGGTAATACACCAAGAATTATTATAGTCACACACACTAATCATGAAATAAATACAGAAGCTGCACTGAGCATTGAACGCATTAAATGACGGAAATAATTTTATTTAGTACCGTAAACAAAGGAAGAGATATTGTTTCCGCAGTTAAAAATAGAAAATATATTACCTAGGTATGTATGGGAAATGGTCTTCTCGTGCTTCAAAAGCCTAATAACGTCTCAAACACAATAATTCGTTTAAGTAGCGCATTGATAAACTGACATTCCGTCAAATAAGATTCAAAGCTCCTGTTCGCTGTTGTGATAGATCATAGGTAAATAAAAACATTTAACCATAATACCACGTTAACATCTTTATACAAATCGTGTTACTTGTTTCCAACAAAGAGTTATTAGAAAAATGTCGTGTATACATTGACGTTATTTCAACATGTTTTGTTAACTATTTTGTTTACCTTTTTGACAAGTTTCCTACAAGTAGTCTTTACAACTTGTTTTATGTGTAAACGGAAACAGTAGTCACATTATTATGTAGAATACATACTTTATAATACATTAGGTACTACTTTTAATAATTGTACATTCGTACTTTTTATAATACATGTGTAGTGTAAGCGCAAGGTAAAACGTGACGTGTGATTAAATTAAATATTGATTAAGACGCAGATATATGCCAATGACCTTGAGTGGTTAGCTTGCGTGTTCTGTACTGAGCTCACGCAACACGTCGTACGTACAGCCAGTAATAGAACTCGCACATCAAGAAGCGCTGTCCCCAATTTGACGCATTATTAATTTATTATACACAAAACAAAAGGTATTTTAATAAAACGCGTATACTAAAAGATCTATATTTAAATTATCTTTAAATTGGTGAAGGTTACAGAAAAATACGCTTGGTAGATTTTGCGCCATTCTCAGTTTTTTATCCGCGTTAGACATAACTTTACAAATTAATTTCACTATGTAATATAAATATAATCTAAAATATTCACAAATTAAGTTACTGAGAAAATGCTCTAATTTATCATATATTTTTTTCGTTTAGACGTGATCTTCAGTATAAAATCATTGAAAGTCGGTTATCGTCCTCTTAAGAGAGGTTAATCGCTTCCGAAATTAGTTTTTACACTTACCGGCAGTAAATGTGGCCCAAACTCTAAACTTCCCACCCAAGTGGGTCTAAATTTAAAACTTGATGGCAAGAAACTAGATGCTATTACGGAAACTGTATTTCTAGGAAATACTCTAGATTCCAAATTGCAATGGGGTGCCCACATTAGAGCTCTTTCAGGTAGATTAAGTTCAGCTGCTTATGCAGTAAGAAAAATAAAGCAGTTGACAGATATAGCCACAGCTAGGTTAGTATACTTTGCTTATTTCCACAGTATTATGTCTTATGGCGTTTTGCTGTGGGATCCCCACAGCAAAACGCCATAAGACATAATCGACAAATCGACGGCAGCCGACGTGGATTCAATTTTCATTTTACAAAAGAGGGCAATCCGCGCGGTCTATAGAATGGGTCCTCGTGAGTCCCTTAGAACCAAATTCAAAGAAATTGGTGTACTAACTCTGCCTTATCTTTATATCTTAAAAAGTATTTTATATGTTCGCAAAAACTTAGGCCTTTTTAAAATAAGAAGCGATTTCCATAATATAAATACACGTAGTAAACATGAAATTGTGATACCTAAATTTAGATTAACTAAAACAAGCAAGTAATTTCTTATTAACAGTATCCGCTTTTATAACAAGTTGCCAAAGTCTGTTACAGAACTTAGCGATGGAAAATTCAAAACCCACATCAAACGTGTCCTTATCAAAAAAGCATATTATAAGATTAAAGACTACGTTGAAGACAAGGAAGTTCGGCATTAATTCCTTCTGCACATGTGGCTTCCCTGGTACCTCATTAACGGCAAAAATATGTAAATGTCTATTAACTGCTCCCAAGTTGCGATGTTTATGTTATTTATTTTTTACATACTTCCTTGACATAATCGATGTTTTTTTATTTCAACAAGGCTCTAACTTTTATTATTTTATATAGTTTTTTTGTTAATGTGAGGACGTTGTAGGCTTAATATATTGTAGATCTGTAGACCATTTTCTATTTTGTTAAGTACCTGGTACTTTTGACGGGCCTACGCTGTCCTCTCATACTTTGAAAATATTGTAAATGCCAATTTTTTTTAAAAGAGTAACCGTGGAGTTTCTTGCCGGCTCTTCTCCATAGGAAACGACCAATTAGAACCGTGCACCTAGCTTCTGACGTTTCATAAGTGCCCATGTAGGCTTATGTGAAATAAAAATATTTTTGATTTGATTTGATTTGAAACGCGAAATTGTGAACAACATTTAATGCCGGTGAGATTTTTATTCTCATAGAAGGTCTATTACGGAGGTAAATCAAACGAGGTCTTTTTTCTTCACTCAGCCTTTTGTTTGACTCAATTTCTTGCTCGCGTTACGTGTACGGCGTACCGATAAATTTTATCTCTTAAACACAGTCATGTTGGTACGATTTAGTGCGTGCTACTACTACAGTAGACTCCACTCTGCTGCCACTGTAGACTCTACTGCAGTATCCTGAAAACTGTTTCTTACGATATCTCTGGGAAGCAAATTACAACCGTTTTTCCTGTATAGAACAGGATCATTCCACATTCGCCACACACGTTTCCTCAAATTGTATTATGCGATAAGAGACCAAACACACAGTGGCAAATTACATTAACAGTCTCAATGATACTTCGTGTAACCCAATGTTATTCTTACACCATGGCAAAATAATTTACGTAGCACACAACACAGACAAAATCAACTGGGGAATTCAAACAGAAACATACGATACTGGAATGTATAATTCCCATTATGTTTCATCAGACTTGTTACTGAACCAGGAACTTGGTACAAAACTCTTGTTCGAAGCACAAAGGCCTCGCGATGTATGGTAATTACCAAACGCGTGCCTACTGACAATTTCATTTAGTACCCCATGAAAGTGTTAAAGCAACTTTGTTGCCGTTAAGCCATCGGCATAAAGCTTTATTGGTCGATTAAAGATTTGTTAGTTACGTAAAAAGTTTGTCGGATAGTATTGAATTTGTAGTATGAATGTTAATTTGTTTTTGAACTGTAACATTCAAGAAGTAGCATTGGCAGCTAAATACGATAAAAGGATCAGATTTATGTTATAAAAGGTTATTCATTTTTAGGATTCCGTAGTCAACAAACCTTATAGTTTCGCCATGTCCGTCTGGCTGTCTGTCTGTCTGTACCCGGCTCAGCTCAGATACTCTCACTACTAAAAAGCTGTAATTTGGTATGGGTATACATAATTATTAATCACACCAACAAAGTGGTACAATATTATATTTTATAGGGTACCTCCCTTACACGTAAAGTGGGGATGATATTTTTTTATCTCGTCCTTTCAGTTCAAACATATTGAGGGTATTCAAATATATTTTTTCTCGATTCATAGATCCCTTGGCGTAATATTGAGCTTTAAAGTGCAAATTTTTGTTAGATTCAAGTGCCAAATTCACGGCAGTACTCGTAGTATATAATATAACGAAATGAAAAGGAAAAACTATCACAGCTAATAAATTTATCCCAACTACGGAAGCCGTAATTGTGCGTGGTCCGACACGCATTTGGCCGGTTTTTATAGTTTAGAGTATGCAAAAGTCGCTCATGCGTAGCAGGGACGGTAGCAAGGTTGACTCTGACAGATGTATTTGTAGTATTATTGTAATACTCTCTAAGTATCATTTAATGCACCACAGCTGCTGTTGCTACGTAGTTATCAATAAAATATTCTGCTTTAAAAACGAGGTATTCTTTTACATACCGAAATTTTAGATTCAAAAGTAAGTAATATTCAGATTTTAGCGCTTAAGAAATGGAAAATTCTCGGCTATCGTCCTATTATCACTTCTCTATAATTGCATTCTACCCGGCTGGGACAGTTTTGCATAAAGGCTGCGGCTCTTTTATCAGTATCTACTGCAGCGAAGTCAAAGTTCCAAGTGGAGTAAAGGCTTCTACATACCAGTGCGACTTGTCGCGACGCGACACGGCACAAAGGCCCCGCGTGTCGCGGGAAGAGCGGTGCCTTTGTGTCGCGTCGCGTCGCGCGACAAGTCGCCCCGGTATGTAGAAGCCTTTAGGTATTTGACCCTGGTTTAAGAGTCTCTATTTTATTTTAGCTGATTTATTTCGAGTTAGTCCAAAATTAAAGATATAGGCCCTTATTACAAAACAAGGTTTATCTTCAGACCCAAGTTTAAACCATGGAGCCATTATTGAATTTCGAACTTTATTCCGTCTACGGTAAAGTTCCTAATACAAAATTAACAACTTAGTACCAAATTAACTATTCAGTTTTGTATAAAGAACGGTTACGTTCTCGATACAAAAACTAGCTCCATGGTTTAAGCCATGTCAAAATATAAATTTTGTAATAAGACGGATAACGTTTTAATAAAGCTTTTTTCACAAAAAAATACAGACGACTTGAGAACCTCCTCCTTTTTGTTAAGTCGGTTAAAAAAGAACATAGTGTAACTCATGTAAAGACAATATTATCTGAATACTATCCAATTTATTTTTAATATGGGTATTATATAGGACAGAAAATAGCACACTTACATGTCAAATAGACTACAACGGTATGAAATCTAATTACATCAGAACTAGATCACGAACTTGAGAGGAATAATAAAATCATCCAAGTAGGCAAAGTAAATAAGGGTAGGTTTATATTTATAACTTGTTCCAACTAGGCTCATTACAATTCAGAGACAGAAAAAAATATACTAGAGGACGAAGTTGAATAAGTATCGTACGAGCCATCGACTTTCTTGTCAAACTTTTATGAGCTCAAGGCCTTATTACTATCTGATGAAAGTTCAAAGCCGTATCAATAACTAGTAACGGTTGGAGGAACTAAATTATTAATAGAGAAACCAAACTCATTGGGGTTGTGATCACCAATAGATTAACTGTAAACTTATGACTTCGCAGTGTTGTTATAAATACGAGTATAGTAATGGATGTCTGCATCTATCATGCTGTAACTATAAGCACCCGAACACGTTAAGCCCTCGTAAAAAATTAGGTCAGTGCACTGTACAGTCAATCTTACTGGCTTATTTGTAATTTAATTTATGTGATAAATATTTAAAGCATTTTCGCATTTCGAAGAAAAAAGCAGCCAATAATTAAATTTGGCTACAAGTGGCAAATGAAACCCTTGGTCATAAAAATAAACGTACGATAGAATTGGAAATGAACAGCGAATAATACGTTTCTTTTTTAAGGCAAAGCATTTCAAAGAAATACCTAGTTTCTCTAGTAAAATGTAAATCTTAAGAAATCTGTAAACATTTATGTGGGTACCTTGCAATTCTTTTGTCGCACCGTTTATTCAGTTCCTACATATTCATTAACTTTACTGCAAGTGTGGCTTTGATTAAACTTATTTAGATCCGTCCTATAGGTTAAAAGTAAAGCTACACATGGCCTAGATTTTCTATTGAGGACGTACGCTCGTAAAACTAAATGTTTTGTTCCATGCTTTAGGAGTCAATACTCAACTATTGGGCCTGTAATAAAACTTTTGGATCGAAACATTCACAATTTACAATGTTAGTAAACTGAAGGAAATACCTAAGATAGATATGTAACTTTAAAGCCAACTAAATCCACAAAATCAAACATAATTACATAAAACACCGCAACTGTCATATCCAGTATAACATTAAACCACAGACGATGCTTGATGATGATGATGATTAAACGAAGCAGTTATGAAATATCAGAGGTGAAGAAATGAATAAGGAAATTTAAATCACGGCAATTCTACGGATGCATCTGTTTATTTATAATGCAACGAGATGAAACAGATCGCGGAATCCATTTTTTTTTTTATAGGAATTGATTTAAAATTAACTGATTGGATTTAAAAGACGTATGATATCCAATCGATAAAGTTCTGCTAAACCGTTGGTTGATTAAATAAAAGGATTTTCTTGTCACAAGAAAAATTGCCGGACTTATTTCAATACATACTAAAAGAAAGGATGGTTTTGAAAAGAAATTGGTACACAGAGGCATGGATAACGTTTAGATATATGAATAAAACATGCAACAGAAATAAACTTAATTAAATCCAACCAGACAAAACAAAATTGTGTTAGACAAGTTTACAAATGAACTAAATCCCACTGCATCTGTCTGGACGCTAAACAGTTGGCCACAACAAGAAAGAAACTTAATACCAGACTGGGAATTTGCCGGAAATTTGCACTTACGAAATCACTGTCTGGTTTTTTTGGTTTTGTCTGTGTAACAGCTCCTTATTAATTGCGATGCCACTTACATTTCAGACTATTTAGACGGGTAAGACAAACTCGTTTAGTGACACAGAATTAATAACATTTGTTAAAGAAACTTTTGTGTTTTATGTTTCAGTTGTAGCGTTATATGATGACTTGGAAAAAACTTTGCAAGTTTTATACGTTGAATGGCATAATAAATTATAATGCAACTACTAGTGAGCGGTCTTTAAAAATAATAGTTAATTATCTAAATAATGGCGATCAAGTTTTCCGTAGACATTATTAAAGAAAACGTATTTTATCTAGTTGCTAGACTTAGAGAATTGAAATGATTGCTTTGTTGGTATTTCCGTCAACCAATAAAACTGCTTATTTGAGATATTAAAACACTGTACCGATCAACAACGAGAGTTTTTCTGTGGAAAACCGAACGACGATGTTTAATCTCCTGATTCCTCGAGCTCACAAACAGTTTACTAACCAACAAATAAGGAAAAATACAAAATGGGACAAAACAGTTCCCTAAAGAAACTCCCAAAAGGAATAAAAAAGCGCGTCTCTAAGTGTTTTTGTTAACAAAAGTAATTTATCCGAAGATATTGATACGAAAGTTGGCGAGTAATTTGTCTTATCCAGACAAACCTTAATTTGTCTCATGTCTAGTTATCTTGGCTTAAGAGCATTATGTATGTGGAATTAATGTTATCGTTTACTAATTGTGATTTTTTCGATTAAGATTCTAATGCTCTCTGAACCTATAAGAATTTGGCAGAACCCGAATGACGTATTTTGTGTCTTTAACTGATATAAGATATCGGGTCAGTTCATTGATTCCAGTTCAGTCTTTGAAGTGCAATCTATGCCAGTCAGTCTGTCAGTTTAGTCTACCTCGGTTCTAATCCATCTTCAGTGTGAATAAGTGCTCTTTAACTTCAGTTTTTATACCTAAATATAGTGCTCGATGTTATTGTGAAAAATTAAGTAATACCTAATAACACCAAAATTGAGTGTTATTGAAGACTACCTCCTCCAACACATGCCTCTTCTCGCCTACGCCTCTGGTAGGCCTCTGATACCAGCGGCAGGCTAGCCGTGTGAGGTTCCCGCGGCAGCTGAACTATACCAGCTGCTGACCATTCCCTCACTCATAAGGAGGCCTGGGTTCTCCTCCTATTGAGCGTGAGGTGGTGCCTCCGCTCTCCTGCAGCGATCTGCCTCCTCCTGCCTATCCAACTGGGGGACATTGACGCTGTGGTTCCGTCCTGTTCCTGTCCTAGCGTCGGCTGAGGATCCTGTTCCCGTACCTGCTATTCCATCCAACTGAGGGACGCAGACGCTGTAGCCCCTTCCGTTCCTGTCCTAGCGTCGGCTGAAGATTGTGTACCCGTACCTGCTATCCTGACTCTAAGCCTTCGAAGCCCGAATTACTTTTATACCTTTTTTATATTATTTAACTTGTGACCTACAGCTGGCCCTTCGGCCAACCGTAAAGTTACAGTTTTGCGCCATTGAATTCCCTTCAATCAATCTACTCAACCTATAGCAGTCCACTGCTGGACATAGTCCTCTCCTAGGCTGCGCCACAAAACTTTGTCCTCCGTCTTCCAAATCCAGTCTATCCCAGCCACCTGTTTAAGGTCGTCGGTGGAAGTCATTGGAATTCTCTTAACTACTTCCTAAAAATCTTAAATTCATTCATTAATTTATTCACTGACACACAAAGCATAGCAAGAGTTCCTTTTATAACGAAAGGGAAAATGTAGAATTTTTCATAGGAGATAAAAGTTTTTATGGAAGTTCATCATTCTTGCCGATGAGAAATCCCGTTAGGCACGCGGCTTTTCCTGTTTCTTCCCGTGGGTGTCGTAAAAGGCGACTAAGGGACTTACTAGAGAATGGGCAGCAGCGTTATTTATGCATTTCAACACCATATTGGGATCGCCAATCCGCCTGCCAAGCGTGGTGATTATGGCTACCTCCCCCCTTGTCGGGGGAAGCCTATGTCCAGCAGTGGACGTCTATCGGCTGGAATGATGATGATGATGAATGACACGGCTTGTCCGCTAAACGTTAATGTTTTTACTAATAACTTCTTGTTTCATTATTTCAGCCGAAAGGCGTCCACTGCTGGACATAGGCCTCTTCCAAAGGGGGGGGGGGAGGTTTATACTTATAGGTTTTTTTATACTTTGCTATTCATTACGTCCGGCACCACACGGACGTCCGGCACCAAACTTCTTGTTTGTTGAAGTCATTTTTTTTATTTAGCTTTATATAACTACCTATACGGGGTCAAATTAAATTAACTAGCAAAACTCCGCAAACGTTATCAATATCTAATAATGATAAAACAAATAATTAATTAATTTAATGATTTTTTGTGGGGTCCAGGACCGCATTTTTTGTAGTCATTTGGAATATCAGTTTTTTTTTTCGTGTAAACTTCACAGACGTCATGGGCGTCGATATTGAAACACGATAAAATAAAAGAAAACAGATTTTCTCAACTCATACTTCAATACACAATACTACCAGCGGTCTTTGACCCCCAAAAAATTTCACGAAATATTTTTTAAAATGACCCTGTAGATTTTTGACGCAAATCAATATTCTAAAGATGGCAAACTAACGGTCTTTGAAGTATCTAAATAAAACAAGCCTAAACTTTTCTTCTTATTAATTCAAGCACTAATTTCTACTTTCCGAATTACGTTCAGTGTCTTACGCTCATTTGCCTTTCTCTGGCTTCGGGTTGAACAGGAGGTTTAACTACCATTAATTCGAGAGGCATGTCGTTAGCAATTGAGACGTATTCCTGTGACAAAATAACGGGTGAGACATTATTAACGCATCAATAATTTATACAAACCTCACTCTGCCCTGTGATCTTAGTACGCAAAGGTATTTGTCGTAGATACACACCACAACCAACGGATATATTAAATTCTAGGTAATGGAGGTAAAGTCAGTGATGACATGTAAGTGTTCTGTTCGTAAGGGTAATGTTATTTCTCTAAGATAGGTGTTGAAACCAAATGGTGTCTCGGACATAAATAAATAATAAGTAGCTAGTAGGAGAAATTGTCTCGAATGAACTTCGCAGAGGATGCAGCTAAACAAATTTAATTTTTCAGCTTTCAAGCAGCGTTTTTTTGTTTCTGTTTGATGTACCGTATTGTTGAAGCATGATACTTTAATTTGTTTTCTCTGTAACAAGCACAATTTATATAAATTCAAATAACTTAGAACCTTTGTGGACTTTCTACCTGATTGTTTTTTTCACGATTTCAGGGCTGGTTTCATGCATTGATGATGAGTACAATGATCCCTTATTTCAAAGATCATACGACACATCCAAAATGGTCCTGGCATTTGAGGTATTATAATTACTATTTGAGTAGTGATTATTGCTAAACTTCATTTAATTAATAATAATTAAATGAAGATAATAGACCAATTTCCATTCTGCCAGCCTTGTCTAAGATATTGGAAAGGATCATGAAGAGGCGCCTGGTTGACTACCTGGAGGACAACTCACTGCTATCATCTTCTCAGTACGGTTTCCGATCTGGTTTGTCAACCAGCGACGTCATTCACGGTTTAACTAAGTTTGTTTCTGAAAAACTCGATGAAAACAAAAAGGTTATAGTAATCTTTATGGACCTTGCCAAGGCGTTTGACACAGTCTCCGTCCCACTGTTGGTGAGGAAGTTGGAGAGCATTGGTGTAAGGAATGCGCAACTAAAGCTTTTTTCCGACTACCTCACCAACCGATTCCAGAGAGTTAGAGTAGACGAGTGGACTAGTAGTGATCTTCCCGTAGTACACGGCGTCCCTCAGGGCAGTGTCCTTGGTGCCCCTTTATTTCTGACTTTCATTAACGACCTCTGTGAACTCAAGATTCCCAGCGGAAGGATCATAACTTTCGCTGACGACACAGCACTTTTGTTTGACGCCGACACCTGACCCGAAGTTTACAGTTCTGCACAGGTGGGGTTGAATTTGGTGTTGTCATGGCTGGCTAATAATGGACTCGCTCTAAATGTTGATAAGACAAAGTATATCTCTTTCTACATAAAAAAACCCACTTGTTCACTCGATAATTTCAAAATTACTGTACATTCATCTTCTTGCATTTTGACGCATGGTGCTCATTGATGTCCCCACCTTCATAAAACGGATTCAATAAAGTACTTGGGCGTCATGCTAGATAACACACTAAGTTTTCATTCGCACATAGATTGCTCTTTCCACTAGAATCCGTAAACTAATATTTGTGTTTAAAAATCTTCGTCATATTGCGGACTCTGGCTTGTTGAGATCAGTCTATTTTGCGTTATGCCAATCCCTAATCTCGTACTGCATAACTATATGGGGTGGTGCGACAAAAACATCAATGCTCCGGATCGAACGTGCACAAAGGGCCGTTCTAAAGGTCAGTAATTTCCTGCCTTTCTTGTTTCCCACCAGAGAACTTTATGAGCGAACGGGAGTGTTAACTGTACGTCAACTTTTCATTTTAAATACGATCTTGCGCAAACACTCTCTTCTTGCCTATGATCCTACAATATTTGAAGGCAAACGACGTAAACACGCAGTTTGTCCCACCACTCGGTTCCATACTGCTTTCTCCCGTCGACATTTTGGTTTTCTTGGGAACTACTTGTATAATAAAATTAACGGGATTTTGTCAATTTATGCCCTACCCAAACAGCGTTGCAAAAAGACAGTCTCAACCTGGTTACAAAAATTGGGCTATGATGACACGGAGCAGCTACTCATTGATCGAGGGATAATTATGGGTAATTATGTAATTTCAGGTTCATGACTGTAACAAACATCCCACTCACTCACACTCACTCCATCATTCTACCTCTCCTCACACTTCACCTGCACACTACACACACATTACGAGTACACTACACCTACTTTTTTATTAATAAAAAAAAAATTTTTTTTGGTTAATTATTTTAAACATTTCTGTTTGTTCTCTTCATTAATAAATAATTTGTCTAGAGTTTAAAATTGACCACTGTAATGTTAATTAGATTTAGTTCGGGTTGAGAGCCTGGTGATCCGTCACACAGGGTATCCTAGTATGGACGCCCGTCTCTCACAAAGGATCATATTTTATGCATTTTTGTCAAAACGTTATAATTCTTGTCTCTGTCTTTATTTATGTGAACCTGTGTGAAGAGAGAAATAAAATTATACTTACTTACTTAATTCTTCATCAGCAGTCGTGGCCCAGTGGTAACGGCCTCGACTTACGAGTTGTAGGTCTAAGGTTTGAACTCAGCCAGACGCTTTACTTTGTGCAAATTATTTCATCACCACTGCTCTCAAAACGTTGAATAAAAACATCGTGAGGAAACCGACATGTCCTTAAACCAAAAATTCGAAGACATCTGACACCTACAACCCGCGGGCTCAGTGGCCCGCGTGGTGGATTACGACCCACTCCCTCTCACAGAGAGGAGACCTGTGTCCCAGCAGTGGGAACATTATAGGCTGATTATGCATGTAATTCTTTCGCAAGTTCCCTCACTTATGAAAGTTAAGTACACTTTAAAGTAGAGACCATTTTGGATACCCATTGAAAGCGTTTTCGATAGGGTTTTTCTAAGCGGTTAATCAAAAACTCATACGATATGGGTAACCCTTTTGAACGGCTTAAATTAAATTTTGGTTACCCGTTGAAAGGGTTTTCGATAAAAACCCATACGGTGTGGACCCTTTTGAACGGCTTAATTTAAGCCATTTAAAATTACCCACGTATGTGTTTTTATCGAAAACCCTTTTATTAACTGCTTAGAAAAACTTTTTTTTTACTTTTCTAAAATGATAACCAAAATGGTCCCTGGGTAGAATAGGGAAAGAATTGGTCATGCTACGCGTGCTGGGCGGATATCGAAATAACATAACATTATGATTTTTTCATATCACTGGGTTTCAAGTAGGTATACAACCCATTGAATGGGATATCATGTAACCCTTTCACTGGGTTTGAAGTATAAAACCCATTCAATGGGTTATCATGTAACCCTTTCACTGGGTTTCTAGTATAAACCCTATTCAATGGGTTACATCATGATAAAGGTAACCCATTGTATGGGTTACCCCTTCGAAAGGCTTAACTCTTAACCAGGGTTGTACGGTCCCTGCTTTAAAGTCAAAAGAACTATTTAAGCAAAAATAAAACACAGACCCTATCTTTGTTAATTCAACCAATTTGTTAATTCAAATTCCGGAGGCAGTTAGAACCAGCCCCAATATGTTTTTGCTTGACAACGTGACCCGACTATTATAACGATTAACACAGACCCTTTAGGAGATAAGCGATGGAAAGCCTTAGGAATTAATAATAGTGTCCTTTGGGTGAATTTGTCGTAGTAGATTTATTGATAGATTTTGGTAATGTGGATGTATTAAATTTAACGAGTAAGTAAAACCAGTCAAACGTATGTTTGTATGTAGTAAATAAACAATAAAGTACCCATCTCTATTTGCATAAAATGTCATGAATAAAAAGATCGTTACAGTTTGTCCTTTGTGCAGGACACATTCCACCATAATACAATAACTTAGTATACAAATTATTGTAAACATAGGTTTGAATTTTTATGTGCTTTTTTAACATCATTGGTAAATACATCAACATATTAAGAACCTATACTACCTCAAATGGCTTAGCATGATCCTCCGCTATGTCGAAAATACTGCAGCATTTATTTTGAAATAATGTATGTATGGTAAAATTGAGGATTAATTTTAGGTACATATTATAATTGACGAAAACACGATTCCATAAAAATTTATTCATAGAAAAAAAATCCAAAGCTACCTCCAAACCGAAAAATAAACCACTGGTATTAAAAAAAATACTTCAAATTAGATAATAAAACTTTGCATATTAACTGAACTAACTATAAAGCAGGTCTTATGCTCTATTTTTTTAAATTACCATTATTTTCACCGTAAAAAGAAATAAGTACGCTAAAATATAGGTGCCTTGGAGTCATCTTCCTGCTTGCTTGCGTGACCGCCAGCTACTTATGCGAGCAAGATAAAGAGTGAGGTGTCGCTGAGGTAGTATAGACCCTTAAACAAAACAGTACTACCAATGTAAGAAGTTTTGTAACCATATTTATAAGCAAATAAATCTCTGACTTTGAGTAATAAACACACATCATCATCAAGCAAAACACAATCAATCTGCCTCCTTTTCCCAACTAAGTTGCGGTCGGCTTCCAGTTTAGCCGGATGGAGCTGAATACCAGTATTTTACATGGAGCGACTGCCTATTTGATGACCTCCTTGGAAAGACTGGTAGTCAGACTTTCGGGTTTCTGAAGACCCGTAACGACTGTCAAAGATCCAAGAATGACATCAAACAAAACACAATGTAGGTACGATGGTCATCTGAATGGGCCCCAAGACCCCGTGACTTCCCCGCGGTCAGTCACTCGCATATGTGATGCGCCGACATCAGCGATAAAGTCTCTACCTGAAATACAGCCATACAATAATACATATACGCTTTAGCCTATAAAATACATTGGCCTTGACCTCAAAAGAAATGACAAGACCTTCATTAAGTAAGTCCACCTTATATTTTTCTTAGAAACATAGGTAAATAAAATAGTTTCCAACTAATATTAGCAAGAAGACGTCTAGACTAATTTAACTGGACGTTTCCTAGCGAACTGGGCATTGTTGTATTAGCAAAATAAAATTGTTGAGAATACTAAACGTTCAGAGGAAAAGATTTATAGTGGGTAAATTGACTTTTTTCGTGCCAGCTATACCCACCACACAATGAGATCGTATACTTTACTGAAGGTATAATTATCTTCTCGTGAACAAATGTTAAAGTATTAAGAGGAGGAAAGAAGTAATATTGAAGATATAGATAATGGTTGATTGATTGGATTGTTGATTGAAGTAGTATTGTGTAAATAAAAACGTCAAATTGTCAAACTCTTTATGACAGCTGACAGCTGCACACACAGATTGCATAACATGAGCGGCGCTTGAGTCGTTGCCGACGTTGCGGAATGTTGCCATTCTAGATATTATATTTATATAAACATAAAGAACGAAGTATTGTATTTATTTTATTCCTTATTTTGTTTATTTTTACCTCATTTAATGCTGCACCAGTTTGACGTCATCACGTCAACGCCGGCAGTCGCTGAAAACCAGCGCTGGGACTCTGTCTCGCATAGGGTCGCAGCATTATGCTGAGCGATGGCCATTTTGCGTGAATGTGACGCATATTTTCCCTCAATTTGTTATTTCGTGTTTGTGTCTTTTCTTCTTTGCGTTATGTTTACCGCAAATAAACGTATTTTCTTTCTTTTTCTTTCTACATTATTATTATTATGGGTTTAAAGTATTTATTGGTTTTCAAGTAAACTTTATTATTTGATTTAATAAGAATCTGTAAGTTTAAATAACTACAAACATGAAGGTAGCTTGTGAGAGTAAATCTCATTCTATTGTTAAATTTTTCTTGGTTTTGTTTAAAGATGACACTTGAACTTGAGTTTGAAATCATGATAGCAACAGTTATTTATAATTAAATAAAAACAGCCCCGACTTACGAGTTGTGGATTGTAAGTTCGAACCCAGACAAATATGCTTTGTGTAATTATTTAATCACCTCAAAACTGTTAAGGAAAACATCTTGAGGAAACCTCAAGCCTGTCCTGGAACCAAAAGTTCTAAAACATATTTTAATATAAATCCACACTGGGCCCGCGTGCTGGTTTACAGCTTACTCCCTCACAGTGAGGAGGCCTGCGTCCCAGCAAGGAACGTTATAAGCTGATTATGCTAAATAAATAAACTCAGTGTACAGCCTTTCTTATTAAAAATCGAAATGGATGGTAGACTACAACATAAATTACTTAAATGAAGACACAGACTAACCGTATAGTGACAAAATGGCCGACCTTGAGGCACTCCTTAATCTTGGTTTAAAACTATATAGCTGGGCTTGACGTTAAGTGTTTTGCTCAAGTACTAGGATCAACATTGTGGAAATGTGGGTTCAAGTCTGACTGTGTAAGGAATTGTAATTGTTACTTCTTGTTTAAAGACACGTTTGCTTTAATGTATTTATGAAGTTTGAAATGTCGACCAAAACGGAACTTTGAAATTTTATGGCGATGCGTAAAACGACTTTCATTAATAGTTTTATTGAAACAAAAAATCGTCTTTTAATCATGTTAAGGTGGGTTTAGCCCAAAAGAACATAGTACCAAAACAAGACCAGTAGCATTTTCTTGATATTCATGAAATTTTAGTAAGGTAAGGTTTAACGAAAAATAAGTGTATGATGGACGGTCAGACCACGCACAATGAAGGGATAGGTGAGATGAATTTATCCCAAGAACAAACTTAACATTGTAGTTGAAAAAAATGTTCTCTCATACATCATTAAACGCCACGTTGAATTTTCCAACTGCAAATGAAAGTTAATGTGATAAAACTAAAAAAAAATATGTGATAAAACTACAAATTACCGATTTTCAGACCTTGTCCTTAACTTGTGCTGTGAGACCTTGCTTTTTGCCAAATTTCATGGTTCTAGGTCAACGGGAAGTACCCTAAGGTTATAATTAATTTACGAGTACCAAAATATGTCGCATAAATAGCCGTATTTTTTTATTGATCGACTTTTAAGGCGATCGAGATTTGATTTTTTTAGACCACTAAGAGACCGTAGACTTAACTACGTATTTGTTATAAATTTCAACTAGATGCCTCCACGCATTTCTGAGAAAAAGGGTCTTGACAGACTGACAGACGGACAACAACGAAGTAATCCCATAGGGTTCCGTTTTTTCTTTTTAAGATACGGAACCCTGAAAAAATTAATTTACAAATTAACACAAGGCTAAGTGGATGTAATTTTTTCAATCGCGCGATATACATAACGCCATCTTTTAGTGCATCTAAAACGTGCGTCGTCGGAGTGCGTATCGTGCGTCTGTCTATCTTTTTGTTTCTTTTAGCCTATTGTAGTCCGTTCGTGATCGTTCGTAGCAAAAAAGGCATTGACTTAGCTGATAATAGGAACAGTCTTACGAGTGCATATTTGACATTTATGTAATAGCGGAATCTTTTGTTTATTTGTTTTGGTAATGTTCTTAGATTTATTTTTTGACAGTTAACGTAATATCAGAGAATTGCAAATTTTTTAATTTCTAATTTGGTTACTGTTTTAAATAATGATTTATATTGTAATTCTTTTAATTTTTAATTGTTATAATTTTGTGTAAAATTTTTAAAATTGTTACAGAAATAAATAAAAATTACATAGTGATATAAGGTTTTATATATTGTTTTTTGTTATTGTTAATATTGTAAAGGATTTATGTTTTAATTTCAGTTCGGAATGTAATGTATTGTTTTAGCATTCTCGCCTTTTTAAATTCCATAATATAGTACGCCAACTCACATTTTTTCTTTGAACCGCCTCTGGTGTAAAAGCTATTTTTTCAAGTTAGCGTAGTGTTCATTGCTGGAGTCGTAAAATAATGTAAGAATGAAGAATGAGAAATAAGAATGTGCATTTGCTCGTTAGGTCTAAACCGATCTTTAGATTGCCCCAAAGGCTATAAGAGGACAATGATTATCTATGTCAGTTTTTGAGCCAATTACTAGAGTCAAAAAGCAAAGTGGTGTGGTAGTGGTGATTGAGTCATGATTTGGGCCGAGCTCTTACATGGGAATTCAACAAACCTGCGAAATGTGGGAGTACTATAGGTTATTTGCATTATAAACTCAATCTCCTTTGTATTATACATATAATTGCATAGCACTCGTGTGAGTACTATGAGTACATACAATAGAGCTACCATTTACCGGGTAATATGTCTTTCATTGACTTGAATGTGCCCTGGTGGCTGTGAGTATGTTATGTTCACTCAAATGTGTGCTGATGGTGGCGCGTGTGTCGGATCATTAAGCTCCCTTCAAAATGTTCGAGCTAAATGGTGCTGATCCATGCGTCATGTTCGTGAATGGGCGCTGTCAGTTGGGACTGGTCATTGAGTTTTTTTTTTTGACGCATTTTTTTTTTAATTTTCCTCACATTTTCTTACCTATATATAAATTCAATATTAAAAAAATGTAACAATATTTTTGTTCTCTAAGAACAAGAAGCAAACTCTATGGACACTATTAAATTATAATGTTATATATATAATATAACATATTATACATTATAATTTAATAGTGTCCATAGAGTTTCTTGCCCGTTCTTTTCCTTAAATGCACCTAATACGCTTTAAAATGGGCAACTTCATATTTCTAACTGACCGACTCCTTGACAATTCCAAAGTGCCTGGAAATAGTTTAATTGAAAAAAATGCTTTGAGTTTGAGTTCACCCCAGTCAAACCCTTTGGGGATTACAGGCGAATTAAATATTTTATACAAATATTAATTTCGAATTTCGAACGTGCTAGGTACCACAACACCTCTTTGTAGCGTTTTAAGAGCAGCCACACACTTCCAAGACACCGAAACGCCACTTATTCCTAATGTCGGTATACTAAGGGAATTTTTACACGCTACGTTTAAGGGTTTATGACACGTGAACATTAAGGCGTTATTTCGAAACGAAACGGGTGGTTTAACCCCCTCTCGTGTGATGATAAATTGTTTTTTTTGTTGATAGAATTGTTAAGGGCAGATTGCGGAAAAAAAATGGTTTTATCATGTGTTATTTTTGGGTATATTTACCCTTTAAATTATAGGGATGGTTAAATGGGTAAAATTGATGATTGAAGGTGCAATCAAAAACTTTATTTTGTAACTAAATAACTGTTATAAAATTACCTGTTTCTCCAAAACAACTAATTTAATTCAGAATATATTTTAACCTCAAATCCAAAGATACTAATCCTCAAATAAGTCGTTACCCCAATATCACAAACTATAAACTGTATATTATAACTTTTTACAATATAACAGGAATAAGGAAAATAATATGAAACACCAAGATACTTTTATCATTAATTTATATTTCATTGTCAACATCAAATTCAATATTCTACACCTTATCTCATAATCTCCACATAATGTCACAATTTATTTAGTATTCCAATATTTACGATAAAACTACCGAATCCGAATTACCTGAATTTACAGTAGATACAATTCTACCCCAATTATATTTTAACTTATACAGCCACTTGGTACGGCCTAACGTCATGAACGCCCATCATAAACAAACAACCCATTGTCGCGCCATTTTACATTTCGAATCTTTCGGTGTTGCCAGTACAATGAAACTGTTTTGCACTATGTTTTAAAATACATTAAATACTAATGACTGTTTTAATGCTGCCATTAAAAATCCAACATTTACATACGCATTAATACATTGAAACCTAACATAACTTTATTACTTAACATATTTTTTTTTTTATTTATACTTAATTTTTGTGACATTGTACGATTCATTTATTTTACTGACTTATCAATGTTTATTACTGGTGTACTTGGATTGAAGTGCCTTTAGTAATTTAGTTTTGTATTTTTTGTAAATTTTATAAATTTGTCCGCCTTACGGGTGAAACATATACACGGTACGAAATTTTAATATTGTGACATCCTGCGTGCTTAATTTGCGTGTATATGCATGTTTTGACAAATAAAGTCAACGCCATGAGACGAGATAAATTTCATACTTTGGGATTTAAAACTTTAACTGAAATTGCGTATGGTTCAGTTTCCATTGCAACTAAAATTATTTTATGACGTTTAGCGATAATTTTTTCATTCATAAATCAACTTAGATATCTTGAGTTTAAAGTTGATAGTTGTATAATTTGCAATTTTATGTATTTATAGCTTCTCATGACGGTTACTTTAAAATTATCTCTATATTTAAAGCAATTGTTGACCGGTAACTTGAACATTGTAATGATTAGATTTTAGAAAAATCTGTCTTACGACACGTTTTCGATAAGAATGCGAATACTTATACGAACTATTAATAATCATTTAGATACCTGAAGAGGAAGAAAAGTCTTTTTGACCATCAATTAGCAATATTTACTACAGAAGGCTTAAACAAGTGGCGATAGCCAAAGCTTTACGTATTTCTGAAGCACTTATCAACGAGATTGACATACGCCTTTCGGTACTTTATATTAATCCCATTTCCCACTATTTTACTTTACTTATCCATCATCGTTATCGCTAATAGAATGTCTCTTGTCTAGGCTAAAGTCAAAGTCAAACCCTTTATTTCAAGTAGACCATTAAAAGGCACTTATGAACGTAATTTTTGTACAAGAAAATATATTTGATTCTAGTTGCCCGTTCCTTTTTGATTGATTCTAGTGTACATTTACAAATTAAGGCTCCCGCAGACTAGTACCACAATTTCTATGAAAACTTCATGGAAAGTGTCGCGCAATGCCTGTCGCACTTTCGATATTGCGCCAGTCTGCACGAGCCTTAATACCTGATTTTCTGTGTTATCTGCTCATCAATCATCACACAAAATATTCAAATGCCTGTAGTTACCTATTACTTCATAATATACATTCTAAATGCGTATCCTAGAGCGATAGATATCGCGAACTGTCATGTCGGGCATGAATTATCGCTAACACAGGCATAAATTGAGCCAATTCAGGCTATGATTAACAGCCGATGAAGCGTAACCATGCTAGGAGATGGTTAAAATTTTAGTTTAGTTCATTATTTAGGTCATTATCTGCCGGTCATATTCTTGATGCGGTAAATACAGAAACAAATTTTTTATTTTTATTTTATTAAAAAAAAAAAATTAAGTAACGTACTAATAATGCCGAGGAAAGTATTGGAGACATGATTTCAAGCAGTATAAATGCAATAGAGATCACTTCCTCTCTGTGTGCCCGTAATTTTGAATGTCTTCTTCATCTTTAGTGCCTGAAATCATGTCTTGATCGTGTGTACTTATTATAATCCCCATTTTACCTCTTTATATACGAGAATAGGTTTATAAAGAGGAACAATGTGGTTTTTAAATAAATAGATAGATAGATAGAATACTCTTTATTATTTACTCTATTTTGTCTTTATTATGAACACAATTAAAATTACAGTTATGAATGTTATAAAATTACAAGGAGTGACACAATGGGCGCAAGTTAAAATCATTAAAAGCGGTCTTTTAAAGGCTACCTTCAAATGGACCATTATAATAAATATGTATGTATGCCTATACTATTGCTGTCACTGTCAAAAGGGCATGACCATTGATTTTGACCACGGAGGTTGTGGCATAAGAATGAAAAGTCAATGGTCAAGAACTACAGAATGACACAAAAAGTTCGGTACATAGAAAATACTAAATCCGTTTACAAAGGACTACAAACATGTTTTTTAGATAGCGTCATACAGCAGATAGAAGCGTACATACCAGCACTCATAATTTATATTATGGGTTTCTATGTACTGCTGGCGGTGTACACACGGCTACACATCAAGCTATACATTTCCAGTATAAGCTGATCTCGCTTGGTATAGGATTTCCGTACAGTGCGAGATCAGCGTAAACTGGAAATTATAGCTTGATGTGTAGCCGTGTGTACCAAATAATATTATAAAGTGGAAAGATTAGATTTTTTGTACGTTTGTTACGCTTTCGCGCATTTTCATGGGTAGCACATTTTATTTTATTTTATTTTTTGGGACAAAAAACAGTTATACATTACAGCATTTACAAAAAGTAGTTTTATTACAATCGTAAAAACGTATAACCCACACTATTGTCCACGAAGTGACATCGGTGTATAAAAACGAACGCATGTTTAAAACAAAAAAAAATTACGTATTTAGAAGCATACCCGACGAATCAAAAGAAGTGGATGACACGAGCATCCATATTGGCAACTTGCAAGAGATTGTGAAATCATTATTCTGAAGTCAGATTGCGACAGCGCACAAATATCAAATGTTTTTTTTTTTCTTACGTTGCCCCACACTAGGAATTACTCCTGTATCGTGGGTGCGTTTACAAACATTAAAACTCACATACACAAACAGCCAGACCCGTAAAAACTACTTGCAGGCCATACAAATATTTGTTCCGTGCGGGAATCGAACCCGCGACACGCATCGCAGCAGTCAATCGCTTAACCACTGCGCCAACCGTGCCGTCATAAAGAAATTCGACCTTTAAGGGGTGAAAAAGGGGAATAAATCTTATTCCTTGAGTTAAGAAACCTGAAACTTGGCACAAATACTAACCTATACTCGGAATTTTAATTCGATTCCAGATTTGACATTAGCTACTGTCATTTTGTGAAATAATGATACCACATATAATAGTGTAGTGATGAACACAAAAATCGATAAACAATCAGTGTGTGTGCCAATTAAAGACTAAATTATTGATTTTTATTTAAAAAAATGAGTAGGCTAGATAGGTTAATTGACAATATCACAGACACATTTATAATAAATGTTACAGAAAGTGACAGCGATAGCGATAGCGATGACGGCGACAATTTATAAAATAAAATATTACCATAATACATCTATCTGTTTTATTTGTCATGTTCCTTCATGATCACATTTTTTTATTTATTTCACACACAATTATAAAAGAAAAGTCTCAGATCGTTAATTAATCGTCAAAACTAAATTATCGGTTCAGAAATATTTAATTTCCTGATATACTTAGTTTACGAGAGTAAAATTATAAACGAGAAGAATCGATCTGGAAATATTCCATTTCCATATCGAATAATTTCGCAACGTCACTATTTAGTACTTGTCATAACGTTGCAACACTGAAATTGTCAAATCTGGAATCGAATTAAAATTCCGAGTAAGTAAATTATAAAGTGTGACCTTTTTTTGTTTTTATTGTTCTGTACCAAAATGGTATAAAAGGAACCCTTATGGTGAGACTAAGTCTGTCTGTCTGTATGTCTGTCACACCTGGATATCTCAAAAACTACTAATGCTATCGATATAGTCGATGAAATGTGAGTTATAAATTTCTAAAAGTCGGCGGAGAGGTGCTCGCACCCCAGCCTTCGTTCTACATCGTGCAGTGTAGAATAGTTAAGGTGCGCGCACCTACCGCCGAATAACAGTTCTAGGTACTACGTAACACAGTCTATTCGAGAGCTCAGTACAATTAAATTTGTCATTGCATATACAAATACAGTACAGCATCACAACCATAATTAGTAAACGTCTGGAATCCAAGCTACATATCTTATAATGCTTTAGCAAATCTGCATAGGGATTCCTTGTACGGAAGCACCTTGCATGGCACGAAGAATTTGTTTCGGAACCATTTCTATTGCTTGCTTATATTTATCATAATACGGGCACCAGATGGGTACTGCGTATTCCAACTGAGAATGGACTAGTGTTTTATACAAGAAGAGAAAAGTAGAAGGCTTGACATGACCTGGGAAATAGGATACTTTTTATCCCGATATTCCCACGGATCGAGACTTATGTGGGTGAAACCGCGGGGCGCAGTTAGTAAACAAATTAATCCATGCTTAACAAGAAATAAACTAGCACATTATGCAAGGCAAATAACAGACTATACACACACTATCTAAAACAGAATAGAATATTCGCACACCCAAAACACGATATTGCTACATGTATAACTTTGTTGCACATGTATCCATTTACAAAGCTCTCCAAAATGTTTGTTTCCTTAAAGATAAATACAGCAGACAAAAGCGTAGATAATCCTTACTTATCTAGAAATAGGCTAGCACATTATTCAAGACAAATACGAGTCTCTGTTTACACGTTACGAATAGAATATCCCAATAAAAACACACACGATGTAGCGACATACTTCTGGCTGTGAATTTACTTTCAATGTGTAAACGGAATCTAAATGTTCGCCAAGTGTTGATTTGACACCGTTTAGAACGAGCTAGGACACGAGTTCTCAAGTCCAACTACTGTTGCTTGAAGTAAAGCTCAAGTTTGTAGTGTGTGGTGTAATTTATACGATGTTGTAGCTGTGTTAGAAGTAAGAAACATTTCAATTATTTACATCACAAATGCCAAGATTTCATAATTATAGACTTCGCACTCTTAAAATAGCTCTAAGCTATAATATTATACTTTTTAATTTTATCACTCGGAGTGAATTAAAAATAAGACTGAAGTAAAACAAAAATCACCGTTCGCTAGCAAAAGAAGTTTTACTTCAAAAATGGTTTCAGTTTGCAATTGCTTGGTTTGTTTTTAGCAGCCTTGGATAATATTTTAGCAGGTAATGGGTTAATAATCCTACCATCATTTTAGCGCTATGAACGCTAGTTTGAGAATGGGTGACCATCCATATACATATCGAGACCCCTCCATGCCTCGGCAAGCACCACCCGGTGTCATTCGTAGATCTTCGAAACTCGTTACGGGTAGTCAGGGATCCAAAAGACTAGCAAACAGTCTTATCAAGGGATATCGTTTTATCCAGTAGTTGGGTTGTGGAGATCAGATAAGCAGTCGCTCTATGTAAAATACTGGTATTCAGCTGCATCTGGATAGACTGATAGCCGACCCCAACATTGTTAGGTAAAGGCTAGGCAAACTGATTGTTTTTTTTTTTATTGAATTATTTATTTAGTTACAATTAAAATATTATGTACATAAATAACAACTTGTAAGTAATTAATTTATAAAAATAACAAAATTATATACTTACCAAACTAAAACTATAACATATGGCGTCGAGAAATTCCTCCGCATCGCTGTCGACTGGTAATGTACCCAAGAGACTGGCGGCATTGCCACGTTGTATGGCAATGCCTAACCACTGGCCAAGGTAAAAGCCAGCCCTTGGGTCACGGCAAGTATCAACCAGCCGTTTGGAGATTTCTTTGAACAAAACATAAGCACTCGGACCCCACGACCCGAGGGTTTCAACCCCAAACGGCTCAAAAATATAATTACCGATAAGGTTATTATACTTTCGCCGCTTGAGATTTTCCGCAGAAGCAGCAGCAGCGCCAGCACAGCACGCAAAGTCAGGAAGATGGGATGGCGCAAGAGTATCGACACACGTTGCGTCTCACACTAAAGGCCTACCAACCTTCCATGGAAATAAAGACATGCCGTCAGGTCTCTTGGGTACATTACCAGTCGACAGCGATACGGAGGAATTTTTCGACGCATCGAAAAACTCCTCCGAAAAAAAAAAATATTGATTGAGCCCAAAAAACAAAATACTCCTCTCTTCACATACGTATAAACCGCTTTTCGCCTACAACTCACAGTTTAGTACAAAGTTTGAGACTCAAGCGCCACTGAGGTACCTCGGCCCCTAGGTTCGTCTACACTTTAATGAAGATTTAACGAGGACCAACCGCACAGGAATGAATTTGCGTTTTCTTGGCATAATGTTGTATTTGGGCTTCACGTGTTTAAGGTACGATGGTTTGACGTCATGGTTGGCGCAGTGGTTTAGCGATTGACTGCTGCGCTGCGTGTCGCGGGTTCGTTTCCCACACGGAACAAATATTTGTATGACCTACGAGTAGTTGTTTCGGGTCTGGCTGTTTGCGTATCTGAGTTTAAATGTTTGTAAACGCACCCACGATACAGGAGAAATTTCTAGTGTGGAGAAACGTAAAAAAAGAAAGATGCTTATTAAAATATCATGTAATTATTAGCACATTTAATAAATTATGAGATATATTTTTATGTTACTACTGAATGGCAAACAAGCCAACACTCTAGTCATGACACGTCAAGTGGTCAAAGACACCTGTGGGCTTCGGTAATATTACAAGAAGCATTGCAGATGTGATGTACGTTACCATTTCCTACATTTTGCCGTTACCTATTTGAAATAAATGTTCTGATTTTGACTTTGACATTGGGAAAAAGCTAAAATATTTTATGTGGCAGTATTGATGACAAATTTTCTTTATGAATCAAATTGCACATATTATTCAAAATCAGATTGGATAGTGAACCAGACTAGGTATTTTTCTTAGGTGTAAGATCTTTTGTTTATTTTATACATTAAGCCTAGATGAAGGACAAACACCAAACGAAGTAAATAACCATAAAAAATTGGGTCAATATAGCCAATTACCCAAAATCAGAACAAGCGCCATGAGATAAAATCAAACTGCTTTCATTCCAACTTATGGCAATGTTCCCATTGCAAAAGATATTTCCCGTAATGAAGCTCGCTGGGGAAAATTAAATACAAGCTGAAGGCAGTTGCAAATTAACGCAGATAATTAACTCAGTATAATAGTATGTACAAGTATACTTTGGGGGAGAAGTATAAATTGCAACATAATCTTGAGTTCTCAAGTTGATTAGGGTTCTTGGTTAACGACGCAACATATTTAATTTGGATGGTTCAATTAGCAACCAGTCTGACCATGGGGTAAAGTGTTACCCAGCAACTGGGTTTTGGAGGTCAGATAGGGAGTCGCTCCATGTATAAAACTGGTAAAGTCAGCTGCATCTGGTAATAATGGAGGATGACCCAAACATTTATTTGGAAAAAGGCTACGTAGAATAATAAATTAAGCAACATACATTTTTATTCTGTTGCTCAAGTAGATGTTTCTAACGGAAATGTTTCTCTAAAAAACCTGTCTATCACACGCATATGCATGTGCTTTTTAGGGTTCCATGGTCAATAAGGAACCCTTATAGTTTCGCCATGTCTGTCTGGCTGTCCGCGGCTTAGCTCAAAGAATATTAGTACTAGAAAACTGTAATTTAGAATGGGTATGCACGCCAACAAAGAGGTAGGATAAAATCTTGAAAAAAAAAATGTTAGGTTTTGGATTTGTTTGTTCGTATATCGATACAGGGGAGAAAATGTTTATGAACTACAAGGTTAAGTTTGTTTTTGGAATAGGTTCATCCCAACTATGGAAGCCTTCATTGTGCGTAGTCCGACACGCACTTGGCCGGTTTTTAGGGTTCCGTACCAAAATGGTAAAAAGGAACCCTTATGGTGAGACTAAGTCTGTCTGTCTGTCTGTCACACCTGGAAATCTCAAGAACTACTAATGCCATCAAATTGAAATTTAGAATAATTTTAGATGACGTTTGCCCAACTATTTTGCAAACAAGAAAGAAATTTAAAAAAAAATACTTTTTTTGCAAAAGGGACTGAAAGGGGGTTTTAAAATTTTGAAGTGGGGCTACTAGGGCATGTGGGGTATCATATGAAAGAGCGCTGTTTACACATTCTCAAACATTTTTTTTTTAGGCAGCATAGTTTCTGACTTTAGATGAAAAATGTAAAAAAAAATACCGTTCCCCCCGCTTATCTCCGAAGTTTGCATAGATAAAATTTGAAATTATTCTATGTGATAGAAGTGTATGTAAAGATTACAGGCAAATTAAATGGTGTCTCTAAATAGCACAGTTTTTCAGAAATCATCAACATCATATATACGTACGGATAACTTACGGTGCGTGAGTCCGACTCGCTCTTGACCGTTTTTTTTTTATGACAGCAGTCACTGCGGTCGTTATGTGGCAACTACCGTTCTTCTAGGCAAAAAATCGCTTTATCTACGTAAAGCTAAATCTCCAAAATTTATTTCTTCAAGCTCTTGTCACCATCTTTGCCAAACCGTGCGACTTATTAACTGGCGTGTCGCTCGCGTCATTTCGCTCGTGAACACTTAATTACATTACAAACTTATGAGATAGGTACCGTCTTGAATGTAGATACAGCTTAGTGGAATAGATAAGTAAGGCAATCGGATAATAATGTCGCGTAATTAAGGTGTAATGGTGTCCTTAGTAATGGCAGGCTTTATGTGAATTTAAGCACTACTGCTGAGCGTAAAGTCCTGGATTCGATTCCTAGGTCGGGCAGTGTATTTTCCATTCCTGGAATTTCTCAGTAGCAATCCGGAGTCTGGATTTGTGGCCGGTTGATGGCAATAGGCTCGCCCCCTATTACATGGGACTTGAACAAAACTGGCGAAATATGGGTGTACTATAGGTACAGCTCTGCCTAACCTTTCCCGGAATGCTGGCGTGACGTAAGTTGTGCCAGAAAGCCTTTTATATCATTAAAGATTATATTGAGGACAAAAAGGCTTGGGATTGAGCTGCTCCAATTTTTTACTTATTGTGTGGTTTATATATTTTTTTGTTTTTTGCTAACTTTTATTATTTTTTATACAGTGAAATTTAATGATTATGTTATACATAATCACATGAATATTTAATTGTAAAGTATTATAATTAGTATTATTTTAATTATTTTGTACGTTAAGATTATTTGGGTCATTATTCTTCTTTTTTTTCCTTTTTCTTTTATTCTCAGTTAGTTTTAATCATGTTCTGGCAATTTGAGTCATATAACCGGCTTACCCAAATGTCCGTTCTTTGGTATTGATCGTCGCATCGTTGAGCTCCTCAAGTTCTAAGTAGAGCTGCACGATTACTGACAAATGCGTGCACTGACTGGTCAGGTCCACTCAATCTGTGTGATTCATTCCTCAAAAGACCTTTTCAGACACCAATCTACATGGCCTTCACATTATCTGACCAAGATTATGTCTTGACTTTAAAAGAGACTGTGACCTCTGAGATTATTTCACCCTTTCTTCTCAGAGTAGTCAGATAGGAAACGCCGACTTCATCTATTTTTTTAAATATTGTTGACGTGTAAAATTAAATATAAATCATTTCTCATATAAAGTTCAAATAAAAAGTGGATAGTCGAGTTTCGGAAATGCTTTTAAGCAAGAAAAAGTTACAGTTGGTTATTTACTTCTTTAAATACCTTTGGACATATGAAGAAAACTGCGTAACTTACTTCCTGAAAAAGAAAAAAAAAATAGATTAATTGATGCTGAAAAACATTATGTACCCACTAAAAAATAAATAGGCAAACAATAGTTGACAAATAGAATAGAGAATGGGCAGCAGCCCAACCCGTCTGCCAAACGGGACGATTACGGCAACTCCTCCCCTCCTTTAAGGGGAGGCCTATGTCCAGCAGTGGACGTCTTTCGACTGAAATGATGATGATGAATTGACAAATCCCGCATGTGAAGATCGTGAGGCGTTCGTCCGTAACAGGCCGACATACCCCATCGACTTTCTGAGCGACTATTAAAATTAATACACGTGGAAAAGACGAAAATTACAAAGGTGTGCCAACCGACAGCTTCTTTCAAGATAAATAGATAAATCGTTTATTTAGTGCACACAAAACAGATAAAACAACATACAAAAGCACGATTAAATAATAACTAGACATAACATAACATCACGCCTTAATCCCTAAAGGGTAACGTAAAGGGTAACGCAGCGGTGTACCTTTATTACACCCACATTTCACCAGTAAATAATAACTAATTACATCATTTCCGTAGAAAGACGTCCACTGCTGGACATAGGCCTCCCTAAAAGGGGGTTTGTTATAATCGCCACGCTTGACAGGCGGGTTGGCGATCGCTGTATGGTGTTAAAGTGCATAGCGAACGCTGCTGCCCATTCTCTAGTAAGTCCTTTAGTCGCCTTTTACGACACCCACGGGAAGAAATGGGATGGTGCTATTCTTTACGTCCGGCACCAAACGGACAAACTACGGACGGACTAATTACATGAATATTAGGAAATAGCTAGAAGGTATATATACAAAAAAAAAAGACATTGTAATGATATTATTGGCTATGACACACTTTAAAATAATAAAATAACGAACATACAAAGTGTGGTGTGCGTCTCAAGGTTGCACCAAATTGGAGTCCAGGTCAGCATGTGTCAGGCAAATATACCTGACGCTGATAGGATAATGTTAATGCAAACTTTTGCTCACATGCAGATCCTAACTCGCACATCATTTTCAACAAATCATTCAATATTTTTTTCTTATTTATTTTATGTATCTTCCTACATCCGATCTTTTCAACGTCGGGGCCATTTCCTTTTCTCTTTATATGAAGTAAAATACTTCTATATTTACTTCCATCGTTAGCTCTATCGACGAACAGCGATAACTTAGAACAGGGATGGCGAACCTTCGTACATACGACAAGTAATTTTTTTTGTTTTTGTTATTTGCCTACGATGTGCCATCAAGGAGAATAATAATGAAGGAGAAATATCGAAATATCTTTATCAATCAATCTGCCTGCCTTTTCCCAAATATTATGGGGTTGAAATCCAGTCTAACTAGATGTAGCTGAATACCGGGTAATATATCCAAATATCTATATATAAACAATAACAACTGCGAGCGTTTGTAAACGGATGACGTCGTTTGTAAAAAGCGGAATCATACAAATTGCCTGCGACATCTAATACATATTTATACGAGTAATAATGTAGAAGAAGCGTTTCAATACATGTAAAATATTAAAAAAAAATTTGGGGTGTAAGATAACCAACAGATGTCACTTCTATCATTTTTGGAATTTTGTCTGTTTTGGTATCACGTAAAAAGTACGAAACCAATATATAAAATAAATTTTGTTTATAACTTGGAGATTCATTTAGTTTTTGTTTCATCGTAATTACAACAATTAATCAAAAGTTATATGATTTAAAATGTTCAAGAAGATCTTTCCATTACGTTGTGTACAAACACTTAACGACGTCTATTGAAAACAAATAGTATTTGTGATAACCATAATAATTATAATGGTAATAATAATAACACGTGTTAAAGGTATGTCTGTGATATTTCATAAAGTTATGAATCATGATTTTAATGTTATAAAAATTGCTTTCCATTGGTGGTTGATAGTGGCTCTAAAATAATTTCAAATAAAAGAAGAAGTTTACTAAGCTTCGCTGTCCGTCGGACCGTTCGCCCGTCCGTCTGTCAAAGGGCTATATCTTGTAATACGAGTAGGTAGACACTTGAAATTTTCAGAGTGCGGTGTACTACAAATTATAAAAATAAATAAAGTTATACCTAAATTGAAGGAGGTCCCCATACAAGAAACGTGATTTTTTCGTCGTTATTTTTAGTAAAGTAATATAAAAATATATGTATTATTATGGACACGTCGCACGAATGCACCCGGAGAGATGGGCAAAGATTATCACTCGCTGGACACCCGAAGGAGGACATCGCCATCGAGGTAAACCACGGCGAAGCTTTAGTATAAGCAGGAAAACCTATAAGCAGTCTATGGTCTTAAAATAACATGGCTAAATCTCTCAATATTGTGCGTACAAATTTACATTTGTAGTTGGAATGTATGAGGGAAAATGTCTTTCAACTACAATGTTATGTTTTGTTCTTAAGACAAATTAATCCCACTATGGAACCCTTCATTGTGCGTGGTCCGACACGCACTTGGCCGGTTTTTCATAAGACTTTATAATTAACTTAGTTCGTTACATTTAATTTATTTCCACTATTTCTTCCCACCCACCGTAGGTTTGACATCCCTGACAATGGACCTCCCGATAACTAAGCACATTCAACATTTACACTCTGCTGCACTAACACATGTCGTAAAGTAAGGAAGTAACGACGGCTGCCAATAGGAGCTCTTTCACTGTTACTGACTTTGACTTCTGAGAGTATTGGTTCATTGCCGTTTTTATGGGTGAGTTAATAAATGGATGTTGTGAAAGTAAATGGTATTGGTATATTTTTTTTCTATTTTTGGGAAATACATTTATTGTATCATCAGATTAGTTCGTAAATGTTCAGTGGCTGTATGTTTTTGTTTACATGAATTGCTACGATGAATAGATTGCTTCGTAATAATATTTTGCTGTTTTCTCCGTTTTTGCAAATGGATTGGTGATCGATGTTGTTATTGATAAACAAGAAGCCTCTTTCCATTCTTTAATAACACCTTGTCCACCTTTAGGATTAAAATAGAATAATAATTTAATTGAAAGTTAACTAGGTTTAATTGCCAGAAAACTTACGGCACTTGATGAATTTTGCCATATAGGCCTTGCCAAAAGCTAACTGTGCATTCCAAAGTTTCTATCTAGACTTTTTACAATATTAATAAGGCATTCATTATTGGAGATTAAAATGTTGAGTTGGATGTGTGGAATGACGAAAGTCGATAAAGTAAGAAAAGTATATTTAAAGGGTAGTTTGAAAACATGCGACAAAATTTAAGGGATTGTTCTACTCATCAATATGAACAACTTTTACTATGGGACAAATTAGAATTCGCAAAAAAAAAGTCGACCTTCCTATAAAGGTACATAACCGATTGGACCATTTTGTATAAGAAGTTCGACTTTTTTTGCCTTCTATCTTATGCCTTATTCATCATCATCATCATCCCCATGCTCTGTTACTTGGGGTCGGCGAGTCACGCAACACGTGTTTTTCTTCCATCCCTCCTCTCAGCCGTCACGCTATAATTTACTCCCTTTTCTTTTATAAGATTCCTCACACAATCCATCCATGGCCTTCCTCACCCTCTCAACTCATCAACATTTATGTTCATGGCTCTTTTAGTCACATGCGTTTCCTCCCTCCTCATCACATGCCCATACCAAGCCAAGCGATTTCCTATCAACTTTACTGTCACTGGCGCCACTTTCAAACTTCCCTTTATACAGGCTGACTTTGAAAACATGCGACAAAATTTAAGGGAGTGTTGTACATATCAATATGAACAACTTTTACTATGGCACCAAATTAGAATTCGCAAAAAAAAGTCGAACTTCTTATACAAAATGGTCCAATCGGTTATGTACCTTTATAAGAAGGTCGACTTTTACTATGGGACCATAGTAAAAGTTGTTCATATTGATGAGTAGAACAATCCCTTAAATTTTGTCGCATGTTTTCAAACTACCCTTTAAATATACTTTTCTTACTTATCAGGTGTAAGAAATAGCATCGACCCGATCACTCTCTATCCCGTTACCATAATAGGTAATTAAATACTGCTATTAGTAATTAACAAGAACGAAGATGGAGAAAGAAAATTATAGAGTGGACCTAGAGATGTTAAAAGAAAACGAGGAAGGCCGCGGAAGCGATGGAAAGATACATTTAAAGAAAGATATGAACCAGACTGGAGGAGACAAGCTAGAGATAGGGAAAAATGGAGAAAATTGGGAAAGGCCTATGACGCAGAGGCGTCTTTTCAATAAATAAATAATTTCACGTGCATGCCAATATTAATAATATTTTTTAATCCTTATATAGTTTGCTTACAAGCACATAAGAATATTACAATCATCAATATTAAATTAACTCAAATAATAATAAATATAATAATGAAATGTGTAATAATAACCTATATATTGTGTTATGTTATAATAATTATTATGCTCAAATTGTTATAAGTAAATTATGGTAGAATAAGAACTCATCGAATCGCGATCGTATCGACCATTATCACCAAACGCCTCAACTTAAACCGAAGAACTTTAACCCTTCATAAAGTACTGATAAAGTGAGGTTCTAAAGGAGGACGTCGGTATTACTAAGATAGTTAACTAACTCGTATTAAGACGACTGCACTTCGACTAAGACGGAGTAATGAAGACTGGCAGAAGATTTGCCTTTGAACTATCAATTGAATATGCTGCGGTCAAGACAGGTCCCAAGTTGGTGAGCCCTGGTTGGATATTTGCTTTCAAGATTTTCGTTGGCTACAGATTAAAGATGCTAGATTTCTTAGCAGTTTTAAGCTCTAGTCAAACTGAAGTGAATGCCCTGCGCTGATTGTGACGACTATATTAAATAGAGGTGTTCGAACTGGTGAGAGTAGTAGCGTCAATTCCATAATTAAGGAGTATTGACCTACTCTTTATCAGAAGGCTAAAAGTCACCCAAAGGGCAATGGAGAGGGCTATGCTTGGAGTTTCCTTACGTGATCGAATCAGAAATGAAGAGAACCGCAAGCGAACCAAGGTAACCGACATAGCCCGAAGACTTGCCAAGCTTAAAGGACAGGGCACATTGCTTGCAGAACTGATGGCGGATAGAGCGACCGCGTACTGGAAGACGTAGCGTTAAAAGGCCTCCTACAAAGTAGACTGATAAACTCGTGAAGGCCGCAGGTATCCGCTGGATGCGGGAAGCATAGAACCGGCTGAAGTGGTGGTGCTTGGGGGAGGGTTATGTCTAGCAGTGGACGTCTTTTAGGCTGAAATGAATGAACGAATGAACCTAGTCCTTATACCATACCATATCCCATACCAGGCCATGTTAATAGGGGCGACCCTATTGATGAATGATGAATGGTGTGCCGTTGTCAAGAGTGCACTTATTCAAGTACCTTTGGCATATTTTAACCACTAGCCTTAAGGACGATGACGATATTGAGAGACAGCGGAGGGCGCTGTCGGTTAGAGCGAATATGATTGCCCGCAGGTTTAAGCGTGCTTCTACGGAGGTTAAAAAAACACTTTTTAGAGCCTTTTGCTCATCATTTTACACCTGTGGCCTGTGGGTACATTTTACGCAAAGATCGTATAGTGCCCTTCAAGTGCAGTACAATAATGCTTTCAGGGTGTGGATGGGGCTACCCCGCTTCTGTAGCGCATCAGGGATGTTTGCAGATTTGCGTGTTGATTGCTTTTATGCATTAATGCGTAAAAGATGTGCGTCCTTGGTGCGCAGGGTGCGAGCTAGTTCCAACAGCATCCTGGGAGTTATTGCTGACAGGCTGGACTGCACTATAGTAAGTCGTTGCTCCAGTATTTCAGGTGGAATGCTGAAGCAGTGAATAAGTTGTTGTGTGTGTTTTGTAATTATTGTTATTGTAATTGTATCACTAACATAGTTGTAAGTTTATTTTATTGTTACTAATACTGTATGAATCTCATGAGTTACTCCCAATAAAGAATTTAATTATTATTATTATTGCTATCTGGACACAAATCCAGACTCCAGGCTGCTACTGAGAAATTTCTAAGTTAAATACTGCAAATAGTAGTTCACCCTTCATCGAATCGCAATCGCAACGACCTTTACCATTAAACGCCTCAAGTTAAACCAAAGAACTTTAACTCTTCATAAAGTGATGTTCTCAAGCGGGATGGCGGTTAACTAATTTATATTAAGACGACTGCGTTTCGACCTAGAAGACTGTCACAAACTTAGCCTTTGAACTATCAATTGATACGGTCAAGACAGGTCCAAAGTTGGTGAGCCCTGGATATCTGCTTTTAAGCTAAGCTAAGCTCTGCTATTCTCCATACGAAGCTACCTTTTGGAAGGGGCGACTAGAATCAATTCTATTTTATTTGTAAATTTTGACGTTGAAAGGTGCCATTTATGTGCCTACTTAAAAAAAAATATAAGACTTTCGTTGGCTAAATAGTGTTAAGGTGTTACTGATATTAGATTTTTGTCAGGTTTTAATATTCCTCCTCCAGTTAATCTGCTGACTGCTGGAGTTTGTTGAGCCATTTCTTCTTCCCAGCTTTATCACTAGGAAGTGGTGGTCTTAGTATGGAATTTTGACGTTTAAAAAGTGGTGGTCTTGCCCAGCAGTGGGACAGCGCAGGCTAAAAAAAGGGGTGATTCTCAGTTTGATTATAATAAATAACTTTAAGGCCCGTATGTATAGAACTTTACTCAGTACTCAAGCATTACTTAAGAACCGTGTTTATAGAGCGTTACTCAGTACTCAAGCGTAATGCTTGAGTACTGAGTAACGCTTTATAAATACGGGCCTTAGACGAAAAGAAAGAAGAAGGAGAAGGGGAAGAAAGGTATTTTGACCAAAATACTCTTTTGTGGATGTAGGTATGCCGACTATGCACATTTAGTTATTCGTTCGTAAAGAAGCAGTTAGACGATATTTAGTAAAACAAAATCATAACCCCACTTTTTGCTTCGCCGTAGTCGGGTAATAACGACTCAATTTTTAAAATGCACGCACGTGCGGGCGTGTGCTTTACAAATTGAGTCATTATTACTCACTCATGCACTGCACGTATGTCCAGTCAAAAACATTATACTTACTCAAAACATAAACTCCAATAACTAAATAAAAAATAAAAAAATAAATTAAAAAAATATGTGCAATTTTTCCTTTCAATATTAGAAAGCATAAAATGGTTTCAGCGTAGCGTGTCACAATATTTGAGATACATCCCTTCTCCAATTTAAGATGCCGTGTCGTAGCATATGACGGTTATGTTCACCTGAATGTGGTAGGTTAAGCGTGATCTTAGCCTTTATTGATAATTTCAAGAAAGCCTGATAGGCGGAGCAAAATGGTTAATAATACCAGCACGTTACTGTCCCACTGCAGGGTTTTAAAGAGAGGGCATGAGCATTGATCACCACGCTTGCTCAAGGCGAATTTGCAATTTCAGACTATATACTTAAGTCTGAAATTTCTAATAAAATCCAGCCAATCTTTCGCCAATCGCCAACCACGGCTGTCTGAATGTATAAATTATTTATATTAAAGATTGGCTGGATTAGATTGGCAATTTCAGACTATATACTTAAGTCTGAAGTTGCCAATCTAATCCAGCCAATCTTTTCTTTCCTTTAAAATGGTTGTGGCAACAAAAATAGTTATTGATGAATTATTCATAATCATCGATATCAATCAATAAAATCACACCCCAATATGTATGTATTTACACGATTCATGAGTTGTTTTGATCTATTGAAGTACCTATTCAAATTAAAAGCTCCCAATTAAAGCTCAGATTAGTACCTGGCCCGTTTATATTATTATCATAAATATTCACAGTGTGAACATAATCACCCTATATTTTTTTTCCAAAATAGTATCTACGAGTTCGACATATGAGAAACATAACATCACTTCATCTTGGACTCCCATGAATGAAACGATGCCAGACATTGCCAAAATTGTCCCAAATTCATCACTTATCAACAACATGCGAAAGTATGTAAAAACTCACAAGATATGAGCCCACAAACGAGAGGGTGAAGCGAGACTTAATGCCATTTTATGTTCGTTTTGATGCGGTTTTTATATTCTCATATCCGATAGATATTCTGTTTAGCTCTGTCGTGTGTTAAGAAATTGCTGCCCTAAATCTTGTACGCAATAAGAAATGACTGATGTGTAATATCTTATTTTGTTTTGTATTGATGACTTTTTGATAGTTTGAAACAACTATGTTATTCTTATTTTTCACTCTTTCAGCGCCCGCGCGTTTCTGTTACTATGAAGCACCATCAATATATCTTCCCTGATCAATTCAATTAGTTCGTCAAAAGATTTTATTGACATTCTCAAATAGTAAAAAAAACTCTTATTAAATAAACTTCATTTTACAAAAAGTTTCGTGTTTCATTTCATCAACCATTTTGGAGTCAGCTGCCAAGTTCATATAATGACTGGACAATATTTAAATAATAAATTAAATACAGTTTTTTTTTCAACCATTTTGAAGTCGGCTGCCAAGTTCAAATAAGGGCTTAACATATTATTATCAGTATTTTATTCAAAAAACGAGCATCTGACCTGCATTTTGCAACTATATACGAGTAACAACCAGAAACAAATTTAAAGAAAAATATATTTTTAACGATCCCCTGCTGACCGAACTGAAAGATGTTTCACGTCAAAAAACTTGTTGCAAGGAATAATATTATGAAAAACATTTGTATTCAAAACATTCCTTCTTCTATTCCATCTTGTTATTTTATACAGATAAGAAAGACTACGAATGTCTGTCTTCCCACGCATATAAATTTAAAAGAAAATTATTGGTAGACACACCCATAAATTTAAGTAAAAAATGTTACCCAGACGGGCAACATTTATTACTTAAATTATGTTTTACAATATCTTAATTTTCGTATAATACGTCGTATTTTGAATTTATTATAAACGTTTTTCTTTTAAAAGTTTACATACTTATATAAAATTTCATTAGATTGTTTTTTAATTGAAATACACTTTACGTATGTAAATACCTAATTAATCAAATCTTTATTAAGCAAATATCAAAATCAAAATATTTTATTTCACATAAACCCACATGGGCACTCATAAAACGTCAGAAGCACGGTTCCAATTGATCGTTTCCCATGGAGAAGAGCCGAAAAGACACTCCACAGTCACCCTTTTAAAAAGAATGGGCTTTTACAATGTTTTCAAGTTACAGTGTTAATAGATATGGGACGACAGTGTAGGCCCGTCAAAAAGTATCAAGTTTTCAACAAAATAGAAAATGGTTTACAAAGTTTCAGTCTATTAAATCAAATCAAATTATTTATTCAGATAAATATCAATAGGTAAATTTTTCATGTCATAATACAAAATAAAATAAAATAAAATCACAAACTTGCCTACAACGTTTTAAGCCTACAACGTTCTCACATTCAGAAATAAAAAAATAATCTATATAAAATATTACTAAAATATTAAAAATAAAAACCTATTTAAACCAAATAACAAGATTGTAATAATAATTACAACTGTAACAAATCTGAATTAATATTCTGTCCACAAAAGTCACAAAATAAATATTTTAAATTAAAATAGTAAGGTTAGCTGTGGCTGTGGTAAATAAAAACCTATTTAAACCAAATGACAAGATTGCAATAATAATTACATCTGTAACAAATCTGAATTAATATTCTGTCCACTCAAGTCACAAATAAATATTTTAAATTAAAATAGTATTCTTTAATTAAAAAAGGTCTTCTGACCAGCACTTCCACAGCGTGCGACAACCAAGGAGCGTCGTACTTTTCTATTAACAAACTTAGGTTGCTGTTAGAACCAGACCTACTAGACCACGCTCTTGACAAGATGGCGTTTGTTTTTATATATTGAATACGCAGGGCGTCTAGCGATCTCTTAGTTCTCCTTCTTCTAATATGATCAAATTTATAATATGATACCACGACTGTAAGACTTGAGAAGGATGTTAACAAGTTCAAGAGAATGTTAACAGACCTTATAGTTAAAAGAGCGTAATATTCCATTGGTGAATTCTTAACAGATAAGTTAAATAAATAATAATTAGATATGTCAAATGACCGATTTATTTAAGCTTAATTCTATCTAAATGCAATTATATAATGTAATTTGAATGTGTATTTAGTATTTAATTTTAATATCAATAATAATTTTAATACTACAATGCATGATAAATTATAAATTGGTAAGTTCATTTATTATTTTGACATTATTTATTCTGACATTACTTTTAATTTGAATCTGTGACATTATTTACTACTATTTATTCATTTGAATGTATATTATTGCACAAGGTATTACTATTCTTTCGAATTTATGACATTATATAACCGATTAATTGGATTTTATGAAATTGTCTAACTATAATTTTTAATTTTGCATGCCTGAATTGGTAAATGCAGTGGACTGCGCATTCACTTAACACCTGGAAATGCATATATGTACTGTGTTTTGCAATAAATATTTGAATTTAATTTGAATTTGAATTCTCTTTCTACTTCCTACTTCTCTTTCTTTTCTTATAAAAATAATGGAAAGAATAACGTCTAATATCTTTTATATTTCAGGTACCTACATCGATCAAATTACAATCAACCCAGCCTACCAAAAGTCTTGTACGAGTAAGTAAGTACCATAATACATGAAAATTACTGCCTTTTTCGACCTTCAGACAAATAGAGGCATGTCTAGAAAACTTAAGTACGGTATGAAAAAACCGGCCTGCGTGTCCAACCACGCACAATGAAAGGTTCTGTAGTTGGAATGAATTTATCCCAAGAAAAAACTTAACATTGTAGATGAAAAAGATGATCTCCCATACATTCTAACTGTTGATGTAAGTTTGTACGAAAAATACTGGAGAGAGCAGAGATTTACGATATTATTTTAAGACCATAGACTTCTCATAGGTTTTCATGATCTTCAATTAAAGACCTATTTTCTGTATTTTGTTCAATTTTTTTTTAGGTTCAGTCGGTTCGGAGTTATGGGAGGAGCATGGTCAATTTTCTTATAATATTTATAACTTTAAAAAATTTAATTGTAAAATTTAAAAGTATAAAAAGTTTGTTTTTTGAAAGGCTTCATTTGATGTCACACGGTAAAACTTTTTTTTTAATTTTCTTAATTGCCTCTCAAAAGTGACCCCCTTAATCAAAGGTATTATTATTATTATATTTATTATTACTTATTTACGTAACACGTTCGTGTTTGGGTCGCATAAATTCATATGTGTACCAAATTTCAAATTAATGGATCCACTAGATTTGAAGCAAATTGGCTGTGACAGACGGACATACAGACATACGGGTGATCCTATAAGGGTTATGTTTTTAGGGTTCCGTACCAAAATGGTAAAAAGGAACCCTTATGGTGAGACTAAGTCTGTCTGTCTGTCTGTCCGTCACACCAGAATATCTCGAGAACTACTAATGTTAGCAACTTGAAATTTAGAATAGTTTTAGATGACGTTTGCCCAACTATTATGCAAACAAGAAAGAAATTAAAAAAATATCCCTTTTTTGCAAAAAGGACTGAAAGGGACTGAAAGGGGGGGCTTTAAAATTTGAAGTGGGGCTACTAGAGCATGTGGGGTCATATGAAAGAACGCTGTTTGCACATTCTCAAACATTTTTTTCTTTTTTTTTTGGCTGCACAGTGTCCGACTTTTGACGAAAAATTTAAAAAAAAATACCGTTCCCCCCCCCTTATCTCCGAAGTTTGCATAGATAAAAATCTGAAATTATTCTATGTGATAGAAGTGTATGTAAAGATTACAGGAAAAATAAAACAATGTCTCTAAATAGCACAGTTTTTCGGAAATCATCAACATCATAGTTACGTACGAAACCCTCGGTGTGGGAGTTCGACTCGCTCTTGACCAGTTTTTTTTCATTTGGTCGTACTGAACCCTAAAAAGATAAAGTTTATGACTTATAAAAGTTCAGCACTCGACTTTATTACGAGTGATTTCCTTCAAATTTAGAGCAATTGATTTTTTTGTTGACGCTTCAGGTTTTTTATTGGTCTTACCTGCGGTGGTCGGTTGGCCATCAAAATTTATGGGTACCGGAAAAACTGTTGCATTAAATATTTTTAATGCATATTTTAATAGAGTTTGCATAACCAAATCAAAACCACACAGTTTAGTTTTTCCTACAATTTACAAACGTTTTTCAGTATTCGTCGACGACTCTCAAAACTTGTGTTTTAACAATTTATTTTTAGTTTTTATCCTACTAATATTAGAAACTAGCTGCGCATACGAAATCAAGATAAAAGTAGCCTATATGTTAATCCAGGGTGTCAGCTACCCCCATGGTTCGGAGCGAGACTGCATGGGAGGCCATCACCTCCTTCTGCGAAACAGTAATGCTTGCGAAGAAGGAGGCGGAACGCGTGAGGGTGAGGCAGGGTGGCCGCCCTTCCGCCCTTAGTCGCCGCAGGAGACGCCCCGGGTGTCGGGAATCGCAGGCCGATTCCCGGCCACCGTAGGCGCGGGCTTGCGGACGGTGAGCGATGGGTAGCTCACCGTCCGATAAGGACCAGGCCCGGGTCGACGGTGCGTTGTGTTCCACCCGCGCCTCAAAGAGACGTCAGCACCTATTGACGGAGTCCGAAAGGGCCAATGCCTGCCAGGGTTACGAGTCTGTCCGAAAGGGATATCGTGGCCCTGGCACACAGGCATTTGAAGGAACACGGTGGGTTTTAGTCAGTAAAAGTCTGACAGTCCCTCCCGCTCCGCCCAGAGTCAAGGACAAGTTATTTGATGAATTCCCACCCAAAAAAGAAAAGGGTGTCAGCTACCTCCGTTTGAGCGTGAAGAAGTAACAAACATACTCACAAACTTTCGCCTTTATAATATTAGTGTGATGTGAGAGTTTCTATGTTTGATATTCACCCGCGTCAAAATGGCTGAACGGATTTGGATGACATTTTGCACACAGATAATTTATAACCTGGAAATTTGGTGGACATAGGAAACTTTTTATTTCGGTAGTACGTTTTCGTGGGATAAATTCCGACTTCCACGCGGGCGAAGCTGCGTGCAAAAGCTAGTGTTCTATAAGAATCATGTTGTATCATGGCCAATCTTAGATTTAAGACTACTTAAGTCATTGTCATTTTCTTGTAGGATAAAATGAGTCTTCTTAGTTAGCACTATTAGCCAGGTTCAAAATATTAAACCACAATTTACCAAAAATATGGTCACTAAAGCGGCTAATCCTGTATTCTATTATCTGGTCCCCATAATCGATTTCTCTCCGATTTAATCATAATCGACTCAGTTACTTTATCCGAACGTTAAACGACTTTAACAATTACCGGCTAGTAATAAAAGCTATGAAGCGATTTTATAGCGTAATAAAATCGTGTGTAAGTGCTTTTAATAACTTGGCGTTAGAGTAATGAGATTTCACATATTATAAGGGTAATAGTAAATAGATGGCGCTGTTATAAACATGTGTTGGCCATTGAAATTCTGAATTCCAAAACGAATAAACGGATTGGTTATAAATTTGAATGGTATTTTACGAACTTTCAACATTCAGCTTGGTAGGGTAGCATCTGCCTTAACATGCACTGGGTATGGTATAAAGTGATCCAGTAACTATGAAATTAATTTTATATATAAAGAAGATTTTAGGTAAAAATGTTGGTTGTTTTTATTCAGCAGCCCTCTAAAATATCTGAGCCATAAATTCTCGTCATGGTACGCGATGATGCAGTCGACGACGAATGAGACTTGAGAGAGCATCAGGCAAAATCTTTAGAGACAGCTTACAAATATAATTTTCGTTAAAGTCAAAGTATTTCAAAAAGCCTAAAAAAGCAAAATTTACGAAAAAAAAAAAGAATTAATTCTAGTTGCCCCTTCCAAAAGTTGTTTCGTATGGAGAAGAATAGGCAAGAAACTCCACCGTTACTCTTGTAATGTTTTACAATATTTTGTATAGGTACATTAATTATATTTATGTGAAGACGATGCACCTAGAATAAATTTACTATACCACAATACCTAGGTAAAAATAATGAAATATGAAGCAATGACAGATAAATTAATTATGTCTTGTGATGGTGCTCACATATTTACAAACATTGTAATAGAAATTTAGTAGTTTAATTTATTAGTTTCCTAAAAAAAAATAAGTAAAAGATGAGAGCGTGAGAGATAATCACAGAATGTAAAATAAATGTCATAAAATAAATAAATTACATAAACAGTTAAAATAGCAACCAGTTTGATTTTGTCTAGACTCTAGATTAACATAGATCACAAGATCATATATTCAGCAAACAGTTCAGACATACATACAACCTCTATAGCATAATCTATTCTATAAGCAAATTCTGTTTCCTATTGATGTTATTTCCACTTTTAATTAGATTGATTTCAGAATGCCGAGTACTATTGAAAGTTATCAAAAATTGAAGATGAGTCGCAAATTGAACTCTATGTGTGGCTATTTAAGGCGACGATAACCGACTTTTAATGATTTTATACTGAAGAAAAAAAATATGTTAAATTAGAGCATTTTCCCAATAATTTATTATGTGAATATTTTAGATTATGTTTATATTACATAGTGAAATTAATTTGTAAAGTCATGTCTAACGCGGATAAAAAACTGAGAATGGCGCAAAATCTACTAAGCGTATTTTTCTGAAACTTTCATCTACTCAAGATAATTTAATTATTGATCATTTAGTATACGCGTTTTATTAGAATACCTTTTTTTTGTGTATAATAAATTAATAATGCGTCAAATTGGGGACAACGCTCCTTGATGGGCGAGTCCTATTACTGGCTGAACATACGACGCGTTGCGTGAGCTCAATACAGAACACGCAAGCTAACTACTCAAGGTCACTGGCTTATATCTCCGTCTTAAGTAATTTTTCTATAAACACATATTTGTAATATATATTTGGATTGGTGCCTGGATAATGGCAATAGGCCCCATGTTACATGGGACTTAAACTTAACTGGCAAAATGGTGGAGTGCCACAACATTTTGCCACATTTAAGCTAGGCAGAGCTATACCCTGCCTAACCCTTCAGAGAGTGGCGTGATGCTATGTAACGTTGTTTGGATACTAAATTGTGAACGCAGCATACCATTTATTTACACAGATGCAAATGTTCCCGTCGATATGGTTGTCAATTGTTAATACCATCGTTGTTGTTTCAGTACACAATAGAGTGACAAAGTGATGTTGGTTTATTTAAGGGCTTAGCTGACGATTGACTCTAGTAGAATAATATATGGTTGTTACAATGTTGTATCTGACATTTCTAGACACGTCTATGTGTTAATTAAAATCATAGACGCACGCGCAAATAATTAAGTACGTAAGAGTTTACTTGCATACTAACCCCCTTTTTCATATTTTTTTTTTAAGATTTTGCTTGGATTTGCCAAGTTGAACTTTAGAACATAAATATTATTGATATAACTAGTCCAAGCTGTTCAGTGCTTAGCATGATCTGCCTATGGTGTTCCCCCTGCTGGGATACAGGTTTCTTCTCAGTGAGAGGGAGTGAGCCTTAATCCACCACGCCGGCCCAGTGCGGAATGGTAGATGTTACAAGTCTTCGAATTTTTGTTTCTAGGAAATGCCGGTTTCCTCACAATGTTTTCCTTCACCGTTTTGAGGGCAGTGGTGATGAAATTATTTACAAAAAGTTAAGCGCCTGGGTAGGTTTGAACTCCTATCCTGAAAATCGTAAGTTAGGGCTGCGGCACCACTGCTCTCACTGTTTGACAAATGCCTAAAAGAATGGGATCAATTTACCACCGAACATGATTGTGTCTAAATATTTTTGTTCTTTTTCCAACTAATACTCATATTATTTGTTGTATTTTTTGATTTTATGTATTCTATTTTCTCTTCTACTCTTACACACGTTGTCTACATCTCTTTATCGACTTTCCTCTCGCAGGTATGCTGGAAGAGATTTCTTTAGAAATAAGTATCACCTTTGTACGGATTTTTCTGTTCCTTTCTTCTTGTATGTTTATATTTATTTGTGTACATAAATGGTTAAATATATAAATAAAAATCGAAAAAAATTGCAAAGTGCATTTAGCACGTTAATTTTCACACTACCCACAAGCAACAAAACTAATCCTATATACATTGGACAGCCAATTCGTATCGCACAAAACAAATATTTGTACTAAATACACCACGCTTGTCACTAACAAAACGTGTATTTGTTCGTTATCTAGTACAAATATAATACATTCAACTAAGGGCGCTAGCAGAATTTTCACAAGGGACTCGCTGGGGCATAACATGGATTAGATTACCTGGGCTGTAATGAGAGAAAAGAGAATTTGGGAATCGAATTTAGGTTATAGTAATCACCTTTGTAGATAAGGAATAATAATAGTATGACGGAGCGAATCAATGGTAAGGAAATAAGAAATATGAACATAATGATGTAGATACTAATGGTGTCTTTATGGGTAGCACCAAGCTGACGCAGCATCGAATTTCTTTCCATCGAATCTAGGTCATAAATCATAAATGGCCCTAATTCATTTCCTAATGCTACTGTTGGGACCGATAACCATACTGCAACTACCTACAATATGGCTAAACAAACTACATTTTTCAAAGAAACGACTGAACTACAAGAACTTCACTAGTATATGATGTTGCTAAATTGTCCTAGTGACCACGATTAATGAGTTTGAGTCAAACACAAATGAAAGGCTCAATCAATCTAGGCAGGCACATATGACTGCAAACAACAGAACAGTATAGTCATTAAACAGAATTAGAGAAACACGATTGAACACGTTTCACTTCTATTTTCATTTAATCCAAACATGTTTGCCACAAATTAAATAATCATTTCAAATATTTCAGTTTCAGATTTGGACGTAATGACTAAATTAATTTCAGTGTTGAATTTAGTTTTAGGTGTATTTGGTGATTGGAATTCTGTATGCAATGTACAGAATTAAATAATAATACCAGTCTGTAACTTTCCCCCTACAACGCAAATATTTTTTTTTTTTTTTATATCACACATACATTTCTTTTATTACCCGACTACGGCGAAGCCAAAAAAGGATTGTTATTTGTTTGACCTGTATGTATGTATGTATGTATGTCAGTCCCTATGTTCCCTCGTAACTACTAAACGGCTAAACAGATTTTGATGAATGATATGTCGTTAGATTCGTCTTTATTGCGCGAGTGTCATAGGGTATATTAAAATTATTAAACATCAAAATGGCGGATGGCGGGGAACAAAAAAAAAGGATCTCCCAAGCCTATCGAGTGGGGTGTCAAAATGAAGGATTTTGAAAGGTGATTACAAAAATATATACTTATTATATGTTTAAAAGTAATTTAAATGAGAAATTATTAAAAAAAATCCCGAACTTTTGGAGTGGGTGATTAAGAGGTCGTTATCACCCGATTGTAAGTGAGTATAATTTACCGTCTTATAATCCTAACTAAAAATTATAAAATAAAACAAGTTAATTTAAAAAATCAAAAACCCGACTGCGTAAAAAGTGAACTTAAAAAAAGATGGAAACAAGTTTTATATAAAATAATAAGTAATGTAAACAATCTCATGCAGTCGGAGGCATCTTCCTAACAATAACGACCTATTGCCTCCGACTGCATGAGATAGTTTTTGATTTTTAACTTTTTTTCGAACCTTAGTAACCTTTGCCTCAAAAATTCAGAAAACAAATGAATACGGGATCAGACTAAGATAACCAAGTGTCACCAACGTAATAATTATCATCGGTTTCCAAAAAAAACAGTACTTGATTTTCCAATAACTATTTTCCTTCACATAGAAAATAATATGTATTGGTATCCTTTGATGAGAAATAAACTATTAGTTTACTGAGCATAGAATATCCAATACCGTGGTTATGACAGCTTATTATCTCATCACGGACTAGCCCGTATTATGAATAGCTCTAGAGCAATTTTAATCACCTAATTCTAATCTTCAATACAGAAGAATTTATATAGCGAGCAATCTACTTGAGAATTTTCATTAACTTCTCAAGTTTAGTGTTGAAATTGCTTTCATGATAATACTGGCCTCTACATTTTGTAGTAGAAAATGTACATAGGATAAACTTCTACAAACATTGGGAATAGAATCAACACACCAGTACACTTAGAACGAAGGTCTTGTTAGAAGTACCTATAATCAAATGTGGTGCACATACAACCCACAAACCCTGAACCCTTTTTGATTGAATTGAGCCTGGCCATCGGTTAATACACGGTAGGTATACTTTTTGTTTTCATATTTGGACCTCTTTTATTCCCTTGTTAAAATTCACTTTGTCCCTTCGAATTCTGTCCACCACAATATATATGTATTATGTAGGTACGAATGGGTATTGATTACAGTACACCCAACTCACATCAAAGAGTCAACATCAAAAACGCGAGGAATCCAATAAAAGTCTGACTATGTAATTTAATAGGATCAGACGTCTCGAACGTCGAAATGACCTTCTACGCCGCTGTATAGCTCCGTCGAGGCTTTCCCGACTTTATAGAGTTTGTAATTTGCATTTGCCACCCTCTTATTACAGATCGGTTACGTTTTAAATACGGTTGAGGGAACGTCTTGAATTTCTGTTCTTGCAATTAGTTTTTAATATGTTTGTAGTATGTTTTTTCTTCGGTTAGAATATTTGATTTTACTTTTCTTAGTATTCGGTTGTTTTGTTCAATAATATTAGGCCCAACTGGGCGCCAATAAGGCTTCTACTGTGAGTGGCGCCCAGCATGGGACTAATGTTTACCTTAAGTTAGACTACATAACATTTAAAATGCAGACATAATTTGGTATTCTACGAGTAATTTAAATATTTAATAACAGCATAACAATAAATCATTAAAACAATTAATTAAACATCATCGTTTGCTTCAGTAGGTTTTTTAAATTAAGAAAGCGCCGACTAAAAAGCTTTATAAAATCTAATTGAATGTATTTTTATCCAGACCTTGTTAACTTTGCTCTCATTTTGTTTTAGTCGTTCCCGAAATTACTCGGATGAAGTACCCACTTATAACAAGTATCTCTATTTACAATAGATTTACTTTGATAAAAATTGTTGCTCCCTAAATAACAAGGTGGGTGGGTAGTAACAGTTGAATAAGTTTTATTACAAAGACAAAATGTTATTGTGTTTATATAGGCGTCGTTTTAAATAGTGTACATTCTGGTTATTGGTTGTGATGTTTGCTTAAGTTAATACTCATTTTTGCTACTTATCATAATCTACTATTAATAAAGTCAAAGCATTTATTAGTGTGATTTTTTGTGATACAGTTGGTCTTAAAGTTAGGTTATGGTAACTCAAAAAACATAGTTATATATATGTCGGATCCGGTCATTAGTACGGACACATAACGAATCGCAGCGAGCGAATATGGGCGACATCGCGTGATCTACCCACACCTCTGGCGCGCTTCTACAGAGTCGTGATGTTTTGAGCCGATGGCGAGGAGGACATTCAAGTTTCAGTGTCTGGTCTGATCGCATCGGAGTTAAGACGTCGCGGAACTGTATTCGATTCTTTATGCTCAGTTACAGTGGTGATTATAATTTGTAGTGATTGTGTCAATTTGTGATTTCAATAAACGCTGTGTATCTCACCCAGTGTGTTTTCATTGCACGAAATCCAACTTCTGCCCACATGATGACCGAATCTAACGGGGTAAATCCTGACGATCCGACAATTATACATTATTTAATTATATAGATACACAATTTAACAATACAAGAAAAAGGCCAGAATAATCGTCAATTTTGTTACCTTGCCAGTTTTACCATTATTTATAGGCCGATTTGCGATCGTGATATAAGTTGTTAGCATTCAGGAGGACGTTGGTCTCCATCCCTTGGTATAATCCTATAATGCTTCTTACCCTACCCAAGCGTGAAGAAAGGACGGCCTGTTTTCACACATCTCAGTCCAACCGAGGATTTAGGCCTAATCGGGGATAAGCAGCAGCGTCTAGCTACTAACCGACACACGTGAAGAAAGAGATAAATAGGTATCGGACTAGAGTAGGTATTTTCCAGTTACTAGGTAGCTAATACAAGTACCTAAGAGTGTCCACCTTAAAGAAATAAAAACCTACACGGTCAAAGTGGATATTGATGTTTCATAAGCGATCTAAGATAGTGCACTCAATAAACTATTTGCAGGAAGGAAGGAAAATGTTATATCACCTTTTTACAACAACTTTTTACTACTTTCTTTTTATTTCACATCAAGATCTGTATAGGAATTTATAGCGAACCTCATTTTCTCTTATGTCCCCATAAACTATTTACATCCCATCAGATAAAACGATGGGGATCTAAAAATATATGTGGCTTTGGTAAGCTTGTAATCCAAGCTTTCTTATATACATTTTTGAAGACACCATGTTTTAATTGATATCCACACTTACTTATATTACAGTCAGGGCTTTAATCTTTTAAAAACCGTATTGCTAATAAGCACACAGTAAGTGTTACCTGTTTCAGTGTATGCAATAACGTTCAAATATAATTTTCTCAAACGTGCATGGAAATATTGTCATTATTGTCATTAGAAAAAAGAACACGCGAAGTATCGAATTGACGGTCAAAAAAAATCAAATCCATTGCAGGAGCGTTTTTTGCATTTGGAACATTACAACGCTCCAGCAATGTTGTATGAAACGGCGTGCTGGGTGGGGTTATTAAATACTCTTTTCTCAAACATGCTTGGAAATTCGAGCATTATTTTCACAACCTTCTTCGAGATAAATCGAAATTGCTGTACTGTACACCAAAAGTTGTATGAAAATCCATAGGTATGTGTCGTGGTTTAGCGGCCAAATAAATTACATAGTCTCTTAACTATCGTGTAATTTAAAAATGGAACGATCTTTTACTCTGAAACATGGCAACCAAGGAGGTAACTTATCAAAGGTTTTATTTAAATTTCGAACTGGCTTGCAAATAGAAAGCTGTATGAAAAAAAAAACAAATGAACACATTGGCGCGTGAAAAATTATCGTTGTTCGTCATTCAATCTGGAATTTATAAATAATTTACTTTCCCCGCATTCTTTTGAAAAAAGCACTTTATATGCCTCAGCGGAAATGGCAATTGCCTGTCTCGTATTAGTGAAGTCCTCGCTTACGGCTCGGCCTTCAAACTCATACTCGACCTGCAATTGCCTATTTCACGACCTTTGCAATAATGTACTATTGATTCGCAGTTGGTCAAGCATAGTAATACGTGTTTATTAAACACGATATCTCATACATATTCGACGCTTTACAAATATACATGTTGAATTTTGATGGAGTAATACTTATTTGATCTTTAACTTTGTTGTAGCTCCATTTAAATGAAATTAAGAAAGTTCTGTTTCAACCAAGCATAACACTTTTAAAAACATTATAATCTTTTGAGAGGATTTTCAAGTGTTAGTATGTAAGTGTACTAGTATCTACAAAAGTCGTAAAGGCCTACATTAGCGCACATATGCAAAGAGTAATAACGATTAGTTTGCATTGTGGTTCCACACACGAGGATTTTAACAGTAAATGTTACTCGAATAGGCTTGTATTATTTTAGCAAAGTACTATGAGAGTGGAGCCGAGGTTGTCGACTTACGCTGGGGAAATATAATAAGTGCCGTCGGGTAAAAGTCTTAAGAAATATTTTTGTTTTGTAAATTGTAGTTTTGCAACGCTGAAAAATAAAGAGCATATTGTGATATTACGGACGCATTCGCTAAATTTGACAAAAAATTGCAGATTTTGCGGCAAAATTAAACTAAACCAAATGTAACTAATAATTGCTACAGATAGACTACTCCTTCATCTCAATTAGTAGCAATTTTTATTCGAAAATGTTGGTTCTTAATATAAAAAAAAAATCCATTTAATTTCCAATGCCTCTTCAAGGCTTCTACATACTGGCGCGACACGCGACGCGACACAAAGGCACCGCTCGTCGCGCGACACGCGGGGCCTTTGTGTCGCGTCGCGTGTCGCGCCAGTCTGTAGAAGTCTTCACACAAAATTGACGATATCGTGTTGAATTTAGGAACATTTTTCTTCAATATAATAACATAAATTTAGTTTTTTTTTTTATATTTTCTGTAAGCAGCCATGTTCAACTCAAAAAGGTAGCAAAAATAACTATCAAAATGTTACAAATAGTCTCAGAAAAAACCTATATTTTTTTTTTTAAAAACACTGTTGGTAATGTTTTTTTTTCCTATTATTTAACAAACCTTATCAAGAAAAAAAATCACACACTAGGATTCAGCTATCCAAGTGATAAAATCAAAATGTTATTTTATGAATAAACAATACCTTCATTAAGTAAATCAACGGCGAAATAAGCTATATTTTCGAGAGCGCAAAAGCGATGAAACTATTAACGGGTGCTGAGACTGACACGAATGGTTTATCACCACGAAAACTGTACTTTTATAGTTACACAGACTTAAGGTTTCGATTATTTTAAGCTTTCTCACAATTAGATAAGAAATTGACGAAAAAATTTTTTTTTTGTGATAACACCCTTAAAAGTGATTATAGAAAAGAGGCTAAAAAAAAGTGAAATCCTTGATTAATGATAAATGATTTATTTTCTGTAAGTAGGTTTGTACAAACACTTTTACACGTCAAACATATTAAAAAAAAAAACTAGATGAGGTCGGCGTTTCGTATCTGACTACTCTGAGAAGAAAGGCCGAAACAAACTCATAGGTCACAGTCTATTTTAAAGTCCAGACATAATCTTGGTCAAATCATAATCTTGAAATTGGAAACTTTGGAATTGTCAAACTTAAATGGCACCACATTGCTCGCAGAACAGATGGTCGATGGGGCCGAAAGGTTCAGGAGTGATAACCGTATTCCTAAAGACGTATTGCATCGTTCTCACATCTTTAACTTCAATATGAATGATGTAACCAATATTTTGTACCAATATTTTAATTTAAAAGAGTGTCCGTGGAGTTTCTTGCCCGTTCTTCTCCATAGGAACCTACTATTTGGAATGGGCAACTAGCTTCATATTTGTAACTGACCGACTTCTTGACAATTCAAAAGTGCCTGTCAATGGTTTAATTGAAATAAATGCTTTGAGTTTGAGTTTGAGTTCGTAGCGTTGGAAAGCCTCCCAAAAAGTGGGCCGATGACCTGGTGAAGGCATTCCTGCAGGATGCGAGACGCACAGAATCGGTAGAAGTGGCGATGCTTGGGGGAGGCCTGTGTCCAGCAGTGGACGTCTTTCAGCTGAAACAGGACACACAGGACAGGACAGACAGGAATTTACTTTGTTTTTTTTAATATTGATTATGTTTTTTATGTTCCTAAGAGTGTGTTTTTAGTTTAAATTTGTGATCTCCTGTGTTGAGTCCCAATATTTTTTTTTTCTTTCTTTCTGTCTTTCAAATGCTGATGATGAAAAAAAGATACAAGCCAATGACAAGCCATGTGGATACGAAGTTAGTAAACTAGTAGGTTTACAGCTAATAGAGATAGATGTATGGGATGTATGGAATACAAAGATGCGCCGCGCCAACCCCAAATAAATCGGCAAGAGGATGTATCTTAATTTTGTACGTAATTGTACCAAATTCGCAGTATTGGTACTTAAGTTGTTAATTATCGCGAACAACAAGGATAGAACAATTATTTATTTTACCAAAAATAAACAAGTGAATTTTATTGTATTGTTTTACTTTTCAAATAATCCCAATTATTTAATGTAATCCTAATTAATGTGTGTTCTTTTGGTTTTAAACAAGTTAGCACCAACGCATTGAAAGCAAATCCTTCATATTGATTGTCATTCATCCTCTTTTGACAGCATAATTTATTTTTAAACAACTTCCCACTTAATCGTCATGGTTTGTAGTAAGAGATGGATTATATTTTCATGTCGGGAAGTGTTATACAATACAAAGACCACAATCCAAACTGAATTATTATAAATGCGAAAGTGAGTTTGTTTGTTTGTTTGTTACGCTTTCATGCTAAAACGGGTCAACGGATTTGGATAAAATTTGGCAAATGAGTAGACCGTGACCTGAGTTAGGACATAGCATAAGCTACCGTACTTATATCTACCAAGAAGTCATTGACCTCAGAGGCGAGGCCATCACCCGTGATGAATACACTCCCCTTGCTGCAATCACTGAGTTCAAATTCGTGTTGGAACTCAGCCGAGCATTTAATCCCGGCAACCAACACAGATGGCCCGTCAATTGAGGTCCTAACTGGGGTCTTCTCTCCTCTGGTGATTCTCTCACCTTCATTTATAACCACGACCACCAAAGAGGTCACGGTGCTGGTGGAGCCATTCTTACACTAGTACGTCAATAAATAAAAACACTGACAATACTAATGCATAGTAGTATTTTGGAACGATCAAATAAATCCTACCATCGAAACAAAAAAAATAAGGTTTTTTTTTTAATAAGAGTTTTTTCAAAAAAACTACGTAATAGTGATGGGCTGACTATTGATTTTTCCGATCAGCCGACTAGCTAGTGTAAGTAACAAATTCAATAAAATATAGACAATAGATTATTGTCTATATTTTATTGAATTTTCGTATGCAGACTGGGAACGCCATTAGATATACGCAGTTTAATTTACTGTTGTATTGTCGACTCGACCTTGTATAATATATCTACTTTATGTTAAGCCACTAGGACGATAGTCTCGTTGCTTTTTTTCACTTCACTTTCTTTTATAGTACCTATGTAAACAAAAACTGGCTAATTGCGTGTCGAACCACGCACAATGAAGGGTTTTGTAGTTAGGATGAATTTATCCCAAGAACAAACTTAACATTGTAGTTGAAAAACATGCTCGATCGAGAGAATTACCATGTTATTTCAAGACCATAGACTTCTTATAGATTTTCCTGTTATTTATAAGTATAAAGTATTACTATAATAGTATTTAAAAAAAGGCCCAGTAGTTTCGGTGATATGGGTCAATTTTTATTTAATACTACTATACCGTTGAGGAATTTAAAACTGACAAATTGTGAATCGATCGATCTTGTACTATTAAGCTTGACGTAAATGTGTGACGTATATGACTTAAATGAATGAACGAATTGTTATTAATGATTTATTTTAAAATAAGATGTAATAAATGATTGGTTAATGTTTAGTATAATGTAATAAATTGCAATAATTAGAGTCAATTTTTTTTTTACAAACTTCACTGACATAATGTTTTTCTAACTTGACATTATTATACCTACAATTTAAATTTTAACGAGGTTCTAACTTTTATTATTTTAATCATATTTTATATTGTTTTTTTTTTGTCAATGTGAGGACGTTGTAGGCTTATTAGACTGTAGATCTGTAGACCATTTTCTATTTTGTTAAGTAACTGGTACTTTTGACGGGCCTACGCTGTCCTCTCATACCTATTAACACTGTAATTTGAAAACATTGTAAAAGCCAATATTATTTTTTTAAAAGAGTGACCGTGGAGTTTCTTGCCGGCTCTTCTCCATAGGAAACGACCAATTGGAACCGTGCACCTAGCTTCTGACGTTTCATAAGTGCCCATGTAGACTTATGTGAAATAAAAATATTTTTGATTTTGATTTTGAATAGTATGTAATTAATAATAAAATTTAATAATATAAATAATAAATGATTTTATTTCTGTAAGTAGGTTTGTACAAACACTTTTACACGTCAATCATATTTTTAAAAACTAGATGAGGGCGGCGTTTCCTATCTGACTACTCTGAGAAGAAAGGCCGAAACAAACTCAGAGGTCATAGTCTCTTTTAAAGTCCAGACATAATCTTGGTCAGATCATGTGAAGACCATGTAGATTGGTGTCTGAAATGGTCTTTTGAGGAAAGAACCACACAGGTTGAGTGGACCTGACCAGTCAGTGCACGCATTTGTCAGTAATCGTGCAGCTCTACTCAGAATATAAGGAGCTCAACGATGCGACTATCAATACCAAAGAAAGGCCATTTGGGTAGGCCACTTATATGACTCAAACTGCCAGACCATGATTAACACTAACTGAGAATAAAAGAAAGGGGAAAAAAATATTATGCAATAACCCACATAGTCTTCACATTCACAATAATTAAAATAATATAATACTTTACAAGTAAATATTCCTGTCATTGTGTATAAAATAATAATTAAATGTCACTGTTTATAAAATAATAAAGTTAGCAAAAACAAAAAAAAACAATAAAAATAAACTACCTCAATATGTACAAAAATTGGAGCAGCTCAATCCCAAGCCTTTTTGTCCTCAATATAATCTTTAACAGTATAAAAGGCTTTCTGGCACAACTTACGTTTAATGAATGATTTGAATTTATTAAGGCTTAGATCTTGAACGTGGCTTGGAAGTTTATTATAAAAGCGTATACATTGACATCGAAACGAGCCACCTATTTTCTTGAGCCTTGTTGTAGGTACAACAAATTTGTGTTTGTTCCTAGTATTTATATTATGGATATCACTGTATTTTTTAACTAATTTTATATTTTTATGGGCATATAATAGATTTTCAAAAATATACTGAGAAGGCACAGTCATTACATTAACCTCCTTAAATTTCTCTCTGAGAGAGTGTCTTGGACTTAATTTATAAATTGATCGAACAGCTCTTTTCTGCAAAACAAAGATAGTCTGAATATCGGCAGCATTTCCCCATAACAAAATACCGTAGTACATTACACTATGAAAATAGCTAAAGTACACTAAACGGGCTGTCTCTATGTCAGTTAAATTACGAATTTTTCTAACAGCATATGCTGCGGAGCTTAGCTTTTTTGACAGTTTATCTACATGTGGGCCCCACTGAAGCTTAGCATCCAAAGTCAAGCCCAAGAATACTGTTCTATCTTCAGGATTCAATTCTTCGCCCTTTATTAACACATTAGTTTTCACCTGCCTAACGTGAGGTAGCGTAAACTTAATGCATTTGGTTTTTTTTTCGTTTAAAAGTAAATTATTAACATTAAACCAGTGAACTACTTTTGAGATCGCGCTATTTACATCGTCAGTAACCAGCTGCTGACGTTTAAGTTTAAACAAAAGTGAAGTGTCATCTGCAAACAACACTATATCATGATTATCCTTTATGAGGTAAGGCAAGTCATTAATATAAATAATAAACAAGAAAGGACCAAGAATTGAGCCCTGTGGGACTCCCATTCTTACTATAGATCCGGGAGATCTTTTCCCATTGACGTCAACGCTCTGAATCCTATTACTCAAGTATGAAATAAGAAGATCCAGAGCGGTATTCCGGATCCCGTAGTGGCGGAGTTTCCTGATTAACGTTTCATGAAAAACGCAATCGAATGCCTTGGACAAATCACAAAAAATGCCCAAGGCATCGCATTTATCTTCCCATGCATTATAAATATGTCCTAACAGTTCAACACTCATCAGTAGTCGAACGGCCCCTTGTAAAACCGAACTGTTTGCTATGTAGTAATTTATGTTTATTAAAAAATCTTTGCAATTGGTCTAAAATTAATTTCTCAAAAATTTTACTACAGGTAGGTAGTACTGAAATAGGTCTATAATTTGAGGGGTCTGATGTACTACCTGATTTAAACAATGGTATTATTTTACTATTTTTCATAAGGTCAGGAAACTCCCCACAGTCAATACAATTATTAAAGATAAGAGCTAAAGTAGGTGCTACAATGTCTATAATAGACTTAGCAACTTCTACAGAATTACCCCACAGATCTGCAGTCTTTTTTACATTTAAAGTGTGAAAGATTTTAATTATATCTCTACAGGAAATATGTTCAAAATGAAATTCCGACTCGCAAACATTAACATTTTCCTTAAGCAAAGACTCAGCAACAGAAGGTGATGAGTTTAGGGATTTAGTAGTTGAAACGGGAATATCTGAAAAGAAATTTTCAAAGGCCACGGCGACTTGTGAGTCTGATTTTATTATGTTGTCATTAATTGACAGGCTATAGTCAGTATTTCGGTTACTAGACCTTCCCGTTTCACTATTAATAATATTCCAAGTCGTTTTAATTACATTACTACTGTTTTTAATCTTCGAACTCAAATAACGCTACTTTGCCATACAACAAACTTTTTTAAATAATTTTGAATAATTTCTAACATACAAATTGAATTGATCAGTGTTTACATAATACCTTTCATTGTACAGCTCATAAAGCCGTGTTCTACTTTTATGAATACCAATGGTAGCCCAATCACTGAAAGATGCGTTACTATTAACCGAGATAGTCTTGGGAATAAACGTGGAATTAAATTGTTGACAGTAAATATAAAAAAAATCATTATATAGATTATTATGATCAGCATGCATAAATGAAACTGGTAATTTGTTACTGAGTTTACCTTTAAAAGCTTCCAAGCGCCTTGCAGTTTTGGGGTTAACAGTGATATCCTTTTTAGCCACTTTGTTGTTTTGGTTTTGGATAGTAATCCTTTGCCCACAATGATCAGAATCTAGTAAATTTATAATTTCTTTGTGGCTTGGTATAATATCTGTATAAATATTATCTAGGCATGTGGCACTGGTAGGGGTTATTCTTGTAGGCTCCAAAAACAGGTTTACAAGATTATATGACTGAAACAGACTTATTATTTTACTACAAGAACCCGAGTTTTCTAACAAATTAACATTAAAATCACCACAAGTGATAATGGACTTGTTCGAGTTACAAATCTTGTGCAACACTTCATCCATTAACCCTTTCAAAGCAGTCATACAATCCTGAAGGGGGTCTGTACACACTTAATACAATAAACTGCTCCAATTCTATACAGGCTATTTCAACTGTCCGCTCAACAGATAGGCTCACAATATCCTTACGGTCTTTATATTTAAGCTGGTTACTTACTAAAATTAATGAGCCCCCGTGTATAGCATTTACTCTGCTGAACGAACTACCAACCTGGTGATTATTAAAATTGAACAAGAACTGGTGACTTTTAAGCCAATGTTCTGTTATACAAAGAATATCAATACTGTTAAAATTCATAAATAATTCTACTTCTAAATCTTTGTTTAGAAATCCTTGAATATTTTGATGCACCAGGTTGATACTATTGACTGAGTTTAAACTTTTATTTGATTTATTTTTGCAATTATGTAGGTACATTATAGCTAGAGGTATTATATAGCTAAAGGCTCTATTGTCCTAATTTCTAATTTAAATTATTTTGAATGTCAATTTTTGTTACAAATTTATTGGGTGAATTATTTAACATGTCATTGCATTGCTCAATAGAAGCAATTTGTTTAGCCAAATTCTTGGCTGTAATAGAAAAATAATATGATAGCGACACAGCTATCTGTCTTTTACAATATTTAGAAAGATATTACCTATCCATAAAAAATCTATCTTTTGTCAAATAAAAATGATTACCAACATAATTGTTAATGTCAATTAATTGGAATAAATTATTATTATACGTCAAATTATGCAATGTCACATTAATTTCTGATCTAAGGTTGTTTTCTTCCTGTGGCAAACTTTGGCTGTATGGGAATGTGAACAACACAATTTTTCTTAAACTTAGGTTACACAATGATCTATAATATTGGAGTAATTCTCCTTTGTTCACATTACCCCTATTACCAACAAATATTAATATTATAGTATCCTGGTTAAAATTACATTTTATAACTTTTTTCATTATGTCATATAAAGAACAACCAGGCATACCGTAGTTCATTATAGAGTGACACGGATATTTATTTGTCAACAAGTGGCCGCCTTTCCAATTTCATCACAAAATAAAACTATTTCTTTATTTACACTCTGTTTAGGGAAACAGTTAGTAATTGAAACTGGCAAACTAGCACAAGACAGCGGTATGGTGGTATCACATATTGTCAACGAATGGTCTGGTGTGTGTTCAATAGATGGTGGTTTACAATGTTCACATTTGTTTGTATGTGAGCTTACCAGCTCATTCATTGCCAATACATATTCCCTCATTTGGTTTTCAGAGGCTGTATATTTAATTGTCATAGAAGTAAGTTTCTCCTGTAGTTGGTCAAGTTCATACCGCAAGTGTTCCGTGTCAATTTGATATTTCCTAGTACTTTTTTCCAAGTTAAATGAATACATATCCAATTGTTTCAGTAGATGTAACCTTTCTCTATTAAGTTTTACATTTTTGATGAAGAACTTTGGTTTTTTTCTTCTTTCTTCATTTTCTTAGTTTTAACTATGTATTTATTATTTTTTATGTATTTTTTAAGTTTATTTTTACTTGTAACTATCCTCACTGATTTACTTGATTTTAAATCCTCATGACCTGTTAAATCTATTGTATATGAGGGGTTTATTGCAGAAACCATTGATGGGGCTATAGGCACCAATTCATTGAATAGACTTTGATTCAACGAGGCTGTGATGTTATGATTTGTAGTCTCAAGTTGTTCAATCTGACTTTGAGCCTCATGTAGCTGCTGTTGTAGTAAATATTTGTGACTCAGAGCTTGTTCATACTCAGTGCTACACTGGCTGAACCCGTCCACAACAACTTGGAGCCTATCCCGGGCTGTTATAGCATCAGTGTGTTGAATATATAACTGAGCCATTTCTGTTTTTAACTTGCTATTTTTTTCAAGGACACTAAGGAACTCTATTTCATTTTCATCCCTTTCCTTAATCAGTTGGTCACAGTGCCCCTTAGACGCTTTTAATTCGCTCAAAGCCTGAGTGAGTTTGGACTCTTCTAGGCGAGCCCGCGCGCTACGAGTCATAATTTAATTAAAGAGAAAAGAGAAGAGATTGGAAAAGAGTAGTGGACAATAACAGATGATTAGTTAAACGGAAAATGAAATTTAGATTGTAAAGAAAGAAGCTCTGTCACCAAACGAATTGAGGTTATGTTTACGTTTTTAAGGTCATTGGAATCAACCTGTAGCCGTAAGAAAAAGTGGTCTAATTAATTGTAGGCAAAATATTAGAACGTAAACAATCTACTACCAAGTAAAATATATAGTATTGTACCTGATAATCGAGATGAAAATGCAACCTTGAGCCAGTAACTGTCAACGAATCACAATGAGATTTTTGCACATAATTTGCACTTAATTCATAAATTTTACACAGAAAACACTTAATTACGCTTTAAACTAGTTAATCAATTGGAAATAGGCCTTATTAAGAAGGAAAACTAATATTTAAAATTAAAATTACAGGGACAAATTCGATAGTAATTCGATATACTCGTATTATACAAATTGCAATGCCCTTACAGGGTGCATGTCTCAATACTGTGTCATGAAATGTTAATGCATGCCTACTAACCAGTGTTTTACATGTTAGCGAACAAATAAATACATATTTTCTTAAATAATTTTAAAATTATTTATTTAAAAAATATAAAAAAAAAATTGAGACCCTTGAAAGTATAGTTTGTAAAACTTTTTTTTTAATTTTTCTAATTATTCCCCCAAAAATGACTTATTTACGTTACATGTCCTTGTTTGGATCACAGAAATTAATATGTGAACTAAATTTCAATTTAACCAGCCTTTATGATCCAGAGCAAATTGGCTGTCACAGACGGACAGACAGACAGACAGGCACACGAGTGATCCTATAAAGGTTATATTTTTTCATTCGGGCATACGGAACCCAAAACAAAAACGAAACTAAGTAATGAGCAAGTGAATTGCCAGTACCTAAATAACATAAAAAAAATCTATAACAGTAACCATGCTTGAAAATGAAGAGCAATTTTGGCAGCATTTCTTTATTATTATGCGCGGAGTTGTCTGCATTTAAAGCTTTCCGCTTTAGGGTGTCCGCATACGGACGTTAATCGCTGAGCGATTTTTGACGCTGGCGATTTCTCAGCGATTAACGCCAGCGACTTTTTGAGCGACTCAACGCACACGTGCGATATTTTGTCGCTGGCTGTCGAGGGATGTGCTCGTCATGGATTAACAGAGATCGATGTTTAACCAAAAAATGAATTTCTTTCTTCGAAGAATAGTGTTCAACCGAAATAAATTATTTAAAAAAGTACTAACGCTTGAATTATTATAACAATTAGAATGACCTACAATTTTATATTATATATATATAAACACATAAGTTTTAGTATAATAACATTAGACTGTTTTATAAACTCATCTTAGTATCTACCTAGGTAGGTATGTATTTACCTCTCTATCACTGTCACATCTAAACCAGCATAGGTACTTACAAACAATTATTACGTAAGTAGGTACTTATCTAAGTAAACAAAACTTATATATCGAAAAATATCGATATCCATCGGTGAGCAAAGACGCAACGTCATTCCTTAGCAAAGAGTACCCGGGCGATTATCGCTGAGCCGTGTGCGTTAGCTAGTTCATTTCCATACGTTCCATTTCGGAGCGATAATCGCTACGCCCGGGATTCAGCGATTTTGTTAGCCAGTGACTTTTTGTAGCTCGTGGGCGTTACTGCATTGCACTGCAATCCCATGTGTTCCATTTTCGACGACATGAAAATCGCTCAGCGATAAACATCCGTGTGTGGGCACCCTTAAAGCGCTTCGTACAGCGGATTAATTTCTGGCGACCGACCCATCTTCCGCATTGAAACAAATGAACGGGATTACTCGCTGTATCCTTGTTTTAAATGCGGTCATTTCTGGACATTGTAATACAGAATATTCTGGAATAATATGGAACCGGATACAATAGAGTTCAGTTCTATTGCTAGAGAAAATGTAAAATCCTGGTTCTATTTGATGGAAGTAGGTATTCAAACCAGAACGCAAATACAAGGGGATTTTCTTTTAAAATTCTTAGGGAAAATCTTGCTAGCTTTCAAATGAAAGTCAATACCGTCATTTTAGAAAATTGTTGTTGAGCGTATTATTATTTCTTACTCCTTACCTTTTATGGTTAAGATTTACGTAAAATATAAATGATTTTTAATTTTTCGGCTGCAGATAGGTTATTTGAAAATCAATCATTTGCGTTTGCTTTCGACTCGACTTCTGATTTAGTGAGTGTAAACAAATAAAAATTTAATTCTTTTTTCACAAAACCTGCTACTTTTTAATTATGTAGTTGAAATTCAAAGAGATCTGAATAATCCCCTACTTATTGTTTGTGGTAGATCTACGAGTTACCTATACAATATTAGTTTTATTTGCGATACCTGAAACACATGTCTAGTAATTTTATGTAATGAATCTATGCACAAAATTTGAAAACGGTATCATGAAAAATCACAAAGTTATAAGGTTGTTATGTTACCGGGTTGTCCGTAAAAAAACATGCTAGTGGCGCGGCGCCCCCAGGGTCGTCTTGCGCTCATTGATAATAATTTGGCAGTAGGTACCTAATCGTACGGCGATTGTATTGTAAGTAATTAAATGGTGATAAAATTTTTAGTGTAAAAATGATTGAAATCGATTCAGTTCCTTATTCTGAACAAACTATATTCAGGTTTCGCATATACTAAAAATAATGTTGTATATAGCTCAATAATGATGTTGGACTTATACAACGTGTTTTTTTTGATATCCCATAACTCTGGGTATGATTGAGGCCATATCAAAGAATCAACTGGCATATGAGTTATGTTCCAATCCTTCGTTATTTTTTTTGTTCATATTTCATACAAAATAATTCGGCAAAGTCACGATTATTAATGTAAAACACCCTTACGTGAAATATGACAACGTCGACAAGGTAGCTTTCCCTTCACTAGCTGCCGCCGGGAAGCCCCGATACCAACATACCTACATATTTTATTTTACTATTTATTTTACTACACTACTACGAAGTTTGGCAACCTCGCAAAAGTAAAGATTCGTCATACTGGTGACAATTTTTGACCTAATTTAATTATGATTGATGATATCTCCGAAACGATGCATTTTTGGACCACCTATTCTAGGATTTTTAGTATTATTTTTACCTACAGAATATAACCCTAGAGTTATGGGATATAAAAAAAAACAGGTTGTATAATAACGCACCAACATTATGTACCTATAAGCTTATGTATGGAAGTGAATGTTGGGTGAGGCCAAAGAGGCATGAAAATAGTACAAGTGCTGTGGAAACGAGTTCTTTGCGAAGTATGTGTGGTGTAACTACTCTTATTACTATGACAGGCTGAGGAATGATGTGTTAAGGCAAGAGTGCGGTTTAAAAGACGATTTACTGACAAATTTTTAAAGAGTATGGTTTAGATATGTTGAGAAGATGAATGATAGGCGACTAATAATAGGTATATACAAAGAACATGTGAGTGGAAATGCTGGGAGACGCCCTAAAAGGACATATAGTGAACTTATTGGTGATGTTCATCAGAAAGGTCAGGTGCGTAATACTCGCAACCGGCGTGCGTGTATGGCCAGATGTATGAACGTAAACGAAGAAAAAGGAGGGAAGGATCGTAGCAAGTGGATTTCTGTAGTTTCTGCCTACCCCCATGGGAAGAAGGCGTGAGGTTATGTATTACGTATAAACACAGTTTTGTAACTAAGAGATTCCCGTAAACTCTGTGGAGCGCATAACACAAGATGTTGCCAAAATTGATATTGCGCACAACGTTCGCGTAATAACCAATAACCGTAGGTTTTTATTATTATTGCTCTTATTTACATAATACCTGCTTTTGGGGTCTATTCGATACAGAGCACGTTCAGATTGGCGTATGTGGGCATTGTTTGGTAACTGGCCTGCAGACGGTGAGTGATGGGTAGCTCGCCGTCCGATAAGGACCAGGCCCGGGTCGACGGCGCGTGGTATTCCACGTGCGCCTCAAAGAGTTCTCAACACCAACTGACGGTGTTCGTTAGGGCCAATGCCTGCCAGGGTTGCGAGTTTGTCTGAAAGGGATATCGTGGCCCTGGCACACAGGCAAATGAAGGAATACGGGTGGAATTTAGTCAGTAAAAGTCTGACACACCCTCCCGCTCCACCCAGAGCGAAAGAAGTTATTTAATAATTTCCCACCCAAAAAAAAAAAAGGTATCTCATTCATGGTCAACAACACTCACACGCTATTCCCCCAAAAAAAAGGAGGTAATCTTCGAAACTACTGATCCGATTTTGAAAATTCTTTCATTATTAGTAAGCTAAGTATTGCCGAGTGTCTTAGGATATATTTTATGATAAGAAATTTCACACGAACGAAGTCGCGAGCAGAAGCTAGTAATTTGATAACGCAATACGCGTTAAACAAACGTGGTCATCAACGCTCTACTCTGTAAAACCAAAACAGACAATTTAAAACCAACCATAACTATGCCAGTCTTAAGCCACTAATATTTTAAACCAGAACCTTTTCCCGACGTCGTTTTAAGTACAGTTGAATGTGCTTTACAAAGAAAAATATTCTTAAATGGGAACTGTGGACCGCTAAAGCAAAGTGGGACGCCCTGCAGCCAAATGCACTGAGAACGACCACCTGAAGAAAATGGCTACTTGCTCGGGAAAAGGGGAAAAGAACCAAGAGTATTAATGTAAATGTGGCTCGGCAAAGAAGTATTTAGACGTTTTATAAACATTAAGGATCGTATATGAACAGAAACAAAAAAAAAATGGGTTGCGGAACTGAACAGGTCAATAATATTTTTTCATGTAGTTTATTAAAAAAAGAAAACCTAAAAGTAGTCATGTAAGTCCACAAAGAGGTATCTATAAAGAAATTTAGAGAACATTTATTTTTCAATACACTTCCTCGAAAACTGGTTCATATCGCACTACGATTAGGTTCACAATGCAATGTATTTCATTTTTTATTGTCCAACACGTGTCCGAGAATAAAAATTGCCACAGATAACTTATACTTAATCCAAATTGTTTCAATGCCTCTATTCACAGATGTTTTTTTTTTTAATCTCGACAAAGATGCGTCTTTACGGCGTTAATATTTTTGGAATATTTAAATAATGTTTATAGATAGAATACCATGATTATTACAATAAAAAAAAAACGACGAAAAAATATTTTCTTCAAAAGTGTATTGAAAAACGTCGTTTGATACATGTGGACATTTGTTATTGCAGTTCTCGGCTCAAAAACAACCTCGCCTACGGCTCGGGTGTTAATTCCGCCTCAAATGCAATAACAAACATTCTCCACTTGTATCAAAATGTACTATTACGATTTGTTACAAATACATTATAATGCAAACAATAACAAACACATACCTACTAATTGAATTGTAATAATCGTACCTGACCACGAAAGACACTGGCGTTAGAGGCAGAAAACAAATGCAGAACAGCTATTCTGAAAAAAAGGACCACAGCCTACCAATTACCAGAATGTGCCAACTCGATTACTACACAGAGTGGCAATTACAGTACTACCACAACATTATATTATGCCGTCCACCAAATCTCTTACAACTTTATCGAGTAATGTAATTATCTGAATAACACTTTTTCCCCTTCTCTTCGCTACCAATTCTAGGTTTCTTTTCCGCAAATGTTTTCGTACTAAAACATTGGTTGTGGAAAGAAAATATTTATCCCAGTTTTCGGAGCGTATGAAAATGTAAAAACATTTGGTGAATTAAGATTTTCAGAAGAAAATTATGATAAGAAGTCTGTTTTGTTATTATAAATGGGTTATTGTACATTCGCCACAAAGTAAATTCGTCACATTTTTGTACACTCCATACGTTGAAAGTGTATTCGCCACTTGCATTAAAAATATGTGTAAATTCGTCACTACCACAAGTCTTCATTTTAGGATCACATAATTTTTGCATAAAATACTAGTAGCAAGCAAAGTTATTGGTTTTTAAATAAATAAATAACGTTTATATTCTACTTAGTCTTTCATTTTTCTGCTGTCTGTGCGGAAATAAACAATTTGACGAATTTACAACAATCAAAATGAATATACTGAGACGAATTTACTTCATAAAAATAGAACTATGGCAAATTTACACATACTTTTTTCCGTGGCGAACTTACTTTGTGGCGAATGTACAATAACCCTTATAAATGAGATAGTTTTTTTGTTGTTGTATTTTTAGCATTGTGCCAAGTATATGATTAATTCTCCTGTATCATGGTGCACACATACTAATCTTATATTTATCCTTATCCCGTAAAGGTTTTAACTTGTATGAAAAAATTTACAACATTATTTTTTGAGTAGTCAATCTATCTGCCTAGCTTTTTCCGAACTATGTTGGGGTACGCTTCCAGTCTACTCTAATACGATACCCTTTGGTATGACTGGTTGTCAGAATCACGATCTCCTGATGACTCGTAGCAACTGTCAAAGATCCACAAATGACAGCCGGGACCAAGGGCTTAACGTGTTTTCCGAGGCACGGAGGAGTCTCGGTATGTAAAGATAGTCACCCATCCACGGAACAAGTACAGCTTAACCTGATGGATTGACCCACACGACTGTTATTACTTAGTCCGAGCTCCTCCCGGAGTAGTATGATTTTATACAGGGTTATTTTTAAAACGTCAATAATCTCTTAAGGGGTCATTGTACTCATCATTATGAACAACTTTTACTATGAGACCAAACCTGAAATCACGAAAAAAACTCAGCTGTTCCCTACATTTTAACGAATTATTCCAACACAAATGTAGGGAACAGCTGGTTTTTTTTTCGCGATTTCAGTTTTGGTCCCATAGTAAAAGTTGTTCATAATGATAAGTAAAATTACCCCTTAAGAGGTTATTGACGTTTTAAAAATAAATAAGTTAGTAATAAATTGCTGAAAACTACCGTTTTCTTGGAATGTAACATGATTGATTTTAAAAGAATTCTGGGGATCTACAGATTTGTACGTCAGGTAAAAAACAATTTAAATTATTTGCATAAATGGGGAGCCTATAGGCAAAATTCTAAGAAAAAGCTAACACAATTTTATAAATACTGACTTGAAACGCTGTCCAAAAGTATTTAATACCTTGTTTTCTACCTCAGAAAATCTAATTTGGTTTAGGAGAGCATGCATTTTTAAATCATTCGGATCTCATTTGCATTAATAAAGTTGAAATCATGTGAAGGGATATCTTAGGCACTCAGAACCCTCGTTGGAAGTAATAAGGGTCCATAATTGGGGTTCTTCCAATCTCGTGCTTTTTTCTCGGAAAAATGTAAAGTCGTTACTCGCATAAATGGACGATACAGTTGGTTTAATGTTTCGGATATGAAAATGAATTGTAAAATTAAATTTAATGGATCATTCAAAATGATAGGTGGAGGGAAACAAAGAGATTTTACGAGTTAATTGGTGGGTAGACAGAAGTATGTGATCAAAAAGCTTGAAAACAGCTGCCACAATCTTTATAATATGCTGCAGCATCCATTTTATATGGCTTCACATCAACATGGGATAGTTGGTGAATAACGGACTAAGGGCCCTTTAAGACGCAGATATATGCCAGTGACCTTGAGTGGTTAGCTTGCGTGTTCTGTACTGAGCTCACGCAACGCGTCGTACGTTCAGCCAGTATTAGTACTCGCCCATCAAGGAGCGCTGTCCCCAATTTGACGAATTATTAATTTATTATACACAAAACAAATATTATTTTAATAAAACGCGTATACTTAAAGATCAATAATTAAATTATCTTTAAATTGGTGAAGGTTTCAGAAAAATACGCTTGGTAGATTTTGCGCCATTCTCATTTTTTTATCCGCGTTAGATATAACTTTACGAATTAATTTCACTATGTAATATAAACATAATCTAAAATATTCACATATGAAGTTATTGAAAATATGCTCTAATTTAACATATATTTTTTACAAATTATTAACACTACTCGTTTAGACGTGATCTTCAGTATAAAATCATTAAAAGTTGGTTATCGTCCCCCGTTAAATTAAATAACCCAAATATAAGATTCCAAAAATAATTCCAAATTGGGTGAAACTACTATATTTAATGTCTGGGAAAAATTTAAAATGGCTGTACAGAATGATACCTGCCCTTTAAAAACAAATGGCTCTCAGACTTTCATTAACCAAAAAAGCAAAAGCGAGCATGAATACAAAATAGGCACTCAACCATTTTGTACACCACTCGTAATTTTGTAGTCACTACATGAGTTTGCTATAAACATAAAATACTACTGTTTGTAACTAACCATCATGGCAAAAACAAGTTATAACACAACTAAATTTAGTTAATAGAAGGTTAGTATAATTAGCTGAAACCACAATTAAATAGGTTGAGCGGGCTAATTGAGTGCAATTATTTAGAGCTGTCAAATTAGTTTATTTGTTTCAAAGTTCACTGCGTTATTTATTTATTTATGTACAGGAGAACCAACAGCTATAACTTGAGAAAGAGATGGCGATGCATTCCACTAGCTTTTATGACAAGTCTTTTACAGTTCAAGCAGTGCGGTTATGGAATGCCTTGCCCGTGTCGGTAAGGCGTGCTCAATCTTTGTCCACTTTTAAGATTCAGGAAAAAAACACTTCCTCTCTCCTTAAACATCATCATTACAAAATGCAGTTCCCTGCTCTTGTTTCATGTGTATTATTGTATATATTTATTAGATAAGTGTATGCTTTGTGTATGTATGTATTTATTGTATATGTTATTTTTTACACCACTGACTACCTGCAGTATTGTCACTCCTGCTCCCTTTAATCCATCCAAAGGTTGTCTGTAAAAGATCGCTTTTAGCGATAAGACCGCCCATTGTGTCACCCTATGTAAAATTTAAACATTTATATCTGTAACTTTTATGGTGTACATAATAAAGAGTATTCTATTCAATAACAGAGGGATAACGGTTCTATAGATAACATAGAGCCAATTGCAGATTCTCACAAGTAAAACAGAAATAGTAATGGAAATCTTAGAAAATTAAACTGCCTAGCCTTTTCCCAACCATGTTGGTCTAACCCAGGGATGGGTAAACATTTTCCATCGCGTTTTAAATTTACTAACGAAATATATGGCGGGCCAATTTGTTGCAATATTGGCTAGGTATTATTCACTGAAATAAAAATATTGATACCTATGTATGTTCTGTTTTCCGTTTGGTGTCGGACGTTAAGAATGGCACCATCCCATTTCTTCCCATGGGTGTCGTAAAAGGTGAGTAAGGGACTTACTAGAGAACGGCCAGCAGCGTTCTCTATGCATTTTTAAAACCATATTGCGAGCGCCAACCCGCCTGCCAAGCGTCGCGATTATGGCAACCCTCACCTTTGGGGGAGGCCTATGTCTAGCAGTGGACGTCTTTTGGCTGAAATGATAATGATGATGATTCAATTATTGAAAATACAAAAAAAAAATAACAACTTTGATTCCCACACGAAACAAATATTTGCATGACCTACAAGTAGTTGTTCCGGGTCTGGCTGTTTGTGTAATGTGAGTTTAAATGTTTGTAAACGCACCCACAATACAGGAGAAATTCCTAGTGTGGGGCAAAGTTAAAAAAAAAAAAAATCACCTTAGTAAAATATCAGCCATTTCATTCATCATCATCATTACAGCCGAAAGACGTCCACTGCTGGACATAAGCCTACCCCAAAAGGAGAGTTTGCCATAATCGCCACGCTTGGCAGGCGGGTTGGCGATCGCAGTATGGTGTTAAAGTGCATAGAGAACGCTGCTGCCCATTCTCTAGTAAGTCCCTTAGTCGCCTTTTACGACACCCACGGGAAGAAATGGGGCGATGCTATTCTTTATGTCCGGCACCACACGCACCCCACATTTCAGCCATTTAATCTGGGTCTATTGATAATTATGCTGAAACCAACATTACAATAACTATTTATGAAGTTAATCTTCTACCCTTTTTTGTGATTTCGGTCGAAAACTAATAAAGCAGTAACCACAAATTATGCAAATGGTTCAGTTATTTTATAATGCTTATCTTGTTTTGTTGGTATTTATATAGGTAAAGTCCATTCAAACCCGGTAGAATCTGTACAGAATAGTAAGAATTTGAACTTTACAGGTCAAATAGAAGTCGTCCATTATTCGTCCTGCTACGCTAGGGATTATCTCCAATCTTATATTTTTATTTTTTTTGTTTTTATTGACATTTTTCGCACTATAGAAGCAACAAGAATAGTTTACCCAGGATTTTGTGATATCTGAATTTAAAAAAGTGTCCTTGGAGTTTCTTACCCGCTCTTCTCCATTCAGATGATCTACGTTTTTGAATGGATAACTAGCTTCAACTTTCTGACTAACTAACCGACTCTTTTGATTATTCAAAAGTGCCTTTAAATGGTGTAGTCAATATAAAAGCCTTGGGTTTTATTGGCTTGCAAGATGTATCCTAGTAAATAATACAATGTACAATGCTAACAAGTCAAGTTGGCATATGGCTTTTAAAAATACTACACTTCCAACAAAAAAACTCATAAAATGCAGACCATTAACCACTGAAGCATCTTGGCTGCCCGCTCTAAACAATTTGCGTCACCCTTTGCACAGTACGATAAACGCGACTATTCTAATTAATAACCCGGTACACAACTTTAACGATTGATGGTTATTGTCCAAGTTTATATTGTCGTGTGATTTCAGTTCCCTAGTTCTGGCTATTAAGACGCAGATATATGCCAGTGACCTTGAGTGGTTAGCTTGCGTGTTCTGTACTGAGCCCACGCAACGCATCGTACGTTCAGCCAGTAATAGGACTCGCCCATCAGGGAGCGCTGTCCCCAATTTGACGCATTATTAATTTATTATACACCAAACAAAAAGTATTTTAATAAAACGCGTATACTAAAAGATCAATAATTAAATTATCTTTAAATTGGTGAAAGTTTCAGAAAAATAGGCCTGGTAGATTTTGCGCCATACTCAGGTTTTATCCGCGTTAGACATAACTTTACAAATTAATTTCATTATGTAATATAAACATAATCTAAAATATTCTCATATGTAGTTATTGAGAGAATGCTCTAATTTAACATATATTTTTTTCAAATCATTAACACTACTCGATTAGACGTGATCTTCAGTATAAAATCATTAAAAGACCGTTATCGTCCCCTTAAGAAGATTGGTGCAGATGGGATGCAAAAATGTTTACAAGAAACATTGTGAGAAATGTTCCAAGATTCGTTTTTGTTTTCTTTATACTCGTAATTTAGCGTTATTTTCTAGAGCGTTTAGAGAAAATAGTATTTTTGGCTAGTGCAGGAGTTATCTTACTAAGTGCAGTTGCGGGTTTTTAGGGTTCCGTACCAAATGGTAAAAAGGAACCCTTATGGTGGTCTGTCACACCTGAATATCTCAAGAACTACTAATACTATCAACTTGAAATTTATAATAGTTTTCAATTCAATTCAATTCAATTCTCAATTCTTTATTGCGTACCATAATGTATATAGTTGGTAAGGAAATAATTATTTTAGTCATAATTATGGACCCTGTCGGGCACAGTATAGATCAAGTAGGAGAGAGGAGGAAGAACCTTGGGTATTTAATGTGATACATTTTATTATTGGTAATGTAGATATTAAGTTAAACTGTTTTATTAATACAGAATTGAATTTAAGAATTATAATTATTGTTTTAGATGACGTTTGCCCAACTATTTTGCAAACAAGAAAGAAATTTAAAAAAATATATCTTTTTGCAAAAGGGACTGTAAAGGGATCTTGAAAAAAATTAAGTGGGGCTACTAGGACTAGGACATGTTAAAAAATTTGTTTGAGAATATGCAAACAGCGTTCTTCCATATGATACCCCATCATATGAAAGAACGCTGTTTGCATATTCTCAAACAAATTTTTTTTTTAGGTAGGACCGTCCCCCGTCCCCCTTATCTCCGAAGTTTGCTTAGATAAAAATCTGAAATTATTCTATGTGATAGACGTGTATGTAAAGATTACAGGAAAAATAAAACGATGTCTCAAAATAGCACAGTTTTTCAGAAACCATCAACATCATAATATACGTCGGACTCGCTCTTGGACCGGTTTTTTTTTAAGACGTCATTAATTTTGTAGAAGGTATTCTAACTTGAGTTAATTTTGTCTCGTCTATTTGCTAGCTTGCGTTATTAATATTATCTGAGGCCCTGATAAAATATGACAGGTCAGAGGAATAACATTATTCAAATTACTATAAACATATTACTACAAATAGCTATTATCATTAAGCATAAACAAACAACAACATTAATTAACAAACAAATATGGATGTAATCGTAGGATGAATCTGAAATAAATGATGATTTATTTATTTATGATTAATGTTTGGTTTTCATAACTTTGCTACAAAACATTATTTTACGAGCTTGTCCCTAAAATATAATATAAAGTTAGTACCGACTAGTAACTTAATAAAAACAATTATAACAGTTGCGTACACAATAAAATCGAGGTGTTCAGTGATAGTTTTTCTTACAAAAAAACAAAAAAAAAATCAAAATTGTATTATCATTCTGAACAGACCTCTTTGAGCATCCTACAGGAATTATTAAAGTGGAAAGACTTCAAATACTTAAAAGATGATTCTTTTTTTCCACCGTTTTTCCCAAGATTTTCTTTGAGTTGAACAAAAAGGTTTTCTTCAGAATAAAACAGAGGTTTTCACGCTCAGTTGAAATGGTACGTGAATCAGCAAACACTATGAATTTGCTTAATAAAGAGTTAGAGGCTGTGCGCTGAGTTGGAATATTTAGGACGCAGGCTGATTTGAAATGAGTAGGTTTTTGAAAACTCTAATGAAGGAGCCAAAAAGTTGTTAATGATCATCAGATATATTTCTACATTATTATTTATTTATTTGTATACCTTATCAAAAACACATTGCTAAATGTTTTTACAAAAAAACATTTAAACATATAAAAATAGTGGTTCTCTGGTATCGGGAGCAGGGTCCAAACTACCGGTGCCGCGGTGGTTTGGGCTCCAGAGTTAGGAACCTCCTCACGATGCGACCCGTATCGAGGAGTATACTGCATTCTGAGTCAGGGCCTTGATCCAACTACCTAACGAGAGCTTCGAGAGATGTTGATCGAGGCTTTCGGCCATCAGGCCATTGGCTGATACGAAAATCGGCGCTATGACAGCCGAGCTCACATTGCTTATGTCAACAATGTAATCGTATTATAATCATTATTATTATTATTTCTTCAAGTAGGTATCGGGTGCGTGGCAGCCCCAACAGCCTCATGGCTACTGTAGCAGGCAGAGTGGATGGCCTAATGCTATCTCACTGGATGGCGGCACACAGACCGATAATAAGTTTGTTAAGCGTGCATGTTTAAGTCAGTAAGGACCAACTTAATTTTGCAATTTTATTATGGATTTTAGTCTGAGAATAAAGATTTATATTATTATTATTATGAGAGGCACAAGAAAGTCGCAAAAGAAAAGGTTAAATTTGAACTTTTGGAAGTTGCGGATAACGTTGCTCTCTACAGCCCACTAGAGATTAATTCAAGATTATTAATATTAATTTTACTTAGAACAAAGGTAGAAACCGTCTTCCGTCGTCATTATTATGTCAATTATCCCCTTTAGAGGCTCATGTACGGCATATATAGGCTTATAAGAAAATTACATTTTAATTATAATGGAGGAAAATCCAACCGTTTGATAAATATAAAGATATATTTATTGCATAACTTATTTTGAAGTTAAATGTTCAACACGTATATTACACACAACACACAACGCAACACATTACGTAAAACTCTGTGCATTTACAAAACTACTAGTATTTATTATTATTGCATAAACTGTTTGCATGCCTAGTTAAGGTAATTAGTATAAGGATTATTTTAAACTCGACACCTGTAACATGTACCTACTTTCTGTGCAAATAAATAACTATTCTATTCTATTCTAAAACATCAGGCTAGCATTTCCCGAAGGCTTAGGCAGGGCTGTATACCTACAGTACACGCCCATTTCGCCAGTAATGTTATGTCCCATGTAATAGGGGGCGATCCTATTGCCATCCACCGGGCACGTATCCAGACTCCGGAAATTCCAGATGGCAAAACCTAATAACACTTTGCCTGACCCGGGAATCGAACCCAGGGCCCCATGCACTTGCGACCACTAGACCAACGAGCAGCATTTATACTACCTTTAAACCCAGTTCCACTAAAATATTTAAGGATTCATAAAAATAATATAACAAATCTGGACGCACCCTAACCTCAATAACGGACCTGTGAAATTGACGAAAACATGTTTTCTACCAAAGTTCCTGTGTTTTAAGGTATAAAAGTTTTCACAATTCATCCCCGGTTACTTTTTACTACTGTTTGTTTTATGAGGTTATAAAGAAATAACAATCATTATTATTTTAATCGTTAGGCATAATAAATCAATTGGCCAGCCAGTTATGGCAACAGACGTACCCCACGTCCTAATAGAGAGCGATCGTCACGCAAATATGCGATCGTCGCGTTCCTAAGTCACGTTTTGTTCGGAAAAGCGGAAGGCGCCCCCTATATGCGCGACCACGCGATCCGGTTCACCGAGCAAAAAGTTACATATGTCTTTAATTATTTTTAGATAAAATAATTATAGCCCATGTTACTTGCCGATAATGTTGAATTGCGCGATACGGCACGGTTAGTTAAGCGATTGACTGCTGCGCTGCGTGTCGCGGGTTCGATTCCCGCACGGAACAAATATTTGTATGACCTACAAGTAGTTGTTTCGGGTCTGGCTGTTTGTGCGGGGCAACGTTTTAAAAAAAAAAGAAAAAAAAAGTAGCTTTCTATATGTGAAAGAATTTTATATAATTTTAGAATAACTGATTAGTAACTCTTAAGCAAAATATGTTGTCTTGGACATAAAAGATTCACTAGCAAGAGATTTATTTGCGTCCCAATCTCATAAAATTGGGTGCAGAAGTAGGTAATTTTTATTTTTACTGGCGTCGTAGCTCGAAGGATTTATCGTTAGATGGAATGGCCATCGGAAACAATAGGGTAAGACCAAATAGTTTTGAATTACTTACAATAATCAGAGCTTGCTGCTATGGTGGGCCCAACCGACCGGCGGGCCCACCTGGACTCCTCTGTGAAGACCCTTCTAGTAGACTAGGGCGACCCCTGGAATTGAGAAACATTACAGATTATTTTAAAAGTTTTTATAGACTTAAGGATCTAGGGGAGAAAAGAGAATCAAATAATGGTGGCACATCAAGGAGCGCCATAGGCAGAGTTTTCAAAAATACTTAATAAAGTTCTCCTAGTTTCAGAAGTCAAGATCTTGTTAGGCTCGTATGGAGTCAAGATGCGTGATCACATTAAACAAGATTATTGTAAAAGCAAACACTTTTTTTTTCAGTGTGGTGGCACATGAAGGAGCGCCATAGGCAGAGATTTCAAAAATACTTAATAAAGTTCTCCTAGTTTCAGAAGTCAAGATCTTGTTAGGCTCGTATGGAGTCAAGATGCGTGATCACATTAAACAAGATTTTTGTAAAAGCAAACACTTTTTTTTTCAGTGTGGTGGCACATGAAGGAGCGCCATAGGCAGAGATTTCAAAAATACTTAATAAAGTTCTCCTAGTTTCAGAAGTCAAGATCTTGTTAGGCTCGTATGGAGTCAAGATGCGTGATCACATTAAACAAGATTTTTGTAAAAGCAAACACTTTTTTTTTCAGTGTGGTGGCACATGAAGGAGCGCCATAGGCAGAGATTTCAAAAATACTTAATAAAGTTCTCCTAGTTTCAGAAGTCAAGATCTTGTTAGGCTCGTACGGAGTCAAGATGCGTGATCATATTAAACAAGATTTTTGTAAAAGCAAACACTTTTTTTTTCAGTGTGGTGGCACACCAAGGAGCCATAGGCAGAATTTTCAAAAATACTTATGGTTATATTGTTAAGGTTAATAATGTAAACAATTGGTTGAATATATTGAATGATAGAACACCATCATATATGTTTCTAGAAAAGCGGAAGTTAGGTTTCACTGCTTAGGTTAGGGTGACCATTCCATAGTTTCATACAACTGTCTACCTACCCCAGACAAAACATAATTATTGATAAAAGGAAAACTAGCCATGAAAGAACATACGGGAATGGTACATTCATAGCCGGTATGTTACACACATATAACTCAACACTGATTAAATCTTCCAAACTAGAACAAAGAGACGAAAACTAGAAACATCATTTCCATTTTTAAAACCAACAAAATAAACACACGGGTCGAGACACATGAAAAAGTAAAAATATGGCAAAAAAAATATGGGTGAACACAGAGCTGAAAAGAACAACAGACTAACTAAATGATCTAAAACAAACATTTCACGACAGTGTAACGTTCGTGGATATCCACTCTCGTGTGGATTATGGTCACCAGATGTTTAGATCTAGGAGGACAAAATACTAGAAGACTGTTTTAAATCTTTGAAACAGCAACCATCATTCTGTATGGTATTACTAAATTGAATCTACAATAAATAGCAAAAAAAAAACAGAAATAGATTTATAACATTGAAATAGACTTATCAATTTAGCTTGGAAGGTTTCTAATAATATTATTAAACTTAAAATTACCACCTTTTTTTTTTTTTTGGTTGAGAAATTATCAAATACCTTCTCCCGCTCTGGGTGGAGCGGGAGGGCGTGTCAGACTTTTACTGACTAAAACCCACCCGTATTCCTACATTTGCCTGTGTGCCAGGGCCACGATATCCCTTTCGGACAAACCCGAAACGGACCCCATCAGTTGGTGCTGACAACTCTGTGAGGCGCGCGTGGAATACAACGCGCCGTCGACCCGGGCCTGGTCCTTATCGGACGCTGAGCTACCCATCGCTCACCGTCCGCAGGCCCGCGCCTACGGTAGCTGGAAATCGTCTTGCGACTCCCGACGCCCGGGGCGTCTCCTGCGGCAACTAGTGCGGGTGCGCAGGCGCGAACCTTGCCTCTCCCTCAAACGTTCCGCCTCCTCCTTCACAAGCAATTACCACCTAAGATTTAAATTGTGGAATGCATTGGACTAATGAGTGACTATTGAGACACTTAAAAATAGGTACCCTTTTTTATTCCTAGATATATGTATTCCTAGATAGGCAAACAGGATGATTGACAACCCTGTGCCCATTTAACTGACGGAACTGCCTGCCAGTTACACCTACAGTACCTACTCTAAAGTAATCAAGCGTCTATAAAAAAAATTGCTTTATTTATGTGATTTCCTAACTTAGTTTGCAAAACTGAACCATGAGAATTTATTCCACCATGAACTGTTTAAATATTTCGATTGGAACAGCAAACAGGTACTTGACACTCATCTTTGAACGTATTGGCAACCCCTTCGCATCCGTTATGGGTTTTGAGAACCAATGAAAGACACAGTTATAATATTAATGATTATTTATTGAGTTTATTTGGCAGGAGAGGTGTGTGTGCGCTATCGCTTAGTACAGACGGAACACTGGCGTCTAAACTAAAATAAGTTATGCATAATGTAAATATGTATAAAGAGAAAGATTACTTAAGGCGACGATAACCAACTTTTAATGATTTTACGAGTATACTGAAGATCACGTCTAGTGAGTAGTGTTAATGATTTGAAAAAAATATATGTTAAATTAGAGCATTTTCTCAATAACTTAATATGTGAATATTTTAAATTATGTTTATATTACCTAGTCAAATTAATTTGTAAAGTTATATCTAACGCGGATAAAAAACTGAGATCGGCGCAAAATCTACCAAGCGTATTTTTCTGAAACCTTCATCAATTTAAAGATAATTTAATTATTGATCTTGTAGTATACGCGTTTTATTAAAATACCTTTTTTTGTGTATAACAAATTAATAATGCGTCAAATTGGGGACAGCGTTCCTTGATAGGCGAGTCCTATTACTGGCTGAACGTACGACGCGTTGCGTGAGCTCAGTACAGAACACGCAAGCTAACCACTCAAGGTCACTGGCATATATCTCCGTCTTAAGTGGGCCGGATATATTTTGTTGTATTCCAGCAGATATCCACAACGAGCGGTTACTATCCATCAGGCGTCACGTGTGCCAAATATCCATAGAAAATTGAATGTCCCCAGAAATACCTCGCACCTAGTCCGCCTACCGCTGACTGTCTCGCTTTATTTCTTTTGTCGTCTATCTCAGCTTCCGCAGGCTGTGGTGCCTGGCATAACGCCAGCCAAATGTAACAGCTCAAGTTGTAAGCTGCAGCGAATTAAGCTAAGCTAATTACGTTCAGCTTGCGACATCTGGCAGCGGACAAGAGAATTTTTTGAACAGAAAATTTTGTAGTTGTGAAACGATATGCTGGGAAAGTTTTGGCTCGATTTTGTGGTTTTTTTTTCGATATTTAAGTTTGTTTTTCTTTTGGGTTTGATCGGAATATTGTGTGGGTGTTTAAAATAAGATTGCTGTGAATAGGTTCGCATATTTAAAAACAATATAGGACGGTCCATATTTAGCCACTTTGTTACTACAATATAATGTAAAATATCTTATGTGAACGTATTATTGTTGTTATTTCTGTCAGTCAGTCACAAAACCTTACTGAGATAAGCGGAGGAGGGTGATGAGTGACATGTTCTTTGTGAGAGGAAGTGATCCGTAATCTACCATGCAGGCCCAGTGCAGGTTGATTGATGTTACATATGTCTTCCAAATGTATTCCAGGACATGCCGGTTTCCTTCAACCTTTTTGAGAGCCGTGGTGATGAAATAATGCACATAAAGTAAAGTGACCGCTGCTTTCACTAGCCACATCCATGCTCTTAGATAAATGAAGATAGAAAGTACACTACCAATTAAAATTGTATGTAATACCACCAATCGCTTTATCTTTTCAACTTGAGCTTTCATATTCATTTGTAGTTTATATAATCGTGTTATATTAGTTCGCGTGTGAATTACGCGGAGAGATGAAATGGCGGCTGGCCCACATTCGGCCATGTTTGTTTTTTGTTTCAAGTCCATCTTACTTTAACAATAACCGTTGTTTTAATAGTCATGATGAACATGAAAAGTTTTATTTTATGATGCCTTAAATCAAAAATAATCCTGGAAGGATGTGATATAGATTTAGCAGCGGATACGGCTCTGATTTTTATTGACAAGCTACGTCAATTTGCCGTGTTAAGGCGACGATAACCGACTTTTAATGATTATATACTGAAGATCACGTCTAAACGAGTAGTGTTAATGATTTGAAAAAAATATATATTATGTTAAATTAGAGCATTTTATCAATAATTAAATATGTGGATACTTTAGATTATGTTTATATTACAAAGTGAAATTAATTTGTAAAGTTATGTCTAATGTGGATAAAAAACTGAGCAAGGCGCAAAATCTACCAAGCGTATTTTTCGGAAACCTGCATCAATTTAAAGATAATTTAATTATTGATCTTTTAGTATACGCGTTTTATTAAAATACATTTTTTTTATGTAAAATAAATTAATAATGCGTGAAATTGGGGACAGCGCTCCTTGATGGGCGAGTCCTATTACTGGCTGAACGTACGACGCGTTGCGTGAGCTCAGTACAGAACACGCAAGCTAACTACTCAAGATCACTGTCATATATCTCCGTCTTAATAAAAAATTATATGAAATAATTTCGTGATGACCATGTCGACTATGTATGCATGCTGCAAGTTGCACAAACCTTGCGTTACAGCATACAAGCTACTATACAAATTCGTGCAAGTTTACAGCGTAAACGTTCTGTAAACAAGCTCATTGGATTGCAAAATTAATATATTTTAATAATAGAAGTGAATGAAATGCTAATGTAATTATGTTATTCTTTATCAAAACATCATTAGTCTTGGTCTTTGTTATACGCGTATCACATTAAAACTTTTATGCAGATTTTAATGAGATCTTGTATCCAGAAAATCTATTTAATAATTTGCTGTAATACCTACAACTTACAGAAATTTAATATTATTTTTGAGACCAGATTTAGTTGAAGCATTTTTGTGACGCATTATACAGAGTGGAAGGGTCCCCATCGACGCGAATCCGTTTACCATGGATTCAGTACATTATTCTTGACCCCCCTGCGTTAAAATTTTTGGTCGGTTATTAAAAAATAAATCAGCTGTTTCCTACAGAAGTGCAATACCTACTCGGTCAAAATGTATGGAACAGCGATTTTTTTTTTGAATAACCGACGAAAAATTTTAGTTAAAATATGTAAGAATACAAGTGCGGAGTTTTATTTCAGATAATGATGGGAAAAGTTTTATAATAGGTAGTTACTATGATAATAATAATAACGTATAACAAAGAAAGAAAAAACGAAAACATAATAAACTCGAGTAGGTTAACATTACACAAAACACATCTACATTATAATCATGAGCACAAAAATACTAATAGCCGGCAGCTGCACGTCATGACTGTGACAAGAAGGCTTCCACTCAGCATGATGCTGTGCTATGGGGGACCCACAGCACAGCGTTGATTTTCAGTGGTCACCCGAAAAATACGTACGGAACCCAAGTCAGGGTATAAGATGCGGGTAATACTAAAACTAAACGAACGCTACGCTATGAACGAAAACAAGGCAAAAGGAGTATGTAAGGATTGTGGCAGGAAGATTTGAATTCCGTGGGCTACAGCTTCGAATTGACCCTAATAAAAATTCTGAATTCTTTCACAACGCACCCTTAACCACTGAGTCCAGAAGCATGCAATTTTGTACGAGACTTCCTTATGTAACGAAGGTGAGCAATAAGGAAGATTTTTTTTAAATGTATCCCTTAATGAGGTTAACCCTCGGCATGCAGGCGGGGGCAAAAAATTACACGGGTGGTGAGTCTGTCAGACCCGTATTTTTTATTTATTTATCCATGTATGTACTCACATATATATAAACATACAAGAAGAATCGAACAGAAACATCCATACAAAGGTGATGCTTATTTCACTGCTTTTTGTTTTGATATTTTTGTTTTTTTTTTACTTGATATTTCTAAAATATTTTTTGATAAATAAGTTATTATAATGTACTAGGCGTATATATTAGGAATTAAAATATTACAAATCATCAACTTTTATTAATTATTTTCTAATAAAACTCAAGTAGCGATTTTAATAAAAGAAAAATAGACTTCGTTACTCTTATAACATACATTTCAGTGGTACAAAGACCCGCGCGAACTATATGCACGTCCTACAACACGGGAGCGTGCTCCGGACTACAGAGCATACAACTTTACTCCGGACTGAGGTAGCGATGATCGGAGGGCGTCTAGCGATTCATAACGGCCAGAAATTGAGTGCAGTTAGGCGCGAAATTCAAATTTGGATAAAAAAAATGTGCAGAGGTGGGTCTGACAGACCCTACCAGGCATGCCGAGGGTTAAGTTAATATGGTATGAAAGGGTGTATCGAAGTTCATAATTTTAACCAATGGGAACCCTCATCCGCCGATGGGGGCTTAACTTTATAAATATACAATAAACACGGCTTTTAACTTCGAAACTTTTAATGATGAAAATGTGTCAAAAAACGCAATTCTTCATACATAATTATTTGGAACAGAAACCCACCAAACTCTATCTTTATTTCTTTTAAATGTTACACAACAAGGCACATTGAAAATTGACCACAAAAGCTTCCAGTAATAAGCTATAAGAAACAATAGTGAAGTTTTTGTCCAAGTGCATGCAGGCCACTCGGTTGGCTTGAAGCCAAACAAGCGTTGAAACTGTGTGACCTTTTGTACGCTTATTGCACTGTTTAGAAAAATCTACGCTATCTAGGACTTATAATGTTGGGTTAAAATAATACCTATATTTGTTTGAAGTTAATTTTTTAATTGGATAAGCTCCAATTGTTAGCAACACTGTGTAGAAATGATTTCATATATTCGTATTCTTCTGCTTGAAAAGCCTAATTAGACTTAAATAAAGATTATATAATCCGTTTTATTCCGTTTAGTGCCGGACGTAAAGAATAGCAAAATCCCATTTCTTCCCATGGGTGTCGTAAAAGGCGACTAAGGGACTTACTAGAGAATGGGCAGCAGCGTTCTCTATGCATTTTTAAAACTATACTGCGATCTCCGACCCGCCTGCCAAGCGTAGCGATTATGGCAACACCCCCCCCCCCTTTTTTGGGGAGGCCTATGTCCAGCAGTGGACGTCTTTCGGCTGAAATGATGATGAAATATTGTTTGTGACTTCATAAAATATCTTATTTTAAACAAGACAGAATAGATGACAAAAATTTGTGAAAGTAGCTTTCACAAATTTTGCTCGTAAGCAAACCTATGGGTACGGTCCCAGTGCACCACAGACTACATGCAGTATTGTCTCTCCTTCGCCCTTAATCCATCCAAAGGTTGTCTTTAAAAAATCGCTTTTAGCGATAAAACCGCCCATTGTGTCACCTTATGAAAACTACATTTGTATCTGTAGCGGCAACAACATCGTCACATGCGAACTACGCGTCACACTGACGTCACGCCAAATCCTACATCGCGCAAGCAGAGGTTACCGCGCGTCGGGCAGGTGCCTACCAGACACAACAACCGTCTTCCCTTTTCTATAGAGTATAAGTGAACTTTACACCCTGTTCCTCGTGCCTCTAAACTGGGAACCCCGAGTATGAACGTCAGCGCAGCCTTCGTGCAACTACTTCAGCGTGACGTCATCATCATCATCACTTCCTCAAGCTTTCGAGAGGCGAGTCACACAGCCAGCCAGCACCCACGGTTTCAACGGGTATCCTGACCACTAGCATGCAGCGGACTCGCATTCCTGGTCATCACCCACAGCCTCATCAGCAACCTTGGCACAGCACACTGCACTTTCGGCACGGTCCACAAGCAGAGAACATGATACCTCTCCTGGTCGACGCCAGCAGTCAGCCTCAACCCGGTGCTGTACCACATCCGACTCACTGGATAATGCAGCGCCACCCCGACTCACTTTGGAATCACCGCAGACAGTTCTGACTCACCGAGAACTATGCGGCACCCGGTTCCGACCCAATGGAACCCTCTACTGGCACTGGCAAGCATCGCAAGATACACGACTCAGCCCACTATCAACCTCCGGTCGCCGGAGGAGAGTGATGTAGCGGCAACAACATCGCCACATGCGAACAACGCGTCACACTGACGTCACGCAAAATCCTGCATCGCGCAAGCAGAGTTTACCGCGCGTCCGGCAGTTGCCCATGCCCACCAGACCCAACACCCGTCTAGTTGAGGGATCCTCCCTTTTCTATAGACGATGAGTGAACTTTACACCCTGTTCCTCATGCCTCTAAATATCTGTAATTTTTATGGTGTACATAATAAAGAGTATTTTCTATTATATTCTGGACGAAGGTGCTCATAGACCTCTTAAATCTTTAAATAATGTAATAAATGGTCATTATTTATTCAATGTTTCTTTTTTCCTCACAATTTAAAAGCCAACTTAAGTTAGTTGAGGTGTATCTTACGCAATCCTCCTTTATTCTTTAGCAGAGCTTCGCCTTCGTCTTTGTTTGTAAATCCCTTAATCTCGAGAACTTCTTTCATAGTTCTAAAGATTAGCCCTTATTCCTAACAAAAACAGAAAAGTTACGACTTTAATAGAGTTATAATTAAAACGCCACAATATTTCTGTTCATAACAACAAAAATACACAAAAGTTTAGGAAAAGCTCAAGATACATCTTTTTTATTATAAAACTAACTGCTGCCCATAGCTTCGCCCGCATGTTCTAAAATAATAAATTCTTTATTTCACCAAAAGAAAATCATCACAATACAAAGTCCAAAGACTAAGAGCTTAAAACGCTTATAACTAGGTCACAATTTTTTTAAAGTAACCTAAATGTAACTATTTGTAATATCAGCTATATACCGGTGAAGTCCCGTAAAAATCGGTCAAACCGTTTCGGAGATTAGAGATTAACAATTAATAACCAAATGTTCCCCGATATTACATCAAGAACAAAACACGATAAGGCCCGTTTACAAGTGATTTATTTATTCCCTAAACATCCGATATGCTCTCTGGTTTATTTTCTGCCGGTCCTTTTATTATGAGTCTGGGTCAGAAATATGGACAGAAAGTGTTAAGAGTTTTTAAAGTTCTTGTCGTATTTCGCTGTAGTGCTGTGTTTTCTTGATGTGAAACATCTTTCCTATCTTTCTGTGGGAGTGATTTCAAAAGGGATGAAAGTGTATAACAGGAAGTGACGGCTTGAGCATGGAAATAGTAAGTACTTTTTAATAGCGTGGAATTAGTAAGTACTTACTTTATAATAGCACGGTGTACTCATGGAATTAGTAAATTTATAAGATTGTACCAAAGTTTAATAAGTAATTTAGGTACCTACTTAATTTATTTGGCCACTAAACCACGACACAATCATTATGGATTTTCATACAACATTTGGTGGCCGCTACTTGCATGTACAGCAATTTCGATATATCTCGAAGAAGGTTGTCAAAATAATGCTCGAATTTCCAAGCATGTTTGAGAAAAAACATTAATTGAAACAAAACCAGAACTGTCCCTTTTGTTTTATGATAGTTGATATCAACTCGATCGCAAACATTTTCACATGTCGGCCTTTCTGTAGAACTCAGTTACCTAACATTATGTTACAACTAATACAGTATTTTAACATGAAAATTATAAGTACTGTTACAACAACAAACAAAAACGGAGACCAAAAACACTACGTAGAACTAATGCTAATTACTTTAGGGACAAAATTCATCCTAATCTAGACACGGCTGAGGCTCATTTACACTAGAAGAGCCTCTCGCCTCTGACACGCAATTATCAAAAGCAGAAAAAATCAATCTATCCTGTAAATAGTACTACTACTACGCTATGCCTATGCTGCTGCCTATGTTGAACGCCTATAATATAATATAAAGTTGCCTCGTCTTTAGAATTAGGAAAAAAAAACGAGTTTTCGAAAAACTGATCTGTAAAATTGCCTGATGAGAGACAAGTTTTTGTTTCTGGACTAAGAGGGAACACATACATACGAAGGCAACCGACATAGCCCGAAGAATTGCCAAGCTTGAGTGGCAGTGGGTAGCCCACATTACTCGCAGAACTGATGGCCGATGGGGCCGAAAGGTTTTGGAGTGGCGACCGCGTACTGGAAGACGGAGTGTTGGAAGGCCCCCTACAAGGTGGACCGACCTTGTGAAGGCTGCAGGTATCCGCTGGATGCGGGAAGCACAGAACCGGTCGAAGTGGCGGTGCTTGGGGGAGGCCTATGTCCAGCAGTGGACGTCTTTCGGCTGAGATGATGACATACAAACACACCTTTCATCCATTGGGGTAGGCAGAAACTACAGAGAGCCACCCTACATGAGTCATGAGTAAACACAAATGTGTGCAATAACCGCCGGCGAGCGGTCGCCTACTATACTCGCATGGACATTATATTATCGCCTCTCGACGGGCAAGAAACTCTCCCCGTGTAAAATAGCCCTAAGTCCCGACTATTAGGGCTGGTACATAATATGTGAGCAATAATGGCCGTGCCCGACCGGACGCGGTGTCCTATGTTGCGGCCTGTCCCGGGCATTAATATTGCCTCATTAATGAACAAACCGGCAGATAGTGTCTAATTGTGTTGGTGTTTTGCTGCTTTCATGTAGTGATTGTGTTGTGATTTTTTTCTGGTGGTACCATATAACTTTAAATAGGTCATGGCTCTTAAACACATTTTTATATACAGGGTTTTAGAGGTATGAGGAACAGGGTGTAAAGTTCACTCATCCTCCATAGAAAAGGGAAGATCCTCCGACCAGACGGGTGTCGTGTCTGGTGGGGAACTACCCGACGGTTGATGTCGGGAAGTTGTATACAACATGTCCCAGAATTAATGCACAACCTTTTAAGGGGTCACTGTACTCATCATTATGAACAACTTTTACTATAGGACCAAACCTCAAATCGCGATAAAAAAAAAGCCAGCTGTTGTTATGTTCGAATAATTCGTTAATAATTCGTCCCATAGTAAAAGTTGTTCATAATGATGAGTACAATGACCCTTTAAGAGGTTGTGCGTTAATTCTGGGACATGTTGTAAATGCTAGTTGCGCGGTAAACTCTGCTTGCGCGATGCAGGCTTTTGCGTGACGTCAGTGTGACGCGTAGTTCACATGTGGTGATGTTGATGCCGCTACAGAGTGTAGTCACCCTGTATATAAAATTATATAAACTTACAGACTTAAAATAATAATAATAATATGTACAAGTACTTATTAAAAACATTAGAACGAAGTATATTAGAACATTTCAGCCGCAACATGTCGCAGTAATTAATCGATCACTGAACCAGTTAAAAACTACCTGTATCTACCTTCTTACATGAAGAAGTATACTATTTTATTGTTTAAACCAAATATTTTAAGACTCGGAGCGCTAATCCTGCCGATAAACTGTCACGCAGTTTGGCAGATTTATAAAATGTGTACAAGTGTTTGGTCCAAAATAAATGATTTATTATTATTATTTGTAGGATTTTTAAAGTATAAGGTACCCAACGCAATATAAATGAAGGTCATTTGAGAGTTTAGAGAAAAGTGATATTTAGTAACGAATTCTGGCGAATTTTCAAAAATACATAAAAATTGGCTTCTCTCGAACACCATGAATATTCGCCTAAGCTTTATGGGGTCATTAATTGTAGCAAATGGGTCACACTGTCAGGTCGTGAAAGGAATACGTCAAATTACCTACAAGTCACCCTGTATACGTCCCAAATCGTATACGTACCTAAATATGATGGGTCATACAGTAATTGGCTTTCGGAGGTCAGATGGTAGTAATTCAGTAGAAAAATATTTTCTGCTGAATCAGCCAATAGAAAATACAAAGGTCTTCTACATATTAGAAGACGGTATACAGGTATACCTACCAATATCCTATAAAGCCTTTAAGTGAGGATACAAGGTTATCAAAGCAGGTACCATCAAACCAACTCCACAACAAGATAAACTATAAAAAAAAAAAAAAATATTCTTATCTGTTTAACTAGCCGTTTGGGGTTGAAACACTAGGGCCATGGGGTCCGAGTGCCCGCTTGGTTTTTCAAGATATCGCCAAGCGGTTGGTCGACTCTTCACGTGACCAGAGGGCTGGTCTATTTTTCGGACAAAGAATCAGCATCGCCATACAACGTGGCAATGCTGCCAGCCTTCTGGGCACCTTTCCTGTTGACAGCGATGCGGACGAATTTTTTGATGCCCTATGATTCTATCCCCCACCTTTTTTTTTTATTTTTATACATGTACATATAGTAATATGTTAAGTCTGTTAGCGTTTATATTATATATTATTATTTTAAGTCGGTTAGTTTTTATATGATGTAAATATTTTATTACTGAGTTATCTGTTTAACTGAATTAATTCCAGAAGACTTTACATGCATAGTCGCCGGACCGGAAAAAAATCTTATGGAATTTTCAATTACGGAGCTCCTGACGTTACGTTAAGTGAATTCACAAGAATTGACGTTTTATATGCCTCCGTCAGGGTAAAGATGGCAGCGGTCGTGAATCGCCGCCTAGCGGATTAAATATTACAGTTGATAAATTTCACTGTGTGAAATTCTGTTTTAAACTCGATATTGGCAAAGAGAGACCAGCAGTGCTATTTTGTAAATATCTCACCGTGAAATCTTGCGTGGAGTAACTGTCAGTGTCATCTATTTGATGCTAGGGATTGCCAAGTATTATTACATTTACAATCATAATCGAGATACACATAAATACCAGCTTTGAAATAATATTAAATAATCAACAGAATTAGCATAAAAAAGCAAAAAAAAGGAATATCCTTGAAATGTAATACTTGGTCCATCCCTATCAGGTAGGATGATACTGACAGGTAACTCCACGCTAACTTCACATTGTTTTCAAGGTGAGATGGTTACAGAATCGACATGCTGATAATGACATCAGTATTGGTTAGGTGCTACCTAAAGCTATAAAGATTTTTAGTCCTAAAACACAGTTGTTGTAGGGCTTTCCATAAGCTGGTTCTATCTATGTGCAAAAATAAACATAAAATAGTTTAGAGAATAATCGACCGTGCCAGAAATGCAGCATAGCATAGCATAGTCAGCCTATAATGTACCCACTGCTGGGACACAGGCCTCCTCTTTTTCGAGAGGGAGTGAGCAGTAATCCACCACGTGGGCCCAGTGCAGGTTGGTAGATGTCACATGTCTTCGAATTTTTGGTTCTAAGACATGCCGGTTTCCTCACGATGTTTTCCTTCACCGTTTTGAGAGCAGTGGTGATGAAATTATCTACACAAAGTAAAGCGCTTGGCTGAGTTCGAACTCACGACCATCAACTCGTAAACCGCAGCCGTTACCACTGGGCCACCACTGCTCTGCAGGCACCGAAGTAATTCTTGAATTCAGTTAAGACAGACATGTTAGCCAGTTACCGGGTTGTGGAGGTCAGATAGGCAGTCGCTCCATGTAAAACACTGGTATTCAGATGCATCTGGTTAGACTGGAAGCTGATCCCGACAATGTTGGGAAAATTAAGGCAGATTAATTTGATTGAGTTAAGCCAATATTTTGGCATGGAACACTATATCTTAAGACGGAGATATATGCCAGTGACCTTGAGTAGTTAGCTTGCGTGTTCTATACTGAGCTCACGCAACGCGTCGTACGTTCAGCCAGTAATAGGACTCGCCCATCAACGAGCGCTGGCCCCAATTTGACGCATTATTAATTTATTATACACAAAACAAAAGGTATTTTAATAAAACGCGTATATTTAAAGATTAATAATTAAATTATCTTTAAATTGGTGAAGGTTATAAAAAAATACGCTTGGTAGATTTTGCACCATTATCAGTTTTTTATCCGCGTTAGACATAAATTGACATATTAATTTCACTATGTAATATAAACTTAGCCTAATTTATTCACATATGAAATTATTGAAAAAATGCTCTAATTTAACATATTTTTTTTTTCAAATCATTAACACTGCTCGTTTAGACGTGATCTTCAGTATAAAATCATTAAAAGTCGGTTATCATCGCCTTAAGAAATTGAGCTATTATTCTTCGTGCTGCAGAAGAGAGAAATTACAAATACAAGTCAGGTAACCACGAAACTTTGAATATCAGCCGAAATCTCATTAATTGATCTATCGAAAATGTCGTAGCGAATCGAAAGACCACCGAGGAAGGAACAAAGTTCGATTCTGGTCACGTACAATCGGCTTGGCACTCACCAGCGACGGATAACTAAGTTTTATGCCCGGCTTTACTCGCTAATGCCTTTACTCCACTTTGAGGGACAATGGTATTTGATTTAAGGCCAGCCCAACTTATTTAAGCTTATCTTTTTTGGGTTTAGGCAAGTTTGTAAAAATACCTTTTGTTGTGTGGGTAGTTTGCTAATCCCAAGGAAGGAATCCCAATAATTCAGAGCTTCACACTAACATCTATACGAAAAGCCTTTTTGGCTTACTCTTATATAATATAAGTTTATTAAAATGATCCGGAATTCACACAAGTATTACATTATCACAGTATTTACAGTAAAATTTCCAAGAAATCTGCTTTCCTTAAAAAAACGTAAAAGTCAGCAAATCAATCTAACTGGACGTGTTGACTTGAGAGGTGATTTTTCTAGAAAATAGGCCAAGAAACTATTAAACCCTTTTCTCAGCAAACACGTAGCACAGTACAACCTTATTTAGCTTTCAATTCAATCCGAGGCCCGTTTACATGTGAATTTCTGAAAAAACCGCTCCTCAAAGTCTAAGGCGCCATTTTTCAAAGTCTTTGAAACCTGACCGTCAGGGGTGCAACCATTTGTCTTATTCTCATATTTCCCCCGAGAAGGCTTTATGCGATTTTTTCGCTGAAGATAAATTTAGAGACAGCCCTGCGCGACTGTTGCAAGACATATAATAATGCCATGAATATATGTATGGTTGTTTTTTTATTTTCGCTGTGAGGAATGTTTTGTTTTTATGAGATACGGTACTTATTCTACATAGTGTCCGTAGTTGGGATGAATTTATCCAAAGAACAAACTTAACATTGTACTTAAAAAACATTTTCCCTCATACATTCCAACTGCAAATGTAAGTTTGTACGCACAATACTGAGCGATTTAGCATGTTATTTTAAGAACACAGAATTTTTCCTGTAATCTATAAGTATAGTTGTTTTTTTTTTTGGTTCTGTTGTTTCGGAGATGGGGAGGTGGAATGGTCAATTTCATCTATTTTCTTAAATAACTTTAAAATTACTTATTTTAAAATTATAAAAAAATATGTCTCAAATCTTTATAAGCAAGCCCTTTTATTTGATATGTCACACGGTACAGTTAGCAATTTTTTTTTTTAATTTTCTAGTTTGTTCCCCAAAAGTGACCCTCATATTCAAAATTCATTTATTTACGTTACACGTCCATATTCGGGTTACAAAAATTCATATGTGTACCAAATTTGAACTTAATAGGTTCAGTAAATTCGGAGCAAATTGGCTGTGACAGACGGACAGACAGACAGCCAGCCAGACAGACAGACACACGAGTGATCCTATAAGGGTTCTGTTTTTTCCTTTTGAGGTACGGAACCCTAAAAATGTAATCGTGGAAACTTAGGTGAAGTGATCTATCATTCCTCCTTTGCAATTGATACTATTGACCTACACGGTGATTTCAGGAAAAGATATAAGAGTAAAGTGATACGCCTTTTAAGGGGACGACAACCAACGTTTAATGATTTTATACTGAAGATCAAGTATAAACGAATAGTGTTAATGATTTGAAAAATATATATAATGAATTAGAGAATTTTCTCAATAACTAAATATGCGAATATTTTAGATTATGTTTATATTACACGTGTGGGACGCCCGCGCCCCCCAGCTAGATGGACCGATGACCTTTAGAAGATGGCTGGGTCAAACTAGATGCGGAAGGCGGAAGACAGGGTGTTGTGGCGCAGCCTGGGAGAGGGCTATGTCCAGCAGTGGACTGCGATAGGCTGAGTTGATTGATTGACATAGTGAAATTAATTTGTAAAATTATGTCTAACGCGGATAAAAAACTAAGAATGGCGCAAAAAATACCAAGCGTAATTTTCTGAAACTTTCACCAATTTAAACATAGTTTTAAGGCTTCTACATACCGGGGCGACTTGTCGCGCGACGCGACGCGACACAAAGGCACCGCTCGTCCCGCGACACGCGGGACCGTTGTGCCGTGTCGCGTAGCGCGACAAGTCGCGCTGGTATGTAGAAGCCTTAATTATTGATATTTTAGTATACGCGTTTTATTTAAACACCTTTTTTTGTGTATAATAAATTAGTAATGCGTCAAATTGGGGACAGCGCTCCTTGATGGGCGAGTCCTATTACTGGCTGAACGTACGACGCGTTGCGTGAGCTCAGTACAGAACACGCAAGCTAACCACTCAAGGTCACCGGCATATATCTGCGTCTTAAGTTCGAATATTTCTGTATTTATGAATATAAATGCGCACACGTACATAACCCACCAGAGGTAAGAAACCAGAACCAATTCGTATACCACTACTTGCTATGAAAACAACAGTGACAGGAAGTTTTATAACATCATCAACATACACCGAGTGGATTAAATACGTATTATTGAAGAGTTAGCTGTAGATCTGTAATGTATAAGAGACCGCGCAAGCTTCCTCTACCAAATAAAAGAAGTATAAAAATCTGTTCATAAACAAATAAGTTATGCCTGAACATAATATAATACTAGCTTTAGCCCGCGGCTTCACCCGCGTGAATGTCAGAAAAAATCTCACGGGAACCGGGATTAAATGAACCTACCCTACATAAAAGGAACCCTAGTGCAAAATTTCACGTCACTCCAGTAGTTTGGGTTGTGCGTTGATACGTAAGTCAATCAGTCGGTCAGTTTCTCCATTTATTTATATAGATAGATTTGTTATTTAGATCAATACAAAATAATAATAAATTAAGACTTAATATTTTTTTTTTGTTGTTCAAGTGTAATCAATTTCAAAATTGTTGACTTTTACGTGATCAACGTCTTGAAAACCCTTGAAAAGGACACCATATTGATTTGTATACTATTTACCTCTTTACATCCCCAGAAGAAGCTGTTTTAAAAAAAAACATGAAACACGTTTTATTTATTAAGGGGTTGAACTTTCAAAAATCTGTTTTTAGAGGTTACCTACATCATAATAACTATCTGTGTGCCAAATTTTAGCCCAATCCATTCAGTGATTTGAGCTTTGTGTTGATAGATCAGTCAGTAAGTCAGTCACTGTTTCCTTTTGTATGTATTAAATCTATAGTGTAATTCGACATGTTACGACGACTCCAAATAAATTGGGATTAGGGCAGGAAGACTGATGATGAGGTATTCAGGCGAAGTTTCAAGTTAATAGATCAACGAAAGAAGATATTGTTCATACAAACTGTATCCATCCCCCCTTTACACCCCCAAAGACGTTAATTTTTAAAGTGGTTTGCGACGTTTCCATTATTTGACTTAACTGTTATACCAATTTCCGAGTTAATCAAGCCACGTAGTAAAATCCTCTCTTGTAAAATTGACTACCCGTTTTATCCCGTTATGGTTAGATTTTCGAAAAACCCTGATACAAGTTATTCTTCATTTTTGGTTTTAAGTATAAATACTGAGTTTCGAGTTGATCGGACCGCGTGTTAAAATTCTTCTATACAAGCTTTGACAACCCATCCATTGAAGTTAAGATAACAAAAAAATACAAACTTTATAATTTACTATTAACTCTTAACTCTAGGAATAAGATTTTTCATGCAAAGAAAACCCCCCGTTTTCCCCCCCTTAAAGGTCAAATTTCCAGAAACCCCTTCTTAGCGGATGCCTACGTGACAAATTTCAGCCCAATCTGTTCAGTGGTTTGAGCTGTGTTGATAGACCAATCAGTCACGGTTTCCTTTTAAATGTATATAAGACCTCTAGAAGACTCCTCCTTTTTTGAAGTCGGTTAAAAATCATTTATAGCCAGAATGCATCTCATGACAATTCCAATAAGACCAAATACGGGAAGGATACATTTTTTTATTACGGAGTTCCAGTGCCTACCTTCCGGTTTCATCATCAGATCAGTTTGATGGTACCATTTATATAAATTTGCTTCGCTTAACTATCTTAATCCAGATATCTCATCGCCACCCGTGAAATACGTATCATTGAGAAGTGCCGGTGGCCATCTGTGGCCTTCTTCATCAGTTTCACTTCACCAAATTATACTTTCTAAATGCAAATGATTGATTTGGTGATGAATAAAAATCGCTATATGTATGCCTATAATATTTGAGGAGTTCCCTCAATTACTCATGGATCCCAACATCAGAACTGGATTTTGATAAAAATGGGACCAATCTGGAAGTATATCCTTTAAAATAAAAAAATAATTTTCCAAATCGGTTCATAAACGACGGAGTTCTGAGGTATCAAACATTAAAAAAAAAAAAAAAAACATACAGACAACTTGAGAACCTCCTCCTTTTTGTGAAGTCGGTTAAAAACCGGCTCTAAGTAGGGAAAAAATAGCTTTTAAAAGTGCATTTTCAAACGAAACAGGTTTATTCTGAGTTTTTACGAAAGATATAAAAAATTCCATCCATTTTTCATTCTGAAGCGGACTAGTCCCATGTAGTATTCATATCTTCAACACTTTTTTAATTGCAGTCTGCAGACATGTGCAGCAAAAATAGAATATTAAGTAGGTACAAAATTTTAATATTTCTGCATTGTAACACTAGCATTAATCTGGCAACACTAAAATATGAATAAAAAAAATAATCAGCTGTTACTATTTCCAGCATTGTGAGTATTTTGTGTTCATCGTTACATTTTAATTGTTAAAAATGGATGAAAATGTAACTGTGGAAAATCACATGTTTGCGGTCACAACCGGATTGTGACCGGAAACATGTGACTTTTGATTCTGACTTTTTGACTGGGATAAGTCCAGCTTTTTCAAACAAAATCAGAATAGAATTTTTTTATTTCATTGTCACTGTTACGTACCCATAACAACTCGGAAACAAACTACGATTCGTCGATTGTGTTCTTTCCCCTAATTTATGCGGGCATCGAGGAGCGCGTACCATATCTTCCTGTACCCATAATTACTGTTTCCTAGTTTATGTTTATCAGTTAAAACAATCTCTTATAAGCTTTGAAAGGCAAATCGCTAGCCTCATAAAATGCCTCAATTATAAGTGTTAATGTAGCTTAGGTTAATTATTCTTATGGTAAATAAACATATTATTTGAAAATAAAACATAGAACATGTATTTATTTACACGGAACTCAATTCTCTATCTCCATTTTCCTCATAACGTATTCACAAAACAAAGCAATAAAACGCAGATTAAGCTTACTTCAGCACAAAAAGATCTCTCAAATAAATCTCTGGAAAAGCGTGAAAATGGATAATGTTCAAATTACAATGTAGCTCGTTTTGCGACCAATCTGCCGAGCAATGGTTGGGGGAGAAAATGAAACCGAATGTAAGAGTGAATGAGGCGTTAAGGGGTGCTTCCGGTGAAATTGTGATGTTTTTTATCATAATATTATTATTATCTATGACGGATGTTCGAGCGGCTGAGATACCACGTGTCGCTGTTGAATCGTCATCTGTTAGTCCTCCATCATGGGCGTGTATGTGCGAATGTTTGAAAAATAATACTCGTAAAATAACGCACTTAATTTACTCACAAATGTCGTAACAAAATTTAATCATAATAAATAAGGATTACAATGATTGTCACTGATTAAGTCAATTCGCAATATTTTTTAAGCTTGCATTTAGAGCCAATGGATTTGTGCGTATGCACTGCGTAACGATCCGCGCAACGATCGAAAGACATTAAAAAAATGATCCTTCCGCCGCCATGACACTCACAACGCCACTCGCTGTTAACCGCCCTAAATAAAAATACCACCAAAGAAATAAGTCCTTAACCACATAGTAAAAATAATCGATTACAACTTTAAAATAGTGTTAAAATAAATCGATTAAAACATCGCGCGCCGTCATCTATACAATATTATTTTTAGCATATAATATGTGAAACCTGAATATAGTTTGTTCAGAATAAGGAACTGAATCCATTTTAATAATTTTTACACCATGTTATATTTCGTCCTAAAAATATTTAAGTGTAATGGAAAATATTATCACCATAATACGAGTATAATTACTTACAATAAATACAATCATCGTACGGTTAGGTACCTACTGCCAAATTATTATCAATGAGCGCAAGACGACCCTGGAGGCGCGGGGGCGCCGTTAGCATGTTTTTGTACGGACAACCCGGTAACATAACAACCTTATAACTTTGTGATTTTTCATGATACAGATTTGAAATTTTCGTACATAGATTCTTTACATAAAAATACTAGACACGTATTCGCATAAAATAAAAATATGTTGTATAAATAATTAATTTGGCAAAGATTTTTTCAATCTAGTCTAAAATATAAAATAAATATACTATAATTCTAAAAGGGTTAGCCAGAGGTGTACCTGTAGTACACCCACAATTCGCCGGTTATGTTAAGTCCCATGTAATAGGGGGCGAGCCTATTGCCATCAACCGGGCACAAACCCAGACTCCGGACTGCTACAGCTGAAAAATTCCAGCAGGAAAACCCGACCCGGAATCGAACCCATCAAATAAATATGTGTAGCGAAAACTCATTTCAAAACGGTGATAAATTTTTTTCATTCAAAAATACGAGCTGTTTTTACAGTCCACAAAATTTTTCGCTATCATAAAAATTAGGGATACTTACAGCTACTTAAAACCGAAAATCCAACATAAATAATCTGAACCAGAAACTGACTGGTTTAAAAACTATGATATAGATGCGAAAGTTTATGAATTTCACGTACCAAAGTTTGTTATTTAGAGTAAAAACCGTCACGCTTCGTTTCGTTTAGTGAACAGATTAAAATTTTATTAGTATAAAGGTTCCGTATGAAAAGTTTGTTATTGTTTTCCTAGAACAAAAGCATGTACTTTGGCCTTCGTGAGTTTGGGTAAATAAGTATTGTTTGATGAATGAATGGATTGCTCGGAACATTTTGAGGACTTAATTCTCGCGAAAATCACGCATATAATTTTAGTCAGATTAATATCTAAAATTAAGGACGTAATCAAATTAATTAATAGAAATACGGTAAACATAATTATCGTGTAATAATTATTACTTGAGAAAGTCCTATGGGACAATACATAAAATAAACAAATTCAGAGAAAGTCTGAAATCTAGACATAAAACTGAAAATATTTACTAGATTACTATTTTTTTAGTAATTCTTTTACTTTACAGATGGTTGCTTGCATCAATGATTTCTTTTTAATTTTTCAGGCAACCGATTAAGGGCGATTTTCACCAATGAACCTGAATTCAATCAGCAGATCTAAACTGCGTTCAAGAGCTGTCATTGTCAATATTCCACAACATTGATGACACTGACAGATATTGAACGCATAATAATCTGCAGATTGAATTCAGTTGCATTGCGTAAAATTGGCACTTAGTAGTCTGGCGTGTTACGAACATCAAATGTATTTTTTTCAAACAAGCGGAATTCCAAGCTTTAAGGGGACGATAACCGACTTTTAAAGATTGTATACTGAAGATCGCGTTTAAACGAGTACTGTTAATGATTTGAAAAAAATATATGATAAATTAGAATTTTCTCAATAATATGTGAATATTTTAGATTATGTTTATATTACATGGTGAAATTAATTTGTAAAGCTATGTCTAGCGCGAATAAAAAACTGAAAATGGCGCAAAATCTACCAAGCGTACTTTTCTGAAACCTTCACCAATTTAAAGATTATTTAATTATTGATCTTTAACCACTCAAGGTCACTGGCATATATTTGAGTCTTAAGGAGCTGACAAGAGGCAAATGATCTAACTCATCTAATTAGGCCTGTCTTTAACAAAAAAAAAAATGCCAAATCTTTATAATTTGTGGTAGCGGAAAAATATATGTTATTCTTGAAAATATTTCTCAGAACTTGGTTGTTAACAAAATACGTTTAGAAAAAAAAATCTCGATATAAATTAACGGTAAACTAACCTTTTAATTTTAGTTCCAATCCAAAATATCTGTATTAAATATGAACGTACGGTTGATACTTAATTAATAATAAGAACGTCTTATTTTAATGCAGAACTTGGTTGTTTTTTATTTTTGACAACAACTAATTTTTGAGTAAATAGATAATTCTTTCATATTTTATTACAAGCGTTGTGTCATCGTGGTTCTCTTTCTTTTGTATGCAGTCTGACAGTGACCGCGCTTTAGCTGTTGTCAGCGTCTTAACAAGTTATATAAGAAAAGGAACAGTTTATCACCAATGTAAATGTCTCACATGTCTCATGTGTGTGTTGTCCGGCTTGGAAAATGGATAAAAATTTACGCGTACAGTTTACGGCAGGAGTATGTAAGGAGCGTAGCAGGTGGCGTTATATAGTTTCTGCCTACCCCTATGGGAAAAAGGCGTAAGTTTATGTTATGCGCTTTTTAAATATATTTATGTTACTGAACGGGCCTGCTCTTAACCTCGATCACGTCGGATGGAGAACGATGGACGAGGTCTATGATAAAACGAGCGTGCTCAGAAGATGCCTTTAATATTGTGGGTTCGTTTTTACCCGGAATTTTCATTATGGTAATATCGTTTCATAATAGGATGCATGACCCAGTTTTTTTAAACTAAAGTTCCTTTATATTATATTTCTGAAGAATATGGTCACAACATTGTTAATTCTTAGGCCCGTATTTATAGAAAGTTACTCAGTACTCAAGCATTACTTAAGACTAGATTCAAGCTATTGTATTGGTTGAATTTAGTCTTAAGTAATGCTGGAGTACTGAGTAATGTTCTATAAATACGGGCCTTAGCATCAGATATTTTAATGCACTTCAGTGCAATATTAGATGGTTGAGGTTATAACATTGAAAAGTTGTTACATTGGAAATACTTATAACCGAAAAAAACACATTTGACTGCCTCGTTGGTCCAGTCGTTACAAGCAGTACTGCTGAACGTGAGGTCCTAGGTTCGATTCCCGGGTCGGCCAAAGTATTATTAGGTTTTTCCAACAGGAATTTATCAGTAGCAGCCCGGAGTCTGGATTTGTGAAAATGTGAAAGAAAGAAAATACGTTTATTTGCGGTAAACATGACGCAATAAAGAACATAAACGCAAAAATAAGAAAAGGTTGGGGGAAACATGCGTCACGTCCACGCAAAACGGCTATCGCTCAGCATTATACTGCGACCCTATGCAAGACAGAACCCCAGCGCTGTGGGTTAACATTAGGATAATTGACTAATTCTTCGGGAAATATAGGCGTGTAGGGAATATTTTTCACCTGTTTCTATCGTAACCCAACAAAGAAATAACACTAACAATAACTTCGTTCGGCTCTTTCTGTCAGAATGTGATGCAAATGGTCCGTGAACCGACTCGGCGATTCTCCATAACGCGGCGATCAATTGTGGGACGGTTGTAACAGTAAAACTTAACTGCTTTTCAGTTACTCTGTAGTCTGGATAAGTGTGTTGTTGATTTGTGTAGCAGGTGTAACAGAGAGGAGTTTGTGTGTGTGTGTTGTGATAGTAATCTTTCTTGACGCGACTTTGTTTAATTTCAAGGATTTTGTTACACCCAAACACCGTGGATTACAATGGAATCGTCCATTGTAAAATACATGGTGTATTCGTTACATCGACGCACAAACTGCATTCATCGATTATTAAAAAAAAACAATCAGTTGTTCTATACATTTTGAATATTTTAGGTATTGCACGTTTTAGGTATTGCACGTTTTAGGTATTGCACGTTTTAGGTATTGCACTTTTTGGGTATTGCACGTTTTAGGTATTGCACTTTTTGGGTATTGCACGTTTTAGGTATTGCACTTTTTGGGTATTGCACGTTTTAGGTATTGCACTTTTTGGGTATTGCACGTTTTAGGTATTGCACTTTTTATGAAACATTTTTGATGTGTAACATTATTTCTTCTCGCTTTCTGTTGGAGTAATTTCGTGAAAAGGGACGGAAGTGTGTAACAAGAAATGACAGCGGAAGCATGGAATAACTAAGTAATAAACAAAGTAAATTAGTGTACTCTTGTAATAGAGATATAGATTCTAAGTAGAGGGGATAGAATTTCGACCAGTGAGTGACCACTAGTAATGAATAATTATTCGCATAATTAAACAAATTGCTGTTGCCAATTTACACAGTCTAAAATATAGTTCTAAATAAAAACTAGCAAAAACACTTCCTCTCTCCTTAAACATCATCATTACATAATACAGTTCCCTGCACTTGTTTCATGTGTATTATTGTATATATTTATTAGATAAGTGTATGCTTTGTGTATGTATGTATTTATTGTATATGTTAATGGTACACCACTGACTACCTGCAGTATTGTCTCTCCTGCTCCCTTTAATCCATCCAAAGGTTGTCTGTAAAAGATCGCTTTAAGCGATAAGACCGCCCATTGTGTCACCCTATGTAAAATTTAAACATTTATATCTGTAACTTTTATGGTGTACATAATAAAGAGTATTCTATTCTATTCTATTCTATTCTAGCGAACCTGTTTCGCACGATATGTACAACTTGAAAAACATCGAGATTTCTTTATTAATACCCTATGTAAGTTTAACTTTAATTAAAAATAAACATAACCTTCTTGAATATATTCTCTAAATGATGGTGAAAACCGCATCAAAATCCGTTGCGTAGTTTTTAAGAACAACTTGGTCACACATATAGTCACTAAAAGCGACTTTAATTTATAATTAGTGACCGATCGAAGCTTTGTATACGGCCATTTTCAGCCAAAAGATTCGGCCATATTTTCGATTTCGGCCATAAGCCAGCCGAAGCCTCGGCCAAGCCGAAAGTCAGATATTGTCGCGCGTCATTCGGCCTACTTCGGGCTACACGGCAATATCAGCTGATGTTCGGCTAACTTCGGGGTGAATCGAGTCCGCTTGTGGTTTCACTCAGCTGATTTAAGGCTTCTACATACAGGCGCGACTCGCGACGCGACACAAAGGCACCGCTCGTCGCGCGACACGCGGGGCTTTTGTGTCGCGTCGCGTGTCGCGCCGGTCTGTAGAAGCCTTTAAACGGACGCGATTTTGTTTTGAAGTTGTGAAGCGAGGTTATGTTGTATTATTTCATCACGCTTATAAATGCATGGGTAAATACAGTATAAACTCACCTGCAACTATCAAGTTCCCAGATGTAGGATTGAAATGAAAGTAATTATGCTGCTGTCTCCAGCTGTCTCGCTGTTTAAGGGTACTTACTTTTATTTGTTCTTGATTTTTGTTTTTATTTCCGACATGCATTTCAAGAGGTAGGTAGGTATTTAACTTTTTTGACTCAAACTGTCAAAGGTTTATGAATTAATTATCTCCGAATTTATAAAAAATATAATTGTGTTTTATTTCTTTTAAAGCCCATATTCGCTCTTAATCTCCCAATGTGTAAAAAAAACAAACAATATTTCAGTGTTCAACAGAAATATTAATATTTTTTCATGTCTAAATCATGTTCGTTTTCGGCAGAAAACAAAACTTAAGCCGAAGCTTCTTTTTTCGTTTACGGCTGAAAATCCATTTTCGGTCGGACACTATTTATCACGGATAAATCGCTAAACTACAGCAAATGGATCCTCTAATTTACTATACCAACTCACGCTCTAATCAACATCAGAGTATATGAATGGCCACTTAATAACTTAACTTTTACTTAAGTATAACATTAATAGAACTACATAACTATCATCATGTAGCTTGTTTTTGTGGTCTCTCTTTATTATTATGTCCATTGTTTTCGCGGAAACTTTCTCCAAGTATTTAAATACCGAGAATGAAATAACAATAAGAGTTAAATGACTTCAGGAGTTTGAGTCATTTTAGTTTGTTAGTATTGAAATATTTTAAATTGAGTTCGTTCAACAGCTCTGAGAAAATGTGAAAGTTTTAATTGTACCGATACTTCACGTTAAAATAATGAGGAAATCAAATCTCAGAGCCGTTGAGGAAATCAACATAAGGTTTTCTTTATATAGGTAGAGAAAACCATAGGTATGTTGATTTCCTAATTATTTTAACGTGAAGTATCGCTACAGTTAAAACTTTAAACAAATTTATTTTATTTTGCAGAATGTGAATTTTCACATCAGTGAAATTGCTGGAAATCCCGACATTTTAGTGACTTGGGCATATATTACGTACATTGTGATGGACTGGACACTGTGATCTTTTATACAAAATTATCTCCATCATCATTCTTATTCTTCGTCGTGACGACGATCGACATTGTATTAAATTTTGTTGGCCCAAAACTTGGTGGCAGCGCAGATGTCGCTATGGCTGATTTTTTTGGGGCACAGAGGGCAGGATAAGAGTTTGGACATAGTTTGTGCGTCGCGTCGTACCGACAAGATAGCAACACTTTGCGAGATTAACCACCTCCACCTGTTTCTGTAATTCACGTAGCAAAACTGAAAAAATTGTTCATGACCTAATTTACTGGGTAACCAAATAGCACCATAAAAATTTACTTCAAATATCCTGTAGTCGGTATTTTGATAACAAAAGTGGGATAGCGGTATTTTTATATCGGTACCAGGGTGTAATTCGAGATACCGCTTTTCGACCCAATAAAGCGAATGTGTGGATTTATACCCAGATTATTGGAATAACTTCCTCCGTTGAAACCTCTTTTTATCGAGACGGTGCCGCGGCCATTTGCAAATTTTATTATTACTACCGAATTTTTTCTTGACAGTGAAATATATTAGCGACTAAGGCTGCCTGTCCACCGGAGTGGAGCGAGGCTGCAAGGCAGAGAAACAGAGAAATATGAACCAATAGGATTGCAATAGGATTGCAAGTGGACAGGGATTTGCAATCCTATTGGTTAATATTTCTCAGTTTCTCCGCTCCGCAGCCTCGCTCCACTCCGGCAGATAGGCAGCCTTAAAGTGCATACAAATTGAGAATTTTACAGGTATTCTATGTAAAAAAAATATTTTTTGGATTATGAGGGAAATAATATGGTAGTAAAAAACTTGACTTCGATTATGTAGAGTTTCTGAGATTAATGTTCGATCAAAGAGCTTATTGCAGTGCAGCTAATTAATAGTCAATGTGATTATTGCACCAATAATATTTCGTAATTTTCCTTCCACCAAGAGATTTTCAGCGAAATAAAAGAAAGGTTCTACGAATGTATAGGTATTACGAAGAACAGATATTGGTTTATTTTAATAAATGTGCCTAGAAAATAGTAGCTTTCCCAAAGACCTTAAAAAATCTCAGATCCGACCAATTCACAAGAGAGGGGCCAGAGACCGTATTGAGAATTATACGCCTATTATGATGCTCAAAAAGTTTAAATAGCACATGAGAACAACACACACATAATTATAAGTTCATATTTTGTCTATTATTCATGACAAAATATGAACTTATAATTATGTGCGTGTAATGTTGAAATACCATGCATCCCCTTAATCCTAACTTCGTAACGAATTCAAATGTGAGTTAGTTTGCTTGTTACGTTTTCACGCTAAAATTGCTGAACGGATTTGAATTGAATTTGGCGCATGGTTAGACCATGACCTGGAGAAGGACATAGGCTACTTTTCATCCTAGATCGTAGGCGAAGTCACGGACAACACCTAGTAGATAATAAAACAAAATGTAAAACAGTTATTAATACTGTCACATAAGCCTGAATGTCTAACTTTAGTGTCTTGTTCCGTCCAGAATGGCACAGCACAGATATTTACAGAAGGTCGGTTCCATTCAGCGAGCGAGCGCACTCACACATTATGCGCCAGAAGACGAGGTACACGCCGAGGGTGGAGTCACTGGAGTCGCACCGCAACGTCAACTTCAATGCGTTCGTGGTGCGAGTACCGAATTGTTTTCTGTCCGTCGTCATGGAGGAAGACTTTTGGCCGCAGGACGTGGTGTTTCGTCACTTCCGCGGGCAAGTGCCACAGGGCAGCACAAGGACAAGCTAGTGAATTGAAGTGCAACTAACATAGTTTTAAGCTAAATATATTAACACGAGTTTTTGTTTTATACTTTATATAAGTTAGTTTGTAAGGTATATTTCTATGGGCTATTGTAGCCTGAAATAAATGTTATATTATTATTATGTAGAAGCGATCGTACGTCCACCTCACACCATCTGAAACGAATGCCATTCTAGAGTTCACTTATAACTCGCTGCAACTGATTTGAACTTTTATTGGAAGCTAGCATAGTCACCCCATTGCCATTTTAATTATTTTTATCTCGGCAACGCAACACTTATATGCGGTGCTATCACAAAAAAAAGTTTTTCGTCAATTTCTTATCTAATTGTGAGAAAACTTGAAATAATTGAAACATCAAGTAACTGTGTAACTATAAAAGTACAGTTTTCGTGGTGATAAACCTTTCATGTCAGTCTCAGCACCTGTTAATAGTTTCATCACTTTTACGCTCTCGAAAATATACCTTATTTCGCAGTTGATTTAATGAAGATATTGTATAATCATAAAATAAAATTTTGATTTTATCACACGGATAGCTGAAGCCCAGTGTGTGATATTTAAATTTCTTGATATGGTTTGTTAAATAATAGGAAAACAAAACATCACCGACAGTGTTTTAAAAAAAAATTGATTTTTTCAAAATTATTTTCTGAGACTGTTTGTAACATTTTCATAGTTCTTTTTGCTACCTTTTTGAGTTAAACAGCTTTATAAAATATTTTTTAAAACTAAATTTATGTCACTATATTGAAGAAAAATGTTCCTAAATTCAACACGATATCGTCAATTTTGTGTGAAGAGGCAACGGAAATTATTCTTTACAATATTATAAACCAACATTTTCGATAAAAAAATAGCTACTATGTGAGATGAAGGAGTAATCTATCTGTGGCAATATTTAGTTACATTTGGTTTAGTTTAACTTTGCCGCATAATATACCGATTTTTTTTTGTCGAATTTTGTGAATGCGTCCTTTAGCATATTTCTTGTTTGTGTGTACTTTATACATGCACCGATGTCTGTTTCATCGTGCGCCGCAACTTTGAATAAAAATCAAAATGGAGATGGAGCTATTACCACTTCGGTTCAATGTCCTTTGTATGGATATGGTTTCGCTCCTTGTAAAATAAAAGAAAGAGAAAATACGTTTATTAAAATTTGCGGTGAAACATGAAGCAAAGGGAAAACCCAAACACAAAAAAGAAACAAGTTGGGGGGAAATATCCAAGCAAAACATCTCACAACATCCCAAAACATCCCACAAAATCTCTCGACATAATGCTGTGACTCTATGGGAGACAGAGCCACAGCGCTGGTTGACGTCAACCAGCGCTGTGGCTCTGTCAGTGCAGCTTATCATCATTTCAGCCGATAGACGTCCACTACTGGACATAGACCTCCTCCAAAGGGGTGGTTTGCCATTATTGCCACGCTTGGTAAAAGGGTTGGCGATCGCAGTATGGTGTTAAAATGCATAGAGAACGCTGCTGCCCATTCTCTAGTAAGTCCCTTAGTCGCTTTTTACGACACCCACGGGAAGAAATAGGGTGGTGTTATTCGTTACGTCCGGCACCAGGCTGTCTGTGAGGTGCAGCTCGTGATGAGATACAAAATAAAATAAATATACAATATAAGTGCTTCGAGAAAGAGGTCAATAGTCGAATCCGACTCGGCTGGACAGCGTTCGGGATGCTACGCAATATCTTCTCGTCCCACATACCGCAGTGTCCCAAGACGAAAGTCTTTGACCAGTGCTTGTTGCCAGTAATGACCTATGGCACTGAAACGAGGTCGCTCACAATGGGCCTTATCAGAAGACTAAAAGTCACCCAAAGGGCAATGGAGAGGGCTATGCTTGGAGTTACCCTACGTGATCGAATGAGAAATAAAGAGATCTGCAGGTGAACCAAGGTAACCGACATAGCCCAAAGAATTGCCAAGCTTAAGTGGCAGTGGGCAGGGCATATTGCTTGCAGAACTGATGGCCGATGGGGCCAAAAGGTTCTGGAGTGGTGACCGCGTACTGAAAGACGTAGTGTTGGAAGGCCTCCTACAAGGTGAACCGATGACTTTGTGAAGGCTGCAGAAATCCGCTGGATGCGGGAAGCACGGAACCGGTCGAAGGGGTGGTGCTTGGGGCAGACCTATGTCCAGCAGTGGACGTCTCTCGGCTGAAATGATGATGATGATGAATACAAGTGCATCTTTATAATAATATGAATAAATATAATCCGCCGATCGGCCGGTCTTCTGTAACTGTGTTTTGTGACTACAGTATTTTGTGACGGCTATCCGGAGGGTAGTAAAATAAAATCTGTATTATTATGAAGCTTGTTGTTGTAAAGTATTACTTGGGGAATATTTTGTGTACATGGAGGGGTTAACAATCTACCCTACACATCGTCAGACCATTGTATACGTGTCGGACAAAAACGATGTCGTTTGAAAGGACGATGTGAACTTAAGTCACATTCCAGCCATATTTGGTACTAAGTAGTTAAGTATCTATTTTTATGGCTGCCTCTTTGGTATAATGGTTGCAAGCATATGGCTCTGGGTTCAGCTCCCGGGTCGGGCAAAGTATTATTGGATTTTCTATCTGGAATTTCTCAGTAGCAGCTCAGAGTCTGAATTTGTGCCCGGTAAATGGCAATAGGCTCGCCCCCTATTACATAGGATTTAAACATAACAGGTGAAATGTGGGTTCACCTCTGCCTAACCCTTCGGGGAATAGAGGCGTGATGTTATGTGTTATCTATTTTAACTATTTGCCTGTATGAGTTAGGTAGTGTAATATCGGTCCGCCATGATGTAGGTTGTTCTGAATATCATAGAATCGCACAAGAAAACTTGACAACAAAAATTGACATTCCTCCACATTTCTACTGAAACCAAACGTAGAATAACAACCGAAAATAAAACATTACTCTTTTACGCCCAAAATTTACATAGAAATGTACTTCCAAAAGATTTTAAGTTCGTAAACTTGTATCCGAAACATTTGTTCTCCGATCCAACGATTCGGCCGAATAGCCACTTAAAGAGTTTAAACATCGCATCGGAACGTATCAAACCCCGTTTGGTAGCAAACGCAGCGAGTTCAAACTTCAGAAAGTCGACGAAACTCAAAATGACTTAAGAAAGTCTCGCTATAAATTTTGTTGAAACACTTCAAAGTATTTCATAAGGAAAATTGTAAATAAATTCAGATGGGTATAGGGTTGACAAGGTTTGTAATAAAATATTGGAAGAAACAAGTGACACACAAGCAAGTATTACAATATATATAAATGACAAATCTACTTAACAAAAAAATATTTACACGATACGGAAGAAGTTACCTTATAATATTATGTAGGTATAAAGGCTTCTACAGACCGGCGCGACATGCGACACGACACAAAGGCCCGACGTGTCGCGCGACGAGGGGTGCCTTTGTGTCGCGTCGCGAGTCACGCCGGTCTGTAGAAGCCTTTAGGGTTCAGCAGCTGAACCTGTCTGGATGGTCATCGTTATCGAGCTCCCCATGCATTTTTTGTGTTCAATAATAAATACTTGAGTTGACCCTAAAGGCTTCTACATACTGGCGCGACACCGGTAGAACAATTTCCTTGATTTTTCATAGAAATTGTTCTACCGGTGTCGCGTCGCGCGACAAGTCGTGCCAGTATGTAGAAGCCTTAACGTGAATCAAAACGTTTCATTGCAATAACTTCTCTTATTGCAATGAGTGACGTCTTTCTCGACACTTCAAATGTATTTGACTCGACACTGCCCAAAAACAATACTCGTACCAACAATGTTTAAGGACGTAGAAAAAGCATATAAAAAAAAGAAAAAATCAATTTTCTTCATTCAACCAACCCTACAAAAGAATCCAAGCAACTCTGCTGGTAATCTCCAACACTGGGGGGAGCGATATCGTTCCATTTACGTTACCCTCCGCCTGATATTTATAATGTCGCTAACGTTATGAATCAATTAAGATAAACTCCGAAGAGGCTGTTTGATGTAGATTAAGTTAAGTTGAAGCTGAGGAAGATTACCTACTTATTTTCTAATGGAACAGCTGAGTCGATAGAAGGAGTTTTGAGAACTTTTGAGATTCAATAAAGTGACCGGATGATGCTTTTACTGCGGAGGAGCGTCTGCCTATCTGACCTCCACAAGCCATTAACTGGGTAATACGATACCCCTTGGTAAGACTGGTTGTCAGACTTTCAGACTTCTGACGGCCCGTAACAAATGCCAAAGATACACGAATAACAGCCGGGACCAACGGCTTAACGTGCTTCCGAGGCACGGAGGGGCTTTGGTATGTAAAGATGGTCACCCATCCGCGGACCAACCGCGGCAAGCGTAGCTTTACCTGATCGATCAACCCGCGTGGCTGTTATTAGTTAGCCACAAGCCCCTCCCAGCTCATTTTTGAGTTTCAATAAATTAATCAATGCAAATGTACCTAGCTAGCTTTAAACAATAATAGTTTTAATATACATTTTTATAAACACATGTCTAGTATTTTTAACCGACTTCCAAAAAGGAGGTTTTTTTTTATGTTTGTTCACCTGTATCTCCGTCAATTATGGACCGATTTTGAAAATTATTTTTTTGTTTGAAAGGGTATGCTTCCGAGGTGGTCCCATTGCCACCAAATCAGAATCTGATGAGGGGAACTCATGGAAATCGAGGGAAACCCTCGAATTTTATAGGCAAACCTATAGCGATTTGGATATTTTTCATAGTAACTCGTGCATTTGCTCCCGAAAATCACCATTTGGTGAAGTGGAACTGATGATGAAGACCACAGATGGCCACCGGAACAACATAATAATAAGTATTTAACGGGTTGCGATTCGATTATATGGTTCCTTAATATGGTTGCTAAGCAATTTATGCTCGTCACAATGCATATGGTGAGTGGCAGTTCTCCTGGTTCTTACCAGGAGAACTCCTCAACAATTAACGTCCCAGCATCGGGAAAAGCAACATTTTGTAAAAGGTGATGAGCAGTTGACTTAGATAAATTAAAAACTGACCCACTAAAAAGTTAAAAATAAAAAACTTTTTGTTAAAAAAAAATAACCGACTTCCAAAAAAACACTACAAATAGAAAAATAACTTTAATTTCGGAAGTCGGTGGCAAAAAACTAAAATACATATCCAAAGACACCGACTTCCGAAATTAATTTTTACTTTGTAGTGTTTTTTTGGAAGTCAGTTATTTTTTTTTTACAAAAAGTTTTTATGTAAAGAATCTATGTACAAAATTTCAAAACTGTATAATGAAAAATCACAAAGTTATAAGGTTGTCATGTTACCAGGTTGTCCGTACAAAAACATGCTAACGGCGCCCCCGCGCCACCAGGGTCGTCTTGCGCTCATTGATAATAATTTGGCAGTAGGTACCTAACCGAAAGGCGATTGTATTGCAAGTAATGGTGATAACATTTTTCATCACGCTTAAATATTATTGGGTACCAAAAAAAAAGTAACAGTAGTTTTTGGTGTAAAAATTATTGAAATCGATTCAGTTCCTTATTCTGAACAAACTATATTCAGGTTCCGCATACTAAAAATAATAACATAACATAACATAACATAATCTTTATTTATATAAAAAAACAGATTGTAGGACATGTAACAGTTTTCACAAAGGTGGGTAGTGTTAAATCTCTGACAATCAAGTGGGTGACGTGCTGTTCTCCTTGCTAGGCTATGAAATAGCCTGTATTAAGGAGTATCAGTGCCGATCTAAAAATAATGTTGTATAAACATAAATGTGTTACTTAAATGAAAGTTTTTATTGACCCCGAAAACTCTGTTCACCAAACAAAGCTTTGAATTGAATAATAAAAGATTTCAAATTCACAAAACGAGTGAAAATCAAAAGCATGCGAAAAGTTTGCAGATTTCTACATAATAATTATAATTATGTTTACGGGAGTAAACGGTTACTGGCTAAATATTCATTGTTTAGAATCTCCACAGAAAACATACCTACAGTTTCAATTTAAATTCACAACAACTTCAAATGATTACCACAGTGTTTCCTACAGAACCCTTTTGGGGCCAAATCGTATACCTATGCAATATCATAAAAACAACAAAAGCCGTGACAAGAGTCAAAGCTTGGTAACAAAAGGTATCGACTGTACCCCATAAGAATACTTACCTATATCACAAAAAGTCCCAGAGGCCACGTACGCAAATCTCCACAATGCGCTGACTTGGTGGCGACGTAACCGCTTGCAAATAAGTGGGGGGATACGGGAAAGTAGTTGGGGTGGGCACGGAGTAAGAAGTAGCGATGGATGAAAGTAACGATTTCTTATAAAAGTACTAAGAAATTCTTAAAGTAGAACTTTGTAATAGAGAGTAAATAATCGATAATAGTGTAGTCACGGATAACGGAAGTGGCTTTGCTTTGCACCTTCCGATAATCCTTAAAAATATGATTAGTAAAATGAATGCCGGTGAATGCAGACTCGTATATAGGGTTAATAAAACTATTGCTGAAATGCTTTTCAATATTACGAGCTTCAAAAAAGATTGCGGCGTGATGGTGGACTATATTAATTAGACAGCTGGAATAGAAGTCTACTTTTCTAGTAGATTTATAGAGTGAGACATTATTGTAATGCATAAACAATGTTAAAACCTCAGCAGTATGCATTTTACCTCTCCGTACTCTTATTTTTGCCACCAGCATCCGGCAAAACTCAACCACCGTATATTTCTATCGCATGAGAGGTCTCGGCATTATTTCGGGCTTATACCGTTTTATAAATGAGATAAAACCTTCGGACGGAGGCATGAAAGAGATTAGAATATTATCGTGAGATACGGAATTTGCCACAAACGGTTTTCGAACGAAAAGTGTCATGGGCCATTGGGCTTAAGCTGGATAGAAAAAATAAATGTGAATTCTTAGTGACAATGAGTGGAAAAAACAACGAAGTGTATTTGCGTGGTACTTTATTGTATTCACACAATTTAACGTTAGTGGTAAAAATACTGATGTGAATATACATAATACGGAATACAAAGGAGTATTTTTTTCGGGTTAAGTTTATTTTTCTTGCGTAATAGAGATTTTTTTTGAAGTTCATGAAAGTGTTTTTGTGGGTTGGCAAGAATACTGTTTCATCAGCTTAGCTGGTGATAGTCACTGAGTGAATTGTTTTTCTTAGGAGGATATTTTGCTAAGTAAAAGGAAAAAAAAACAGGCTTTATAATAATAAAGTGGAATGAAATCAAGATAAGTATCCTAAAAAGAATTCTCAACATTCTTCTGTATCTCCCAATGATAGTGTGAGTAAGTGATTTTAGTAAAAAAAAAGAAATAACGGTTAAGAACTACTTTAATGCAATCGGAAAACATTAATAATCAACACACAAAAATAATGATTAGGATATTCTAATGCGAATCTGGCAAAAATACGACACAGCTGCGACGTGTGAACGCTCCGACACCGACGGTTGACAAGAGAAAAAAAGGGCTGTCATCTGCTTGACGCTCAGTTTTATAGGCGTGATGCTAGTCGCTTCTGTTCATTCTCGTTCATTCCTAACATTATATTAAACAGTTGATAGTAACCTATGTTGTGATCGCGCAATCGTGAAGACTCGAAAACGTCCTAATTGGGACGTATTTGTTAGTCTGTGATGTCATCATTCGGTGATTGGTGGCTAGAATAATGTTTGTTCACATTCACGCGCAATTGACAACACTAGCTGTCTCTTTTTTTCTTGTTGTTTTTATCAAGCCATAATTTTTACTTGTAGTGAAATGTAAAATTAATGAAAAGTTGGTATGTGTGCTGCCGCTGCTGTCCGGAATACTTTTTCCTGTTGTTTTGTGAGTGTCTAACATAATAATATCTGTATATAATGTCATTGGTATCTCCAGAATATTATATAAACAACAGTACCTACAAGTTTCAACAGTGCAAAATGGTTGCTGCATTTTCTCAGTCGACCAAGTAATTTCGTAGATACTTTGACTCACCCATTCCACCAACAAACTCAAATTGATGTGATGGTCAATTTGGAACAGAAACAAGGCCATACGTTCCAGTAACCGTTTACAGTAACAAAAACCAATTTCGTTTTAAAATGAACCATTTTGAAACGTCACCAACGTATTGTACAATTTAGCACCAATAATACAAATATGGAGGGAATATTATGTAATATGCAATAACACTACACAGTTTAAGCAATGCGGCCATTTTGAATTTTTAGGGTTCCGTACCCGAAAAGGGTGCCAACGGGACCTTGTTACTAAGACTCCGTTGTCCATCCGTCTATCGCAGAGCTGTATCTTTTCAAACATAATAAATAGGTCGACACTTGAAATTTTCACAGAGTGTGTACTGCTATGACCGTTATAACAAATAAAATAAAATACGGTGGTACGGACCCGTCTCGCACTTGGCCGCTTTTTAGAGTTCCGTACCCAAAGGGTAAAACGGGAACCCTATTACTAAGGCTCCACCATCTGTCTGCCTGTCCGTCTGTCTGTCTGTTTGACCGTCTGTCACCAGGCTGTATCTCATGAACCGTGATAGTTAGACAATTGAAATTTTTACAGATGATGTATTTCTGTTGCTGCTATAACAAAAAATACTAAAAAACAGAATAACATAAATATTTAAGGGGGTTCCCATACAACAAACGTGATTTTTTTGCTCGTTTTTGCTCGATATTGACAACGGCAGCAGGTAGACGCTTGAAATATTCACAGAATATTTAGTTATACATTCACTTTAAAAAGAAATAATTAAATTAAAATAAAACAAATATTTAAGGGGCTCCCATACGACAAACGTGATTTTTTTGGCATTTTTATAGATAATGGTACGGAACCCTTCGTGCGCGAGACCAATTCGCACTTGGCAGCTTTTTCATTTTTCTGTTGGAGAATTTTTAGAACGCGGGATAGCTATGAGATCCTTTATGTAGGTTGAATGTTTAAACAAATCAACAATAATCGTTGTGTTACATGGGGTCCATTCAGTGATTGTACAAAAAGGTTTTTGTATCGGGCTAATAAAATATTTGATAAGGGCTAACCAGGTCAAGGTGCCATTCTTTCTGCGAATTTGCTCCATTTCTTGTCATTATCGAATTTTATGTGGGAACAAATTACTGTAGACAAATTTTGCAAACCCTAAGGCCGTGTTCAGATAACCAACGCCAACCACGCGTACGCCCCGCACGCGCGTTGGGCCCGCCTTGCAGCCGCGTTCACTACGCGCAATATCCGCGCACGCCACGCGCCCGCCTCGCACCCGCATATACAACTTATTATTTAATCAAAAAACGCCCTTGATTACAGTTAATACGACACTAGCTGAAGCGTGAGCATGAGGCGTGTGTAGCGCGTGTGCGGCGCATGTGCGGGGTGAGCACGGGGCGGGCGAGCGGCGGGCGCGAGGCGGACGCGTGGCGTGTGCGGGCCGACTTCGATAAATGCAATTTGAGATCTATCTGTCATAATGATGTCCACGGAATGGTGAGGAGAAAAACGGCGTCGCTGATAGAGAGAACGCGGTCTAGCCCTAATGGCATTCTGAAGATGTTAGTGGACAAATTTAACTCGCCGATGATGAATCACTTTAAGCAGGTATTGGTTAGGCAGGACTGATTTACTACATCCGGTGAATGTAATGTGTAAATATTTGTATATTATTTTTTCTGTATTTTGTTATTGTAAGTGATTGTAACACACTAATATAGCTTTTGTACCTAACTAACTAACAAATGGATCATTGTTGTCTGAGTTAATGAATACATTATTATTATTATAACACTCAAATTATGTGCGTGGCGTGCGCGTAGCGGGCGCGTATCATCTAAACGCAGCCTAATGAAAAGTCAGTGGTGAATAATAAATTGGTACAGTCAGGGAAATTGTTAGGCAAGACACCATCTTCTCACATCAATTTGTCGTGTCATACAACTGTCAAAGAATGACAGTTGTAATTTGAATTAAACGGACAGTTTAAATTGGTAGTTATTTTTTTTATTTTTTTTTATTGAGGATGGGTTTGCTCTTGACCTTAGTCTAGGGCAGAGGTGACAGAGACAAAGTCGACGATGGAGTGAGCTTACCCAGAAGAAGCCTGTTCACTCTAACTTTGAAGAGATTATTAGGGTTGTATGCGTTCGCAAACACAGACGCAGGCAGAGAGTTCCACTTTTTCCAATTTTCTTAGCAATTAATTTCTGTTTCATGTCAATTTACCCAAAATTAAACGACTGATCCCTTCTTGCACTATGATTGAATGTATGTTTAGGTTTAAAAATCGCCCACTACAGCTTCTAAAAAACGTCAATCTGCCCAACCTTTTCCCAACAATGATGGAGTCGGTTTCCAGTCTAACCAGATGCAGTTGAATACCAGTATTCTGACCTCCACAACCTAGTAACTGGATAACATGATACCCCTTGGTAAGATTGGTTGTCAAACTTTTGGGATTCTTACAACCCCACTGACCTCTATATAATTAATGGAGGTCAGTGGACTACCCGTAATTACTGTCAAAGATCTATGGATGACAGCCGGGATCAACGGCTTAAGGCGACGATAACCGACTTTTAATGATTTTTAACCGACTTTTCAAAAAGGAGGAGGTTCTCAAGTCGTCTGTATTTTTTTTTTTTGTTTTTTTTTTTTAATGTTTGTTACCTCAGAACTCCGTCGTTTATGAACCGATTTGGAAAATTCTTTTTTTATTTGAAAGGATATACTTCCAGATTGGTCCCATTTTTATTAAAATCCAGTTCTGATGTTGGGATCCATGAGTAATTGAGGGAACTCCTCAAATACTATAGGCATACATATAGCGATTTTTATATTTTCATTAACAAGTCAATCATTTGCATTCAGAAAGTATAATTTGGTGAAGTGGAACTGATGAAGAAGGCCACAGATGGCCACCGGCCCTTCTCAATGATTAGTATTTCACGGGTGGCGATGAGATATCTGGATTAAGATAGTTAAGCGAAGCAAATTTAAACAAAAAGTTCTGATCAAAATAGTACCATCAAACTGATCTGATAATGAAGCCGGAAGGTAGGCACTGGAACTCCGTAATAAAACAATGTATCCTACCCGTGTTTGGTCTTATTGGAATTGTCATGAGATGCACTCTAGCTATAAATGATTTTTAACCGACTTCAAAAAAGGAAGAGGTTTTCAATATATATATATATCTAGCCATATATACATATAAAAGGAAACCGTGACTGATTGGTCTATCAACACAGCTCAAACCACTGAACAGATTGGGCTGAAATTGGTCACGTAGGCATCCGCTAAGAAGGGGTTTTTGGAAATTTGGCCTTTAAGGGGGGGAAAACGGGGGGTTTTGTTTGCATGAAAAATCTTATTCCTAGAGTTAAGAAGCCGCGGGCAAAAGCTAGTATTATATAATATGTTCAGGCATAACTTATTTGTTTAAGAACTGATTTTTATAATTCTTTTATTTGGTAGAGTAAGCTTGCGCGGTCTCATTACATTACAGATTTACAGCTAACTCTTCAATAATACGTATTTAATCCACTCGGTGTATATTGATGGTGTTATAAAACTTCCTGTCACTGTTGTTTTCATAGCAAGTAGTTGTATACGAATTGGTGTGGGGTAGGTACCACTAAAGAGTGAAAAATAAAAAACTTTTTTACAAAAAAAACAACCGACTGCCAACAAAAACACAAAAAAATTGAAAAATAACTTTAACTTCGGTAGCACATAACATAACATCACGCCTTGTTTCCTCGAAGGGTTGGGCAGGGGTGTACCCTGTGTACACCCACATTTAAATATTATATTTAATTTAATTTCGGAAGTCGGTGGCCCTAAACAAAAATACAAAACCAAAGACACCGACTTCCGAAATTAAATTTTTGTAAAAAAGTTTTTTTATACTGAAGATCACGTCTAAACGAGTAGTGTTAATGATTTGAAAAAAATATATCTTAAATGAGAGCATTTTCTCAATAACATAATATGTGAATATTTTAGATTATGTTTATATTAAATAGTGTAATTCATTTGTAAATTTATGTCTAACGCGGATAAAAACCGAGAATGGCGCAAAATCTACTAGGCGTATTTTTCTGAAACCTTTACCAATTTAAAGATAATTTAATTATTGATCTTTTAGTATACGCGTTTTATTAAAATACTTTTGTTTTGTGTATAATAAATTGATAAAGCGTCAAATTGGGGACAACGCTCCTTGATGGGCGAGTCCTATTACTGGCTGAACGTACGACGCGTTGCGTGAGCTCAGTACAGAACACGCAAGCTAACCACTCAAGGTCACTGGCATATATCTGCGTCTTAAGTGCTTAAGACCAGGCAGTCTAAATCAAATTTCCACGCAAGCTCCACCCCATTCTCCCCGCCACTCCGTTATCTGTTAAGCGCTAACACATCAGTAATAAAATTGAATACCGTGTGCGCTGTTTGATCGTGTTCAAGCACGAACTTAAATAGCGTTTTGTAGGTTTTAAATGGGACAATGTTGTTCAATAGATGAAGATGGGTGCGGTTTGTTTAGTGGAAATAAGATTTGGGACTTAACTTAAATAGCGTAAGTCTCAAATCTTATTTCCACTAAACAAACTGCACCCATTCATCTATTGAACAACATTGTTCCATTCAATATCTACAAAAAGTAACATACGCCGCGCCGTCAACTGACATCTATACAAGTAAACCGGTGTTCATGTGTAAACAGTACAGTAACAATGGTTGGACAGAATTGCCTTTGATTATGAAAGAGGTACGACAGTCATTGAATATTGATTCGTTCGAACGGGTTGTGTACTGTTGGGGCGAATGTGGTTTTATGTTTTGGACAAACAATTTATTAGATAGACAAAAGTGGTTTGAATACAAAAGCAATTAAGTAGTGTGGATTTGTTTTTAACCTTCCTATACCCGCGCTAAATTCTGTGACATCTATACCCCCGCGCACGGTCTCACAGACCGTAAGTTCGGAACCCAATTTCAGTACAATTTTAGAAAAAAAAAAGGTGACAATATATTTTCAGAAACTAAGGAATATCGTGAATATGATAAGCTCAATTTCTTGATAATAGACCATTCATTTACTGAGTAACAGTCTCTCTGAAATAGCAAGATTTTCGTATGAGTTTACAAAATATTTGCAAAAATATATAATGTGTTCTTCTGACAAACAGCAAACTTACGAATCTAAAAGAGAACCTCATGAGGAACATTATACAAACAACACATAAAGATAGAAGTGTCATCATTTCAGCTTTTGTACTGAGTTAAAATACAAAATAAACCCCGGAACATACCCGCGTCGGTCCCACAGATCAATTGTCACCAAATACGGCTACACGTGCTATTACTCGCACGGACGCATTTTGCGATCTGGTATAAACGTAACAACGAATCAGGCAGCTAACAGGGAAAATAGAAAAAAAAAACACAAAAGAGTATTTTGTCGGTCTTGCAGACAAATACGCTGGTATAAGAAAGTTAATTGGAGTTTGTTGTTCAATGGTGTACTTCAGAACAGCTGAGAGTATGTATGTTCAACCTAGCATGAATATTTTGACGTATGGTTAGTGCCGATACACACGAGCGGTACAGTCGAAGGGTACAGTTGCCTCTGCCGTGCCCTTGCCGTGTACTGTTCGCGTGTATGAACACTCACGTAAACATATCGTGAGTAATTTAAAATAATGAAAAAATATAATGGCTATTATAATATTTTATTGATTGAATGAATGAAAAATTAGTGAACGGTGATGTGACAGAGAGGTATGGTAGAGAAAAATATTTTTGCGTCACCCAACAGTAATTTACTCGAAAAAAAAACCAGTCAAGAGCGAGTCGGACTTGCGCACCGAGGGTTCCGTACGTATATATGATGTTGATAATTTCTGAAAAACTGTGCTATTTAGAGACACCGTTTTATTTTTCCTGTAATCTTTACATAAACTTCTATCGCACAGAATAATTTTTTTTTAGAGAGATTTTTATCTATGCAAACTTCGGAGATAAAGGGGGGAACGGTATTTTTTTTACATTTTTCATCAAATGTCGGAAATTATGCTGCCCAAAAAAAAATTTTTTTTGAGAATGTGCATACAGCGTTCTTTCATATGATACCCCACATGCCCTAGTAGCCCCACTTCAAAATTTTAAGACCCCTTTTCAGACCTTTTTGCAAAAATGATATTTTTTTTTAATTTCTTACTTGTTTGCAAAATAGTTGGGCAAACGTCATCTAAAACTATTCTAAATTTCAAGTTGATAGTATTAGTAGTTCTTGAGATATTCAGGTGTGACAGACCACCATAAGGGTTCCTTTTTACCATTTGGTAAAGAACCCTAAAAACCCGCAACTGCACTTAGTAAGATAACTCCTGCACTAGCCAAAAGTACTATTTTCTCTAAACGCCCTAGAAAATAACGCTAAACTATAGAGAAAACAAAAACGAATCGTGGAACATTCCTTACAATGTTTCTCCGAAACATTTATGCACCCCATCTGCACCAATCTTCCTAATAGCCAGAACCAGGGAACTGAAATCACACGATTATATAAACTTGGACAATAACCATCAATCGTTAAAGTTGTGTACCAGGTTATTAATTAGAATAGTCGCGTTTATCGTAGTTTTATCGCGTCATTAGTAGTTCTTGACAGACAGACTTAGTCTCACCATAAGGGTTCCTTTTTACCATTTTGGTACGGAACCCTAAAAACATTTTGTCTACTTCTACAATCCAAAACAAACATAATATGTTCTGTATTAATACTAACACTGTTTTCACCACCAGTACACAACATTGAACCAAATATCGTCAATCGCGATCCACTATCGACTTGATTGACAATAGACGCACGTTACGTGTACAAGTATATACATTATATTGGAGATAAGAAGTTAACATCCCCCCGTTATGAATAATAGTTGTGTTTCGTTATAATATTCTATCGATGTGGCAATAAGATGGAGTAAATTAGTCAGAGATGAGGCAGTATTTCTGGGTTAAATAGTTAAGATTTGTATATTAGAAAGCTAAATATTTCAGAGAGGTTTTGTAGGGATGCAAGAAGTGCCAAAAAGTATCGATATTATATCATATGGATATAAAAAAATATATATATATCGATTTCGATATATCGAAAACAAAACATCGATATAAAAACGGTGAAATTTTCTAAAAAAATATTTGTATGTACTTTATTAAATTATATTTTGTTTGTTTTTTATTCATATACGTACTTAGATACCAAACTGATGTAAAATCTTAAATTAATAAAACATTGATAAAAATAAGTCTACTTTTTTACGGTTCTGAATTCCAGCAGTTTTAGTCGGTGTTGATATTGGAAATATCGTATTTGATACATTTTCAATACTTGATATTTTATATAAATTTTTCGTACAACGCTACAATAAATATTTTTATGACACTCATAATAAAACTCGAACAGGGATACAAAACATAGCAACAATAAACAACTACATTCGTAGTGTGAACACTTGAGACGCTCGGGCACGGACATCCGCTGTCGTCTGCGGTCAACGCATGACTGAACTAATTGCGCTACTTAGTGACGCCGTGTTCATTGTGCTGGCAACACCTCTCTGCGTGTTTCATTTTTTTGTTGTAGCTTGGCAATTTTATGTCAGTGTTGCTAGTGCTATGTGTGTTTATTGTGTGAGTGGCATTATTAGACGTAGAATAATTATTTTTGAGAGATACCGAAGGTGGAGAATGATAATAAGTTGAGTTCTGGGTGACGTGCAAAGGGACGTGCCCATTACGTAATTCAATTGTGTTGAAGAGAAAACCTTATTTAGATCTTTGAAGCAAAGAATATTGTTTAAAATAAAATATAAAAATTATAAATAATTATTTCCATCGGAAACTGTCAAAGCTGATATTAAGACAGATAGATGAAATAGAAGGATTAAAATTAAATTTGAGTCAAGTAATGTGTCACTCACTTGGCTTGTTGCCTCATATAATATTAATTTGTCTACTCCAAATCCAGCTGAATTGAAATGAGCTGTTTGAATTTAGAATGATGGGAACGACTGCGCTACTTAAGACGCAGATATATGTCAGTGACCTTGAGTGGTTAGCTTGCGTGCTCTGTACTGAGCTCACGCAACGCGTCGTACGTTCAGCCAGTAATAGGACTCGCCTATCAAGGAGCTCTGTCCCCAATTTAACGCATTATTAATTTATTAAACACAAAAAAAAAGTTTTTTAATAAATACATATCTTTAAATTGGTGAAGGTTTCAGAAAAATACGTTTGGTAGATTTTGCGCCATTCTCATTTTTTTATCCGCATTAAACATAACTTTAGAAATTAATTTCACTATGTAATATAAACATACTCAAAAGTATTCACATATAAGTTTATTGAGAAAATGCTCTAATTTAACATATATTTTTTTCAAATCATTAACACTACTCGTTTAGACGTGATCTTCAGTATAAAATCATTAAAAGTCGGTTATCGTCGCCTTAAGACCAATAGACGCCGTGGTAACGCATGGTATACTCAGACCTAAGGTTACAACGATTTAAACTTTTCACCGCTGATAGACTTTCAATTAATTTTTAAGTATTTACCTAAGTAAGTACATTCTCTATTTAGATTACAAGTTGAAGCATAGCATAATCATAATTAAACTAGTAAATATATTCGAAAGTCTTTTTATAAGTTTCAACAATAGCACTACAAAACTACAAATGTCCCGGCCACATTAACGTATTCCACCGGAAGAAGTAGCCTCTAACGAGCAAAGTGCTCGTCGCTTCCTGTCCACTAAAAGTTTATGTCGCTTTGAACTTTAAGATCTGTTTCTAAATACGTTTTTTGCACAACATCTTATTGTTAGGTTTTTAAAATGAAGAATCAGATGATATTTAAATCAATCAATCAATTAAGCCTATCGCAGTCCACTGCTGGATATAGGTCTCCCCCAAGCCAGAATACCCTGTCCTCCACCTTCCGCATCCAGTCTGTCCAGCCACCTTTAAAGGTCTCAGCCACGGTTCATCTAGCTGGGGGGCATCCCACACTACGCTTGCATTTACGCGGTCTCTACTTCAGGACTGGTCATTTCTTAGCTTTAACTTTTTTTTTTTTTTTTGTTTTTGTATTGTTATTACGGACGATTTTAACGTGCGCGTCTTTCTACATTGTTCTCACATGTATAATTTTAACATGAATGATGTAACCAATACTATGTAACAATATTTTGATTTAAAAGAGTGTCTGTGGAGTTTCTTGCCCGTTCTTCTCCATATGCTTTGGAATGGGCAACTAGCTTCATCTCTCTGACTGACCGACCCCTTGACAATTGAAAAGTGCCTGTAATTAAAATAATTATATTATATACCTATATGGTTTATTTGAAATAAATGCTTTGAGTTTGCGTTTGAGGACTCGTTTGTTCCACCGGCCATCGTTACATGGCCACCCACTGCCACTTCAACTAGCTTACTCTGCAAACTATATTTATAAGAATGTGTGTAAAAAATTGCTGCTGTTATTTTAAATGTTTTTAGACGTGCATTTCTAGTCTTTGCAAGTCCTTTCCTGTGACCAACCATACAAGCGTAGCGACAATAAAACTTCGTTGGTCCTAGGGAAATGTTTAAACTGTCGTGGAACTCGCAACGAAATTAAAGTTTACCAGAAAAGAAAATTGCAGTTACAAATAAAATATGTATATAGTTTCCACTATCTACAAATTTTAACACAGTTTTAACTAATGTAGCTATTTACGTACGCAATGAATTTGTAAAATGTGTTTTTGTTCCAATAAAGATTATATTATATTATTATATTAATTATGCAGAAGACAGAAAAGAGATAGTAGATAGTATTGTATTTATTTTATTTCTTATTTTGTTTATTTTTACCTCATTTAATGCTGCACCGGTTTGGCCTCGTCACTTCAACGCCGGCTGTCGCTGAAAACCAGCGCTGGGGTTCTGTCTCGCATAGGGTCGCAGCATTATGCTGAGCGATGGCCGTTTTGCGTGAATGTGACGCATATTTTCCCTAAACTTGTTCTTTCGTGTTTGTTTTTTTTTTCTTTGCGTTATGTTTACCGCAAATAAACGTATATTCTTTCTTTCAGATAGCTAACTTGATAAAAATCGTGATTTCTTTTTTATATCCAAGTTTAATATAAATGGTGAAAATCAATGGTGGTTAAAACCGCATCAAAACCCAATGCGTATTGTAGAAAAACAATGCGAACACATATACAGATACGAAAAGCGACTTCATTTTACACAGATTGTTCATTTAAATAAATAAGTCGTCTTCCAACGTAAAAAAAGAATAGTATCGAAAACTGGGTGTTAATTTTATTGATTTCAAATAATATTTTCGAAAGCAATGGTCTATAAAATATCTATGCCTACGTGCTCCTCACAAAAGGAGAATCTTGGCAACAAACCTCGTTTTTAAACACAGAATGGTTGAGCATGACTCTTACTCGCTCATTTTCGTTTTAGCAAATAATTAGTTATTGGGTTAGTTCTTTTAAAATGAAACACCCTTTTAGTACGAATATTAATTCTGTATTTATATGCTTGCAACATACACAATATTTAACGAATTATTTAATTAGGTACTCAATATAATATCAGTAGGTATTGACTTTAGACATCTTGAAGACAACCTTTAGTTTCCGAGGCTCGAAGAGAATTCACTTATCAACTACGTGACGCCCCAAATATCATGTTTTTCATTCCATTCTGTTCAAAAATCAGTACTTTTTCCGTAAATGTCAAATGAGATACTTTTTGAACTTCACGGATATTGGCCATTTTTTTCAGATAGGGTTGACAACGCCCTCTTCCGGCTTTCCGGCAATTAGGGGTAATTGGGTCCAAGGACGGTGACTTGAGGACGTTCGCCGCCCCCTATCATACAGGACTTGAGGTGGTGGCGTGTAGTGTTACACGCGCGCCCCTTTCAGACGTCGCGGGGGGGGGTTACCCCCGGGCTTCAGGAGGCCCGCTTATGCGGGCCGGCACTAGCCCAGGATCGCGGAAGTTGCGCTAGATTCCAAGATCTCCGGTGCAAGTGTGGGAAGGGAACACTGGGGTGGTTTTTAGTCAATAAGAGTCTGACACACCCTCGCGCCCGCCCCAGGGCGGAGGACATCCATGAGGATTATCAACCCCAGAAACAAAAAAAGTTCGAACTGTCACCAACCGCCCGCGAGCCGAGCTAGCGTTTCTTCCAAGTTGGTCGCAGTTACTTATCTATTTAGTATTAGCGCAAAGTGCATTTGCCATGGATAGACTATAAACTATCGAATCGATAAATAATGCGTTAAATTGAAATCATTTGTTGCAGTTCACATTTTTCTATAGTTTATAAACTCGATTCATAGATTATAAACGGTGACATATCATCATCATCATCATCATTTAAGCCGAAAGACGTCCACTGTTCCAGATAGGCCTCCCCCAAAGGAGGGGTTTGCCATATTCGCCACGCTTGTCAGGTGGGTTGGCGATCGCAGTTTGGTTGGCAGAGAACGCTGCTGCCCATTCTCTTCTAGCTTAGTCGCCATTTACGACACCCACGGGAAGAACGGTGACATAAATAACTAACTTTTACTGGGTATAGGTATCCTAAGCCTATGAATGCAAATTATATTTTTAATCAAAAATTGGTCACGTGCCATGCCTGTTAAAAAAATACCAATAAGATTTCATTGACATCCGTAACCCTTTCAATGTTTTGTTGTAAGTACTATTACTTTGTCGATTACGGAACTACTTAAAAGGAACAAAGTGTAAGCAGCATCTGTACCAAAATAAAAATAAAATAATAGACCGCCATAACATCTTATCGGTATACAAGCTTTAAGTGTATCCCCCTATAAAAAGAATCGTAAAGCTTTGTAGAAGTATTTTGCTTTGACTTTATCGTTCTTAGATCGGATAGTGATGGAAACGGTATCGTTTTTAATGTAATTCGAAACTTTCTCTATTTTGTTGAAGTTTTTCCTCATGGTTTTGAAGGTTAAGGGCTGTTGAAGGTTTCAGTTTTGATTTTTAAAGACAATATACAGGGTCAAATTTAATTAGCTAGCGAAACTCCGTGGAAGTTGTTGGGTATCGATATCTAAATACGATACAACGAAAGAAATATTTTTTTCTGGTGTCAATGACCACTGGCAGTGAAGATACTTGAAGTAGTTAAGTTTTTGTTTTATCGTGTTTAGGTATCGATACCCATCACATCTGTGAAGTTTAACAGAAAAAAAAAACTGATTTTGAAACTCATATTCCAAGTAACTAGTCGTTGACCCCAAAAAAATACAATGTTTTTTTTTTCTTTTTATCGTATTTATATATCGATACCCAACACGTCTGCGGAGTTTCTCTAGCTAATTTAATTTGACCCTGTATATGAAAAATGGTTAGATTTTTGTGTATGATATTTGTAAATAACGCCGAGTTAGATAAGCGTTTAATAATTTACGATCAATTTGAGACTGTTTTAATAATACTCGTAAATATAACAGATTAATGATATACAACGCAGAATGAACATGACCGTACTTATATATCACCGTCATTGTTCTGATTTATCGATATTTTACGTGTTTGAATTAAAATTTGGAAATAACTTATCTGTATTATGCTGAATTTTAAACCATTTTATAAGAAAGGGTATTAAAATATTATTCAGGTATTTTAAATCTACGTTACCAAAATTAATATCAAATATGACACTATGTTTGTAAAATATTTATGGAAACGTGCAGTGTTTTCGAAAGATAACCGAGTCTTTGCAGATAACTACTAAAACGAAACAAAAATTCTATTAAGTACACTTTAAACAATTTCAGCGAAGCGCATTTTCTTTGCTTTTAAAGTTCACTGTCTAAATTCGACAAGGGACTGTTTTGTATTGTTTTCAGTCTCAATAGGACAAAATAAAACTTATTTTATATTATGGACCATTATTACAGAAAACATCAACTGACTTCTTTCTTTTTTTGGGTAGAAAATTATCAAATAACTTCTCCCGCTCTGGGCTGAGCGGGAGGGCGTGTCAGACTCTTACTGACTAAAACCCACCCATGTTCCTTCCGTTGTCTATGTGCCAGGGCTACGATATCCCTTTCGGACAAACTCGCAACCCTGGCAGGCATTGGCCCTAACGGACCCCGTCAGTTGGTGCTGACATCTCTTTGAGGCGCGCGTGAAACACAACGCGCCGTCGACCCGGGCTTGGTCCTTATCGGACGGTGAGCTACCCATCGCTCACCGTTAAAAAAATCAAATGACTTGATTTATTATTCCACATATATATTTAGTGAAAGAAAAAAAAGTCTGACTTCTTATTTCTTCGTCAAACCGATACGGAAACCCAAAAGATACACTTCATATTTATGCAAATAAATATTGCTCTCTAACGTTGACCTTTTCCTAGATAACTTTTATGACATCTCTGAGCTTCATAATTTTATCTCAAATTCTTCCTCATTTATATTCCATTCGTATCCCCCACAGAATTATAAATAAGCAAGTAGCTCTTTGCGTTAACCAAATAACTGTCACATGTGTTACTAAGGACACGATCAGTGTTAATAAGTTCCTGTGGAAACACTCACACACCACACCCTCACAGACACTCACACACACAACTTAACCCTTTAAAACTAGCCTTTACTAGCCTTGTTAATCGACATATTCCTTTCTGCTCAATCGCACTCAAAGAGCACAAAACCTGCTTAGTTTGGGGGTCAATATGGTCAAACATTGTGATGTCGACTGTACATCACAATGTTTTGGTACATCAGGTTATACCAAACTGTCAAATTTCGCCAAATGATTTTAAACCTTAAAATGTTGATGGTTAAGTTCAAAATCGAATAAGAAAATTTGTCAGTTTGTGGTAACATGATGTGCTGGCGACTGTACAAACTGAATTGTGTTCTCATCACCTTTTCCTTTTGCCAATAAAACTTTCCAGAACTGGGAGAGTAAGACAACATTCAAGGTCAAGTTTGAATGACGTAAAACCATAAGTTCGAATAATTGCCGTGAGTTTTATAAAACCCTCTGCAATCATTTATAATGTACACCTTACCTTACCGAGATAAAAGTTACATTGCAATGACTTACTCATGGTAGCAAGTCGATCGTGAAAAAATTTACAATGTTTTTTAACAGTTTTCATGAAGCTTTTTTACCTATCAATATGGGTAATATGGGTATGGGATCCGTTTGGTGCCGGACGTAAAGAATAGCATCATCCCATTTCTTCCCGTGGGTGTCGAAAAAGGCAACTAAGGGATTTACTAGAGAATGAGCAACAGCGTCCTCTATGCATTTTTAAAATCATACTGCGATCGCCAACCCCAGGCGGGCGCCTGCCAAGCATGGCGGTTATGGAAAATCCCTTACCCCCTTTTTGGGGGAGGCCTATGTCCAGCAGTGGACCTCTTTCGGCTGGAATGATGATGATGATGAATATGGGTAACATTTCTTACCTCACAATCTTTACGTAATGTCAAAAACTATTACGCTGACTATTAGGCTGCCTATCCACCGGAGCGGAGCGAGACTGCGGAGCGGAGAAACGGAGAAATATCAACCAATAGGATTGCAAATCCCTGGCCACTTGCAATCCTATTGGTTAATATTTATCCGTTTCGACGCTCCGCAGCCTCGCTCCGCTCCGGTGGACAGGCAGCCTTAGGCTGTACGCTGTCAGCCCATCTATAGCTTTCTCTATCTACGCCATAATCATATTTCAATAACACGGCGCCATATTGTTTTTACGTCAGCTGTCAATTAACTCAGAAAGGCGATTTTTCAGTAATTGAATCATCACGACTAACAGAGTTTGTTCGAAGCTCGGCAGAGTTTTGTTCCCGAATATAATGTAACAAGGTTTGCCTTTAACTAGATAATGCAATTTCGTAAGGAAGACGAAAACTGGATCTTGTTAAGGCAACTTCTCAAGTCCGGATGTGGTCGTAAAGGGGTTCGTGTTTTGAGAATGTTTTTGTGAATTTTATTAGTCTTGTTGGTTGGTTCTTATTGGTTGAGTGAAATTAACGAGGCAGTATGTAGTCAAATTATACGTGAAATTCGGAGAATGAACAATAGTAAGGCGGGTTTTCTGATAAACTGAGTAGATAGGTGTATATAGAAAGCTCTGATTAGGTAGTTATTTGGATTCCTTTGCCAATTTATGCGAAAAAAAAACTTTGGTGCTAAGGCAATGTTATGAGGATCAGATTTAATTATTGATATGTAAAACATAGACCTGATGAACGGCCAATGAAAATCACAATGGGCCTTACTGGGCTAAAAGTCCCCAAAAGGGCAATGGAGAGGGCTATGCTTGGAATTTCCCTACGTGGTCTAATAAAAAATGAAGAGATTCGCAGGAGAATCAAAGTAACCGACATAGTCCGAAGAATTGCCAAACGTAAGTGGCAGTCGAAGGGGCCGAAAGGTTCTGGAGTGGCGACCGCATACCGAAAAAATTGGAAAGCCTCCTACAAGGTGGACTGATGACCTTGTGAAGGCCGCAGGAATCCGCTTGATGCGGGAAGCACAGAACGGTCGAAGTGGCGGTGCTTGGGGAAGGCCTATGTCCAGCAGTGGACGGTTTTTAGCTGAAATGATGATGATGAAAACATAGACATCAGATATTGCCCTGCAGTGGGATTTTTCAGATTTAGTAATCATAATGTAAGACATAGAAACCAAGCGTAAGTAGCCCCGTACTTCACTAGATGTCGGATAGAACAAAGTAATTTTGTCACTACGTGTAGTTTATTTAACCTTTGACAGAATTTTAAAGTGTTCAACAGCCGATACACGTGTCCACGAACAATACTCTAACTGAGCGCACACATACAGTATACCGCATCAACAACTAGCCGGCCCCATGCCAAGTCAATTGCACCCGACCGTGCCGGGAATCTTGAAGTTCATTATTCCCATTGAAAACTGGCATGAAACACCGCACAGCTTACTTTAAACAGTAGTTGGACAGGGTTGGATTCCAATTGTAGGAGCCAACGACTTTCCTCTGAGCAATGACGCTGGGAAACGTTAAAGAAAATTGCACAATGAAAAGGCAGGAACAATTTTATTGAAAAGAATTTTCGTGTTGATAAATTTTTCAAGGAAAAGCAGTTTTAAGGAATGTCGAGAGTTACCTACTTTAAGGACTTTTTGTGTAATGAGTTTGTCAATTTAATGATGATCGGCTTGTCTTTTTACTTGAGTCTAAATAATTATCCTAATTAGTTTTTTATTCAATAATGCCAATAGCTGGTATGATAACAAAAATAAGAAATATTTTGTTTCTATCTTCACTAAAATTGTTTTCTAAAACTACGTTAGTAACGATCGAAGTAATTTAGTAGTTTATCTTGGAATAATTTAAGCGAGTCAACTAATTTCCTAAGTAGTTAAGGGCATGGGCCTTTCTCAAATTATTTTAGTCTTAAGGCTTATTCTTATACCCAACACCTAAATACAATTTAATTAATCTGTTAAATAGGCGTGTAATTGAAACTTTGTTTTAGTCCTACCTACTGGCAAAATGTATAATTTGTCGAGGACACTTCGTTGAAGTTATTGAGAGTACCTACCTACTTACGGTAAATAAAAACATGTTTTCCACACTCTGAATTATTAAATAATAGGTACAGTAGGGTTGTCTGTGGGGTGCCGGATGTAAAGAATAGCATCACCTTATTTCTACCCGTGGGTGTCGTAAAAGGCGACTAAGGTACTTCCTAGAGAATGGGCAGCAGCATTCTCTATGCATTTTAACACCATACTGCGATCGCTAACTCACCTGCAAAGCGTGGCGATTATGGCAAAACCCCCTTTTGGGGGAGGCCTATGTCCAGCAGTGGACGTCTTTCGGCTGAAATGATGAATGATGTAAGTAGGTACAGGTCCTGAACTAAGGATGCAATATGAGCCACAAAATATGAATACAAAGGAATGTACCGGGATAGACGATGCCATCAATAAAAAATTTATTCCCTCAAGTCCTAATCTTAAAACTTCTAGAAAGGTACAATCTAAATCTAAAACAAATACTATCTGGTTGCACCACAAAGGATTTCCAGGAAATCTACATTTCAGGTAACTGGAAATTGATGCTTCTCATAATATGCAGATGCCGCAGGGAAATGAAGTTTGTACGTTTTCCTAAGTTAAAGAGTCGTTCCTGTTAATGTTGGTTAGAACGAATATTTGAATAGCTTTATATTCTGTGGTATCTAATTAAACAGGTTGGTTTTGTAGGTTAGGTTAAATTGTGGAGTTTCAGAACCTTAGAGACATAAGATAATGGTGCAAGACCTAATATAAAGTCCATTTCACGAAAGAAGTCCCGCGGAATTAAGTGGAACTAATTATTATTATACAAGTTAGCAATGCCTGCAGCGCCACGTCGCGCCTCGTCTGCGGGACTTCTTTCGTGAAATGGACTTTATCTCCTGTCCCCTGCTACGACGGAGAATGAATCATAATCTACATTTCGTATACTTTTCCTAGGTCAAACAAAATTAGGTTTAAATATATTTATTTCTCATAAGAACTTATGAATAACAGTTCACTTATAATGATATACAAAGTTAATAATCTTATACAATATTTGCCTCTGGGGCGATGGTGACGTTATACGGCACATACGTGTTTTTTTGAGTTTACTCTTAAATATGTTAATATTATTACACTTCTTTATGTGTTCCGGTAAATCATTGAACAGTTGTTGCAAAAAACAAAGTATTAGTGGATCCACTAATACTGTTTTTTTGCTGTAATTAGTCCGTACACGTGCACTCATTAGTTGGAATTTGTTTTTACTTCTTGTGTTGTACGAGTATGCTATTGATTTTTTATGTAGCTGTATGTTTGATTGCAGAGAGTTCGTGGTGATTTTGTTATGAGAATACTGGTGTAATATGTATAAAGTTGTGTGTGGAAACTAAAGTAATTAAATGGAAAAGTCTGGTAAGAAGGATATAATTTGCATGTTATTTCGAAGAGTTGGTTTCGAAGGTTGATCTGGTGACGACATAGCGTTGAATCATCACGAAAAAAAAACCTAAAATTTAACATCCGGGCCTGTCATTGCTGGGCCATAAGCAACTCTCCCAAGAATGTGAGGGTCGATTTATGAAATCGATTTCAAGCACCAGTCCGCCCGCCGGTGATTTACGAGAAGCAGTAGAGCTAGCGACTAAAAACAAGTTATTGAGCAACGAGAAGCGAGAACGCGTCGGTGACGAGCGATTACTCGCTGGTAAGCGTATGTACCAAGCGTGATCAGTCTCTCAGCGACTGTATTTCCCGTCAAGCGAATGTATGCTCTCTTTGATAGCTGTTGTCACGGCGACAAACGAGTACTCGCCGGCCACGCCAACGAGGAAGCGACTTTTGCGCTCAATAAAAGTACTAAAGATTGTCCCATGTACGTAAACCGTGCTTGCACTGATTGGACAGGTCCACTCAAATTTTTGTGGTTTCTTCCTCAATAGACCATTTCAGACACGAATCTAAATGGTCCTCACATGATCTTACCAAGACTCTCCATTGTCCAGCGACCTGATTGAGGTCGCTTGACCGTTGACGAGACTTCTGTCAAGCGACCTGATTTTTGGTGCGAAACGCCAGACGTGACAAACAGTCGTTTCGCGTCAAAAATGGCTGACAATGGGGCGGATATGTATGGACTTTAAAATAGACTTTGACCCCTGAGTTTGTTTCGCCATTTCTTCTCAAACTCAAACTCAAAGCATTTATTTCAATTAAACCAATTACAGGCACTTTTGAACTGTCGAAGAGTCGGTCAGCTAGTCAGAAAGTTGAAGCTATTTGCCCATTCCAAAACGTAGATCTCTATGGAGAAGAATAGGCAAGAAACTCCAAGGACACTCTTTTAAATCAAGATATTACAAAATCCTGGGTACATTATTCTTGTCGCTTCTTTATGTGAGAACAATGTAAAAATATAAATTATTTAAAAAACAATATAAAATATTACAAATAAGCCCTGGCAGAGGTAGGCAGATAGGAAATATCGGCTACTTCTAGCTTATTTTTTATTTTTTAATATGACGTGTCAAGATGATTCCAGAATAAATGATTTAATTTCATTTCATTAGAAGGAACAATTATGTATTAGTTGTTGATCGCTGACTGCTCACACCATCGCGGCGGTAGAACGGGTGCCTGAGACATAACAATAAAGAAGAACAGTTGCAAAAACAAAAAAGTGTAAATGTACCCAAGCCTACCGTTTTTACAAAGCAAAATAGCACGAACTGAAGTTCTGTAGGTAATAGTACAATTTGTATGTTAACTGGGAGTTAGTTATCTAAGAAGAAAAGTTGTTAAAGAGAAGTGAACTGCGCATGATGTGAAATAGGAACACAACAAGGGAACTATTGCTATTGCTCATTTGCTATTGTACATTTTGTGTGCTTAAAGTGTTAAATAAATAAATAAATAAGGGAACTATTGCTATCACACGCTTATGGGTAGGGTGACTAGGGATTTTGGGAGTAGAACATTTTAATTCCGGTACGGTTAAAAGATATTGTAATCATAACTAATAAAAAAATAAAATGCGAAAAAAAATATATATTATTGTTATTATATTATCTTTATTTCACTTAAGTACATACAAATTATATTTTTAAATATTAGAATATAAAAAAAAATATGAAAAAGTAGCCTACCGGTATCGGGAACAGGGTCCAACCTACCGGCGGTCAGGGCTCCAGAGAGAGGAACCTCCTAACAATGCGAGCCGTGTCCAGAAGTACTGCTCTCTGAATCAGGCCCTTAATCCAGCCGCCCAACGAGAGCCTCGTTAGGTGTTGGTCGAGGCTCTTGGCAATTAAGCCATTGGCTGATACAACTATCGGCACAATGATTGCTGAGTCCACATCCCACATGTCCACAACCTCGCGAGCCAAGTCAAGATACTTGATTTGTTTATCTTTCTCGGCTTTCACGAGGTTCCCGTCATGAGGGACCGTGATGTCAATAATCATTGTGCGCCGCTCTATTCGATCCACCACCACTATATCAGGCTTATTGGCAACAATAGTCCTGTCAGTGATGATGGATCGGTCCCAGTACAATGTGATCGTTCCATTCTCGAGAACTGGGTCGGGCACATACCTGTAGTATGGCACCTCAGATTCTACAAGGCTGTATTTCAAAGCAAGTTGCTGATGAATAATCCTGGCTACAAGGTTGTGTCTATGCAAGTACTCTTCATTAGCAAGACGAGAACACCCGGAGATAATGTGTCGGATTGATTCTCCCGGACGGTGGCATGCCCGACACACGTCAACCGTGCCGTCCTTCACAATAAATCTCCGGTAATTGTTCGTCATGATAACTTTGTCCATAATTGCACAGACAAAACCTTCGGTTTCCCCAAAGAGGTCACCGAAACGCAGCCAGGCTACGGACGCTAAAAAGTCTACATCGGGTTCATGTAGGGCCCGGAAAAAGTGTCCGTGAAGCTCCTTACTTTGCCATACTGCGATCGTTAGTGTCAAGCACGACAGGTTTGCGCCAGTTCTCTTTAGCCAAGGAGAGCGGGGTGAGGCCCTTGTCCACCGCGACCACATCTCGATGCATCCCCACGTCGGCTTCTAGGAAATGTTCCCTGAGACTGCATATCTCGCGATTGTGGAGGGTCTTAGCGTTTAAAAAGTTATTATATTTATAATTATCCTAACTAATATTATAAATGCGAAAGTTTGTTTGTTTGTTCCCTTTTCACGCCTAAATCACTGAACCGATCATCCTGAAATTTTGCATGTACATTGTCAGGTGTACAGAAACAGACATAGGGTACCCTTTATCCCGAAAAAAAATACTGTTCCCGAGGACAACCACAATAACGTTCTCATGATAATAGATGGCGCCACGTGTCTTTCGAATCATGATTGAATTATATTATTTTTATTCCGGTAGTTCCCGTGAGATAATTTCTGACCTCCACGCGGGCGAAGCCACGGGCAAAAGCTAGTTCATATTATAAATGCAAACGGCATATCCTACGAGCGTAGACCCTCTACGGCATAGCCTACGAGCGTAGACCCTCTATGGCATAGCCTACGAGCGTAGACCTACGGCCTAGCCTACGAGCGCAGACCTCAACGGCATATCCTACGAGCGTAGACCCTCTACGGCATAGCCTACTAGCGTAGACCCTGTACGGCCTAGCCTACGAGCGCAGGCCCTCTACGGCATAGCCTACGAGCGCAGACCCTCTACGGCATAGCCTACGAGCGTAGACCCTCTACGGCATATCCTACGAGCGTAGACCCTCTACGGCATCGCCTAGGAGCGCAGACGCTCTACGACATGGTCTACGAGCGTAGACCGTCTAGAACAAAGTCTACAAGCGTAGCGGTCTTACAAAACTTTGTTAGGTTTTGTTCCATTTTCTAAGTCTTAGTCGTCCTATATACAGACAATAATACAATTATCTCGCGCAAACTAAGTTGCGAGTTAAATACTCAAAGGCGGCAGATGGTAACTTGATGCGCGATACGTTTCGGTTAATTCGACCAAGTTAGAGTGTAGTTGGATATTGCGTTTTTCTTGTCGGTACGAGTTTCGTTTGGTGGAGTATTAGGTTTTTAGGTACTAGTATACTTTTGGTATGTACATGGAAAGAGTATTCTTTATTGTTCATCATCCAAATTACAAAGGAACTTAAGAGCGATTACGACGTACGGCATTCCATACAAACTCTCAAGCCCTTGATTTTCGAAATGACTAAACCGATTTTAATGAAACTTGATACGTATAAGCAGAATACAAAGGTCTAAAAAGTTAGTTAAGACGGAAATATATGCCAGTGACCTTGAGTGGTTAGTTTGCGTGTTCTGTACTGATCTCACGCAACGCGTCGTACGTTCAGCCAGTAATAGAACTCGCCCATCAAGGAGCGCTGTCCCCAATTTGACGCGTTATTAATTTATTATACACAAACCAAAAGGTATTTTAATAAAACGCTTATACTTAAAGATCAATAATTAAATTATCTTTAAATTGGTGAAGGTTTCAGAAAAATACGCTTGGATTTTGCGCCATTCTCAGTTTCTTATCCACGTTAGACATAACTTTACAAATTAATTTCACTATGTAATATAAACATAATCTAAAATATTCACATACTAAGTTATTGAGAAAATGCTTTAGTAAAACATATATTTTTTCAAATCATTAACACTACTCGTTTAGACGTGATCTTCAGTATAAAATCATTAAAAGTCCGTTATCGTCGCATTAAGATCAGTTTCTCATCAAAAAATATATAAAAATATTTCTATGGGTGGTACAATCATAATGATGGTCATAATGTCTTATAATAAAAAAATATAAATAATGGCTTATAATAATAAATAAAAAAATAAATAATAATAATACACTGTTTCTATGAGTAATTCGTCTAAAATAAACTTTTTCCTACCAATGAGTTTTATTTTCTCGTACCAAGTAGGTATTATCCAAGATATCAAAATCAAAATCAAAAAATATTTTTATTTCACATAAGCCTACATGGGCACTTATGAAACGTCAGAAGCTAGGTGCACGGTTCCAATTGGTCGTTTCCTTTGCAGAAGAGCCGGCAAGAAACTCCACGGTTACTCTTTAAAAAAAATAAAATTGGCTTTTACAATGTTTTCAAATTACAGTGTTAATAGGTATGAAAGGACAGCGTAGGCCCGTCAAAAGTACCAGGAACTTAACAAAATAGAAAATGGTTTAAAGATCTACAGTCTAATAACCCTACAACGTCCTCACATTGACAAAAAAAACAATATAAAATATGATTAAAATAATAAAAGTTACGAGTACAACCTTGTTGAAATTTAAATTGTAGGAATAATAATTTCAAATAAGAAAAACATTATGTCAGTGAAGTTTGTAAAAGAAAAGATAAAATTAAATTAAAAGTAACTTCGATAATATATTAATCCAGCATTAAGTCTAGTTTATTTCATTCAGCTAAGTCTAATTTTTTTTCTACTTCCCACGTACAGTAGCTAAGAGCGAAATATCTAGATGTTCACAATATTGGCATGTCCGGCTAACACATATTTTGTAAAAATAAAAGTGGTTAATTAACTTCACTGAAACGTGGATTATGTCGTCGGTGGCATGCATTAATACGTATTGTTGTGTTTTTAGGGTTCCGTACCCAAAGGGTAAAACGGGAACCCTATTACTAAGGCTCCACCGTCTGTCTGTCTGTCCGTCTGTCACCAAGCTGTATCTCATGAACCGTGATAGCTAGACAGTTGAAATTTTCGCAGATGATGTATTTCTATTGCCACTATAACAGCAAATACTAAAAAACAGAATAACATAAATAATTAAGGGGGCTCTGATACAACAAACGTGATATTTTTGGTCGTTTTTGCTTTATATTGATAACAGCAACAGATAGACGCTTGAAATATTCAGAGAATATTTAGTTATTTATTTACTTAAAAATAAATAATTAAATTAAAATATAACAAATAGGTATCTAAAGGGGGCTCCCATACAACAAACGTGATATTTTTGCCATTTTTATAGATAATGGTACGGAAACCTGCGTGCGCGAGTCCGACTCGCACTTGGCCGGTTTTTTTATTATGCCAGCTGACCTTAACATTCATTAATGGTACCTAAAATAATGACTTAAAATAAATTGTACGGAGTACCAACACCGATTCTATTGCTTACCCACGATCGGTTGATCGGAGAAGAGCTCGTGGCTAAGTATATTGATAACAGACGCACGGATCGATCCATCAGGTTAAGCTACGCTTGCCGGGTTGGTCCGTGGATGGGTGGTCATCTTTACTATAACGAGACTTTTCCGTGCCTCGGAAAGCACGTTAAGACGTTGGTACCTGCTGTATTTCGTGGTTACGGGTCGCCAGAAGCCCGATAGTCTGACAACCAGTCTTACCGACTGGTATCGTATTACCCAGTTACTGGGTTGTGGAGATCAGATAGGCAGTCGCTCCATGTAAAATACTGGTATTCAGCTCCATCTGGTTAGAGACTGGAAGCCGATCCCAACATAGTTGGAAAAAGGCTTTGCAGATTGATTGACCCACGATTGGTTGGAAAATTTACTCAAAGGAACCGCCCCGTACTGATAATTTTCTGTCTTTAAAAAGTAGAACTCAGCTCTCTAGACTAGTTGAAAAAGAGATTTTTTTTATCTTTCTGACTATCTATAGATTATTGAAGACATATTTTCTACAATCTAACAACAAACGACTTCATAAAAATGTCAGTTAAATGATAAATGATTTTTATTTCTGTAAGTAGGTTTGTACAAACTAGATGAGGTCGGCGTTTCCTATCTGACTACTCTGAGAAGAAAGGCCGAAACAAACTCAGAGGTCACAGTCTCTTTTAAAGTCCAGACATAATCTTGGTCAGATCATGTGAAGGCCATGTAGATTGGTGTCTGAAATGGTCTTTTGAGGAAAGAACCACACAGATTGAGTGGACCTGACTAAGTGCACGCATTTGTCAGTAGTTGAATTTTACTTTGCCATTTTGATCGCGTCGATAGTTCTTAGTGGAACAAAAATTAAAGACGAGTGGACTGTTTATGTTTATGAATATAAAGGGAAATGACAAGCAACTGTGTCGGTTAACAAGCTATCAGGAATAAATATACGGACGTTAATAAAACGTAACCCAAAGTATGCAAAAATATCTCTATATATTTTACTTATATTCCAATCTGTTTTATCGCCAACAATATTCCGAGATATTCTAAATGATAGTTTTTACGAACTGTCAACGGACTTAAGGACGGCTCTATGTCAATTGTAAATCGCTGTTGGCAAGTTACCAGAAACAAATGTGATAATTTTGTTACAATTATTATAATATCGAGTAAGATGGGGAGTGATAATGATATTTAATTTTGCATTAGTTGAGCCCGTGATTTTGTTTGCTAATAGATCTATAGGTACTAGGTGTTTCTATACTATACTAGAAAAAAAAATATCCCAAGTGTTATTTCAAGACATTTTGATATGTCTGAGATAGTGTATTTTATCATGCACTAGCTTCTTCCCGTAACTTCGTTCACGTGGAAGTCGTAAGATACACGATATACTGAAATTAAGAATCATTTTTATAAAACTCCCTCGACCCCCGACCCACCCTCGCATCGCATCGGCCGCATGCAGCTCTTTTAGTTTCTGACTTATATTTTTGCTCGGCTCCTATTGGTAGTATCGTGATATTAAATACCTTACAACTCAAAAATTGGGCCATAAAATGCAAAAAAAAAAGAATCCGACTAGTAGTTCCAGAGATAAGTGAGTGCAAACAAACAAACTCTTCAGTTTTATTATATTAGTATAGATATACTAATATAATATTAATATAAAACACAGGGCTTATCTACTCACATAGATGTACCTAGAAACAGACTTATTTCCGAATTTACTATTAATAAGAATTTAAAAATATACTAAATAAATTATATAAATAATTAATTTCCCCATCAATAAATAAAAATGTAGAGGAATAATCAATAACATAAACATTTTAAAGATCACATAAGTGGCTTCTAGAAAACAATTAGCTTTAAGCGTGGTGATGAATACTATCGATGAAACTGTAAGCATCGCATAGAACGTAGTTGCGATGAATTGCAATTCTAAGAAAATCATTGCATAACTTTTTACTCAATTGCTGAAAATCATGGTCTTTTTAATTTAGATTAAAAAGAGGGGCAATACCCGTATTTGAAAGAATGTTCGCAAAATGTGCTCAACCTAGACCTGGCTGTGCCTTACATACCAACACCACATCACCTACTTATCCACACTCACACATAAACACCTACACAACTACAATCACACTCATTCAACCCTCACCCTCGTACTCTCGTACTCATACATTTTTAATACTAAAATAAACTATAACTTTTTCACTTCTGAAGGTAAATTGACACAGTCTACTCATACATATATCAATCGGAACCACATTGCAATAAACTGTCTCTTAAGACACATACTCTGTCTCCTAAGGGTATCCCTTAGGAGACAGAGTTTAATTAATTGTGTACAGATTTTTACAGCATCCAAATGTTTTATGTAAATGTTCTTTACAATATATTATTGGTAACCCCATCACAAGTATCCTTATAAATTAGTGGGGCTGCCTTAATTTTGTGCTGTGGAACAAATTGTATGAAAAACAACAAAAACTTTTTTTTTTAAATATATTTTTAAAAAAAATGAAAACTTAAAGTACAATTATTATCTGTATGTTTGTGGAAAATAAAGATAATTTATTATTATTTTATTATTACCTTGAACGGCGAAGGAAAACATCGTAAGAAAACGGCATGTACTAGAACCAAAAATTCTAAGACATATAACATCCACCAACCCGCACTGGGCCCTTGTGGAGGATTACAGCCTCCTCTCACAGAGAGGAGGCCTGTGTCCCAGCAGTGGGAACATTATAGGCTGAATATAAAATACATCCTAATCATATAATTATTACCTTTAATTTTCATAAATTTTTTACCAGTTTTTAACATACGTAGATCGCTGAGATGAGATTGCGACTAGTTTTTTTCATACGTTTTTAATTATAGCAATTGGCTTTCTGCTTGCAGTAGCAGTACACTAACGTACCAAGTCAGCGTTCTCATCAAACATTTGACCGACTTTCACAGGTAAGAAGAAGACAAATGACAGTCAATAATAGAGATGATTGCTTGCCACGTGATGTTATTCAGTAGTGTCGGGTGTGACTGCCAAAATCACGAGCGGCGCTAAATCTCTCATCACGGCTGTTAGTGATATAGTTCGTATTTAATTAAAAGACGACGGCAAGATTGTTTTTGCAATCACGAAGAAGAAAAGAAGTACGGACAAGAAAATAGGAAAAATATTTTTTTTTGGCTTCGTTGGTCTAGTGGTTGCGTGACTGCTGAGCACGAGTGTCGGGCAAATTGTTATTGGATTTTTAGAAAAATCCCTTTGCAAAACAAAGAACTCGACTTTTCAAATCACAAATAATTTAGTTTAAATTATTTTTCCCGTTCTCACACCAATGAACAAAATTGATCAAAATCAGCCGATTCGTGCACGACCCTTTAACGCGGCTTGCAGTGGGAGTTGACTCGTAAAAATCATCACGTAAAGAAAAATCGTTATGCTCCCTCCATGTGACGTTCTCTCTCCCTCTGTATATTTCTAGTATTTATATAATAAAAAGAGACAGAGTGCGAATTGAATACGTATTTTTAATACAGAGCCATCTAGTATAAGTTTTGACAAGCTCTCAAAGTCAAAATCAAATTATTTATTTCAAATAGACACAAGAGACACTTTTGAACGTCAAAAAGCTACCCCAGGTTACACACGTATGTATTTCTGCTTCTAAAAACTTGTTGATATTTTCAAAAGTCACATTTGCGTCTTCATATCCAAATCACTTGATATTCCTAAAATACTCGATGTATCAAACAGCCATAAATAAACCAACTAAAAATAGCCCTACATTTATATAAACGCGATGAAACGTTTGAACTGTGCGCAAGCGCAGGTGAATCTAGGAAGTGTGGCGTGCCAGCTCTGAATACTAGCTGAGTCACTGGCACACCTGATAGGTGCAAAGGTCGTAATGATAGGGCTGAAATGATAGATAGGGAAAAACCCTGTTTTGTGGGTAGAATAACGTCGTAAATAGGAGGATACGTCGTAGCTTAATCACGTAACTACATAAGAACATAACGTACTATTTATTATACATATATTTATTTTAATCATATTTTTAACCTAAAAAGGAGGAGGTTCTCAATTCAGCTGTATGTTTTTTTTTTTTTTTTTTGTAAGTTTGTTACGCGATTACTCCGTCAATTATGAACCGATTTTGAAAATTATTTTTTTGTTTGAAAGGGTATACTCCCGAGGTGGTCCCATTGCCTCCAAATCAGAATCTGATGAGGGGATCCCATGGAAATCGAGGGAAACCCTCAAATTTTATATGCAAACCTATAGCGATTTGGGTATTTTTTATAGTAACTCGTGCATTTGCTTTCGGGAAGCACCATTTGGTGAAGTGGAACTGATGATGGAGTCCACAGATGGCCACCGGAACAATATAATAATGAGTACCTATTTAACGGGTTGCGATTAAGCAATTTATGCTCGTCACTATGCATAATGGTGAGTGGCAGTTCTCCTGGTTCTTCCCAGGAGAACTCCTCAACAGTCAACGTTCCAGCATCGGGAAAAGCAATATTTTGTAAAAGGTGATGAGCAGTTAACATTAGGCTATTGTAACTTAGATAAATTCAAAACTGACCCACTAAAAAGTGAAAAATAAAAAACTTTTCACAAAAAAATAATAACCGACTACCAAAAATAACACTACAAAGTGAAAAATAACTTTAATTTCGGAAGTCGGTGGCAAAAAACTCAAATACAGATCCAAAGACACCGACTTCCGAAATTAAAGTTATTTTTCACTTTGTAGTGTTATTTTTGGTAGTCGGTTATTATTTTTTTGTAAAAAGTTTTTTTATATTGTTTTTTTGTCAATGTGAGGACGCTGTAGGCTTAATAGACTGTAGATCTGTAGACTATTTTCTATTTTGTTAAGTACCTGGTACTTTTGACGGGCCTACGCTGTCCTCTCATACCTATTAACACTGTAATTTGAAAACATTGTAAAAGCCAATTTTATTTTTTAAAAGAGTGACCGTAGAGTTTTTTGCCGGCTCTTCTGTATAGGAAACGACCAATTAGAACCGTGCACCTAGCTTCTGACGTTTCATACGTTACATGGGCACGTATGAAACGTCAGAAGCTAGGTGCACGGTTCTAATTGCACGGCTTATGTGAAATAAAAATATTTTTGATTTTGATTTGATTTGATACTCGTAGGTCCTTGGACGAAGGCGTGGACGAATCTACCTTACGTTTATGCTAGGGCCTCCTTTATCTAATCTATCCTATATAATTATACAGCATGTCCCAGTATTAACACACAACCTCTTAAGGGGTCATTGTACTCATCATTATGTACAACTTTTACTATCGGACCAAACCTGAAATCGCAAAAAAAAATTGCTGTTCCATACATTTATGTTCTGATCTGAAATGTAGGGAACAGCTGATTGTTTTTCTTCTTCTTGATATGATTGTATCGTTTAAATATCAAAATACATTAAGAAAACAGAACAAAAAATCAAAAAACAATTATAACCAGTTTGTAAAGATTTCAAATCGAATTAACTATGGAAATTGCTCCTCCATTTCGTTCAAACAGTGTTTGTTCCCTTTAACGATTCTTTATAAATAAAACGAGTGATCCTATAAGGGTTCCGTTTTTAACTTTTGAGCTACGGATTCCTAGCAAATCGATCGTATATCTCCTACATAATATATATATTTCAATCACAAAAAAAGTCAAAAATGGTCACATGACAAATACTAATAATCCAAATACCGCTTCAAAAGTAGATCAAGTGAAAATTCTGCTTGAGAAATCCCAAATATCACCACAAATATAATCGAAAGGAACACTTGAAGGATAAGGCGGGAAAAAGAGAAAAAATATACAATAAATCTTACCTCTCCACTGGAAAAGTTGCACCATGTTGTCTATTCTCACGTCCACAGCTATTTTAACTTCACTATGGCCGCGCACCTGAAAAACAGAGTTGTCTAAGAAAAAACAATATTTAGGTACCTAGGTAGTTCTAATAACTGCAAAAAATATTTGTAATTTTTTAATTACAATCCTTCATTAAAACGTGCCTATGTGTTGACATAGAGAGTGCCCAGGATATTCAGAAAGAAAAAACTGTTATAAATGTTCCGTGATTAGGAGAAATCTTGCGACTTTTCTAAAGCAGCGCTTTCACGATCCGTAAATAACATTAGGAAGTTAATGCAAAGTAACCCTTATTTTATTGTAATAAAGGATAAATTAGAAAATTTTCGTGAGTTTGATATAACTTTCGGCAATCATTCTAATTTATATCTTACTATACCGAGATAAGAGTTACATTGCAAATACTTACTAATGGTTTTACGTCGATCGTGAATGTCCTAACCCAAAAGTTTTCACAATTATTTGGCCTTAAAATTAAGCTCAAATGATTGTGAAAACTTTTAGTTTTTTAATTATAATATAAAATACCCAAATTAAGAAGTTATTTAATTATATTCCATTTAGAGTTAGTCTAGTTCCATATTATCGCCTAATGATTATCTACTTAGCATATTATTATGATAATTTAAATTAAACATGACCTTTACACATTAGATATATTATTAAGTAATATCCTTTTGTAAATGAGCGTAACACTCTAAGGACTAGGACTTAATTCTGAATATAAATTACAGTTTAACTTGAATATAGGTGAACACAAAGGTATAGAATATTATTAATGAAACGATGACCCTGGCATAGCTCTTAGAAGCAAGAATAAAAAGTGGCCATGAGATGATGCATGGCAAGCCTTAATTTTGTTTAATAATAAGTGAGACATTGATCTGAAATGACGATCTCTAAGGCCCTTTGTAGACACACGCTTTTATTGCCGTAGAAAACTACGGTTTATTTGCCGTGTTTAGTTACGATCGTCAGTGTTGTATGTATCACTATGGAAGCTTGTTGACTGTGCCGTGTACAAAGGGCCTCACACTGCACGGTTTATTTACGGTACGGCATAAAAACTGCACCGTAGAAAAAACATCTATCAAGAAGCTTCCATAGTTATCAATATATCACTGACGACCGTGCCTAGACATGGCGAATAAATCGTATTTTTTCACGGCAAGAAAAACGTCTGTGTACAAAGAGCCTAAGGGTGGAATGACCCCCATTAGATGGATGGATAGATCCGTAATTGTATGGAAGTGGCTCAAAGGTGACCTTTGTGAAAATGTGTGCTTCCACAGTCTTCAGGCTGATTTAGGAATTGTAATGATTACTTATTGAACAAAACCGGTCAAGAGCGAGTCGGACTCGCACACCGAGGGTACCGTACGTATATATGATGTTGATGATTTCCGAAAAAGTGTGCTATATAGAGATATCGTTTTATTTTTCCTGTAATCTTTACACACACTTCTATCACATAGAATAATTTCAGATTTTTATCTATGCAAACTTCGGAGATAACGGTATTTTTTTTTCATTTTTTGTCAAAATTCGGAAACTATACTGCCAAAAAAAAAGAAAAAATGTTTGAGAATATGCGAACAGCGTTCTTTCATATGATACCCCACATGCCCTAGTAGCCCCACTTCAAATTTTAAGACCCCCTTTCAGTCCGTTTTGCTTAAAAGATATTTTTTTTTTCTTGTATGCAAAATAGTTGGGCAAACGTCATCTAAAACTATTCTAAATTTCAAGTTGATAGCATTAGTAGTTCTTGAGATATCCAGGTGTGACAGACAGACAGACAGACTTAGTCTCACCATAAGGGTTCCTTTTTACCGTTTTGGTACGGAACCCTAATAATGACTCAAAATCAAAAGTCATTTATTCAAACTAGGCTGACAATTAGCACTTTTCGAACGTCAAAAATTAAAAAAGACAGTCCCCCAAAAACAACCGAACTTCAACACTTCCTAGTGCTTTAGCTGGGAAGAAGAAGTGGCGCAAAAAACTCCCCAGCAGCACAGCTGACTGTTCAGTTAGAAAACTTTATTCTATACAATAGTATTTTGTAAAATAATTTACATTACGCAACTGGCAACTGACTAGGGATATAGAAACTTTATTTTTAATCTTTATTTATTTAAGGGATTTTTGTACACATTTTCATACACCAAAATCGTAATAACTCTTTTACAATATTGCTAATTCTATGGGTACAGTCCGATTCAAACTTTATGGCGGTTCGGAATATGATGCGAGTGGCTGCGCAGTAACAAATTCAAGTGTCAGCGGGGGTGAGGGGTGCGGTACTGCGCAGCTAGTAGCGCACTTCAAAGCCGCCATCAAGTTTGAATCGAGCTGTGCAATGCAAATGGCGGTCTTATCTGATTGCGATAACTGCCAGACAACCTTTGAATGGACTGAACTAACTTAAAATAAAAAGGGGGGTAATCAATGGTGTACTCCTATAAATTATAATACAACACACAATAAATAAAAATAATACCTGCATAATAAACTACTACTATTTCGCATTTAACAATTTACTAACATAAAGCCTTTTATTATTTACCAGCTCCAGCCCGAGATTTCATCCGCGTGGAATTTCTTGTTCCCCCGACCCACTGCGTCGCATCGCATCGCCCGCCTGTTTTCGCTAACATTGTTTCTGACTTTTATTTATTTTACCCGGCTCCTAAGGGTTTTAGCGTGATTTTAAATAGCCTTTATCCTTTCTCACAAATTGGGCTATCAAATTCAAAAATATTATTTTCAAATCCAACTGGTAGTTCAAGAGATTAGCGCGTTCATACAAACAAACTCTTCAGCTTTATTTCTTTGAAGTGTAAACTTCTCTAAACGAGTTGAGCACTTTTTGGGTGAATAAAAATCAAGGAACTCGCGTCATCGTCACCGAACGCTTTCCATGACCGATATGTATACTGTTTTCACTTCTATCGGTAGTCCCCAAAGACTGCCTTTTTATGTTTTTTTTTAATTCTTTATTTATTTAAGGGATTTTTGTACACTATCAACCTCCGGTCTTCGGAGGGGAGTGATGTAGCGGCATCAACATCGCCACATGCGAACAACGCGTCACACTGACGTCACGCAAAATCCTGCATCGCGCAAGCAGAGTTTACCGCGCGACTAGCATATATACAACATCCAGACATCAATCGTTGGGCAGTTGCCCACCAGACACTACACCCGTCTGGTCGGAGGATCCTCCCTTTTCTATGGAGGATGAAGGGCAGCGGCCTCTAAATACACTTATACGACGATGTCAATCCCATCGTGCTTTTACAAATAACAACTTACTCCTAAACGAAATTAACTAATCGTAGTCACACAAGACCTCTTACTTTAATTTCTTATCCTAAAAAGTTTATAATATTTTTGCTGCTTCCGAAGTCTGTAGGTTTAGCTAAAATACCATGGATAATTCCAACATCCATTACCAACAATTTCAACGAATTGAGAAGTGCGTTTCTTTTGTATATATCGGATAGCTTTATTTCAATGATATTATATATTTAATTATGGCTCTCCAACGACTTATTCACATACAGTAACTAATTTTAGAGTTTTTCATGTGTGGTTCGCAAATAAGTATCTTAAAGGAATTAAATGTTAAGGCATGCCAGTTGTTATGGGTTCATAAGCTGAAATTTGTTAAAACAACAACGAATCAAACAACATTTTGAGTAGCTGTAATGAATAATATTGTACAATCTATTGTTGCTACAGCTAAGCTTTTACATAGTTACAGATTAAAATGTAGCATAGAAACAATAAACACTGCTTGAATATCAGAATCTGTAAATAAATCTGCCAAGTAGGTACATAAAACAATACCAAACGAAAGTTGTCAATGAATTTGCACAATAAACTTTAATTAGAAACTTCAGCTACCGTTTCTTCGCAAATTACCTGAATATTAATTTCCAATCAGGAAAATGTTTTAAATATTAACTCAACATGTTTGAAACAGTGAGTAAGAAAGTAGAGAAGGGTCAGTTGTAAGAAACTTAGAAAATTTATTTATTTGGATTACTTACATTATTTATTTATTTGAATTTTAAGTTTAGCGCATTAATTGATCGTGTCATGACTAACATAGGTTTTAGATAATTAAAGTACCTGTGTAAATACTAACAAAATATGGACCTAAATTATTAGTCTGAATTAAATTTATTTATTATGTTTATTTATAAAAACAGGAAATCACGAAACAAAATCAGCTGTTCCCTACATTTAGATTTTTTTTCTAGGTGGGTTGTAGGTCGTGGGTCCGAACCCAGGCAGGCGCTTGACTTTGTGTAAATAATTTCATCACCACTGCTCTCAAAACGGTGAAAGAAAACATCGTGAGGAAACCGGCATGTCCTAGAATCAAAAATTCGAAGACATGTGACATCTCTATCAACCCGCACTGGGCCCGCGTGGTAAATTACAGCCCACTCACTCACACCACACACATTATAGGCTGATTATGAACATAATTATATAGTATACTAGCTGACCCGTGCCCACTCCGTTGGCCGGTAAACATTTTTACTCGATGACACTCACAAATAACGTGGCTTTCTATGGGTAAAAGAATACCTACCCTACCTGCCTACCCTACCTACCTACCTACCCTACCTGGCTACCCTACCTACCTACCTACCCTACCTACCTACCCTACCTACCTACCTACCCTACCTACCTACCCTACCTACCTAAACTACCTACCTAAACTACCTACCTACCTACCCTACCTACCTTCACTACATACATTAAAAAAAAAAAAAAAAACTTCACATAAACCAATAGTCCGAACAAAGCCTAAACGTTTGGTTTGGATAGGTGAGCCCGTTATTGAGTTATAAAATTACAACGAAAAGTGGCATTGATTTTTATTATACAGGGTGTTTGGTGCATCGTGTGCCAAATTGAAATGGTCGACTGAAGGAGTCATCCGCTAGCCTTTTAGACCCTTTAACACCCCTCATGCTCTGTGGATTTTTTTTTATCGACTTTTTATTGTTTTCCAAAAAAAAGACCCAAATTTTACATTCAAATACAGATTTAAAAAAAAATATAAGGCGTAGACTCTGAATTTTATTTTTATTTCGATGTGTATTGTTTAAGAATACTTTTAAATACAAAATTAGTGATATTAGTCACCTAGTTCTTTTTTAATTCACTCGCAAAGGTAAAACTTAAATTAAAGCTGTACATGTTACAGCTGTTTATAAGGCTACAAAAAAAAAATCAAAAGCGACCGGGATCTTCCAACTCCCTCATTAATTCTCCAGTCTATCCTCTTTCTAATGATGTGCCACATGCCATAAAAGTATTTTAACAACTTTGTGAATTCGCTAGAATTGTGAATCGAGTCACCTAAGGCTAATATTCAAAATTATGATTTAAAAAAAAATCTCTTAAATGATACCTGTCAAACCTATAAATCTGCTATCTCATTCTTATGGTTAGGTAAATTCGTGTCTCATATCTGTATCTTTCGTGGGATTTACTTGAAATAAAAAAACAAAATTGCATTTTTAACATTTATTTAATCATTGTTACAAATCTTGCTCAAATTGTTGGCCTCTGTTGCGAATGCAGGCCCGACACCTGTTTCGTATTTCAACAGTTGTTGTACGAAATCGTATTTCCTCCTTAATAGTATTGAATGCCGCTTCTATGCGTTGGACTAATACCTCCCTAGTTGGAACTTCCGTGGCATATACCAACTCTTTGGCACGTCCCCAGACATAAAAGTCTAACGGAGTTAGATCTGGGGAACGTGGCGGCCATGGAATAGGGCCATCGCGTCCAATCCATGCATTGGGGAACACATTGTCGAGATATTCCCTCACAGTCAATCGCCAATGCGCGGGACAGCCATTTTGAAATACAATGGGCACACGTTCATTAAATACGGGCATATCGGTCACTAATTCGGGCAGGTCATTTTGTAGGAATTCCAGGTAGTCTTCGCCATTGAGATTATCGGGCAGGTAATGCGGTCCAATTACCTGATTCCCAATCACTCCTGCCCAAACGTTTACAATAAACCTTCTTTGAGAAGATCTCTGTCTTTTAACACGTGGGTTTTGCGTTTTCGTTGTCCAGTGGTGCAAATTGTGTAAATTGAGGATCCCATCCTTGGTAAATTTGGATTCATCCGTAAACAGTATTCTTTTTAAAAAATCAGGATCATCCACATCCGTGTGTAAAAGAAACCGACAAAAAGCCACTCGTCTCTCAAAGTCGCCACCCTCAAGACCTGCAACAAACAAAAAACTCTTTAAATTTCTCTTGGGCAATAAGTAATTGCACAAGAAAGGACCCGCTGTTCGTGCTAATAGATTCACTACCTGGAAGTGACGCCATACCATACCCATTACCTGCTAAACAAAGGCAAGGTCAAACAAAGCTTGCACGGGTTTAAAGTTAGTTTAAAATTACGTACCTTGCACCGGAGTGTAGTGGAATGGATGCTTTTTGTTTTGACGAAGTACTTTCCACACTATCCATATTGAAATATCAAGATGTGATGCCACATTTCTAATGCTTCTTGTAGGGTCTTCCTCAAAAAGTGCAAGTATTCTCTCGTCTACTTCAACATTATGTCGCACAATATGGCCCCTTGGTTCATTAAAAGTAACACTGCCAGTCTCGCGTATGCGTCGGTATGTGTCTTGGAAGACTCTGCGGCCAGGTAATCGTCTACCAGGAAAGCGTTCCTGGTAAAGTCGTTGCGCTGCACGAGCGACGCCATTAGCGGCTCCGTAAGCCATCATGATGTCCGCATATTCTTCGTTAGAGAATGTCGCCATTGCAATAACAAAAAACTCAAAGTTTAACAATAACAACAAAAATTAAACAAATGTAACAAGAACCAGCAAAACTTAACGATAACAAAGTAATAAAAGAATCGCGGAGTATGGTGAACTAGCACACACGTTAGGTAGCAGAGGAAGTCATGTCTCGACTAAAAAAATGGCGGGTCGGGCGGCGCGATTTGTTCAAACCGATTTAAGGTATGCAAGAAAGAGATAGAAGATAGATTTTACTGTGAAAGAGTGAGAAAACAAATTTTACCTCTTTCTCAAGTAACAGTTCCGCAATAAATATTTTTTCATTAGAATTTGGAATGTAGTTTTATGTGACTTGATTCACAATTCTAGCGAATTCACAAAGTTGTTAAAATACTTTTATGGCATGTGGCACATCATTAGAAAGAGGATAGACTGGAGAATTAATGAGGGAGTTGGAAGATCCCGGTCGCTTTTGGTTTTTTTTTTGTAGCCTTATAAATAGCTGTAACATGTACAGCTTTAATTTAAGTTTTACCTTTGCGAGTGAATTAAAAAAAAAACTAGGTGACTAATATCACTAATTTTGTATTTAAAAGTATTCTTAAACAATACACATCGAAATAAAATTAAAATTCAGAGTCTACGCCTTATATTTTTTTTTAAATCTGTATTTGAATGTAAAATTTGGGTCTTTTTTTTGGAAAACAATAAAAAGTCGATAAAAAAAAATCCACAGAGCATGAGGGAAGTTAAGGGGTCTGAAAAGCTAGCGGATGACCCCTTCAGTCGACCATTTTAATTTGGCACACGATGCACCAAACACCCTGTATATAGACTAGCTGACCCGTGCCCACTCCGTTGGGCGGTAAACATTTTTACTCTATGACACTCACAAATAACGTGACTTTCTATAGGTAAAAGAATACCTACCCTACCTGCCTACCCTACCTACCTACCCTACCTACCTACCTACCCTACCTACCTATCCTACACTACCTACATAAAAAAAAAAAAAACTTCACATAAACCATCTACTAAATAGTCCGAACAAAGCCTAAACATTTGGTTTGGATTGGTGAGCCCGCTCTTGAGTTATAAAATTACAACGAAAAGTGGCATTGATTTTTATAGATATATATATATATATATGCGTAGGTATATACACAGACCACTGCGCGTCGGCAGTCTGGTGCACCACGTCACATTAGCATGTCGCGGTTAACATATCGGTGACGGGAACCCATGAAATTTTACCCTACCAAAAATCTCTCAACGGGCCTAAATAAATTTTCATTTCAAAAATCCCTAAACCTAGTTCCGTATAAAATCGATTTTATTACTTTGTTAGGAAAATTATAATTATGGGCAATATTGCCCCGCACTAGAAATTTCTCCTGAAGTTTCAGACATACTTTTTTTTCTCAGGGGTGTTTTTCGGTCTCGGGGATCTACGTATATTATTATCTTTATTTTAGTCATGGGGCTTCTGTACCTTTACATTTAACGTACAAACGTTTCCCTTTATGTTAATAACACAATTAATCTTCCCTTTTGTTGAGTCAAAGTTTCGTTAATTAATTTATGTATAGCAACTAATAGGTAAGCGACGTCGGCTTACATAGATTAACGAGAATTACTTAATGTGTGCTTGACTTAGGTGACTTTGAACTTGGGAAGTTGTGGAGGACCATTAGACACTTTTTTCTGCCTGAGACGACAAAATACGGGATTCGATCGACCAGACACATCTCACTAATTATAGTGTTCGGGACAGTAACCGTGTGTTCAATACACTTTTTGTCATTGACAAATATTGACCTACTTGTACACAAGTAGGCCAATATTTGTCAATTTTTTATTATTTTTTTATTTAGGATTGGTTTGCTCTTGACCTTAGTCTAGGGCAGAGGTGACAGAGACAAAGTCGACGATGGAGTGACCTTACCCAGAAGATGCCTGTTTACTCTAACTTTTAAGAGATTAGGGAAATTGTTTGGGCAATTGTTACAAAATCGGGTGTTATATATGAAGTGACAAGCGATTTGGAACCATTTGCGGGACAATTATTGTACTGACACCTTGCTTTTTATTTTTTTTATTTGGTGCCTTTCAGGTATTTCCTTAATATTCATGTAATTTGTTATCATTTAATCGTGCTTTTGTATGTTGTGCTGTGTCATTTGTGTGCACCAAATCAATTATTTATCTATCTTAATATTGTATAATTCTTCTGTACGTGTGTTTGTCACCTAACTCCTCCTAAACGGCTGGACCGATTTAGTTGAAATTTTGTATTTATATGTCAACGGGTTCTTGGATGGTTTGAAAACACAATTATTGGACCCGGTAGGTGGCGCTGCTGTCGGTATCAGGCGGTACAAAGTTCGCCGCGGGTCAGCTAGTCTAACTATAAAACTGTAATTGTATGGGCCTTAATTATACAAGAAGGCAGCTGCACCTTCGAGGCCACAATATTAATCAAAATGTTAAGGGGCCGGCGTAGCATGCGTAGTTCATACAAACGTAATACCAAAATAATTTGTAAATCAAACATATTCTTAAGGTAGTGTGTATTAACTATAAAACTGTAATTGTATGGGCCTTAATTATACAAGAAGGCAGCTGCACCTTTGAGGCCACAATATTAATCAAAATGTTAAGGGGCCGGCGTAGCATGCGTAGTTCATACAAACGTAATACCAAAATGATTTGTAAATCAAACATATTCTTAAGGTAGTGTGTATTTATTTCGATTGGATTACAGAATATATATGTTCCCGAATATATATTTTGAAAGGACAATGATATAAAGACGAGATATGAGGAATTTTAAAATTTCTATAGAAAACTTATTTTTCTCATAACTCTTGTTTAAATCAGTGTCCATTCAAAATATATATTTGGGAACCTAGATATTCTGTATTCCAATCAGAATAAAGACAAATTACCTTAAGAATATGTTTGATTTACAAATTATTTTGGTATTACGTTTGTATGAACTACGCATCCATCGCTGGCCTCTTAACATTTTTCTTTTTTTTTTCTCTTGTAAAAGCGTGACTATAAACTATTACCTACAGGTTCTAATATCAAAGCAACCTTCTCAATGATTGCAAAATACCAATACAGGTATAATAAAATTGAACAGGTTTAGTGAAAAAATAAATTAATGTAACTATTATTTGGACTGGTGGAGAACCAGTGGATAAATTAGGGAATGTTTAGAGATGAGTTCTCAGTAACCCGTCAGTCAGATGTCTGAGATGTCAAAAAGGTGATAAAGTGTCAGAAAGGTTAATCTAATCTCATTATTTTGAAAGAGTTAATCAAAACAATCTTTTGAACTATAATTTGTATGTCTCAAAAAGTTTTTTTTTTTTATGATAAGATTATAAAACTTTGCTTTGAAGTGAGAACGATAATTTTGCGTTAAAAAGTATAGTTTAATAAGAGGCACATTATTACTATTTAAGAAGATTTTTATGACACTAAAAGTAAATGATACTCAATAATGTAAGTAGTTTGAAATAATTACGTACACTACTTTTGATGTCATTTCTTTGTAACGATTGAATGTCATTGGGTTTTTTTGCACCAAGTCATTTGATTGTCAATTTTACTCTTGTTACAATAGAATTCTAAATAGGTGTTTATCAAGTGTTTGATACATACATACATAAACTCATGCTTTCTTCCCATGGGGGTAGATAGAAACTACAGAACACCACCAACTGCTACGACCCTTACATACTCCATTTGCTTCGTTTACGTTTTATTTGTTTGAAAACTTACATAGATTACTTTTTCATTAATATTTGTTGAGACTTTACATTTCTGAATTATAGTAGCCTTGTTGGTACCTACATAAAAAAAGCATAGTTTTTCCATTGTTTACAATTTTTACGGAGTTTATAAAAATCAAGCACGTAAATTTACGAGCAGAGCATGCATACAAGGTTATTTTTAAAACGTCAATAACCTCTTAAGGGGTCATTGTACGCATCATTATGAACAACTTTTATTATGGGACCAAACCTGAAATCGCGAAAAAAATATCAGCTGTTCCCTACATTTTAACGAATTATTCGAACATAAATGTAGAGAACAGCTGGTTTTTTTCCGCGATTTCAGTTTGGTCCCATAGTAAAAGTTGTTCATAATGATGAGTACAATGACCCCTTAAGAGGTTATTGACGTTTTAAAAATAACCCTGTATAGATATTTCAATCCATTTCAGAATAAATTATTCCATTCTCCTGTATAGAGGACTGCCAGTTGTATGTTCTAATCTTTTTAGCCATAAAATATGGCCATTCAACCGCGAAAAATACCGACATTCAAACCACACATTTTATAGCATTTCCCATACGACAAACGACGCTATAAATGTTCACCAAGTCCAAAGTTTATGTACGTAGAAACATTACAATTTACGACGACACACTTTAAGCTATTTCTCGTTTAAGTGTTCAGGAATTACCGTTATTAATTATGGTTATTGTATCACTAATATAAGTTGCTATTTTGGTACTTACTGTGCTTGAATTCTATGCGTATGATCTTGTATTGCGTCTTGTATGATGTGAATGGAAATGATGGTTAGTCTTGCCTATCACGGTAGAGGAATTTTGATGTTTTGTTTACCTATTTCCGCCTTAAGTTTACATAATACATCCTAACAAGGATGATATGACTAGAAAAAAATCGGCCAAGTGCGAGTCGGACTCGCGCACCGAGGGTTCCGGTACGTATATATGATGTTGATGATTTCTGAAAAACTGTGCTATTTAGAGACATCGTTTTATTTATCCTGTAGTATTTACATATACTTCTATCACATAGAAAAAATTCAGATTTTTATCTATGCAAACTTCGGAGAAAAGGGGGGGGGGGGTGAACGGTATTTTTTTTATATTTTTCATCAAAAGTTGGAAACTATGCTGCCTAAAATTAAAATAAAAAATGATTGGGAATGTGAAAACAGCGTTTTTTCATATGATACCCCACATGCCCTAGTAGCCCCACTTAAAATTTTTAAGACCCCCTTTCAGTCCCTTTTGCAAAAAAGATATATTTTTTAAATTCTTTCTTATTTGCATAATAGTTGGGCACACGTCATCTAAAACTATTCTAAATTTCAAGTTGATAGCATTAGTAGTTCTTGAGATATCCAGGTGTGACAAAGAGAACATAACACACATACGCGCACGCACGCGCGTGTACATACGTACATTTATGTTCGAATAACTTGTCAAAATGTAGGGAACAGTACATTTTTTTCGCGATTTCAGGTTTGGTCCCATAGTAAAAATGAGGAATACAATGACCCCTTAAGAGGTTGTGCGTCAATTCTAGGACATATAGTATAATATTATATCCGAACTAATATTATAAATGCAAAATTGTTTATTCGTTTGTTACGCTTTCAAGCTAAAAAGGCTAAACGGATTTGGATGGAATTTGGCACATGGGTAGATTATGACCTGGACTTTTAATCTCGGTAGTACGTTCCCGTGGGATAATTTCCGACCTCCACGCGGGCGAAGCCGCGGGCAAAAGCTAGTTAATTACATACGTTTTTGATTTTATAAACTAGGTACGTCAACAACAAAGCAATGCAATGTTAATTACAATGCTAGACTGACAATAATGGAATATTGTAAGAGTTCTACATACAAAATATCAATACAAAAAATATATTTTTTAGATACAAAACTAACTTCGATAAAAAATTGGAATCAGGATTAAAACACAACCAGCTTATAGTTTTTTATAACCTGTTAATAGAATGATTATGATTTAAAATAGATTTCTTGTCCGTTCTTCTCTGAACCTACTACGCTTTGGAATGGGCAATCGGCTTCATCTTTCTGACTGAATTGAAGTAAATACTTTCCGTCTTATTACAAAACACGGTTTATCTTCAGACCCAGGTTTAAACCATGGAGCTATTATTGATTTCGAATTTTATTCCGTCTATGGTAAAGTTCCTATTAGAAAACTGACAACTTAGTACCGAACTAACTAAACTACTTTCAGTTTTGTATAAAGAACGGTATTTCAATGATAGTTACGTTCCTATTACAATAACTGGCTCCATGGTTTAAAGCCATGTCAAAATATAAATCTTGTTATGTAATAAAGCGGTATGAGTTTTATTTCTTAGGTGTCCCAATAATTTTGTAAAGGAAAATTCCTACCTTTACGTAAATATCTACTATTAACAATGCAAATATTTCAGTTATTTCCACTCATAAACAAGAATATCAAGAGCAGCTATGTTGAATCATTGTCTCGTTGTATAACCACCTTGACCTAATTAATATTACATTCTTTCCATGACGTCACGTGTTTTTGAGTAGTTTTTGAGGAGTGGAGTGAAAATAATTAGTTTTGGTTAATTGGCTAGTTATAATTTTGTTATATTCAAAACTAAGGCATTTGGTGTACGCTATTAATTTGAACAGTGTTTATCAATTAAAAGGTAAACATTATCTTTTACTGTTATTATTAATATGTATTGCGGTACAGGTGGCCATTTCTTTATTCTGAAAATATCTAAACGATAAATTTACTGAATAGAACCAGAAATTATAAAGGATGTAGAAACATATTCTTAACGAAGCCGAGACTCACTTATTCTTTCCGTTAAGGCGACGATAACCAACTTTTAATGATTTAATACTGAAGATCACGTTTAAACGAGTAGTGTTAATGACTCGAAAAAATATATTTTAAATTAGAGCATTTTCTCAATAATTTAATATGTGAATATTTTAGAATAAGTTTATATTACATAGTGAAATTAATTTGTAAATTTATGTCTAACGCGGATAAAAAACTGAGAAAATGGCGCAAAATCTACCAAACGTATTTTTCTGAAACCTTCACCAATTTGAATATAATATAATTATTGATCTTTTAGTATACGCGTTTTATTAAAATACCTTTTGTTTTGTGTATAATAAATTAATAATGAGTCAAATTGGGGACAGCGCTTCTTGATGGGCGAGTCCTATTACTGGCTGAACGTACGACGCGTTGCGTGAGCTCAGTACAGAACACGCAAGCTAACCACTCAAGGTCACTGGCATATATCTCCGTCTTAAAATGTTTTTTTTTTGTACTGGGCCAAACCTGGGAACCTTCTGATTACGGTGATATTGAAAACCAATGTTCAAAGTTCTAAACTATTGTAACTCGTAACTGGAACCTTGTGGGAATCCGTTATTCTTAGGTTGAGGAAGACTATCCCCTCGTGATACAGTTTTATACGAGTACGAGGGGATAGGGCGAATCAGTCCAAAGACAACCAATCCATTATAAACTACAACAACATATAACTGAAATATTTGTACGCCGATACGTAAGGCTAAACATGATTGGACTCAAACGATGACTGTAATATCTTGCATGCTCTTGTATGTATTACAATGTTTAAAGAAATAAAGAAATCTTATCTTATATTATTCCACCATTTTACATTCTCCAACTGTTCACCTGCATAAGTTGTATTGTTAAAATAACTTTATACGATTTTTGGCTATCTTGTGTTATTATTAAGTTACTTTGTATGGTTGTCTTATATTCATGAATAAAGAAAGATTTATTATTTATTTTTGATATAGTTTTAAATGTTGTAACAGGTGGATCCCGCGAAATTCAAATTTTCTTAATTTTTTTCTATTGCTAGGTCAGTGTCGGGTTTTATTTTGATCAAAATATGATTCGCGTCCACAGAATTATGTATTTACAGAATTAGAAAGATGATGAAATAGAGATGTATTAATTATTTTAATGATTATCATTCAAATCATTAATACATCTCTCTATGTTAGATTTTTTCCCAATGTCATGAACAAATATAGCTTAGAGAGATGTATTAATGATTTTAATGATCATCATTTTGTAAATATATATGTGATAAGGTCGCAAATCAGAAGATGAATTCAAAATCGGTTGAACGGACTGTATTGTGGTGTTGTAAATAGGTGTATTGAAATTTCTAATCTTATTTCAAATTGAATATAGGTATAATTGTTTTTACAATAATTATATACCCTACCCTTTCTGTTTATTACATTAAAAGCAAGAAGTCGGTTAAAAAGAGAAGGATAAGGAATTTCACATCGAAGCTAAAACTGTTAGCAAACGTGTTAGTTAAATATATCGAAATAAAGTGTTAGAAAGAACAATCTTAAAATAGAATGTCGCGCCTGGGCACTCTCCAATTTCACACACAGCAACAAAAAAAAGGAACTTGTCACACGAAATAATTACACCACTAATTGTCACTATGTCACTAGCACTTAACATTAACGATAATAACCACGAATTCATTAAAAAAAATCTACTCAAAAAGATTACGCACGAATCAATTTTTAATATTAAAATAATTAATAAATAAACTTTTTGACAGATCAACATTTTTGGCGGGAATTTGTTTCGCTAATCTGTCATTGCATTTATTTTTTATAATGCAAACTTTTTATTGGAAACTTACTCTAGTGCGCGCGCCTAACGCAAAGATACTGCTTCTATTCAGCCCATCGCGCTTCGTTCGCTAAATTCTAAAAAAAGATGAGACACTCATTCGTGTTGAGTGCGAGAGTACATATCGGGACGATAGTTTTTTTTAATGTTTGGTGGCAGAACGTCTAGTTTCTTTTAGAACTTGACTCCTATGATATTGTGTCATTGTAAATAGGTTATTGGTGCAACCGGGTTTTTGTGAATATTTCGTATTTTATTTTTATCTATTTAGAGACACATTTTATTTGTTTAAAAATATATTTTATTATTTAAAAATGTGCGTTTTGTGGATGATGCATACATACGTGTTAGTACAGATGATTAAGTTTTAACCTGGCAGGTATTCATTTTTTTGAAGGACGCCACGTCAGCTCAAGTTTACTGAACGAGACACAATAGAACATTTTATTGATATGACGACTATGGGCGTTTAGCGGTCCTGAACGAGTTCATTGTTTTCCCTAACAATATTTTTACAACAGTTTGTGTTCTTAATTATTTTTTGTAATCTATTAAAACAAACGCGATCATATTGAAAATAAATTGGTGGGAGATAATTTAATTAATTGTCAAACAGTCATTTTCGTTTCACTTCGAACGTAAAACATTACAATTTTTAAAGACATGTCAAACTACAGAATTTTATTACAAAAAGCATCAGTTAGTAGGTACTTACTTCGATTACGATTTTTAAATGTTCATCGACTACAGACAGATATTTTTACTTTTTATGTCTTTGACCTACGAGTTTTATTTCGAAACTTCAAAAGATATGGGGATCTCTCTTGACCCTGTTTTCTCCTTCCCTCTCTCGTTCTTTGTCTAACTACTCATTTTTAGAAACACTGAAACAAGTTGCACCACTTTTCAATGCCAATATACGAAATTTAAGTGGGTGATAGGAGTTATTAATAGTTCTAAGTTGTGTATCCGTGTAGCTGTTGGCAGAGAGCGGTATTTCGTAATGTCACTACAATTGAGTACTCAGATATTGGCTCCGTGTGCAATAGATATTGGTGTGCAATTTCCACACTCAATTTAAATAATTGCTACGCTCAACTTTGAAAATGGATTTTAAAAATTTAGCCTACGACCATGATGAAATTATAGGCTAAATTTTTTAAATCCATTTTCAAAGTTGAGCTCGCTCTACAGAGACAAAAACAATGATTTAAAAAGTGACCAAGTGAAAGTCAGACGCGCACGCAAAGGGTTCAAAACCACCGTAACTTCACTAGTTTTACACTTTTTACAATTATTTTTTTCTAATTGGTGATGTTCTTCAGAAAGTTATGAACGTAAACGAAGCAAAAGGAGTGTTTATGGAGCGTAGCAGGTGGTTCTATAGTTTCTGCCTACCCCCATGGGAAGAAGGCGTGAGATTATGTATGTATAAAAAAAAATATCTTTATTTGTGAAATCAATTCATGTAAGTTACAAATACCCGCTCGCTTGTTGCACGGTCTTACAGCCACATTAGCAGAAAAGCGGTAGTTTGTCGCGCGGTCCTACAGGACCGAGTCACTATAAATTATTTTAACATTATGGGTAGGTACTCGAATTTTGCTGAAAGCTAAAGCTGCATCCCTATTCTAAACGAAACAGTACATCATTTGTTCGTACAATAAAAGGATTGGGTCCTAAAACCGTTTTCAACGCAGCGCAGTAGTTCGCGCAAAAAACGCCAAAACGGCGTGACGTTTTAGTTTGGTATATTTCGGTATTTAATATGGTTGTTATTACGGAACTTATTCACTGGTTCCCCGTACTAGTTTATACTGTACTACGGTGGAACAGTTTTCCTCGTTCTCTGTGAATGTACATAAAGTAGCAGCCTTGTGACAAAATGATTATTTTAGTAGCAAAAAGAATTTTCGTTATTATTAACAAAGCAAACAAGCCAATTACAGGAGAAGTTAAATTAAGGAATATAAACATTTAAAAAAAAAACAACTGGTGAACTAGATTTTTGAAAACTTGTAGGTAGATCTTAAAGTTACATAGTACTCGTAAAAGCTAAATATTTAGATGCTAAGTTTGTTTACATAATTAGTTTGTTGCACTTTTTATCATAATAATTTTTTATTATTAAAACTTTTTTTTTTAATTTTGTTGCAACTCAAAAAATTAAATTTAAAAAAAACGTAGGTCGTAACTAACCAATCTTGTTCAAATCTGTAATGTGAATGTATTATGCAATATGGTATTTTTTTTAAAGATAAAGATAATTTTATTTTGCAAATATGGTTATAGAGGATAACACAATATTAATACACGATCAGCCATATTTTACCATGTAGGCATGCAAAAAATACACAAAAACATACTAACATAAAACATCTTTTTCACTAAGGAACTCACTTAATTTATAGTAGGTACCCTTTCACCACTAAAAAGCTTCGAAGTCTTTTTTTAAATAAAGCAAGCGGCAGCTCTTTCCAACTCTTGGGTATTTTGTTAAAAATTATTGGAGCCATGCAGTAGACACTTTTGCCCATAAGTGCTGTCTTGGATGACTGTAGACAGAGCACGCTGTTGTCACGTCTATTGCGGAGAACTACGTCGTTTAAACGTGTAAAACGACTTGGGTTTGTCTTCACAAACACAGCGACTTCTAGTATGTACCTACAGACAGGGTAATGTTAATAATTTTTAAATTTTCAGTATTTTTTCAGTATCATCATAGTTTAGTAAGTTATGAAACTTATAAATTTCGATTTTACAAGCATGAATGACTATTAAAATTACGAATTCGGATTTGCTTTGATAATGTTCCTAAGAAATTGAAAAACCTGTTTGCAAATGAAGTTTTACAGTAAGGCACGAAGTACCTAAACAATATCTTACTTTCTTCTTGTCGTATAGTCAGGTGTATTTTTGTGTTGAGTAGTTGAATAGATGCCTTAATATAAATAATAAATGATGATAAATGATAAATGATGTTTATTTCTGTACGTAGGTTTGTACACACTTTTACACGTCAATCATATTGTTGCGCGCACAACTAAAAAGCCTACTACTAGCGCCATCTAGTATCAAGTAGCGACACTAATAGAGTCAAGAAGCTTCGAGAAAGTTCGATTCTAGAACTATCGACACCGGGTCAGTCGGGGCCGGTATGTACTCGAATATTCTAGATGTTTCGGGAACTATCCGAGGCCCTATATAAGACCGGTATGGGCCGCGACGGAGTTTTTTTACTTTTAAAAACGAGACAAGCGAGAACAACTGAACGATATTTGAGAGTGTCATTAAGTGATTGTGTTTTAATTGTGTTTAAAGTAGTAGTGTGTTTAAATTGGTGTTCCTAATTAAAGTGTCTATTTTTTAGTTACTAAATCGGCAGTTTTTATTGTCACGAACCCCAAGCTCGTAACAATATTTTAAAAACTAGATGAGGTCGGCGTTTTCTATCTGACTACTCTGAGAAGAAAGGCCGAAACAAACTCAGAGGTCATAGTCTCTTTTAAAGTCCAGACATAATCTTGGTCAGATCATGTGAAGGCCATGCAGATTGGTGTCTGAAGTGGTCTTTTGAGGAAAGAACCACACAGATTGAGTGGACCTGACCAGTCAGAACCGAGTCACTTACCGGGTACTTAGTTAGAACAGTTAGAACTTATTGTAAGAACTAATAATTCCGAGTATAACAAATAAGTGGGGTATCTAAATCTCCTATAACTCATCACCTTAAGAACAACACGTTGTGCTTGTTCCAAACTAATAAGAACGGTCCTGGAAGCACCCCCCCATGCAGTAATAGAGTAAGTTATGATGGACTGGAACAACGAAAGATACACTAATAATAATAGGTTTGGCGGACAAAAGCACGTATATTTTTATATAATAATATATTATATGTTTTCTGACTCGAGAGGTAAAAGCTGAGACATGACCTCTGAGTTTGTTTCAGCCTTTCTTCTCAGAGTAATCAGATAGGAAACGCCGACCTCATCTAGTTTATAAAATATGATTGACGTGTAAAAGTGTTTGTACAAAGCTACTTACAGAAATAAAAATCATTTATCATCATTTATCGTGTTCTTGCCAGTTTAAATGTTGGTTAATGATCAATCCAAGGTATCTTAATGAAGAAGTTTAACGGCCGAACCCAATAAACTATCAATCACCAGTTTTGGCATACTGGAGATAGAAGAATCTATCTATCGATGGTTTTAACGTCCCAATAATCTATGAGACAGTATGGAATCTTACCAGCCCACGCTATCTACTGATGGGAGGGTGTATCGCCTACAACGGATAGCAATTTTTATGAAAATGCCAAAGTATGCGTCCCAATATACGATTTGTTTGACAGAACAGTACTAAATATGACAGATTGGTCTATTCCTCGAATTGCAGGGATAAACGTAAAGTAACCAAGCTAAAATTAACTCTTTAGTACATGCAATAATGATCATAGATGTTTTTTTATTTAAAGTAATAAAAAAATAGAAATTCACCATGAGTAGAGAAACCTACTTATTGTTTTCATTAGATAGATAGCCTTTATCAATGATTATGAGACGCCATCCAAGGATAGATAGAATTTTATTATACTGTCTATCATCAATAGCGATCTGTCTTTCACTGAAAAAAATAGGTTATTGGGTTCGGCCGTTAGAGAGTTCATGGCAAGAACACTTCCCCGGCATGTTACACATTCATGTGAATAATGACAGGAGATGGTTGACTACTCTTTTTTATACTAAAAGGTATGTATTTCGTTTTAAGTGTGTTTAGGGTAAGAAGATTTGACTGTACCTACATTTTTTTATAGCCCTGTGATGGACGGACATCGGAGCCTTAGGAGTAGGGTTCCGGTGGCATTCTTTGGATATGGAACCCTAAAAACAAGTACATTAGAATTGCTTCCCATTACGGCCGGCATATTTTGCGGTTACTGGCTGATTTCGATTTACTGATGTGACTACCATGCATCGACATAGAAAATAATCCTTTCTTCAGTACCTATAGTGTACATGCAGCATAGGTAGAATAGCTACTTGTATTAGTGTGTTTTTTTTTTTTCGTCAATTTGTATTTTATTTTTGTAATGTGTGTTTTGTTTGTGCAGAATAAACAATTTTTCTTTCTTTTTTCTTTTTTTTTACATATTATTTTGGAGGTATGAGGTACAGGGTGTAATGTTCACTCATCCTCCATAGAAAAGAGAGGATCTTCCGACCAGACGGGTGTTGCGTCTGGTGGGCAACTGCCCAACGGCTGATGTCGGGATGTTGTATTATATATGCTAGTTGCGCGGTAAACTGCTTGCGCGATGCAGGATTTTGCGTGACGTCAGTGTGACGCGTAGTTCGCATGTGGCGATGTTGATGCCACTACACTATAAACCAAAGTCCCCCCGCCGCGTCAGTCTGCCTGAACGCGATAAGCTCAAAAACGACTGAACGGACGGAATGGACGGAGTGATTCATGAGGAAGGTCAGGTGTATAATTAATTAAGGTTTTGTGTAAATTGGCTGGAATATAACGATGAATGTTGAAGATGTCGGAAAATATCAAGCCGACTGGGAGCTTTAGTGGCGTGCGCCGCGTAAACCAATAGAGTTATATGAAAACAATGTATTACAAAATGAATGCATTGTTTACCTGGATTAACACATAGGGTACTTTTAAACCTAGGGGGGGGGGGGGGGGGGGTTATTTTTCCTTCTTCCGTTCTTTTTTCTAATCCCAGTTGTAGGTACGGTTCCGTGGGATATTTTCCTACATCCACACAGGCGACGCCGCGGGTAAAAGCTAGTAGGTTATAAAATTGTCAGTTGCTGCTTTCCACAAAATAACCTAATTTTCACTTCGGACCGTAAGTGAAAATCTTTAAAATTATTGCAAGACTACATGCAGGTGTTAAGCTTTACGTATTCTAGCGTACAAGCTAATTAAGATACGTCGTGCTATGATTTTACTAGAAGTACGATAATGGTCTTTCACGTGCTCGCACCGTGTAACGATACCAATATGGATAATTTGGAATTCCTCCAAATGTACCGACATTAATTGATGCCACTCAATTACTCATATTTACCTACGTCTTATTCCCGCTGTCACTAAATCATTTGGATTATCACCTTATTCCGTTTTTAGAATTATTTATTTATTTATTATATAAATCAAACACTACAAAATACACAATGGGCTGCGATGGAATACCAGTCTATATAATAATACTGCCTATACATATAATAATAAGCCTAATAATACTGGCCCACTGCAGGGCAAAAGCCTCTTCTCATACACAGAAGGCACGAGCAATGATCACCAGAGCGGCATGTTATGCTATCTTACTTATAAAAACCTGAACTTTTTCCAGGATTTCTTTACCGATGTCAGTAATATCCAAGATAAACCGCTTATGAGCCCCCTTAGTCGAGGCCCGAGAGCCTCCAAGGCCAGAACCCAGGCTTTTCCAGGCAAGCCGTCGGGTCCTGGGGCAGTATTCTTGGCATTCAGCCTACGTACCGCCACTCTCAGATCTACCTCGGTCATCTCCGGAGCATCGTCGTCGTCGGCGGCGGTGCGGTGTGGTCCGCATCGGGCACCGCAGGAGGCGGAGTATGTTCCCCTCGCGAAGGGAACAGAGCGCTCACCACGTCCTCTACGAGCTGAGGCCGGAGACTCTGCGCAATAGGATGCAAACTTTTCCAGCATTATAATCATACGCCATTTTGTTTGATTTTCGGCTAATTTACCCAGTCATCCTGTGAAGGTAGTGGGTGTTCGTAGCTAGTATCGTCAACTACCCAACGGTTGCTGGATTCTACTTGAGAGGAGACAAGCTTACGATAGTACCTAATAATGGTTACATATTCTCAACGACCGTGTGAAAAAAAGAATGGACGTAAAGAATAGCACCATCCAATTTCTTCCCGTGGGTGTCGTAAAAGGCGATTAAGGGACTTACTAGAGAATGGGCTGCAGCGTTCTCTAAGCATTATAACACCATACTGCGATCGCCAATCCGCCTGCCAAGCGTGGCGATTATGGCGACCCACCCCCTTTGGGGGAGGCCTATGTCCAGCAGTGGACGTCTTTTGGCTGGAATGATGATGATTCTCAAGGACACTTCAAATCAAATCATTCAATGGGTATTTTCAAATCAGATGCAGTTTTCTCTCCTAAACAGCTTAAACTTATTTCAATTTCCCAATCAGAACAAGGCAGATTCTTTAAAAGAGCAACACGTGTTACCACTTCCACGTGATCAATACATTCATCTCTGCCGTTACTATATTGCCCATTAGCTTGGCTGGCAAAAACGGCAAACATCCTGCCTGACGTTAAAGCTGTGTGTTGGCGTGTGGTGGCTGGCACGCGATCGCTTCCAGCGGCTATTTATGGGAGCACCGAGCAGGTTAAGGGCGCCCACCGTCTTTATAGTGAAGTATGTTACTGGAATCTGGTTTTGGTTTAGTTTTCCTCTGTCATCTCCGAACGGTTAGACCCTGGTGCGCTTATAATAAGTGGGTTTATTTGCGCCCCCTATGGGCGAGCCTATTGCCATCGACCGGTCACGAATTCAGACTCTGCCCTGCCACTAATAACTTCCCAAGTAATTGAAAAACCGTTCAAGTGCGTGTCGGACTTGCACACGAAGGGTTCCGTACCGCGTTAACGTCGAGCAAAGAACGCTGACAAACAACCTTTAATTACTAACCTTTTTTTTTTTTTGTGTTACTGTCTACCTGTTACGGTTTATGAGATACAGCCCGCTCTCAGACAGACGGATGTATGGACAGGCGTAGTAATAGGGTTCCGTTTGGCACCCTTCGGGTACGGAATCCTAATAATGCAACTCAAACTCAAACTCATTCTGAGCTACGCCTGCTGCGGTTGGTCCGTGGATGGGTGACCATCTTTACATACCAAGACCCCTCCGTGCCTCGGAAAGCATGCTAAGCCGTTGGTCAGCTGTCATTCGTGGATATTTGATAGTCGTTACGGGTCGTCAGAAGCCTGAAAGTCTGACAACCAGTCTTACCAAAAGGTATCGCCTTTAGAGCTATATTAAAGCTGCCTTGGCGGTGTAGTGCGCCTGGCATGTTCGTTGAGAACCGAGTTACCGATTTTTACGGGCTCTTGAGGAAACTCAAGGCATCCTTCCTGACTCGACTATGTGCATGTACGAATCAAATAGTGTCTGCAACACTTCGCTGCGTGTACATGCTAAGACGCTGTATTTTAATTTAATGTAATTCATTTAATTTTTAATATCTATTGTAATTTAATTTAATTTTGTGCATGTAATTTAATTTAAATTTATAATGGATTGTAATTTTGTTTTAGTTTTGTAATTTTACTATGGGTTTAATACCTGAATTAAACTTCTTTTTTTTTGTATTACCCAGTAACTGGATTGTAGACGTCAGTTAGGCAGTAGGCTCCATTTAAAATACTGGTATTTAGCTGCATCCGGTTAGACTAGAATCTGACTCCAACATGTTGTTAAAACGCAGGCAGATGATGACATGTGTTTAGCTTAGTCTTATAATGTGGACATTGGATGTAGGATAATATCATAGTAACCATATTATATTTGGCCATCAGATAAAATTACTTAGGTAGGTACTATTAAAAGTTACCGTTGAAATAACAGCCTACATGAAAATACAGCTATGACCTTAAGACGCTGACAACAGCTAAACCGCTGTCACTGTCAGACTGCATACAAAACAAAGAGAAGCGCGATGACACAACGCTTGTAATTTATTGCAAAATGTGAAGCAATTATTAATTTACTCAAAAATGAGTTGAGTAATTGAAAATAAAAAACAACCAAGTTCTGCATACAAATAAAACGTTCTTGTTATTAATTAAATTCCAACCGTACGTTGATATTTAATACAGCTATTTTGGATTGAAACTCAAAGTATAGGGTTAGTTTACCGTTAATTTGTATCGAGATTTTTTTTCTAAACGTGTTTTGGTAACAACCAAATTCTGAGAAATATGTTTAAGAATAACATATATTTTTTCCGCTACCACAAACTATATAGATTTGGATTTTTTTTGTTTAAGACAAGCCTACTTTTAGAATTTGCCTCTTGTCAGCGCCTTACAAGCCGACTTTTATCATTTGCCTCTTGTCAGCGCCTTAAGGTTGGCAATCCTCTTTGTGTCTCAGTTGGCAGTAATCATATTCCATCAAATACTCATCGGCACACTGACCACCATATTGCATTAAAAAGTTTCTGTTAGAGCATTGTTCCTTCAGTCGTCACTACACGTAGGTGGTTTCATACCGTATTTAAACACCAATCTTCCTCAAAAAACCATTTCATACACCAATTTACATGGTCTTCAAATGATCTGACCAAGATTATATCCGGATTTACATAATACATTTTCATTGTTGAATTTTATATACAGGGTTATTTTTAAAACGTCAATAACCTCTTAAGGGGTCATTGTACTCATCATTATGAAGAACTTTTACTATGGGACCCACCTGAAATCGCGAAAAAAAAATCTGCTGTTCCCTACATTTTAACGAATTATTCGAACATAAAAGTAGGGACCAGCTGGTTTTTTTTTTTCGCAATTTCAGTTTTAGTCCCATAGTATAAGTTGTTCATAATAATGAGTACTATAACCCCTTAAGAGGTTATTGACGTTTTAAAAATAACCCTGTATTTAATGACATGAATATTTACTTGTGAAGTATCGTATTATTTAAATTATTTAGAAGATTAGGTGGGTCACTATATATTTTTTTCTCAGTTAGTTTTAATCATGGTCTGGCAGTTTGAGTAACTTATGCAGCCTTCCCAAATGACCTTTCTTTGATATTGTTCGTCGTATCGTGGAGCTCCATAAGTTTTGAGCTGAGCTGCACGATTACCGACAAATGCGTGCACTTACTGGACTGGTCCACTCAATCTGTGTGGTACTTTTCTCAAAATACTATTTTAGACACCAATCTACATGGCCTTCACATGATGTGGACCAAGATTATGTCTGGACTTTAAAAGAGACTGTGACCTCTGAGTTTGTTTCGGCCTTTCTTCTCAGAGCAGTCAGGTAGGAAACGCCGACCTCATCTACTTTTTAAAATATGATTGACGTGTAAAGGTATTTGTACAAACCTACTTACAGAAATAGAAAACATTTGTTATTTAAAACACGCAGAAAATGTACAATATCAATGTGTAAATACCAATTGATATGTGGAATGAAAGTGTGCAACAGTTTATTTAAGCTCTCCTAATTATAGCTCACCAAAATAACCACCAAATTGTAACTACATAAGCTAACAAAATTATTCACAGAAATAAACTCGCGAGCAACGAACACGTTATTTTTAGCGAAATATAAACATTCGAAGTCATAATCAGAATGGAATTACGTTGTGGGTGAGCTCGAGCGTGGGTTGCCAGTGCAAACACGTGAACTGCAATGCCAGTGGTGCATTATTTTTATATTTTGAAATATTCACGTTTGCCCTGGGTAGAGGATTCGATGATTATATAGAAAGTTCTAGAACAATTTTTATTGACAGATGATTTTTTTTTAATAAAACATCGCTTGCTCTTGTGTTTATTTTATTCCGTGAGTGCGTTGATGGAGATAAATATTAGAACTTTGCTTGTGATGTTTGGATGTGCAGCCATGATTGTAATTTGAGATTCTCTGTAAAATAAAACAGAAAAAAATAATATAAAATAATAATAAAAATATTAAAATTCATAGAAATATATGCAGCGTGTTCTCTTTCTCCGCTCATAGGGTCTCGTTATAAAAAACATCAGCATTTCAAGATTATATCTAAGTGAACAATATTACGTGTCATCAATAATGATTTAAGTAAATGGATTTCCTTATTCTGTGGCAAAAAACAGAATAAACTCTAATCTATGATTGGGTATCAACCACACAATGAAGAAGCATGATAAACGACATCATTTTTAACCCAAGATCCGTAGCAAACTCAAATTACAATGTCGAAATTATCACACAAAGTTAGAATTATGTTAAAACGAATATCTATATTCACATTACGGTTATCGTATTTGATCTCATATGGACCATCCATCATCGCAAAGCGAAGTTGTTTTCGTCAAAAAGTTGATCCCGGTTTAATGTAGCATTGCTAATGTGAGTGCAAGTTGCTCGCTGTATGGAAAACGTTTTACAAGTTTTTGATAGAAAGGTCTGCTTGAAGTTTAGTTTGAAATTAAAAGGTTGATTTGAGTGTGAGTAATTCGAAGACTAATGAGAGTGTAGGCGTTATAACTTTGACATTGTACGATCTTGACAAATTTTTGAAAAGTAAAAATAAAATAAACTACTGTGGCGGCATCAACATGCGAACTACGCGTCACACTGACGTCACGCACATACCTGCATCGCGCAAGCAGAGTTTACCGCGCGACTAGCATATACGATGTGCCAACATCAACCGTCAGGCAGTTGCCGACCAGACACATCACCCATCTGGTCGGAGGATCCTCCCTTTTCTATCGAAGATGAGTGAACTTTACACCCTATTCCTCATGCCTTTAAACTGGTAACCCTGAACATTGACATTGGCATACTACGAAACTATTTTTTAGGCTCGCATTTGCGCCCTGCTTATCCCACCTCATTAGTGCAAGCTCGCCTAGAATCACTTCAGTGGTTTTCAATATTATATATTTATTTTGAAAACATAATATAAAGAGAGTATCTATTCAGCATTCTTCCCTGTTTGACAATTATCAAGTTTCCACACAATAATAATGAGTCAAACACAAACTCAATTTCAAAGCATTTATTTCAAATAAACCAATTACAGACACTTTTGAATTGTCAAGAGGTCGGTCAGTTATAAAGATGAAGCTAGTTGCCCATTCCAAAACTCAGTAGGTACCTATGGAGAAGAACGGGCAGGAAACTCCACGGACACTCTTTTAAAATAATAATTATTATGGTTGCAAAATATTGGATTCATGTTGAATTGTAAATATTTTCATTTCATTGTTGAAATTATCACAATTATATTATGTGAGAACGATGCAAAACGACAAAAGCGTCCGTAATAAAAACATTTAAAAAAAACACAGATTAAATGCGAATGGAACTTCATACGCATAAGCAGGATACGAAGGTCTAAAAAGTTTTTAGACTTTTGTATCCTGCTTATGCTTATGAAGTTTCATTAAAATCGCTTAAGTCATTTCGAAAAACAAGGGCTTGAAAGTTTGTATGAAATGTCGTAAGGTGTAAATGAATTCTCTTAATAATTGCTAGGCAGGGCAGACTGGCAGACTGATTATACTATTTCATTTTATCTGATGCTAACAGAAGGACGCTGGACAAAAAAAAACATATCGTTACACACATAACTTCTTCCTTCCCTCATAACGGAAATCTACCCAATTTCATAGAACATCTCCATCTAACATAATCACGTAATTTTTCTAAAAGAGGGTCTATTTTCTCGAGCAAAAGTTTGCATAAAGACGTTTGCGATCAAAAGAACCGACACCTTTTCATGGATGGTTATAAAGGACCGTATTTGCCACCAAAAATAGCTTTTTTGTAAAAATGTCGAATTAAAAAGGACTAGGTCACCGTTCGGGTTAAATTTCAAGGGTTTCATGAAAGAGTGGACGAAAAAATTTCATTGCTACTGAATTATTTTGGAACATTTCTTTCAAATCTTCCGGCGAGGAGGATTTATTATGCCTTCTGGCGGTGTTAGTACTTAAGAACCCATTGAGGAATTTGACATTGTTTAAAAAAGGTTGGGTCTCCAGATAAGGTTCGTTTTATATTAAATGTTTGCTGCTTGATAATTCTGGTATTTTGGATGTACTTCAATCTAATCGAGATTAGGACCTATCAAATTGGCAATTTTATACATCTTGTTCATAAAATGTATTCGTATTTTCATTTAAGTATTATTTCCGAGGCTTTTATATCTTACAATGTTACTTTATCAACCTTTACAAGTTTTCAAATAAGGAAGCAGAAAACAAAAAGAACTTAACGAAAAAAGCACCACACTAAAAGCCTTTGTTAAAAAAAGTTTCGAAAACAAAAACTTTGAACGTGGAATCCTTGGAGGAAAGGACCAATTTCCATGTTCGAAAACCAATATTTGTGCCTTTACCGGCACAGGTAATGTGTGTACATGCCACTCCGACTTCGAATTGGCTATCGAAATGTCGATAGAGCCTTTCACCTGCACCGTCAGGTGTTTGTGGTAGTAATGGTCTCTATTACTTGAAAGTTTAGAGTGATCGTCCCAAAGGCACTTCGGGAAATATGGAGTGCATTGGTGACCATATTTTTGATATTTGAGGAGGAAGTACTTAGCTGTTCTGTTTTTGAAAATGAAGCGCTCTTTTTTTGGGTGTGAATTTGTCAAAAATAACTTCTCACGCGCAGGGCGGAGCAGGAGGGCGTGACAGACTTTTTCTGACTAATACCTACCCGTTTTCCTTCCGTTGCCTGTGTGCCAGTGCCACGATATCCCATTCGGACAAACTCGCAACCCTAGCAGGCATTGGCCATATCGGACTCCGTCAGTTGGTGCTGACATCTCTTTGAGGCGCGCGTGGAACACAACGCGCCGTCGATCCGGGCTTGGTCCTTATTGGACGGTGAGCTACCCATCGGTCACCGTCCGCAAGCCCACGCCTACGGTGGTCGGAAATCGGCCTGTGACTCCTGACGCCCGGGACGTCTCCTGCGGCGACTAGCGGCGCGAGGGCGCAAATCTTTCCTCTCCCTCACGCGTTCCGCCTCCTCCTTCGCGAGCATTACTGCTTTGCAGAAGGAGGTGACGGCCGGTCCCATGCACTCGCGCTCCGAACCAGGGCCGGATGCGAGAGATCGCCGCCACCGATCACCTCCATGAGGACACGGTGGTGCTCCAACCAAGCCGGGCAGACCTCCACCGTATGCTCCACCGTGCCCTCCGGGCGATCCACACAGTGGTGACACCCGGGCGTTTCCTCCCGCTTTATCCTGAAGAGGAACCTCCCGAAACAACCGTGTCCGGTGAGCCTACGTCGGCAGAAGGTGAGGACGCCGTGGCGCCTCTCTAGCCACTCCTCAAAGAGGGGACTTATCGCCTCAATTGTGGTGTGCCCATTGAAAATGAAGCTGTAGGTATGTTTTCTTTGTCAGTGTGACTAGAGAAACGGAACTCGTTTAAAGTTTTATACGTTTTAAATCGCCTAGGAAATAATAGTTTTATGTAAAACCCTTGGGTTTTTAAACGAAACGATTGAATTTAATGTGCGATAACAAATTTTATAAAATGCCGCATGTGCCACCAGTCAAGAAATTCTCAAGAAATTATTAGATCTTGAGACACCTTCATATAAACCAGCTACTTGTAAGTATTAAAAATGGTATTTTACGTAAAAATCACAAAGTCTTACCACACATAGATATTCGACGAGCTACGGCGGAATCAAACGAATTTTCAGCGAGCTTACGGAAAATAGAACTGTTAAGGCACTAGCATACTTGTTTATAATCCCAGTGGGCCCTATGTACGAATAAAATTAATTCTTTATTTTTACCAGCTGCCATATAAACAACGAAATTATGCCCGAGGGAATCGTAAAAAAAATTAAAGCGACTAAAGGATTTTGCTATTTTGATGCGCGAAGAAGTAGCACGAAGTTTTTCAGAGAAAAGAGAAAATAACACCAAATAAATGCGATATTTATGTTTATTTTACAATTACAAGAGTAACTTTAATTAACATTTGCTCGGATCTAGCCTTCGTCTGAAAATTGATTAATCCGATCAGGGATCAGTTTTGATTTAAATAAGACCCATTTAGAAGTTTTAATTGAAGAATAACCTTCCCCGTAAACTGTTGGTAAGAGAAATGTCAGGCAAAATATTTTTGACTAATAACGATCTTACAATAAATGAAGGTTAGTAAATCTTTAAAAGAATAAAAAAAGAGGGTGGCTGCTTAAGACCATACACGATGGAGGTAAAAAATTACAACTGGAGCTGAATATACGTGATTCAGCACCGAATATCCGCGATTTTGCGTCACCGACCCGAACGTGACGGTTCCGTTTAGTTCACTGTTCAGAAAGAACGAAAAGTGCGCCTAAAATAAAAAATCAAATCAAAAGTTATTTATTCAAACTAGGCTGAGAATCAGCACTTTTCGAACTTCAAAAATTACATGAGACAGTCCCCCAAAAACGCCCACCCTTCAATAAAGAAATTATCACTTCAAAAATACTATTTAAATAGGTCGAGCATTTATTAAGGTACAACTTTAAAATCGCTCTAGCATTCCCGAAAACAAAAAGTGAACACTTACCCAGTTTGTTTTATTCAATTTTCCCACCACATAATAAAACAACATTTTCCATAAACAAAAACACAAACCAATCTACAAGCCCCATTACACTAAGTCAGCGAATTTACAAAGGAAATTCCGGATGCAGCGAGCAGGAAGCGGTCTTACTTTTACATGTTTAGCGCTCACACGTTCCCTCCACAAAATTAATATTTTCACTTCAAACAAGATCAACACTTTTATGTTTGTTCAACGTGGAATTAACACTGAATAAAATTACTTACGTATTTAAATGTATTTGAAGTTTTTTTATCTCGTGGGTGAGTCAGAAGGCTATTTTGTGGGTAAAAAAAGGTTTTACGTTCAATAAGTTGGTTGTTATTTATAAGTATGTAAGTACGTTGTTTAATGACTCAACTGTTGTGTTTTGTATTCAAAATTATTTTCTAGCAGAAAGTTTTTTTTTCTACTCTATATTTTTTATAAACAAACATAGAGTAGAAAAAAAAAACTCCGGATGCGATTTTTTTTTGTAACTCACAAATGAATGAAAACAAGAAAAAATTGTATCACTTCATCTGTAGGAAAGAAGTACATTGCAAACATTCCTTTTCGCTTATTTGTTGCTTGTTATCCTACAAAGTTAGCTATACGTCTGAACTGTGAATAAATGTCATGAATAGCAAACTTGAGTATAACATGATAAATTTTGTAGTAAGAAGTGTACTACAAGCGTATGACCTATATTATTATTTTAAATTGATATGTTCCATTTTTGTAGCGAAATCACTTATTTTGAAAACTGTGTCTTGTTCACGATGAAATATTATAATGTAAAGAGCGTACACCTTACAGCATTTCATACAAACTTTCAAGACCTTGTTTTTCGAAATGACTGAACCGATTTAAATGAAACTGTGTTACAAAAATAGTGAAAAATAGTGTTACAGCCAAATTAGACCAATTTAAAATTTTCCATAGAAACAGAGATTTCCAGTTGTCTGTTTTTAAATAAGATATTTCGAAAATGTTCTTAACTAACTTTTTAGACCTTTGTATCCTGCTTATGCGTATGAAGTTTGTTGCTGATAATGATGAGGGTTTCGTGACGGTGCAAAGGAGGAAGCGCCGAGCGCAAACTAACAGGAACCGCTGCGGCAAAGCTCCTACGGGGCTCGAAGTGAGCCTGCGTGCCGCAAAGCCGAACACACCGGTGTACATCTCCCGCCTGCACTACACCACTAAGGCGGAGGACATCGTGGAGTACGTGCGCCAAAAGACAAGGTACACGCCGAGGATGCAGTTACTGTAGTCGAGCGTTTGTGGTGCGCGTACCTAATTGTTATCTGCCCCTCGTCATGGAAGAAGACTTTTGGCCACAGGACGTGGTGTTCCGTCGCTTCCGCGGACAAGTAGCACAGGGCAGCGCATAGTCAAGCTAGTGCAAAGTGAAGTTCTACTAACATAGTCTTATTTTTTTTTTTAATAACACAAGTTTTGTTTTGTTTTCAATAAAATGATGTATGTTTAGGTTAAGGTATTTATCTATGGGCCTGTACTGCCTGAAAATAAATGGATTTATTATTATTGAAATCGGTTCAGTAATTTCGAAAAACAATGGCTTGTAAGTTTGTATGAAATGCCGTACGTCGTAAACGCTCTCTGCTTGTCTGTATTCCTGGAAGTATAAGCAATACACCACAGCTGCATTCTGCTGGTAACATTAAAGTTTCATGCAATAGGGGGCAGGTTAGTCTATCAATGGCCACTGTCACTTACCATTCACACAAACTGACTCCGTACTAATAATGAGGTACCTGAATTAGGTACGTAATTAAAAAACCCACCACCAAAAAAAAATACTTTCTTCGATCTAAGGATCGAACCACGGATTCCACGCTCAGCAGTCGAAAGCATGTGTGGTGTTACAGAATTTCCATTATTTTGTTTATAGGACCATTTGGTAATAGGACGTTCACCACTTCCTTGTCTTATCTTAAGTTATCTTATTCACTCATTGTTTTATTTGGATCAATACCATTGATGTATTAAATAGGAAGATAAGGTACGCGCTCCTCGATGTGGACCGCATAAATTAGGTGAAAGAACACAATCGACCTACATTACTCTCGGTTTTCGGGGAATACCCGAACCGTAGTTTGTTTCCGAGTTGTTACGGGTTCGTAACATGACAATTATTGCTATCTCGTTCCCGCTATAGCCCGCGTAATACGTCTCTCTATTTCGGTTGTCGAGCACATGACGCACGACATCGGGTCCATTTAATATTTACATGATGTTAGGGAGTGGCCTATCTTCCTATTTAATACATCAATGATCAATACTATAACTTCTTTTGTTTTTCAAATATAGTGACAGCCGAACGAATGCAACGCAGTGCGCCCGCGTCCCTTCGCTTGTCATACACCATAAACAATAATTAGTCTACCTATAACACTATTATCCTAACGGCCGAACCCAATAACCTATATATCACCAGTTTCGGCCTACTGGAGATATAAAAATATATCCATCGATGGTTTTAACGTCTAGGAATCATACCGGCCCACGCTATCTACTGATGAGAGGGTGTATCGCCTACAACAGATATCTCTTTGTATGAAAATGCCAAAGTATGCGTCCCAATATACGATTTGTTTGACAGGACAGTACTACAGATGGAAGATTTGGCTATTCCCCGAATTGCAGGGATAAAAGTAAAGTAGCCAAGCTAAAATGAACTCTTTATTACTTGCAATAATGATCATAGATGTTTTTTTTATATTTAAAGTAATAAAAAAAAAATGAATTCAAATATCTCGAAAACGGTGCGTCCTAGGCAAAAAATAACAGAAATTTAACCCCACCTTAATAACACCCTCCGTGCAAGCACCATTCCAACATGAATTTAAGTTAAAAAAAAACCAACATTAATGCGCTAAAGTAGCCCGCGAAATTCAAATTTTATTACGTTTTTTGCAATTTGCAGGTCAGTAACAGGTTGTATTTTGATTCGCGGCCATAACAAATATGGCTCTACAGAATTATATCGTAATCCAGTAACTTATTTAGAAGTAAGAAACAATGAAGTTTTAATATAACCCTAATTACACATGTTGTTTTTAGGGTTCCGTAGTAAACAAGGAACCCTTATAGTTTCGCCATGTCCGTCTGTCTGTCTGTCTGTCTGTCTGTCTGTCTGCCTGTCTGTCTGTCTGTCTGTCTGTCCGTCCGTCCGTCTGTCGCCAGCTTAGCTCAGAGACGCTTAGTCCTAGAAAGCTGTAATTTGGCATGGGTATACATATTAATCATGCCAAAAAAATGGTAAAATAAAATTATGAAAAACATTTTTTTTTCATTTCTTACACGTGAAATGGAGATGATATTTTTTTTTCTCGTCTATTCCATGGTGTGGGGTATCGTTGGATAGGCCGTTCAAAAATATTGTAGGTTTTGGCAAAACCATTTTTCAATTAAGGGATCCGTTTGCGTAATATTAAGCTTTAAAGTGCTAGTTTTTGTTAGAGTCAAGTGTCCCCCCCCCCCTGCCAGCTAAATGGTTGGTTTTGGATATGTGAAAAAATTCATGGCAATAGTATATATAACGAAATTAAAAGGAAAACTATCACAGCTAAGTAGGCTTCACAAGTTAACGAGTAATAGTCGACCAACTTAAATTTGCAGTTGGAGAATTGACCGTAACGTATATCGATGTATGGGAGAGCATATTTTTCAACTACAATGTTAAGTTTGTTTTTGGGATAAATTCATCCCAACTACGGAACCCTTCATTGTGCGTGGTCCGACATGCACTTGGCCGGTTTTTTTAAAGTGATGTTGGTTGTAATGGAACGCACGGGAGGGCGAAGTAGAGAAACCTACTTATTATTTCGTTAGATAGATAGCCTTTATCAATGATTGTGAGACGCCATCCGAGCATAGATATAATTATACTGTCTATCATCAATAGCGATCTGTCTTTAACTGAAAATAAGTTATTGGGTTCGGCCGTTAGTCTATGGTATGGACAGTGATGTTCGAGCGTCGGGTGTGAGTCGATCGTAATATTTATTGTACCTACATAGTTACGGTTTTTATTTATTATAAATTATTGTTTTATTTATTATTCACTAGCTTAAGCCCGCGGCTTCACTTGCGTTAATTTAGAATTTGACAATCAATTCGGGTTGTACTCTGCTTTTTGTTTGGCGGCAAAAAACTCTTAACACGCTACTAAAGTTTATAATTCAATCATGATTCGAAAGACACGTGGCGCCATCTATTACCATAAGAAAGTTATTGTTGTTTTCCTCGGGAACAGTACTCTTTTTCGAAATAAAAGGTACCCTATGTCCGTTTCTGTACACCTGCCAGCAATTATGCAAAGTTTCAGGATGATTGGTTCAGTGGTTTAGACGTGAAAAGGTAACAAACAACCCAAGTAGCAAAAGCTTCTATAACCAAGGCATTTTATCACCAAACAGTGATATAGTAACCCTATAATGGTAACCATTGTGACTGCTTGTACTATAAAGGTTTTTAACAGAGCGTTTAGATTCTATAATATTAAAGAGCATTTCAGTTCTATAATTTAGCTCTTAAAACGCTTACAGGACCATACAAAAGAATCTTTAAAGTGTTGCACTGTAATAGATATGAAAAAAGCCATGATGGTACTATTTAGTACTATAGATGATCTTACTGACACTTGTATGTATCTATTTTGCACTAATAATACGTCAAAATAACTTTTACAGTGCTATTATTGTAGCAGTATCGAAAATACTATTACAGGATCAATCTGCACTATAAAAGTACCTTGCAAAACCATTACGTAACCTGTAAGCTTCTTAAGAGCTCCTTCAACATCGCTATGGGGTAGATATGTAAAAGTAATGAACACTCTTCTATAGTACTAAATAGCACCATAGCGACTCCTGGTGCAGTTGCTAAATAATTTAAATTCTAAATAGCTCTATTGGTGAGTTTTTGTTACTGCTACGAGACTAAACCGTAACGTAAATGTACTAAAATCAATAATTAAAGGGCTAATTAGCTCTATACTAGATTTTCAGTGTCAATTATATCACTAGTATTTCATAAATGGTGGCACACTGTCGACAGATCTGCTTAAAACTTTAAGTAGCTAAAGGTTTAATAATGGATTTGAAATCTTTGCGTCGGTATAAAGTGAGTGGCAGTTATAAAAAAAAGGTGACAAGTCGATATACACAATCAATACAACAGGCTCATGCCCAAAATGTAAATACTGGTCAAGCGGGTCCAGAAAATATAGCACATGGTTCTGCACAAAATATTTTGATTCTGAAACATTTCTCCGACAATCGTTTTGCCGTTTAACGGTTCGCCGACAGAACGATTCACTATTAATTTTTTCACCGATAGAACGTTTCAATGACGAACGATTCGTCCACAGAACGATTCACTTTTCGTTTTTTCATCGATAGAACCAGCGAAGGATTCATCGACACAACTGTTCGTCTGCCCCTGGGGTATAAAACATAAGTAACCGACATGTAGTCCTGTTTCCGTTTATTGTTAAAAAAAACACAAAAATACAACAACAACTTGGTCGATGCAATTTTGAATTATTGTGTTATGATTTGTTGTGTTTTTGTTTTAGTATTAATCATGTGTAGGTTAATATAAAAAGTTATTTTTATTTGCCAATATATTTCATTTAACTACAGTTAAATGATAAGCTAGCCGGCAATTATAAAATCCTTCGCAATGACTATGAGTGCAAAGTTTAATTTTATGTGTTTAGTATTATATTATATTATTGATTGTATTTTGTGTGTTTTTTTAACAGTAAACGGAAACAGGACTACATGTCGATTACTTATGTTTTATACCCCAGGGGCAGACGAACAGTTTTGTCGATGAATCGTTCGCTGGTGAAAGGTTCTATCGATGAAAAAATGAAAAGTGAATCGTTCTGTCGGCGAATTGCTCGTCATTGAAACGTTCTATCGGTGAAAAAATTAATAGTGAATCGTTCTGTCGGCGAACCGTTAAACGGCAAAATGATTGTCGGAGAAATGTTTCAGAATCATCATATCTCCTCAGGAAACAATCCACGTCCATTATAAATGCCATTTCTAAAACTTTAGTATGTTACTATGCAGGTAACTCACTGAAACAAACGCAAATATACATTTACTTCCAGCATTATAATAAAATAAAGTTTCAATGGCATCAAATATGGACTGTTGACCATATGACTTTTAAGTCTGCAACTGTTTTACTTATCAAAGAACCGACATTCTTGCGCGGCTGATGGATGATTGGGTCTGCCCGCATGCGATGAGATAGTTAGAACTTTTAGTTTAGTCAAAATAAATTAAGAGGTTGCATTATAGACACACACAGGAACATTATTTTTAATGAAACTATTATTTATAGCTACACATTCGTGGAGATTTCGTGACTGTATTGGGCGATAAACTGGAAAATACCTAAAGTTGTGTATTTTCTGTTATAATTCTGACCAAAAAAAACACAAACTGTATGTTAAAACTGAGAATTATTTATTACCATAGTTGCACACACATTTGAAAATTCCACACGGACACGTGTGGAATTTTCAAAATAATATTTTTTAACAGTTAAAAAAATTGTACCTACTTAAGTTTTCTAGGTACATATATATATTCCAAATTATGTCCGTGTGCATTTAATGTAACTCCATACAAATAAATGTATTTTGAATACACTATTTTACATTTGGCCAACGAACCCTAATTCGCTTGTGGTAAAAATAAGATGGCTGCTGTTTTCTGCCTTGATAACACATTAGCAGCACGGCTGGAGCCAATATGTACTATAGCAGCCATAGTCGAGACAAGTCCTTATTTTATTAATTAAAATTTTATTAAAACATAAAAAATATGAGGGCGCATCGTCAAATTTTAAATCAGCATAATGATTTTATCGATACAATTATTTTCGCAAGTGCAATTTATGGCAGAGTTACATTTTTTTAGTATGTCCTTATTACATATTACGCTAAGCAAACATGGCAAATGACATAAAGAATAACTTACCGATTTATTTTATTTTCTTGGGGAACACTCACGACTTTCTGTATAATATATTATGTGTATAGTATACAAGTGTGATAATAAAGATCACTGGAATCGTTTACGGTGCAATATAGCACTATAAACATGTTTTGGTTACTTTAATAGTGCAAATTTGTGATATAAAAGTTGCAGACAGCACTATTTTAGTACTAAAAAGCGTTTCTCGACACTTTTACATTTCAACTATAGAGCTGATTTATCACCGTAAGAGCCTTTATGTAATGTTTTTATAATAAATCAGTGATAAAACTAGGGCCTTTTCGGGGTTTTGTAAACGTTTACAACACCATTATAGTACTAATCTTGAACACTAACTAGCACGTTCTAAAACGTTCTCAGGACTTTTATAGTACCAAATTTTGTTACTTGGGAAACTTACTTTCGCATTTATATTATTAGTTAGGAAGTTAGGATAGGATTCCCCTAGTGGGATCTATGTATACAACATTAGTTTTTGTTTATACTAAACCTCTTAAGGGGTCATTGTACTCATCATTATGAACAACTTTTACTATGGGACCAACCTTGAAACCGCGAAAAAAATATCAGCTGTTCCCTACATTTTGACGAGTTCAGCGAACTTAAATGTAGGGACATTTAAGTTCGCTGAACTCGTCAAAATTTCTTTCGGCTGAACTGACTGATTATTTCTTTTTTGCGACGTTTCGTTTTAATAAAAGATAATGGTAGTGGTGGTGAGGTGGTAGGTGAGATTTTGACTAGGGCCTTTTGAAACGGAAGGGTGCTTTCGACAACGTTTCTTAAATTATTTTAGCAAAACGGTTTCTAATATATCAATGCAACATACACAAGAACTTTAACTTCCTATACACAACCTTTATATTTTGGATTTCTTTATCTTTTGGAACGAAGTTCTTTAACACGGCTTGCGGTAGGAGTTGATGGGTAGAAATGGCCACGTAAGGAAAAAGCCTAAGAGCGACCATCTCCATGCGACTTTCTCGAAGCGAGAGAGAGTAAGTGATAATTTACTATACACAAGTGTAATCTCAGACAAAGAAATGTATAGACGGCGGGCAGCTCCATTTTATTCTCACTAGAAAGGGATATACCTAGTATTAAGTTATTATACGTAAAGAAAAAGGACAAAGCTATACTATTTCCGTCTCTCGGTGCCTGTCACTTTTTCAAGGTCAGCGACACTTGTAGCTCATCAAGCTTCGACATTTATGTCGTTTTTGTGAAATTGTGAAGTTTATATTGGTACTTTTCTACATCATATAATCATCAATTTGCTGATTTCTTTTTTGTTTTAAAACTCAGGGTAAAGAGTTAGGTCTATGGTAACATTGGGTCCTCTATACATTAATGGATATGTATAAAATATGTTGTCTCATCTGGCAAAAAATACTAGATGGCTCTATATTAAAAACGCGTCTGTGATATATGTGGGATATATGCGCGGATGGATAAATAGTATGCGAGCTAAAATAAACTTCGAAAGAAAAGGCAGTTTCCAGGGTTCAAATTTCAAGTGTCAAAAGTATTTTTTTGTTATTATTTGGTTTCTCTTAAACGTTCTAAATTTAGTTAATTGAGTCTGTTTTTTCAATATATAATATACAGCGAATAGAACATCGTTACAAACTGGTGTCCCAGGGCACCCCCCGACTCTTTTATTATTTAACTTTTTTTCTACATTGAATGTTTGCTTGTTGGCCATCAATGTTGTGAACTTTAGTCGGGGTTTGTTTAATGTTTGGTTTCAGGAAATATAAAACAAGGCACAAAACCACGTACAGAGCTTTTAAAACTATCGTCTTAATCATCATCATCATCAATTCAGCCAAAAGACGTCCACTGCTGGACATAGGCCCCCTCCCAAAGGGGGGTGGGTGGTTGTCATTATCGCCACGCTTGGCAGGTGGGTTGGCGATCGCAGTATGGTGTTAAAATGCATAGAGAACGCTGCTGCCCATTCTCTAGTAAGTCCCTTAGTCGCCTTTTACGACACCCACGGGAAGAAATGGGATAGTGCTATTCTTTACGTCCGGCACCACACGGAACGCACTTATCCTCTTAATGCACCCCTTTAATTAAGTAGAAGAAAATTTAATTTAAAGTACACAATATTCCCCACTATATTTACACTAAATAATTTAATTACTAAATTAATATTACATCCGCGTACCCAAAACGTGTAGTTTGTTTAGTGTGAGCACTAAACCAACTACGAACTGTAATTACAAAGTGGTAACAACAGAGAGAACAAACTTATACACGATGTGAAATGTAAATATGTATGTAAACGTTTGTGTATTCAGTGCGTAGTGGAGATACCGGTCCGCGTAGTGTCGCACTATTCATATGCAGATCTGTGAGACTGGCGTACTGTTTAGTTTGTGTGGTAATCTTGGATGGAAGGAAAATAGAGACATTGTCATTGTAAATGCGATTTGATAACAGGAAATTGTGGAGCATAGTGTAGACTACGTAGCCTAATGCAGATTCTGAATGCTGTAGCACAGACTTCGTAGCTTGGATGGAAGGAAAATATAGACATTGCCATTGTAAATGCGATTTGATAACAGGAAATTGTGGAGCATAGTGTAGACTACGTAGCCTAACGCAGATTCCGAATGCTGAAGCACAGACTTCGTAGCTTGGATGGAAGGAAATTCGAGAGATTGTCATTGTAAATGCGATTTGATAACAGGAAATTGTAGAGCATAGTGTAGACTACGTAGCCTAACGCAGATTCCGAATGCTGTAGCACAGACTTCGTAGTTTTGAGTTGACTCCGTAGTGTAGGCCATAATCCGTAGTTTATTACTCACATCGTAGCGTGGACTCACAACAGTTCACCAATCGCTATTTTTAGAGCTACTACGAGTTAATAATCCATAATAATATGTAGTAGGCGTCGTAGCATAGTACAGTACTGCACGGAACGAAGAGAATATGATGACGAGGTCTACGTTGCGTAACGTAGACTCCTCAGCCTAGTGTGGATTTTCAGGTGTGGAGCAGTGTGTGTGTATCTTCTTAGAGTAGTAGGAATAAACACAATCTTGCTGTACACCGCACTCGCCTCCACAGAGTTGGCAACTCGTTCATGGGTCAATGTATACGCTTTTACAACAAACATCCTGCTGACATTCGAAACTTACCCATTAAACGAATTCAAAGCTGTATTAAAACCAAACTTTTTAAAAAAGGGTATTTAGAAGACAAAGAAGCTTGGGATTGAGCTCCAAAATCCAATCCCAAGCTCAATCAAAAGTTTTATCACAAGGCTTACCTTGTGATAAAACTTTTTTAACAATTATGAAAAATCATCATTTTAAATAGTTTATATATTACACATAATTATTGACATTGCTAAATATTTACTTTGAAAAGTATTATATTTATTACTAATTATTGTGTATGTGAGCACTATGTGGGTAATTTTTTTCTCCTTTTTTCTTTCTTTCTCAGTTAGTTTGAATGGTGATATTTTGAGCACTTTTTGCGGCCTACCCAAATGTCCTTTCTTTGGTATTGTTCGTCGAGTCGTTGAGCTCCTTAAGTCTTGAGTTGAGCTGCACGATTACTGACAAATGCTTGCACTGCTTGAACAGGTCCACTAAAATTTGTGTGTTTATTTTCTCAAAAGACTATTTCAGACACGGACCTACATACATGGTCCTCACATGATCTGACCAAGATTATGTCTGGACTCTAAAAGAGACTTTGACCCCTGAGTTTGTTTCGCCATTTCTTCTCAGGGGTAATCAGATGGGAAATGTCGACTTCATCTAGCTTCTTTTTTTTTATTTATAAAATTGACGTGTAAAAGTGATTCCGACATCCTATTTACAGAATAAACAATTTCATTTCATTTCAGTGCTTTCAATGGAGTATGAAGTGGAACTACTTTTTAGTATAGAAAGGCTTTTCTGTACCCTTTGAAGCGTTTATGTAAATATTTATACAAACGTTTGATATACTATGTGTCCATTGTGGAATAGCTGATGCCGGCTTACTATTCATATGCAGATCTGTAACAATCTAACGCAGCGTGGGTGGTTAGTTTAAGCGCTAAACTTGCATAAAATAATAATGGACCCGTTAAATCATTTTTGATGTGTGTGTAGTATTGGTTTTATTCATTTAGAAAATAAATAAAATCATCGAAATTCGTCGAAATACATTTTTAAACAACAAGTCCCAGAATTAACGCACAGCCTCTTAAGGAGTCATAGTACTCATCATTATGAACAACTTTTACTTTGGGCCCAAGCCCGAAACCGCGAAAAAAAATCAGCTATTCCCTACATTTATGTTCGAATAATTCGTCAAAATGTAGGGAAAAGCTGACTTTTTATTCGCGATTTCAAATTTGGCCCCATATTAAAAGTTGTTCATAATGATGAGTACATTGACCCCTTAAGAGGTTGTGCGCTAATTCTGGGACATATTGTATAACGAATAATATATACGTATAAATCATTTCATCACCACTGCTCTCAAAACGGTGAAGGAAAAAAAACATCGTGAGGAAACCGGTATGTCCTAGAACCAAAAACTCGAAGACATGTGACATCTACCAACCAGCACTGGGCCCGCGTGGTAAATGACAGCCCGCTCCTTCTCTAGGAGAGGAGGCCTGTACCCCAGCTGTGGGAACATTATGCTATGATCTATTTCCAACCGGACACCAGACGGAAATACACGCTAATATGCATAACAATACGGTGAGGCAGAGCATGCATGCATAAATCTAATTATTGACCAGTATCAACAGATGGTCAAGTGCAACAGCTAAGATTAATAAAGCGAGTACTTGCACAGTTACAAATACAAATTGAAAGAAGATAAGCCTTCTTCTTCTTTCGTATTGGCACGAACATTATACGGTCAAATTAAGGCTGCTCTCTCGAAAAAAGCTTGAAAAAAGCATGCAGATGAAGCAACTTTTCGTCGACATTTACAAAGAAATTACATCTGAAAAAAAATTGTAATCTACATGATATGATACATATTTGACTAATTCATATCAACTGGAATCTAAGCTGGCTGGCATACCTTATGTTACCTTTATTGTCCACCTACCTAATTTAAGTTAGGCTATATTTTTATAAATATACATACCTATTGTTTGAGGCAGTTGGTAGTTTCCTTGTTTTCTGATACTAACCCTCCTTACATCAGAGCTTTTGTTCCTTTACCATTAGAAGGACAAAATCTTGATTGTAACAGTGACTTGATTGTCTGTTTGGGTACCGGATAAAAAGAATAGCACCCCCTATTTGTTCCCGTGGGTGTCGTAAAAGGCGACTAAGGACTTACTAGAGAATGGGTAGCAGCGTTCTCTATGCGTTTTAACACCATACTGCGATCACTAACCCGCCTGCCAAGCGTGGCGATTATGGCAACCCCCCCCCCCCCCGCTTTGGGGGAGCCCTATGTGCAGCAGTGGACGTCTTTCGGCTGGAATGATGATGATGATACATATTTGGGTTTAGCCATAACTTTTCTATCGGTATCACATAATAAGAAATAAAACCACCAAATAACTTCCAAATGGTTGAGATGAAACCATTTTACTCTTTAATTTTATATCAAAAGATTATAAATAAAAAAAATCTACTGCTTTACAATACAAAGGAAAATGATTTGGTTTTGTCACTTTTTAAAAATATGTATTATTTTTATTATAATAAATTAAAAATGTGTCCGATGCGGGTAGCGGAGTGGCGCGGAGATGGGTCATTAGCTCCGCCCAAATGCTCAAAGACATGGGTGTGATTACAAGCCTTAAATACTTCTACATACTGGCGCGACACGCGACGCGACACAAAGGCCCCACGTGTCGCACGATGAGCGGTGCCTTTGTGTCGTGTCGCGAGTTGCGCTGGTTTTTAGAAGCCTTAAATCAGCTGGCGAAGCTTTGCAAACGTGGTATCTAAACAGTATGAGTAGAGAAAATCAGTTTTTTTTTAAGTTTTACCGTGTTTAGATATTGATAACCATGTGCTATGGGGGACCCACAGCACAGCGCTGATTTTCAGTGGTCACCCGAAAAACAACAATACGTACGGAACCAAAGTCAGGCTACATGGAGCGACTGCCTAGCTGACCTCCACAACCGAGAAACTGGGTAAGGGTGCTTACATAAAGAAATAGGTTACCGGTGCAGGCGAGCGTGTAAAGTCAAAGTCAAAGTCAAATTGTTTATTTGAAATAGGCACCTATAAGGCACTTTTGAACGTCAATATTTACAAAAAATAGAATTGATTCTAGTCGCCCCTTCCAAAAGGTAGTTTCGTATGGACATGAATGGGCAAGAAACTCCACGGTTAGGTACTCTTTTAAAATCTTATACAATATTTTTTATAGGTACATTAATTATACAATTACATGTGAAGACGCACCTACAATACAATCACTATACCACAATAGGTAATAAAAAAGTTAAGAATGGAGCAATGACAGATAAATTAATTATGTCATAGATACATCAGCACACAATTATATACAAACATTAAAAAAAAAAAAAAACCTAAAAACGTATATTTTTTCCTGTGCGGGTGGGTCGGTAACGATCGGTGCAGGTATAATATTCCCGTGTTATCTTATGCGCTCAGTTATAATGAAACAGGTTTTAACTTTTCGGTACCGACTGCCTGTACCGAGCTATACGGGCTTATTATTGGTGGTTTGACCGGTACCTATCAGTAGCGACCCGTACAGGCTCGCCTGCACTGGTAACCTGTATCCTGTATGTTTGTACCCTAACACGATACCCCTTGGTAAGACTGGTTGTCAGACCTTCGGGCTTCTGACGACCCGTAGCGACTGTAAAAGATCCACGAATGACAGCTGGGACCAACGGCTTAACGTGCTTTCTGAGGCATGGAGGCGTCTCGGTGTATAAAGAATAAACTAATAAATAAGTTAATTAGACCCTGTATTAGCAAAATATGACCCAGTCAGCAAGCTGATAAAATGACCTCTGAGCCTCGGACGCGGAACGCCCAATTTGGTACGCTTTTAAATTCTATCAAATTCTCAATGGTCTTCTCCCAAAATTAAACTAGCGTGGAGACCAATATAAACAGTATTGTGACTCAATCCTATACCAATATTATTGTCCCAGTTAATATACCCAAATGTTATTGTTCACTATCAGGATATATTATGCAAACTGTTTAGTGAACGGCCTATCGGTAATCTTTGGGGTTCATTTCGTGAATATAATATCAGTTTTGGGGGCAAAATTTCAATAATGGTTGAGTTTCAAATTGACGTTATTTAAACAGGAGCGTAAGAAGGGCTTTTGTGTTATTGTGTTAGTTGGTTTTGGGTGGTGAGAGTATTGTTTAGGTTGATTATTAGGGTTATTAAAAATTTATAGTTTTTAATAACCTTTAAGGTCACAACCTTAAAGGTTATTAAAAACTATAAATTTTAACCTATAACTGCTGGATAAAAGCCTTTTTGTTTATGGAAGGTACTTTGAGCTTAGTTCACCATTCTTCGTATTAGTTTTTTAATACAGAAGTTTCTACGCAGTGTTTTCCTTTACTGTAACTCATTGTCAAGAAATTCCAAGAAACATTTTCCACGTTCATGATGCATCTACCCATTAAAGACCTCTGCTCACCATCTTAGACCAACACGTTTGTGAATACTATTTGGGAAACCTAGACATACTGATAATAAGGGTTTCCCCACGTGGATTTTCACCACAATAATTGAATGGTGTCTAGATTATCAAGATTCTGGCTCGTCTGTCAACTGAAATGCCTCTCTCGTCCCTGTTTCCTTTAACGTCCTTTTCTTCATTATTTCCTTTTTGATCTTAAATTTGTATGTACTTGATATAATTCAAAGATAAAAAAGAAACATGTGCGGTCGGGACCCCCCTCAGGACCGAAGTTTCTTTTCACGTATGATTTAAAACAAAAACTTTTGACACTTGAAACCTTGAAACGAACTTCTTTTTTTGAAATTTATTTTTAGCTCGCATAAACTGCTTTACCCACCCACAGACGTGTATACAAAGCCATCTAGTAAGTATACATTTTTAGAAGCTTTCATAAAGTTACCAAAAAACAATTTATTCGTTTCTAAAACCTTACACTAGATGGCTCTGTATTAAAATCATGTATTAAATTCACACTTTCTGTATCTCTCTGCCTCTTATATATATTTGTATATTTTGTATAAAACAAAGTCGCTTCCCGCTTCCTGTCTATCCCTATGTATGCTTAGATCTTTAAAACTGCGCAACGGATTTTGATGCGGTTTTTTTTATTTAGATAGAGTGATTCAAGAGGAAGGTTTATATGTTGAGAGTTTACATCCTGTAATCCACTGTTTCGTAAACTTAGAATGCTTACATTAACTGGTATTTATATTGAGGAAGTATGTAAATTTACCAAATCTCACCCTGAAATATTTGAAAAACTGGGAGATAAATTTATGTTCAAAACTAGATATTCTAATAGATTAATTATTCCTAGAATGAAAACGGAATTATATGGGTGAAGTTGCTTTCCTATCTGTATTCAGATCTATAACAAGATTCCTAACCAAATGAAAGAACTTCCAAAGGTCCGCTTCAGAAGGGCTTTACGCAGTTGGCTAATTAAGAATTCCTTCTACATATACTCTAAAAGAATTCCTTGAGTTTAACTACAGACAAATGACCTAATTGTAATTTGTACCATAAATTTGCATGTTATTATGATATGATTAAAATGTGTTAAGCTACTATATTAATACCAATGTAAGAACTTTTGTAACCATATTTTTAAGCAAATAAATCTTTGACTTTGACTTTGTTTAGAAAATGCCACGTGGGCGAAGCCGCGGGCAGCAGCTAGTTAAATATAATAGAAAGAGAGAAAGCCGCATGGAGGTGGCATAATGCATTTTCCTTACTTGACGATTACTACCAGTCAGCTCCAACTTACCTTACTGTCTCTCTCCTACTACCTTAAAACTATTGGAAGAAATATCTTTAACGCGGCTTGCACATCTTAAAATGAGAAAGCACATCACAAAATTACCGTTTAAACGAACTAATAAGCTAGGTAGGATTGAAGTCGTGCGGGTAGAAAATTGCCATGCGTCTTGTTCATTCAATTACTTGAATACCGTCTGCGGCGTCCTGGGACATGACTTAGATGGGCTGTACATTGTACATTAGGGGAAGAACATAATTTTGTTTAGTTTTACAGAAATATAAATGGATCAAATGCTTTGTTTGCATGTTATGGTGGCTAAAGTTATGGCTTGCACAGGCCCAGTATTAAATCCAGCAAATCAATCGAGTATAATGGATTCTTTACCATTAAACTGCCTTCTTATGGTTTAAATAGATCGATAAAATATTTAATACCTATTACCCGTATTTTTTTTTAAAATTTTAGGCTCAGTAGTATGAGAGATAAGGGGATGGTCAACATCATCTATTTTCTTAAATATTTGTAACAGTATTTATTTTAAAATTATTAAAAAAAAAAACTGGTTTCCTTACAACAAGTTCTTTCATTTGATATGTAACACGCTACATTTTGCTTAACTTTTTTTTTTTCGTTTTTCTATTTTGCCGTGACCCATATTCAAAATGTATTTATTCACGTTACACGTCCGAGTTTGGGTCACAGAATTTCATATGTGTACTAAATTTAAACTTAATCGGTCTAGTAGATTCGGAGCAAATCGGCTATGACAGACGCACAGACAGACAGACACACGAGTGATCCTATAAGGAATCCGTTTTTTCTTTTTGAGGTACGGAACCATAAAAAAGGAAATTACAGCAGCTTCTTCTTTTTCGTCGTATCGATGATTTTCTTTTATTAATTTTAAATACCTAAGCTTCGACCAGAATTCGGCCTCTTCGACAGCGTTAATCTTGGCCTTGCGAAAGTTTTCCATAGTGCAGGTATGTTTGCACAAAGAGCACGACAAGAGGTGAGGCATTTTTTGTGATGTAGCTCCACAGTTGCACTATGCACAACCAGCCTATAATGTTCCCACTGCTGGGACACAGGCCTCGTCTCGACGAGAATGAGTCGGCCGCAATCCAACACGTGGGCCCAGTGCGGGTTGGTAGATGTCACATTATGTCTTCGAATTTTTGGTTCTAGGACATTCCGGTTTCCTCACGATGTTTTCCTTCACCGTTTTGAGTGCATTGATGATGAAATAATTTATACAAAGTTAAGCGCCTGTATTGGTGCGAACCTATGACCTAAAAATCGTAAATCACGGCTGTTACCACTGGGCCATCACTGCTCTCACTGTGACTCATCGGATATAAGAATAGAATAGAATAGAATACTCTTTATTATGTACACCATCAAAGTTACAGATATAAATGTTGAAATTTTACATAGGGTGACACAATGGGCGGTCTTATCGTTAAAATCGATCTTTTACAGACAACCATTAAAAAAAAAAAAGAAAGAACCTTTGGATGGATTAAAGGGAGAAGGAGAGACAATACTGCAGATATTACAGCTGATTTTTTTATATAAAATAATAGCTGTTCAGTTTATCCACTCAATGTGCCGTCACCTTAATATCATAGCAGACCGCGAGCTGAACCAAGTATTTAATAACACACGTGAGATGGCATATCTAGAAAGAGAACGAAGTAATTAATAAAAAGAGTGTTTGACCTGAAATGTAAGTTGTAATTTGGTTCATAGTAGGTAAACAAAAAGATAGATGGAGATACGTAAAACAAAAGAAAATCCTGCTGATTTTGAAGGGCACAATTGGCTGCCACAATCAAGGACCACTTTGGTTACCCATTGAAAGGGTTTTCGATAGGGTTTTTCTAAACGGTTAAACAAAAACCTATACGATATAGGTAACCCTTCTGAACGGCTTAAATTAAATTTTGGTAACCCATTGAAAGGGTTTTGATAAAAACCCATACGGTGTGGGTAACCCTTTTGAGCGGCTTAATTTGAGCCAATGAAATGGTAACCAAAATGGTCTCTGGGTAGAATAGAGATATAATTGGTCATACTACGCGTGCTGGGCGGATATCGAATTAACATAATATTATGATTTTTTCATGTTACTGGGTTTCAAGTAGTTATAGAACACATTGAATGGGTTATCATGTAACCCTTTCACTGGGTTTCAAGTATAAAACCCATTCAATGGATTTCTAGTATAAAACCCTTTCAATGGGTTACATCACGATAAAGGTAACCCATTGCATGGGTTATCCCTTCGAAAGGCTTAACTCTTAACCGGGGTTGTACGGTCCCTGGCCACAATACGATCCAATCCGGAAAAAAATATCTGATAGGTAGTGAAAAATCTCAAGAAAGGAAAAGTTTGTATAAACACTATCATTACCGACTGTGACAATTCCATAATAAGACAATTATTTGATAAATGTAGCACTTACAGAACAGTAAGTCGACGTACATTACGTCTGCTTGCCTATCCAACGGAGTAAGCACAGTAAATAGTACACTCACGTTTCACAGTTATATTAGAAGGACTATATAGGCAATGGGGCGAGCCAATAGGCTCGCCCCATTGCCGCCAATAACCGGGGACCCCACGCTAAGCAGTCACGCTTGCAATCACTAGTCTAACGAGCAAGGCAACATTTCATTGTAAAAGCTAAAGAACTGAAGGAAAGTAATTGGCTTTAGTCACAATTTCAACGACGAATCGTTGAGAAAACTTTTAGAGGAATTCTAACCAATATACAATTAAATCCTAAATAAGTACACGTTGTAAAGGCAAAAGAACTGAATTAAAGTAATTGCTTCTAGGTTCTCACAATAAATTTCAACAACAAATAATTCAGCAAAATTTTAGAGGATTTCTAACCAAAATACAATGAAAACTTTAAACATTCAATTCAATTCAATTTATTCAGTAACAATTCACATTGCGTTCGAATATAATACAGCATGAAACATGAAACATAAGCATTAGATATACAAAAAAAAAAAAAAAAATTAAAGTTCAAACAAACCAAACATGCAACTCAATTTAAATGAGAAAATATTATAAAAATTGTAAAATACCATTCCAACATAAATTATAAAACCATATTAAGTCAATTAAAAGCAAATTAAACAAAACAATAATCAATAAATAAAAGACATAACTTATAAAACCATATTAAGTCAATAATTTAAAAGCAAATTAAAACAAAAAAAAATCAATAAATAAAAGTCATACATGAACACAATATAACACCATAGACAAACAATGACATGTCAAGTTAAGAGCACTAGACTATTATTACAAATCATCTAATGATTAGAGACATTTTTCTAACAGGAATGCCTTGAGCCGTTCCTTGAATGAGCCTGTGTACAATATGCTTCTTTTTTTTTTTTTTTATGTATGGCATCTCGTAGCAGACCTAGAGAGGTCGTTGCTACTTAACCGGATATTCCTGTGGCTGCCCTAAGGTTTTTTAACTCAAGCGGTAATTTGTTAAATATTTTAACTGCCTGATACTGTGGACTATGTTTAATTATTCCAAAAGCCGGGATGATTTTGTTACCAGAACAAGTACTTACCTAGGATATATGAAATATAATACACGAAATTTAAAAAAATATATCTTTTTTGCAAAAGGGACTGAAAGGGGGTCTTAAAAATTTTATGTGGGGTATCATATGAAAGAGCGCTGTTTGCATATTCTCAAACATTTTTTTTTTAGGCAGCATATATTCCGACTTTTGAAGAAAAATTAAAAAAAAATACCGTTCCCCCCCCTTATTTCCGAAGTTTACATAGATAAAAATCTGAAATTATTCTATATGATAGAAGTTTATGTAAAGATTACAGGAAAAGTAAAACGATGTCTATAAATAGCACAGTTTTTCAGAAATCATCAACATCATATATACGTACGGAACCCTCGGTGCGCGAGTCCGACTCGGTCTTGACCGGTTTTTTTATTTTACATGTTGATACTTACTGTACAATATATTTTAATGTCAGCTTGTATATATATTGTAATTAAGATTTGTCAAAATAAATTGTTCTATGTAATAGTAAAGTACATGAATAAATTGCCTCTACAATTGGCGATGTTCGTAAGCCAAAGGGCTTTCATACGGGTCCCTCAGGAATTTCAAATAACATTTACTAGTTAATATTTCGCGACGATCTAAGAGAAGGACGATACCTAGGAGCAGTGGTGGCCCAGTGGTAATGGCCCCGACTTAAGAGCGCTTTACTTTGTGTAAATTCATTTATCACCACTGCTCTCAAAACGGTGAAGGAAAACATCGTGAGGAAACTGGCATGTTCTAGAACCAAAAAATTCGAAGACATGTGACATCTACCAACCCGCATCGGGCCCGCGTGGTAGATTACAGCCCACTACCTCTCGAAGAGAGGTGGCCTGTGTCCCAGCAGTGGGAATATTATAGGCTGATTATGATGACCTAAGAGAAGAAGAATGACAATATTTAATAACAAAAATATAAAAACTTACCTTACACAAGGAATGAATACTCGTAATAACATGGACTTTTTAATATACAAGCGTTTACCACTTAGGTACTTCACAATGCGTAATATGCTTTTGGTTTCCCTTTCTCTCTTACTCGCACACACACACACACATACACACAATAATTAATTGGGTATCTGAGATTATGGATTCAAGTACCTAATTAATTGTTATAATAGTAATTATTTTTTTAATTCTCTAGTTTTAGTTTTGTTTTTTTCTTTTTACCTACTGTTTAATTCTGTTACTAACAGGCTTTGTATGTGTACACATGGTTATGGAAGAGGGAGGTCTTCTGTCACAGGTATCTATATACTTAAAAGAAGGCCTCTACGACTTATTTGTTAAAACCTTTTGAATAAGAACAAAAAAACTTATAAAAAAAATAAAAAATAATATACTTACCAGGTTTTAGTGTGTGAATGGATAATTTCTGGGCGCATTCATTGATATCAATCTCACTTCTATGGGTAGGTACCTATAATTTTCCTTCTAAGCACAACTTGAGTTCACGTTATATTTGGATCAGTGCCATGCTGCGCTGGTCCACAGTATTACTACTGGTAGAAACACGGGCAAGAAAAGTCCAAAAGTGCCTAACATTTGCAAAAATGCAAAAACCCTTTTTAATTAAAAATATACAGCTACCAACTCAACCAACAGTACACCTTTAATTTACAGAACTGCACACTGAAAAGCAAGTGCAAGATTACTGAAAAATAAAAATACTACAATTTTTAACATAAAACACGTACGTTCCAAAATCTCGTGTTTCGTGAAAGTGGTACGTTTCATGTATTTTTCACAAGTTTCCCTAAAGGGAGAAAAATGTAAAATGAGGAACTAACGACGCGAGGTAAAGCCGAGTGAAATCTGTAGTTTCTGTATAATGTTAAGTGTTGTATTAGTCAACAACTTTGTTTGTGGCGGTTCTATCAGTAACCGTTTACGACGATCTGGACGATTTCAGAATCTCATGACTTGCTTAAATTTTTACACAGTCAACCACTTCCGACAGGCTTTTTTTTCTCGCGGCAGAGAATTCCTTTCTCAGATCAATCAATAATATACAAAATATTCAAACATTCTGCGAACATCAATTTATTTGTTGAACAATCAAATGTGGCATGATTCAATTGCCACGGATTTTAAAATATTTTTTTGTCTCACAGTCCTATCATGACAAAAACATCCTTTTTTTCCAGTATTGCGACGTGAGTTAAATTCGAAACGATAGCCACAATCGCTGCAACCCAGTTTGAAACCACATTCAGCCAGCGAAGCGCTCCTACTCGAGTTGTAGTGCTATAATGTTAAAAGTTGCACAAACACAAAATCGGCATTGGTGCAAAATTTATTTGCAGTTTCCCGTTTTTGATTTAGTTTTAACGTTTGTTTGACTGTTAAATCTGTTGTTTTTCGGTTTGCAAGGATTTATTTTGTGATAGTTGAAAATGCTTATAAATTAAATTGTGAAAAGCTTTTGTACATAGCTGTCAACGGTCACACTCAGAGTGGCCTATTTATGTTATTGATTTTTTGTTTTGACTGTTTCATATTCCATTTTTAAATTATATTAAAATCAAATAGTTACCGGTACTATTTTTAACCTGATGTTACGTAAAAACTAATTATAGAGAGTATTTAGATAGACGTTATTTTATTTTGGTAATAGTTTTAGTGCAGAGAAAGAAAAGAAAATCATTGAGAATGCCCAAAAATGTATGCGCAAAAAGTCGATAAAAAATAACTTATGTGCCTAAAAGGGCAATAATTGTAGACAACAAATATGAAATTACTTTCTTTTAATTCCCCATGATTTCTTATGTATTGTTTTATTTTTCAGTCACTAATTCCATTCATCGCTGTTTTGTTTAAAAAAACACTTATTTAAACAAAACAGCGATGAATGGAATTAGTGACTAATTAGCACTCTCTGTGCTTAACTGACTTTCGTTACGTTGTTTGGATTGTGGAATATGTGCAGCATAACCACATGGTGCACTACATATTTCTTTTTGACCACAGACAACTCTTTATAAGACGCTTACAAAGTTACCGACTTGTGCACGCTGTGGTGTTTATGGTGATTATTTTGACAGAAACCAATTTCACATTTGATATCTACCATGACATGGTAGATATAAAATTGGTTTGTATCTATCGTGCTTATATGATTTTTTAATAGACCCTGGGTTTTTTTGTGCATTCTCCTTTATTTGACTCAGGGCACACAATGTTCACTCATAGTATTGTGTGCAGAAAGGATACTAAATAGTTATTTTTATTGATATTTAGATATAAGTTGTTACAGAATATTTAATTTTAATTCTGAATGAATATTCACATTTTCGTTAGACAAAACTTTATCGGAATAAACATATAAAATTACACATTTATTAAAAAAAAGTTTATAACCACAAAGAAAAAATCTAATACTCATTTCAGGTTACCACTATCCATAGACATCGTTTTAATTTAAATTTAGAACGAAACAATACGCGAAACCCACTATCCATTCATTCATTGAATTCAAACGTAGAATAAGATGTTAATCGCCTTAGTTCAATTCAATCCATTTAAACGAACAGACAGAGAAAACCGTGGACCTTTCGTAGGAACAAAAAAAAACTGATTATAACCCGGTCGGAAATAAAGCTATTTGTTCGTGGATTTTAATGTTATAACGTCTATTTTTTTATGTTGCTACGTAGCTTTGTGAAATGAAAAAGGCAGTATTATGAGAAGTGATAAATTACTTATTTTAGTTCAATTGGTTTTGATTATTCAGTTCAAAAAGTGTTTGTAAATGCTGTATAGTTTTAGTGAAAGCGTTCTGAACTGGAGTAAATACAAAAAAAAAACAAATGACATGACATCGGGATCATCAAATGTTTCTCAAAGTCTTACGGAATACGAAATCAGCAAATCCATTGCTTCTTATTTTTGAAAAATTTGTCTGCTTAACACGCAATTAACGTGAGAAAAATGTCAAAATGAAACCCATAGCGATCAATTGGTATTCTATGTGTGTTACGTAATTACTCCAAAAGTATTATTAGCGTCCCAGTAGCTGCCCCCTCGTCCCTCACCTACCTTTTATTCCAAGTTTACTTTTATTACAATCAGTGCGAAGACGTCCGCGGAAGCAAAGGATTTCCACCTCCAGGTCGCACGTGACGGCAAATTGCTCACTGCGCGACTACTCATGTTAGTATAATTTTGACAAAAAATATAAGATTTGCCACGTTTCATGAGAAGATGTTGCCTGGAAACGTTGTGCTAACCATTAAGGAGCAAAATCGCCTCCTTTGTACCATTAGAGAACCAGCAATTACCTTCAGGAAGGGAAGAGATATGCGTGGTTTGTCCATCAAAGCAAAATAAAAGGACCAAAAAAGGGTACTATGTATGTGCAACGAACACTTTCTTTTTTGGGTGCGAAATTATCAAATAACTTCTCCCGCTCTGGGCGGAGCGGGAGGGCGTGTCAGACTTTTACTGACTAAAACCCACCCGTGTTCCTTCCGTTTCCTGTGCGCAAACAGATTTACCTAAGAAGTACATGTTTCGTTCGGGACTGCCGAAGCAGTTTTGAACTTAATCGGAGCGCCTTTTTGTGAATGAGCGGAGCCAAAAAATCATGAACACGTTGGTTTTCCATGAATGTTATTTAATATCCCACTTTAGCTATGATCACACACATCATACCAAACAAGACACACACACACATCATAATCATCTTTACATCTTTAAGAAATTACGCAGACAGAACAATAATAGAAATAGCATATTTGCAACGAAAATACGTCCAAAAGTGAAGCGAATTTTCTGAAAATACCCTCTCACGGTAAGACATTGTAAATAGAATTCTAAATTCGGGCCGCAGACCTGTTTGCGTATTCTATAGAATGCGCAAACGTAAATTTCGTTCCTACAAACTTTCCACTGTTTATCTATTTGTAGAAAAATTTGTGACATAATAGAAAACAGAGTTGGAGGAAAAAATATTTCTATTCTCACGCAAAATTATGTATTTACGCAAATTCTTGTCGTACGGCGGCGTTGTTCGTGAAATGTCGGTAAAATCATATTTTGACTGTTTAAATAGACAGTCTAATCACTGTGCTTCCTCTTTACACAGTGGTCCACTGTGTAGATAAGAACTTTCATTGCTTATACACGCTATTAAAGTTTATACATTCAAGCGAGAGTTTCGTTCGCGTTATTGTTTCTTGTTGTTTGGCGAGTGATATTCTACCTATCCTTAAATCGTTTTATAAATCATAACGACTCAAGCTGTTTGTATGGCCTTTAGTACTTACATCTTCCTACAAGTTGAAGTTAAATACAAGCTATTTTTAATTGTTAGATCTCACCAATTAAAACAAAGGTCGTAAAAGTTGATCATTAAAAGTTTGTTATTTTGTGTACTTGCAATATTTTTACAAGAAAGCAAACTGTTTTATTTATTTTATTCCTCGGTTATTCTTCAACATAAATACATTTATTTAGTTAAACTAACTGTGTTTTGCCAAAGAGATGGCTGTAGAATTCACATATTTATTTTAAAATCATCATAGCAATGAATCCTAAATATTTACTAGCTAAGATATATGTATAATAAAGCTATTTTCTGACTGCTAACTGATATTTATAACTCGTTACCCATAAATTACAGTCCGTTATTATTAATTTATATGCCACATGAATTATAAGTTTAAGGGATGAAGGCGTTGAACTATTACCCTATATTGTGAATGTAGGCATATTATCGAGATTACAAAGGTTATTTGGATTTTTTATACTATATTGGGGCTTATATAGTTAAGTAATGACGTCTCTTTTAAAATAAACCCCATTGACTTAAAGTAATTTTGATTTTGAGAAGCTCACTCTGAAGTGTTAAATTTTATACCGTTATGGATTTGAGTAATTAATGATAGATCATTAATTTCTCTACATTATAATTTTAGAGTTGAGAAGTTTTAGTAATCTCGGACTAATGCTTTTTTCCAAATTATTGACAGTATCCATTTAGTTGCTTTCTCGCTCAAAGTATTTACAAAATTAAAACACATTGTCATGGAATATATTCAGAAGTATAAAAAATCCACGTCTCATTCAATGCCTACTACTTGTTTTTCGATAAAATTAAAAGGTAACATGTATACATAAACTCACGCCTTCTTCCCATGGGGGTAGGCAGAAACTACAGAACGCCACCTGCTAAGCTACTTACATACCCCTTTTGCTTCATTTACGTTCATACTAATAATGTTAAATCTGATAAGCCCATTTTGTTAGACACTTATGTATTCAGAATGGGATACTAAAAGCTATACCTGATTACAGTGACAGATTAAGGGTTGGAAAATAATTAGCTTAAAAGTAAGACGTAACCATTCTGACTTACTAATACTCCATAAAATTATAAACGGTTCCATAGACGCACAATAATTTTTTTTTTTCGTGTTTGCTCCACACTAGGAATTTCTCCTGTATTGGGAGCGTTTACAAACATTTAAAACTCACATACACAAACAGCCAGACCCGGAACAACTACTTGTAGGTCATACAAATATTAGTTCCGTGCGGGAATCGAACCCGCGACACGCAGCGCAGCAGTCAATCGCTTAACCACTGCGCCAATCGTGTCGTCAATTGGTAAACTATTTTAACTCTAAGTCTAGTCAACGTAGTAAGCGTCATAATCGAATTTTTAAATTGCCTAAATCCACATTAAATACCACATTTAATAGCCCCCTAACACGTATGGCAAGGCAATATAATGAAAGGTCCAGCTTGACAAATTACCCTATTGATATTTTCTCCATGAGTTTCGCTTCATAAAGACGTTCCCTATTTAATTTAAACAGTGCGAAGAATGCACGTCGGTGTAGCTCAAATTGGTTTGTTTTAAAGTGTTCTAGATTTAGGTCCTTAGAGACACTTTTAATTTTTCTCTTTTGTCTCTGATATTCATAAGCTAATGTCTTATGTCTTGCATGGTTACTGATGTGCCAATTTTAGATGTCATTTAACTTGAATTGTAAGTGACTGTGCTGTTGGTGTGCTTATTATAAATAAACTAGCTGCTGCCCGCGGCTTCGCCCTCGTGGCGTTTTCTAAACCTATAAACCTTCCTCTTGAATCACTCTATCTATTAAATAAAACCGCATCAAAATCCGTTGCGTAGTTTTAAAGATCTAAGCATACATAGGGACAGACAGGAAGCGCGAAGCGACTTTGTTTTATACTATGTCATCATTCATCATCATTTCAGCCGAAAGACGTCCACTGCTGGACATAGGCCTCCCCTAAAGGGGGGGTTTGCCATAATCGCCACGCTTGGCAGGCGGGTAGGCGATCGCAGTATGGTGTTAAAATGCATAGGGAACGCTGCTGCCCATTCTCTAGTAAGTCCCTTAGTCACCTTTTACGACACCCACGGGAAGAAATGGGATGATGCTATTCTTTACGTCCGGCACCACACGGAGCGGCGTACTATGTAGTGATAAATAAATACAACTGGTCGTACACGCACGTTGGTTGCGAGTACCACGCCCCTGACCTTTCTGAATAAAGGTAGCATTTTTCATTTTCCAAATTAATCTTGCCATAAAGTAAATAACGAAACATATACTAAGGTTCTTGACTTTAGTAAAATAACTTGAAAGCCAAGGGAAATCAGAAATAATGCTAACTTCTTTAAACAGAACTCTTGTAGTTAACAATCCCCTAAGAATTGAGGAAAGCAAAGCTTTTTATTTTATGTCTTGTGTATTTTGGAACAGGTAATTTTTGACTGTTGGTATGTCGCTAGCCGTTTTGATGTTGGCTTTTCATTATAAGAAGTAAATTCCAGAGCTGGAAGTTTTCTTTCATTTCAAACAGTAGGCTATTCATTTTTGAAGTGAAAACTTCTGTATAGGCGCTTTCGGTAGAGGAAAATCGTATGGTTTTCGCATCACCGACATGCGAATATCAGCAGTATATTCTACAGCTATAAATATGACGTGTTGCGCTTGGCCAGCAGTGAAAGTATATATATTTTAATTATTAATTGTCAGCAGCAGCCGACGACGCCGCAGAGAGGAAGAGGGTGAAATACGCACCGTTGGTGGAACGCTACCATTTTGTACTCATTGCCGTTGAGACCATGGGTAGTTGGGGCACTGGGGCCAGGAACCTCATTAGTGAGATAGGGCACAAGCTCCGATTAAAAACGGGTGACTCCCGCGCCAGCTCGTTCTTGGTGCAAAGGTTAGCCATCGCCATCCAACGTGGCAATGCAGCAAGCGTTATGGGCACCTTTGCTCCTGGAACAGTTAGGGGCGGGTTATTTGAATAAGTTTTTGACGTGTTGTGAGTTTGTGACTTATGCATGTATTTCAATTAATGTATTTGTATTTTATTTAAACTAATATAGAAATAAATTATATTATTAATTTATACTCAATAATTTTAATTTACAAATTATGAAATTAATATTTTTGATACTACAAAATAAATAATTGTTGGAATGCATGAAGAAGCCTCTTCGTGTAGCACAGTTTTTACCAGCTGAGCATCTTGGATAGTCGCACCCATCACTTTGCATGACTGACCAATTCTTCCCTTGCGGTGGTTGGGCTAACGCCCGCCTGGCTCGCGACCACCCTCCCACCGGAGTTCGGCGTCAAGCAGAATGCCGTGTTTCGTCGACACGTGTCCAAATCCATAGGGTTTTTTTTTTTTTTTAAACCTTGCCCACACTGGGAATTTCTCCTGTATTGTGGGTGCGTTAACAAACATTTAAACTCACAAACACAAACAGCCAGACCCGGAACAACTACTTGTAGGTCATACAAATATTAGTTCCGTGCGGGAATCGAACCCGTGACACGCAGCGCAGCAGTCAATCGCTTAACCACTGCGCCAACCGTGCCGTCAAGGTTGTCCAAGGCTAGTGTCAGCCTAGGAGTAAATCTCGTCATCGCAACTCAATCTGGAGGGTGGCAGGATCCGAAATACGGTCTTGCCGCAGGAAATTGATTTATAATTAATGTTATATTTTAATAATATTATTTTCTCTCAATCAGAACAGTTTACGACTATCTTAAAGAGGTTCTTCAGTAAATCTCAGTAAATCTGAGTTACCTACTCTGGGCAGACAGTCTCACTACCACCTTGCTGATTGGCTGATAATTAAAATATAATGATACAAGATAAATTCTCTTATGGGCTATATGAGAATTTATAATATATCTTGTTGTGTATGTGTATGAGAGCAGCAGGCTAATCTAACATGGTATATAATGAGGTTCACGTCAATAGTCACGACGACTTGATAAAGTAAGACCAATCGGCAACCTGCCGCGCCGGTCTATTCTGTTAAAATCCCACCTAGAAATCTTACTGGTAAAATGAGTTTGAAATGAGGTGTAATTCCACCTGTAGTGTTATTCTCCATACGTGACTTCGAAATTCAAACAGTGTCTCGTAGTGAATTCGCGACGATTTACTTTAAAAGCAACGTCACTTGTGAGGTGTCCAATGAACTTTACATAATAGCACTACTGATGATAGGGAATGATACTATCATTAGCGTCAACAGCTCACGTCAAGCTAACTTCCTTATTTATTCATTTATTTATTATGGCACTCCAACGACAAAAGCACTTACAGAGAACTTAATCTTATTTTAAAATTACTACAGTGAACTTATCACTTAAAGGTGTGCACAGCACTTACTTAGTTTGCCTATCAGACATAAAGATAATTATAAAATCAAATCTTAATAATAATAATAAAATGAAATAAATTTATAATAACAATAAAATCAAATTAATCAATAATGTTATTAAAAAAATACAAATTAAATTTAAATAATTTCTTTTACCAAAATTAATTGAACGATGTGAAGAATCAAAAGATGATTTTCATTACGGTAATTAGATTTAGATTTTTACAGAATATACTGGCTGAAACGTGGCGTTATTTTCAGTCAAACTTTCAAAGAATGTCATTCAAAATAACAAGCAAAAACAGCGCCAATTGTTTCTTTAGTCACAGACCGTAATTAGCAGAAGCTTTGTCAATTATTTCCAAGACAATGGGTAATTAGCTGCCGATTCGGCGCCGGTTTTGTTCAACACCAACCCTTTCTAAAAGTTTGTTTCTTTCAATGTTGCTTTTTGAGTTATTTGTCTAGTTTCGGTTTGTTAAAAGTATTGTTTTGTCATCATTCTTTTTCTTTGTAATTAGTCTCTAATCATGTGTTAGATTTCTTTTATAGGTTTATCTACTCTATCTCTTCCAATGATGTATTTTTATTACCTTTAGATGCGTTACCCACGGTCAATAATGGCAAAGTAAAAGCAAGGCAATTGCCCAATTAGAATTAGTGGCGCGCCATATAGTGATGCGGCTACACTTCACAATCACTCGCAATTGTCAGCAATTATTTGTGAAGAAAATGCCTTACCGTGTCTATACACGATGTACATATTACACTGCTACTGTGGGAGTACAGAAAAACGTCTCATTTCATGCATAAATACTTATTGTATTTTTTTATTATAACAAAACGTTTTTTGTTTTGTACTTGTACAGCAATTTTTCCTGACTGGTGCGACGGACGCGTACGCGCCAATGAATACGCAGCAGCTAGTGACGTAACTAAATATGTATGTTCATCTCTTTTTAACAACAGTTATCGGTATAGGTCTTTCCTTTTCTTCGCGCACAATTTTTTTTTTTGTAAGAAATCTTGTAAGAAAACACCAGTCACTATTCCCACTCACTAAGGACCTTCGCCCGCAACACCGCAGTGTTAGACGCCAAAACAAAAATTAATTAGCCTTACCAAGCTCAAAATTAACTTTGTTCCATTCAGGACCTTTAGCCATGTGCGTGAAAATATATAATGAGCTTCCAAATTAAATTAAGGACATACGAGTACGAAAATAAATTTAAAAACTCCAAAAATACAATAATTATATTAACATCGTTTTTTCACTTTAAAGGAATTCTTTGACGATAAGTAAATCTTGACATTGAAATTCATACCTGCTTAGCAATTCACAACCATTCGACAAGTTGTCTTATCAAAAACAACACATCTTCAATAACTGATTACCTTGCCCCCGACAGCAAGTAGCTGTCGGAAGAATGGCGGTCGTCTATTTGATTTAAACTGACAAAACTTAAGTGTTTTGGATTTGTGAACAGCCTTTATAGGACTCCTTTGATAACATTGATATATGCTGGATTCGGCACGGAAGCGTATCGAACGATTGTGAATAGCTTTGAAGTACACAATACACACAGCACCTACAATTTTGACTTACTACCTACCTATGATAAGTTATGTTGATTCAGGTTTGTTATTGTTATCGCTATTTGTTTTAATTTAATTGTTTATCTTGTTTTAATTTATGAATGGAAATAATGACCAATTAGTTGTTCTTACCCTATCCTATATTAAACCATGACAGTTAGTTATTTAAATAACAAATGATGCACATCTGATAAACATGTTAAATTAGTATTTTTGTTTAAGCACAGTGGTTTGATATTGTGACACCATAGCACATTAAACTATTTATATTACTGTGCCCTAGCAGGGTTCATGTATGAAACCTATATACTTGTGTAGTGGAGGCTGACTGCTGACTGCTGGCGCCCACAAGCAGAGCCCTTCAACCCTCTCCTGGTCGACGCCAGCAGTCAGCCTCAACGCGGTGCTGCCACATCCGACTCACTTGAGCATAATTTAGTGCCACCCCGACTCACTGGGGCATCACCACAGACAGTTCTGACTCACCGAGAACTATGCGGCACCCGGTTCCGACTCACTGGAACCCTCTACTGGCACTGGCAAGCATCGCAAGATACACGACTCAGCCCACTATCGACCTCCGGTCTCCGGAGGGGAGTGATGTAGCGGCATCAACATCGCCACATGCGGCGAACTACGCGCATGGGACACTGACGTCACGCAAAATTCTGCATCGCACAAGTAGAATTTACCGCGCAACTAGCTTAAATATGTTATAACGTTCCGACATCAACCGTCGGGCAGTTGCCCAACAGACACAAGACCCGTCTGGTCGGAGGATCCTCCCTTTTCTATGGAGTTTGAGTGAACTTTACACCCTATTCCTCATGCCTCTAAACGTGTAACAACTTGTAAACTACATGGATGCATTAAATGATGATTATGATTGTTATGATTACCCATCCAATGCATTGACTTTTGACTTTTCCATCATAGTTATCGCTGATAGAATATCACTTTGCCTTAACCCTCTGATCAATGAAGGGACACAGATTGCGTTTAAAGAATTTGTTTAAACCTATTTAAACATGGCCGAACTCAAGTAGGTGCAAGCCTTCACTGTTCTAAAGATAGTTATAAGTCACTTTATGATCCCTCCGATCTACGAAACAGCTTTCCTATCTTTGCAATCTTTACCTTAACAACGTTGTCTGACACTACATAAATCTCCTTGAAGTACTGTATCTGTTATCCTTATATGCAACAGCAAAGGAGGGCTTCAGGCAATATCAGAAAAGTGTAACCTATAAAGTGCCTCTCACACAAAAGGCTCGAGCTGGCCGGACCGGAGAGGGATTATCTGTAGGACAACTCCGGAGTGCGCATGAAGTCCTGTTAAAAATGGTGAATGGAAACTCACAAAAGCAGAATGGCGATACCGGCTTTGTTCGCTTCCACTGCGCTTTTGCTATGACGTGAACATTATGTGTCGAGAAGCGGATACAAGACGCTGGTGTAACATTTTCGGGAGCCAGAATTTTCAAGAATCTTTATAAAGATCTACTCGGCCTACAGTATTTTTGAGTCGGTATTTTAGCATATAAAAGCCCAACATCGACTCTATGACTTTAATTATTATGTATATCTACTTCCATAAACAATGCTAAAACAAAATTGAGCATGAAAATTATAATTCAAAACTTTGCTAAAAGTTAACGGGGCAATTTCGCCGGGCCGCGCCGCCTAATCCGGAACAAAATGACGAAATTGTATCCGCCAGCCGGTACAGTCCAGTATTTACCGGATGGAATCTGTTTTAAATCGCACGAATCCGGTTCTAGCCGGAATGGCTAGGGCTACGAGGGTTTTGCATTTGCGCCATTTCATTCGTAGTGAAATGCAGTCTCAAATTTTTATTTCTGTTTTATTGTATTCGAAGACTGATCTGCTTTCTAAAATGTTACAGCTTTAAAGATCCAAGTTCAGTATGGGTTTTGTTTGTGAGTGTCCCCCTATAATTTGTTGCATAAGTCTTCCTTTACATGACCGCTGGTGTATTCGGTACCTTATCTGTAGATAAGAATAGTCTGTTTAGGAATTGCGGAACTGAAAATAATGAACATAAGAACCTGCATATAATATAGTTCATAGTTCGTATGAGAATAATATGGTGAGTGTTTTTTTTTACTCTCTCCATTTTTTTAGTGCATAAGCCTAATATAAACTCACACCTTCTTCCCATAGGGGTAGGCAGAAACTACAGAATGCCACATACTACGATCCTTACATGTATACTCCTTTTGCCTCGTTTACGTTCATACATTTGGTTATACACGCACGCCGGTTGCGAGTCGTACGCACCTGACCTTTCTAAAGAACATCACCGATGAGATCACTTTATAAAGTGACTAGGTCAAGCGATGATTGGAAATAGCAGCGTAAATGTTTGTATTTTATTGTGCAAAAGAAGGAGCCGCGTCTGTTATATGTTTGTGTGTATATATGTAATTTTTTATTTTTGTTGTACTGTTTTCAACCATATCTGCTTTGTAAATACCTTTTGTTGTTCATTCATCCTGCCAACATGACCAAACCATAAAAGCATACTCTTTTAAATTGTTGGCACTACATCTTCTTTTTAAACCGCACCGTTGCCTTATCACATCATTTTTCAGCCTATCATTCATAGTCATGCCACACGTACTTCGCAATGAACGCATTTCCACGGCATTTATTCTAGTTTCATATTTCTTTTGCCACACCCAACATTCACTTGTATGCATAAGCGTGGGCACCAGCGCACCATTGTGAACAGCCAGTCGAGCCTTTTTGGGCATCAATGAAATGAAACTTGCACTTTTCACTTTTCATCCCTTGTAAACAGACTGCCCAAATATACAAACTCACTTATTTGCTGCATAGTCTTATAATTTATTTTCACATCACACACACGGATAGAATACATCGTCTTCTCTTTCAAATACCATCGCCTTCGTCTTATTCACATTTATATTCATCCCTTTCATCTTATAAGCTTCATCCATGACAGTCACCATGTCTTGCAACTTATGTATATCTAAATCTATCTCAATATTACTACTTCATGTCATTAAATGATCTGAGCAAAGACAATGTCAACAAATTCATTGAACACATAAGCAAATTATCTTTTTCAGATATTTATAACATTTCTGACACGAATAATGCCTTTGAAACCTTTCACGACACAATAACTCTTTTCTATAAGTTATGTTTTCCGCTCATAAAAGTAAAAAAACAGTTCAAATGCAGTAAATTAAAATGGATAACAAAAGGGATTAAAATGAGTAGTAACACTAAACGGCTACTAAGATATAAATATTATTTAAACAAAACAAGTGATAATAAAACTAGATTTAAGGTATATTCAAATTTGTTAAGAAAATGTATCAATAATTTGCAATCTTTATGTAATCAAAAACACATTGCGTACTCAAAAAATAAGGGTAAAGCATCATGGGGTATTGTCAAACGGAGCGCAGGTAACGTAAAATCTCATGAATACATTAATAGTATTGTTGACAGTGATAATACAGCTACATCAGGCTCTGATATCGCAAATGTATTCAATAATTTTTTTATTGATATTGTTGAAACCAACACAGCCTTACTAAACAACAGTAACAACCAAAGTAATATTAAAAGCAATGACAACAGCATATTTCTAAACCCTACTAATCCATCTGAAATTTTTACCATATTAAAAACATTAAAAAGCACTAAAGCAACCGGCTATGATGATATTACTACAGACCTCCTTAAAAATATCGCACAATACATTGCAGAACCACTTTCGTATATCATCAACTTATCATTTGAGCAAGGCTACTTCCCGGATAAACTTAAGATATCTATAATAAAACCACTGCACAAAAAAGGTTCTAAAACAGATAAAAATAATTACCGACCTATTGCGCTGGTACCAATCCTATCCAAGGTCTTTGAAAGAGTTATGTACAAAAGACTTCTCTCTTTCTTTGATAAGTATAATGTTCTTGCTAATGAACAATATGGGTTTAGGAAGAACAGATCAACTTCACTCGCAGCGTTTAACCTAGTCAAATCAATCTTAAACAATATTAACGCTAAAGTTACAACATCAGCTCTGTTCTTAGACCTAAGAAAAGCTTTCGATTTTGTTCATCATTCAATTCTACTCGATAAATTGAATAAAATCGGTATAAGAGGTCCAGCCTTAGAATGGTTCAAATTATATTTATCTAATAGAAGCCAAATCACAAGGATCACTAAATTTGAAGAAAAAACTAACAATATCACCAATTTCGATTCCCAACCTCGACTTAATTACTTTGGTGTACCGCAAGGAAGCATTCTAAGACCACCGTTATTCCTTGTGTATGTTAACGATCTTCCTAAAGCAGTAGAACAAGATTGTGTCCTTTTTGCTGATGACACGACGGTTATTTTAGACTGTAAGAACGTTGAAACCTACGAGTCAGTCATAAATAACACCTTAAACAATATTATCACATGGTTAGATAAAAATGCTTTAAAAGTGAATGTAGCAAAAACTAAAATATTAAATTTCAAAACGCAAAAGAGTAAATGCCTCCAACTTAAAATATCTCATAGGAACCAATTAGTCGAACAAGTACACAAAACAAAATTTCTGGGAATAACACTCGATGAACACTTCACCTGGAAAGAACATATTGACGAAATATGTATGAAAATAAATAGATTTGTTTATGCTTTAAAAAAAATTAAAGACATCTAAACCAACTGCGATAATGGTATATCACGCCTATATCTGTTCCATTATTCGGTATGGTATCATTGTTTGGGGAAATTCTTCGGAAATTTCTAGAATACTAATAGCACAAAAAAAATGTATTCGTGCAATCTTTAACATGGACTGGTCTGAATCATGTAGACCAGTGTTTAAATCACACAAGCTTCTTACTGTTTCTTGTATTTACATTTTCGAAATCGCAAAATTTGTTAAAATGAACTCTAAACTATTTGAAGCTAATAACAATTTTAACAAACGAAAAGTCACACAGTATTTATTGAAAATCCCTGTACCTAGGATAGAACTATTCAGGCGCAGTTGCGTGTATATGGCGCCACTTATATATAACTCATTACCTAACTGGATAACAGAACTACCTTACAAAAAATTCCGTGTTGTTTTGAAAAAATGGTTGATATTGCATAGTTTTTATTCAATCGGCGAATTTCTCAACAAAAAAACATGACAGTCCTACCACTTCAGGAATGCAATGTAGTACCTTAGTTATTTAAGTTACTTTGGTTAGTAAGTTAGTTACCTCGTCGTTTTCCTACTTACTTGTACATTACCTACTATTTAAATGTGCATATACCCAATGTGTTTAAAATTTTAATTCAATTTGGTATTGACTATAATAAATTGTTCTTTATGTTCATATAATTCTCAAGCTAAATTTATTGTCATTTGTGTATTATTGTATGTTATTGTTTAACATCCTTTAAATATTTGCATGCCATCAGTGTATGGCGGAATGTGTCTTTGCACTGAATTTTATTTAAAACATCTTTTGTACCCACCACATTTTATGCAAATAAACGATTTTGATTTTTTAATTTTTTTTTAATATGGTGATGCTACACAACCCTTTCTAACACCCCTGGAGATGCAGAACCAGTTCGTGTAGGGCCCCATATATCCTAACATAAACACTGAAATTCTTGTATAAAGATTTCAGTGTCCATACCAAGCGCTAGTCCACACAGTACTTGGATAGTTTGACTATAGTTCTTCCCTCCACGCACTGTCATAGGCTTTCTCCAAGTCAACGAAAGCACAGTAGACTTTCTTTTGCTTTGCTAGATGGTTTTCGGCTATGCGCCTTAGGTAGAAGATCTGATCCATACAGCCAATTCCTTCTCTATATTCTGCCTGCACATCCGATATTTTCTTATCTGCCACTCTTATGACAATATTTAAAGTTCTAAGAAACTACTTATGATTGGTAAACGAGGATTATTTATGGGCTTTCTCTAATAGGACGCAATCGTCGCGCCAATATGTTATCGTCGCGATCTTGTTTACGAATATTATGACGTACGAATGCGATCAATCAGGTAATATTTGTACAATCATAATTCATATAAATGTTCGCAACGATCGCGTATTCGCGAGATGATAGCTTTCTATAGGTAAAACATTTGCTGAAATAATAGGCACCATTACAATTTTCTTTAAAACCAAACTCTTAACTTTTTTGGTCCATTCATGCGCCTTATCGAAACAAAATGGCGCTAGAATCCCCTTAAATCCTAGCTTAAAACTTAAACAACACTTAAAACCTTATCTCTATGCTGTGAACATTTCTTTAACCTGAAAAGACTTCAAAGTTCTAAAGTAAGTTAAGAATGAAAAAGATCTACTCTACGCTATCTTCATTTAGTATTGGCTAACTTTCTTAGTATGCTTTTAGCTCTCCGTAAGGAAAATACAAAGTTCTTCTAAAAGTTTTCATGTATTGCTTCCTACTTTTTATACGAATCTTTATGGAAAGTTCAATAAAATCTAACTTTAGAGGTAAAAGGAACGGAGCTTCGAGGTAGTGAGTCCGACTGCTGTGGCTTTGGAGCGAGGCAAATTAATTTTGTATGTTTATTTTGAATTAAGTCGCCTAATGCTTACGTATTTACTAGCAAGATGTAACATTTTCAACCTGTAGGTACTTACTTGAATTTTACAACACACGCCGTGAATTCGAAATAGTTTGGCTTTTCATCAGCCGTCTTCGTACATGAAAACATTTTAAATCGGTACCTAAATAAATGAATACCTATGAACTAAAAGTAACTTAACTTTATTACAGTTAATATATTTAAACGTTACGTTTTACTGAAGGTACTGAACATTTTTGGAACGAAGTTCCATTAACGCGGCTTGCGATAGGAGTTTACTGGTAGAAATCTTCCCGTAAGGAAAACGCTTTATGTATACCCTCCATGCGATTTTTTCTCTCACTCTCTTCCTCTCTCTCTCTATCTCTGTCTCTGTCTCTTTCTATCATACGTATGTAAAATGAAAGAGAAAATGTGAATTTAAGACGCGTTTTTAATACAGAGTATACTTTCATTCATCATCATTTCAACATTTCAGCCAAAACACGTCCACTGCTGGACATAGGCCTCCCCTAAAGGGGGGGTTGCCATAATCGCCACGCTTGGCAGGCGTGTTGACAATCGCAGTATGGTGTTAAAATGCATAGAGAACGATGCTGCCCATTCTCTAGTAAGTCCCTTAGTCGCATTTTACGACACCCACGGGAGGAAATGGGATGGTGCTATTCTTTACGTCCGGCACCAAACGGACAAAAACTTCTACGGGCCCTAGTATACTTTAGTTTTTAGAAATTCTGTGTGGTAACTTTATGAGAGCTTCTAAAAACTTATACTAGATGGCTTTGTATTGTCTCTTTCTGTTATATACGTAGTATGTGTGTGCGTGCGAGAATCGCGTAAGGAACTTCGTTCCTGACGGGGGTCCCCCGACCGCACATTTTTTTTAAATGAGTAGGGGGGTTAGTCTGACCATCTATCCAGTCGGGGGCTGCGTTGAAAAGTGCAAAGTTTTAGTCAGTAGAAGTCTGACAGACTCATCCGTCCGTCACAGAGCGGAGGACATTCATGAGGATACCCAACCAGTTACCAAAAAAAAAGGAACCATCTATCAAACGTTGGAGGATCACCGAGGAGATTGAGGTATTCCACTCAGAGCACTGATTTCAACAGCACTTGATCGAACCGCTCCTGAGCACTTCCACTAAGTTTATTAATATTATTTTCAGTCCCCGAACGGAACCTATGTAAAATATTTTTTTAGTGATGGGGTAGTCATTATGAGTTTGACAGTCCCCTCCATCCACCGTAGTCATTAAATTAGATTCTCTAGGGGCAAAAAGTTTAATATTAACAACAGTGTGCAAGAATATAAAATAGCTTCGTTGATCTAGTGGTCTTAAGTGCTAATGCTGAGCATGAGATCCTGGGTTCGATTCTCAAATCGCGTAACGTGTTGTTGAGTTTTTACATCCGGAACTTCTCAGTAATAGCACGGAGTCTGGATTTGTGCCAGCTTGATGGCAATAGGCGATTTAAACATAACAGTTGAAATTTGGGTGTATACTGGTACGCCGCTGCCTAACTCTTCAGGGAAAATAGGATAATAATAAAATAGTACCAAAATTCCAAAGTCCATCGCTTGCCCAGTATAACTAGGATCTCAAAGACTCTTTATAAAGAGCGCAGTAGAATTCCAAACGGAAGCTGACTGCATGAGTAGCCGTGTCCATGCAAGACTATTGTTTGTCTTAGAACAACTTGCTCTGGAGTCGGGAATTACATTGAGATAAGGGGTCGAACTCTCTAGCTATGCACGGGTTAATTCAGTTTCTAGTCGATGTTGTGTTTTTATAAGTTTGTGAAATATTAATTATTATATTATTTTAATTAAATATTGTAAATGTGAAGACTATGTGGGTTCTTGTTTATTTTTGTTTTTACTCAGTTAGTTTTCATCATTGTCTGGCAATTTGAGTAATTTATGCGGCCTACCCAAATGTCCTTTCTTTGGTATTGTTCGTTGAATCGTTGAGCTCCTCAAGTTCGGAGTTGAGCTGCACGACTACTGACAAATGCGTGTACTGACTGGACAGTTCCCCTCAATCTGTGTGATTCTTTCATCAAAAGATCTTTTCAGGCACCAATCTACATGGTCTTCACATGATTTGACCAAGATTATGTCTAGACTTTAAAATAGACTGTGACCTCTGAGTTTGTTTCGGCCTTCTCAGAGTAGTCAGTTACGAAACGCCGACCTCATCTAGTCAGGGTTCCGTACCAAAATGGTAAAAAGTAACCCTTATGGTGAGACTAAGTCTGTCTGTCTGTCACACCTAGATATCTCAAGAACTACTAATGCTATCTACTTGAAATTTAGAACAGTTTTAGATAACGTTTGTCCAACTATTTTGCAAACAAGAAAGAAATGTTAAAAAATATACCTTTTTTGCAAAATGGACTGAAAGGGGGTCGCTTCGCAAAGAACGCTGATTGCACATTCTCAAATTTTATTTTTTTATTTTTTAGGCAGCATAGTTTCCGACTTTTGATAAAAAATGTAAAAAAATACCGTCCCCCCCCTTTATCTCCAAAGTTTGCATAGATAACAATCAGAAATTATTCTATGTGATAGAAGTTTATGTAAAGATTACAGGAAAAATAAAAAGGTGTCTCTAAATAGCACAGTTTTTCAGTAATCATCAACGTAAATCATCATATATACGTACGGAACCCTCGGTGCGCGAGTCTGACTCGCTCTTGACCGGTTTTTTTTTTTATATGATTGACGTGTAAAAGTGTTTGTACAAACCTACTTACAGAAAATAAATCCTTTATCATTTATTTATCAATATTTCTGGTTATCACAGCACACGTGAGTCATCATCTGCCTAACTTTTTCCGAACTTATAATAATATGTTCGGCTTCTAGTCTAACCGGATGCTGCTGAATACCAGTACTTTATATGAAGCGACTGCCTATCTGACCTCCACAACCCAGGGGTCACACGTAACCCCTTGGTAAGACTGGTTGTCAGAATTTCGGGCTTCCGAATAATTTTAATTTACAATGTAATTCCACTTTTTCTATTGCATCTATTATTATAGACTATTAGTTCTGCGAACAGTAGACTTCGCGAGCACATACTTTTTTGCAACAATTATTATACCACTAAAGTTATTTAAAACGGGATATTTTCTGTTTGGTGCCGGACGTAAAGTAGCACCATCCCATTTCTTCCCGTGGGTGTCGTAAAAGGCAACTAAGGGACTTACTAGGGAATGGGCAGCAGCGTTCTCTATGCATTTTAACACCATACTGCGATCGCCAATCCACCTGCCAAGCGTGGCGATTATGGCAAACCCCCCCATTAGGGGAGGCCTATGTCCAGCATAAGCATAGCATAGCATAATCAGCCTATAATGTTCCCACTGCTGGGACACAGAACTCCTCTCTTCGAGAGGGAGTGGGCCGTAATCCACCACGCGGGCCCAGTGCGGGTTGGTAGATGTCACATGTCTTCGAATGTTTGGTTCTAGGACATGCCGGTTTCCTCACGATGTTTTCCTTCACCGTTTTGAGCAGTGGTGATTAAATAATTTACACAAAGTAAAGCGCCTGCCTGGGTTCGAACCCACCACCTACAACTCGTAAGTCGGGGCCGTTACCACTGGGCCACCACTGCTCCCCAGCACCCTTTGTCCAGCAGTGGACGTCTTTTGGCTAAAATGATGAGTGATAATGATGATTTACCGTTTTTGGTTTTTAAAAACATGGTAAAGAAAAATTATGATTAAAAATAAGAAGGCTCAAAATTCACCCACGTCCTTACAGTAAAGAGAAGAATCTCAAAAAAAAAATATAAATGAGTATAAAAATATGATTATTATTATTATTACTTCCGATCGCCATCCTTATAGCATCATCTAACATATAAAAAAAATGCTATGAAAATGCGTTCGGGGGCAGTAATATGTACAAGAATATAGCTAAAATATTACTTTGCTATTTTGACATGACTGTAATATAATTACAATCATGTCAAAATAGCAAAGCGTTTCATCATGGAACAACTGATGTTTTTTTCTCACTTGTTCGACCGCCGAACATCGAAGTAAAACATTAGTGATAATTAAACCTTGGTATTAATATCGTTAAATAGAACAGAGTAGGGTAGACTATGATAAACATTCTGTTTGATTGATGATGAGATGATTAATATAGATGTTAAGTTTTTTTTTTAAAGTACTAACATAAGTCAAAAATAGCAATTTCACAGGACAGTAAAACCACCGCATTATGTAAAATATAAAAAACTTAATTTATAATTTTTTTAAACATCTGTTAATCATAAAGTAATAGGTTCTTCTTAGAAATACTACTTTCAACTGTCAGTTGAGCTTGATTACAAGTCAAAATTGCCAAGTATATCTCAATATTGTACTTCTATTCTCGTACATCATATTATTGCCCTTGAACAAACTTTCATAGCAATTTTTTATATGTTAGACTGTCGTTGGAAGTATGCCTTCTTTTTATACTCATTTTTATATTTTTTTTTAGATACTTCTCTTTGCTGTAGGACGTGGATTAATTTTATATGGACCGTGAGCCTTGTTATTTGTAGGCCATCTAGAAAAATTAACTAAACCCAGAAATCGAATTCGAGATCAAAAATGTAAACAAAGAAATGTCATTGTCAAAGTGACAGTTCAGGGGGTCAATATTTCCCTAGTAATTCAAATAAGGTATTATTTTTTTGTAAGTAAACACTAAGTTTTTGGAAGAACTTTGACACGCTGCTTTAGCAGCAGCGTGTCGTGTTTAATGTTTTATAAAAATAATTTGCATGATTTTATTTCAAACAGTTATATTTTATTATTGGATCGTAGTTTACGTCATTTTAAAGTTGAAAACTGTGTGCAATATTATATTTTAACTGTTTAAGATATGCATAAAATTTGATCACTATGTTATAGTACTTTTCGGCAAACTGCTTAATTGAGGGTATTATTTATAATTGGCAACACCTTTGTTTACATTTTAATTGGTTTTAATTGTCAGAGGTAATGCTCCAGCTTAGTTGTGATGAAAAGGTGGTTCCAGGTGCTCTATACATTCCTACCTAGTAGTATATGGGCCGATTCTACTGGTAGAAATCTATCAATCTGCTCATCATGCTCCAGATCTTCACCAAAGTTCTATGAAACCAACTTAAAGTTACTACCCTTCAAATGAAAAAGAACCATTGAAATTGAATATCCAGTAGCCGCCTCTTTGTCCCTTTTTGGAGGAAGTACCACTTTTTTGGTCGGAAATTATCAAACAAGTTTTCCCGCTCTGGGTGATTCCATTTCAGACCGCTCCAATCAAAAATCCCCGATGGCAAAAGTTCTATAAAGTCGTAAAACATGTATACTTGCCAAGTTTCGTCCAGATCGGTTGTAAAATACGATCTTTAAAGGAGTAGCAACAAACTGACCGAGGGAAGTAAATTTAGCCAGGCTTGAAGTAGAGACGTTTCGCTCGCTCAGTCAATAAAGATTTGGCAATCTGACTTCATGACCTGAAAAAAAAAAACAACTTTCATTTTTATGTAATTGACCATTTGTTAGGAAATAATTGTAGTCATTAATATGGGGCCGTGTGGTGTCGGACGTAAAGAATAGCATTACCCTATTTCTTCCCGTAGGTGTCGTAAAAGGTGACTAAGGGACTTATTAGAGAATGAAAGAAAGAAAGATAAAGCATTTATTGGGACTCGCACAGATCAAAAATAAAAATAAAACACACTTATAGAAACAGAACAAAACTAAAAATTAAAAAAAGCTGCGCAGCAGCGTTCTCTATACAATTTTTTATTTGCGACCGCCAACCCGCCTGCCAAGCGTGGCGATTATGGTAAATCCCCCTGGGTGAGGCCTATGTCCAGCAGTGGACGTCTTTCGGCTAAATTCAAAAATGGTGTCACATTAAACCGGTCTTAATTTTTGGTTTTTTAATCTCCCTTTATGTATTTAAGGACGATAACAGTATCATCATTTACTAACAAATTGGAAGAATATTTTAGCGTTAAAATTCCAAAAATCCAGCTACCAATATTAAATACACAAAATAAAAAAATATCTACTTATAAATCAAAGCACGAATTTACACTCAATATAAACATGGTTATTTCCAATGCGTGGTAGAAAATGAAGCAAAAAATTAATAGACAGAGCCACGATGAGAATGAAACGTGAATTGAATACTTTAACCGTTCACAGTCCAGTTGATTCCGGCTTTTGTACGGATTTTCAGATTTTCGCCATCCAAAAACCAAAGGAACGAACAATAGAGAGCCTTTTTGGCCTCGCATATGGATTTTTTTGTTGGTTTTAGGGATCTGATAGGAAAAACAGAAACCCATATAGAATCATTCGTGTGTCTGTCAGTCTGTCTGTCCGTCTGTCATAGCCAATTTGCTCCAAAATTTATGTGACCCAAACAAGCACGTACAACGTAAAAAAAAATCGCTAAATGCTACGCAAAATTAAGGGTTCCGTAGTTGGGATGAATGAATCCCAAAAACAAACCTAACATTGTAGTTGAAAAACATGTTCTCCCTTATAACGATATAAGCCACGGTCAATTTTCCAACTGCAAATGTAACTTTGTAATCGCATTTTTTTTCATGTGATAAAATTACAAATTAACTCATTTCGGAAATTTTCCTTTACTTGTGCTTTGAGACCTTGTCAAATTTCATTATTTTAAGTCAACGGGAAGTATCCTATTGCTTTATTTCAAATCAAAATCAAATCACTCAATCAATATGAATCATTATTTGCGAGATAATCGTATTTTTTTTATGAGATAAAAGTACAAACTAACAATTTTCGGACTTTTTCCTTTCCTTGTGCTGTGAGATCTTAATTCTTGCACAAATTTCGTGATTCTAGGGTCAACGGGAAGTACTCTATAGGTTTTGATTTATTTGCGAGTATTAAAATATGTCGCATAAATTGCCGTATTTTTTTATTGCGTTGACTTAGAAGCCTATTTTTGTTAGAGCTCCAAGGGACCGTAGACGATATTAATTTGAACTTGGTGCCTACACGCGTTCCTGAGAAAAAGGGTCTTGACAGACTGACAGACAGACGGACGACGAAGTGATTCTATAAGGGTTCCGTTCTTTCCTTTTGAGGTACGGAACCCTAAAAATTTATGTTCAATATGGTCATTTTTGGGGAGAAAATAGAAATTTAATAAAAAGTTTGGCGAACTGCACCGTGTGACCTAATAAATGAAAGGGCTTGTTGTAAGGATTTACAGATATGTTTATATATAATTTTACAGTAAATAGGTACTTTTAAAATTAATCAATAAAATAGATGAGAATTGATCATTATTTACTTCCGACTTATCTCCGAAACTACTGAGCCTACAGTTTTGAAAAAGAATCAGATAATACACTGAATCGCAAAAATTCCGGGTCGCTAATAAATGGCGTGATAGTTTCTTAAATACAGAAGACTAATTTGCGAAACTATATTATATTGTAGATGACTGATTAATATATATACAAAAATGTGTAACACCTTTTGTAAAAGCAATTAAGCACTTGGGAACCGTTTAAGATTATGACGTGGTGATAACTTAGAATTAGAACATTTTTTTCAAAAATAATGTAGATTATGATTTTTAAATTCCCCAATTTTTTCTCTTCATGTCGTCGCAAGTGTTCCTCTAGGTACATTTGGGCAAACTTATATGGGCTTTTGTAGTCCTCCATTACCGACTGATTGATTAACATATTTCTTACGAAGCAAAAGAACAACATTCTGAAATTCAGACCAATAACAAATTAAAAATGGAACCATAAAGAAAGCTTTTACTACTAATTCAATATTATTATTGCTATTACAAATAAAATGAATAACTATTCAATATTTTTGCGATCACCATACTGCGATCGCCATTAACCCGCCTATCTCCAGCAGTGGAGATCTTTCGCCTGAACTGATGATACATATTTTTACGACGACGTAAACCCGAAGCTTTGGAAGGCATACAGGGAAACGCGGAGGGCTGAAGCCAACTCGCAGAGGCCTGTTAGACGTTTTTGGGTTCCGTACCAAAATGGTAAAACCCTTATGGTGAGACTAAGTCTGTCTGTCTGTCTGTCTGTCACACCTGGATATCTCAAGAACTACTAATGCTATCAACTTGAAATTTAGAATAGTTTTAGATGACGTTTGTCCAACTACTTTGCAAATAAGAAAGAAATAAAAAAAAATATATAATTTTTGCAAAAGGGACTGAACGGGCTCTTAAAAATTTGAAGTGGGTCTACTAGGGCATTTATCATATGAAAGAGCGCTGTTTGCACATTCTCAAACATTTTTCTTTTTAGGCAGCAAGGTTCCGACTTTAGATGAATAATGTAAAAAAAAATACCGTCCCCATAGATAAAAATCTGAAATTATTCTATGTGATAGACGTTTATGTAAAGATTACAGGAAAAATAAAACGATGTCTCTAAATAGCACAGTTTTTCAGAAATCATCAACATCATAATACGTACGGAACCCTCGGTGCGCGAGTCCGACTCGCTCTTGACTGGTTTTTTAATCAAATGTGGCACCAACCGACGATTATCCCTGTTCACACTAGGCAAGTGCACCCAAGGACAACCCTCGGTTGCTGTAGGACTATTGCAGGATATGGAAACAAAGATATTGGATTATGGGTTTGGGAGGCTAAAGTGGACTGGTTACCTAGAAAGACTAGAACATTGGTCAGGCCCCCTGCCTGACCGTAGAAATGGCCGCACATGATACCTGGGCCTCAAGTCTGCTATTACAATAGTGTCAGAATAGTCGATCATTGATTTCATAATTGTTGATTTTGACAAGTTTGGTAATCTACAATTATAATGGCGTCATTATGACTTTCCAATGGTCGGCCACTGACACTACATTGAAAGAAATTGCATTTATTGGTAATCTCGTACATAATGACAAATTAATGACATTTCCACTAATGGGTTTTATAATAATGACAATACGACAATGCCATTATAATAACACAATTCTATTACGAGAACATTGACCGACCAATGATCGACCATTATGAATTTAGCAGATTACGAACTTTTAGCAAAATGACAATGGGTTCGTGTTGGAATAACTGAATTTATAAAAATAGCAGACTTGGGCCCCTGGCCATTTCACAATATTCCGCCATTATGATAAATTCTATTTACCCAACAAAACTTAAGAAGCTTAAAGTTTTACCAGAAATAGTTTTACAAGGGGTTTTTAACTCCAATTTTTACTAATAAAGTTCAGCTTCTTCAAAATGTCGACTTGATAAATCGATTTAACTTGACAACTCAAGCCTAGCTAGGAAAGCGATATAAAGAAGTTGCCAAACACTAAAGCTGAAATCATTAATCATACACAGTTTGGTGAACAAACCAGATAGTGTCAAAATTTAAGAGCATCTTTAGGCATCATTATACGTAATTTTATTGTGTAATATTGTAAAGAAGTTTATATATTATGTTTGTCAAAGTCAAAGTCAAAGTCAAATTGTTACTCCATCACGCATAAACAGCTAAACGTTATTTGATGAAACTAGGCAAACCGATAAACCGATTACTCAATTACAAACAAATACTTTTTATTCAAGTACATCAACTAGTTGTCTAGGGATGCGAGTAAATCCGAGGACTAAATCTAGTTTGATCAAAATTATTATAACGGAAATTAAGGAGTTCCTCAAGGAACTATCATCGGGCTCATGTACTCGATTGCCCCGACTCTAGGAATTTCTCCTGTAGTGTGGGTGCGTTTACAAACATTATTCCTTAAAGTTTACTTAAAAAATTAACAGAACATATTAATATCTGATGAATTTCAAAGAACTGATAAGTACCGCTGGATATGTGAAGTAACGGATGGATGAACTGAGAGACGTATCGTTTTATAATATGTGAGAAAGAAGAACCAAAAGCTTCCTCCATTAGTGAATATCAATCACCGTTTTCATCCATTAGCCGGTTAGGAACCCGGAAAAAGATTAAGATGGCAATGAGGAAAACTAAAGCATTTAACTAAAGCTGTGTTTAGTTAATACCTTCATTAGGTTGAGTGAATACGGGTTCTAAGAAAAAAGTTACATCAAAGGAGGTTACTTTGGTCTAATGATTTTTTGACTTCCACATTGATTTTATCAAGTAGTTTCTGGAACTTTAGGTGTCAGAATGGAAAAAGAACAGAATTAATAATGAACTAGGACCAGTTTTTATTGAAATAAATATTTTTTTTATAACAAGTAACTACTACACTCCTACTATGTTCATTATCATTAATTCATTTCAGCCGAAAGACGTCCACTGCTGGACATAGGCCTCCCCCGAAGGGGGGGTTTGTCATAATCACCACGTTTGGCAGGCGGGTTGGCGATCGCAGTATGGTGTTAAAATGCATAGAGAACGATGCTGCCCATTCTCTAGTAAGTCCCTTAGTCGCCTTTTACTACACTCACGGGAAGAAATAGGGGAGTGCTATTCTTTACGTCCGGCACCACACAGAATACTGCTGTGTTAGTTACATGAAATAAGTAAGTGATACAAATACATCATCATCATTTCAGTCGAAAGACGTCCACTGCTGGACATAGGCCTCCCCCAAGCACCGCCACTTCGACCAGTTCTGTGCTTCCCGCATCCAGCGGATACCTGCAGCCTTCACAAGGTCATCGGTCCACCTTGTAGGAGGCCTTCCAACACAAATACAATGAAATGGTATTAACAAATAAAATCAACTAGAACGGATTGGGACAAGAAAACGAGCAACGTAACGTTATAGCTATTTATTCCACACAAAACTAACCACAGATAACTTAAAACTAGGGAACTAACTTTAAAATGCACTGACATTTGCTTTTATACCTTTTTACATCTGAAAACTACAAATAGGTGGCGTGCCAAGCAACTTTATCAAGTTTGCAATTGACTTCCGTTCACTAACTGCAGACGGTATTTACAGCATCGGAAGTCGGTTGCAGAAAGTCTCATAGAATTAAATAAAACATTTACAAAATAATCTCCACCCAATCAACAAGATTTAGTTACTATAGAACCAAAAGCTAATACAAAATAGATAATGATTCGTTCAATATTCCAGCCGAAAAGTTAATACATAAAAATTAGTTATTTATGTATTAATAATATTAACATACCTTTGGCAAGGGTGGTAAGACTGGAATATTCAATGCAACGAACAACATGATTGATCGTTAAATTTCCAAAGTGTTAGAAAAGACAAGGTGTACTTCTATCGAACAATATTTCCTTTAGTAGCTCTAGGAGTGTCAAAATCAGTAGGTGGATAGCAGATTACCGGTACCCGGAAACGATGCTCAAGCTATGACTGGGTTTGACGCCATCCAAACATCCGGGAGTGCCAGGTGCAATAAATTTATATAGAAATGTTCGCTTTTAGAAGCGTGCGTGTGTGCAAAAATAAAACTCTATTTACCGGTGAAATTGCTACTGACGTTACTTTTAATTTAATTTTTTCTTAAGGCGAAATCATCAGGGTAGCCCGCGAAATTTGTATGTCAGTATCAGATATATGTTGATATATACAACATTATTTGTAGTATATGCAAAACCTGAATATAGTTTGTTCAGAATAAGGAACTGAATCGATTTCAATAATTTTTACACCATGTTATATTTTGTCCGAAAAATATTTAGTGTGATGGAAAATGTTATCACCATTTAATTACTTAGAATACAATCGCCACACGGTTAGGGAAGTACCTACTGCCAAATTATTATCAATGAGCGCAAGACGACCCTGGAGGCGCAGGGGCGCCGCGCGCCGTTAGCATGTCTTTGTACGGACAACCCGGTAACATAACAACCTTATAACTTAGTGATTTTTCATGATACAGTTTTGAAATTTTGTACATAGATTCTTTACATAAAAATACTAGACACGTGTTTCGGGTTTCGCATATGCTAAAAATAATGTTGTATATAATTATGATTCGCGGCCATATCAAATATGTATTTATAGAATTAAAATCATAAAAATCATCAATACAACTCTCTAAGTTCATATTAGCGTATTGAATTACTATTTCATGAAATCATGACATTTGCGGCCAATTCTAACTTAAGGACTTGTATTGCTGATTCTAATGATTATAATTCTGTAAATCCATATTTTTTATGGCTGCGAATTATATTTCAATCAACATGCAACCTGACACTAACCTGCAAATTGCAAAAAACGTAAGATTTAGCGGGTTACCTTAGTGCACCCCCCTTAAGACTGAACTGTCTTAAGGGGGCGTACAACGGTCCACTAGCGCCGCTCCTTTAAAAAAACATTATCTCGTGACTGCGGCGAAATTATGAGTAACGGCTAGTAGAGACAGACCCTCGGTGTGTCTAGAATTTTCTAATACCTTTTATAAAGTTTAAAAGAGGAATGTGGCCGCTTTTCTTTAGATCGTATTTTGTTGCTTCGTGTCTCAATATTAAACTTTATAAAAGGTATTAGAAAATTCTAGACACACTTACCGAGGGTCCCTACTAGCTGTTATTCATAATTCCTTCTCAGTCACGACTCACGAGATAATATTTTTTTAAAGGAGTGGCGCTAGCGGACCGTTGTACGACCCCATAAGACAGTTACCTCATTGTACTTGAGCTTTATCTTTTGACATAGCAATTGCGCTATAATATACAGGGTGTATCATTGTATATAGTTGGTGATGTTCTTCAGAAAGGGCAGGTGCGTAGTACTCACAACCAGCGTGCGTGCATATGACCAGCGGGGTAATAGCGTAACACATAATTGCTTTCAATCTTTTGACATCCATTGCTCCATAGCTTTGAAAGTTCGTCTGCTCAACAATGTAAATAACGTAATGAACATGGCTAAACTGTCAAAATTAAAGGTATTGCGATCGATTGCCATTTTATGTGTTATATTCAATTACCCCGCTGATAAATTAACGTCATCATCATCATCATTTAGCCGAAAGACGTCCTCTGCTGGACATAGGCCTCCCCCAAGCACCGCCATTTGACCGGTTCTGTGCTTACCGCATCCAGCGGATACCTGCAGCATTTACAAGGTCATCGGTCCACCTCGTGGGAGGCCTTCCAACGCTACGTCTTCCGGTACGCGGTCGCCACTCCAGAACCTTTCGGCCCCATCGGCCATCAGTTCTGCGAGCAATGTGCCCTGCCCACTGCCACTTAAGCTTGGCAATTCTTCGGGCTATGTCGGTTACCTTGGTTTGCCTTCGGATCTGTTCATTTCTGATTCGATCACGTAGGGAAACTCCAAGCATAGCCCTCTCCATTGCCCTTTGGGTGACTTTTAGCCTTCTGATAAGGCCCATTGTACCACGTTTCAGTACCATAGGTCATCACTGGCAACACGCACTGGACAAAGAGTTGACACTGCGGTATGTGGGACGAGAAGATATTGCGTTGCTTAAATGAACGTACACGAAGTAAAAGGAGTATGTAAGGATTATAACAGGTGCGTTCTGCAGTTTTTTTTTTTTTTTTTAACTCACCCTTCTTTCCATGGGGGTGGCGGCCCATGGAAAGAAGGCGTTAGTTTTATGTATGTGGTGTAGGGTGTATGACAGGTGGATCAATAAAATCAGGGCGATAGGTATAAGATCATCGATTTAAACACCATGTATGCCTCTCAATAATCTTTAAAGCATACAATATAACAAATGTTTGAACATACTTCAAATATTTGTTATTGTATGCTTACGCTTAAATAAATATGGGTAAATCTTTAGTTACTAATAATATTGGTTTTCGAAATAACAAAATGACCTTGATGGAAGATTTTTATTTTATTTAATTACTAGCTGCGCCCCGCGGTTTCACCCGCGTAAGTCTCGATCCCGTGGGAATATAGGGATAAAAAGTAACCTATATGTTAATCCAGGGTGTCAGCTACCTCGATACAAAATTTTATCAAAATTGGTCCAGCCGTTTTACGTCAAAGAGTATCAAACATCCATCCATCTATCCATACTTAGAAACTTTCGCGTTTATAATATTAGTAGGATTTAAATCGAACACAAATGATTCATGTTGTTGTTAGATTTATGATAAACACTTAGCTAATAAAATTGGAAAACATAACACAAACTTGTCTTATTTAATAGAACTATTTTTGTTGTTTGTTGAACTTTCTAGACTACATAATATTTTGCGGGTTATTTAAAGAACGGTTTATGTATTCGGTCGTCGTAGGTGAGTCTAAATTGCTTAGAATTTGTCTATATGTATAAAAAAAAATATATCTGGTTTAATTTAACATAACATAACATCACGCTTGTAATCCCCGAAGGGTTAGGCAGATGTGTACCTATAGCACACCCACATGTCGCCAGTTATGTTTAAGTTCCATGTAATAGGGGGCGAGCCTATTGCCATCAACTGGGCACAAATTCAGGCTGCGACTGAGAAATTTTTAAGTTAAATACTGCAAATAGTAGTTCACCCTTCGTCAATTCGCAATCGCATCAACCTTTACCACTAAACGTCTCAAGTTAAACGAAAGAAATGTAAGTCTTCATAAAGTATTGTTAAAGTGAGGTTCTCAAGCGGGACGGCTATAATATTACTGAGACAGTTAACTAACTTATATTAAGACGGTAAACCTTCTGGTGGAAAACCCCAATAACATTTTGCCCGACCTGGGAACGAACCCCTTTTTTTTGCGTGGGAAATTATCAAATAACTTCTCCCGCTCTGGGCGGAGCGGGAGGGCGTGTCAGACTTTTACTGACTAAAACCCACCCGTGTTCTTTCCGTTGCCTGTGTGCCAGGGCCACGATATCCCTTTTGGACAAACTCGCAACCCTGGCAGGCATTGGTCTTAATGGACCCCGTCAATTCGTGCTGACATCTCTTTGAGGCGCGCGTGGAACATAACGCGCCGTCGAACCGGGCCTCGTGCTTATCGGACGGCGAGGGACCCACCGCTCACCGTCCACAGGCCCGCGCCTACGGTGGCCGAAAATCGGTTTGCGACTCCCGACGCCCGGGGCGTCTCCTGCGGTGACTAGAGGTGCGAGGGCGCAAACCCTGCCTCTCCCTCACGTGTTCCGCCTCCTCCCTCGCGAGCATTACTGCTTCGCAGAACGAGGTGACGGCATCCCATGCACTCTCGCTCCGAACCATGACCTAAAACCAGGGCCGGATGCGAGAGATCGCTGCCGCTGATCGCCTCCGTGAGGACACAGTGGTGCTCCACCCAAGCCGGGCAGACCTCCACCATATGCTCCACCGTGTCCTCCGAGCAATCCACAAAGTGGTGACACCCGGGCGTATCCTCCCGCTTTTTCCTAAACAGGAACCTCCCGATCCATCCGTGTCCAGTGAGGACCTGCGTCAGGCGGGAATCGAACCCCAGACCTCGTACTCAGCAGTAACGCTTGCGACCACTGGACCAACGAGGCAGTCTTTCGGTTTAATATAACGTCTAGAATTACCATTTTTTTGTTCCATACTTTTGGAATAAATAGTAGAATTACCTACTCCTATATTTTCAGCGATACCTAAAAAATTTTGTGGTGAAATCTTCTCCTATTTCAATTACCCCCCCCCCCCCTCTCCTTTTAGGGCAGGCCTATGTCCAGCAGTGGACGTCTTTCGGCTGATATGATGATGATTTCAATTAAGTAAACAACGTTTACTAAGCAAGTATACATTTATTATCCATGCGTTTATTGACAACTGCACAAAAAATCTCCTGTGGCCACTAAACTATGCATTTAAAAATTAAAATTAAACTACATTTTAAAATGCCTGGAAATCGAAGCTTTTCAGACATGTAAATAGGGTTCAACAGCAATATGTATGATACTTCAGGTTCTCGTAAAATTGTATAGCTTAAAAAAATAAATTTGGATATTATTTACGTTTTTCCATATCATTTGGCGTATATTTCGTGAAATATTATTAAAATTTATTCAAATATCCAGACGCATAAAAAGCAGAGGATTGCTATAAAATCTAGATGATTGCTTTAAAGTTTACCATAAAAAATAAAAGTGTTTTTCAACAGTAAACGGTTTATGTGTATAGTAGAAAATTTTTAATATTTATCAGAAAAAAAAAACTGTCTCAATGTTTTGTCCTAACAGGTTAACAACAGGTTTGGTTATACAATATTGGTTTTAGATAATTATACTAAAACTGTCAAAATCTGAAATACGTGTCTAGTATTTTTATGTAAAGAATCTATGTACAAAATTTCAAAACTGTATCATGAAAAATCACAAAGTTATAAGGTTGTTATGTTACCGGGTTGTCCGTACAAAAACATGCTGACGGCGCCCCCGCGCCTCCAGGGTCGTCTTGTGCTCATTGATAATAATTTGGCAGTATGTAGTAGGTACCTACCTAACTGTACGGCGATTGTATTGTAAGTAATTAAATGGGGATAACATTTTACATCACATTTAAATATTTTTGGGACAATATAATATAATTATCATGGTGTAAAAATTATTGAAATCGATTCAGTTCCGGTTTCTTTTAAGGGGGATGCGCTAAGATTTTTAGCGCATCCCTCATAAACTAAAAATAATGTTGTATAATTTATCTTTGTTTTTTCTCAATGAATTACACAGGATAATTTTCATAGGTACTAATACAATAGTTAACGAAATATAGATTAAACATAATAGTCTTTAAAACAACCTAAGCAGGTATTCTACCTAAAAAAAAATTTGTGATCAAAAATAGAGATAAATATATTTTTTTTTACATTTTTGTGGAGTGAGTTTTTGTGTAGAAGGGAGCGTATGTCGAGGTGCGAGTGAAAGGTGTATAAGGGGGTAAGAGAGAGAGGAATGGAATAAGAAACATGGCGAGAGTGTGCATTGTACGAGGAACGGAAGACAGACGTGTTTTTTTATATTTTCTAAGTTTTATTGTGTTTACTTAAAAAATACACCAATTTGAAACCTAATAACTATTTTACTTCACCACGCGATCCCACATTTTTAACAAATCCCTGATGTCACAAACAGCTTTCAGAATCACCGCAACAAAATGTCAAACTCAACACCGACTACCCACATTTTTTACATGGCAACCTCACATACAGTACAGTCGATAAAACAAGTGACCGAGCGAAGGTTCGCGTAAAGAATTCGTTGCATTATTCAACAATGTTCTGCTCTTCACTTTGCCAAATGAAATAAATTACCATTGATACGTATTTCACACGGTACAACAGTTTGCGTTGTCAATTTTGTATGTAGATTTTCGTGATTTTGATAGTGTTTTGTCTTGGAAAGAAACAGCTTTTTTTGCTTTGTTGTCTTGTGATACGAGGTGTTCACGGACTATTTTGGCGAAAGTGGTAATTGCAAAACAATTGCAAACAAATTACATTAGCTCATCTTTTTAATGTGAGGTTTTGGAACAATTCATCATCATCATCATTTCAGCCGAAAAGATGTCCACTGCTGGACAAATAATAATCTGCTGAATAATATCAGTTACGCGGACGACATGGTGCTGCTGAGCGCGTCAATCTGTGGGTTGAGAAAACTAGTTGCCCAGTGTGAGGCGTATGCTAGGTTTCATGGCCTGGCATATAACGTCAAGAAGTCAAAGATCATGGTCTTTGAGGCTGGGGGTAAGAGCCCTAATAAGGTACCACCTGTTTTACTTTATGGTACGCCTTTAAAAAGGGTCCATAAGTTTAAGTATCTAGGTCATATATTGACCCCCAATCTTAAAGACGATGACGACATTGAACAGGAGCGGAGAGCGTTGTCGGTTAGAGCGAACATGCTGGCTCGCAGGTTAGCACGATGCTCACTTCCCGTTAAGATAACGCTCTTTCGAGCCTATTGTACGTCTTTTTACACGAGTAGCCTGTGGGCTAGGTATACGCAAAGATCGTACAACGCTCTCCGCGTTCAGTATAATAACGCGTTTAGGATGCTGGTGGGGTTGCCCCGCTTTTGTAGTGCATCGGGGATGTTCGCGGATGCGCATGTAGATTGTTTCTACACAACCATGCGCAAAAGGTGCGCTTCCATGGTGCGCAGGGTGTGGGGCAGCTCCAACAGTATCCTAAGCATGATTTCAATTCGCCTAGACTGTGTTTTCGTGGGTCGCTGTTGTGCCATCTCACATGGGTTGCCACAACGGTGATCCACTTCCATTTGTTTGTTTTTGTGAAGTGTAATTTTTGAGTCTAAGTTACTTGATTAAAGACAATTCTATTCTATTCTATAAGCCTCCCCTAAAGGGAGGGTTTGCCATAATCGCCACGCTTGGCAGGTGGTTGGCGATCGCAGTATGGTGTTAAAATGCATAGTGAACGCTGCTGCCCACTCTCTAGTAAGTCCCTTAGTCGCCTTTTACGACACCCACGGGAAGAGATGGGATGGTGCTATACTTTACGTCCGGCACCAAACGGACAGGAGACTCTCGACGCGGATCCGTGGGGGCGTCCCTATCGTGCGGTTCGAGGGAAACTTGGAGCCGCGAGTCTCCAACCTGAGCTGCTAGTCGCAGCCCGTTTTTGAACAGTTATCGTTATCATAATTGATTTATTTACCTACCTTTAGTTAAGTCTTACTGTAACGTATTACGAAAGTGGTAAAACGTCAACTGATGAGAATGTTAATTAATCATGGTATGTGTCGTTAATTGATTGGTTTTTAACCGTTTTAAATAAAGTAAATATGGTGCACGCTAAGAGATTCACGCTTAGATGAAGTCTATACACTCGAGACTAAGGCCCGTATATAGAGCGTTACTCAGTACTCAAGCATTACATAAGACTAGATTGAAGCCATTGGATTGGTGGAAACTAGTCTAAAGTAATGCTTGAGTACTGAGTAATCCTCTATAAATACGGGCCTTAAAATTACTCCCTTACCGTTTCAAAGTCAACCAATTAACATTGATCAATTGAAATACCACTAAACCGACAAACACTGCAACGCTCCATTTGCTACCATAATCCCATGCTCCATTAAGGTGGTAAGGTAGCGAAAATACCGTTTTATACTCGTTTTTAACCCTCAACCGTCGCGTCGAGTGAGCGTTTACTCCAGTTTAATTGCTTGCAAAATCCCGCTTCTGAAATACTGCTGTGGATGCAAAATTTTTGAATATTAAATACAAATTACATACTCGCTGTGCATTTAAGTTTATAAGGCTTTGGATATTAAAAGGCGTACTAGTAATGCGTTAATAATGCTCGTTTAATTTGTTGAGCGTTTACAATTTAGTCGATACGGTTTTGTGTTGGAGATAGGTATCATTCGATTATCAGATTTATTGATTGTGGATGACTTCGATATGTAAATAGGAAGGGCTCTGAATAAATGAATAACGGGTTTTGAGGTTGAATTGCGCGCTTTACTGTTTGCTTGACGATGAGTGATTCACTATGCAACACAAAAATATAACCGATACCCCGGGTGGTGATTCGTATTAGGTATTCTTAGTAAACAACAGAAAACATATTTATATTTAAATATCACGTCCCAAAACATAAATAACGGAAATCGTACTTTGTTTAGTTTTCGCAACACTTGTTCGAGAGTACTTAGTTAGTTATACATTTTAACATTGATGTGTACAAAAGTCATTATTTTTTTTTTTTTCTTAAACACCACACATAACTATAATTATTTTTATTGTATTTCTTTTTTAAACAAAATATAAAGTAATAAAATATAAATGGTTTATATTATTATTTGTTACACATATCTAATTTTATTTAAATATTTACACACTATAAAACTGATTTACATCCGTAAGACGTCCTCTTAACATAAGGTCCAGTTGAAAACCAGCGTCAGGCACTAGTTGTCTGGCATTAATGCTGAACTGGGCCTATTTGGCGCAGCCGTGAGGCACTCAATACTATTTTAAGCATTTGTTCTGTTTTTTGTGTGAATATTGTGTGCCTTCCTGTGTCAAATAAATTTATTTTCTTTCTTTCTTTCTATTAAAACACTTAGATCTACACTAAATCTGCAAAATGCCGCGTGTTTGTGATAATTTATTCTCCTAACTTTTTTTGATGTTTGTAGTCAAAGTGTCCTAAAAGTGATAAATTTCCATTAACAAAAATTTTACTGATGCTGGGTGAAAAAAATTAACGGATGCGTATAACTAGGATGCAATATGTCGTTAAAAATCTAATTCTTACACTCCCATTTAAGATTCTTTCCGGATAACATTTGTTTATTAAGTAATGAACACTGTGAAAGATTTCATTAAGAAAATGCAGATTATGTATGAGAAGCGTTATCAGGGTAGATGAGAGCCAGCCATGCTTGCAGACTACTGTTGAAGCCTCCAGAGGAATACTGCCACTACTGACTTTATGACAAAAGCCAATCGTTAAAAAAAAAAAAAAGTAGAATAACAATTTGTAACTTCATACGTAAGTAAAATAAAATTAATAAAAAGTAAAATTAAAATAATTTTATTAATTTTATTAAATAAATAAATTAAATTAAGTAAAATCAATAAATGCGTTTCACTATTAGACTCGGTGTGAAGTAATAATAAAATTGTATTTATACAACTTTAGTTTTTACCCTAAACCCGAAAAGACCTATTGTACTCATCATTTTGAATAACTGTTTCTATGGGACCAACCTTGAAATCACGAAAAAAAAAATAGCTTTTCCATACACTTTGTCGATTTAAGTGAACACAAATGTATGGAACAGCTAAAACTAATGTTGTATATTTCAAACAGTTTTAAGGTTGCAAATCCTAATTATATACCAAACCATTAAACAAAGTAAAACATTTATTTTCTTGGTTGCATAGTGTTATTTTTCAACCAGAACCCAATCCTCTCTTGGACGAATAAAGCATTTTTCGTCCAAGAGACACAGACCTAACTTATCAGACAGATGTGCTGCTGAGGAGTTTGTTACCCCACTTCTTCACAGCTAGCTTATTACAAAACAAGATTTATATTTTGACATGGCTTAAACCGTGAAGCCAGTTTTTGTAATAAGAACGTAACTGTGATTGAAATACCGTTCTTTATACTAAACTGAAAACTTAGTTCGGTATTAAGTTGTCAGATTTGTATTAGGAACTTTACCATAGACGGATTATAGTTCGTAATTCAGTAATGGCTCCATGGTTTAAACCTGGGTCTGAAGATAAACCTTGTTTAAAGGTGGGCGTCTGTCTTATGTCATTTTGACGTTCAAAAAGTGGTGAGTCTCTGCTCTCAAATTTAAATAAATGTATTTTGATTTTGATTTTCACATAAAAAAGAAGCAAAATCAAATGAAACAAACATACGATACAATAAAAGAGCAATATCCTGAATATTTGATCTTAGAACGACACGTGTCGTAAATATGGGCAAAAAGGTAAACCACAAAACAATTGATATTCAGAATTGGCAAGTAATTCCCAACCCTTTTGCCCATAATTCAAGTCATGATGCGTGACCCGATTATCTTTACTGGTTACCCGGGTTCAGGATTTCATTGGTAATGTTTATGTGCGTTTTTTTGTGCAGAATAAACAATTTTTCTTTTTTTGTAAACATTGGTCCCTTGGATCCCTTGTATAAGTGCACTAAAACACCAAAAATCGGAGTAGATGGCAATAAATCATGAGACGAATTACATCAGCCCCTGTACAAGAAATTACATGAAGACCGCGACCGCTCTGACAAGAGTGCTACGAAGAAGAAGACAAAAACATTAGATTGTGGGGTTATGGTAATTTGTTGGTAATGTGCTGTTAATTTGTCTATAGCATATAATGTTCTCACTGCTGGGACACAGGCATGCACTCGATGAGAGGGACTGGGCCGACACCAACCGTAAGGCAGTTGCCCCCCATACACAACACCCGTATGGTCGGACGATCCTCCCTTTTCTATGGAGTATTAGTGAACTTTAAACCCTGTTCCTCATACCTCTATAGGCGTTTAGTGTCCGACAAACTGTTAATTAATGATTAACGACTGTTTAACCATATATTGTTGTGGTTTAAACTTTAAGTAACTTTTATAAATAAACCCCTAAAAGTCAAACCACAACGACAAAACACTTTCCCGACAAAAACCAACCTCAGACAATACTCCTTAAAAGCGGTTAGCCCATTTCCACTCCAGCTTCCAATCTCCCCAGTAACTTCCACCGATTTGCATTCTAGATTTTATCGCTTCGTAAACTTGGATAGGTTGACTATCTGTTGGCAATAACTCAGTGTGACCACATAGGTATCTATCTGCCAACGCCTTCTGGTGACCGTATTTCAAACTCCTAGATAAACTTCGATTAAACCAGGGCCGTAGTTTGGGGACGTTTTGGGTAGACGATTCGATTGTCTTGAAGTGCAGCTTGAGTTTCGGTGTGATTGTAGTCTTGGTTTTGAGTTTTTTTCTGGTCCCTGTAGTATATCTGATGCAGTATACATACGTGTTCAATTACATACAATGGGTATTTCATACAAAAAGTAGAAATGAAGTTGACTAAAGCACAGTGAAATACAAAAACATAAAAAAACTGAACAGTTTTATGAACCTTTACTTAAATATATCTCCTTAGTCATTTGCTCACTGCTGAGCGGTGTGATGTGCCTGACTAAACTTGTTAACGATCTTTGAATCTAGCGAGTAAAAATCAACTGGAATCGGTTCAGAAGCGCGCTGTTGATTTAAATACAGGGTGTAAGGGACAGCCCTCCGCAAATTAACAGGGTGCATTCAGCTCCTTATTTTGAATCATATTCCACTGAAAATTTTCTCAGGTTTTTTTTTTTTTATCGTTATTTCAGTTACTATTCCTTTATTTCAATGTAAAATCACATTCTCTGTACGCAGTACTCCATTAATGTAAATAACACAGCTAAAATAAAAAATCAGCAATGGATGTTGAAATTCTCTAACGAACGACGCCTGAAATGAGCGAGCGCGGCCGTCCACCCCGCCGCAACAAATCAGGTTCATTGGATTCCCATAACGTTCCTGAAATAATTTCATGTACCGGTCATCTTAGTACGATATATACTGAATTCACCCCATCAGTCTGCGGAGGGCTGTCCCTTACACCCTGTATAGTAAAAAGTACACTATATCTTTTAATTAGGCATTAATTTTAATAATATTTTATATTGTTTTTTTGTTAATGTGAGGACGTTGTAGGCTTAATAGACTGTAAATCATTTTCTATTTTATTAAGTACCTGGTACTTTTGACGGGCCTACGCTGTCCTCACATACTTATTAACACTGTAATTTGAAAACATTGTAAAAGCCATTTTTTTTTTTTAAAGAGTAACCGTGGAGTTTCTTGTCGGCTCTTCTCCATAGGAAACGATGAATTGGAACCGTGCACCTAGCTTCTGACGTTTCATAAGTGCCCATGTAGGCATATGTGAAATAAAAATATTTTTGATGTTGATTATGTTAGGAATTACTTATTTATTATTTTAATATTTTGTTAAAAACATCATACTAGGAATTGAACTAAATAATAATGTTATGATTCTGAACAGTCGTGTATTCTAAAACCCCATTTGCTATTCCTTGCAGCAGACCATAGTTGATTAGAGAATCTCAGTCGATTGGAACTATATAGCCTACAGTAAATCTAACAAATAATAATATTACATGTACCTACAACAGAGAGATTTGAAAGTATTTGATCAGTGGTACATTTGACTAAAGTTGTCAAAAAATAATAGACCCGTTTTGACATTTAATTTGAATCGATTTATCGTGAGTATCGAGTATCGTGTCGTATGGTTCCTTCACTAGTTACGTCGCCATTGACCATCGCGACGTAACTAGTGCAGTAACTAAAATGATTTTGTTTGATCATTAGAAATCGCAGTAAAGGGGTTCATAAAATACATTTTACTTTCCAAATTGGTTGGAACTAAGCATTAAAACCCAATATTGCCTTCTGAGAAGAGATAACTCATCGCAAACGCAGTTTTGTAACTGATTTATTAAAAGACAGCTTACAGCTCGAATTACAGAAGATATAAATTATATTCTCTATAAAGTAGATGTCTTCTATGAGGGTTATTCTATTTTTGAATTTTTGTCAGGAACGTGCCATGGTAACCCATCATTTCAGCCGATGACGTCCACTGCTATACATAGGCCTCGACGTAGCCTTAGGCCATAAGCCATAGGCCTTAAGAGACCGGCGATGGATGCGTAGTTCATACAAACGTAATACCAGAATAATTTGTAAATCAAACATATTCTTAAGGTAGTAGTGTGTCTTTATTCCAATTAGAATACAGAATATCTAGGTTCCCAAATACCTATATTATAGATAATAAGTATAAATATAATTTCCGAATCCACTAGCCATGTATATGCCATCAAAGGCTTCTGTGGTTTTTAGCATAATTATTAACTCTGCGATATATATTTTTTTGAACATAAATAATAAAAATAAAATAATATTTTGAATGGACATTGATTTAAACAAGAGTTATAAGAAAAATAAGTTTTCTATAGAAATTTTAAATTCCTCATAGGTATCTCGTCTTTATATCATTGTCCTTTGAAAAAATATATTTAGCAACATAGATATTCTGTAATCCAATCGAAATAAATACACACAACCTTAAGAATATGTTTGATTTACAATATATTTTGGTATTACGTTTGTATGAACTACGCATGCTACGCCGGCCCCTTTACATTAAATTTCACGGGTTACCTTACGCTTCCTCCATCTATGAGAGTTTTTTATGCAATAAAACTCACTTACACCATTCGTTAAACCTCATAAACAAAACAAAAGACTACGCATTTGGTTCCTGTGTTTTCTCGTCAATACTTCACCTAAATTCTCTATGCTGTCGCAAAATCTAAAACACCTTTTAATCAGTCGCAGAGGCTAGCGCGAGACAGTTGATTAGAGTCTCTCGAACTGTTCTACACCGGCCGATAATGAGTCCGTCGGTGACCGGTGGTTTAGGCTTAGCCAATCTTCTCGCTTCCGAATTGGACTGGGATTTGATGGTGGATTCGGGTCAACAAGGGTTTTCAGAGGATGTTGAGCTTTTAGACACTAATTGCATGATAACATTGCATGGATAAACACTATCAGATGTGTTTTTATATTTTAATTTTCAAAACAGGCGTCACATGATGAAGTTAATGTTAAAAAAAACTTATTTTCTGACTCTGGAATCTGCAACGTGTAATACAGCATAACAGTGCCACAGAAAAGAGTCGAGAGGACCGGAGCCAGCCTGGCGGCGACGCTATCAAAAGATGCCCCTCCCATAGATAAATATCACCCGTATCTCCACTATTCCAATACTTGCTCAAGGCTGCACAGTTGGTAGGCTCTAATAATCCCACCTATCCCAAGGGCAGGTCTTCCCTACCATTATCGCGCCCCCCGGTCTACTCTTTGATATGCAATGGTCTCTGTGGTTCCATGAAACACGAGGCTCCAGGGGCTAGTGTGAATCTTTGGGTTCATTCGAGCAATCGAGTCTGGTCAAACCACGCGGGGTCGGGTCATTTATTCATTTACAAACTCTTTTCGAGACAAATTACAACTTGAAACTTAAATAAAAACAAATGACTTCCAAAAAAAACACTACGAAGTCTGCCTGCCTGCTTGGTTGCCGTGTTTTTTTTTTTGTTATGTATTTTCTGATGTACAATACAGTAGGATATACTTATAAATACATAAATACAAAGTGATAAATTAAAAAACTACTTATAAACTTATTTTTCACGTTTTTTGTAAAAAATATTTTATTTTTCACTTTTTACTAGTTGTAGCTACCCAACACAAATTCGTATACCACTTCTTGCTATGTAGACAACATTGACAGGCAGTTTTATAACATCATGGTCATACAAAATGGAATGAAATACCTACGTATTATTGAAGTTCACTCAAAAGCTACAAAAAAAAATGTTATATAATTACAAAATGTATGGGACCACCTAGTGTGTTCGTAATCACGGAAAAATCGATACATAGGTACATTTAAAAAATACATACAGACGAACATGGAACCTCCTTCTTTTTTGAAGTCAGCTAAATACCAAATTGCAGCCTCAAAATGCAACAGCAAAGAATAAACAACATTCAACCTAATTCAGTTTCCTTGCAAACGTTTCACACGCTACGTTTTGGGAGTTCCACCCAAACACCAAACTAGAATAACCCATTTAGCATTTACGTGCATTGAAATAGCAACCTTATTTATGAGCAACAAGGTCGAGTTTGATTTGGGTGTTGTCAGTTTGAGGGTAATTCTGAATTAGGTTGGCACCACTTTAAAGAAACACTAATGAAGTGGTGGTCACCAACTAAGTTATAAACAACGTTTTGCAAAGTACATACTTGATGTTTAATTCCTTTTCACAGAAAATTACTGAACAACTGCAGTATATTTTTCTAAAGAAAGACGTAAAGAGCTTAGAAATTTAAACTTACTATTTTGTAAATTGAAAACTGTTCCCGCAGCAATTTTTGTTCGATCGTGACGATTTATTCCGTATGTTTCCTAAAGTAACAAAATAAGTACAAGTGTATTCTCTTAGGTGGCAGAGAAAACATTTCTATGAATAAAATCACGTTAATCAGATATGCCTTTGAAGATTGGTCCATCTGGCTGGAGCCCAAATTACGTTTTTTTCTGGACTTCATTCAAGGACTACTTGGCCTCATTCAACTCATTCAAGGACTCATTTGCTAGCGTTACCGAACACGACTGTTAAAATAGCCTGCCAGTAACACTTACTGACTGTGCAAGCTATTTTAATCAATGACGTATTATAAATAGACGCGTCATACACGAACATTAGTGCACTCAAAAACAGCGTAAGCCATGATTGTAGCTACATACTTGCGTACAATCATGCAGTGCGCGAAGAAAAGGATAGACCTATACCAATAACTGTTGTTAGAAAGAGATGAACATACATATTTAGTTACGTCACCTATACTTAAATACAGATGAATGTGTTACTAATTCCCTTTAGTGAATGTTTGCGTAAGAATTCAATAAAATAAGTTTTTGACTCAAAATACCTTTGTATAAAATACCAATATATTTCACATAGGTAGACATTGGATTTTAAGAAAAAGCTACACAAATAGTGAAAAACCCTGCCCCCAAATTAGGGGAACCCTGTGACCTAGGACTCAGTGTTCTACTGTAACTTCATTTCTGTGTTTTAATAAACCCAATGACCTGATTTACTATGAATATAAATAATAGTTAAAAAAAAAACAAAAAACATGCTTTTAAAGAAAATCCAACTAAAAAATAGAAAATGAATTTTAATCAATTTGAATTAAGTATAGTGTATTTTTTTAATAGTATATATATTTAAAAAAAATACACTATTCTTAATTCAAATTTAATAAAATTTATTTTCTTTAAGAAAAGTTTTTATTAAAAAAAAGGGTAAATAAGAAAAAAAAAACAATATGAACAGGGTTTGATTACATTTCCATTAGATATTTTGGAACAGACTATACTTCCTGAGACGATCTGCTTTACCCCGAGCTCTAGTACCTACTACTTACTGGGTAACTAGGCAGCAAATTTAGTTTCACGTTGTCTTCTTGACATAGAGAACATCCAGCTATGATTAAAGCCACCGTCACAATACGCGAGTATACACAGCACAGTTGCATAGTCGCAATTAGTTTCAACTGAGGATAGATCGAGCTTCACTCCTCCAAGACGTGATTAACTAACAAACAGACGGTTCATTTATATTATTAGTTCGATGGAGGTAGATCTGCGGTTCGCTCGGATTGAAATGTAGGTCGATAAACTTACGAGTTTCAATCCTGCTTGTGATTTGGTTTGGAGGAAATGAACGGAGAGATAATGTTCTCTGGGAATAAAAGACCAGGGGGCCTAAACAGGACGCTTTGGCAGAATCATAGTATGATCTGCGTACAATTCATACATCTCGCAATTCATCTGTTTGACAGCTACTATTTGACATTAGACTTCAATAGAGCAATTCATAATTTGTGGACAATTTTACGAAACTCCATACAAAACGGTCAAACAGATGAATTGCGGGATATGACTTGTACACAGATCATATTATGATTCTGCCAAAGCGTCCATTTTAGGCCCCCTGTTTTCTTTTCAGAGTCGTTGAGTTGACTTAGAAAAGTGTACAACTTATTAAGGGTTAACGAAAAGCCAAAAAAAAAACCTTAGAAATGGATTAGATTTTTGCTAAGGACTTTTCTGTCTAATATTTAGTAAGTAAATTTTATATACCGGATAAATTTCATTGCTAGTAATTGTTTATTATTTAATAGTCATCCAAATGAGAGAGAGAAGGGGGAATCCAAAGTTACAGCATGTCAGAGAGCAATTATTTTTTTTTTCTATTTTGTCATGCTTTAGCTTTGTACTCCCCCACTACTGGAGCAGCTAACGCTCAGATCTCTTATGCACTAAGGTCATACTATTATAGATAGATTTTCAGTCGGTATAAAATAATTTGTTGAAACTAACGCCACTATAATTATGTTTTGGATAGACTTCACTAACATAGTCTCACTTGCTGTTGAATATTATACAGGCTGTTAAAGAAATTGAGTACCATAGCTTAGGGGTAGGTTCTGTATCGATAAAGGAACCCAGGAAAAAAAAAATACATAAAAAAAATTGCAAGATCAACCTAATTTAGTACTAAATTAGTTTGATCTTGCAATATTTTTTTTTTCTGTGTTCCTTTATCGGTACTGAACCTACCCCTAAGCTATGGCACGCAATTTCTTCAACATCCTGTATAAGATGTGAAGCAAAAACGTTGTACCCTTTTTTACGAAAATTACGCGGAAGTAGGAGTATGAAATTTGGCACAGTTAAAGTTTATATGGAGGAGGAGTGCAGATAGCTAATATTTTTATGTATTATGCATTATAAATAAAGGGGTTTGGAACTTTTGACTCCCTTTTTGTCCGCCATTTTGTTTTTTTTCTTGAATACCGGCCAAGAATAAAACTTTCGAAAATCGATTGCTTTCATCATATTACAAACAATGTTCTATGACAATATCTCCTAAACTGTCATATTTCTATTATACAGGGTTATTTTTAAAACGTCAATAACCTCTTAAGGGGTCACTGTACTCATCGTTATAAACAACTTTTACTATGGGACCAAAACTGAAATCGCGAGAAAAAAACCAGCTGTTCCCTACATTTTTGTTCGAATAATTCGTTAAAATGTAGGGAACAGCAGATTTTTTTTTCGCGATTTCAGGTTTCAGGCACAGGAGTCAGGGCTTCAAATTAAAATGTAACTCCTTAATTAATGTCAATAAAACATTTTTTTTAAGATGTTCAATTAGCGTGATAAATAATTACATTAATGAAATGATAATCCTTCTAGTTTTGCTATAGTTGGGTAAAAACTATTGAATATCTGTCAATTGACCGTGTTTCACATCACACTCATCACTCATTTTGTAAAAAACAATAATAGTCAAAAATGTACAACACCAAGGGAACAATAACAAATTAATAAACAATAACAGATTCACTGTAAAGAGAACAGAATAAACGCTGGCATACAGTGAAGGTACGCCAGTCAACTAATTGATCGAGATCGACCATCCGATCGATGCGGCATGCATACTAGAAAGGGAAATATCGCAACGTACTCTAGCTATCTCGCTCCCTCTCGATCCCCTGAATAGGGAGGGGTTCATATGTGTCATTCGGCTCGATACGCGACTTTATTTTCGATTCTATGTTACTATACAGGATGTTAAAGTAACTGCGTGCCATAGCTTAAGGGCAGCTTCAGTAAAGATAAAGAAAACTAGGAAAAAAAAAAAATAGCAAGATCAAAAAAATAGCAATCGTTTAGAATTAAAATTATTTTTCTCAAACATACATGGAAATATTGTCATTATTTTCGAAGAAAGAACACGCGAAGTATCGAATTTACGGTCAAAGAAAATCAAATCCATTGCAGGAGCGTTTTTTGAATTTCGAACATTACAACGCTCCAGCAATGTTGTATGAAACGGCGTGCTGGGGTTATTAAAATACTCTTTTACTCCGAAACATGGCAACCAAGGAAGTAACTTATCAAAGGTTTTATTTAAATTTCCAACTGGCTTGCAAATAGAAAGCTGTTTATTGAAAAAAAAAAATAAATGAACACATTGGCGCGTGAAAAATTATCGTTGTTCGTCATTGAATCTGGAATTTATAAATAAATTACTTTCCCTGCATTCTTTTGAGAAATTATTTTATTTGACGGTCTTAAACCCGTTAACGTACGAGAAACTTATTTTTTATGTTAAATTAAATTGTTTGTTTCTTTATTTTATTTTTATTTTTCCTGGGTTCCTTTATCGATACTAAACCTATCTAACCTATCTGGCATGCAGTTACTTTAACACCCTGTATAATGTAACTAAAGACAATTTTTTTTTTGTTTTTTATATATAAGGAAGCTTATTACCCACACTTATCGATTGCTGCATTTTGTTATTTAATCATAACCTACTTTGTAACATTTATAAAAGCAATATTCACGAATAATTACAGTATCTTACTGAACATGTAGACTCTGTTTATTCATCGACTCTGAAATTCAATATTAGAACTCCTTTGAGAATTAAAGCAGGCAGTGAGTTACAAACTAGTGTTGTACTTCGGCGCCCTAATTACTGTTTGTTTAATAATTCATTTTGTATGTAAATGGCATTGGTTTACATATAGGATAGGGTGTTAGAAATATTTATAGGTTTCGTGTCGATATTTAAATACGAATTAAGGCCAGAACGGTTCAATATTTGGATTAAAAATTGCTGTCTATTTTGCCCACCAAGCAGTAGGTACATTAATGTTGTTCAAGAGGGCTCTTGTGCATATCGACACACAAGAGGGCGCCTGTTTTAGGTATGTTATATTTATTCATTTGCCTTATAACGATAAGGCGAATGAATAAACATAACGTTTTATTTAACGAGAACTCAAAGGGAATGCAGCTGGTATCGAATCGAAACCCAGATATATAGACGAAAACAGAACAAGGTCAGTTTTTCTTACTTTCAAAGATTCAAAACGAAATCAAAACTTTTACATAACATAGGTAAACACGGCTACACATCAAGCTATACATTTCTAGTATAAGCTGATCTCGCATTGTGTAGGATTTCCATACAATGAGAGGTCCGCGTATACTGGAAATGTATAGCTTGATGTGTAGCCGTGTGTACCTACGTTATTTTTACATACAGTTTGTACGAGCTGAAAGAAAATATAAGTACACTTTGAAATATAATTTTTAAATTCAAACAGAAGTTAAGTCCAAAAGTATGCCAAAGTTTACGGGCACATCAAATTCCCAAGAGGTTATCGCCCCAGCTCATTTAATCTGAAAAATAAATGTCTACTTGAGAGCAGCAGTGCTTTAGCAGTTTGCCCCTGCGTAGATACCAACTTCCATTTACCTGCCTTCCTTAGGCTGGGAAAACAAAGGTCATGATAGTCGAGGAGTCTGTGTCCTCGCATTTTTTGTCTTAATTATTATTACAAATTAAAATAAATAAATAATTGTTTATTGAAATAATTGATTAAATGAATATTTACAAAATAGGGCCTTAGACTAGAGGTTAAGGTAAATAATAATTGATTGGTTTAATTGATTAAAAAAATATTCTGCGTATTCCTTTAGGATGGAAAAAAATACCCCTCGCCCGCAAGGCGGGAGCGAGGAGTGATCAGGGAAGGTAAAAAAACACCTACTAATTATCTAAATAATTTAAAAGTGTTATTTGCTGTTTGTATAGCTGGGTTGTGGAGATCAGATAGGCAGTTGTTCTATGTAAAGTAATGGTATTCAACTGCACCCGGTAAGACTGGAAGCCGACATAGTTGGGAAATGGAAAGGCAGATGATGATTTGTGTTTGGTATCTTAAACAAACAATCTACTTATTAAACTACTTACTTATACTTTATAGCACCGCCCTATTTCCTCCCGTGGGTGTCGTAAAAGGCGACTAAGGCACTTACTAGAGAATGGGCAACAGCGTTCTCTATGCATTTAAACACCATACTGCGTTCGCCAACCCGCCTGCCAAGCGTGGCGATTATGGCAACCCTCCCCTCCCATTTTGGGGTTGGCCTATGTCCAGCAGTGGACGTCTTTTGGCTGAAATGATGATGCTGATGATACTGTACCTACTGCGATTCTGCTTGGTGGGCAAAATAGACAGCAATTTTTAATCCAAATATTGAACCGTTCTGGCCTTAATTCGTATTTAAATATCGACACGAAACCTATACATATTTCTAACACCCTATCCTATATGTAAACCAATGCCATTTACATACAAAATGAATTATTAAACAAACAATAATTAGGGCGCCAAAGTACAACACTAGTTTGTAACTCACTGCCTGCTTTAATTCTCAAAGGAGTTCTAATATTGAATTTCAGAGTCGATGAATAAACAGCTTGAGTCTACATGTTCAGTAAGATACTGTAGGTATTCGTGAATATTAATGTTACAAAGTAGGTTATGATTAAATAACAAAATGCAGCAATCGAGCATGTTTACCTCTAGAGCTGCAAATATAAAAGTGACACCCGTTACATACAGTAAATACTTGAAAGTTTTCGTAAAACAAACACTGAAAATCTGGTACGAGCATTAAGATTGATTTATTTGTAGTCTTTAAAGTGTTTATAAAAGGTTTTATTTTTTAAATACATTTCAAGAACAGGCCATCCTAAAAGTTTTGTGCCGTATAAATTCGCTGTAATAAATATTAGTTACTACACGTTGAGTGATTTACGCGAACGCCTAGAATTGTAAATCGTTAAAAACGACTTTTTTAAATGCCTAAATGAAATGTTTTCTCTTGTTACTTTGGCTTGAAATAACCTGATAGATTCAGGATTCAAACTTTTTCCACGATATAAATTTTGGGTATCGTTAAAGGGATTAAAAGGTTCGATTTATATGGAATAAAGGACAAAATCATAATGTAGACATCTATGTTTTTATTACAGCAGCAAACTTATTAGGAATCCTTTTTTTGTTTTGTTTTTTAATCCATTATGTCTGTTATCTAGAATATTAAGAAAAATAATATCAGGAAAAATAAATCTTGGTGGATCTTGGTGGTCTTGGTGGTTGGAAAAAGTCTGCTTGTAGTAACCAATCAATCTATCAATTAAACCGGTTGACAGCAGTCCTTTGATAGACATAGGAATCTCCCAAATTGTGCCACGACACGTGATTCTTCAGTCATCCAGTCTATCAGTAAAAATGCTATTAGTCCGTATCAGATTTATTAAATGACAAGACTATTTAATTTACAATGTTCATTATATTAGGTACCTAATTAAATAGCTTTAAGTAAATAGAATAATTGTTAGTAAAGTTAATAAAAAAATTGCATGCCAACTAGCGGGTGAAAAAATAATTGTAAATTGTTGTTGTGTATTGTAATATTTGTGAATTCTGCTTCATAGTGCTATGAGGCAGAATTCAAAAATATTGTAACACCTAATGTATGTATGTTATATATGCAAATAAATAAGTATTAGTACCTAACAAAATATATATAGGTAATAATAATATATAATATAGGCATATTCTAACAAAAAATATTACCAACTTTTTCCCGGCTCCCCGACTAGGTGAAACGTGTCTGAACGTGCATTACGGTACCCATGTCTGCAGAGTTCAATTACGGCCGTCTCTGAAATTAGGCATTTTCTTTGCTAAATGTGTCGTGAAGTGAAAAAAGTTTCAGGGTCCCTTCACGTCTTATGTAACTTAAAGGCATTCTTTTTCGGCCTGAAAAAAAATATCGCACATTTTTGTGAAAATTTCGGTTAAAATTGAGAGAAAAGCGTCGTAGATAAAGAATGTTTTTTGAGTAAATTTTTTGTTGACTGAAGTAGTTAGTTTTTCTTTATAGAAGCTGTGTATTTTTCTTTTGTGAACCTAAATAGAATTTAGGACTTGTTATTATTTTGTTTTACATAAAAATATATAAGTATTTTTATCGTTTCGTACTAAGTATAGTAGATACGATGTGTTTTGATACAGTTAATTGAAATATACTTAAATTATCTCTTTTTTATTAGAGATCTTTACTTAGTTGAATTTTACACACAGTAAGAATTTATTATCATTTTTATTTACAGTTTGTTTTTTTTTTAATTAGAGTATCTTGCAGGCCAACCTAGGAGGTTATCGTGTACTTAACTGGACTTTAGAATAGAATACAATAGAATACTCTTTATTATGTACACCATAAAAGTTACAGACAGTCAGGTGACAGTTAGGTGACTTTCATGTAGGTGCTCAATTAATTAAGGCCTCCAGCAAGGACATAAACTTATTAAGGCGCAGATATATGCCAGTGACCTTGAGTAGTTAGCTTGCGTGTTCTGTACTGAGCTCACGCAACGCATCGTACGTTCATCTAGTAATAGGACTCGCCCATCAAGGAGCTGTCCCCAATTTGACGCATTATTAATTAAAATACACAAAACAAAAGGTATTTTAAAAAAACGCGTACACAAAAATATCAATAATTAAATTATCTTTAAATTGGTGAAGGTTTCAGAAAAATACGCTTGGTAGATTTTGCGCCATTCTCAGTTTTTTATCCGCGCTAGACATAATTTTACAAACTAATTTCACTATGTAATATAAATATAATCTAAAATATTCACATATTAAGTTATTAAAAAAATGCTTTATTATATCATATATTTTTTTCAAACCATTAACACTACTCGTTTAGACGTGATCTTCAGTATAAAATCATTAAAAGTCGGTTATCGTCCCTTTAAGGTACATAACTACATGCTAAGGGCACCCGCTGTTGAGTATAGCCTTTCTTGCCCGTGTGGCCAATGGTACTACCAGTAGTAATACTGTTAATTTGACTTCCTTTCTTAATACTGCAGTAGTAAGTTGTTAGAAGGGTATTTTCATTTCATTTCATTTCATTTATTCACCAAACAATTTACATTGTGTCGAATATATAACCTATACACATGCAATTTACATAAAAAATATTTATTTAAATAATACAATAACAAATACTAATGAATTAACATTCCAAATAAAATTCAAATCGTGCAAACAGTTTTAAAAGGTAACTACAATACGAGTAGACCTCGGCTTAGGGCGTCGCTAGAAGAGGACAGAAGGATTCTGTGTTTTGCTACAGTGCTGGTGGCTGTACTACTCTCTTGGAGGAGGGTTGTGGTATCGCCAGGAATGGAGAGAGTATGACTCGGTTGGTGATTCCAATCAAGGGAATGGGGTGCTTAATAGCAGAGTCGAAGAAACGCTTTGAAAGGCATTTCATGAGCTGCTGGATGGTGGGCAAATTGCGAACATAAAAGAGGGCTCTATAAAACTCAACGAGAATTTCATTCAAAAAATTTTGCTGCCACAACATTTCAAGCATCAACACACCGTCAAAAACCTACATAAAAAAGCTAATTTATTATTCGCTAATATTTCGTAATTTCACACACGTTATAACATTAAACAGTTACATAAATATCACTGCTGACACTCTCATAAAACGCAACAGGTGAATATGAATTACTGCCAGAAACGCCGCAGTGACGTAGGCATTCGTATATACCTTTCGCACGGGCGCTTTTTAAGTCGGCGCCGCGTTAGTAAAACGCGCACTGGATTTTACGCTTTCAACGCCAAGCAGAGCGTTGATAATCCAACGGATCACATCCCCAGCGCGTTAAAGGCTTCTACATACTGGCGCGACATGCGACGCGACACAAAGGCCCTGCGTGTCGCACAACGAGCGGTGCCTTTGTGTCGTGTTACGAGTCACGCTGGTCAGCAGCCTTATAAAAGGGCACCATTAGACTTGCAACTCTCAGCACCAAGCCGAGCGTTCAGAATCACGTGATAGGTAAAAACCGTCGCGTTAAAACACCGCTGTGACGTAGGCACTTGTATTACAGATTGTAATAACGTTCCGAGATGTAGAAATGTTTTTAATGTTGCATTAGTGTTTTTTTGGCTGTAATTTTGTTTTGAGGGATTTAGGATTTTCATGAAAAAAAGATACTGGTTGCTAGAAATTCTCTTTTCTGTGTTGATTCATTATTGTAACAACCTGTAGATATTTTTGCAATATGAGATAAATAAAATTACTATTAGGTATAATTTTATGAAACATAATTTGGTTTTTCAGAGATTTATTTTTATAACGTTTCTATCTTGATAAAATAATTTCACTTACGCGCTAGGGATTCTTTTAGAATCGGCAATTTATTAATATTGCAGGTGTTTCTGAAGCACCGTTATTTTAAAATAGAATTTAATCATTGGTTAATTAAATAGTCTTTATTGCAATAAGCCTACCTATGCGCTAAGTAGTTTATTAATTTGATTCGAGAATGGGTTTTAAAATGATCATCATTTAGCTTCCTCTAGTGGTAGCGCTACTGCTGAGCGGTTTGGAGCTGCTGAAGATTGTAAATACTATCTTTATATTGTATTGTTTATCACATGTGTGAGCATTATGTACCTACCATTTTCTGAGTACGTCTTTTATTGACTTGAATGTGCCCTGGCGGCTCAGAGTGTCATGCTCACTCAAATGTCTAGCTGATGGTGGCGTTTGTGTTGGATCATGAAGTTCCCTTCAAAATGATTGAGCTAAATGGTGCTGATCCATGCGTCATGTTCGTGAACGGGAGCCGTCAGTAGGGACTGGTAATTTCTTAGCTACCACGGCTTTTTTTAACTTAGGTAGGTATTTGAATTGTTTTTTTTTTTGTTTTTAATTTTTTTATTACGGACGCTTTTAACGTGCACGTCTTTCTACATTGTTCTCATACGTATAATTGCAACATAAATGATGTATAAACCAATACTATGTAACAATATTTTGATTTAAAAGAGTGTGAAGTGTCCGTGGAGTTTCTAGCCCGTTCTTCTCCATAGGAAGCGCTACGCTTTGGAATGGGCAACTAGCTTCATCTCTCTGACTGACCGACCCCTTGACAATTCAAAAGTGCCTGTAATAGGTTTATTTGAAATAAATGCTTTGAACTTGAGTTTTGAGCTTGAAATCCTGGGTTCAAATCCCAGGTCGGGCTAAGTTTTATTGGGTTTTTCCATCAGGATTTTCAGCCCGGAGGCTAGATTCGTGCCTGGTTGATGGCAATAGGCTCGCCCTCTATTACATGGGATTTAAACATAACTGGCGAAATGTGGGTGTACTTATAGACGTGAGCGAGTAAAGAGCTAGCTCTTTTCGATTGAAGTCGCTCTCGGTCACTCACTTGCTCGCTAAATAGCTCACTAGCTCACTCAGACTCACTAGCTCAGTACTTCAGTAAATAATACTTCAGTAAGTAATACTTCAGTAAAGAGCTAGCTCTTTTCGATTGAAGTCGCTCTCGCTCACACACTTGCTCGCTAAATAGCTCACTAGCTCACTCAGACTCACTAGCTCAGTACTTCAGTAAATAATACTTCAGTAAGTAATACTTCAGTAAAGAGCTAGCTCTTTTCGATTGAAGTCGCTCTCGCTCACACACTTGCTCGCTAAATAGCTCACTAGCTCACTCAGACTCACTAGCTCAGTACTTCAGTAAATAATACTTCCGTAAGTAATACTTCAGTAAAGAGCTAGCTCTTTTCGATTGAAGTCGCTCTCGCTCACTCACTTGCCCGCTAAATAGCTCACTAGCTCACTCAGACTCACTACCTCAGTACTTGAGCGAGCCATTGATGACTGACCGAATGGCTCATTCGGCGTGCTTCGGAAATTGACAATGACTATTGAGCGACCTGAGCCGTTTCCTTCGAAGCGCATGTGGCGTGAGTCAAATGATCTAACAGTCGGGGTCTGAGTAACTGAGCTATAGCAGAGCTAGTGAGCTAGAACAGTGACATAGCTCTTTTGAGTGAAAGAGCTAATCGGTCTTTTTCTTTTTGGTGAGCTATTATAGCCCATGTCTATGCAGGCGTAAATATTATGTTATGTTATCATATATCTTAGTCTCAACTAAGTAAAGTAAAGTAAAATTTTATTTGTTTAAACATGGTGTACATGATATATACTTTACATGCAAGATAATATGAAATACAGAAAGTTCTAACATGTTCAGCCGCATATCGTGGCGTACAAATTGGTAGGAAGAGATGGTGCACAAACCGTGTTATTATTCATCAAAATTAAATTATAGAAATTATAAAATCATCATTATTAATTAAAGATTAAGTATCATTACAATTCAGTTAGCATATTTTTTAGATAAAATTAAATGTCAAAGTAGTCATTAAATAAATTAGTCAATAAAAAATTATTAATTACTATCATACAAAATTACAAACTACAATTATTATAATTATGTGCACTACTCAAATATGTGTACGAGTACAATAAACATGTGTCAACCGTAACACATCTAAACGAGTCTGTAGATAGTTCATTGTGTAATCGTTTAAACATCTTTCATCCAAATATGTGTGGCCTAAATAAAAAGAAGAATGTGCCCCTCACTCTCCTCAGAAGCGACGCAGTTTTTTTGCGTACAATAGCATAGACGCCGTCGGTGCGGGCTTGCGCAAACATATTCGACGCGCTACAGTATCGAGGCAGCCTCAACAACATCCTGAAAGCATTGTTATATTGGACAATATAACAATGCTTTAACTGCGTCGCTTCTGAGGAGAGTGAGGAGCAGTCAGAACAGCATCCTGAAAACTGTAGCCGAGAGCTTCGGCTCTCCGATTATACAGCAGTTTGTGCGGAGGTTGATTGTTACTAACACTAGGCAATAAGTTATTTTTTGTATGTTACTAACACCATATGGATAATTGTGTCCGAAATAAAGCGATTTTATTCTATTCTATTCTATTAGAAATATATCTAGATACCTTGAGTAGCCCTTCGAATTACTTGTGTATTAGCGAGCATTTTCTTAATTAAAACTAGTTTCCTTGTTAAATCTGTCTAATTACAATGTTGCATCGTATAATACCAGAGTAAATAAGTTGAGAGGAGGGACTATTATCCTAGCAGAAATTGATAGTGAAATATCTATAATTATAATATATAGAAATTGAATTGTGTCAAATAAGCACGTAGTTTAACCAGGTGCCACTGAATACCTGCATTACCAGTTAGGATGGCATGTGTACTAATATATCATGACAGGGTTAATCTAGCTCTTATCATTATTAGTAGTCTATGTAACTCTGTATAACGATACATAATATGCTCACAAACATCATGTTACGTCACTCAAATCCAGTTAGTTGAATCTAATGATTGAACGATACTATGTAATGTTTAAGGAGTGCCAGTATAATTTATGTCCAAAAACAATAACAAAAATTTACAGAAAAAACAAACGACTTTCAAAAAAACGGAAAGAAAGTTTTTTTTTTGTTTTATCATAAGGTTTTTTTATTTTTCACTGTTTAGTGTGTCAGTTTGTAATTTATCTAAGTTACAATAGCCTGATGTCAACTGCTCATCACCTTTTACAAAATACTAGCGCTGCGCCCCACGGTTCCACCCGCGTCAGTCTTGACCTCGTAGAAATATCGAGATAAAAAGTAGCCTATATATTAATCCAGGATGTCAGCTACCACCATACAAAATTTTATCAAAATTGGGCCAGCCGTTTGAGCGTGAAGAAGTAACAAACACACACACACTCACAAACTTTCGCCTTTATAATATTTGTGTGATTTTTAATCCCGTTGCAGGGACGTTAATTTTAAACTGACTGACTGTTTTTTTTTTAAACTGGAGCTGTTGGTGAAATCAGCTAAACTTCACCATATACATTGTGACGATCAAAAATTGCTTACCAACCATATAAAAGTACCTAATCGAGTCGCAACCCGTTAAATAATTATAATTAAATAGTTCCGGTGGCCATCTGTGGACTTCATCATCAGTTCAACTCTTTTTTGAAAGTCGGTTAAAAATTGACCTAAATTTATTTACAAACGGTCTAGCTACCTTCCACCTCTATTTCTTTTTACGATTTAGAGCTGACATAATAAGGACTCACCTTGATTGACTTGAAAAATCTTAAAAAATATCGAGCGAAAGGATCTCATTTGGTAGAGCCATGCACAGAGCGTTTAAAAAATAGAGATGGCAATACCTTTTATTTTAGCAAAACTGATTTACGCCTCTGACTTGGTATGCTACGCACGATATCAAACATTCGTGGTACTTTATTATAATAAAACCGGCCAAGGCGGCAACGCACAATGAGGTGTTCCGTATTTGGGATGACCATCCTAAAGACAAACTTAATATTGCAGTTGAAAAACATGTTCTCCCATACATAGATATACGTCACTACATCTGTTTGACAGTTTTGTATGGAGTTTAGTAAACAATTCCAGATATTATTTAATTTAATTCAAGTAACAAGACTTATTACAAAACAAAGTTTAAACAAGATTATTCTTCAGACCCAGGTTGAAACCATGGAGCCATTATTGAATTTCGAACTTTACTCCGACTATCTGGTAAAGTTCCTAAACACAAAACTGAGAACTTAGTACCGAACTAAGTTTTCAGTTTTGTATAAAGAACGGTATTTCAATCACTGTTACGTTCTTATTACAAAAACTGGCTGCATGGTTTAAGCCATGTCAAAATATAAATCTTGTTTTGTAATAAGGCGGTTAGTGTTAGTAACAAAATATTTACAAACTATGTTAGTAAAACATTAACACAGAAACAATTCGTGACATCACGTCATTATGAATTGCTTTATTGAAGTCTAATGTCAAATAGCAGCTTTCAAACAGAGAAATTGCGGAATGTATGAATTGTACGCAGATCCTAATACGATTCTGCCAAAGCTTCCATTTTAGGCCCCTTGTTGAAATGTGAGTATACTATAAATAAACAACCCTTCGGTGAAATAAGGCATGATGATATGTTATGTCCATTATAATCTTATAATTTTCTAACTTCATACAAACACGGACATCTACGTATTTTACCACTCTATGGAACCATTCTTGCGAGTCGCAAACAAAACGCCTTTTTTCATCAGCCCAATAGCCTCAAGATGGGAAGTCATCAGTAAAATAGCCTTAACTTTTGTCCTTTTGGCTATATTGTAATCCTGACGCTGATTTAATGGCTTCAAGAAAAGCGTGCCGTCAGCCTTTGTAATTAAGGGGCTGATTATGCGGAACCTTTACTTAAGTAATTATGTAAAATTGGTCCGTAAACGGTAGGAAGGAAGTTGACTATTGGGTGCAATGTTAGTTATTTTAGATGCCTTGTTAAGTTATTTGGGTAACAATACTAAGACATTACTTACTGAAGCTTTTTGTGTCGTGAAAACTAAAACACTAACACCCGTATTAATAAACAAGCAATTACTTGCTGCTAAGTAATTGCTTAGCGAAGTCATTAATTGAGGATAGAATTCTTCACTACAAAATCATATTCTATAGTCGAGTAATCCACGTTACTTACTTGAGTAAATGCTTGAGTAAGAATCAACACTTGATAGTTGTTTCTTTCTGGTAACATTCAGTAACTGCGTATTGTTTCATTAGAAGGCATACGTGAGATGTAGATTATTTTACTTTAACATCTTTATTATTACTTAGAATAGATAAAATTTTCCTTAATAAACAATTTTATTTTCATTTAATATTCCTAAAGAAAAGACATTCTCACAACAATTACTTCTTTCCGTTAGAAATAATTAAATGAAAAAGAAGAATATTACATTCATAATAATCAACCTATGCTCGCCTATGCTCCATGTGGTGCCGGACGTAAAGAATAGCACCATCCTATTTCTTCCCGTGGGTGTCGTAAAAGGCGACTAACCGCAAAATCAAACGGAAAATGGTCGAGTTCTCAATGCGAAAATGGTGACTATTACTTGGCTAAGAATTCTAACTTTTGACAGTTCTATTTTCAAGCAATTACTAAACTATAGAACAAAAATCATTACTTGAGTATTCACTTTTACTCAAGTAATCACTTTTATTTGTTTATTAATATGGGTGTAAGAACATTGTTTTGTTATTATTAATGGGCGAATTAAAAAAGCCTCCATGCACGAAGATCCAATTATTTAAACGTTCAACCCATTATGTCGTAAGCAGCCCGCTTTGAACTTCAATCAGTGGCTAATTTATTAACCATTAACAGAACATTGTATCTTATAGCCAACGTACACATAATGGCAACTAGACCCTCCTAATCTACATAGATTCTAGACCTCCATTCCAAAAACACCATTTTAAATATCGGCTCATTTCCCAGGACTTCATAATCTCGAGATAGGGCTCGTAAGGGTCCATAAAAGCCCTTACAATCGAGGCCGGAGATACCCCAATCTGCTGAGACCTCCGGGCGTCCGTAATGGCTGGTCATTTTAGGCATGTGCCGCTCCATACTATTAGGGCATTCTTTTGTTAGGGATACTTTATTGTATGCCTAACGCTTTTATCTTGATGAAATGAGACTAGAGACTAAGGTTCTAGAATTTTTAATTTATTAGGTCTTGAGACGGCCTTTCCTTTTGGGAGTGAATAGATTTTTAAGTGCTACGCATATAAATGGCGTCGTTACGCATTTATAGTTTATGTAATTAACTAAGATGAACTTTACTGTATTTAATATTTATAATGTTATTGTATAATTGTAATTTTTTGTGTATTTTATTGATGAAAAAGTCATCAATAAAATACACTAAAAATTACAATTATACATATATATTTTTATTTCTCTCACAGACTATTGACAAAAATGATGTGACATATTTTGTGTGTATTTTAAATTTGATTTGAATGATAAGTGTAGATAATGTATTTTAATTTTATTTGATTTGAATGATAAGTGTAGTTAATGTATTTTAATTTTATTTGATTTGAATGTTTTAGTATAATATTATTGTGTATGTGTGAATGATCAATTTTGTGATTTTTTTTAATGTAATGTAGTTTAATGGACTATGTCTGAAAAATAAATGAAATTAAAAATTAATTAATTCACGAAATAAAAAAGGTTGACCATGATGAAGTTGGCCATTAATTATAAAGAGAAATATTCAACTGTTATTTGGTGGGTGTTTAGTCATTACATAATTAAACAGTCAATAATGTTCTTTTTCTGTGAGAGGATGTGGTCCATAATCCACCACGCTGGCCCAGTGCGGGTTGGTGGATGTCACATGTCATCGAATTTTTAGTTCTAGAACATGTCCCGGTTTCCTCACGATATTTTCCTTCACCATTTTTGGAGTAGTGGTGATAAAATAATTTACACAAAGCAAAGCCACTGTCTGAGTTTGAACCTACTACCTCTCGTAAGTCGAAGCTACTGGGCCACCACTGCTTTAGTCATTGCCATACAAATATTAAGAAGATGGCTGGGTCAGACTGGATGCGGAAGGCGGAGGACAGGGTGTTGTGGCGCAGCCTGGGAGAGGCCTATGTCCAGCAGTCGACTGCGAAAGGCTGAGTTGATTGATTGATTGATACAAATATTTGATTCAATGCGCGGTCAGCGCAGATGTCAAACTCTTCAAGTGCAGAAATTGCCATTGCAACATATTCATTAATTTAAGTAGATTATTTAGTTATCCTTAATGGATTGGGTTGGTGGTTTGGATTGGTTAGGAATGAGCGAAATGTCGCCACGAAACTTTTGAGTATGAATGTGGATGGCTATGCGAGTAGGGGAAGACCAAAGAAAACGAGTGACTACCGAGATGAGAACTAATAGAGAAGTGTGTAATAAAAAGATGTTGCGCCAACCCCAATGATATTATATTAAACAAATATGTTAGACACTCACAAAACTACCGAAAAAAGTGTTCCGCGCAGCAGCGGCAGCACACATACCTACTTTATATTCATTTTATATTTCACTACAATTAAAAATGATAGAAAAGAGATGGCTTGATAAAAACAACAAGAAAAAAAGAGACAGCTAGTGTTGTCAATTGCGCGTGAATGTAAACAAACATTATTCTGGTCACCAATCACCGAATGTTGGCATCACAGACTAACAAATTGTGAATGGAGCGCATGCCTTCTTCTCGTACTCACGGCAAAAAATGTATTTCCATTTCTTTCTTTTTTCTAACCTCCAAATTTGAGAATATTAGGAAAATAATTGAAATATATTAATAAATCGAAGTATATTGCGTACTTACATGTGGTATGAGATCCCTGTGGTGTGTTTTATTAAATTTGGTATCATAATTGGTACACTTTCTAAATAGTCACGATGGAATTTTTTGATTTTTTTTTCTGCTTTAACTAAGCGTGTTACTCGTCGCCTGCCGCATGCGTGTCGCAGACTAAAGTCAATACGTCCCAATTAGGACGTTTTCGAGACTTCACGATTGCGCGCTCACAACATATCTGTTTAATATAATATCATTGGCCAATCCCTAGTAAATTGGGATAGGGCAGGAGAATGATGAATAGATTTGGTTATCCGTTTCGTTTATTCTGAATGAAACTTGCACAGACTAGGGAAGCATGGCACATAAAGGAGAACACCGATACTCAGCAGTGAATGGAATAATGATGATTTTGACTGAAAAACTAATACCCCGCCCCCCTACTGCTCCCCCCGCAAAGCTCGTAGCTATCAAGTAAACGAACCGGGCTGATGATGGCGGCTTTGTAACGGTGCAAAGGAGGAAACACCGACAAAGTAGTTGTAAGAACCGCTGCGGCAAGGCTCCTACGGAGCCAAACGAAAAACTGCGTGCTGCGAAGCCGAATACTCCAGTGTATATTTCCCGTCTCCACTACACCACCGATGCGGAAGACATCGTGAAGTACGTGCGCCAAAGGCCGATAGTGCAGCTGCTGGAGTCACATCGCAACGTCAACTTTAAAGGCTTCTACATACCAGCGCGACTTGTCGCGCGACGCGACACGGCACAAAGGCCCCGCGTGTCGCGGGACGAGCGGTGCCTTTGTGTCGCGTCGCGTCGCGCGACAAGTCACTGCGGTATGTAGAAGCCTTAAGGCGTTTGTGGTGCTCATACCAACGTGCTACCTGCATCAGGTTATGGAAGAAAGCTTTTGGCCTCAGGATGTGGTATTCCGCCGCTTTGGCGGTCAAGTGCCACCAGAACGCACAATGGCTTAGTGTTTCTAAGTGATACCAACATAGCTTTAAGTTTTATTTACTAACGCAATTGTTAATATATGTATACTTAGCTTAAGGTATTCATCTATGGGTCTTTGTAACCTGAAAATAAATGGTTTTATTATTATTAATACAACCCCACCAACTATGTTCACGTCACTGCAAAACATCACAACACTTTAATTTCCAAGGATCTCAAAGAAAAGACGAGAAACCTCTTTCCTCCCCCACAAAAGTACCACACAAGCTTGTATAAGTACCATGCAAGCACTAAGAATGCTTTATAGCTACTTCAAAACATCGCTTGCATTCAGCAGCTTACATTTGAAACAGCTGTAATGTAGTTCCATTACGCGGTTTCGCTAAATGGTTCTAGTTGTATGTTCGTACTTTGAGGTTCTGTGTGTAATGAAAGTGTTGAGTATGTGTTAGATGGGAATGGGAGTTAAGGCTTCTACATACCGGGGCGACTTGTCGCGCGACGCGACGCGACACAAAGGCACCGCTCGTCCCGCGACACGCGGGGCCTTTGTGCCGTGTCGCGTCGCGCAACAAGTCGCGCTGGTATGTAAAAGCCTTTAGATGGTAAGTAGTGTTGGTAATGTAAAATAAGTAATTCCTTGCTCATTGGTTTTAGTCACAACAATTTTCCTTCACGATCGTTTTATTATTATTTACAGTTTCACGTGTTTGGTTTCTTGATTTTCTGACTAATTTCGGATTTAAACGGAGTTATTTTCTCCTGTATTGTGGGTGCGTTTAGAAATATTTAAACTCACATAAACAAACAGCCAGACCCAGAACAACCACTTGTAGGTCATACAAATATTTGTTCTGTGCGGGAATCGAACCCGCGACACGCAGCGCAGCAGTCAATTGCTTAACCACAATGTATGTATAAAATGAATTAAACCCATCTATGTCTGTCACTATAGAAAAACTATTCCTTTTTCCGTAGGGATTGACCAAAGAGACTCAATTCGCATGATCCTCCCATAACGCCAATTTTTGACTGAACCTACAATATAAATATTTTTAGTAAGCAGCTTTTTAACCAGAAACTTGGTAATAAAGATTATCTCCAATGATCACCTTCGAACTTACCCATTCAAAAGGTAGGCAGGTCAAATAAAATCGAACGGTTCAGCATCTTCACACACCAGGGTCCCATATCCTCATCTATCCGCATCCTATTGATGCACCCCAATTCAAAATAATGATCATCCCATCTCCTCTTGATACCGTAATAATCGTAAATTTTCATGTCACCAACATTATGGAGGAAGACCTTGAGATGTTGAAGAAAGTTGTAAAAGGCTGATAAGGGAATTTAAGCCTTATGAGGCCTGAAACTTGATGATGTTTTATGGTAGGGTAAACAGATTGAGGGACCTCTGTTGTGGACGAGAACCCAGTTCTTATTAAAACGCAACGTTTCCCTGTGTGTGACAGATACGTTTATTCACATCTATGTATATCTCAAGAACTACTAATCTGGTTTCCTTGTTTTATGATTGTATGCTCTGACTGCGGTTTTAGTATAGTCGCAGTTTAGGAATAAGAATTTTTCAAAACCATTGTTACAAGCATTTTCATACCCATACTTTACATGAATGGATATCGGTAACAAGTTGTATTTTTAACATAATAAGATAAAATGTGGTCCCCAAATTGTGTCTGTATCTTTGGGCCGGAGTTGCGTTGGGATTTGTCAAGAGAATAGGTACGTAACTGGTGTTGATATTTAAATTTGTAAATGTCAATATTGACTGCCATTATATCCAAATAAATACCATGTTCCGTGTGGTGTCGGACGTAAAGAATAGCACCGCCCTATTTCATCCCGTGGGTGTCGTAAAAGGCGACTATGGGACTTACTAGAGAATGGGCAGCAGCGTTCTCTATGCATTTTAACACATACTGCGATCGCCAACCCGCCGGCCAAGCGTGGCGATTATGGCAACCCCCCCCCCCCCCTTCCCTTTAAGGAAGCAGGTCGGTTTGGGTCCAGCAGTGGACGCCTTTCGGCGGAAATGAAGATGATGAAATACTTTGTGGTGTCAATCACTTCCTCTTACATTAACTATAACACAGACATACCAGTATCCTAAACTTAGACATGATGTCAGACACAGATCATAAACCCATTATCTTCCTACAACCGGAAACTAGATAATTACAAAACTTCCTTCCAAATTATTTACCCATCAATTTGGTACCACTATTCGTAACTTAAACCTTCGTAAGCGTTAGAGATCAGTAGGTGAAACTTAACTATACTTGTAAGGAGTTTAGAAGTTTAACTGTAGTTTAGAGTAGTTAGTGAATGTAATTGGGATAGTTAATTTACTTAAATGTGCCGATTATCTTGGGTCCAGTGGCATGTTTAGTTAAGTGTTTCGGGTGTTTATTAATCGTGTGTGGTTGAGAAATTGTTTTCCTTCGAGTTTTTCGTTGAAAATAAAACCCACTCAAAAGGATTTTTTGCAATTTATAAGTGACTTCATCATCATCATCATCAGCCCATAGCAGTCCACTGCTGGGCATAGGCGTCTCCAATTGCACGCCATTCAGCTCGATTCTCGGTCACTCTCATCCAGCTGCCACCAGCCACCCTGCGAAGATCGTCGCTCCACCTAGCCTGAGGGCATCCTACCTTACGTTTGCCGATTCGCGGTCTCCACTCAAGAACACGTCGACCGCAACGGTCATCGATTCTACGGCTAATATGGCCGGCCCATTGCCCCTTCAGCTTGCTTATTCTGTGGGTTATGTCGACAACTTTGCCGGATCACCTCGTTTCGGATTCGATCCTTCAGAGAGACTCCAAGAATAGCCCGTTCCATAGCTCGCTGAGCGACCTTGAATTTATGGACCATCCGTACCGTGAGTGTCCGTGTTTCGGCTCCGTAAGTCATAACAGGTAGGACGCACTGATTGAAGACCTTCGTCTTTAGGCTCTGTGGAATACGCGACGAGAAGACTCGACGAAGCTTCCCAAATGGTGCCAAAGTAAGTGACTTCGCTTTTCTTAAATTTGACTATGGATCTTCGCATTACGATTTAACTCAGCTATATTGGTTACGCACATCTCACACTACTCATTTTTCCTGGTTTCCAATGGAGATCCAACGTTCTATAAACTGTGACTTAGCAAATTAATCATTTGAAGATACAATCGTTTGATTTGAGTGTAATTCAATCTGTTGGAAGGCTTATAATCCCGCGATTGGCAGGTTTGATTTTATTTATTCAATTCATCAGATTTCAGGAGGGTCTTATGTCTCTCCATCAAGTTTTATGATGAACAAAAATATACAGGGCTATGAATTGCTTCTTATTTATAATGTTTTCTTGTGTCTATTCTGGGCCGAGCTTGTATGGGACCGTTATCCATCTCCTTTACCATAATCTTGTAGGAAGCAAACATTTAATGAGAATCGAACCTGTGGCCTATAGTGCAAAAGTCAAATACTCAGCCACTGCGCCAACCGTAACATCAAATCGATTTGGCAATGAGCAATAATTATTAAGCCAATCAAGCTTAGGGCTGACTATTTACATAACACTATCCACGTCAACCTAAAAATACCCTTAAAACCCATTATGAATGTTTAACGACACAAATTAACAGAAACAGACAATTCCCGTATTTTTAAGATTGTTTGCATTCTAATCTCAGTTTCAACTGTCTAAAAATCCTCTTATTTTATTTATTTATTTATTAAAACTTTATGCAAAAGTAAAAAAAATACTGTACAATGGCGGACTTAATGCCTGAGGCATTTACTACCAGTTAACCTTAGGGTGATGCAGAGACAAAATGTTGAAATAATAGTCTTGTTAAAAGAATAATGTTGGAATTATTAAATTTTCTTTAATAGAATGGAACAGCTTTGTATTAAAAGATTAAGAATGACAAGTAGAAACTAAAGAGAGCAAACCATAACTTTTCACACAAAAAATAGCTATGAATCCGGTTCACCACAATAGGACAAAACATATAGATGTTAAGTTCCATTTTGTCCGAAAAAAGTTTAACGATAAAACCGTTGAACTTAGGTATATGCCCACCGACAGGTTACCTGCAGATGTTTTAACGAAACCTTTGGGTCCAACTAAGCATCGCAGTTGTTTGCAAATGATTGGTATATCCTAGTTTTTCATAATGGTTTTCTTTACTGGTTTTTTATGCCTTTATGTTATGAGTGCAATGGAATTACTTTTTGAGGGAGCATATTGTATAATCATACTTACCTATGTAGATACAAAAAGTTATGGTTTGCTCTCTTTAGTCTCTACTTGTCATTTTTAATCTTTTAATACAAAGCTGTTCCATTCTATTAAAGAAAATTTAATAATTCCAACATTATTCTTTTAACAAGACTATTATTTCAACACAAAACATGGTAGGTGCAACATAGGGGATAGATAACTCGAAAATCAAAAATATATACTAATACATACATACATAATTAGAAACATTACAGTATTTTCCTACATTTTTGACATCGATCGAGTTGAGAGTCGCTGGAAATCACATTGCGACTTCTAGAGGCAATGATGCTCGTTGTGGTGCGATGCATGATATAATATAATGTAATATATTTAAATGTAACTTAGTTCATGGAAAAATAATCTACATCTTTTTCTTGTCAAAACGTAACTGAAGTGAAAAACTAATGAGGGCGCGCCTGTCGGGTGCGCGCTTGGTTCCGCAGACTTCTAGAATATTCCACGCTGACGTCATTCGTCGTCTGCATGTGTGCATGCACTTGCACACATTGGCGACTTGATTTTTAAGGTTTTATAAGTACAAGAATTATGCCTTGAAATACTCGAACCGGGTATTTCAAAGCACATCCCCAAAATAATGCACGAAGGAAAATATTCAACAAGTCCCGGAACCCAAAGCCCGGCAAAAACAACAAGCAACTAAACATTTATTCACTACACTTAATAAACTTACGCAGTCGGGTAATCAACGTAATAAATCGCGCCGGAATAGCTACGCCTTAAGTTAAATCGCGCGGGATTACGCACTTTATATTGTTTTAGTTTTTGATACTCCCCCTTAGGGCGTAACTTTTTATCAGGGGCATCCATTTTGTTCGATGTCTTGTTTGTCGAGTGTTGTTGTAATTTTTAGGGTTCCGTACCTCAAAAGGGAAACACGGAATGCTTATAGGACCACTCGTCTGTCTGTCTGGCTGGCTGTCTGTCTGTCTGTCCGTCTGTCACAGCCGATTTACTCGGAATCCACTGGCCCGATTAAGTTAAAACTCACATAATGAACTTCTGTGACCCAAACACGGAAACGAAATTAATTAATTTCACATATATGGGTTCACTTTTGGGGGCAAATTACAAAATTTAAAAAAAAAGTTTTGCGATTGGTGCCATGTGACATATCAAATGAAAGGACTTGATCTAAGGATTTCAAATATGTTTTTTTTAATAATTTTAAAATTATACTTTTAATATTATTTAAAAAAAATTATGAAAATTGATCATCACATCAATATAATGTGAAACTACTGAACCCAAAATTTTTAAAAAATACAGAAAATTGTTCTTTACTTATAGATTACAGGAAAACCTATAAAGGCGTCTATGGTCTTAAAATAACATGGTAAATCACTCAATATTGTGCGTAAAAACTTACATTTGCAGTTGGAATGTATGAGGGAACATTAATGTTCAACTACAATTTAAGTTTGTTCTTGGGATAAATTCATCCCAACTACGGAACCCTTCATTTTGCGTGATCCGACATGCACTTGGCCGGTTTTTATGAATGTGTTTTGTTGAATTATTGATATAAACATCAGTTGTCGTTATAATTACGTCTACGAATTAATTACTTAGCTAACCAACCCGCACGGGGCCTGCTTGGTAGATTACAGCCCACTTCCTCTCGAAAAGAAGAGCCCTGTGTCCCAGCAGTGGGAACATTTTAGGCTGATGTTCCTACGTCTGGGACACAGGCCTCCTCTCGGTGAGAGGGAGTGGGCCGTAGTCCATTACGCGGGCCCAGTGCGGGTTGGTAGATCAGACATGTCTTCGAATTTTTAGTTCTAGGACATGCCGGTTTCCTCACGATGTTTTCCTTCATCGTTTTAACAGCAGTGGTGATGAAATAATTTACACAAAGTAATGTGGTTGCCTGGGATCGAAGCCAACTCGTAAGTCGAGGTCGTTACGACTGGGCCACCTCTGCTCTAATAGATCATATACTAAGAGCTAAATTAGTTATTGTTATATCCAACATTCTATAATTGTATTAAATTAAAAGAAATTTCGAGCTATTCCATCGTACATTACAATTAGTTTCTCCTTAAAATCAATACTACTATAAACCCAAAAGTGTATTTGCTGTTACATATTAACGCCTCCTTTTTTTTACTTTAATCGGAGCTTGAACACAATACGGAAACGAACTTATAGAATACTTTTTATTAGATACATGAATGTTTCAGTTTGGTGCCGGACGTAAAGAATAGCACCATCCCATTTATTCCCGTGGGTGTCGTAAAAGGCGACTAAGGGAGTTACTAGAGAATGGGCAGCAGCGTTTTCTATGCATTTTTTAAACCATACTGCGATCGCCAACACGCCTGCCAAGCGTGGCGATTATGGCAAATCCCCCCCTTTTTGGGGGAGACCTATATCTTGCAGTGGATGTCTTTCGGCTGAAATGATGATGATGATGAGATACATGAATAAGTTTTACCAGTACGATACGATTGCAACCGATGAGATAAGTTTTCCTGCCTGGGAACCTCGCGAAGTTCGAAGTCATGGCCGTTACCTCTGGGCTACATTGCTCTTGTATTCATTGCATTATGTGCCTTAACCTGGGTCAAATAAATTTAGTTTATTTCTTCCTTTATACAAAAACCCACAAAGATCACCACCATCACCTTTATAGGTACGTATTTTTCTGTTCCTTTCCTCTTGTCTGTATATATGTGTGTACATAAACTGATAAATAAATAAATAAAGATTCAAAATCAAAAGTCATTTATTCAAACTAGGTTGAGAATCAGAACTTTTCGAACGTCAAAATTAAATAAGACAGTCCCCCAAAATGCCCACCGTTCACCACTTCCTAGTGCTTTAGCTGGGAAGAAGAAGTGGCGCAACAAACCCTTCAGCAGCACAGCTGTCTGTTAGAAAAACATGATTCTATACAATAGTATGCAAAATAATTCACGTTACTCAACACAAAACATCAAATTAAACACTGACTAGGCAGGTCCATTCAATCTGTGTGGTTCTTTCCTCAAAAGACCATTTCAGACACAAATCTACATGGCCTTCATATGATCTTACCAAGATTATGTCTGGACTTTAAAACAGACTGTGACCTCTGAGTTTGTTTCGGCCTTTCTTCTCAGACTAGATGCTGGGGTCGGCGTTTCTTATCTGACTACAGATAAGTAACGCCGACCCCAGCATCTAGTATTATAATTTATTTGACTTGTAAAAGTGTTTTTACAAACTTACTTACACTTTGAGATTGAGACAGGACAATACGACTGTAGCCTGGGGTGTATGTTGCATTGTGGTAGTGCATCGCATTGCATTGCAGACTATGCTTGGTAACGGTTCCAAGCCTAGTACAAAATGGATTAATAGTAGATTGTTGCACCGAGCGCAAAGTGAGTTATTAATGCACGAGTGTTATGTAGTAATTTAGTGCCCTCGCTTGTGCTCGGGCACTAAATTAGCACGAGTGCATTAATTACTCACTTTAGCAAGGTCTACTTTTCTTTCAACGACCAATCTACCTACCGTGATAAAACATACCTACTCAAAATAAAAATTCAAGTTACTTAATGAAAACAAAGTTTTCACCAAGTCTGTTTTATTCAGCCGATTTTTATTTTCAGCTAGTATCTTTTTGATCTAATGCATACATTTTATAAACTTAATGGGAGACATTCAACCTCTGTGGTAAATTATTGATATCTAAGTAAAAAATAAAAAAAACAGTGCATTTAATGAAAAACTGTGCAACAATGAGATTTCGTATAATATTTCTGCACTGTTTTGGTTCTAAGCAAAAAATACGTCCTTTGTTATCGGTTTTGTAGTGATTAATGATAACATTACTACGTAGTTGAAAGAAAACATAATTGCTCTTCTGCCTCGATTAAATTATGTCTTATGGTTTAGAAATCACAAACATTTTCATGTTTCCCCTGTTGCCTGTTTCTGCTGTTGAAAATAATGAAAATTTATTTTCATAAAATACTGAAGTACCTTTTACCGACGCACCCGTTGCTGTAAGCCCCGATGAAAACCTAGCCAACTGGCTATTATTTTTGCTACGGTATAAGCTATTCTCATATTATAGCTCCGTCACGATACCTAATCATAACCTGGCAATTAATTTGTCATTAAAATTATTTTAAAACCTTAATACAAATTTTAATAACTTTATATAATATTCTTATAATGTTATATAAAGTCTGACTTGCATGTTCTGACTTGCATGTACAAGCTTATTATTTAATATTTCTACACCAGCAATAGTAGTATGTGTGAAACAATGTTTAATGTAAGATCTAAATGTACCATAATATACGGAGAAATAAATAAATCTAATCTAAATATAAATATGTTGAAGATCCACCAGAAGCTCTAAATACCTACTTACACAGTATCCCTATTTTCATATCACATACCACATAAATTCCATATCAGATAAGCGCATTGATAATACCGTATCCAAACAATAGGGACACTGCTGCTCAGTGCAATCTGCATTCAAGCATAGGTACCTCAGAGAGCGAGCCACCGGGCCGTGTCGGTTAATATCCGTCGATGACCACCTCCGTCTCCTTGCGATCTACGAGTATATGCAAACTAATATCACATAAAAAAGCTCTGACTCGCACACCGAGGGTTCCGTACGTATATATGATGTTGATGATTTCTGAAAAACAGTGTCATTTAGAGACATAGTTTTATTTTTCCTGTTATCTTTACATATACTTCTGCTCGTATCACAAAGAATAATTTCAGATTTTTATTTATGCAAACTTCGGAGTTATGGGGGGGGACGGTATTTTTTTTTAATTTTTTCATTAAAAGTCGGAAACTATGCTGCCTAAAAAAAATGTTTGAGAATGTGCAAACAGCGCTCTTTCATATGATATTTTTCAGTCCCTTTTGCAAAAAATATATATTATTTTTTATTTCATTCTTGTTTGAAAAATAGTTGGGCAAACGCCTTAATAAACTGTTCTAAATTTCAAGTTGATAGCATTAGTAGTTCTTGAGATATCCAGGCGTGACATACAGACAGACAGACAGACTTAGTTTCACCATAAGGGTTCCTTTTTACCATTTTGGTACGGAACAATAATTAACCATTGTGTGTCTAGGATTCAAAAGTGCCTCATATTTATGTGCCTATTTAAAAGAAATAATTTGACTTTGACTTTTATTTAAGTCTGTAGGTGGTAGTAGTATACAGGGTCAAATTAATTAAAATTTAATTTTGCAAAAGGGACTGAAAGGGGATCTTAAAAATTTGAATTGGGGCTACTAGGGCGCATGTGGTTTAGATTAGATTGTGATTTTGATTTAAAAATAATATTTTTAATCTCTGCCAAGTTATAATTTTAGTAGCAAATAGTTAGATAGTTTAAGTTATTAGTCGCCTGGAAAATTATTAGCCCAATAAAATTACTACATCACAATAGGTAAAAAGAATTAAAAATGTTTCCTCAGACTAGTGAAAATGCATAATAAACATAATCATATTGTATTTGGTTGGTTCCAAGAAGAAACAAAAAAAACGAGGTATCGTGGGACATACGGTTCTTTTTCTCTCCGCATTTGCACACTGTCGTTACGTAACAAAAGTGTCGTGACGATTAAAATGTTACACTTTTTTCGGTTTAGCTCTCAAATCAAATCTCTATCATTTATTCGCATAGAATGTAGGTATTGTACAATAAAGTTGTTACAAAAAACTTTTTTACAAAAAAAAACAACTGACTTCCAACAAAAACACTAAAAAGTGAAAAATAACTTTAACTTCGGAAGCACATAACATAACATCACGCCTTGTTTCCTCGAAGGGTTGGGCAGAGGTGTACCTGTGTACACCCACATTTAAATATTATATTTAATTTAATTTCGGAAGTCGGTGTCTTTGGTTTTGTATTTGTGCTTTCGAAGTTAAAGTTATTTTTCACTTTTTAGTGTTTTTGTTGGAAGTCAGTTGTTTTTTTTGTAAAAAAGTTTTTTATTTTTCACTTTTTAGTGTTTTTGTTGGAAGTCAGTTGTTTTTTTTGTAAAAAAGTTTTTATTTTTCACTTTTTAGTGGTACCTACCCCACACCAATTCGTATACAACTACTTGCTATGAAAACAACAGTGACAGGAAGTTTTATAACACCATCAATATACACCGAGTGGATTAAATACGTATTATTGAAGAGTTAGCTGTAAATCTGTAATGTAATGAGACCGCGCAAGCTTACTCTACCAAATAAAAGAATTATAAAAATCAGTTCTTAAACAAATAAGTTATGCCTGAACATATTATATAGGCTGACTTTGAAAACATGCGACAAAATTTAAGGGAGTATTCTACCCATCAATATGAACAACTTTTACTATGGGACCAAATTAGAATTCGCAAAAAAAAGGCGACCTTATACAAAATGGTCCAATCGGTAATGTACCTTTATAGGAAGATCGACCTTTTTTTTGCGAATTCTAATTTGGTCCCATAGTAAAAGTTGTTCATATTGATGGGTAAAACACTCCCTTCAATTTTGTCGCATGTTTTCAAAGTCAGCCTGTATAGTACTAGCTTTTGCCCGCGGCTTCTTAACTCTAGGAATAAGATTTTTCATGCAAACAAAACCCCCCGTTTTCCCCCCCTTACAAGGCCAAATTTCCAAAAACCCCTTCTTAGCGGATGCCTACGTGCCAAATTTCAGCCCAATCTGCTCAGTGGTTTGAGCTGTGTTGATAGACCAATCAGTCACGGTTTCCTTTTATATGTATATATGGCTAGATATATATATATTGAGAACCTCTTCCTTTTTTGAAGTCGGTTAAAAATCATTTATAGCTAGAGTGCATCTCATGACAATTCCAATAAGACCAAACACGGGTAGGATACATTGTTTTATTACGGAGTTCCAGTGCCTACCTTCCGGCTTCATTATCAGATCAGTTTGATGGTACTATTTTGATCAGAACTTTTTGTTTAAATTTGCTTCACTTAACTATCTTAATCCAGATATCTCATCGCCACCCGTGAAATACTAATCATTGAGAAGTTCCGGTGGCCATCTGTGGCCTTCTTCATCAGTTCCACTTCACCAAATTATACTTTCTGAATGCAAATGATTGACTTGTTAATGAAAATATAAAAATCGCTATATATATGCCTATAATATTTGAGGAGTTCCCTCAATTACTCATAGATCCCAACATCAGAACTGGATTTTAATAAAAATGGGACCAATCTGGAAGTATATCCTTTCAAATAAAAAAAGAATTTTCCAAATCGGTTCATAAACGACGGAGTTCTGAGGTAACAAACATTAAAAAAAAAAAAAAAAAAACAAATAAAAAATATGGTGAGCTACTCGGCTCACCATATTTGCTCAGGCAGAATGTACTCACATTCTGCCTGAGTTTTGGCATGCAAAATTTAACAAATAATGTCAACATCAATAAGCTCATGAGCAAAATTATGAAATAGTCAATAGATTATTATATTATTTTAACAAATCCAGACCATGCACAAAAGTGTATCAAATAATGTCAATAATATTAAATTGTTGAGATGTCACACATAGGGTCATTCAAAAAATCACTTATCGAATAATAACATTTCTCTATCAGAAAAGCCTTGAGTTTATTTTTAAATTTTTGAAGGGTACGGTGTCACTTTTTATGCTGTCCGGTAGTTTATTAAATATTATTGGACCCATGCAGAAAACACCTTTTCTAAATAGTGCTGTTTTATAGCTACCAATAGTTTTTTTATTGACTTCTTTGTATTGACTTCTCACAGGAGCTTTCTTGGTGTCCGAGACTTTAGCAAACAATGTTTTTTTTTTAATTGCCATTTCCAAAATATCATCATCATCATCATTTCAGCCGAAAGACGTCCACTGCTGGACATAGGCCTCCCCCAAGCACCGCCACTTCGACCGGTTCTGTGCTTCCCGCATCCAGCGGATACCTGCGGCCTTCACAAGGTCATCGGTCCACCTTGTAGGAGGCCTTCCAACGCTACGTCTTCCGGTACGCGGTCGCCACTCCAGGACCGATGGTATATTGGTCTGATGGCCCCATCGGCCATCAGACCAATATATCAGAATCATCCAAAATATATAATGACGGAAAAGTAAGAACTTTCAAAGATTTGAACAGAGATTCACAACTATCTGTAGGTTTAAGACCACACATTGCTCTAACACTACGTTTTTGTTCTTTAAATATGCTATCTCATTCGCCCAGTGTGCAAGGTACAACATTGAATAAGGAACATCGTACCAAAATATACCTACAAAATATAAACATTAAGGACTGAGTAAAATACGTCAAGTAGTCTTAACTCCTTGTGTAAAGACACTTCCTTGGACTGACGACGATAATCGCAGCTTAACTTCACGGCTCGATCGCCTCCCTCTCGTCACTCAAGCTAACGTTTCAAGACAAGGTTTTTTCAGCAATGGATTTTAAGATTATTGAGGCTTTTACTGCTTTTGGAATGGTGAAGGAAAACATAGTGAGGAAACTGATGTCTCATAGAATCGAAAATTCGAAAACATCTGATATATTCCACCAATACGCATAGGGCCCGCATAGTAGATTACGGCCAATGATATTACTCGTATATTAAACAGATATGTTGTGAGCGCGCAATCGTGAAGGGTCGAAAACGTCCTAATTGGGACGTATTTGTTAGTCTGTGACGCCAAAATTCGGTGATTGGAGACTAGAATAATGTTTGTTTACATTCACGCGCAATTGACAACACTAGCTGTCTCTTTTTTCTTGTTGTTTTTATCAAGCCATATCTTTTCTATTTATTTTACTTGTAGTGAAATGTAAAATGAATGAAAAGTGGGTATGTGTGCTGGCGCTGCTGCGCGGAACACTTTTTTCGGTTGTATCGTGAGTGTATAACATATCTGTTTAAATAATATAATTGATTACGGCCGACTCCCCCTTAAAAAGAGGAGACCTTTGCCCCTGCAGTGGAAATATCATAGGCTGATTATGCTTAGGCTTTCATGGAAGCTAAGACGTATTACAAATAGACGCGTCACACACGAACATTAGTGCACTAAACAGCGTAAGCCATGATTGTAGCTACATACTTGCTTACAATCATACAGCGCGTGTAGAAAAGGAAATATGTATCCCGCTATATGTTGTTAGAAAGAGATGAGCATACATATTTATTGACGTCACTAGTTGCTGCATGTTCATTAGCGCGTACGTAATAATAATATTTATTATTGTAAATGTCAAGCAATTGCCTGGCATTTACTTTGCCATTATTGAGCGCAGGTAATGCATCTAAAGGTATACATCATTGCTTATAGTCCCCAAAACGGGAATATAAGGCGTGATCTGTGTCTAAGTAGAAGTTAGGAATCAAGTTATAGTCAGGAAAATGATTGTTAAGAAAATTGATACTCTACGACAATTTGCCGTGATATTGCCATATTTCATACAACTGTCAAAGTATGACAGTATTTGAATATACGGACAATTTAAGTTGGTAGTCAATTTGATAAACAATTGATTTTTCTAGCTTTAAATCTTAATGTGTACCCACATTTTATCAGTTTGTTGTTGTAGTTGAAGATCACAGGATCACAGACGGAATTATAGATTTCAGGGTAATTCTAAGCAGGTATTTTCTCTTGGAAAAACACAATAATAATTTCCCCCCGACCAATTGCGGTCAATCTTTGTTTATTAATATGTCTAAAAAATAAGAATAATTTATTTGTGAAACATAGGCAATTACAGACAAAGATCTTAAAAATCCAATATTAACATACAAATGATTGATGAGTAAAAACAATTAAAATGAGTACTATTCAATTACAATGATAAATGTATTAGGTACAATACAGTATTTCAGTACCTAATTTTATTAACACATGGATGCAAATTAAATTTTATTACAATTTATTCAGATTCAATTTCATTTCATGTCAAAAATTTTAGTCAATTAAATTCAAAAGATAGATACAGATAGATAGATAGTTCTAGATAGTGAAAAAAAACAAAAAACTATAACAAACAGGCCATTTTTGATGGGCTGGTGTGCGTGACAGCTACGTCTTACACTCGCGCACGTCATTGTGTTATTCTAGTGTGCGTGCATTTTGCGTCAGTGTGGCTGCAATTTTTTCGACCAGTTTATAGCTTTGAATGTCTATCTAGACATATTATAATCATTGCGGCCAATCTCAACGGAGACTAGCCCTTGTACGTAAGAGATATTATAGTACGTGCGCAAACACAGGTGCTTTCTAAGAAATAAAAAACATTTAATTTGGACCAAACACTTGTACACATTTTATAAACCTGCCAAACTGCGTGACAGCTTGTCGGCAGGATTAGCGCTCGTCTTAAAATATTTGGTTTAAACAATAAAATAGTATACTTCTTTATCTAAAAAGGTAGATACAGGAGGTTTTTAACTGGTTCAATGATCGATTAATTACTGCCACATGTTGCGACCATTTCATTCAGCAGTTCAGCCTTTAATTTATTCCCCACTGTTCGCCTGCTAATTACACCATTATCCCTTCTCAACCAGTCGATACTAGTGTACAGTGTAGGGGTCAAATACCTACCTGTCTCTGTTCCTTACCTCTCATAGTCCGAAGGAACACTAATCCGACACGACCGGGAGAGATTAGACGCAGGACTAACGGCTTTCGTGCTTTCCGAGGCACGGGGATATCACAACACTAATTTTCAAACGACTGTTACTGAGAAATTCTTAATGGAAAAAGGAAATAACACTTTGCCCGACTATGGAATCGAACCACACTCTATAAAAATGTTTACTAACACTAGACGAACAGTCAACAGTCTATTTACCTACTTGATAAAATATCACATAAATAACCAAACTTATATAAATCCGCCCTAACGTGTACCCATTTAAAGCCCAGTTGAAAATAATGCCTATTCATTTCTATTTTTAGTATACGTACTAAGTCTTTAGACGGGTATTAGTAAGGATCGAGTCTATCTCAGTGCCTCGTCCTAGACAAATCTCCGAAAGGATTTTGTACACAAGACGATACAAGCAATACATTTCCAGTAAAAGCTGACCTCTTATTGTACGAAAACCTAGAATTTCTTCTATTTTCTTGTAAATTTTTACGTTCAAAGGTGACTTTTAATGGCCTACAAGTAATTAAATGATTTGACTTTGAAAGGAAAATAACACAAGGAAATAAAACTGAAACTTCTTATGGGGTCAGGCGTTTTCAGGAGTATATCCTAAGAGTTTTTCAGTTATTTCGATTATTCCATATATTTAGTTTATACATAAATTAGTCATATCTTTGTTTGCGTTCCATAATGCCAACAAGATCTTACAATGGCTTAAAGGTTGGTAGGTACAATTACAAAGTCTGCACAGCAATTTTTTTTATTTTTTAATAAAACTAAGAAACAATAGACAGAAAAGATAGACTCTTTATTATGTAATCCATAAAATTACAGATATAAATGTATTTTTTTACATAGGGTGACTTTAAACAATTTTTAAATATAAATAGTTATTAAAATGAATTAAGCAAATTAAGGAAAGAAAAATATTTTATTTGGGACACGCACAGGAAATACAACAATAAAAAAACCCATTAAAACTAACAAAATCATGAAAACATGAAACTAACAAAATAGAGAAAACAAAAAAAAAACAAAAAGAAGGTATGTGCCAGGCCAAAAATGCTCCTATAAAGCTCGATGCAGCGATCGGTGCTGCGATATTTGAATAAAAACACAGCGCTGGTTATTACGTATAACATTTATTTATAGTGAGATCAGTTAAATAGTACACAATTTACGGGGCCAGCTTATACTGGTTTTGTATAGCTTTAAGGCTTCTACATACCAGCGCGACTTGTCGCGCGACGCGACACGGCACAAAGGCCCCGCGTGTCGCGGGACGAGAGGTGCCTTTGTGTCGCGTCGCGTCGCGCGACAAGTCGCCCCGGTATGTAGAAGCCTTTATATGTACACTCGTGTGTACGTAAACTGCAAAGGGTCTGAATGGAATGTACATTATTTTGATGGCCGTTATAATCTAGGTGTATCGCTTTTGTGTTTTTTTTTTAGCTTTGCTTACGGGATTTAACTTTGGTTCTTCGTGTGTTTTTGGATTGAATTATTTTTTTTTGTAAAAGTCTTGCGAAGTTGGCAGTGAAAAGGTTTGCTCAAAATAGAACGTTCCTACCTACGCTACGCAGGTTCTTTTGATTTATACTTTTCTTAATCCTAATTTTATAAATGCGAAGGCGACTTGGTTTTTTAGGATTCCGTACCTCAAGACGAATAAACGGAACCCTTATATGATCACTTCGTTGTCCGTCTGTCTGTCTGTCTGTCTGTCAGTCTGTCAAGACCCTTTTTCTCAGGAACGCGTTTAGGTATCAAGTTGAAATTAATATCAAATACGTACGTCTAATAGTCCCTTGGAGCTCTAAAAAAATCAAGCTTCTAAGTCAACGCAATAAAAAAATACGGTGATTTATGCGACATTATTGCGACATATTTTGATACTCGCAAATAAATCAAAACCTACAGGGTACTTCCCGTTGACCTAGAATCATGAAATTTGGCAACAAGCAAGGTCTCACAGCACAAGTATCGGAAAAAGTCCTAAAATTGTAAATTTGTAGTCACATAAAAAAAATGTTTTTTGCGATTACAAACTTATATTTGCAGTTGGAGAATTGACTGTGACGTATATCGATGTATGGGAGAACATGTTTTTCAACTACAATGATAAGTTTGTTTTTTGGATAAATTCATCCTAACTACGGAACCCTTCATTGTGCGTGGTCCGACACGCACTTGGCCGGTTTTATTTTTTATTACGCTTTCACGCTAAAAAGTGTCAAATTTCATCCAAATCCGTTCAGCTGGAACGGATTTGGATGAAATTTGACAGATAGGTAGCTTTGAACCTGGAGAAGAACATAGGCTATTTTTATCCTGGATTGCAGACGAAATCGCGGGCAACAGCTAGTATTTAATTAATAAGTTATGATTCACTTTAGTCATGTGGGGGTTTTTCGAAGTCGTGTTTTGTTTGTGGAATAAAATTCCTAATATTGGTGTAAATATGTCAAACTATTTCAAAAAGTATATCGCCTCTCCTTTTAGAATCCACTATACTAAACAATGTCTCAGACAAGTTCTTAAACCTGAATCCAAATATACCTAATGTCAATAAAAGAAGACATCACAGTAAGTAGGACAGCCAGCTTCCAGCGTCCATTCACACCAACTGACATCCGTTGTACCTACTCCAGACGTCAGGAAATGGATTTCTCTGTAACCCTCACTGAATAATACGGTCTGCCTTGTACATATCACGTTACATCAAGAAATACTCTTTTTATCATGGAAAAACTATATCAATTATACCCTATCGTTGAGAAGTGAAAGTTGTTTTTTCAATGTGCATGGACACGTCTTAGAATATGCACGAAACATAAGCGAAAAAAAGACTTTAAATTTTGTTTGGTAGAGTTTAGTTTCGATTGGAGGTTCAAAAGGGTGTCAGTATCTTGGAAATGCAAAAGGAATGGAAGTATCTACTCGTCGCAAATATATACAATCTATAAAACTGTAGGTATAATACTTAAGTTCGTTGTAAACTTGTAAAGAGTAATCTTGCGAGTTCTCGTCACAAAAGTCATTATACTCCGTTGGTTTAGGTAGTTAAATAAAGTTAAACAAAGAAAACCACGTGACAAATGAGCTGTCAAAGTCTGTCATTGGTTAACCGACTAAACGTAGTACCTGTCACTTCAGTTGTCACGCTACGTCACAGTTGTACTCTTCAATTTAGCAACATTATAATTCGTAGAGGCTTAGAGAACCTATCTTTTTGGGTTCTTTACAATAGACAGATTACAAAATATTTTATTATTATTATTATTGAAATCTAACCAAAAGCAAGCAGCTAGATCTCCGAAGAGTAGTTTAAGAATAAATGATACAAATTAAAATACATTAATAAAAGAGGAAACTATCGTCGTAAAAACCGAAAATAATTTTTTTTTTGGTTATTTTTAAACAAAAAAGTGTCATCTATAAAAATCTGTTTTAACGAATTGTTTACCTTTAGTTACTTACCTAAATAAATGGAGTATAATAGTTTGAATTTGATGCAAAGTGAAAATTGTGGCGTTCTCTGTTATCTTGGTGTATGGAGGACACTAGAAATATGCTGAAATTGCTTACCGAGTTACTGTATTTGTTAGTTTCAAAGTTAGTATACATATAATTAAATTGGGGCGCATATCCCAATTTATTTGCTCTTCTTTTATACGTATTTAATAGTCCACAGTAGTCACACCCTTCTAGCCATATTATCTTTCACACAGTCCATTGTTTCTTTGATCTTTCCTACTCATATAGTCATCAAATCAAATCAAAACATTTTATTTCACACTAGCAGCTGCCCGCGGCTTCACCCGCAAGGCATTTCCTGAACATATAAACCTTCCTCTTGAATCACTCTTTCTATTAAAAAAAACCATATCAATAGCCATTGCGAAGTTTTAAAGATCTAAGCATACATAGGGACAGACAGACAGTGGGAAGCGACTTTGTTTTATGATATGTAGTGATAAACCTACATGGGCACTTATGAAACGTCAAAAGCTAAGTGCACGGTTCCAATTGGTCCTTTCCTATGAAGAAGAGCCAGCATGAAACTCCATGGTTACTCTTTTAAAAATAATGGCCTTTTACAATCCACCATCCATTTCACAACATCCAAATTCATACTCAAAACTTTCCTAACGAAATTTTCCTGTTTCCTCAGCATCACATGCCCATAATTATGTGTACTGTCACTGTTCTTTAGTCTGTCAAAAATTCACTCTTAGACTTGGACAAGGTTCGCGCCCTCGCGCCTCTAGTCGCCGCAGGAGACGCCCCGGGCGTCGGGTTGCAAGCCAATTTCCGGCCACCGTAGGCGCGGGCTTGCGGACGGAGAGCGATGGGTAGCTCGCCGTCCGATAAGGACCAGGCCCGGGTCGACGGCGCGTTGTGTTACACGCGCGCCTCAAAGAGATGTCAGCACCAACTTACGGGGTCCGTCAGGATCAATGCCTGCCAGGGTTGCGAGTTTGTCCGAAAGGGATATCGTGGCCCTGGCACACAGGCAAATGAAGGAACACGGGTGGGTTTTAGTTAGTAAAAGTCTGACACGCCCTCCCGCTCCGCCCATAGCTGGACAAGTTATTTGATAATTTCCCAACCCAAAAAAAAAAAAGGACTTGGACTTTCCAATAGCCCAATCGTACATTTGGAATAAAATGGTTTAGTCTAACAATTTGAGCATAATTTATATTATGATGCAAAAATGTTCTATTTGCTCCAAATTTTATTTATTTCAAATACCCAGTGCCATCTGTTGCATGATTTTTAAACTAGCCTTACTAGCCGTAAATGTTCCAAGTGTAAACCATATAAAAGTTTTTTGCGGTTTTCTCTGTATCGGGAAATGTATGTTGGAACAATGCAAGCTTTTTATTCCAAAAGCACGAAATGTTGATGCACGAATAAGTGATCGTATTTTTTTGTAATATCATTAATCGCACAAAGTAGGAGAAGCACATTAGCTAACGATATAGCAGTAGCTATAGTTAAATATACCATTGGCTGATGTTACTAAGGTCGGAGCCTGAAGCCGTAGACTATAAAATATAGCATAAGGATAGCTTAATCAACTTTAATGTTCCCATTGCTAGGACAGAGGCCTACTCTCTTTGTGTGGGGCTGTAATCTACCACGAGGGCACAGAGCGGATATAGATGTCACTTATCTTCGTATTTTTGGTTCTAGGGCATGATGGTTTCGTTACAATATTTTCCTTCAACGTTTTGAGAGTTGTGATGAATTAAATCTACCTGAGTGATGTAAGTTTCTAAATATTATAACTTTTGACCTTTTGGTTTATTAATAGCTTATAACCTACTATTAATAACTAGTCGATCTAAATTGGAAAGGACTTTTTTAAATATTTTATGTAAAAATATTTTTTATTTTTTCTAATACGAGTATAGGTACTAAATTAAGATAAATAATAACAAATTGATTTAAAAAAAAAAAAAAAATATAAAGCTCTCTCGTTCCTTCAATTTGCCTATTTCTTGTACGTTGTTTGTTTTAATTTCATTGATTCGATGATAGGATCCATGGCCCCGGCTAATTACCTCTGTGCTACGTGTTCTTTAAGTACAGGTTGCTCCAAGATTCTATTTTAGAAAGTTGTAAATAATTCAATAAATAATAATCTTTAATTAAATTAAATTAGTTTGATAAAACATAAAGGCGAAACTGTATACGTGTGTTAAATTAATGTCGCCACCTGTAGCGGCACGCTCTGTATATAAAAATATATATATACAGAGATGGTCATTCATGACATTGATGACCTAGCTTTTTAAAATTTCAAAAACAAAAGACCACAAGTTAACAATTATCTGGTCCCTCGAGTCATCTTCCAAGACAGTGTAATTACATACAAAGTGGTACCAAATGCAATCCGAGCGACATCTAATTTAGTGCCTTTTCTAACACAAAGGAACGGAACGCATTTCCAATTTAGCCGGTTTATACCGTTCGTATCAAGGCTCATATATCCAGGGGAATTACACTTGGATTAAACACCTAACGCGTGGATTACATTACGTATTTGTGGTTCAGATAAACTACATTACGTTTGGAGAAATTGTATTTGATACGTGAAATACGGGTTTCGTTATGGGAGAAATTGATTCAAGGCATAAGATGGGATATTTTAACAATACCTCCGTATGTTAAAAGCTCATATTAGAAAGTATGTAGAATTGTAAAAAAACTTTTTTTTTCTGAGATGAAAAAAACATGAAAACAAACAGTTATTTTTTCTGATTTAGTTTTTGTTTCAAAATTACGAAATAAAAATGTAGTAAACTGGTTATCATTGAAAATGAACTATTTGTTTTGGTTAATAAAGAAATACCATTTATTTTTTGTTAAATCATACATAAATATCTCAAAATAATTGGCAATACTCATTGAAGTTTACATTTACGTATGGGGAATTTCACATTTTCGTTTGGTTTATGTTTTCTTTGAATTGACTGCAGACTGCCGAGAGCTTGAGACAGTGAGACTTCATGATGATTGTAATAAGTTCATAATAATATGTACCTTTATCATGTATAACTTCTAATTTCATTGATTTAAACATAATTTGACTTGAATTTTAAATAAAACAATCTTATGTAGTTTTATTCTATTTTATTTAAGTAATGTATTTCACTTGTTCTAAAAAAAAACAAATGTAGAAACAGAAACGTCGGTGCCAAGTTCTTTTTCATGATTTTTTTTTCAAGGTTGTGAAAAAAAACATTTGGGTTTTTTTCGATTTACGTCTCCAAAAGTACCTATGTAACTTGTTAGATAATTATAGCAGTGATTCGGTGTGAAGGTGCATTGTGGATTACAATCTTATAATTTGACCATCGAGATATAAGTACTAACGTACTAGAGAAGCTACGTCAAATAACTGAATTGTCCTATTCTTCGTAATTTGAATCTTTAGTTCGCGCAGCGCTAAAATAATAACAATTCGTCTAAACCGTAACTAATTTACCACAGCGCTAGATTTGCTGCGGAAGTGTATTTATTCTATATAATTTATTATTGTCGGAAGTACTAGGCGCGAAAGAGCTAGAGAGCGACTGAGTGAGGTGCGGCGCGATCGCCGCAGTTGAACCAGACAAAGTAGGAATTTACGGTGTCTTCTCTAGTACGTAGTACTTATATCTCGATGGATTTGACCAAGATAATGTCTGGACTTTAAAATAGACTGTGATATCTGACATTATTTATTTTAACGTGCTACAATGTACGGAAATAAAATAGAATTTACTACGAATCTCTGGTTGGCAAGAACAATGCAATGGCTTTAATGGTGTAGGTAATCCATAAATGTTCATGAACATATTGTGGCTACAAAAAAACTGCTACATTCCCTCTCAATAATTTGCATAAAAACATCCAATTATTATACTTTTCAACGAAGTAAGGGTATTAAAGCCTTACAGCCTTAATGAAAGTTAAGGCTGAAGAAGAACAACAATAATAAAGGTAAACACAAAGTCTTGTTTTTAATTTGAAATTAATTACTAAATTAAATTCCAAGGAGAACAAATTGTTACTAATTTACGAAAAAAACAAACAATTAAAATGCGTTTTCGTGGTTTTTTTAATAAGTAGTCTGTTGTGGTCTAAGTGGTTAGGTAGTGGACACTTAGGAATAAAAAGCGATTTTGAAGAATAACATAACATCACGCCTCTGATCCCCGAAGAGTAAGCCAGAGGTGTACATATAGTACACCCACATTTAAAAATAAAATAATAAAAATTTGAAGATTGAAGGGTGCTAATATACTTTCAAATTCCTTGCCAAGTTGAATAAATGAAATGCACCGAATCCAGCGTGGATTGACCAAACTCGATTACTCGAATGAATCCAAAGCCTCTGGAGCGTCATGTTTCATGGGACTAAAGAAGCCATTGCATATCAAAGACTAGACCTGGGGGCGCGATAATGGTAGGGAAGACGTGCCCTTGGGATATGGAAGGATTATTAGAGCCGTACCGGATATGCCTCTGGAGTAGGCAATGGAATATTGACTAAATTCAATAAAAATATGACCTGTCTATCATAATTGGCTACATCTAGGCAAGATATGAATCGACACCTAAGTTAGCTACGTGAATACAACAGTTTCGTCTTAAATATACTGCACAAATCACGATAAAACCTAGTTGTATCGGTAATTATTTCATCATCATCATCATTACAACCGAAAGACGTCCACTGCTGGACATAAGCCTCCCCCAAAGGGGGGGGTTGTCATAATCGCCACGCTTGGCAGGCGGGTTGGCGATCGCAGTATGGTGTTAAAATGCATAGAGAACGCTGCTGCCAATCTCTAGTAAGTCCCTTAGTCGCCTTTTACGACACCCACGGGAAGAAATGGTAATTATTTACCCGTTACAAAAACAAAAATACGACTTTCTTTTGTAAAGACCACACATGTTTCAACAACGTCATATAAAGCATCAAAAGGTCGTAACTCGCTTGAATTAACTTAATTCCGTATTAATTTCTCTCTAATGTGAAAATCTACGCGAAATCTCTCTTAGACTTAAGCATACATTTTAATCAAATGCTTACTAGAAAAAAAAAAAAAAAAAAAAAAAAAACTTACTCTCTCGGTATATAGGATGGAATATAATTTCTTTCGCACAGGGGCGCGGATAACTCAGTTACAGAGAAATAATATAATCCGCGCCTCAAAGGATTAATAATTTTATCAAAACTTGAACAAAGCCGCGCGAAGCATCTAGTTAAGATATAAATCCTATTATAAACGTCTTTGGAATATATTTTAATGTTATATGTGACTGTTAAGTTTGACAATTGTGCGTTTTGAACAGTTTGAATAGGGAAGTTACTCAATCAAGTTCAGTATGCGTGAAAAGAAATTCAATAAGGAGCTTGAGAAGCAGAATCTACTAGACCGATAAAGTTGAAATTTAGTTCACACATATAAATTGCTTAGTGACCCCAAACACGGACGTATGCATGAATTTTGAATATCGGGGTTACTTTTGGAAGGTAAATCAGAAAAAAATTTTTTTTTGGAAAACTGTACTGTGTGACATATCAAATAAAAGGGCTTGAAGGGCTGGCTTGCTGTAAGGATTTCAGATACATATTTTTTATAATTTTAAAATAAATACTTATAAAATATTGCTAGGCTAAAAAAGTATGTTAAAAGTCTTTATTATTATTTTACTTACAATTATTGAAGTTTTAAAGTTATTTAAGAAAATAGATGAAAATTGACCATTCCATAGCTACGAAACTACTGAGCCTACATTTTTTAATAAAATACAGAAAATAGTTCTTTACTTATAGATTACAGGAAAACCCATAAGACATCTATGGTTTTAAATAACATGGTAAATCTCTCAATATTGTGCGTACAAACTTACATTTGCAGTTGGAATGTATCACGGAACATGTTTTTCAACTACAATGTTAAGTTTGTTCTTGGGATAAATTCACCCCAACTATGGAACCCTTCATTGTGCGTAGTCCGACATGCACTTGGCCGGTTTTTTTTTTTGATGCCGGGCCTTTATACGAATTAACATATAATGCAAGAAAGATTACACAAAGTGTACGTGGGGCATACTGAAAGTTTCTGGAATTGGCCACTTACAATAAAAAAAAGTAAAAAAGCAGTTACGGAATTCGAAAATGGTTACTCTGGGAACATGTTACTTTTTAATTTGCGAGACTGTCATTTGTTTTTTCATCTTTTAAAGTCCAGACATAATCTAGGTCAGATCATGTGAGGACCATGTAGATCTGTGTCTGAAATGGTCTTTTGAGGAAAGAACCACGCAAATTTGAGTGGACCTGTGCAGTGTGCAATCAGTGCAAGGATTTGTCAGTAATCGTGCAGCTCAAATATAGACTGATATTCCTGCTCTTGATCTTGAGTAATAAAAGCCGCACGGGTTGATTCATCAGGTTAAGCTACGATTGACGGGGTTGGTCCGAGGATGGGTGACCATCTTTACATACCAAGACTCCTCCCTATCTCGGAAAGCACCTAAAGACGTTGGTCCCGGCTGTCATTCGTGGACCTTTGACAGTCGTTACGGGTCGTCAGAAGCCCGAAAGTCTGACAACCAGTCTTACCAAAGGGTATCGTATTATCCAGTTACTGGGTTGTGGAGGTCAGATAGGCAGTCGCTCCAACATAGATTGGTCCTGCTCTTGATTTTGAGATCACCCGCCTGACGGAAGACGATCGATAAGTCATAAGTAATTTATTTCATAACAATATAGGTACATTCAATTGAAAAATTAAAAAAATTACATTAAAAAATAAATTGAAATTAAAATAAAATTCATTAAATACATTTAGGAAGGTCGATAAAAATAATAATGGTGAATTAAGCATTCAAGTATCTACAATAGATCGATTTAATAATATTATAATGTCAAAGTAATAAAATCAATTATAAGTTACAATGTCATTATGTTGTAGGTATTAGTCCACCAATGAAACAACTTATTCCACACTGAATAATTGTATTTAGAAATAACGAGTTTATTACAGTTACACTAGAGAAGAGATCACGCTAACACTTTAGATAGAAGATAGGAAGATGAAAGAATATAAAAACAAGCTAGAATAATAAAGTAAGCAGATAGTATTTAAGATGAACAGATAATTAAATTCACGAAAGGAAATGTTACAAGATTTTTAAACTAGCGAGCGCATGAGTGCCTTGCGCAACGGCGGACAAAGGACTGGCGCGTGAGCATGCGACGAAACCGAACTTTGCCGAAGGAGTGCGCGGCGCGGCGGAGACACCCGATGATCTACGAGCGCGGCTCGGGTCCGTTCATCATGTGGCGGCGATGCCGCTACAATGTCATCTAGGAATTCATTGATACTGTGATAGCTTTTCTCCAATAAATAGGTCCTCAATTTGTTTTTACATAAGTTATCACTGTCTAAAGTTTTGAATTCGTTAAAAAAAAAAATGTTCCGTTTGGTGCCGGACGTAAAGAATAGCACCATCCCATTTCTTCCCGTGGGTGTCGTTAAAGGCGACTAAGGGACTTACCAGAGAATGGGCAGCAGCGTTCTCTATACATTTTTAAAACCATACTGCGATCGCCAACCCGCCTGCCAAGCGTAGCGATTATGGCATATCCCCCCCCCCCATTTTTGGGAGAACCTATGTGCAGCAGTGGACGTCTTTCGGAAATGATGGTTTTGAATTCTATAGGCAACTTGTTTTATAAAAATATAGACTGATACCTCGGGCTATGTTTGATAAACACTTTGTAATTAGAACAACATAAATATCTACATTATTTCTACAGAAACTAATCACACGTATGCCGAAAGAAAAACTAACCAAACTAACTAGCAACTAGTATATCCCGAACAAATCTCCAAGTATTATCAATCCCACTTTTAGCCAGTGGTCGGCTGTATAAGTTGAATTCAAGTACAATAGATCGATTTAATAATAATAAATTTCAATTAAATAAAATCAATTATAAGTTACAATGTCATATGTCATCTAGGAATTCATTGATACTGTAATAGCCTTTCTCCAATAAATAGGTCCTCAATTTGTTTTTAAATAAGTTAATACTGTATGTGGCTTTGAATTCTATAGGCAACTTGTTGTATAAAAATACAGACTGATACCTCGGGCTATGTTTGATAAACACTTGGCACTTTTTAATTAGAACAACATAAATATCCGAAACTAATCACACGTATGTCGGAAGAAAAACTAACCAAACTAACTAGAAACTAGTATATCCCGAACAAATCTCCAAGTATTATCAATCCCACTTTTAGCCAGTGGTTGGCTGTATAAACAGTTTGCGAGGGGAGTTGAATTATGTATGAGTAGAAGCTTTTTCCTAACAGGATGGTCAGGATGAGCAGAGGCGTAAGCCGCAGCACCACTAATTAAGCGACGGTTGGAAGTGCTAAGTGTTGAATTATGTATGAGGTTTAGTTTTTTCAAGAAGGTTCGAGAGGTCCGCGATTGAAATAGAGATGAGTTTGAGGCTTTTGGGTCGAAGCTCGTAGGTTTTGGTGTTCTTGAAGTTGAGAAATAAATAATGAGATGGCTAATAACATAGAGTTACGACCAATCCTACGTATTTTTTACGTACTGAAGTGGAGTTTTTATTTTTTGCTAACTTATTATTTTATGTATGTACTCGTATAGTGTATGAACACATTTAATGATTATTTTAAACACAATATCATTAATATTAACTTGTAAAGTATTATATTATTTTAATTGTTGTGACTGTGAAGACTATGTGGGTTTTTGCTATTTTTTAGGGTTCCGTACCCAAATGGTAAAACGCTCCACCGTCTGTCTGTATGTCTGTCACCAGGCTGTATCTCATGAACCGTGATAGTTAGACAGTTGAAATTTTCACAGATGATGTATTTCTGTTGCCGCTATAACAACAAATACATAAAAACAGAATAAAATAAATATTTAAGGGGGCTCCAATACAACAAACGTGATTTTTTTGCTCGTTTTTGCTCTATATTCATAACGGCAACAGATAGACGCTTGAAATATTCACAGAATATTTAGTTATATATTCACTTAAAAAAAAAAAAAAAATATTTAAGGGGGGCTTCCATACAACAAACGTGTTTTTTTTTTATAGTTTTTTTTTTATATTCTTTATTTATTTAAGGGATTTTTGTACACTTATGCGACGATGTCAATCCCATCGTGCTTTAACAAATAACAACTTACTCCTAAACTAAATTAACTTACTCTAATTTTTTATCTAAAAAAGCATATAATATTTTTGCTGCATCTGATGTAGGATTACCTAAAATACCGTGAAAAATGCCAACACCCATTACCGACAATGTTAACGAATTGATAAGTGCATTTCTTTTGTAAGTGTACCGGACACATTCCACCAACACATGCTGTGCATCCTCTATTTTACCACACACCTCACAGTTAGGAGAGTCCGATTTTCGCATGAGGTAAGCAAAGTTGTTTAGTGGAATATGTCCAGACCTCAAACGATGCGCAGCAACAATTTGACAGCGTCTCAGTTTGGACCCGGAGAACCAAGGTATATGAGGAGGCTCACTCTGTATACATTTATACCAGATTCCTTTCGATTTTGATCTCTCATTCAAATGTTCTTTCCAAGATAAATTGTTTATTTTTTTAAATTTACTTAATTTTTCCGAATAACTTGGTAATAAACCCCTTGTTTGTATGCCTGAAAGAACTGCTTCTTTGGCTAATCTGTCAGCCTCCTCATTACCTGCTAGTCCGACATGGGACGGCACCCACTGAATAACAAACATTTTACCTGTTTGGTTAAAATATTGAATTTTTTTCAAAATAGTGTATGCTATAGCTAAACCCTTTGAACCGTTATAAACACATTTAGAAATATGCTGTAAAGCGCTCTTACTGATTTTTATAGATAATGGTACGGAACCACCCATGATCCACAATAAATTATTTGAATTTGAATTTAAACCCTTCGTGCGCGAGTCCGACTCGCATTGGCCAGTTTGTATTGTTTTATCATGTTTAGATATCGTTTCCCCATCACGTTTGTGGAGTTTCAATAGCTTATTTAATTTGCCCGTGTATAATAAAATAAAACCATATTTTTATAAAACTCCCTCGGCTACCGACACACCGCGTCGCATCGCATCACCCGCCCGCATTATTACTTAGTTTTCCCTGTAGGTAGTGTTTTACCTAGCGACTGCCTGTTTGGCCTCGACAGCCCAGATACTGGGTCATAAGTAAATAAAAAAAACAACATTTATTTTCAAGTAACATGGGCTCATAGCGTTAGTAACAATTTACTCACTAACACACTCACTTACTCACTCACTTTTTTAACTATGTTAGTATTATTTACAAAACATACCACAACAACAAAAACAACAAGTTCCTAAACAATTACGTTCCTATTAGCAGGTACCACCGCGAAAGTTCCCGGTCGACCACTTTTCAACCTTATTACTATGTGCATAAGGGCGAAAAGTGGTCGAGCGGGAACATTCACAGTGGTACATGCAGCTGGCTTAAAAATTAAATAATAGGGCAATCCAGTTTGCTAGCAATGACACTCAGGAGACTGTTGGAGCTGCCACGCACTCTGTTTAACAGGGATGCGGCACGCAGACGAAGCCATCAGTCTGCGCGTCCGCGAACATACCCGAGGCACTATAAAAGCGTGGCAGCCCCAACAGCATCCTGAATGCATTGTTGTGCTGAACGCGAAGACCATTAACAGTTTTTTGAGTGAGGCTAGTCCAAAGACTACAAGAGTAAAACATTTGGCAGTAGGACTTAAAAAGTGTTATGTTAACCGTACCCGAGCAGCGTGAGAACCTTCGGATCAATATATTACATCTCACTGCTTATGCTCTTCGCTCTCGGTCTACATCTAGATTGTTCTTCAAATCTTTCGCTACATTAAGCCCTAGATATTTAAACTGAAGAAAACGGTTCAAGACACCACCATTTAAAGTGACAGTTGGGTAGCTCCCTGCGCCTTTATTGGCCACCTTAAAGATAAGCAATCGTCTTTTGTCCGTGTTATATCTGTAACTAGCTGCTGCCCGCGGCTTCGCCAGCATGGCTTTTTCTAAACATATAATCAGTTGATCTATTAAAAAAAACCGCATTAAAATCTGTTGCGCAGTTTTAAAGATCTAAGCATACATGGGGACAGACAGGAAGCGGGAAGCGACTTTGTTTTATACTATGTAGTGAAACTTGTGTAATACCTACATAAAATAATCAATTCATAATCAGTAGGTACAATAACAATTTTATTAATTAATCACTCCGCTGGGTTCAAGTTCGCTCCGCTTATGTGATACGTTATGACCCCAAAAAACATCTGTCGTACTTGCAAAGAGGTAGAAGCAAAGCAATTACAACACGAAAAAGGTTATGTTTCATCTAAGTCATTGAAGTAAAATAAGGGAAGATATGGTACGCGCTCCTCGACGTGGACCGCATAAATTATGTCCAAGAACACAATCCACCTTAGTCACAATCGAACTGGCGTTTGTGTAGCACGTTATGTAAAATTACAGTAATCGTCTAAATAAGCAGCAATAAGGCATTGTGGCCTGTGTTTATAAAATGTGCACAAATAGTGCAAAAACCACAAACAAAGTCCCACGGGATTAGTTTTCACTCGTAAGTCTTGTACAGCCAAAAATGTTAATTTGTTGAAAATTATAATAATATTTAATGTTTGCTCCGTCATATTATGTCGTTCATAATCGTAAACATTCGGCCAATATTCGGCTACTAACGTGATTTCGCTTGCACAACAGTTATGGGTACGTAACAGTGACAATTATTGCTATCTCATTCCCGCTATAGCCGGCGTAATGTCTCTCTATTTCGGTTGTCGAGCACATGACGCACGACATCGGGAAATGTAGTTGTGGGGGTGTGTTTACATGTAAGTGTTTCTAATCCATTTAATATTTACGTGATGTTAGAGAGTGCTCTATCTTCCTATTCAATACATCAATGATCTAAGTATACTCTAGTTCTACCCTCTAGTACTATTTATAAAATAAATGGGATTATTTTGTTATTGAGTTCAGTTAAATGTTGGAACGGTGACTGTTAAGTTTTGAAGTGCAATCTAAGTTTAGTTTTAGGACCATTGTTGTATTTGGTGCAATTGTTCGTACGTGATTTAAGAATAATGTAAGTATAAATAATGGAAGTAACGAATAAAAAGATATATGTTGGGCCGACCCCAAATAAATTGGGCTAAGGGATTCTCTTGCGAATGATGAATGAAGATGTTGGTACGTGATTTGCAAACATGAAAGATGACCATGGACGACCGAGCTTGGGCACAACCTACTCTTCTAATTCGTATGGGAGGCCTAGGCGTCCGCAAAAATTCTAGTATTAGTTTACTGGCTTTCATAACCTCGGTACACGGCATTGAGAAATTAATCAGGAAAATCCTAGCATCCACACTGACTGATTTTGATGTGCCATGCTTCACCCAGGCTATGGAAGCCTGGAGACTCGTTTGCCCGAACTTAGACCTATCCGATAATCCATCTTCCCAGAGACGGTGGGATGAGCCGCTCTGCAGAGCCATTTACTTGACATGTCTGCTACGACAACACTACTTTCCATCTCGCTGCTTCCCTAAGACTAGGAGCTCCTTGGTGGTCTCCTCATCACTGTCAGTGTGGCGAAGTTATCAACAATCTCGGACGCCACGGCCTGTCTTGCAGCCGAAATTCGGGGCGCTTAGCACGGCACGCGTACATTAACTTTAACATCCGGCGTTCCAGCTGTATTAGAACCCAATGGCTTGGCAAGAGATCGGATGGCATGTCTTTATTTCCATGGAAGGTGGGTAAGCCATGCAATGTGTGTCGGTACTCTTGCGCCATCCCATCTTCCTGCCTCGACATGCTGTGCTGGCGCTGCTGCTGCAGCTGCGGAGAACTTCAAGCGGCGTAAGTATAATAGCCTTGTTGGTAATTATATTTTCGAGCCGTTTGGGGTTGAAACCCTCGGGCCGTGGGGTTCGAATGCTCATGGCCTTTTTAAGGAAATTGAGAACGGCTGGTTGACACTTCCCGTGACCCAAGGGCTGGATTTTACCTTGGCCAGAGCATTGCCATACAACGCGTCAACGCCGCTAGTCTCTTGGGTACATTACCAGTCGACAGCGATGTGCATGAATTTTTCGACGCCATACTTTAGTTTGTGAATAGTTTTAATTTAAAACGGGAGACGCTGAATGCCCTGCTAGGAAAATTGCAGAATACAGATACATTAACTCTATCGATTATGAAACCTAGAGCGTCGTGCATAAGGCCAGACTTCGGTATCGCATGTTGCTGACACAACAATATACCTGACCACTTGGCTGTCCTACTTACCATTGATTTTTCGCTGTCTAAGCACATTAGCCGACTGCTTCAAAAACGTAATGTAGCCTTGAAGATGATTTAAGCAATTTTTTTGTTTCAACCTAGTTTAAGAATACTACAGTCGCAATCATAATCGTGTGACTAAGTGCTAACATTTATTTTCCTTTAATAATATATAAATTATCTACATGTTTAAGACCTTAATTATTAGTGTTTATGTAAATTATAAATAATAAATTAACTAACATGTCACTATTCTCAAGATTTATGTTAAATATTGTTAAGAAATCAGTTGTCCTAATAGTAATTGTAAGAACTCATGCCACCTGTGATACAGGTTTATCCTAGAACAGGCACCATACTTTGCAATACCTACATTATTTCATAGATGTATACTGTACTTTACCCATTTTTAATTTTTGAATAAATTTTATTATTATTATTAATTATGTTAGGATATAATTTTGCTATTTTAATTAATTAATTACGTACAAATATAAGTTATTTTATGTGTACATATTATTTTAATTCTGAATAAAGTCAACATACCTACATCATAAAATAATAAAATTAAAAAACATGAAACATGACTTAAATAAACGCCTTACGGGGACTATAACCGACTTTTAATGATTTTATACTGAAGATCACGTCTAACCGAGTAGTGTTAATGATTTGAAAAAAATATATAATAAATAAGAGAATTTTTTCAATAACTTAATGTTTGAATATTTTAGATTATGTTTATATTACATAGTGAAATTAATTTGTAAAGTTATGTCTAACGCGGATAAACAACTGAGAATGGCGCAAAATCTACCAAGCGTATTTTTCTGAAACCTTCACCAATTTAAAGATAATTTAATTATTGATCTTTAAGTATACGCGTTTTATTAAAATACCTTTTTTTTTGTGTCATCGTCATCATCATTTCAGCCGAAAGACGTCCACTGCTGGACATAGGCGTCCCCCAAGCACCTCCACTTCGACCTTTTCTTTTGTGTATAATAAATTAATAATGCGTCAAATTGGGGACAGCGCTCCTTGATGGGCGAGTCCCTATTACTGGCTGAACGTACGAGGCATTGCGTGAGCTCAGAACAGAACACGCAAGCTAACCACTCAAGGTGGCACACTCACTGGCATATATCTGCGTCTTAAGTGAAACCCTCCTTACAATATGGGTTTTGTAAAAGGTAACTAAAGATGAATATATAACCTTCACTCATCTTACCAAACGGTTAAATAATTTCAAATCAAATCAATTTATTTGCATAATACATGTTAAATAAGGTGTTACAGGTGTATAAGGTACATTGTATTATAACCTAATGAGGTGTGCAAATTAATTTAATGGGTACTAATCGCAACATTGAATTTAAAGAATACATTTTAAATTGAGTTACTTAAAAAATAGAATGTCAAAACTTAAAAAAAAAAAATACACAAGTCAAATCAAAATTTCAAAAGTCATTACATTTGTGGTCCCATTTCAGATAAAATCAGTCATCATTCATTTAAATAATCATTAAATGAATAGTAACATTTTGCAACTAGGAAATCGTGCAAACTTAATTTAAAATGGTTCAATTTAATATTATTAACTATTTTTAGGGTTCCATACCTCAATATAAAAAAACGAAACCCTTATAGGATCACTCATGTGTCTGTCTGTCTGTCCGTCTGTCACAGCTGATTTGCTCTGAATCTACTGGACCCATTAAGTTGAAATTTGATACACATATGAACTTCTATGACCCAAATACGGACGTGTTACTTAAATAAATTAATTTTGAATATGTAGGTCACTTTTGGGGGGCAAATTTGAAAATTTAAAAAAATTGTTTTGCTTACTGTACCGTGTGACATATCAAATGAAAGGGCTTGTTTTAAGGATTGATTATATATATTATTATAATTTTAAAATAAGGAATTATTTAATAAAATAGATGAAAAATTACCACCATACCTTATCTCCAAAACTACTAAGCCTATAATTTTGAAAAAAAAAATACAGAAAATAGTTATTTACTTATAGATTACAGGAAAACCTATAAGAAGTCTGTGGTCTTAAAATAACATGGTAAATCACTCAATATTGTGCGTACAAACTTACATTTTCCGTTGAAATGTATGGGGGATCATGTTTTGCAACTACAATGTTAAGTTTGTTCTTGGAATAAATTCATCCCAACTACGGAACCTTTCATTCCTTCATTGTGCGTGGTATGACACGCACTTGGCTGGTGTTTGTACACAATATTCACTGCGTTTGTCACCCGAGACGTTTGTTCAAATTATCCTCGATAACCTGATTTGATTTAACAGAAAAATTGTTGCTGCTGTATTTTAATCTCTTTATTAATTCTTTATATTTTTTATACGAAAGTAGAACTAATTAAAACGGATGTTACTATAAAACTGATGCGGATCAAAGAACCTATAGTATCTTTCGTCATCGTTAAGACCAAAACAATTCAAACGATCACATTCGGTGACTCCAACAGTTCCGACAAGAACGATCTCCAAATTCAAAATTCTCGTTCCAATATTAAAAAGAAAATAAACTGGCGACGAAAAATCTACTGGATCAAAATTCAAATACGGAACTGGGAAAAATGGAAGGCGTTCCGTTTCACCAATTTTATTTATTAGCTTTATTTCATCCCTTACATTTAGTTTTTCGATGTGTACTTATTTATTTGTTAGTAATGTTAGTTTTGTACTTAAATAAGGTTAGTATTGTTAGACACCTAACAATACTTCAAGGGCCGCCTTTCGCGGTGAAAGCCTCCTCCAAACCTTTCCAGGTGGTTCTGTCCTTTGCCCGTCTGGGCCATGAGGCGCCGGCTATCTCAATGATGTCGTCACTCCATCTTTTAGAAGGTCTACCCTTCCTTCATTGGGTACCAATTAGAAACAGTTTGCGACCATCTTTCATCCATAGCTCTCTGGATATGACCTGACCATTTCCATTTCAATGTCAGCACCTGTTTGACGACATCCCTCGCCTTTGTTCTTTTCCTTATCAGTGAACTTTTGACTCTATCTTTTAATTTAATGTTCATGTAGCTCCGTTCTATTCCTCTTTGACAACTTCTTATTTTATTTAGGAGTGATTTTTTAAGAGACCACGTCTGGCATGCGTAAGTGAGAACCGGCGTAAGGCAGATGTTCATCGCTTTCGTTTTCAGTTTTGTTGGTATGGGGCCTTTAAAAATTTCCTTCATAGCCCAGTATTTGTTCCACGTATTCTTCACTCTGCGATCGATTTCTTTTTCTGTACAGGATTTTATTGAGATTAGATGTCCGAGGTAAATGTAGTCTGTGACGTACTCTATCGGTTTGGAGTGTATAAATATAGTTATTTTTTCACGATTGGTCATAATTTTCGTTTTGTCCCAGTTGATTTGTAGTCCAACGATCTCGCTGTGATGACTAAGGGACTCTATCATATGGTTCAGTGTGTACGGGTTTTCCGACAACAAAACTATGTCATCCGCAAACCTGAGGTGTGAGAGGTACTTGCCACTTATATTTATTCCCGTATCACTCCAATCGAGATTTCGAAATATGGATTCTAGGACTGTTAAGAAAAGCTTTGGGGAAAGCGGATCGCCTTGCTTTACCCCCCTCTCTACTCGAAATGTTGGTCCTCTTGAGTCTAGACGTACTCTTGTTGTGCTTCTCAAGTAAATCGCTTTGATAAGTTCTATGTAGTCGTGGTCTAGTCCTTGCTGGTTTAGAGCCTGCCATATGGAGTCATGTGAAATTGTGTCAAAAGCTTTCGAGTAATCTATAAAAGCAACGTATAAGGGGAGGTCATATTCCATGTAGCGTTCAATTATTATTTTCAGTGTGTGTATGTGGTCATTAGTAGAGGAATTTTTCATGAATCCCGCTTGTTCTATAGAACAAGCGGGATTCATGAAAAATTACAACCTATAGGTTGGTTCTCATCAATTTTCGTGGTTATACGTCTTAGTAGGGTCGATGCAAATAATTTATACAGGCAGGATATTAGACTGATGGGTCTGTAATTGGATATCAGTTTGGGGTCTACTTTTTTGTAAAGTAGAGCTATTTCCGAGCATGTCCATGTTTCTGGAAGTTCTTTTATTAATAGGATACGGTTAAAGAGCTTTGTGAGTGGTTTTATTAGCTTTTCTTTCGCAGCTTTTATCATTTCATTTGACACTCCGTCAGATCCTGGGCTCTTTCCTGTTTTTAGTTTTATTATAGATGCCTCTATCTCGCTTTCTAAAAAAGGCGGTGCTGTTTCTTGGGCTGCTTCATAATTTTTAGTCATTGGTCTCTCCAGACTGTTATTTACACATGTGTAGAGGTTCTTGTAAAACTGTGTAGCTATCGCCATTAGGTCTTTCCTGTGTGTGACGGCGTTTCCTGAGGCATCTTGGAGTTGCGTCATGACATGTTTGGTAGTTTCTAACTTTTTATAGGCCTTTTTTATCCCGCCTGTTTCTTCTATGAATTTGCTAATTGTATCTAATCTTCTCGTTTTAATGTTTTGTTTAATTTTTTTATGTATGGTCCTGTATAGTTTACTCAGTCTTTTCTTTTCTTGTCTTGTTTTGTTTTTCTTGTTTTTTAATATGTGTTTTTCGATTTTTAGAGTTTCTATTTCTTCTGTTATAATTTCTTTATTTCTTCTTTCAGTAGTGTCTTCAGTTTGTTTTTTGTAGCTTTTTAATAAAAATATCTCTATTTTCTTGTTGAGTTGGTGCACGCTGTCATTTTCGTATTCGTAGGTAGATGTCGCTCTTCCTTGCTACTATTTGCTGTTTAATTTGTTCGCTAGATGTCACGTCCCGCTCAGTTATTCATCGATTTTTGTGCTAGCTATGATGGATGACTAAGATTAATATGGTTTTGTAGGATATGTTTGCACTTATTCAGATTTTTCAGTGTGATTTCAAACGGAAAGTCTATTTCTTCGTTAGTTGTACGGTTCAAAACAATGCTCACACGATTTTTAGAACACAACCGGCTAGTGTTTCTTTAAAAATGTCATTGTCATTCACCACTTCACCTCACTTTATTTTGTTGGATTTCACTTTGTTTTTGGAGTTATTTATGCTGTTATCACTTGTGATCAGGGTTTCCACTGTTCTGCACTGTTTCAACATAAGTTTTTCCTTTTTTTTTGTCGAAAGTACACTTTAAAACTTTAAAATCGACGAGCGTTTACACAAACTATGTTTACACCACCGCGCCCCCTGCGTTTCACCAATAGACTTTGATAAAAGTTTGTCCAAGTTATCAGTGAACGGAGAGTATCACGTGCCAACGACCAGTCACTTCCTTGCTACTTCGCTAACAAGATTTATTTTAAAACTACCTTCCGTGGATTTTCTTTTATGAAAGTATGTAAAGTAAAGTAAAGTAAAGTAAAATTTATTTGTTTAAACATGGTGTACATGATATATACATTGCATGCAAGATAATATGAAATACAGAAAGTTCTAACATGTTCAGCCGCATATCGTGGCGTACAAATTGGTAGGAAGAGATGGTGCACAAACCATGATAATATTCATCAAAATTAAATTATAGAAATTATAAAATCATCATTATTAATTAAAGATTAAGTATCATTACAATTCAGCAAGCATATTTTTTAGATAAAATTAAATGTCAAAGTAGTCATTAAATAAATTAGTCATTAAAAAAAATATTAATTACTATCATACAAAATTACAAACTACAATTATTTCACAAAAATACAATAGATAACAATAACATGTCAATAAAATACAACATCGTCATCTCAAAATCGAAGAAAAATTGTCCTCTTTCATAAACTCTGCTATACTGTAATATGCTCTTTCAGTTAGTAAACTCTTCAATTTACTTTTAAGAGCAGATATATTTAAAGATCTCCATGATTTAGGCAATTTATTAAAGATGGCCGGACCCATGCAAAAGATGCTCTTACGCATAAGAGCGGTTTTAGCGCCTTGACCACAAAGTTTGAAGTTATCACGTCTATTTGTGTGAAATTTATATTTTTTTTATGAGAAAAGAGATGGTTTAATTGTTATTACACGGTCTACATATTTTACTATATTGAACAAAACTTGGTAGGTATTAGCAAATACCGTACTTATCAAATAAAATATTAATATTTTGTTAACCTTTTGGCGCAATTTTAATCATTTTGAATTCGGCTTGAACTTTTCTTAGGCATGCGCTTCATCATGTCAAATAAATTATACGTACAAATCTACTATACCTAACGTTGAATGATGCTGTTGACATGTATGTTGTTTTTTTTAAATACAATAAATTAAAAAATATATGCTCAATAAGAGCATATATTTATTGCGTTCCATAAAGTAATATAGATGTTAAAAAAGCAATTTACCGTCGTTTCCGTTGCTATGAACTAACAGGGTCCTTATGCAATTTACAAAAAATATGTTTTAATTGTTTCGTTCGCGTTTTGTTTTCTTAGTTCACAGCAACGGGATAAAAATAAAAAATAAATTAACAAAACAAAATTGAAACTATTAAAAAGTGACAATAAAATAAGGACATAAAAAAAAAACACAAAACCAATACCAAAGACCTACAAACAATGATACTGTAAGTAAAAAGACGTAGATAGGTTACCTACTTAACTCAACATTCGATCTTCAAAAATGGCACAATGTCACACTATTAGATGACACGTGGAAGTAAGACGGCATGATGTCGTAATTAGAGCGAAAATGAGACAAGACGAAGAAATTATGGCTAATTAGCCAAATTTTGACGTGCCACTTGCGGAGCGTGTATAACCTATCTACCTCTTTATACTTTTAATATCATTGCCTACAAACAAGGATATTATATTAAACAGATATGTTATACACTCACAAAACAACCGAAAAAAGTGTTCCGTGCAGCAGCGCCAGCACACATACCCACTTTTCATTAATTTTACATTTCACTACAAGTAAAAATTATAGAAAAGAGATGCCTTGATAAAAAAACAAGAAAAAAAGAGACAGCTATTGTTGTCAATTGCGCGTGAATGTAAACAAACATTATTCTGGCCACCAATCACCGAATGTTGGCATCACAGACTAACCAATTGTGAATGGAGTGCATGCGTCCTTGTCGTCCTCACGACAAAAAAAATGAATGGAAATTATTTTTTTTGTGTATTTCTTTCTTCTTTTCTAACCTACAACTATTGGAATATTAGGAAAATAATTGAAATATAATTATGAATAAACCGAAGTATATTGCGTACTTACATGTGGTATCAGATCCTTTGGTATCATAATTGGTACACTTTCTAAATACACACGATGGCATTTTTTGAATTTTTTAGCTGCTTCAACTAAGCGTATTACTCGTCGCCATGCGTGTCGCAGACTAAAGTCAATACGTCCCAATTAGGACGTTTTCGAGTCTTCCGATTGCGCGCTCACGACATCTGTTAAATATAATATCATTGCCTACAAAAGACAAAACCATCATCACTAGCTCTCTCTAAACCATAGTGAATAAACCTGAAAATACGCCTTTAAGATCTTCAAACCTGAAAGTATTCTCGTCACGTTCACAACAATAGGATGGTATGATAACTTCCTTACCATAAACCCTTTTACTTGGCCAGAGGGATATGAAACTGTTTATAGAATTTCTTTTCATTAAAATATGAAGGTTAAAAGAGTTTTCCTAGTGGTTCTGCGGGAGTTTTTTTTTTTTTTATATAAATCTTTATCAGAAATAAGACAGAAGAATTATTATATGAGGTGTATCTATTCATACACAAAATATCTTAAGGGGTCATTGTACACATGCATTATGAACAACTTTTACTATGGGACCAAACCTGAAATCGCGAATTTTTATTTTCGCGATTTCAGTTTTGGTCCGATAGTAAAAGTTGTTCCTATTAATGAGTACAATGACCCCTTAAGAGGTTATTGACGTTTTAAAAATAACCCTGTATAACTCGGTTTAAACTAATGGTAGGTTATGTTACCGCTTATTACACACTTTTGTTCATCATATTATTCTGCATCTAATTAATAATGTTTGATTGATGGCCGCGAAAAATATTTTAAGTGCACTATTTTTGGTCATTGGCATTTCATACGGACGCCGGGCGATGTCGCGGGTAGGAGATAGTAATTAATAAATTTCGATGTCTTATGACGTCGTAAAAACACAATTTTGGAGGCCGGATCGCTAGTATATTATACACAACTCAGTATTTTTTTTGTAATTTGTGTATGTGCGATATAAGGCTGTCAGTGCACCGACGAAATATGAGAGCGTTGGTTATATACTTACGAGTACCTACAAAGGCACAGGTATGATAACTTGATAAGTGAGTTTATCCAAACATTGAGCTTCTTGTTTATACTAAATACAGCAATGATAAATACGTTTTAATAATTAAAAATTATAAAAAACTGCAGTTCAGGATAAATAAAAATCTAAGGAAGTGTCTACAAACGTCTAATTTTGCAATGTTTGTAAATATGTGAGCACCACGTAATATTTGAGCACCATGTAATCAGTGAGCACCATGTAATCTATCACATAATTAATTTATCTGTCATTGCTTCATTTTTATTATTTTTACCTCTTGTTATGTAGCAATTTTATTTATCGTCTTTACATGTTATATAATTATTGTATACAAAATATTATAAATCATTTTCGATGGAGTTTCTCACCCAATCTTCTCCATACGAAACTACATTTTGGACGGGTCAACTAGAATCACTTCAATTTTTCTATAAATTTTCACGTTCAAAATTGCCTTTTATGTGCCTACTTATTTGAAATAAATGGTGGACTTTGACATTGATACCCCAATTAAGATTCTGACTAAAACATCAATTTAAGTTAAGAGACAACACAACAATATGTAGGTGCTTAATTTGTTTATATATTGTACATTTAATTTGGCTGCAGTATAGTTTCAAACAATTTTTATATAAAAATCTCGTGTTACGTTCTAGTTTATTAATAGATGCCTGCCACACGATACAAGTGACGCTTTAAGATAAAAGGTATTAAGACTTAAAAGCCTGCCCGTCTGTATTAGCCTTAGTAGTGTGGACGTTACTCTGACTTGACCGTTTTTAACGATCGAATGCGCTAAGGAGGTCGCTGTAATCGTGCAATTTCTTGAAGCAAGGAGGTTTAATTAGAAGTTGTTATTTTAAAAATAAAGTTTAGAAATAGAGTGGTATGAGGAGAATAAAGGTTTGTTACTGAAACTGTTTTATCTGAACTAAAAATATTAAACATCGATATTGAAGACCAAAGTAGTACAAACACCTAAAAATGTATTCTTTCTTTAAAAATGTAATGAAATAAAATTGTGTATTCTGTAAATAGGATATCGGTAGGATCACTTTTTCACGTCATAGTAAAACATAATCTTAGTCAGATCATGTGAGGACCATGTAGATCCGTGTCTAAAATAATCTTCTGAGGGAATAACCACACAAATTGGACCTGTCCAATCAGTGCAAGCATTTGTCAGTAATCGTGCAACTCAACTCGAGACTCAAGGAGCTCAACGACTCGACGATTAATACCAAAGTGTTAAAAATGCCAGACCATCATTAAACATAACTAAAAAAGAAAAAAAAAAGAAAAAAAATGACCCACATAGTGCATTCACAATAATTAAAGTTAGTAATCAATTTAATACTTTTCAAAGTAATATATTTATAAAAATAATTAATATCCATCCAACCCTTATTTATTTCTATTGGTCTTTATAGTAACAATTTAATATAATGTTTAATCAATATCAGCATAAACTATTCTACTGCGTTACAAAGGACCAATTTACGAACTAAGCTAACATAAGCATTGGATTTAGTACCAAAGACGCTAGTTATATGATATTTATTTCTATAAATTGATTTTAACAAACACTTTTACACGTCAAACAATATATTTTTAAACTATTAAGTATGAGGCTTGGTAATAGTACCCAAACTCATTTGTTTAAGATACAGGAACTGTGACCCAAGACAACAACCAAATGGCTCCCAAATAAACTGCTCAAACAAAACATACGAACATCAACTCATTGGGGGGATCAGTGAAACAAATAAAATAGCTTACGTTGTACCTCGTAGAATGAAATTGACTCACCCCCGAGGGATGTGACTCGCTACTGAATTGTACGGGAACTTTACTTGTTGGCACACGCAGCATATTGTGTTGTTCGGGATGTTGATTTATGGCAATTCCGGTTATTGTAGGTCCTTAATCGTTTATTTTTAAAACTGCTAGCTAAAAAGCTGTAATTGGTCAAATTAAGCCACCCTTTTCTTGTCTGTGTGAGTTGTAAAAGTGACTTGAGGTATTAAAATGATAGGCAAAAGCGAAATCGGTGCTACTGAGTGTAAAAGCTATAAACAACTACATAGCTATAAGCTGTATAGCTACAATAAACAACTACAATGCATTATTTTAAATAATTGTGTGAAGTCACTATTTCAGTGACCAAATCATTAAACAACACTGACAAAACTAAAAGTAGCTCTCAACCAACAATTACATAAGTACTTATTAACAACATTTTAAACCATTTTTATTTGCGGTGACATCATGTGAAATGCCTCGATACATCGGACACGCAGCGGCGGTGGCGGTCGCAGGGTTAAGCTATAAACATAAAATTAATTACACAGTATGCAACAACCCTAGACCGCATGAAATGGTTTTAATGTGAAATACTTTAGTAGAGTAGAGTAATTTTAAAATATATTTTAAAATTACTCGTGACTTCGGCTGCATCACGTGGACTACGTGTAAAATACTTTGTTATTTATATAATTGAACGCTCGAGTTCTAAAGGTTTTGGAGCGTGAGAAACCTTTCTAGTACTAAACCTAACTAATCAGAATTTCGACTGAGGATAAAAAAAACCGGCCAAGTGCGAGTTGGACTCGCTCACGAAGGGTTCCGTACCATTATGTACAAAAACGGCAAAAAAATCACGTTTGTTGTATGAGAGCTGTTGAGGACGCGTTAATATGATTTAAAACTGTGTTTTACATCTATCCTGTACTCCCAACAACTACAGCCCCCTTAAATATTTATATTTTTTAGTATTTGTTGATATAGCGGCAACAGAAATACATCATTTGTGAAAATTTCAACTGTCTAACTACCACAGTTCATGAGATACAGCCTGGTGACAGAAGGACAGACAGACAGACAGACGGACGGACAGCGGAGCCTTAGTAATAGGGTTCCCGTTTTACCCTTTGGGTATGGAACCCTCAAAATTAAAAGATGCATCGCCGATTTGGAGATTACTTTTATCCTGTCAATGAAATGAAAAGATTTTATTTTCTGTAAGTAGGTTTGTATGAACACTTTTACACGTCAATCATATTTTTAAAAAAAGTTGAGGTCGGCGTTTCTTATCTGACTAGTTTGAGAAGAAAGGCCGAAAAAATCTATTTAAAAAAAAATACCGTTTGGCTACAAAATAAAGTAACCGTCATGAGAAGCTATAAATACATAAAATTGCAAATTATACAACTATCAACTTTAAACTCAAGATATCTAAGTTGATTTATGAATGATGAAATTATCGCTAAACGTCATAAAATAATTTTAGTTGCAATGGAAACTGAACCATACGCAATTTCAGTTAAAGTTTTAAATCCCAAAGTATGAAATTTATCTCGTCTCATGGCGTTGACTATAGTTGTTTCTATAGCATTAAGGAAATTATGGAATTTAAAAATTAATGTTAGGTACTATTGAATGAAAATTAAAAATTGATTTTAGAATAATTGTAATAATATTAATTGCATGATAATAATTACATAAATAGACGTAAGTAAATAATTTGCACGCTTGCTTGCAGGCAGAATACAAAGATTTTTAGAATATAAGATCTTTCCTTGAATTTGTATGTATTTTCTAGCAAATAAACATTTTTGATTTTGAACAAACTCAGAGGTCACAGTCTCTTTTAAAGTGCAGATATGTCTAGACTTTAAACGAGAATATGACCAAGATTATGATCTTGGTCAGATCATGTGAAGGCCATGTAGATTGGTGTCTGAAATGGTCTTTTGAGGAATGAACCACACAGATTGAGTGGACCTTCCAGTCAGTGCACGCATTTGTCAGTAATCGTGCAGCTCAACTCAAAACTTAAGGAGCTCAACGATTCGACGAACAATACCAAAGAAAGGACATTTGGGTAGGCCCAATGATATTATATTAAACAGATATGTTATGAGCGCGCAATCGTGAAGACTCGAAAACGTCCTAATTGGGACGTATTTGTTAGTCTGTGATGCCAAAATTCGGTGATTGGTGGCCAGAATAATGTTTGTTTACATTCACACGCAATTGACAACATTAGTTGTCTCTTTTTTTCTTGTTGTTTTTATCAAGCCAACTTTTTTCTATCATTTTTACTTGTAGTGAAATGTAAAATGAATGAAAAGTGAGTATATGTGCTGCCGTTGCTGCGCGGAACACTTTTTCCAGTTGTTTTGTGAGTGTATATTAACATATTATTATCTGTTTAATTATACATTGGGTAGGCCGCATAAAGTACTCAAACTGCCAGATTATCACTAATGATAATCTGGCAGTTTGAGTACTTTATGCAGACTAAATTAAAAAAAGGAAAAAACTAAAAATATTTGATCCGCATGGTCCTCATAATATAAGTCACTTAAATTAATAAAAACGTCAATATCAATTCCAAGACACATAATTTGTTGCTTGAGGGTACATTGGAGTAGCTTAATTAATCCCAAGCCTTTTTGTCGTCCAAGTAATCTTTAACTTTATGGAAACCTTTTTGACCGAGTTTCTGTTTAATAAAAGATTTTTAAAATTTATTGAGAGTTTGGCTTGGGAGTTTGTTGGGACAACGTATGCTTTGCCACATAAATTAATTACTATTTTTTTGGAGCCTAGTCCTTTGGCACAATAAGTAAGTCTTTGTTTCTAGTATTTATGCTATAAATGCGTGCAGGCACAGGCATAAATATATTACTATGGACAGCTCGGCAATAACTTATTATGACTTCATGATTCATCCATTAATATATGTCGTTAAGGTAAATAAATGTGATCATTTGCGGAAGGCAGTTATACAATTATACAAGTGGCAGCACAAATATGTGATAGCGAAGGAACACCAACACTATCTGGCGAGACAAACACCGCCAAAATATAGGAAGCTGGCTCGGCTAGAAAGATACGTTTTATTGAGTTTAGAGGAGTTTTATTTTCAAAGTCGGTCCACAATTGCCGGGGAAATCGGTAATCATATACCTACAGTATGTAACAAAAACCCTGTTGTTCCTTTTAGGGACGTATACATTAACCTACAAGCACAACATTGGTGGAATTATAATTTTTAAAAATTAAGATTTGGCTAGTCGAGAAGTCATAATCAAAGAACTAAAGAGGTAAGAAATCAGTTAAACATTACAAATATTAATAATTAAATATTTATATTAATTATTTTTGCTGACCAGTTTTTATAAATGACTTTCTTTATTACGTATGTATACCGATTCTTAAAACGTAGGTAGAAGAAACAACAGGGTTTTTGTTACATACTTTATATTAAAAAAAAATACAGGTGAACATATAACCTAAAGTATCACAGCTATCAAGTTAACGCGTAATAGTCAATCAACTCTTCGGGACGTAAAGAATAGCACCATCCTATTTCTTCCCGTGGGTGTCGTAAAAGGCGACTAAGGGACTTACTAGAGAATGGGCAGCAGCTTTCTCTATGCATTTTAACATACTGCGATCACATACCTGCCTGCCAATCATGGCGATTATGGCAACCCCCCCTCTGGGGGAGGCCTATGTCCAGCAATGGACGCCTTTCGGCTGAAATGATGATGATGAGTCGACCAACTTCTACACACTTACCCGGTTTTTTTATTAATTGCCCCTTTTTTTTGTTAGCACTATCTCCAACGCGCACTCAAAAACACACCAAACTTTCATCACAATTGTTTGTGCAATTTTAGAGTTTTTGCGAAACTAACGTACTGCAATTGATTTTTTGTAATATAGAAAATAATTATTTGCGTGCCTAATTATGAATAAATTCCGCAAGGTTTCTGTGTTAATGCATCTATCTTTCATGAGTTTGAAAACGGACGCACCATACATGCAAATAAATCAACGCTGCTCCTTCCTTTTGGGATAATTCGACTGACAAGGAACTTACATTCAAAAGTCAAAAGCGCTGCATTAGATGTTCAAACTTGAAACCACTCAGAGTAGCAAGTCTTATTAAAAAAATACAAAAACTTAACATTACCTCACTTTCACTTTATGTAAAGATCTAAGCCTTACCTCTTTTCTCTCATGGCGGATTGATTTCCTCGTAATAGACGTGACAATAGTCAAATTTGCATACATCAATACAGAACGTCACTTATGCGGCAAAGTGCATGCATGGCATGTTTGCGTGGCTCCAAAAATGTATAATAAACTATCTAAAAGCTGGAAGCAGATAAGTGGCATAGCGTTCAAAAAGAAAGTCAAAAAAAAACTATTATAATTTAAGTGAGTTTTTAGATGAGAGATTTTGATTATGTTTTACTAATTTATTATTTTTAATGATCTCTAAATTATTATAACATTTTTAAATTAGACTCAGAGTGACATATACTTAATTTTATTAATATTTGCATGGTAATGATCTGTTTTTCCTCTACTTTTCACATCTCTTACATGCTGACAATTTGTGTTGTATGTATTGTACTCATGTTTGAGCCTAACCAGCAGGCTAACCAGGCGTTTGCTACGCCTGGACAGGAACGGCCTGCGCCTGGTGACGGGGACCATCACGGGACACTGCTCATTAAACAAACACTTCGACACAATAGGCATAACGGACAGCCCTCTGTGCAGAGCCTGCATGGAGGCTGAAGAAACCGTTGCGCATGTGCTCTTTGACTGCACAGGCGTCACCCAGATCAGAACGGAAACCCTCGGGTCACCCAGATCCTTCACAGATGTTCTATGCAGACCGGGAGACCTAAACAGCTGCTTCTGGAGGGAGGTGGGCTGGTTGGAATAAATAACAGGTGGCCGCCATGGCCCACGCACAATGGTCCACATGAAGGACTAAGTGCGGAAACCAAACCCTATAACATAGAACATAGAACTCATGTTTGAGCAAATAAATGATTATCTTATCTTATTCAGATATCGCATACCTACTTAGCTTATATGATACAAAATAGTTACCTAATCCCGTCACCACTTAATCATTGCTGCAGGCATACCGTAATCTCAAACTACCGTCATACTAGCTCGGTTTAAACTGCAGCTAGCTCCAGTAAGTACTTCTTCAAAGTTTAACTTTAGCTAAGCTGGCTGTTGACCGGGATATGCAGGGTTATGTAGTCCAACCGGAGTTTGATCAAAGCTATTGTAGAAGGTAGCTGTGTGAAGTATTTTAGTTTGTTTTGGTATGAGGATTTTAGCCTTTTGTAAACGCTATTATAACTTTATAATGTAATACGGGCCTTAGTATAAGTTAAAATATGTTTTCACCAGATAGTCCAAACCAGTCTCTATCGAATTTTTTTGTACTCCTTTGGGAACCTGGGCTGGCGAACCTTAATACAGGTTACCATGTAACCTAGCTAGGACGCCAGATCAAATATGTTGTTACTTACGCTCTTTAATATTTTTCCCTAAATTGTTTAATCATATTTGTGTAACAGACTGTACCACACTTTTTTGAAATAAATATTTTTTTATTATAATTTAATTTAATGTGGAATAGATATGTGAAATTCTATACTGTGGTCATCTTATAAAACGCATAAAAGCTCCCGCAGAAAGGCGCGACGCGACGCTAGTATAACAAGTTCTATGAATCTGCCTCCTCCTGCCTATCCAACTGGGGGACCCTGACGCTGTAGCCCCTTCAGTTCATGTCCTGAAGCCGGCTGAAGATCCTGTATCCGTACGTGCTATCCTGACTCTAACCCTACGAAGACCGAATTATTTTCATACCTTTTTTATATTTTATATTATTTAACTTGTGACCTACGGCTGGCCCTCCGATCAACCGTAACGTTACAAACTGCATGGCAATTGTTCTAGCAGAAACGCGTCACGCCTGTCTGTAGGAGCCTTAATGCATAGATTCAAATAGAGCCAATGTTATAGCGGCCTAAAACCCTTTAAACTTTACCAGGTTCTAAATAATTCAGATAAGTGTGGTTCCACTTTTTTCTTATACAGTCCTCTTTCAGAGTTTACTAAAACATTTACAAAGCAAGCATTTACATTTATAAGCTGAAAAAACATTACATCAACTCGATTATAACTTAATAGTTAATAGCGCGTTGATCAAATGTCAGGTCATGGCATGCTAAGACAGACCCCAGAGGTCTAATTGTGTGCTTTGTTTCAGTGTTGTAACTTCTAATTTATAAAAAATAAATAAATAATAATAATGTAATGTAATTTGATTTTTGCATTAACATGGTAATAATCAGCATGGTTTTTAGCTGACTGACTATTTAGGGTAGAACGTTCTAAAATAAATGGTAATTTGTGGAATCTTTTACAAGGAATAAAGGGTGTTAGAAACATAGATGTGCAAACTATTATTTACTATGACTTCAGTACGTGCTTGTAGACCCAGAATCAACACAATTGTTTTTAAATCTTCGGAGGTTATTTAAAAAAAAAACCGGCCAAGTGTGTGGCGGACTACGCAAATGACGGGTTCCGTAGTTCGCAAGCCGACTTCCGGCCACCGTAGGCGCGGGCTTGCGGACGGTGAGCGATGGGTAGCTCGCCGTCCGATAAGGACCAGGCCCGGGTCGACGGCGCGTTGTGTTCCACGCGTGCCTCAAAGAGATGTCAGCACCAACTGATTAGGTCCGTTAGGACCAATGCCTGCCAGGGTTGCGAGTTTGTCTGAAAGGGATATCGTGGCCCTGGCACACAGGCAACGGAAGGAACACGGGTGGGTTTTAGCCAGTAAAATTCTGACACGCCCTCCCGCTCAGCCCAGAGCGGGAGAAGTTATTTGATAATTTCCCGCGCAAAAAAAAAAGGGTTCCGTAGTTGGGATTAATTTATCCAATTGTAATAATATTGTAAATTTGTACGCACAATATTGAGTGATTTACCATGTTATTTTAAGATCACAGACTTCTTATAGTTTTTCCTGTAATCTATAAGTAAATGACTATTTTCTGTATTTTTTTCAATATTTTTGGTTCCGTAGTTTCGGAGATAAGGGGGGAACGGTAATTTTTCATCTATTTTCTTAAATGATTTCAAAAGTGTGTACCTATTTCAAAATGATAAAAAAGGTATATATAAAATCCTTAAAACAAGCCCTTTCATTTGATATGTCACACGGTACAGTCAGCAAACCCTTTTTTTATTTTAAACTTTTTATTTTGCCTACCTTAACATAACACGTCCGTGTTCGACTGGAGCAAATCATCTGTGACAGACGGACAGACAGACAGACACACGAGTGATCCTATAAGGGTTCCTTATTTTCCTTTTGAGGTACGGAACCCTAAAAAATCAGCTCTTCCATACATTTTGACAATGTAATATCTGTTTCTCTTTTTTCACTACGCAATATTAATGATCCTCATTAAAGATCCCACCGACAAACTTCGATTAAAAAAAATCCCAACCTTTATTATTTTTTTTCAATCACGGTACAGTAGGTATGCAAAGCCTTTGGATCCGATCCGCTGTGAATTTAATTATTAGTTACGCCGCAAATTTAAATTGGATTGATCTCGGATAATCTCGTCTATCCCAGGCGGCTTAACCCCCCAATGTAAGGTATGGAAGATGGACTTTAAGCCCTAACTATTGACTTGTTGGTGTAGTGAATAAACAAGAGGATTCGTGCTTGAACATACGATACTAGCTGACCCGTGCCCACTTCGTTGGGCGGTAAACATTTTACCGTCTTTTAATTTTTCGGATTAAATTATGGCCTTATGTTATGACACTCACAAAATAATAACGTGGCTTTCAATGGGTAAAAGATTTTTCAAAATCGGTTCAGTAGATCCAGAGATTACCCCTACAACCTCACAAACTATAAAATATTAATATAAGTAGATGAAGCAACGGTTTAGCAATATCCATAAAAAAAATTACTCGCATTCCGTTTACTCACTATCTAAGACAAGCGACTTCTCGACAAAATCAATAGCAGTGAATTGGGACTGGGATTGTGAATTCAACTGCACATTTACCGCTGAGTCGGTGACGGTCGGTGATTCTTCAATTTTGCCGGCGTGAGGGGTCAAAAGATATTTTTAGTGTTCCGTACCCAAAGGGTAAAACGGGAATCCTATTACTAAGGCTCCGCCGTTTGTCCGTCTGTCACCAGGCTGTATCTCATGAACCGTGATAGTTAGATAGTTGAAATTTTCACAGATGATGTATTTCTGTTGCCGGTATAACAACTAATACAAAAAAACAGAATACAGTAAATAATTAAGGGGGCTCCCATACAACTAACGTGATTTTTTTGCTCGTTTTTGCTAGATATTGATAACGGCAACAGGTAAACGCTTGAAATATTCACAGAATATTAAGTTATATATTTACTTTAAAAATAAATAATTAAATTAAAATAAACCAAATATTTAAGGGGGGCTCCCATACAACATACGTGATTTACAGTATATTTTGCCTGTGCCAGTATATGATGACTGTTGCCGCTATGACAACATATTTGTTGTCATAGCGGCAACAGAAATACATCATCTGTGAAAATTTCAACTGTCTAACTATCACGATTCATGAGATACAGCCTGGTGACAGACGGACAGACAGACAGACGGCGGAGCCTTAGTAATAGGGTTCCCGTTTTACCCTTTGGGTACGGAACCCTATAAACTTATCAAAACTAAAATACCTAATCAAAATAAGCCGTGGCAGCTAAGAGATGACCAGTCCCAACAGACAGCGCCCGTTCACGAACATGACGCATGGATTGAATTTCTAATAGGCGTAAATGGCACCTCAAATTTATGAATAAACAGCTTCGTCTTTGTCACTCTACCCCTGTGGCAGTCTCTTCCTAAAGTCTTGATACTTATAATATTTACGCCCGGTTAGGTTAGTATAGGGCACACATTATTGATGTAAAAACATTGCTCGACAACTCGTCGGTATTGCCAGCAGCCGACCAGGTGTTGGTACGATTGACTCTACATACTTCCCGGGAAAAAAATTGGCTTTCAAGGCCCACCACAACACATCCAGGGCTATCATACGTTTTTTCCAGATCAATGTCACAGAAACACAAATGCATATAAAAAAGATAAGACAGCTTGAATACTGAGAGCGTCGTCTGTGTACCCGTATCTTTGTACACTGTACGTAGGTTTCCGCCTTTTTCCTTTTTACAAAACAATAAACAAACTTCTCTACCCAAATAACAACTAACAATGACAAACTAACCATAACTCTCTCTCAAAGATGGGTATTTGGTTTTACTTGAGGTAGTGATACCTCAAATAAAGCAAAATACCCCTATCTTTAACAACATTGTTTCAATCGTAAATAAATACATCACTATTGCACCTATCGGTGACAAGGGTGACCATAAATCTATCAGGAGAGGGTCATATGACTCCCCTCGAGGCTGTTTGAGGCATATTTATATACTTTCCGACGTAATTGAAACAAATTTACAATGGGTATGTGTGTGACTTTTACTGCTTTAGGAGCATTTTTTATGTCAAAATATCTTTTCTCGTGGCAAGGGAAAAGGCGATTTTTTTTTTCATGTATGATCGACCCCCAGGCGTTTTGATTACTCTGACGCACTGATAGAACGCTGGAAACATTCTAGATTGTTTGAGCATCAACAATGTTCCTATATATACATACATACGGCGTGCCGCTTTAGTGGAAGATATATTAATTTTATTAAACGTTATTGATTTATTAAAAGAAATCTAAAATATCATTTTGGAGAAACTTGTAAGGACTGTAGTGCAGAGATCATTTGCCGGGGATCAGATCATAACATCGTATCAATCAAATTAAAATGAATAACGTGCAAAGAGTAGGCGAATTGAAGGAAAGAAAGAGCTAGTATTACTATTACTAATTTATTTAGTTTGTATGTTTGAAAATTTAAACTTTTCAATGTACGAATTATTTTATCTTATTATATTTTTTATGATTACTGCGGGCCGAGCACGGGCGTATCAAGACGTTTGAGACAAGACTTGATAAATTTTGTCATGTCAATTCATACTAGCATTTTATGACAAAACAGTTTTATCGCTCAAACTGTGATAAAATGTGTGACTCAAGTCGTGGTAGACCGTGCTCGCCCGCTGGTCACTAACCCTACCCGTGCGTTAAATTAATGTCGCCATTGTAGTGGCACGTTGTATACCATATAAATCTCTCTTTCTATGGAAACCAAGTGACACTGAACTATTGTCACTTTAATTCCCATTATATTTTCAAGATTTAATTCTTCATCATTTATAATGATCTTTCTAAAATATAACTTGCCAAGTATCGGTAAAAAACAAAAAAAGTAGGTAATCATAATTTAACTTGTACAGTCGTCAGCATATCAGTTATACCAAACTGTAAAATTTTTCCAAATGATTTTAAACCTTAAAATTATGTTTGTTAAGTTCAAAATCTTTGAAACCCGAAGAAGTATCTTTGAAACGGGGACGATTTATAAGCTTTAGGAAATTGAGACATAAATCCGTTGGCCTTGGCAAGCGTGTGATAAAAAATGGACACTCTGTGTCAAATCTGTGTCGTGCAGAATTGTATTTATGAAGTGTAACATATTTCCCCTCGCTTTCTGTGGGAGTGATTTCGTGAAAAGAGACGGAAGTATGTAACAGGAAGTGACAGCTTGAGCATGGAATAAGTAAGTACTTTTTAGTAGCATGGAATTAGTAAGTACTTTATAATAGCATGGAATCAGTAAGTATTATTTAGATTGTAAGTAGAGGTAGTCGAATTGCGACCAGTGAGCGAGCACTAGTAATGAATAATATTTGAATAAATATTTCAGTATTTACCTTTTGATGTGAAACATCTATAGGCGCACGTAAAACCGATTGCTGGCGCCGCGACGCATGCCGCGTGGCGATTCACCGCTCACTTCGCACACGCGGTGACCCCGCTACGCAACCCTGACCTTTTTTCGATGTTTCAATGTTTCACATCTGCCAGGCGTCCCGTGACGGATCACAATTTTTGGAGGTTAATTTCAGTCATTGCTCAATTGCTTATTACCAATCATATCACCAACATCTTATAATCAAAGACGCGCGGCACATCTGCGTTGCCAATCGAACATTGTTTCTTTTGTTTTGTAAACCGTTAAAGTGCGTTGTGGTGCTTTGAAATGTGAATGTTGTTAGTTAGTGTGTGATTCGGTGAAGCAATGCATAGCTGCTCCAGTGTGACATGGCTTGCGGGCTAATCTGAAGAGATCTTTCCATATCCTTCAGGGATAACCTTTTGTCATTTTAAGTCATTGGATTATGTTTCCCTACTAGTTTTATCGGTGCTAAACAAATAGCGTAGGTACGGTACCTAACTTTAACCAATAATAAGCGTGGGTCAGCTATAATAATATTATGAGCAGTGCAGTGTTAAAGTGGCCGAAAATCCTTTGTTTTTGTGAATGTGAATTCTATCTTTAGAAAGTGTTATAGACGAGTTTCAAGTGGTCGGTTAGTTCGCAGGACCCGCAAAAAAGGGTCGTGAGTATGGAACAAGGGCTAGAGACACTACTTTAGGATTCGGGAAATTCCGAGTAATACGTTATTATATTAATTGGTATGTACAAAGTCTACGCAATTTTTCGTCCTACTACACCAAAAAACCAGAAACCTTGGATGTAGACTTTGGCAACAGCAAACAGCATAGCGAAAACTTAAAACTGGACATGACATACTTCAACAAGGTAATATTTTTTTGGATGGACACGGCTGAAGAGCGAGATAAGATCAAGAAAGCTGCTAGCGAGATTTACAAGAAATCTGAAACGGATAGTGAGATCTCAGACGAAGACTTTTGAATCAGCAGCGTGTAATACAGCATAGCAATGACACAGACAAGAGACAAGAGGACCTGAGCCAACATGGCGGCGACGCTATTAAAAGATGCCCTACCCATATATAAATAAAAACCGTCTCTCCACTATTCCAATGCTTGCTCAAGGATGCATATCCGGCAGGCTCTAATAATCCTTCCATATCCCAAGGGCAGGTCTTCCCTACCATTATCGCGCCCCCCGGTCTACTCTTTGATATATACAATGGTCTCTGTAGTCTCATGTTTCATGAGGTTTCAGGGGTTAATGATTGGTTTGTTGTTGGATAGACATGCATGTTAAGGAGATTTTACCTAATCATTATCTACACTTAATTTATAAAGAAGTAACATTTGTGAGCTTGTATGTAGGGGGAAATCTACGGAACACCTGCGGGCTAATTACGTAACACACTATCAGTAGGAATCGGTTTTAATTTGACAGTTCGACAACATTCATTGCGTTATTTACGTTGTTCAGGAGACTATTTTTTATAACATATGAAGCAATGGATTAGCAATATACTTTAAAATCATTCCGATTCCAATTCAAACAGTGTTACGCAATTAAGGTGCCGATCTTATTCCGAAAATTCATTCGATAACGGGAAGCCTCAGTATTGCCGAGTGCCACTAAAACAAGAAATTTTACGCGAACTTAGTCGCGGGCAAAAGCTAGTCTGTAATATTAATATTAAGTTACTCCACACAATACACACATACCGTTACATACAGTTTGCAAACTGACTAAAGTATTAGTAGGAGGATGTTAAAATGGTCATAGAAGATTAATCATTTAAACATATGCCGGCCGATGCTCCGATGCCATGATCGTTTAATAAATGTATCTTATTTAAATGAATGTTGATGTAGGTATAGTCAGCCTTTCCCAATCTGGGGGGCCCGAGCCGCCTGTAGGCGGCTCTACGTGGTGATCATGCGATCGATGGTCCTGTATGGGGCCCCGATCTGGGCGGTTGACCTGACTGCCGGGAGCATCGCTGTCCTGCGAAAGCCGCAGAGAGCGATGGCCGTCAGAGTCATCAGGGGATATCGCACGATCTCCTACGAGGCGGCTTACGTACTGACCGGATCCCCGCCAGTGGACCTCAAGGCGAAGGTACTCGCGTCACTGTATCGGTGGCGCGAGGAAGCGAGGGCGCGGGGCGAGTGGCTGATGCAGCGACACGTGGAGTTGCTTCGGTCACAGCTTCGCGCAGCCCTGGTGGCGGAATGGCGGGACAGGCTTTCACGCCCTACCACCGGCCTGGTCACAATCGAGGCGGTCCGGCCGTTACGCGAACCCTGGCTCGGGAGGAGGCACGGCGCCCTGTCTTTTCGGGTGACGCAGGTGCTCTCGGGGCATGGTTGCTTCGGGAAGTACCTGTGTCGCATAAATAAGGAGCCGGACGCCCGGTGTCACTACTGCGTCGACAGCCGGGAGGACACGGCGCGGCATACGTTGTCAGAGTGTGCCGCTTGGGAGGAGCCACGCCGTGCCCTCATCTCAGGAGTAGGCAGTGACCTATCGCTGCTGGCCGTGGTCGAGTCGATGGTCGGCAGTGAAGAGTCCTGGCCCACAGAGGCGGGCTGGCACTAGCCGGGGATTGCGAACCGTGAAAAAAAAATAGATATAGGCAGCCTCAAAAAGATGTACACATAGTCAAGTATAGGAAACATTCGTTACGTAAATATAGCACACAACTAATGTACCCAAAATAATGTCCAATTTTAAAATACAGAATACGACGTAATTATATCATTCCAACTTCCTTAACATATACTTTTCCCGTCAAAACACCAGCCAATGTAAACAAACGTGTCTATTCTGCTAACATTGGCCAATTTTCCGAATGCGGTGACTTCCTACAAACACGACAACGTTATCAACTATATATTACTAACGAGCCGTAACAGAGATGTATGAACGAGCCGCCATTCGTAAAGATGGGTGCCAACCGTCCAGAAAGACTGACAGATCATTAATTTTATGTCTATTTGGACTACTTATCATATTGAGGAGATTATTTATAACAATTCAGTCAGTATCATCATCTGCCTAACCTTTTCCTATGTTGAGGTCAGTTTCCAGTCTCAGCTGAATACCAGTATTTTACATGAAGCGACTACCTATCTGACCTCCATAACCCAGTTACTGGGTAACAAGATATCCCTTCGTAAGACTGGTTGTCTTACCAAATCTTTTCACGGATTACATAACAAATAAACCGTTGAAACTAGCACCATTGTATATACCAGCATCATAAAACTGACTGTCAGAACAACGCCAATAAAAGACATAAAACCAGAATAGTGCTTTACTAAAAGAAAATAAATTAAAATCTACAAATTTCTGGATTCATTCCAAAATAATATCTTCAACGAATCTAAAATTATCAGCATTGTCAAGAGCATGCTGCCATCCAAGGCTGCCCATTCACTGCCAGACATTTGAGGTAACGAGGTACCTACTACAGCCAATTTCGACCAATCGTGTCGCAGGAATTTGTAGTAGGTAAGTGGTCGTATTTCATGATCTTTGTTTTACGAGGAGTTTACGCGTTTTGGGTTATTAAAGTTTGTAATTTACAATCCTTTGTTCAGCAAAAATGTAGTTTCCTTGATATAATTACGTTTATGTTTACCAGAATACGCTGTAAATGTTTTGTTTCGTTATGGGTCGGTATACATAAATAACGCCGAAATCTAGTTTCGGTACCAACTCCCCGTAACGACAAATGTCAAGTTTTCAATCGTGTTTTCACTAGCCGATGGTTATTTCTAGGTATTCCTCTAAGAACGCCATAAAACGTCTGCATTGCTTTGACTGCATAACTTCTTTCAAATTGTCACAATAAGCACTACCCAACAGATAAATTAATTATTGAACAGAATTTGGTTAAATTTTCAGATTCAATAGGCTGGCTATCTACATACTAAAAATATGTAATAAGTATGTAAATAATATAAGAAATAAAGAAAGAAAGAATAAAGTTTATTTGGACACAGTTCATGAAACACACAATACAAACAATAAAAAATAAAAAAAACATAACCCTTCCTTGGCAGTCGGGTAAAAACAGTGAAAATAAAAAACAATGAAAATAATGTTTTAACAACAATGATATGTGCCTCACGGCTGCGCCAAAAAGGTTCATTTCAGCATTAATGCCTGACGCTGGTTTTCTAATGAACCTTTAGGGACAAGTGACTGAAAGTACAACCGTTTCAACATATTTACCTAATACATATTTTTATACTTAATAGATTAAAAAAATATAATATAAATCAAACAAATATAATTACAAAACCAAAAATACAATAATAATAATTTAATATATATATATATATATATATATATATAATATATATTGACATAAATAGTTAATTTTAACAACGTAGGTCATATTGACATAAAAAGTTAATTTAATTTATTACCTATTCGGAGAACGTGAAGTATCAACGAGCAGCAGCATCAAAGAGTCGGCGACAATTTATGCAGCAAAGGACGGAAAATCACTGAGAGTGCGCAACCACCCCGCATACCCAGAATATACTTTCCGAGATATAACAGGAATTTTGTTTTAAGCTAAGCAGGTACTGTAGGCATTTCATATAAGTGAAACATTTAGGACGACCATATCTCGTTTCTGTTGGGAATCTATCAGATACTGCCGTAAACGTGTTCTGAACGAGTGAATAGTGCCCAGTACCCTTAATGGTGGTGGGATATTATTCCACACCTTAAATATGTTTTTTTTATCTTTATTTATTTACAAGGTTTAGTTAAATTATGATTATGTAACAAACTTCAGTAAACAAGGAACCCTTATAGTTTCGCCAAGTCCGTCTGTCTGTCTGTCTGTCTGTCTGTCCGTCCGTCCGTCTGTCCCCAGCTTAGCTCAGAGACGCTTAGTCCTAGAAAACTGTAATTTGGCATGGGTATACATATTAATCATGCTGAAAAAATGGTAAAATATATACTCGTATTTCTACTATAGCACACAATTTATTGTTGTGTTGTGTGAACTTGTGTGGTGTATTTTTATTGTCCTTGGTTCGAATCCCGGGTCGGGCAAAGTGTTATTGGGTTTTGCTATCTGGAATTTCTTAGTAGCAACCCGGATTCTGGATTTGTGGATTTGTTACATGAGACTTAAACATAACTGGCGAAATGTGGGTGGGTGTTATATGTACCTATGCATATACTTGTCAAAAAATAATAGGCCCGTTTTTTATGGTTACTTCACTATACTCCATTGGTTTAGGTAGTTACATAAAGGTAAACAAATCATAAGAAGGGTTTTTATAGATGACACTTTCTTGTTTAAAAATACGTTATAAATTATAACCATATTAAATTATTTTTGATTTTTACGATAGTTTCCTCTTTTATTACTGTATGTTAAACTTTATCATAATATTCTTAAACTACTCTGCGTAGATGTAACTGCTTGAGCACAATTTTTTTGTTAGATTTATAACAATAATATAATATTTTGTAATCTATTGTAAAGAGCCCAAAAAGACAGGTTCTCTAAACGTCAACGAATTATAACGTTGCTAAATTGAAGAGTACAACTGTGACGTAGCACGACAACTGAAGTGACAGGTATTACGTTTAGTCGGTAGCTTTACAGCTCTCTCTTCACGTGGTATGTTTTGCTTACTTTTATTTAACTACCTAAACCAACGGAGTGTAGTTACGTCACGAGTAACCATCGCGACGTAACTAGTGAAGTAAGCATACGACTCGGTACTCACATAAATTGATTCAAGTTAAATGTCAAAACGGGCCTATTATTTTTTGACAACTTTAACCTTTCGGAGATCACAGGCGTGAGGTTATGATTGTTGTGTTATTTCACGACTTATACAATATGTAACAAAAAGCCTGTTGTTCCTTCTACCTACGTTTTAAGAATCGGTATATATACGTAATAAAGCAAGTCATTTATAAAAACTGTTCAACAAAAATAATTAAAATAAATATTTAATTATTAATATTTGTAATGTTTAACTGATTTCTTACCTCTTTAGTTCTTTGATTTGGACCTCGCGACTAGACTTTTTTAATTTTTTTTTTAATTATAATTCTACCAATGTTGAACATTGAAAATTCACCTGAACATTGAACAGGCCGCTTTACTCGGCTTACCGGCGAAGCGGCCCGTCTGCAAGTGACTCTAGAAGATTTTAATAAAAGATTATTTTAATGCATACGTTCAGCGTTATACAGCCCCGGGTAGAATTTAATAAATAATGAGCATGACATTTATTTAAGAACTCTTGAAGAGAATATTTATTTACTTTTTTGGTGTAAAAAGAACATGATGCAATGTATTTTTACCCGACTACGGCGAAGCAAAAGGAGGGTTATGATTTTGACCGGTATGTATTTAGCAATACGAGTAGTAGCCTACCTACAATGTATTACGATATTATCAGACCGTGTATTAGAAATCTTACAGATGTTCATAATTCTGTGCCTGAGAAGCAAACGTTTTCTTAAAAATGTTGGCACATTTTTTTTGTCAAGCTCCTTCCTTTTTGTGTTTGTTTTTTTTTTTTAAGTCAAGATTGTCAATTATTTTTGAGAAAAAACCTAGCTAAGCTTACAGTTATATGCTTCTCAGGCACACATATGATATAGAATTTCAAATAAGTAAATACTTACTTACTTGCTTCTGTGGATGGACGACATACAGAAGATCAAGGGGAAGTCCTGGATTATACTTGCACAGACCAGGGAGGGACGCATGGCACAAAAGGGAGGAGGCCTATACTCAGTAATGGGTGGAACAAGGCTGCCAATGATGATGATTAATTACTAACTTACGGATTAGTTGAAAACTAAGCAGCTTGTCTAAACGAATAATAATTATTATTATAATAAAATATTTTGTAACCATAATTGTTAATTTAAAAGCCCGCTTGCCCGTTCTTCTCCATATGTACCTACTAAGCTTTGGAATGGGCAACTAGCTTCATCTTTATGACTGACCGACCCCTTGAAGATTGAAAAGTGCCTGTAGGTGGTTTATTTGAAATAAATGCTTTGAGTTTTGAGTTTTTTTTTAGAGTTTTGAAAAGGGAAATGATTCGATTTTTTTTTGTATGATTTTTTGCAATGGATAATCACTAAAAATACTAAACTGATTTAAAAAATTATTTCACCTATAGCTACATTATCAGCGAGAAACATGGAATATTTTATTATTAATCAATTTTGAGTTCTCTCCGAAAATTGCAATAATGTAACCCAAGGTATCAAAAATATCCTACAAAAGTCATTATATGGCGTGCGCTACGAAAACTATTGATGATACATAAAATTATGTACTTTCTACATATTAATAGTTCTCGTCATTACCCACAAAAATGTCTGCGAGGCATTAAGTCTAATTATTATAGTTGTCACAATAACCGTTTTTTGTTAAAATTTATAAATCAAAACACGTAGAATCGAAAGATGAGGACATTCGTATCATGTCAATCCTTATCCAACTAAATATTTCCATAATCAAGGTTGTAACATGTACATTCTTCTTTAAATTATTCGAATCGGACTTTTTGTTTAGAAGTTACGACGGGTTTCAAAATGCCAAAAGTAAGAAAAATGCCGCGACGTTAGCGAACAGCCCTACGCTTAGTCCAAGTCAAATTATATATTTCAAATAAGCATATAAAAGGCACTTTTGAATGTCAAAAATTACAAAAAAAATGAACTGATTCTAGTCGCCCCTTCCAAAATCTAGTTTCGTATGGTGAAGGATGGGCATGACACTCTACAGTTTATTAGTTACCTACACATTCTATTTATTGTAGAATAATTGATAGGATTCACTACTTTTAATCCCGGTAGAACGTTCCCGTGGGATATTTTCCGAGATCCACGCGGGTGAAGCCGCGGGCAAAAGCTAGTCACACTAATATTATAAAGGTGATTTGTGAGTGTGTATGTGTGTTGGTTACTCCTCACGCTCAAACGGCTTATATTAACATATTATGCTTATATCCAGTATGAGTTAGCTGACATACTGGTACCTATAATATGTTACTAAAGGCTACTTTTTATCCCAATTTTTTTTTCGGGATCGAGACTTACGTGGGTGAAAGCGCGGGGCTCAGCTAGTATTTTTATAAACCAGAGCAACATTGCGGCAGATTTTTACCAAATATGCATTTGGAAAAATCTGTTTGACTTAAACAAGAGAGAACTCATCTAAACTCTAATGCGGAATAGAATTTGACCCTATCTGCCAGACAATCAGGAAACAGGCATAAAAACTAAGCCACATAAAAAAATCTCAGTAGCAAGTTATCACTTCTTTTGTTTTCTTTACACAAATTCCTCAAATTATTTTACACCCAGAAAACCGTAAACCATCCTCGGCGTAAATACAAAAATCTTTGTACTAAAATTTAATTTCCTCGACGAAACGAGCCTCAGTCATTCGAATGACAGAATGACGTCTTTAACTGTAATAATGTTGTTACATTTTTTCAATTTACAGTAAAAATCTTGGAGTTAATTAAATTGAGGGACAAGTAACAGGCGGCTGGGTTTATTAATTATTGGTGCTTTTAAATATTGATTTATTGTAAGAAACATATAGGAAACATTTTCTTGCTTTTTTTGGAGTTTGCTTAAGAATCAATTTTCATATAAAACTCCCGGAACGGAAATTTTATGAGCAGTGGAATTAATACAATCGTTAACTCAAAAGCGTTACGTTTTTCTGCGCAACACACCTTTCAAAGAGTAAACTCAGTCGTGCGTCGGAGCTGAGACACACACACTTTTGTTTTAACTAGCCCACTCTGTCCCTCTGCTGGGAAAAGGCCTCCTTCCATTCCTTCCATCTTTCACCAGCCCACGCGTCCTGCTTCCAGTTTTTGACGGAACCTATCCAGCTCGTCCCGCCATCTCCTACGTGGTCTGCCGCGACCCCATCTCACTGTCTGAGGGCACCAATTCTGTGCTATTTGGGCCCACAATTTGTCCGGCATGCGGCAGACATGTGACCTGCTCTGCTGAGTCATCAGATCTTTAAATTGGTGCCTATTGCGGCTTACTGCAATTCCTCTTTGGTCCATGACAAAAAAATAAAAAGGCTTACGTGTCTTGGTCTTAAACGTTTACACCCCTTTGGCAAACACTAAAATTTACATAATTATCCTCAAAACTTAATTAAATGCTCATTTCAACATCCATCTACAGCATTCTACTAGTGGCCACACTTTTCCTCAACTGCGCACCACTAAGCAATTCTCGACTACGTCCAGCCATCTGAATAACCTCTTGTTCTATTGATTCATAATTTCCCTTTTAAAACTAAAAGCAGACGGCAGTTGAGCGTTTAAAATGCATGAGCTCAACACTACAGCTGCTCAATTTACGCTCGTATTGCGCGTTATTTGCCAAGGTACGCTTCGTTGGACTTTTAAACGATTGTATATTTAGATGTTAGATAAGCAATACGCTTTTTGAGTGACTTTTAAGGAAACCATGCGCTGTAGGATAAACTGTAAGGTTATTTCGTTGAAGTATTTAGTACAATAGTAGTGTAGTGTGTAGTAGTGTAGTAGTTCAATTAGCATAGGTTAGGAAGACCGATGGCAAGACAAGTCAGTGGGACACCTAATTAAGCTTATAAATACCTGAAAAAATAAGACAAGGAAGGAGGCGTAAAAGTGAGGTACTAGAGTGAGACAAAAAAGGCTGTGGATGATGGTGATCACATATTAGTGAATCAATAGATCACACACTTTTATTTCGCCACAAACCTCTTCTTGTAACTTAGTGTTTTAAGAATTTTTAAAATCTTGGAGTTATGGTATCTATAAAATAACATAACGATACTAATAAAATATAGTATGGTACTTGTACTTGGACATAAAAAACCGGCCAAGTACGTGTCGGACCACGCTCAATGAAGGGTTCCCTAGTTGGGATGAAAAAACGTAGTTGAAAACATGTTCCCCCATACATTCCAACTGCAAATTTAAGTCTGTACGCACAACATTGATATATTTACCATGTTATTTTAAGACCTTAGACGTATTATAGGTTTACCTGTAATCTATAAAAGTAAAGAAATATTTTATGTATATTTTCAAAATTTTAGGCTCAAAGGAGATCGCCCATATTATCGCCATCGCCAGAGTTACAGAAAAAAAAATTGTGGAAAAATACTTTATATTATGATAAACCAATATCATTAAAAATACATTTAATTTACAGTTGCTAAATAGGGAAAAATATTTTTTGAAATGTTTGGGTTTTTTGTTGATTACGTGTATTCCCTCGTGAAATGGCTAAAAAGGCAATGAGTCAAGTCTTTAAACAAATGACATTGTCAAAATAAAAATTACATTAAAAAGAAAAAAACATCAAATATCTATTTTTTTAAATAATTATCATATCAGAAATCCTTACAATAAGCCCTTTAATTTGATATGTCACACGGAGCAAACCTTTTTTTTAAATTTTCTAGTTTGCCCCCCAAAAGTTCATTTTCAAAATTCATTTATTTAAGTTATACGTCTGTGTTTGGGTCATTGAAATTCAAAATGTGTACTAATTTAACATAATCGGTTCAGTAGATTCGAAGCAAATTGACTGTGACAGACAGACAAACAGACCGACACATGAGTGATCTTATAAGGGTTCCATTTGTTCCTTTTGTGGTACGGAACCCTAAAAAGTATGTAAACAGAACATTAATTTCATACAGTCAATATTTTACTGTCAGACCCTCCAATCTTGGGTCTCAGAGGGTAAATAAGAATTTTTTAAGACAGTGAGTTGAAGAAATATGTAACAAAGTAGGTACCTATTGCTTAGGATTTCTTGTAACAATTTTGTCATGTAAGTACCTACTTCATATTTTATAGTCGGCCTGTAAAATTAGTCAGAGCAGCATCATTAGCCTATTAACCCACTATTGGGATACTGGCCTCCACTCCGTGAGACAGAGTGGGCCGTAATCCACCACGCGGGCCCAGTGCGAGTTGGTAGATGTCTTCGAATTTTTGGCTCTAGGACATGCCGATTTCCTCACGATGTTTTCCTTCACTGTTTTAAGAACAAGAAATGGGCATTATAGATAGAATAGCATAGATTTCACCATCGTCTAAGGCTTTATAGCTGCGAGTAGGGCTTAACCTGGTCAAGCATATTTCACCAACGTGATCTATTTCCGGCATTTTCTCTCAAATTTCCCACTCCATCAGTTCTTAAATATTGGTATATGCCATTCAATCAGCTCGAGTCGCCCTCGACCTCTCCGGCCATCCGGTTTAGTATCGAGTAAATGTTTGTGTGCTCTGGTTTCGTACATTCTTGCGATATGCCATGTCCATCAAAGACGTCCAGAATAATGTACCCAGGATTTTGTAATATCTTGATTTAAAAGAGTGTCCTTGGAGTTTCTTGCCTATTCTTCTCCATAGAGATCTACGTTTTGGAATGGGCAAATAGATTCAACTTTCTGACTAACTGACCGACTCTTTGACAATTCAAAAGTGCCTGTAATTGGTTTAATTGAAATAAATGCTTTGAGTTGAGTTGAGTTGAGTCCTATTTTCACACAATTCAAATAATTCACAAGAGAATTTATTAAATCACACTGAAATATTAAAAGTAAACCTTTCGCCAACAGACATAAAGGAATTATGACAAGACATGATATAAGAGTTATAAAATATTAATGCCTTACCTATTTTAGGATGCAGAGTATGCCAAGATTTTGGCTACAGTTGCTCGCATCTTTAATGCACTCGGTTGACAAATGCACTCCCGGAAATCAGATTTTCCGGGAGGTATTCTTGTGTTTCCCGGGTACCATTTATCAAATGTTTGGATTAAATATTTTTTTTATGTTTGGCACAAGTAAAGAGGTTGGATATACATATTTTTTCTTTTCAGGGAAATCTTCTAAAAGTCCCATGAAGAGCTCCAACTGGCAAAGTATTGCAGTTTTAGAAGGCAGAGAATACTGGTGACGATGAGCTCTCTTGGGCAGCTGCAAAACCCACCCCTGGAGTCATACAGGTACTCGTATGTTTTTAGTTCCAAATAAGAGCAAGTTTTTCTACTATCTACACCCCAATCATTTTAATAATGGAAAAGTAACAATTTATTGAAAATTACTTAAGATTTTGCCCATCATCCATGTCCAAATTAAACTATATTTATGAACGGTAACCTTCATTCCTCTCAAGGTAATCTCAGTATTTAAAGACTTCAGTTTTAATTTGCCCCTGGAGCCAGTGGCTAGGTAATTAAAAAGGAGATCTAAAGCCTAGTCATCTTAACATTAAGAGCAATCAGCCGATACTCCAGGTCTTGCTTTCAAGATGGCCTTATTGACAATTTATTTTGGGATTTTATCCGCCTACCTTATGATAAATCTCGTCTATTTTAATAATAAGAAGAAAGGGTTTGAACTATTCCTACTGTTTTAATCTCCCTGGTGGTTAATATGAAAAATAGAATGCAGGTCGAATCTAGTAACGAGTTTCAGATTCAGTTAAAAATAATAGATAATAAATAGATTTTAGATTTCTACCAGTGGAGTCAGCCCTTTAACTACTAGGTAGGGATTGATGGAGCACCTGGAACCACCTTCTAATCACAAGACAGAAATTATTTTAGGATTCGGGGAATTCCGAGGAAGTCGTTAATATATTTTGCTACGTGCAAAGTCTACGCAATTTTTTGTCCTACAACAACAAAAAACCAGGACCTCGAATGTAGACTTTGGCAACAGCAAACAGCATAGCAGTGACATAGAAAAGCGTCGAGAAAGCAGTATAACCCTGCCAAAAGATTCACCATGCAAGACTCGGCGAAGCTGGCCCTGAATGCAACCTGGCGGCGAAAAAGATAAATGTAACCCGTATTTCCACAATTCATGTGGTTAAGCGATTGACTGCTGCGCTGCGTATCGCGGGTTCGATTCCTGCACGGAACAAATATTTGTATGACCTACAATTAGTTGTTCCGGGTCTGGCTGTTTGTGTATGTGAGTTTAAATGTTTGTAAACGCACCCAAATTATAGGAGAAATTCCTAGTGTGGGGCAAGGTTTAAAAAAAAAAAAAAACTGGTATTCAGCTGCATCCTGTTACACTACCAGCCGACCCCACCATAGTTGGGAAAAGGCAGGCAGATTGATTGATGTAGGTATGTGAAATCAGGGAAAATAAAAACCCACTTAGCAAATAGAATATCAACTTCAATTATTCGTAAATTCCTGCGGTAAAAAATGACGCAGTTTCAATGTGCTAATATTTTCTATATATTAAAATTCAGCCTTCAACCCAATTCCAACTAAAACTATGTATTTCAGGACAGCCTTCTAACAAAATGAATCATAGACAGCAAAAAAGTAACTTTTCACCTACCCAGCAAATAAAAGTAACTCACACAATAACTTACTAACAAAAGCTGACCTATTTGTTAGCTTCCATTTAACATGCGACATGAGTCTTGACCCACAAATACATACATTCAATCAATTTATCACAAGTCACCAGTAGGAGACAAACAAAATTATATCTGGAAGCGAATTTCACTTTCATGACGATCGCAGATTGTGGAAATAAGGAAAATTATTTATAAAAATATCTGTCGTGTTTGGTATTTATGTCGCAGGCAATTTGTATGATTCCGCTTTTTACAAACGGCGTCCACCGTTTACAAACGCTCGCAGTTTTGAAATATACCGAAGGGAAAATGTAATCTTTTTCTCGGCTCGCGTGCGGTTTGTCACAGTTCTAACCTAACCTAACCCATTTGGTTCGGGTGCCTGGATGTCGAAATTATAATAATGAATATAAAATAATAATAAAATTCAAAATAATTGCACAAGCACGAGTTGCCAATTTACCTTCGGCTTATTTCAAAACTGCGAGCGTTTGTAAACGGACGACGCCGTATGTATAATGGTGAATCATACAATCTGCCTACGATATACAGGGTGTTTGGTGCATCGTGTGCCAAATTGAAATGGTCGACTGAAGGAGTCATCCGCTAGCCTTTTAGACCCTTTAACACCCCTCATGCTCTGTGGATTTTTTTTTATCGACTTTTTATTGTTTTCCAAAAAAAAGACCCAAATTTTACATTCAAATACAGATTAAAAAAAAAATATAAGGCGTAGACTCTGAATTTTATTTTTATTTCGATGTGTATTGTTTAAGAATACTTTGAAATACAAAATTAGTGATATTAGTCACCTAGTTCTTTTTTAATTCACTCGCAAAGGTAAAACTTAAATTAAAGCTGTACATGTTACAGCTGTTTATAAGGCTACAAAAAAAAAATCAAAAGCGACCGGGATCTTCCAACTCCCTCATTAATTCTCCAGTCTATCCTCTTTTTAATGATGTGCCACATGCCATAAAAGTATTTTAACAACTTTGTGAATTCGCTAGAATTGTGAATCGAGTCACCTAAGGCTAATATTCAAAATTATGATTTAAAAAAAAATCTCTTAAATGATACCTGTCAAACCTATAAATCTGCTATCTCATTCTTATGGTTAGGTAAATTCGTGTCTCATATCTGTATCTTTCGTGGGATTTACTTGAAATAAAAAAACAAAATTGCGTTTTTAACATTTATTTAATCATTGTTACAAATCTTGCTCAAATTGTTGGCCTCTGTTGCGAATGCAGGCCCGACACCTGTTTCGTATTGCAACAGTTGTTGTACGAAGTCGTATTTCCTCCTTAATAGTATTGAATGCCGCTTCTAGGCGTTGGACTAATACCTCCCTAGTTGGAACCTCCGTGGCATATACCAACTCTTTGGCACGTCCCCAGACATAAAAGTCTAACGGAGTTAGATCTGGGGAACGTGGCAGCCATGGAATAGGGCCATCGCGTCCAATCCATGCATTGGGGAACACATTGTCGAGATATTCCCTCACAGTCAATCGCCAATGCGCGGGACAGCCGTCATTTTGAAATACAATGGGCACACGTTCATTAAATACGGGCACATCGGTCACTAATTCGGGCAGGTCATTTTGTAGGAATTCCAGGTAGTCTTCGCCATTGAGATTATCAGGCAGGTAATGCGGTCCAATTACCTGATTCCCAATCACTCCTGCCCAAACGTTTACACTAAACCTTCTTTGAGAAGATTTCTGTCTTTTAACACGTGGGTTTTGCGTTTTCGTTGTCCAGTGGTGCAAATTGTGTAAATTGAGGATCCCATCCTTGGTAAATTTGGATTCATCCGTCCACAGTATTCTTTTTAAAAAATCAGGATCATCCACATCCGTGTGTAAAAGAAACCGACAAAAAGCCACTCGTCTCTCAAAGTCGCCACCCTCAAGACCTGCAACAAACAAAAAACTCTTTTAAATTTCTCTTGGGCAATAAGTAATTGCACAAGAAAGGACCCGCTGTTCGTGCTAATAGATTCACTACCTGGAAGTGACGCCATACCATACCCATTACCTGCTAAACAAAGGCAAGGTCAAACAAAGCTTGCACGGGTTTAAAGTTAGTTTAAAATTACGTACCTTGCACCGGAGTGTAGTGGAATGGATGCTTTTTGTTTTGACGAAGTACTTTCCATATTGAAATATCAAGATGTGATGCCACATTTCTAATGCTTCTTGTAGGGTCTTCCTCAAAAAGTGCCAGTATTCTCTCGTCTACTTCAACATTATGTCGCACAATATGGCCCCTTGGCTCATTAAAAGTAACACTGCCAGTCTCGCGTATGCGTCGGTATGTGTCTTGGAAGACTCTGCGGCCAGGTAATCGTCTACCAGGAAAGCGTTCCTGGTAAAGTCATTGCGCTGCACGAGCGACGCCATTAGTGGCTCCGTAAGCCATCATGATGTCCGCATATTCTTCGTTAGAGAATGTCGCCATTGCAATAACAAAAAACTCAAAGTTTAACAATAACAACAAAAATTAAACAAATGTAACAAGAACCAGCAAAACTTAACGATAACAAAGTAATAAAAGAATCGCGGAGTATGGTGAACTAGCACACACGTTAGGTAGCAGAGGCAGTCATGTCTCGACTAAAAAAATGGCGGGTCGGGCGGCGCGATTTGTTCAAACCGATTTAAGGTATGCAAGAAAGAGATAGAAGATTGTGAGTGAGAAAACAAATTTTACCTCTTTCTCAAGTAACAGTTCCGCAATAAATATTTTTTCATTAGAATTTGGAATGTAGTTTTATGTGACTTGATTCACAATTCTAGCGAATTCACAAAGTTGTTAAAATACTTTTATGGCATGTGGCACATCATTAGAAAGAGGATAGACTGGAGAATTAATGAGGGAGTTGGAAGATCCCGGTCGCTTTTGGTTTTTTTTTTGTAGCCTTATAAATAGCTGTAACATGTACAGCTTTAATTTAAGTTTTACCTTTGCGAGTGAATTAAAAAAAAACCTAGGTGACTAATATCACTAATTTTGTATTTAAAAGTATTCTTAAACAATACACATCGAAATAAAATTAAAATTCAGAGTCTACGCCTTATATTTTTTTTAAAATCTGTATTTGAATGTAAAATTTGGGTCTTTTTTTTGGAAAACAATAAAAAGTTGATAAAAAAAATCCACAGAGCATGAGGGGTGTTAAGGGGTCTGAAAGGCTAGCGGATGACCCCTTCAGTCGACCATTTTAATTTGGCACACGATGCACCAAACACCCTGTATATACACGATAAGTCCACAATAATTGGTAATTTTCTTTTTAGCCATTTCATACAATTGTCGAAGAATAACAGTTTTGATTTGAAAATTCGGACAATTTAAGTTGGTAGCCTAGTCAATTAGCTAACCAATTAATTTCCTTGACTTTAGCTCTCTATTGACAAATTGCTACCCTACAAAGTACCTACCTAAAAGAAAAAGTTGGTATCGATATCATCACGGCACTTTGACTATCCTAAGGCGACATTATATCTAATTGTCATGTTCCTTTGGCATATCACCCTAGATTCTGACCTAGATATATAATATATACAATCTAGATGCCGACAGTAAACAAATACAAGGAAAAGTTCAATATTATACAGGGTGTTTGGCAGAACCTTGAACATACGAAAATGGTGTATAGGTGAGGTCATCTGCTACTTACTCAGCCCCAATTTATTTGGCCCTGGCCCACTGGATATTTTTTTTTATTTTTTTTTTGCTTTCTTTTAGTTTCACCACTTTCTTAACTTTAAAGTGTAATTTTTATTAAAAACCGGTCAAGAGCGAGTCGGACTCGCACACCGAGGGTTCCGTACGAATATATGATGTTGATGATTTCTGAAAAACTGTGCTATTTAGAGATATTGTTTTATTTTTCCTGTAATCTTTACTTAGGCTTCTATCATATAGAATAATTTCAGATTTTTATCTCGGCTATAAACTCCGGAGATAAGGGGGGGGGGACGGTTTTTTTTTTTACATTTTTCATCACAAGTCGGAGACAAAGCTGCCTAAAAAAAAATATGTTTGAGAATATGCAAACAACGTTATTTTATATGATACCCCACACGCCCTAGTAGCCCCACTTAAAATTTGTAAGACCCCTTTCAGTCCCTTTTGCAAAAAAGTTTTTTTTTTTTTGTTGATTGCAAAATAGTTGGGCAAACGTCATCTAAAACTATTCTAAATTTCAAGTTGATAGCATTAGTAGTTCTTGAGATATCCAGGTGTGACAGACAGACAGACAGATAGACAGACAGACTTAGTCTCACCGTAAGGGTTCCTTTTTACCATTTTGGTACGGAACCCTAAAAATTGGTAAAACAGGCAATATTTTTTGATAATTAAATTTTTACTAACCTTGCTGTATTACATTTCGCAAAACATTTCACTTTCCGTAAAGGTAGAGTTTCGTCGAAAATTTCCTACTTGATAAAATTATGAACTAACTCTTAAAGGTTATTTTTTTATAAAAGCAAATTACATACCATTAGAAAGGTCACACAATAGGGATGTTTTGCTAGAATTGGAACTCCTCAATATTTTTTTGTTTTTGTTTTAATGCAAGTTGAAATTAAGATTTAAGTATTTTTTACATCTTTCTGTGAGTTTGAGGACTCATAACTTTTTTTCTAGCTAACATCTGAATAAAGCAATAAGAATCTGCCAACATTACAGATAAAAACAAAAATATTGCCTGTTTTACCCATTTTTAATAAAAATTTGACTTTGAAGTTAAGAAAGTGGTGAAACTAGAAGAAGAAAAAAAAAATATCCAGGGGGCCAGGGCCAAATAAATCAGGGCTGAGTAAGTAGCAGATGACCCCACCTATCCACCATTTTCGTATGTTAAACGTTCTGCCAAACACCCTGTATTATATTCGATCGGGATGGCGCTACTGTACCGTACGTGGTGCGTTTATGTTTTTATCAACGCATTTATTTATCTACCGTGCATCCGTTTTTTTCACCGCAATGCACGCACTTCTATGGCATTCCATACTTCACGGATATGCGGTAAAAAAAAACACACGGCAGTGCGCGCTAGGCCTAATATCGATAAGGAACACATGCCACTAAATAAAGCTTATATTATGCTGATGCATTCACACAGCTGTTAGAGAGACAGGAAAATAGTATTTGTTGGATAAATCAATTATCCGTTCGCCTGTCAAGCGGACTCTTACCTGGTTTACGGGGGAAAGAAATATTTTGTGGATGGCTACCGGTTGAATGGTCTATGTTCCTTCCTCTCCTGTATTAAAAAATACGTTTGCAGTAGGTATAATAATAACACCTGGGTTCTTATATTTTCAGATAACAATTTCATACACATGATGTGCTTTTAAATAAACTTTTCTCGGATTGTATTACCTACTTTTTAATCTAGAATTTTATGTATATATTACAGCCACCAAAAAAAAAAGAGTATAGCCCAACCTTTCAAACAATTGGAAAATTATCTTACTTACCCGTATTATTTATTTATTTTATTATTATTATTATCCTTATTTATTTTTTAATGGAGCAAAAATAATAATATAACTATTATAATAAATAAACTAACTAAATAAATAAATAGCTCACCAAAACCTTCTCAAAGGCACCGTTACCACAAGTGTGTTTAGACCTAAACTCGTTTACTCAAATAATGTTCGAAATTCAAAGTTGGAACGCGTTCGCGCCATATTTCATTTAAGGAGTAGGTCATAACTAACTCGGACTTTTTATTTTTTTAGTACCCTTGAAGTTTAGCCGCGTTTATTTTAATATTACTGCGGGGAATAAATGCTTTTTTGGGGTTCAAATACGTGGTTTTAATTTTTTTTGTATTTATTTTGTTTGATTCTGTGGAGAAATTAGTCAAAGCGAAGTGTTTAAAGTTCCACCACTTCTCATTTATGTTTTTAGAGAATTTGGGTTTAGCAACCATTGAGAGAGGACCACTTTCGAAAAACAGTGCTATAGAAATCTCTTTGAAATGATTCTGGTAAAATACGGTCTCGCTAAAGTTAAACATACAATTTTTATTCATGTTTTTATTACCATTTTCGTAACGAAAATATGATTCTATAAGAGTCAGTACCTAAGATTGTTAACTTATGGTCCAGTGCAGCCATAATTTTTGTTGCGTTAAAATAATATTTTTTCCACACATTTGCTTAAAAAAATGCATTTACGAAGCCTGTATACATTGTCCGAAAGTTCAAAATTACGCACCATACAACGGAATGTGCGGTGAAATAGGTACTCTCACCTAAGTACATGTTTTACCGCCCCCTTCGTTGTATAGCGCCGTGCGTATCCTTTACGGTTTTTTTTTTATTGCCATAAAAATTATCTAAGAATTCCACCAAGGAGTTTCAAATTACTAGGATAAAATAAGCTGAATGATCGAACCTCCTTGGAAGCGCTTTTGCTCAATACGTTTATCTCACTTTATTATTAAAGAGAAAATGAGACGAAAGATGTAATACTAATTTTCACCATGTGCACGTGGCGCCATTTGCAAATTCGCGCCATTTTCTTATTAGAAATGTCAAAGATTCTTACGACTTTCCGACTGATATTTACAAAATAATAATATGATTTCAAGCGAGGAATCCGATATTAATATGGAATCTACTGCACCTGATATCTTGAATGAGCCGCCAAAATCATGAGTGCTATTTAATTATTTACAATACAAAGTACAATACAAAAAAATACAAAAATGTTTATTTCAATATTACACGATTTACATACTATAAAGATGCCTGTGCCAGGAGGCGCCGCTCCTTTTTATCTTACTATTAGTGTAACATGTTAACAAAAGTTAAACAAAGGTTATTAAACAAAAGTTAAACAAAGGTTATTAAACAATTTTTATTTAGTCTGTTAGTGTGTGTGTATATGTGTGGGTGCGTGTGTGATTATGTGTATGTGTTTATGTGAATGTGTTTATGTGTATGTATGTACGTGTGTGTGTGGTTGTTTTTTACGTAAAGGGTTTTACCTTATATTGAGTAGAATATTCTCTACTTCATCGTAGCTTAACTTGTTTATCCACTTAATCAGCAACGATTTGCATTCTTTGTATGGTTTAATATGTATATCAATTTGTTTATTAATTTTATTGTATATAAAAGACGAGCGTTTGTCGTACTGAATATTTGCAAATTCTGTTCTTACAAAAGGGGTGGAAGCAATGTTATGTTTCCTTCTTCTAGCATATAACATAACATTAGGATCTAAGGGTAGGGTTTTATGTTTTTTTTAAACTATGTGTATAATATATAATTTTCGTACTGATAACAGATTACTTAAACATCATGGAAGACTCGAAGAAATACTCAATCATTCTCTTAAAATGTTTTGATGGCTTATTTTATTACCTATTGTACTGTTTTCTCGCAAGTGTAATGAAAATCGTTGTATGACATACGCGCGGAAATTGGTATTTACAAACTCGTGACTATGGTAAGCCCTCGACTTAGTCTCGGGCTTACATTCGTCTACTCGTTTGTTAGATCTCACTTAGATCACACGTTTATTAGAACTAAAGGATCAACGCAGGGAGTAGTCTGTAAATCATCTATAACAGACCATGACCTTGTTATTTTAGGCACAAACATATTAAAAGTAAGTAACCCACCGCGCAACAGGTTTAAAATAAAAATAGATTACTCTAAGATCATCGAGGATATTAGTAAAGTCGACTGGACCGAAGTAACATCGAGTACAGAAGTGAATGATGCAGTGCTAATGTTCAACAAAATTTTAACAGACACCATAGAGAAACACACGGAAAAAATCAAAATTAGCCGTTCTAAGTTCAATTTGAAGCCGTGGGTCACTCCCGGCTTGATTCGGTGCATGCACCATCGAGACACGCTGCATGCTCAAGTGAAAGCGCAACCATCAAACCTAGAGCTAAAGTCCGTACATACACGTTATAGAAACTTCTGTAGCGACATCCTTCATAAACGTAAGGCCGAATATGAAGGTAAAGAGTTAGAGAATCACAGCAATCAACCCAAACAACTCTGGCGAGTCATTAAGGACATTTGTGAGTTTCCTAAAAAAATTAACGACAATCAAGAACTCCTCAAGTGTGAAGAAAATAGCTCTTCATCCATTAACTACTGCAACATTCACTTCGTCTCAGTAGGTAAGCACTTGGCACTCAACATTTTAAACCACCTCCAGACTACAGAGTGCAATTTGTGCAATGATGCCAGTCTCGTAAACCGATCCAGAGACTCCCTGTTCTTTCAGCCAACAGACAAAAGTGAAATTGACAATCTCATTACTGGTATGAGAGACGACAGTGCACCTGGTTCTGACGAGATCCGTCCACTCCTCCTCAAGCACATTAAACCATTTATACTAAGCCCTTTAACGCATATTTGTAATCTGAGCATGTCAACGGGTACATTTCCTAACTGCTGGAAGGTGGCCGCTGTAACGCCGATTCATAAGAAGGGTGAAAAAGACTGTCCTGACAACTACAGGCCTATCTCTCTACTTTGTGTTCTATCAAAGATCTTAGAAAAGCTCGTTAATAACCGTCTCATCAGCTTTCTTGAAAAACACAGCCTACTTTCCGGACGCCAGTACGGTTTTAGGCGTGGTAAGTCCACAGAGCAAGCCGTAGGGCTTTTAGCTGACATTGTCTCTTCAAAGGTTGATGAAGGGAAACGGTCAATTGGTGTCTTTCTTGACCTGGCCAAGACATTTGACACAGTTTCCATTCAAATACTATTAAAAAAGCTAGATTGCCTTGGCGTAAGAGGCATCGCTCGGGAATGGTTTAGAAGCTACTTAATGGGTAGACAGCAGTATGTCGTGGTCGGGGAAAATGTCAGCAAAAACCTTCCAGTCACTTTTGGTGTGCCACAGGGTAGTGTTCTAGGGCCGACATTATTTACCATGTACATGGATGACATTATGAGGTTGAATATCCCACGGTCAGATATGATTTGTTACGCAGATGACACAGCTATTATATTTCACGGTGACACATGGGTGGACGCAACAGACGCCGCAGAAAATGGCATGCGTACTGTGTCAGACTGGCTCGATAGAAATCTTTTAACCTTAAATGTCGGAAAAACTAATTTTATAACGTTTTACATCAGCCCCTCCTGTCGTCCCGTGATTGATAATATCAAAATTCACAACATCCACTGCCATGCCACAAATTGCTGCTGCAATGATATAGGCAGAGTCAATTCTACTAAATATTTAGGAATCAGAATTTGTCTTTTAAGGAACATATCTCAACACTCTCTAAAAAAATCCGTAAGTTTATTTATATATTTAAATCTCTACGTGCCAGTGCCCCGAAAGACATTTGCAGAAAAGTTTACCAAGCTCTTTGTCAATCACTGCTGCAGTACTGTGTAGGCGTCTGGGGTAGTGCGGCCAAGTCCTATTTGCTTGAACTCGAACGTGCACAACGGGCTGTTCTTAAAGTCTTTCTTGGAAAACCGCGTCGTTATCCAACAGACGAACTATACAAAGAAGCAGGCGTCTTGCGTGTCCGACAGCTATATATCTTGAAGTCCCTTCTAAAACTTATTGCTGCGTCAGGGAGACAATTCAAATACACACAAAGAGGTAGGATAGGAGCTGATAGACTTGCAATCCCAAAAGTTAGAACGGTTTTTGCTGCACGGTTTTCGCTCTTTCTCCCTATTCGAGTCTTCAACACAGTCAATAAATCGACACTAAAGATCCCTGGAAATATACTCGATGCCAAGATTGCTATAAAGACATGGCTTCAGGACTTGACCTATGATGAAACAGAAGATCTCTTGCGCCCCTTGAAGTAGTGCTAGCACTCAAACGTCACTCTCACGGTCAAGATGACACTCAAATAGTCAAGACCTTTCCCGGCCCCTGTATTAAACTTTCTAACACACACACACCCCCACACACACACACAAACACACACACACACACGCTACTCTTTCACCTTTCCAATTAATAATGCCAACATGTCTCTTACAATTACGCATGTTGATATCTTCTTTGATTTTATATTGTTTTTTATTTTTTATTTTTATTTTATATATATTTTTTATTTATTGGTTTGTTACTATTATTTTATTTTTGATTTCTAAATGATTTGAATTCATATTTTCATAATTAATTATTACTTGTTTATTGCTGTGCTGTGTCACGCTGAGCAGTCATTAAATCAATCTGTCTTTGCTATCTATATTGGGCCACCAAGATACAGGCTGTGCCTAGTTTGGGGCCCACGGCTATATCTACGTAAGCACTCCTTCAATTAAAATTGTTCCTATTTATCCTATCCTATTTATTTGTAAAAACCAACTTACCGCACTAATAACATAAATAACTATTAAGTACAGCAATAAATAAGTCTTGGTCCCTTGTGGAGGCACTTATAATGCTACCTGCACTACCCCTAGACCCCCATTAACATTAAAAAATAAACCCATGAAATTCTACGATCCTGGTACCAACACAACACAAAATAATTACGTAAATAAAAAATGTATAACGTACAAAACACGACGTAACGATGTAGGGTCAGAAAAACAAGGCCTGCTCACGGACCATTAATAAAGGGATTAATGACGATAACCTTTTTTGCTGACGCTCACCTATCTGTGACAAAGTGTGTAACGCGGACATTAATTACTTTTGTACGCATTAAGGTTTAAATGTCAATTATAATTACATTTTGGTAGATTAGTGGTGCTACGAATACTTAAGGTAGACATAAGTTTTCGTTATTAAGATTTTCTAGAAATGCTATAGGGTAAATTATTATTATTTTACTAATGTGAGTAATTGCCGTGGAGTTTCTTGCCCATTCGTCTCCATACGAAGCTACCTTTTGGAAGGGGCGACTAGAATCAATTCTATTTTCTTTGTAAATTTTGACGTTCAAAAGTGCCGTTTATGTGCCTATTTGAAATAAATAATTTGACTTTGACTTTGAATTGCTTACCATCCTGTGCCTACTTAAACAAGAGGTTAAACGCACTCATTATACCTATGAGTGCATTTTCCAACATCTAAACCTGCAACAATTTGTCTTTATACAACATAAATACTTTTCCCTGAATGCTAATCAAACAATCGGCTCGAAAATGTTTTTAATTGCAAGTTTCCACGGCATTGTTTCCAGAAAAAGCACTTTTTGCCGTCGAGTATGAGATATGAAACAAAAAACAACCAGTCTAATAAAGACTTCCATTTTCGAAACCGATTAATGAAATCCCCGCGCAAAAGTTGGAGCTATGCCTGCAGCGTCAAAAGTCGAAGTAAAAACGAATTTCCGTTTTGCAGAAAGAAAAGTAAACTAGAAAAATTAATACTGGCGACTTTAATACACGCTTTTGAGAATTAAGCACAGGTGTGCCATGGGGGTTAGACTACTATTTCTCCCACCCAATAGGATAAGCCGTGAGTTCCTTATTTCAAATCTGTGTTCTCTATGCACGCCTCGAAAAGAACATCTTTGGTAATTCAGCTGAAACAAGCAAATGTGAACCTTAGTACTAGGGGGTAAGGTTGGACTGAATTGCAGGGGTATGTTTGCCAGCATAAAAATCCGCTTAGGAGGTGCGCCAATTCCAATTTTGAAATGGTTTTGGCGGAATGGCAGTGGATTTTGTTTATAGGGTTCCGTAGCAGAACTTTAGACAGAGGGCCTAAAAAATTCCGAAATACGTGTTATCTTTTCGCCACACATTTTTTCTACCCCAGCTACTGCGGTGTTTGATATACCTACAGAATCCGATGTAAACTTTCATACATTTAAGGCCGGACGCGACACAAAGGCCCCGCGTGTCACACGACGAGCGATGCCTTTGTGTCGCGTCGCGAGTCGCGCCGGTCTGTAGAAGCCTTTAATGTGGTGCTTTAGGAACGTATATTTAAAAGTTTCAAAACTTATGTTATCTACCTGTTCCATTGCCTAGCGCAACTGAAACTTAAGTGCATCAAAAACCTACAAAAACGAGAATACATTAAAATATTAAAACCACATCCGAACAATAAAAACATTCCGTATCATGGATACAATTCCGGAAAAAACCCGAACTCTTTCAGCTTAACGAAAAAAAAACCTACAGATCCCAGCACGCTTGATAAAAAGCTCGCGCGTTTTTTTCACACAGAGCTAAAATTTTGTTCGCATTCAACTTCGATAGTGAAATAGAAATCGAAGTATCGCTAGATGGCGCCACTGAGCTAAGCCGACGTGTGAAATACATGAAAAAATTTTTCGTTTCAGTACAAATTCCGTAGTTGATTCGTGGAATAACTTTTAGGAGCTGGTTCTTGTGATAGTGTTGGAATTATTGCAGACATTTAGTTTTCAGAGTTAGAATTGACCTTAAAGAATGTTATTTCAGTATGGAAGTAAGAAGATAATAACTTTTATTGTAGATTTCTTTTCTCGAAACTGAAATTGTACATGCACTTTAATACTATATTACTCCATTGATATATTAAAAGGAGGAAGATATGTTACGCACTTTTTTTTTTTTTGCTTGGGAAATTAACAAATAACTTCTCCCGCTGTGGGCGGAGCGGGAGGGCGTGTCAGTCTTTTACTGACTAAAACCCACCGTGTTCCTTCAAATGCCTGTGTGCCAGGGCCACGATATCCCTTTCGGACAGGATCATAATCCTGGCAGGCATTGGCCCTTTCGGACCCCGTCAATCAGTAAACCTGGGCTCGGCGCACGACTACATGCACCAAAACTCACACATCTGTGATCAGTGTGATCAGTTTATCACAGTCGCAAACCTACAGTTACCGATAGACAAGAACAGAGATAGGAGACGACGCTGTCGTGTGAGCGAAATCGCGTTAGCTGCCGAATGTTTCTGTATTCGTCGTATACAATACTCGTCGTCAATAAGTCTGTCTCGCAATTCGCGTATTATGTGCGTATCGTGTCTCTCACGCATGTTTGTAATATCTATCTCGCTCTCACAAACATGGCGAAGCAAACATTAAATATTATTATTACCTTCAAACAAATTATCATTTTTGGCTGTACTTACGAGTGATAAGTAATCCCGTGTGTCTTATTTTTCTTCCTTGTATTGACACTGTTAAGCTGCACAAGAAGTCATTTTGATGCGTATTTATGCCAAAAAAAAACTGTAATTATGGAGCTGTTTGATCAGCGATATCCCGTGAGCGACAGAGTGCCATCTACGGGCCATCACATAGTTTGATAGGGCCAGGCGCTGTTACTAAGTCCCTTACCTAGCGCTTTTAATACATCAATGTACAGTAGTACCCAATTGATATGGCTTACCGATGTACCTGCGCAGAAGGTGAATTTTAAAAGTGCGGGAAATGCCATTGACCAATCGGCACGCTCCACGCACCGCGGTTCTTTTTCCTGTACCGCTATTGGTCGGCAGCTGCCGCCATGTTAGCGCGCGCCGCGTGGCATGTTTGTCAGCCGCCATACTTCTGATCGAGTGCACGCTAGCAGCTCCAGTGTATTATGAACCTTATAATAGTGACCTAAGGTAGATTGTAAGTTTTAAGCATTCTTTCGTTAGTCTTCGGGGCCATACTTTCTTTTCTGTGCGAACGAAGATTCTCGACGCGCCTTATCAATTGGGTACCACTGTACGTGGGGCATACTGAAAGTTACTGGAATTGGCCACTTACAATAAAAAAAATTAAAAGCAGTTACGGAATTCGAAAATGGAACTCTCTGAAAACATGTTATTTTTAATATTCGAGGCTGTCATTTGATTTTTTACTGTGGCGTCCTTTAGAAAATCGTGTGTCGCTATTACAATGAATTTAACTCGTGAAAATTTTCGCTTAATGATTTTTTACGATTTTCGCTGTGACTTAAGTCAACAAGAGAGTTGCCAGAGACTTCAATAGGCATTTGGTGATGAAGCCCCATGTCGCAGCTCTGTGTATTCGTAGTTCAGAGAATTTAAACATGGACATGATGACGATGACGATGTACGTGAAGGTCGGCTGGCGACGGCGGTTATGAAATCCAATATTGATACCGTACGACAACTGATTGAAACTGACAAAAGAATTACTTGTCAACAAGTACTGTATCAAGCATTGGAATGAGCCAAGTGCAAAACATTTTGCATGCGCATCTGAAGGTTCGGAAGCTTTGCAGTCGATGGATACCGCATGATTTAACGGAAGATCAGAAACGACTGCCGTAAAATGATAAAAAAGTGTAATGGAGGACAGTCATTGGCTGTCTATAATATCGTGACAGGTGACGAAACCTGGGTGTACAGCTTTGAACCGGAAAGAAAAAGCCAGATGGCAGAATAGGTCTTTCATTTTGAGGATTAGCCGATAAAAGTTAAGAAAAGTCGAAGCTTTGGTAGGGAAATGGTTGCTTCTTTTTTCTGTAAATCATGACATTACACAACAGTGTCGCTTGAAGACCAAGGAATTGTAGATTGGTATGTCAACACTTGCTTCCCCAGAGTCTTATATAAGTTCGCGATGAGCGTCCTCGAAACAATGTCCTCCTTCACCACGATAACGCGACCTCACATTCCGCCAAGGAAACGGAAGTATATGTATGCATGTGTGTAATGTAGAACTGATGATCTATCTGTCATACAGCCCAGACCTCGCACCTTACGACTTCTTTTTGTTTCAAAAAATTTAAGGCAAACTTAGAGGCACACGTTTTACGAGCACTAAATCGGCGGTGAATGCGTTTCACGAAGTCATTGAAGAGGTCCCTATGGAAGACTGGCCAGCTGCTTTTTACAATAGGTCCAGCGAATCCAAAAATCTTTATACTTTGAAAACCAATACATGTTCAAGGTCACTCAGCGTGGTATGGAGCGGGCTATGCTCGGAGTTTCTCTGAAGGATAAAGATCAGAAATTAAGTTGCCGGAAGATAACCGGAGTTACCGACATAGCCTGCAGAGTAAGCAAGCTGAAGTGGCAGTGGGCTGGCCATGTTTGTCGAAGGACCGATGGCCGGTGGAGCAGACGAGTCCTGGAGTGGAGACCGCGTATCGGCAAGCGTAGTGTGAGACGCCCCCCAGTTAGATGGACCGACGACCTTAAAAAGGTGGCTGGGACCGACTGGATGCGGATGGCGTAGGACAGGGTGTTGTGGCACAGCCTGGGAGAGGCCTATGTCCAGCAGTGGACTGCTATAGGCTGAGTTGATTGATTGACATGTATCATAAGTCGAATATCTGGTCTTATTTATCAGAATCCAGAAACTTTCAGTATGACCTAAGTATTGCACATAATATGAAAATATTTTTGCCTGATATTTTAATAAAATTAAGTAATATCCCCATTCGTCATTATTTTTTTCGCATCCTGAGGTCTTGAATTAAAGTCATTACTTATTTAAAACTAAGCCGAAAATTATTAAATGTTTCGAGAGCTCTTGCCGATTATGAAATAATTTTGACATTAGTTTACAGGACTATACATAATTATTTTGTGTAGGAATTTCTATCAATACTTAAAAGCCAATAGCCTCAAAAGGCTATTGTCCTAATAAGGACGTTTCCCAAATATCCACCACCATAATGAGGATTATTCCAGTAGAAAAGTCACCTTTATAGCGACTTATTAACTCAATCGGTCGTATAATCGTGTTATAACGCATCACTAACAAAACCGAAGTTAAATTGACTAGGACTTTCGGAGTAACGGGTAGCCCAGACCCTTATTCGGAATGAAAGCGATTTAAAAACATTATTTAGAAAAATCTCCGAAAAGCTTTTCTGGACATAGCTCACAAATGGACAATTAAAAAGGAAATAGCCACAAATTAGTTTACTGGACTACGAATAATGCCTAAAAAATAAAAATAATTAGGTAGAGAACCACAAAGTAAATAATATATTTGCTTCCCCAGCTGAACCATCTGATCGAAGCCTAGAAAAAGTTTTAAGTCAATAAACTTTTCATTTAAAAGAAAAAATTGAATCTCATTAAGATAGTCACTTTCTTCACTTAAATTATTACCCCTCTTATATAAAAACACTATGCTTATTCTCTGCAATAAAGCATTAGCAATTCTGCGGCCCATCTCGATACGGTAGTTAAACATTTGTTTAAATAATCAGCTATAAACACACAATAAACTTTATTTATTGGCTCTTCTTTTATCAATTGGCGGTCCAAATGTTTGTCAATATTTTCTCTCTTAAAGCTTCCAATCGTGACTGTGAGAACGTGGTGGTACTTCCTTTAATGCATACGGTTTCGGTCCTTAGCAAATAAAAGTGGGTCATGAACCATAATAATTATTAATTCCAGATAGCATTGGTTGAAGAGTATAATGTTTGATTCTAACATAATTATTTCGTGCTCGATATAAATAGATTTCTCGACACTAATTTATCATAAAAAAATGATTAAAATATTATTCCAATCAATAGCTCCGTGTGGACGAATAGATTAGCACCATCCTATTTCTTTCCGTGGGTGTCGTAAAAGGCGACTAAGGGACTTACTAGAGAATGGGCAGCAGCGTTCTCTATGTATTTTAACATCATACTGTGATCGCCAACCCGCCTGTTAAGCGTGGCGATTATGGCAAGCTCCTTTTAGGAGAGGCCTATGTCCAGCAGTGGACGACTTTCGGCTGAAATAATGATGATGTAGTCATCACCTTCACTCATCCGGCTTATCTCTCTCATCTGGCTTCCGGGAATACGGTGATCTGTTACGATCTGTTAAGAGAGCTCTTCCCGGTCCGTCTATCGTCAACGCGATGGTCGAAAAGCTTGTTGTTTCATCCAGCGCAAGTGAGAACTACTAACAAGCGAGTGAGAACGCGATAACATTGAACGAACAATTTTGTGCGGAAATTTCATAAAACTTGTTCCTGGAAATACGAGTTTTTGAATAAGTCTTCAAATTCTAAATGACCTACATTTATTTGTCTTTAAATAAATGTAGGTCATTTAGAATTTCCATTACATTTTAAACGTTTCTATCGTATTTTTTTCTTAACATTTACAATTTATGAGTACATTATGAACGGCCAAAGTTCAGGTAAAATTTGTGCAAAAAAGCAGATTTTTGCAGGCTTTGAAGGTCGCCCAGCTCGCTATTGTCCGGAAATGAACCGGAGTTACGGACATAGCTTGCAGAGTAAGCAAACTGAAGTGGCAGTGGGCTGGCCATGTTTGTTGAAGGACCGATGGCCGATGGAGCAGACGAGTCCTGGAGTGGAGACCGCGTATCGGCAAGCGTAATGTAGGACGCCCTCCAGCTAGATGGACCGACGACCTTAAGAAGATGGCTGGGTTAGACTGGATGCGGAAGGCGTAGGACGGGGTGTTGTGGCGCAGCCTGGGAGAGGCCTATGTCCAGCAGTGGACTGCGATAGGCTGAGTTGATTGATACTGAATGTGTTTCTTTTTATATTTTGCTTGCATAAAAACCTAGATATAGTGTACAAGATACCTATTGGTTCAAAAATTTAAAAGAAAGATGTGTTACAACGCCATAATCACGTACGAGCGCTTGTATGAAAAGTATGTCGGGTTGGCCGCTCTTCAGGTCTGTCAGTATAAGTAAGTAATCTCAAGTTTTGTAGGTTCTAAGTAGATGAAGGGGCTGATAAATTTTGATGAACTTTGCTACCAAAATGATAGGCTTTTTCCACTTCGCGCCACCTTTTGTAGGTAACTTGTGCCGACAAGATAATAAATTAATATTCCCTGTAGAATCCACTCTATCAACAGTCACGCGAATACCCGCCAGCTGCTAAGGCGTTTACTCTAAATAACGTTGGATAAATTTGCGGCATGTCTGCCGCAAATTTATCGCATCCTACGGCTTCGTGAACAAAAACCTCTTTAATGATATGGATTCCGTTGTTGGTTGATGTGAACGTTTGTTAAAAAATGTTGGATGAGCTGAATTATAATAATAATAATATATACTTTATTGATACAGGTCCTTACAATATGATATTAAATCTAACTACAGCTCACAATAATTAAAGGCGCACAAAAGTTGAAACCCTGACTACTAAACTAGGAATACCTGTGACTTAGGAGTCAGTGTTCTACTGCCACTTGGACACTATAAAATGAATTGTCTTTGGGTGCATTAAATGTACCTCTACATTATGTGACTACTGTGCCATCCAGAGAGCGCATCTTGGCTGCCCAAGATGCGCTCTCAGGATTTCAGTTAGCTTTGTCACCAATCATACTGGCTGGCTGCTCTCTTGAGCATATGGTGAAAAACAAGTAAATTCTTCAGGTAAACCGATAACATTCGATTTACCTCATCATTTTACTTGTTAGGGTTCCGTACCAAAGTGGTAAAAAGGAACTACTAATGCTATCAACTTGAAATTTAGAATAGTTTTATACGTTTGCCATACTATTTTGCAAACAATAAATAAATTAAAAAATATATAACTTTTTTGCAAATGGGTCCGAAAGGGGGTTTTAAAAAATTTAAGTGGGGCTACTAGGGCATGTGGGATATCTTTATGAAAGAGCGCTTTTTGCACATTCTCAAAAAAATACATTTTTTTTTTAGGCTGCATAGTTTCCGACTTTTGATGAAAAATACCATTAAAAAATACCTCCCTTATCTCCGAAGTTTGCATAGATAAAAATGTGAAATTATTCTATGTGATAGAAGTTTATGTAAAGATTACAGGAAAAATAAAACTACGTCTCTAAATAGCACAGTTTTTAAGAAATCATCAACATCATATATACGCACGGAACCCGCAGTGCGCGAGTCCGACTCGCTCTTGACCGGTTTTTTTTTTTCTATCTGCTCATATCTCATCATACAATTTAACTACAGAACCTCTATCAAGAAATCTTAATATTGCGGATACTGCCTCGTTGGTCTAGTGGTCGCAAGTGCTACTGCCGAGCACAAGATCCGGGGTCCCATTCCCAGGTCGGGCAAAGTGTTATTGGGTATTTCCTCCAGGAATTTCTCGGTAGCAGCCCGGAGTCTGGATTTGTGCCCGGTTGGTGGCAATAGGTTCGCCCCTTATTTTATGGGACTTGAACATAACTGACGTAACGTGGGTGTACTATAGGTAAGTACACCTCTGCCTATCCCTTCGGGGATTACTGGCGTGACGTTATGATAAGTTATGTAACAAAATAAAATTAATGAATTCGTACAAAGTATGGTCTGAAGTTATAAACCAGCTAAAAAAAACCAAATTAATGCTTTTAACTTTAAAGGTCAGCTAATGTCAGCTAAAAATAATCAGATCCTATACATTGATTCCAGAACGGAACGCTCCATTTGGCGGTTGCTAATCTAAATCCTTATATTCCTGGGCCACATATCGTTTCTATGTCCAAAAGACCAGGGTCCCATATGCATAAAGTTTGTGTTTTAATAGCCGATTCTGTTGAAAAGGGTTCGGGGAAATTTTTCGGTTGATAGATTTTATACTATGGCGTAAGTTATTGGAAAAATACCAGCCATTGCAGTAACTGAAAAGTTTTATAAAAACATTAGACTGTAGACGTATATAATAGCTGTTGTAATAAACGAATGACAAAGACATTCCTCATAATAGGGAAGGAATGAACATTGATAACCACTCGTGCTCACTGCGTCTTTGCGACTTCAGCCGGTATATTCTGTAAAAATCTCACGGTGAAGACTCTGGTAACTATGGTGGCTTGATGTGAGCTGCCATTCTACCTAAAGCTAAGGATTAATAAAAACCGGTCAACAGCCAGTCGGACTCACGTACCGAGGGTTCCGTACGTATATATGATGTTGATGATTTCTGAAAAACTGTGCTATTTAGAGACATCGTTTTATTTTTCCTGTAATGTTTACATAAATGTCTATCACATAGAATAATTTCAGATTTTAATCTAGACAAACTTCGGAGATAAGGAGGGTGAAACGGTATTTTTTTTTACATTTTTCATCAAAAGTTGGAAACTATGCTGCCCAAAAAAAAATGTTTGAGAATGTGCAAACAGCGCTCTTTCATATGATACTCCACATGCCCTAGTAGCCCCACTTCAAATTTTTAAGACCTCTTTTAGTCCCTTTTGCAAAAATGATATTTTTTTTTAAATTTATTTCTTGTTTGCAAAATAGTTGGGCAAACGTCATCTAAAACAATTTTATGATTATTAGATACGTCCAGTTTTTCTTCTAACATTTTCTTTCACCGTTCTTCAAAGATTTCTCTTATTACATTTTTATCTACTGCTTTTGTCATAAGAGTTATTTCTTCTCGCTTCGGCCCATCCCTTATGCCACCCACCAAGTCAACATATGGGGTCGTGAGGGCAACTCGTCTTCATGACTTTCTAACATGCTTTTAGATTTTCACGTACAGTGGGCCATCCCAGCCGTCTCTACAAGTCAGAGATCCTTTTATTATGTAACTTTTATAAGAATTTACGGAAGATATTGGGTAAATGAGATGTTTTTTGAAAAAGGAACCAAATAAAAATCTTTGATGAAAAATAGGCCATTCACCATATAAACAAAAATCGCGTTAGGTCGCAAAAAAATTGCGCTGCACTGATAATTTTGATAGAATAAATACCAATAGTGTATAACGAAGTTTGCAGGTTTGAAAGAGTGATTATGACGTGCTCGTACTCCTCGCTCTTCTTGCTGTCCTAACAATGAGGCAGTTGGCGTCCTCTGGGGCTTCGTTTCGATCCGTTTCTTATCCAATCCAGTGCACATAACGTTGATCAAGCGCTGCTTGTTTCTTGAGATGAACAACAAACTTTTCCTGGGGCACTTTGGTCATTGTCGATTCTCGAATTTAGTTTTTTTTTTGAAAAATTGGCCAGTGATTGAAGTGCTGTATAATTTTTTTGGATTTTATAGATAAAAAAAAATTATATACAGCACTTCAATCACTCAAATTGCATCAAATTTTGTATACTTTGAAATATGTTTTGTAAATTTGTCCGTAGTCCGTTTTGCCTTTTAGAAGACATAAGCCAAAAACTGAACAAAGTTTTCGTAGTTTTTCGAGCACCACGCTGTTAGCACAGGTCTTTCGAAGCTACAAACTTGGTTTTACACTACTGGTATATCTTAACAACATCCCAAAAAATCAGTGCAGTGCAATTTTTGGCGACCTACGATTTCTATAATGGCTGGTCTAAAGTAACATCGAACAAGAATAGTCAGAAGTATTGTACAGGCAAAATGTATGTATTTTTTTTTTAGGATGGGTTTGCTCTTGACCTTAGTCTAGGGCAGAAGTGACAGAGACAAAGTCGACGATGGAGTGAGCTTACCCAGAAGAAGCCTGTTCACTCTAACTTTGAAGAGATAAGGGTTGTATGCGTTCGGAAACACAGACGCAGGCAGAGAGTTCCACTCTTTTGCTGTGCGCATTATAAAATACATTTGGAAACGCTTAGTGCGAATTGGTGGAATAGCACCAAGGAAGGGATGGTGGAATGAGGTCGTGGAGTTCTTGGGCACACTCACCGAAGTACAATCTGTAGAAACCCGACAAGCAGGCAACCTTGCGGCGATGGGCCAAGCTGTGAAGATTGGCATCCAACAGTTTTACGTCGCCAATGAGCCTCTTAGCTCTGCGTTCCACCGAGTCAAGCGCGGCAAATTGGTATTTTGCTGAGCCATCCCAAAGGTGGCTACAATACTCCATGCAGGATCGCTGAGCTTTGTAAAGGGTCAAAAGCTGTCCAGGCGTAAAGTATCGCTTCACCCTATTTAGGATGCCCATGTATGTTGCAGGACTGTGCAGATCGTTAACAGTTTTAACATCTGTCAGTATCATCATTATTATCCACAGCCCGACAGTTTTAAGATCTTCCATTAATATCATCATCCACAGTCCGACTTCATCCACTGTTCACAGGGCTCTCTGTGCTTGTGCCAATCTCACACTCTTATACACGTATATAGCAACAATTTCGTCCGCCCATTCATCCACCTATCTTGATAGATAATTAAAAAAAACGAACACAAAACAAATTGAACCTTATATACTCTAATAGGACGATAAATCATGATTAAAAGATTGAAATCAGGGAGAAAGAAAAACATTTTGTCGACAGGCGTTAAAATAAAGGTCAAGGAATTCATCATTAACTAATTACTCTTTGATAATCCACTTAGGTACAATAATCCTTCTAAATTCGCTTCTAGGGACAGCAATTAAGTAATGGCTGTCTTAACTTTAAGTACCCTATAGTGTTTCAATTCAAGTACTTAATCATTACGTAGTACAAAAATAATCATTATGAACGATTTCTGTTAATGTCTTTTAATAAATACTCGGGTGTCTTTAAATATTCGGTCATTCGCAATAACGAGCGAATATTAGTAGATGCCAACTTGTCTGTGCTACTGTGCATCTTAAGGTTTTTAATAAAATTTCAATCACCATGAATTCTCATTCCGATACTCGTACGTGCCGTTGTGATTTCGTAAGTTACTTCTATTATTTATCTACCATTATTTCTCTGGTGATCTCCGTTTGGGAGAATTTCATTAAAAGCCCCACCTAATGTTACCCACAAAGATTGGTCATCCCTGTATCATGGTTGCGGTCAGCGCCAAAGTCGATAATACTGCTATTTTTGCACATCAGCTAAATTGACACATTTTTTTTCGAAACGTTTTATATCAGCATTTCATGCAATACTAAATATCCCTGAGCTGGTGGCCAAGATTGGACCGTCTGTGTTTCTTCGGAGACCTCATCTCCTTCATGTAACTATTGTGAAAACTGTCTATAGGCAAAATACATACATTTTAAGAGCATGTAGAATGTTTAATAAGGAAATAAAGAGAGAGATATATAGAGATAAAGGATATTGAGCTTGATTTATTCACAAATAGTGTGCAGAAATTAAAAAAAATGTTAAGTAACTTTTTCTTTGAAGAGTAACATTGTTGCGTAATGTATTTTATTTATTCTCTTCAGTTGTTTCTATGTTTAACTCTTAACGCTGTTTTTACCGTTTTGTCTATTTCATACATAAGTTTTTATAAGTGGAAACTTGTAATTGGCTTTCTTCTACATATAACTTCTGACTACTCGAATGTATTAGCTGTAAGTTTTCTTAAAACTAATAAAATTAAAATAAAACCGGCCAAGTGTGAGTCGGAGTCGCGCACGAAGGGTTCCGTACCATTATCTATAAAAATGTTCATCAAATTTCAACAAGGTTCTAACTTTTATTATTTTAATCATATTTTATATTATGTTTTTTTGTCAATGTGAGGACGTTGTAGGCTTATTAGACTGTAGATCTGTAGACCATTTTCTATTTTGTTAAGTAACTGGTACTTTTGATGGGCCTACGCTGTCCTCTCATACCTATTAACACTGTAATTTGAAAACATTGTAAAAGCCAATTTTATTTTTTTTAAAGAGTGACCGTGGAGTTTCTTGCCGGCTCTTCTCTATAGGAAACGACTAATTGGAACCGTGCACCTAGCTTCTGACGTTTCATAAGTGCCCATGTAGGCTTATGTGAAATAAAAATATTTTTGATTTTGATTTTTGATTTCAATGGCAAAAAACACGTTTGTTGTATGGGAGCCCCCCTTAAATACTTGTTTTATTTTAATTTAATTATTTATTTTTAAAGTCAATATATATCTACATATTCTGTGAATATTTCAAACGTCTACCTGTTGCCGTTATCAATATAGAGCAAAAACGACCAAAAAAATCCCGTTTGTTGTATGGGAGCCCCCTTAAATATTTATTTTATTCATTTTTTTTGTATTTTTTGTTATGTCGGCAACAGAAATCATCTGTGAAAATTTCAACTGTCTAGCTATCACGTTTCATGAGATACAGCCTGGTGACAGACGGACAGACGGACAGACAGACAGACAGACGGCGGAGCCTTAGTAATAGGGTTCCCGTTTTACCCTTTGGGTACGGAACCCTAAAAAATACTTAGAAAATTTCATTATCTTTTAATTTTACTTATGTTCCGATTTTAGTTAAACGTTTAGTTCAATAATTAGCTAACTTGCGAAGTGTTTCGTATATCTATCTTTCCATCTAACTTTCTTCTTCTCTTTTCAGGTTAACCGCTGGTTAGACAAACACGAGAAGTACTTCTTGAGGTCTACACACATACCAAAACCGACCAGTTTCTCTCAATACGTCTATGGGATTAAACCGAACCATGAACACCTGTACTATGCGAAGAACGTCCCTGGCATGTCTGCTTCTCATCAAGTATCATCTTTGAGGCCGATTTATCATTAGTAGCGGCATCAACATCGCCACATGCGAACTACGCGTCACACTGACGTCACGCAAAATCCTGCATCGAGCAAGCAGAGTTTACCGCGCGACTAGCATATATACAACATCCCGACATCAACCGTTGGGGCAGTTGCCCACCAGACACAACACCCGTTAGGTTGGAGGATGAGGATCCTCCAACCTGACGGGTGTTTTGTTTCTATAGAGGATGAGTGAACTTTACACCCTGTTGCTCATGCCTCTAAAATAGTTTATTTGGTGAAACAATAGAAGCGTATGCCTTGAGACTTTTTTATTTTTTCTCTGGATATAAGCATTAAAATGATACTTATAGGCAAAAGGAGTATGTAAGGAGCGTAGAAGGTGGCGTTCTATAGTTTCTGCCTACCCCCATGAGAAGAAGGCGTGAGTTTATGTATGTGTATGTTATAGGTATGAAATGTCCTTATTAGCCTTAGATATTAGCAAACAGCGATGAAAGATGTTCACTAGTTTATTACGAATAAACTATTTTGTTAAGTGTATAACCCATTGTTTTTGTAACTAATGTGTAGGTAGGTATTTCTAATAAATCAATGACCAATAAAAAAAATCTTTGTTTTATAAATAAACAAAACCATCCCGAGATTATGAATATGGAAAATCTCACACAAACGCAAAAGAATTTAGACCTGAATTGATCAGAATTACATAACGATGATAAGTTTACCTATGAAACAGTAGTGCATTAACAAAACAAAACAAAAATGAGCGATCCTTACAGTAGTAGCATAAGGCTGCGTTTCCACCAGAGATGTGCGATGGAAAGGTGTCGTGCGAGGATGTCTAGCTGTGCTGTGAAAATGTGTGGGGGTTTCCACCAAAGCTGTGCGATGAAAATGTGCCTACGAGGATGTGCAGCGGAGCTGTGAACATGCGCATTAGTGTGTGGAGCGAGGATGCCTTCTCAACACACATTCCTCGCAACACATCCCTCGTACACATCCCTCGCACACATCCCTCGCTTGTTTTGTATGAGCAAAAATCTAGCTCCGCTGAGCCGCTTCCACCAGAGCTGTGCTGACCGAGGCGAGGTAAATGAAGCGATTCTATTGGTTCTTTACAAACACATCCCTCGCTACGCATCCTCGCACATCTCTGGTGAAAACGCAGCCTAATTATGATGTGTAGCATCAGATATCTCACCTTGGTATTAAAATATGCAATTGAGCAGCGACAGAAATTAACCTCAAAATTAAAAAAGCTAAATACTGAAATATTATTCATTACTAGTGGTCGCCCACTGGTCGAAATTAGACCCCCTCTACTTTCAATCTATATTATATCATCATATCAGCCGAAAGACACCCACTGCTGGACATAGGCCTCCCCCAATATTTGGGGGGGGTTGCCATAATCTCCACGCTTGGCAGGCGGGTTGGCGATCGCAGTATGGTGTTATAATGCACAGAGAACGCTGCTGCCCTTTCTCTAGTAAGTCCGTTAGTCGCCTTTTAAGACACCCACGGGAAGAAATAGGGAGATGCTATTCTTTACGTCCGGCACCACACGGTCACCGATCTATATAGTTCTTACTAATTCCATGAGTACACTAATTCCATGCTATTAAAAAGTACTTACTTATTCCATGCTCAAGCTGTCAGTTTCTGTTACATACTTCCGTCTCTTTTCACGAAATCACTCCTAAAGAAAGCAAGAGGTATCTTTTTACGGTTTATTTTTTTTTACACATAAAAAAAATATACGGTTATTATAAAGATTTAGTTTCAATACCGTAATTAAATACTCATCAAACGCAAACAGCGGTTGAAAATCAGCTCACTAACAATGATAAATCAATAATAATCAGAATAACAATTATATCGACAATTTACGGATTCGTTGTCGGTTCATTATCGAATAGCTGCTGGGACCAATTAATATACAAAACGATTAATCTTATCATTCTTGTGATTTATAAGATCGAGGAGCTACTAAGGTGAGCTACGCTTGGTTTAGTCGGTTCCATTTTATTTTTCTAATACAGGTAGAGGAGAAGATGGCTGCGACAGAAGGTTAAAAGTGACTCAAAGGGCAATGAAGAGGGCTATGCTTGGAGTTCCTACGTGATCGAATCAGAAATGAACAGATCCGCAGGCGAACTAAGGTAACCGACATAGCCCGAAGACTTGCCAAGCTTAAGTGGCGGTGGGCAGGGCACATTGCTCGCAGAACTGATGGCCGATGGGGCCGAAAGATTCTGGAGTGGTGACAGTGTACCGGAAGGCGTAGCGTTGGAAGACCTCCTACAAGGTGGACCGATGACCTTGTGAAAGCCGCAGGTATCCGTTGGATGTGAGAGGCACAGAACCGGTCGAAGTGGCGGTGCTTGGGTGAGGCCTATGTCCGCAAGTGGACGTCTTTTGGCTGAAATTATGATGATGAATGAGGTAGAGGAAACCGAGGACAGTTGTGGCAGAGGAGAGTTGTAACAAAGTAATAGACTGGATGTGACTGTGCGCATAGACTGCTATAACTGTGCGATGTCAGGCAGTATATTATACAATAAAGATGGATAACAATGTAATTAGAACTAATATCAATAACCTTTTATATTTAAAATTAACTTGAACTAAATTAAATACGATTATATTAAATTGAAATAAATTTCGAACTAAACTTAATAAAAAACACACTAAATAAAAGAAAATAAACATTATTGAGCAAAAATTACATATTATTGAACACAGTTTTTTTGATTTTCCTGCCAGGGTTACGAGCCTGTCCGAAAGGGATATCGTGGCCCTGGCACACAGGCATTTGAAGAACACGGTGGGTTTTAGTCAGTAAAAGACTGACACGCCCTCCCGCTCCGCCCAGAGCGGGAGAAGTTATTTGATAATTTCCCACACAAAAAAAAAAGCACTTTTGATTTTACGTCAATGTATAGATCTTCCTCACGCGTCGTGATTTCGGGTGCTCTTGACGGTAATGTCTTCTTTTGATTAAGAAAAAAATCAAATCGTATTGTATATTATTGCGGATGGCAGTTTGTGTTGTGATATTTATGAGTTCCATGTAAATTCTAATACTTAAAAAACTGCATCAACAATCAGACTATCCTATTATCACGACATAGTGATGACCTAGCCTTATTTATCCTCTAGACTTCTACCCCCTTATTACAAAACAAGGTTTATCTTCAGACCCAGGTTTAAAACGTGGAGCCATTATTGAATTTCGAACTTTATTCCGACTATGGTACAGTTCCTAAACACAAAACTGACAACTTAGTACCGAACTAAGTTTTCAGTTTTGTATAAAGAACGGTATTTCAATCACAGTTACGTTCTTATTACAAAAACTGGCTCCATGGTTTAAGCAATGTCAAAATATAAATCTTGTTTTGTAAGAAGGCGGCTAGAGTATGTACATTAACCCAAGTAGCCCCACAGCACCCTTCTAACTCCAGAGAGCATATTCCCCACAAGTAGGTGCTCGTGCAAATACGACTAACTGGTACTGATGCATGAACCAAATGTGCATCTTAGGAAGCACTTATGTCACTCTATTGAACTGCAACAACTCAAAGTGAAGGGGTTCTTTATAAGAATATGCATTGCATAATCTTGGTATTGATCTAGCAGCCGTTTGCTAGAACTAATTTACACTGTTAGAACGAGGAAACAAAAATATCTAATATGTTACGAAATGTTTGGTAAACTCACAAAACTTAAAATTGTACCATTTTTAGGGTTCCGTAGTCAAGAAGGCACTCTTCGCCATGTCCGTCTGTCCCTTCTGGCTTAGCTCAGAGACTCTTAGTACTAGAAAGCTGTAATTTGGCATGGGTATATATATTACTTACGTTGACAAAGTGGTAAGAAAAATGTTAAAAAAAAAATTTTTTTAGTGTACCTTTCTTGCACGTAAAGTATTTTTTTCTCGTCTATCCCATGACCTGGGGTGTCATTCAAAGGATGGTGGGGATTCATTCAGAGGATTCAAAAATATTGAGGGTCCGTGAATAAAATTTTTCCATTCAGCGATCCGTTTGCGTATTATCAAGCTTTAAAATGCAAGTTTTTGTTTGAGTCAAGTGTGGGGGACACTTGACTCTAACAAAAACTTGCCCTGCCAGCTAAATGGTTGTTTTTAGGTATGTCAAAAAAATCATGGCAGTAGTACATAATTATAACGAAATTAAAAGGAAAACTATCACAGCTAAGTAGGATTTAAAAGCTAACGAGTAATAGTCGACCAACTTACATTTGCAGTTGGAGAATTGACCGTGACGTATATCTATGTATCGGAGAACATATTTTTCAACTACAATGTTAAGTTTGTTTTTGCGATAAATTCATCCAAACTAAGGAACCCTTCATTGTGCGTTTTCCGAGACGCACTTGGCCAGTTTTTATTTATGCTGACACCTCTAGTCAAATTCACACTTTTTAGGGTTCCGTACCCAAAGGGTAAAACGGGAACCCTATTACTAGGCTCCGCCGTCTGTCTATCTGTCCGTCTGTCACCAGGATGTGTCTCGTGAACTGTGATAGTTAGACAGTTGAAATTTTCACAGATGATGTATTTCTGTTGCCACTATAACAACAAATACTAAAAAAACAGAATAAAGTAAATATTTAAGGGGGCTTCCATACAACAAACGTGATTTTTTCTCTTATTCGTAGTAGGTAGGTACGTTTCTTTCACAACATCTAGGCTTGATTCTTTGAGAAGATTGAACTGGAAGTGATTTTCCGAGCCACTGGTGTTTGCGGACGTAATGAGATTCCATGTTAATTCGGAAGACGTACCCAACTAGGAGCAAAGTATTGGATAAAGAAATAGGTACCTAAAGTAAAGCCTTAGAAAAGGTTGGTTATAGGTCAGTTCCTTCTGGAGGTGACATAAAAGTTAAGGCGACGATAACCGACTTCTAATGATTTTATACTGAAGATCACGTCTAAACGAGTAGAGTTAATAATTTGAAAAAAATATATGTTAAATTAGTGCATTTTTTTAATAACTTATGTGAATATTTTGGATTATTTTTATATTACATGGTGAAATTAATTTGTAATGTTATGTCTAACGCGGATAAAAAACTGAGAATGGAGCAAAATCTTCCAAGCGTATTTTTCTGAAACCTTCACCAATTTAAAGACAATGTAATTATTGATCTTTTAGTATACGCGTTTTATTAAAATACCTATTGGTTTGTGTATAATAAATTAATAATGCGTCAAATTGAGGATAGCGCTTCTTGATGGGCGAGTCCTATTACTGGCTGAACGTACGACGCGTTGCGTGAGCTCAGTACAGAACACGCAAGCTAACCACTCAAGGTCACTGGCATATATCTCCGACTTAAGAATAGTATTAGATGAAAAGTTCTATTGGTAGACTGAAATAAATCATCTCCCATACAGGTTACACGTAGCCTAACGCCTTTATAATAAAGTCATATTATCATCATATCAGCCGAAAAACGTCCACTGCTGGACATAGGCCTCCCCAAAGGGGGGTTTACCATAATCGCCACGCTTGGTAGGCGGGTTGGCAATCGCAGTATGGTATTAAAACGCATAGAGCACGCTGCTGCCCATTCTATAGTAAGTCCCTTAGTCGCCTTTTACGACACCCACGGGAAGAAATAGGATGGTGCTATTCTTTACGTCCGGCACCACACGGTACAGTCATATTATAAGTAACCATAATCCGTATTTTAAAATGTATCATGTATTGTCTATATTCTTTGTTGGAGATCCTAAAGAAATAAAACCATAAAGACATAAATATAAATATACTTAAACAAACATAAAATATGAACATAAATATAAGTATAAATTCTTACGTATTATAAAACAAAGTCCCACGCCGCGTCTGTCTGTCTGAACGGGATAAACTCAAAAACTACTGAACGGATTTTCAAATGCTTTTCATGAGGAGGTTTACGTGTATGATTCATTAAAGTTTTGTGTAAATTGGCTGAAATATGACGATTATTGTTGAAGATGTCGGACAAATCATGCCTACTGAGAATTTACTGGCGTGAGCCGCGTAAACCGTACGAGATACATAATTTTATATCTTAAAAAGTTCAACAAAAAAGTAAACCTGACTACAGCTAAAGCTGTCAACAGGTAAACCGCTGTCACTGTCAGACTGCATACAAAAGAAAGAGAAGCATGATAACACAACGCTTGTAATTTATTGCAAAATATGCAATTATTTATTTACTCAAAAATTAGTTGAGTAACAACCAAGTTCTGCATACAAATAAGACGAACTTGTTATTAATTAAATACCAGCCGTAAGTTGATATGTAATACAGATATTTTGGTTTGAAACTCAAAGTAAAGGGTTAGTTTACCGTTAATTTGTATGAAGATTTTTTTTCTAAACGTGTTTTTGTATGTTCAAGAATAACATATATTTTCTCCGCTACCACAAACTATATAGATTTGGCAATTTTTTTGTTTAAGACAAGCCTACTTTTATTATTTGCCTCATGTCAGCGCCTTAAGGTTTTGTGTTAGTTGGCTGAAATATGACGATTATTGTTGAAGATGTCGGGAAAAAACATGCCGACTGGGAGCTTTACTAAATGTATGTTCTACAGGATTATACATCTTAAAAAGTTTAACAAAAAAGTCCGCGATTACATACATCTAAACTTTTTTAGTTGCATTTTAACCCTACTATGACGTCGTGCAAGGAATACGTCGAGTTACCAGTAACCCTGTTTATTCTAAGGATGACCCACAGTGACCATTTTTATCTTTCAATTATTTTTTTATTATTTAATTATAAAAATGTAATTGTTATTTCCGAGCTATTTTAACCGGTATTATATCCTTATCCTTATGCTTATCAAATAAAGTATGTTGTTTCAATTGGGCATTTAATTTAGATTAAAATATGCCTTTACATCATAAATTAATCCGTGTCGTGCCGGACGTAAAGAATAGCATTACCCTATTTCTTCTCGTGAGTGTCGTAAAAGGCGACTAAGGGACTTACTAGAGATTTTCTACTGATTTCGTCCATTGCTACACACATGTTCTTTGACAGAAAGGGAGCCTGGAACTTGGAGAAGGATAAGTTAGGGCAACCGTTAGTAGTCATTTATAAGTCCTAAATGTTATTACGTGTCAAGACTGGCGAGTGCTGAAAACGTGAGTGGCTAAACGGGGATACACAGGTTACGCTTCCATCCGCTCCGTCAAAGGTAGATTGTGCTTTATGTATGTAGCTACCCCGGTTTCCCCTAGACATATTTTGCCTTCATACTTTTTAATACCGTCATTTAATGATCATTATTTCAGCCGAACTGTTGAACACAGACCTGGCCAAGCGTTGACATATCGACCGGTTCTGTTCTTCTCAAATCGTCCGACATTCGTTTCCCACAAACACTTATCAATTGATTCCCGGCAATCAGGGCACCTCTACAGCCATTCTTAATTCTGGAATAAGAGACCAAATCCTCGAGGGACAACGGTATTAGGGACGAGTCGAAGATCAATTCTTAGGATATCAGGAAGAAATAATTAAGAATTAGTTAGATTGTTTGTGCTCAGGACATAAGTTGGAACTAAATAAGTAGCAATTAAAACAGTTGTTTTAGGATTAATGAATTATCGACCGATATGTAGTTCTTATTTTACAAAACTAACACAATTACTTACCCTTTGATAACATATTTTTTCATAGAGTCCATCACGCATAAGAAATACATATTACCCAAAACTGAAATGATGACGTAGAAAATAAAAAAAATAGATAAAAAGATGAAATACACGGACGCGTACACCGAAACGTACGTATTTCCCTTTCAAACTCCGACCAAAAATCGTATTTTCTTTGAATGAGGATCCAAAAAAGCTCCGGTATTAATCCGGGCCTGGTAAGTTTGGGTATAAATTGCGGTAGCTGGGTAAAATCACACGAAACCCGGATGTTTTGTATACTATACTATAATACCGGTCTCAACCAGGATTATTTTCAATGTTTGGCTACGGTTTGTTTTTCTTTCGTGTTTTCTTCATATATTGTATTTCTTATTTCAACAAAGGTTTTATTTTTCTTTTTGCTACGGCTTCAAAACGTGATATCAGGTTCTATTATCAGTTGCCAAAAAGGTTTTTTTTATTATTATCATTAATTCTACTATAAAACATTTCTGTCAGATATTTATGTTGCCAGTGGGATTTCAAATAATAATAATATTTGCAGTAAGAGCGGCATCTTTGCGCTATAGAAGTACTCGAAACAGTGACTGCATAAAAACCTGACAGTATATTAATGTTTTGAGTTTATGATGGATGTGATACCTCGCCTCCTAGATATTTATAACGCAAGACATGTCCAATATTTTTGCATTCTGAAAGGTGACACATCATTTTGAAGTCGATGCGATACCTATATTTTGGCGTCGCTTTTCTCGTAAGATAGTTTTGGAGTTTCTTTGATGTCACATATTTGTGCCGCTACTTGTATATGCCTTCCACATAATCACATGGTCATATTGCTATTTGTTGTCTTCTTGAGAACAGATATCTATGCTCGTAACCGTACCTTTAATATAGAAATAGCTATTTCTACTTCGTTTATTTTCTAAAAGACTTTTCCTGTAACTTTCCTTTATATTTGTAGCTTTAGAAGTATCAAACATAGTTAACAGACACATTTCATTGAACTGTCTACCCGTTATAATAGTCAATTATTTTGATAGCCTCTTTTTTGAAAGTCTTAGATATTATTTAAACAAATCTACTTTTCCACTTAAAAAGGTTATAAATAGAACAAAGTATTGAGATGTTTATAGTCCTTTCAGAATATTCAGTCATTGGAAATACTTATAAGCAGCTATTTTTGTATTGTTATCGTACCTAGCTCCTCTTGAATAGGTACTTTTAGCTAACCTGTGAACTTACTGTAGTTCAGTAGATAAAACATTATCTTGTTTCTTATAAATAGACACATTAGCTTAGCAAAAGAAAGAAAGAAAAATAATTTTATTTGTCACAGAAACACGTGCATACGAAAACATAAAGTCGAGTAGGTAAACATTACACAAAACACATTACAATATAATCACGAGCACAAAAAAAACAAATAGTCGGCAGCTGCACGTCATGACTGTGACAATAAGGCTTGCACCCAGCATGATGCTGTGCTATGGGGACCAACAACACAGCGCTGATTTTCAGTGGTCACCCGAAAAATACGTACGGAACCCAAGTCAGGTTTAATGAGTTCAACATACTAAGTAACAAAATAAACAGTCATCGTTTCAGCCGAAAGACGTCCACTGCTGGACATAGGCCTCCTTATCCGCATAAATAAAAAGTACTTAGAATATAATGCCTAAAAAAAATACAAAATAGCATAAATCTATGTATCCTATAAGGTCCACAAATTAAAGTTGTTGGAATTCTTGTCCAAAACTACCCCAAATTAAACCCCATTGGCCCCCGTAATAATAAACGTGGAATAAGTGATTAATACTTTTAGACTATCAGCTACAGCACTAACAAAAAACAACTACAATTTACAAATCCAGTCATTCGTAAGCATTATGCGCCAGTACCATGGAGACTAATATTTCACAGCAGAAATCTGTCTACCTCGTGTACAAAGCTAGGAGATCTAGTGTCTATGCTAGATGAATTTCTGACTTCTCTGAGCTCTATTGTAGGCAGGACAAAACACGGAGCACAGAATTTAGAAGGGTTGGCAGCGTCTAGAGACAACAGAACTTATGAAATTCGAGGCGCTGTAAATAGGTCGAACGCATAACTTCGGATAACGCTCTTCGGACTCGCGATTCAAAGCTATCAGTTTGTGTACATCATTTGTGCTACAGTGCAAGTAAACGGTGACGCGGTTGGTTCGTATGAAAGGGTTGACGAAGCCGTCTTTAGCAGTGACCGCCGAGGTGTCTCCGTGCTCTGTGGGACAAACAGTACGCGTGACATTGCGTTTCTGAAGTTAGTTGCAGATCGGATTAATTATTCATTTGATACCGAATTTTAAAAACTAAGGTTCTGCGTTCAACGCATCTTTTTATGTCGCACCCCGTTCTCTTCAAATTTCTAAAGTCATGAAGTTGAAGAAAATCCAAATTTTCTTCAACTTCCGCAGAAATTAACATTGAAAGACTATTCGCAGCTAACTTTAAAGACGGCAAGTAAGTACCTTTTGTACCTTTTTTTTTGTTTCCGGGCTTGAAAATCCTCATGGATGTCCTCCGCCCTGGGGTGGGCGGGGGGACTTACTGACTAAAAACCAACCCAGTGTGGCTTTCCAGACTTGCACCGGGGATCTTGGGATCCAGTGTGACTTCCGCGATCCCCGGCTAGTGCCGGCCCCATCTCAATTCTGTGGGGAGAGGTGTTTGTCCCCTCCGCGACATCTGAAAGGGGCGCGCGTGGAACACTATGCGCCGCCACCTCTGGTCCAGTATAATACGCGGCGAACGTGCTCAAGTCCGCCGTCCCCGGGCCTAGTTAGAAGGGCCAGAAAGGGGCATTGTCTGCCCTCTGCCGACGCTCGAAGCACCTGCTGCGGGCCGGGTGAGTGGAAGAGATTTCCCTCTCCTTTTCCGCAGCCTTGCATTCTGTGACACGACTGTTTCGCAGAAGGATACCACCGCGTCCCAGGACTCCTCACTGCTGACCATTGACTCGACCACGGCTGGCAGCGACAGGTCACTGCCTACTCCTGAGATGAGGGCACGGCGTGGCTCTTTCCAAGCATCACACTCTGCCAGCGTATGCCGCACCGTGTCCCGGCAGTCGACGCAGTGGAGACACAGGGTGACACCTTTTGTACCTAAGCGTACTCGGAGACATTAATAGTTAGTATGAGTCTATTGTTACTTGATAATGAATAAATAATAATAATATTAAGCTTATCATAAGGTTGGATCTGTCCCACTTCTGGACAATTGGACAAAGGCCCTAATTTCCCTCACTTCTCAATACTTCTCTCCAGCTTTCTCTTTTATGCCTGGCACAAACGTCCTTGAACAAAAAAAAAACCTTCGAAGGCATTTGTGACCCACCCACTGACACTGGGCTCGCGTTGTGAATTACGGCCCTCTCCCTGTCACAGAGAGGAGATGTCCTGGGTCCCAGCAGTGGGAACAATATAGGCTGATTATGCTTAAGAGTTAAGTATGTGTTAAGTAAAAAGTTAATTATGAAATGTACTGAAAAATTACTACATCCAACGTTTACCTACAAAAAAAAATTGTTATTGAACCCTAACTATACCTTCTTTAATGATAAGGATAACCACGTACTAACGATTGGGTATTCCCAAAAGGTTTTTAATCAAAGCTTTGAGCACCCTGCCAATAAAATATGGGCCCATTACAATTTTACGTGCCCTATAAACGGTATTTATTATACGACCAATCTGTTAGTAAAACGGCCGGATTTTAGAATTGAGGATTAAGATGTATTAAAGGCATTTTTAATTGTTTGTCTACCTTTTAAATTGGTGTTTAATTAAGTAGTCTACCCCTCGATTTAAATTTTATTGTTTGTTTTAAACAGGGTTACTTTTGCTGAGAAATGACAAAAGCTGGTCTGCTGTGTGCTGTTGAATCGACGAAATCTTTAATCTGAATCAGAAAGCTAAATAAAACAACATGAACGGATGCTGTTTTCAGAAGCCTGCTTCAAAGCTATCTTGGAGGAAAACCTAAGGAAAGCAACTTTGGATGTTAATCTGTTTGATATTGCCAACACGCAGTCGTACAGCGGTTGTCGTAAACGCGGTGATTGTTACAGGTTGATACTCTATCTTTGCAGCGTTCTCTATGGATTTTAACACCATCCTGCGTTCGCCAACCCACCTGCCAAGCGTGGCGATTATGGCAAGCCCCTGATTATGGCAACCCTTTGGGGCCTATATCCAGCAGTGGACGTTTTCGGCTGAAATGATTATGACTCTGTAGTATGAGTCTGTAGGTACACCTAGGTATCTATTCCCCCAGGGTTGCGAGTTTGTCCGAAAGGGATATCGTGGCCCTGGCACACAGGCAACGGAAGGAACACGGGTGAGTTTTAGTCAGTAAAAGTCTGACCCGCCCTCCCGCTCCGCCCAGAGCGGGAGAAGTTATTTGATAATTTCCAACCCAAAAAAAAAAGGTATCTATTCCCCTATGGACCAAATACCTGCTTAGTTGCTACAAAACGTCCGAATGTGACTTGTGAGACTAATTTTGAGTAAGCCTACGATTTATTTAAAATCTAGCTGACCCGACAAACCTTATCCTGTGCATACAAAAAATCCAAAGGCAACAACTTTTCCATTTTTTACTTCCATAAAATGTTATTCAGACTAAAACGAAATAAAAAAAAAACATATGCGTCCAGCCGTTCTCAAGTGCTGTGCTTACCAACGACATTTTAAAAGCCAATTATTTTTTAAAAGAGTAACCCTTGATTTTCTTGCCGGCTCTTCTCCATAGGAAACGACCAATTTGAACCGTGGACCTAGCTTCTGACGTATATATGATAAGAGAAATAAAAGATTTTTATTTCGCATTTAATGTTTACATAAGTTCTACTTGTAAACATTAAATGCGAAATAAAAATCATCTCTTGTCCTATCTTCTGATAGGACACGAGATGTCACAGTTAACAGCTTTAAGCCTAAAATACTTCATATTTTACTTAAAGTTACGAAGATAGAACATTTAAATATCTAATTACAAAACTTAGCCTAACCTAACTTCTTATCTTGACCGCTTAGACTTGCAATAAATGTAAGGATTTTAACTGAGATTTTCTCGCATAAATGATCAAGACCCATCGAGATATAAGTACTAACGTACTAGAGAAGACACCGTAAATTCCTACTTTGTCTGGTTCAACTGCGGCGATCGCGCCGCACCTCACTCAGTCGCTCTCTAGCTCTTTCGCGCCTAGTACTTCCGACAATAATAAATTATATAGAATAAATACACTTCCGCAGCAAATCTAGCGCTGTGGTAAATTAGTTACGGTTTAGACGAATTGTTATTATTTTAGCGCTGCGCGAACTAAAGATTCAAATTTCGAAGAATAGGACAATTCAGTTATTTGACGTAGCTTCTCTAGTACGTTAGTACTTATATCTCGATGAATGTACCTATTTAAGTTTTGAAGTCATAACTACAGTGTTCTTATGTCAATGAAGTAGAATGAACAAATCTGCCGTTTAGATGAGCAAGTCGATTAATACTGTTACTTATAAATACTTTAAATTAAAATTAAATAATTAAAGATACCACGTTCCAGCATTTCATGTCAATAGCCAAGAGTTAGTTTTATACCTACTCCACTTTCTTTTTTTTAAATTTTTCTTTACTTATTAAGTGAGTGTGTACATTTATTTACCTATTTATGTTTCGTCTTACATCTATCATTAGGTACAGGGTAACCTACTGCGATAGTGTGCTTATGTAACTCTCATCCTAACTTATTATTCATTGTCATCATCATTTCAGCCGAAAGACGTCCACTGCTGGACATAGGCCTCCCCCAAGCACCGCCACTTCGACCGGTTCTGTGCTTTCCGCATCCAGCGGATACCTGCGGCCTTCACAAGGTCATCGGTCCACCTTGTAGGAGCCCTTCCAACGCTACGTCTTCCGGTACGCGGTCGACGCTCCAGAACCTTTCGGCCCCATCGGCCATCAGTTCTGCGAGCAATGTGCCCTGCCTATTGCCACTTAAGCTTGGCAATTCTTCGGGCTATGTCGTTTGGTTCGCCTGCGGATCTCTTCATTTCTGATTCGATCTCGTAGGGAATCTCCAAGCATAGCCCTCTCTATTGCTCTTTGGGTGACTTTTAGCCTTCTGATAAGGCCCATTGTGAGCGACCACGTTTCAGTGCCATAGCTTATCACTGGCAACACGCACTGGTCAAAGACTTTCGTCTTGAGACACCGCGGTATGTGGGACGAGAAGATATTGCGTAGCTTCCCGAATGCTGCCCAGCCGAGTCGGATTCGACGATTGACCTCTTTATCGAAGTTGGACCTACCTAACTGGACAGTTTGTCCGAGGTAAACATATCGTCCACAACTTCGAGTGTAGCGCCTCTGATCTTCATGAGAGTGGGTGTTACATGGGCATTTGACATTATCTTTGTCTTGTCCATGTTACTCTTAATCTTCTTAACATAGCTTCATCAACTTATTATTATCTTATTTATAAAATTCTCGTGTCACAATGTTAGTTACCATACTCCTCCGAAACGGCTTGACCGATTTTTATGAAATTTTATATGCATATTCAGTAGGTCTGAGAATCGGCTACTATCTATTTTTATACCCCTAAGTGTTAAGGGTGACTTTCCCACGGGATCGAGACTTACGCGGGTGAAACCGCGGGGCGCAGCTAGTAATACTATAAATACACCTCTGCCTAACCCTGCGGGGATTACAGGTGTGATTTATGTTATATTATTATTTTCTCAAAAATTATGAGTTTTAAGATAGTGTGTCTTTATTCCGACTGGAATACAGAATATATATCTAGGTTCCCAAATATATATTTTGAATGGACACTGATTTAAACTAGAGTTTTTATATCATTGTCCTTTAAAAATATATATTTGGAAACATAGAAATTAATACACACAACTTTAAGAATTACAAATACCTATGTTTGATTTACAAATTATTTTGGTATTACGTTTGTATGAACTACGCATGCTACGCCGGCCCCTTATTGCACTAAATACCTTCGTACATACCTACCTACATAACTAGCTACCTATAGTCACGAGCATAATATGACGGCGCAGCAAATGTCGCCGTCTAGTTTTCTTACTGGAATCACTGAAAAGGTTGCCTATGAGTGAACTGACAAGCTGACAGTCACTCTAGCAGAGCGTCGCATCGATGGTTGCGTGGTGGCTATCTTCGGATGACAGAACATGACGTCAGGGGAGCTGTGGAGGTCTGCCCTGCTTGGGCGGAGCACCGCCGTGTCTTCACGGAGGCGATCGGTGGCGGTGATCTCTCGCGTCCGGCCCTGTTTCAGGCCATGGTTCGGAGCGAGAGTGCATGGGAGGCCGTTACCTCCTTCTGCGAAACAGTAATGCTCGCGAAGGAGGAGGAGGAACGCGTGAGGGTGAGGCAGGGTTCGCACGCCCTTAGTCGCCGCAGGAGACGTCCCGGGCGTCGGGAGTTGCAAGGTGATACCCGGCCACCGTAGGTGCGCGCCTGTGGACGGTGAGCGATGGGTAGCTCGCCATCCGACAAGGAGCAGGCCCGGGTCGACGGCGCGTTGTGTTTCACGCGCGCCTCAAAGAGATGTCAGCACCAATTGACAGGGTCCGAAAAGGCCAATGCCTGCCAGAGTTACGAGTCTGTCCGAAAGGAATATCGTGGCCCTGGCACACAGGTAACGGAAGGAATACGGCTGGGTTTTAGTCAGTAAAAGTCTGACACGCCCTCTCGCTCAGCCCAGAGCGGGAGAAGTTATTTGATAATTTACCACCCAAAAAAAAAAAGGGGGAGCTGCTGTCGTACCACGTCCACTACGAACTGCTACCTATTATTCCGGCACAATCCAGATGATATTGAAGCTGTTGAACCACTAATAGGATGATCACTTCTGGTAAAGGCTATCATGCGCCGTTAAGTATATTACTATGAACAGTTTGGCAATAATATCTGATTTCATGACTCATCCGTCTGTCGGCAAGATGACAGCAAATATATGTGATCATTTGTGGAAGGCATATACAAGTGGCAGCACAAATATGTGACATCGAAGGAATACCAAAACTATCTGACGAGCCAAAATATAGGATGCTGCATGTTGACGACAGATATTAATGGATGAATCATGAAATCAGATATTATTGCCGAGCTGTTCATAATATATTTATGCGCGTGACTGTACGTATCTTTTATACTAGCACATTAGGGACTTAGACAAGTCGTACCACTCGTACCTGGGTACAGTCAGCCATAATTTCGAGTTTAAGTTCAGTATTTATGAATATGTTAGAGTCACAAATTATTTTGGTATTACGTTTGTATGAACTACGCATCCATCCCTCTGAACTACGCCTCTTAAACATTCAAGTTACAGAGTGAACCACAAGTTACATTTTACTTTTATGGGAAATGTTCATGCCTTATCTACTTTGTTTCTTTGTTTTCATTATGATTTAGTCGTCTTGTTTGGACTGAAGGAATCATTTTTAATTGTTTATTTTTATGTCAATCCAAATTGTGAAGGGGCTCGTGACTTAGTGATAATAGCCACATGGCTCGATGGAAGGTTAAACTACGCTTGCCGCGGTCGGTTCGTGGATGGGTGACCATCCATAAAGTACCTACATTTCGTAACCCCTCCGTGCCTCGGAAAGCACGTTATGTCGTTGATCCTGGCTGTCATTTCGTAGATTTTTGACAATGAAATGAAATTCATTTCATTTATCCTATTGGACATCAAAATAACTTGACACAGACACGTCATATTAATAAATAAACTAGATGTAGTCGACAACTTCTATCTGACTACGCCTGAGAAGAAATGGCGAAAAAAACTCAGGGGTCAAAGTCTCTTTTAAAGTTCAGACATAATCTTGGTCAGATCATGTGAGGACCATGACCGTGTCTGAAATGGTCTATTGAGGAAAGAACCACAGAAATTTGAGTGGATCTGTCCAATCAGTGCAGGAATTGGTCAGTAACCGTGGAGCTCAACTCACGACTTAAGACGGAGATATATGCCAGTGACCTTGAGTAGATAGCTTGCGTGTTCTGTACTGAGCTCACGTAACACGTCGTACGTTCAGCCAGTAATAGGACTCGCCCATCAAGGAGCACTGTCCCCAATTTGACGCATTATTAATTTATTATACACAAAACAAAAGGTGTTTTAATAAAACGCGTATAATAAAAGATCAATAATTAAATTATCTTTAAGCTGGTGAAGGTTTCAGAAAAATACGCATGGTAGATTTTGCGCCATTCTCGATTTTTTATCCGCGTTAGATATGTCTAACGCGATTTACAAATTAATTTCACTATGTAATATAAACATAATCTAAAATATTCACATATTAAAATAATGAGAAAATGCTCTTATTTAACATATTTATTTTCAAATTATTAACACTACTCGTTTAGACGTGATCTTCAGTATAAAATCATTAAAAGTCGGTTATTGTCGCCTTAAGGAGCTCAATGACTGGACGAACAATACCAAAGAACAACAGCAACAGTCTGGTTGTCAGAAGCCCAAAAGTCTGACAACCAGCCTACAGGGGTATCGTATTGTGGAGGGAGGGAGATAGGGAGTCACTCCATGTTAAATACTGATATTCAGCTGCATCCAGTTAGGACTGCAAGCCGACCCCAACAACCTTTTCCTAACTAGGAAAAGGCTGTTGGGCAGGTAGATTTTTACTTTGTATGTCAATTAAGATTTCCTTTTGTATCTGAAAATTATTATATTTTTTTTTGTAATAAAGTTCATGCAAGAACTTTGAAGGTGATCCGGCAGAGAACCAAAGTTGTCGACATAGCCCACAGAATAATTAAGCTGAAGTGGCAATGGGCCGGCCATATTAGCCGTAGAATCGATGACCGTTGGGGTAGATGTGTTCTTGAGTGGAGACCCAGACTCCAGGCTATTACTGAGAAATTCCTGGTGAGACTGCTCGACCCGGGCATCGAACCCAGGACCTCATGCTTAGTAGTAGTACTAGTGATTACTTGACCAACGAGGCAGAACTCTTATACAATATTAGTTTTAGTAATTATGCGAAACCCAAAACACGTCTAGTATTTTTATGTAAAGAATCTATGTAAAAAATTTCAAAACTGTATCATAAAAAATCACAAAGTTATAAGGTTGTTATGTTACCGGGTTGTCCGTACAAAAACATACTAACGGCGCCCCCGCGCCTCTAGATAATAATTTGGCAGTAGGTACCTAAGCGTACGGCGATTGTATTGTAAGTAATTAAATGGTGAAAACATTTTCCATCACACTTAAATACTTTTGGGACAAAATATAACAACGTGTAAAAATTATTGAAATCGATTCTGTTCCTTATTCTGAACAAACTATATTCAGGTTGCGCATAAACTAAAAATAATGTTGTATAATTATATAAATATTATATATCATATTATATGCCGCTATAGTCCTATCTTCCATGTCCGTTTGGTCTGTACGAGTATGTCCGTTTGGTGCCGGCCGTAAAGAATAGCATCATCCCATTTCTTCCTCCGAGAATGGGCAGCAGCGTTCTCTATGCATTTTAACACCATACTGCGATCGCCAACCCGCCTGCCAAGCGTGGCGATTATGGCAAACTCCCTCCTTTAGGGGAGGCCTATGTCCAGCAGTGGACGTCTTTCGGTTGAAATGACGATGATGATGATGATAATAGTCCAATCATCTAGTAAGGTTACTACTGCTTTAATAGGAATCTCGCTACGGGTTCGTGGGTTTAAAATAAAACACGAAATATAATCAGCAGTAATATTTTAAATTGCTTTGAATCACAATTTTGTAGTGTTTATAGATTATAATAATTACAAAGGAAGATTATTTTTTGTTCAAAGTACACTTATCCAACAGATCATCGTCATGCACTCTCGTGTCCATCATCTCAGAATATTTTACAAAAAGATCAACAATATTCTCATTTAATTAAATACTAAAATTAAAAGTATAAAAACTAAATTAGAACTTTTTTAACAAATTAGTTTAACCTTGTTTCTGATAATATTATGAATTCATTTTAAAATTATAACCCTTTCTTATCCAAAAATCATTTTTTGAAAATGCTAACTTAAACTACACGTGAATCTTAAAATTAGAAAATGAAAAAATCAAACTTTGAAATCAATACTCATTCACAAAATCATTGTTACATACTGAATACATTTATAAGAAATAAGTACATGATTAATTACGATTATAAATACTTAGGAACAATATTGTTTATTTACAGTTCACACAAAATACCTACAAAATTAAAAATAACAAAAAATCACTGATATCACTGATGACTTAAAATAATGTTGTGACAAATACGACATATTCTCTTACAGAAATTATTTACAACACATTTTCAAGTTCATTGCCTATTAAAAATAGATGTCAAAAATACAATTCACATAATTATTTAATCCAATTATAATTCATACAACATTTTGTTTACGAAAGATGAACTATAAAAAGAGATTCTAAGCTGTTTGACTGGACAGTCCTCATTCATACGTCCCCCATATTTTGGTATCAGTCCTCATTCATACGTCCCCCCATATTTTGATGTCAGTCCTCATTCATACGTCCCCCCATATTTTGGTGTCTTAGAAACCTTGAAACTGGCAGTACGTAACAATTTCTTACATTCGCTAATATTAAAATTAAAAAAAAAACTTACATACAACGCTTATGATTGCATATAAATAATTATATTAATTAAAAAATTAAATAACATCATAAAATTCGCTATCAAACGCTGGTTTTCTATATAAATATGTTTATTAAGCAATAATACTAGTAGCTAGCTATAAAAATATAGGATTGTAATGATTTTTGAAACTATAAATAAAACAAAATTACGTTGGTAGTTTTCTTTCTACAATAAAATGACTAGGGTTTAAGTAAGTAAACTTTTATGGCAGATACTTTTTAACTACTGTATGACTAAATCAGGCACTATTGCATTATGTGTAATAGTAATTAATGTTATTATTTTAAAAGAGCCAAAACATACCTATTTTTGTAGTTTAGCAAAAATATTTTAAAATACACAAAATTGACTAAAATACACTTCAAAACATTATTACAATCCTACTAAAAGGATTTTGCGGCTAAAAATATTATTATTAAATGAATTTCTAGTGATCTAGCATTTCATAAAAGATACAACTAATATCATACGCGAGTGTCGAAAACGTCGAAGTTATAATTAAGTAAGTATCTAAGTGATATGCAATATACTTTAGGCAGGCTCATTTTGATTAAAACATCATCATTTTTACAAAGAGGTGATCAAAATTAGTTTTAGCCATTTATTATGAACAATTGATGACTTTTTTTACATAGATAAAAATGACTAAAACTAAAATAATGCGCCTCTACAAAAGTATACGCAAGCTACCGCGAATTATTTTACTACTATAAATCGCATAAACAACAGACGTTAACTCAACTACATTAAAGTCATAGACGCTAAAAATCAATGCTTTTTGCAATCTTTTTATCACATTTTCGTCAAAAGAATCGTGCCTACGGCATAATAAATTCATAAAGCTGAACTAGTTTCGGCCCACCCTAAAAGATAAAAAGAAATCCAATCATAATCTCACTAATATCTCATTCCAGTACCAGTTAGTAACAATTTCTATCTTTTAGTCTTAGGAATACTTACTAAATATGAAGTTAAAATGTGTGAACAAGCTTCTTATAATATAATAATAAAAAGTATTAGTTAAACTTTTAGTTTTAAATTCTATGTATAGATTTCAAGTTTTTTTTTTTATTATTTCATATAATAGTAATTTATCTAACTATGTAATATCTACTTCTAGTGCACTATCTTTTAGCTGTGGTCAATACTAAGCCTCGTCGTAAGTGTGCCACTTTTACTATCTTCAAAAAGTTTATTGCTTTCGTACTTTTGTAAAAATGAAAGAAAAAAAACATTGTAAAGTATGTTAGAAGAGCTTGCTCGTTTCATAATATTTTTTTACAAAAATGAATTCTTTTTTTACTATTTTATGTAATTGACATTTATTTTATAAAAAAGACAACAAAACTAATTAATACTTTTTTTGGTAAGATTTTGGCATTTTCTCAAATAATTCACACATTTTACTAAAAATAACATAGGATAATAAAAAGGACACAATTACCGGTGGCACTAAGAAGCTTCTATATCTCAACTGTATTGTGACGATCGCGTGGATATTAAAATACTCTTTCTTTACAAATCGGAGTTTATCCCACCACAAAAATATTGTTGCTTTCAGAGGTTCTGCGTTACTGAGAAAAATATTTTTTAAATTTATTTTCTTCATATTTCCACTTGTTTCGCATTTTAATAACACTATCAGCGCTCCAGAAGCAATCGTGCACGCTATCTAAAAATATAGGTATACGCATGACCACTAGCTAAACGAACTATTTGTTCGAAAATTAAGGCAGAAATAATAGAATAACTTTTATGGAAAATTAATACATCAAAACTTTTGGCGCAATACATCTCGAAATACTGGTATCGTACCCGCCATTACTACATATACATATATAAATATAACATCTTAAAATTAGCGATCCAAAAATATGAAATATACGTGTTGTATAAGTGCGCCCCCGGCCGCTCCTCGCTCGCAAGCTACGCGCCGATGCCAGCACACATTTGTGTTTGCAAACCCGCGATATTTGCGACTTTTGCCATTCGCTACCGGAGGGTGCAAAAGCCGCCACAACTGGACGGTTTTTCTCAATCCTCGTCGCGTGTTTATTTTTCCTCTAATCGAAAAAACGCTGGTTCATTCCCAACAAAACGCCGTTCGACATTGAACGGCGAAAAATTTAAACTTTCGCTGTGAATCCACCAATGCCTTTTACCTACTTTTTTCAACTCTGGGCCTCTCAAAATCTAAATCAACAGGAATATATCGGAATGTACGAACAGTTGAAGTAAAAGTTATAGAAAGATTAGAATTTTCATGAAAAACTAAGTATGAAATCTAATTAAAATATCATAAAACTGAATGAAAGAAAGTTAAAAGGGATAGTCGAAGTAAGAAGAAGATAACTCAAAGTACCAGGGCCCTGCTCAAGCAAAGCGTCCTTATTCGTTCGAAACTTTTGCTTTATAAAAATACGAATCGAAAATATCTCGACTGTAGCACGTCTTCTTATGGTTAAGCTATGATTATTCTATTATTTCTTATACTATAAAACTTTACTATGTTTACTACGTTAAAATATCAGAGAATTCAGAAAAAGGGAATATTTAGGTTTTTTATTTTCTATAGTTAAGTGGTGCACAACCTTATTTCTTCATGAACGCTAGGTAAGTATGGCGTTAGCATAACGAGGATCTAAAACAAAAGATCACTATCTAAAAACTAATAGTAGATGTAGGTAGTCGATGAAAATTCATATTAATTAAGGATCCGCACTTATTGGAATAGGAACTAGGGGAGGAGGAATACGAAAATAACGATATAGTGGCGAAAGAAAAAGACGAAGAACTAATAGAAAAGAAACCATTGGTAATACGGTCGAAGGTCTCTCATAAGATTAGATCTAATCTAAACGGAGTCACAAAGATCGTAGAACATGTTCGATGATATCTAAGGCTTCATCTTCACTGCATAGACTAAAAGAATTAAAACTATTTAGGCTGGAATGAAACCTATTGTAAACTTTCGACCGAAACTAACCGCGTAATTACTTTTATTTCTCTTAAATACGATAAAATCTCAAAATACTCACAGCTCGTCGGGTTTATTGTATTATACGCTAAGTGCATCTACTTTATAAGAACAGTGGCTTTTTAATAATTTGAATTTGTACTTAACCTACAACATATTTTAAACTCCTTTGCTGAAATCATTTATAGAATAGAATTCAAGTTTTGACTCGATCTAAAGTTGGAAGCAAATAAACCAACTCAATGTTTCACATTAAAATTCATTTTCAAATCGTTTGCAATTGACGTGAATCGCAAAAGCCAAACGTTACGCAACCATTTTGTAGACATTTTATGAATTTTCAAAAATTTTGCGTCAAGTCTTACGATTGTTTCTCAGCCAATACGTTTGATGATCTACGTTTAATTACTTTACATCCAATTTAGAGTTTTCAAAAATATGATTCCAATAAATGTTCTAAACAAATATCTCAAAAATACATTATGAAAATATAATACAAATACGATAAAATTTATACTAAATATAACCCTGTCTATGACCTGAAGAGTTTAAAATAAAGAATAAATCAAAATCTAAACTCTGAACAAGTCATTTCTAAGGAAAACATAATTACTTCCTAGAGTCACATGCGTTGCTATAATCCGTTTACATTATGCGCAGATGGAACTGCGGAGATTTACATTAGAAGAACGAATACAACGATTTTGCATCATATAAGACCGTTCAATCTTATCAATAAATTGAAAAGGTATCGAATCATAACGATGGTGTTTTTTTGGCGAAACGCGATAGTCAAAACTTTTCGTATCGTCTACAATAAAATACGATATACAAAAGAATTGTTAAAACATTTCAAATAGACAAGGCCTGAGTCAGTTCACAACTCCGATAAGAAACCTGTTTTGTGAAAGTAGCTTAAGTTATATCAGACAGTATATTTGATAATGTGAAAGGCAGTTAGTTGGTGTTAACGCGTCATTTTAAATAATCACTTTATACAACAGAAGATTTCGACTTGTAAATTAAGGAAAACCTCAGATTGAGGGTAGAATGGAAATTAACATAGATTTGGGAATAGACAGTGTTCGTTGAATAACTGCCGTTGTCAGATTTTAAATAGAAGCTCTAGTAGAAGGTCTTCGTCCACGTTCATTGGCGATTCCGGAGCAAGGTAGTCAACGATCCTAGAAAATGGAAACCGTAGTTAAAATCGTGAGAATAATTAGATTTAATACTTGTACATATACTTTATATATATACTTACATTACTTTAAAGAAAACAAGACGATGATGTACAAGCATCTATAGAAACTTCCACCACTATTAAAAAGGATTTCAAATGAAATAATTCACAAGTTCTCTCCATCCATCCATATCGAAGTTTCAATATGTCGTATTAATTTGAATGCTATGTCCACCTGATACATTAATCATGATGATGAGGATGATAACGATGATGTTGATGATATAGATTATCTTCACCACCTTTTACGATGATGCTCACCTATTGGGCATGGGTGGTGTACTGGTGATGCGCGGCAACGAGCTTTGGCGGACATCCGGCGATCGCCGGGCCCCCCTCACGCTTTCGGCTCGTGCGTTCTGCAACCTGCCACAAACGGGGAGAAATGTATTAAAAACATAGCAAACCTATTTATATCGAACACTAAAATAAATAAAAAATATTGTAGCGTTCACAGATATATTCCAATTTTACGCTCAAGAGCATATAGACCCATAAAAGACCAAATAAGTGTTGTGTTTCAATACGAAAACTTACGTTGGTTGTAAATTCCTCCCATGTGCTGTGCAGCGTGAAAATAGTTTTGGGAATATTAAATAAACTTGGATTGCAGACAAGAAAATATATAAAATTATGACATCGAAGACAAAATTCTCAGAAACAATGCTGATTTACCTCATGAAGTTCCAAATCCTGTCCAACGCAACAAAATAACAAGTTGATAACTGTGTATTATCTCAAGATATCAGACAAAACCATAATAAAATTAAACAGTCTACCAGATTCTAAGAATACGTTTCCACCTATACAGCCTAAGCTCTAAATATTCACGAAACTCGCATAAACAAGCTTGAACAAAAACCCTCCTTTAATTTAATAAAACAAAAAGGCTGAAAGTTTAACAAAATCATGCTCTAAAGATTCTCTTATCGAAGGCAAGAAACAAACTTGAGTACAGTTGATTTATCTATCCGCCACAGATACAGAAATTTCGCAAAAGCTAAAAGCCCGAATCAGTTCGTACTTTATGAATGAAACATTCATAAAGTACGAACTGATTCGGGCTTAGATTACTCGGGAGGGATCGAGAACGAGCCAGTAGCCAAAATTAATTTAGCATGGAAGCAATGAATAAAGGTCTTAATTGTTGGAAATGTTTGATGAATTTTCGCTTTGTTTGCTTTATTTGAAGGGAAAGAAAGGAAACAATGTTTTTACATCGTAATCAAACGAATGATTCGGGTCCTTTTCTGTTATTTTCAATTCCATAACATTCGAATAATTTAGCGTTTTATACCACTGCTTTGGATAATTTATCAAGATACGTTATAACTTATCTTGACACGAAAACAATATTTTTATTTCACATAAGCCTACAAGGGCACTTATGAAACGTCAGAAGGGTCGAATTGGTCGTTTCCTATGGAGAAGAGCCGGCAAGAAACTACACGGTTACTCTTTAAAAAAACTTGGCTTTTACAATGTTTTCAAATTATAGTGTTAATAGGTATGAGATTTGACGAAGTACCAGGTACTTAACAAAAAAGAAAATGGTCTACAGATGATGGATGGTGGGTGGATGGATGAGAATGGTATATCAAGCCTACAACGTCCTCACATTAACAAAAAAACAATATTATAAACTATGATTAAAATCAAACTAAAATAATAAAAGTTAGAACCTTGTTGAAATTAAGCAATGGGGGTGAACCCCCATTGCATTTTCGTGTCCTTCTAATTACTGATATCATGAGTAATAAATGTCTTCATCAATGTACACAAATATCATTCATCCAAAATCAACTCCGTGTAATCTTTAACTTTCTTATTAAAACCTTGAGGAAGTTTGAAGCTCCAAAGTTGTTCTTTCGAAACGATCTGCCGTTCATTAAAACAGATATATTTGGATATCGAAAATTAGAAAGTAAGTCTTGTACTTCGTATGAAAAGTTAATATTATTTTTCTTTTAAACATTCATTTTGAACTGACTACATTATGCAACGATGTTGGGATCCGGGAAAAAATATTGATTCTGATTTGTTTTGCTGCCAATCCAAGGTCGACTTTTAGGGTGAATTCGGTCACCTGTTTTAAGAGGTAGGAAGGGGAGAGGGGGGGGGGGTTCCGCGATATACACAATATAAGTTTTATGCAACATGTCCCGGAATTAACGCACGCAACCTAACGCTAATTAGAATATGGGGATTTATAAAACGGACAAATAAAAAAAACTTCGCGACTGATAATGAAAACTACCTTTAACTAAAAGTGGGTTGAAATTAATCCATTTCAGATATTAAAATTCTAGCCGTGCGACTAAATGACTAAGGGAGCGACTAGAAATACAGAGAGGGTGTTGTCATTGAATCATTTGGATTGGGTTAGGATCTCTCTACCCTCTATTCTTGGTGAACCATATGGGTTAGATGAGGTTGTAAATATGAAAATTAGGTCAACTGAACGTTATAAATATATAAATAAAAGATTCTCATTTTTTATTTTAAATAACTCAAATTAATGTTTGTAAGTTGCTGTTCTGTTGATTTCTCGTCAGTCGCAGTCAGCCGCTCACTTAGTAATACTATAATGTTAATTAATTATTTTTGTCACTTAAAACTTTAATTTACAGTCACTCGTTTAAATACCCTTAGAATATTATGTTATAATTTTAGATACACTGATTATTTATTATTAGTTAGGTATAAGAAAGAAAAATTATTTTATTCGTCACAGAAACACGTGCTTAGGAAAACATAAACTCGAGCAAGTAAACATTAAAAAAAAAAAAACCTATCTACATTATACTGATGGCCGATGGAGCAGACGAGTCCAGGAGACCGCGTATCGGCAAGCGTAGTGTGGGACGCCCAGCCAGATGGACCGACGACCTTAAGAAGGTGGCTGGGACAGACTGGATTCGGAAGGCGGAGGACAGGGTGTTGTGGCGCAGCCTGGGAGAGGCCTATGTCCAGCAGTTGACTGCGGTAGGCTGAGTTGATAGGTACTGATTGTGAGTGAAAATTTTGGTCACATTACATATTTAAGCACGCACACAGACGTACATGTATAAGGGTGCAGCGTAGTAGATATTTCACCCATTTTGGTTTATTTTGACTCAACAGCGGAAGTGTGACTGTAATGTATGTAGTTTTAATTATTATTAGGTAAAAAATTGCCTATATTAAAAATTACCGAAGTCGATACAGTAAACGATTCTGAATAAACTACTTTCCTAATATGCATTCATTCAGTTACACATTGTATAAAGTTACATTACATTGACCTTCACTCTGTATTCTACGCCAATTGATTGCTCTTCAATATAAAACACACTCAAGTAAACAACAGAAAAGGAACACAATGGCCACAACAAGCTTTATTGCTCGTAGCCAATTAAATCCCCCTTAAACATAAACTGATCCATAAAAAACCAGTGTTGAAGAACCGAATTAACTCCAAACCCTCACAATCCCGGAAGACCGCTAAAGTAACAAGACAAACATAATTAACTAACGATTTCAGGGAAACACCACAAAAGGGAAACATTATGTTGTAATACGAGTAATAGAAAAACGGATACAGCCAAAGGTTGTAAATTAAGAGAACCTTGCCTTTTTATATGTGTCCAACTTCCCCTAATTTTGCTGTCTATGGATGTTAGTAACGAGGTTAGCAATCAACTTGATATAATTAAGGTTATTTATATAGAATACTAACGTTTTTGTTTAGCCAAAAACGTTGGGGTAACGAAACATATAAGGGTAAACACTAAATATGTTTGGATAAATAGTATTATTATTACTATATTTGGGAATGTCTCAATTGTTTTTTTAAGAGCGAACGTTCCAAGCTCCCCGGTTGAATTTCAATGTAAACATACTCGTATTATAAAGCTTATGGTAGTTATTAAAGCTTTTCGGCCATATATTGCTCTGATGGTCAATTCTCCAAGGGAACTGTTTAAAGATATTAACATCATGACCTTGTCAATATATCTATGAAAACATCATGTACGTAAGCAAAAATCTAAATATTTTCAGTAAAAGAAGTGAAAGACATAATTATGAGACTAGAAATAGTTTAACCAGGTTTCAGACTGGCTAAAGTAGACTCATCCTTCATGGGGTACTATTTAAAATTTTACAATAAAATACCTCCCCACATACTAAATGAAACGAAATTTAAATCTTGTATAAAACGCACACTGTGTAGCCAAGCTTATTATAAGTTGGGGATTACATCGCTGACAAAAATACTTGGCTTAACGCTGGTCCTGCTCCACAAGGGCGCATAAACTAATTGATTAACATTCGAAAATAGTTACGAGCTGCTGAAGATTGTAAATACTATCTTTATATTGTATAAATTCAATCTCTTAGTATTGTATAATTGCATAGCACATGTGTGATGTATCTACCATTTTCTGGGTACGTCTTTCATTGACTTGAATGTGCCCTGGCGGCTGAGAGTGTGTCATGCTAACTCAAATGTCTCGCTGATGGTGGCGTGTGTGTTGGATCATGAGTTCAAAATGGTTGAGCTAAATGGTGCTGATCCATGTGTCATCGTGAACAGGCGCCGTCAGTAGGGACTGGCCATTTCTTAGCTGCCACGGCTTATTTTGTAACTTATTTTAATTGTTTTATTTTTTATTTTTGTCTTTTTATTATAGACGCTTTTAACGTTTACGTCTTTCTACATTGTTCTCAGATTTATAATTTCAACTTGAATGAAGTAACCAATACTTTGTAACAATATTTTGATTTAAAAGAGTTTCCGTGGAGATTCTTGCCCGTTCTTCTCCATAGAAACCTACTACACTTTGGAATGGGCAACTAGCTTCATCCCTCTGACTGACCGACCCCTTGACAATTCAAAAGTCCTGTAATTAATTTTTGAAATAAATGCTTTGAATTTGAATAATCACCGTAAAAAAGAAATCGAATTGTAGGATTGTACCTACCATTGTAGACTGTTTTGGAGAATGCATATTTGAACGATTTTTTTTGACACGAAAATCGTTTTTCGTTTTAAATGCATATTGAAAATTATTTGTTTCCCTTATCGATAACCTATGAAAAAGCACAACAGACGATCTCCTAATCCACCAAAATAAACCAAGACGTGATAAGTTAAATAACCACGCGTTTCCGTTCGCTGAATTATGAAGTACAGAAATAAGATTGGGAGACGTTCCTTCCTTACACAATATATCATATTTTTATATTCCTTTCCATTCAAAGGGCTTTAGCCCTTCCGCTGTGGCATAATAGAGTCAGTATATTAGTTCCGGGTAAACAATTCAGGGTTTCCACTGGATACAGAAAGAATATATTTTTGCAAATAATATTTATTATGCGGTAGACAATGTGAAGTGCCTTGACGCGTTTCTTTATTGAGTTTATGAAAAGGTCTGACATTGAAGACTTGAGTTATATTATTTTGTTTGCGTATTGTGCTTTTACAGGCTCGTGTTATGTTATTGGACGAAAAAGTTGTAATAATAACGAAAATATTTGCTGAATCGTTACTAATATGTCGACGCGAAATATGCGGATTGGTAAAAGAAATTGTAATTTTCAATATCGGAAGACTTATAAACGTAATCAGTTTAAAAAGTAACAAATATTCTGATCGAAAACACTGAAAGCATAACTTTACTTATAATGCCGGCTTTTTCTAGGGAATTTAATATATTTTTCACTACTCTCAAAGAAATTAAATATAATAAACTTAAATAAATTTAATATCAAATGTAAAATTACAGACTGACTCTTACAACAGGACTACAATAACACCGAATCTCTTCTGGCATACATCGCTTAACAAATCACTATTAAATAGGAACACAAAACACTACACACAAATAAACACCTCATAACACACAACACACACACCAATATACTAGACAACTAACATTACACTCACGAACACGAACACACACACACACCACTTTCCCATTCACACCCCCACTTTTTTTCTCCACACCTGCATTCATCCTTTCATGCTCAAATAAATCTAAAATTAATTACTTACTCAGCTAACTCACATTTTTGTTTCATGGTAGAATTAGCATCGACACTCGAAACCTAAGATCCATCATTTGCACTTTAGCTTGGTCGAATCACTGTCTCCTAAGATACAGGCCATCCCTAGTTTAGGAGACAGGATTTAAATTTTTGTTTTTATAGACAATTATTTTATTTTTTTCCACTTGTGTCCATTGTTAGTTGTTTAAGTCTTAGTATGTAACTAGTATACAACCCGTGTCTATGTACGTATATATTTTGAATCAATAAACTTATTATTATTATTAGTCTTGCTCAAAAAGTCCGTCATTTTAGCGTACCTGAGCGCGGCTAAAATAGCATATCATCCTCTAGGGGAAAAAGTGTTTTCTTTTTGTCTGGTACCAACGAGCTTACGAAACCAAATAGTAGATTATTAACCAAGGGGATAAAGCAGTGTCTTGTCTGTCGTGGATGACGATTTAAATCGCGGGTGTAGCGAGGGATTTAAGTTCACCCAAGACTAAGACAGCTTTATCACCGAGGAAAATACTCTACTTTTCGTACCATTTGCGAAAAAATTAACACATTAATAATATGAGATAAGCATTTTAGAACATTAACTTATTTATAAAAATAAATTAAAATGAACTTAACGTTTATGTATTTGAAGAAAACAAAAACGCGGCAAATTCCTAGACTAATATTTTTTTCGATATGCTTTTCGATTTTGGTCGATATGCTAATTTAGCCCCGCTCTGGTACGCTAAAATGACGGACTTTTTGAGCAAGAGTAGTGAAAAATATATTAAATTCCTTAGAAAAAGCCGGCATTATAAGTAAAGTAATGCTTTTAGTGTTTCCGATCAGAATATTTGTCGACTATAATTAGGTATGTAAAGTATTTTTCAGGTATCTTTTTTATATTTTTATTTTAATGATAAGAGTATTTGAAACACATAATTTCATTTTTTTTTTACAAGCTGTAGTTATTTTTTTTTTTTTTTTTAAGTATTGTTCGTACTGACGTCATTAGTAGCTGCATAGCTTAGGATCTTTGCCACGTTTAACAATTATTTAAAACCAAAATTCAGTAAAGTCAAACTGTCAAACTTGACAATTAATTTGTTTACATTTCATACTTTAGCGATTTCCGTACTTTAGTTTAAAGTTATGGCATATTAATAAAATGAATGGATTCAAAGACTACTTCTGCTAAATTCTTCATACCGTCAAGTATAAACACCACAACAAATAGCCGACACAAATTGATTGTTAGTAAAAGAAACCTTAAAAAGGAAATGGTGCGAGGAAGTAAATGTTTAGTACAGTGGTACCCAATTGATAAGGCGCGTCGTGAATCTTCGTTCGCACAGAAAAGAAAGTATGGCCCCGAAGATTAACGAAAGAATGCTTAAAACTTACTTACAGTCAACCTTAGGTCACTATTATAAGGTTCATAATACACTGGAGCTGCTAGCGTGCACTCGATCAGAAGTATGGCGGCTGACAAACATGCCACGCGGCGCGCGCTAACATGGCGGCAGCTGCCGACCAATAGCGGTACAGGAAAAAGAACCGCGGTGCGTGGAGCGTGCCGATTGGTCAATGGCATTTCCCGCACTTTTAAAATTCACCTTCTGCGCAGGTACATCGGTAAGCCATATCAATTGGGTACTACTGTACAAGTCTGGGTGGCGACTGTTTTATTGTGAAGATCATTTTAACGTAAGTTAAGTTTTCCTGAGGCGATACATTGTTGTGATTCGACTTGTACTGTCTGCCGCTGGTGAAAAACTACACTATTTACATATTTACCTAACTGAATAGAATAATAATAAGTGCTTCATGTAAATTTGACGTTGGCATGACACTTGACACATAAAGAACAACTTAATTACAAGAGGCACTGAAAATTTCCAATTCAGGCTTTGTGACGTCATTTAGAGGTCAAATAAAAGTCAAGTGATTTTAAGTATTTTTGTGAAAATAAATACGATCTTATAATTTTAAGACCTATTAATAGAAAAATAAGTCTTAGAAGCTTAAAATCTCGAAATGGTTTTGGTTATTGGAATCGGCATAGGTTAATTTTTACTTTACATACCGAATTAGTCGAGAATCATATTGTGTTAAAGATACAACCTGACACTGACTTGCAAATAGCGAAAAACGTCAGAAAATTTAAATTTCGTGGGCTACAGCTGCGGATTCATCTTAGTAAAATAATCACGAATAAAGACTATTTATTACCCGACTGCGGCGAAGCCAAAAAAGGAGGGTTATGTGTTTGACCTGTATGTATGTATGTATGTCTGTCCATAAGTTCCCTCGTAACTAGTAAACGGCTGAACCTATTTTGATCAGGGATATGTCGTTAGATTTGTCTTTATTGCGCGAGTGTCATAGGGTATATTAAAAATCAAAACGAAATAAAAAACATGAACTGAAAAGATGGAAACAAGATGAAAAGAAAACGATTATCCATTAAGTAACAAAAATAAATATATGTAGTCGGAGGCATAGACACGAACTAAAGAAAAGCGGACACATTCCTCTAGACCGTATTTTGTTGCTTCGTGTCTTTGCCTCCGACTGCATTCATTTATTTTTGGTACTTAAAGGATACTCGTTTTCTTTTCATCTTGTTTCCATATTTTCAGTTCATGTTTTTGCAGTCGGGTTTTTTATTTTTTTAATTACTTTTTTATTATTATTACTGTTTCATAAAACAAGAACATTTTATTTTTGAAAATGGAACTAAGAGCGGCGTACTCTTTGGTAGAATGCGTGCATTGCGTTGCGGCCTCGCCGTAGGTGAGTATAAATGTCCCTGGGTTGTGGCTAAGGAAGAAATAAAAATGGCGCGAAATCTTTAGATTTTTTTTCTCTAATTACAATTTGATTTGGTGACCGTAGTTTATCTTACAACAGGTAAAATGTCATCATCTGGTGATAATGGACACCCGTATTTGCAGATGGAAGAGAAAGGAAAATAAATAATTTTCAATCGTTGCCGTCAAGGTGTTTATGTCAATAACCCATATTTTATTTCCTCGCAATCGTAGTGTAAACTATAGTGTAACACACGGCGCTAAAAACACATTATATACGAGTTAGTTTTACTCCCGAGCTTTAGCAAGGGAGTAAATAGAAACCGAGTTATTTTAGCCCCTTGTATACCTAACATTCTACTATTTTTCAAATTAACATAATGTGTTCAAATAATTGAAGTGGATTTTAAATTACATTCACGTAAAACCTGATGACAACAACGGAACTAAGATGGTTCAAATAGCCGAATACGGATTGAAACCTTTGAGATATTTTCAATAAACAGAATTAAAGAATTCCTTCACACGACTAAGATGGCCTTTCATCAACTTATTCCAAGAAAATCGAATTGAAAACCTCTTCCTTATGCGTCAATTCAAAATAAAGGGACCATTTCCCAAGAATGTTTACTATCTACTTAGTAGTAGTATCTAATTTCTTGTACATAATAAGGGACCGAGTTGTTGACTGAAGTTTATAAAAACTTATAGGGAATACTGTTCGATTGAAAAAAAAAACATTTTATTGTAAAAAAATACGCCTGCTCCTTTTTTCGTCGATTAAAAAATATTTCCAAAGGCAAGAGTCTTAATAATAGAGTTAACTTCTCCAAGGAAAAAATGCGTCATCATAAAATGAAATATGCACCTTGAATATTTAACCAACATAAAATGTAACAACATTGAAAATACACAAACGACGACGTCACGAATCCAGCTATAAAAAAACATCACGAAAACGAATCATTTAAAAAATGTCGCTTCCAAAACATGGAAACATATACAAAATGCATTGCTAAGATAATAAAATACGTAAAATGAAGAGGTTCCTTCCTTGTTTTCAGTTGTAATCTGAAATACTTTTAAACCCACTTGCACCATAAATCACTGAATACGTTTAACACTAAACGAATTAAAGCATCCATCTCTGTCAATCATTTGAACATTTCAGAGACAGAATGATGTTTTAATTATTTATGTATTATGTTTAGTGATTCGTGGTGAAAGTGGGCCATAATATCATTCAAATCAAATCTACCACTTACTTGATCTTCGACTGCCTCATGAACTGTTGAATCTTCCTCGCCGCTTGATTCTGACGCCTTTGTGAGTATGTCCTCCTGTTCAAACGAATATTGAGTAAGATCTATGGTTGCGCTGGTAAACTAGCTGTATTATTATTAGAAGCAAAAGACCCAATGGGGTATTAATTGTGGTATTCAAGCCATTATAATGTGTATTTGATAAGGATCTGTTGACCGATTAGAATTTTAGTATTGTCTTTTCGTTTCTTTTTTTGTTGGCAAATTAATTAATAGATAAAGTTGGTTTGTAACTCCCTATCTCTTATCCCATGCCTGCACAATTGCCTATTGTTCGCGTGAGAACGGGACAGCTACACAAAAGAAGAAAGTGGCACCACCACGCGCAATATCGTTGAAAACATTTTGGAAAAGGAAGATGGCGATTGTCTGTGTTCGATAAGCGTCGCTCGCACCCCTCGCCCGCGCTCTCTTAAAATTCATGAAGATTGCATATCTATCATCGCTCCAGACCTCCATCGCATGAAGTAAGATATTGTGCACCCTTTCCTCTGTACAAATGGCGTTTTCATCGCCCCAATTTCTCCAAACAATAATTGTAGGTACGCCATCCATTGTTTTATAACACCAACTACGAAAATATATCGTAAGATATCGCTTATTTTGCGTAAATAATCTTGTTTAAATATGCATATTGAAGATAATCAATAATAATGCCAAAGATCTCAGCTAAAGCCACCATATTCCATGGATTCCGGCAATAATGGTTGAGAGCTTGGATGTGCTGCTCTATCTAATCCATATTATTTCTAATTCCGTTGCAAGACCAATTCAACGATTTACACCAATGATGTATCCTTTAGATGCGCTACCTTTAGATGCGTTACCCGCGCTCAATAATGGAAAAGTAAATGCAAGGCAATTGCCCAGAGACGAATTAGTCGCGCGCCATCCAGTGACGCGGCTACAAGTCACAATCACTCGCAATTCTCAGCAATTATTTGTGAAGAAAATGCCTTACCGTGTCTATACACGATGTACATATTACACTGCTACTGTGGAAGTACAGAAAAACGTCTTATTTCATGCATAAGTACTTATTGTATTTTTTTATTATAAGATAACGTTGTTTTGTTTTGTACTTGTACAGCCAGTCAGCCATTTTTCCTGACTGCTGCGACCAACGCGTACGCGCCAATGAACATGCAGCAGCTAGTGACGTAACTAAATATGTATGTTTATCTCTTTCTAACAACAGTTATCGGTCTATGAAGGATATAGGTCTTTCCTTTTCTTCGCGCACTGCATGATTGTACGCAAGTATGTAGCTACATTCATGGCTTACGCTGTTTTTGAGTGCACGTTAATGTTCGTGTATGACGCGTCTATTTATAATACGTCATTGATTTACACGATATTAATTACTGCACTCACGCCTTCATTTAACATTAACCTATTCAGTTCATTATCTATAAATCTAAGGTTACATTTTTATTATATTCTGTACTTACTTGATAGGTGTGGTAGCCATCCTGCGCGTACGCATTGCACGATAGCCGCGCTGTATGACTGTTGCAGCCGCATGCATTTGTTTCAAGTACGCAAACTAAACACACAAAACGTAAAGTAAGAAAAAACTCATTGAGCTGCTCTGTGTGAAATTTTAAAACACTGAAGTGACAATAACTATACTTCTATTGTGTCATCGCATATGCTGTCCGACGGTATGTAATGATAATAAAATAAAAATCCCTATGTTATCCAAAACGAAAATCAAATGACCCGTTAAAAACCTAGATGAAACAAGGCTTGAGATCTGTGAATGTCATCGATCTTTGAACTATACGGGCCTTATTACAAAACAAGGTTTACCTTCAGACCCAAGTTTAAACCATGGAACCATTATTGAATTTCGAACTTTATTCCGTCTACGATAAAGTTCCCAATACAAAACTGACAACTTAGTACCGACCTAAGTATTCAGTTTTGTATAAAGAACGGTATTTCAATCAGAGTTACGTTCTCATTACAAAAACTTGCTCCAAGGTTTAAGTCATGTCAAAATATAAATCTTGTTTTGTAATAAGACGATATCCCCCTTATTACAAAACAAGGTTTATCTTCAGACCCAGGTTTAAAGCATGGAGCCATTATTGAATTTTGAACTTTATTCCGACTATGGTAAAGTTCCTAAACACAAAACTGACAACTTAGTACCGAACTAAGTTTTCAGTTTTGTATAAAGAACGGTATTTCAATCACTGTCACGTTCTTATTACAAAAACTGGCTGCATGGTTTAAGCCATGTCAAAATATAAATCTTGTTTTGTAATAAGACGATATATGTTTTATTGGATATATTTCTGATACCGTGTCTCTTAAAATCAGTCAATTGGTCATCATTTTTGTTCTAACAACTACCTTTAAAGACAGTTTAAAGGTTCGCACCTGTTTGTATCTCCTGTAGCAGTTCTGTATGGTGATGGCGGCTGCCGCAGCTCGTCGCTGCAGCTGCCTGCCGCGGTACTGACGGTATGCCTTCTGAATTGTGATCGCTGCGGAGTATAGTTCCCGTTGTTCCCGGTCTAGGGAAACATAAGGGTTAGAAACTGTTTTATGATATAGATTGTAGGACGTGTGATTAGATACTATATACCAGTCGCTCCGTGTTAAATAAGTATATTAGTAGCTTTAAATAAGTATCTTAGTGGCGACCTCAGTATAGTTGGAAAAAGGCTAGGTCAATGATGATGATTCTATGCGTAGAATTTAGAAACGGTGTATGGAAGACGCTTTTTAATCTTGAACGTCAGGATGGTCGGTCACAAGTCAACTCTTTGAAATTAACATCTTTTTAGTAAAAGAGGCGAAAGACATAATTATAGTACTAGAAGTAGGGATTTATTAGCTCAACCAGGTTTCAGACTGGCAAAAGTAGACTCGTCTTTCATGGGGTACTGTTTAAAATGTTATAATATAATTCCTCCCCACATACTTCAACTGAATGAGACGAAATTCAAATCTTGTATAAAACGCACACTATGCAAGCAGGCATACTATAATTTGGGGGATTACATCGCTGATAAAAATGCTTGGCTCAATGCTGGTCCAGCTCCACAACCTCAACTAATTGATTAACATTTGAAAATACTGTTGGAGCTGCTGAAGATTTCAAAAACTATCTTTGCTTTGTATAAATTCAATCTCTTAGTATTATATAATTGCATAGCACATGTGTGAGCACTATGTACTTACTATAAAGCTACCATTTACTGAGTACTTCTTTCATTGACTTGAATGTGCCCTGGCGGCTGAGAGTATGTCATGCTCACTGTAATGTCTCGCTGATGGTGGCGGGTGTGTTGGATCATTTAGCTCCCTTCAAAATGGTTGAGTTGAATGGTGCTAATCCATGCGTCATGTTCGTGAACGGGCGCCATCAGTAGGGACTGGTCATCTCTTAGCGGCCTTGGCTTATTTTAATTTAAGTTTTGAATTGTTTTTTTTTTTATATTTTTGTTACGGACGCCTTTGACGTTTTGCATCGTTCTCACATGTTTAATTTCAACACGAATGATATAACCAATATTTTGTAACCATATGTTAATTAAAAAGAGTGTCCGTGGAGTTTCTTGCCCGTTCTTCTCCATAGGTACCTACTAAGCTTTGGAATGGGCAACTAACTTCATCTTGATGACTGACCGACCCCCTTGACAATTCAAAAGTGCCTGTAATTGGTTTATTTGAAATAAATGCTTTGAGTTTTGAGTTTGAGTTTGAAATAGTTCTTAAAAATTGCTACTATTACAGTTCGCGTCAAATAACTTTGCCGCTCTGAAGTAGGCTACAAATCACTGCGCAGTAGTCAATCTTACGAATAAAATTTCTTATTGTGTTTGGTATGGTTGCCTTTGGCTTGTTATTGTTACTGGTTGACTTTGAGTTTTGTGAAAGAAATACCGAACGGAACTCTGTTTTATGCCGTCAGGCGAGAAAAATAATTCATAATCGTAAGTGAACACTTTCTTACGCGATGGTATCTGTGCGGTAGTTCGGAAATCCTAAGCTTCAGAGCGGCAAAGTTATTTGACGCGAGCTGTACCTATCTTTAAATAATTTGACCTATGGTGAACCGGTCACCTACGTGGTTTATACATTTTACAGGGAATTAAAGAATTGTTCTTTGATCAGTACTTGCTATTTAATTGCTACCTACCTATCTTTCTATCAATCTGGATCCCGTAACTTTAAAGGATAAACAAATATTAACAAACGGAAGCTAAAAAGCCCTAACGGCGCCTGCAAAACTAAAGTAGCAAATAACGCGTACTGGCAACATACTTAGTGGAGTTATAAAGCAGGCGCTAGTCAATAGACTTAGTTTATAATAAAAATACTTTAATCTATGTACAAAGCAACTCATATCAATGTTAAGCTAAGGATAAACAAGCGTTAAAGTTTAATTATAGAAAATAATGTTTCGTTTAAGACGAATGGTAATGAGTTTTTTTGTTGATATGAGAATGATTTGAAATGTAATTAGATTCGATTATTAATTTTGCTTTAAATGAAGTGGGACAGTTTTGCAATTATCGTTTAATATTCATACTCACCGTATAGCATTTATTGTAGTACAGCACGGATAGTTTCGTGTTTTATAAAATAGTATATGTTTAATTATTCTTAATACTTGTTCTATAAAAATAGAGAACAATAATAATGAAGAGGGGACGAAAGTTTGTGGTTCCCCTTGCGGACCAAAAAAAAGTGATTTAGAATATCTTTCAAGAGAGTTGAAAATAGCCAATAGCAACCTTAGTTTATAAAACAACAAAGAAATCAAGCTCAAAATATTTACATACGAGGAAATTAAAGAATATAATCATTATCTAAAGTAGGACCATTTAATTAGGCCTCATTTGACATCAGTAAGTTTATCAACACAGGCCCATGGAAAAATACCTTAACATACATATATTTTATAAAGTATGTTTAGGTTAAGTTATTTTTGGTACTCTCTCTTTCTTCTCCTAAAATTGTTTGTCCGAAAATCATTATCCATAACACCTTTGCTATAAACTTCAGTAACCATAATGTTCAAAAATTCGAAATTTTGTTTTACATAATTATCTTTACTTCTAAAACTATTCTGTCATAATATCGAGTACTATAATAATTGAATCTCCTAATTTTGCATGAAATAAAGTCATAATTATGTCCTAAGTATTGTATTAAATAATGTGTATCATTCCGATTGTTCATATATAATCAAATTGTTTGCTGCATTTGCTAAAAATTAGGTTTTAGTAACAGATACGAATTGCTGTAAATCCGACTCCACGTAGTCTCGTATGCCCGCCCTATCCCTAGAGTGTAATTTAGAATCGCGTAGGCGTGAAGGGGCGAGGCGGTCCGCGAGTTGAGGCATGAATTTCTGCTATACAAATCTCTGGCTAGGTGCAAACATTTTGTTTGGGTTTCTGCGTTTAACTTTTTAGAAATATGTTCATACAATGGGAACATGTGCGAATACCTTTTTATAAACACACACATATCAAAAATGTAAAGGCAAGGAAGTGGAAGAATTTTTTGTGCTTTAAATAATGGCTTACAATCATTGATGTATTAAAAGCGGTAGTAGATACGGCACTTAATTAGGTGATGTGGTCTTATCAAACTAGGTGATGTATGTAGTGGCACGAGCGAGATAGTTATTACAAACATGCGTGAGAGACACGATACGCGCGAGTTGCGAGACAGACTATGCCGAGCCCAGGTTTACTGATTGCGATGTTAGCGCGTAAAGTATCTTCCTCTTTTTAATTTATCAATGCTTACAATGCTCTAAATATTCTGCTCCATATACAGCTCTGACACATTTTTTTATGCACTGAATGCTCTATTCCCGGCTACTGTATTACCCAATATCACGAGGCCGTAACGCAGCACTGACGAAATATAGCCATGGCAAGCACTATGGGCTATTTCTTTACTGACTATTCGTTTCAGTTTTCGAAAAGCAAACACATTTTCCTAGTCGAGTGCAGACTTTTCTTACCATATTCTTTCCAATTTAATTTTTCGTCAATAACTATTCCCAAACATATGGTTGATTTTTTGTAGTGTATTTTAGGTGGTTTTACTAAAGGATTGTATGCCTGGAATTGTACTAACTTTGTTTTTTCAATGTTTACACGTAAATTATTAGATTACATCCATTTCATTCCTTTTAGTATTTCATTTTTAGTGTTAGTTTCTAGGTTATTCCTATTTGAAGATTTTATGGTCAGAGTATTGTCATCAGCAAATAGTGTCAAATTAAGTTTCAGGCTCTTGCAAGGGTCATCTGTACTATCATTCAAATCCATACATCCGTTAAAGCATGAAAAGGCAACAGACAGACATACAGATAATAAAGATTTTTATGGTTCTAAATGTGTAACGTAAAAAAAAACATTTTATTATTATCACCATTAATTTGAAATAGGTGCTCTAGCACCGCCATTGAGTATGTAATATCTACATAATCAAATCTACATAAATAGTCGTTGAGCTGAGAAGTCTTGAGTTGAGTTAATTAGGTAGTAATTTTTAAGCACTATTTCAAACTGTAATATGAGTGGTGTCCGGTCATCCTGACATTCACTTTTAATCCAAAATTTTCAGACCCTGGTCTAATTATTAAAGCATAAGTATTTTTTTAATATTGATAATATTATAAGCGCAGGTTTTATTTCAAATGGCATTAATCAGTTCTCTGTACTCTCACTCTTATTAACCATAGAATGTTACAGAAGACTCATATAGACTAGCAATTGATACCATAAGGAAATACCATTCGATTATAACAAGTTGCCAAAATCTTACACTTACAGAACTTAGCGATGGAAAGTACAAAACTCACATAAAACGTGTCCTTATCAAAAAAGCATATTATAAGATTAAAGACTACGTTGAAGACAAGGAAGTTTGGCAATATTTTTTCTACACCCGTGGCTTCCCTAGTACCTCATTAACAGCATAATTATGTATTAATGTCTATTAACTGCTCCAAATTACATTTTTTTTACATACTTCCTTGACATTAATCTGTTCATTATTTGACATTATACCTATAATTTTAATTTTAACAATGTTTTTACTTTTATTATTTTAATAATATTTTATATAGATTTTTTATATTTCGTAAATTTGAGAACGTTGTAGGATTAATAGACTAGATTTGTAGACCATCTCATATTTTGTAAAGTACCTCGTACTTGTTGACGAGCCTACACTGTCCTCCCATACCTATTAACATTGTAATTTGAAAATATTTTAAAAGCCAATTATTTTTAAGAGTAACCGTGGAGTTACTTGCCGGCTTTACTCCATAGGAAACGACCCATTGGAACCGTGCATCTAGCTTCTGACGTTTCATAAGTGCCCATGTAGGTTTATGTGAAATAAAATATTTTGATTTTGATTTGCAAATATTCATAGACATTAATTCCAGGCAAATCAACTCACCATTCAGTGTCAGATTAGAGAAATGTGTGGTAGCGTTTAGAAACTCTTGTAGCGTAGCTGATGGGGTTGTACACAATGGTGGGTGCGACATTGCAGATCGTGGTGACGGTGGCGGTGGGGATAACGCTGCTGAACCAGGTGATACTGAGCCTGATGAACACGGAGTAGAACCGCCACAGTACCTGGGTAACAAAGAATTGTCTGTAGATTTATTAGATACATTAAATAAATTTTGGCAGCAGCTGGATTAGAGAAGCCGAGAATCGAATTAAATGGCGTGTGATTGGAGAGGTTTTTGACCAGCAGTGGACTGCTAGGGCAGTCCACTGCTGGTCAAAGGCCTCAAAAGCTTATGATGATGATGAAAAACATATAAAATTATAAATTCAAGTAAGCTAACAACGGAAAGATACTTGTGGTAATAAAAAAAGATCACGGAAATGTTTATTAATTTTGTCAGTTTTACTCAAGCATTTATTTCGGGATCGGTCGAACTTGAACGGAACTTGTACATGGACACAGTAAAATCACTTGTTGAACTGTAGTAGAGCAACCTTAAATCTTATTATGATGTAAGCAGAATCGCAAAATTACTAAAACTGTTTATGTTGTCTCACGAAGAATTAAATATAAAAATCATGCTTAAAAATTCGAATAAATCCAAATTAAAGAAAATAAATACTTTGTGTTTTAAATAGAATAAACCCCAACCTATAATAGTTGTAGCCGAACTCGAAGCTAATGTTGCTGCAGACGTCGTCCAGAGGGAGAAAGGAAAAAAACCAAAAGAGATAGAAGGATTGTAGGATTGATACAAGGTTAAACAACGGGTAATGAAAACATTGAGATACACAACACAACATCTAGGGACCGTATTATGACGTGTTAGAGCCGTCATTGATCCAGTACATGACTGAGATGAAGCTACACAGGATATATATCATCATCCCTTTATCGCAACGGAACAAATGAAGACTTTAATACTTCAATACCGGTCTTACTTAATTGAACGCTTACCTGTAAGTGTTGTCGCAGAACTCAAAAGTAAAGTCGCTGTTAAAGGTGCTGGTGTCGTCAAGGAGTGGTACCATCAGTGTGTCTTCGCCGCCTCCACTGCCGCTGTCGAGACCACAGCCCGACAGCAGAGACGAGCTTTCGTTCTACAGTCAAGGAAATAATCATTAGAATTTGTACTCAAATAAGACTTTGACATGGGGGTAAAAATGCCTAAAGCTTACATATTGTAATCACTTCACCTTTTGCCAAAAGTAACGTACTTCGTAATACATTTAAAAGCTAATATCTAAGTCATCTAAATACGTTTTAGTTTTTCTCTATGGCTTGGTAGTTTTATTAATACATAAATACTTTTTTTTTTAATTATCCATCTCTAAACTTGACACATCATTAATTCGTTATTACAGGCCAATCAATTTTATTTCATTATTAATTCTTTGAAATATATCCATACCTTTATCCTCTCTGGCATGGCGGCTATGATTTGCTCCGCCAGTGTAAACACCCGGTCATCCTGCTCCCCTGAAAAGATTTTATGAAGTGGAACCTTATAAAATTAACTCAAATAAACGCTTTTCTGACTATCTTCAAACAACCGAGGACCAATTATGAATATAGCTTAGTTAAAGCTACAACATCAAATGCGACTGAGTTGTGTGGGATTTTTTTTTAAAAACAAATCATGACAAATGAAACAATTAACAGTATTTTAGCTCGGGTATTGAATTTGTAGGAAGTTGACATGCAGGGTTTAATTTTCTGGTTTGTAAAGCATCATTGACTTAGAAATACTATTTATATCTTGTCGTCATGATTCAAGCACTGATTCAAGTAACTGTAGCACTTTAAAATTAACATGTATGAACGAACATTATAACTTCACAGATACACAGTTGTAGTAATCGTACTTAACAGCTGATAGAAGTTTGTCATTAATCTACACACACAGTTAAGTAGCTAACGTGAAATAGGATCATGGTTAAAATAATGTAGTATTACTTTCAAAACGTTTAATTCCAAACGCGGTTAAGACGACTATATGGAATAGTCTAAGGCCGAGATCTTTAAACGTTTCTTAGTACGGGCTGGCTTAGGCGGGTTCCCGCTTCTATCGAGGACTTGTAATCTGGCATTTGTGCGACAGTGACAATAATGACGCTTAGCCAAAGCATGTGCTAAGTATTGTTTATAGATCTCATCAGACGTGAATCAAATCAAGCTCTTGCGTTAGAATATTTTTGTTATTGCGTTTTGACAATAATATCACGAAACTTCATGGTGACACGATTACAAAATAAATAATTGAATGACACAGGTACTAATAAAAATAAAATATGATATTTGGTGGTTTAAACTGAAATAGTGTTCGCAATAACAGCTTATCATTAAATTATATTAATACTTATTAATCACATTCTCAGTATAATAAAATCATCCACATAAACCAATGGTTAATTGGATGAAACAAGATAACTTGATTTTTCGCCCTTGCTGTAATTGTTCGTATTGACATAAAAACATTACAACGAAAACAAAAGCACTGTCAAATTACTTAAAAAAACGAAATTTTGTTAAACAAACATTTGACAGTATTCCGAACCAAAATCTAGTTTTTAAACGTAACGAACGTACCTACAGGAAGTTTTAATATTAGGAACTTATAATCTAAATGAGATTATGGACGAAAATGAGGAATAACCAATAAAAAGTGTGATGAGAAAACAGTGCACGATAACACTGGCCAAAGAACTTACCTTGAACAATGGCAACAGTAAATCATCTACACATAAAAAGCGTCTAAATACTCATGCAAGCGTTTAGCGTTCATGCAGTGTTGAAATTGTCACGTTTTTTTGAAAACAAGTGTACTGACTGAACAACGTAGTCTTGTGTACTGAAATTGGAAGTAGAAGCCAATCGATTTGGTTGTGATACAGTGATAGTGGATAGACCAATACGAACCACTGCAAGCGACATCGAGGGACAACATCGAGTAAACCAAACCGAACTTTATTTTTGAAGCGATACGAGCTTTTTATAATTCAATAATGGAGTTTTTTCCTTTAATACGTGCATTAATTGGTTAAATAATTAGTTTATAAATTTCAGTGATACTAATCATAAAACTCGGTTTAATTAAAGGATACTACAGACAACAAACACTCAAGGGGAAACTCCGCTCATATTGGAACACAAAGTACAGAAGAAACTACAAGTGGTCTACCGACATACAGTGAACAAGGGCTACAGACTGGCGACAAAGAGGGAGACAAAGATATATAGACAACTTTTGTTAGAAGAAGAGGGAGGCAATGCAACTACTACATACACAACATCGACAGATAGGACGAGCGGAGTTATCGATGCTGCGACTCGAAATGGTATAGAACGTTTACGGATAGTAAAAAATTGCCAATAGGAAGATAGGATAAATAAAAATATTTAAAGTAAATATTTGAAGAAATGGTAATGGAAGCCAATTCTGTAGATCATATCGTGATTTTGTATAATTTGGAATATGAAAAACGGAAATAATAACAAGTAATACTCTTCCTTTTTTGAACGATTTAATTAAGTAAATCGCTGAGTTTTTGGAATTTGTAACTTTTCCATATCAAATGAGATTCAGCTTCATCAAATACTCATTGTTAGTCTTTAGAGTGTTAGGTACGTAGGTCTATACCGTTTCTCTGCGCCTGGAGACTGACCTGGCAGGGTGCGCGCGGCGGGCGGCGCGTCGTCGTGGTCGGAGAGCGCCTCCACGTCTATGAGCGGGCTGCTCGCGCGGCGCGGCGCCGTCTCGCCTGCGGAACCACCGCGCTCAACAATCCGCTAAGCCGCTACGGAGCCTTACCGGTCAAACGACGTGAGCCTACTGACGTCTTCACGTTCAAATCACTTTTATGAACGAAATCAAATGTTTTGAAAATGGACGTGGTCTCTAAAGTTATGCTTTTGTCGTTATCTGAAAAGAAGGAAGGGGAAGCTACGGACTAAATGTCTGAATCTATTTTGTTCACTAATTGGTTTCTTGCTTTGAATGAACCAGATGCTGTGATTGAAAGTTTTGCTAAAATTATATTTATATCATCCAGTTCATAATTCTGTCATTCATAAAACTTGCGATTGCACATAATAAAAAAACAAGAACGTTCATAAACGTTTTCTTGTTCAAATCAACGGCAAAGAAAAAATGCTTCAAATGTTGATAACTGTCACAATCTCGCAGTGTAGAACTCACACGTTTGACCAGTTATATCGCCGAACAAACCATCACCATTTAAAGGAAACATAGACCGAAACCCAAAACCAAGGTTAGGACATTCAAATGTCATCAGCTGCCGTGCCGATATAAAATAACCAGCAAATGAAAAACGAATCGACTATGAATGAGGCGAAGTGGTTCAAAGACTTACAGAGGGCCAGGTCCATACGTCTGCCGATCTTCGAATCGCCAAGACTGTCTTCAGAGTTATCAGAATCTAAAGGTAGCGACATGCTTCGTTCCCATCTGAAAATGTCAGGATTTTTGGCGAATTAAAATTGACAATACTCTATTAATCCTTTAGATTGGACTGACAATTTTAATAAAAAAACAATTATTATTTATAACATTATTTTGTTTGTATAGAACTGTCGCGTTTTCGAACAATGATTGAATTATATTATGAACTAATGTCACAGTCATGCAAAAGTAATAAAACCGCATTCATGATAAATGGGAGTGAACCGTTACCTCGCAGAGGACGAGCTCTCCGACTTGTCTATGGCTGAGCTGGATCTAAAAGCGTCGGCCATGTTGATTCCAGAGTCTATTGACGGCCTCTTCACCAGGTTGCTCTCGAAGCTGCCAGCACGACTCTTTTGGGATAAGCTGGAAAAAGAGAAACGTTGCTTACATTATGGAAAGTCATTTGGTTAAGTCTACTTGTGAATCACAGGCAGAAGAAGTTTAGAAAATAAAGTTTAGCGATTTAATTACACAGGAAATCAAAGTTGAAAGTTGGTCATATTGTATCAAGTTTCCGGTAGCTGTGTGTAGTGACGTTTTGTCCATTTCTTTTTGAGAATAATACTTTTTTTCGTAAATAACCACGTGCTTTGCACTTATTGGATAACTATTTCTGTTAGGTGAAGGGGTTAACAAAAAAAAAACTCTTTTTAGGGTTCCGTACCCAAAGGGTAAAACGGGAACCTTATAACTAAGGCTCCGCCGTCTGTCTGTCCGTCTGTCACCAGGCTGTCTCTCATGAACCGCGATAGCTAGACAGTTGAAAGTTTCACAGATGATGTATTTCTGTAGCCGCTATAACAACAAATATTAAAAAATAGAATAAAATAAATATTTAAGGGGGCTCTCATACAACAAACGTTTTTTTGCTCGTTTTTGCTCTATATTGATAACGGCAACAGGTAGACGCTTGAAATATTCACAGAATATGTAGATATATATTGACTTTAAAAATAAATAATTAAATTAAAATAAAATAAATATTTAAGGGGGCTCCCATACAACAAACGTGTTTTTTGCCATTTTTATAGATAATGGTACGGAACCCTTCGTGCGCGGGTCCGACTCGCACTTGGCCGGTTTTTTTTAATTGTGGACTCACCACCTTGTAACTGCAGTTTTTTTTAATAACTTTATATTATCCCGGAACACAACATTCCAAGCTACCCACAATGTAGATTGTCACCTGTGCGGCCTCAGAAATACGCCATCCTTCGCAGGCGGGTGTATCCTGTCCAGCAGCGCGGCCAGGCGCGCGTGGCCGGCGCGGCGCGCGGCGGCGGCGGCGGCGCGCGCGCCCGCCTCGCGCCGCGTGCCGGCGCTCCAGCGCGCCAGCACCACCGCCGTCTCAATGTGACCCGCTGCGCTGGCTACCATCTGGAAATAAACAAGTGAGAACTATGTTCAAATTACTCATAATATATAATAATTCAAAATTAGGAGGGAATTAGTTTCCGAATTATTAATCACCATGGGCTTATGTGCACAAGAGAGTTTTCAACAATCATTTATTCTCTCTTCACAAAGCTGACTTAAAGTTAATGTGTACAAAACAAATGTCTCAGCTGTATTTTACCTTTGTGAGAGACTAGTGCCTTTTATACTTTTAATTTTATTAAATTTTAATTTTTACAGGTCACTTTTGGTGAAATGAAATGAAATCGTTTATTCTGTAAGTAAATAGGATATTATTATCACTTTTACACGTCGTATAAAACAATAAAAAAATAATCTAGATATAGCCGACATTTCCTATCTGACTACCCCTGAGAAGAAATGGCGAAACAAACTCAGGGTCAAAGTCTCTTTTAAAGTCCAGACATTCATAATCTTGGTCAGATCATGTGAGGACCATGTAGATCCGTGTCTGAAATGGTCTTTTGAGGAAAGAACCACACAAATTTGAGTGGACCTGTCCAATCAGTGCAAGCATTTGTCAGTAATCATGCAGCTCAACTCAAGACTTAAGGAGCTCAACGACTCGACGAACAATACCAAAGAAAGGACATTTGGGTAGGCCACATAAAGCGCTCAAAATGCCAGACCATCATTAAAACGGTGACCCATCCCGGTCCTTCCCATTTTTATTTAGGCCAACAAAACAGCACGCTTTCAACAGTATTGTGGTCAAGCTTAAAAAGTGACACTACTACCAGCAGCCTATTGCTCACACTATCAATCACAATCTGAATGATTTTTAAGTATATTGTTAATCCATTGCTTTATGTGTTCGAAAAATTTGTCTACCTCACAACATAAAAATAACTCAATGAAACCCATTGCAACAAATAGTGCGTTACGCAATTACGCTGCAGTCACCTTCGATGCGTTTAATGTGATCTCGAGCACATTTAACATCTTTCTTTCGCCCCGCGCCAAGAAAATGGCCAGCGAAATAATTGTAGCCCGTAACTCCTGCGATCTATCGGAGATCCAGCGAATTTATCACGCGTATCCCGAGATCACGCAAGCCCTAGAGTCCATCGCGAATAGGAAACCATAATGTATAATACGGCCCCCGCGAGAACTCAACTCAGATCACTAAAGTTAGGCTTTTTCAATGCCAACGGCATTAGAGAACAACGCGACGAAATCGCTGTGTTCCTCCGCGACCATCGGTTAGATATTCTACTAGTACAGGAAACTTTCCTCAAGCCTTGTCATCGAGACCCGTCAATTGCGAACTATCGCGTAGTTCGCAATGACAGGACTCGATGCCACAGGGGCGGCACCCTGATTTACTATAGGACTCCTCTCCATTGCATCCCGCTCGATGCTCCGACAACTCTCTCGTGTCTTGAAGTGTCTGCATGCAAATTAGCAATGTCAGGTCATCAACCGATTACGATAGTTTCGGCTTACATGCCGGGCACCGCGACCACGAACCTAGACGGTCTTCAACTGCTGTCTCGCGATCTTTCGATTCTTTTCGGCCTGAGTGAATCCGTTATCGTAGCGGGTGATCTCAACGCCAAACACCCGTCCTGGAACTGTAATACCACCACGTTTCGAGGCCAACATCTGTTTGACCTCACCACCGTTTTAAATTTCGATATCATCGGTCCGATGAATCCTACTCATTACCCCCATATCCCCAGTCAATCCCCGGACATATTGGACATAGCGCTCCTAAAGAATATCAACCTACGGTTGGATTCGATAGAGGCGATGGACGAACTGACTTCTGACCACCGGCCAGTCGTCTTAAGACTGGCCCCTCGCGACGGACTCCTTGACCCTGACCAACCCCCCCTCACGAAAGTAGTCACGGACTGGCGGAAAGTAAGCGACCGACTGAAATCCACCACATCCCCGATACTGGATTCTATGCCCGATCAGTTTGACTCGATCGCCGACACGACGGCCGCGATCGACTCACTCACGGAACACGTACAATCAGTCCTGAGCGATTGCTCGAGGCAGGTTCCGGCGATGGACCCCCATCGCCGAAAGCTGCCAGACGATGTGCGTGAACTGCTGACTGAGAAGAACGCGGCCACTCGTGCATACAGTGTCTTTCCCTGTGACGCTAACAAAGTCTTCATGCGCCAATTACAGAAATTTGTAAGGAAGCGTATGAAAGAACTGCGTGAGGCTCACTGGGACAAGATGCTGGGAGAACTAGAGCCCACTCATCTTGCCTTCTGGGAGCTTCAGAGGAAACTCTGATTCCCGCAAGTAGCTTCTATGCCCCCTCTGACACGACCCGACAGGACGATAGCATTCGACGACACCGACAAGGCTGAATGCCTGGCTGACACTCTCGAGACTCAGTGCTCGCCCAGCTCTCAACCAGTAGACCAAGCTCACCTCGTTGAGGTGGACGCTGAAGTCGAACGTAGGGCGAATCTCCCTCCGGTCGAAGACCCTGATTGTCCTCTGGCTCCCGTCACCCCAGACGAAGTGCACGACATTATCAAGGGTCTGAAAACCCGTAAATCTCCCGGATCAGATGGAATCACCAACAGGGTACTCCAGCTGTTCCCCGCTCACCTGATCATGCTAATGACCACCATCTTCAATGGCGCTCTTAGCAACAACATTTTTCCTCAAGCTTGGAAAAGTGCCACGGTCATCGGTATCCCGAAGCCCGGCAAACCTAAGACCGAACCTTCCAGTTACCGACCCATCAGTCTGCTCAACGTCTTCGGTAAAGTCTATGAGAGGCTTATTTATAAGCGTCTCAGAGACTATGCCGAGACGAAGGGCCTCATCCCAAACGAACAGTTCGGGTTCAGATCCCAACATTCGTGCGTACAACAGGTCCACCGTATCGTCGAGCATATAAGCGCTGGCTTCCAGCGCGGGCTCATGACGGGTGCTGTGTTCTTCGACATTGCGAAAGCGTTCGACAAAGTCTGGCACAACGGCTTATTATAATATAAGCTCTACAAACTCGGTGTGCCCGATCGTCTCGTGCTCATCTTACGAGACTTTTTGTCGGACCGCACCTTCCGCTATCGCATCGAGGGTGCGCTATCCTCCCCCCATCCGCTCCGCGCAGGCGTCCCTCAGGGTGCTGGCACCGCTGATATTCACTATATTCACTAGTGATATCCCCAAATGTAGAAAGGCGCAGTTAGCTCTGTTCGCAGACGACACGGCCATCTACTACTCCGGCCTCAGGCAAGACAATATCGCCCGCATCCTTCAGGCCGAAGTCAACAGACTCGCGGCCTGGTTCAGGAAGTGGAGGATCGAAGTCAACCCTGATCAGAGCCAGGGGGTCTTATTCTGTAGGCCCCGGCGATCACCCGCCCTCCCCCAACCGATCACCATGTTCGGCAAGCCTATCCCTTGGGAGAAGCGAGCCAAATATCTCGGTGTGGTCTTAGACCATCACATGACGTTCGGCGAGCACATAAAACAGGTGCGCGCGCCAGTTTTGCTCTCGGCCGACTACACTCCGTACTCAACCCGCGCAGCAAGTTGTCCCTTAAGTGCAAATTGCGTATTTACACCACGTGCATTCGACCGATCATGACTTACGCCTGCGTAGTCTTCGCTCACGCAAAGTCGTATCACATTCATAAGATGCAGACGCTTCAAAACCGATTTCTCCGTAGAATTACGAAGGCTCCTTGGTTCGTTCGGAACGAACAACTTCACGTAGACCTTAAGATGCCTACCATCAAGCAGTTTATGAAGCGCCTTGCAAAGCGCTTTTTCGAATCCGCGGAACGTCATCGCAACCCCTTGGTTGTGCAGGCCGCTAGTTACAGGCCTTCTGCCATTAGTCAGACTCGCCGACCGAGGCATACTCTCTTAGATCCGGATGACCCCGTCACTCTCCTTCAGGAAAGCAATAGGGCCACGAGTACAGTGCACAAAATACACAAACCGACCTTCCGTCCTCGCCGCCGAGGTACCACGCGAACTTCCCGAGTAAATGGTAATAAAAGTCCTCCCCCCCGTTCCGTCCCTTGAATGTCGATGCGCCAGCCGCCCGGTTAGAGGCTGAGAGCGCCGTAGCAATAAATATAATATCCCCTGATAATAATCATGATCAAAATGTTGATCCAGCCCGTCCCCAAATTGTTACTAATTTTGTGATCCCCCAACGACGCCCTAAGCCGAGGTCCGTACCCCACAGGGGGTGCCCTTAGTGCGCTGTCGTTTAGTTTTAATATATATAATTTGCGCCCTGGCTGGAGGCTTTAAGATTAAAAACCTTAGGGCAGCCACAGGAATATCCGGTTAAGTAGCAACGACCTCTCTAGGTCTGCTACGAGACGCCATACAAAAAAAAAAAAAAAAAAATTACGCTGCAGTTTTTCCCAAAACTGCTTATTAGATTATCCACGACACCCGACGACCCTATTATTACTTTTATAATAAAAAAAAAAACATTATTAAAATAAGCCCTAGTGGCGGCCGAGTGGTAACGATTTGTAGATCTGGCGGGTTGGAACCCAGGCAGGAGCTTTACTCTGCGTAATTTATTTCAGCACCACTGCTATAAAAAACGGTGAAGGAAAACATCGTGAGGAAACCTGGTTGAAATCTGGTTGCTATTCCACCAATTCGCACTAAGCGTTTCCAAATGTCCTTTATAATGCGCACAGCAAGGGAGTGGAACTCTCTGCCTGCGTCTGTGTTTCCGAACGCATACAACCCTAATCTCTTCAAAGTGAGAGTGCATAGGCTTCTTCTGGGTAAGCTCACTCCATTGTCGACTTTGTCTCTCACCTCTGACCTAGACTAAGGTCAAGAGCAAACCCATTCCCAATAAAAAAAAAATAAAAAAAACCGGCATGGCCTAGGACCAAAAAATTTAAGATAACCCACACTGGACCCGCGTGGTGGATTACAGCTCACTCCCTAAAACATTGTGAGGAAACCGGCATGGCCTAGGACCAAAAATTTGAAGATAACCCACTCTGGACCCACGTGGTAGATTACAGCTCACTCCTTCTCACAGAGAGGAGGCCTGTATCCCAGCAGTGGGAACATTATAGGATGATTGGGCTTATGCTGAACTTACCAAAGGCGTACAATTATCACTATCTCTCGCACCCAAATTAACTTCTTTCTCCAACGCCAAACTGGTGTCGTCTTGCCTCCACCTCAACAACACTGTGGTCAACTTCGTGTACCCTAATGCAGCAGCCAAATGTAGGATAGTGGAGCCATCTTCATTGGGTTCAGTGGTGAAACCCTCAGAGTTGCCAGTAGATCGGTTGCTAAGGATCCGGCAGAAGGAAACAAGACGCTCTTCAAATTTTGGATTGGAGTAAAGTTGCACATCCTCTATCTGAAATCGTAAAAGTTGAAACAGCTTAGTGACTTTAAAGGAATAACAGTTGTATTGGTTGAGTGAAGTTTAAAATTACTTATAATATAATCATAACATTAATAAATTAGTAAATTAAAAGTATCCGTGACTTAAGTGATACCAATTAGTATCTGGATCCGTATGGAAATGTGTAATGGTACCTAATACGGTACAATGTACTTGCGCAAGTATACAGTAACGCGTGTTGGAATATTTTTTCGAAAAATTATTTTCTTGCGTGATTTTGGTTCAAGTCTACACTTGCGCAATTATATCGTAAAGTGTATCGCCATCATCATTTCAGCTGAAAGACGTCCACTGCTGGACATAGGCCTCCCCCAAAAACAGCGGGGGCTTGCTATAATCGCCACGCTTTGCAGATGGCATTCCAGCTTAGTAAGCACAACTTTGAGAAAGAAGCCGACAGAAGGATCCGGTTGGGTTGGGCAGCGTTTGGGAAACTTCGTCAAGTCTTCTCGTCACCAATCCCGCAGTGTTTGAAGACTAAGGTCTTCAACCAGTGCGTCCTGCCCGTTATGACATACGGTGCCGAAACGTGGACACTGACAGTCGGGCTGGTCTACAAATTCAAGGTCACTCAGCGTGCTATGGAGCGGGCTATGCTCGGAGTTTCTCTGAAGGATAAGATCAGAAATGAAGTTATCCGGAAGAGAACCGGAGTTACCGACATAGCCTGCAGAGTAAGCAAGCTGAAGTGGCAGTTGGCTGGCCATGTTTGTCGAAAGACTGATGGCCGGTGGAGCAGACAAGTCCTGGAGTGGAGACCGCGTATTGGCAAGCGTAGTGTGGGATGCCCCCCAGCTAGATGGACCGACGACCTTAAAAAGGTGGCTGGGACAGACTGGAATCGGAAGGCGGAGGACAGGGTATTGTGGCGCAGCCTGGGAGAAACCTATGTCCAGCAGTGGACTGCTAGGCTATAGGCTGAGTTGATTGATTGCTTGGCAGACGGGTTGGCAATCGTAGTATGATGTTAAAATGCATAGAGAACGCTGCTGCCCATTCTTTAGTAAGTCCCTTAGTCGCCTTTAACGACACCTACGGGAAGAAATAGGATGGTGCTATTCTTTACGGCCGGCGCCACACGGATTAACGTAACGTGTATGGCTACCATAAAAGTCATCGTCTTTGCAGTTAACAAAAATATGGAATTTAAATAGGAGGAAACGCACCATCTCATTCCACAGCAAAACAATGATAGCTTTAACACTAAACTTCTCTCCACACCACGACTCCATAAGTGAGCAGTAGAAATAAGAACTTTGATTAAAAAAATATTCTCACCTGACTATTTTCATCAGCAGGTTCAATCTTCATTTGCAAGCGACCTTGTAACCGCTGCAAGCGCTGCAGAAGCGAAAACCTCCTCAAATCCAGCGATGGCAGCGGTGCGGATGCGGGCGATGATGGCGCAGGCGCAGGGCCCGGTTTGTACTCAAATACCACTGTATCTGATACGACGCGACCACCTCGAGCGACTTGCAATGCTGCTAGACCTGCCTCGTGAGCTGAAATGGAGAGTAGATTTCATATTGAGGTGGATTACTTTTATTGTTTGTTTTTTTTTTGCTAACTTTTATTATTTTGAATAAAATGACATTTAATTATTATTTTATACCCGTGACATGAATATTTACTTGTAAAGTATTATATTATTTTAATTATTGTGAATATGAAGACTATGTGGGTTATAACTTTTTTTTTATCCTTTTCTTTTATTCTCAGTTAGTGTTAATCATGGTCTGGCAGTTTGAGTCATATAAGCGGCCTACCCAAATGTCCTTTCTTTGGTATTGATCGTCGCATCGTTGAGCTCCTTAAGTTCCGAGTAGAGACGATTACTGACAAATGCGTGCACTTACTGGTCAGGTCCACTCAATCTGTGTGGTTCTTTCTTCAAAAGACCATTTCAGACACCAATCTACATGGCCTTCACATGATCTGACTAAGATTATGTCTGGACTTTAAAAGAAACTGTGACCTCTGAGTTTGTTTCGGCCTTTCTTCTCAGAGTAGTCAGATACGAAATGCCGACCTCATCTAGTTTTTATTTTTAAATATGATTGACGTGTAAAAGTGTTTGTACAAACCTACTTACAGAAATAAAAATCATTATTTTATCATTTATCATTTGAAGAAAGTTCAAAAACTATACTTTTTGAACTTTCTTCAAATGATAAATGATAAAATAATGATTTTTATTTCTGTAAGTAGGTTTGTACAAACACTTTTACACGTCAATCATATTTAGTAGGGTTAAATTTTGTAATACAGCAGCGCTTTGTTTTTTTTTTTAATATATTTCTATAAATCATTTAAAGTTTATTGCTTGATAGGCTTGTGACTAAGTAATAACAGTTGCACAGGTCGATCGATCAGGTTAAATTACCCTTGCCGCAGTTTGTCTGTGGATGGGACCATCTTTACATACCAAGACCCCTCCCTCGGAAATCACGTTAAGCCGTTAGTCCCGGTTGTCATTTGTAGATCTTTGACAGTTGTTACGTATCGTTGAAAGCCCGAAAGTCTGACAACCAGTCTTACCAAGGAGTATCGTGTTACCTAGTAACTGGGTTGTAGAGGTCAGATAGGCAGTCGCTTCATGTAAAATACTGGTATTCAGCTGCATCCGGTCAGACTGGAAGCTGACCCCGACAAAGTTGGGAATAGGCTAGGCAGATTAAAGTTAATTTCATACCTTAGCACTCCGACTACTTTTTAATTCTTTCATAAATTGATTCTAACCTCTGTAACTTGCTGAATAAGATGAACGAGGAACGCAAATCGATCGCACGTCAGTGGTTACAAAACCAGTATAAGCTGGTCTCGTATACTATTGCAACTACAACAACATACAACGCTAGGCCAACTCAACGTCAAAGCGCTAAGTACTACTGACGTACGGTTAACCGCTCATGAGCAGTTTACCAGATTCTTAACCCAACTGCATACTCTATACTACAAGATTAATTTAACTAACCTGGACAGTAACACCTCAAAAGCCCATTCTGCACCAATATTGATGGAACTGGGAAGTTATCAAACAGTACAGTGTACTGATCAGACGTCTCAGTCCAAGGTCCTGCCACCAGAACCTTCGCTCCACCTTCAGGGTAGGCCCATTCAGGAGAATAGTCCGTGATGTTCAACGTTCCCTCATTACTACTCTCTGTTTGCATCTTCTCATTGCTGTCTTCCGCCGGCGCAGGAGGAGACTTGTCACATAACGTCTGAAAATTGAGGAAAAAGGACTGCTTTTATGTTGATTAAATCTGCCAATTTACCCAGTTTTTGTTGAAATAATAAATGTGTAAAAACTTTTTAAACTATAAAATTATAATGCAGGTGGGAAAATATTCGATATGCGCAAGGAATTATAAAAAGAAAATTAGAAGTAATAAATTAAAAAGCATACTAAGATTACCAATTCCCTTGCAAAGTATTCGTAAAATCTTTACGTTCATAGTTTTTTTTTCTTTCTTTTTTTGTTAAGGAATTTGAGTGGGCTCCAATAAACTTTACACGTGGGACACCAAACGCATAATTGTGTCCATTTCCTTCAATGTGTATAGTTTTAATTAACAGTATCTTACCAAACGTTTTTCGACTCACCACAGGATTTGAAGAAATCGAACTGGGGTCCAACACTTCCAATTCAGGAAAATCTCCTAACATATCAAAAGCGTCCAGATTCACAAACACATTATCATCCACTCCCGTAGCAGGCGACGCCACCACTTCACAACTGTCTATAAAGTCCATCGTATCTATTCCGGACACCATCACATTAGCCGTGTCGTTATGCCTCACACCATTCCTGTCTAGTTCACAAGTTGGCATGTTGGCCGATAATGTTTTCTGAATATCTTCATGCGACAACTCAAGAGTCTCATCAAAGAACCCACTAGAACCTAAATTGCTGTCAGTACCGAGCAGCACTAATGTATCATCACAGTTATCTGTCAAAACTTTACTTTCTAATCTTTCTACTAAATCTGGATATCTCGAAGGAGTTGCCGGTGCACTTGCGATTACCTGGTTTCTACTTCTTGGCTCCACTTTAATCTTCCTTTCAAAAACGTCAACGTCTATTTTCTCCTCTTTAGGCTCAATTTCTAATTTCATTTCTGTATTTTGGACACAAGTTGTAGGCTGACTGTCTGGAATTTCCCTTTTTAAAACAAAAGTGGGTTTGTACTGCTGCCTATACCTATCTCGGGGTTCTTCACAGACAAACGACGTCACTGACAGAGGAGATACTAATGAAGAATTCTGCTGGGTACCGTTGCTCGTTCCATTCAATATTAAAAGACCACCACCGCCTTGGATTTGGCCTAATGATAGTAGTAATGGAGAAGCTGATTGTTGGGCGGGTCTGTGGTCTCTGGTGTACTGCCTTGGTGGATGAGACATTGGTCTCGGAGAAGGACCGGTGGTTGAAGATACTTGGTGATCGGAAGGTGGTGGTTTTGCAGCCTGCACCCTGCGCATGGGGTGCGCACAGTTTCTCGAGTCATTGCAGGTAGAATCAGGACAACCGCACTCCAGCTGCCTCGCCAAAGCTGCAGCTCGCGCCGATCTCTGCTTCTCCATGAGTTGCGTCACGATCACTTCGACGGTCTCCGATGTCTGAAACATTTTACCCTGATTTTTAATTATAGTCATTTATGTTACTAATTTCGGCTTCTATGGTGTGTACTCACCGATATTTCCAAGTCATTGTTGTGGTCCGGATCGTCCTCGCTGAAGACTGAAACAGGAAACACTACAAACATTATAATCCCATAATTAATCAACACAATTACTAAGAAGTAATGTTATTTAGTTATGGGCTCAGTTTATTCGCGAATCATTCGCAGCACAATCACTTCTCATTCGAGTCTCATTTTCCAAATAACATTTGGAAAGAAAATACGTTTATTTGCGGTAAACATGACGCAAAGATTGGGGGAAAATATGCGTCACATCCACGCAAAACAGCCATCGCTCAGCATGATGCTACGACCCTATGCGAGACAGAGCTCCAGAAAAATAACCCATTAACCCAATTTTCATTACAAATGATAACGAAAATAATTCCATTATAACGCCTGTAATATTAATTTTCAATCCAAAATCAATAACAGGGTGGGTGTCCCTAAATTAACAACAGCATCGTTATTCCGATCAGATAGGATTAATAACCGCGTTGCATAATTGATATTTGCCACCGTTTTCATAAATATTCAACAATGGAACAGTAACTTTCAGCGTTTCAATTTGGTTCCAGTGTTTTAAATTCTCGAATTCTGTTAGAATGTAAATTTTTGAGATTTTTCGTTCTAAAAAGTTGTTAATTGACGACTTGAAGTGTTACATAGAAATGCTGTTATGATTGGCAGCTGAAGTTTAAGTCAGATTCGAAAATGATTACAAGAAGTGCTGTCCAAAATGTTGAATACCGATTCTAAAAGATTCTTCCTTATGAGAAACCGATTCATTAGTTTGTTGATTTGAAAATAACAAAAATCGATATAAGATTACACCAAAACTTAGCTAATCTATAAAATTCGTTTCATTTCCACCAGAATCCCTATCATTCCTTTTCATTTTACAAAGGACACGACTGGCTTCATATTTCATACTTTTGAAAATTTTCGTGGCAAAAAACCTTTGATTACCTTCTTATCTTTGGAGTTATTCAAATTTATGTTGATCCACAATCAAGATGAAGGTACTGCTGGCATCTTTCTCATTTACGAATCTTATAATTTTATTCATAAGGTGTCCATTTGGATCGCGCTAAATGAACTATGTTTTACTTTGATGAATTATAGTAAGTAAATTAATTTTCTAGGAATATTTGGTTTATTCACGAAATAACTGAAAGCTTTGTTTTTTCTGAATGAAATTAAATGAATCAATAGCATTCTATGATAATAAATTATATAAAAATAATAATGATAATTGGCAGCCTAAGTCTTCTCATTAAGTTTTATATGCTCACTTTAAACAAAAAGATGCATTGGAGTTCCTTAAGGCACACGCTCGGGCCACTTCTGCTCTCATCAGTATTTCTCCATTACTTACTTCTCTTAAACATAATAAGCTCATCGCATACTCACACATTGGCTTTAGCTGGCAGACGAGCTCGTCTTTCGTCCACTCTTTCTTATCAGCCCACAGGGCGAGACTCGGCGCCACCGTCGCCAGTTTGTTGTCATCAGGGTATGGCACGTTCAGGTAGTGGACTAGCACTATATCCGGGTTCTGGAATTTCAGTAAAACGAAATAAATACGACAGTATCTACTGATATTCAACAGTTATTAAAAAGTTTTGACTTTAGGTACGAAAGGGTCCACAGGGGGACCCGGGCAGGGAGGAGGTTACAGTTATTACAAATAAAAGATAATTATGTTATTAATGTTGCCTAAACTATTAGCATTGAAATTTTGAATGCGGATCGGCACAGAAATTTCATTAAATTGGAAATATGTTTAAGTTCTTTAAGTGATCAGATTTTGTAAAGTATTCTTTACAAAATAATATTAGGTAGCTGCAGGTTCTGAGCAGGTGTAATAAATAATACACATTGATAACAATATTAAATGAGTCAACACAGAACTTCATAACCATTAATTATGATGAAAAATACCTACACAACAGTTGGATCAAAATTCACGTAATTATGTCCAAAAAAAGTCATCACCTATTCATATTTCAGTGGGAAATTACTTTTCGTACCGAACTCATCAGCCATGAATGTAATGGTTTCAATGTTATTATGGTCAGCAAAACATAAAATAACGCTAATAGAGGCAGAATAAAATTATTCTATAGCATTTGAACCTAAATGTTATCTACGTGCATAATGATTGTATTTAGTAATTAATACAAAACGCTTCATTAACTACACTAATTAGTTATATTATTTTATTGTTATTTAGTCACGTAGGTATGGCTATGAAAATATTTAGAAACAATTTGAAAAACAAATCAGTTCTCCAGTTTTCTTTTTGTCTATCTTCTTTTTGACTAACTCATCGTTTTCAGGATAATATATAAAGAAGTAACGGTATGAATGAAACGTAGTAATTTTATGTTTAACATACTGTACAACGTAAACGCGCTAGTTACGTTTACTCACTTGCCAACTTACACTCGGGGTACTGATAAGAAAAAGTGAAGGCTGAGCTTTATCAATACTAGCTAGAGCTTATCAAGTACATCTTCATAAATTATAGCAAGCAGAGACAGCTCAGCACGCCTTTAGTTTCAACTGGATAACAAACACCGTTTAACAATACAAATCTCCACTATTACTCAAGTTAGTTAAAAACAAATACATTTCAAAAGGCCCATAAAACCAAACGCATTTGTGAACGTTAAGTGATATGAGAAAATTTACAACGCCATATAAAACACGTTTCAAAGACAGCCTAACGAGGATGAAAAAAATATCTATTTATTATCAGAAAACAACGAACTGCACTCAGTAGGGTATAAACAAGGAGCAACATCCGAAACTGCCAGTAAATCGTCTCCAGCGCAGTTAAACTTGGTATAAAAATAAGTAATACACAATATTTTAATTTTGCCAACTCGACTAGCGAATGTAAAACCGAGTGCGCCGTAATAACTAACCATTTGTCTTCAAAATGGTGGCAATAAACATGGCGTCATTATTTATGTAATGGCCGACGCCGTAGGGGTGCCTCTCTACACGTGTGCACTTTATTATTGTTGTGGTTTTTCATTAACACGCCGTTAAAAGTGGATTTGTTGTAACGGTGCTTCAGTGCTTCAGTGTATCGTTTTATTTTATAGTCATAAATTTTCGGTTGAGTGAAATTCTGATTGTTATTTGTACATCATTATTTGTGGTGTTGCAGTTCTGGGTTTTGTTTCATTGGCCTAGTGGGAATAAAATATACATAATTGGACAAATCGGAAACGTTACAGAATTTATTTTTCTCTTTTCTTTATTTTAACTATGTTAGCAGTTGACAGTAAAACAATCAGCCATTTTTAAATTATTCTCCTGTATTTTTTAAAAAGCTCAATTTAAGAACATTTTCAAAAAAGATTGAGAAAACCTTTTGTTACTTTTGTTGTAAAGTTTAAGAGCGCTTACAACTTACGGCATTTCATACCAGCTTTCAAGCCCTTGTTTTTGGAAATGACAGAACCGATTTTAATGAAACTTCATACGCATAACCAGGATACAAAGGTCTAAAAAGTTAGTAAAGAACATTTTTCAGTCAATCAAGTCAAAGTCGGTTCAGTCATTTAAAAAAAAAAAAACAAGGGCTTAAAGTTTGTATGAAATGCCGTAAGGTGTAAATGCTCTTAAGAATTTACATTGACTAAAAATCAGATAACTAATTCAGCAGTACCCACAAAACTTTATAAGCCCACATGCACGAAATACCCGTGATTAAAACTGCTATTTTAACGATGGCAAGATAAGCCAATTTATTGTGGACCTATGGCAAACACCTGCATAATGTAAAGTGTCTCTATGTTATAATATCCATACCAAAACGAAGTATAGTACTCTTAATGAAAAATAAAAATATTCCTAAACAATAACTTCAAACTCGTGCCTACCAGGGCTGTCTACTGTGACAGCCCTGGTTTTTCTATACTCTGAAGTCGAAAGTTAGTTGCAGTTCTATGAGCTTAGCACGATCTAACGGTCGGACTGGCGACAGGAAATAAAAGGATAATATATTGCTTAATACAATACACACTACAAAATATAATAAACATTTGGAAAATGTACATTTTGAAAACTATTTAGATATAATCGCTTAAGGGGATAAAGTTTTACAGCACTCAGAAGAAGCATTAATGCTTTAAAAAGCAATAGAATTCAACTTAACTATTGTTTGTCTGTGAATTAATGTAATTGGATGCTAGATTTGGGACGAAAGTCATTGACGTTGTCTAAAAATACAACTTTTAAATAGCGTTTATCGTCAGTAACTACTAGACATCAATAGTGTCTAGGGATCAAAGTATTTTTTAAATATATTTTATTGCCCTATTGAAATAAAATAAAAATGTCTGTCTTGAGTTAGGCAATCGCCTGAGTAGCGTAATCGCTGACTAATGCAGCGGATGCGCCCGTGCGTCATTAACAAACTGCACACTTGCAGATTTGCGGATTATAGTAATAAGTTTAGTTAATAAAAATATAATAATTGTAAATTAGTCTTGTAGAACATTCCAACCAATAAACATTGTTTTAATTCAAATAAAGTATTTTTTAATAGTAATTTCGTTCGCCGTAACTTAACTGGCGCAGTCGGTAGGATCGCGACACTCTAATTAAAATACAACTCTTCGGTAAAGAGTGAACGGTATCTATCGTTATCTTCGCGATCGCAAATTGAATCTACGAAGGCGAGCAACCTGCAGGAGTCCTGGAGAATTGGGAGCCCTGCTGTTCTACAAGGCCCGGCTAGAGATGCAGAAGATACTGTGGTGAGTGCTTGTTGTGTACCCAGTTTCCCATGCTATATTTCCTGCTGTATTTTTATAAAAGTTACCTGTGTGTTTGTTTATAGGCTAAAATCGCTATAGGCAAATAACGTTAGTTAAATGAGTTTATTACGTTCATTTTAATTTAGGTCTTTATGTATGCGTGCTAAAATCGCGGTATACATTTTGCATTCCACAGCAATTAATTCTGTAACAAGAGATATTTACTCATTTACGTATTCGCTATAATCGTGATTCGTATAAAATAATTTCAAGCTGACCTCTTAGGGAGTAGGCAGTATTAGGTATTAGACATAATCTCAATAGTATTTTATATTGAACTAGAATTGATTCCTTTTGTATTCCGGTTTCATAATTAAATCACGATGGCTATGGCAAGCATTGATCTAGCGACTTTTAAGTTCGTTTCGGAACTGTTGCCAAAATACGAGGGCAATCCTAAAACATTAAATTACTTTATTAGAGAAGTTGAAAATGTGATGCTATTACTGGATCCACAAGTTAGGGTGAACCCTGCTATTGTAAGTTTAATTAAAAGCAAACTAAGCGGTTCGGCGATCAATGCAATAGCATCCGAAGAAACTGTTGATAGCTGGCAGACAATTAAGGCTGCGTTGACGCGTAGATTAGGCGAACCACATAACGAAAAACTCAAGTTAGTACTTCAGCGATTCAGAATGCATAACCTCAAAGTACAATTAGATAAGTCAGAATTCCTACAAAAACATGTGAATTTTTTAGGACACGAATTGACTGACCAAGGACTACAACCCAACAAAGACAAAATAAAAGCAGTTTTAAATTTCCCCGTACCACGAACACAAAAGGACATAAAGTCTTTCCTAGGATTAGTAGGTTATTACCGAAAATTCATTAAAGATTTCGCGAAGCTTACAAAACCGTTAACAGCCTGTCTTAAAAAGAACGCAAAAATTGTCCATAGTAACGAATTTTTAGACGCAGTTAACAAGTGTAAACAAATTTTGACCAATGCCCCAATATTACAATACCCTGACTTTGACAAACCATTTATCTTGACAACAGATGCATCTGACTTTGCGTTAGGCGCAGTTTTATCGCAAGGCAATGTTGGTGCTGATAAACCAGTAGCTTTTGCTTCAAGAACGTTATCAGAAACCGAGACTCGTTACTCGACAATAGAGAAAGAACTACTCGGGATAGTTTGGGCTATCAAATATTTTAGGCCTTATTTGTACGGTCGGAAATTCACCATCTATACAGACCATAGACCTTTGACATGGCTGATGTCTTTAAAAGACCCCAACTCAAAGTTAACACGTTGGAAACTAAAGCTAGCGGAGTACGACTATAAGGTACTTTATAAAAAGGGTAAACAAAACACTAACGCGGATGCATTATCCAGAGCCAAAATCTTTCACAACAGCATAGATTCTCTAGCTGTCAATTTTGATGATAACGACGATGACGAGATTATAAACAGAATATTTGAGAACGCCCGTAGACAAGCAGAGACAAATAACGACCGAAACGACAACAATGACGGACTTAACAATGATAATACCGATGTACCTATCGACAATAGTAACTACCCTGGTAATAATAACGACGTAGAAGAACACGGAACAGACTCAATGAGCATTGTTACAGTAGACCCTGACCAATTAGTCTCGACAAATCATACCCAACCCGATAATGAAAACAACGGCATCCCGATTTTATCTGATGCAATAGATAAACAAATGAAACAATTATATATTAGATCTACCCCGGGTTCAACATATAGAGTAGACAATAGATCAACTAATTCTAGGACTGTTATTAAAGACGTTTTCATCCCTGTAAACAATACGGAACCCGAAATCATCAGGTTCCTAAAAGAGCACACAATAGCGGACCGTATCTTCCACTGCTATTTCTACGATGAAAATCTATACTTGGTCTTCTCGAGAGTCTACACTACAATTTTCAATGACAGAGGTCCTAAACTTATAAGATGTACATCACGAGTTACCCTTGTTGAAAACAAAACTGAGCAACAAGAACTCATTAAGCGATATCACGAAGGCAAATCGTCGCATAGAGGTATTCAGGAAACGTATAAACAACTCCACAGAAATTACCACTGGCCCAATATGCTATTGTCAATTCAAAGATACATTAATCAATGCGACATGTGTTTAAGAGCTAAATACGAAAGAAACCCCTTGAAACCCCCACTAACGTTAACAGAGACACCTACGAAACCGTTTCAACATCTGTTTATGGACCTATATTCCACTGGAGGTGCGACGTTCTTGACAATTATAGATAATTTTTCAAAATTTGCCCAAGCTGTACCGCTAAATGCTTCAAGCAGCGTTCATATCTCAGAAGCTTTATTACAAATATTTTCCATATTAGGATTACCTCTGAAAATTACCACAGACTCAGACACGAAATTCGACAACGACGTCATAAAGGAAATATGCGCGTCTCACGACATTAACATACACTTCACGACTCCTTACAATCCGAATTCAAACTCACCCATTGAACGCTTTCACTCTACTATTGCTGAAATAATAAGAATTCAGAGAATGACAAATAAAGATGACCCTATACAATTACTGATGAAGTACGCCATTATTGCCTACAATAATGCCATTCATTCTACGACAGGCTATACACCGCGCGAGCTCTTATTTGGTCATACAGCATCTAGAAATCCACTAGAACTATATTATCCTAAGGAGTTCTATCAGGACTATGTTCTCAACCATCGCAAAAATGCAGAAGCAGTACAGGAGTGCATAGCAGCCCACGTATCTAAAAATAAAGAGCAGGTGATAGAAAAACGGAATCAGGCTGCTGAGGCGATCACGTTTAAGGTAGGTGAAATTGTATATAAGCAGGTTGCAAAGACTACGAGGAGTGACAAAACGAAGCCAGTATTTAAAGGTCCGTATAAAATCATTCACTTTCATCCTAACAATGTCGCTGAAATCATAGGAAGCCACCCCAACTCAAAATCCATCAGAGTTCATTTCAAACTTTTACGAAGACAACGTCTTGTTCCAGGACCCTCGTCACAGGAACCTTCCTGTTCTACACAACCGCCAACCTGACTCTTAACCCCGTAGATAACGTCAACGGCATCCTTTTATTAAAACAAGGTCAAATTTTGAAGCAAGTAGATACGGTTAGTTTGGCCTGCGTATATAACATATCCTATTTACATGAAACCACTTTAAAACTGATATCCTTATATGCCAATACTAAAGCTGCAGAAAATAACGGACAATTAAATAGGGCGTACAAAGATCAAATAGATAATAGCTTAAGTTCAATAGGTAAGAAAATAGTGTTTATTGCACCGCACCATAGGTTTAGACGTGGTTTTATTAACGGCCTAGGCTCCATCGTTAAAACCATAACAGGCAATTTAGATTATGAAGATGCTATTAAATTCGAAAATGAAATATCAAAATTACAAAATTCGGTAAATAAAATTAATGTATCTCAAAAGCAATCATTATTCATAGCAAAACATGCAGTTGAAGAGTATAGTAAACAGATTAAGCTTTTAGACGACAACCAGAAAAAACTAAGTCTAACTTTAAGAAATACCACTTTTAATAATAATATTATAGTAAATAGATTGCACTTTTTAGATTTATATATACAAATAGAATTCAGCCTGCAATTGCTGTTAGACAAGCTAACAATTTTAGAAGACGCCATGACTTTTGCTCAGTTAGAAGTCATGCATCCAAGCATTGTATCCCCACACATTCTTTTAAACGAAATATTAGTTATTCAAAAATCATACAATTTTAGGCCAGTGGATAGCGCTACTATTAGCAATATACATAGCTTAGAGAAGTCTATTAGTGTAAAAGCTTATAGCACAGATCACACATTGACATTTATATTAGATATTCCTTCCATCGATACAAACCAATACGACCTAATCCATCTCTACTCCATTCCCGACAAGCAAAACCTGGCAATCATTCCTAAATCCAAATACCTGGTACTGGGCACCAACGAGTACTCGTACCTAGAAGAAGACTGCAAACAGATCACACAAGATACACAACTCTGCACGTCGTTGAACACCCAGCCTGTCGATAAATCAGAAGACTGCATAATATCCCTTGTGAAACACCAAAACACAAACTGCACACGAGCCAAGATAGACCTCAAACAAGGAAGAATCCAGAAACTCCAAGACAACAAGTGGCTTATCATCCTGAAGGAAGAAGAAGTCCCAAGAAGTAAATGCGGAACTAAATCTGAATACAAGAGGATATCAGGAATACACATCGCCAGTATTACAAGTGATTGCCAAATGCAAGTACTTAACCGAACACTAACGACAAACATCAATACGGTCGCAGTAGACGAAATCATACCACTTCCTAGTAAAGCCGTCATTACAGAGGAGAACATCCATTTCAACCTACATTTAGAAGATATATCACTGGACAGTATTCACGAACTGATAGAACGAGCCGACAACTTACAAGAACCTACAATTGATTGGCAGACTATGATGGCTACGCCCAGTTGGTCAACACTAGGACTGTACCTCATCCTGATGACAATCCTTCTATGGAAGTTTTGGCAGTGGAAACAGCGACGACCAATACAGAATCAACCTCGCACCGAGGACGCTGCGGGAAGCTGCGGGACGCGCTTCCATCTTAAGGAGGGAGGAGTTAGGCAATCGCCTGAGTAGCGTAATCGCTGACTAATGCAGCGGATGCGCCCGTGCGTCATTAACAAACTGCACACTTGCAGATTTGCGGATTATAGTAATAAGTTTAGTTAATAAAAATATAATAATTGTAAATTAGTCTTGTAGAACATTCCAACCAATAAACATTGTTTTAATTCAAATAAAGTATTTTTTAATAGTAATTTCGTTCGCCGTAACTTAACTCTTGATAAAACTTTTTTTTTTCATATGTGTCGATTGACGAAGTACTCTCTGCTTTTGCAATAAAAAATACTTTTCACGATTTTTGCTTACGATGGATTTATCACCTTAGTTAATCTTGATATTAAATCGTGATAAAAAGATAAAAAACCGGTCAAGAGCGAGTCGCACCGAGGGTTCCGTACGTATATATGATGTTGATGATTTCTGAAAAACTGTGCTATTTAGAGACATCGTTTTATTTTTCCTGTAATCTTTACATAAACTTCTATCACATAGAATAATTTCAGATTTTTATCTATGCAAATTTCGGAGATAAGGGGGGGGGCGGTATTTTTTTTTACATTTTTCATCAAAAGTCGGAAACCCCTAGTGCCTAAAAAAAATGTTTGAGAATGTGCAAACAGCGCTCTATCATATGATACCCCACATGCCCTAGTAGCCCTAAACTCAAATTTTTATGACCCCCTTTCAGTCCCTTTTGCAAAAAAGATATATATTTTTTAATTTCTATCTTGTTTGCAAAATAGTTGGTCTCACGTCATCTAAAACTATTCTAAATTTCAAGTAGATAGCATTCGTAGTTCTCGAGATATCCAAGTGTGACAGACATACAGACTTAGTCTCACCATAAGGGTTCCTTTTTACCATTTTGGTACGGAACCCTAAAAACAAAGTTTTTAAAGATTTTTATTGCGTAATATAAACAATTGGTAGTCTGTATTTCCGCCGTGAACGCGTTTGACACAATCGTAGGTATTCGGCATACTCATTATTAGTTCATCCAAATCATGTTGCGGAATGGCCGCCCACGTCTGTTGTAACAGGTGAAGAAGATTTTCTGGTGTGAGTACGGCATCCATATTTGGCAGAGCTCTTCTTTGAAGCATATCTCATGCATGCTCAATGGGATTCAAGTCTGGTGATTGAGCAGGGCATGGTTGGACATTGATATTAGCTGCGGTAAGTGTGTTTGCAATGACTCTGGCAGTGTGTCAACGAGCATTTTCATAAGCAGAAATGAAGCATCAAATTGGGTTCGCAACATCTGATACAATCGTTTCAGCGTAAATGTGTGCATTGAGATTGCCTCTGATCCAAATCATATCGGTTCTTCCGCCGATGCAAATACCCGCCCATTCCATGATTGTTCCACCACTGTACTGTGCATAGACCTCTTGGCATGATTTTAAACGTTATTGGCGTCCAGAAGTCCTCCGATACCGTGTAATTCTAGTATCTGGCCTCATACCTAAGCGAGATTCGTCAAACAAACACACAAAAAACCACTCTTCTTCTGCAAAATGTCTGTGTTCACGAGCTCATTATAAACGGGCTGTGCGATTGCGGGGCTCAATAGATGGTACACGTAGCTGCCTTCGGGAACGGAGATTGGCTTTGTGCAAGCGATTTCTTATGGTTTGATCGCTTATTAACATCCCTGAAGAGCTATGAAGCCTCGCAACCAACATCATCGCGGTTATAGTACGATTTCGTCGAAGAGTAATTTGTATGTAATGATCTTATCTGCGCGTGGTGATGTGAGTTCGTCCTTCATGTCACTCTGCCACGTTGCTAGTGATGCGGTAACGTGTCCAAAGTCGACTTATAACACTCTGCATAGTTCCCAGTGTTTGCCATAGCACGTTGCCAAGAACCAGCTTCCGACATTCCCACGGCTCTGATCATTTTCTTCTCGACTCAAATGACGTATTTTCTCCATAATAACGTTCTTTTGTATTGATTCCACTCAGAAGTATTGCAGAAATATACCTGATTTGGCCTCAAACCCGTTGCAGGATTATATAGGAATACAACTTGACAGAAGATTTTCATCTTTTGACCTAAATTTAAAAAAAACTATTCTCTTTTCAAACGACAAAATTTACATAAAACTTATCCATAGGAGTTACAATATTTTTTTTATTATAAAACCCGATTTTTAGTAACTACCAAAAACGCGCTTGATCCCTAGACACTTTTGATGTGTGTATGTGTGTAATAAACTGATTATATATATATATATGACAACATTAGAGAACACAGGGAGAATTGTGAAACAATTCAAACATAGCAATAAAGAAAATGAGATGTTAAAACATAATTGCTTAAAACCACAAACCAATTACCACTTTATCAAGATTACCACAAAGGGATCGAAACCAAATAATAAATATCCTTCTTATTGTCCCTTAATAGGCTATTACAATATTTACTTAATTCCCTCGTTAGACTATACCTCCTCGGTCCTCGGTTTGATTCCACAATTACCTTACATCAAGATAATTGTCTCTTTAAATATTAACTTTGTCTAATTGAACTATATGTGTCAGGATTGTATGTGTATAGTTGTATAACGGTTCCAAAAATACCCTTAACGAAGCCGAGAGTCACTTGTTCTTCCGATTTTATGATCATTTATTTGTACTGGACCTTATCTGAAGAAGAAAGAAAGAAAATACGTATTTGCGGTAAAGATTACGCAAAAAAGAACATAAACACAAAAATAAGAAAAGGTTGGGAGAAACATGCGTGCAATGCAAGACAGAGCCCCAGCACGGCAGCGCTGGTTTCAGCGACAGCCGAAAACCAGCGCTGGGAAGCTTCTGGTTACGGAGATATTGAAAGCCAAAGTTCAATTTTTTTGTAATGATTTTTTTATGAACACAAGTTTTAAATTTTAGAACTACTTTAAATACTCCCACAATCCCTTTACCGTTTCATACACCCACAAGTACAATGATATGCGTGACAGGTAAACAGAGAATTTTACACTAAAAATAATAGTCGTTTCCCAGCAATAAATTTTGCACAAAGTATCTTAGTTTGATGACAGCATGCGAAGATGAAGGCTTCGTGAAGGATCTTGTTACATCCTGTATATTCCTTTTCGATGTAAGTGGTATTATGCAGATTTGAATGAATCATTTGTCATTAGGAGTTGATGCATATTTCAATAGTCATAATTATAATTATCAATTAGCTTACTAGGTGATGTGAAATCAAAACTTAAGTATTTTAGAAATAAGGTGCCAGGATTTACAGCTATTTAAAACTCTAATATAACCAATACTGCTCGATGTATACCTAGTGAGGAGTGTGAGTTAAAAGGAAAGACGGTGAAGTAGAAAATCGTAAAGAAACTTAAACCAAGCATGATGAGCAATCGAAGTCGCTCGCATTCTAGGTATGAGAATCCCTGCTGAAGGAGCATTAGTCGAATAAGGAGACTGTTATTTTTTGCCATACAACAAACGCACACACACATGGACATAATGATGAAGGATGAAGGAGACAATTAAGGTGGGCATCATAATCGCAGGCTACGGGGCAAAATGGGGGGAATAGAGATGCAGGGGTAAATAGACGCAACTTTAAAATGGAATTTATCGTTGAAATAATATCTTTTGTTGCCAAAAAGGACTATAATCTGTTACCTGTACTATAATCAACGATTAAGTGTCCTTGTTGGCAACAAACTACATTATTTCAAGGTTAAAATCCATTTTAATATTGCGTCTCTATTCACCCCTGCATGTCTATTCACCCCGTTTTACAAATTTTTGCTCAAAATATAGTTTCAAATCTATTTGCTTAGCTATAAACAATCAACAAAACTGATCGCAACAATTTCATGAACATATATTCCACCTAAATAAACTCCAGCAATTTCGCCGCATTATACACTCGCGTCGAATTCCAACGAAAACTAGACCACCGTGCACCTAATACGTCAATAGAAATTGACACCTGTTACTCTACACAAACATTGCAACTACAACCAATCAGAAATTCAATTACCTCCGGCATTTTCCGATGCGGGTATGATGGCATTTTACAAAATGTCAATTTGTAATCGTCAGTGCGAGGATTAGTTCTGTTTGGTCCGGTTTGGTCATTAGAGCTTGTCACCTACCTTGGAACGGTAGACAAAGAGACGGCAATTAATTTGAGAAGCTTCGAGGCATTGTCTGAGGCTTTTATAGATTACGTTAATGATTTGGAGGTAGATAGTCTAATGGATAAAGTTGCTGATATTTGAAAAAGTAATGATAAGGTAGAGTTTTCCGCTTGTCTATGGAGAATATATTTGGAATCTTAAGAAGATATAACAATATTATGGGATGACAAGATAGATAGAGCTAACTAAAATTTAAACATTTATATCTGTAACTTTTATGGTGTACATAATAAAGAGTATTCTATTCTATTCTATTCATATAGTCTAACGAAATAAATCTTACTCTAACATTAATTTTTATGTTTACGTAGTCGAAGGTTTTTAATAAAATTAAATAAAATTTTGGTCTTAAATTTTATTTAATTTTATTAAAAACCTTCGACTACGTATACTTAAAAATTTGCACGACTAGAAATTCGAATATAGTGAAACCATATAAAAAATTTACCATATACAATGTACCTATATTCTGGCAAATAAAGAATTCATTCATTCATTCATTCATTATGATATCACTCAATGGAGATTTAAAAGTAACAACAAAAAATCTGTTATCCGCCTGATAATCTGTTATGTTTGTTGTTGTCTAAAACCTTTTAAAACTAGGATTAAAAATCTGACCTACCCAAATCAGATAAAAAAAAAACGTTGACTATCATAAACCATTCGTAAATAACCATCACAGAGTATTCATAAAATCACAGTATAATTAAGATGATCAAATATTAAATTTTCATTTGGTGCCGACCACGAGTTCAATCCTGATGTATATATACTGTTTGCATACATAATGCTAATGAACAGTTATACGGGTTAGAAAACTTTTTAAACATGATTATTAAAACCATTTATTTCATTTGCGTTATAACTTCTATGTAATATTTCTGTGTGTACAAGCCGCGTGCCCGATGGGGTTTTCCGTCGGCCAAAATTCCATACGAACTTCCATCCCATATTAACCACTTAAGAACATGATTTTTTTTTAAATATTTAATAATGCCTGCTCACTTTCGTTAAATTTAATGTTTAGTGAATGTATTAAAAACTTGAATAGAAAAAGATCATATTTCTGTGTATCTATAGGTATACTGAAATGTCTCAAAAACTAGATGCTTTATTGTAACATAGCTTATGTATATTCGAAATTAAAATATTTACCCGCAATATCTCTGATGTTTGTAACTTTCTGAAAGGAGAATCATATGCGACAGTCATTTAGATTGGAGTATTTCATTAAACTCTTCACATGTAGCAAGTTAAATGATATAGAGGTTGTCACTTTACAAATGTATATTTTTTACGAGACATTAATTAGCTGACAAGTTTTTGATTATAAAGCGTGTGACATCTGCTCTCCTTTAATCATCTTAACAGTTGAACATCGTTAAATACAGATGCTGTAGACGTACGATCTATTACTTTTCTAGTAGTTAGTTCAGCAAAAATGAATTACACGAAAGTTTTCACTTATAAACTCAATATGGAAGCAGATAAATTATATCAAATTGTTACAATACATCCATTGGGAACTGAAGTATAGAACATTAAAGTTAACAATAATCTATAAATGGTGCTCTCCAAGTTGTTTTGGTATTGTTAAAGTTACATACACATATATAGCAATATATGTATAGCAATGCACTATAACATTTGAATTGCATTGTGGAGGTACTAGAAGTTGGTAACACAAACGTATGGAGCGCTTAAAGTTAGCACACGTTTTAATGTATGCACATATTACAGTGGAAATGTTGTTAATCGCTTCCTTGGTTTATTTGTCGTTACGTATAATTTCCAAAATTCTGGTAGGTATTGTTAAAAAAATTTAAGACATGAATATATTATTAAACACATACCTCTTGGCGCTGTGTAGTGAGAATAATTTTCTCCGATCTCTAGCTGACTAAAAATTAAATTACCATTTTCTTATACGTCAATGATACTTTTTTCTTTATGTAGCATATTTTTTTTGTAACCTAAATTTAGTTATTCAAATACAACAATAATTTAATGAGGTCCATTTTTCAGAACATTTTCTTTGATCTTGGATTTTTAAAGGAGCAAGAAGCCTGAGGGCTGTTATTAACTTTTTACACAAACAAATCTCAGAAATAGACCTCTTTGAGTTAATGTTAAATTGTATCCTAGGGCTTAAATTGTTCCTATTATAATAATAAGTAGGTAATCGTAGGTACGTGGTAATGGGTCTTCCTTCTGGGGGAAAAAAAAAACAATATTTAACAAAACATAAAAAATAAATAAAAATAAGTCTCTTCGTACTTTAACGGGCTTAGGACCGTCAAATAAAATAATTTTAATTCTAAACGATTGCTATTTTAAGTTAGTAGGTACTAAATAAGGTTGATCTTGCAATTTTTTTTTTACTGGGTGCCTTTAGCGATACTGAACCTACCCTAAAGCTATGGCACACAGTTAATTTAACACCCTGTATAAACGATGCCAATTTATTAACTACTCTGAGGGGTTACGCGGATCAATTTCCCAAGCTTGTCGTCAATTTTAATCAATTGCTTTCCTGAAAACCAAACTGAAATATTTTTACTACCCAAAGTAAAATCAAACTAACTTCTTACAACATGAAATTTCCTCAAAACCCTCAAGGTTGTAGCCACATTCATAATCTAAAAAGAACCATTAATATAGCAGTGGCTAAAAATATTTCACAAATATTGAAGTGGTGCACGCCTCCAATTCGCGGTTTCATCAATAGCGAGGGATATCAAAGAAGCGCATTTCAAAATCTCATATTTCAGAAGGCGGTAGATGCATTCCGAACTCTGAAAAATGTTTTCAGCAACGAGAGATTACCGTTTATAAATTTCTATCCGACTTGGAGGTGAAACTCGATAAGAAATGTATAGAAAGCTCTGAGCTATTTGTCTCATTGATTTTGTGCATTTCTTTGCTGATAACTTCATCGTCCTCTTCAATTATGTTTTCAACTAGAATTTTCTCTTTACCCTTAGCGACTGATAATTCTAGTAATTAAGTCGCTATCCATGTATCTACCTTTAATTAACCACATATGGTTTCAGCTACAATTGGTATATCCCAATTATTCCCAAGAGTGTCGTAAGTGACGATTGAGAGATTGTATCAGGAGGATGGGTAGCAGAAACGACTTATTGCGTTAACGAGTAATGTCATCTTGGAATCACCAAAGCAATTGGCAATCAAAGTGATTAAGGTGATGTAACTGCTTTAGAACTGCTAATTGGTAGATTGGGGAAATAGTTGTTGAATTTTTGGTGGTATGAGGAACAGGGTGTAAAGTTCACTCATCCACCATAGAAAAAGGAGGATCCTCCGACCAGACGGGTGTTGTGTCTGGTGGGCAACTGCCCGACGATTGATGTCGGGACGTTGTATATATTCTAGTTGCGCGGTAAACTCTGCTTGCGCGATGCAGGATTTTGCGTGACGTCAGTGTGATGCGTTGTTCCCATGTGGCGATGTTGATGCCACTACAAATTTCATTGCGGTTTAAACCTTATGTCAATGATATTAAAGTCACTTCTCGCACGCTCGTGTTTTGAATTGCAGAAGATGCTATTATAAATAAGGAAGAACATGAAAAAATAAATAAAGAAGACCATGATGATGCTTACCTGTAAAAGCCAGTAACACCTTCGATGGAATGTTGGCAAGATGGCAGAGTGTACGTAGCACCCGTAGATACACTGAGGGCAAAAAAAAACATAATGAATAAACATACCATAACATCACGCCCAAAGGGTTGGATAGAGGTGTACCTGTAGTACACCCACATTTCACCAGTTATGTTAGTCTCATGTAATAGGAGACGAGCCTAATGCCATCAACTGGGCACAAATCCAGACTCCAAGCTGCTACTGAGAAATTCCACTTATAAAAACCCAATATCACTTTGCTAGACCCGGTAATCGAACCCAGAACCTTACGCTCAGCAGTAGCGATTGTGACCACCTGGACCAACGAGGACTGCTAATCAATAAATCATTATTAAAAGAATCTGAAACCTTTTGTAACTAAAACACAATTAAAATAGAAATACTCGTAGTCCAAGTTATAAGTAGCTAAGTTTTAGTCTAAACAGAATTCTTGAATTTTCACACAAAACTTATTAGTAATCGAAACATTAAGAACAAGAAGAACGATCGTTTGATCTTGTTTGGTTTTGATCATTCTTCTTGTTCTTAGTGTTATTATTGATCGAAGGTTTTGATGACATTTAATTTAAAAACCACAAAACTTTACAGTAATAAACAAATAGTTTATGTTTTTTTACTCTTACTTAACTCCAAGTGGTGGTTCCGTTTGGTGGGGGACGTAAAGAATAGCACCATCCTATTTCTTCTCGTGGGTGTCGTAAAAGGCGACTAAGGGACTTACTAGAGAATGGGCAGCAGCGTTCCCTATGCATTTTAACACCATACTGTGATCGCCAACCCGCCTGCCAAGCGTGGCGATCTATGGCGGCTTATGTCCAGCAGTGGACGTCTTTCGGCTGGCATGATGATGAACTCCAAGTGCATTCCCATCTAATAATCCATACATTTGGTTTAACTTTTACGGCTTCCAAGGCAGAATATACAGCTAATAGCCAGCTATAAGCCATAATGTTCCGAAAATATGTGTCTTGAGCCTTAAACAACCCATTATCAATAATAAAAAACTCGGCATGTTTTTCTTTATACATTTTACGGAAGATTTAGGAAGCACATTTCGATATTAAATATTCTGTAAGAATACTTTAATTTTCATCAATTTGCCTATTTAATTTCCGTCCTTAAAAATGAATACGACCTTCTTTAATATATTCATTAATCTTTTTAATTTTGCACTTTTTATTACGAAAATTACAGTGAACATTTTCCTAAATTGAATATTTCCTTAGAAGCTCACAGTAATTTAATTATACCTACACAAATCCTATAAAATTTAATATTTATGAAATCCTCGCAATAAACTCTGTTAGGTTCGCTTTCATATTTCAAAATTTCGTTAGTGATCTCTGAAAAAGCATTGCACGGCGTAGTAAAACAAGCCTAACCAAGCTCGACCTAGAATTGGCACCTGAACTAACTTCGTTTACTAGGAAAGCCTCTCTGTGCACATGGGTGGTGTAAGTCTTGACCGCAAGCGGGTAGGCAATTTTTTTTTACTTTGTCATCATAGAAGTCATCATTTTATCTGCCTGTTTATTTGTATGATGCCACTAAATGGGCCCTGGTGACCTGTAAAACAGGTTTTTTTTTAAAACTACTTCAGGCACCAGCTCACATAGTGTGAATTTTTATAGTTCAAAACTGTTAAGTGCTACAAGCGCTGTTACGTTTGGTGCCGGTCGTAAAGAATTGCACCATCCCATTTCTTCCCGTGGGTGTCGTAAAAGGCGACTAAGGGACTTACTAGAGAATGGGCAGCAGCGTTCTCTATGCATTTTTAAAACCATAAACCATAAACCGCCTGCCAAGCGTGGCGATTATGGCAAACCCCCCCCCCCCCCCTTTGGGGGAGGCCTATGTCCAGCAGTGGACGTCTTTCGGCTGAAATGATGAAGTGCTACAAAACCATTGTGAGAAGAAATAAACTTATTATTTTCATAGAAATTTTTTTTTGTAATTTTAACTACTGTTTTAAATAATTATGTCTGTTAGTAGAAATTGGGAAGGTCAGACTAAAGCAAAACATCAGCAATTTCTCTAATATTTAAGTGAAACATCGCATGAAGAAAGATAAGTAGGTATAAAAGTATGTTTATTATGAAAAACTTGCGATAATAAATTCTCAGTTATATCTAGCATAACTCTCGCTGCCTTTCAAAACCAATGATAATATCTGTAAGTACCTACTGATTTTTGTCTTCCTCCCCTACAAAACTAAAAAAGCAGGTGGCGATGTACCCGCTCCCGCTACCTCTCATGTCTCAACACCTCGATAGCCCCACTCAACGGTCACAGTTGTGCAGAATGTATTATTCAGCATTCCTTGCGCGCCGTACGTGGCGACTCGCGCGGCGTAGCGATCACTTGCCGTCGTTGTACTAACGCCTTTGCTTGTTGCTACCATTTTTATTTACGGCATATAAAAACGAGTCCCTAGCCGGATTTTCGGAATATTCCAGCTTATATTTACTGCTTATATGTGGAATTTTTAGCAACATTTATGATGTAAGAAATCTTAAATTAACTGGGGTCTTGTGGACGGGAAATGCTTTTAAAGATTTCTGGTTGAGAAAAACTTATAGTACCGAAGTCTTACTTTTATAAGTGCTTACTTTAACAAGCTCCATTAAGTAACTTAGTGCTCTCAAGTGACCTTAATGTGTTTCTTTAAGATAAGATAGAGGATTTTCTCTGAGACAGCGGTATTATACAATATGTAACAAAAACCCTATTGTTCCCTCTACCTACGTTTTAAGAATCAATATACACACGTAATAAAGCAAGTTATTTATAAAAACTGTTCAACAAAAATAATTAAAATAAATATTTAATTATTAATATTAGTAATGTTTTTTGATTTTGACTTCTCGACTAGCCAGTACTTATTTTTTTTTAATTTGAATTCCATCAATGTTGTGCTTGTAGGTCAATGTATACGTCCCTAAAAGGAACAACAGGGTTTTTGTTACAGACTGTATGGTTGGTTATATCGCTTAGATATAGGCGAATAACTGTAGTCAATAGTCCTTTTATTTGAAATTCTCATTTATATTTTCTTCTGTTTTGAAAATTTTCGTATCAACTTCAACGTTGTCAATCAATATATTTATACATTAGACAACATAAAAAATCCCGTACACCTACCCTCTAATCTCAACCAAATTCTTTCATCAAAAGATCATTTCAGGCAAAAATCTACATGGTCTTCACATGATTTGACCAAGATTATGTCTGGACTTTAAAAGAGACTGTGACCTCTGAGTTTGTTTCGGCCTTTCTTCTCAGAGTAGTCAGTTACGAAACGCCGACCTCATCCAGTTTTTTTTTTGTTTTTTTAAATATGTTTGACGTGTAAAAGTGTTTGTACAAACCTACTTACAGAAAATAATTCATTTATCATTTATAACCATTTACTAAAATACCCTGCACCAATCAACCTAACAATAAAGTATCATGGCCATCACTAATAATTCATCATCGGCTACTCGGCCTCAATGTGGCCTCAATCAAATATCCGGGCCGCGGCCGGGCCTACAGAATGGACATTCAGATCTAAATCGCTGGCCATATTGGCGAATCGTATTTTTGCGAGACCATTCGAGCCAATAACCGGCTCTGTAGTGGGTTTTCGGAGGGGATATCCGGACTCAGGCTAAAGTGGTACTAGGGACGAGTGACCAACGATTTTCCAATTTTGTAATTTCATTTTTAGGGTTCCGTACCTCAAAAGGAAAAAACGGAACCCTTATAGGATCACTTCGTTGTCCGTCTGTCTGTCTGTCTGTCAGTCAGTCTGTCAAGACCCTTTTTCTCAGGAACGCGTGGAGGTATCAAGTTGAAATTAATATTTAATACGTAGGTCTATGGTCCCTTGAAGCTTTAAAAAAATCAAGCTTCCATGACAACGCAATAAAAAATTATGGCGATTTAGGTGACATATTTTGATACTCGAAAACAAATCAAAACCCGGGTACTTCCCGTTGACCTAGAATCATTAAATTTGACAACAAGCAAGGTCTCACAGCACAAGTAAAGGAAAAAGTCCAAAAATCTATTATTTGTAATTTAACATTTAAAAAATATGTTTTTGCAATTACAAACTTACATTTTCAGTTGGAGAAGTGACCGTGACGTATATCAATGTATGGGAGAACATGTTTTTCAACTACAATGTTAATTTTGTTTTTAGGATAAATTCATCCCAACTACGGAACCCTTCATTGTGCGTGGTCCGACACGCACTTGGCCAGTTTTTATCAAAAAGAAGTTCGTTGTACCTACTGAACATTAAACCTTCATAAAAGTTCATGTAAATCCCACCAAATGTGCAAATAAAACATAACATAACATCATAATATCACGCTTGATATCCCCGAAGGGTTTGGCAGAGATGTACCTATAGTACACCCACATTTCGCTAGTTATGTTTAAGCCCCATGTAATAATAGGGGGCGAGCCTATTGCCATCAACCGGGCACAAATCCAGAATCCGGGCTGCTATTGAGAAGTTCTTAATGGAAAATCCCAATAACACTTTGCCCGACCTGGGAATCGAACCCACGACCTCATGCACAGCAGTAGCGCTTGTGACCACTAGACAACAAGGTAGTCAAATTGAAGTCCAATAAACCACAAGAAAAGCAACATGTCAGAAAAAAAATATTTAAGTAAATCCCTAAGCTAGTTGTGAAAGCTAAACAAGCAGTTTATATAGGACATAACGAAAATACAGATACTAAAATGCATTACATCACGACTCTAAATAAAGCAGTAAACAGCATCGAGAACGCTGCAGACGATGACTATTAAAAAGCTCCACCACCCAATTTCCTCAATCCGCTTCCGCTCATAACTAACACCAACACTTAATATCCGCACGAAGACTGCTCGTGAGTGAATTAGACTTTTACGACCGCCACCGAATCCACGCCATATCGAAGGTTTAGGGGAACGAATACCTAATCGAAATCTTCAGACAAACGTCGAGACATAAATATCTATTGTTTGAAGTCTGTGAAGGTATGTTTTATTGTGTTAGGCTTCTTGGATTTTTTATGACATGTTCATGAAATTGTCGTGCTGATGTTGGTGTAAAAAATTGTGTTGGCTATTTCTTGTCACGTTTGTTATAAAATTTTGCTAGTCTTTGTCCATTTTTATTTATTTATTTATTAATAGGTTAGCCTACAATGGTTCACACTTTTCCTTTCATTGAAAAGTACACACTATACATTTATAAGTGCAACAATTACTTACAGACTAACACCACATGCACTATAAATTTAGATTGAACAAAAAATAATGAAAAAAGAAAGCATAAATCTAGCAATTTAAAAACAAAAATCAATAAATAATCGAATTAAATTAATTTAAATAATAAAAAATGAGTAAGTATACATTATTTAAAAAAAATAATAATATTAAATAATAGATTGGTAATGTAGTGAATGTAAAATTAAACTAAGATTAAATATTTGGTTTAGGTACCTACATTAGATAACAAATAAAAATTAAATTAAATAATGTTAAATATGTATGTTAGATTAAAAATGAGCAATTTAGATTATTAGTTGTCCGAATAGTATTTAAACATACATTTTTATCAAACATACGTGTTTTTGATTGCAATTTTTTTTACCTTCAAATACCAAGGGGATACCCCTTGATATTTGGTACCCAGTAACCAGGTTGTGGAAGCCAGATAAGCAGTCGCTCCATGTAAAATACTGGTATTCAACTACATCTGGTTAGACTGGAAGCCGACCCCAACAGAACAGCAGACAGACAGATTGATTGAAACAATGTTCAATATATTTTTGAAATATGTCTAGAACTCTCTTGTTTGTATTTTCCCATCCTAGGAAATTACAAGACTCCTCAGAAGTCTTTAAAAAGTCAAAGTGAAACCACAAGCAAACCAGTATTTTTTTTATAAAGGAAGGCACAGTGAAACAAAAACGTTTGTAGTTTTGATAAAAGTTCTAAAAATAACGTAGTGTTATCGTCGTTATAAATAAACCACTATTATGTTCACCTACTATGAGCTGTGCAGACAGCAACAAATAATACTTCTTGTAGTAGTACAAGAAGAGTTATTTTATGGAACTGGAACTTTACTTGAACGCTTTGATTCAGATTTCTAACATTTCATTAAAGGCGGATTTGAAAAAGAAAATTGAAGTTCCAATAAAATGTTATAGTCCGTAAAAAGTTTAAATAAGTTCAAACACTAGTAAGTGTAAAAATATCTGACGTTTTTACGTCGCCTCCGTTAAATCTACCTACTACTGACTATTATAGATTATTTACGAGTACCTACCGTTTCTTCATAAGTTCCTTTATTTAGTACTAAGATTAACTTGTATTTCTCATGTCAAGTGAATTATGTTCTTTTTGAGGAATAAATGTCTTAATCCGTAAATCGAAAAAAAGCAATTAAATTTATTAGAGCTACTGAAATATGTATTTCAATCAATGATTCCGCATGCCTGTACAAAATTTAATTTAACTCCTAAACCGTAAACTCCAAACTTGAAATAAAATAAATCATGACAAATCCCTCCTTAAATTTTTACTGGCGGAAACTAGACGGATCCAGAACCGTCTGGCTTGAACCGGCGAAATCCAGTTTTGGACCAATCGACGGGGATCGGTACGATTCAGTTTATCCAAGTGCATTTTCGGATGAATGCATTCGTAGATTGGACGAATTAAAAAAGTTCAACATATTCATGTGACTTCGTCCGTCAAATGGGATTAACATAAAGCTGCTTTTAGAACTAATGAGAGGTTTTTTGTTTGGTCTAATTTTCTGTCTAGAAGTATTTTGCATAGTCTCATTTCGCAGTACTACGACTAGCCGCGTTTATGCTTAGAACTAGATGTATTCGCGCATTTTGCACTCGCGAATGCAGTGGCCGTATTATGAATTATTTTGTTTGTGTTTGTAATTTGCGCTTGAGTACATCCACTTTCGCTGTAGCGGCGTACAGTAGGATTTACAGGACGAGAGAGATAGCAGAAAAATAGCATTATTTAACGTTGTGATTGTGATGATAATGTAAGCTTAATTCCTGCTGGTACTTATTAAAATTGAATCATAGCCATTTACGATAGAGCGGTGGTAAAGTAAAAGTGTGCTTGTTTCTCCCTTGTTCCGTAATGCAGGAAACAATAGAAGAAAAACACTTATCCCTAAACAAAAGTTTACCAGTGCAAACTTAATGACCCCATTACCTACAAACATTAAACACCTCTTCCAAAGAACATGAAACAAACGGCTGTCATTTCCATCCCCCATTCAGAATCAACATAAAAATCCAATTCTCTAGAATGCCATTACATTCACACTATTACCCATAATAGGTGTGATCAAAATTTTACAGCAAGAAGCCGAGAATGCAAGACCATTCGTAATTGTAAGGTGGGCTGGCTGCGCGCCAGTATGCCCACTACTTGCACCACCGAAACAAACGCGAGCCGGACAGTGGAACGATTGATTTGTTTTTATGTAGAACATCGCTTTTATGACCGCGGTTAGTTGGATTGAAAGGGTATTTTGAAAATATAAGAGACTAGCTGCGCCCCGCGGTTTCACCCGCGTAAGCCTCGATTCCATAAGAATATAGGGATAAAAAGTAGCCTATATGTTAATCCAGGGTGTCAGCTACCTCGATACAAAATTTTATCAAAATTGGTCGAGCCGTTTTTACGTGAAAGAGTAACAAACATTCATCCATCCATCCATCCATCCATACTTACAAACTTTCGCGCTTATAATATTAGTAGGACGTTTTAAGATCATTCTAACATCATCATTCTCAAGAACTTGAATGCAAAAGAAATCTGAAAAAATTATAAGAGTTTACACTTCAACCAAAATATTTTACAGGTATATTGAAGAATTAGAAACTTGTGTGAACTTTCTGTTAAACCCAGCTTTTCTATTCTCTTTTAGCTAAAACATAGAACACTGCCTACTTCCCAGTTCTTTTAATATTAAAAACCACAAAAATCTTTCACATAAAACGCATTCTTTGTCCACGCGTTTACCATCTACAAAAATACTCCACTTTAAATATAAAGCCTCGTGCACACAAGTGTAGCAGGAAATATTGGCCTATATACAAAGGCCAGTCCAGGCCAGATGGGCCGTTTTGCATGTCTGTCCCCGGCCTTGTGGTCGAATAAACAATACGTAAAACGGCGCGCGTTGCATGCGGCCTTGCAACTTTACTTTTGCATTTAAAACAAACAATTTAAACCGTATTTTGAAGTGAACAAAGCTTTAAGTGGCAGTATAAAGTTTGGTGCAATAAATAAATTTTGATAGTTAATTCGAAATTATGCAAAGGCGCTTGCCTTGTTAATCTAGTATATTAATGCTTTCACATCTAATCGTTAATATTTGGTATGTTAATTTCAGATTTGAGAATGTTTATTTAAAAAAAAAATATTTAAATGTGAGCTATTTTTCACGTAAAGGTGTTAGAAAATGTCGTGGTGGAATGACCAAAAATATTAAAAGCTAATTAATCCCGACACGAGAATGCGCAAAATTCAAGTGCTTGTTTATAGCCTACATTATAAACGTACATACAAAAACACTTGCCTCGTTTGACGTGGATTGCGAGCGCTTGGCTTGAAAGCTGACATCTTAAGGCCCCTTAAAATAATAATCGACTCAACTACTTTGTTTCAATAACAGTGCCGACAAAAAGTCAGCAGTTTGTTAAATTGGCGGGTACGGTAATTTGTTGCTCTATATAAAGATGGTACGACGGTTTTAAGACTCAGATCTTTGACAAGACTCATTTCGTAGATCTTTGACAATGAAATGAAATTCATTTCATTTCATTTATCCTATTTGGACATCAAAATAACTTGACACAGACACGTCATATTAAAAAATAAACTAAATGTAGTCGACAACTCCTATCTGACTACGCCTGAGAAGAAATGGCGAAAAAAACTCAGGGGTCAAAGTCTCTTTTAAAGTTCAGACATAATCTTGGTCAGATTATGTGAGGACCATGACCGTGTCTGAAATGGTCTATTGAGGAAAGAACCACACAAATTTGAGTGGACCTGTCCAATCAGTGCAAGAATTTGTCAGTAATCGTGGAGCTCAACTCAAGACTTAAGACGGAGATATATGCCAGTGACCTTGAGTGGTTAGCTTGCGTGTTCTGTACTGAGCTCACGCAACGCGTCGTACGTTCAGACAGTAATAGGACTCGCCCATCAAGGAGCACTGTCTCCAATTTGACGCAATATTAATTTATTAAATAAATATATAATATAAAAATAAAAATAGCCTTTATTTCCTCTGACCTCTGTACATACACAAATTCTTATAAACTAATCAGCTACCAGGTCAGACTGTCTTGCGACATAGGCCTCCTCTATCTCCTTCCACTTATTCCTATCCAGAGCTGTTCTTCGCTAACCTTTTGGCAGATAGTCCTCCCACCTTTTCATCTGTCTTCCTCTACGTCTTTTTCCATTCCTTGGGAACCATTCTGTGACTTTTTTTATTAATTTATTAGGAATACACAAAACAACAGGTATTTTAATAAAACGCGTATACTAAAAGATCAATCATTAAATTATCTTTAAATTCGTGAAGGTTTCAGAAAAATACGCTTGGTAGATTTTGCGCCATTCTCAGTTTTTTATCCGCGTTAGACATAACTTTAGAAATTAATTTCAATATGTAATATAATTATAATAAAAAAAAAACACATATTAAGTTATTGAGAAAATGCTCTTATTTAACATATATTTTTTTCAAATCATTAACAAAACTCGTTTGGACGTGATCTTCAGTTTATAATCATTAAAAGTCGGCTATCGGCGCCTTAAATGGAAAAAACAATGAATAAAAGTAAATTAATAAAAATATGAAGTACTGAAGGTGTTTCTGGATTTTTTGATTGGGAATTCTCAGCAGCAACCTGGAGTCTGGTTTTAATTGTGTCTGGTTAGTGGTAAAGGCTTCTACATACCGGGGCGACTTGTCGCGCGACGCGACGCGCCACAAAGGCACCGCTCGTCCCACGACACGCGGGGCCTTTGTGCCGTGTCGCGTCGCGCGACAAGTCGCGCCGGTATGTAGAAGCCTTCATAGACTCGGCCTTCAAGACCTTTAACTATGTATTTTAAAAACACTTCTTTAAAGGGTCGGCCCTTTAAAGGAATAATGGAGTGATATTTAACAAGATATAAAATAAATTTAGCCTCAAAAACAATAAACCAATTCGTTAAAATAATAAATGTCCTAACATATCACACACATCAGTTGATCAGTTCACAGTAAAAACAAAACTCGGAACAATTATGCAGAATGAAATCAATTACAGATTGAAGACCTTTTATATGAAAGGGAAAAAGACACAAATAACCCACAATACAACTTTGTAACGGAAAATAGGTCGAGCTTTTTTGAAGAAAATAGTCCGAATCATCGTCTATATCTATCGGGTAACGAACCAGAATGGGAAACGGTGAAATTGTCGGAATATTATACAACGGACTGGATTTTATTTTATTTTAATGCAATATTGTCCGTTCACTGAATTTTTTTATTTTAATTCCCTGCGCCGAAGTTTGGCAGATCCAAAATGTGTAATAAAAATAGTCGTTACATTTTCATTCGAATTCACAGATTGGTGTAAATTATTTGTGTTATTTATTGTTGGGTCTTGTGTGGTAAATGAATAAATAAACTACCAGGTTTTATTTTGTTCAATCATATCCGTCTTAACATTTCGTCTTGGTATTCACTTAGTTCTCTGCAAATCAACAAACTGTCATTTACAGGATCTCAAAAATTCTTGATTCAAGTCCTAAGTTAACTCTTGCGTCGAAATAAAAAAAAACCTGCCAAGTGCGAGTCGAACTCGCGCACGAACGGGTCCGTACAATTATTATCTAAGGTAAATTGCGGTTTACGATTTATGACGTATTAAAAAAAACTACTTACTAGATCTCGTTCAAACCAATTTTCGGTGTAATTTTACATGGTAATGTACATCATATTTTTTTTTAGTTTTATCATTCTCTTATTTTAGAAGTTACAGGGGGGGACACATTTTACCACTTTGGAAGTGTCTCTCGCGCAAACTATTCAGTTTAGAAAAATAATATATTAGAAACCTTTATATAATTTTTGAAGACCTATCCATAGATACCCCACACGATGGGTTTGATTGAAATTTTGAGTTTCAGTCCTAAGTATGGGAAACCCCCAAAATGTATTGTTTTTTTTCTATTTTTATGTGAAAATCTTAATGTGATTCATAGAATACATCTACTTAAGTTTCAATAGTATAGTTCTTATAGTTTCGGAAAAAAGTGGCTGTGACATACGGACGAACAGACAGACAGACATGACGAATCTATAAGGGTTCCGTTTTTTGCCATTTGGCTGCAGAACCCTAAAACCCTCCGAATCAGGTCACGAAAGTATTCACCCATTAAACCATCTACTCATTTGCATACCAACTTCGGCGAACGCTTTTAAAAGCCAATAAACACTAATTCACGGCTAAACTGGACTTATTCTTGCAATGATATCTCGGGCCATGGCACAGTGTTTTGTAGCCACCGCCATCTTGGACCCGTGCCAATGTGTGGCGGCACAAGTAATTAGCGAATAGCGGCCCTGTCAACTTACCTTGTTAAAATGGTTTCTTGGTGAAGTTTGAGAGATTTACGTCGAGCTTGTGACGAAATAATAACGTTGGTATTTGTATTTTTTTTTATGTTTGTGGTAGTATTTTGTAACTTGCTTAAAAGTTTCTTACGATTTTATTTTTGCAAAATGAAAGTAAGTAAGTAAGTAATTATTTATTTGTTAGAATATTGTTGTTACAAAGGTAACACGTAATATAATGTCCATAATATTCTGCTGTTTCCAGCGTACAAATATAAATTAGGAGTATTAGAACAAAATATCGAAATTAAACCATACAATGGCAAGGTCAAGGAAAACGTTAACAACTGTCAAATACAATGTCAACGATTATTAATTATAATTTCAAGAATTATTAAATACAATGTAGAAAATTATTATAAAATACAATGTCATAGAAATGAAATTCCATTCAATTAATAAGAACACAAAGACGAGTGCAAGACTCAGTAGATACTTTTCCTGTTTATGCTTAGGTATTTACAATATTTTATTTGGAAATACTTTGAACATTTTTATGTATAAATATACATCATATAAAAGGTTCTGTTTGTATAAACATTATGTGTAATATAAAAGTGGTATATAAAACCAAACACCATGTTTGAATGCCACGAATGTATTTTACTTATTTGCATTCATGACTCCTCTTTCACTGCGTAAATTAACACTCACTTGAGCTTCGAATTTCCTGATCTTAGTAGATTTTATTCGTTTTCAACCAAACTTAAAACTCTCTACATTTTGCATTCCTAAACTAAACTACCTCGGAAATAATCGACAACAGAAAATCCTTTTATTTTTCCTAAATAAACTTTAATAATTTTAAAGAGCATTTTAATAATTGGAATCCCGCAACAGTTTCATAAATCTCCAACCTCTTTTAACTTGCACCAAACAAAAAGCAGGCACGCAAGACTGTCACTAGTTTATGGGCAAAAAGCACTAGCCTAGTGCTGTGTGTACCTGAGCCCGACGAGTTTAGTCTTTGAAGATTATGTTGTAACGCTAAACTAGATAAGTCACCCGCCACCCTATATTAGGAACTTTTGGCATGTTACAGAACTGTACGTAGAGGTTTCAGACTTGGAAACAAATGAAAGTGGAGGTAAAAAAAGTAAAAGGAAGTTAAATACATGTAGCAATGAAATAGTATACCACTTCCTTTGCAAATGACGTGACGGCACGGTTGGTGCAGTGGTAAAGCGATTGACTGCTGCGCTGCGTGTCACGGGTTCAATTCCCGCACGTAAAAAATATTTGTATGACCTACAAGTAGTTGTTCCGGGTCTGGCTGTTTTTGTATGTGAGTTTAAATGTTTGTAAATGCACCCACAATACAGGAGCAATTCCTAGTGTGGGGCAAAGTTAAAAAAAAAAAAATTTGGCTAACATAATCACCTCAATTCAATTCTTAATTCTTTATTGCATTCCATATGTATTAATAGATGGTATAAAAAAGTAAAAGATCAATATGGACTCTGTCCATATATTTTTGCTGTGCCCGACAGGGTCCATAGACCCTGTCTGGCACAGCAAAAACACGCACACCTGCGCACACATTTATGAATTCCTCGGCTTCGCCTCGGCCCACATTTTCACGTTCGTCCATCAATGTTCCAGTCCGCTGCAGTAATGTCTCATCATCTCAGACTCATCATCATCATATACCCAGCCTTTTCCCAACCATGTTGGAGTCGGCTTCGAGTCTGACCGGATGCAGCAGAATACCAGTATTTTACATGAAGCGACTGCCTATCTGACCTCCACATCCCAGTTACTGGGCAATACGATAAGCCTTAGTAAGACTGGTTGTGTGATAGAATAGAAAAGAATACTCTTCATTATGTACACCATAAAAGTTACAGATATAAATGTATAAATTTACACAGGGTGACACAATAGGCGGTCTTATCGCTAAAAGCGATCTTTTACAGACAACCTTTCGATGAATTAAAGAGAGCAGGAGAGACAATATTGCAGGTAGTCAGTGGTGTACCATTAACGTATACAATAAATACGTACCTACACAAAGCATACACTTTCTAATAAATATATACAATAATACACATGAAACAAGAGCAGGGAACTAGTAATGATGATGTTTAAGGAGAGAGGAAGTATTTTTTACCTGAATCTTAAAAGTGGACAAAGATTGAGCACGCCTTACCGACACGGGCAAGGCATTCCATAACCGCACTGCTTGAACTGTAAAAGACTTGTCATAAAAGCTAGTGGAATGCATGCATCTCTAGTCTCAAGTTTTCCGATGACCTCAGATATCTATTATGTGTGTCATGAAGACATGATACTATACAGACCATAAAAAATAGTCTACGTAGCTCTTCACTTAACCTAACCCAATCAATTTGACATAATCACAGCCCCACTACCATCCCAAAATTAAAAAATCCGACATCCACATTGTGGCCTTTCACCACATTTATCGACGGCAATTAGCGTCCGTGCAGTATAGCCCGTTTAATTGCAACGAAACCATTTACTTATTCATCAGGCCGCGTCGGATGAGGCTGGATGAGGCCTGGTATTTGAGGATGGATGTTATGGATGATGGATGACGCTTCCGTTTGCTTATTGGTTATTGTTGTGGTTGGTGATCCTTGTTTGGTTTCGCGGTTGATTAAAAATGTATAGTTAGAATTGGCTACCGATGAGAAGTCTGTGATTTAGAGAGACAACCTCCTACAAAAAAAGGGGTGATAATGCATCCTTGAAAACCAGGAAATAAACTAGCCTTTTCCTTTTAAAGTGTTGAATTCAGAAATTGTTACCGGAAAGTTCAAATTCAAGGAAGCTTTCACTATCCAAAGAGTTATTTGATCTGCTATCCATTATATACGATATCATGTGCAATGTAAAACGACCTACACACTTATTTAAAACTGCTAATTATAGCAAGGTATAATAATATCATAACCAAGGTATAATATGTACCAATAAATAGGATAAATATAATATTTATAGGCAATATAATAAAAATAATTACTCGCTATATTTAGCCATCACTTTGAGCACCCTAAAAGAAAATCTAAAAACAACTTCATAACCTTAATTGAAAAACTACTGAACACACACAGACAAACACACACATACATGAAAATAAAATCCAACAAAAGCTGTTCAGTTGAAAACCGATTGGGGCCGAATCACGAAACGAAACCAACGGTAATTACTTAACAATATTCATTTTTCACCTTCCAAGGTTTTTGTATGAAAGGCTTAAACTAGGGATGTGTAACATTCAGGTTTTGGTAAAAGTGAGTACATAATTGCTGAAAAAATATTCGTATTTCAGACAGTAGGCAATAGGTAGTTTACCTACAATTCATTGGTAGGTAACCTACATTTTCTTAGGTTTGAATAAAATGTGTGCGGTGTCAATCCGTTCCGAGTAGCATGAAGTTATAAAATTCTTTAAGTCAGAAGCAAAAATTAAGGCAAATCATTAAATAGGTAGAACATTGTTCTGCTCTGGCATTGGTTTTTACTTTTAGGTATTTTTTTGGGTGTCAATTAATTTATTTAGAATTAAGATAAATTCATTAATAAAAATATATCCAAATAACAAAGTAAACAATACTTACACTACTAATACTACTCCTACTACTTACTAATACTTATACTTACTTTTTACAATAAAGTCACGTCGTAAATAAGATAAAAGTATGATTTTTAGACGTCTGTCAACATTTTACATAACAAACCGGCCAAGTGCGTGTCGGACCACGCACTACAAAAAGATCCGTAGTTTGGATGAATTTATCCCAAGAACAGACGTAACATTGTCGTCGAAAATAAAAATTTGTCCCATACCTACCTACATTCCAACTGCAAATTTAAGTGTGTAAGCACAATATTGGGAGATTTACCATGTTATTTAAGGCCATAGAATTTTTATAATTTTTCCTGTAATCTATATCTAGTATAGAACTATTTTCTGTATTTTTTTTCAAACTGCTATGCTAAATGTTTTCGGAAATAAGGGAGAGGAAAGGTGAATGTTTATTTGGAAAAACCATAAATGATGCATGTTGCGTTAGCTTGTAATTGTTGTTTTTACAAACGTACAATTAACGAATTAATTTTAAGTGTATTGTGTAAACAATATTGTTGGCTATCCTAAGTAAGTCACACTAATATTATAAAGGGAGAAAGTTTGTGAGTGTGTGTGTTTGTTACTTCTTCACGCTCAAACGGCTGGACCAATTTTGATAAAACTTTGTATGGAGGAAACCCTGGATTAGGTACTCCCTTTCTTCTCCTAAAATTGTTTGTCTACAAATCATTATCCATATCACGTTTGCTATAAACTTCAGTAACCATAATGTTCAAAAATTCGAAATTTTGTTTTACATAATTATCTTTACTTCTAAAACTATTCTGTCATAATATCGAGTACTATAATAATTAAATCGAGGTATTCCACTCAGAGTAATTTTGCATGAAATAAAGTCGATGCGAGACGCATCCGTAAGGAGTGCGAACCTAATGCTGCGTAAGGAGTGTAACCTAATGCATCAGTAAGGAGACCAACTTTTACTTATTGAAAATAACTTCCATAAAGTTTCTGCAATCAATCGGCACAGTTATCTCTCTTACTTCATGAAAGTTTATATTAAGTACCTAACCCCCTCACCCTCCTCTGTAAGTACCCTTCAATAGGTACCCTACCTACGGAGGAAGGTACTATTTTCCATCCCCCTGATGCAGTAGGCTAAAAAGACAACAATGCATAATCAGGAAGAGTCTACGACTCATGGACCAACTGCCTCATTACAGACATTAACTTGTTTCAGTCGGTTGACTCTTACGACTGGCTCGGGTCAAATGTTTGGTGCACTGAAATATTTCTTTGGTTGTCGTCAGCAAGTACGATCAACCAAGCATCAGTATTTAACACTAACGTGAACTATGAAAAGCGCACTTACCTACTGGTATGAAATAAATGCGCAGTCAAAATGTTACCATGTACACAAATAGTCAAAATAATACATTTTTCTACGATTTCTCCACCATTAGTGAAGATATAAATCTTCGTTACGTTTCTAAACGGATAACTCATAACTCGAACAATACAATCATTGTGGCATCATAAGCTAGCATTAGGATATTAATAGATTGGATTACGCAGAGTAGATGAGGTCCTGGGATTAATTTCCATGTTGGGCAAAGTTTTATGTAAATAATTTCACCACCACTGCTCTCAAAATGGTTAAGGAAAACATCGTGAGCAAACCGGCATATCCCAGAACCAAATATTCGAAGGCATGTGACATCTACCAACCCGCACTGGGCCCGCGTGGTAGATTTCATCCCACTCCCTTTCGAAAGAATGTGTCCAAGGAGTGGTAACATTATAGGCTGATTATCCAAAGTTTTATTGGGTTCTTCCATCAGGAATTTCTTAGTAGCGGCCCGGAGTCCGGATTTATGGCCGATCGATGGCAATAGACTCGCCCCCTATTACATGAGACTTAAACATAACTGGCAAAATGTGGGTGTATAGTACACCTACATTTTGGTACCTACACTTCTGTCTATCTCTACAGGGAATACAGGCATGATGTTTTAAAAAAACAGCATTAAATAAACAATAAAAGAAAACATCCCAGTTGTAACACATCAGATAAAACTGTTACTTCTTTTAAAAGTTTCCTTTACACAATTCCGGAACGCAAAGAAATGCTTTTCTTGGGAATAATCGAAATAATCAACACTTGATCGTAAAGCGTCGCTCTGGGGGCCATTTGTGATATACATGTGTAAGAGTTTCATGAAGGTAAACGGTGACCCGCTTAAATGGTTGCCTCATGTATTTATGTGAATGGTATAAGAATATCTGGTAGGAGTAGAAAACGTGTTTACTAATAATGTTATTGAATAACAATGCGATTGTTCCGCGTCCCTAAAATGATAGGTTATATGAGTCAGTCTGTCCATTTGGTATGTTACTTTTTTGGTTTATATAACAAAGCGATTTGGATGACATTTGTCAATTTTGTATCCCAAGAATGACTTTGGTTTTGATGTTGATAACATCCCTTTAGAGGTACGAGGAACAGTGTGTAAAGTTCACTCATCCTCTATGGAAAAGGGAGGATCCTCCGACCAGAAGGGTGTTGTATCTGGTGGGCAACTGCCCGACGGTTGATGTCGGGATGTTGTATATATGTTAGTTGTGCGGTAAACTCTGCTTGCGCGATGCAGGATTTTGCGTGACGTCAGTATGACGCGTAGTTCGCATGTGTCGATATTGATGCCGCTACATCCCTATAATTGTGTAAAGCGTGACGCAAGAATCGTATTATACTCTCAATGCTATTGTAATTACAGCGGAGTGTTTACAAGACCATAGATACTAGAGTCTAGAAATAAAGAGGATGACCTTAGCTAAACCACAGCCAACAAAAGACAATAAAAAGAAATATCTTATTACTGCCTAAATTCTTTCCCCTTTTACACTCTCAAAAAGGCTACCACTTCTCGTCCATTTAGAAACAATTTTATTAACCTACTTTTCAAAAGCGACGCTCCAAAACCAGTGTAGTCTGAAAAGCCTTCAGAATCTAGACTTTTCCAAACACCGCTAGGTTTAGAACCGCAATTTCGCTTTCTTTAATTTCCCTAAAGCCATCGCTCATGCTGTCTATCTGTTGCCGTGACCTCAAGCCTTCATATCCGACAAATGTTTTTTAATAGCGTTTCGAATTGTGATTTTTTGGCAAATGTAGAATTAGGTGTAATTTGAAAACAGATTTGAAGATTTTAAGAAAATTGAGAATGTCGTCGAAATCCTCAGCAACAATTTATTCTCTGTAGGCTGGTGGTTAATGGATTAAATGAAGCAGCAAATGTTTTCGGGAGTATTATAGTTACTCTACAGATGGCAATGATCGATTTCCAAGAAAACACTGTGAAAAAAAACCAATACCTTTCCAGGAATTTTGAACAAACTTTGTGTATGTTAATAAACCCAGAACTTTTAGATTTGGGTTTATTTTTGAAGCAGCATTTTCCAAGATGAACTTCATTAATTGATATTTTTAATCTTGGTTGCTAGTAATAAATTAAATAGTAATATACATGCGATTGTGACCAATCAGTCGATGCCCAAAAAGGCTCGACTGGCTGTTCACAATGGTGTGCTGGTGCCTACGCTTATGTATGAAAGTGAATGTTGGGTGTGGCAAAAGAAGCATGAAAGTAGAATAAATGCTGTGGAAATGCATTCCTTGCGAAGCATGTCTGGCGTGACTATGAATGATAGGCTGAAAAATGAGGTGATAAGGCAACGGTGCAGTTTAAAAGAAGATGTAGTGACAAAGATTGAAAAGAGTATGCTTAGATGGTTTGGTCATGTGGAGAGGATGAGCGAAAGGCAACTAACAAAACGTATTTATAAAGCAGAGGTGAGTGGAAGCGCTGGGAGGGGACGCCCTAGAAGGACATAAACCCCCTTATTACAAAACAAGGTTTATCTTCAGACCCAGGTTTAAAACATGGAGCCATTATTGAATTTCGAACTTTATTCCGACTATGGTAAAGTTCCTAAACACAAAACTGACAACTTAGTACCGAACTAAGTTTTCAGTTTTGTATAAAGAACGGTATTTCAATCACTGTTACGTTCTTATTACAAAAACTGACTCCATGGTTTAAGCCATGTCAAAATATAAATCTTGTTTTGTAATAAGGCGGATAGTGACCAAATTGGTGATGTTCTTCAGAAAGGTCAGGTGCGTAGTACTCGCAACCGGCGTGCGTGTATGACTAGATGTATGAACGTAGGCGAAGCAAAAGGAGTATGTAAGGAGCATAGCAAGTGGCGTTCTATAGTTTCTGCCTACCCCCATGGGAAGAAGGCGTGAGTTTATGTATATGGTTTCTAATAATCGTCTACCAAAAGGACCACAACAGTAATATTATTTTTAACGGACCCCTAGTTAAACTAGGTCCCTAGTTGGTGAACCCTGACCTAGAGATATCTAAATGGAGGAGAAAGATAATAAACAAATACCCACTCAATTTGGCCTTAATCGTGACGATTATTTTAAAAGCTAGACTTCTAGGAAAACTTTTTCTCATATCGATACCTCGTATCTAAAACCGTAGAATATCCTAAAACCAAAGATTCAAAAAATATAAATGAACTAACCTCCGTCCCCTGCACCTTGAGCTTCATGTGGTCTTCTCGGGTGGTCTTCCCGTCTTTTCTCTTCTTCCAGCAGTAGCCATCGCGTCGGTAGCGGACCTTCTTACGGCTGTACAGCAGCATTGAGCCGCTTTTTGGCCTGGAAAGAAGGAAAACATGATTAAATACAGTGAGATGGATGCGGAAAGCGAAGGCCGAAAAATTGGTTTATGTTCACTCCATAAAACTGAATTTTAATAGATTTTCTTCTACAATTATATAGTAATGGTAGTATGTCCGAATACTGATGCCTCTTTAGCTGTTTAATTTGTGACCAACTTAAGAAACGTACCATGTGGTGCCGGACGTAAAGGTGCCGTTTGCTGCCGGACGTAAAGAATAGCACCATCCTATTTCTTCCCGTGGGTGTCGTAAAGGCGACTAAGGCCTAATAAAGAATGGGCCACAGCGTTCTTTATGCATTTCCACACCATACTGCGATTGTCAACTCCCCTGCCAAGCGTGGCGATTAAGGCAAACCCGCCCCCTTTGGGGGAAGCCTATGTCCAGCAGTCTTTCGTCTGAAATGATGATGAAATTAACTGAAGAAGTTTATAATAGCTAAAATGCCCAGGTTGTCAACTAACCTAGACGTATTCTAATGTTGTATTTGCCCCCGCAGTAGAAAAAAAAAATGGACATTTCCTAATGTCAATCAAAAACCACACTTACAATTTATCTGTCACGCTCTCTAATTTTACAATAACAACCTCCTAATTGTAATTGTTTAAGTCATGAATTCTGACAATTAATCATTTCATACTAATTGGCAAATTGTAGTTCACATAAATTGTTAATCTTCAAGATGGGGTATTACAAGCGATCATTAAACCTTTAGCTGAAGGGTAACCACCAAAGTTGTGACTTGTACTTGTGTAAGTTGTAACATCAAGTTATGTAATATCTTATATCTAAGGGTGGTTTTACACGGCGGATAACAACATCCTGTTTCGCCTCTATAAGATTAATTGGATTCTTTAAAATAATTACCTACGGTTTACAAAACAGGTAGATTAAAAATAAAGCGTATTCCACAGAGCCTAAAGATGAAGGTCTTCAATCAGTGCGTCCTACCCGTTATGACTTACGGTCAAGGTCGCACAGCGAGCTATGGAACGGGCTATGCTTGGAGTCTCTCTGAGGGATCGAATCCGGAACGAGGTGATCCGGCAGAGAACCAAAGTTGTCGACATAGCCCACAGAATAAGCAAGCTGAAGTGGCAATGGGCCGGCCATATTAGCCTTAGAACCGATGACCGTTGGGGTAGACGTGTTCTTGAGTGGAGATCGCGAATCGGCAAACGTAAGCTAGGACGCCCTCAGGCTAGGTGGAGCGACGATCTTCGCAGGGTGACTGGTGGCAGCTGGATGAAAGTTGCCGAGAATCGAGCTGAATGGCGTGCAATTGGAGAGGCCTATGTTCAGCAGTGGACTGCTATGGGCTGATGATGATGATGATGAAAAATAAAGTAAAAATTGCTGTCGGAGGATTTCTCAAGAGCGTGCTTTACCAAAAACTACGATTGGTATTGGATAGCAAAACGATTTATCGTTAACCATTGGAACCCAGCAGATATTTTTACTGCCACTGTAGTCTTCAAGATTAAGTAAATGGTTTTATACCAGCAAGAACATGCGTCGGCTTCACTCAAAGGCACGTAGAGCAAACACATAAAATTGAAAACTATTCAGGGTGGATTTTTGAGATGGGACGGCAAGTACCTTAACCATTGTAGCTACAAGGCAATTGTCTAAGGAGGCTATTCTTAAGTTTTTGAGACATTTATATCTGCATTCACAAATTTTGTAAAAAAAAACAGTCAGCATGAAAATGTGCAATTTACACAAAAACTTTTTTGATGCCAATCGATAGGGTTTCTTATAAGGATCAAAAACTCTATTAGACCAACTCCGGTTTGAGTACTACAAAAGTCAGAAATCGCACAAAAACTTTACCCATACATTTAGTAGGAAATGAGATTACTTACTTTTTTATGCCGTTAGCCTAGGGTCTTACGTTCAAAAAAACTGAACGATTATATAATAAGAGTATAAAGAACAGCTTATTATTAAACTAGAAAGAAAGAAGAAGAAAGAAGAAGAAAGAAAAGAAAAATAATTGTATTCGTCACAGAAACACGTGCCTAGGAAAACACAAACTCGAGCAAGTAAACATTAAAAAAAAAAAAACCTATCTACATTATAATCACGAGCACAAAAATAACAAATAGTCGGCAACTGCACGTCATGACTGTGACAAAAAGGCTTGCACTCAGCATGATGCTGTGCTATGGGGGACCCACAACACAGTGCTGATTTTCAGTGGTTACCCGAAAAAATACGTACGGAACTCAAGTCAGGTTTAATGAGTTGAACAACAAAATAAAATAAAATAAACAGTATTCATAATATAATGCCTATACAACCAATTATAAGAATAAATATGATTAAATTACATAAAAAAAATATCCGCATGCATAAATAAAGTAGGTATCTATCTAAAACATTTTTATTACACGGGAATATCAAGTGTTGACTACTAGGTAATTATGAGCATTTTTTCTCAGTAGCAGCCCGAGGTCTAGATTTTACCTGGTTAGGCTCAACTTCTATCTATACCTACGTCTATTCAGATTATATTAACGAATAAATAAAATAACCAATAATTTCTCTATACCCTCAAAATTCATGTCCCTAAGACTGCTTTACCCAGATTAATTTATATGACAATAGCAATGGTATCCGGACCCCTAAAGATTTATTAGCGGGCAGTAAAACACCCACGATGCGACGTATATAGGACCAAAGGTATTATGAGCGAATAATCACAAGTTACGGGTGACACGCTCACAATAGAAAATGGTGAAGATCGTATTTTGTTCTTCGTTTGACAGAGTTGATCGCTGACTGTTCACACAACCGCACCAGTGAGAGTCAGCGATCAACTATTAATATATGTATGTATCCCTTGTACTGAGACGGGATTTTATACGTTTTTTGAGCGAGAAAATAGTTTATCGCTAGTCGCTTCCTCATCAGCGGTGACACAGGTGCTTGATGCTTGAAGTGATGGTATTATTTATTTCCTTTATTACAAGCTAGAAGAAAAAATTGAAGACTACATTTATTTATTTATTTTATTATATTCGGGAAACTTACAGCTAACCTATACATTGTTCTTATAGAATATGAAATTGAAGGCCATTTACAAATTTTATAATTAATTAATAAATAATTAAAATTAAATTACTAACTTCTACACTACACACACACACACACTACACTACTACTTAATTACTTCTTTTTTTTTAAGGGAACGACGTTTTGGTGTGTTTAGAACAGACTAGCTACAACAGTCCTTGCAGGCTCCATGTAGGTATGAATGTGAATTTACAATATCATTATGAAGTGACTAGTATAATGATTAAATCTTTTGAATGACTAGAGCAATGGTATCCGGACCCCTGAAGATTTATTAGCTGCCAGTAAAACGCCCACGATGCGACGTATAAAGGACCAAAGGTATTATGAGCGAATAATCGCACGTTGTCGGTAAGGTGACACGCTCAATTGTCGAGAGAGAATGTTAAAGATCGAGTTTTTTTGGATTATTTCCTTATTGATGCTTGAAAGGAGATTATTTTTATATTTCCTTATTGATAGTGCTTGAAATGAGTGGATTTATTAGAGCGTTAAATGTCTCAAGGGGACGATCACCGACTTTTAATGATTTTATACTGAAGATCACGTCTAAACGAGTAGTGTTAATAATTTGAAAAAAATATATGATAAATTAAAGCATTTTATCAATAACTTAATATGTGAATATTTTAGATTATATTTATATTACATAGTGAAATTAATTTGTATAGTTATGTCACGCGGATAAAAACTGAGAATGGCGCAAAATCTACCAAGCGTATTTTTCTGAAACCTTCATGAATTTAAAGATAATTTAATTATTGATCTTTTAGTATACGTGTTTTATTCAAATAGCTTTTTTTTTGTGTATAATAAATTAATAATGCGTCAAATTGAGGACAGCGCTCCTTGATGGGCGAGTCCTATTACTGGCTGAACGTATGACGCGTTGCATGAGCTCAGTACAGAACACGCAAGCTAACCACTCAAGGTCACTGGCATATATCTGCGTCTTAATGTCCTATTAGCATCTAAAGTCGTTGGTTATAGACGATCATGTTTCAATGTTATAAATCATAATAATTAGACAGCTAAATAAGGCAACGAAAGGAACACGGGTGAGTTTTAGTCAGTAAAAGTCTGATAGTTATTCGACAATTTCCCACCAAAAAAAATTTTTTGATAATAATATGTTGGAAAATTTGGTGAAAAAAACTTGAATTGGATAAAAATAAAACATAAATAAATGAATTATTTTGGACCAAACACTTGTACACATTTTATAAACCTGCCAAACTGCGTGAAAGTTTGTCGGCAGTCGGATGAAATCCCCAACTTTCATTAAGGAAGCAAAAATAGTCGAGGCTTGTTCTGTCTACGGACAAAGAGAGTAATGAACCACCCCTATTCTACGACCCTTGACTATCTTTCAGAACAAAAAACTATACAATATTAGTTTTAGTATATGTGAAACCCTAAACACGTGTCTAGTATTTTTATGTAAAGAATCTAAATTTCAAAACTGTATCATGAAAAATCACAAAACAGGTTGTTATGTAACCGGGTTGTCCGTACAAAAACATGCTAATGGGGCCCCGCGCCTCCAGGGTCGTCTTGCGCTCATTGATAATAATTTGGCAGTAGGTACTTAACCGTACGGCGATTATATTGTAAGTAATTAAATGGTGATAACATTTTCCATCACACTAAATATTTTTGCGACAAAATATGTGTACATGGTGTAAAAAAAAAATTTTTGAAACCTGAATATAGTTTTTTCAGAATAAATTCTGAACAAACTATATTCAGTTTTTGTTTAAACTAAAAAAGAATGTTGTATACAAAAGAGCCCTCCTTCTGTAATATGCAACATACTGCGATCAACAATTCACAAAATGTGATGTTTAAGTATGACAAAATTAACTTGGACCGTTCGTCACGAACTACGAGTCGTCAAATTGTCTCGTCCGTGCGACACAACATTGTAACAGCGTGCGCGCCGAACTTTATATTTTACAACCTTGGGTTTGCCCGTAAAATATTAAATGAATGTATAAAACTGTATTAGAAAGCTGGCGGGTTCAGGATAACTCAAATTACATACAGCTGGGTCACATATCAAAGGTTGTAATTTAAACATTGAGAAACTGAATTATTACGGCTTCATCAGGGATATTTTCCCAGAAATTAATGATTGTGAATGTGGGGTAATTCTTTTTTGAAGTAAAACTTCTTTACGCACGCTTGACTCGGGGACTAAGCGGGTTAATACGTGACGAGAGCGTTACGGAAAGTGTGATCGGGCGAGGCGAAAGGAAGTTGATTAAATTTTAAACATGGAACACACCGCGTCACCGACGCGGGTCGTCCCGCTTATAGGTATTTTTTTAAATTCACACTGGCTGTTTATACACTCACAAGACCGCAGCTTTTTTGAAGTCAAACTTCTTTTGCTAGCGTTACGCGAACGGTGATTTCTGTTTTACTTCAGTCGTGTGGTCTAAAGAACACTCGTTTTTTTATTTTTTCTTAACAGTTAGTAGTTTAGTTTTATAAGTTAGTTTTAATGATGGTCTGGCAGTTTGAGTACGTTATGCGGCCTACCCAAATTTTCTTTCTCTGGTATTGCTTGGTCTGAGCTACACGATTACTAACAAACGCTTGCACTGACTAAACCTGTCCAGTCAAATCTGTGTGGTATAAAATATGATTGACTTGTAAAAGTGTTTGTACAAACCTACTTACAGAAATAAAATATTTTAATTGAGCCTAATTAAAAAATGTTATCTTGCGATTAAATTTGTCTGGAAATAATAATACCCATAACAATGGGAATGTCTCTTTTGTGCCGTACAAGTAGGTACATTTAAGAGAATGCACCATCGTTGAGGCAGGTGTCAATATTTATAGGCTTCAATAATTTACATCATCGTCACTGTCTGTCACCATTTTTTTTACAATAACCATTAAGAATGGACCGTCGTGCGTGTATGACTAGATGTAAGAACGTAGGCGAAGCAAAAGGAGTATGTAAGGAGCGAAGCAGGTGGCGTTCTATAGTTTCTGCCTACCCCCATGGGAAGAAGGTGTGAGTATAGGTATGTATGTATTAAGAGTGTATCAAATCAAATCAAAATAATATATTTCACATAAACCTCGATGGGCACTAATGAAACGTCAGAAGCTAGGTGCACGGTTCCAATTGGTCGTTTGCTATGGAAGAGATATTTTAAAAATAATTGGCTTTTACAATGTTTTCAAATTAAAGTGTTAATAGGTACGGGAGAACAGTGTAGGCCTGTCAATAAGTACAACCAACAAGTTCAAGTCAAGTTGTAGAATGAAAGAAGAAGACAGTATCCTGCTTTGCCGACCATTTGAAAATATTATCATCATCATCATCAGCATTTCAGCCGAAAGACGTCCACTGCTGGACGTAGGCCTCCCCCAAAGGGGGAGTTTGCCATAATCGCCACGCATGGCTGGTGGTTTGGCGATCGCAGAACGGTGTTAAAATGCATAGAGAACGCTGCTGCCCATTCTCTAGTAAGTTCTTTAGTCGCCTTTTACGACACCCACGGGAAGAAATAGGGGGGATGCTATTCTTTACGTCCGGCACCACACAGACTCTATTACCCACAAGAGAAATATATAATAACTAGCTGTTGCCGGCGACTTTGTCTGCGATTCGGGATGAAAAGTAATCTATATTCTTACCCAGGTTATGGTCTATCCGTGTGCCAAATTTCATTCAAATCTGTCCACCCGATTTAGCGTGAAAGTGTAACAAACAAACCCACTTTCTCATTTATATATTGAAGTAAAACTTCTTTACGCACGCTTTACTTGGGAAGTAAGCTGGTGAATTCGTTACGAAAACTGTGATCCGGTGAGGCGTTACGTAAAAAAAAGAAAGAAAAATTGTTTATTCCGATTCTAATTTTTTAATGATTGATTATTTTTATTTAATGAATTGTTTAAAGTTTAAATTTATTTGGTTGTTAATGTTATTTTGGGTTTCTGTCTGTTTGGATAGTTTGTATGGTCTATTTCTATTATTTTTTTGTTTGGTAATGGGGGTAATTTACCTGAAACAAATGAATGTATTATTATTTATTAAAACGCACATTACAATGAAATAACATAAATTACACACAAACAAAGTAGCCAAAAGTCTCTTAATCAACAAGAAAAATTTGACTATCTTGTCCATTGCCAGATGTCAGAGGGGCAATTCTACTAATTTTAAGAACGTTCACAGTCTGATTTCAGTCTCAATCTGTCAAAAATACCTCTTATTTCCCTACATTTTGATAATTTTTTGACGTTTGCTTGTCGCCAAGATGAGATTGCGACTAGATTTTGAACGTTTTAAATTACGAGAATTCGCCTTCTGATGTTACGCGAACTGTGATTTTGTTTTACTTCAGTCGTGTGGTTTAAAGCACACTCGTTTTATTTTTATATATTTAGTTAGGATAAATTTTACGAGCAGGCGATAACAATAATTCAACCAATAGTCTGATAATTAATTAAAAGTGTGGTCATTCCTGAATAATAATACCAATGCATGGTTCAAACAAACTTCTAATACTTAAATGCAGCGCGCAGTTCACGAATTTACCACACAAAAAGGCTGAAAAGTCATTACAAACCATGACCTATCGATCGCCAATAATTTCGGCACATACAAATCGCAGTCCAACAAAAGTGCATAAACAACGTCCATACCTAACCCAAGCCATCCATAACGGCGAAAACAGATTTCATTGATGCAATTTTATTTATTTAAAGCAATAAAAATCGCCGATGGGAGCGTGCGGCCGTATTTCGTATGACGTCACAGCCGTACGTTATTTCTGCGACAAAAACACGCTTCGTGTCAAATTCATGAGTACGCCGACTAATAAATCGCTATTGAACGCATAAATCTGGACGATCTATGTTAGTTGCGATTTTTTTCCGCGATTTCGTTTCGGTTATCCGTCAATAGGGCTATCGGATGTTAAACGTTAGATTGGAGGTCGCTCGTTTGAATAAAATTTGCGTATTTTTGTTTTTTGGATTAAACAAACAATGTTTTGATTTTTGTGTTATTTCGAATTATTTATACAGGATCGTTCTAAATTACGTCAGCTAGATTGTTGAGCTAAATTTATAACAAGAAAAAAAACAAAAATAAGCAAAAATCTCCACAAACATTAATTATTCAGCTGCCATTTTCTCCGACCTTACTCAACAAAGCCCACCGTAACGATAAACAAGGAGTCACCAAAAGCCCAGATTTTACGCTCAAAAGTTACACCATTACTAATTTCTTGTTTGTTAACGTTGTTCCAGCCAAAATTTTAAATAAAAATATGAATAATAAACTCTGGTAAAGTGTGGGATGTAACACAAGTTAATTAATCGAGGATAAGACAGTGAAATTTATTTATACGGGACATGGGCCCGGAATTACCGGGCCGCCGCTTTTTAACCTACGTAAACCAGACAAATTGTCGGCTCTGAGACAAGTAGGGTCACTGCTTCCTAGTATTTAACGATTTTGTGAATTTGTTATTATATAAACAGCATGCCGCTACAGTGACGACATTAATTTGACACACTGGTAGAGCTAGTGGCCAGTAATCATACAAAAATATTTTATTTAAAAATAAAAAATAAAAAAATATTTTATCTTATTTTTTAAATATTTTTTTTAATAATTATGTTATATTAACATAAATAATTATAAATTGGAAATTTAAAAAACATTGAAAAAAATATAAAGCTCTCTCTTTCCCTTTATTCGCGTACTCCTTGCACGTTATTTGTTTTAATTTCATTGATTCGATGTTATGATCCCGATGATGACCCCGGCTAATTATCTCTGTGCTACAGTTCTTTAAGTACAGGTTGCTCCAAGATGCTATTTTAGAAAATTGTAAAGAAATCAATAAATAATAATGTTTCATGAAATTAAAATAATTTCATAAAACGTACAGGCGAAACTGTCTACGTGTGTTAAATTAATGTCGCCACTCTAGTGGCACACTGTATATACTGGTATGGGCATGTGATGCGGAGGAATGAGGAAAATGTCGTGAGAAAAATTTTGAGTATGGATGTCAATGGCTATAAAGGGGAAGGCCAAAGAAACGATGGATGGACTGTGTGAAAGACGATATGACTAGAAATCGGGTGACTACCGAGATGACGCTAATAGAGTATTAAAAAAAAATGATTATTTTTCTTCCACAAATAACACTTATTAACTATAACTTAAAAATGGGGAATAAAAATATTATGATGTAGGACAATGTTCATTTGTGAGAGACTGGTGCCTAAACTAAGCCGTGACTTGTATTTCAGGACACCAGGGACTCCCCCCTAGAGGCAAAAATATCATCAAAAACATTATTATAGAAATGCTTACATAATGAAAGTTACATTTCATGTTATAAGGGCAAACTATTTGTTGGAAGAGAATAATAATAAAATCTTAAACTTATATGAATTGTATGAAGTGTAGTGGACTTCAAGGTGCATGTGGGGTGTGGGTGAGGGTGTGATGTGTTTTGTGTTTGTGTGTGTGTGTGTGTGTAGTGTTGGGAGGGTGAGAAGGTATGTGAGTGGGTTCATGTTCAACTAGACGAATGGTTCCTATTACGTTTTTATGACTAGTATGGAAGTAAGAGACATGTTGCGCTGACCACAAATAAATTGGATAGGGCAGGAGAATATTAAATAAATCAAACACTAAAAAGATACAATGGGTGGCCTTATTGCTTTCTGCAATCTCTTCCAGGCAACCTAGGAATGGACAATGAAATGACTGGACATAAAATGTCAAAATGTTAATGAACTGTTTTTTTTTGTGCACTTTCGCAAATTCATTTCTTTAAACAACGATGTTTGGAACAAAAACAAAGTTACAATGAATTCATCATTTTTAGGGTTCCGTACCTTAAGGGTAAAACGGGAACCCTATTATTAAGGCTCCGCCGTCTGTCTGTCTGTCTATCTGTCTGTCCGTCTGTCACCAGGCTGTATCTCATGAACCGTAATAGTTAGACGGTTGAAATTTTCAAAGATGATGTATTTCTGTTGCCGCTATAACAACTTATATTAAAAAGCAGAGTGAAATAAATATTTAAGGGGGCTCCCATACAACAAACGTGATTTTTTTGCTCAATTTTGCTCTATATTAATAACGGTAACGGGTAGACGCTTGAAATATTCATTGAATATTCAGTTATATATTCACTTTAAAAATAAATATTTAAATTAAATTAAAACAAATATTTAAGGGGGGCTCCTCTACAACAAACATATTTTTTATGCCATTTTTATAGATAATGGTACGGAACCCTTTTTGCGCGAGTTCGACTCGCACTTGGCTGGTTTTTTATATCTGTCGCGTTGCTTACAATCTAAACCCACCGTAAAGTATCTAACTCGACGAAAAGTCAGTTTTTTGAGCATCGTCAAAACTTGATCAAAACGTTAAGGACAACGAAAACATAGTTTTCCTTAACCCAGTACCACCACAACCCTTGCAAACAAGATTACAAATCTCCATCCAATCAATATCGCATAAGATGTTCATGTCCCAAATTCGGGACAGCAATGTCCCGAAATTCAGGACATAGGTACTCCGGACAACCCTGTCTCAGCCGCAAGCGATTTGTCAAGAGCGGGCCGTGAGCCGTGATTTTCCAAATAATTTTTCGCTAACCCTTCACGAGCTTTTAACTTCTTCCACTGGTCCTGAATGCGCTTTCAAATTAAGCTGCTTTTTTGTTTCACTTTGCTCCGTCTGTATCGGAATTGTTGATGTTTTATGAAACAATGGATTTTGAATAGGTGATTTTTTTTTTGGCAGATTAATTAGTGTGTTTGGTGTTGGTGATTTTTTATGACGAATATGTGGGAGTTTTGTTGTTTTGTGTGCAGTAAGATTCATCTATGTATAATACCTACTAAGCTAACCTAATAAGGTTCAAGGTTGTAAACGAAGATCTACATAATATCTTACTAGGACAGTCTGTAGTCATTCTTACTTTATATTCAAAAAAGAACATTACCACTATAGAAAACGCTGCAACTATGAATGTGCCAATATAAGAACTCTAACTTTGTTAACAGCTCATTTACACAATCCCAACACAATTTCAGCCCTATCATGTCGACAGAATTCAATACAGAGCTTACAGCAAGCACGATTTTAAAGCGTGACTGCAAACACGATCAAAAAGGACCGAGGCACAAAACCAACCCGGACTCCGATCAAAACTGTGTAACCCACTAATGAAGCCATAAAAATTCACGAAAATCACGGAAACTACGATAAATGCAACGCCGATCCGCATTCATATCGCATGATGCACCACCGTCCGATCACTTCAATAAATCATCGCTTACGAATAATTTCCAACGTTTTTGTCGATTAATTCGCCGATAATTTAAAAACCATTCAAATTACCACTGGTTTACTATAAACCGGTCTTAAGTTGTGAAATAGCAAATAAATAACTCAATTGGAAGGTTAGGAGTTATGCGGGCAGCTCACGAACTGCAGTGCAGCCAGATTATTCCGTGGGTGGTGCAATTTTAATATAATTAAACGGTTCATCTATCTATCTATCTATAAATATAAATAAAAACGAAATCCTGTTCGTTGGTAAGCGCATAACTTCAGAACGGCTGGATTTGGCATTGTTTTGTTTTAATATGTTCGTAATAGTTCGTATCTGGATCTTACGGAAAGAAAAATTAGATAAGTCTCCCGCATAATCTTCAAATTCAGGAAAACTGAACGTCCTTTTTTGTATGAATTATTGAAATTTAGACAGTTCAAACGTCCGTCGGATCAGATAGTTCATAAGGACTGACAAGAGGCAAATGATAAAACTAGGCTTGTCTTAAACAAAAAAATTGCCAAATATATATAATTTGTGAACTTGGTTGTATATATAATAAAAAAATCTCGATACAAATTAACGGTAAACTAACCCTTTACTTTGAGTTTCAATCCAAAATATTTGTATAAATATCAACGTACGGTTAATAACAAGAGCGTCTCATTTGTATGCAGAACTTGTTTGTTTATTATTTTCGATTACTCAACTCATTTTTGAGTAAATAAATAATTACACAAATATTATAAAGGCGAAAGTTTATAAGTGTGTGTGTGTATGTTTGTTACTTCTTCACGCTCAAACGGCTGGATCAATTTTGATAAAATTTTGTATAGAGGTAGCTGACACCCTGGATTAAGACACAGGCTACTTTTTATCCCGATATTCCCATGGGATCGAGACTTATGCGGGTAAAACCGCGGGGCGCAGCTAGTTGCCTCATATTTTGCAATAAATTACAAGCGTTGTGTCATCGCGCTTCTCTTTCCTACGTATGCAGTCTGACAGTGACATAGGTTTACCAGTTGTCAGCATCTGAATATATTTAATTTATTTTTAATACGTATTGCCATAATTATTCTTACTCCTGTACGGTCCACCAGTCGGATTTCACTTTGGTATTTCTACTACCCATTTGTTACCGTCTGCCTTTTTGCGTGACTGTGAATAACATTCAGTCTGTAAGCTCAATCACGTCTATGGTCAGTAAACCTGCAACATACTAGGCTCTCTCACTGTCAAGTTGAACATTCAACTTGACAACTACTATAATTTCAATACAGCTTCTTTGTAAACCTACTAAATTAAATTTCTTTAACGTTAACCTTTATATTCAATTCAATTTTATTCAGGAACAATTCACATTGTGTTTGAAATCATAAACAATAAATAAAAAATACAAAAAAATCACGATCATTAAAATTATAAAACTAACACATTCATATGAAGGCAGAGGGTCCAACATCTTAAATGAAAGTAAGAGATATAGCAGAAGTCAGCCTTTATTTCCACAACTTATTAATTCACTGTAATAATAGTTTAATTCAGACTACAGTATCTAAGCGCTACAACATGTGCACTGGGCCGAGCTTGCGACAAGAATGATCCCCTCCTTGCTGCACGCTCGCTTATATAGAGCGGCTCGAGTAGTGGAGAGAGTGGGGAGGCCTAAGTGACACATTGCAGTGCGTAACTCGGACCGTTGCACGTGTTGTTTACAATGGTGACGCCGACACGGCCATACTGACGTGCGAACGTCCTCGTGCGCGTAGTCTCATCAAACAGTATCTAAAAAGACAACGATACTATTAATGTTCGTTCATTCTGACTAGCAATCTGGTCCAGTTCATCCCTTCAGGGTTTGCTTATAATTCTGGACCGCTCGACATTGAGCCTTCAGGACTTATACTAGCATACTGGTCCAGTTCATCCCTTCAGTTTGCTATTACTTCTGGTCCGCTCGTTATTGAGCCTTCAGGGATTAACAATCTGGTCCGGTTCACCCCTTCAGACTTTGCTACTAATTCTGGACCGCTCGTCATTGAGCCTTCAGAACTTACCTTATATTTTTTTTTTCTCTTTTTTTTTTTTTTTTTTTGCTTATATTTTATTGGTCCGGCCATTAACACTGACTGACCCTGCAAAACTATTATCCCCTGGACCAGACATTGCCGACTAAATCAAGTCTTTTATTCAAACTAGGCTGAGAATCTGCACTTTTACATGAGACAGTCCCCCAAAAATGCTCACCCGTCACCACTTCCTAGTGCGTTAGCTGGGAAGAAGAAGTGGCGCAACAAACTCCCCAGCAGCACAACTGTCTATTCACATTATAATACTTGAAGTTATACAATAAGTACTACTTATATAAGAATTTATATAAGACTACACAGGATCACGTCTTTTGCTAATTATTATGAATGCTTTAGTAATAATAGCAATTCACAGACATTGTATCACTAATAATCGACATAGGATTGCTATTCACTGACATCGTATCACTATTAATCGATGTAGGATTGCTATTCACAGCCATGGTATCACTGATTGCCAAAATTATATTGCTGTTAGGCATGGGATTATTCTCGTGGCTTGTTTCGTGAACAAGGATAACGTCATCATGACTGCCCACCGTCAAGTCATCGTAATTTTCCATGATATGATATCTACCAGATTTTGTTTGACCACAATTTACTTTACGTAAATTTTCGCCAGAATATTTATAGACTTTATTTCTCCCATTAATATTTCAAAAAAAAAAAAAAAAAACTTCCCGGTTATTTTCTTACACGGTACAAAAAAAAATCTTAATAGCAGAATTTTCATACGATCGCCCGTGATCAGTCATTATTCATTTCGGGACACCAAACAAATGAACTGGATTTTAACTGCCTCAAAAATACGAAATTTGTATAACGCTTGTAACCACCCGACACCCCTTACGACAACCCTTACGTTAAAAACACGTTTATCTTAATCGGGCATGGCGCACTAACGCGACTACCAACATGATAGCCTGTGGTGCCAAGTAATAGTGGTTTCTTTAATTTAGAAAAATTGGATATTAACTTATCCTGTAATATATCCAGTTTTCTTCCGGCAATACACCGTGAATTATTTCAAGCTTGTGGTTTTGTACCATGGTTGGACATTTAATTTGTAATGAGCACGCTACGTTCCTCACATCTATACTTTTAAGGATCACTTGTTCATGAAATTGCTCAACATTAACAAGATTTCAATTACTATGCTCTATGCGGCATTCTGATCCCGAGTCAAATATAACAGGGAAATCTGTACCTCCTATGTGTCACTCCACCAGCTGCTCTGGAGGACAGGTTCACTTGATTGGTGCTGGTGCTCGGTGTGGAGCCTTGGTTCTTTCAGCGCTTGGGGCAGGTGTTGGCCATATATTCGTGCTTACTGCAAACATAGCACGTTACGGCTGGTTTCGGTTGTTCAGTTTTGGGTTGAATATTATCATCACATTGAGATTGAGACAAAACTGAAATGGTCAATCCCGTCACCAATTTTCTGACCAATTTGCTTCTGGAATCTTCTCAATGGGTTGCCATAGACACATACCCGCTTCAGCTGCAGTTTTCTTATTATCAATCTGAAGGTAATGTCCTGGCACCGCTCCTGTTTTTTTTTTTAATATCCATACCAACAACCAATTATCCAACCCGAACATATCACGCTTCCTCTATGCAGGCAACTTTTCCCAAGCCACCAAACTCAAAACTCAAAGCATTTATTTCAATTAAACCATTTACAAATTGTCAAGAAGTCGTCAGTTACAAATATGAAGCTAGTTGCCCATTCCAAATAGTAGGTTCCTATGGAGAAGACCGGGCAAGAAACCCCTCGGACATTCTTTTAAATTAAAACATTGATACAAATCAGGGTACCACTTGAGAAGGTTGAGGTCCGTAACACCTCGCTAAATCAATCAAACTCAATCCGAGCCAAACCCAGCCACATATTTCATAAACAACAACATATTTCATCTCCGCAATAGAGACTCGCACCGCAAACTTAACACCGTTTGAGCTGGGGTGTCCATCGAGCACTAGTCTGATCAAAGTGGGGTGGTTTGCCTACCATTGTGCGTACCACCGGGCTGGCACTATTTTTTTTTCTGCAGGTGAATTCACCTGCCTCGTGTGTAGTCGTTCTGCCCATGCAAAATCAGCGGACACAGCTTTGAATGAAACGTCACGTCGACGACCATCACTGGTTGCCTAAAACCAACTCCGGTACAAATACTGTATCCACTAGCAGGAATAGTGGCACCAGCAGTTCGCAGAGTGGTGGCAAGCTCTAGCGGAAGAGCCAAAATGGTATCCGACACACGACACCCTTTGCACGACAACATCCTCGTGCCACAAAGGCTGAAAAGCCAAAATAGTTTTTTTTTTTTTTAAGTATGTCGTCCCACTCATTGGCGAGCATTCAAAAGAAAGACTAAAGCTGTGGCGAGACAGTGCTGCATTACTCAAACAATTCGTCCCACTTGCTATAGATTTCCCACCCGGACATGAGTTGCCTCGACCAGGGTTTTAAGTATTTAAATTGACTTTGAACCCTGGTTGGCTGAAGCAAGGAAAACCTGTTCAGGTGGAGATTCATAGACTACTCCGCCTTGGAGTGTAAATATGGTGCTGTTCCGCAAAAGATGGGACACTTAGTATCATCTCTTGCATGCCCTGTCAGCTGCACGTTACAGGAAACGATGGACGCTAGTGATGGCGCCAAACACGAGTCGAATTCTGGGCTGAGTCCATTTAGATTGCCATCGACACGCTTAAATGAAGAAGAAGAATTTTGGAAACCAGCATGCCCTTGATTGTTGCCCAAAAGATCTTGTCAGGTTGTATCTTGGTAAGATACATAGCGGCACGGCCCTTCAGGGAATCAGTAATCGCCAACATCAAGCCTACACCCTCCAATTTCCTTTTATCAATTTTGGGTGGGAAATTATTTATCAAATAACTTCTCCCGCTCTGGGCGGAGCGGGAGGGCGTGTCAGACTTTTACTGACTCAAACCCACCGATATCACTTTCGAACAACCTCGCAACCCTGGCAGGCATTGGTCCTAACGGACCCCGTCAGTTGGTGCTGACATCTCTTTGAGACACGCGTGGAACACAACGCGCCGTCGACCCAGGCCTGATCCTTATCGAATGGCGAGCTACCCATAGCTCACCGTCCGTAAGCCCGCGCCTACGGTGGCCAGAAATCGGAACATCACAGAAGGAAGTGACGGCCTCCCATGCACTCTCGCTCCAAACCATGGTCTCTACCAGGGCCGGACGCGAGAGATCGCCGCCACCGATCGCCTCCGTGAGGTCACGGCGGTGCTCCGCCGAGGCCGGGCAGACTTTCTCCGTATGCTCCACCGTGTCCTCCGGGCGATCCACACAATGGTGACACCCGGGCATTTCCTCCCACTTTATTCTGAACAGGAACCTCCCGAAACAACCATGTCCAGTGAGGACCTGCGTCAGGTGGAAGGTGAGGACGCCGTGGCGGCTCTCTAGCCACTCTTCGGCTTATCGCCACAATGGTGGCGTGCCCACTGAGTGCATACCAATTAACAATGTCGAATTCTGGTTTATCAAGATCAAAAGCAACGAGCATAGCTTTGCTTGGAGTAGCTTTACAAGTAGTCATGGCATCCGCAATTTTTTTTAAATATAGCGTCCATGCCAGCAGATTTGGTCTTGTATTAAATTACTGTGGATATAATTAGTGGACGGTGGAATTCATCCCACTTCTGATGAAGGCAGAGGGTCCAACATCTTAAATGAAAGTAAGAGATATAGCAGAAGTCAGCCTTTATTTCCACAACTTATTAATTCACTGTAATAATAGTTTAATTCAGACTACAGTATCTAAGCGCTACAACATGTGCACCGGGCCGAGCCTGCGACAAGAATGATCCCCTCCTTGCTGCGCGCTCGCTTATATAGAGCGGCTCGAGTAGTGGGGAGAGTGGGGAGGCCTAAGTGACACATTGCAGTGCGTAACTCGGACCGTTGCACGTGTTGTTTACAATGGTGACGCCGACACATATTACAATAATTATAGAAAATAAACATTCAATACAATTAAAAATTCAATACCATTACAAGCTACTACATACCTACTAATATTACCCACTCTCACATTATCTAATATAAAAATTTTAAAACGTGGATTCATCGTATATCGAATACAGACATTTCTCCAATAGGAACGTTTTGAGTCTTGACTTAAATGAGCTCTTGTAAATTATAGTTTTTAAGTCCAATGGCAACCTATTAAAAATCCGCGCTGCTTGATATTAAGGTCTATGTTGAACAATCCTAAGTTGGGGTATTATTTTGCTAATAAAGTAACTAGTAGAAAAAAAGATTTAAATAAAAGTCCTATTTAATTAATCCACCTAACAAAACTTGTACCAGCCACCAAACAGAAAAAAAAACAAATGGCTCGAGCAGGAATCGGCACCGCTTGCCTGACACTACCAACTTAACAAAGATATTGAACATTAATTGCATTCTAACGTCATGCAATGTGGCCACATACACGGCGCGAATATTTCTGTTGATCGCCGATTGTGATAGTGGTAATAAAGTCATATTATTTGTAGAAATAGGGCGTTTTGATTGGTGGGGTTAATGAATTTATTTTTATGGGTTATGTGAATAAAGGAAATTGTATTGGTATTTGTCCTTACTAGTGTAATGAAACACGTTTTCGGTACGAATCACAAACTTGGTTTATAGCAATGTTTAACGAACTATTTAATTAGGTACTCAATATAATATTATAGACTTTAGACTTCTTGAAGACAACCTTTAGGTTCCGAGGCTCGAATAGAATTAACTTAACAACTACACGATGCGACGCCCTAAATCATCAAATAAGATACTTTTAATCAAGTCAAGTAAGATACTTTTTAAACTTCATCACTACCCACCATGATACAAAAATCATTTGAGGCAAATCAGATACTTCCAATTTTATATTTGGTATTTAAAATCACTACAAATCTTATTAATATTTGGAAATCATGACAATAATAAATGGGCTACGAGTGTAGTAGTTATAGGTGACGAAGGCATCTGTTAATCTGATATGAAAAGAATGAATGAATACGAGTGAATGTAAATTTTTCTTTCAATCCACTTCCACACGATACCAACATTCATACATTGGAATGATCGTTCATCTGCATCTGTCATTTCTCTTTTCAATTCATTCAATCGGTTCAATACGTCAAATCGTAAAAACCACGTGAAAGTTGGGTCGCTAGTATTTAATAAATGTATTAAACAACTCCTAGTATGCATGACCTTCTGCTTCAAAAATAATTACTTCTACCAACACCAGCACGGCATTTTCACAACACCAAATGAAAAACAAACTATCCGTCAGTCGGCTGAAAAAGAAAACTCAACCGGAAAAAGCCTGATTCGAAAAGTTCATTAGAACTCTTCCTTTTTCTAAAGAAATCCGCTCGACGATTATGGAACTCGCGATGCAAGTTACGGGCAATTTTCTTGTTTGAAGCCTTTTCGGTGTTTCTTTTCTGTTTCACTTAGATCATATTATTATTATTTTATGTTTTATTTTTAGATACATGTTTCTGTTTATTTGTGAGAGATTTTCAAGTGGAGGAAGTCGAAAAGATCTATGCAAACCTAATGAATCTAAGTTACTGTTAGCCTGCGTCATCCCGCTGCTGGACAAAGGCCTCTCCCCATGACTTCCAGGAAAATTAAGTTGTTAACACAAAAAAAATACCAGCTCAAAGTAATTTGGGCACGCCACAATTGTGGCAATAAGTCCCCTCTTTGAGCGTCCTCACCTTCCGCCTGACGCAGCTTCTCACCGGACACGGTTTTTCGGGAGGTTCCTGTTCAGGATAAAGCGGGAGGAAACCCCCGGGTGTCACCACTGTGTGGATCGCTCGGAGGATACGGTGGAGCATACGGTAGAGATCTGCCCGGCTTGGGCCGAGCACCGCCATGTCCTCACGGAGGCGATCGGCAGTAGCGATCTCTCGCGTCCGGCCTTGGTTCAGGCCATAGTTCGGAGCGAGAATGCATGGGAGGCCATCACCTCCTTTTGCGAAGCAGTAATGCTCGCAAAGAAGGAGGCGGAACGCGTGAGGGAGAGGCAAGGTTCGCGCCCTCGCGCCCCTATTCGCAGCAGGAGACGCCACAGGCGGCGGGAGTTACAGGCTGATTCCCGGCCACCGCAAGCGCGGGCTTGGGGACGGTGAGCGATGGGTAGCTCGCCGTCCGATAAGGACGTCATGAGACGTCACGAAATGTCAGTACCAACTGACGGGGTCCGATAGGGCCAATGCCTGCCAGGGTTGCGAGTTTGTCCGAAAGGGATATCGTGGCCCTGGCACACAGGCAACGGAAGGAACACGGGTGGGTTTTAGTCAGTAAAAGTCTGACACGCCCTCCCGCTCCGTCTAGAGCGGGAGAAGGTATTTGATAATTTCCCACCCGATTTTTTATTTTCTTTTATTTGAAAAATCCTATCATATTTGGTATAATCATCAAAAGATGATCGTAAAGCGATAAGTGTTGTAATGTGAATTCGTAACATTGCCGTAAGAAGTTTACTTCTTACTTAAAAGTAAACTTCTTACGGCGATGTTCAATCTGTTGGAATTCATAAGAAGAATTAATCTAATTAGAAGTTTACTTTTGTAGGTGCAACAGATTTATTTAACTAAAACATCAATTTAACTTCACTATAATCTTTACAATCGTCACTAAGTACAGAAGGCCGCCTATCCATCACTGCACTTTTTAGTCTCAACGATTTTAAACCACATACCAAATGCAATTCTTAATACCTTTCCCAAACACACTTCAACTCTTCAATCTTCAACAAAACGAGCAGTTGAAACCTATTTTAATAATCCCTCATCCCCCTTAATTAACACCCCCATTTACCCCATGACATTCTCTTTTTCCCCCATAGACTGAAGCCATCGGTCATAATTCAAAGTAAGCACGTGCTTAAGCAATTACTTAGCAATAAAACTACGTCGTAACTGTAATATGTTATAACTTAATTATGACGTCAAAATGCAAGACGGAGCTTAACTAGATTTTATGACTTTTTTGTTTATATGGGTGTTGTTTGAAATTCGGATTTAGATGCATTTGCTGGGTCACCAAGTAATGCTATGAGAATTACTGTTAGCGTTGGATAAAAATATAACGATTTTATTTAGATTGGGATTGCCATAATTGCGATGAGTTCGCGATCGCAGTATGATGTTAAAATGTATAGAGGACGATGCTGCTCATTCTCTAGTAAGTCCCTTAGTCGCCTTTTACGATACCCACGGGAAGAAATAGGATGGTGCTATTCGTTACGTCCGGCACCACGCGGATCTTCGGCACCACACGTATCAACCTGCCTATCATTTTCCACATAATTTTTCCAGTGTTGAACAAAATGCCGTCTCAATTTTCCCCAAAAACCAGATAATCCACCTCCTTACTAAAACATACACACTGTGTTATTTCTAGCACACATGACCTTAATATCATACATGTCCTCAAAATCTACTTTTAAAATAAATACGCTGTTTTAACTGCGTCACTCACTAATGTAATTTATCAAGAGAAATAGGGGCAGGTACACACTTGGTAGTACAACCTACGTAGCTTGTAAGTTTCATTTAAATAATAGAATGTTATAATAATATTTAACCAGAATACAAGGTAAGGTATCGAGACCCAGTTTTGTTTTTATAATGTTAATAATGTTTACGTATAACACTCTTGGTTCTAATTCTGTCGTAGGCAAGACCGTGAGTTTGTCCGAAAGGGATATCGTGGCCCTGGCACACAGGCAACGGAAGGAACACGGGTGGGTTTTAGTCAGTAAAAGTCTGACACGCTCCGCCCAGAGTGGGAGAAGTTATTTGATCATTTTCAACCGAAAAAAAAAAGACAAGACGTCCTTATAAATTACAGAACAAGTCTATAAAATATATTAAGAGCTAAAATCAAAACATTTTATGTTACACAAATCTACATGGGTATTTATAAAACATCAGAAGCTAGGTGCACGGTTCCAATTGGTCGTTTCCTATGGAGAAGAGCTGGCAAGAAACTCCTCGGTTACTCTTTTGTAAACGTAAATTGACATTTACAGTGTTTTCAAATTACAATGTTGATAGGTATGGGAGGATAGTGTAAGCCTGCCAACAACTAGTAAAAATAAAAACCAATTTAAACCAAATGACATGATTGCCATTCCAACTGTAACAACACTAAATTAATATCCTGTCAACAAAAGCCACTAGGAAAGAGTTGAAATTAGAATTGTAGGCATTCAAATAATAAAGAGATTATGTCAAGGCAGTAAAAAAATACTATGTATAAAGGCAGTAAAAAAATAAAATGTAGAAAAATAACATCGTAATTTGGGAGCATTTAATAGATATTTACATAGTTATGCCGTTTATTTATCGCCTGATTTTTTAATCGTCAGATGCAATATATAATGACAGTTTGACAGCTTTTGTATAGAAAATATATCAAACCACAACGACGATTGAAAAATCAGCCCTAAATTACTGTAGTAAAAATATTAGAAATGCGTGTAGATCTTTAGTATTCAACGTTTGAATATAATACAAGCGTAGCACAAGTCTACGGAAACGCCTACGGCGTAGCATGTTCGGAGCGGCGTAGCCACAGACTAACAGCGGGTAGCAACGAGAAAATAGAGAACACGAATCACAATGCTAGGTACTTTCAACGTTTAAAAGTAAAAATAAACAATACATCTTTACTTTCATTCTCTTATAAAATTACCAGTCAAGTCGAAAGGTAAAATTAACTTTCCAATTATAACAGTACCTACCTGTATTAAAAAAGTATAATCATTAGTCAAAGAAAGCCCATTAGCTGTAGCAGTCACTTTATTCAAGGTGTAATTACTCAACTTCTCAGTTCCGATTCCGATTTAATTATGAAAAATGTATTTCTACTTTTTACTGTTAAGTTTTTGTTGTAGTGACGTCACAAGAAGACAAATTGTTCTTCTCTCTCTCTATCAATTGATTTTAATGTTTACTGAGTTCTAAACTAAAAGTAGCCTAAGTTATCTTTTATGACATCAGCTATCTGACAATGTAAGTCCCGGAGGTTAGCCGGAACAAACAGACACACAGACAAAACTTTTAAAATTTGTTTTTGGTTCTATGTACGGTATATACTTTCATATGCATTTATTATAAAAGGCTATTATTTTGACATTACGAACAGACTACATAGATATATACGTTGATATTGATTACACATGGGAAAAGACTTGAGTATGTTTAAATGTACGTATAAGAATACATTCTGCTTAAAAGGTTTTGTGGGGTTACGTCTTTTTAATGTCTAATTCCTTGTACTCATTATTAATAATAACCATCCGAAGCAACAAACCACCGAACATAAATAATTAATTTCAGTTAAAAACCACAAATTTCTGACAGTTTTTGATTTAGTTAGACAACATTTTAGACTATCCTCCATTACGAGTATTACAAGTTGTATCCAATAAATTTTTATTTCATTTATTTCTCTGATAATCCACACATTTGTTTATAACATCATAACTATTTTTTTTATATATTTTACCAACAACTTGGTAATTTAATACAATCAACAAGACAACAACACATATTGACAACCAAAAAGATTTATTTAACCAATAAAATAGCCGAACAACATTTCATTCGAATCACTCAAGTTGGGACGATATCAATTAGAAGGCCGACTCGCATGCAATTCCTACAAAATGTAGACTATATATTCGATGCATTGTTGAATACCGATCCAACGGTTGTAGGTGGCTAAACGGTGACGTATGGGAGAGAGTTGGCGAATTGTATATGGAAAAATACTATAACCATACTATCTATAAATTAAAGTCGATTTTAGTGTCTGTTTGTGAGACTGCGTTGTTCTTTTACGCAACGGATTTTGATGCGGTTTCCACCATAATTAAGATAATTTATTCTGGAAAGCTTATCTGCATCATTTATCATAATTTCAGCCGAAAGACGTCCACAGCTGGACATCGGCCTCCACCAAGCACGGCCACTTTGAGCGGTTCTGTGCTTCCCGTACCCAGCGGATGTGTGTAATACATTAAAATATTAAGACGGAGATATATGCTAGTGACCGTGAGTGATTAGCTTGCGTGTTCTGTACTGAGCTCACGCAACGCGTCGTACGTTCAGCTAGTAATAGGACTCGCCCATCAAGGAGCACTGTCCCCAATTTGACGCAGTATTAATTTTTTATACACAAACCAAAAGGTATTTTAATAAAACGCGTATACAAAAATAGCAATAATTAAATTTGGTGATGATTTCAGAAAAATACACTTTTTGCGCCATTCTCAGTTTTTCATCCGCGTTAGACATAACTTTACAAATTAATTTCACTATGTAATATAAACATAATGTAAAATATTCACATATTAAGTTATTGAGAAAATGCTCTAATTTTATTTTATTTGTTTTCATATCATTAACACTACTCGTTTAGACGTAATCTTCAGTATAAATCATTAAAAGTCGGTTATCGTCCCCTTAAACTTACATAAAGAAATGCCAATAGTTGATCAAGTCGTAAAACAGGCTCATGTCGCTAGTGAATACTAATTTAGAAGAGAAAGTGTTTCAGTCGATCTGCGTGTAATGTTTTTACTGCTAAACTGCGGAACCAATTTTCATGATTTTTGGTGTAGGGATAGAGATAGCTTGAACCTTGAAGAAGATCAAGGATATGAGTTTAAAAAAATATATGGGACAGAAAAAGAAGTGAAATGGTGGATTGGAAGATTGTATAGAAAAATCAAAATCGTAGGCAAATTGCAAGCATTGTTAGCAAGATTATAAAGGCATCGTTTAGTTAGTTCAACGTTAGTTTTTGCACGTGGCTTCACCCACATGGAGGTCAGAAATTATCCCACAGGAATTCATGATCTACCCATGTGCCAAATTAATCTGTTCAGCCGTTTTAGCGAACAAAAATACAAAAATCAAATCTTCGTTTATTTAGAGTTTAGATTAAAAAGAAGGAAGAAGATTATTTATTCAAATCCCGTTAAATCCCACGGCAGGACAGATACCAGAAGAAGACTCTTCAAAACGATTAGGTATTTAGTTAAATAAAATTATATAGGTAAACTTAATACGTCACAGATTATTGGCGCATTACAAAATGCCGACGGTACTGCTAACCAACCTCCGGAAACATACCAGACATTCCGTCAATAAATTGTAAGGACTGACTTTTCAATGGCATTGCAAGCGCGTTACTATTAAATGTGTTACTTGCATACAGTACTATGTTAAATAAACATTACACTTTCTTTGTTTCAAAATCCCCATAAAGATAGATCGATAAAATACAATTTTTATGTACATCATAAAAATACAGATTAAATGTAGAAATAGGGGTGACACAATGGGTCTTCTCGCTAAGAGCGATCTTTAACACTTTCACTGTTCATGCATTATACGAGTATTAATGCACTGAAGACATAGCACTATACGCAATGATGTTAATACGCACTAGTGTTAGTGCACTAATGTTCGTGTATGACGCGTCTATTTATAATACGTCATTGCGTATAGGGCTATATGTCTTGCCATTATTGAGCGCAGGTAACGCATCTAAAGGTAATCCTTTAGATGCGTTACCTGCGCTCAATAATGGCAAAGTAAATGCCAGGCAATTGCCTGACATTTACAATAATAATTATTATTATTACGTACGCGCCAATGAACATACAGCAGCTAGTGACGTAACTAAATATGTATGTTCATCTCTTTCTAACAACAGATATCGGTAGAGGTCTTTCCTTTTCTTCACGCGCTGTATGATTGTATGCAAGTATGAAGCTACAATCATGGCTTACGCTGTTTTTGAGTGCACTAATGTTCGTGTATGACGCGTCTATTTATAATACGTCTTTTCCTATTAGATACGTCCGTGCATTGCATGTAATGCATTTTTGTAAATTATATGTAATGGTTATCTGAGAATGATAGACGAATTTTCGCTGTCGTAGAATTAATTTACGACCTTACAAAACATCACAATGCAATATTATTTTTGAACATAGGATTACCAATTACCTTAGGATATTGAAAGTGTTAATAGACAACCTAATATTATATTATTTTAATTATTGCGAATGTGAAGACTATGTGGGTTATTTTTTTTTTCCTTGTCTTTTGTATCAGTTAGTGTTAATCATGGTCTGGCAGTTTGAGTCTTATAAGCGGCCTACCCAAATGTCCCCTCTTTGGTATTGATCGTCGCATCGTTGAGCTCCTCAAGTTCTGAGTAGAGCTGCACGATTACTGACAAATGCGTGCACTGACTGGTCAGGTCCACTCAATCTGTGTGGTTTTTTCCTCAAAAAACCATTTCAGACACCAATCTGCATGACCAAGATTATGTCTGGACTTTATAAGAGACTGTGACCTTTGAGTTTGTTTCGGCCTTTCTTCTCAGAGTAGTCAGATAAACGCCGACCTCATCTAGTTTTAGGGTTCCGTACCAAAATGGTAAAAAGGAACCCTTATGGTGACACTAAGTCTGTCTGTCTGTCTGTCACACCTGGATATCTCGAGAACTACTAATGCTATCAACATGAAATTTAGAATAGTTTTAGATGACGTTAGCCAAACTATTTTGCAAACAAGAAAAAAAATTAAAATAATATATCTTTTTTGCAAAAGTGACTGAAAGGGGGTCTTAAAAATAAGTTGAAGTAGGGCTACTAGGGCATGTGGGATATCATATGAAAGAACGCTGTTTGCACATTCTCAAACATTTTTTTACTTTTTTTTTGGTGGCATAGTTTCCGACTTTTGATATTTTTTTTTTTTTAAATACCATTCCCCCGCCCAAGGGGGGCGGGGGAATGGTATTTAAAAAAAATCTGAACTCCGAAGTTTGCATAAATAAAAATCTGAAATTATTCTATGTGATATAAGTTTATGTAAAGATTACAGGAAAAATAAAACGACATCTCTGAATATCACAGTTTCTCAGAAATCATCAACATCATATTATTATATACGTACGGAACTCTCGGTGCGTGAGTCCAACTCGCTCTTGACCGGTTTTTAAAATATGATTGACGTGTAGAAGTGTTTGTACAACCTACTTACAGAAATAAAAATCATTTATCATTTAACTTTTGAGTAGATTATGAAAGATACATTGGTGTACCATTTACGTGTATACAATAATTACATACATAAACCATACACTTATCTATTTATATTTATTTATCATATTTTGTAAAATGAAAAAAATTACTCGAAAATGAGCCATTTATAAACATGCCTCATATCTGCAATTGTTTTTGTACTGAGATAAAAGTTTATTAGGCATTATAAATGTAATAATTTAAATTAATTAATTAATTTAATTTTCATTATAATTAATGCATTATAATGCAAAATAAATGTTAACATACACATTTTATGAATCATTATACCTCTTTTATTAATCCTGAAGAGCATAGTGCTACTTTTATGATGTCTTTATTATGGCAACATTATTTTTTATGTAGTAACTGCTAATGGTTTACTTATTTTTGGTATGCTTCTTAATAGGAACCTACTAAAGTCCATTTCACGAAAGAAGTCCCGCGGAATTAAGTGGAACTAATTATTATTATACAAGTTAGCAATGCCTGCAGCGCCACGTCGCGCCTCGTCTGCGGGACTTCTTTCGTGAAATGGACTTTACGCTTTGTAATGGACAACTAGCTTCATCTCTCTGACTGACCAACCCCTTGACAATTCAAAAGTGCCTGTAATAGGTTAATTTTAAATAAATACCTTCCGCCTTATTACAAAACAAGATTTATATTTTGACATGGCTTAAACCATGCAGCCAGATTTTGTAATAAGAACGTACCAGTGATTGAAATACCGTTCTTTATACAAAACTGAAAACTTAGTTCGGTACTAAGTTGACAGTTTTGTGTTTAGGAATTTTACCATAGTCGGAATAAAGTTCGAAATTCAATAATGGCACCATATTTTAAACCTGGGTCTGAAGATAAACCTTGTTTTGTAATAAGGGGGTTTGAGTTTGAGTTTGAGAGACTACCCATTGTAACACCATAATGTAACTCTCAAAAGTTATCATTGTAATTTGTTATGGTGAACAAAAAGAGAGGTATAGATCTATCTATAGAGGAAATCAGAACTTTAAAAATAGGACCCTTTTATGGGCTCCTTCGCAGTGAGGTAAAAAGCGTGATAATGAATTTTATATGCACATGTTTGTCCAATTATGAACTCCATAAATGATTAAAGTGTTTTTTCACTTTTATCGCTTGCGGATCTGTCTTTAATTAACTCAAACATTATATAATATCGTCAACTCCACAACTAACTCTTATCTAATTTCCTTTCTTAATAAATCCTTCACTTTAAAACCAGAATAAACTCCCCGCAATCTTCCTGGAGGGGGTACAAAAGTCCCCCAGTCTTGGTAGAAGGTGCACAAAAGTACCCCAGTCGCAGTACAGTATCCCAAATCAATTAGCGGAGCCGCCTCACAATTTAATTGCAACGAGCTAAGTGTAACGCGTGCTTCGAATTTCAATAGGCTTGAATTGAATTAGGTTTTATTGAAGTTCTGCTAGGTTTGGCGTAAGAATAGCAGACTGTGCTGTATTTTAGACTAGCTTTTGCCCGCGGCTTCTCCGCGTTAATTTAGAATTTGACAATAAATTTGGGTTGAACACTGCTTGTTGTTTGACGATTGGCGGCGAAAACTCTTAACACACTATTAAAGTTTCTATATTAATATAATTCAATCATGATTCGAAAGACACGTGGCGTCATCTATTATCATAAGAAAGTTATTGTTGTTTTCCTTGGAAAAAGTACTTTTTTTCGGGATGGAAGGTACCCTATGTCGGTTTCTGTACACCTGACAACATACATGCAAAATTTACGGATGATCGGTTCCGTAGTTTAGGCGTAAAAAGGTAACAAACAAACAAACTTACTTTCGCATTTATAATAAGTATTAGTTAGGATGGGTTGGCGGTTTTTATAAATGAATCAAAACGGCAGAAAAATAAACTGTAGCTGTATTTGCATATATTTATACCGAAATAGTTAATTTGTCCATTTCTTGTGTTTAAAGAAGCATTGTTATTTATTTATTTATTAGGGACAAAAAACAGTTACATGCTAAAAATACAACGAAATACTTAAACTAAGATTTAACAAACATGTAACTCACACCATTGTCCACGATTTAAAGGTTAAAAGTGCTAAAGAAAAAGTGATAAAAAAGAAAAAGAAAAATAAAACAATAGTCGCTTCCACAATATTGCTGTGTTGCATCCCCCTTAATTTAACTAAAATACTCGCCAAACAAAATATCCAGAGCCATGTTCCTTAATGATTGTTTAGATATACAAACAATATCCAATTCAATAAAATGCGTGTTGTAAGAATCAACAAGGCGTCGAAGAGGTGCACGTTCCCCAGCGTTAGTCCTGCATATGTCTGTATGGAATAGTTGAGAGACGCGAACCCCTCTACGAATAACACTTCTGGGTACCTTGTAACACAATTTCTTTGTAAGTTCAATACAATCAAACTTGTTATTGCATATGCCGTGCAGTGTCATGACATCAAGTAACAGATCCGCCTAGATCCCAAAACCAGTACGCTATATCGCTTCAATAGCTGCACGTAAGGAACCTTTGATTGGAAGCACTTATAGTTCATAGACCGTAAGAACTCCTTCTGTACCCTTTCAATTCTAGTGCCATATTTGTCGTAGAAATGGTTAAAATTGTGTAAATCTATACATGGAGGATCGGACATTTAGGTCTAAAGTTCACATTACACCTAAAATCCCCCAAGCGTTAGGGGCTATTCGCACTTCGTCCCATTCGCACTTCGTCCCATTCGCACTTCGTACTGCGTTCTCAATTGGTCCCATTCGCACCAGAGGTGTACCTATAGTAGGTACACCCACATTTCACCAGTACCAACACCTAATATTATTAGTAACCACACCCTCTAAAAACCTCCATCAGCGTTACCAATCTCCAGTCGAAACCCTCACCTATTAGGACGCACTAGAACTAATTTATGGTCACCCGACATCGCAATCAGATCGCCATGAATTGCGGCGACGGACGAGACCTCTGTCCCGCACCGAATATATCAGTATCCCTTCGAAATGGAACGTGAGACCACAATTAGAGAGACTGTGGTGATGTATTGAGGAGACTGATTGGTTTTTGATTAGATGTTTTCAACGTTACGTTTGGTGTAAAAGTTGTTTTTGATTAGACTGGGATTCTATTTTTACTAGTATTCATCTGCATCTGGCTAGATTAGAAGCTGACCCTGACATAGATAGGAAAAGGCTAGGCAGATGCTGATGATGAGTAGTGTTGCCAGATGTCCCGCTTTTGGCAGGACATCATCCCGTTTTTAGCCCTCTCAGGACGCGTCGAGTCAGCGCCCTGAGCGGGACGCCCAAAATGCCGATTTTTCGTATAAGTAGCCCATTGGCGACACGACAGCACGGTTGGCGCAGTCGTTAAGCGATTGACGGCAGCGCTGCGTGTCGCGGGTTCGATTCCCGCACGGAACAAATATTTGTATTACCTACAAGTAGTTGTTCCGGTTCTGGCTGTTTGTGTATGTGAGTTTAAATGTTTGTAAACGCACCCACAATACATTAGATATTCCTAGTGTGGGGCAACGCGAAAAAAAAAAACAATTGGCGCTGTAAGAAATAATCAGTCAGCAATATTAGAAGCGCAGAAGGTGAGTGGGTGGATCTTTTTTGACCTCATTGAAGTCTGATTTCGAATTAAAGGATTGTAACCATATTTATGAAATTTTAGCATGAGGTATCAGATAAGGTATGAGGCAACAGATTTATTAACTTAAGATAAATAAGACGAAATGCTTGAGACTGGCGAGCAATAAGGTTGTGAAATTAAACCCTACCTACATGTTTTAATTAAGAAAAATAGACAGAGGTGAACCGAATGATCTTTTAAAAAGTGTGTGCTCCTTGATACCTTACTAGGAATCCCCTTTTTTACCCGACTGCCCCAGAAGGAGGGTAATGTTTTTCGAGAGTATGTATGTTTCTTTGACGCCTAAACGGCTTGATGGATTTTAATATATGAGGCATCGTTAGATATATCTTAATTGTGGAAGTGACATATTATGCTATATAACATTGTGTGTAAATACAAAAAAGGCAGAGGAATTTTTTTTCAAAGATAAATTACAACAATATTGGTATCCAATAAAAACTAGTAATGAGTCAATTCCAAATATATATATTTATAAAACTAAAAAGCTTGAAATAAAGAAAATTATTTAATTAAAAAAATAAAAATCCCCGACTGCAAAAACCTGATAAGGGAAAACCAAGCATTATAATTGATAGAATTTTGGTATCGTGGGCGGGGGGATAAACAAAAGTTATACCATATTTCCGGTTATTGGTTTATTGCCCTTTTTTTTGGTGGTGCTGATCCATGCGTCATGTTCGTGAACGGGTGCTGTCAGTTGGGACCAGTCATCTCTTAGCTGCCACGGCTTATTTTTAATTATTTTAGTTTTGAATTGTTTTTTTTTTAATCTTTTTATCACGGACGCTTCTGACGTTTTGCATCGTTCTCACATATACTTACATATAATTTCAGTATGAATGATGTAACCAATACTTTGTATCAATATTTTAATTTAAAATAGTTTCCATGGAGTTTTTTGCCTGTTCTTCTCCATAGGAACCCACTACTCCTCAAAGAAGGGACTTATCGCCACAATTGAGGCGTGACCATTGCAGCAGCAGGGATTGTTGGCCTGCGATACCAATAATTGTTTTTTTTTTATAATTTTCTTTTTTACGGAAAATGATGGGTGTTAGCATGATCAGAGCGGGAGAGGTTATTTGATAATTTCCCACCCAAAAACAAAAAGTATGATAATAACAAGTCCAATAGGTACATTTTCCTGTAACGCAATAACATCTCAAATCACTTAAATTTTAACCCCCAAACACATTCGCTGAGCGAATCAATTCTATGCGGACTGAGCTCAAACACTATCGCTAATAGAAACCAATCTAGCGCTCGCTTAGCAAACGAATAGCTACATAAATCAACCTAGTCAAATAAGCCGGGCGAATCTAGGGCTGTGATGTAGCCAAACAGCGCCAGTCAGCTCCTGGCCTCAATGACCCTACAAATTATAGGCTCGGGTAGTGTTGTTCCGTGTTTGCGGATATCCCGGGATCACTGCGACCCCGCAACACTTAATTGTAACATTATTTATTGGTCGTGGATAAATAGAAACGCTTTTTGTGTTTTGAGATAGATAAAAGATGAAAATTCTTCATCTTTAAATGATAAAATATATAAACAGACGAAAATATCCATTCTACACTAAGAATAATTTATATTTGCGTTACAATATTACTTTTCAGCTTAATTACGGAACAAAGCGTTTCGAAATACGTGTAAATACAATATTCTGATGAGATCTCCCAAATGACTGGCTTGAATTTTCATGTTTTTATCGTCAATTGTGTTGACCTTCGTCCGAATACACAGCATTTTCAGTACAACAAAATAAAGCTTCATAAAATATAATTTTACGTGAACAAAACTTAGTAAAACGATTCAAAAATTCAGTTTCAGAACTACTTATAAGTCTTGAAAAATATGTATCCAATAACATAAATTCTATCGAAACGTCGGGCGGTATTAAAAATCGGTTTGATCTGGGATTCCGCGACTAATCCCGGGAAATATCCGCTTAGCCCGACCGTCGGGAATCGAGTGTTTGTCGAATACTGAACAGCGTTCCCGTGAACGACAATATTTTGTTTCAGTGCGAGTAGACTAGTTTTATTGACTGTGGAGTGCTGACTCCGCTTAATATGGATACGGACAGAGGGTATTTTCTAAGGGTGGAATGTTAACGTTTTATGTGAACATGATATTGACGTGGGGCAAAATGAAGTCATGTTTGACGTCAGACGGATAATATCATGGTTGTTATTGTTTTAGACATGTTATTCTTCGAATAGAACTAGATCTGAATTTAATAATTATTTTCTGTTGAAAAAAAATATACCATTTACCAACCATTTTTCTATATAAAATACAAAACATTATCAGTCAGCTGTGTATTTCCACATAAGAAAGAAAAACACCGGTGTAGGTGTCCATAGCGGTAGCAAAAAAATTTAAATAAATTACAACGTAGATGCGTAGCTGCATCTTCATTTTTATTAGCAATCAATGTAATTATTTATTGCCTATCACATATTGTTCATGATCATGCATGATCAAAAGCCACTCATCAGGTCAATCAAATATATTGTATGTTGTTTCAAAGTTGTACACGACGCAACTAGATGGCGTTGGCGTCGAATTAGAAGGCGTTATGGTTTCGTTACAACGATATTGTTGGGGTCTTGTAAATTTTAGCAAATATACTCGTATTACCAGCTATAGAACAGTATACAGTTTGGTTGTTTTATTTAAACCTTCAACCCTACTAGTATACACATAAGGTCAAAATTTAAGTACTGAGTACCAGCCACGGTGTTCGGTATTTAACACATAATGATGTGTTACAAGATCTTAATAATAGTTACAAAGTTGACCAGGATCCTGTCAGGCACAACAATTTAAAACAATATAAATAGTAGCATGATTTAAAATCATTAAAGTAAATAGATAATAATAATTGTCCGTCATCATTACAAAACGAATCAATTTAAAATTAATAATATTACATTAGTCAACGGCTGCTTAACCCAACACGCGCCGGGCCCGCGTGGTGGATTACGGCCCATTCCCTCTCACAGAGAGAAAGCTGTTTGTGTATGTGAGTTTAAATGTTTGTAAACGCACCCACAAAACAGGAGAAATTACTAGTGTGGTGCAACGTTTTTAAAAAAAATGGAAATAGCCTGTGTCCCAGCAGTGGGAACGTTATAGGCTCCTTATACAATGGCTGCTTTGGACAGAGAGAGGTTGAATGAGAGCAGGGAGGCCTTTGCCCAGCTGTGGCACAATAACAGCCAATAAAATAAAAAAAAACACAGGCAGTCATGGGGACTGCCAACAGAAGTGAAAACTTATCGCTCAATGCGCCTAAAAAAGTTTCACTTCAATAAAACAATCATTATATAAAACACAATTTAAACAATGCACAGTATACACAAGTTATACTTTTCACGTGGTAAATTTAGCTTCACTTACTGCTACTACAGCATGACGGCGCGGGCATGTAGGTGATACGGCCCCATAAGTTTATCCCCTTCCAAAAATTGCTCAATGCACCTAAAGAAGTTTTCACTTCAATAAAATAAAAATAAAACACATTTTAATACGTAATATACGTCTTTACAAAGGAGATCATTCACCGGACTCCATACTCGTATTGGGCTAGATGTGAAAGTGCCAAACAAAAAACCTTCTATATTCCGAAAGAAAACGTTTTCTCTTATTTTTTTACTATGGGAATAAACCTGGAAGGTCCGTCAAGTTGGATGAGTACGAAAAATCACTATTTCATACTTATGTATTTGATACGGGCTTTGATTTTTATTCAGAAACGCTATTGCTAGCATAATTACTATTATTCTTTTAACTAAAACATACTGAAAACGAGAGAACAGAACAGAACGTAGTGTGGGACGCCCCCCAGCTAGATGGACCGACGACCTTAAGAAGATGGCTGGGTCAGACTGGATGCGGAAGGCGGAGGACAGGGTGTTGTGGCGCAGCCTGGGAGAGGCCTATGTCCAGCAGTGGACTGCGATAGGCTGAGTTGATACTGAAAACAGTATTTTTCAAACTCGTATAACAGCGCAGGGAATAGCCCTACAGATTTGGTTCCATAGTAAAAAACAAATAAAATAACATGTTCTAAAAGAATATAACTTTTTTTTTTGTTTGGCCGGTAATTTCATAATTTAGCCTTAGAAAATAATCATCACCAATCTATCTACCCAACATGGCGACCATTACTCGTATCACAATCTCTGACTGTCCATTCATTCATAAAGATAATCTACGTCAACAATCAATATTTTACATGCCACCAGATCAACACAGACACAACTTACTTTTAACATATTCCACTTTATTGACATAAAACTTAAGCGGAATGATGATCATCGGCTCCGAATCCTCTCGACATGTAAATTGAAATTTTAATTGACAGATCCGATATCGTTCCGTGGATTGGAAGTGTGTCAAAATTATAAAAGCAAATCGTGTCGACGTTGCAGTCGGCAGGGAATCGATCCGGTCTCAATTAAAAAATACCGACTGACTAATGCAACTGGGGGATTTATTCCGTGAGTCTATGTGCTTGCGTTGATAGATTCTTGAAAGGAATCCGTTTGTTGAGGTTGAAAGGATTTTAAACGAGATTTGAGAATGAAGAAGGGTTGATGATCATATCCAGGTGGTGGAGGCCAGCAGGCAACGGGTGCGGGGGCACCCTTGCCTGTATTGCACAGGCCTCCACCAGTCTCGGACGGGAATGGCCAGGTATTCCCGGCCATTCCCGTAGCCCCCCAGTAACGGGGGGGCATGCGAGGCCCGCCAGTTAGGCGGGCATGCGCCGGGAGGGTTGTGGAAGAAAAGGTTGAGCCGTTATCCCATGGCCTTCCCAACACGGCGATGTGGGAACACCGCTGAGTCTTGGTGGGTATACTGTATGACTGACAGGAGTCCCACATACCCCGACTCGTCCCCCGAGCGGGAACGCGTAAAGCAGTTCTCAGCGAAAAAAAAAAAAAGTGTCGGAGTTGTATCATGTTGTTAGACAAGTTGTTGGAAATATTGTCAGTAGTATTAGCTCTAAATCAATGTTAGTTGAGATGGTAATTTTTTTTATTTTTGGCAAATAGAATCTTACGGCAATTACTAACCAAGAAGTAAGTACTTAATAAAAGCAAGGCACACCCATTAATGTTTATTACACGAGTTCCCTAAGTATTCTTAAGATCTCTAAAGTTCAGTGCTAACGAGCATTTAGGTTTATTAGGTAATCTAATTTGTTAACATAGGATAATATAAAGTGCAACATAGAATAGAATAGAATGGGATACTCTTTATTATGTACAACAACAACATTTTTTTAACGCAGTTAGTTTTCATCATTGTCTGGCAGTTTGAGTAATTTATGCGGCCTACCCAAATATCCTTTCTTTGGTATTTTTCGTTGAATCGTTGAGCTCCTAAAGTTCTGAGTTGAGCTGCACGACTACTCACAAATGCGTGCAATGACTGGACAGGTCCCCTCAATCTGTGTGATTCTGTCGTCAAAAGAAGATCATTTCAGGCACCAATCTACATGGTCTTCACATAATCTGACAAGATTATATAAGAAAGAATAAAGTTTATTTGGACACAGTTCATGAAACACACAATACAAACAATAAAAAATTAAAAAAACATAAACCTTCCTTGGCAGTCGGGTAAAACAGTGAAAATAAAAAACAATGAAAATAATGTTATAACAACAATGATAATATGTGCCTCACGGCTGCGCCAAAAAGGTTCATTTCAGCATTAATGCCAGACAGTTGCTGTCTGACGCTGGTTTTCTAATGAACCTTTAGAGACAAGTGACTGAAAGTACAACCGTTTCAACATATTTACCTAATACATATTAAATACATAATAGATTAAAAAAGTATAATAGTAGGTAGTAGTATAGTAGCTATATTTGTAAACATTCAGACACAATTTAAATTGTTATTGAATAAAATGAAATGAAATATAAATCAAAAAAATATAATTACAAAACCAAAAATACAATAATAATAATAAAAACTATGATAAAAAAAGTTAATTTAATGTATTACCTATTCGGAGAACGTTAAATATCAAACGAGCAGCAGCGTCAACGAGTCGGGGACAATTTATGCAGCAAAGGACGGAAAATCACTGAGCGTGCGCAACCGGGTGGTTGCGCACGCTCAGTGATTTTCCGTCCTTACCCAGAATATACTTTCGAGACACAACAGGAATTTTGTTTTAAGCTAAGCAGGTACTGTAGGCATTTCATATAAGTGAAACATTTAGGGCGACCATTTCTAGTTTCTGTTGGGAATCTATCAGGACTTTAAAAGAGACTGTGACCTCTGAGTTTGTTTCGGCCTTTCTTCTCAGAGTACTCATATACGAAACGTCGACCTCATCAATATTTTTTTTTATATGTTTGACGTGTAATCGATTATATTATATATTATTATATTATATAATCGTAAAATTATTATTATATGATTTTTATATGTTGTTGTGTTAGTACAAACCTACTTACAGAAATAAATAATTTATCATTTATTTATAACAACACCAAGCAACACCAACACAACAACACCAACATAATTAAATCTCTGAACCGTTACCCACTAAAATCTAATTCAACTCTCAATCTAACCTATACATTTAATTAGAAAACTCTAACCCCCTTATTACAAAACAAGGTTTATCTTCAGACCCAGGTTTAAAACATGGAGCCATTATTGAGTTTCGAACTTTATTCCGACTATGGTAAAGTTCCTAAACACAAAACTGACAACTTAGTACCGAAATAAGATTTCAGTTTTATATAAAGAACGGTATTTCAATCAGGATTACGTTCTTATTACAAAAACTGGCTGCATGGTTTAAGTCATGTCAAAATATAAATCTTGTTTTGTAATAAGGCAGTAACAGTTATTTCTTCTTCTATTGCTAACGAGCATTTTGCCTAAATGCTCGTTATTAGGAAATTTAAGTTACTGTTAGCCTGCATCATCCCACTGCTGGATAAAGGCCTCATGACTTCCAGGAAATTTAAGTTGTTAACATAAAATAAAATAACAGCGCAAAGTAATTAAATCTATTAGGTATACGTGAAATTAGAAACCTCAAACTCAAGTTAACATTTTTCATCACCAATATATACCTACCTACAATTTTAATTTCAACAAGGTTCAAACTTTTATTATTTTAATAATATTTTGTATCGTTTTTAGGGTTCCCATACCCAAAGGGTAAAACGGGAACCCTATTACTAAGGCTCCGCCGTCTGACTGTCTGTCTGTCCGTCTGTCACCAGGCTGTATCTCATGAACCGTGATAGTTGGACAGTTGAAATTTTTACAGATGATGTATTTCTGTTGCTGCTATAAAAATACTAAAAAAACAGAATAAAATCAATATTTAAGGGGGCTCCCATACAAAAAACGTGATTTTTTGCTCGTTTTTGCTCGATATTGATAACGGCAACAGGTAGACGCTTGAAATATTCACAGAATCTTTAGTTATATATTCACTTTAAATATAAATAATTAAATTGAAATAAAACAAATATTTAAGGGGGGCTCCCATACAACAAACCTGATTTTTTGCCATTTTTATAGATAATGGTACGGAACCCCATTGTGCGCGAGTACGACTCGCACTTGGCCGGTTTTTTTTTATTTTTTGTTTAATGTGAGAATGTAGTTGTAATAGACTGTAGATTTGTAGACCATTTTCTATTTTGTTAAGTACCTGGTACTTTTGACGGGCCTAAATAATTATTGTCCTCTCATAACTATTAACACTGTAATTTGAAAACATTGTAAAAGTGAATTATTATTTTTAAAAGAGCAACCGTTTCTTGCCGGCTCTTCTTCATATGAAACGACCAATTGGAACCGTGCACATAGCTTCTGACGTTAAGTAAGTGACCATGTATGTGAAATAAAATATTTTTATTTTGAATAAAAAGTCATTTATTCAAACTTATAGGCTAAAAATCCCCCCTTCACCACTTCCTAGAGCTTTAGCTGGGAAGTAAAAGTGGAGCCTCCCCAGCAGCACAGCTGTCTGTTTGGTTAGAAAAAACTTGATTCTATACATCAAATTCCCAGTCTCGAAAAAAGCTAAAGCATCACTTAGTTTACTACCTCTTTCACCCAAAACGAATACCTCAATAAAGGAGTACCACACTACAGCCACTAAAGCGCCAATTACTCAGTAAAATCGCCAGATTTACTTCAAATAAATGGCGGCAAACCTTCCAGAATCGCTAGAACTTCACACACTCGCCGATTGGATCGGCACTCATTCGTCAGCGCTAATTCGAGTCTTCTATCTCGATCAAACTAATCGCATCGATAAATACTGTGCCAGTATCGATTCGCGAATCGAGTGATTTAATCGAGAATTACACCGGTCATGTTAATTGGTGCTGGCTATTCGTTTGAATGTAATTTACGCGTGTTCTGGCCCGTGTTGGCTAATGATGTGGCACTAATTAAGGATAAAATGAGTTAGGTCGATTGGGTATCGATTTGAGGTGTGAGAATTTTGGTTTTGATGTCGTTTTTAAGTTTATCGTTCGCTCTAATTGTAACTTTGCCTTGACGAGTGCTTTTCCAGGAAAGTATTAATAAGTAGGCACGTCGGTATGTACTGATTTTCTTCTGTGGTTTTATTTTGAAACAATCGTGGGTACTAAGGCTGCGTTTCCACCAGAGATGTGCGATGGAAATGTGTCGTGCGAGGATGTTCTAGCTGTGCTGTGAAAATGTGTGGGGGTTTCCACCAAAGCTGTGCGATGAAAATGTGCCTACGAGGATGTGTAGCGGAGCTGTGAACATGCGCATTAGTGTGTGGTGCGAGGATGCGTTGGATGTGCAACACATCCTTCTCAACACACATTCCTCGCAACACATCCCTCGCACACATCCCTCGCACACATCCCTCGCTTGTTTTGTATGCGCAAAAATCTAGCTCCGCTGAGCCGCTTCCACCAGAGCTGTGCTGACCGAGGCAAGGTAAATACAAAAAAAAAAAAATACAAAATAGTTTTATTGTCATAATTAGCATATTATTACATTTAAACGTGTTTGGAGCCTTCTTTTAAGCAAAACATTGCCTGTATTAGAAGACTCCGCGCTTCCATAACATTACAGTATAAATAGACTAACTATGAGTTACAAAAAATAGTGTATCGGGGTACACTTATTGTTATTAAACGATATGGGTATATATGTTGTGTATATAGTATGGTGTGGTATGTATAGTGTATGATGTTATGTGGACTGTAGTGAGGCAGGTGTTTTCGTGTGCTGTGTGATGAGGTGTGTGGTGTAGTGTAGTGTGTGTGAAGAGGTGTGTGGTGTAGTGTGATGTGCGTGGTGTGTGCGATGTGGTGCTTCAGGTTACGGTTAATTATACGTGATGTGTTTCGGCTACAAAATGTATTCCAGAAGTTCCACGGTTTCTTCATAAGTGGTTGTATCCAGTCTACGATACTTTTTTTGCAGTCTCGGTAATTTTTATTATATACATACAAATTAAATTGCCTACATGCAAATCTAGTTTTAGTTTGGGGAAGCGATTCTATTGGTTCTTTACAAACACATCCCTCGCTACGCATCCTCGCACATCTCTGGTGGAAACGCAGCCTAACGCGGACTGGGACGGGCTGCGTAGTAATGCAACGCTTCGCAAAAATCCTTCTTCATCACTTTTGTACATTTTCTATGAACCATACACTACAGGCGAGCATCACCGGACTTTGTATGAAAATTCGTTGTAGCGGCTGAAATGTGCGCTTGGTTTGAGAGGTTGCGTGTTCATAACTTATCTAATGTGACTTTATCAATTTTATACCAAATTTTTCATAATCTAAGTAGATTTATTCCATTCTAATACCAACAACTAATACCACTGGTATTTGTTTCAACTCATATTTATTTTCTATTCCGAACGGATACCAGTCTTTAAATAATTAAATGTAATGTGCGAACGAATACTAACAACTTGAATTTGGTACAGTCAGCTCAGTCAAAATAGTCAAAACTAGTCAAATTAAATTTGTTTTCTGATATTTTTATGTATTTTGATGATTTAACTGATTATTTTTTTTCAATAAAGGTCTTATAATTACGTACTTAAAAAGCATTTTTAATGACTGTACCTACTGGCCTTTGGACTTGTTTTGGTATTAGTTTTAACAATGGTATCCGTTCGGGATAGAAAATAGTTATGAGTTGAAACAAATACCAGTGGTATTATTAGTAATTGGTATTAGAACGGATTAAATCTCTAAGTAAATCTTCAAAACTATCGACCACCGTAATGATAATTTAAAATCTGAGAACACCACACACATTGGGCTTCATTCTTTCTCTGTATGGAAACAACACTTTGCCGTGTAGTGGGAATTCCTCCAATAGACCAGATTCTAGTAGAGTCTAGATTCATCTATCTTGCTACTGTAAATGTCGCGCTTTCTAGTGAGTTGTTAGCCAATTAAGTTAAAGTCTATTTAAGTACTTTATGTGTTTCTTACCGGCACTTGCTGCCGTGTGGTTAAGAATTTAGTTTTGTAACAGTTCCCATGGGAGACGTAACATAGGAAGTCAGGGACGTGTTTAAAGTATAAAATATCCGCGTCTTAAACTTTTTAATTGTATTTTAATACCTACATAATGGTTATGGTGAAGAGAGGAGACCTGTGTGTGTGACCATCATGCACTGAAAAAAAAAAGTGTTTGCTTTAACAAAAATCTTGTTTAATGTGATCACGCATCTTGACTCCATACGAGCCTAACAAGATCTTGACTTCTGAAGCTAGGAGAAATTTGTTAAATTATCATAGTTCCGTCAACTAAGTAACTAGTTAGTTTAATTACGGGTAGTTATTTAATTTAACTCAAATATTGGCCAGTTTATGAATGATATAATGCTAACAAGTTGCTTGTTACCATCAACTTAAATAATTATTTGATATACAAAAGTGAAGAAGTAAAATCAAACAAAGCATGTATGATGGATGTAACAAAGACCGGTGATTATTCTGTACATGTCACATTGTCGATATAAATAAAACTAATTTGTTCTGGCATCTTGTTTCTAGTAAATGAATAAATAATGATTCCAAACATTTTAATGCCAACTAAGAGAAAATGTGTCTTAGTTAGCTCGCGTTTATTTCAATGTGTGCTAATTATGCAGCCCGGTGTTTGGGAGTTGGTCATGTCACACCCCCGTGCTTCGGAAAGCATGTAAAAGCCGTTGGCCCTGCGCCTGATCTCTCCCTGGTAGTGTATGATTGTCGTCCCATCGAATGAGAGTAAAGGAACAGAGAGTGCTTCTGTGTTAGCGCACATACTTGTGCACTACTATCTCGCTCATAGTCTCCGTTGAGATTGGCCACCGACAATGGCAATTAATGCGATTTCAAATTAATTTAATTACCGTGTAAACTCTTGCATCTTAGCGTGTTTATTGCTATTGCTATGCTATTTACTAATGACGATAATTGGTAATAATGAAGTATGTCAATTTTTTTAATAAACGAATTAAAAATCGCGTTCGCGTTTAGTTTACTCGCCGACTCGCCGATAGTGAAATATATTTAACAATTTAAAACCTTTCATTGTTTAAGATTTTATGAACTTTCCTTCATACTTTATCCGGGCTTAGGACTGGGAGTAAAATGTTATAAACTGGCGTATTTATAAGATCATTTCATCGTATTTACATGAATTAGTTATGTACATCGTTTCGCATTTCACAGAATTTTGCGATTACATTTAATTTGCTAAATGCTAAATGATCATTCACAAGCTAACAATGAATGCGAATGCTAATCAATCCATCACTAGCCACCGTGAACGCAATCGGTCGGGAGGATATTATTAACATAGGCAGTCAGGGACGTAATTAACCAAGAAAGCAAATACTTACATAGTTCAACCAAACGTCAAAACTGACTTTGCCATAACACATTATGCACACTATTGGCAAAATAGTTTAGCCTGACAAAAAAAATATGTTTTTTGCGAGTGTGCGTACTACAATTGCATTCAAAGAGTAATTGAGTAATATTCAGTTTAAAGACAGTCTTGACTCAGATTTGCGCGTGACCTTAGTCGTAAATATAGGTATTTTGAACCAAACAAAAATGGGTAAGTATCTACTTCTAATGAAGCAATTGTATCACAGGTATTTGTCACAGTTTCGTTTTTCATATTTATATAACCACTAGCTACGCGTGTGAATATCGGGATAAAAGTCTATATGTTAATCCAGGGTGTTAGCTACCTCCATACAAAATTTTATCAATATTGGTCCAGCCGTTTGAGCGTGATGAAGTAACAAACACAAGAACACACACACAAACTTTCGCCTTTATAATATTAGTGTGATTCCAAAAACTGCTGCTGAATTCCTCGTTGGTGTAGTGGTCGAAAGCGCTACTACTAGGTTCTGGGTTCAATTGCCAGGTCGGGCAAAGTGTTATTAGGGTTTTCCATCAGGAAATTCTCAGTAGCAGCCCGGAGTCTGGATTCGTGAATGGTTCATGGCTCGCCTCCTATTACGTGGAACTTAAACATAATTGGCGAAATATGGGTGTACATAGGTACACCTCTGCCTAACCCTTCGGGGATTACAGGCGTGATGTTATGTTCTATAGTTTTTTTAGGGTTCCGTACCTCAAAAGGAAAAAAAAACCCTTATAGGATCACTCGTGTGTCTGTTTGTCAGTCTGTCCGTCTGTCACAGCTGATTTGCTCCGAATCTACTGGACCGATTAAGTTGAAATTTAGTACACATATGAACTTCTGTGACCCAAACACGGACGTGTTACGTAACTAAATTAATTTTGATTAAGAACTTTTGGGGAGCAAATTATAAAATTAAAAATAAAAGTTTTGCTGACTGTACGAGTACCGTGTGACATATCAAATAAAAGGGCTTGTGTTAAGGATTTTATACACATTTTTTTATAATTTTAAAATACATACTTTTGAAATTATTTAAGGAAATAGATGAAAAATGACCATACCCCCCACTTATCTCCGATACTACCGAGCCTAAAATTTTGATAAAAATACAGAAAATAGTTCTTTCTTATAAATTACAGGAAAACCTATAAGAAGTCTGTGATCTTAAAATAACATGGTAAATCACTCAATATTGTGCGTACAAACTTACATTCCGTTAAGTTTTTTCTTGGGATAAATTCATCCCAACTACGGAACCCTTCATTGTGCGTGGTCCGACACGCACTCGGCCGGTTTTTAGGGTTCCGTATTTTTTTTTTACCCTTGCTACGTTTAACAAACTCTTTAAATAAATAAATAAACACCCAACCACTGCCGGTCGGTAAATTCATTCATACTATAAAACTGATACGGCCCAAGATTAACGACGAACATTCTTTACAAAGCCGTTTAGGTCACAAACTTAGGGAAAACTTTCTTTTTTTTTTCAACAACGAAAATTTCCCGAATGGCGCGGGTTCTTAATAAATCATCGTAACCGACGCCATCTTTGAATTTCTATAAAAAAGTTTCCGCCTCTGAAATGTAAAATTGCTCAAGTTTTTGTATAAGTACAACAACTTAACCGTTATGTATTATACAGATGTAAGTATTTTAAGTTCAACTTTTGGTTTTATTAGCGGTTATAATCGCGTGCGTTTAAAATTTTTAGCAAACTTTTAAATGGGTGAAGTGAATTCTTAATATTTTATTTTGGCGTTGCTTTAATATCATTGTTAACCTTTACTATAAATTGGGTAAAATTACCTTTTCTACTAAACTACTACTAGAAATATACGACAAACCCTGCTTACCTGCTTTAAAATGAATATTTAATACTGTATTTCAAGTTTTTATTGAGGTTTTTTTATTGAAGTAATAAAATATATTTCTCGTAAAACCTGCAGGTATTCAGGACCTTGCAGGTGTACATAAAAACAATAATAAAATATAATATGTCTTTATTTATCAATCTACCTTGAAAAGACTGACGCCAAACACTTTATACTATATAAATTTTTCATACTTTGGGTTGAGAGCGAGACACTTAGTCTCGAGCTCTCAACTCAAAGTATGAAAAATTTATTTCAGAGCGTTTTTATTCACTCTGTCTGTTTTTCGATGTCGTTCATTCTTCAACCAACTTCGATCAGCATAATTGCATAATAAACTTGGAATGAAAATCGCTTTTATTTTGACAATACAACAAAGTCAATTCCTTCATATTGCATAAGTTTATTCATAATTTTTTGAAATGTCAAAGTTATAGTGATTGTCATTTCGAGTGTGTTGCGCAAATTGGGTGCAGGAACACTGCTCAGCGGGTTATAATTTATTTTACATACCGAAACCAATGCCGAGTTCTTTCTTTCCTCTAACCTAATAACGGAAACAATAAAATACTCCCTTCATCCGGGGGCCGCATTTCAAAAATATACAACATTGCCCATAAAGTAATTATTCATACCCGGTATGGCGATAATATAAATGGCAGTAGGAGCACTCCACACAGCTTATAACTTATCATAATTAAAATAAATTATTTATTTATTAAAACTTTATGCACAAGTAAAAAATACACTGTACAAAGCCGGACTTAATGCCTGAGGCATTTTCTACCAGTCAACCTTAGGGTGATGCAGAGACAAAACATGGTAGGTTCAACATAGGGGATAGATAACTCGAAAATCAAAAATATATACTAATATATTCATACATACATACTTATAAACAAAATGAAAAGTGTCAGAAGAAATAACGATTGGAGGAGGAGAAAACGAATCAACGCTGGGATGATTCTGCCAACTTCTTACGAATATATTCCCGTGCCTTCAATTTAAACGTTAACCGTCCGGTTGCCATCCTGATGCTCAGAGGGAGCGCATTCCAAAGAAAAACCGCCTGGACAAAGAAAGAAGAGTGAATAAAACCAGAGCGGTGAGAAGGACATCGTAGAAGACGATAGTTGGTGGAACGAAGATTTTTACTGTGGGCAGAGCACAAGTATTGAACATGGGATGTTAGGTAAGAAGGAGAAGTGGGTTTGTCGAGTATGGAAAACATAATCATAATCAGCCTATAATATTCCCACTGCTAGGACACATGCCTCCGCTCGGTGAGAGGGAGTGGGCTGTAATCTACCATGCGGGCCCAGTGTGGGTGAATTTTTGGTTCAAAGACATGCCGCTTTTCCTCACGATGTTTTCCTTCACCGTTTTTGAGAGCAGTGGTGATGAAATAATTTACACAAACTAAAGCGCCTGTCTAGATCTGAACCTAAGACCTGCAACTCGTAAGTCGCAGCCGTTACCACTGGGCCACCCCACCACAGCATACTTAAAGGTATCTAATCTCATAATCTTTCAGTCCAGGTGGTACGAGCAACTTAGCTTTGTTACACAGGAGTACAGTACCTTCGTATCGAGGACCCTCCGTGCCTCTGGAAGCCAGGTGGTCCCAACTGTCGTTCGTAGATCTTTGGCAGTCGTATTAAGGGGTAGTGAGAAACCCTAAGTCTGACAACCCGTCTTACCAAGGGGTGTCGTGTTGCCCAGTAACTGGGTTATGGAGGTCAGATAGACAGTCGCTCATGTAGAATACTGGTAGGTATTCAGCTGCATCCAGTTAGACTGGAAGCTGACCCCAACATGGTTGGGAAAAGCCTAGGCAGGTTGATTTTTGTTTGGACTATGCGAAATGTGCAGGATTTCCGAAGGCTTTGTTTTTAGGGTTCCATACCCAAAGGGTAAAACGGGAACCCTATTACTAACCAGCTCCACCGTCTGTCTGTCTGTCCATCTGTCACCAGGCTGTATCTCATGAACCGTGATAGCTAGACAGTTGAAATTTTCACAGATGATGTATTTCTGTTGCCGCTATAACAACAAATAGAATAAAATAAATATTTAAGGGGGCTCCCATACAACAAACGTGATATTTTTACCATTTTTATAGATAATGGTACGGAACCCTTCGTGCGCGAGTCCGACTCGCACTTGGACGTTTTTTTTTTACTTTTTATATACTTTTTTTTCTCTCTGAGATATTGAATGACATTTGTATGTGTTTTAAATTTGATTTGAATGATAAGTGTATGTATTTTAATTTGATTTTATTTTAATGTTTTAGTATAATATTATTGTGTATGATGATGATGATGATATCATCATCATCATTCCAGCCGAAAGACGTCCACTGCTGGACATAGGCTTCCCCCAAAAGGAGGGGGGGGTGCCATAATCGCCACGCTTGGCAGGCGGGTTGGCGATCGCAGTATGGTGTTAAAATGCATAGAGAACGCTGCTGCCCATTCTCTAGTAAGTCCCTTAGTCGCCTTTTACGACACCCACGGAAGAAATAGGATGATGCTATTCTTTATGTCCGGCACCACACGGAGCAATATTGTGTATTCCTAAAGCTAATATTAATGTAATCAATGTGAATGATAAATATATGACGAATCCTAAAATGATAGCAGAGCAATTTAATGATTATTTTGTGGACTCAGTTCAACCGAATGCCAATAATTTTCAATTGAATAATAATGTTAAGACATTGGGATCACATAAATCTATGTTTATGGAACCAACTATACCAAGGGACATTGTTACTATAATTGAAAACCTCAAAAACACCAATAGTACAGGATATGATGATATTGACACAGGAGTAGTTAAAGCAGTGGCTCCTCTTATAGCACCTATATTAAGTGACATTATAAATAACTGTATTCTAAATGATGTTTTTCCGCGAAAGTTAAAGGTTTCAATTATCAAGCCGTTACATAAAAAAGATGACAAAACAAAGATGGGCAATTATAGACCTGTAGCTCTTATTCCGATTATCTCAAAGATCTTTGAGAAAGTCATTTATAATGGTATTTATAATTACTTTGAAAAACATCAGATTTTTTGCAAGGAACAAATGGGTTTCAGGAAGACAAAGACCATTAATATGGCCTTCCACAATTTTCTTGAAAAAATACATTACAACATGGATAATAGTAAACCAGTAACGGCACTGTATATGGATATGACCAGGGCATTTGACTGTGTGGACCATAGAGTATTATTAGATAAGCTGTATAGATATGGCATAAGAGGTAACGAGCTTAATCTCATACAATCCTATTTGGAGGATAGAAAACAAATTACTCAGATTAGTCAGGTGGATATCAAGTCCAAAACTGAAGTAGTTCACTCGTCTAGCTCTAGAGTTCTTTGTCGCGGTGTCCCGCAGGGTTCTGTGGTTGGACCACTGCTGTTCATCTGCTACATTAACGACTTTCCCCAAGTAATCAGCCACCAAATGTCATTATTTGCCGATGACAGCACAGTTGTATATGATACTGGTAACTTTAAACAATTAGAAGATGACATAAACACTAGTCTTGTTACAATTGTTAACTGGCTAAATGACAAAAACCTTAAAATTAACCTCACTAAAACTAAAATTATGACTTTTAAAATTAGACAAAAATTACCATCGCACTTACAAGTAAACTATAAAGAAGACCAAATACTTGAAACTAACGTTACAAAATTTCTTGGACTACATATTGATAACGATATGTCATGGAGGACTCAAATCGGTAATGTATGTTGCTTCCAACATACATTACCGATAAGTAAGTTTTCGTATGCTCTTCACATGTTAGGCAAAATTGCGAATAAGACAGCGCTCCTAACAGCTTATCATGGATATGTCGCCTCCACTTTGCGATATGGCCTTATATTTTGGGGCAATGCTACTAAGGTTGAGGAGGTATTATTAGCACAGAAAAAATGTATTCGAGCTATATGTAAAATAAAACGAACAGACTCATGCAAGCCACATTTCCAAAATTTAAAAATATTGACTGTACCATCACTCTATGTCTATGAAGCGTGTATCTTTGTAAAAAACAATATGTATTTGTATAAATCTGTCGAAAGTCAACGGCGCTCAAAAAAGTTGCACCCGCTGCGCACTAAAACCAAATTTCTATACAATAGTGTATATGCAGTGGCACCAAAATTGTATAATGAATTACCAGATCAAATTGTATCAAGCAACAACTTAAATGAGTTTAAACATAAGCTTTTTAAATTATTGAGTGACAAGGCATACTATTCTGTTAGTGAATATCTTAATGACAAATTAAAATAATATTTATATAATTGTACAACTGTCTGTATAATTAACATGTTGCTTCCATAAGATAATAATATTCTGTATTGACATTTTTTGTTTAATTTTATTGTTGTAGATTATTATTGTAAATATACCAAATTGTGACTATTACTACTTATTTTGTTTTTACATTTATTATTAATTTTGACTATTAGTGTTGGGCATGAAATTTGTGACAGGTAGAATACTTATTTTGACTTTATTTTATTTTACATTTCCATTTTGTTAAAATGTGACATTTGATTACGCAAATAATTTTGTATGCCTTCTGGCGGGACGTAGTATGGATCAAAATTTAATTTTAAACATCTATATAATTTTATACCCTATGTTCACAAAATGAATAAATGAATTTGAATTTGTGTATGTGTGATTTTTATATCAATTTTGTGATTTTATGTAATTGTATTTAATGTAGTGTAATGGACTTTGTCTGAAAAATAAATAAATAATGAATTATGAATATTATAAAAGCATGAAACTTTTGGAAAAAGCTTGTTTGTTCTTGTGGTTGTTTACAGTGCCTTGATATAATTTAGGGACATGTAAACAATGGTACAGTCAGCCACAAGGTGTAAACATTAACAAGAATTCATTTGATTGCCCGCACAATCATTGCTCCATAATATTATATCATTATAAAGCCACAAAACATACTACACGTTGGGTACTTAATATGTAGTTACACATTGATACAATATTATAGAACACAGACTATAGACAATCCAATGAATTATGGTCGATGTTTACATCTTTTGAGGCTGAATATACCTACTTTGCAAAACGTAAGTAATTACTAGATTTGAATACAAAAATCACGCGATAATATTGAACACATTTTTGCACACTTGGCTGCAATCCACGCGCCATTTCCGTGTCGATGCCTCGGTATGCAATATTAAACCTTCTGCCCATTATCCTACGCAGTTATTAATTCCCAAATAAAAACTATTAAGTATCGTGACGATGGCCGTTATTGGATGTTTCTCATGCCCAACTTTATGGCAATCGTAAAAGTCGTAACATTTATTTACGACATTACTTTACCGTTGTGTGTTCGTGGTACGGGGGCATAACTCTCCGCTTCGGAATAATCAGTATAGTTTTTAGTTTCGATTGGTTGTTTGAGCAGTTTTCAATGTAATAATTCATTAGGTGTTGGTTTTTGACCTTGATTTCTGATTGCTGAAGTTTTGGTGCCATTTTCTTTCGTTTTTATGGTGTAGTGCTGGTTGTTACGGCCGTCTACAGACGCCTGGAAAGATTAAGGCTCATGCAGAACGCGAAAGGCGCGACTCTTTCATAGAAATTGTGCTACTAGTGTCGCGTCACGCCTGTTTGCGGGAGCCTTAACGCGTCTTACTGATGCGCGACGCGTCGACTTCGTCTTAAGGGTCACCGAAAAGGTCAATTGCAATTGTCAATTTTACGTGATTGATACACATTGGTGGGTAAATTGATCGTCTACCAAGTGCAAAAGTAGCGATTGACAATATTACTACAATAGAAATGTATGGCAAATTTTTAACAGGTATAAAATGTAATTTGCAAAACTTCACAGTTTCTACTGGGAGCACCGAAAAAGCATAAAGACGAAAATCCACCCGAAAAACCAAAGAATCAAAACAGGCCCATTAAACCAGTGAACAACAAACGAAACAGCTCAATCACTTCATTCCATACAAACAGAGAGTGATTTAATTGTACTGCCTCATATTGACTCGATCCGGAATAATTCGAGCTCAATATGTCGACAAACGCAGCGCCGCCATGACAGATCATTTTGCAGCCATTACTCCCGATAATTTAATGCTCTTGATAGATTTATTGGTACAGGATACTGGGTAATGGGCTAATTGGTTTGGTCATAATACAAATCATAATATAGAGGGAAGTTTTATTAGATTTTAAAACAAAAGGCAGCTGGTTAAGACGTTAAGAGAAAAGTGACAATTGAGTAGGTGGTAAGGGAAAATGAATATAGGTTTACAGTGCAGACCCTGAACTAGAGTTGTTCAAATTGAAAACAGACAGACCGAGAGACAGAGAGAGTACAAAATGTACTATTAAAAGCAGGAAGTAATGAAAAAGTTTGGACCAATGAGTGTGACTATGGAGTTTGTACAGAAAATATTTTGAGGATAGGTGACCTTAAAAGAAAAGGTGCAGAGGATAAAAACTACTGTAACCCAAACTGCAGTAAACATTTGACTAAAACACATTTCAATATATTTGCTTCATCATCATCATTTCAGCCGAAAGACGTCCACTGCTGGACATAGGCTTCACCCAAAAAGAGGGATTTGCCATAATCGCCACGTTTCGCAGGCGGGTTGGCGATCGCAGTATAGTGTTAACATGCTTATAGAACGCTGCTGCTTGCCTTTGCCTTTTACGACACCCACGAGAAGAAATAGGGTAATGCTATTCTTTACGTCCAGCACCACACAGAACATATCATAGCTATATTTGCTTATACCTATTAAGAGACAATATTTGTGTAGTTGATAGACATAGAAACTATACCATTACGAAAGATGGCCCCGATAAGATAATACTCCGACTGATTCGTGATTTATAACCACAGCTTATGTTTTCGACACCGGAATGGATCTACCTTCAGAAGTTCTTGTGCATTGATAGTTAAAGATTTATAGTTAAGAACAGAACAGGTATTGGTGAAGACGTAGTTTGATATTAAAATTTTAAACCAAGCTAATACCGGAACGGGATGTACCTATAGATTTTATTATTAGAAACCTAGATTTATCAATTCCTCTCTATCACCTAGGTCAGCTTCTAAGTAAGATGTCTAGGACAGGGACAATTTAACACAAAAACGATAGACATAACGTAAGATATAATTATTTATAAAGATCAAAATGATTTTCATTCATTCTTTTTTTTTTTCATTGTATAATTAATGTCCTTGTATTTAGAAAAAGAACGAACTTATAGCCTATAAATTCAGATATCTATGCATAGGAACAATGATCCTAACAGCTTCGTAATCCGCCAAGTATTACCAATTTTGGAACCTTAGTCCAACTGGGAAATTAGCACTAAAAATTATCGATTAAAATCTGGACCTGATTATCTGCCTACCAATATTTGAAAATCTTTACTACTAATTATTTTATACATCACCCACATAGCCTACCAGGTTATTCAACTTACACTCACACCATACAGCCAACATAACTCACTAAAGCCAAGTTAAAACAACGCAGGCTTTGGTCTCATTAGTACTTGCAAAGTTCAAAGTTTAAGCCGGATAATATGGTGGATACAATTAGTAAAGTAATTAAATGCGGGGATGTTTATCACGGGTTACCCCTTTTCAGAAAATTTTTGAACGTGATAAAGGTGGTTATAGGAAGAATAATACAAAGTGGTCATTATGAGGATTTTTATAAATCACTCATTGATCACTTAAGGAATGAGAAAAGGAATCTTCTGTCATTAAAATACTGTGTTTAACAAAGGTAATTTGTCAATCAGGGATTCTACGGAACTGTTCAGCCTTTTCAAGACACTGGTTTAAAGCTGGAATTATGTTGTGACACACAGATTAATTAGGGATGAAATATTGACAGCATAATTATCTGTCTTACAGTGTGAAGGAGTATCTAAAAGGGAATCCATAAGGCCAATAATACTGATCAGATAATCAATAATAGAAATTACATGTTTAACCCACAACTATTATTTATCTAGGACTTTCATTTATTTCACAATTTAATATGACATTTATTTAATTATTGACTATTAGATACTTCTTGACCTTGAAAGATAAAATGATTTTCTAATTTAATAATTTTGTATTTTGATAGTAGATTATAATTTATGTGTGAATTTTGCATGCCCAACTGACGGCAGTGCATGGAGAACACTAGCAAAACTTGTATTACATCTGTTCCCCTACCCATGTTGGCAAAAAATAAATGATTTGATTTGATTTGATAAATGTGTTTACTTTTATGTGCTTTCCATCAATTGATCTGCCCAGCCTTTTCCCAGCTATGTTACGGTCGGCTTCCAGTCTAACCGGATTCAGCTCAATAACAGTATTTTACATGGAGCGACTCTCTATCTGACCTCCATAACCCAGTTACTGGGTAACGATACCCCCTGTTTGCTTTATACCTGCTTTCTTTCGTTTGTTTAAAGTATCAAAATAAACAAATTTAAAGTTGCACTAACACTCCCTAATTTTAAATAGCATTATACCTTAATACAGGAAAAGTTTTTAACCAGTGCGCAATTTTTTTTGGTGGTCAATATCAGTAATAGAACACATTTCCATTATTTATTCAATACTTTTTTTAAATTTTTGATCCTACTTTAAATTAGCAAAATATGGACACAATCTATTCGTAATAATATCAATGGGCGAGCGCGGCGGCCGGCGCAAGCGGCGGTGTTGCACGGCTCCCGGGCGGCAGGGGGCGGCAGGGGGCGGCAGGGCGCGCCGGCCGACAGTTCACTCATCGCACGCGCCGTCGTGTGACGTCGCGTCTAATCGCTTTCCCGCGCAAGCGCCGCGCCGCACGTGTGTCGTGCTACCGGTCACGATGTCGGACTTCAGTAACCGCGAGTTTTACGAGATGGTGCGAGTGTATGTACTGAGTGATAAAAGTTTGCGAGCAGCTCGCAGAATGTATGCGACGGAGAGCATACCTCGAATGCGAGCCCATGGAATCCTTAACCCCGCGGTCCCTAATGAAAGGACTATTTAGCGGCCACTCAAAGGCTGCTTGATCACGGACAGTTCAGAACCCCGAATCATGCACGAGGGTCTGGCAGACCCTGACTGGCGATCGAAATCGAAGAAGCCATCCTAAGCCCGTTAAAGTATGAAGGATTATTTGGAATTACTCTGCAAATAACTTCAGGTCACGGTCTAAACATAAAAAAGTCTAGTTCGAACCTGATAAAATTAGCGATCAGTACATTGTAACCCACGTAAAAACCTACGCCGGCGAATCGAGCGAGCGCACAGCTGATAGGTAGGAGGTACTTTAGCGCGTTACGCTTTGCCGCGCGCCGCCAGGTAGCCTGCCTGTACAACCACTTTTAAAATAAACATCTTTCGTTAACGATATTTTTTGTTTTTTGTACTAAGACGTATCAAAATAAAAAATATATGTTTAATAAAATTCGTTTAAGTTTAATTTGTCAAAATTTGCGCAGTGGATAAAAACTTTTCCTGTATTTTACAACAGTGCAACTTATGACAACGCAAACTTTAAACTCTTAAAACTTGGCTGAAGACAAGTAGTTCATGCACTTTCAAGTTCGTCTTTCACTCTCGAGAAACCAGAACTTACTTACTCAAAAAATTCAATTATGACCGACTTTTAGTTGAAACACTTGCAAAACTAGGGGGATATTATGTTATGTGTGTGGCCAATGATATTATAAGTAAAAAGAGGTAGATGGATACACGCTCCGCAAGTGGCACGTCATTTCTTCGTCTTATCTCTTTTTCACTCCCGATAATTACGACATGCCGTCCTACTTCCACGTGTCATCTAATAGTGTGACATCGTGCCGTTTTTGAAGATCGAATGTTGAGTAGGTAATCTGTTTTTGAAGATCGAATGTTGAGTAGGTACCCTTTTTTCTGAAGATCGAATGTTGAGTAGGTAACCTGTTTTTGCAGATCGAATATTGAGTAGGTAACTTGTTTTTGAAGATCGAATGTTGAGTAGGTACCCTGTTTTTGAAGATCTAATGTTGAGTAGGTACCCTGTTTTTGAAGATCGAATGTTGAGTAGGTAACCTGTTTACGTCTTTTTACTTATAAAATCATTGTGTGGGTATGTAAGATACAATGTAATTAGTGGTGTAAGGTTACCAAATAGACTAGTTAGAGTTTATTTAAAGTTATACTAAACAATTATTCCGTTGATACCTGTTGCTCTTACCTGAAAACTTTTTCTATTGTTAAATGTGTCAACTCGATGTCGCTTGGTGCCAAAGAGATTTAAGATGGATACTACAGAAAGGCTATTAGAAGTAATGTCATAGAAAATTATGATCCATGTCTCAGCGAAAATAAACCGTGGTTAACTTGTCTGGTCGTTTTATCACTACGAGATTTGCAATACCATATTGCACAATTAGGCAATATACTTCGAAAATAATTTTCTTTTGGTGGACATGAATGCCAATTGCGACTTGAAACGCAGGCGTACCACACTAGACTGAGCGACTTTTGCCCACTAGGACTAATGTATCGGATTACGATTTTGTTCGCTATGTCCCGTCTATTGTTAAGTAAATAATTTAATGTCTTTGTTTAGTGCAAACGATAGATGGAGTAACCAAAGTGTCAACTATCCATACATTACATCAGGTGCTTCCTCAAGCATTATTATTTTTTGCAGGTCATTTTAAAATATCGGATTATGAAACGAACGATTCCATATTTCCCTAACGCCAGACATGCCATAAAATTCCATTCGGATAACGCTATGTCATGACAATGTCCCGGATTTAGTACTGCCTCGGTGACAAAGTTTAGCTAAGTTCTGAATAAAAAAACATCTGAAGTCTCAGTGCAGCCTTAAATAACCAAACTAAACTTGATCACGTACAAAAACTTCGCAGTATCAAGACCATTATTAAATTTTTATGTAACGACACGGATCCACCGCAACTCCCGTTGTACATTGCGCTCCCATAAAGAGTTAATATTTCAACGGCGCACACAGAGCGAGCAGTAGTCACGGCCCAAGTTTTAATTTGCTTAAAGTTGTTACAAGTTGGAACGGGTCCCTCGTTGGGCGCCAAATTAGGTACAGTCACAGAGTAAAGTATAAAAGTAACGGTCACGTTATTCTACTGATAGGTAGTTTAATTCGTTTGGTTTGCTAAGACTTTTTTCTGTGTTCTATTCTGCATTTCGATTGTAATTTAAGTTTGTATAAAAAAAAACATGCTTGAACAGGTTGTCTTTCTTGTAACTTAGGTACTTGCAAAGTTCATGGTCTATGTTCTATGTTATAGGGTTTGGTTTCCGGACTTAGTCCTTCATGTGGACCATTATGCGTGAGCCATGGCGGCCGTCAGTTATTTATTCCAACCAGCCCACCTCCCTCCAGAAGCTGATTAGGTCTCCTGGTTTGCATAGAATATCGGTGAAGGATCTGGGTGACCCGAGGGTTTCCGTTCTGATCTGGGTGACACCTTGTGCAGTCAAGTTCATGGTCTTGCGTAGCTTGAAATTTAGTTCGAAATACCCTTTCAAACTTTGCACCTAATTAAACTACGACCAAAACTATAGCTCACTACACACGTACAAATGTCCATTGTGAGTTAATCACAAAGGCCAACACATATTTTATTTTATTCAAAAGCACTCAACGGGAACCGAATCAGTTTCAGCGCTGCAATGCATCAGGGAGCTCTTTAAAGCGCTGAATCGCGCATTATCGATGAGTTACGATGACCATTCACCATCAGGTGGCTTTTATGGGCCCATTCAATAATAAAAAATGCTAGTCCCATGGCCGTACTAATATTATAAAGAGGCAAGTTTTGTTTGTTTTCAAGCATTCCCCAAAAGGGGAGAAGGGGATGATTTAAGGTTTGTTTGTGTTGTAAGCGATGGAGGAATGATATGAATATTTTATTTACTTTGAGGAGGGGTGGATTTACAAAGTGATAACATAATGCTATCTGTAAACTAAAATATGTAACGGAAGCATAACTAGTCAGTATTGTAATAAGTCACAACATAAACTTTGAATAGTACAAATAAAAAAATAACACTAATTTACTGTCTTAAAAATGCTAAGGACTTAAAGAAAACTAAATAAACCAGTCAAAACACTCAGCCACTATTGAACTTTCATCTAACCAATTAATAATAATAGATATTCAACCACTAAATTCTAAATCTAACAATACAAATATCTCTTTAACCTCTACTCGAATCAATTTCCCCACCTGAACCACAATAATAATGATTTCCTTGAAAACCTTTACGTGTTCCCCTCGGGCTGGCCGCACGTGAAATTTCATTTAAATCTATTAGCACTTTTCAATTTTTTTAACGTTTCCTCGAACTGATTCGTAAAAACAATATTTGTTGGGAACGTTTTTCAAAATTTTTGACAATTTAACAACCAGTTTACTTTTGTGGGGTTCTGCTACGTTGTGTCAATTTATTTCCTTTTTTCCTGGTCATGAATAGTAAAAAAAAACTCACCGTATTTTGACCTCTTTTGACTGCCAATCGCTGTGTTTGTCGAAACTGATAAGTATTGCCGCGATTTCCTGTAACAAACAAAAACTACTATTAATATTTATGATCAAATTATTTATGAAATTGCCTAACACTCACAATACCTACCAAAGAAATTAATAAAAAAATATCTACAAGTTAGATCTTTGTTAACACGATGACGTCATGTTGTGCGATGAAGTGCACGGATTAATAAATCAGACCAATGTGTTGGAAAGTGGAAATCTGGCATCGCTCAAAACAGGTTTTGTTCGTTCCGAGAGATTTCTAGATCTATCATGCGTGCGTCTCATTTATTTATTTGTTTTTGTTTTGTTTTGCAATTTTATTTAATATCACACTATTTATATATTCGTTATTATTATTCTTTATTATTTATCTAACACCAATTTATTTTATTTTATTTAAACATAAATACACACATTGCAGTATGAAACTGATTTACATCCGTCACCTGACACTTCAGGTTCAATTGAAAACCAGGGTCAGGCACTAGTTTTCTGGCATTTTTGCTGAACTGGGCCTATTTGGCGCAGCAGTGGCACACTTTCCTGCAAATTTCTTTAATTTTTACACTTTTTTTTTACTTGTAGTTTTAGGGTTCCGTACCAAAATGGTAAAAATAATAATATATAATAAATAAACATTTTATTTATCTTCCACAAAGGCGCCTTAAAAATATGAATAATATATCCTCACAATAATTCCTTTGTGGGAGACTGGTATCTGCACTAGGAAACCCTGTCACACAGATTACCAGGCCCCCCCCCCAAAACAGCGTTTGAGTACTAGTACTTAAAGATAATATTGACAAAAAAAAGGAACCCTTATGGTGAGACTAAGTCTGTCTGTCACACCTGGATTTCTCGAGAACTACTAATGCTATCAACATAAAATAGTTTTAGATAACGTTTGCCCAACTATTTTGCAAACAAGAAAGAAATAAAAAAAATATATCTTTTTTGCAAAAAGGACTGAAAGGGGGTCTTAAAAAATTTAAGTGGGGCTACTAGGGCATGTGGGGTATCATATGAAAGAGCGCTGTTTGCACATTCATAAAATAATTTTTGTTTTTTTTTTATAGGCAGCATAGTTTCCGACTTTTGATGAAAAATTAAAAAAAAAATACCGTCCCCCCCCCCTTATCTCCGAAGTTTGCATAGATAAAAATCTAAAATTATTCTATGTGATAGAAGTTTATGTAAAGATTACAGGAAAAATAAAACGATGTCTCTAAATAGCACAGTTTTTCAGAAATGATCAACTACGTACGGAACCCTCGGTGCACGAGTCCGACTGCTCTTGACTGGTTTTTTTATTTGTTGTGCGCCTTTTTGTCTCTGCTAAATAAATATATTTTCTTTCCATAACACGACAATATTTGATCATAATCCCGGCAAAATACGAGACAGTTCCAAAAAACAAGTTTATAATCTTCACCCGATAGCATTTCTTCCTTTTTATTAGCAACACAAGTCGTAACCTAGTTATCGAATGCACAATCAGCTTGGAAGTTAACATAAATTTTACACTCGTAGAATGTTAAAACCTTAGTGCCTTTATTTATTCCCAATCACAGAACTTGATCAGCACACATGCATATTAACAACACACATAAAAACAGGGCATCGAGTACGAACTGGCACAACCACCATTTTGAATTCCGTCGCCATTTTGAATTGGTAATCAAACTAAAGATTCGGTACATGTTATTCTAATAAATAAATCAAATACTTTCGCGACGAGATCGGAATAATAAGCTTTTGAGTGTCGGTAATCGTAAAGTTGGCTTCGCTCCCTGAAGACATAAACTGAACGAATGAGGAATTATTAAATTACTTAGCTTGTAGACCGCGACTTCGTTCGGTATTTTGCAGAAAGAAAATATGAACGGTGTTTTCTTCTTTCAAAATAACGATTTGAACGAAGCGGTTGGGGACTTTCTCCTTTTGTGTCAGTTGAAAAGTGTTAATACTAAATGTTTTACATAAAACTAATATAAAATATTATTGTAATCAGATTTTATATTGTTAATGTAAGGATGTTGTAGGCTTAATAGACTGTAGATCTGTAGACCATTTTCTATTTTGTTAAGTACCTGGTACTTTTGACGGGCCTACGCTGTCCTCTCATACCTATTAACACTGTAATTTGAAGACATTGTGAAAGATATTTTTTTTTTTAAAGAGGAACCGTGTAGTTTCTTGTCGGCTCTTCTCCATAGGAAACGACCAATTGGAACCGTGCACCTAGCTTCTGACGTTTCATAAGTTCTGAAGATTGTTCCGGGTAAGTATCAGTGTCCGATACACTCGCTCTGGGTAAGCATCGTGGTTGGGACGGTAAAATAGAATGTTGTATTTGTTATTTATATTAAATTTTACCTACTAACATAGTTTATAAGCTCCTGTTGTTACTAACCATAATGGATCATGTTATCTGAATTATAAATAAATAATAAATAAGTGCCCATGTAGGCTTATGTGAAATAAAAATATTTTTGATTTGATTTGAATGAAAATAAAAACTAAATTTTAACGCTGTTATCCAAAACTGTATGAACAATCTAAAATAGATGGAATAATTGAATCTTTTTCTTTTCGTTTCGATGGTACATCTTTGTTGCTTGTACTGTTTGGCGTGAGAGGCGTTGTTCAGATCGTGAAGAGTGCAGGTGAACGGACTTTTGGGACAAAGCTGGAGACGAATGACGTGTGAATTCAAAAATTAAGCAAAATTAAATTATGGTTTATGAGCATTGGAGGCCCAGTAGAAACGACCACAACTCGAGTTGTAGGTCGTACGTTCGAACCCAAACAGGCACTTTACTTTTTATAAATTATTTCATCACCATTGCTTTCAAAATGGTAAAGGAAAACATCGTGAGGAAACCGGCATGCCCTAGAACAAAAAAAACGAAGACATGTGACATCCACCAACCCGCACTGGGCCCACGTGGTGGATTACGGCTCACTCCCTCTCACCGAGAGGAGGTATGTGTCCCAGCAGTGGGAACATTATAGGCTGATTATTCTAAGCTATGGTTTATAAATCTCTTCCTTACAATAGCTTAGATGGATAACTGAACGTTAAGATAAACTAAAAATACTTTTAAACTACCCATATACATATCCACAAATATTTGAACGGAAAATCTCTTTCTAAAACGTGACAAAGATTGATCACATTCACCGGACCGCTCACGGATAAAGGCTCCCGCAGACAAGCGCGACGCGATGGTTCGACGCGATTTTTCCTCGCAGTTTTCATAGAAATTGTTCTACGAGAGTCGCATCGCGCCTGTTTGCCTTAAAATCGGAAAGAATCGAACAAGTCGATCATATTTAAAAATAAATTCACTATTTTCCTCAACTGTACCCACGTTAAACAGCTTCCTTTTCTCAACAAACTCAAAATTAATCTTATTCCTTTGTGAATAAATTTTCCAAGAAACACGAACCATTTTTCCTGTTTTGACGAGCGTTTTTTTATCCGCCATTATTATATTTAGCAAATTAATAAAGCTTTACAGCGATATTCGGTAAAAAGCTGTTTTTTTTTTTTTTCAACGTTTTGATGATAATACAAAGATGCTGTTTACCTTAAACACGACTTTGGGAGTTCCAAAAACCGTCTGTTCTCAATTAACTTTCTGTTTACCCCAACTCTCTATGGGGGGAACAAAATATATTCGGAGTAGGTCAGGGTTTCGCTTGCCCTTTGAATGCCATTCATTGTGAACAAACATTATTATGGAGTTAGACATTTCCTTATCTTTTTCAGGATTTTTATGGTCTATGTATGATGTATATGGGCTATAATGAAATGTCTGTACTACTCAGTACAAGTTTGTTTGAGGGTTTTTTTCAATAAAACTACTAGAACCATTCCTTTAAAATAAACTGCTTAAGTAAGAACTCCAATACATTTTGCTATAGATCGGCAAAACCCAATACTTTGCACTGCAATTGCCAACTTAACACCACACATTTGCCACCGTGCCAATCAACCCCAAACCGCGCCATTTCCCCCATAAAATACGAATGCATTACCCCCAAGTACGCCATTACCCCTTTATTTAACAACGAAACCCAAAAATAAGAACATGCACTAAATTTGTAAACACATTGGGACCTTACGGATAGATTTATAGCTTTAAATATAATTCGTGCACGGTATGGCATACACAAGTAGTTGAATTAGTTAGGGAAGTACCTGTTTCCAGTTTGTAAAGGAAGTATCTGTCGTTGTCCGTTTATGGGTAAAATTGGGGGACTTGTTGTAGTTGATTTCCTTTGTAGTTTTCTTTACTGGGTTTTTGCATTTGTATTGCAAGTTTGTTGTTGGTTGGGCTGTGTGTAAAGTGGTGTTTGATACTAAAAGTGGGGTGTTGCGGCTCTTACATCTGACTAAAGTGTTGTGCCATTTGTTTGTTGGTTGATTATATTTTTATACCAGCTTTTTCCCGCGGCTACGCTCGCGTTGAGATCAGAAATTATCCAACGGAAATGTACGACCTACGAAATGTGTTAACCCAGGTTATTAACTATCTATGTGCCAAATTTCACCCAAATCCGTTCGCCATTTTTTCTGTAGTAGTAATAGCAGAGTCATTGTCTCCCACGCCACCGTCAGCCATAATAATTTTTTTACGCGTAATTTTGAATCTGTGAAATCTTTTAAAGTATTCATTAAAATGATATGATGTCAAGGCATAATTTAATCTAAATTAAATGCCCAATTTGAGTAACAGACGCGGTGGGGGCCTTTTCTTATAATATGTAAGGATACTAAAATATGATTCTGTGTCTCAATTAAAGACGTAATATTGTTATCATTAAAGCTGAGTTCAGAACAACAATGAAATATTTCAAGTTTAGCTACGTAAATGAAGCAGAGAAAATAGTACCAAAAAAAGCAATCTAGAAAAAAAAAACAAAATAGCTGAAAACATGCAACAAGATTCAATTTCGCCGTCAAGTATAACAAATTTCCTCAACTCCCACAAAAATATATAATTTGAAGGCTAATTTGTGCCATAACGTTAATTTATAGCTCACTAGTTACACACTTTTGAAGACACAACATGCGAAAAGGCAATAAAATGTTGATCAATATTTTGGCAACTTAATTCAAGCATTCATTGCCACACGAGCGTAACTCGCGTGCAAACATTTAGGGGAAAACAATTTAAAAGGTTGCATGGTAATTTAAAAACTTGTATCGTATTTTTTTATATTAATTTCGGCACTTTGATTTTTGTGTATTTATTTCATCTCCACTGGTCTCAAAACGGTGAAGGAAAATACCGAAAATATCCTAGAACCAATATCTACCATTCCGCACTGGGTCGCTCCCTCACACAGAGAAACTGCGTTTCCCAACGGTGGATACTTTATAGGGTGTTTTTTTTCTATATTTATGCTAATAAATCCGAAGTCTAAAACAATTTCTCTAATGAAGAAAATCGATTTAAAGTGGCCTTTCTCTTGAAACGCTGCATCTATTTTTTAAATCATAAACTCCAGAGTACCTACGCAATACGTAGGTATCTTAGGGTGGCTCATAAAACTCTCTCCTGCCATGCTAAAAGCAAGGACAAAAGGGCCTTGGTTTTATGTATGTATGGACTTATTATGACTATTGTTTTATTTATAGAATATGTTAAATATGGTATCTTTGGTCTAGTGCCGCTACTGCTGAGCGAATTCCCAGGTCGGTCAAAGCGTTATTTGGTGCACAAATCCTGACTCCGGGTTACTGAGAAATCGCAGATGGAAAATCTAGAATTTCTCAGTAACAGCCTCTCAGCCTGGATTTTTGCCCGGTTGAAGGCAATAGGCTCGTCCCCTATTACACGGAATTTGACATAATTGGCGAAATATCGGTGTACTATTAGGTACACCTCTGCCTAACCCTTTGGGGATTACAGCCGTGATGTTATGTCACATAATATCATAAACAACAATCAGATATTAATGTATGCAGCTTAATGCTTTTGACGACACGGTTGGCGCAGTGGTTAAGCGATTGACTACTCCGCTACGTGTCGCGGGTTCGATTCCCGCACGGAACAAATATTTGTATGACCTACAAGTAGTTGTTCCGGGTCTGGCTGTTTGTGTATATGAGTTTAAATGTTTGTAAATGCACCCACAATACAGGAGATATTCCTAGTGTGGGGCCACGTACAAAAAGAATCATTTTCTTTCACAAACAAAACAACACATTTTAATAAGGGCGGTCAACCAATACATTTTAATAATGAAAAATAATTTCCTTTTGGAAACATGTGCACAGTTTCCCATCAAAGAAAATAAACGTGCAAATGTTTTATAGAAAAGGGAATAATATACCGAAACAGGTATCGACGTGTATTTAAATGTTTTACCCCAAATATACTTTGTACCCCAATTTGCGGGGAACGACGGTAATAATATACAAGTTTAAATTACTCACTCATACGCATATTGCATATTTTATTTTTTGGCAAAATTCGTTATGTTTCTGATTGAGGCACAATTTTGGTACGGAAAATTTCTGATTTTATTGTTTTTAGGGTTCCGTAGAACACAACACCGATTCTAAATTTTCATCTTTGTACCTAGGTACTACAATTATAAAAGTACCTAGTTATAGACAGAGATGGAGTGAGAATGAGTGAGAGTTCTAATCTTGGACATCATATTGAACATCAATTGCTGGGCAAAGGGCTATTATTTTTACCGCGACAATTATTTGATGTCGCTAATCCATCTTTGCAGGGGCCAATCACTTAAATTTATATTATTCCCATTACTATATTTAATGTCCAACCCACATTTAACCTATTCAGTGGCCAGAGAAAATAATATGCTATTTTAGTATGACAAACGGTCGACATTAGACGGCTTAGCATAAAAATGTTTCGTAGAATTTCATTAATTACGTACAATTAATTTCTGCGTATGAGTTTTGCGATTATTTCAACTTTACATTTTCAAATGAAATGACGAGACTGTGTTGTTGGAGATAACAACAATTATAATAAAAACTGATAGTCTATGGGTTTAGTTTAGGGTTTAAAGCACGTCCCTTTACGCCCTTTAGGTGCTCAAAGTGGCGCCCAAATAATATTACAAACTTTTGTACGAAATATCTGTTCTAATCACCAGAATTGGCTTTTTCATTTTAACACAGAAAATGTATAGTTGTTGAATTTATGACTACTACCTTTTTGAGATTAGAAAGACACTATCTCTTTCTAAAAATTTCGTTACGGAGACGTAATTATACTGTAGCTTATGATGCATAATTAATTCAAACGACGCATAATTCCAATAACATTAATAGCCAAATCTATAACTATTAAGTGAATATCTGACAAAATACTAACAATTTATTACTTAAACTTACCGAAAAATCACGAAAATGTTATATTATTACCACAATACCATCCCCATAGGCTACTTACTTAGTACAAAATACTTCAAAACGAATCTACATTAACGTTATCAAAGGCCCCAAAAAAACAATCAATAACATTAGGGGGATATTACGAAAACAAATTTTCGGACAACATTTTTAATAATAAATGAAAATTAGGGTGCGGTCATTAGAATTCTAGGGCCGAGGGATTCACTCTGTCTCGTCAATAACCAATAAGAGTCCTCGTTTAGTGCTTGAGAGAGCGAATCGCGTTTTATTGCGTTTATTTTTGGTATCGACACCATATTTTCTCGGACGAATGTTTTCTTGTGATTTGATTTATTTATTTTGTACTTTTGAACAAACAGGAAGTTTAAAGAAAGATATGGTAGGTGAATAATAAATTTAGTGAATTATTTAGTGTGGGCCGTTGAGAAAGTAAAAACGTTTAGCGTTTTTACGGAGGCGTGTTTTTCTTAGTGTTGATGAATAAATAACTAGCTATTTTACTATATTTTCTATTTATGAAAATACGGTAACTAGTAAGAAAATACAGTACGAGTATGTAACAACTCTGTAACCAGATTCTGACAAATAAATGGACTATTAATATAAATGGACTATAACTGTTAAATAAATATGCTTCGCATATTTTATACAAATGTTTGTTTAGATGCCTATTGAACTATTGAAAAATATTTTTCATAGAAGAAAACTTAATCGAAATGAAAAATAGTAAAAAAAAAACCCGCTCTGCACTTAGAAACATCACGCCATAATAATTAACACACATGACCTACTTACAAAATCCAGGCCAATTTCATAATACAAACTTAACTTGAAATTAACGTAACCCGCTCCCGCTACCGCGACCCACTTTACCCTCACCCGGCTCCGACGCGGGTGCCCAAAGAGTTCATTCGGTCTTTTATTGTCATAGCTCTAAAAGCGCCCTGTCAGATGTAACTCTAACGACGTCGTAAAGTGCCGCCGACGTTGACGTCGACGTCGGCCCCACCCCCTCATAATTAGGGTTAATTGTGTAAACATTTATAGGACAACGCTTTTTGGAAGTTCGATGGGATTTGTTTCAAGGATGTTTGTATTTTTGTCGGTTATTAATAAAGTTTAACGTCATCCGTTAAAAAATAAAAAGTTTTATATGAAAAGCCTACATAGAAACGTTTCCTATCTAACGTTTCTACCTGAGTTAAAATCGCACTAATAATAATTACATGTTCAGAACTTACAGATGAACGCTGTTGAGAACTCCAAGTCTTAATGATTTGTTTGTATCGCCTATAATTTAGTTCGATCCACATTATCCTACAAAACTACATCCTAAAAAATATTGACCACACCATTAGTTTTACATCAATTCATTTTATTCTCACCCCTACTCAAATCATTGTTTCCACAAGCAAAAATGGGTTAATACACAGTACAAATACATTTACCAAAGTAAATATATACATTGCATCATCGCTCTGTCTGGCCAGAGGAATGATCCAATAAAATATTAGGTGATTTTATGTGGGCTAATAAAATACTGGGTAACGATTTAAAGGCAATTTAATGATAACGTTTTTTTTTTCGGGTATTTTCATTTTTGTATCAATATTAGTTTTTTCCCGCGGCTTCGCCCGCGTGGATGTCGGAAAATATCCCACGGGAGCGTACTGGTATAAAAAAGTATCTTATGTTAATACAGGTTATAAACTATTTCTGTGCCAAATTGCATCCAAATCCATTTAGTCGTTTTTGCGTGATTGAGTAACAAACACCCAATCAAAATCAAAATATTTTATTTCACATATACCTACATGGGCACTTATGAAGCGTCAGAAACCAGGTGCACGGTTCCAATCGGTCGTTTTATATGGAGAAGAACCGGCAAGGAACTCCACGGTTACTGTTTTGAAAATTATTTGCTTTTTCAATGTTTTCAAATTACAGTGTTAATAGGTATCTATGGGAGGACGGTGTACATACCAGGTACTTAACGAACATAATAGAAAATGGTCTACAAATCTACAGTCAGTAATAGGTCTACAACGTTCTCACATTTACAAATTATAAAAGAATCTATATAAAATATTATTAAAATAATAAAAATAAAAACCTATTTAACCAAATGACATGAATGAATTACAACTGTAACAAATCTGAATTAATATTCTCTCCACCATCATCCAAACGCACAAACTTTCACATTTTATAATATGTTGCTTCACGGTAGATACGTTTTTTACACTTTTTAGGGTTCCGTAGTTGTTGGGGAGGTTTGCAGAGATAAAACACAGGAAATAGTGTAAAGCATATAATAGGTGTAAAGGTACTCAGAACAAATGTAACAATGGAATCACGTACAAAACCATATGTCAACTATTAGCTAGATAGCTTTCTATCTAGCCAGTCTAAGTATTTACATGAAGGTGATATATGTTCAACACAGCACCTCAACTCATGTACGATACGATTCACAAAAAGAAACCTATCTTTAGTTTCGCACACACAATCCTAACGCACTTGTTAGTAACCCGTGTCTTACGCGAGGCAAAGGTTTGGTGAGGACATCTGCCAACATCTTATCAGTCGACAAATATTCCTAAGTTATAGCTTTATTGTCACGTAGCACATCCCTTAGAAAAGTCTAATGTCAATGTGCTTACTTTTCGCATGATGTATCCTCAGCAAGGCAAATAGCACTTAAATTATCAGCATGCATTTCTTACCTTACAGAGTTGATGTAAATTTAATTCTTTCAACAGGCTATTCAATATTAATTCAATACACAGCTTCTTTCATAACTTCTGCCAAACTCACAAACTCAACCTCACAAGTAGATTTTAAGAGGGCGGCCAACATGTCCTTTCTGAATCCTTGGCCTTCCAGGACGTGCTTCTAAAATAACGTTTCTATCACCAATTCCAGTAGATTCTGTATTATCTGTACTTCCTTCATCAATCACTGGCACATTCGGTTGAATATCTAATGGAATGTCTTCTCTTGAAGGTTCATCACTAAATGGCACATCCGACTGTTCTTTAGTTTGGATTTCTATATCAACGGTCTTTCTCACAACACTCTTCTCACATTGTGGTTCAATTATTGATTCATTTGAGACCTTACACTCAGTTTCAGTTAGTTTACCTTCCTGAAATTTTACATCTCTCGACACTACGATTCTTCTACTCTCAGGTATCCATATTTTGTAGCCTTTAGAATCAGGTGGATAACCCACAAAAATGCCGAGTGAACTTCATGCTGCAAACTTATCCTTACCTGGTTCCTTTTCCAAGACATGTACTTTCGTGCCAAATGTTTATAAATATTTGACATTCACAGGTCTCTCAAACCATTTTTCGTATGGAATTTCACCATTCAGACTGCTAGTTGGGCACCTATTACGCAAATAGCATGCAGTAGCTACAGCTTCTGCCCAAAAACTTGGTGAAATACCTGACGATAAGATCATGCACCTTGCCATCTCAATTAACGTACGGTTCATCCGTTCCGCGATGCCGTTACTTTGAGGTGAGTATGCCGTCGTAAAACGTCTCTTAATCCCTTCATTGTCTAAAAATTCATCGAAAAACTTATTTTTGTATTCAGTTCCGTTATCCGTATGTAAACATTGTATTTTTCTTCCTGTCAAATTTTCGACATGACATTTAAAAATTTTAAACTTTGACAAAACGTCACTTTTATTTTTCAGCATAAAGACTTCACACCAACGAGTACAGTCGTCGATAAAAGTAACAAAGTATTTATTTCCGCCATTCGATTGAACTCTCATTGGACCTATCACATCAGAGTATATTATTTGCAACTTCTCATTGCAGCGTGAACTGGATTTCACAAAAGGCAACGACACCATTTTCCCTTTAGCACACACATCGCAATCATGCAAGTTACCATCGATCTTTATTGGATCAATATCTGATTTCTTCAGTACTTTCATAAGATCCCTAGCATTCAGATGTCCCATACGCTCATGCCATCGATACAGATCAACTCTTTCACTACATACCACAGACGCTGAAGCGTCCAGCTCCCTCAAGTAATATAAATCACCTCGTCGATCGGCGGTCAGTTTTACCTCACCTTTTTTAACAGCATAGGCTACGTCTTGCTTGAACGTGACTTCACAGCCTCGTTCAGTAAGTTGGGCGATGGAAATTAAATTACTACGTAAATCGGGAACCAATAGGGTATTTTCAAATTTTAATTTTACGCGTTCGATCATCATTGCATGCTAATAACTTAACTGTACCTTTACCTTGCACTGTTGTCAAAGAATCTGTGGCTAATTTTAATTTTTGACTCGCAGGGAGTATCTCAGCAAACCTTTCTGCGTCATTGCACATATGAGAAGTGCAACCACTATCAAAAATCCATTCCTGACGGCGCTTCGCATCAACAGCGATGCGGCAGTCATCTGAAACATGATTTATGGTTAAAGCTTCACAACTTTCATGACTAGTGCATGACTCCACACATCGGGTTTCTTGAGTCTTCTCCCTTTTCTTTGTGCAATCCGATGCCTTATGGCCAAAATTGTGGCATTTAAAACATTTAAACTTAAATGTTTTTCCAGTCGTTTTCTTCGGATGTTTGTCCAAATACATGGCGCCTTCTATTTTACCAATTTGAGCGTTTCCTCTTGAACTATCCTCTTCGATGATTTTAATTCTTAGTTGTTCTGGCTTTGGGAGTTCATCTCTAGACTCTATGGCACATCTAAAGTTTTCGTAACTTCCCGGAAGACTATACAACAACATGATCGTTAACAAATCATCATGGGTTTTTATATCCATTTCTTCCAATTTGTCGACAGCTTCAAAAAAAGAATCAAGGTGCTCACATACCTTTTGGTTTTTACTCATCCTTTGTAACATAAGCCTTTTCATTAAATTCGCTTTCTTTGCAGGTCCTCTTGATGCAAATAAACTCTCTAATTTTAACCATACCTAACGTGCAGTCTCCGCCCTTTTTACATGACGAACTACACTCGGATCTAATGCCAATATCAACTCAGACTTTGCTTTTCTGTCAGCCGTCTTCCATGTCGATATAGCAGCATCGGTCGTAGGTTTTGGCTTTTCTCCACTTACATACTCCCAGAAGTCATTTTTTATTAACAATGCTTCTACCTGTACCTTCCAACTGTCGTAGTTGTCTTTCGTCAATAATTCTATTCGTACATTCGAAGTCATTTTTCTTCACACATGTACTTTACCAATTTCGAATTATTTTCACAACATACAACAAATACACTTTACTGCTCTGGGCTTTACTGCTCTGGGCCCATAACCTTTGTTGGGGAGGTTTGCAGAGATAAAACACAGGAAATAGTGTAAAGCATATAATAGATGTAAAGGTACTCAGAACAAATGTAACAATGGAATCACGTACAAAACCATATGTCAACTATTAGCTAGATAGCTTTCTATCTAGCCAGTCTAAGTATTTACATGAAGGTGATATATCTTCAACAGTAGTAAACAAGGAGCCAAGGAGTTTTGCCATGTCCATCAGTCTGTCCGTCCGTCCGTCTGTCCCCGGCTTAGTTCAGAGACGCTTAGTCCTAGAAAGCTGTAATTTGGCATGGGTAAATTAATCACGCTGAGAAAGTCGTAAAATAAAACCATAAAAAACATTTTTTTTTCTGTTTTGTTTAGAGGAATCACTTTGACGTGATCCGTTTGTATTTTTAATAAGTATGTCTATTTTTTGATTTATCACATTATCTTTATAAGCAACATAAATTATAAACCTAGAGAAAGCGCGGGATTTGTTTTCATTGAAATACTCGTAAGAACGTACAAAATTAGACCAAATGTTCATTTTGGTAGCACAATTTTAAAAAATAACCGGCCAAGTGCGTGTCGGACCCCGCACAATAAAGTTTTCCGTATTTGGGATGAATTTATCCCAAGAACAAACTTAACATTGTAGTTGGAAAACTTGATTCCCATACATTCCAACTGCAAATGTAAGTTTGTACGCACAATATTGAGTGATTTACCATGTTATTTTAAGATCACAGACTTCTTATAGGTTTTCCTGTAATCTGTAAGTAAAGAACTATTTTCTGTATCTTTATGAAAATTTTAGGCTCAGGGCTCAGTAGTTTCGGAGATAAGGGGGGGGGGGGGGGGGAATGGTAACTTAAATAATTTCAAAATGATGTATTTTAAAATTATAAAAAAAATATATATAAAAACCCACCTTAACACAAGCCCTTTCATTTGATATGTCAAACGGTACAATCAGCAAAACTTTTTTTAATTTCTTTTTATTTGCCAAAGGTGACCTCCATATTCAAAAATAATTTAGTTACGTAACACGTCCGTGTTCGAGTCACAGAAGTTCATATGTGTACCAAATTTCAACTTAATCGGTTTAGTAGATTCGGAGCAAATCAGCTGTGACAGACGGACAGACAGACAGACACACGAGTGATCCTATAAGGGTTCCTTTTGTCCTTTTGAGGTACGGAACCCTAAAAAGGCATAACCTTCGTTACCGTTCTATTAATTTTACATCTAAGTATGTTTAATGTAAAACAAAACCAAATTAACCTTCACGTATTTTGCAAACAAATACCTAATATTAATTTTGCCTCTCACATCATGTTTACCATTCACTTAGTTTTCACAATCCACCCTTTAATAGCATACAGGGTGTAAGGGACAGCCCTCCGCAAATTAACAGGGTGCATTCAGCTCCTTATTTTGAATCATATTCCACTAAAAAGATTCTCAGGAAAATTTTTGTATCGTATTTTCAGTTACTATTCCTTTATTTCAATGTAAAATTACATTCTCTGTACGCAGTACTCCATTAATGTAAATAACACATCTAAAATAAAAAACGCAGCAGTGGATATTGAAATTCTCTAACGAACGACGCCTGAAATCAGCGAGCGCGGCCATCCACCCCGCCGCGACAAATCAGGTTCATTGGATTCCCATAACTTTCCTGAAATAATTTCATGTACCGGTGATCTTATTACGATATACTGAATTCACCCCATCAGTCTGCGGAGGGCTGTCCCTTACACCCTGTATACACTAATACATATGCCCATCAAATTAAGACAAACAAACAATCACACACTCACACCTCTTACACTCTCGTACACACACACAACTTACACCCCTAAAGAAATACAATCACACCAACATTCTCGGGAGGCACAATTTACTTCGTATCAACTTTAAACCGCCAGATATTAATTACTGCTTGATTATCCAAAGTTTACACAGTTCCAAACTATTGAAAATGTAATTAGATGCAATTAATTGGTATTTATGTAGTTCGAGAGCTGTAGTTTGTTAAGCCTTCGAGGGTTTTGTTTCTTGTGGCAACGGTGGTTATTCTCCGGCCGCTGAGAGCATGCGTTCTTGACAGCTGTCAGTCTGACACGTTTTGGAACTAAAAATAGAATACATTTTTCTATGGCATGGTGTGTCAATTCTGCCAGTGTCAGATGTGTTGGGAAAAACGTCATCATCATTTCAGCCGAGAGACGTCCACTGCTGGACATAGGCTTCCCCCAAAGGGGGGTGTTTGCCATAATCGCCACGCTTGGCAGGCGGGTTGGCGATCGCAGTAGGGTGTTAAAATGCATAGGGAACGCTGCTGCCCATTCTCTAGTAAGTCCCTTAGTCGCCTTTTACGACACCCACGGGAAGAAAAGGGAAAACCGTGCGGATTTTTTTTTTCTTTTTTACTAAAAACGTAAATCCAATTGATAGTTGATTACTACATTAATAATTGAATATAATGCAGTGTTGGATTTGGACAAATAAAAACAATATTGTACGTTTCGTTCACATAGTATTTATTTTTTTTAAAAAATCGTTTTTCTTGGAACAACAGAGTCAACACTGAAAGAAATATTTGCATAACTGTCACAAACATTTTGGTTACTGCTTACACTTACACTGCTTTACAAATTTTGGTTACTTGATTAGTATTATGAGTCATCATTCCACCCGAAAGACGTCCACTGCTGGACACAGGCCCCCCAAAGGGGGGGGGTTTGACATAATCGCCACGCTTGGCAGGCGGGTTGGCGAACGTGGTATGGTATTAAAATGCATAGAGAATGCTGCTGCCCATTCTTTAGTAAGTCCCTTAGTCGCCTTTTACAACAGCCATGGGAAGAAATAGAGAGGTGCTATTCTTTACGTCCGGCACCATACGGATCTAGTAGTCTATACTAATATTATAAAAAGGTAAAATTTATTTGATTTATATATAATAGAAGATCAATCTACCTTCGATTTACAAAATCAAAGCCAAGATCGAGTGGATAAAACACACCGAACTATTTAAGTATTACTCGGACTCACTATATTTGTCGTCAATCGGATATTACGGGATCGAGGCGGGAACAAGTAGCCCATTACATGAATATCGATTGTGCGACCCATTTACGAACCGCCAACATAATACGCGGCTGATCAAATCAGTGTCGAACCATTATTAGTTCTATGTAGTGCGAATTACAGGCGAGAATTCCTTGAGCTAACTGCAAAAAACTGTTGCGAAATCGAGTCGCAGAACATAAGTACCATTCGATTATTGACCGTAATAATCGATAGTGCTTAATGAAGGTTTTTGTAGTGACTCGAGACTGCTCGAAACTTGATGTATGTTGGCTTGTTTAATCGATTTTGTATTGATGTCAATCAGTGGCGTTAAAAAGCTAGTTAAAAAGTCATTATGTACTTTTGAGTAAGAATTTGTTTATTTTACGCTTTTTTGACGGAGTGTGGAAACTAATAATAGCTTTTGTTTCGACAAAATTCATTTAGTACCTAATTCCAAATTCACGCTTTGGTTCATTGATGTTTTACTATTTTTGAATCTAGTTTTTTAGATTTATAATTTAGATTTTACATTCTGTGATTACCTTAACTCACACACGACTTATATATTTTTTTAAATTTATGAAATCGTATACTTTTAATTAAATATGTGAGCACCATGTATATAATTAAATTATCTGTTTGCTTCATTTTAAATTCTTTTTACCTATAATATTGTGGTATAGTAATTTTATTCTAAGTGCATTGTGTTCACATATAAATAATGTAGTTAAACAAAATATTGTAAATAAAACATTTTTAAGAGTAACGGTGGAGTTTCTTGCTCATTCTTCTTCATACGAAACTACCTTTTGGAAGGGGCGACTAGAATCAATTCTATTTTTTTGTAAAGGACGTTCAAAAGCTGCTTTTATGTGCCTATTTGACATAAATAATTCAATACGATTACTACCGGCGTCAGTCGCTTTAAAAAGAAGTTTATTCTAATATTTTGTGTATATTATTATGTATGTATTCAACAAAATTTTACAGCGCTTATATTTTATTGCATTACTGTTATGTACAGACGCCACCACAACAAGCTACTACAATCTGTCCAATTTTCTCATTCGATTTTGAACTTAACCATCACCATTTTAAGGTTTAAAATCATTTGGAAAAATTTCCTCTCGATTTCTGTCATGGGAGTCATCATCATCATCATTTCAGCCGAAAGAAGTCCACTACTGAATATAGGCCTCTGTGGGAGTGATTTCGTAAAAAGGGACGGAAGTGTGTAACAGGAAGTGACAGCTTGAGCATGGAACAAGTACTTTTTAATAGCATGGAATTAGTACCTAAGTACTTTATAATAAATAGCATGGAGTTAGTGTACTCATGGAATTAGTAAGTACCATATAGATTGCAAGTAGAGGGGGGTCGAATTTCGACCAGTGGGCGACCACTAGTAATGATTAAAATTATTCGAATAAATATTTCAGTATTTAGCTTTTTATATTTTGGGGTTAATTTCTGTCGCTGCTCAGTTGCATATTACCAAGGTGAGATATCAGATTTTACTAAAAAAATAATATCTTTTCATTGTACCTATAAACTCAATCTCCTTTGTGTTATATAATTGAAATAAATGCTTTGAGTTTGAGTTAAGAGTTTACACATCTTATGGGACTACTGTAAGGCTCGCTAGTTACATACTTAGCGGCGCCAAATTGTTTTAAATTTTGTGTCCTGTGTCCTGCCTGAGACATTATTTTTTAATGAAAAAGAATTTGATTTTGTAAACATTATTCCATTTAAAGATAATAACTTCATTAACGTTATTTGACGTAGCTGACTACGGGCGGCGGTTGCAAATAAATTACCAGTTCACACAATACTTGTAAATTATCGTAAACATCCATTGCGCAAGATTGGGTTCACGTAGATGGCTATAATAAACGATCCTGGACACACAGTGCCATGATTACAATGCTTTACGATCGCCTTTGTTAATACCAACATGGTTTCGCCTCTTACAATATTGGGATAAAACCTCGACTGGTTATCATAGGCCACCTCATAAACCACTACAGAGAACGGTTGCGATGAGTTATAAATCGCAACACTTGGTAATCGAAGTAGTGATTTACTACATAACATAACATCACGCCTGTAATCCCCAAAGGGAAAGCAGAGGTGTACCTATAGTACACCCATATTTCGCCAATTATGTTTTAGTCCCATGTAATAGGGGGCGAGCCTATTACCATCAACCGGGCACGGATCCATACTCCGGGCTGCTACTGAGAAATTTCTGATACGAAATACCCAATAACACTTTGCACGACCTGGGCATTGAACCCTCAGGACCTCATGCTCTGCAGTGGCGCTTGTGACCACTAGACAGACCAACGAGGCAGTCTTGCTGTAGTGATTTACTACGATAATTTAGGCTATGTAAGTAAATTAGCGTGTTTTACAGCTAGGTTTGAATGGAATCAAAGCCCTAAGCTAAATCGTAAGGTATTCACAAGATAAAGTCGCTAATATTAGCTACATCCAAATATTATGAATTATTTATTTATTTATTTAAACTTCTCGCACACAATAAGGTACAAAGGCGGACTAATGCCTTAGGCATTCTCTACCAGTCAACCAAGGGTGGTGAAGAGATAAGATGGCGGGTGCTCTGATGGAGAGAAAATAATAATATTAAAAAATATTAAATTCTAACCTATTTATATTACTATTAATACTATTAATAAAATACATTACATTTATTACATTTTGGAATTACATTTTGTACTTAGAGAAAATGAATCTTAATTAGTTTTCTTTGGTTTTAGGATATTTCTATAAGCACACTAGTAAAGCCTTACACGATGCACGTTTTTTCCCCGTGGGTACAATAAAATAGAAGCAACACATGACTTGACTTGTATTGTCTAAATAGCAGATTTAGCAGATTGCACTTTTCTTTTAAAAATTATATCTAACGAGATTGACTGTTCTGATCTCCTGCACAAACTGCGTTCAATGTCCCTCAGAGATCAGTTAAATTTAATCCACCTTACTCTAGTCCATATTCCTCTACTAACTACAGGCAAAACTCATACATAGTACGAGCGAGTAAGGACTTTAATATTCTTAGCAAAGAGTTCTCATTTGACGTATTTACCACCAAAACTGCACGCACGCAGATGAACGCCGACTTTATAAAAGTGCGTAGTGTTTATTGTACTCGTACCTTACATTATATTCTTTTCTATCGTGATTTCTGCTACCTTTTCTGTTTTTTACCCGTGAGAACCTGTAATTGGCTCTGCGTTTGATATAAAATTGTTATCCATCTGTTATAGCTGTTAGTTCCCCTATTAATAATTATATATGCAACTTTCTTGTTGCTACAACTTATGATGCGCCACATGGAAAATAAATTACACCGTGTAAATCAAATAGCAGTGACAGACTAGTGGTGTGACCGTCGGACTGCCAAGTCATAGGTCTCGATTTCGAACCCAAGGTACGCACCTCTTCCTCACCGGACACGGTTGTTTCGGGAGGTTCTTGTTCAGGATAAAGCGGGAGGAAACGCCCGGGTGTCATCACTATGTGGATCGCCCGGAGGACACGGTGGAGCATACGGTGGAGATCTGCCCGGCTTGGGCGGAGCACCGCCGTGTCTTCACGGAGGTGATCGGCGGCGGCGATGTCTCGCGTCCGGCACTGGTTCAGGCCATGGTTCGGAGCGAGAGTGCATGGGAGGCCGTCACCTTCTACTGCAGTAATGCTCATGAAGGAGGAGGCGGATCGCGTGAGGGAGAGGCAAGGTTCGCGCCTTCGTGCCTCTAGTCGCCGCAGGAGACGCCCCGGGCGTCGGGAGTTGTAAGCCGATTTCCGGCCACCCCGTAGGCGCGAGCTTGCGGACGGAGAGCGATGGGTAGCTCGCCGTCCGATAAGGACCAGGCCCGGGTCGACGGCGCGTTGTATTCCACGCGCGCCTCAATGAGATGTCAGCACCAACTGACGGGATCCGTCAGAACCAATGCCTGCCAGGGTTGCGAGTTTGTCCGAAAGGGATATCGTGGCCCTGGCACACAGGCAAATGAAGGAACACGGGTGGGTTTTAAAAAAGGCACGCACCTCTGACTTTTCGGATTCATGTACGATGTTTTCTTTCACCATTTTTTAAGCAGCTTAACCCAAGACTTAAGGAGCTCAACGACTCGACGAACAAAGAAAGGTAATTTGGGTAGGCCGCATAAAATGCTCAAAATGCCAGACCATCATTAAAACTACTGAGAAAAAGAAAAAAATAGTAAATATTTAAAGAAAAAGTAATTACAGACATAGTGCTACAATTCACAATAAATTAAAATAATAAATATAATACTTTTCAAAGTAAAGATTCATGTAATTTTGTATATAATATTCAATAGGGTTGTTTCTGACTGTACACGGCAATGAACTTATGAATCATCTATTTTTAGTCCAAATTCTGTCAACAAATAAACTAACCCAACAAACTTCAAATGACTACAGTCCAGAATTGAATTAAACTGAACCAACAAATTACGACTTACAATTACTATTCCGAATTCGGACGTTGCACCTATGAATTCGGCCTTTGGGACTATGAATTCGGCCTTTGGGCCTCTGAGGGCTGAATTCAAAAGTTATTTCAAAGGGTCACACTTTAAGGTGTTTACTAGTGTAAGTTCGGGATATATAATTAATTAAGAGTCTGCAAATGTTTCCCGTTTCATTGCTTGGACTGTTAACACTGGAGGGTGATAAATCTTTAGGGCAGAGTTTATTTTACGCGTTCGTGTTGAGTATTTGAAGAGTTTTGTTTTCGCTGTCGAAATATGTGTGTAGGTCGTAGGTTCGAACCGAGACAGGTGCTTTAATTTGTGTAAATTAGTTCATTGCCACTGCTCTCAAAATGATGAAGGAAAACATCGTGTGGAAACCGGCATGTCCTAGAACCAAAATTCGAAGACATGTGACATCTACCAACCCGCACTGGGCCCGCGTAGTGGATTATAGCCCATACCCTCTCGAAGGGAGGAGGCATGTGTCCTAGCAGTGGGAACATTATAGGCTGGCTATGATGACTATTTCATTAAATAAATTGTGATAAGAACTGATTAGCTATAGCGGTAATAATTATTATTGCGTATTTAGTATTTGGATAAGCATATAGAATAGAATAGAATACTCTTTGTTATGTTCACCATAAAAGTTAAAGATATAAATGTTGAAATTTTACATAGTGTGACACAATGGGCGGTCGAAAGGGAGCAGGAGAGACAATACTGCAGGTAGTCAGTGGTGAACCATTTACATATACAATAAATACATACATACATAAAGCATTCAGTTATCTATAATAATAATGAAACCAGAGCAAGGAACTGTATTCTGTAATGATGATCTTTAAGGAGAGAGGAAGTGTTTTTTACCAGAATTTTAAAAGTGGACAAAGATTGAGCCTTATTGACATGGGCAAGGCATTCCATAACTGTACTGCTTAAACTGTAAAAGACTTGTCATAAAAAAAACTGGTGGAATGCATTGGCATCTCTAGTCTCAATTTTTCGATGACCATATTACTTTCTTCTAAAGCAACTTCTATTTTCAGTAGAAGTTAAATATGTTTCGAAATGAAATATGTTAATGCTTTTTCAAGCAATTTAAAAATGGAGAATGTTATAATATCTTAATATTATGTCGTGGTATAGGCCCATAAAGGGAGCTATCATCATCATCATCATTTCAACCGAGAGACGTCCACTGCTGGACATAGGCCTCCTCCAAAGGGGGGGTTTGCCATAATCGCCATACTTGTCAGGCGGGTTGGCCATCGCAGTATGGTGCTAAAATGCATAGAGAACGCTCCCTTAGTCGCTTTCTACGACACCCACGGGAAGAAATGGGATGGCCCTATTCTTTACGTGCGTCACCAAACGGCACCAAAGGAAGCTATAGGCAGATAGATAAATAGCTCTGTTCTGAGCGAAGAAGACCCGAACAATCACACAGATAAAATCAAGACAAAATACAAATAAAACAGTAACTCCTAAAATGCAGTTTTCTCTATACTCTGATTTTTAATTTGCTAAACTAAAATGCCATTTGTGTCGAGATAGAAACAACCTAGTTAATAACCTAGTTATTATGTGACTCTCACCACAGAATCATTCCCTGCAGGAGGACCTTCACTGTTTCCATGTTGTGGGGGGCCATAACCGCCATGCTTGACAGGCGGGTTGACGATCGCAGTATGGTGTTCAAATGCATAGAGACCGCTGCTGCCCATTCTCTATAGTAAGTCCCTTAGTCGCCTTTTACGATACCCATCGGAAGAAATAGGATTAATTATTTATCGTGTTATATTTAATATAGGTCGACCGCAGCTGTCATTTTGGTCTAGTAAATTAAAAATTTGTGTTTAGTACCTAACTATTTCAGGAGCTTCATCTGTACAACACCTGCTCGTACTTAAAAGAACCCTAACCTAACACAAAGGCTTCCAAATTCAGGCACAACGGGGCACAAAGTTGGCCCAACTACCCCCAACTAATGGCCAGGGTCAAGTGCTATTACAGACCACACTATGGTGCATATGACGTTGATGTATTACCCAGGAACAGTACTGGAAGTTTTGCGTACTTCCAGATTGGAATTACTGTTGTAATGGTACTTTTAGTTCTGGATGGTGTCGCTATTATTGTTGTAAAGGTTCATTTACATGATGTGGGTACAAGGTATATCAAAGCTATGTGTATTAAGGATTTAAGGAGTTCACTTAGTTTAAAAGTTGGAGGTTGGTTGTTGGTTGGTGGGAGGGGCTTGTGGCTAACTAATAACAGCCACACGTCGATCAGACACGTTCCCTGTTCCAATACAAAAATGCAAAATTGGCCGACAAGTCCAATAGGATTTTTTTTAATAATTTCCCCGAATTTCCCAGATTGATTTAATTGTACCGGCGTTTTTGTTTACTTTATGATCGTACCAGCACGTCCAATGCAGAAACAGTACAGTTCCAGCACGTCCAGTGGAATTATTCGCTTTAGAAGTTGTATATACATCTCCTGACAGCCATATGGCTCAGGAGCGGATTAGTGCTTTTCAAGCGCACGTTTCCTGAACCATATGTGGCTCAGTGGACAGTGAAAGTGTTAAGCAGCGCTTGCCGCAGTTGGTCCATGGATGGGTGACCATCTTAACATACCAAGACCCCTCCGTGCCTCGGAAAGTACGTTAAGCCCTTGGTCCCGGCTGTTATTTGTATATCTTTGACAGATGTTACAGGTCGTCAGAAGCCCGAAAGTCTGACAACCAGTCTTACCAAGGGGTATCGTGTTACCCAGTTACTGGGTTGTGGAGGTCAGATAGGCAGTCGCTCTATGTAAAATACTGGTAGTCAGCTGAATCCGGTGAGACTGGAACCCGACCACAAAATAGTTGGGAAAAAGCTAGGCTGATGAAGACTTAGTCTAAAAGTTGAACGCTCATTGTAAGAGGCCCGATTCGCTTTTGTAAACATGCCCAAAAGGAGGGCTGGCGATCGCAGTATGGTGTTAATCCTGCCAGGGTTGGAGTTTGTCCGAAAGGGATATCGTGGCCCTGGCACACAGGCAACGGAAGGTACACGGGTGGGTTTTAGTCAGTAAAAGTCTGACACGCCCTCCCGCTCCGCCCAGAGCGGGAGAAGTTATTTGATAATTTCTCACCCAAAAAAGAAAAAAAAGTATGGTGGTAAAATGCATAGAGAACGCTGCTGCCCATTCTCCAGTATGTCCCTTAGTCGCCGCTTACGACACCCACGGGAAGAAATAGGACTTTAACTTTGTAGTGTTTTTTGGAAGTGGTTTTTTTTTTTTTTTTCATCGATTTCTTCGTCTTCATTATTTCAAATGTCTTACAATCTTTGGCACTTTCATTTGGCATGATGTGAAAAGCCAAATATTTACCAAACAATTGATAGATTGAAAAACAACTCATTATACTCGTAATTTAACAAAATTAAAATCACACATCCAATTATATGAAAAATGCTCAACAAATTCTATCACGACGTAATAAAAGTAATACTCAACGGATAACGATTGTAATTAAATTGCTCTGAGGAAAAAAGCGGAAACGGCGTTATTGGAGCCGTTGCCATGACAACAGACCGGAAATTAATCCGAGTTGACTTGCTCGAACATGGCCACCTGTTTTGCTTGCAAAGTTTTTTTATTAATTTTCGCGCTGAACAAATTATTGCGCTCGGTAAAAATGAAATTTTTAAACTTGTTAGCGTCACTTCCGTGTTTTCCTTGTGCACGGTGAACTGTGTTTTTGTGAAAAATACACTGCAAACTGTCAATGTAACTTGTATCAGCTACATACAGTTTGCGAGGCCTAAGCTGAGCTTTGCATTTGTGTGAGTGCACATAGATAGTGTACAGGTGTGACGTCGGCCTAGAGCGCTACACGTCCTTTGCTTGGTTTAAACCGGTTTATACCGGTTTTTTATCGGTTTATACTCAACTTTTGGTAATCATTCGCACAAATCATCTGGATAATTTGTGCGGTAGGATTAATAGGTGAGTTTATGCTCTCAGACAAATAAAGAATATAACCAACAAAAAAACAGCAAATACAACATGTCATGCCCATATAGAATCCATCTTATGATACGGGCTTATTTTTTGGGGCAACAGCACGGATAGACACAGAGCATTTATTGAGCAAACGAAATGCATCAGAGCCATTTGTGGTATCCGTCCTGACGAGTCATGTAAATGGTTCTTTAAACCTAGGTATATTACCACTGCCGTCACTCTACATTTACGAAATCTGTAATTATGTTTATATTAAGGGATTTTTCAAAAAAGCCTATTAAATTAACGCTCGAAATAGAGATCCATGCAGACTTGTAATGCAGGATACTCCTAAATCAGCCAAGTATGCGAAAAGTTTTTTAGTCATGTGTGTCGCATTTATAACAAAATTCCAAAAGAAATAAAAATTATAAATAATATTAATTCATTTAAAAACAGATTATTGAAATAGCTGAAGAAACATATGCTTTATGACATTAAGGATTTTTTTAACATTAAACTATGAATTTCTGGACTTGTGATTGCGGATAATGCTCAGATAAAACTATTATATTGTTGTATTGACCATAAATATCTGTGACATTGAACAACAATTAACTAATAATATCTAATTATTTTGCATGCAATTAATACATATTCTGTATAGCTAAACATGTGGACTTTAGATTAATACCTATAACTGTAACAACTTTATACCATGATAAGGCAAATAAAAAAAAAAAATGCAAAGCTCAGCTTTGTACTCGCGGACTGTATCTACTTTTAAACCACGGGGCAATTGCGTACGCTTACCCCACACTGGTGACAAGCAGTAGTGTCCAAGTGGTAACGGCCCCCGACTTACTTAGGTCGTGGGTTCGAGCCCAGGCAGGCGTTTTACTTAGTGTAAATTATTTCATCACCACTGCTCTCAAAACGATGAAGGAAAACATCTTGAGGAAGCCGTCATGTTTTAGAACCGAAAATTTCGATAACATGTGCACTGGGCCCACGGGGTAGATTACAGCCCACTTCCTCTCAAAGTATGTGTCCCAGCAGTGGGAACATTATAGGCTGATTATAATACCCCAAACTTATAATGGCCTTTTGGCAATGTATTTTCTTTCTTTCTTTCCTTTCTTTCAATTTGACATTTCAACAACATTTATAACGTTATTTACGTTGTTGAGCAGACGAATTTTTCAAACATAATAAATTATGAACCAATGAATTAGCAATTTCCTTCAAGAAGTTCTACAGTTTTGACTTATAATAAGTAAATCTCAATTCGATTTATAAATTAATTTAGCCTTCTATTCATCACCGGTGAATCGTTATCAATCACGAATCGTCATGATGTCTTCATGTGTGGACAGACAGCCTTGAATCAATCGAAACTTTCCCAGAGCTATCTTGCCATAGCACCTATGTTATCAATTGACCTAAAACGCCAGAACTTACCGGGAAACCGGCAGAACCCTAATCCTCAATAACCGGAATACATCGATAACTTCGCGTGAGAGGGATGCGCTTAATCAATCACACGGATCTTCGCTGTTTCTTACATGAGCAAACATTTGCTGAAAACCTAGCCTACGATTTGAGAAGAAAAATTGTTTTTTTTTCTGCAGGCTACACTATGTGCGGCCTTATTTTATAGGAATACTAGTGACTCGCCCTTTCTTCTGGCGCCCATCTTTATTATAATTATTCAAGTTTAATAAGAATGTATTTTACACAAAAACTTTCCGGAATAAATTCTCTAAATGATGATGAAAACCAAAACCAAATATATTCAAAAAATGTTTGGTCATGTTGAGAGGATGAGTGAAAGGCGACTAACAAAAGGTATTTACAAAGCAGTGGAAACGCCCTAGAAGGACATATACAACATTATTTTTAGTATTATGCGAAACCAGAATATAGTTTGTTCAGATTAAGGAACTGAATCGATTTCAATAATTTTTACACCATGTTATATTTTGTCCCAAAAATATTTAAGTGTGATGGAAAATGTTATCACCATTTAATTACTTGCAATACAATCGCCGTACGGTTAGGTAACTACTGCTAAATTATTATCAATGAGCTCAAGACGACCCTGGAGGCGCCGGGGCGCCGCCGCCGTTAGCTTGTTTTTGTACGGACAACCCGGTAACATAACAACCTTATAACTTTGTGATATTATTGTAGAGTGACCTAATTGGTGATGTTCTTCAAAAAGGTCAGGTGCGTAGTACTCGCAACCGGCGTGCGTGTATGACCGTTGTGGAAGCAAAAGGAGTATGTAAGGAGCGTAGCAATGGGGTGTTCTATAGTTTCTGCCTACCCTATGTATGATGAAAACCGCAACAAAATCGATTGTGTAGTTTATGTGGAACTACAGTCCCACCGTCGAGAGAATGCGTTCTTGATATCTGTCAGTTTCATACTAACGAATATGCGTTTTGCGAATAAGATCCTTATAGTTACTAGAAATGCGGCATGGTTGGCGCAGTGGTTAAGCGATTGACTGCTGCGCTGCGTATCGCGGGTTCGATTCCCGCATGGAACAAATATTTGTATGACCTGCAAGTAGTTGTTCCAGGTCTGGCTGCTTGTGTTAAATGTTTGTAAACGCACCCACATCACTGGAGAAATTCCTAAAAAAAAAATTGATTTATTTAAAATTCTCACGCACAATAAGGTACAAAGGCGGACTTAATGCCATCGGCATTCTCTACCAGTCAACCAAGGGTGTTGAAGAGATAAGATGGCAGGTGCTCTGATTGAAAGAAAATAATAATATTATAAAATATTAAATTATAACATAATTAATTACAAATAAAAAATACTACTAAACTAAACTGGACAAGTGTCAGGAACGCATTTCCTCGACGGCCGGACTACAAGCGGTCAGACAAACAGACACGAAAAGCCTATATTATATATAATTATATATTTTAGACTATGTACCTATAGATTTAGCTTGTTACGAAGGTTTGACAAGATTTTTACGTACACAACTGGATTAAAAAGGCTAACCTAAACCTATAAATGCTCCAAAAAACTTTATACATCCATAAAAAAACCTTTAAATTTAAAAAGGAAACTACTATAAAAAATTACTAAACTTAGTACTAAATATATTATTATTAATTACTTACCAAAAAAAATACATAACACACCCAAGAAAGGCTGGCGTATAGAATAAAATATTTCCGATAAAAATATCCCCAATATATAAAAGAAATGAGACATTATCCACAGTTTTAATCTAACATAACCCTCATTAGTTCTCTTACACATGACAAAACCAGTCTTCATATTCAAATAAAATACCCGCGATGAACACCTTGACATTTCTCTTTACTTTCAGAACGATCAGAACTGAATGAAAAAGCGAATGAGACACCTGTTTATGAATGAATGACTCGCTTACAATCCTTTCACTCCCAGTAGTCAGGTAGTATGGAATGTTGATTCATAATATTATTTGTAAACATTATGAGTGCTCATTCGTACAAACCGATATCGCTGTCAGATTTCGAGGTAATATCATTATGGAATATTATACTTTCTGAGAGTTGTTTTCAACGTAAACGAGAAAGTTTCGCTTGTTTGTTTTTGCTGTGATTAAAGCCTCCACGATGTTTAAGTGGCTGAATAGCTGGGTAGGGTGGCTGGTAGCAGCTGGATTAGAGTTGCCGAGAATCGAGCTAAATGGAGTGCAATTGGAGAGGCCTATGTCCAGCAGTGGACTGCTGTAGGCTGATGATGATGATGATCCCATGAATCAATATTGCTATTGGTTTATCTACAATTACGATATCTATTTCCTCATTGAAAGAAAAGAGGACTGCGAGAAGTGATTTACGAAATACGGAACTAAAAGTCAAATCATTTATTTCAGTTTTTCACCGAGGCACTTCTGAACTTAACTCTGAACCATCCAAGTTACGACTGAAACATGTATTTCTGCCGATATTCTGTGTAAAACTGGTCGTCAGGCTTCAGGCTCTTAGTAAATTAGGGCAAGAGCATCCCTTAGTAATAAATCCCTCAAAATCATCTTCATCATCTTCATATTCTCCTGCCCTATCCTAATTAATTTCCATACTTCTCTCATCATTCAGAATTCAAGAAATTCAAATCATTATTTATTTATTTACTATAAATAAGATAGAATATTTGCCAGAACAAATTCATTTTATTTATATCGACAATGTGACTTGTACAGAATAATCACCGGTCTTGGTTAATGCTTTATTTGATTTTACTTCTTCACTTTTGTATATCAAATAATAATTTAAGTTAATTTTAACAAGCAACTTGTTAGCATTATATCATTCTTAAACTGGCCAACATTTGAGTTAAATGCATTTATTGGTAATCTCGTACATAATGACAAATAACTAAAATATATTATAAAAAGGAGTCCCTATAGGCAAGGTTCCGAAGATACTGGCAGCGTTCCCCCTTTGATTAGCTAGACTAATCCTTTGTCCGAGGTAGCTGCCAGCTCTTCGGTCTCTTGTGATGTCGACTAACCTTTTTGTTATTTCCTTAAAAAGCCTTAAGCGCTAGGACCCCACGGACCAAGGGTCTTGACACCGAATGGGACAAAATCATATTCGGAGCCTAGACCCCTGTATTTTGGATGCTTGAGCTTTTTCAGCCGCTTCACAAGCCGCACCAGCTCTGTTGCTGGAGTTAAATTAAATAACTAGCCGTAATTAAACTAACTAATTACTTACTTGACGGAACTATGATAATTTAACAAAGTTCTCTTAGCTTCAGAAGTCAAGATCTTGTTAGGCTCGTATGGAGTGATGCGTGATCACATTAAACAAGATTTTTGTTAAAGCAAACACTTTTTTTTTCAGTATATTCATACAAAGTTGCGGGCAGAAGCTATATAGTCTATACTAATATTATAAAGAGGTAGTAAGTTTGTATGGAGGGGGTAATCTTTATAGCTACCAGTCGAATTTTAAAATTTTCTTTTTTAGCCCAATTCTTGAAGGAGGTTATAGGTTATTTCACATTACGTTACGACCCTAAGAAGCCGAACAGAAAGAAAAAAAAGTCAAATGGAACGCTAAGCGAAAACAAAGTAATAGCGCGGGCGGGCGATGCGATACGACGCGGTGGGTTGGGGGCCGAAGGGGTTTTATAAAAATGTGTCGGTTATTTTAGTATAAATATATGGTGTATTTTACTTAAAGGTACACTTTGTAAACAAGCTTATTACAAATTAGAGGATTATATCTAAGATAAGAACGCTTGGAAACATGCTGGTCCAGCTCCATAGGACAATCTAGAGTCTAGACAAAATCTAACTGATTGCTATTTTTTTTTTTTTGGAAAAACATTTTTTTTTATTTTACAATGTTTGTAAATATGTGAGCTCCATGTATCTATCACATAATTAATTTATCCGTCATTGCTTCATTAGTAATTCCTTTTACCTATTGTGGTAGATATAGTAATTTTATTCTAGGTGCATCGTCTTCACATATAATTATATAATTGATGTACCTATACAAAATATTGTAAAACATTTTAAAAGAGTAACGGTGGAGTTTCTTGCCCATTCTTCTCCATACGAAGCTACCTTTTGGAAGGGGCGACTAGAATCAATTCTATTTTATTTGTAAATTTTGACGTTCAAAAGTGCCATTTATGTGCCTATTTGAAATGAATAATTTGACTTTGACGACTTCCATGCGAACGAAATCGCGGGCTGAAGCTAGTCAAAAATAAAACACAAATCAGCCAAGTATCTTTTATCTCCGTACATCAAGTAAACTGTTCGCAACAAAACAAACTTGGCACACTTTACCAAAACTTTCGATCCGTGCCGTGATTAATGTAAATTTAATGGCACATAGTTGCAAAGTACATCACCACATTATTTTATTAATATTTTGGGAACACTCCCGGTATTGGGTGATGACTTTCAAGTATGGTAGGTAAGTACTTTATTATTCGGTGCTTAGGAGCAATTTTATAAGTGGTTGGGAAAGGTCACATAGCCATTATCAGCCTCTTGAAAATAAATATGGTAATAACCTTGAGAAGGGTAGAAGTAATATAAAGAAATGTCTGTGTGGTGTCGGACGTAAAGAATAGCACTGCCCTATTTCTTCCCGTGGGTGTCGTAAAAGGCCACTAAGGGACATAACAGAGAATGGGCAGCAGCGTTCTCTATGCATTTTAACACCATACTGCGATCGCCAACCCGCCTGCCAAGCGTGGCGATTATGGCAACCCCCCCCCCCTTTGGTGGAGGCCTATGTCCAGCAGTGGACGTCTTTCGGCTGAAATGATGATAATGATGAATCTAAAGAAATACGAGCACCGCACAGTAAAGAAAGAAAAATAAGTTTATTTGTAATAGAAACACGTGCATACAAAAAGATAATTAACACGAGTAACATTAAAGGTTCGTGTAGACTGGCGCAATTTCGTGGGCGCGACAGGCAGCTCGAAACTTTCCATGAAGTTTTCATAGAAATTGTGCTACTAGTATCTCGTCGCGCCTGTCTGCGGGAGCCTTAACAGAAAAATAAAAAAAATATATCTATTTATCATGAGTACAAAACAGAAATAGTCGACAGCTCAGCTGTACGTCATGATTGTGACAGCAGATATTTTAAACACTGAAAAATCAATATCAGTGTTTTTTTCGAAAACAAAATGGAAAAAGATTAAAGTTAGTTCAAGATACGAACTAGAAATTTAATAATCCTATTGGGCCAGAGTAGGTATGTACATGCCTAAGTACGGACTAATAATGTGGTAGTCACATATGTACGGACAATTTCAATAGGAATAGGCAGAGGTTTACCGCTTCTCACGACATTTGACAGCTCCGTCAGCAAACTGAAATGGCTGTAAAAATACAATAATATTTTAACCTGTGTTGTTCCACTGCTCTGTAAAAATCTCAGCCAGTAAAATCACAAATCTAGCCTTTCCACCCTCAATATAACACTAGACAACAGGCCATTGGTCCAGAATATTCCATGTAGTCACGCGAGGTACAATAAAAACGGCATTATTTCATTATATTCATGAATCTCACGTGCACCGCCCAGCCAACGCGAAACGCAAAACAAACAATGTTTAACTCCTATAGAACATACAATATTACGTTTTATTATTTTCGAAGACATAACTGAGCTGAATTGACGTTATTATTTTATATTACGTGGAGGAAAATTGCGTATTATTTTAGTTTTTCGTTGTGATGATATCGTTGGAAGAGTCAATTGTGAGAATATGCCGAGTACAATATTTTAGTTTTACGTCATCATTTTTGAAGCATGAATCGAATAAGGAGAGGCATATGCATAGAGTTGGTATTTATTCAAGCAGATATCGCACCTCCGCTCAAATAGTGTCGTAAGTCAAAAAAATCTGTCATATGTATGACACTATTTGAGATAAGATTTTGAAGTTTTCTGAAACGAATAGAACATTATAAGAGCTTTAAATTTTTTTGAGTTGTGACACTATTTGAGCGGAGGTGCGATATACAGAATAGGCAATAACTTGTTAAAAAGAAAAAGTTTTTATTGTTTCTCATATACACACCATAAAATACATAGCATAAAATTGAGGCAGCCCCGGTAAGTTATAATTAAAAAGTCAAAAGCGAGTCGGAGTCGTCGCGCACCGAGAGTTCCGAACGTATATATGATGTTGATGATTTCTGAAAAACTGTGCTATTTAGAGACATCGTTTTATTTTTCCTGTAATCTTTACATACACTTCTATCACATAGAATAATTTCAGATTTTTATCTATGCAAACTTCGGAGATAAGGGGGGGGGGGGGGTATTTGTTTATATTTTTCTTCATAAGTCGGAAACTATGCTGCCTAAAAATAAAATGTTTGAGAATGTGCAAACAGCGTTTTTTCATATGATACTCCACATGCCCTAGTAGCCCCACTTAAAAAATTTAAGACCCCCTTTCAGTCCCTTTTGCAAAAAAGATATATATTTTTTAATTTCTTTCTTGTTTGCAAAATAGTTGGGCATACGTTATCTAAAACTATTCTAAATTTCAAGTGATAGCATTAGGAGTTCTTGTGATATCCAGGTGTGACAGACAGACAGACAGACTAAGTCTCACCATAAGGATTCCTTTTTACCATTTTGGTACGGAAACCTAAAACGAAAAGAAAATGTTTATGTTCTAGGATGTTACAAAAATTGTTGTAGCATGTTCAGGTATGTGTAGTGTTTGTGTGTGTGTATGGGTGTGTGTGGGGGGTGGATGTGCGGGGTGTGTGGGTTTGAGTAGGTATATGTGTGTGTGTATATATATTAATGATTGATTAACTGATGTGTACGTATGTTATGAGTGCGTACAGGTTCTTCATTAGCATATTCTGATTAATATAAGTTCGATTTCATCTTACGTTTGTGATTTTAACCATTCCGTCAAAGTATTTTTAAGTTCGTACCGCAACATGGAGTAAATATTCAATTTGAGATTCAATTTAATTGTCTTTGTTTATCGATAAATCTATTTGAGTAAATCAGGTATTACAGAGCGGCCAAACCTAAGTTAAACACCAATGACACACTTATTTAACCCATTTTGTTACTTTCGCTTAATATTGTTGTTTTAACAACGAACAATGCCTAGAGTACTCTATTTTCCAAGGTGAGGTGATGGTCACTTTCAAATGAAACGGGAAAATGGCGATCTAAACCCAAAACTATTTTCGCAAAACACCGTCGAAACCAAATCCAAGTGGCGACACTAAAACTAAATTAAGTTAAAATATCTAAGTATCGGGAACATCTTCAGGCAAATTGGGTCATACAAAAGATTATCCAAAGTATCAAATCGGAGCAGACGAGAATAAATTGGTTTAACATTAAGCTATTCATGTGTTAGGGCTGAAGGTTACGTCACAGTTCATGCTAGGCTATGCTTTTGTTATGCTTTTACATAAGCAGAGTAGATAAAACATACGTAGATCATAAAGGCTCCCTTTAAACTTAAGAGCCTATACTACCTCAAATGGCTTAGCATGATCCTCCGTTATGTCGAAAATACTGCAGCATTCATCTTGAAATAAATATATGGTAAAGTTGAGGATTAATATTAAGTACTATGTTTGACGAAAACACGATTCCATAAAGTTTTCTTCATATAAAAAAAATCCTTTACCTCCAAACCGAACAATAAACCGCTGGTATTAAAAAAATTGTTCAAATTAGATAATGAAACTTTGCATATTAACTGGACTAACTATAAAGCAGGTCTTATTAGATATATTTTTTTTAATTACCATTATTTTCACCGTAAAAAGAAATAAACTAAAATATCGGTGCTTTGGAGTCTTCTCCCTGCCACCCTGTCTCGCTTCCCCGTGTGACCACCACCTACTTGTGCGAGCGAGATAAAGAGTGAGGTGGCGCTGAAGTAGTATAGACCCTTAAAAAGACGATAATTAAATTCTCATTTCAACTCCACAAAATAGATAAGTAAGAGTTAGTAGGTACATATTAATCCTTCCAGTAATTACTGAAAATAGGTGCTAAATGAACGTGAAAAATTTGCTAAATATATCTACTGAGAAAAGTAATTTTAGGTCTACATTTTCATAACATTCGGATGTAGGTAGGTACCTACGAAACTTTAAAAAATACAACTCATACGGAAAAGTTTATCGTGCATAATTTAGTAATCTAGTAAGTATTTTATAACTCATTAAGAAAAAAAAAAAAAAAAAAAAACTCAATATGGAATGACACAAAATGAATAGACTTTTACAAAGTGTTTTTCGTCTCTAATGTTGTCCATTAAAGTCAGAAACATAATAGAAAATGTATCCTAAAACACACACTTAAGTATGTCGGGATAGGACATCAGAAGTAATAATCAGATATGGCAATACAGAAATATATTTCAATCGAACAATCAGTTATTTTAAATCGAGAGAATATAGAAATTAAATAGAATTCATTAAATAACTAATAATGGTAGTGGCGGTCACATAGGGCAGTACTGACTGTCAGGGACAGTGGTCCATGCACCCACCGCAATAAGGATAGTACTAATTTGTCGGAGACAGCGTTCCATATCCTATAACCAGGCAGTACTGACTGTTGAGAGACAGTGGTCCGTGCACCAAGACGCATCCGTTCAAAATGCGTACCGACTCAACAGCGCACCTCCTTATAAAGGCGATCCGCTAGTGGGGGGTAACGTTACAATATTTCACTCAAATGACTTCAAGTCTTTTAAGTCAAACATCCGATAGAATGAATGATTTGTCTATGGTGCACGTTCCACTAGCGCCATCTAGTCGAGGCCTCTCGCAGCTGTTAAATAATATGGCTTCCGTCAAGTACAAGTTAATATACCACAACAATAATTTCAAATTCACAACTTTAAAACATCGCGAGTAAGATAAATGGCGGTAACGATCGCGTCGCTTCAACTGTGGAGCACCGGCTTTACGCAAATCCCTTCCCCGGGTGCAGTTAAAAAGGATTACGGTAAGGTATTCACACCGCTCGCCTTATATGTTATACGTTAGTATTGTATATCTTTAACTTTTAGTTTGAGACTAACTTTAAGTTGTATCAAAGTGGTTTTTGAGAATTACGAGTATGTTCGGGATGTATTTAACATGTGATATTTATAGGGGTTTATAAGGGTTTATATAGGGCAAGTAGTTCTTAAGTGGTCGAATATCTTACTAGTTTAACGTGAGTATTAATTAAATGAATCATAAATATTAATCCTTAGGCGCTGCGGTATTTATTATATTTAATATCGCGGCATTATGCTGAGATAGGCGCCTAAGTTTCAATTGTTTTCTTGTATTTTGTGTATATTCGAACAAATATGTATTTTGTATATGTATTTTTTATATATCTTGTCCGTGACCCAAATAAAATATTTTTCTTTCTTTCTGTTTCTTTCTTGAGGTCCTTTGTACACACACGTTTTTCTTGCCGTGAAAAACTACGACTTATTCGCCTTGTGTAGGCACGATCGTCAGTGCTGTATGGATCACTATGCCGCGGTAGCGGCCGCCGAGCGCCAGATCCCTTCTATTATTTAGGCGTTTGGTGAAATGAAAATATGGTAATTAGAACTGTGGTTTATTGAATGTTCATATCTTTTTTTTATTTTTTTATTTAGCATGGGTTTGCTCTTGACCTTAGAGAGACAGAGACAAAGAAAGTCGACGATGGAATGAGCTTACCCAGAAGAAGCCTGTGCACTCTAACTTATACATATCTGCGTCAGATACCATCTACTGTTATTGAATAATTTGGGTTAGGTTAGGCTAGAACAGTGACCATTAACGCGTGAAGCAGAGCGAGCGGAGCGTGCGTGCCGCGGCAGTAGCCACCGAGCGAAAGATTCCAAAATGTTTTTCTTGGTAATAAGTTTGATATTAACTAAGAAATATGAGGATAGAGAATATTTGATTTGTTATTCTGTGAGATGAATATTAAAACATATAATTTTATTTGTAACAGAAATCATTGATTTAAATTTCTTCAAAGTAAGTATTCTGCGTATTGATTATTCTATGAAATGATAATATGAGAAAAAAATTATGAGAAATGAAATTTTATGAAACAATTTTCTATAAAACAACGTACAACCAACTAAAAAAGATCACACAAACTGTGTTTTTTTAGGTTTTCGTCACTCTAATATCCAAAATAATACTTAACAATGTTCATAATCATCATTATCATTTCAGCCGAAAGACGTCCACTGCTGGACATAGGCCTCCCCCAAAGGGGGGTTTGCCATAATCGCCACGCTTGGCAGCCGGGTTGGCGATCGCAGTATGATGTTAAAATGCATACAGAACGCTGCTGCTCATTCTCTAGTAAGTCCCTTTGTCGCCTTTTACGACACCCACGGGAAGAAATGGGATGATGCTATTCTTTACGTCCGGCACCACACAGACAATTTAGCAGTGTCAGAAGTTCAATAATATTATGTTTTGTATCAATTTGAACTGCCTCGTTGGTCTAGTGGCCGCAAGCCCTCCTGATGAGCGTGAGGCCCTGGGTTCGATTCCCGGGTCTCTCAGAATTCTCAGTAGCTGCCCGGAGTCTGGATTTTGGCCCGGGTGATGGCAATGCGTTCGCCCCCTATTACATGGGACTTAAAAAAACATAACTGACGAATGTGGGTGTACTACAGGTACACCTCTGCCCAACCCTTCGGGGAAACAAAGCGTAATGTTATGTTTTATAAGTTACTTATAGCAGAACTTTGTGTACATTGAATAAAAATTAACCACGACCCAAATGGCACCGCAGTTACTGAAACCACTGAAGGAAGCCTTCAAAATTCTGGAACCGTAGCCAAAAACAAATGAACAAGAAAAATAAGGTTCTAAATCATCTATAAAGTATAATACGAAACACATAGGAACCACAAGTAACAGATGTGTGCCAACGTTTGTAGAACTCGCGTAAATCAAGAACTTGCTTTGTAGTAGTTGGTACCTACTTAATACAACAGTACCTACTTTTAAAAGGCGACAGATTTTTTGGCTGGACTTGTAAATCTTGTTTAGGATAAATATGTTGAGGTTCAGTGTTTCTAGTTATTAGGTTAAAAGAGAAACGGAACAAACACTCATTAAATGCTTATAACCTACTTCTTTTTAGGATTCCGTACGTCCGAGTTCCGTTCCGTACTTTCCGTTTGGTGCCGGAGTTCCGTTTAGTGCCGGACGTAAAGAATAGCACCATTCCATTTCTTCCCGTGGGTAAAAGGCGACTAAGGGACTTACTAGAGAATGGGCAGCAGCGTTCTCTATGCATTTTTAAAACCATGCTGCGATCGCCAACCCGCTTGCCAAGTGTGGCGATTATGGCAAATCCCCCCCCCCCCTTTATTTTTTTTGGGGAGGCCTATGTCCAGCAGTGGACGTCTTTCGGCTGAAATGGACGTCCAAATGAAACGTCTGTCTGTACGTCTGTCACAGCCATTTTGCTCCGAATCTGGTACACATATGAATTTCTGTGACCTAAACACGGACGTGTAACTTAAATAAATTAATTTTGAATATGGGGTTCAGTTTGAGGGAAAAATATGATCAATAAAAAAAAAGTTGCAATTAGTACCTTGTGACAATGGAAGGACTTGTTATGAGGATTACAAATATTATTTTTATATAATTTAATCATTATTATTTTTCAAGCCATTAAAGAAAATAGATGAAAATTCACCATTCCCCCATAACTCAGAAACTAATGAGCCTAGATTTTGAAAACATACAGAAAATAGTTCTATACTTATAAGAAGTCCTTGATATTAAAAAAAACATGGTAAATCACTCAATAAAACTTACATTTGCAGTTGGAATGTATGGGAAAACATGTTTTCAACTACAATTTTAAGTTTGTTCTTGGGATAAATTCTAAATACCGTTCCCCCCCCCCTTATCTCCGATATTTGCATAGATAAAAATCTGAAATTATTCTATGTGATAGAAGTTTATGTAAAGATTACATAAAAAATAAAACAATGTCTCTAAATAGCACAGTTTTTCAGAAATCATCAACATCATATATACGTACGGAACCCTTGGTGCGCGAGTCCGACTCGCTCTTGACCGGTTTTTTTTAATATTGCCCCAGTTTTCTAAATTATATCTATCTGTTAATAAATTTCCACAATAATATCACTCAACGAACATACAAAAATAACTTTGACTGGAATTGGGGCACGCAGGTACAATTTAGGCAGCCAATTCTCAAAGGAGACCTCACAGAAAACCTACGACATGTATAAAAATAAAATCAAGAATATCTTTCAGCACCCTAATCAATATTCAAAAGAAACTTCGTCCACTGTACCTAGAAAACAACACAAAACTTAATATTGTATGGCACTGCCGTTCTAAGAAAAATCGCCTCGGAATGACCCATTGCAATCCAGCCGTCATTCTTATGTACATGTCCGAGCATTCCCGGGCTCATTTAGACTGAATATTGAATCCCACCGGGAAAACCGCGGGATTCAGCACGCAACTTCGACCACAGTTTTCGGACAATCTGTGCATAAGTAAACGAGCGTATATGCCCTATTTACTTTGTATACAGTTCCCATTGCCAAAAGTTTTTCAAAGTCCCGGGGTAGTGAGTAAATAAGTAAGGATTCAATCAATATTTACAAGATTTAGTCGTTCTATCGTATGGCGTATGTCAGGCGACGACGCCGGCATTAAGGGAATTGGATGATAGTGAGGTCGATAAGATAGTCGATAAGAATTTTATCGATGTTGGTTAGTTGTTTATGGGCGTGCTGGGCGATTTGATTGTTTTTTGAATCTAGCTTTTGTAATTTAAGGCACGGTTTTACTGACAACTTGATTTTAGTACAGTCATCATTCATGTATTTTACACATGCTATGACCCTGCTTGTAGTGCTCTTTTTGTTAAATAGCTTATACTGGGTTTTGCTAGCGGCTTCGCCCGCATGGAGCTTGGAGATTATCCCACGGGAAGGTACTACACGGATATATATGAATTTTATGTCCTTCCCCAGGTCCCAGGCTACCTAACTTTCAAATTTCAAAACGATCGGTTCAGTGGTTTAGGCGTGAAACGGTAACAGACAGACACACTGAATTACAGACAGTTAAACTGAATTACTTTCGAATTTATAATAATACTAGCTGCTCCCCGCGGTTTCACCCATGGTTTACTTATGTGCTAAATTTCATCCAAATCCGTTCAGCCGTTTTAGCGAGAAAGCGTAACAAACTCACTTTCGCATTTATAATATTAGTTAGGATTAAGGATATTAAAATATAAAAATAATATTTTTCTTTTCTCAAATCTTAAATTCATCATTCAAAACATACTACATAAAATATATCATAGTTCTAATGCTACATAACAAACATTTATACAAATTACGCCACGAATCGCACTGCACTACATTAATTCACGCCTACCGCCTATCAATGTCTTCAGCGCCATTAGGCAATCCAAATATATTATCTAACTGAGTTTACTTCTTCATTTCTTATTCTGTGTTAGATTTCTTGACATATATATATTTCTGTATATATATAATAAACATATTTTTAACAAATATTGAAAAATTTAAATAACAATAACACCATTAGATACTGTTAAAACTTACATGGCTTGTATTTAATAGAGAAATAGTGTATTTTGGTAACTTATTAATAATTAATTATTTTATATTTATTTATTTAACCGTTTACGTACATATATATATACAGACAAGAAGAAAAATAAATTGCCGTGCAGTCTCGCAAAAACTGGAAAATGGCTAGACCGATGTGAATATTTTTTAAATTTTTTTGGTGGCCTGAATATACTGAGGTGGTTATGGAAAACCCCAAAGGAATAGCCGAAAAATCGAAAGAATCATAATTTCTGTAATAAAAAGACGTGCTCTGGTACACTAGTCAGTCACAAGTCTTTTTAGGGTTCCGTACCCAAAGGGTAAAACGGGAACATTATTACTAAGGCTCTGCCGTCTGTCTGTCTGTCTGTCCGTGTGTCTGTCCGTCTGTCTGTCCGTCTGTCACCAGGCTGTATCTCATGAACCGTGACAGCTAGACAGTTGAAATTTTCACAGATGATGTATTTCTGTTGCTGCTATAACAACAAATACTAAAAAATAAATAAATATTTAAGGGAGCTCCCATACAACAAACGTGATTTTTTTGCTCGTTTTTGCTCTATATTGATAACGGCAACAAGTAGACGCTATATGTAGATATATATTGACTTTAAAAATAAATAATTAAATTAAAATAAAACAAATATTTAAGGGGGGCTCTCATACAACAAACGTGTTCTTTTGCCATTTTTATAGATAATGATACGGAACCCTTCGTGCGCGAGTCCAACTCGCACTTGACCGGTTTTTTTTTAATTAAAACTATGTATTTAACACTGTCGTTTCTTTTCTGATTAATTCTAAGAAAAAACTATATTTTTGGCTAGGTATTGCTACAGACTACAGTATAGAGATAACTTTTATTTCTAACTTTACTTAAGTAACCAAATTAATAAATCAGAAACAGGGTTATTTATAAAAAAATGCGTTATGTTTTTTGATAAATGTTAATTTATTATTCAAGTTTCCGCGGAAAAAATATGAAAAAATTATGGAAGGTATGTTTGAACAATATTAAATGTACATTGAAATAGCCACTTTTGTATGTTATGACTAAGGATATGACGGTTGGCTGCAAGTTACTCACGGACTAGGTCATAACTGTTTGCTTTATATTACGTTAGAAACGTTAACTTGTTAACAATGGTTAACTAAAACATTATTTTATAATTTACTTACACAAGAATAGACGAACTAAAAACAAAACACACTTTTTTTGTTGTTAAAATTATGGAAGTAGGCTCAACTTTCAGTGCTAAACATGGACTTCCTAATGATTGGTCGGTACAATGAAAGATGAAAAGTGGAACTCCTATAATCACCACGTTTGGCTGAAGGCTTGGTTATCAAAGTTATTTTACTATATTAGGGGACGCTGCTGCGCTATTATCTTTTGAAAAAACCCACGATTTATTTACGTATCTATAAAGGTTTACCAACAGCTGTATACAACATTATTTTTAGTATATGTGAAACCCGAAACACGTGTCTAGTATTTTTATGTAAAGAATCTATGTACAAAATTTCAAAACTGTATCATGAAAAATCACAAAGCTATAAGGTTGTTATGTTACCGGGTTGTCCGTACAAAAACATGCTAACGGCGCCCCCGCGCCTCCAGGGTCGTCTTGCTCTCATTGATAATAATTTGGCAGTAGGTACCTAATCGTACGGCACGGCGATTGTTTTTTTCCATCACACTAAATATTTTTAAGAAAAAAAAAAGCATGGTGTAAAAATTATTGAAATCGATTCAGTTCCTTATTCTGAACAAACTATATACAGGTTTCGCATATACTAAAAATAATGTTGTATATCGATATTTAAACTCACAACACTATGCAAAAACGAATTTATCAGGTTATCCTTTGGCCCGCCGCGCGCCGCGTCGTCGTAAAAGGTCTCAAGTCGAACAAAACAAGTGCAAATCGATTGGCACATGAATTAACTATGGAATGCTGTTGAGAACTCTTTATTTATACCAATGGGACAGCAATGGACATTCTAAAGGGGATAGTTTAAAATGTAATGTGTGAACTAGTTGGTAAGATAGATTGTCTTTAACTTATAGACATTCATTTGTATTGGTTTTGTTTTTGAGAAATAAGTCATGAGACTTTCAACAAGATTGATACAAGGTTTTTGGTAGATAGGTATGCCAATTCAATACATTTTTGACTGTTCCATTTTCGTCACTTGCCTAAGCCCTGATGTGCTAGATGTACCTAACTACATAATGCAGGTCACACACATTACGATATACTAGCGCAAAAGACTTGCACAAGGAAACATTAACATGTGTGGGAATTAGCACAAGTATCCGAGCACAAGTATTCGGTGTCACGCAGACTTGTGCAAGTATAAACTTGCGAAAGTATATCGTAATGTGTATGGTACAAGTATCGTAACTTATGGTGGCTCTATACTTAATTCTCTTTATTTAGTTTTACTTAGTGGAATTATAACAGCCTACCACTATCCTAATGTTGTACAAAACCTCTTTTCATTGAAATAAGAAAATTTGCAAGAATTGTAGTACATTAAGGTTGGGTTTTTTAAGTTTCTAAAACAATTCGCTTAAGACGCAGATATATGCCAGTAACCTTGAGTGGTTAGCTTGCGTGTTCTGTACTGAGCTCACACAACGCGTCGTACGTTCAGCCAGTAATAGGACTCGCCCATCAAGGAGCGCTGTCCCCAATTTGATGCATTATTAATTTATTATACACAAAACAAAAGGTATTTTAATAATACGCGTATACTAAAAGATCAATAATTAAATTATCTTTAAATTAGTGAAGGTTTCAGAAAAATACACTTGGTAGATTTTCCGTCATTCTCAGTTTTTTATCCGCGTTAGACATAACTTTACAAATTATTTCACTATGTAATATTTAACATAATCTAAAATATTCACATATTAAGTTATTGAGAAAATGCTATTAAATAATTTAACTTATATTTTTTTCAAATCACTAACACTACTCGTTTAGACGTGATCTTCAGTATGAAATCATGAAAAGTCGGTTATCGTCGCCTTAAGAGGCCGGTGATGGATGCGTAGTTCATGTTCGTATCCGAATATATTTAGTTTGCTTTATTTTATTAAGCTGGCTACATTATATAATTTGGTGAGTTTTTTACTGGCAAGCAATGTGAGATTTTTGTATTGCGGTGACTATATCGAATAAAGTGATTTTCTAAGTATTTCTCGTTATAATTTTATTTACGTTTTCGCCACGAACAGTTCATACAAACGTTTTTTTATTTAAACACCGGCTTGCGTTTATGACTAGATGTATGAACGTAGGCGAAGCCAAACGAGTATGTAAGGAGCGTAGCAAGTGGAGTTCTATAGTTTCTGCCTACCCCCATGGGAAAAAGGCGTGAGGTTATGTATGTATGTGTGTGTATTAATTAAATAAATGAAGATAACAAAATTGGAACATAAACCTAGATAATATATTAAGCATATATTAAGGATAGAAATTTCAATCATTTGTCAAATTATAATAGTTAAATGTCAGTGTGAATCTTTAAATTTTAGGTACTCATTTACAGAATAGAATGATTTTGCTATAAGCCATTTGAATAAAACTGTTTTAAAATGGTTGATTGGTAGTTCCATACATGATTTTGGTAATTTATTATATAACCATATAACCATTGGAAAGCAACTTTTGTGACATAAGTGGCTTTTCATTGGATTGTACGATTCGTAGATCGTACTTTTCAACAGATGCAGACCTATTAAGGCCGAGGTTAGTCACGTTTTGTTTTATTAATTATGACTATCTACATTACTAAAATATGACAGTCTTAAAGTTCCATCGATATAATACAGATTTTCAACCGCGTACCTAAGGAGCAAGTCAGCAAAATCAGGGCACCACTATGGCTTTTCTTTGCAAAAGATTTTAAAGGATTATTTTATCACGTTAATAGTAGTTTTCACCCTTACCTAGGTAATCTGGCTCACGGCAGAAAGCATAACTTTTCAGCTCGCAGATTATAGCTGTCAAATGGAAAGGTAGTATTAGAGTACTGTCTAGAATCTAGATGCACGTTACGTATTTATTTATTTAATATCTAGTTATCATGGATTTATAGAGTTAAGATTGATTTTTAGGGTACCGTACCTAAAAATGACAAAAAACCGGCCAAGTGCGAGTCGGACTCGCTCATTAAAGGTTCCGTACCATTATCTATAAAAGCGGCAATAAATCAGGTCTGTTGTATGGAAGCCCCCCTTAAATATTAGTTTTATTTTAATTTAATTATTTATTTTTAAAGTGAAACTATACAAACTGATAATACTAAACACACTGATATAACTAAATATTCTGCGAATATTTCAAGCGTCTACCTGTTGCCGTTATAAATATCGAGTAAAAACGAGCAAACTTCACGTTTGTTGTATGGGAGCCCCCTTAAATATTAATGTTATTCTGTTTTTTGTATTTGTTGTATAGCAGCAACAGAAATACATCATCTGTAAAAATTTCAACCGTCTAACTATCAAGGTTCATGAGATACAGCCTGGTGACAGACGGACGGACAGCGGAGCCTTAGTAATAGGGTTCCCGTTTTACCCTTTGGGTACAGAACCCTAAAAACGGAGCCCTAACAGGATCACTCGTGTGTCTGTCTGTTCGTCTTCTGATGTTAAGTTTGTTCTTGGGATAAATTCATCCCAACTACGCAACCTTTCATGGTGCGTGGTCCGACACGCACTTTGCTGGTTTTTTTATAAGTAGGCACCACAACAGTTACGAATTTTGTAACAAAAAATTTGGTACAGAAATTCAGATTTTTATGTTGAACATAGAACCACAGTGAACGTGATATTACTGGATACAGTTAATAAACAATAACTTTTATACAGATAATATCGTGCTACGTAAAATGCTACGAGCGCGCTACGCTAGTCATTCTAAATCAGCTAAGTACGTGTAAGTGCTACGAAGTGCTACGCGTAAATCCGTACTACGCTACTTAATAATACAACAGATTTATTAATATTTTAACACGTAACAAAAAAACAATTAAATATTAAATAGGCAGAGTTATTTTTACTAATGACTGGCTTCTGCCCGCGATCAGTGGTGCCGAAAATTAGGCCCTCACATATGAACTGACCACTTTAAAATATTATTCAAAGTCAAAGTCAAATTATTTATTTCAAATATGCACATAAATGTCACTTTTGAACGTCAAAATTTACCAGTAGCTATTTATATTTCCCATGTGGTGCCGGAAGTAAAGAATAGCACCATCCTATTTCTTCCCGTGGGTGTCGTAAAACTACTACGGGACAACTAAGGGACTTACTAGAGACTGGGCAGCAGCGTTCTCTATGCATTTTAACACCATACAGCGATCGTTAACCGCCTGCCAAGCGAGACGATTATGGCAACCCCAAAGGTTGTGGAAGGCCTATGTCCAGCAGTGGACTTGTTTTGGCTGAATTTATGATGATGATGATTAGTATATTACTAATGATACACATCTTACTGACAAAAATACAACGTGTCGTTTTGCATCCTCGTCAAATTTCAGGAGGCTGTTATGAAAGACATAAATAATCAAATAAAATTACGATACCTGCTCAATAATCAATACGTACTTGTCTTTTTAGTTATTCAAGTTTGACAGTATTTCAGATTACACCACTTTCAACGAACAAAATCGCTCCATCGCGTATGCGGTAGCCAGTGTCCCACGCACGACTATGTTGCTTGCTGTGTGCGTTTGTGTCAACGACCGGCAGGCCTCGCAAAATTTATTTAATTCCTGCAAATCCGATTTTTTTTTTATTATTGATTCGTGTCGAGAATCATTAGCATAGTTACCTCCTGGAATTTGACGAGGATGCAAAACGACACCTTGTATGAGTAGGAGACCAGTTTTGTTTTACTACAAAGAGTAGCTGGTATATAAAATTTCTATCAGTCCACAACAACATTTAACACAACAACAAACTCCATTAAAGCCTCCAACTTGATACAAACTCACAATAATAATATAAAATCAACTGAGCATCTGTTATCAGGAGCTTACGGCTATACAAAGTTGCGACTAGTTCCCGACTCGGGACTCGAACCGACTTCGAGAACTGTTAACGGGCTTTCAAAGGGACAATGTCATGATATCTTCACGATACTGTTGTTCCGTTAGTTTGTGGTAGTTTTGATTTTAAACTCTTGTTGTACGGTTTAGAATTGATGTTGAGTGTTTAGTTTGATATGTGATTGTTGGATAAATGTACAATGAGTTGTTTGATTTCAGAACAATAAGAATAAGTACTTCAATAAAAGATCACAAGAAAAAGGAAGCTGGTACAAAACGATCAAACCGCATCCCTTGAACTCACCGTGGATAGATAATCAGCTCTTGAACAGATGTGATACTGTTATCGCACTGAGACTTCGTTCCGGACACATCCCTTGTAATAAATTCCTATACCTAATGGCAAAATCAACATCAAATAAGTGTGATTTTTGTATTAATTCCATTGAGGATGTTTATCACATATTAACCGAGTGTCCGCAACAAGGAATTTAGGAATAACTTAGATTGTAGGATTAGAGAGATAGGCTACTGTAATAGTGCTCTAGCTGTGCCACTTTCTGATGCAGCTAGAGTACTTTACAAATTAGCTAGGCTAAGGTTATAATAGTAGTATGATTTGTTAAACCAACTAGGGTGACATAATCGCATGTGCGACAAAGCCCTTTATTTTTGAATAAAAAAAAAATAAAAAAGACAATAAGGGTGAAGGGTTTTTTGTATTTATTCATCGTACTTAAAGTTTTCTGTATCTATATCTATATTTACATTTTTCGATTTGTTTGTTTCTTTTTGCTGTATGTACGCGTTTTTTTTTTGTTACATCGTCCTCATATTTATTTATAAATTCGACACTAAAGGTGTAACAATATTTGTGTAACATTATAATTTAAAAGAGTATCGATTGAGTTTCTTGCCCGTTCTTCTCCATACGTACCTATACGCTTTGGAATAGGCTGCCAGCTTCATATTTCTCTTTGACAATTCAAAATTGCCTGTAAATGGTTTAAATGAAATAAATTATTTGATTTTTTTGAGTTTATTTGACTAACACAAAAATAGCTCAAAAAGTAGGTATTTATATAAGTTAAATACCGTTTGGCTTACTGAATTAAATAATATTCTCACGAATACTAAGACAAAATAAAGCACATTTACACGTAACAGATTGATAAAGAAGTGTAATCAATTCGTATATATATATTTCAGCCAATCAGCTGAACCCAGAACACACAATACACTCTGAAAAGGCGTCAAAGACAGTCAAAATAAAAAAACTTTCAAGTACTTATAAGTACTCTTAAGTCAGTTTTGTCAGTTAAGGCGGGTAATATGTGAACGATAGCGGCGGCAGAGCCTTTGTTCGCGCGTGATCAAGGGGCCGGCGATGGCTTTGATGATACTTCTCTGCTGATCACAAGATTGGCGGCATGGACCTTGAAGATGTGTTGTTGGGTAGCAGGATGTGAGTGTGTCAGAGTTGTTTGTGGTTTAGAATAGAATATAATAAGTGTTATGATACATTAAAGGTTAGCCATATTTTACCATTCGGCATGCAAACATTTATATTATTTATTTATTTAAAAAAAAAACTGTTTATTTCATCCAACTTTTCTTATTTGTTTACATTAAATATAGCGCTTAATCTACTTATAATAAGATTATGTGTGCTATAAGCTTATTTAACTAGTTGCTCACTTTTTATGGCTGAGAACCTACACGCTGACATCCTCCATTCCATACTTCCCCAAGGTAAAGTAGGCTTTTAAGATATTTTTAATTTGTTTAGGTTTTTTGTCTTCTAATTTTTTGTCAATTTTCTTTGGTAGTTCATTTAGAATGGCAGGAAAGGCGTACGTCCAGGCTCTCTTACCATATTCATTATTCATCTTTGGCAGTTTTATTTAATACTTTATGCACACAAACGTAAAGAGGCGTACTTAATACCATAGGCATTTTCTACCAGTCAACCTCAAACAAACATTTATATTATGATTCACTTAGTTTAATCAAAAGACAGTAATTCAGAAAAAAAATCTCTCTGATAAAAACTCAGTCACACTGATAGTAAGTTTTATCCATTAAAAATTTACGTAGTCTACTGTTTAGGGGACGATGACCTACTTTTAATGATTTTGTACTGAAGATCACGTCTAAACGAGTAGTTTTAATGATTTGAAAAAAATATATGATATATTAGAGCATTTTTTCAATAACTTTATATGTGAATATTTTAGATTATGTTTATATTACATAGTGAAATTAATTTGTAAAGTTATGTCTAACGGGGATTAAAAACTGAGAATGGCGCAAAATCTACCACGCGTATTTTTCTGAAATCTTCACCAATTTAAAGATAATTTAATTTTCGATCTTTTAGTATACGCGTTTTATTAATATACTTTTAGTTTTGTGAATAATAAATTAGTTATGCGTTAAATTGGGGACAGCGCTCCTTGATGGGCGAGTCCTATTACTGGCTGAACGTACGACGCGTTGCGTGAGCTCAGTACAGAACACGTAAGCTAACCACTCAAGGTCACTAAACTTGTAATTGGGTTAGGCAGTTGACCGTTATGATGGGAGGAATAATTTGAGGTGAGGAGTGCTTTGTTGCTAAATAACAACAGTTTTTTTTTTGTAATACTTTTTTTGTTTTATATTTAGATTTTGTTTGTTAATACAGTACTTTGATAGTACAAAACCAGGTAAAAAATGTTTAGAGACTATTCAAATTAAAAGCCTCCTATTACTACTGCTATAAAATTGCCTAGGTACTTAAGCGATACCTAACATTCTTTAATAAGAAAATGTTTACATCAACCGAACCGATTATCCTTTAAAGTTAAAGTTCGCGAGCACATTCGCAAGAAGCTGGCAGTATCATCACAACGGTAATGTTTTCCCATTGTTTGTCTTAATTATTTTAATATATTTATGTATATTTATTTGTGCATAGATTTATATATATAATTAGGTTTATATATTATATTTATAGTTTTAATAGGTATATGTATATCTTTATATTTAAATAATATTATTTTATTCCTCAATTCTCACTATTGCACCTACCACTGTTTGTCTCTGCATCGCCCAAAGGTTGACTGGTAGAAAATGCCTATGGCATTAAGTCCGCCTCTGTACATTTCTGTGCTTAAAGTATTAAATAAATAAATAAATAAATAAATATAAATAATTTTATTGTGACAAAAATTTTGCTTCAATTAAATTGAACTAAAAACTTAAACATAAAACCGACTACAATTACGAAATAAAACATAACTTCTGTCGTTAAGCGTAAAACATTTACACGAATTAAAACTTAGGCCCTTTCACTAATTAGAAAAAGTCTCATATTACCAGAATTAGTTCTAGAACTGCCGTAAATTAGCTCATTTCGCAGACGTAGGCATTATTTAGGTTCTAGGACAATTCCCAGGACAATGCATGTTGAATTTTAGCGGTAAACATAAGGTTTTCTCAGGTGTAGTAACTAAAACTTAATATGAGCTCTCGAAACGAAAAGGTTAAGCAGTTTTCAAATACATTATTTTCCCAAGTAGCGGGCACATTACGCCTTTAAGAAACTCTCATTTTCATTAATAATGTCAACAGTACGTTACCCGAAAAATTAAAAAACTCAAACAGGGGGGCTAAAATGGACGCTTTGGCAGAACGTACATTTCATATCCCGCAATTCATCTGTTTGAAAATTTTGTATGATGGTCCACAAATAATTAATTGCTATATTGAAGTCTAATGTCAAATAGCAGCTGTCAAACAGATGAATTGCGGGATGTACGAATTGTACGCAGATCATATTATGATTCTGCCAAAGCGTCCATTTTAGGCCCCCTAATAAATGTATCTAAAGGTGCTTATTGTTTTCATTCCGCAATTGAAAAAGTCCCTTCATACAATTTATTTGGAATTAAAAACTGTTTTTTTTTCATTTGTTCTTTTTCCAAGCCACTATCGATCGTTATATCTTGCATGTTTGTGCAATTAGTGCTTTGTATACAATAATAATACTACTCTAGTGAGTGCAAAACCTAATTCTTAATAAATAATTAAATCAAGGTGTGTTTGAAAACTCATCAACCTTGCATTAACATGAAAGCCGCAATTAACCCTTCATTTAATTAAGCTAAACTTCTTTTAGGTAATACCTACGTAATACTATTTGATTAACTTATGAAACTGACGTCAGGTTTAATTATCAAATCTAACTTTTATAACAGCATGTCTTTAACAAACTAATTTGAGAGAGTTCAAAATTTAAGAGAACTTACTCTTCCATTTATTTTAGAGACTGCATTCGAGTTGTTAATAAAAATAGGAACATCGTAGTAATAGTTATTATTCGTTGGTTGTATTAACATAGGCTTAAAATACAGAATACAGCTCGCAAGATACCTGACTAAATACGAATAGTGCCTTAACATTTTTTGTAATTTCACACAACTGGCAATACACACACAATACTAATACACAAAAACTATAGGCACACCTCAGCCTAACCCATAACCAAAGGCGTGATGTTTTTTATGCAATTTTGATCCTAAATAACTACCATAAGGACTAAAAATATAAAAAAACACCATCACCGAAAATCGAATAAACTAAAATACATTCCCGTTAAATATAACCCGTCAAAACAGACCCCTCGCTGACACATCAAATATATACTGTTAAAATATTAGCACATCATCCATTCGTCCGTCAGTAAAGCAAACATTGCCAGAAACTTGTAACCTTGTGAAAAACAGACACCGGTTACAGTAAATAAAGCTCCATCCCATTATCGAAATTAGATTAGGCCTGGGATCTTACATTTTGCCCAAAATAGTTAGAAATTATGAAAAAGACTGCCGCCATGCCTACCTATTTCAGAAAATCTTAATCAATTTGAAAAATTTGTGTCAGTATTACTGAAAGATTTTTATCAACTGTTACCATAAACATTTGCCATGTTAAATTAATATTTTTATTCACTGCAATCTATTAAATTAATCAAGCTGTACTGAAATACCACTCTGCCGAAAAAACTTAGAAATTACAAAAAAGACTGCCGAAGAAATTACAAAGAAGAAAACCATGTCTACCTATTTCAGAAAATCTTGATCAATTTAAAAAAAATTGTATGTCAGTAACAGTTACTGAAAGATTTTTATCAACCGTTACCATAAACATTTGGCATGTTAATTTAAATATTTTTATTCACTGCAATCTATTAAATTAATCAAGCAGTACTGAAACAACTCCAATTACGTAAAACATTTTCAATCACAATCCAAAAGGATTTTGAACGAAATTGCTAATTTGTTTAAAAAATTCGTCTGCTCGACAACGTAAATGACGCTATGTTATTCAACAGCATTATTGTACTGTCAAAATGAAAGGCACTGCCATTGTAAGTGGTGTCATCATCATTATTTCAGCCCGGAATCACCCACCGCTGAGTATAATAATAATAATAAAGGAAATAATAATAATAATAAATTCATTTATTTTCAGGCAACACAGGCCCATAGATAAATAACTTAACCTAAACATACATATTTTTATTAGAAATATTGGCCTGGCTGTTGAACCCTCGACCTGCACGTAAGTCGTGACTACGGCCCAGCACTGCTCTCTTCCGATATATGGAAGTTAACAATTAATAGTATTGTAGGAGTCAAAAATAAAACCATATATCTACCTACCTATAGCGTGTTCTTACATTTTTAATAATATAGTATACAATCTCGGTATGAAAATCGCGAGTTATCATGAACGCCTTTTTATTTAAATCCATATTATAATTCGTAAGAATAACTACTACGAATCAACTATTTACAATACAAACACAGCGGGCTGGCTCGTCCTGCCAGGGTTGCGAGTTTGTCCGAAAGGGATATCGTGGCCCTGGCACACAGGCAAATGAAGGAACACGGGTGGGTTTTAGTCAGTAAGAGTCTGACACGCCCTCCCGCTCTGCCCAGAGCGGGAGAAGTTATTTGATAATTTCCCACCCAGAAAAAAAAAAAAAAAAAATCCAAACATTATTGGTTACATCACAAAATGTTTCCCGTCAGTAAATTCTTTCATGCTGTAAAAATTATTGTTGTTTAACCATTTGAGTAATTATTTTTTAAACAATCTAAAATCTAAAGTTTTTAAATCACTTGGAATTTTATTATAAATTCGAACACACATGGCTAAACAGCCTTTATTATATTGTAAGCAAAACAAAATTTGTGTTATTAAAAAGACCACCCACCCATAGGGCCCCCTTTTTTCTGCCATACTATCTGCGCTGCGTTCGTCAATCATCCAGGTGTTTCCCGCGACTTTGACGATATCATCAACCCAATGCGCTTTTGGACGGCCACCAGGACCATCACTTCTTTGGCCTAACCTGGGCCACCATTCAGTCACAGCTTTAAGGCTCTTACACACTCACGCAATATCGCGGGTGCGACAGGCACCGACAAAGAAATTGTCTTTACTTCATCGGCTATCTCCACGTCTGCATAAGTTGTGTGATACTTTATAAATACATGTGGAAGCTTGTAATTAGCAATGTTCCTACCTACGAATGATTTTTAATTGTGTTATTAGTCTGTAAGCTTTCAGTAAAACAAAAAAAAATACACAGGTTTACTTATACATATTCTCGTTTATGAAAATATATCTGCCTACTTAGGTGAAACAACCTCCTCCTCCTCGCATATATTCACCAACCATTAAATCACTGCCCAACTTTAACAACGGATCATTATTTCCACAATTACCAAAGAAGAACTGCCGAAACAAGTGCACCTCTAAATCGTAAAACAAATAACCAATTAAATAGGAAAATAAAACACAATTAGAGTTGTGCAGGAACAGAGCCGGTTTCAGGCAGGCCACAATATCGTAAAACGTAGAAATAGAACGACGGGAATATTTCGGCTTGGCTCATTATATGCAAATTTCTGTATATTAATAATGAGTTAGGTCAATAATGGTGTGTTCAGACACGAACAGGGGTAACACTGGCAGCTATAGTACTAGTTTCAGAACTTTAAAGATAGTAAATAATACACAGGAAGTGTTTAGTGGCATCTTTACCTAAATTGTTTCTTTCAGTTATTGCGATTTCATGCAAAATAGATAATTACGTGAAACTCTGTTGATCCATATTCACTAAAAGTTTATTCTGATGAGTATTAAGGCCACCATGATTATGCTAAATGAGATTTTAATGGTGTTGATGCTACATGGAGCCTCACATCTTCTAAAGGATTGCGCTAATCCGTGGAACCTGTCGTCTGAATATTAAAATAAATGAGTTTTTAATAAACATTTACGCGTCATTCGGTTAAGGAGCGGTTTTACATTTTGATTACTACCTACTTGGCCAAATTAAACGAGAGTAAATAAGTACAGCAAATGATGTTGTGATTTTAAGACACTTTTTTTTGTGAAAATGCAATACCTACGAGTATGTTAAATAATATAGATAGAATATGCTTTATGTAAATAATAATAATAATACCAACCTAATATTGCCCAACTAAAAAAATGAAGTTATCCGGAAGAGAACCGGAGTTACCGACATAGCCTGCAGAGTAAGCAAGCTGAAGTGGCATTGGGCTGGCAATGTTTGTCGAAGGACCGATGGCTGGTGGAGCAGACGAGTCCTGGAGTGGAGACCGCGTATCGGCAAGCGTAGGACGCCCCCCAGCTAGATGAACCGACTACCTTAAAAAGGTGGCTGGGACAGACTGGATGCGGAAGACGGAGGACAGGGTGTTGTGGCGCAGCCTGGGAGAGGCCTATGACCAGCAGTGGACTGCTATAGACTGAGTTGATTGTCCAACTGCAGGGCAGCCACTTATCATAAACAGAAGGCACGAGCATTGATCAGCATGCTTCTTCAAGACGGGTTGGCGATTTCAGACTTATATGTGTGATAATTAATAGATTGAAATTAAGAAGAATGAGGCAATATACACAAACACCCACCCTCTCACATTCACATATCCACATTATCATAACACACAAAAAGAGGACACACACACTGTCCAGATGTTACTTTAATTTTAGTTTTGATTTCGTTTATGATTTAATTTTTATTTTTATATTGGCAAATTCTGATAATATTGCTCTTAATGATTATATTATTTTATTGTATCGAATTACTATGTTATTTATAATCACTTTTTAATATCTACAAAATTTTAACGTTTCTACTTGATGGCTATTTTTAACTGTTAATAATTAAATAAATAAATAAATAAAAGTTTATTTCAATAATTGTTTACAATGATACACATGTATATAGGCTATACTAGTTTCCTATTACAAATGAATTAGACATCTGTAGCCGAACTAGGCAAAAGCCTGTATTTCGGCTATCAGCGCCAAACCCCTCAAATAATTATTTACATTTAAAAATAGCCATCAAGTAGATATGCTAACATTTGTGATTCGATACAATAAAATAATATAATCATTAAAAGTAATAATATTAGAATTTGTTAAAATTAAAATTAAAACATATACAAAATCAAAAATAAAAATAAAGTAACATCTGGACAGTGTGTGAGTCCTCTCTTTGTGTGATACGATAATGTGGATGCGTGAATGTGAGAGGGTGTGTGTTTGTGGTAAGTAGTTAATCACTGTGGTATATGTAGTATCAATTCAGTCTCTTCATAATTTAGTTTTTGTAAATATTCGGTTACCTTTTTCTTACAATGTGTTTTCGTTAAGGGGTAATTATTTGAGGGGTTTGACGCTGATAGCCGAAATACAGGCTTTTGCCTAGTTCGGCTACAGATGTCTAATTCATTTGTAACAGGAAACTAATATAGGCTATATATACATGTGTAAACAATTATTGAAATAAACTTATATTTTATTATATACTTACACATAAAGTAAGGCAATGTCTTACCCAACGTTGTTGAAACGTAATCCAATAAAATCGAGTCACTAGAAGGTACGAGTACTCTACTGGTACCTAACCTTCCTCAACTATTCGCTTCTGAACCCGCCATAGCGCGGCACACGAAGAACTCAAACATACCTTGGTACGGGGCCTTGTTAATATAATAGCAATATTAAACACTGTTATTTCAAAATTCGCAATTTGTGGCCTGTTTAGTTTTCGGACATGCGATTTTGAGTAAAAAATTAATAGCACCCTGTCGGTAGGAAATGGGAGCGTTTATTATCATTCATTTTGTACGGAATGGCGATAAATTATAATTATATTTTATTTGGAAAATGTTTGGCCGGTATTTCGGTTAGTCCTTGGGTGGCTTGAAAGGGCTTTATTGTTAATCTTTAATTTAATGAACACGGATTTTAAGTCAGAACTTTTAATTTTTTATTTTTATTTTAGATTTGAGCTTACATTGGAAGCAATTTACGTGTCTAATGGTATTTTAAAATCTACAATGTAAATAAAAATAGAGAGACAGTTATATTTTTTTTTGTATGAACAACATCACAGTAATGAAGATACCTAATGGAAAAATATAGATAAAAAATATTGTCTCACCTAATATTCTGAAAATCTACTAATGATACTAACGTCAATAAACCACAATCATACAACAATCTACATAAAAACCCAAGCCATTTCTAGTTAACCTGACATTCAGCACAGTAAGACCGATTTCCGACAATATCCCCAACAAAATCAATAGAAACACACTTCAAATCAACTTTGGCAAAGTAAACATCCGTTTCGCCAAACTCGCAAATCCGGGCAAAGTATCGCAAGCGAAATAAAGCTAACGTTTGGAGCAACCGTTTCCTAAATCGCGGTACCGTCGCCATTGTACGGTACCGTTATTTATTTATACCACACAAACAGGTGTGTTTCATGAAAAAAGGCTTAGCTACCTGTAGCGAGGGGCTGCGATCAATGTGTCTGATTTAGATGCTATGTTATGTTGAATTCGTGTTTTTTTTTTTGTTGGTATTGGGTGAAGGTTATAATGATATTTGTTTGAAGGATCGGAAGGTGAGATAAGGAGTTATTAAGGGATTTTTTTATGTATTCCGTGTCTGTATAGATTGTTGATTTTATTTTACAAGTTTTTACGGGTTCTTCTTGAGATCACTCTTTTAGAATCGCTCAAAGTTTTAGCGGAGTAGGTACTGTCCTAAGTTTCTTATTTTTACTTACTATTATTTTCTTACATACTTTTGAAGAAAACAGTTTTTATTTTGTAACTTGTGTTACGTATACTGTCAGAAAATTTCACACGACTAACAAAAAAAACTGCACTAATAAACACTGCCAGAATAATTTGCAGTAACGGAATTGAAGTTGATTGACCATCAACTTAAATTCCGTCAGTGCAAAATTAAATTATTCTAGTTCCCTTATAGTTTACAATCAAAACCCAATTATCTAACTAATAAAAAATAATAAAATACATAAGTACCTAAATCAAAAGAACAAAAGACCCAGCAATACCAATTACAAAATTATTACCAGAAAGCCAATTTCCATTCAAAAACGCAACGTAACCCACAATATATTGAAAGGATTTCACTCTTCGCGAACTATTCCACCAATTTCCAGGTCGCGTGTGTCCAGGCGATAAATATGATGTAAATGCTTTAGTAAAATCTAGAAATAAGTCTTGTATTAATTAGCTGAGTTAAATATGGTTAATTTATGCATGTTTTCGAGGCAGGTATGCTAGAGCGGACTAAAATATTGTTGGTTCCAAACTGTCCTGTATGCGAATGAAATAAAATTCATGTTTGTGTGGTTTATTTAGTTTAGGCAGGAATTTTTGTGTTTGCCTATGTAGATTGTGTGTTTCTGATGCATATTAATTTGTCATTAATATGTAAACTCAAACAAACTCTCACAAACAGATAATAATAAGTCAAATTAGATAACAGACAATAAAATATGCAATTTTCCCCAATTTGATGATAATCAAAAACATTATGTACATTTTTAACTGACTATATCTTTAGTTTTATAGATTCTGCTTATACTTCATTGCAATTTCAGACTTTTATTATTCCTTATAGTATCTTGACTTAACTGTTTTTGTAAATTAACATGTCCTATCTATGAGAGCCGGGTGATCTGTAACTCAGGACCCTCCTACCTCAGACACCTTACTCTATTTAAGATTGTACATTTTATTAACCAGTGCCTGATGTCGAGATAAATAAAGATTTATGATTAGGATTATTATCATTGAGTCATAATTATTATGTAAGAAGGTTTTTTTTCCTTGAATAAGTATCACAACTGTTGGTGATACTTTATTAAAAGAGTGTCGTTGGAGTTTCTTGTCCGTTGTTCTCCATAGAGATCTACGTTTTGGAATGGGCAACTAGCTTCATCTTTTTGAATGACCGACTGCTTGGCAATTCTAAAGTGCCTGTAAATGTTTTAATTGAAATTAAATGTTTTTATTTTGATTTACATTACAATCGTTCCGTGTGGTGCCGGACGTAAAGAATAGCATCATCCCATTTCTTCCCGTGGGTGTCGTAAAAGGCGACTAGGGACTTACTAGATAATGGGCAGCAGCGTTCTCTATGCATTTTAACACCATAGTGCGATCGCGAACCCAATTATGCCCCCCCCCCCACTTTGGGGGAGGCCTATGTCCAGCAGTGGACGTCTTTCGGCTGGAATGAGGATGATGACATTACAATCTAGCCTGTTAGCAATTAAGTAATTTAAATCTAACTTTAACTGCTAAGTAACAATAAAATAAAAAATCATCCAATGATGTCTTTTTTACACACTTGATATGTGTGTTCTTTATAATAATCACGTAAGAAGTGAATTTTAATATCTCAAGCGTCGGCTAAATGAGACACAATCTAAATTAACATTGTATCTCTTTAAAAAATATTCACCAAACTCTCCTACAAATTTATTTACAGAATGCGTAAAGATTTTACGACGCATCTGGACTCAAGATCTCGTCATTCTCATAAATATAGGCTCTATTGTTAAGCATTCTCCATATTATGCACAAGAGTAAAATCGTAAATATTTACGTGTGATCATTAAAATGATAAAGTCAAGTTTCACACGCAAAGTGACTACTTATGATCTTAGCAATAAGACTATTTATCGTATCGTACTGAATGTCTGTTTACTTTTTCCTGTTTTCTTTATCCTCTTTGCATACAGTAAAGAATTATCTATCTATATTTATGGATATCTTAATCTACCGTGGCCTTACTAACTCTCTATTTTTAAACGCTCTGTGGCTACAAAGAAAAATGGATAACCCGTGTAAAATAGTTTAGAAACGACAATTTCTTCTTAAATCAAAGGCAATTTATTATTAAATCTACATCTCTTCTTACACTGTTTCACACAAAACATTAATTTATTCCTTTTGGTAGCCAGTTAAAAAACAAAAGACTCAAACTCCACGCCGGTACCGCGAACAGACCTCAGATCCTAATAAGTGTCCCATTTTACCCCGGAATGTGTCCAATAGGCGTCTGACCTCACCTCAAGGGTCACGGCCCTCCGCCCTTTATTTATATTCGCTGGAAGGGCACGCTTTTATGGCATATCGGCGTTATGGCGATTTCCGCGCGCCTTTTTGAGTGGTTGGGCGTTGATGCTGAAAGGGGCGAATTTAGAAATGTGCCTTTTTACGCTGCTGTAAAGGTAACTTTGTCCAGTGGGTCGAAAGCTGGATCAAAGAAATTATTGACGGGAATAGTTGTTAGTATTATTATATGATTTATATTAACGTTTGCGTTCTATTTGATCTCAAAAACATTGATTCTTCTTCAAGTTTACTCAGACCTTGCTAGCTGTTTTACTCGACTGCTCGACAACCAAGACAGGATTATGTTTTTGTCAAAGTCAAAGTCAAATTGTTTATTTCAAATAGGCACATAAAAGGCACTTTTGAACGTCAATATTTACAAAAAAAAATAGAATTGATTCTAGTCGCCCCTTCCAAAATATAGTTTCGTATGGAGAAGAATGGGCAATTTTGAATTTTTAAATCACTTGAAACTTGTTTAAAAGGGTCAATTGTTATGTGAACTTGAAAACGATCTCGGTTCAACCATTTTTAAAGACTTATCTCTCCTTTAAGGGGGATGCGCCAAGGTAGCCCGCGAAATTCAAATATTCTTAGGTTTTTTGAATTTTCAGGTCAGTAACGGGTTGAATGTTGATCTAAATATGATTCGTGGCCATAACAAATATGGCTTCACAGAATCATTAGAATCAGCATTACATCTCTCTAAGTTAAAAAAATCCTACTGAATGATGATTTCTGAAATAATCATTCAGTTGGATAGGTTCCGGCAAAACTGGAAGGAGGACGCGCGGGTTCGCGAAGGATGGAAGGAGTGGAGGGAGGCCTTTGCCCAGCAGTGGGAATGCGTAGGCTAGAGAAAAAAAAATCAGTATGATTTTATGAACTTAGAGAGTTGTAATGCTGATTCTAATGATTATAATTCAGTAAGTATTCCAAAAAATGGAAGAAAATTTGAATTTCGCGGGCTACCTTAGCGCATCCCCCTTAAGTCGAGCAAAAAGATAAAGCTAATTAGGTTTTGAAAGACTATTTCAAAATTGCGAGTTTTATAATGAGAATTCAAGAAAGCAATGCAAGAATTCTAAATTTTATTTTTTTATCATTTTGCTTCTGTAACATAAAAAAAACAAACTGGATGTCACGCTCAAAGACAATGAACAAACTGTCTGCGTTTGTGTTTTATTTATTACTTTTCAATACAAATTCCATTCTATAGCAACTGAAAGAGAATGTCGCTCGTTTCATGATATTTGGATACAAAGTAGGTATTTGAACTGGAATGCGACCTGCATCACAAATTAAAGGACACGTCCACATCTTTAAAAGTCGCTGCTCAAAATTGTTGAAGGCTCTTTCATATTAATTCCTTTTTTAAATCAGCGTGATTGGAGAAATCTCAGCCGAAACGCGTCCACTGCTGGACATAGGGATCCCCCAAAAGGGGGGTTTGCCATAATCGCCATGCTTGGCAGGCGGGTTGGCGATCGCAGTATGGTGTTAAAATGCATAGAGAACGCTGCTGCCCATTCTATCATAAGTCCCTTAGTCGCCTTTTACGACACCCACGGAAAGAAATCGGGACTACATCTACTCAGTTCTTAAATGAAACTCTTGCAAGTTAAGAGTATGCACAAGTGACGGACCTAAGTCAGCCGCGGTACAGATAATGCCATCCACGAAGACGCGCCCCCACTATTTGTTGGGCGGCGGGGTGTAGGGAGTTTGATCCGAGGTGATTTATTCATCGTAGTGTGCGTGCGGACTAATAGGCAATTCGTGCGTATCGACAACACTACAACACTAGCGAAAGCCTGCACACTGGCACTGTAAGCGATTAGGAAAAAGAGTGGGGCGCGTCTTCGTGGCCAATCTACTGACTGTTCAATATAATAACGCACTGAGAGTACTGCTGCGGCTACCGTGGCGTTGTAGTGCGTCAGGGATGTTTGCGGACAATAACATTGATGGTTTTGCCGCCATTATAAGAAAAGGATGTGCATCCCTGATGTCGCGTGTTCGCGGCAGCACCAACAGTATTCTCCGTGTGTTCACAGATCGGTGGGATTCCCCGATGTTGCGGAGGTGGATGCAGCTCCACGCTGAATTTTAATTTTAATTGTTTTGTTAATCTTTATCTATACTAACACTAGATAATAAGTTAAATTGTTACTAACTCTATGGACATTTGTCTAAAAATAAAAGTATTCTATTCTATTATGACCACGACATTTACGAGCGAGTAATTGCTTTAACACACTTACATTAGGAAGCAATGAATAAAATTGATAAACTTTTATTGCTCGAATACGAGGTTTTTGGCTACTTTGTGTGTATTCATTGAAAAAAAATTTAAGTAATGTGCGTTTTGTCTATGCAGAATAAACAAAATTTTCTTTCTTTTCTTTCTTAGCAGACGGTACTGCCAAGAAATAAAAGAAAGAAAATTAATTTTGACAGTTCAACAATATTCATTACGTTATTTACGTTGTTGAGCAGACAAATTTTTGGAACATATGACGCAACGGATTAGCAATATCCTTCCAAATCATTCAGATTGTGATTGATACGCAATTAGGCTACTGATTCAATACTTTCGTATCGCTATTTCAACGACTAAAGAGCATGTTACAATATGTCTCGATCGCCTGTCCAAATCGCTTAGCACTCGCGTGTTCCTGCTAACATTAACAACAATTACACATATTACTAATTCACACATAAACATTATAAGAAATATGTAACAGCACGCGAATCTTAATAACTGTGTTAATGTCGTTTAAATTGTATATAGAAAGAAAGAAAGAAAGACAAATATTTTATTTGGGACACGCACAAGAAATATAAAAAACCGGCAAAGTGCGTGTCGGATCACGCACAATGAAGGGTTCCGTAGTTCCAAGAACAAACTTAACATTGTAGTTGAAAAACATGATCCGCCATACATTCCAACTGCAAATTTTAGTTTGTACGCACATTATCGAGTGATTTACCATGTTATTTTAAGACCACAGACTTCCTATAGGTTTTCCTGTAATCTATAAGTAAAGAACTATTTCCTGTATTTTTATCAAAATTTTAGGCTCAGTAGTTTCGGAGATAAGGAGGGGGGAATGGTAATTTTTCATCTATTTTCTTAAATAATTTCAAAAGTGTGTATTTTAAAATTATAAATAAAATATTTTTTAAATCCTTGAAACAAGCCCTTTCATTTGATATATCACACGGTACAGTCAGCAAAACTTTATTTTTTAATTTTCTATTTTGCCCCCCAAAAGTGACCTCCATATTCAAAATTTATTTATTTACGCAACACATCCGTGTTTGGGTCACAGAAGTTCATATGTGTACCAAATTTCAACATAATCGGTCCAGTAGATTCGGAGCAAATCAGCTGTGACAGACGGACAGACAGACAGGCACACGAGTGATCCTATAAGGGTTCCTTTTTTCCTTTTGAGGTACGGAACCCTAAAAATAGCATGATAATTTACAATATACAGAAAAAAACAATCAAGACTTGTGCGATGCCAAAAAAGCGCCTATCTCAGCATAATGCTACGATTTATCCCAATTTATTTGTGGTCGGCGCAACATGTCCCTTTCATCCATACTTCTCTATCAGTCATCATCTCGTTAGTCACTCCCTTTTTAGCCATATCATTTTCCACACAGTCCATCCATCGTTTCTTTGGTCTTCCTCTACTCTTATAGCCATCGACATCCATACTCATAACTTTCCTCAAGACATTTTCCTCATTCCTCCGCATCACATGCCCATACCATGACAACCAATTTCCGGTGCAACTTTTCAGTCATCGTTGCCACTTTCAGACTTCCTCTTATGTACTCATATGGCCTACTAGACATAAGATTATACATTTGCAAGCTCCTGAGCTCGTGTCTCGGTCATTCTCATCCATCCAATTTCAACCACCATGCAAAGATTTTCGCTCCAACAATTTTGAGGACATCACGTTATTTTTGCCGGATTTGGCCGTCAATAATCGGTTTATTAAAGCACCTCCCACATATACCTAATTTATTATTACAGTAACTTTCCGAGGCCAAAAATAATAGGTTAAACCTAACTTAGGTCACACAATGAGAAATTAAAACATGAAATTACTATGAAAAGTCAAAGGTGGTGCCTTATTATAGCTAACACCGGAATGTTTAAGATCCTAATCTTCACGCAAATGACAAAACTGTAACACAAAGACAAGAAATAAATAAGTTAAAACTACTATCTTGTACGTAATCTAAGGAAATGACTTCGCGAGGGGCGGCGACCGAAGTTGTATTAGATTGAACGGTTTCTTGGATATTACAATTTATTATTTAGGTTTAAATTGATAGATCTGATGAATGATCTAAACCACTTGAAATATCAAAGCATAGACGTAGAAAGTTTCATTCAAAGGTGGAGACAATTTTATGATTATTTCAAGTGTAAATTATTAAAGACTTCCTAACATAGGTATTGTCATTAAGGCGACGATAACCGACTTTTAATGATTTTATACTGAAGATCACGTCTAAACGAGTAGTGTTAATGATTTGAAAACAATATATGTTAAATTAGAGCATTTTCTGAATAACTTAATATGTGAATATTTTACATTATGTTTAAGTCGAAGTCAAATTGTTTATTTCAAATAGGCACATAAAAGGCACTTTTGAACGTCAATATTTACAAAAAAATTGAATTGATTCTAGTCGCCCCTTCCAAAAGGTAGTTTCGTATGGAGAAGTGTATATTCAGAGTACAAGAAGTTTACATTACATAGTGAAATTAATTTGTAAAGTTATGTCTAACTGAGAATGGCGCAATATCTAACAAGCGTATTTTTCTGAACCTTCACCAATTTAAAGATAATTTAATTATTGATCTTTTAGTATACGCGTTTTATTAAAATACCTTTTGTTTTTTAATAATACGTCAAATTGGGGACAGCGCTCCTTGATGGGCGAGTTCTATTACTGGCTGAACGTACGACGCGTTGCGTGAGCTCAGTACAGAACACGCAAGCTATCCACTCAAGGTCACTGGCATATATCTGCGTTTGAAAACTGGCCTGGCTAATGTTTCATAGAATTGATGTAGAGGGACAATCATAACCATCTAAAATGATACTTCGATTAAAATATTGAATAGTGTATTATTTCCATACAACAAACTTCGTCACGTTTATCATTAATTTCTTAAACACACAGCCTACAACATAAAAGTACGTAAAGACACTACCACAAGACAAAAAGCACCATTTAATCCAATAGCCGTACTAAGTTGAGTCTCGCCTGTGCTCGGGACATTAACACGCTCATACATCTGGCCAAGCGATGCTAATCTGATGACCTACATGCTGAGCCTCCTAATTGGGCGGCTTTGTACGACCCGATTATGTATCAGTCGCGATTTATTTCTATTGCCTTTTGTGTGTACTGCCAAGAAAATTTTTGAGGTTAGGCGGTGGTACGGAATTTGGGTGGCTTGGTAAGGTGTCAGCTTTTTTGACTTTTGTTTACGTTGATTTATTGATAATTATCAGTTATTCGACTTTTGGCACTAAATTAATTAAAATTACTAATCAAAATAAATTAAAATGTTTTTTTATCATCCCATTGCTGTGCTCCTACGAGTCAAAATCGCAAGAATGCTGATATACTTTTTAAACTCTTATAAACTTAACACAAGTAACAAGTTGTCGCAATACGTTGCCAGCTTTCTAAATACTTTTACAACAAGAACCATTAAGCTTGGTCGAGTTATGAATTGTCCAAAATATGTGCACAACCACTCTCGAAGTTTTACGTTTTCAAAAAGATACTTAAGTTTTTGAAAACTATCCTTGTTGCACGTTTTAGATTAAACTACTTACTGTATTTGATTTCAGTTCCATTCACATAACAACCAAACTTTTTTATTATAGCAAAATAACTACTAAAAGCTAGATACCCGAGTCTCTAAAACAGACTATAGTTATCTACTTTTATATATTTTTTTTGTTAAAACAGCAATTCTAGCTTTCTTATCTTTTAAATGTGACACATCGAATGCGGCGGATCAGACCGGCTGTAGGCGTGGCGACATGGCCGTCAGCGACAGCCACCGTCCAAACGAAATTTAAATAAAGAACAATTCTTTTCTTTAAAAAAAATCTCAATAATTCGTTTTTGTTTCCTATAATAAACCAGGATGGTTTATCATGCATATTTTCTATACAAAATTGTTTCGATGGTTCTGCTAGGCGTACCGCTACGCCTTATATTTTTTATAAGCACGGTGTTCACGACAATTTCTTTTTTCTTTCATCTTAGACACCTACGTTCGCGAAAACCTCCGACATCCGACATCAAAGCAAAGGCAAGTTCATAGCAATCCCATTTCCTATTACCTATACGTAATTAGCGCCTATTATTATGTTAGTTTTACTAAGTCCAGTGCGAACTTTCAATGCAAACTTTGCACTCTGAACCGTTTTCTTTTTGCTTTATGCAGTTTCCGCCTTCGTAGCCTTTATTGCTTTTATCTTTTATCTTATCTTTTGTAATGTGAAAACTTTCTTTTTTTGTGTATATTTAGATTAGGTAGGTGCAGAATATTGCGAGGTGTTTATGTTTTTGTGGGTAGTTAAATATTTGGTTGTTTCGGCTAACAGTAAAAGTGGTCGTAACTTCGTATGTTATTTCGTTTTTGCGACCAAGAAAATTATTATGCAGTCGGTTATCTTTTTAGGGTAAAGAAAACTAGTAGGAAATATCCTTTGTAGTGCACTGTAAGAGTAAGTAGTTGAGGACAAAGCATTTTACATAATAAACAACATTTAAAAATAAATTAAAGACATATCTGATCAATAAAACCTATTACAAAGTTATTGATTATTAAAATTATAAATTTAATTAAATTTTTAAGTTAAGTAAGTATAATAAAATAATATAATTAATATAATTAATAAATTTCATAAATAATTTAATATTAATATTTGTAAATTAATGAATAATGTAAGAAATATTTAGGTACCTGTTTAGGTAGGATATATAGTTTAAAGAACTTGTTTGTATGTATTATCTCATGTACCTACCCATATTCAAGCAAATAAATTATTTGATTTGATTTGATTTTGACAAATGAATTGCAGCATAGTTTTGCTCTTAGAGTAGTTTCATGTTTTGTATGATAGACTTTTTTCTAAGTAATGTGGACTCTCAAAACGGTGAAGGAAAACATCGCGAGGAAACTGGCATGTCCTAGAACCAACAATTCGAAGACATGTGAAATCTATCAACCCGCACTGGGCCCACGTGGTGGATTACAGCCCGCTCCCTCTCGAAGATAGGAGGCCTGTGTCCCAGCAGTGGGAACATGCTGGGCTGATTAAGAGGTGGACTCCCACCGTTTTATTACAAAACAAGGTTTATCTTCAAACCCAGGTTTAAACCATGGAGCCATTATTGAATTTCGAACTTTATTCCGTCTGTGGTAAAGTTGCTAATACAAAACTAACAACTTAGTACCGAACTAAGTTTTCAGTTTTGTTTAAAGAACGGTATTTCAATCACAATTACGTTCTTATTACAAAAACTGGCTCCATGGTTTAAGCCATGTCAAAATATAAATCTTGTTTTGTAATAAGACGGACGGAGTTTAAAGTTTAGGTATGGTTTGCTTGCACCATGCAGGACTCAGTATTTTATCGATTACGCATTTCTGACATTAGGATGAGAAGGTAACAGGTGGCTGCGACACGAGCAAGAAATGTAGTTGAAAAGTGCTTAACCTTTTCGTTCCGCGACCATACATGTCAACGTGTGTTCCTAATATGTTTGCAGCTCAACGGGTTACATCAATAAAATTCTCGAAATGGTCTGAAAATTGCACACATATTTGTGCCATTTGTAATTTGTGATTGCGACTCCGAACTAACCTTCACCAATTTCCGCCCACTCCCCACGTTTGGGCAAAAGCCTACATTTTTAAACGCGATACGACAAAATACTATTACAATTTACCGACGAAAATTCTCACCCCAATTCGCGAGCACCGGGTTACTGGGCTAATAACAGTGGGATTACAACCTTATTGCCTTGAAATTAAGGTGGGCTTTCGTTTGTGTGCTGCTGTCCTTTGACAAAAAGGTTCTGAAGCCATCGTGTCTAATGAGGCATGTAGAAAAAAAGCAGTAGTGTTTTTTCATTTTCCCTTTTGGCCCTCCGGCTGTTTCTTTAAGAGGAAAGGTTGATTCAATATTAGCAAGGTTAAGTGCCACCTTATTGATAGGATGCCGGTTTTTGGGCTTGTTGTGGAATAAAGGGCCATCGAAGATGTTTTAGTTAGGTACTTGTAAACATAAGAAAGGTAAGTTTTTACCTAAGACTATCAATGCACAGGACTGATATAATAAAAAGAAAACCGTTCAAGAGCGAGTCGGACTCGCGCAACGAGGGTTCCGTACGTATATATGATGTTGATGATTTTTGAAAAACTGCGCTATTTAGAGATATCGTTTTATTTTTCCTGTAATCTTTACATAAACTTCTATCACATAGAATAATTTCAGATTTTTATCTGTGCAAACTTAGTAGATAAGGGGGGGGGACGGTATTTTTTTTACATTTTTCATCAAAAGTCAGAAACTATGATGCCAAAATAAAAATAAAGTTTGAGAATGTGCAAACAGCGTTCTTTCATATGATACCCCACATGCCTTAGTAGCCCCACTTCAAATTTTTAAGACCCCATTTCAGTCCCTTTTGCAAAAAAGATATATTTTCTTAAATTTCTTTCTTGTTTGCAAAATTGTTGGGCAAACGTCATCTAAATCTAAATTTCAAGTTGATAGCATTAGTAGTTCTTGAGATATCCAGGTGTGACAGACTGACAGACTTAGTCTCACCATAAGGGTTATTTTTTACCATTTTGATACGGAACCCTAAAAATATGATTATGAATTAGTGATCACAGTTTTATAAAAGCTCAAAAAGATGCTACTGCCTATTCTATTCTACTGCCGGGTCCTCTGGACGTAATCTTTTAGACACCTTTGCCACTCACAAGTAAATTAAAGAGAGAAAAGAACTATTTGAAAACCAAAATAATGTTGACCTAGGTATCATTCTCTATTCAAAAACAGCATCTTCGTGATCTAGATCACACCCACCCATTCGAAATCGAGCATCGTTACTGGAGTAACCATCGGCATATGCCGATAAAATGATAAAATGCCAATACAGGGCGCAAGCCTACCGACCTATTTCAACCACTGTAAAACCACCAGGCATAATATTTCCGTTGCAAAAAAAAAGTCATAAAACAAATCTGTTTTTGGCAAGATAATGCAACGGAAAACATCTCTAGCTACTGATTACAAAATAAAAGAAATATTGCTTCAGCTGGTTATTGCCCTGGGCGGTGTTTTTAGTGAGAGCTATTTTAATTCTCGTAAGAAATGATATTGCTTTTCTCAGTATTCGACATTCGAGTAAACGACTCATACCAGGGAAGATTGGCACAAAAGGGAGCAGAGGAGGCCTACACTTAGCAGTGGGTAACAAGAGGCTGCCAATGATGATAATGTTGATGCCTTATGTGTTACTTAATAATAAGTTCATTATTAACTTGTAGCCCCTTGATATATATTTTTATTTAAACGTTGCCCCACACTGGGAATTTCTCCTGTATTGTGGGTGCGTTTACAAACATTTAAACTCACATACATAAACAGCCAGACCCAGAACAACTACTTGTAGGTCATACAAACATTTGTTCCGTGCCGAAATCGAACCCGCGACACGCAGCGCAGCAGTCGATCAACAAGACTAGAGGCTTGTCAAATGACAAGTACCTGTAATTTTCACGCTCTTACTAACAATTTTTTCTAGTTTTCCAAAAGTCATTATAAATATTTGAAAACCAAAATCTAGCTATGTAAGATAAGAAGAGCAGGACAGAAGAGACACTCAAAAGACCAAAAAAACACGACACAAACCAATCAAACACGCGCAATTCACCTCGAATGCACAGAATATTCAATTTCTCACCAGAAATCATTCCGAATTTACAAAACGGGACCCTAAACCGTCCAAATGTAGGACAATAGACCATTGATCTACAAAGGTAGCGCAACAATACGGACAAACGAACCGACAAGGCATTTTCTTCGCAAAAACGATGTCGCAGTCGAAATAATTCGGTGAATCAAGTTGGAAATGTCAATGGGAAATGTACCGAGTGTTGTGGGAAAAGATGAATAAGTTTGTTTTGTCGTTGAAACATTTGTAATTAATCTGTTTATTTGCAAAAAAAAGACAAAGTAATATTAAAAGGTTTTATAAAAAGAATAGCCAGTTGTTTTTTTTTTTTTGTTATTGTCTAAACAATGTATATCCTTAAACCTACTTAGTGAACACCTATATATTATCAAGAACCTTCATTCACGGCTTAATGACACCCTATTTGAGAAATGTTTTAAGGAAACCATTGATACTGTTGCTCATCCATTTGAAATAATCCCTAAACCATGTCTCAGAACACTCATGGCATGAAAAGATAGAGACTTTACAAAAACACGACGCGACGCGACGTCAGAAATATACTCCGTTAAATCCGTAATACCGAAGCAAGTCACATAAAATAATGAATATTATTTACAGAATTTCTTAAAAAATAATTAACTAAGTCTGTCTGACTGTCACCTTTCCGCCTAAACCGATTATCATGAAAGAGATAGCAGCAGCATTGGGACCTGAGGACATGGGCTACTTTTCATAATGGATATTTGTATTGTGGCGGCATCTACACTTCATGCGGACTGTATACGCATCACACTGACGTCACTGCATCCTGCATCGCGCAAGCGAAGTTTAAGGCGTGACTAGTATACAACATTACTTTTAGTATATGCGAAACCTGAATATAGTTTGTTCAGAATAAGGAACTGAATCGATTTCTATAATTTTTACACCATGTTATATTTTGTCCCAAAAATATTTAAGTGTGATGGAAAATGTTATCACCATTTAATTGCTTTACAATAAAATCGCCGTACGGTTAGGTACATACTGTCAAATTATTATCAATGAGCGCAAGACGCCCTGGAGGCGCAGGGGCGCCGTTAGCATATTTTTGTACGGACAACCCGGTAACATAACAACCTTATAGCTTTGTGATTTTTCATGATACAGTTTTGAAATTTTGTATATAGATACTAGGCACGTGTTTCGGGTTCCGCATATACTAAAACTAATATTGTATAATATACAACGGCCGACATCATTCGTCGGACAGTATAGCTCACCAAACACAACACCCGTTTGGTCGGAAGATCCTCTCTTTTGTATGGAGGATGAGTGAACTTTACACCCTTTAAAAAAATATAAAATACAAAATACACGCAGACGATATCGTAGACAACAGCTAGTTTTATATAAAATAATGAACGAAAATTATACTTCATCCAACGGGGTAAAAGTAAAGTAAAAATTAATACATAGCTTCTGTTTTCTCAGATATTGTAAAAGTTTTTGCAAATAGGGTTTCTGAGGCCGTAGGTGCTGCTTAGCGATTCAGTGTTAAAACTTCAAACATTAAAACAACGACTTTCTTTTTGAAGTCGAATGTGTTACCTCTGCCTTTCGACTTATCTTAAAAAGACGTTAGTCTGGAAATTTTGCCGTCGGCTCAGAGAAAAACATCAGTATTTCAAGTGAGTTTTTTTAAGAACACGGCTAAAGTAAATTACTTCTGGTAATGCGTAAAGGCAGTATTCTTTCAAGGTCTTTTTTCTCAAATTGAGTTATAGTTATAGCTCAGGTAAACTAATTTATTGATAGTAGGCATTTTCTTACAGAAAACCACAACGTTTGTCTTTAAGATTCCATTAATGGTCAACAAAGAAGACCCATATTTATCAGGAAGCAGCTACCAGCCCTCTGATAATGATTAACGTCAAAAGTTCCATTCTACCTTTCAGCAAAACCCGCCTAAAACGATGAAAATGTGCAAAACATTCTAACAAAAAACTTGGTCAAATATTTTGACTGACAGCGCAAACTCAGCCTATTGTGTCTGGCGAACTATGACCGAAACCAAACAATGACATCGCACATCAATCCGGTTCTAACCGTTTGGCGTGACAGCGGCCATTAATATAGTGCCGGGACGTCGGAGGGGAACGGCGGGGGAGGGGCACAAACATGGAGGATTTGTTTTGGCGCGCTCCGAAATACGATTAATTGATACGGAACACGCTAACGTGGTGTTATCCCGTTCTCGATATGCGAATTTGCGAACGATTACGTAAACTGTTGTTGTATGATTGCTATTTGGGATAATGGAGGGCTAGTGGTGTCTATAAATCTGTTTAGTTTATTATATGGCAGCATTATATGTCAAAACAGCCTATGGAAGAAGCAAAGGTAAATGACAAAAACTTCATGGCCCTTAAACCCATGCCGTTTATCAATCAGTAGGAAAATTGTCTGGATGTTAATAAAACCTGATCTCCTAGCAGACATCTGCACAAAAGAGATTTCAATGACTGCAATTTTGCCTAGTCTGAAAGAATATTGTAACTTCCACATAATTATAAGTACTTATATTGTAAATTCTACATAGGTACCTTCACATAACTTAAATCTTCTCAAACTCTTTTTCAACCACAGAACAGTTTTGTAACTGTCAAAATTACAACTTAACTTAAAAACCCCTATTAACATCACGGAACCCCACTAAAAGTGTCACATTAACGTTCAAACCATAATAATTATGTTTGAAAGTCATTTAACAAAAACTTGTTCCAATTCTTTTGCGTGACTTCGCTGAATGGAATGACACCTATTGAAGAAATCGTTAAGAATTTTATAAATAAGGAAACCGACTTGAAGGTCACGCAGCCATCTTTGTAAAGGCTTTCATTTAATTCTTTTTTCAGTGATATCGGAGAATGTCACACGATGTAGAGTCGTTTTTATTTATTTATTTTGGCTCGAAGGACCAACAATTTTCTTTTAGTAAAAAGTATCGCAAACACTCCGTGATTTTCCGTATTATATTCAAGTTCAACAATAGGTAGGTACTGTACTCGTATAAGCTGTCTGCAAAAGGGAACCCTACATGATGTAGGCTAGTAGAAAATGATTCTGGTTGCATTTGATCACTCAAGCGAATTTATAATTAGTTCAAAATTAAATATGCGGCGATTGTTTAAATATAACAACAATTATGTGATAAGCGTGTAAAAGTGAGTACGTCTGCTTAAAATAAATAGCGAAAATTTAGAATTGCTTCTTATTTCGTTAAGTTGCGCCTACCCCGTATAGATTCCAGTACTGTAAGCGCACGGTACTAACAATCGTTTTCTTTCCTGACATTTTCCGCTTATTTGTAACAGAATATTATGTAAGATATACCTACGCTTGTAGGCAGAAAGGCAATAATAATATTACGTTAGGTTTTCCCTAAAATTTCCTTTAGCTCAGAAATCAGATATCACATAAACATATCCTGTGGCAACTTAATTAGTGCGTGAGAATTAGGCATTCTTCTCATTATTTATGAGATATCTATAAATAAAAATGAAGTGCTGTTCGTTGATAAGCGCAACTGTTGTTCTAAAATGGCAAAATTGGAAAATTACCGCCAAAATTTAAAAATTCCGTACAAACTGAAAGACCTTTTTTCTATTAGATTTTTGTATGAATTATCGGACTGTCGGGGCAGCTAGTTTATTATAAATGAAGGACTTGTACGCTCACAGAGAGGAGGCCTGTGTCCCAACAGTGGGAACATTATAGGCTGATTATGTAAGTAACGCGCGCGCACGCGTGTAGTACTGCGATCGCCAACCCGCCTGCCAAGCGTGGCGATTATGGCAAATCCCCCCCCTTTTTGGGAGAGGCCTATAGAATAGAATAGAATACTCTTTATTATGTACACCATAAAAGTCCAGCAGTGGACGTCTGTCGGCTGAAATGATGATGATGTAAGTAGCTTTAGTAGTCAGGAGCTCTTTTCTTTTCAAGACCAATGATCTGAAATAAACTTGCTTAATTATAATTTTTCGCTACGTAGTTTTTATATTCAAATTTTAAATACAATATACAATCTAACACTAAAATATATAGTATACTATGTACAAGTACATATAGAAAAGAAATAAATTATTGGGTTTTATTTTTATTTTTATAAATTACGTTTTAAAATTGCCTGGGGGTCTGTCTGCTCCGAAGCGTTAAACCGGAGGTTCGGCCGAACATTCGGCCGTTTTATAACTTCCATAATTTCCTTTTTTGACTTTAAATCCTTACCCGATTTAAAATCACATTTTTGACTTTAGCTTATCTCTTTCACTGTCGTTTTGTTTTTCTTTCGCCGTAGTCAGCCATAGTTAGCCGTAATCAAGCAACGGCCGAACATTCGGCTGATACTTCGGATTTATGTTCGGAGTAGACCCCCTAAGTTATTTTGTCCTTTGAGCCTGTAAACTATAAGAACTGAAGTCAAAACACTTTCATTATTTCTCTGATTCAACAATTTCAAACCAAAATATAACCCAAACATACCAAAAGTGCCAACCAAGTCGCAGATTCTCCCGATAAAACTGAACTAAAAAGCTACGTCATTGAATCCTGAAACTTGACGCCTGAAAGACATTTTTCGGCCTGAAACCAGCTATTCGGGCGAAGTGACGTTATCGGGCGTTTTGTGGCACATCTTAAGGAAATTCACGAAAAATTCACGTTACATTTACACCACATTAGATTTTTTACCAGCGTAGATTTCAGCATATTTTGTATGTTACCTAAGGCTGACCACACATTAGGCGGGCGCGGTCCGATAAAGAGCAGGCCCGGGTCGACGGCGCGTTGTATTCCACGCGCGCCTCAAAGAGTTGTCAGCACCAACTGACGGGGTCCGTTAGGGCCAAGTACGAGTTTGTCCGAAAGGGATATCGTGGCCCTGGCACACAGGCAACTGAAGGAATACGGATGGGTTTTAGTCAGGAAAAGTCTGACACGCCCAAGTTATTTGATAGTCCGCTCGAGTCGCTCACACGCCCGAGGAACACGGACGCCTAATGTGGGGGACGCCTTAGGGTGCTTGCATACAGAAGCGGGCTCCTGGTAAAGACGAACAGGTATCGATCGGTGCGGGTAAAATAGCCCGTGTTAACGAACATAAAGAAACAGCTGTAACGTGTATTCGTTTCTTTCCGAAGACCTGCTGCGATATGTACCCGGAGTCGGGCCCGAAAACCCGCTGCTTTATGTAAGCACCCTTAGGGCTGACGTAGATATGGGCAGGCCGCCCCGCATTCCAAAAACTTTCATACATTTTGTACGAACCATTCCACATTACAGGCGGGCCGCACCGCACTTTTTTGTAGTGAAATGCATTGGGCTGCGGTCCGTTATGGCTATAATGTGCGCTTAGCTTAAGGCGCTGACAAGAGGCAAATAAGTAGGCTTGTCTTAAACAAAAAAAAACCAAATCTATATAGTTTGTGGTAGCGGAAAAAATATATGTTATTCTAGAACATATTTCTTAGACTGTCGTTTTATCCAAAAAACGTATAGAAAAAAAAAATCGATACAAATTAACGGTAGGTAAACTAACCTTTTACTTTGAGTTCCAATCCAAAATATCTGTATTAAATATCAACGTTCGGTTGGTATTTAATTAATAACAAGAACGTCTTATGCAAAACGAAGAAATTAGATGCAAACTTGGTTATTTTTATTTTCGATTAAAACTAATTTTTGAGTAAATAGATAATTCCTTCATATTTTGCAATAAATTACAAGCGTTGTGTTATCGCGCTTACTTTTGTATGCAGTCCGATAGTGACCGCGCTTTAGCTGTTGTCAGCGTCTTAATAGGTTTTTAGGTATACCTAGTACGCTTCAAACTTAATGGCGACTCTGAAATGCGCTACTTGGTGCGCCACCCCACCCCTCACCCGCGCTGACATGAATTCGTTACCGCGCAGCGACTCGACTCATGTTCCGATCCGCCGTAAAGTTTGAATCCGACTGTACCCCCTTTATTGTCGACAGTATTTTCTAACTGACAATAATATTAGAAGAAACGGCGAAACAAACTCAAAAGGTATTCTGTTTAGCCCAGAAATAATGGCGCAAATATGAGCCATTATCCTCACAGTACAATGTTTTTACTGATTTTCGCTACAAATAAGTAGAACTGAATACAATATATGATACGTTTGAATTAAAGAAGATAGTGGTAATTTACTCAATATTGTCATAGTTATTGTCATATTTTAACTACGTATATTTTTACAAACGTATGACATTTACGTCGTTAAATGGATGTTATTGGAGCAACTTACGATACACTCCCACGTTGAAACCATTATACATTTTAGAGGAACTTTACGAATTATATTATTATTAGTCCATTTTTACTGACAAAAGTATTATTTTATTTGAAACTCGAAACATACAACAAGTTGGCAATACAATAGAACGATGACAGCTACTTAAACTGTATCACAGCTATCAACGCCCGTCTAAACATAAGTACAGTTTGTTCCAGACTTATTAAGTATTTTTAGCCAACATAGGAGTAACAGCAACACTAAAAGAATTAACTTCTTTTGATTTTTGGGTTCCGTACCAAAATGGTAAAAAGGAACCCTTATGGTGAGACTAAGTCTGTCTGTCTGTCCGTCACACCTGGATATCTCAAGAACTACTGATGCTATCAACTTGAAATTAAGAATAGTTTTAGATGACGTTTCTCCAACGAATTTGCAAACAAGAAAGAAATTAAAAAATATATAAAAAAAAATTTTTTGCAAAAGGGACTGAAAGGGGGTCTTACAAATTTTAAGTGGGGCTACTAGGGCATGTGGGGTATCATAAGAAAAAACGCTGTTTGCACATTCTTAAACATTTTTTTTTAGGCAGCCTAGGTTCCGTCTTTTGAAGAAAAATGTAAAAAAATACCGCCCCCCCCCATTTTCTCCGAAATTTGCAAAGATAAAAATCTGAAATTATTCTATGTGATAGAAGTATATGTAATGATTACAGTATAAAATAATGTCTCTAAATAGCACAGTTTTTCGGAAATCATCAACATCATAATATACGTACGGAACCTCGGTGCGCGAGTCCGACTCGCTCTTGACCGGTTTTTTATAGTGTACTCCAATGTTGGCTAAGTGTGTAAGTTCCTACCAAAATAAATAGAAAATAAATAACTAATTTCTCTAACAACAAACAGAACAATAGAACATTTTCCTACAAGAATAAAATATCAAATCTGTGAGAGAATCTAATACTACCTTATTGGTCGGCTCAATAAGCCTGCTGCCTAACTACGCCCAATATTGGCCGATGTTACTAATAAAGGGAACAAAAGCAATTGTATGACTAATAAGTGGTCGTTCGTTGTGTAGGAAGATATGTGATGTCAAACTATATATAATAGTGGCTAAGGAAATTGTATATCGTTGGGAATGGAACTATAGATCATTTTTATCACTAAAAATAGAAAAAAATATATAAGTGTTAGATTCAAAAGAAAAACCGGTCAAGAGCGAGTCGGACTCGCGCACCTAGGGTTCCGTACGTATATATGATGTTGATGATTTCTGAAAAACTGTGCTAATTAGAGACATCGTTTTATTTTTCCAGTAATCTTTACATAAACTTCTATCACATAGAATAATTTCAGATTTTTATCTATGCAAACTTCAGAGATAAGGGGGGGAACGGTATTTTTTTTTACATTTTTCAGCAAAAATCTGCCTAAAAAAAAATAAGATAGTAAAGTGCAAACAGCGCTCCTTCATATCATACCCCATATGCCCTGGTAGTCCCACTTCAAATTTCTAAGACCCCCTTTCAATCCCTTTTTCAAAAACGTTATATTTTTAGGGTTCCGTACCAAAATGGTAAAAATGAACTCTTATGTTGAGACTGTCTCTCTGTCTGTCTGTCTGTCACACCTGGATATCTCAAGAACTACTAATGCTATCAAATTGAAATTTAGAATAGTTTTAGATGACGTTTTCCCAACTATTTTGCAAGCAAGAAATAAATTTAAAAAAATATATCTTTTTTGCAAAAGTGACTGAAATGAGATCTTAAAAATTTGAAGTGGGGCTACTAAGGCATGTGGGATATCATATGAAAGAACGCAGTTTGCACATTCTCAAACATTTTTTTTTCTTTTTTTAGGCAGCATAGTTTCTGACTTTTGATGAAAAATGTAAAAAAAAATACCGTTTCCCCCCCTTTATCTCCGAAGTTTGCAAAGATAAAAATCTGAAATTATTTTATATGATAGAAGCTTATGTAAAAATTACAGGAAAAATAAAACGATGTCTCTAAATAGCACAGTTTTTCAGAAATCATCAAACATCATATATTCGTACGGAACCCTCGGTGCGCGAGTCCGACTCGCTCTTGACCGGTTTTTTTTTTAATTCGATTCCCGCACGGAAGAACTACAAGAAGTTGTTTCGGGTCTGGCTGTTTGTGTATGTGAATTTAAATGTTTGTAAACGCACCCACGATACAGGAGAAATTCCTAGTGTGGGGGGCAACGTTTTGTAATAAAACAAACAAACAAACAATTTCTTTCTTGTTTGCAAAATAGTTGGGCAAACGTCATCTAAAACTATTCTAAATTTCAAGTTGATAGCATTAGTAGTTCTTGAGATATCCAGCTGTGACAGACAGACTTAATCTCACCATAAGGGTTCCTTTTTACCATTTTGGAACCTTTATAACCTCACTTTTTTCCGTCAGTTAAAGAGGTTTTTCTCGAGGTCTATGCAACGCAGCAATTTGAATTTTGGCATAATATATGGCGCGCATACATATCGCTGTTTAGAAAGCTTGTTTTTTTTTTGTAAAATTTTAAATTAAAAAAATATATAATTATTATTATCGTGTCTGATACCGTTTAAAAGAGTTTTCTTTTAGTATTTTTTCAACTATTATAATCCTCTTATGACCAAGACAAATTGTATAAATAATAGTAAACATTATCGTATTTGTCAAATAACGTCTTGGAGAATTCTGCGGGTAAAAGTGTTCTTACTAATGGAAGGGACAAGCATTGTTAACACTGTTGCGCCTTGTATTTATAACATCAATTGCTTTCTATTTCGAAATGACTGGTATATATCCTCCACAAGAGCATTGAATAACAATTCTACGAAAGTACTCACAGAAAGGAAACATGTAATTATTTCTAAGAAAACGGGACCGTACTTCACAATAACCCGTAATGACTTAGACCCAAGAAAACACGCTCCCTTATTATCCAAGAAAAACAGGAACATATAAATCTGTAGACAAATTCCGTATGGTTCATTGAGTGTCACTCCTGGCTATACTTCTGAGGGGTCCAGAGAGGAAACCGTGAGTTATTTGTTAAATAGAAAATCGTTGACCGTAATTGGAGTTTTTGGCGCGCTGATTGAAAATGGGGACGGGAAAATTCAGTTCTTCCGCTGTAGTGACTGTCAAGATAACCGGGTAAAGTGGGGCTACCTCGACGGAACAGCAGCAGGGTATGGATGTGTAACTGTGTCCATACGCTCCATCTCATAACCTACACTGAAAAAAATGCGAGCTAACTAAGATACATTTTCTCTTAGTTGGCTTTAAAATGTTTGGAATCATTATTTATTTATTTGGATAGCATATTTGCCAGAACAAATTCATTTTATTTATACCGACAATGTGACATGTACAGAATAATCACCGGTCTTTGTTACATCATACATGTTTTGTTTGATTTTACTTCTTCACTTTTGTATATCAAATAATAATTTAAGTTGATGGTAACAAACAACTTGTTAGCATTATAACATTCTTAAACTAGCCAACATTTGAGTTAAATTAAATAAGTACCCGTAATTAAACTAACTAATTACTTAGTTGACGAAAACTATGATAATTTAACAAAGTTCTCCTAGCTTCAGAAGTCAAGATCTTGTTAGGCTCGTATGGAGTCAAGATGCGTGATCACATTAAACAAGATTTTTGTTAAAGCCAACCATCGAGATATATATAAGTACTAACGTACTAGAGAAGACACCGTAAATTCCTACTTTGTCTCGTTCAACTGCGGCGATTGCGCCGCACCGTCGTCGTCGTTGTTGCATTTTGTCGAAGAAAACGCGTAAGTGCCGTGATTTACATGGCGCTTAAGACCTTTTTGCCGAGAATAAATACACTTCCGCAGCAAATCTAGCGCTGTGGTAAATTAGTTACGGTTTAGACGAATTGTTATTATTTTAGCGCTGCAGCGAAGAATAGGACAATTCAGTTATTTGACGTAGCTTCTCTAGTACGTTAGTACTTATATCTCGATGAAGCCAACACTTTTTTTTTTTTCAGTGTACCCTCTGTATCCCAAAACATGCAGTCAAAGTGACCTCTGCGCTGCCACCGACGACGCCGTGGAAGTGGCGAAGTTTTGGGCCAGCAAGATTTGCAATACTATCATGCGCTGGCATGATAGTACGAGTATTGCAAATCTTGCTGGCCACACGAAGAAGAAGGACATTATTAATTCGTAGAGAAGAAGTATGTTTCATGAGTTTTATTGATATGATTGTTGGTTGGTTTGATTGATTTTTTAGATTATTTATTGAACATATAATAATTGAACAATCAAACACTTACAAACTACACCATACGTATACAATAATAGCGTATTACAATTATATAACCATTAGTGCTATATGCAGTCTTTGTATGAACTCTGGCGTCCAAAGAAAGATTTAACTTATGTTATGGATACAAGCATTCTCACATAAATGAAATACATCTGTAGGTTACATTTGTTGCATCAGAAGACGATATCAAGAGTGGCGCCGGGTGGTGGTGGTGGAGTGGAGAAGCCTTTAGTGGTATGTGTGTAAGTGTAGTGAAATTTGAAATTAAAATACATGAGTGAGGAAAGATTATTGTGTATTCGTGTCTGAAGGATCATCCCTCGTACCAGGTTAGCGTGTGTCTAAAGAAGTGATGCTTAACTTGATAACTTATAAGATCTTCAGTTTCTTCGTAGCTCTGCGCTTGTAACCACTTTTTGACCCTAATTTTCAATTATGGAAAAGAAGTAGGATTTATGGAGCAATGTTTGTCAATTGTATTATACAGTCGAATCGCAATACCATAGAAATGCCGTCGAGCAAGTGCCATTCTGCACCGTTGAGTATATCTGAAATAGCAGAGGAAATGCAGGTATCTCCATACCAAAACACTATTTATAAAGCAGGTCATAATTCCGTCACTTAGACATTTCATTTTTATTCAAAAACCAACTTACCACATTATTTAACTCTCATAAAAAAACTGGCAGGACATACAGCATTTCTCCCACCCTTCATAGAAAAAGAAAGTTTTTAACTTAATCCAAAGACACTAACGTATCACCGAGCGTAGACAGTTGTCATAAAAAGTCTGTATTACAGACACGTGATGGTGAACGGTCGGTAAGAAGTGTAAAAGGAAAAGGGACATTAAGATAACTAACGGTGACACATTACTTATGCAGTGAGTACCTTTGACGGCCCGACTTACATGCACTTCAATAACCTCTGCCCCATTTAACGTTTTACGGTGTGTTTTAGAGGGTGTTTAGGTTGGGAAATTAGACTTGTTAACTAGGTGTATGTAACAAAACATAACATCACGTCTTGTAATCGGGTTAGGCAGAGCTGTAGGTAGGTACCCACATTTCGCCAGTTATGTTTATAGGTCATCACTAGAGATCGGATATTCGGATGCATATTTACCTAAAGTACGTTTTTTTCCCCGCAAAGGATACAAAGTATAGAAACGGCTTCTTAAAATATATTTTTAGTCTGGGATCGCGCGGTTTCATATTCGTATACGATTTTGTATTCCTAATTATAACAAATTTTTCTTATCTATTTAGTACTAGGCAAGAATTTTGTGGAAAATATAACACGTTTAAAAAAACTATTAATATTTCTTCAAAACCTTTTATTCTAAAATGAAATATATTTATTCGGGGATACACAGAACAAAAGAGTAGTTCTTACAAACTTGTCAGTCCTGGAAACCAGGAAACCGACACTTTTTCCCGTACCGAAGCGCACTCCATACTAGTCAACTCTCAAACTATAGGTGAATATGCATCCGAATATCCAATCTCTAGTCATCACTCATTAGAAAGAAAGAGAAGAAGAAAGAAAATACATTTATTCATTAAAAGTTTCCGTTTGGTGCCGGACGTAAAGAATAGCACCACCCCATTTCTTCCCATGGGTGTCGTAAAAGGCGACTAAGGGAATGGGCAACAGCATTCTCTATGCATTTTAACACCATACTGCGATCGCCAACCCGCCTGCCAAGCGTGGCGATTATGGCAACCCCCCCCCCCCTTTGGTGGACGCCTATGTCCAGCAGTGGACGTCTTTCGGCTGAAATGATGACTCATTAAAACAGCACCGCACCAGCGAAATAAAGGCCCGGTACCGCCTCGAAAAATTCACCCGTTTGTCGCCAACGTGCGGTCAGTAAGACGATCGCTCGCTGCTGGCAGGCCACCGGTGAGCTGACAGCCTGTTGTTCACGCGCTGCATACTAGTTGCTTGGTCGGTACTAGGGGTCACCGCGCGGACAGCGAGGCGCCGCATCCATACCGCTCGCAGACGTTTCTTCGCCGGGGAGCGGCTCACTTTAAGACTCAGATATATGCCAGTGACCTTGAGTGGTTAGCTTGCATGTTCTGTACTGAGCTCACGCAACGCTTCGTCCGTTTAGCCAGTAATAGGACTCGCCTATAAAGGAGCGCTATCCCCATTTTGACGCATTATTCATTTATTATACGCAAAAAAAAGGTATTTTAATAAAACGCGTATACTAAAAGATCAATAATTAAATTATCTTTAAATTGGTGAAGGTTTCAGAAAAATACGCTTGGTAGATTTTGCGCCATTCTCAGTTTTTTATCCGCGTTAGACATAACTTTACAATTTAATTTCACTATGTAATATAAACATAATCTAAAATATTCACATATTAAATTATTGAGAAAATGCTCTAATTTAACATATTTTTTTTTTAAATTATTAACACTACACGTTTAGACGTGATCTTCAGTATAAAATCATTAAAAGTCGGTTATCGTCGCCTTAAGCGCGCGGTCGGCGCGACGTGTGACGTTTCGTGGGCAGCGCACTGCCCGCGAGCTGTCCACTATTCTGTATAATCATCGTAAAATAGACTATAATTCATTTGATTTAAAATCCAAATTTGAATGAGAAGTTATTTGCTGAGTCGGAGCGGTGCGGTTATTGGCCTAATTAGAGACGACTAAGGGCCAAAAACACTTGGACAAAAAACGTTGATACATAAAAGCCAAAAACAATTTGGTCCCTTATCAAAATATTGTCTTTTATAACCCAAAGTTTGACTGGTAGAGAATGACCTGTGGTATTAAGTCCGCCTATGTGCCAGTACTGTGCATGAAGTTTAATAAATACCTACTTTTCTCGTAGTCTTGTCCCAATTCAAGAAAAAAGTTATCCTGTCCAAGCAAGTGATTTAAAGTCTCGTTCACACAGATACAGCCGCTGGCGCCAGCCACTGGCGCGTGCATTAGCAGCGTAGTTTGAAATCGCATAAATATTGTTTACACAAGTGGGATGCCAAATTGAGGGTAATGTTTTACACCTACCCAGGCATTTATGAGTGTCATTTGTCATGGACGACATAATATATGTAATCAGGCACTTATTTCGATGATATGTGATAATTAGATACCGGATTATATGCACTATCAAAATGACAAAATATGCATGCAAATATGAACAAAACATGCACATTCAAAATACTATTTATTATTAAAATGTACGTTTATTTTCACAACATATTTATATTAATCAAACTCAAACTCAAAACATTTATTTCAATTAAACCTATTACAGGCACTTTTGAATTGTCAAAGAGTCGGTCAGTTAGTCAGAAAGTTGAAGCTATTTTCCCATTCCAAAACGTAGATCTCTATGGAGAAGAACAGGCAAGAAACTCCAAGGACACTCTTTTAATTAAAAAACAATACAAAATAAGAGAAGAGCAGCCTCAACTGACGGCGCCCGTTCACGAACATGACGCGTGCATCAGCACCATCCAACTCAACCATTTTGTAGGGAACCGAATGACCCAACACAGGCGCCACCATCAGCGAGACATTTAAGTGAGCATGACATACTCTCAACTGCCACGCTTTTTTAAGTCAACATACATCTTATCATACGGCTCCATGGTACTCACATTTACAAAATTGAAAATAATAATCAGTCATTGTAATTCTTGTGACAATATAAGTGCAATTAAATATTGTTTCTAGATTTTATAGAGCAAACTTGTGATGTTTGTCACTTAATATTAATTTGTAGGCTGACCTCTCGACGTCAACTGACTGTACTGGACAGAACTTGAAATTTGGCGCCATTTCTGCAGTAACCTCTTCAGGCAGTGTTTGGCCGGTACCTAGTGAGATAGGCATATCAGCCTATAATATTCCCACTGCTGGGACACAAGCCTCCTCTCGGTGAAAGGGAGTAGGCCGTAATCCACCACGTGGGCCCAGGACAGATGTCACATGTATTCAAATTTTTGGTTCTAGGACATGCCGGTTTCCTCACGATGTTTTCCTTCACCGTTTTGAGAGCAGTGGAGATGGAATTATTTGCACTAAGTAATGCGCCTGCTTGGGTTTGAACCCACGACCTACAACTCGTAGGTCGGGGTCATTACCACTGGGCCACCACTTCTCCCTACACAATTCTCCCCTAAAATACAATATTAGTTTTAGTATATGAGAAACCCGAAACACGTGTCTAGTATTTTTATGTAAAGAATCTATGTAAAAAATTTCAAAACTGTATCATGAAAAATCACAAAGTTATAAGGTTGTTGTGATGTTACCGGGTTGTCCGTACAAACACATGCTAACGGCGCCCCCGCGCCTCCAGGGTCGTCTTGCGCTCATTTGGCAGTAGGTACCTAACCGTACGGCGATTGTATTGTAAGTAATTAAATGGTGATAACATTTTCCATCACACTTAAATATTTTTGGGGAAAAAAACATGGTGTAAAATTTATTGAAATCGATTCAGTTCCTTATTCTGAACAAACTATATTCAGGTTTCGCTTACTACAAATAATGTTGTATTCTAAGTTCCATCAAAACAACGAGGTAATAAGGTACGGTATAGTCAGGTTTTTTTCACCTATAACCCGGGTCACCTGTTCGGTGGATCGTTAAATTTCCATACGTAACCTAAAGAGTTGGACGCCAGTGTTAACGGAAGGTGTAAACAAGGGGGTTGGGGGTTACCAGTACAGTCCATCCGTTTAAATAGTGGCCCTTAAAATACTGAGAAGCTTTTCCTACGGCACTATGGAAACTGTCTTGAACACAAACGATACCACCAGGACCGGCAAAAATTGCGTGTTTTTTTTTAATAATTTGGTGACTTTGAGGTCACTTCTACTAATGAAGAACGTTTAATTTTATGTAGTTTGCCATATGCATTTTATTACCATCGACTAAAATATCCTTCTGAATGCCAACCCTGAATGTGATAATTATGTTCACGGATGAATGGAGTAAAATTATGCGTATAATGTCTGGTATTCTGTGAGAGAAAGCACCTATGCAAGGGAGTCCACTGTTCCATGTTAGTTTTAACAACGAAAAATTCAATTAAATTGAATTAAGTTTTATATTAAAATATGTTAATATAAATCTTTTTTATGATTTTATGTTAATTAATAGTAATTGGTGTTGTGCCGTTTTAATCCTAACTTAATATTATAAATGCGAAAGTAAGTTTGTGGTTTGTTTGTTATCTTTTCACGCCTAAACCACTGAACCGATCATTCTGAACTTTTGCATATACGTTGTCAGGTGTACAGAAACGAACATAGGGTACCTTTCATCCCGAAAAAAGTAAGTTCCCTAGAAAAATAACTCAAACTCAAAGCATTTATTTCAATTAAAACAATTACAGGCACTTTTGAATTGTCAGAGTCGGTCAGTTAGTCAGAAAGTTAAAGCTGTGCCCATTCCAAAACGTAGATCTCTATGGAAAAGAACAGGCAAGAAACTCCAAGGACACTCTTTTAAATCATGATATTACAAAATTACAACAATAACGTTCCTATGATAATAGATGACGCCACGTGTATTTCGAATCATGATTGAATTATGCTATGGGATGTTAACACTCTAAATTTCAAAAAGCAGAGTACAACCCGAAATGATTGTCAAATTCTAAATTAACGCGAGCGAAGCCGAGGGCAAAAGCTGTAAACTAAGCTGTAGTTAACTGTAAATAAATAAATCCTGTTATCACATTTTTTTTCTGCGTTTTGTAGTACATCGAATGCTTGAAAGCCGCAATATTTGAGTGGATAGACTGTAGTGTGGGGGTGACAGTGTCGGGATTAAAGTTTGAGCCCTTAAGTTTAAACTTCTTATCGTAGAGGGTGACATGGGAAAGTTCTAGGTTATTAGTGTTATTAGATTGGGTGTTTGTGGGAAAGGCATATGGCTGGGGTAGTGATAGGATTACTAGGTTGTCTGAAAGCCTTATCAATATTCAATTACATTAAATGACAGGTTGTTGACATTTGGTAAAACCAATCGCAAAAGATTTTAATAAAAATGTTTTTCATAAACGGGGTTCGGATACCCATTTAAGAACTACCGGAAAATACTACAATTATTATGTAACAAATCGTTTGGACCCCTTAATTTATCCGACAAATTCGATTAATCGTCCTGCGATAACGCCCATGACCATTTTTTTCATTCCATTCATCACATACTTCGACCACTTAAGTCATACTAGGGTTGCCATTCTCCGGGGATCGCAGAAGTCGCTCTAGATTCCATGATTCCCGGTGCAAGTATGGGAAGGGAACACTGGGGTGGTTTTTAGTCAGTAAGAGTCTGACAGACCTCTCTGCCCGCCCGCCCCAGGGCGGAGAACATCCATGTGGATTTTCCAACACAAAACAAAAATAAAACCGGCCAAGTGCGAGTCGGACTCGCGGACGAAGGGTTCCGTACCATTATGTATAAAAACTGTTGCCGTTATCAATATCGAGCAAAAACAATCAACAAAAAAATCATCTGTGAAAATTTCAACTGTCTAACTATTACGGTTTATGAGATACAGCCTGGTGACAGACGGACAGACAGACAGACGGCGGAGCCTTAGTAATAGGGTTCCCGTTTTACTCTTTGGTTACCCTAAAAAAGGCTTGCCATTCTGTAACAATTTAATTTAGTGCAATCTGTCACCATCTCCCGGTCTATATTAGGATATCTGCAACTTCTGAGTACTTTACAATAAAAAGATTAAGAATTATTTAGTTTTCCCAAGAAACATTCCTTTGAAAAGCTTAACCCACAATCGTGAATCTAGTCAATAGCAAGTACCTATCATACAATATGATCGGGCCGTAGAACACACTTTATTTCTCTCACAGCAAACCGACAATTTATCACAAGGTGCGCGCCCACTGAGCCAACACAAGCACGGAAACCCTTTGATGTCTGAAGTGTTATATTGAATAGAACCGCGGGTATAGGTGACCGGGGAGAATGACGGCCATTACAAAAGTTAAGGAGCACATACACGGCTCATCGTCATGGCAATACCGAGCAATTTACGGGAATTCCTAAAAAAAGTCAGGGAAATTTATTGTTTACCATATTGATTACTAACTTAAATTGGCCGTATATTAAAATCACAACGGTCGTTCTTTGACAGTTGTCTGAAATATCTTATAATACGGCGATAAACAATTCATTTCATGAACTGTACCTCAATAATATGGAGCGATGTGGAGCAATATGGAGCAACATAATAAACTGCGAAAACTATAACTGATACTGCCGTAATTTATTTCCGCGATATTTAGCAACATAGAAAATATGTAAATATTAGGCAATATTGCCGAAAGAATTTGCCTACGCAACTTTTGGCAATTAAAAAGATTGCTCCACTACCTTAGGCAATAATTGTTAAAAAAATCGCCCGTGTAAGCGTAGCTTTATGGAAAACTACCGATTTATATTCCAAAGGACGATTCGTGAGAAAATAATGTATTTAAGGGAGGATTTCTTTTCTCATTTTAGGTTATTGTAAGTTTTTGTTAGGTAAATCCTTGAGATTTAGAGATTTTTTTTGAAGATTACAGATCGTGGTCTGGCTTAAATAGATTGCCTCACCCTTTGAGGCTTTGTAAGTAGTAACAGTTTTTCCTGTAAGCACAAGTTTTCTAAAAATCGATTTTCGTTTCCTGAGGCGAATAACATGCAGTATTTTTAATAAAAATAATAAAAAGAAGGTAAAAAGAAGAAGAAGAATAATAAAAGAAGAATAAGAAAACGAGAACGTGAACGTGATATGGAGAATAATTATTTTATGTTACAATTTATTTATTTTCTTAAAATTAAATTAAATGATTTCAATTAAAACGGTTTAAAACCAATTAGCTAAATTAAAGACACATGCACATAAAAGAGAAAATATAAAATCATAAAGTTGAAGTAAAAAGCTAACATAAGAAAAGAAAGAAAACACGTTTATTTGCGGTAACATAACTTACATAAATCCCTCTCACGGTACTTCTGGCATGAACCATGAAGATATCGAATAAACTCAACCAAATGAATACCAAAGCCTTGGTTTTTTCTATTATTTTATGAATATTTCTAGTCTAACCCTGATGTGACTGAAAATCTGTATTTTAGAGGCATTCTAGTAATTATCCTAATAAGACGAAGATTCGAAGTTTTAGGCTAAATCGATCTTTATAAAGCTGTAGAACGATCATTATAAGTCTATAGTGCGTGGGGGATGTTCGCAGATGCGCATGGTGATTGTTACTACACAATTATGCGCAAAAGGTGCGCTTCCATGGTGCGCAGGGTGGTGGGTAGCTCCAACAGTATCCTAAGCATGATTTCAAGTCTTCTAGACTGTGTTTTCGTGGGTCACTGTTGTGCCACATGGGTTCCCACAACGGTGATCCACTACCATTTGTTTGTTGTGCCATCTCACATGAGTTGCCACAACGGTGATCCACTACCATTTGTTTGTTTTTGTGAAGTGTCAGTTCTTACTAATATAGTTGCACAGTGTCAGTTCTTACTAATCATTTTTGAGTCTAAGATACTTTAATAAAGATAATTCTTCATCATCATCATCACATCATAATTTCAGCCGAAAGACGTCCACTGCTGGACACAGGCCTCCCCCAAAGGGGGGGTTTTCCATAATAGCCACGCTTGGCAGGCGGGTTGGCGATCGCAGTATGGTGTTAAAATGCATACAGAACGCTGCTGCCCATTCTCTAGTAAGTCCCTTAGTCGCATTTTCACGGGAAGAAATGGCAATTCTTCATATTGAAATCAAAATACCTATTTTATTTCACATAACCCTACATGGGCACATTTAAGAAACGTCAGAAGCTAAGTGCACGATTCCAATTGATCGTTTCCTATGGAGAAGAGCCAGCAAGAAACTCCACGGTTACTCTTTTAAAAATAATTGGCTTTTACAATGTTGTCAAGTTACAGTGTTAATTAATAGGTATGGGAGGACAGTGTAGGCCCGTCAACAAGTACCAAATGCTTAACAAAATAGAAAATGGTTTAAAAGCTACAGTCTAATAAGCCTACAATGTTCTCACATTCACAAATTAAAGAATATTGAAACACACGTTACGTCTTTGGTCCCAGCTGTCATTCATAGATCTTTGACAGTAGTTACGGATAGTCATAAGCCGAAAAGTCTGATAACCAGTCTTACCAAGGGGTATCGTGTTACCCAGTAACTGGGTTGTGGAGGTCAGATAGGCAATTCCATGTAAAATACTGGTATTGAACTGCATCCAGTTCGAATGGAAGCCGACCCCAAAATGGTTTCCTAACATAAAATACACGAATTTGAAACGGAATTCATTAGGAACGGCCCTTAATTTAATAGTGCCTAGCGTTGACATAATCACTTTAAACTTTCTCTCAAGGGATACTTGGATATTAACCTAGTGGCATAAATATCCCTGTATTACGTACTGTAATTATATTAGGGAGAGGCCTGTTTTATTTAGGGTTGGTGACAGTTTGGCAAAAATGACTGAGCTGTTAAATTATGGATATTAATGCTGGGTGTCCATGTCCGGATAATTTTGTCACTAATAATTTAATTGGATATTTCTTACGCGGTGTTGGATATCCCTTTTTTTTCTTTTTTTTTTGTTCACGGGGTGGAAAATCCTCATGGATGTCCTCCGCCCTGGGGCGGGCGGAGGGATCTGTCAGACTCTTACTGACTAAAAACCACCCCAGTGCCCCCCTCCCACACTGGCACCGGGATCTTGGGATCTATTATTACTTCCGCAATCCCCGGCTAGTGCCGGCCCGCCTCTGCGGGCCACCTCAAGTCTGGGGGGGGGCGGGGTGAAGTGTCTCGCTAGGGTTACAAATACTAGATATAATTTTATTCTAACTTATATTAACTATCGTGTTTAAGTTAAAGAGGTATATGTATATCATAAACAAAAATGGTACAAAAAAGAAAAATATATAATGATATTCAAGTAAGCTCCTTCAGTACTCGTATAAGACTTTTGAACCTACAGGGAGCACATGCAAAATGTCCATATGTTCAAAAGTCGCATTGTAGGAATCGACCATTCTGCCATAATTGGTAATAACCCAGTTACTGGTTTGTGGAAGTCAAATAGGCAATTGTTCTATGTGAAATACTAGCAGTACGTCGGCGTACGCAGTAGCAGTAGTGGCGCGTATGTCGTTACCGACGAAACGAAGTGTTGCCATTGTAAATAATATATATTATAAACTTTATCTAAGTAGTTTGTATTTATTTTGTTTCTTATTTAAAATCTCACTGTATGCTGCACCGATCGACGTCATCACGTCAACGCCGGCTATCGCTGAAAACCAGCGCTGGGGCTCTGTCTCGAATAGGGTCGCAGCATTATGCTGAGCGGTGGCCGTTTTGCGTGGATGTGACGCATATTTTCCCGCTACTTGTTCTTTTTGTATCTATTTTCTTTCTTTGCGTCATGTTTACCGCAAATAAACGTATTTTCTTTCTTTCTTTCAGTATTTCACATAGAACAATTGCCTGCTGCATCCGGTTACACTGGAAGCCGACCCCGACATCGTTGGGAAAAGGGTAGGCAGATATATTATATTGACAGATTTAGGCGAGCTCACCACAGTGTCCAAAATCCTCTCACATCGCTTTCGTACATTTTGTTTGAACCATCGCACATTACAGGCGGACTGCACCGCGCTTTTTAGGGTTCCGTACCCAAAGGGACCCTATTACTAAGGCTCCGCTGTCCGTCCATCCGTCCATCTGTCACAAGGCTGTATCTTTTGAACTGTAATAAGTCGTCATCATCATCATCATTCCAGCCGAAACACGTCCACTGTCGGACATAGGCCTCCCCCAATGGGAGGGTTGCCATAATCGCCACGCTTTGCAGGCGGGCTGGCGATCGCAGGATGGTGTTAAAATGCATAGAGAACGCTACTGCCCATTCTCTAGTAAGTCCCTTAGTCGCGTTTACGACACCCACGGGAAGAAATAGCATGGTGCTATTCTTTACGTCTGACACCACACGGAGCTGTTATAACAAGACACTTGAAATTTTCACAGAGTGTGTATTATTTTGGCAGATATAGTAATAAAAATAAAATAAAGTTAAATATTAAAGGTGTCCCATACAACAAACGTGTTTTTTACTAAAGTATTTTTTTAATACACCTATAGCGTCAAATATTGTACGGTGGTACGGAACCCTTCGTGTGTGAGTCCGACTAGCACTTGTTTGTATTGAAATGCGATACACTGCGATTTATAGACAAATAATGAGATAGTTGCATAGTACTAGCATTAAAGATAATCGATCCTATGCTGAACTATGCAGGGTTATTTTTAAAACGTCAATAACCTCTTAAGGGGTCATTGTACTCATCATTATGAACAATTTTTACTAAGGGTCCAAACCTGAAAACGCGAAAAAGAATCAGCTGTTCCCTATATTTTAACGAATTATTCGAACATAAATGTAGGGAACAGCTGGTTTTTTTTTTCGCGATTTCAGTTTTGGTCCCATAGTAAAAGTTGTTCATAATGATGAGTACAATGACCCCTTAAGAGGTTATTGACGTTTTAAAAATAACCCTGTATAATTATCTACGTAAGAATCTTCATACAAGAATATTGTGTTATACGTTCAACTGTCATGAAACAACAGTCAGTCTCTTAGTAACATCGTAATCCTTCGATTCTATCTATTATGCATACTTCAAGGTTAAAATGTCCCCATATTTTTTACCGAAAGTCGCCAAATTCAAAGCGTAAAGTTTCTCATGAATATTTATAAGCCCATGTAAGGCATAAACTGCTTATGACTAACGATGTTTTGTTGGCTCTAAATACCAAGCTTGTTTTCGAAATTCATTATGATCATAATACTAAGCGTATCGACCGTAAAAAAACAACTAAGTATAATTTTCAATGGTGTTTAATCGTTTTATGATTTACTAGCAGCTGCCCGCGGCTTCACCCGCGTGGTTTTTTACAAAATAAAAGCTATCAACTATCTGGCAGTGAAAATCCCGTCAAAATCGGTCCAGCCGTTAGCCGGTACAAACAGACAGACAGTATAAAAAAAAATCTTAAAAGTACCGTATATACGTGTCCGTATGGATTGAGGAGCAATGTCTCATATTTAAACGAAGGTACTACCAATATTGAGTAGTAAATTAGCTGATTTTGTAGGCCCGATCCTGGAATTTGTAGTAAAACCGTTAAAAAGTTATAGGACGTTTAAGGTGGCTCCTCAATCCAGACATCTGGATTGAGGAGCCACCTTAAAACTCGAAAACTAGCCAACAGATGTTTTTGAAAATTTGGTAGGATTTAGTAGTGTTTACGCGTAATCTGTACAAAAAAAATGGGTTTTGTACAGCTGGATTTGAGGTGGCTACAATGCTTTGATTTTTCTTAAAAATCCATAATTTTCACCACCCTGTTTCTCGGAAACTTATCAACCGATTAAAACTTATTTGTAGTATAATTTAGTAGTAAATGAGTTTTAATTTGTAGTATAAAAATAAAATGGAAAGACTATACAATTTCGGTGATACAACACATTTTATGTGGCTCCTCAATCCTGACGGTCTAGAAAAAATATTTGTTCGTAGCTACTAAAGCAGTTGATCAAATTGGATAAAAATAGCACCAATATTTAGTAGAAATTTCTACTAAATATTGGCATCATCAAACATCCTACACACTCAGTATTTCAAAAGATATTAATAATTTAAACATTCCTTTACAATTTTGTGAATTGGGTGACCATAAATAATTCAAACTATGAATACATCATTTTATTTGCTTATGACATTCTACGAGTACGAGTACCTACATGTAACCTAATTGTTGTTTTAGATTAAATGAGATAACTAGCTTTTGCCCGCGGTTTCGCCCGCGTGAGTGTTGGAAAATATCTCACGGGAACGTACTACCGGGAATAATAGTACCCTGTGTGTTAGCCAGGACTTTTCTTTTTATTTATATAGAATAGATAATATATAAGATATATATTATTACGTACAACAAAAATCAATTTAACTAATGAAATTAAATTCAGTAACCGGTGATGAATCGAATGATAATTATTTTATGATTCTAAATTTATTATTGTTTCGCTGTTATTTTTCACAACATTATTTCTATGGCAATGTAAAGAATGTAATAGACAAACATTAGAAGAGGGTGGTGGCCCAGAATTCCAGGATCGGGCCTACAAAATCAGCTAATTTACTACTAAATATTGGTAGTACCCTCGTTTAAATATAAGACATGGCTTCTCAATCCATACGGACACGTATATACTTTCATAATATATGCATTCAGTAAAAAGCTGTTACTTTGACTACTCCTGTCTGACTATACCAATACCTTTAGATGCGTTACCTGCGCTCAATAATGGCAAAGTAAATGCCAGGAAGTAATAATTATTATTACATACGCGCTAATGAACATGCAGCAGCTAGTGACGTAACTAAATATTAAATATTATTATGTATGTTCATCTCTTTCTAACAACAGATATCGGCATAGGTCTTTCCTTTTCTTCACGCGCTGTATGATTGTATGCAAGTATGAAGCTACAATCATGGCTTACGCTGATTTTGAGTGCACTAATGTTCGTGTATGACGCGTCTATTTATAATACGTCATTGGACTATACTGATTTAATTGATTCTGCATAATATTTCAAACTTGTTTTCTTAAAAATATTTATATACCCGTACATACCGAGATAAGACCATTATTGTAACACGTTATAATGGAAATAAAACTATTCTATTTTCTTTTCTTACCGACAATCCGTTTGTTAGCTTAGCAACCAATCCATTTCCAAACCTTGATTTCCGCCGCCTAACTTAGATCGGTCCCCAATGAGGTTAGTGCCCTGGCACTATACGTCATTAGGAGTATTAACATAATAACAGTGACACACGTTCCGGAGTGTAATTCACACCTAACGCATTTCATTAGCCGTGCTAATCCAAACGGGCACCTACTAGGAGTTAACAAATCACATATTTGAGTTAAAAATGACACATCGAGCATTAGAAAGAGACTTCAGCCCGGTATGAGTGACAGAAACGACGCTCTACAAAGCCAAAAATTTTCTTTATTACTCTTTCACGCTAAAACGGCTGAACGGATTTGGATGGAATAAGCCCTAGTGGTTCTGCCAATATAATATAAACCGTCTCTCATTGAGAGCCACCAGGGCTTGACCCCTTAAGAGCAGGTTTGTACAGCTTATAGCTTATTTTTCACATAAAAAATAAATATATCATCACGCATTTGTAGAAAAATCGTTTATTTCGTTTTTGTGTTTCAACGATGACCGTTCTCATAGTGATTTGGTCATCGTCCTTTGAATTTCGGGTTTAAGTATCCACGCAAGGATTCTGATACATTTGAAACAGCAGACCATACATTTTATAAGTGCTGAGCTTACAAACAAGCAGGTTATTATGACGCCAAGACAATGCAAGGCAACGTCATAATGTATTCAGTGTATTTGCTTTTAGTAGCTTCCGTCTCTTTCTTTTTAGGGTTTCGTACCAAAATGGTAAAAAGGAACCCTTATGGTAAGACTAAGACCGTCTGTCTGCCTGTCTGTCTGTCTGTCACACCTGGATGTCTCAAGAACTACTAATGCTATCAACTTGAAATTTAGAATAGTTTTAGATGACGTTTGCCCAACTATTTTGCAAACAAGAAATAAATTTAAAAAATTATATGTTTTTTGCGAAAGGGACTGAAATGGGGTCCTAATAATTTGAACTGGGGCTACTAGGGCATGTGGGGTATCATATGAAAGAACGCTGTTTGCACATTCTCAAACATTTTTTTTAAGAAGCATAGATTCTGACTTTTGTAGAAAAATGTAAAAAAAATACCGTCCCCGTCCCCCTTATCTCCGAAGTTTGCATAGATAAAAATCATAAATTATTCCATGTGATAGAAGTGTATGTAAAGATTACAGAAAAAATAAAACGATGTCTCTAAATAGCACAGTTTTTCAGAAATCATCAACATCATGTATACGTACGAAACCCTCGGGCGCGAGTCCAACTCGCTCTTGACTGGTTTTTTATATGGAACGTAAAAGATAGCAAACATTTTTTGGTTCGTTTTGTTGATGCTCTGTGCAAACTAGAACTAGGTAACAAAATATTATATTTCAGCATTTTCACTGCTCGTGTAATGAGAAATAAACAAAGTAGCTTCATAGTTTTATAGAAGCAGAAGAATATTAATACGTATATTATATTGGAATGTATTGAGGTATAGGATTGAGTGATTGACTAATTTGATTTGATTCATCAGAAAATCACTTTGAAAAAAATACAATGTCATATGATAAAAGAACAAGTGGCCGAAAAATTGTTTTTAAAATTTATAAATAATTCAATAATAATAATTTAATACTTTACATACGATTGCAAGTTAAATAAAATATCGTAAAAACATAGACATAGATAAAGCTTTAAAATTAGAAATAACTTTATTTTACGGTACACTTCCTGTCGCGAAGAGGGGTCTGTGTCCCTGCAGTGGGAAGAATATATTTTACATCAACAAATTAATAAAATTCTTAATTCATGATGAATTCGTACAACTAGTAGGGGTCTAAAAGCTAACCTACGCTACGCTAAGTAGACTAAAACATTGCCACACCGAGATATGAGACGTTCTGTCTGTTTGCATAATACATGCATTAGCGCGATTTATACCGCGCGTTCCCGCGATGTGGCGCGATGTGCCGCGATACCGCGTCAACGTTATTGTGACTATGTATGTACGGGCTGGTTGAATTTAATATTAGACTTGAGTGCCTTATTTAATTGTTTTGTAATTAACATACAGAGCGTTGAAACGGAGTACTCTGGGATTAAACTAACAGACCGGGTTAGGAATACTACCATCCGTTCCATCACAAAGATTACTGATGTCTCTTGGAAAGCTGGCACGCTAAAATGGAATTGGGCTGGACACACCTGCCGCATGCCAGACGACCAATGGGCCAAACTTACGACCCAATGGGTCCCTCTTAATGGCAAGCGACATCACGCTAGGCTCAGACGGATATGGCGGGATGAGCTGGACTCCTTCAACAAGAACTGGTCCTTATCAGCTTTAGACAGATAGAAGTGGAAAGAATGGGGAGGACTTTGCCTAGCACTGGGACATCACAGGCTTTTAATAATCCGAACTATACAACATGTCCCAGAATTAACGCACAACCTCTTAAAGGGTCATTGTACTCAACATTATGACGCGAAAAAAAAATCAGCTGTTGCCTACATTTATGTTCTCATATACCTTGGAAACAGCTGATTTATTTTTCACGGTTTCAGATTTGGTCCCATAGTAAAAGTTGTTCATAATGATGAGTACAATGACCCCATATGAGGTTGTGCGTTATTTATGTTACATCTTGTATAGGTATCTATGTCTAGACCGAACGATATACATAAACAACCTATAATTAGACTGGTATATAAATAGATAATGTTACGAGTATAAGCAGTTCACACTAACCTATATCGCGCTCACAATAACAAAAAAAAATAATCTGTTCCGTATTATTTAAACGGCACTTTCATTAGTATACATCAGGCTACAAATGATAAGATTTTAATAGCAGTTGTTAACGTGGCTGATAAGATAATGAGTGTCGAGATTTCTTACAGTTATATATGCCAAGGTTGGACGACTGAAGTGATGAACTAATTAATGTTGTTACAAGGTAGTTCGTTAAGCTTACTCTTTTATTTCATTAGTTATCTTCACATTAGAAACCAATGATGTATTACCTTTAGATGCGTTACCCGCGCTCAATAATGGCAAAGTAAATGCAAGGCAATTGCCCAAAGAGGAATTAGTCGCGCGACATCCAGTGACGCGGCTACACGTCACAATCACTCGCAATTCTCAGCAATTATTTGTGAAGAAAATGCAGGCTCCCATGCCTATACACGATGTACATATTACACTACTACTGTGGGAGTACAGAAAAATGTCTCATTTCATGCATAAGTACTTATTGTATTTTTTTATTATAAGAAAACGTTGTTTTGTTTTGTATTTGTACAGCCAGTCAGCCATTTTTCCTGACTGCTGCGACCGACGCGTACGCGCCAATGAACATGCAGCAGCTAGTGACGTAACTAAATATGTATGTTTATCTCTTTCTAACAACAGTTATCGGAATAGGAAGGGTATAGGTCTTTCCTTTTCTTCGCGCACTGCATGATTGTACGCAAGTATGTAGCTACAATCATGGCTTACGCTGTTTTTGAGTGCACTAATGTTCGTGTATGATGCGTCTATTTATAATACGTCATTGTTAGAAACAAGATATTTATGAAAAAGTATTTTCATGAAATACAATTGCTTACCATCTTACATTGCTCGGGTCATGGGGCCCGAGTGCGCGTCTCCTTTTTAAGGAAATTTCTCGCCGACTGATCGACACTTCACGTGACCAGAGGGCTGGCTCGTTCTTTGGCTAAAGAATTAGCATTGCCATTCAACGTGGCAATGCTGCCAGTCTTCTGGGCACGTTTCCGGATAACAGCGATGCGGACGAGTACTTCGACGCTTGTCTTTTTTTTTGTTGTAATTTTTTTTTGTTAGTAGTTAGTACCTTCTCATTGCTTACCTAAGTGAACATTTATATTAAGTTCATAAAAAAAAAATTGCCTTTATTTTCGCTGTAAGTTTTTTTGTGACAAAAAAGCTCTTTGTAGAGCGACGTGTCTGTCACTCATACCTGTATGACAGTCTATTATTAAAGATTGATGTGTCTATGGTATCTTATAACAAAGACACTGACCTCATTGGTGTTCCACCGATGCCTCTGTGCTGCGAAGTGTTCAGCTCTGGGCAGACTCTCCAGGTTCTCTGGCAATTTGATAGGCTCGCCATCTGTAACAAGAAATTTTAGACTTTAATAATTTGGTATAACAAAAGATAGGAGGCCTACGCCGCAGAGGCGACTTCCATGAAGAAATAATACCACGTGCATGCCAATATTAATATTAATAATATATTTTTTTTTTAATCCTTTATAAGTATTTTAAACTATATTTTACAATTATTTACATGAATTTAACTCAAATAATAATATAAATCATAATGAAATGATTGTAATTGATGTAAATAATAAAAATAATAATAATATGTGTAGTGTGTGTGAAAATAATTATTATGCTCAAATTGTTCTTTCTAAATTATGGTAGAATAAAGGCTTTTTTATTTTATTTATTTATTTTATTTTATAACAAAAGATAAATCATAATTTTCAGCCGCTATAACATAGTTCATATTATTATGTACTTTCTGGGTTTATGTATTTAAAGCTCGAGCTCGTGGCTAAGTAATAACATCGTCGATCCATCAGGTTAAGCTACGCTTGTCGGGGTTGGTTCGTGGATGGGTGACCGTCTTTACATACCGAGACTCCTCCATGCCTCAGAAAGCACGTTAAGCCATTGGTTCCGGCTGTCATTCGGGGATCTTTGACAGTCGTTAGGGGTCGTCAGAAGCCCGAAAGTCTGACAACCAGTCTTACCAAGGGGTAGGTCAGATAGACAGTCACCCCGTGTAACATACTGGTATTCAGCTGCATCCGGTTAGACTGGAAGCCAACCGCAAGCAATAAATCTGCCTGCATTTTCCCACCGTTGGGAAAAGGCAGGCAGATTGATTGATTATATTATTTAATTAAAGCATAGTTGGACAGAGACCTCTCTAGTTGTATGCAATTTAGCAGAACTTCGGCCACGATTACTTAACAGTTGCTAAAAAAAATAAAACAAATGGTTGGAAAAAATGCTGGCCATTGAAGGACGTCATGAAAGCAACTGATTTGAGTATTGGATTATAACGGTCGGTTTTCAACACATGTATACTGCCTGACACAACATATGGTAGAGAAACTTGGTCTCTTACAAAACACCACAGAGAAATGCTGAAAAGAAATATGACTGGTATCAAAAAACAAGACAGGATACGAAATACCCTGATTACGGAAAAAACAAAAGTTATTGATGTTCTTACCAAAATAGACTAACGAAAGTGAAGATGGACATGCCACATGTTGAGAGGCATTCAAGACAAGTGGAGTAAGGTCGTGACAGAATGGTAATCCCCCCAGAGGTGGCGAAAGGAACAGGGGAAGGCAATATAAAAGATGGGAAGACGAATTGAAGCTTACAGCGGGTCCAAATTGGAGAAGAGTTACGAGAGATAGGACTCAGTGGAAGTTGTCATAGGAGGCCTATGCCACAAGGCACACTGAACTAAGAGACATTTTGAATACTACTGAAATACCACAACGCAAAGACGTTTAGAATAGAAAGGTTTATGTGTTAATATATGTATATGTTAATGTTATTATTTCAAGAAACAATAGCACTGAATTATAGAGAATGCACTGGTCTTCGGACCCCAGCTTTATTGTTTAAATCGAAACAAACCTATTATATATTCACAAATAAGGTTTAGGTCAAAGAATCACCTCATCTGTGGTTGGCTCTTTCATCCGACACCAAAAAGTATTGAGTTCATCATCATCATTTCAGCCGAAAGACGTCCACTGCTAGACATAGGCTTCCCCTAAAGGGAAAAGGAGGGGTGCCATAATCGCCAGGCTTGGCAGGCGCAGGCGGGTTGGCGATCGCAATATGGTGTTAAAATGCATAGAGAACGCTGCTGCCCATTCTCTAGTATGTCCCTTAATCGCCTTTTACGACACTCACAGGAAGAAATAGGATGGTGCTATTCTTTACGTCCGGCACCACACTGTGGTATTGAGTTAAACTATCCAAACTAACAGACACTATGAATGGCTGCCTATCTATCTAGATTTCAATGTGATCTAGAGCACCTATGTCCGACACAAGTTGTAAGTGAAACAAGAGACTCAGAACTCGTTACTATAAATCGTACCGATTTAACTGAGCAAACTGACCCAGCAGGATTCCAATGAGTGAATGGTGTTAGGGACCTAACTAAGGACTTTACTAAAAGACAATGGACTTTAACTTATAGAAATGTAATCCAAAATAGGTACAGTAATAACTCGATGTCGGTAAGCGTATGGAGTGCGCGCGTGTGCAGTCGTTGGAGATCGGTGATGGAGTATGGAGGCGCAAAAGAAAATTTGATGCCTTGTTGAGCAAATTCAGACACGAGATTCGAATCTTGTAAAAACTTACGTAGCTCATTGCAAGTAAACAACTAACAGATGGGATATAGAATAGAATAGAATTACCTTTATTCAAGTATCTTAGACTCAAAAATGATTAGTAAAACTTACAACTATATTAGTAAGAACTGACATTTCACAAAACTAACAAATGGTAGTGGATCACCGTTGTGGCAACCCATGTGAGATGGCACAATAGCGACCCACGAAAACACAGTTTAAACGACTTGAAATCATGCTTAAGATACTGTTGGAGCTGCCCAACACCCCGCGCATCATGGAAGCGCTCCTTCACCATATACATAAACAAATACTCACGTTGTCATCATCATCATCATCATTTCAGCCGAAAAACGTCCACTGCTAGACATAGGCCTCCCCTAAAAGGGGTTTTGCCATAATCGCCACGCTTGGCAGGCGGGTTAGTGATCGCAGTATGGTGTTAAAATGCATAGAGAACGCTGCTGCCCATTCTCTAGTAAGTCCCTTAGTCGCCTTTTACGACACCCACGGGAAGAAATGGGATGGTGCTATTCTTTACGACCGGCACCAAACGGACATATATATCTCATATACTCAGGTTGTATGGTTTCTGTAATCATCATCAATGTATTTTTTTATTAAATTACTTGCTTCTGACCGCGACTTCATCCGCGTGAAATTTGTTGTTTGTCCCCGACCCACCGCGTCGCCCGCCCGCGCTATTACTTCGTTTTGGCTTAGCGTTCTTTCTGCCTTTTTTTTTGTTCGGCTCCTAAGTGTTGTAGCGTGATGTTAAATAGCCTATAACCTTACTCGAGAATTGGGCTATCAAATGCAAAAATATTTTTTCATATCCGACTGGTACTTCTAGAGATTACCCCCTACATACAAACTTAGAAACGAACGATTTATAATATTAGAGTATAGAATAGCGACCCGCCCCTGACTGAAGAACGTCGTGATTTCTTTATTATATACCATTTTTTAGTATATATTATGCGAAACCTGAATATAGTTTGTTCAGATTAAGGAACTGAATCGATTTCAATAATTTTTACACCATGTTATATTTTGTCCCAAAAATATTTAAGTGTGATGGAAATTTTTATCTTTCTTTTCATTAAAAATTGTTATCACCATTTAATTACTTACAATACAATAGCCGTACGGTTAGTACCTACTGCCAAATTATTATCTAGAGGCGCGGAGGCGCCGCCACCCGCGCCCTTAGCATGTTTTTGTACGGACAACCCGGTAACATAACAACCTTATAACTTTGTGATATTTCAAGATACAGTTTTGAAATTTTGTACGTAGATTCTTTACATCAAAATACTAGACACGTGTTTCGGGTTTCACTTAAACTAAAACTAATATTGTATATTATTTTTGTATACACATGAATCTTCCGGAATAGGTTTTCTAAATTATGGTCAAAACCACATCAAAATCAAACAACGCGGTCACACAGACAAAAGTCACACAAATTTATAATATCTATAGATTATTAAATCATATTCTATTTAGCTTATACAACACAGGACAGAGTTAGTGAAATGGTGACATAAACAGCTTGTCCACTTCCTCAGAAACCACGCGAACAATTAAGTACCTTGCATATTCAAACTTTAACTACTAAGTCCTACTAGAACTGGGCTAGGGAAGTAAATACCTCAGTCCAAATAACAATACGTGCATGGTGCAAGTATGCCGGATATGCTGAGTAAAGGCACAGAATAATAGGTACAGAAGGTCGGTTCCACACAAAGGGCGAAAACGATCGCACACATAGACATGCTTCTCGTACAGCGAGTGCAAGCATTGCGCTACTATAGTTTGTTTCAATAGTATCTGATTAAAATGTAAACAAATGGATCAGAAAACTAACCTGTAGATGCTAATTTGTAGAACCATTTACAAATTGAGTGTTATATTTAATTATTTAGTAATTTATTTCAAACTTCGTCCATTTTGTTAGTAACAATGTTCTTAGCCTAGTGTTAGTAAAAGTAATAATAGTTAGGCGCTTGTACTCGCGTGAAGGCCTATCCAGTGCGCCATCAGTGCTGAGTCCCATCGGCCGGCACTCGGCCGCGGCCCGGATGGTGCTGAGCTTTGCTAATTTATTATTATTGGAACCCGAAATATATATTTTAATAATCACCTTATTTTTTTTCATTTGCCAGTCGAGGTTAATATTTTATAAACTAATTTTTCATCGATGATTTTTGAAGAAGAATTTATTAATGGTTGTTGGAAGAAGTGGTGAAATATAAGTTTAATATAACCTTCTGAATGTGTTGCTAAATCCCTCTCACTCCCTTTAGGTAGTGACTAAACTATCGTCAGATACTTTTGGAACAGTCAGTATAAGTTTAAGTCATAAGTCACAAGTTTTATGAACAATAAATTGTATCTGAAATTAAATGGCATAAAAAACAAAAATTTGATACGAAAAAACACGTTAAATATTACAACAATGCATTAAATACAACATGTATAGGAATTTCGGTATAGATCTTCAACAACATAAACCCACTTATTCAACAGGAAACTTTTATGTTTGTTTTTAAAAGAGCTTGAGTAGATAGCAATTTTATATCTAGAGACAATTTATTAAATAATATTTAACCGATTGCTATCGGGGACTCTGCTTCACCATATTCAAATGAGGCTGTACCTAAGAGCGGGGGCACACGATGCGTTGCGGCGGCGGTGCGGCGCTGGAGCGGTGTCGCTGCGTCATCTTACATAGAAATATCTGTGGCATGTCACACGATGCGCTGCGGCGCCGCACCGGACTTGCAACCACCGAGACGAGGCGGGGAGGGGTGAATGCGTTGTGACGTCGGACTGGCACCGCTCAGTTGTTTATGCGTCACAAGGAAGGGCACACGCTCGCTCGTTTCGTTTTTTTTCTTAGTTTTTTGTTTATTGTGATTGAGGTTTTAAAAAATGAGTACCAACATAGAAGATATTGATATGGACTACCTCATAACATTAGTCCAAGAAAGGGATCAGACTGTCCAACACTGCTGGGGCACCGGAGGCGCCGCTGCGACATAACAATGTTGCGGCGCCGTAACGCTCGTGTGCCCGCCGATACTGTGAAATCTTTGCGGTGCGGCGCCGCAACGCATCGTGTGCCCCAGGCCTTATAAAGGCTTCTACATACCGGCGCGACTCACGACGCGACACAAAGGCACCGCTCGTCGCGCGACACGCGTGTCGCGCCAGTATGTAGAAGCCTTAACGTTTAATGTCTTGTCTACGTGTGCCTTCTCTAATCTGTCGTTCTTTTAATATCTCATATTCATGTATATCATGGCCATGTTACTTAGAAGTACAAATACATAAATGCTTGGCACTGTAAGTATATTCAGATTTATAAAATGTTCACGGCAACTCTCTCTTTGCGGGATACGGACTAATGTGTGAATTGCTCGTTTTTGTAACACAAAAGCTCTTTTGATATTATAGTCATAACTTTATTTTTATCTATCTGTGCGTGCACCTGTTTCCGCTCGTTGTATGGACCCGACCTTCTGTGCTATTCTGTGGTGCAAGAATGCTGGCTATGCTGAGTAGAGGTGAGGAATTCTCAGCAGACGCACATAAATTGTATTCGCGGCCGGCTGGGCAAATTTATTGATGTCTAAATCTTGTTGTGGGTCTATCAGTACACAGTGTGGGACATTAGTTTAGTGATGGATGAAGTGGAAGGGAGTGTGTTTATTGGGTTATAGAAGAGAATGATTGTTTTTTGGACATGTGTGTTTCTAGATGGAGTTAATGCAAAGGAAGTTTGAACTGGGATTAAGTGCGAAAATTATATTTTGGGTTAGAATACAATCTATGTGTGAATAACCGGTCATTAGCCTGTATTCCAGACCACTTTTTGACACACACAAGGCATATTTGAAGAAAATGAGTGCTACTTACCCTACACCTAATAATTATAAAACATTTGAACGTCTTTGCAGTTCAAAAGAAATGAATATGAGAGATAAATCTAATCACAGACAGCTAAAATTCCCAGAATAAAAGCTCGTTGACACCGCTAAAGTAAATACTGGCTAATCCGAAAAACACGTCCTCTTCATTTTTCACAATGTCCCGAAACTAAATCGCCCAAAAATCCAGTAGAGAAGTAAAGCGCAAATAAAACAATAAACTGTGCCCAAACGAGGTGAAAACTGCCCGGTTTTTGGCAGCATTCGTCAAGAATGTCTGCACTGCTGCCGGGGCCACTGCCTTCCAAACAACCGCTTTTTACCACCCCCTGGACGATCCAAATCCGACCTTATCTCTCCAGCCATAAAGACCCAAATGAGCGCATTCATAATCATGTATTTCGAAGCAATCGTCCAACTTGTTGAAATTCCGCCGCCGTCCGCTTTAGCGACTGCAAAATTAACTTTAACATCTCTGGGTTCTGTTTGATCTTTATGTGACGGAGATAAGATTCGTTTTGGCTTGGTTTTTGGTTGTAGTAGTGGGTTCTAAGTTGGTAGGGCGTATAGGATGTAGGAAATTCGCTAGCCAAGCTTTTGGTCTAGTGCTCGCTAATTTCGCACCCAATCGTGGCTAACAGATAACGTGGGCGACATTCTTTGCTTTTATTTAGTCAGAATATTTTTCTGGAGGTCAGAGGTAGGCATTTGAGATGCGGTTAACGTCTCTACATAATTTCGGTGAGACCCCAGTCGGGACTGTCGGCGGTAACCGTGCTAAAACTAGCGGAGACTATACATATTTGAAATTGCTGATTAAGCAACCCAACAGTAATGTTATGCCTTTTTAGGGTTCCGTACCTCAAAAGAATAAAACAGAACCCTTACAGGATCACTCGTGTGTCTGTCGGTCCGTCTGTCACAGCCGATTTGCTCTGAATCTACTGGAACGATTGTGTTGAAATTTGGTACACATTTAAACTTCTGTGACCTAAACACGGACGTGTAACGTAAATAAATGAATTTTAAATATGGTTTTATTATTTTAAAATAAACACTTTTAAATTTACAGAAACTCACGCCTTCTTCCCATGGGGGTAGGCAGAAACTATAGAACGCCACTTGCTACGCTCCTTACATACTCCTTTTGCTTCGCCTACGTTCATACATCTAGTCATACACGCACGCCGGTTGCGAGTACTACGCACCTCACCTTTCTGAAACTACTGCTGTGATTAACTGAATGAATTTAAAAGTAAAGGTACCTTTACTTTTAAATTCATTTAAGAAAATATACGAAAATTGACCATTCTCCGAGACTACTGAGCTTAAAATTTTGGATAAAGATACAGAATATAGTTCTTTACTTATAGATTACATGAAAACCTTTATTAAGAATAAGTCTATGATCTTAAAATAACATGGTAAATCTCTCAATATTGTGCGTACAAACATACTTTTGCAGTTGGTATGTATGAGGAAACATGCTTTTCAACTACAATGTTAAGTTTGTTCTTAGGATAAATTAATTCCCACTACGAAACCCTTAATTGTGCGTCGTCCGACACGAATCGGCAACCGATTATTTGGTTGGCTAAAATAAAACGCTGGATTTCATACGGTAAACGCACAAGTTCTACAAATAGTTGGTCGTATAAGTGTATCGAATTTTAATCGGCTCTGCAAAAAGTCTGACGTGTGCGAGCACCCTTACTGGACACCCAGTGTGGAATGTGGATGCGTTGCAGAATTGAAATGGCTCGATTCAAAATGTTGAAATTGCCTACTTTATTTGTAAGACGCGCTCGCCTAATGTAGGGGACGCCGAAGACTGTAGTCTACGGCGTCCCCCACATTAGGCGAGCGCGTTCCTCGGGCGTGTGAGCGACTCGTGAAACTCGCGAACGCCGCGTGCGCGCCGCGTGTACTCTCTACACACGCCGCAGGGCAGCAAAACGCGACACTCCACGCCCGAGGACCGTGCACGCCTAATGTGGAGTCAGCCTGAATTATTTTTAACCGACTTCCAAAAAGGAGGAGGTTATATGTTCGGCTGCATGTTTTTTTTTTTTTTTTTTATGTTTGTTCACCGATATCTCTGTCAACGATTGACCTATTTTTTTTTTTTTGTAAGGGTATGCTCTCGAGGTGGTCCCATTGCCACCAAATCAAGATCTGATGAGGGGATCCCATGGAAATCGAGGGAAACCCTCAAATTTTATAGGCAAACCAATAGCGATTTGGGTATTTTTATAGTAACTCGTGCATTTGCTCTTGGTAATCACCATTTGGTGAAGTGGAACTGATGATGGAGACCACAGATGGCCACCGGAACAATATAATAATAAGTTTATAACGGGTTGCGATTCGATTAGGTACTTTAATATGGTTGCTAAGCAATTTATGGTCGTCACAATGCATATGGTGAGTAACGTTTCTCCTGGTTCTTACCAGGAGAACTCCTCAACAATTAACGTCCCAGCATCGGAAAAGCAATATTTTACAGCACATATAATATAATACTAGCTTTTGCTCACGGCTTCGCTCGCGTTAATTTAGAATTTGACAATCATTTCGGGTTGTACTCGGTTTTCGAATCATTATTGAATTATAATAAAGGACCATGATATAATTCAATAATGATTCGAAAGACACGTGGCGCCATCTATTATCATAAAAAACATTATTGTTGTTTTCCTCGAAAAAAGTACTTTTTTCGGGATGAAAGGTAACTATGTCCATTTCTGTACACCTGACAACGTATATGCAAAATTTCAGGATGATCGGTTCAGTGGTTTAGGCGTGAAAAGGTAACAAACAAACTTATGCATACTTAACTTACTCATTTATGATATTATTAATATAATAAAAAATATATAAAATATAAATGTTAGGATTAGTTAGGATTGACACCAACACGTCTGTATTCCTCTAAGGTGTAGGCAGTATGTATTATACACCCGCATTCCTCCTGCATGTCTGTGTGGTGCCGGACGTAAAGAATAGCACCACCCTATTTCTTGTGGCGATTATGGCAAACCCCCTCTTTGGGGGGACATCTATTCCCAGCAGTCGATGTCTTTCGACTGAAATGACGATGATGATGATGACTCCACCGGCTCATTTTTATTTCTTTGAACTGAACATTCACTCTAGACACCTGAGGGTCTACTCCGAAGCCTTAATCCAAAGTATCGGCCGAATGTTCGGCCGTTTTATAACTTCCATAGTTTCCAAAACACTTCCTCTCTCCTTAAACATCATCATTACATAACACAGTTCCCTGCTCTTGTTTCATGTGTATTATTGTATATACAGTATGTAACAAAAACCCTGTTGTTCCTTTTAGGGACGTATACATTTACCTACAAACACAACATTGGTGGAATTATAATTAAAAAAAAATAAGTATTGGCTAGTCGAGAAGCCAAAACCAAAGAATGAAAGAGGTTAGAAATCAGTTAAACATTACAAATATTAATAATTAAATATTTATTTTAATTATTTTTGTTGAATAGTTTTATAAATGACTTGCTTTATTACGTATGTATACCGATTCTTAAAACGTAGCTAGAAGGAACAACAGGGTTTTTGTTACATATTGTATATATGTATATATTTATTAGATAAGTGTATGCTTTGTGTATGTATGTATTTATTGTATATGTTAATTGGTACACCACTGACTACCTGCAGTATTGTCTCTCCTGCTCCCTTTAACCCATCCAAAGGTTTTCTGTAAAAGATCGCTTTTAGCGATAAGACCGCCCATTGTGTCACCCTATGTAAAATTTAAACATTTATATCTGTAACTTTTATGGTGTACATAATAAAGAGTATTCTATTCTATTCTATTCTATTCCTTTTTTGACTTTGAATCCTTACCCAATTTAAAGTAAAATTTTTGACTTTGGCTTATCTCTTTGATTGTCGTTTTTTTTTCTTTCACCGTAGTCAAGCAGCGGCCGAACATTCCGCCGATACTTTGGATTTATGTTCGGGATAGACCCCCAGATCTAGACTCCTCTATAATGGTTTGCCCGACCTAGGCTCGTACCGATGACGATCACGCTCAGAAGCAGTCGCGCTTGCGACCACTAAATATACCAAACATGTTTGTATTCCAAACATGATCAGCAAAATGATAAATACATTTCCCTGTTACACGCGTGCATTCGTGATTGATTACAAATGTGGTGTTTATCTAAATTACTTTGGACAGCAACTGTCACTGCTGTTTGTTAAGAGTTAATCCCTTTCTGATTGGTTTCGGATTGGGGTTAGATTAGGAGCTACCAATGCGGACTCATCGTGATCTCAGAGGCTTACCTTTTTTGCTAGCAAGGGTCGGTTTCCATGGCAACTGAAAGTTTTATTAATTTACATTTCGTAATTACGATTACGAATAATTTAAATCGATTACTTTCAGGAGTTGTGGTTTTAGGGTTCCATACCTAAAGGGTAAAACGGGACCCTATTACTAAGACTTCGCTGCCCGTCCGTCTGTCTGTCTGTCTATCCGTCTGTCACCAGGCTGCATCTCATGAACCGTGATAGTTGATAGTTACAGGAAATTTTCACAGATGATTTATTTCTGTTGCCGCTATAACAACAAATACTAAAAAACAGAATGAAATAAATATTTAAGGGGGCTCCCATACAACAAACGTGATCTTTTTGCTCGATATTGATAACGGCAACAGGTAGACGCTTGAAATATTCACAGAATATTTAGTTACACTTGGCCAGTTTTTCAAAACTTTTGGAAACTATAACATCTTTTCCAAAGTGTGAATCACACGATACGACGTAAAGTGATGAAATAGTCGTACCTAATAGATGATTAGGTATTACTGGAAATACTTCATCTTAATCAATAAGTGTTAATAGTTTCATAATTTCATAAGCAATTCAGGTTATAATATTTCTTATAATTTAAAGAAGATGATTTTTATAAAAAATAATCTTATCAGATCTTGTTGGAATCGTTATTGAATAAGACAAACATGTTTTCGAACCAGTCGACCTTATTATGATAATGGTATCAGATAATGAGTCCGTTTGGTGCTGGACGTAAAGAATAGCACCACCCCATTTCTTCCCGTGGGTGTCGTAAAAGGCGACTAAGGGACTTACTAGAGAGTGGGCAGCAGCGTTCTCTATGCATTTTAACACCATAATGCGATCGCCAACCCGCCTGCCAAGCGTGGCGATTATGGCAAACCCTCCTTCAGGGCAGGCCTATGTCCATCAGTGGACGTCTTTTCAGCTGAAATGATGATTATGATGATCAGTTCATTAAGAACTGTTCATAAAGAACTATTCATAAAGAACAAAAGACTTATGTGCTAGGCATAAGTCGATCAGCAAATGTAGGGTATATGATGCACTCAGGCTAGGTGGAGCGACGGTCTTCGCAGAGTGGCTGGTTGAGAGTAGCCGAGGATCGAGTAAATTGGCGTGTGATTGGAGAGGCCTACGTCCAGCAGTGGACTGCTTTAGATTGATATGATGATGATGAGATTTACTAGAGAATGGGCAGCAGCGTTCTCTATTATTTTAACACGCCTGCCAAGCGTGGCGATTATGGCAAACCCCCCGGGGTCCTTTTGGGGGAGGCCTATGTGTAAAAGGTCACAAATTCAATATGTTTATTTCAATAACTTAAAATATGTTTACATTAGTTCTTTATGGAATTTCCATTTAAGTAAGAAATATACTTGTGTTAGGAAGTCCCGCTCTTCCACTAGTTACAACTTTCAGTATAAGCTGCAGCAGTATGTTATTTTTAATGTCTATTCAATAATAGACATTAAAATTAATATGGGCGAGGAAATTGTTGATGGAATTATTAACCGTCCATTTATGTCACCGTGATAGATACGAAATAATTTACAAAGTTTTATCAAATCAACCTTAGTTATTAGGAAAAGAGTGATAACTAGAGATCGGATATTCGGATGCATATTCACCTAAAGTTTGAGAGTTGACTAGTATGGAGTGCGCTTCGGTACGGGAAAAAGTGTCGGTTTCCAGGACTGAGGAATTTTTAAGAACTACTCTTTTGTACTGTGTATCCCTGAATAAACATATTTCATTTAAGAATAAAATGTTGAAGAAATATTAATAGTGTTTTTTAAACGTCTTATATTTTCCACAAAATTCTTGCATAGTTCTAAATAGATAAGAAATATTTGTTATACCTCGGAATACAAAATTGTACACTGTTATTAATGAAACCCCGCCATCCCGGAATAAAGATATATTTTAAGAAGCCGTTTCCATACTTACTTGTAAATGATTGTCAAATTTTGTAATTAGTTAAATTAGATACGAGGGTTTTGACTACTTTGTATGTGTGTATTTTAATCATGTTTATATTTGTTGAAATGTGCGTTTTGTTTGTGCAGAATAAACAATTTTTCTTTCTTTCTTTACTTTGTAACCTTTGCCGGGAAAAAAATGTACTTTAGGTAAATATGCATCCGAATATCCGATCTCTAGTGATAACAGATAGAAAGATGGACCGACAGGCATACACAGCTACTTTCGCGTTTATAATATTAACTATGGAAGTTAGATATGAATATTATGGATGAGTAGATGGAATAAGCTAGTATAATATAACCCAGAAAAGACCTATACAAATAAATCATCTCAGCCTACATTAATAAAAACCTCAGTATCAAAGATTTTCGCTACAAAACAAGGTCATTTAGAGGGCGTAATAAAATATGTTATCAAAACGATTACTCAGCAATTTCGACCCAGATATGAACGTTAGATAATACTAAATATATAGAATGAGCCCAAAGTAATAAATATTGTGCAAAGTTTAGCGATATGCACATGGTTTTATGTACTGAGTTATAATTATGGCGTTAGTAAGTGCTGTGGTTTCGGGTGTACGGTTAAAACAATTAAAATTCAGCGACTGCCAATCTGACCTCCACAACTCAGTTACTGGGTAACACGATACCCCTTGGTAAAACTGGTTTTCAGACTTTGGGGCTACTAAGTGCCTACCCTTAACGACTGTCAAAGATCTACAAATGACAGCCGGGACCAACGGCTTAACGTGTCTGTGTTTTTTAGGGTTCCGTACCCAAAGGGTAAAACGGGAACCCTATTACTAAGGCTCCGCCGTCTGGCTGTCTGTCTGTCTGTCCGTCTGTCACCAGGCTGTATCTCATGAACCGTGATAGTTAGACAGTTGAAATTTTCACAGATGATGTATTTCTGTTGCCGCTATAACAACAAATACTAAAAAATAGAATGAAATAAATATTTAAGGGGGCTCCCATACAACAAACGTGATTTTTTTGCTCTATATTGATAACGGCAACAGGTAGACGCTTGAAATATTTACAGAATATGTAAATATATATTGACTTTAAAAATAAATAATTAAATTAAAATAAAACAAATATCTAAGGGGGATCCCATATAACAAACGTGTTTTTTGCCATTTTTATAGATAATGGTACGGAACCCTTCGTGTGCGAATCCGACTCGCACTTGGCCAGTTTTTAATTTGTGAATTGAGAACGTTGTAGGCTTAATAGACTGTAGCTTTGTAAATCATTGTCACCTTCGTGGTACTTGTTGACGGGCCTACACGGTCCTCCCATAGCTATTAACACAGTAACCTGAAAAAAATAAACTTAACCCAGGTCATAGTCACCTCCTTCCGCGAAGCAGTAATGCTCGCGAAGGAGGAGGCGGAACGCGTGAGGGAAAATTCACGCCCTCACGCCTCTAGTCGCCGCGGTAGACGCCCCGGGCGTTGGAAGTCACAGGCTGATTCACGGCCACTTCTGCGAAGCAATAATGCTCACGAAGGAGGAGGCGGAACGCGTGAGGGAAAATTCACGCCCTCACGCCCCTAGTCGCCGCGGTAGACGCCCTGGGCGTCGAAGTCGCAGGTCGATTTCCGGCCACTTCTGCGAAGCAGTAATGCTCGCGAAGGAGGAGGCGGAACGCGTGAGGGAGACACAAAATTCACGCCCTCACGCCTCTAGTCGCCGCGGTAGACGCCCGGGCGTCGGAAGTCGCAGGCCGATTCCCGGCAACCGTAGGCGTGGGCTTGCGTACGGTGAGCGATTGGTAGCTCACCGTCAAAAAACAGTTACTTTCACACTTATAATATTACTAGCCGTTGCACGCGACCTCGTCTGCGATTCGGGATGAAAAGTAGCCTATGTCCTTCTCCAGGCCATGGTCTACCCATGTGTCAAACTTCATCCAAATTCGTTGAGCCGTTTTAGCGTGAGAGCGTAACAAACAAACAAACAAACTCACTTTCTCATTTATAATAATATAATAAATAATATAAGTTAGCATAGAATGGACAGTATGGATTATGTTTTAATTTAAGTAGATAAACTGCAACGTCAATCATAAAAGGGTTATTCTTAGATTGTCTATAATTATGACGATCGCATAAATAGTATCGCAAGAACCATATTGCGATATCAATGTACCATGTACAAACCTACATTACGTTTTAATAGATTAATATGAATGTCTATTATGTATCATGCACATACGTACCTGACCGTAATATAGATAATAACGTGGGTGTGTATGACAAGACAGATATATGCGGCGTCAATATAGGTAACTAAATATTGGAATAGCTGAAAATTATGTATGATTATTTTACATTGTAGTAGGGGACAGTGAGAGAAATTCATCATCATCATCACCATTTCAGCCGAAAGACGTCCATAGACATAGGCCTCCCCCAAAAGAGGGAGGGGGTTGCCATAATCGCCACGGTTTTCGATCGCAGTATGGTTTGAAAAATGCATAGAGAACGCTGCTGCCCGTTCTCTAGTAAGTCCCTTAGTCGCCTTTTACACCCCCATGGGAAGAAATGGGATGGTGCTATTCTTTACGTCCGGCACGACACGGAAAAATTATGAAATTATGAAGAAATAAATATTAGGTTGGGGAAAAAGTCTTTTCGCATTATAGTATGTATGAACTTGTAATAAAATCTCTTTGGCTATACTATTTGTATCTGGCTGGTTCTGGTATCATTGAAATTTTAAATTTAATTAAAAGAACATAATTTCAAATTCAAATTAGGAAAATGTGTGATTTTCATTTGTTTTTCGTACTGTCAAGATGAGTGAATCTAATGAAGAAATTGACTTCTTGGCGGGAAAGTGAAGCGTCATGTTCAGCAGTTTGTTTAATTTTCCAAAATTAGTGTTTAGCCGAATATTAATGTGTATTAATGGTGGATTATTAACCATTAAGTGTTTGTGAACGTGCATTAGTGTAGGCAAATGAAACAAAACAGTGCAACTTCGCTTCAAGTTCTCCCAAGAAGTCCGCGTGAGGACTCAGTAAAGTGCCACATCTTTACTGAAACTCAAGGGGAGTGGGCGGGGATATCATCATCATGCATTTATAATTAATTTCATCAATACACAAGAACACACACAAGAACTAAAACTTGACATTGGCTAAATGCACAAACCGTGCGAAGCCAGAAGGAAAAAAAAAAAAAGAAAAAAATGAAGAAATTCGTCACATTTTAAAATGTTACTACAAAAAAGACAAACACGCAACGCAAGCCACGAAAAAAATTTGCGATGTTTATGGACCTAGTGCAGTCTGTGAGAGTAGCACAAATTTGGTTTAAGCGTTTTGATGTCAAAGATGCACGTCGCTCTGGTGGCCCTATTACGGATAAAATGGATGCCATTTTTGAAAGAGTGGCAGTGGTTTTAAAAATGGCATCCATTATCATATCATCATATCAGTAGTTACGACGTAGCTGAAGAACTGGGACTGACCACAAAACAGTTTTGGCACATTTGAAAAAAACTGGGTACACAAAAAAGCTCGATATTTGGGTACCTCACGAGCTCACTGAAAGAAACCTAATGAACCGTGTACTCATTTGTGATTCTTTATTACGACGTAATGAAACCGAACCATTTTTGAAGAAGCTGATAACTGGTGATGAAAAGTGGATCACGTACGACAAGAACGTGCGAAAAAGGTCGTGGTCAAAGGCCGGTCAGGCTTCACAGACTGTGGCGAAACCCGGGTTAACTCGCAACAAGGTGATGCTGTGTGTGTGGTGGGATTGGAAGGGCATTATTCATTATGAGCTGTTACCCCCAGGCAGGACCATCGATTCTGAACTCTACTGCGAACAACTGATGAGATTAAAGCAAGAAGTTGAGAGAAAGTGGCTGGAATTAATCAACAGAAGGGGTGTGGTTTTTAATCATGATAACCTCACACATCTTTAGCCACTCAGCAAAAATTAAGAGAGTTTGGCTGGGAGGTGTTAATGCATCCGAAGTATAGTCCTGACCTTGCACCTTCAGATTTCCACCTGTTTCGGTCTCTTCAGAATTCTTTAGGCAGTGTCAGGTTAACATCACGGGAGGACTGCCAAAACCACTTGTCGCGGTATTTTGATCAGAAGTCTCAAAATTTCTATAGCAATGGGATCACGTCCCTACCTACAAGATGGCAAAAAGTTATCGAACAAAATGGTATCTACATACAATGTAGATACCATTAAATGTAAATAAACTATATTAAAAAATGTTTTGAATTTTCTTAGAAAATGCGAAGAAACTGTTTCCCCAACCTATTACATGGTCCGTTGAAAGGCACTTGCCTTAAACAACATTATTTTAAGTTTATGCGAAACCTGAATATAGTTTGTTCAGAATAACGAACTGAAACGATCTCAATATATTTTACACCATGTTATATTTTGTCCCAAAAATATTTAAGTGTGATGAAAAATGTTATCACCATTTAATTACTTACAATACAATCGCCGTACGGTTAGGTACCTACTGCCAAATTATTAACTTAATAACTTTGTGATTTTTCATGATATAGTTTCAAAATTTGGTACATAGATTCTATACATTAAAAAAAACTAGATACCGTGTCCCGGGTTTCGCATATACTAAAAATAATGTGGCATATTTCTTTATTAACAACAAGTACATAACACTTATATTCTTAAGCGTTTATTAAACTGTTACTAGCACTTTCACTGACTCTACTTTATGTTCGTTTGGTTTCACTCACAAAGTCTTTAGTTTCATTTCTTCACACTTAAGTTTGAAGTTTAAAGTTATTAAGGCGAGAGCGTCACGGTAGCCCGCGAAATTCAAATTTTCTTACGTTTTTTGCCATTTTAAGGTCAGTAACAGGTTGTATGTTGATCTAAATATGCACATTGCTGATTCTAATGATTATAATTCTGTAAAGCCATATTTGTTACGGTCGCGAATCATATCTGAATCAACATACAACCTAATACAGACCTGAAAATTGCAAAAAACTTAAGAAAATTTGAGTAACGCGAGCTACCTTAGCGCATTCGCCTTAAGGGGACGATAACCGAGTTTTAATGATTTTATACTGAAGATCACGTCTAAAGGAGTAATGTTAATGATTTGAAAAAAATATATGATTAATTAGAGCATTTTCTCAATAACTTAATATGTGAATATTTTAGATTGTGTCTATATTACATAGTGAAATTAATTTGTAAATGTATGTCTAACGCGGATAAAAAAATGAGAATTGCGCACAATCTACCAAGCGTATTTTTCTGAAACCTTCAACAATATAAAGATAATTTAATTATTGATCTTTTAGTATACGCGTTTTATTAAAATACCTTTTGTTTTGTGTATAATAAATTAATGATTGGGGACAGCGCTCCTTGATGGGCGAGTCCTATTACTGGCTGAATGTACGACGCGTTGCATGAGCTCAGCACAGAACACGCAAGCTAACCACTCAAGGTCACTGGTATATATCTGCGTCTTAAGAAAGAGGAACAGACTTTAGGCGCTTTAGGGCTTGGTCTAGGGTGCCTAGATGTGTCGCGTGACTTACATGTTATATACGTCTCGCGCTTGTGCATGTAAAGAATGAGCGATGAATCGGGTTAGCACAGCATTTTAATACTTTTACCACTTAGCGCGCCATCGCATTGGTTGATCGTTGTTCACAAAATCTCAGCCAATCACTGTAATCTTGAAATTAGCGGGGCATGTCCCTCTCGCCGACAGGTCCACTATTGGGCAATAATACGCCCTCTGTTTGGTTGATTTTTAAAGCCTTTTGTTGACTAATAGCGATCTGTTTTATTTTTATCAATTCTATTTACTTTTCATAAGCTCGGCTTATGTATTCTCTTATATACTGCTATGAATTATTTAAGAAAACCTGTAGCATATAGGTACACGGGCTTATATACTTGACTCGTAATCGTTCCTCCGAGTGCATAAGGTTACTTAAAGATGTTTAGAACGTTATCTATTCTACTGTAAGAGACGGTCTGTTGTTATATAATTATCTACTGACGCTATGTTGTCATCGCAAATTCGTTCGCGTCCAACTCGTTGTCCGTAACAATAGTCAACCACGCCAGAATTGACTTTACACTCAGAAACTCTTATTTTGCTATAATAAAGAATCCGTGATATCGGCTGTGAACATGGGTTTGACCTGAGAGATCCTGGGTAAGATTCCTTGGTCGAAGCCATAGAAAATTATGGGTTACTATTATGCTGCCCGCGGCTTCATCCACGTGGCTTTTCCTCAAATAAACGTATACAATCAGCTATCTGCCAGTGAAAGTCCCGTCAAAATCGGTCCCGCCGTTTAAGAGATTAGCCTGAACAAACAGACAGACAAAATTAAAAAAAAAAATGTTTTGTGATAAGTACCGTTTATACTTCCATACGCATTTTATTAGCATAATAAAGCTATTATTTTGACATTAAAAACTTACACTTTAATTTTATTTATTTGTATGTATTCAGTTCGATTTTGATCATTTTCTAATAATAAAGTTACAGTCCGCAAGTCAATAAAGGATATTCAACTGTATTCAATGTTCTTCTGAATCATAAAAGGAAATTGTTCCATGTGAGAACGAGTTATTGACCATGTTACATTCAGATGTATTATACATCCACCTCTCCCCACCAAGCACCGCTTCTAGCAAATCCGGTGTGGTTGTGCAAGTAGTTGACGAAATAATTTAGACTCTGGACTATATCTGGCCACGAATATGATGCGTGATGACTTGAAAATGGTAAACTGGGGCAGACTAAAACCATAAAGATCAGAACCGGGTGTTGCAGGACAACCAATAGATATGGGCCTTTTGTCACGTAGTCAACCATGTCATTCTTTCATGTTTGAATACTTCTGACACAAGACACACACACATGAAACGACACTATTGAATATGTTACAAGTATTATGTCCAAATTACATAAAGGTCAACTAAACAGCTGACATTCAAGTGCAGACGGTTTTTATGTTAAGTAAATACCTACATAAATAAGGTGTATCTATTCATACACGAAATCTCTTAAGGGGTCATTGTACTCATAATAATATGAACAACTTTTACTATGGGAACAAACCTGAAATCGCGAAAAAAAAATCAGCTGTTCCCTAAGTTACATATGTTCTCCAAAATGTAGGGAACAGCTATCTATGTAATTTTAATGTGTATGTGTAATTTAATTATTGTTGATTATTTTAATGTAATGTTGCATTACTTGCATTTTCATTTTTATAATATAATGTATGGACTATGTCTGAAATAAATGAATTAATAATAAAATTGGCTCCCGCGCCACCGTCAACCGTAATTATTTTGATACGCGTTATTTGAATCTGTGATATCTTTTAAAGTATTCATTAAAATTATATAATGTCAACGCATAGGTATTTGAATCTAATTTAAATGCCCAATATAAATAACATATCTTATTGGATAAAAATTAATATGATACCGGTTAAAATACCAACGGAAATAACAAAGAAATTTTTATCAAATTCTGAAAAATTAAAATGGTTACTGTGGGTCATCCTTAGAAGATAGATATGATGTCGCGGACTTTTTTGTTGAACTTTTTAAGAGGCCGGCGATGGATGCGTATTCCATACAAACGTAATACCAAAATAATTTGTAAATCAAACATATTCTTAAAGTAGTGTGTCTTTATTCCGATTGGAATGCAGAATATCTAGGTTCCCAAATATATATTTTGAATGGAAGCTGATTTAAACAAGAACTATGAGAAAAATAAGTTTTCTATAGAAATTTTAAATTCCTCATATCTCGTCTATAAATCATTGTCCTTTCAAAATATATATATGTCGATTGCTGTACATAGGCTTCCCCCTAGCACCGCCACTTCGACCGTTCGTTTAGGGTTCCGTACCTCAAAAGGAAAAACGGAACACTTATCTTGAAATTTGGCAAGAAGCAAGGTCTCACAGCACAAGTAAAGGAACAAGTCCGAAAATCGTCAATTTCTAGGTTTATCATATAAAATAATGCGATTACAAACTTTTTTTTTTTTGTTTTTGTTTTAAACGTTACTAGGAATTTCTCCTGTATCGTGGGTGAGTTTAGAAACATTTAAACTCACATACACAAACAGCCGGACCCGAAACAACTACTTGTAGGTCATACAAATATTTGTTCCGTGCGGGAATCGAACCTGCCACACGCAGCGCAGCAGTCAATCGCTTAACCTAATCTACTACAACGTTAAGTTGGTTTTGGGATAAATTCATCCCAACTACGGAACTCTCTCGTTTTTTGTTACGTTAATTCTTTAGCATGAACGATCAGAAAAAAGAATAGGCAAGATAACCCGCCGGAATCTCGGCCTTGATCGAAGGTCACAGGCAGATAGGTAAGTAAATAAAAAAAGTTATTAAAATATGTGTTCTAAAAAACCTGTTAATTTATTTTACAACAATTAGAGCTTATATCTAATCATAATATATTAAATGATCTATGCTAACATCACACTCGTTATACATAGGCTGCATTTACATACATATGGTGTATCTATTCATACACGAAATCTCTTAAGGGGTCATTGTACTCGTCATTATGAAAAACTTTTACTATGGGGGGACCAAACCTGAAATCACGAAAAAAAAATCAGCTGTTACCTACATTTATTTATGTTCGCTTATCTCGTCAAAATGTAGGGAACAGCTGATTTTTTTTCGCAATTTGAGGTTTGGTTCCATAGTAAAAGCTGTTCATAATGATGAGTACAATGACCCCTTAAGAGATTTCGTGTATGAATAGATACACCATATGTATGTAACCTTAGATTGTGAAGATTTTAAATTCCCTTAAAAAAAAAGCCATTCCTGTTGAGCACGTCAAATACAAAATCGTAATATTTTCATATTTTACAACATTTTTACTTATCAATATTTGTATACATAATAAATATTATACAGTGTGAGCTTTGATAATGTGCACACATCGAAATTAGGGAAACTAAGGTTATGTTACTGACGGAAAAAAAAAATGCAAAAAAAGGGTCTGTACCTGCTAAAGTAAAGTACGTAGCTGCGTGCAAGGCCTTTCTTTAACAGTTGATAGGAACGTTGTGATTGACATAAAGACATGGTATTTTTACTTTTAGAAACCGGATACGATGGAGAATAATTTAAAGTAATAAAAAGGGTAGGTAATCCGGACTTTTATTGAGATATTTTACAATTATTGTAAAAATTTATGAAAAAATATCTGATTTTTCTTATAACATCACCCTAATTCTCAATTGAAGGCGAGTTTTTACTTATTTTTTTTATTTTATGAAGACGCCTATTATTTCCAGTTATTATTTAGTTTGTTTCATCGTGATAGATCGTTTAGTTTAAAAGTTTATCGATTTGTTTACAAAGTGGTCACAGCCGCGAACAAGAATTTAAAAAATGCTATACAAAATTGAATTGTTTTTTTTTTATTTTTTTAAATATTTTTTCCGATAAAATTAAAAATAAGCTCGATAAAATTAAGCTAAGTTTCCTTAATTTCGATATGTCGAAATTATCAACACTCGCACTATAAAGTAGATTAAAATAACAAAACAATAAAAAAATAAATTAATTTTTCTTTTTTACACTTCACACAAATCTTGTTATAATAATTATTATGCCCATGTATTTTTGCAGCGCAACTGTCGCCCAAAGATCAGCATGCACTGGTACAACTTTTTTATTTGTTTTATAATGCCTTAGTTATTTTATATGGCACTGATAAGGATTACCTTATTCAGGAACAAGTCATTGAAATTCCACTAAAGAGGTACCCTATATAATTCCCATTTTGATTTTCTATAAATATTAATGGACACTCTGATATAAAAATGTGTCTCTTTTTGTGAGAAAAAAAGCGTAAATAATTAGAAGGTAAATAAGTTTTTAGAGGATCTTGTGACTATATAAATATATGACAGAATTAATGAGAATATAAGTATAAGGCATATAAGTATTTAGTAAACAATACATAATGAGTGAACAACAAGTTACTTTATAATCAACAACGTATGAATGACTCAAACAAATAACAGTCCATTAGATGTACTAATGATTGCAAACGACCATGCGCGCGAGTCTAATTCAAGACCGAATACAAAAATAAAAAATTACTCAAGAAACCAACACATTCAATATTTAGATATTAATAGGAATCACGAGCGTTATTTTGACACACTATTCGAATTTGAAGTATATTGCTAATCCATCGCTTCATAGGTTCGAAAAATTTGTTTGCTCAACAACGTAAATAACGCAATGAATGTTGTTGGACTGTCAAATTGAAACCGATTCCTACTGATAGTGTGCTACGCAACTCAGTTCTATCTATGAAAATGAAAGGAAAGTAGATACGTTTTGTAGTTGTAAAATGTGAACATATTTAGGAATGAATATATTTATGTGTATTTATTTGTGTCTAGGTTTATATATTATGTAAATACTGATCAAAATATTGTGTAATCACGTTAAACGATGACGTGCCATGCATGATTAAATCATCTGTTCGTAGTTTGTTAGACGCAGAATGACGAGGCAGAACGGAAGATACTCAATTATTTGATCACTCAATGACTTGCATCTGATTGTAAGGACATGCTCAAAATTCATTACTCTAACTCTCAACGACTCTAATGTGATAAAAATGGACGTTAGTTAGTTATGACTAGTGTATTTGAAATAATTGCATTATCAATTAACTGCAACAATGTTTTTCATGCAGTGGGTTCATTGAGAATTTATTACGGTCTGTTTTAGCATAAGAAATTACGACCTTTTCTAGTAAATAGCATTATTCTACGGTTGCTAGGTAAAATGCGACACTGATTCGCATTCAATCGATTTCAGCACGTCTCCGTATCAATTGCTATCAATCATGAATGGCTAGAGCTGCTAATTTATATGCCCGTTTGAAACGGTTTTAATATTTCCAGAATACTGTAAATGCTTGTAAAATGGCAGAAATTCAGCAATAAAAAAATTATCGTAGCATAGCACGAGGATTAAGGCTTCTACATACCGGGGCGACTTGTCGCGCGATGCGACGCGACACAAAGGCACCGCTCGTCCCGCGACACGCGGGGCCTTTGTGCCGTGTCGCGTCGCGCGACAAGTCGCGCTGGTATGTAGAAGCCTTAAAGCTATACAAAACCAGTATAAGCTGGCCCCGTAAATTGTGTACTATTTAACTGATCTCACTATAAATAAATGTTATAATAACCAGCGCTGTGTTTTTATTCAAATATCGCAGCACCGATCGCTGCATCGAGCTTTATAGGAGCTTTTTTGGCCTGGCACATACCTTCTTTTTGTTTTTTTTTTGTTTTCTCTATTTTGTTAGTTTTCATGTTTTCATGATTTTGTTGGTTTGTAGAAGCCTTTAATTGTTTATGTGTATTTTATTTCTACTTATAACTGATAGGTACATATTTGCGGGGCAAATGTTTATAAAAAACAGACACTTATTTTATCCGTGTTATAGCATACACTTATTATGACCAATTACTAAACAACTATTGAAGAATAATGTACATAGTATTTCCTAAGTCAATCCTCATTCACACAAAATGTTCGCATAAGCCCTGCATTTGTTCAATGACCTAACTCGTTTAACGCAACATCTATATCTTTTTCTTCTTATCTGGTTTGGCTGGCAAGAACACTGCGATAGTCTTCTGTAAGATCTCTGTGAATATCATGGTCCCTATAAACACAAGAAGAGTTCCAATCCAGTGGCCGAAAGTGAACGGATTCCTGAAGTACACGATGGAGAAGAGAAGCGACACGAACTTCCTCAAAGTGACAGTCAAAGTCACGATCAACGAAGCGCATTCGGTTGTCAACACGTAAACAGCACTGATGCACAGCCCTTGAGTTAGTACATACAGAATCAGCAAAAGTACCTGTCTTGGGAAAGAAAAACCTAGGAATTCTACTATGGGTGTCTCTGTAGCGAGCTTAACGTGTCCGATTAAATTAGGGGCAGTTGGCAGCCAGAATACCAAAGGTAATAAGTGCGTGTAGTACAGTGCTTCCCAAGGATGCTTTCCGTGCTTTGAGTACAAGGATTCTTGGAAGATTCCCATCCTTGCAGAGACGAAGAGTGCAAAGGTAAGGATGGCAATGCCCAGGCACCACCACAGCCAGTCAATGAACTTCAGTTTTTCTTCCTCAGCGGCATCTTCATGTGTTTCTCTTGGAGCTTTCACGTCGCCACTAGACACGAGGGTACACAGTGCAATGCCAGCTGATATCATGAAGATGGCTACGTACTTCAATGGTGGGTAACTCTTCTTCAATATCCATACACCCATAGCCATGTTTGCCATCAGAGAACCAGCTCTGAAGATCATGTGTAACGGCATCGGTATGTTAAAGTCAAATGCATAATTATTTGCAACACTGCTTGTCCAGAAAAATCCAACTAGAAGCAAGTATTGCTTGAAGGGAATGTTCCTCTTAGCTGTACCGAATTTACCAACGGTAACAAATCCTATTGATGCGATGAATAAGAATTGTAGGAATGTAGCTAAGTTTCCCGCGCCCGGGTCTTCTTTCACAACCATTTCTAAGAACACTACGTTAGAACAACATCCCACGAAGACCATCGCAATGGCCGCAGCCGCCTTCACGGAAACCATTTTGGATCTGGAAAAAAGAAAAAAAAAATCAAAAAAGTTATTCCGATACCGGGAATCGAACCCGAGCCTCCTGGGTGAGAGCCAGGTATCCTAGCCACTAGACCATATCGGATATTGAAGTAACCGCCAAATTATTGGTTCTAATGCGGCTTAGTTACAAAACCTGAAAACCAAATAAACTACGAATTAAAACAAACAGTATCATAAAAACTATAAAACAAAGTCCATAGAATGTCTGCCTCAGTTTAGTTTTAAGTGATAACACCATTAAATAATTAACCTGACATGCGCACTGCAGCCGAATTCAGTAAGGTTATTTCAACTGCAGTTGTATGTGATAAATCTACATCATACGAACTTGAACGGATACATCTATTATAAAATAAAAAGTAATACTTACATTTAGTTCGTTGCACTATCACAAACACAAACTAATCATGTCATTTATTTCATTATTTACAATAAAACGTCAGACACGTTTGACAACGGAGCTAGCCGGGGCGCCAATGTGTGCGTAATCAACCAGTGATTGTAGTTGTGACCGTGGCCTCGAATACGTCTACGCATGCGCTGAGCGGCGCTGTCGGTAAAACTGCACGCGTGTATTAACTAATAAAATAAGTAATAGATGGCGCTGTTATCAATTATGAAGCCGATGTATCAATGTTTGGAGATTATATTTTAGGGGACTGTGTGGGTTCGATCGAAGCCTTTGTTACATTATTTACATAGCAAGGATCACTGTCTGGAGTAAAACAATCATGGCGGCGCGCGGCGGATGAAACATTTTCACTTTGCTCATAAAGTTGAGTTTGTTTCAACAGGTAGATTGGAGGTACCTACCTACATACATACTGATAACTACATAAGTACTTTTGGTTTTGGTAGCGTTTCTTGTAAATAGTTCGAGTTTTATATGTGGAGAAAACCTAGAAACATGTTTAGAACAACATGAGACGGCCGTCAACGGGAATAACCGATAAAGCTCAACCCTTTTATTATTAAAACACGGAAATAAGTAGGTACCTAAGTTATGTTATGCTCATCATCTGCCTAGCCTTTTCCTGGTTTAAGTGAGTGATACTAACCCTAATAAAGAAAAAATAAAATCGGACTAATAGGGTACATTCAACATTTTTCTCTCTCAATTAGCGTCAGAGAATAACAGGGTAAGGTAATTTAATCTTTCACTTCTTTTACCTACTTAAACTTTAAAAATAGGTACCTAACTTTAATCAAAGTTTCTTTTTATAAAAATGCGAACGCTTGTGAAACGTTTTACCTACTTAAATTATTCAGGTTCATCCAAGTTAATTCATAATATTAACTTCGCATTATTTGGGATCCTACAGGATGATTCCCTAATTGCTTCCCCCCAATTGTACCGAGTTCCTAAAAACTATTAAAGGTAGAAACATGTTCTTAGAAACTCCGTCGTCGATTTTAATATTAAGAAAAACTACATCCATAGTCTTCATCAAACTTTTTTTTTCCTATATAAAGTATCACAATTGGTGATATATTCGAAGACGCAGACGTGATGGGAATCGATTTCTAACAACGTTAAAAAAAAGAAATTAATTTGTTGAGGTTTTTGGGGTCATAAACCGCAGGTAGCGTAGTCACTTGAAATATCAGTTTAAAAAAAAAAAATTTTTTGTAAACTTTGCAAACGTGATGCGTTGCGATATACCGGATGACTTTTTTTACCGTCTCGAAAAAAGATGGCTTTATTAGGTGAACGGAGTAGAAGCATAGGGCATACCTAGGTATTTTTTTCTTATTTCCAGAGCTTAAAAAAATTGATCCATCATCAAAAAACGTTACAAAATTCAAGTAAGTAAGTAAACTTTTCTAGAACAAAGAAAGAGAAATTTAAAAAAAATATATAAATTGATAAACATATTGAATTTCAAATCATAAACAACGTCGCGTATGATTTTAATTTCGAATTATTTTGATTTAAAAAAAAAAAAAAAAAGACTAGTATGCCATTTGCTTCTACTCCGTTCACCTATTACATATTATACCCATTTTTTTTCAAGACGGTAAAAAAAGAATGCAGTACCTATAAAGTAGTATAGACACGTTAAGTATAACAAAATAAAAATGATTTTCTCAACTCATGATTACAAACTTTATCTAAGTAGTTTGTATTTATTTTGTTTCATATTTATAATCTCACTGTATGCTGCACCGGTCGGCGTCATCACGTCAACGCCGGCTATCGCTGAAAACCAGCGCTAGGACTCTGTCTCGAATAGGGTCGCAGCATTATGCTGAGCGGTGGCCGTTTTGCGTGGATGTGACGCATATTTTCCCCTACTTGTTCTTTTTGTATCTATGTTCTTTCTTTGCGTCATGTTTACCGCAAATAAACGTATTAACTTTCTTCTTCTTTTCTTCTTTCTTTCTTTCATGATTCTCTCAACTTCCAAGTAAGATCAATACAAGCGGTCATTCCGACCCCCAAAAATATCAAAACTTTTTTATTTTATTTTATCGTGTTTAGAATTTTAGACTTCGATACCCATCTCGCCTGCGGAGTTTTGCTAGGTAATTCAATTTGACCCTGTAGAGCAGAGATGGCGAACCTTTTTATATCCACGTGCCATTTTTTCCAAATAAGAATTTAATATGGCCATGACGTGCAAATCAGTCTTGACTTTGACTACCGGGAAAAATTAAGTACCTAAATAATTTCAGAATAATTTTCTTTATTCGCAAATAGAATTAGACGTTTGCTATTATTCAGACATCCTAACATTTACCTATCGTTTTATATTTATTTATATGAAATAACAAATTAGTGCGACTTCTGCTGCAAGCTAGATGTCAAATAATTTAAATATCAATCAGGTTCACATTTTTTTGTATTTCCGCGGCAACGATAGTCGAAAATACCTGTCGAGAGGGCTTCCTATGTTTGTTACTGTGCCTTAGGTGCCTAAATTCTTCAATATTGATGTCGTGCCCAAATTATTTTATCGCTTGCCATCGACGGCACGTGTGCCATAGGTTCGCCATCCCTGCTGTAGAACGTAGTTTCAGGTTTTTGTTCCAGTACTGTGACGTCAGTTTGATAGATACAATGCATGTAGTTATTCTTAACATTAAAATTGACGACGGGATTTCTATGAACAAGTTTCTACCTTTAAGACGCAGATATATGCCAATGACCTTGAGTGGTTAGCTTGCGTGTTCTGTACTGAGCTTGTACAACGCGTCGACGTTCAGCCAGTAATAGTACTCGCCCATCAAGGAGCGCTGTCCCCAATTTGACGCATTATCAATTTATTATACAACAAAACAAACTGTATTTTAATAAAACGCGTATACAAAGATCAATAATTAAATTATCTTTAAATTGGTGAAGGTTTCAGAAAAATACACTTGGTAGATTTTGCGCCGTTCTCAGTTTTTATCCGCGTTAGACATAACTTTACAAATTAATTTCACTATGTAATATAAACATAAGCTAAAATATTCACATATTAAATTATTGAGAAAATGCTTTAATTTAACATATATTTTTTTCAAATCATTAACACTACTCGTTTAGACGTGATCTTCAGTATAAAATCATTAAAAGTCCGTTATGGTCCCCTTAATGGATATTAAGTTTTTTTTTGGAGTCAACGACCGCTTGTTGATGTTACTTGAAGAATGAGATGAGAAAATCTATCAAGTAACTACACTACCTGCTGTAGATGACTCCAAAAAAGAACTCATGAAATTAATTTATTTTTTCTTTTATCATGTTTAGATACTTATCTATACCTACCCTTCACGTATGCTCAGTTTTGCTAGCTGATTTAATTTAACTCTGTATAAGGTCACTAGTCCATACATAAATCGCTTATGTCAGTACATAGATCAACGGGTATATATAACACCAATTGGCAGATAGCCAGTAAGATTAACAAAAGATTTGTAGCCATAAAGACTATTTAAACCTATCTTTACCCCTATTGAAAATGTGCATTGATCTGTCGAAAATATCTAAAATAACCGGCCAAGTGAATTTATTCCAAGAACATACTAAACATTGCAGTTGAAAAACATGATCTCCCATACATCGATAAACGGCACGGTCAATTCTCCAACTACAAACGTAAGTTAGTCGACTATTACTCGTGAATTTGTAAAGCCTACTTAGCTGGAATAGTTTTCCTTTTAACTTCGTTAGGTATATACTTATGCTACTGACTTGATTTATTTCACAATTTTGTTCAAAAACAACCATTTAGCTGGCAGGGGGACAGTTGACTCGAACAAAAATTAGCACTCTAAAGCTTAATATTACGCAAACGGATCCCAGAATCGAAAAATGATCTGGACAGACCCGCAATATTTTCGAACGGCCTATCCAACGATACCCCACACAATGGGATAGGAGAAAATAAAAGATCATACCCTCTTTACGTGCAGGAGCGGTACCCTAAAAAAAATATTTAAAATATATTTTTTACCACTTTGTCGGCGTGATTAATATTTATATTGTATATGTATGTGTCATGCCAAATTACAGCTTTGTAGTACTAAGAGTCGCTGAGCTATGCCGCGGACAGACAGACAGACGGACATAGCGAAACTATAAGGGGTCCTTGTTGACTACGGATCCCTAAAAACTACGTAACTTTTAGTATTACTTAGAGCTCTTTGTGAAGGAGCTCGCCCGGGGAAGTACTATACCATCATAGGCAAATAAGTATTTCTTCTGCCTATCAGCATTGCTTTGTTACGGGTTGATGTATGGATGTCAAAGTAATTATAGGCACGTAACGGAAGACAGTTTGTTCTTAGGATGGCAAAGCACCTGCAATGCCTTTGGTATTGCAAATCCAACCTATTCCATCCAGCCTATGCCAGAAAAGGCACCGAATAGGGCTGATGATGAGGGTTTCGTGACAGTGCAAAGGAGGAAGTGCCGATCACGAGCAAACAAGAACCGCTGCGGCACAGCTCCTAAGGAGCCCGAAATGAGCTTGCGTGCCGCTAAGCCGAACACACCGGTGTAAATCTCTCGCCTTCAATACACCACTAAGGCGGAGGGCATCGTAGAGTACGTGCGCCAGAAGACGAGGTACACGCTGAGGATGCAGTTACTGGAGTCGCACCGCAACGTCAACTTCAAGGCGTTCGTGGTGCGAGTACCGAATTGTTTTCTGTCCGTCGTCATGGAGGAAGACTTTTGGCCGCAGGTCGTGGTGTTTCGTCGCTTCCGCGGACAAGTGCCACAGGACAGCACAAGGACAAGCTAGTGAAGTGAAGTGTCACTAACATAGTTTTAAGCTATATTTATTAACACGAGTTTTTGTTTTATACTTTATATATGTTAGTTTGTAAGGTCTATGGGCCATTGTAGCCTGCAATAAATTATTATTTTTATTATTAAATGTCTATCAGCTATCCTTGTGATAAAATCAAAATTTTATTTTATGATTATGCAATATCTTCATTAAGTAAATCAACGGCGAAATAATCTATATTTTCGAGAGCGCAAAAGAATGACCCGAATGGTTTATCACCACGAAAACTGTACTTTTATAGTTACACAGACTTAATGTTACAATAAATTATTTCAAGCTTTCTCATAATTAGATAATAAATTGACGAAAAACGTTTTTTTTTTGTGCACGTACCCTTAACATCAGATTTTTGACAATCAAAAATATCTAAGGGCTAATTTCAACAATGAAGTTGAACACGTTCATCATTGTTGTCGTGTCTGTGCAATAATACCTGCACTATGGAAGACCTTTGCAGGCCAACGCTAACGCTGTCGAAGTGACCGAATGCTGGTCGAAGCTTGATTAGAATAAGGTATACGTATATTTTAATTATTCTTCAACTTAAGGGAGATGCGCTAAGGTAGCGAAATTCCAATTATCTTACGTTTTTTGCAAGTTGCAGGTCAGTAACAGGTTGTTTATTGATCTAAGTAATTAAGATTCGTTGACGTAACAAAAATGGTTTTAGAGAATTATTATCATTATAATCAGCAACACAACTCTCTAAGTAACGTATACAACATTAGTTTTTGTATATACTAAACCCAAAAAGGGGTCATGGTACTCATCATTTTGAACAATTTTTTCTATGGGACCAACCTTGAAATCGCGAAAAAAAATCAGCTGTTCCCTACATTTGTGTTCACTTATATCGACAAAATGTATGGAACAGCTGATTTTAATTTCGCGATTACAAGGTTGGTCTTATAGAAAAAATTGTTCAAAATTATGAGTACAATGACCCCTTTTCGGGTATAGTAGTAGTAGTATAAACAAAAACGAATGTTGTCTAAAATCTATTAAATGACTATTTCATGAAATAGTCACTATATAGGATTCTACGAAGAGAGTTAGTTGTGTTGCTGATTCTAATGATAATAATTCTGTAAAGTTTAGTTAAATAATAGCAATAATAAATATTATTAAATGATTATTAAAATATTTATTATTCTTGATTTTTAAATTATTTATAAATACGTATTACTAAAACAAAATAGAAAAATACTTTATATTCAAAATATATAATGCATGACAGAAAGTACACTTCGTGCCTAGGATTTGAACCTCCAACCTTATGCACGGCAAGCGGTCTTAGAACCTATGGTCTACTTAGACATTAAATTTATTTTCGTGAATTTGCTTGTTGTTATACGCAATAATAAAAGTATTAACGTTTTATTGAAAAAAAGCAATATTAAAAACACTGAGACTTTAAAAATTAATACTTACTTACATTTATTTATTCACTAAACAATACATGAATTATAATAAAATGTTTTTGCACCATACAAAAACGAACTTGGGCCTATCACGGATTTGAACGCACATGTCTTTTGGGTAACTACTTAATGGCGCTGTGTGTACCTACCGTTTATACATAACAATATTATTCCCATAAAATTTAAACATACTTTTTGCACGAATAATACCATAAAAAGTGTAATAACTTGTTATTTAAGATTATGCAATCATTAACTTTTTCAATAAGCGACGATTACCAATATATTCGCGTAAGAAATGCACTATATTTTCCACGTAAAGTATAAAAAAATTATATTCGTGTGTTATTTCTGTTTACAGTATTTGATCATGTATCATTTTACAAAACATGTTAGATATTTAAGCAAAATCGTAACGTCGCGGTCGTTAACTGTATCTTATCTTATACCTATAGTTTACATTTTTGAAGCAAGCGGGTTTACAATAATATATTGCGATGATGTCGGTACGTAATAATGAATACAATATAAGTATCCTTAATAGTGAGTAAGAGCGCACGCTCAATATTTTTTTACACCGTATTTCAACGAATAATACTATAATGCATTAATATTGACTACGATATCGTTGCGTTTACTCGTGAATAATGTTATGGTAAAAATTATTATTATTATTTATCAAGGTACTAAGTCTCAATCACAACATACAGTACATAAAATTAAAATAACATAAAATTAAAATAAACATCATTACACCATTAAAATACAATACATTAAAAATAAATTAATTATTTATTAAAATACACATTTTTTGTATAAAATTGAACACATTTCTTTATCGTCGTAGATAATGCGTTGCTTACTATACTTTTTGACCTTTAATTTCAGTTACATTACATTCTTCATCTGGTTTGGCTGGCAAGAACACTGCGATAGCCTTCTGTAAGATCTCTGTGAATATCATGGTCCCAATAAACACGAGAAGAGTTCCAATCCAGTGGCATAAAGTGAATGGATTCCTGAAGTACACGATGGAGAAGAGAAGCGACACGAACTTTCTCAAAGTGACAGTCAAAGTCACGATCAACGAAGTGCATTCGGTTGTCAACACGTAAACAGCACTGATGCATAGCCCTTGAGTTAGTACATACAGAATCAGCAAAAGTACCTGTTTTGGGAAAGAAAAACCCTGGAATTCCACTATGGGTGTCTCTGTAGCGAGCTTAACGTGTCCGATTAAATTAGGGGCAGTTGGCAGCCAGAATACTAAAGGTATTAAGTGCGTGTAGTACAGTGCTTCCCAAGGATGCTTTCCATGTATCGAGTACAAGGATTCCTGGAAGATTCCCATCCTTGCAGTGACGAATAGTGCAAAGGTAAGGATGGCAATGCCCACGCACCACCACAGCCAGTCAATGAACTTCAGTTTTTCTTCCTCAGCGGCATCTTCTTCTGTTTCTCTTGGAGCTTTCACGTCTCCACTAGATAAGAGAGTACACAGAGCAATGCCAGCTGATATCATAAAGATGGCTACGTACTTCAATGGTGGGTAACTCTTCTTTAATATCCATACACCCATAGCCATGTTTGCCATCAGAGAACCAGCTCTGAAGATCATGTGTAACGGCATCGGTATGTTAAAGTCAAATGCGTAGTTATTTGCAACACTGCTTGTCCAGAAAAATCCAACTAGAAGCAAGTATTGCTTGAAGGGAATGTTCCTCTTCGCTGTACCGAATTTACCAATGGTAACAAATCCTATTGATGCGATGAATAAGAATTGTAGGAATGTAGCTAAGTTTCCCGCGCCCGGGTCTTCTTTCACAACCATTTCTAAGAACACTACGTTAGAACAACATCCCACGAAGACCATCGTAATGGCCGCAGCCGCCTTCACGGAAACCATTTTGGATCTGGAAAAAAGAAAAAAAAAATCAAAAAAGTTATTCCGATACCGGGAATCGAACCCGAGCCTCCTGGGTGAGAGCCAGGTATCCTAGCCACTAGACCATATCGGATATTGAAGTGAACGTCAAATTATTGGTTCTGATGCGACTTAGTTACAAAACCTGAAAATCTAATAAACTACGAATTATAAACAGACAGTTAATCATAAAAACTATAAAACAAAGTCCATAGAATGTCTGCCTCAGTTTAGTTTTAAGTGATAACACCATTAAATAATTAACCTGACATGCGCACTGCAGCCGAATTCAGTAAGGTTATTTCAACTGCAAGTTGTACTGTAAGTTGTATTTGATAAATCAACATCATACGAAATTGAACGGATACAAATCTATTATAATATAAAGTAATACTTACATTTAGTTCGTTGCACTATCACAAACACAAAATAATCACGTCATTTAGGTACAGCAGTGTAGCATATGGCATCTCACAACAAAATAAAATCAATTTAAAATATATAAAACAAGCTACTAAAATATAAGGAAAACTAGTCGCGACCTTGGCTGCGAAGGGACCCCAGGTTAACGAAATATCACCATACCGTCTACACGTTTGCGATTACCAACATCACTTGAGATTTCTTGTGAACACCGGAGCCAACGCAGTAGCAGCAGTTTATCGTTGCTACCATGATAAGAGGCGGAGCAGACCAAGGTTGAGTTCCAGCTTCCTCTCGCCATAAGTGTGTATTGGGGTGCCGTTCACACATACAAGACTTCTTCCGATCGTTTCATTCCTTTCGGTTAGGAATGACCGACACTTTGTTTCCGGTGTTCACAAGGAATCTCAAGCGATGTTGGTAATCGCAAACGTGTAGACGGTATGGTGTCCCTTCGCAGCCAAGGTCACGACTAGTTTTCCTTATATTTTATTTAGTAGGTAGCTTGTTTTATATATATTTTTTTGCAGATCCAAAATATTTTCCGTGATGGCAGCTGCGGCCATTACGATGGTCTTCGTGGGATGGTGTTCTCACGTCGTGTTCTTAGAAATGGTTGTGAAAGAAGACCCGGGCGCGGGAAACTTAGCTACATTCCTACAATTCTTATTCATCGCATCAATAAGATTTGTTACCGTTGTTAAATTCGGTACAGTTAAGAAAAACATTCCCTTCAAGCAATACTTGCTTCTAATTTCTGGACAAGCAGTGTTGCAAATAACTATGCTACATTACACATGATCTTCAGAGCTGGTTCTTTTATGGCAAACATGGCTATGGGTGTATGGATATTAAAGAAGAGTTACCCACCATTGAAGTACCTAGCCATCTTCATGATATCAGCTGGCATTGCACTGTGTACCCTCGTATTTAGTGGCGACCTGAAAGCTCCAAGAGAAACACATGAATATACCGCTGGGGAAGAAAAACTGAAGTTTATTGACTGGCTGTGGTGGTGCCTGGGCATTGCCATCCTTACCTTTGCACTATTCGTCACTGCAAGGATGGGAATCTTCCAGGAATCCTTGTACTCGATACATGGAAAGCATCCTTGGGAAGCACTGTACTACACGCACTTACTACCTTTAGTATTCTGGCTGCCAACTGCCCCTAGTTTAATCGGACACGTTAAGCTCGCTACAGAGACACCCATAGTGGAATTCCTAGGTTGTGCTTTCCCAAGACAAGTACTTTTGCTGATTCTGTATGTACTTACTCAAGGGCTATCCATCACGCGTTTACGCGTTGACAACCGAATGCACTTCGTTGATCGTGACTTTGACTGTCACTTTGAGGAAGTTCGTGTCGCTTCTCTTCTCCATCGTGTACTTCAGGAATCCGTTCACTTTCGGCCACTGGATTGGAACTCTTCTTGTGTTTATTGGGACCATGATATTCACAGAGATCTTACAGAAGACTATCGCAGTGTTCGCCAGCCAAACCAGATGAAGAGTGTAATTATGATAGAATTTAATGTTACTGATATTAATGGGAAAAAACTATAGTATGCAACGCATTATTACCATATTATTCACGAGTAACCGCAACGATATCGTAGTCATTAGAAATGCATTATAGTATTATTCGTTGATTATATGGATCCTTGTACTCGATACATGGAAAGCATCCTTAGGAAGCACTGTACTACACGCACTTACTACAAGTACCTTTAGTATTCTGGCTGCCAACAACTGCCCCTGATTTAATCGGACACGTGAAGCTCGCTACAGAGACACCCATAGTGGAAAACCGGCTACACGTTTGCGATTACCAACATCGCTTGAGATTCCTTATGAACACTGGAGCCTACGTGTCGGTCATTCCTAACCGAAAGGAATGAAACGATCGGAAGAAGTGTTGTATGTGTGATCGGCACCCCGATACACACATACGGCGAGAGGAAGCTGGAACTCAACCTTGGTCTGCTCCGCCCCTTATCATGGCAGTTTATCGTTGCTGCTATGATAAGGAAATGCCATGTGAAACGACCCATTTTGAGCGCAGATTTCTTGCGCCATCACGACCTTCTTGTTGACCTACGTGCCAAGAAACTCCTTGCTATGAAAACAAGACTGGCAATCGACGGTTGCATTGCAAATAGTGTAACCACCCCCACTGTGCTCACTATCAATCTCACCGACCTTTCATTGTTCTTAGCACCGACCCGTACTACCTTCTTCAACGGTACGTCGAGATAACTTCCTCGAACTTCAACAACATAAAGAATTAAAATATTTTGGGTACAAGAACTTGTTCTCAGATTCTATCAATTTAAAGTTATAAAAGAATTTCCATTAGTATATTAAAAATATCCTATGTTGTATTACAGGGTACGGTTGTCTATGTGCCAAGTTTCATTCAAATCCATTCAGCCATTATTGGTGAATTCAGTAACAAAAATCCTCACAAACAATATTATTATAGTGTTAGGAGGAAGTACTTATTATTATTTTTTATGTCAGTACATCAAGAGTCACTATATCTATTCATATAGAAGTTGGCATGCATTTTGTTTGCAACTCACATTATAAATAGTGAGCATAGAGAACATTTTGAAAAAATGCGTCTAAGATGGTAGCAAGAAAAATGTGCGACGTACAGCGGTAAACGGAGGTATAGCGGTACAATTCGATTCAAGAGCAATGGATTACGAGAACTCTCCATCGATACGAATTTTATATTGAATGTACATTATAATGTTAAACTATTAATTTTTCAAAAATGTATAGTTTAAAAAAACATTATAAAAAGATAGTGGATCACAATGCCACATCATCTGGAAATGATAGGGCAAATTGGCCTATATGATGATGTAAGATATTTTTTGCTTTTAATATTTCTCGTAATTGTTAGAATTAGCAATAATTTGTTGTAATCAAATACCATATTGGCACAGTATAGTTATTAATAGTAATTAATGGATGCATGTCTAATTTTGTCAAAACCGATTAAATTATAATAAAAAATGCTTCAGGTGTTTGTAACGTGATGATAATAAACCGTGCTTAATGTTCTTATTTTTTCAGCGAATGAATGAGTTATTTGGTTCAACTGGATGGGCTAATCCTGTAGCGCTGGCTTCAGAGATAGGACCCACATCCCACACCAAATGAAACACTAGTCCACAACAAACACAAAGAGAACAGAAATTTTATTACATATTAGAAGATTATAGAAAAGATATGAAGAAGTATAGGAAAGAAAGACCTAAGCAAAACCAAGAAAATTTTCATAAAAATATATGCAGATGAAAGAGCGACAGCATAAAGAAAAGATGCAAATCTTGCAGACTATCCGCCTTATTACAAACAAGATTTATATTTTGACATGGCTTAAACCATGGAGCCAGTTTTTGTAATAAGAACGTAACAGTGATTGAAATACCGTTCTTTATACAAAACTGAAAACATAGTTCGATACTAAGTTGTCAGTTTTGTGTTTAGGAACTTTACGTAGTCGGAATAAAGTTCGAAATTCAATAATGGCTCCATGTTTAAAACCTGGGTCTGAAGATAAACGTTGTTTTGTAATAAGGAGGATTGTGTTTAAAGCTTTAAATGTAAGTTTTTACAGATCGATACATCTTTAAAGACTGCTACTTGTGATTTTTTTTATCAGTACCTTTTTTTAATTAGTATTATAAGTCTAATTGTTATTTTTTATTAGTGTAAGATTTGATTAGTACCTGTTTTAAATAAAGGTCTACTTGTGATTTTTTATTCGGTTTTAAGATTTCTTCAGTAATTCAGTACATGTTTGAATTAGTAGTATACTTGTGATTTTTTATTAGATTTTAAGAATTGTTCAGTACCTGTTTGAAGTAGTATATTTGAATATACCTATTAACATTTCATAGAATAATCAATACGCAGAATACTTACTTTGAAGAAATTTAAATCAGTGATTTTTGTTACAAATAAAATTTTATGTTTTAATATTCATATCATAGAATAACAAATCAAATATTCTCTATCCTCATATTGCTTAGTTAATATTAAACTTATTACCAAGAAAAACATTTTGGAATCTGGCGCTCGGTGGCTACTGCCGCGGCACGCACGCTCCGCTCGCTCGCCTTCGCGCTTTAATGGTCACTGTTCTAACCTAACCTAACCCAAATGTTTTAATAGTGTTTATATCTTATACTTCAAATTATAATTTTATTTTATTTTATTTTACAGAAGAATTCAAGCAAACAAATTTGCAAAAAAATATGCGAAGGATTTAAAAATCAATCTTGAAATGAAATGCTCCTATAGCTCTTAGTTAATTGAAACATTCAGAATTAACGTTATATTAAAAAAAAAAAAATTGAGAACTTAGAAGATGATGACAGTAAAATAATTAGTAAACAGTAAAGTAATTTAATGTTCGAAATAAATGCATATAAAACTGAAATCTGTAGCAATTATTGTTAAAACACACTTGCAGCAAACAATTAAAACCCTTTGATTCTTTTATTATTTTACTTATATATTTCTTAAACTCATAATTAATCTTACTTAATATATATAAGATAGGTATTTATTTATAAAATTATGGATAGCATAATGTCTATTTTTACATTTTCGTTGAAATAAAATACCATGAAAAAATACACCGAACCAACAATATTCGTTAAAAAATAATTAAATAAGTTTGTTCTAAAAAAATTGTTACTATAAAATTAATTGAATTGTGTTTCTGTGAAATATGTTTCATTCAACTAAATAGTCGTTGAAACAATATTATTGGACATAAAAATACAAGGACCAAATATTATAATAATATGAAACATTTTCTACGAAACAAAATTCTATGAAATTTCTGTCTGTGAAACAAGGGAACACCGCCCTGGAGCGCTAGCGGGAGGGCACCTGAGGTTCAGTCTGATTAAACTATGATTCTAATTGATTGTTAATAAAAAAGTATTCATTACTATTAGTGTTGAACATTATTAACAAACCCATCGCAATACATGGCGCAATGGTAACGAGTTCCCTTCTCATATCTTTTTAACACATGAATATGAATATTTGAAATGGCAAGAAATTTGCTACTGTCAAGTAATTATAAAACTTCTTCATATTATATAGGATGTTAAAAGTAAAACTACAAAATAGATTATAACTTGACGAATCGGAGTAGTGCCAATGCGTTGTAGGTATTTCCATTATCTAAAAAAATATCTAATCGGTATTTTTTGTGCAAGGTTTGGAGTTATGTTTTATGTTTTGACGTTGAGCGACTGTGTGAGCGCATTCACGAGCGTTCCAAATTGTTGACAGCTCTCAGCTGTCATAATCGCGATGTATAAATTGGTTCACAAAGTATTGATGTGAGCGCTGTGAGCGATTATGGCCTAATTCGGAATGCAGCCTTACTATAAAACGACAGATGTTTGACAACGGAGCTAGCCGGGGCGCACATGTGTGTGTAATCAACCAGTGATCGAAAAGTCACTGGTCGTCTAATCTTTGTAAAGAAAGAAAGAAAGAAAATATTTTATTTGGGACACGCACAAGAAATACAAAAATCGCATTTAAAACTAACAATATACAAAAAAGAAACTATCAAGACTTGTGCGACGCCAAAAGGCTCATATCTCAGCAAAATTCTGTAAGCTATTTTAACTGTAACTCAACTATTGTATCAGATAAGCCTGTGATGATAGTTGTCATGTGTTTTTAAATAAATTAATAAATAAAGACGACCAGACTTAAGCCACTTCCGTATGAATCATCAATACGAAGAAGAAGATTGTTGTGGAAAATTTAAAACTCATAATAAAAGTACACTTTGTAAACAAGCATATATATTACAAATTAGGGGATTATATCCAACATAAGAATGCGTGGAAACATGCTGGTCCAGCTCCATAGGACAATCTACCTAGAGTCTAGACAAAATCAAACTGATTGTTAATTTAATAGTGTAATTTATTATTTTTATGACATTGATTTTACATTCTGTGACTACTTACCTCACACACTGACTTATTACTTGTTACAATTTTATGAAAATCGTTTACGTTTAAAATGTTTGAAACGGAATGAGCACCGAGTATAAATCACATAATTAATTATCTGTCATTGCTTCATTTTTAATTATTTTTACCTATAGTGATGTAGTAATTTTATTGTAGGTGTAGGGCCAATGCCTGCCAGAGTTGCGAGTTTGACCGAAAGGCATATCGTGGCCCTGGCACTCAGGCAACGGAAGGAGCACGGATGGGTTTTAGTCAGTAAAAGTCAGACACGTCACACTTCTCCCGCTCCGCCCAGAGCGGGAGAAGTTATTTGATAATTTTCAACCAAAAAAAAAAGGTTAGCTTTTATGGGAACAGAGATAAAGCGTATTGGTTTCAGGATATTTCTTACGTTGATGTAAAAAAAACGTTTATGGAGAAAATCGTCTACGCTACAATAACTTTTTGAAATACAAATAAAAACTGGTCTTTTGGAAGGTAGATTTTTATGTTAATAGATTTTTTTTTAACATTGACGCTGATAGCACATCTCCGCCACGAAACCATAGCAGCGAAACCGCAGTAGTTAAATCCAACTGTCTCGCGGCATGTTCCGCTACTCGCAACCGATTCCAGTAGCGGAGGAAAATGGCGCGAGCCAGTTGAATTGAACTACTGCGGTTTCGCTGCTATGGTTTCGTGGCGGAGGTGTGCTATCAGCGTGATACTTTTCTAATCAGACTCAGCTAGCCGTACGAAAACCAGTACCGCAACCACTCATGACACTTCACGAGATTGAAGGCTACGAACCACTCGGCACAGCTCCAACGAGTGATCGAGCAAACTCTCTTGACAAATAATCCCAAGTTATGTCGTAAAATCTCTCATACTTCACATCGTAAGATATTTTGCTTGGAAATACTTGGGCTGCATGTAATAAGATCTGCATTTGTTTTGTTTGATCTGTTTCTGCTTGCGTATGATTCACTTGGCTGAACAAGTGATGAACTGTTACTGAGCAACAAAAATGATAGAAAATGCGAATCCGGGCGGATTGCTCTAGTTAAGGCTCATTTAGACAGTCGCAACTAGACAGTGCGACGCCACACTTGCACTGGTTGTACAATTTCTTTGAAATCTTTACGGAAATAGTTCAACCGATATTGCATCAGGCCTGTCTGCACAAGCCTTTATGCTCTTAAGTTGTGTTTTATTTATGGGATGTCTCTAAAGACACTCTGTCTTACCTATAGCCTCGTCATTAGGTTTTATAGGTAGGTATACAACATTAGTTTTAGTATATGCGAAACCTGAATAGTTTGTTCAGAATAAGGAACTGAATCGATTTCAATCATTTTTAAACCATGTTATATTTTGTCCCAAAAATATTTAAGTGTGATGGAAAATGTTATCACCATTTAATTACTTACAATACAATCGCCGTACGGCTAGGTACCTACTGCCAAATTATTATCAATGAGCGCAAGACGACCCTGGAGGCGCGGGGGCGCCGTTTGCATGTTTTTATACGGACAACCCGGTAACATAACAACCTTGTAACTTTGTGATTTTTCATAATACAGTTTCAAAATCTTGAACATAGATTCTTTACAAAAAAATACTAGACGCGTGTTTCGGGTTTCGCATATACTAAAACTAATATTGTATATTCTAATGAAAACTTCTACTAGGCGTGTTATTTTAAATAAATAGGTACTAAGTAATAAAGAATTAGACACTCAAAAAAATCCGCGCGTGTTCACCCAAAGTTAAGTTGAGCAAAGTCAAATCAAACCGTCAGCTTCCCCTTCAACAACGATCAACTTCAAACTTTTCCTCTATTTATTTAAGTTGTTTAAAAATTAACCCGACAAACTTTAAGGAGTGCTTGAGACCATCGAACTGAATAACTTTTACTATGGGACCAACTTTGAAATCGCGAAAAAAAAGTCAACTCTTCCATACTAAAGTTTAATACCTACTGTTCTAAACTGTATGGAACAATCAGCTCTTCCCATAGTAAAAGTTATTCAATTCCATGGTCAGAAGCACCTTTTAAAGTTTGCTGGGTTAATTTTGAAACACCTTTTATAAGGGTTCACTAAATAAAGAGTAAAACCGAAAGATTTTCTATCATAAAGGAAGCGGATGAAAATATAACACAGCCGACCATTGGCACCCGAGAAAACACGTATCCAGAACTTGACACGCGAAATAATACAATTTGCTAAACACGTACAGTCTACATTCGCTTGGCACAAAGTTAGTTGCATAACCGTGACTGTAATTCAATTATTACGGCCCGACGCGTCCAACTAACGACCTTATAGATATAAACGTAGACTGACCCAATGATATGTGAAATTTTGTTTGATTATCAGGAGATTAACCCCGGAACTAATTTCCTGTGAATATTGGACGAGTTTTGGGCTTGTGGCTAAGTATTTACGGCCGTGGGTCGATCGATCAGGGCCCCAAGTCCGCTATTTTTATAAATTCAGTCATTCCAACACGATCCCATTGTCATTTTGCTAAAAGTTCGTAATTTGCAAAATTCATAATGGTCGATCATTGGTCGGTCAATGTTCTCGTAATAGAATTGTGTTACTTATAATGGCATTGTCGTATTGCCATTATTATAAAACCCATTAGTAGAAATGTCATTAATTTGCCATTATGTACGAGATTACCAATAAATGCAATTTCTTTCAATGTAGTGTCAGTGGCCGACCATTGGAAAGTCATAACGACGCCATTATAATAGTAGATTACCAAACTTGTCAATATCAACTATTATGAAATCAATGATCGACCATTCTGACACTATTGTAATAGCAGACTTGAGGCCCAGGTTAAGCTATGCCTGCCGCGGTTGGTCCGTAGATTGGTGACCATCTTTATATACCAAGACATCCCGTGCCCCGGAAAGCACGTTAAGCCGTTGGTCCCGGCTGTTATTTGTCCCTTGGTAAGACTGGTTGTCAGACTTTCGGACTTCTAACGACCTGTAACGAATGTCAAAGATCCACGAATGACAGCCAGGACCACCGGCTTAAGACGCAGATATATGCCAGTGACCTTGAGTGGTTAGCTTGCGTGTTCTGTACTGAGCTCACGCAACGCGTCGTACGTTCAGCCAGTATTAGGACTTACCCATCAAGGAGCGCTGTCCCCAATTTGACGCATTATTAATTTATTATACACAAACCAAAAGGTATTTTAATAAAACACGTATATTAAAAGATCAATAATTAAATTATCTTTAAATTGGTGAAGGTTTCAGAAAAATACGCTTGGTAGATTTTGCGCCATTCTCAGTTTTTTATCCGCGTTAGACATAACTTTACAAATTAATTTCACTATGTAATATAAACATAGTCTAAAATATTCACATATTAAGTTATTGAGAAAATGCTCTAATTTAACATATTTTTTTTTTTCAAATCATTAACACTACTCGTTTAGACGTGATATTCAGTATAAAATCATCAAAAGTTGGTTATCGTCGCCTTAACTTGCTTTCCGAGGCACGAAGGAGTTTCAGTATGTACCTACTTCATTATATCCAGCATAGCTTAACCTGAGGGCTAATTGCGTAACACACTATCAGTAGGAATCGGTTTCAATTTGACAGTTCAACAACATTCATTGCGTTATTTACGTTGTTGAGCAGACAATTTTTTCTAACTTATGAAGCAATGGATTAGCAATATACTTCAAAGTCATTCCGATTCCGATTCAAACTATCTTACGCAATTAGGGTACAGGTGGATCGATCCACGCGGCTGTTATAAATTAGCCTGAATGAGCTCCTCAAAACAACATCACCAGAAAACGTAGCGTACCTGTTCTGCCTACCCAATAAGGGACTGTAAGCATGACAGCGATGTATTATATGTATAGGCTAACAGTTTCATATTTCCAAGGTTTTTTAAAGCACATGCAACCTGCTATCGTTGTAAATACGCAAATCAACAAAGACTATGACGAAATAATGATTGTATTATCTGTAGGTATCTTGATACATGGATACTTGATAATAGGTACATTTTGAGCCACATCGTTTTTGCTATATATAACTTTGCTATTAATAGTTTTACTCATTGCCTGTGTCATTGAGAGAAACAACGAATTAAGGCTTCTACAGATCGGCGCGATACGCGACGTGACACAAAGGCCCCGCGTGTCGCGCGACGAGCGGTGCCTATGTGTCGCGTCACGAGTCGCGCCGCCCGGTCTGTAAAAAAGAAAGGAAAGAAAGTAAAAAAGAAAGGAAATATGTTTATTTGGCACATGTTATAAAACACAAACAAAACGTCAAACAAACAACAAATACACACACACATTCACGCACGCGAGTCCGATGCAGCCTGTAGAAGTGTAGACCTTTGTAGGATAAAAGCGCGCCGTCGACGCACGTTTCTAAAACGCGCGTCAACGGCGCGTTTAAAAAACGTGGTGTGCACTGGCCCTTACCAATACTAAGGGTTATAATTATGACTATAGAAAGAACTAGTATTCACAGAATCTTTAGTTATATATTCAGTTTAAAAATTAATTATTAAATCAAATACAACAAATATAATATTTAAGGGGGGCTCCGATACAACAAACGTGATTTTATTGCCATTTTTATAGATAATGTTACGGAACCCGTGCGCGAGTCCGACTCGTACTTGGCCGGTTTTTTATAAACGGCAGCAGTAGCTACCAGTTGCTGAAGCAATTGAAATAAACAGTCATCTCATTCAGTTTTTTAAATCGCCATTTCTTCCACCATTGGCTTCCAAATTATCCTATGATAAATGCGAAAGTGAGTTTGTTTGTAACGCTTTCACGCCTAACGGCTGAATAGATTCGGATGAAATTTTGCACATGGGTAGACCATGACCTGGATTAGGACATAGGATAATTTTTATCCCGATATTCCTACGGGATCGAGACTTATGCGGGTGAAACTGCGGGGTGCAGCTAGATATAAATAAATATCTTTCAACGCTTGTTTCCATTAAATAAAACTGGAACGTCGAATGAAAAACACGTCCAATTTTTCTAAACAAAAACTCCTAAAGAGAAATATTTGGTCACTCGAACATGAGAGCATGAAAATACCGATTCATTGACGATAGATCTTCGACTTTATTTCGTTATTGATAAGGTATAATTTAGAGTGACGTCGTGATTTGTTTTTACAGTGGAAGTTTTACTAATAAGTAGGTTTTGGAATCGTTAGTTCGGTGGCGTGGTACACCGTAACTAATAGCCTGTTATTGGTCCCACTGATCAAGGTCATCGCACTTATCACGGACGGCTTATTACGAGTGATTCGGTCATTGAAATGGGTTTTTAGGGTTCCGTACCAAAATGGTAAAAAGGAACCCTTATGGTGAGACTAAGTCTGTCTGTCTGTCTGTCTATCACACCTGGATATGTCAAGAACTACTAATGCTATCAACTTGAAATTTAGAATAGTTTTAGATGACGTTTGCCCAACTATTTTGCAAGCAAAAAGAAATTTAAAAAAATATATATTTTTTGCGAAAGGGGGTCTTAAAAATTTTATGTGGGGCTACTAGGACATGTGGGGTATATTATGAAAGAACGCTATTTGCACATACTAAAACTTTTTTTTTTTTAGGTATCATAGTTTCCGACTTTTGATGAAAAATGTAAAAAAATACCCTCTCCCCCCCAGAAATTTAAAACAAATATATCTTTTTTGTAAAAGAGACTGAAACGGGGTCTTAAAAATTTGAAGTGGGGCTACTAGGGCATGTGAGGTATCATATGAAAGAGCGCAGTTTGCACATTCTCAAACATTTATTTTTTAGGTAGCACAGTTTCCGACTTTTGATGAAAAATGTAAAAAATACCGTTCCCCCCTCCCCCCCCCTTATCTCCGAAGTTTGCAGAGACAAAAATCTGAATTTATTCTATATGATAGAAGCTTATGTAAAGATTACAGGAAAAATAAAACGATGTCTCTAAATAGCACAGTTTTTCAGAAATCATCAACATCATATATTCATACGGAATCGGTGCCCGAGTCCGACTCGCTCCTGACCGGTTTTTTTAAAACAACTAGGCTAGTGGTAGCACGATAGATTGATTTTATCGAGCTTGATAGTGACATACATAGAGGGGCTTGTGGCTAACTAATAACTGCTGCACGGGTCGATCGATCAGGTTAAACTACGTTTGCTGCGGTTGGTCCGTGGATGGAGCACCATCTTTTCATACCAAGACCCCTCCATGTAAATATGGTCCCCCATCCACGGACCCCTTCATTGGGCACGCCACAATTGTGGCAATAAGTCCCCTCTTTGAGGAGTGGCTAAAGAGGCGCCACGGCGTCCTCACCTTCCGTCTGACGCAGGTCCTCACCGGACGGGGTTGTTTCGGGAGGTTCCTGGTCAGGACAAAGCGGAAGGAAACGCCCGTTGACACCATTGTGTGGATCGCCCCGAGGACTCGGTGGAGGTCTGCCAGGCTTGGGCGGAGCACCGCCGTGTCCTCACGGAGGCGATCGGCGGCGGCGATCTCTCGCATGGTTCGGAGCGAGAGTGCATGGGAGGCCGTCACCTCCTTCTGCGAATCAGTAATGCTCGCGAAGGAGGAGGCGGAACGCGTGAGGGAAAGGCACGGTTCGCGCCCTCGCGCCCCTAGTCACCGCAGGAGACGCCCCGGGCGGCGGGAGTCACAGGCTGATTCCCGGCCACCGTAGGCGCAGGCTTGCGGATGGTGAGCGATGGGTAGCTCGCCGTTTGATAAGGACCAGGCCTGGGTCGACGACGCGTTGTGTTTTACGCGCGCCTCAAAGGCATGTCAGCATCAACTGACGGGGTCCGTTAGGACCAATCTGCCAGGGTTGCGAGTTTGTCCGAAAGGGATATCGTGGCCCTGGCACACAGGCAACGGAAGGAACACGGGTGGGTTTTAGTCAGTAAAAGTCTGACACGCCCCGCTCTGCCCAGAGCAGGAGAAGTTATTTGAAAATTTCCCACCCAAAAAAAAAAAAAGGGGGTGCTCTTGGCAAACAATAATTAAGGCACATCGCACGCGCATTGTGCTATCAGGGTGATGTTGAGACTACCGCGCTTTTGCAGTGCGTCGGGCATGTTCACGGAACCGGCGTGCCGGATTTTTCCACGCTGATGCGTCTGCGTATAGCGTCCCTGATGCGGCGAGTGCACGATAGTCCCAACAGTCTTTTGGCTACTGTGGCCAGCAGGATGGACAGCCCCATAATGTGGCATTGGATGACGACTCACAGAGCGTCATTCCAATGCCTTAAATAATTTTCGCAGTCTAGTTGTGCTGATCGCGATCAGTTTCATTGGAGAAATTCGTCCTAAGAATTCAACTACAGAAGGTTGAAAGAAGGCACGGATGAAACGAAGTGTTGGTATGTTTATAATAAACGATCCTTATCGACAAGATACAAGTGATATCGTAGGGTTACCCCTTTCGATTATCGTAGGGTACATGTAATGGGAGGCCGTCACCTACTTCTGCGAAGCAGTTATGCTCGCATAGGAGGGGGCGAAACGCGTGAATGAGAGGCAAATTTCGCGCCCTCACGTCCCTAGTCGCCGCAGGAGACGTCCTGGGCGTCGGGAGTCGCAGGCCGATTCCCGGCCACCGCAGGCGCGGCCTTGCGGAGGGTGAGCGATGGCTAGCTCGCCGTCCGATAAGGACCAGGCCCAGGTCAATGGCACGTTGTGTTCCACGTGCGCCTCAAAGATATTTCAGCACCAACTGACGGGATCCGATAGGCCCAATACCTGCCGAGGTTGCGAGTTTGTCTGAAAGGGATTTTGTGGTCCTAGCACACAGGCATATGAAGAAACACGGGTGGGTTTTAGTCAGTACTAGTATGACTCGCCCTCCCGTTCCGCCCAGAGCTGGAGAAGTTATTTGACAAAATACACCAAAAAAAGAGACCCCTCCATGCCTCTTGGTCCCGGCTTGGTCATTTGTAGATCATTGACAGTCATTATGGGTCGCCAGAAGCCCGAAAGTCTGACAACCAGTCTTACCAAGGGGTATCGTGTTTCCCAGTAACTGGGTTGTGGAGGTCACATAGGCAGTCACACCATGTAAAATACTGGTATTCAGCTGAATCTGGTTAGACTGGAAGCCGACCACAACATAGTGGGGAAAAGGCGGGCAGATTATACTGACATAGATAGATAAGCCAAATACATAGGCCATCTTCTTTCTGCCCGTTGGTGCTTTTGGCGTGGCCACAAAACAACTAAAGGATGCAGTAGTATCCAATGACGTATTATATAGACGCGTCATACACGAACATTAGTGCACTCAAAATCAGCGTAAGCCATGATTGTAGCTACATACTTGCATACAATCATACAGCGCGTGAAGAAAAGGAAAGACCTATACCGATATCTGTTGTTAGAAAGACATGAACATACATATTTAGTTACGTCATTAGCTGCTGCATGTTCTTTGGCGCGTACGTAATAATAATAATTATTATTGTAAATGTCAAGCAATTGCCTGGCATTTACTTTGCCATTATTGAGCGCAGGTGACGTATCTAAAGGTAAAAAACGCATCATTGGTAGTATCCTTCTGTCTCAATCAACTCAGCCTATCGCAGTCCACTGCTGGACATAGGCCTCTCCCAGGCTGCGCCACAACACCCTGTCCTCCGCCTTCTTTCTGTCTGATAACAACAAATTAACAACATAATACAATCACGAGCAAGAGAATTCATATGCGAAGTATGTTGATTTGAAACCCAGAGGCGATGTAGAGCAATGAAAGTTTGGCTGATATAGTAATACGAAAATGTAACTTATGTTCAACATAATATTCAATGCAAATAAACGGGAAATCTTGTAAGGTAAACATATCCAGAAATCGACAAAATTCAAGGCAACACGAGGAAGGATTATATAGTCAAGTACGCATACTAAAGTAAACTAACAGGAACGTTCGTTCAATCTCGAAATGTGTTCAAGATTTTGTAGTAAGTAATCCGTCGCCGTTAAATTCAACTTTAAATTCTCACATTCGTGAATATGCATTAGAGTGCTGACATATCTACATTCCAATTTTAGCTTTAAGAACTTATTTCGGTGAGGTTAACATAATTATGTTTGAAGATTTTTGATGTGTCTTTCCTCTCCATTTCTGGAGTGATTTCGTTAAAAGGGACGGAAGTGTGTAACGAAAAGTGAGAGCTTGAGCATGGAACAAGTAAGTACTTTTAATGGAAGCATGGAATTAGTGTACTCTTTGAATTAGTAAATACTATAAAGATTGTAAGTAGAGGGGGTCGAATTTCGACCAGTGGTCGCCCACTGGTCGAGATTCGACCCCCTCTAGTAATTAATAAATATTCGAATAAATAATTCTGTATTTAGCTTTTTTAAAATTTTGAGCTTAATTTCTGTTGCTATTCAGTTGCTTATTACCAAGGTAAGATGTTACACATCGTGTGCTACTTCTTTTTATATTCTATTTACTGGCTCGGTCGTTTTTCTTAGACTAATACACTACTACTCGGTTAATTTCACTATAATATGCTGGATATGAGGATATCCAACAGAGAGATATTTCCATCCAGATTGGTAACGCCATGCTCCTACAGATTCTATTAACCTAGGCGCTAATAGAGCTGAGCCTGTACACAATACTTGGCCCAAAAGATGGGTTTCAAATTGGAGTATTTTAGTAGTAGTTATCAATGATAAAACATATAGTTAGCCTGTTCCATTTCTAAAGGGGCCGTAACATGCGTAGTTCATAAAAACGTAATACTTACCAAAATAATTGGTTAATCAAACATATTCTTAAAGTAGTGTGTCTTTATTCCGATTGGAATACAGAATATCTAGGTTCCTAAATATGCATATATATTTTGAACGGACACTGATATAAACAAGAGTTATGAGTCTTATGAGTAAAATAAGTTTTCTATAGACATTTTAAATTCCTCATTTCTCGTCATATATCATTGTCCTTTCAAAATATATATTTGGGAACATAGACATTCTGTAATCCAATCGAAATAAATACACACTACCTTAAGAATATGTTTGATTTACTTAAACACTAAAAATGTTTTTCTTGTCTATTGTTTGATGTCAGGGCCAGGGACCAAAGACAATTTACATAGTGTTTACTACATTGTCTACTTATTTAATCTGTTGTTGTGGCTGTTGGTGTTGAGGTACCTACTGCTTCGGGTGAACTTACAGCCAAATAATAATAATTTTTTCTACATAAATTCAGAACTGTGACTTAAAATCCAGGAGTTTGCAATAAAATACATCCCATAAAAATCAGCAACAATACGCGTATTAGTTTGATTTACGATCTCCAGTATCAATGCTTGCCGACCTATCCCGGAATAACATTTTGTGGCCACACAGTGGAATGATTGATGGGCCATAAGATTAGCCAGCTTACCTATTAGGATTATGGCGGGCGGAAAGTGTATTAGATGATTATCGCCTGGGGTGGAAAGAGGGGATTTTGATGATGAAAGTTCCTGTTCGCTTGGATTAGAAAAGGATACATTATGGTTTCTTCAGAAATAAAGGGAACCTTAGTAACCAATCATATACAGTTTGTTATGTTAAACAAGGGATATCATTTAAGGGAGTGAGCACTCATGAAAATGAACAACTTTAACTAAGGCCAACCCTGAAATATGAAACAAAAAATCTGCTGTTTCCTACGTTGTAGGAAACAGCAGATTTTTTGGCGGGTTGGCGATCGCAGTATGGTGTTAAAACGCATAATGAACGCTGCTGCCCATTCTACTAGTAAAACCAAGCGCTTAGACATAATTTATTCGAAATCTATCAATAGAAAATATGACCTTAAATTCAACTTGTGTCTCCAATGGTTGATTTAAAGTGGCGAGATGATAGGCATACACCATATTGACATAACTATTGATTACATTTACATAATCAACTTCAATCAATTCTACACCGTGTCACTGCGGTATCACATCAAACCTTGCAAGTACCCAGAGGGTAGGCCACTGACCTGACTGCCGTTAGACGCAATTATAAATTCAAATGTATTTGCTCTGTGGCTGTTTATGTCCGTCGCGGGGACCACTTCGGGGTTAGACCGTAAGTGCTAACTTACGTCACATATAATATAGTTTGTCTATGGATAAATGACTATATGTACCTACATAGTTTCTAGTTATACGAAGAGGAGATTCGAAGGGTTAAGTGTTCATTAAAGTGAAAATTTTCTTATCAACATCTGGCAGGTTTAAAGTTAGTGACTTTTGGGTTAGTAAAACTATGATAAACCTACTATTTTAGAAAGTTGTACGTATGGTTGCTCAAAATGGCTGTGATGATGATAAATGATGCCATATGATAAATGATGATAAATGATTTTTATTTCTGTAAGTTAGTACAAACACTTTTACACGTCAATCATATTTTTAAAACTAGATGAGGTCGGCGTTTCCTATCTGACTACTCTGAGAAGAAAGGCCGAAACAAACTCTTACATCTCATCATCATCATCTTACATAATCTTGGTCAGATCATGTGAAGGCCATGCAGATTGGTGTCTGAAATGGTCTTTTGAGGAAAGAACCACACAGATTGAGTGGACCTGACCAGTCAGTGCACGCATTTGTCAGTAATCGTGCAGCTCTACTCAGAACTTAAGGAGCTCAACGATGCGACGAACAATACCAAAGAAAGGACATTTGGGTAGGCCGCTTATAAGACTCAAACTGCCAGACCATGATTAACACTAACTGATAATAAAAGTAAAGGAAAAAAAAAAATAACCCACATAGTCTTCACATTCACAATAATTAAAATAATATAATACTTTACAAGTAAATAAAAAATAATAATTAAATGTCACTGTATAGAAAATAATAAAATTTTGCAAAAAAACATCAAACAATCAAAATACCTGATATGTAAAAAAAAAAAAAAAATTGGAGCAGCTCAATCCCAAGCCTTTTTGTCCTCAATATAATCTTTAACGGTATAAAAGGCTTTCTGGCACAACTTACGTTTAATGAATGATTTGAATTTATTAAGGCTTAGATCTTGAACGTGGCTTGGAAGTTTATTATAAAAGCGTATACATTGACATCGGAACGAGCCACCTATTTTCTTGAGCCTTGTTGTAGGTACAACAAATTTATGTTTATATATCATATCCAACAAACTTAACAGGTAAACATAAAAGATAATAAAGGTAAAGATTTATTTCTCACCACAATATATAGTACATTTTCAAAATATCCATACATAATAGTTATATTGTGGGAGACTGGTGCCTAAGCTAGGCTGTAAGGCCTTTATTTCAGGACACCAGGTTTCCACCCCTTCGGAAATGGTTACCTTTATTTAGAATTATGCACTCGTACACGGATGCGGTAAGTTATTTAAAAACTGATTTCACTATTGATTATTACTTATTCTAGGGTTAATATATGTGTGTGTGTGTGGTGGTGTGTGTGTGTATGTATGTGTATGGTGTGAGTTGTGTGTGGTGTGTGTGTGCATGGTGTATGTGGGTGTGTGTGCGTGGTGTGTGTTTATATTTGTGTGCGTGTGTGTGGGCGAGTGTGTAAGGGAATGTGAAGGGCTGAATGCACAGAATGGTGATTATATGTCAATATATAATTAAAAAACCTATATAGTTTGGGCACTTTAGTAAGTATATTTGGTCAAAAATGAAAAAACAAAAAAAAAATTACAAACATGCAAGTTATACCGTGGTAGCTAGAACTTTTTCCGTAACTTCATAACTTAATTCCTGGAGCCAGCTCCTAACCTTCGTTTTGCACTTAGTTTTAGTAAGATCATAAATCGAGAGCGTAAATGATCAGAAAGATAACCCCGGCGCTTACTAAGAGTAATAATAGCAGACAGAAGAGGGAAAGGCCCCTTTGATTTATGTCATAAAAAAGTATTAAAAAGTTCGTCATTAAAATGACTGGTCCTTAGTAACATTAAACGGATAAAAGGGGAAGCCTTTTTGCCCGGTAATAGGACACATTGAACTTTTATCAACAAGATTGATATCGATATCAGAGTACCGTCAAAATAATAACGTAGGTACCTATTTAGATAGTGCAGGCAAACGTTTTAGGTGGACATTTTGCCAGTGAAAGCTCCCGCAGACAGGCGCGACACGACGTGCAATGCGATTCCGGTAGAAGAAATTCCATTAAGTTTTTATAGATTTTTTCTACTGGAGTCGCGTCGCGCCTATCTGCAGGAGCCTTGGAGTTTAAAGCAGCGCAGCGCTTTCATGATCAAATTTGAATGACGTAAAACGATTAGTAATTAAGTCATTGCAATGTTATTCTTATCTCATTATTAAACCTAAAATATACCTAAATCAGAATTATTTCCGTGAGTTTGATAAAACTCCGAAATAATTTGTATACCATACTACCTTATTTTATCACATTTCCCGAGATAAGAGTTATATTTCAATGACTTACTAATAGTTTTACGTCGATCGTAAAAGAAAGAAGAAATAAAATACGTTTATTTGCGGTAAACATGACGCAAAGAAAGAAAATAGATACAAAAAGAACAAGTAGGGGGAAAGTCCACTCAATACTAAAGGCACAAATCCGGACTCTAATCAGCTACTGATAAATTCGTAGTAGATAGCCCTACAACCCTTTGCCCGACCTGAGCATTGAAGCCAAGCCCCTACGCTCAGGACCACTAGACCGTCGACACAGACAAATGAGGAAAATTAACCCATATAAATTCTTAAATTAGTAGCAACCATCAAAGCTTAATTTTGCTAGCTAACACAAGTTTACGTACGAAAGACGTCCAGCAGGTTAGTCCGACGCTGTCCAGTAACTAAACCAGGTGCTGCATATTAATTCCAGGCTGACTTGTCCAGTTTAATCACAAAATATTTACTGTACGGTACAGGTTCGATGCAAATTTATGCTAAAATGCCACTGGCTAAACGATTTTCTTAGCGTCAGTAGAGAAAGTGGGGAATATGGTGGAGACGATTCCGGTGATTTTCAGAGCGAGCTTTTTCAAATGTCGTAGCTGTAGAGGGTCTTGACTAAGAAAAGCACAGATAACGGCAACAAAATTGACGCATAGGGCTCAATTTCCATTGTCGCGAACAGAATGCAAGCGAATTTTTGTCACCAAATTGGGTCAAAGCATAATTAGCTTTATGTCAATTGTGTACCTTACAAACCTGATTTGAGCTTTTTTTAAAGCAATTGAGCCTTGAGCTTTTGAAAGGAACCGTCTCTCAGGTAGATTATGGTAGAAATTAGTTACAGAGTTAGACGTCTCTAGAAACCCGAACTTTTCTGTAACTAGATGTGCTATATATAATATATTATAGCTTACCTTCCAAAATGTTTCCCGTCAGTAAATTCTTTCATGCTATAAAGATTATTTGTTTAACCATTTAAGTAGTATTTTTTTAAACAATCTAAGATTTTTGAGTTTTTATAATGTGGAGGCTAATGTCTGTAGGGTACAGACATTAGCCTCCACATTAAAAAAACTTTAGATCTTAGATTGTTAGGTGAAAAAAATTGTGGCACAACCTGTATAAACTTCAGATAGAAATAACTTTTCAATACACTTCCTCGAAACTGGTTCATATCGCACTACGATTAGGTTCACAATGCAATGTATTTCACACGCGTGTGATTTTTTATTTTCCAACATGTGTGCAGGAATAAAACTTGCCACAAATAACATAAACGGTTCAAATTGGTTCAATGTCTCTATTCACACCGTCTCTCACCAGAGACGGTCCTCTCTATTCGGAGGTGATTTTTTTTTTAATCTCGGCAAAGATGCGTGTTTACGGCGTTAATATTTTTGGAATATTTAAATAATGTTTATAAATAGAATACCATGATTATTACAATAAAAAACGAAACGTTTATGAACAAATTAACATGTATTTGTGTTCCAAACACAAAAATATTTGAATTTTCTATTTTTCTTATTAGGCTGTATAATGGCTTTATACCTTTGCTTCTCCTTAAACCTGGTGACTTCTTGGCGGGAAAGTGAAGCGTCATGTTCAGCAGTTTGTTTAATTTTCCAAAATTTGTGTTTAGCCGAATATGAATGTGTAATAATGGTGGATTATTAACCATTAAGTGTTTGTGAACGTGCATTAGTGTTGGCAAATGAAACAAAACAGTGCAACTTCGCTTCAAGTTCTCTCAAAAAGTCCGCGTGGGGTCTCAGTAAAGTGCCACATCTTTACTGAAACTCAAGGGGAGTGGGCGGGGATATCATCATCATGCATTTATAATTCATTTCATCAATATTTTAAACAAGAACTAAAACTTGACATTGGCTAAATGCACAAACCGTGAGAAGCCAGAAGGAAAAAAAAAAAAAATATATATATTTTTCGTTATTTTATTTTATTTCTTCAAAAGTGTTTGTTTTTGATACACGTGGACATTTGTTCTTGCAGTTCTCGGCTCAACAACAACCTCGCCTACAGGCTACGGCTCGGCTGTTAATTCCACCTCGAATGCAATACGCAAACATTCTCCACTTGTGTTAAAATGTACTATTACCCTGCTTTATTAATTATCGATCTATATCAAGAAAAATGAAACGCTGTTTGTTGGTAAGTGCATCCCTTGAGAACGGCTGGACCGAGTTGGCTATTTATTGTTTTAAAATATTCGTAACTAGCTTTTGCCCATGGCTTGGCTCGCGTTAATTTATAATTTGACAATCAATTCGGGTTGTACTCTGCTACTCTACTCTCTCTCTCTCTCTGTTATTAATATATTTGCGTATTAGGTACTTAAATAAAAAAAAACACTACCTACTACAGTTCCTACAATAATATAATTCAATCATGATTCGAAAGACACGTGGCGCCATCTATTATCATAAGAACGTTATTGTTGTTGTTTTCCTCGGGAACAGTACTTTTTTTCGGGATGAAATGTAGGGTACATTTCAAGTACTGTTGCCCGTTTCTGTACACATGACAACTTTTATGCAAATTTCAGGATGATCGGTTAAGTGGTTTAGGCGTGTAAAAGGTAACAAACAAACAAACTTACTTTCGCATTTATAATATTAGTTAGGATTAGTAAAAAAAACAATTGTAAAAAAAAATTGGTAAAATTGAAAGTTTTTTTTCCATGGGATTTTTGTATGAACAGAACAGTTTTTGATGGGATAGCCAGTTATTAATAAACGCGGGTTAGACAGCAGTTCTTGGTACTTGATTTCCAAGACTCATGTTAAAAAGAGGTTTATTAATAAGGACCAAACGATAAACTGTGACTCCACAATAACACATAAACTAAACAAAACAAACAAACATTCATAATAACAGGATGAATAGCTCCCACACAACGACCCATACATCACGACGGTAATTTGAAATGCCGCAAAAGCCCCGCACAATACCATACATTCCCGGCACAACACGACAATGAGCGACCTTCTCGCGTACTAAATACGCAATGCATTGTGAAATGAACGATACGATGCGTTCCACAATCGCAATTGATACATGGTAATTAGGTGGGAGGTTTTGTGTTGCGATTTCGTAATTAGAGTTTTGATAATTGCTTGTGTTTGTTGATTTTTTTGCGGAATGTTATGATGAGTTTATCTAACTTTCTTAGAGGACACATTTCGATAGATATTTTTTCGGGACTTTACTTCGTATTTCGGTAGTTTTATTTCAGGTTATTAAGGAGCACGGGTTACGCATAGGTTTATCGAGACCCTAACGAAAAAATTTAAGAAGATACCTACTAAGAAGCATTTTTTTTTTCGTTTTTTGTTATGGTACCTACCTTTTCTTTGGTAACTTTTTTTATGGTAACTACCAATTCGTATTCACTACTAACAGTAACAGGAACTATTTATTATAACATCATCAAGATACAAAAAGTGGATTATATACGTATTAATGAATCTAACTCAAAAACTAACCAAACAAAGTTAATAAAATGTATACAATATTAGTTTTAGTATAAGTGAAACCCGAAACACCTGTCTTGTTTTTTTATGTAAAGAATCTATGTACAACATTTCAAAACTGTATCATGAAAAATCACAAATTTATAAGGTTGTTATTTACCGGGTTGTCCGTACAAAATCATGCTAACGGGCGCCCCCGCGCCTCCAGGGTCGTCTTTGTCACATGGTAACATTGATACCATTTTCCATCACACTTAAATATTTATCAAAATCGGTCTACAATTGACAAAAATATCGACGAACATACATATACAGGTACACATGGACATAACGGACATAATATTATAACCTCCTCCTTTTTTGAAGTCGGTTAAAAACTATTAAAAAACTTAAAAATATGTTTTTGAAATCGCCAAAGCGAAATGAACAAGCGCGCTGATTAATATTGCTTCCTGTATAAATCAAAACTTAGTGATAAAGTTGAAGCAAAACGACAGTTAAATTCAGAAAAAAATAATTTTAATAGGTTTCTATTTCCAACGCTCCATTAACAATTGAACACTTCGACTAGTATTTAATATATTCATCATATGGCCTAACCGTGTTGCTAACCAAAAAGTACTTATTATATTGACCTGTTCTAACACTTAGGTTAAAAACAAAAAAAAAAAAAGGTTACACTATACTCAATCAGTACAGTACTGGCACATCGGGTTTTAAAAAGAGAGTGTCACACAAAGCATAATATTGACAGAGACAACGCTCTACAAAGTCGAACTTTTTCTAAACGTCCTTATGCTTTACAAGGTCAAGTTTAATTAGCTAGCAAAACTCCGCAGATGTGATGGATATCGATATTCTAAACACCATAAAACCAAAACCAATGACGACACGGTTGGCGCAGTTAGTTAAGCGATTGACTGCTGTGCTGCGTGTCGCGGGTTCGATTCCCGCACGGAACAAATATTTGTATGACCTACAACTAGTTGCTTCGGGTGTGGCTGTTTGTGTATGTGAATTTAAATGTTTGTAAACGCACCCAGGATACAGGAGAAATTTCTAGTGGGCAACGTTTAAAAAAAAAAAAAAAGATTTCAAGTTTTTTTTTTCTGGGTGTCAATGACCTCTGGTAGTGAAGTTACTTGAAGTAGTTGAGAGAAACTGTTTTGGTTTTATCGTGTTTAGATATCGATACCCATCACGTCTGTGAAGTTTACACAGATAAACAACTGATGATATATCTGATATTTCAAGGAACTAAAGTAGACCCATAAAAAAAATTGTATGCCGTCACGGGACGCCTGGCAGATCAGATCAGGTACATCGAAATTATTTACACACTACTCCATATAGACTGTATAGTGGCGACGCGTCGCCACGGCATGCGTCGCCCTGCCAGCTATCGGTTTTACGTGCGGCTATAGTTGTTTCACATCAGTCTAAAAAGACGTGTTATTCGTTTTATCGTATTTACATAGCAAAACCCATCAGCACAGTCTGCGGAGTTTCTCTAGCTAACTTAACTTGACCCTGTATTTCAACAGCCGCGTACTATACAAATAACCCGGTCAAACAAACAACTAGGTACATTAAGTAACTTCCCAGTTGTCACACAACTCACAATATAATCACCCTAATTACGAACACCCAATCATTTTAGCCGTAATTATTAGCCGGTGAAGGTTTGTCATGCCTCAACCGGGTCGCTGGTCACGAGCCGGTCACGATCCGTATTGTACCTGTCGTGCCGTGACAGCGTATGCCGCAAATATCGTGATGTATGCTAACTGTGAGGGTGAGGTTTTGCAAGAGCGGAGCGGGTAGCGGACCGACTTAACTGATTGAACGGATCTGACGCAGAATGTCCCATTCGCACAATGTCCCTAGTGTTGTCGACAACTACAATCGTACGTTTTTCCCGAACGTAAAAAGTTGGTCGTTGCGACCATGATCGCGGTCGTGGTCGTCCAGTGCAGGAGACCTCTAAGTCTGTACGTGGAAAGTATAATCTGATTAGATGAATCTGATCTCAGTAGTCTGGTCCGTATGCGTACACATCTACGAAATTGTCAAATGATTTCGTTTCCACAATTCAGCTTCTAAATCAACTAACTTTGTAACTATAAGAGTGATGAATTTAAATGTTGATGGATGGGGCGGGAGAGGAAGACTAAAGAAAAGAATGATGGATTGTGTGTGGGATGGTATGAAAGAAAAAATTGTGAATGATAGAGTGACGGTGGAAAGGGGGGAATGGAAGAAAAAAACCGGCCAAGTGCGAGTCGGACTCGCGCACGAAGGGTTCCGTACCATTATCTATAAAAATGGCAAAAAAACCACCTTTGTTGTATGGGACTTGTTGTATGCCCTTAAATATTTGTTTTATTTTAAATGAATTATTTATTTTTAAAGTGAATATATAACTAAATATTCTGTGAATATTTCACGCATCTACCTGTTGCCGTTATCAATATAGAGCAAAAATGAGCAAAAAAAATCACGTTTGTTGTATGGGACCCCCTTAAACATTTGTTTTATTCTGTTTTTTAGTATTTGATGTTATAGCGGCAACAGAAACACATCATCTGTGAAAATTTCAACTGTCTAACTATCACGGTTCATGAGATACAGCCTGGTGACAGACGGACAGGCAGACAGACGGCGGAGCCTTAGTCCCGTTTTACCCTTTGGGTACGGAACCCTAAAAAATGTGTTGTCAAAGTCAAGTGATTTAATAATTTAGTATTATTAGTAGTAGTAGTGTGGTATTTTAGTAATTTATATGTAATATGGGACACGGGCAGGAAGAAGAAGAAGATTAGCTTAAATTCGGTCCGACCGTCAGAAATTCACTATGTTTATGTATGTGATACAGTAGTTTTTAGCATTGGGTTCCTAAGTATCGAGTATCGCACCTGCACATGTAACGTTCCACGATGAACAAAGTTCGTACCTACCACGCTATTCTATGAACGCAGCTTTATTTCACTTTTTTGATTCACATTCTATTTGTTGCAAGTTCTGACTTTTGAATTCGTGAAATAAAATTTCCATATTGATATGAATGGATGTAAAATATAGTGTGCCAGTTACGCTTCCGTGTTTTCAGTAGTCGTTGAAAAAGGATGGTTGTGAGTGCAATCAGCTGTTTTTATGTACCTAGATTATTTTGGGACATGGCTACGTTTTTGGCATAAGTTCAGATATGGAAAGTGACAGGATGGAGGTTAAAATGCGGAAGACAGAAAACTAACTTTTATAGCAGAATAATTGTGTTTAGCATTAAACGTTAATCAAACAATTAAACATTACAGTCAATTATACAGTTTTCTCCCATCATCATTTGTTATTATTATTTATCTATCTTAAACTCTCTTTTTTAACTTATAAACTAAGCCCCACAAAACCGTAGTAGTGGTTCGACTGTGGGGTCGGTGAGCCTCTATCTATACACTCAGTAAACATTTTACTTAAAACTAATTATAATTTACAGGTAAGTAGCACTTTAACATAACTCTAAATAATGTATTTTTAATTTATTCTTAAAGCTATTTTTATTCATTTCACTCCATAAGTCAATTGGCAGACTGTTCAATAAATATGGTATTCGTTTTTTTAGGGTTCTGTCACCATAGTAATTAGTAACTCTGGGTACATTGAATTTGCCAGCAGCCATAGACCGTGTGTTATGGTTGTTGTTTGCCTAGCCAACTTTTCTCAACCACAGTAATAGTAGTTTTATTTCCAAACTTCGGTACTCGTTACATCAATGAGGTCTCGACCCATGAACTAGGACATCTTGTATGACAGGGGTCGAGGTTTCTCCTGTTACATGGGTCAGCATGAGAAGGCTTAGGTAAATACAATACAGTTTTCTCCCATACACATTAATATTTGCATGTCATGTACAGTTTGATTGTAAATACAAAATTGTGCAGGCGTAACCTGGCCGCCTATCTACTTAAGGAAAATCTTAAATTCATTCATTCATTCAGTCATTCACTGACATACAACGCACAGCCTAAACCGCTGCATCTATATTAGAAGCATGAGGTTTTGCGCAAGAGTTCGAGGGTGACCACGAAGGAAGGATTTTTGAAAATTCATTATACATACATAAACTCACGCCTTTTTCCCATGGGGGTAGGCAGAAACTATAGAACGCCACCTGCTACGCTCCTTACATACTCCTTTTGCTTCGCCTACGTTCATACATCTGGTCATACACGCACGCCGGTTGCGAGTACTACGCACCTGACCTTTCTGAAGAACATCACCAACATCATCAAAATTCATTATCTAAGGGGTTTAAAAAAAACGTAAAAAATGTTCGTACGGAAGTTCGTCACTTTTGCCGATGGAAAAACCCACACGGCTTGTACCTATAATAATTTGTTCGAAATCTATTCAGCCGGTTTCAAGATCATCAGCTGCTTTTTACTTTTTAAGTGTCGGAGGTTTTTATACTCATAACTGAATAACTTTTTTTAACAAACCTTATATTACTACATAAATAAAGGGGTATACTCACTGGCATTGAGCGGCACGGCGGGCGCCCGCGCATGGTACGCCCCCGTGCCGCCCGCGTACCGCCCGTACCCCGCCACGCTGCTTACCCGCTGCCCACGAGCATGTCGCTGAATCTCGCGCACTGACACAACGCGCGCACTAAGGTGGGAAGCTGGAAAGAGAGAGAAGATCACGTTATTAACAGTATTCAAATATTTATTTCTATAAATTAGTTAAAAAAAACAGTCTTATACGTCAAAAATAAACTATGTTTTAATACATAATATGCCGCCTTATTACAAAACAAGATTTATATTTTGACATGGCTTAAACCATGGAGCTAGTTTTTGTACGAGTAATAAGACCGTAACAGTGATTGAAATACCGTTATTTATACAAAACTGAAAACTTAGTTCGGTACTAAGTTGTTGTGTGGTAAAGTTACTAAACACAAAACGTCAGTTTTTATAGTCGGAATAAAGTTCGAAATTCAATAATGGCTCCATGTTTTAAACCTGGGTCTGAAGATAAGCCTTGTTTTGTAATAAGGGGGTATGAGTTCGGTATTTCATACTACTTCTTCACTGAAACCTGTACCCTAATTGCGTAACACAGTTTGAATCGGAATCGGAATGATTTTGAAGTATATTGCTAATCCATTGCTTCTTATGATAGAAAAAAAATGCCTGCTCAACAACGTAAATAACGCAATGAATGTTGTTGAACTGTCAAATTGAAACCGATTTCTACTGATTGTGTGTTACGCAATTAGCCCTCTGTTTGGTCTATTCAAAATTCTGTTCAAATCGTCTACTCTTCTCTCTTGTACACTCTAAAATTTTCAATGTTTTTACCATCTCATTCGTAGCAGTAAGTTTCCTATAAATAAAAAAAACCGGCCAAGTGCATGTCGGACCACGCACAATGAAGGGTTCCGTAGTTGGGATGAATTTATACCAAAAACAAACTTAACATTGTAGTTGAAAAACATGCTCTCCCATACATCGATATACGTTACGGTCAATTCTCCAACTGCAAATTTAAGTTGGTCGACCATTACTCGATAACTTGTGAAGCCTACTTAGCTGTGATAGTTTTCCTTTTAATTTCGTTATATATACTATTGCCATGAATTTTTTCACATATCCAAAACCAACCAATTAGCTGGCAGGGGAGGGAGACACTTGACTCTAACAAAAAATAGCACTTTAAAGCTTAATATTACGCAAACGGATCCCTTAATTGAAAAATGGTTTTGCCAAACCCACAATATTTTTGAACGGCCTATCCAACGATACCCCACACCATGGAATAGACGAGAAAAAAAAATATATCATCCCCATTTCACGTGTAAGGGAGGTAGGTACCCTAAAAAAAAATGATTTTCATAATTTTATTTTACCTTTTTTTTGGCATGATTAATATGTATACCCGTACCAAATTACAGCTTTCTAGAACTAAGCGTCTCTGAGCTAAGCTGGGGACAGACGGACGGACGAACAGACAGACAGACAGACAGACAGACAGACGGACATGGCGAAACTATAAGGGTTCCTTGTTTACTACGGAACCCTAAAAACCGGTTAAGTGCGTGTCAGACTTCACTTATAGGGTTCCGTACCAAATGTAGAATATAAGCCGTCCGAATGGCATTTAATTATTCATAAGCAGTAGATGAGTGACCTTAGTAACACTTTTTTGTGAGGCTTTAAATCTGATTAATCAATATATTGGTATTTGTTAGTGAAATATACGTAATAATAAACATTATCACCAATTTTCAAGTTCATAGATGAATGGGAAGTTGAAAAATACGACAGAACAAAATTAAAAAATTAAATCTGGCTTTGGTGGCTTCTCATTCCTTTGTTTTCCAATATTTTTTTAATAAAAAAATACAGTTTATTTATCTACTCAACAAGTTCTAAACAACGATACTCCGCTCGATTGGGTAGGTAATTTTTTTTTCACGCGCTCTTTTGCTGTATGGAAGCCCCTTAAAAACCTTTTTTTTTTAATATATAATTTGTAGGGCTTTGGGCTTAAACTATGAAAATTTGAAGACTGTAGCTCCAACCGTTTGGCTATAAAACCAGTGCGATAGACGACGGACGGACACGTGAGTGACAGCAATAGGGCTTCGTTTGGATCCTTCGGGTACGGAACCCTAAAAAATACCTAACCGTTTTTTGCAGTCTGGTAAAAATAGGGCCAGATGACTAGTTTTTGTGAATTCGTCATTATAGGTAACCCAAGCAAAATACCACAAAATCAACTCAAAGTAAAATATTAAATGTGAACTTTATCACACTCACTCACTCTTAGTCACTCACGTTACTCGATATATCGTGTCACAGTGATGATTCGGGTGATGTGTAACTCAGGGCCTACCTCAGACACTTTTCTCTATTTAAGATTATTTCATCAACCAGTGCCTGTAAAGTTGATGAGATGTGAGATAAAGAAAGATTTATGATTATGATTATACTAGCTTTTGCTCGCGGCTCCGCTCGCGTTAATTTAGAATTTGACAATTAATTCGGGTTGTACTCTGGTACTCTACTCTCCTTCCCTCTCCCTGTTATTAATATATTTGCGTATTAGGTACAGTCAGCATCAAAAGTCGATGACCACATTAAAATTTTCAAAATCACTGTACATTATATATTATTATATTATTATTTATAGTATTGATTTTGAAAATCTAAATGTAGTCATCAACTTTTGATGCTGACTGTACTTACATAAAAAACACACTATTTAAGTTTCTATAATAACATAATTCAACCATGATTCAAAACACACGTGGCGCCATCTATTATCATGAGAATGTTATTGTTGTTTTCCTCGGGAACAGGACTTCTTTTCGGGATTAAATGTACCCTATGTCTGTTTCTTTACACATGACAACGTTTACGCAAAATTTCAGGATGATCGGTTCGGTGGTTTAGGCGTGAAAAGGTAACAAACAAACAAACTTACTTTCGCATTTATAATATTAGTTAGGATTTGCAAAATTTGGTAAAAGAAGTTGATGACGTGTCGTCGATCACTTCAGACCACTACAAAAGTTAATTCTCATCACAAAACTCTCATGTCTAAGCTTTACTTTGAATAGAGTAAAAAAGTCGTCCACAAAAATAATAAAAATACATTGTAAGTAAATCAAAGCCGTCAAAGCCACGTGTAGTTTAAAACTTTTTTTACTCCTACTTACATCACATAATAATAATTTCTTACAATGTAAGGTTCGGTTAAACTAGTCATATTTACGAGGCACCTAATAAAATAAAATATACGACCTTCCCAACATAGTTAGGTACCTAAGCTCTAGCATTTTGAGGCAGCCTTATTTATAGGGCTGTAACCCTAAACGTGTCCCTAATTGTACCTATGAAACTACTTCACTGGTTAGGATAAAAACGTATCCTATGACAGATACTGTATATAAAATCGATTAGGTAGCTCTAGCTTGAAAGTGGGACTAACACTTTAGTCTCTTTATTGACGTTTTATAATCTTGCTCAAAGACTTTGGATGACCAACGGCTGGGAATAATATTCTCTCTTCGGAAAATATGTAATGGTACTAATTACAAACTAATAAATTTTCATTTCTAAAAACTGTTTCTAGTTTTACAATCTCTTCTAAGAAATTATGTCCTTTATTTAATGGTATACTTACATATAAATTATATTTTTAAATATTAGAATATAAAAAAGTATATAAGAAATTATTATTATAATAAATCTTTATTATCAAAACACAATTTCTAAGACCAATACCAATATTGTTATCAAGATTCTAAAAAGCTCAAAAAAGCGTCAAAACCCATATTTATATAATCTTAGTAGACCTTAGTTTAATGCGCTAGTCTCATTAGCCTAACTTCAAAGAATAGGAATTTTTTCCTCAAAGACTTCCAGTAACTAGTAAAGATGAAAGAGTCTTTAATAATCCCGTCACGTCAGATTCTTACCCGGACCGCTATCTATAGGATACCCTAACCATAACACAAATAATATATTATTCATATGGGAAGAAGGACCTTTACGTTAAGCCAAGGAAATTAATAGTTTATGAACTTGATACACTACGTCAATTTGCCGTGTTATAGCCATTTCATACAACTGTCAAAGTATGGCAGTTGTGATTCGAATCTATGCGGATAATTTAAGATGCAATTAATAATAACAATTAATTTTTCGGACTGAACAACACACGATAAGTAAGCAAGTTCACATCGAGTTTCAGTAAGAGAATGTCAGACAAGATGATGGCCTGTTCTCGTTCGAGGTGAGGCTCATGGTAGCCTGGTAAACATTACGAGAACGTATAGACTGCCCAAAGCTTCATGGCCTTTTCTGCCGACTATTTGTGCCTGAACATCGGACACCATCCGAGCATAATCTGTTTGCGCAACCGTCATCCAAAACTGTCACCAGAGCTGAATCCCCAGTGTGACATACTTTGAAGATGCTCAACGCCCTGCTGACTGCCAACCCTGAAGGTGATGTGTTTGCGGATGAATGGAGTAAAATTATGCGTATATGTCTAGTGTTCTGTGAGAGAAAGTATGCGAGTTCAATGTTCCATGTTAGTTTTAATTTAAATGATATACAAAAACAAATTGAATGTTAATCTTTATTATTTTTATGTGTTAATTAATGTAATTGGTGTTGTACCGTTTTAATTAACTATAAATAAATAAATGAGTGGCAGAGATGACGCCCTACTACGCCGTAATTTTCTATAAATCTTACGGTTATTTGCTTTAAATTGATTCTGTCACTTTCTTTTTGATACAAAATGTAAGGGATGACATGAATTTAAAGTCTCCGTTAAAACTAATGTTGGTTTCGTGCAGCTCACCGTTAGGCCCGCGTACACACTACAAACATCATTCTGTTCCAGTCAATCGTTTGAAGATGATGGAGACAGAATGATGTTTAGCGCTAAACGCAATTTTTATGGTGTAAACAGGCTTAAAACGCCCGGGTACAGTGAATAATTCTAATGATGTACTAAGCAAAATGACTCAAATATTCTATATTCTATGATGAGATAACGTTTTGAATTACCGGATCGTCCTTGGAATTCTAATTTATACGTAATTTTCTCGTAAGTCTCGCATTTCTTAGAAGCCCTTTATAAGCAAATAAGTTATTCGCCGAACGCGTTTAAAGATTTATTTATCAAAGAAAATACTAAGTTTTAAATAAGCTGAGAGGATCGTATGAAGTTAATTAAAGATGTATGATTTCTTGGTAAAGAATCTTCTGTGTTTTCATTTTCTATTCAGAATATACTAAGTTATGATACAGTGAAATGAAATTAAATGAAATCGTTTATTCTGTAAATAGGATATTAGAATCACTTTTACACGTCATTTAAAAAATAAAAAGAATAATCTAGATGTAGCCGACATTTCCTATCTGACTACCCCTGAGAAGAAATGGCGAAACAAACTCAGGGGTCAAAGTATCTTTTAAAGTCCAGACATAATCTTGGTCAGATCATGGGAGGACCATGTAGATCCGTGTCTGAAATGGTCTTTTGAGGAAAGAACCACACAAATTTGAGTGGTCCTGTCCAATCAGTGTAAGCATTTGTCAGTAATCGTGCAACTCAACAGACTAGTGAATAGACTATTAGCTTATCTATATTTATTTCGCTGTAAATAAAACAATGAATATACCAACTTATTGATCATCCTATGCTATGTAAAATTAATTACCAACTTACACCTAATTACCTCACTAACCTAAATTACGACTTAAAACTAACCATGGCCCAATTTCTGTCTAAACTTTCCTTCACAAAACTGAACTATCTAGACACAATGCTCCCTCAACACAGACCTTCATAACGAACTCTCGTCTTCCATGTCACATCTGACCGTCTTTGTCACAATATTCTTGACACAAGAGCGAAACTGCGCTAAGTACAAAGCGGCTAAGTTGAAAGAACAAATAAGCCAGGCTGGGTGGCATGTGGGCCCTACGACTCTCATCAAAGTTGCACGCCGTAGCCTCGTAGGCCTCTACGCGGCTACGCGACTTGTGGTCTACGCCCGCTACGCCACTTGTTGTGTACCGTTTGCATACAAAGCTGGTATTTTGGGATGACGTTATTTACGTTTGAGGCGTTTTATTTGGTTGGCAGTGTGTTTTGGCTTTCAAATTTTAATCTAAAGTCGTGTAAGAAATGATTCGGTTAAAATTGTTTTCGTAACATTTCGAATTGTTTACTTTTATCAAACTACAAATGCTAGTAAAAAAACCTCACCAAGCTCTCAAGCTTTTATCAAATTACAAAGAACGTATAAACGTCATTATACTAAGAAAATGGTTAAATTGTATATTTTTATTTAATTGGTAATTTAAACTGTACAACACCAACAATATTAATCAACATGGAAATGGAAACATAATAAAGGACATTAATCGGTCGACCCAAAAATACCCTAATGCTATTGAAACAACAATTACATACCTGACAATAAAACTAAACACAAACGCGTGTGTCAGTATGTGTGTGTGTGTAAGCCTGAGGCTATTGTTACCGGCTATTGTGTATTGTTATGTTGATATAATATACACAGAAGCTGTGAATTTATATTCATATATAAGAGATATATAAGAGAATTTATATGACTTTCCAATTTTGGTCGACGACCAGTCTTGAAAACAATTTTAATATCTGATGACTGGTCGTCATCAGATATTAAAATTGGAAAATCATATAAATTTTCACTTCTATCGTGTTGACCTAAGCACATACCCCTATTTGTGTATAAAGGTACATCAACAGCTTCTGTGTTGGAATCGGACAGATAAAAAAATATCGTACGTTTCGTTCATCATCATCATGAGTCCATAGCAGTCCACTGCTGGACATAGGCCTCTCCAATTGCTGGTCATTCAGCTCGATTCTCGGCAACTCTCATCCAGCTGCCACCAGCCACCCTGCGAAGATCGTCGCTCCACCTAGCCTGAGGGTGTCCTACCTTACGTTTGCCGATTCGCGGTCTCTACTTAAGAACACGTCTACCCCAACGGTCATCGGTTCTACGGCTAATATGGCCGGCCCATTGCTACTTCAGCTTGCTTATTCTGTGGGCTATGTCGACAACTTTGGTTCTCTGCCGGAACACCACGTTCCGGATTCGATCCGTTTCGTTCCAAAAGATAATATTTATAAAAAAAATATCGTACATCTTGGAAACCCAGAATCAAACACGTTAATCTCTCCCAGTCATAACACTATATAGGAAGAATAAATAAACGAACCAAGAAAATATAGAAGACACAATTTAGACATCAAATAAACTTTAAATTATCACATAACTTAGAACGATCAATTGATCATTCTAAGTTAATTAAATGAAACGTTTATTTCGATTTCTACAATCTGTTTAATGCACTGCATTCCATCATTATTTTTGTCATTGGCTCAATGGGCTCTTAACATTTCTTCTTGTAGGTTCGAAATCAGTGCATAATTACCACTATTGCTGTTTTATTGCATCGCTTGATATGAAAACAGTAAGTTAACTTGTCAACATAGAAATTATCGTATTTTTGCGTACGATCATTGAATAAGGATAATATATCGTACTTCATGACAAATATGATAAATATCGTACAAAAACCAACACTGATGACGACTGGAGCCGAGTATACACGACTCAGCGTCACCGACCGACTGGAGCCGAAATAATAAACATCCTTATCTACTTATTCTGCTAACACTACCAACGAAAATTTCATAGCGCTTCAGTTTTCGTCGCGCGCCTTGTACAGTCGACAATAAAATGCATATTAGATAACCGTGTTTTGTTGCCGGCACGTGATTGGCTGGCCGTACGTGAGCGGGCGGCGCACGAGTATTACTTAAGGTACTTTATGCGGCCTATCTTGGAAGGACTTATTGTTATGATCATTTTTGTTACACCTATTTTAGAACCGTTATTTGTGTGTTTTGTGAGATCTTCTTTTCTTTCTTTTTGAATTTGAATACTTTATTTATAAAGTACTAGTTGCCCGACGTGACTTCGTTCGCGTGGTGTCCTACCTCTACCTTATCCCTACCCTACCCTACCCTACACCCTAAACCTTCGCGGGCAAATGCAGAAAAACTCATCAAAGTTTCATCAAAACCGGTCCAGCCGTTTCGGAGTCCATAGAACACAAACAAACAAACATTGTTTTTTTATTTATATAGAAATTAGATGGTTATAAAAGGAAAACTTCGGGGAGAGATAAAAAAGCTTGTATTTAATCGAACCACAAATAAAGGCTTTTACATACCGGCGCGACTCGCGCGACGAGCGGTGCCTTTGTGCCGCACAAAGGCACCGCTCGTCGCGCGACACGCGGGGCATTTGTGTCGCGTCGCGTTTCACGCCGGTTCGTAGAAGCCTTAATTCTCATTTTGCTTTCCTAAAAATATTGTTGAACACTCTTATATTAGAGTGTGAACCTCTAATAATGCCTATTTGGGGATCCTAAAAATACTAAATAGCCAAGTAACTGGGACCAACTTGGATGTATGCCTCTGCCGCGGCACCGCTCGGTCGGCGTGCGTGTTAGCCACAGCTCTAACCAACCTAACCCATTTGGTTTGGGTGAACTAGCTTAGTTACTGCGACCAACTGCGAGAAAAAGCTAGAAAGTTAAAAGGAGGCTCATTTATTTAAAAAGACCGACCAAGTGCGAGTCGGACACGCACATGAAGGGTTCCGTACCATTTACCGTAACGTAACAAAAAACCCGACTGCAAAAACATGAACTGAAAAGATGGAAACAAGATGAAAAGAAAACGAGTATCCTTTAAGTACCAAAAATAAATAAATGCAGTCGGAGGCATCTAAGAGGTTACGAACGCTTTCAAATTTGCCGACCAAACAATATCATAATAAAACAAAGTCTCATGTTATGCTTTCTTTGCTTAGACCAGTAAAATAACCCATGCCATATGTACGAGTATTAGCTGTAACTATGCATCTAGCACAGGAATGATTAAGATAACACGTCCGACCTATATGGGCAGGCTCAAGGGGCAAGAGGCAAGTGTCAGGGCATAATCCAACGCGTACTGGACAATGATAATGTTACAGTAGGTATTCTTGTTCTAATTATATCTTTTGAAGTTTATTTTTATTTTTTGTCCCATTTTGTAAACAAACATTTCGGTCTGCAATTGAGAATTTGTCAATATTCATATGTTTGTGTTTTTTTTTTCAGTAATATTAGAATTATACATTAAATGCTTTTATAAAATATATAACAAAACTCAGTATTTACACTAGGTACTAAATTAAATGACTAACTAAATATACAAAAACAATTAGGACACTTATGCGTCGAAGTACTCGTCCGCATCGCTGTCATCCGAAAACGTGCCCAGAAGACTGGCAGCATTGCCACTTTGAATGGCAATGCTTATTCTTTGGCCAAAGGACGAGCCAGCCCCCCTTGTTCAATCAAATCTATTTCCCCTCTTTTTTTTTTTTGGGTGGGAAATTATTACATAACTTCTCCCGCTCTGGGCTGAGCGGGAGGGCGTGTCAGGCTTTTACTGACTAAAACCCACCCGTGTTCCTTCCGTTGCCTGTGTGCCAGGGCCACGATATCCCTTTCGGACAAACTCGCAACCCTGGCAGGACGAGCCAGCCCGCTGTGTTTGTATTGTAAATAGTTGATTCGTAGTAGTTATTCTTACGAATTATAATATGGATTTAAATAAAAAGGCGTTCATGATAACTCGCGATTTTCATACCGAGATTGTATACTATATTATTAAAAATGTAAGAACACGCTATAGGTAGGTAGATATATGGTTTTATTTTTGACTCCTACAATACTATTAATTGTTAACTTCCATATATCGGAAGAGAGCAGTGCTGGGCCGTAGTCACGGCCGCGACTTACGTGTAGCTCGAGGGTTCAACAGCCAGGCGCTTCACTTTGTGTAAATTATTTCACCACCACTGCTCTCAAGGAAAACATCGTGGGGAAACCGGCAGGTCATAGAACCAAAAATTTCTAGACATCTACAACCCACACTGGGCCCGTGTGGTGGATTACGGCCCACTCCCTCTCACCGACAGGAGGCCTGTATCCCAGCAGTGGGAACATGATAGGCTGATTATGTATACTCTAATACTCGTTCAATGAATTGGAGTAATATTATCATCATTATAATTTTATCATAATTTTTTTATCATCATTATAATTTTATCATCATTAAAATTTTATTACTGTCACCGTGTTAATGCATTTACGAAGCCTGTATACATTGTTCGAAAGTTAAAAATTACGCACCATACAACGGAATGGGTGGTAAAATAGGTACTCTCACCTAAGTACATGTTTTACAGCACCGTTGTATAACGCCGTGCGTAACCTTTACGGTTCTTTTTTTATTTCCATAAAAAAATATTATAAGAATTCCACCAAGGAGTTTCAAATTACGAGATTAAATAAGCTGAATGATCGAACCACCTTAGAAGCGCTTCGGCTCAATATCACTTTATTATTAAAGACAAAATGAGACGAAATATGTAGTACTAATTTTCACCATGCGCTCGTGGCGCCATTTGCAAATTCGTGCCATTTTCATATTAGAAATGTCAAAGATTGTTGCGACTTTCCGACTGATATTTATAATAATAAGAGTTCAAGCGAGGAATCCGATATTTAATATGGAATCTACTGCACCTGATATCTAGAATGAGCCGCCAACATCGCGTGAGTGCTATTTAATGATTTACAATAATTTTATATCATGGAAGACTTGAAGGAATACTCAGTCATTCTCTTAAAATGTTTTGATGGCTTGTTTCATTACCTATTTTACTCTTTTCTCGCAAATTTGTTGAAAAACGTTGTATGACCCACGTGCGAAAATTGGTATTTACAAACTCGTGTCTATGGTAAGCCATCGACTTTTATGTGATAAAACTATAAATTAACGATTTTCAGAAGGTCAACAAGATGTATCCAGGTTTTTAAATATTTGCGAGTATCATATTTTTTATTTTGTTGACTTAGAAACTTGATTTTTTTTGGAGCTCTAAGGGACAATAAACCTACGTATTTGATATTAATTTGAACCTGATACCTCAACGCGTTTCAGAGGAATAGGGTCTTAACAAACAGACAAAACGGAACCCTTATAGGATCACTTTGTTGTCCGTCCGACAACAAAGTGATCCTATAAGGGTTCCGTTTTTTCCTTTTGAGGTACGGAACCCTAAAAACGCGTGCACAAACCAATAATAATAAACATTTACACTTCAAAAATAATCTACATTAACTAAACAGTCAGATATCAATAGAATCGATCGATTAGGTACCCATTTAATTATCGCTCGTCAATAGGGCAACACTATACGTAATAATTAATTTGTTTAATGGCAACACTATTCACGCTCCCCTTTGAGGTGTGACGTCACACGCTAATGAGAATTAGGGTATGGTTTAATTGAAAATGGAACAAGATGGCGGACGCTTCCGTAAACAAACCCTATTGTCTGTGCATTCTCGTGTCATATCATAATTATTATGATCAAGGTGCAAAGCTTGTGTGCTCGTAGTTGTACGCGATTTCGATTGAAAACAAACTTAACACTTTCACTGTTCGTAAAGCAGACACAATAGTTAACTGCCTAAACAATCGACGTGAACCAGTTTTGAGGGTTCTGTTGTGTAATAAAAATGTTTGTAATGTTTATTAATACTGGTGTGTGACACATGTATTTAGGGTTACGTACCTCAAAAGAAAAAAACGGAACCCTTATAGGATCACTTCGTTGCCCGTCCGTCTGTATGTCATGACCCCTTTTCTCAGGAACGCGTGGAGATATCAAGTTGAAATTAATATCAAATACGTAGGTTTGGGGTCGTTGTAAAAATCAAGCTTCTAAGTCAACGCATTAAAAATATATGGCCATTTATGCGAAATATTTTGATACTCTCAAATAAATTAAAACCTATAGGGAACTTCCCGTTAACCTAGAATCATGAAATTTGACAAGAAGCAAGGTCTCACAGCACAAATAAAGGAAAAGTCCGAAAATCATAAATTAGTAGGTAATATTACCACTTTTTTTTTTGCTATTACAAACTTTCATTTGCAGTTGGAAAATTGACCGTGGCGTATATCTACAATGTCAAATTTGTTTTTGGTATAAATTCATACCCTTCATTGTGCCTGGTCTGACACTCGTCCGATTATCGTAGGCTGCATGTAATGGGAGGCCGTCACCTCTTTCTACGAAGCAGTAATGCTTGCAAAGGAGGAGGCGGAAAACATGAAGGAGAGGCAAATTTTTCGCGCCCTCACACCCCTAGTCGCCGCGTGAGACACCCCGAGCATCGGGAGTCGCAGGCCGATTCCCGGCCACCGTAGGCGAAGGCTTGCGGACGGTGAGCGATGGGTAGCTCGCCGTCCGATAAGATCCAGGCCCGGGTGGTCGGCGCGTTGTATTTCACGCGCGCCTAAAAGAGATGTCAGCACCAACTGGCGGGATCCATTAGGGCCAATGCCTGCCAGGGTTGCGAGTTTGTCCGAAAGGGATATCGTGGCCCTGGCACACACATCTGAAGGAACACGGGTGGGTTTTAGTCAGTAAAAGTCTGACACGCCCTCGACCTCCACCCAGAGCGGGAGAAGATATTTGATAATTTACCTACCACCAAAAAAAAAGAAGGTTTTCTCACGATATTTTCCTTCACCGATGTCAGTGCTGTCCTAGATAAACTTAGAAGGTAAACATACTTATGAATTGAAAAAGTCTCATTGGTACTTGCCCGGATTTGAACCCACAACCTCATACTTGAGAGGCAACGCTTTAATCACTGGGCCATCACGACATAAGGAAGGGTTGTATCTTCCAAATCCCATGTTTCTTACTAACAGTAGTTTAGTTTATTGTCACTCCGTTAATCACTGAACTATCTTCTGCAGACATATGTATAGATTGTCCTGTTTCTATATATCTATCTATCTTATCTATTTCCGAATCTCATGTCGAATGATATGATTGGCTGTTGATGTTTCCGCCAGCCAATCAGAAGCTTGAGGATTGTCAACCGATTTACTAATCAGACTTGATCAGGTGTTAAGAAAGGAAGCGTTTGTGATTTTTTTGTTGTTTTGATTAAATTGATAGTTATGGCTCTACTGCACATAGGAAGGTATTTTCTGTACAACATTCTCTGTAAGTATCAGTAGTTAATGTGATACGGTAAGTAAAGTGAAGTAAATAACAGTTACTTACAATTTTATTAAATAGTGTATGTCCTATGAATCACTTTTTACCAGCTACATTCAGTAGGTACAACGTTCAAATCATCAAATTTTCACAATTTTCTATATTGCAATCCAACTGAAACCTTTTTTAACAAAACACTGTACTCAAATAATCATGAACACTTATTAGTAATAAAAAAAAAGCGCGCGTATTTTCAAATTTCGAAACGTCCAAGATGGCACCGACGCGTTCTGTTACTGTCACAAATTGTAGTGGGTCATTGTTATCACCTTGTAGAGATAAATGATAATGTAATTAAACAGTTTCAGTTATGACGAATGTTTCAAAATATGCTTGTGATAAGAACATTTGGAAAAGTAAACACCTGAGTACGTTTTAATTGTGTCTTGCTGATTACTAATTTAAATTAAATACATGAGTCTTACAGGTGGCCTTGGCCATGTTAGACACCTACACGTGTATCTAGCCGTATTAATGTACCCTTAGGCCCTATGTACACGGCAGGGTTTCTTTACGGTACCTACGGCGTTTAAATTGCGCCGTAGAAAAACGTAAGAATCAACAAGCTTCCACAGTGATCCAAACAAACTGACGAAAACAAGAAAAACGCGTGTGTACAAAGAGCCTTACTCGTTGAGATTGATTTACGAGATGACGAAACAAACTGTAAAAAAAAACTCAAGCAGCTAATTTAAAACTTCAAACTATTGCAAATAGAAAGTGTGCATAATCTATTTCATAAGTAGGTAAGAATAGAATAGAATAATCAATAGCTTACTTTGTAATTGCTTAGCTTGTGTAACCCTATGTAAAATTTCAACATTTATATTCATAATTTTTATTGTGCACCATAAAAATTACAAATATAGGGTGACACAAGCTAAGCTATTAAAAAGTAAGCTGTTTTGCCAAAAAGCTGAAGTCAAATTACAGAGACGACTAATGACAATGAACTCCATTTCTTCTTCCAAAAGTCTCTATTTTGCGAGTTGCGCGCTTCATGATAACAATCCAAAACGTAATGTATATTTTTTTTTTAAATTTGGACAGTGAAAACTTATCGCTCTACGCGCCAAAAAAAGTTTTGACTTCAATAAAGGTTTTATTTTTTTTAAATTTGCCCCACACTACGAATTTCTCCTGTATTGTGGGAATTATCTAAAACACAATTTAGACAATGCACAGTATACACAAATTAAACTTTTCACGTGGTCAATTTAGCTTCACTTACTGCTACTACAGCATGTCGGCGCGGGCATGTCGGTGATACGAACCTAAAGAAGTTTTCACCTCAAAAAATCATTCAATGCACCATCACTAATTACGTAACACAGTTTGAATCAGAATCGGAATGATTTTGAAGTACTTATATTGCTAATCCATTGCCTCATATGTTAGAAAACTTTGTCTGCTCAACAACGTAAATACCGCAATGAATGTTGTTGAACTGTCAAATTGAAACCGATTTCTACTGATAGTGTGTTACGCAATTAGCCCCCAGGATTTACTAACAAAAAGTCTCCATAACTACCCTCACAAACAACACCTTTATTGACGCTGTTAACAATACAGTATGATTACTAAATACTGTCCGGACGAGGAGCGCTAATGCCCCTCATAACGACAACAAATTACCCTTTGATACCCCAATATTATACCAAAAACTTTAACAGGACCCACTGACCCGGAATTATACTGTTATGCAATTTCATACAACAATTCATATCAACAGGTAATTAAGCGCCCTCAAATAAACATGTATTTGGTTTTTAAAAGAAAGCGAACATCAATTTTACTATAATAAAAACCGGTCAAGAGCGAGTCGGACTCGCGCACCGAGGGTTCTGTACGTATATATGATGTTGATGATTTCTGAAAAACTGTGCTATTTAGAGACATCGTTTTATTTTTCCTGTAATTTTTACATAAACTTCTATCACATAGAATAATTTCAGATTTTTATCTATGCAAACTTCGGAGATAAGGGGGGGGGAACGGTATTTTTTTTTTTTAATTTTCACCAAAAGTCGGAAACTGTGCTGCTTAAAAAATAAAAAATAAATGTTTAAGAATGTGCAAACTGCGCTCTTTCATATGATACCCCACATGCCCGAGTAGCCCCACTTCAAACTTGTAAGACCCCCTTTCAGTCCCTTTTGCAAAAAAGATATATTTTTTTAAATTTCTTTCTTGTTTGCAAATAATTGGGCAAACGTCATCTAAAACTATTCTAAATTTCAAGTTGATAGCATTAGTAATTCTTGAGAAATCCAGGTGTGACAGACAGTCAGACAGACTTAGTCTCACCATAAGGGTTCCTTTTTACCATTTTGGTTCGGAACCCTAATAATATATGACATACATATGAAGATAGTTGGTATATGACACGTATTCACAATAACAGAGACGGCGCTCTCAAAGCAAAACTTTTTGGAACGAAGTTCCTTAAGATGCAGATATATGCCAGTGACCTTGAGTGGTTATCTTGCGTGTTCTGTGCTGAGCTCACGCAACGCGTCGTACGTTCAGCCAGTAATAGGACTCGCCCATCAAGGAGCGCTGTCCCCAGTTTGACGCATTATTAATTTATTATACACAAAACAAAAGGTATTTTAATTAAACGCGTATACTAAAAGATCAATAGTTAAATTATCCGTGTTCTGTACTGAGCTCACGCAAAAAAAACTAAAATATTCACATATTAAGTTATTGAGAAAGTGCTCTAATTTAACATATATTTTTTTCAAATCATTAACACTATTCAGTCAGTGCACGCATTTGTCAGTAATCCTGCAGCTCAAATCAGAACTTAAGGAGCTCAACGACGAACTGAAGAAAGCACATTTGGGTAGGGGTAAATAACTCAAACTGCCAGACTATGAGTAAAAATAAAGAAAAAAAAAATATCCACATAGTCTTCACATTCACAATCATTTTAATAATACTAGCTTTCGCCCCCGGCTTCGCCCGCGTGGATGTCGAAAAAAAACAGCTTCTCTATCTCCAGCATTCCCCCAAAAAATTATACCATATCTTAGTTGGAACCAACTTGCAACGTAAGCGTGGTAAGCAGATAGGAGTGTAGTTTGATTTACAACTTTATGGAGGATATAGATAGCGTATAAATACCAACTTCGTTTTGTATATACTTGTTCAATAAACATGTCCTCCATTTCATGTCAAGTCTATTTGAAAGAAATTTTGTATTGTTTATTTTTTCTACGTTTTTGTTCTTTAATAATAATTTATTGATGTATACCAACTATTGAGTTATTCAAAGTACGCAGTAAAATTCTCCCGAAAACTTAATTACCCCTTTTCCCGATTCTCGAAACCTCCATCTAAAAAAAAAAAATCTGTCTAAAGTATGAGCACTAAGGTTCGAGTTAATCGAACCGCGCGTTAAGATTCTTAAATACAAACTGAAATTCCCAAAAAACCCCTGACTCCCTAAATTCTTTTTGAGGGGTAGTTTTGAAAAACGCAAAAAATATGACAAACTTTGTTATTTAAGTAATGACTGCATCGTTAGTCTAGTGGTCACAAGTGCGACTGCTGAGCATGAGGGGTGGGTTTGATTCCCAAGTCGGGAAAAGTGTTATTGGATTTTCCATTAGGAATTTCTCAGTAGCAGCCCGAAGTCTCGATTCATACCCGTTGATGGCAATAAGACTCGCCCCCTATTACATGGGACCTAAACAAAACTGGCGAAATGTGAGTGTACTAAAGGTACACCTCTACCTAACCCTTTGGGGATTGCAGGCGTGATGTTATGTAAATAAGTACTCGGGCCTTTCAAGTTTATATATCAAAAGTAATAAGATTCTGTTCATACAAACTATATCGCTCCTTTTTACGCACTCAAAAGGGTAAATTGTTCAAACATCTTTTAGACGTATCTATTATTGGATTTTATAGGTTATTTATACCAATTTTCAAGTTAATCAAGCCAAGCAGTAAAATCATCCCTTGTATATTGACTATCCCTTTTCACCCCATTATATGGGACAGATTTTCAAAAAAACCTGATACAAGTTATTCTTTATTTTTTGTTTTCAGTAAAAATACTGAGTTTCAAGTTGATCGGACCGCGCGTTAAAATTATTCCATAAAAACTTTGATATTCCCCGTTTAAAAAAACAACAGTTTAAAAAAAAACCCGTTTAAAAAACCACAGTTTAAAAAAACAAAAAAAGACAAACTTCATATTTAAGGTTAGTATTCGTACCAAGTTTCAGATTTATTAACTCAAGGAATAAGATTTTTCATACAAACAAAATCCCCCTTTTCACCCCCTTAAAGGTCGAATTTCCAAAAACCCCTTCTTAGCTGATGCCCACGTCGTAATTTGGAGGTAATCAAGCCACACAGTAGAATCCTCCCTTGTAAAATTGACTACCCCTTTTCACCTTGTTAGGGGTCAATTTTCGAAAAACTCTGATAAATTTTATTCTTTATTTTTGGTTTACAGTATAAATACTGAGTTTCGAGTTAATCCGACCACACGTTAAAACTCTTCCATACAAACTCAAATCCGCAAATCCCCCTTTAATTAGTTAAAAAAAAAAAACAAAAAATGTCACACTTTATAATTTACTTAGGTTTTGTATTCGTGCCAAGTTTCAGGTTTATTAACTCAAGGAATAAGATTTATCCCCCTTTTTCACCCCTTAAAGGTCGAATTTCCTAATTTCAAAACTGACGGACTGTCATATAAACTTCTATCCCCTATTTTACCCCTTTAGGGGTGGAATTCCCAAAAATCCTTTCTTAGTGGATACCTACTCTTTACAAAGAACATACCTTCCAAGTTTCATGTCTCTAGGACCAGCGGTTTAGGCTGTGCGTTGATATATCAGTCAGTCAGTCAGTCAGGACTTTGAATTTTATATATATAGATAGATAATACTTTACGAGTAAAAAGTAAATTTTCATGGCATTGGATATTCATGTCATGGGCCTAGCAAACACCGATTCAATATGACTGATTATATGGAAACAATAGATAAACTATGTGAAAGATGATATGGCCAGAAAGGTATGGAAGACAGGGACATGTTGCGCTGACCACAAATAAATTGGAATAATGGCCGACATCGTGCTAGATTTACTGTAGATCACAAATTTCAAATTCAAAAACCAAATCAAATCAAAATTTCAATTTGCTTGTGCGTGACCCAAATAAATATTTTTTCTTTCTTTCTTTAATACATAGTTGCTATTGGCTGTCAGAAGAATGCTACTACGTAATTTTAACATTTAATAATGTGTAATGCGTAATTTTAACCTGTAATTTTCATCTAATTTATTGAATAACTTTAATATTATTTATTTAAAAAAATAAATATGTGCAATCCTTACAACAAGCCCTTTCATTTGATATGTCACACCGTACAGTTTTCAAAACTTTATTTTTTATTATAATTTATATGTGTACACATGGTTATGGAAGAGGGAGGTCTTCTGTCACAGGTATCTATATACTTAAAAGAAGGCCTCTACGACTTATTTGTTAACCTGTTGAATAAGAAATAAAAAACTTATAAACTTATAAACGTCAAAAAGTGACCCCCGTATTCAAAATTCATTTATTTACGTTACACGTGTACTAAATTTCAACTTATGAGCGTTTACGACTTACGGCATTTCATACAAACTTACAAGCCCTTGTTTTTCGAAATTAAAACTGAATCGATTTTAATGTAACTTCATACGCATATGCAGGATACAAAAGTCTAAAAAGTTAGTTAAGAACATTTTCGAAAAATAGTGTTACAGCCAAATTAGACCGATTTAAAAATTTCCATAGAAACAGAGGTTTCCAGTTATCTGTTTATAAATAAGACATCTCGAAAATGTTCTTAACTAACTTATTAGACCTTTATATCCTGCATGTGCGTATGAAGTTTCATTAAAATCGGTTCAGTCATTTAAAAAAACAAGGACTTGAAAATTTGCATGAAATGCCGTACGTCGTAAACGCTCTTAATTGGTCCAGTAGATTTGGAGGACAGACAGACACACGAGTGACCCTATAAGGGTTCCGTTTTTTTCCTTTTAAAGTACGGAACCCTAAAAAAGAAGTAGTTGCCTGGCTTTGACATGATACTAGCTATATATCGATCTCTTTGATCCGGTAACTACGCGACATAATTTGGCTAACAAAATTGAATCATGCACCGATTGGACGTTAAATTAATTCCTGTACATCACTGGCATCGCTGGCCGTTTCAATTTTTGCCAACATCATGTATAGATAATACAGGTAGGCAGGCCAGTTATTTGATCAGGTGTCCATGAATTAGCACAAAATATAGTTATACGAAGTAAGTATTTTTTTTTGTTTGTTTGATAAGTGTCTTTGGGTTGTTTAATGTATTTTGTTGGCAAAGAATCACAACACTTATCATAGAAGTCTACATTTATTTTTCTTTTCTCCTTTCGCAGGTCCACTAGAAGAAATTTCTTAAGAAATAAGCTACTGCTTATTATACAAACACACACACAGTAAATTATACTCAAACTCAAAGCATTTATTTCAATTAAACCATTTACAGGCACCTTTGAATTGTCAATCAGTCGGTCAGTTTCTCCATTTATTTATATAGATAGATTTGTTATTTATATCAATACAAAATAATAATAAATTAGGACTTATTAGTTTTTTTTTGTTGTTGTTCAAGACTCAAACTCAAAGCATTTATTTCAATTAAACCATTTACGGTCGGTCAGTTACAAATATGAAGCTAGTTGCCCATTCCAAATAGTAGGTTCATATGGAGAAGAACGGGCAAGAAACTCTACGGACACTCTTTTAAATTAAAATATTGATACAAAGTATTGGTTACATCATTCATATTGAAATTATACATGTGAGAACGATGCAAAACGTCAGAAGAGTCCGTGATAAAAAGATTAAAAAAAAACAATTCAAAACTAAAATAATTAAAAATAAGCCGTGGTAGCTAGATGCGACATAATTATAATTTTAGTACAAAAGACTACATTTGTACTAAAATTATAATTATGTCGATCTCTTTGTATTTTATACATCATCATCATTTCAGCCGAAAGACGTCCACTGCTGGACATAGGCCTCCCCCAAACGGTTGCCATAATCGCCACGCTTGGCAGGCGGGTTGGCGATCGAAGTAAGGTGTTCAAATGCATAGAGAATAGCTGCCCATTCTCTAGTAGGTAAGTGGTGTATTTTTTTGTGTGTACATAAATAATAAAATAAATAAACAATAACCCACCCACCAGATGGCACCAGCCTCTAAATAAACTCTATATAATATAATAACTAAACAATCTCTAAATAAACAATTGAATGAGAACCTTTTTCGGCCAAAGAATCAGCATTGCCATTCAACATTGCCATGTTGCCAGCCTTTTGGGCACTATTCCCATTGGCTACGATGCGGTCAAATTTGTTGATGCCCTATGGGAATCATGCTATTTATTAAGAAGGTGGTATATACAAAAGATTGCTTAAAAAAACCGCTCAAGTGCGCGTCGGACCACGTACAATGAAGGGTTCCGTAGTTAGGATGAATTTATCCCAAAAACAAACTTAGCATTGTAGTTAAAAAACATGCTCTCCCATACATCGATATAATTCTTCAACTGCAAATTTAAGTTGGTCGATTATTACTAGTTAACTTGTAAATTCTACTTAGCTGTGATAGTTTTCCTTTTAATTTCGTTACATATACTACTGCCATGAATTTTTTCACATATCCAAAACCAACCATTTAGCTGGCACTCTAACAAAAAATTGCACTTTAAAGCTTAATATTACGGAAACGGATCTCAGAATTGAAAAATGTCTTTCACAGACCCATCATATTTTTAAACGGACTATCCAACGACACCCCATGTATTAGACGAGAAAAAAAAAATATCATCCCTGTTTTACGTGCAACCCTAAAAAAAATGATTTTCATGGTTTTATTTTACGACTTTCTCGGCGTGATTATTATCTACACCCATGCTAAATTACAGCTTTCTAGGACTAAGCGTCTTTGAGCTAAGCCGGGGACAGACGGACAGACAGACGGACATGGCGAAACTATAAGGGTTCCTTGTTAACTACGGAACCCTAAAAACTGATAAGTACACTTAGCTTTGTTTCCTAGTTACTAAACTGGCAGAATATATCGAAGATCCATTAAGATATACGAGGCACTTCAAAGTCGATCGCTTCACTAATTCAATAGAAGAACAACGTAGCTAGATAATCAACCCTGGACGCTGCTGAAGTGTTTCCAATATGGGTAAGCCATTAACAAACAATTAATTACGAATCTTTTATCTTAGTTTGTAAATTTTTTATTAATTGTAATGAACCTATTCAGTCTTTGGAATTTGTTACAAGGTATACTGCTTAGCTTTGTCAATATTGTCAACATATTTTACACATTATTATGTTAAACTCGCAAATTTTCATGTATTGCAGGAGATAAAGCAACAGTAGTGCATCGCAATACACAAATACAGTTGAAAAATTAAAAAAAAACACCAATAAGTTAAGATATTTTCTTCAGATGATTGTTTTATAATTAAAAAATATGAATAGTTGTCGCTCGAAATATTGTGCATTTCGAGACGAAAAAGATTTTTTGTGTTCTTCCTCGCGATTTTTTTTTCAAGATGCTAGATTATTTCTATAAAATATCTTTGTATGTCTTTTTTTATACACTTGACTATACACTGTATTTTTTTGGGCTTGCAATACCTAGCTATACTGCTAACTGTGTTACGAAAAAGTGGACGTTTTATAGTTCACTCCTCACTAGGAGTGAACTATCGCACTCAAGCCCAAAAAAGCAATCGTTCATCAGTCACATACCGTTAGACGGTATCGCCCATTCAAAACACATAACGAGCACTTCCAAACACAGAAAGACCGGCACCGGTCACTTTCCTTTGTCTGTGACAAACGCTATATAGACCAATAAAACGCGCTTGCAACGCTAACTCCAACAAATTCCTTCTTCAGTACCGAAATTGCTTGGATTCCTGAAACTTCCGGACTTTTACTGTGTCCCGAATTCCAGAAAGCAACGTGTGGTTGCCTCGCCAACGTGCACCACTTTATAAAAACATACGAACCGTTTTTATGGGCCGAAACGTCGGTTTTACTGCGCGTTATTTTACGGATAATATCTAGTGTACAAAATAAGAGAGGTTCTTTAAGATGTTCTTATTATTTTTATATTTGTTTTGCGGTTGGCTTCGTATTCTGTAGTAGGAGAATATTTAACTTACGTTTTTAAACCTCGTAAAATAACCTTTTTGAATTATTATTAAAATATAGCATACTAGCTGCGCCCCACCCGCATAAGTTTCGATCCCGCGAGAATATCGGGATAATAATTCTATGTGCTAATCTAGGTCATGTTCTACCCATGTGCAAAATTTCATCCGAATCCGTTCATCCGTTTTACCGTGAAAGCGTAACAAACAAACATACAAAAAATATATTTTTCTCTCTTTATAATATTAGTTTAGATTTCGTATTATCATACAAAAAAATACATTAATATTGCTTGGTTTTATCACGTAGATACATTATGTCATTATAGAAACACATGCACGAGGTAAAGTATGTACGGTTTCATGAACGAATAAAAATTTTATGGATGATAAGTCTCGCGGTGTTTACTCTCAAATAACAAATATTTAAACAAATGTTATTACGTATTATTAAAAAAACACAAACAACCAACTGCCCACCCAATTACAGTGTATATAAAAAACTTTTTACAAAAAAATAATAACCGACTACCAAAAATAACACTACAAAGTGAAAAATAACTTTAATTTCGGAATTGTCTTAGGATCTGTATTTGAGTTTTTTGCCACCGACTTCCGAAATTAAAGTTATTTTTCACTTTGTAGTGTTATTTTTGGTAGTCGGTTATTATTTTTTTGTAAAAAGTTTTTTATTTTTCACTTTTTAGTGGGTCAGTTTTGTATTTATCTAAGTTAGAATAGCCTAATGTTAACTGCTTATCACCTTTTACAAAATGTTGCTTTTCCCGATGCCGGGACGTTTATTGTTGAGGAGTTCTCCTGGCGTGAACCAGGAGAACTGCCACTCACCATATGCATAGTGACCAGCATAAATTGCTTAATCGCAACCCGTTAAATAGGTACTCCTTATTATATTGTTCCGGTGGCCATCTGTGGTCTCCATCATCAGTTCCACTTCACCAAATGGTGCTTTCGGAGAGCAAATGCACGAGTTACTATAAAAAATACCCAAATCGCTATAGGTATGCATATAAAATTTGAGGGTTTCCCTCGATTTCCATGAGATCCCCTCATCAGATTCTGATTTGGTGGCAATGGGACCACCTCGAGAGTATACCCTTTCAACAAAAAAAGAATTTTTAAAATCGGTTCATAATTGACGGAGTAATCGCGTAACAAACATACAAAAAAAAAAAAAACATACAGCCGAATTGAGAACCTCCTCCTTTTTGGAAGACGGTTAAAAACAGCAGATTTAAAACGACAAGAATCTTAAAAACCGTACAATCTGTAACCATCTCAAAATGCAGCGAGCTCATTCTTAAATCTACATCGTATATTTTCGCACGTAGGCACCATGAGCGGTCCGCTCCATAGCGCACTGAGTTAAATACACCGTAGAATGTGAAGTGTCTCCTATATTTTAGTCGACGTACCCGACGAGACCCGTATTTCCCATAGGAACTACAACTTGTATTGTAAAGGAAATGCAGAAGGACAATATTTTGGTGCCTCACTTTGCCACAGTTACAAAACTGAAAAGCCAAAACAATGAAGATTCCACTCCAAAATCAAACATAGTGTGGAGGTGTGGATTGTATACTATATGCCTGATTGTATTGTATACTGTATACCTATGTAATGAACCATAAAGGCTCGTGCAGACTGCTCTTCTCTCTTTCCATGAAGTTTTCATAGAAATTGTGCTACTAGTATCACGTCACGCTGTCGCATCGCGCCTGTCTGCGGGCGCCTTAACACTATATTTTTGGCGTAATTCTACCTACACTCTAAACCTAATTCTTTATAACTCGGATACCTACGTGTACTAAAAGATCTAAAAACTTAGTCCCCCTTATTACAAAACAAGGTTTATCTTCAGACCCAGGTTTAAAAAATGGAGCCATTATTGAATTTCGAACTTTATTCCGACTACGGTAAAGTTCCTAAACACAAAACTGACAACTTAGTACCGAACTAAGTTTTCAGTTTTGTATAAAGAACGGTATTTCAATCACAGTTACGTTCTTATTACAAAAACTGGCTCCATGGTTTAAGCCATGTCAAAATATAAATCTTGTTTTGTAATAAGGCGGTAAATGTTTCCAAAAGCCACAATTTTTTTTTAACGCTTTGAATCTTTGTGTGCAAATAAGCTTGCAGCGTATCGCCAGCACATCAAGTTACCACAAACTGTCAAATTGTCCCATTCGATTTTGAACTTAACCAACAACATTATAATGTTATAAGGTAGGTAGGCTTATAAGGTTCAAAATCATTTGGAGAAATTTGACAGTTGTGCGACAAGTGGTAACTTTCTCCTAAAGAATAGACGTCTGCAATACTAGAAGCATCGCACATGTGTAGCCACAGATAATAAAATAAAATAAAAAAGCCTTTTATTTCTTACAAACAAAAAAAAATAACATCAAATTGACTAATCGAATGTATATAAAACCTATGATTTTATCTATGCTGATCGTATTTATATAATATTAGTTGTTATTGTATATTATATTTTTGTATAATAAAAATAATAATAATTTTTTATTTCATAAAAAACATAAAACGTTTCACATATAAAAAATTTCAAGTAAAAAATGAACATTACAGAAAAAAGTGTATCGTTGGTGTCTGTACTAATGAAAGAGAAAAAAAAAAGGTAGCCACAGATACAATGGTGAAATGTCTCATGCGCCGTTACAGCGTTTCTCTGTGGAGTGAAAGAAGAAAGAAGAAAGAAAAATAATTTTATTCGTCACAGAAACACGTGCCTAGGAAAACACAAACTCGAGCAAGTAAACATTAAAAAAAAAAAAAAACCTATCTACATTATAATCACGAGCACAAAAATAACAAATAGTCGGCAACTGCACGTCATGACTGTGACAAAAAGGCTTGCACTCAGCATGATGCTGTGCTATGGGGGACCCACAACACAGCGCTGATTTTCAGTGGTTACCCGAAAAAATACGTACGGAACTCAAGTCAGGTTTAATGAGTTGAACAACAAAATAAAATAAAATAAACAGTATTCATAATATAATGCCTATACAACCAATTATAAGAATAAATATGATTAAATTACATAAAAAAAAATATCCGCATGCATAAATAAAGTAGGTATCTATCTAAAACATTTTTATTACACGGGAATAATCAAGTGTTTTGTCTCGCTTCCACCCCGACCACCGCGCCCCGCGCGCCCGCACACAACCTGAGTGAACCTTTTGTATCTCTCTGTATAGCGCCAATATATTGTATATCTTGAATGAAATTGTTTTCTGTCACGTCATAGATAACTCGTTAGGTTTGGGTTCTAAATGTGTTACGAGTCTCAGGCGACTACTGTTAATGTGCTGAAATGTTTTGCTAAATTGTTTTATTATCTGTTCTGTTGTGACTTTGAATGATTAGTTTTTGGTCAAGTTAGAAGTTATATCGTTGGTTTTATTTCTGGAGTAGGTATGACAGACACTGAGAACCACTTTCTCAAATATCGGAAAATGTTACTGTTTAATTTCCGGTTCCCAAGACTGAAAAGATTGATTTTTTATACCAATCGTGGTATTTGGAAATGAAATACCTAACTGGCACTTTAAAATTCTATAGGCCATTTAATCTGCTACCGGATCTGAAGCATGAAAAGGTCTAATGGCAAGTTATTAAAAGTGAGGGGTAAATTCTAATCAATAATACATAAAAAACAGAACTTAATAAGCATCATCTAACATGATCTTAAAACAAGCAAAATATTCAAAAATCATAACTTTTCAGACATAACATAACAGGAGGTAAGCAGAAACTACAGAATGCCCCCGCTACGTACCTTACATACTTTTCAGAATTTATTCCCGAAAATGTGGTTTACCAAACAACCCAGCATTGAACCCAATCACTTTCTCAAACTCGACTCAATGGAACCAGTCAATACGATTCCCTCACGCAAGCATAGCCCTGTATCACGGCCAAAAGCCTTAACTTCCGCTTTCTACTGCAATTACAGTCCTAGCAATTCACGACCACACCTCAATCACCCCAATTTATACCTTATTACAATGATATAAGAGTCACATGACGCGCGGTTCTGATTTGCAGTATCTATACCAAGGCGTCGCTACGTCACACTGAGTTTACGCTGAATCCCTTTAGCCTTTGAACCTTTTTTACTCGACAGCGCGATTTAAACGCCAACGGTTTTAAAATACGAAGTTCGTTGACACTTTGTGCACTTTTCGCCACGGTGCACAATTTAATGGCGTTTGTGCACATATTTTGTGTGAGAATATTTTTCACCTTAGCGAAAGTTCCATTAAGTAATTTAGGTATCTGACTTGCCTCAAGACGCCCTTTATTTATTTTTGAGTAATTATATCATCATCATCATCATTTCAGCCAAAATATGTCCGCTGCTGGACATCCCTCTGCCAGCCTCCCCCAAAAGGGTTTGCCATAATCTCCACGCTTGGCAGGCGGGTTGGCGATCGCAGTATAGTGTTAAATGCATAGAGAACACTGCTGCCCATTCTCTAGTAAATCTCTTAGTCGCCTTTACGACACCCACGGGAAGAAATAGGATGGTGCTATTCTTTACGTCCGGCACCACACGGAACTAAGGAATTATATCAATGAAATTAAAATCTTCTACATACCAAAAGTAGATTTAGGAACATTACATTACTTCATTTTGGAACACGGCATGTGAAATATTTAGCCAGAATGTAAATGAGGGGCTTGTGGCTAAGTCGATGGTTTTCATGCCATTATACGGAAACGGTGTGCCTCTATTCTCGGTAGAGTACGTGCTAGCTCCCACAGCATCCTGAGTGTATTGTGTGATAGGTGGGACAGCCCCATGCTGGCTCACTGGATACGGCTGCACACGTAGGTGTCAGTCGTTTCAATTTTGTATAAAGAGTGGTTTTTATTTTTATTTTTACTAACATTAGGTTAAGACCTTTACTAAAATATTTGTTTCAGTAATAATAATTGTACCCAAAATATTTGCACGCCATGAGAAATGGCAGACATGTAGTGAGCCACTTATATTTAAGATCTTGCATGCATTAAATTCTGTATGTATACACCATGTTTGAGCAAATAAAATTTCTTTCTTTCTTTCTTTCTAACAACTTATGGATCTTGATCTGAAATATTTTTTTTTTATAAATATATGTAATAACAGCCACACGGGTCCGATCTATCTGGTTAAGCTACGTTTGCCACGGTTGGTCCGTGGATGAGTGACCATCTTACTAGACCCCTCCGTGCCTCGGAAAACAAGTTAAGCCGTTGGTCCCGGCTGTCATTCGTGGATCTTTGACAGTCGTTAAAGGTCGTCAGAAGCCCGAAAGTCTGACTACCAGTCTTACCAAGGGGTACCGTAGTACCCAGTAACTGGGTTGTGGAGGTCAGATAGGCATGCTCATGTAAAATACTGAGAAAAGAAAGAAAGAAAAATAATTTTATTTGTCACAGAAAAACGTGCATACAAATAAACTTTACACAAAACAGCATAGCTATTCACAACCTTTCTATACGCTTTCGTGCCTAATCGAACATCAATCAATAGTATCGAAGGCCGTTTCTCAACGCTGTTGACAAATCAAAAACACGAAAATTTTGTCAGTTTAAATGAAATTGTCGACCGCCATACTTCCGACCGCTGTTTGCTGTCGGGTGCAAGGCAAATCAGGTAATCGCAATGAGTCATTTTCGACACGATAGCCTATCGATTGGTTGTGGATAGCTATGCTGATCTACATAAATAATCACGAGCACAAAAAAACAAATAGTCGGAAGCTGCACTTCATGACTGTGACAAGAAGGATTGCACTCAGCATGATGCTGTGCTATGGGGGACCCACAGCCCAGCGCTGATTTTCAGTACTGGTATTCTGCATCCATTTAGACATTTTTGACGTTCGAAAAGTGCTGATTTTAAGCCTAGTTTGAATAAATGACTTTTGATTTTGATTTTTGAGTGGAAGCCGACCCCAACGTTGGGAATAGGCGGGCAGATGATGATGATGGCCAGAATGGCCGAAATCGATCAAGCATTTGTAATGCAAAAAAAGTGTTTAAGGGCTATATTTGGGTTGAAACAAATAGATTCTTGTCGCCCATACTTTAGAAAATATAAGATACTGATTTTACCGTGCATTTATATCTTGGAATCCTGTTTATTTGTTTTCAAGCATAAGAGTCTTTTTCAGCAAGCGACAAGCTACTATGCCCCGCGATCTCATAATACCAAGAAGTTATATAAACTAAAGACGAATCTCACCCTCACATCCAACAACAGTTATATTATGTGTATAAAATTGTTTAATAAAATTCCAAGTACCATTACGACACTCCCATTTTTTAAATTCAAGAGTGTTCTTACAAAAATATTAATTGATAAATGTTTTTATAGTGTACTTGAGTTCCTAGATTATAAGTTTTAAGTCTGAATAATTGTAGTATCATGATTGACAGTCAATTTAGAATTAATTTAATATAATTTAATTTAATAAATTTATTTATTGCATGCACAATCTAAATTAATTAGTTTTTAAATAAATTTGCACGCCGAAATTAATGGCAGAATAAGAGATCAATATACTTATCTTTAAGAACAATCTGTACCTTATTTGCGCAAATAAATGATTTTGATTTGATTTGATTTGATGCACATGATGTGACACGCCTTATGTTACTGGTTGCTTACTACATATTTTATGGTAAAAACAGAATGTAACTTATTTTCAGTTTCATCATCTTCATTTCAGACGAAAGGCGTCCACTGCTGGACATAGGCCTCCCCCAAAAGGAGGGGGGTTTGCCATAAACTTTTGAATTATTAAACTATGAAGCCTCATAATAGTTCATAATGCCTTTTTTGTAACTGACATAGTTTGAGGTTAGGTTAGTCGTAAAGTGGAGATGTCGCGATTCGCTTGTCTGGCCAAATATTGGTATGAGACTACGTTTTCTTGGGATTGAACGAAGTTTACAGGGTGTAAAGGGCATGACCCACCAGCGTTGAAATTATGGCTGTTTCAAAAGTGCAATACCTACATGGTCAAAATTGGTGGAACCACTGATTTTTGTTTTAATATCATTTCAACGACCACTGCTGGCCATAGACCTCCCCCAAAAATGGGGGGGATTTGCCATAATCGCTACGCTTGGCAGGCGGGTTGGCAATCGCAGTATGGTGTTAAAATATATAAAGAACGCTGTTACCCATTCTCTAGTAAGTCCCTTATTCGTGTTTTAGGATACGAGAAATAGGAAATGTTTAGTTTAATCTATCTAAAGCGGTTGTGAAATCAATACAATTAATTAAAAACCGGTCAAGAGCGAGTCAGACTCGCGCACCGAGGGTTCCGTACGTATATATGATGTTGATGATTTCTGAAAAATTGTGCTATTTAGAGACATCGTTTTATTTTTCTTGTAATCCTTACCTAAACTTCTATCACAGAATAATTTCAGATTTTTATCTATGCAAAGGGGGGAACGGTATTTTTTTTTACATTTTTCATCAAAAAACAAAAACAATGCTGCTTAAAAAAAATATTTTGAGAATGTGCAAACAGCGTTCTTTCATATAATACCCCACATGCCCTGGTAGCCCCACTTCAAATTTTTAAGACCCCCTTTCAGTCCCTTTTGCAAAAAAGATATTTATTTTGAATTTCATTCTTGTTTGCAAAATAGTTGGGCAAACGTCATCTAACACTATTCTAAATTTCAAGTTGATAGCATTAATAGTTCTGGAGATATCGAGGTGTGACAGACAGACAGACTTAGTCTCACCATAAGAGTTCCTTTTTACCATTTTGGTACGATACCCTAAAAATAATAGAAGCGACCTAATTTAACGAAACTAAGCTTCTATAATTACTGACAACGTTAATTCTTAATCAAATCGATGGAACTCGTCGGCAGTATTACATCGTTTGGCACTAGAAAGATTAATATCCGCATGAAAGAATAAAATATTCCATCTTCGTCTCACTAATCAATAATCGTTTTCTTTCTTCTTTTCTTTGGGGTGTTGTGAAGGACGTGATGAGACTAACAAGAGGACTAACAGCTGTTGGCTATTATTGAGTTAGAGCAATCCTAATAAACTAATAAAGTTAACATTTCACGGAAAAATATCTGGGGTAATGTTATGATTCTGAAAGCGAGAGTGGCTGTCTGTTTTCGACGTGATACTGTTCAACTATTTCAAACAGGGACCGTACAACCCCGGTTAAGGGTTAAGCCTTTCGAAGAGGTAACCCATTCAATGGGTTACCTTTATCATAGAAACCCATTGAAAGGGTTATATGATAAACCATTGAATGGGTTTTATACTTGAAACCCAGTGAAAGGGTTACCTGATAACCCATTTCAATGGATTCTATACCTACTTGAAACCCAGTAACATGAAAAAATCATAATATTATTATTATTTTATTTCGATATCCGCCCAGCACGCGCAGCAGGAACAATTCTATCTCTATTCTACCCAGGGACCATTTTGGTTATCATTTTAGAAAAACCCTATCGAAAACCCTTTCAATAGAAAGGGTTTTCGACAGGGTTTTTCTAAGCAGTTAATCAAAAACCCATACGGTGTGGGTAATTTTGAATGGCTTAAATTAAGCCGTTAAAAAGGGTTACCCACATCGTATGGGTTTTTAACGAAAACCCTTTCAATGGGTTACCAAAATTTAATTTAAGCCGTTCCTAAGGGTTACCCTTATCGTATGGGTTTTTGTTTAACCGCTTAGAAAAACCCTATTGAAAAACCTTTCCATTGAAAGGGTTTTCGATAGAGTAGCCAAAATGGTCCCTGATTTCAACAAATTTCAATGGTTTATGCCAGGGAATACGATGCCAGAAAGTTATCGAATGCCGAATGGTTTGACGGCATGGTTGGTGCAGTGGTTAAGCGATTGACTGCTGCGCTGCGTGTCGCGGGTTCTATTCCCGCACGGAACAAATATTTGTATGACCTACAAGTAGTTGTTCCGGGTCTGGCTGTTTGTGTATGTGAGTTTAAATGTTTGTAAACGCACCCACGATACAGGAGCAATTCCTAGTGTGGGCCAAGGTAATTCTGCTACTTTAGACAATATTAAAACCGTAAAATAGCGTACCCGGTTAATGGCAATAGGCTCGCCCCAATGACGTATTATAAATAGACGCGTCATACACGAACATTAGTGCACTTAAAAACAGCGTAAGCCATGATTGTAGCTACATACTTGCATACAATCATACAGTGCGTGAAGAAAAGGAAAGACCTATACCGATATCTGTTGTTAGAAAGAGATGAAAATACATATTTAGTTACGTCACTAGCTGTTGCATGTTCATTGGCGCGTAAGTAATAATAAATATTATTATTGTGAATGTCAGGCAATTGCCTGGCATTTACTTTGCCATTATTGAGCGCAGGTAACGCATCTAAAGGTAATACATCATTGGCTCGCCCCCTATTACGTGTGCCCTAAATATAACTGACGAAATGAGAGTGTACTAATAGGTACACCTCTGCCTAACCCTTCGAGGAATACAGGCGTGATGTTGTGTTGGTATGTTAAAATAGCGTAGCCAGATAAGTAAGTTATCGAAGTTATCGTAGAGTAAGTTATCGTAACGCAAACCGAACTAAGCACGCTATTAATTGTTATAACGATCCAAAAACGTGTTTGCACAGCTTTTAACCAAGTTTCCTTTAAGCCAAATTAACCCTGTCAACGACCCTTGGATTAGCTAGGATGAAGAAACAAGACAACGTTTGACACAACCCGATAAACCGGCACGGCCATCCACCCCCATCAAAATTAATACGCGCAATAAAGATAAACTTCTCAAGGTTCCTATTGGTTCTTGAACGAATAAACATCGTCTTGAATAATGGCGGACAGTGACGTCATCCTCTGTCTCGGCTCGGTCACGCACACTGTGCTTCTCCAAAACTCCCGACACAGCGTTGCTCCCGACACGCGTTTCTTGCCGACAACGTCGACACGTCGCGCGCAATGCGAGATCATTAGTATCTTCTTACGCGATCGTTTGTTTAGATACTGGGATTTACGCTACCTCCCTTTTTATATGACCTGAAGAAAGATATGATTTACGATCGTCTTGACGTTGTTGAGAAGTTAAATTGTTCTTGTTAATGCTCGGATTGTTATTGTTGGAAGACAAAAGTTGTCGAGTTGAGATGTACTTTTCTTTTAGTAACGAATGGTATATCTACTGTTGGAATGAATGAACTCTGTTTCTTATACGTTTGTTTCAAAATGTAGGTCACATTTTAGGGAATAAATAGCAAATAACTACAGTTTTAGAGAACCCATTGAAACATTTAGATATTACAGCAATTTCAAACGTTCCACACCATTAAAATAAAAATTGAAACAAAATCTACAATAGACTCGCTCGGCGACCGCTGACCCGTTTCGAATTTATCGTAGTCCAATTTTTGTAGAATAAAACTTATGAGTTTAATGTCGGCAGCACTGGAGAACACGTGATGCTTCCAGCCAAGTGCCTATTTGTCAAGTCTAAGAATATAAAGCGGGTTACACACGGTGCAGTTGCATTCAACACTCGCCAGGGATTTAAACAATCGTTTCGGTAAGTTGCTATAAAACTGAGGTAAACACACATTTGGTGCACAAAAGTTGTGGTTTTAGTGACTTTACGAGATACTTGGAAGTTTAATAAAACATATCGTGGGTTAGTTTACTAAAGCCCGCTTGCACTACATTAACCTAAATAAATTTAACGCTTAACGAATTTAAAATAACGTTATGTTTCTGTTAATCGGTTGAAAATTACAGAGGCAGAATGATGATTTAAATCTGTTTAGCGCTAAAATGATTATGGTGCAAGTGGGCCTTGGGAAAACAGTACCGTTTCGGAAGGCAATTTCTCCATAATCCAATCAATCTATATACGCAATAGGCACAATTTATCCCCTCATTTAAGGACTACAATGATCACAAATTTCATCTTCCCATTTCCTCCTCAATCGAGACTGATCAGTTTTTGAGCCAGCCCCGGCGATCTTATACGAGTATGAGTTGTGTGAAATCGGCGCCTTTTGTTAGAGCGATTGCCAAGTATTGTTGCCCCAAGTCTATGAATTACTTAAGGGCTTGTACACCCAACTTGCTAAAAGATCAAGAAAAAATTACTATGAACATGAGTTAACAAAAAAGTCGATAAACTTGAATCGGCACTTGCGATAAAACGTGAAAACGGTGTTTAAAATGTCGGTGTTATAACAAAACAGCATTGTATAAAAAATATGCTCGAATTTATCACCAGATACACAACCAAAATCGTTAAATTATTTTTACCATAAAAAAACACTGCATTTTAACGAAATTCTATCGACAAAACACTACAGAAGAAGAGGTTTTATAAAATCTGTTAAAACTTCAGCAACAAGAACAAAATGTAAAAAAAATATTCACCGATAGAAGAATCTACAGGGAAACTCGTCTAATTCAACCCGCTATCTAATTCGTTTGACAAACAAGAGAGTAATCCGGCAATTGAACTAGTCTCGTTTTTTTTTCGTCTTTTTTTTATCCTTACAAGTTACCAACGTTCTGTAACATTATAAAATTTTGTTATACGACTTGTATGTTCACCATTTTATGTTTTAAATACGAACGTAAATTCAAAGACAATGGAAAATATACCTATTGAGAAATGGGTATATTTTAAGTTATACCAAAGTTTCAACAATTGCTGTAAATCCTCTGTATTTTCTACTGCCTAATAAATGTGTAAACTGAATAAATATTCTCTATTTTATTTTATTTATTCGGGAAAACAAACAATTGTACAAAATCATTTAGAATCACGTAGTATTTTTTAATTTCACAACCTATCCATTCATTTAAGAGTATTACAACCAGACTAGCATCAAAATCGTCAACCCTGTTCACAACATTCTTCAACCAATAAAAAGCCCCGCATTTCTTATTCTCCTAATTCATTTACCTCGCCAGTAATCCGGCAAGTACACTCTCCTCGCTCACTCGCCTCGTTTGTAACGTGCTCCCGCCTCCCGTACTAAGGCTTATCTCTGGTCCCGGATAATAGAGCAAAACAGGCAGACGTCTTGAGAAGATGTTCTCAAGAATAATTCGTCCTCCGTAATTTGTTGGCAGTTCTCGTCTTATAGTTGCTGATAATGTTGGTGAATGTTCTTTAATTCATTTGTTTTATGTTGCCTGATAATATGTTTTGAGGAAAAGTTGTGTTGAATTTTAGGAGAGTAATTTTTTTTCTTTGTGAATACGATGAAAATGAAAAACCGGTCAAGAGCGAGTCGGACTCGCGCACCGAGGGTTCCGTAAGTATATATGATGTTGATGATTTCTGAAAAACTGTGCTATAGAATAATTTCAGATTTTTATCTATGCAAACTTCGGAGATAAGGGGGGGGAACGGTATTTTTTTTTACATTTTTCATCAAAAGTCGGAAACTACGCTGACTAAAAAATTATTTTTTGAGAATTTGCAAACAGCGCTCTTTCATATGATACCCCACATGCCCTAGTAGCCCCACTTCAAATTTATATGACCCCCTTTCAGTCCCTTTTGCAAAAAAGATATATTTTTTTTAATTTCTATCTAAAACTATTCTAAATTTCAAGTTGATAGCATTAGTAGTTCTTGAGATATCCGGGTGTGACAGACAGACAGACTTAGTCTCACCATAAGGGTTCCTTTTTACAATTTTGGTGCGGAACCCTAAAAAGAGGCCAAGTGCGAGTCGGACCACCGTAAAATACAAAACGCCGAAAAAAACGCGTTTCTTGTATGGGGAACCCCTTTAATTTTTAACTTTATTTTAATTTTATTATTTGCTGTTATAACGGACATACTCTGTAAAGTGCCTAAATTTCATGTGCCAAAAACCTAGTGACAGACGGAGGGACAGACACCGGACCCTCAGTAATAGGGTCCCGCTGGCACCCTTGGATACAAAAACCCACAAAAGCTTTTTTGATTTAGCAAGCTATTGTCAGCACAATGTTAGGTTTATAGAAATATGTAATTGTGTTATAAGAGCGTCTGACATAAACAAAGTCAGTTGGATTGAGGTGATATTCTTAGCTGGCTGAACTTCTCAAATATCGTATGAACCCCACCGGTGATAGTGATCCTAAATAAATTCAATACTCATAAAAACTAGTTTACAGAGTGTCCTTCACATATATCACGGATCCCTAATTAGAACGTTACACCACCACGGTTACCATCCCTGGAGGGACCAGTACCAACGTGCGAATTACATAAAACAATGAACTAGACAAATTTATGGCCTATAGGAGCTATAAAGCGTCTCCTATAATAATGTGTCGGCAGGTACTTGATATATTTGTTTGTGTTTTGATCCCACGACGGAAACTGGAGGTTGGCTAATATTGCGTTATGAATCACCCCTTTTGTGCCATTCAACCATTTTATGTGTTTAATGTATGTGTTTTTGTGAATAATGTTTTGTTTTATTATTAATGGCCCGTTGTTTCTGATAACGGGCCTAAAATTATAAGCTGCATTTACAAAATTTTACGTAGAATAACAATACTTTATAACATAATCTGTCGGATCTTTTCATCACAATAATCAATGATAAAGAATAAACAAATCAAAATATGTTTGTGAATCCACGTTAATTTGCGTCAATTGTGCCGCTTTGATGACGTCAATACATGACGCCACTGGAACCAGCCAGCTAGATAACAATATAACTTATCACTGAACGCCTACAACACTAATTCTGTTTTAAAAATGTTGGCAAAGCCATTTCTTTCTTGTAAAAACTGCTTACGATAGACTCCAACACTTGTTGGTTAGGTATACTGAAATATACACTTGATTAAAAGCGCATAATAACCAAAACCATCCATTCTCTCAAATTGTAGCAGTGTGCAGTGTTCCAAGTCTTTCATTGCACTTAAAATTCCAACTTAGAGTTCAATTAAAGTGGTCTATAGTGGCAACACAAACAGTATTAGTTGAAGTGTCAATACCAAAAAAAAAGAACCATTGGTCTCTCTTAAATATTTCCTTAAAAATATATGTTCCCAAGATACAGGCACCGCCTAGTTTGGGGACCACCGCATATATCAAAGTGAATGTCACCAACAGTTACAGATGTAATTATTATATTAAACTTTAAAGGTATCTAATATTATAATTGTATTTTTTTTTGGATAATAATTTGATTATAATATTTTTTGATAATTTTGATAATAATTATTATTATTTTTTGATAATTTTTGATAATAATTATTATTATTTAATCATAATAATAATTATAATTTTTTGATAATTTTTGATAATCATAATCATTTTAGCCGAAAGACGTCCACTGCTGGACATAGGCCTAAAAAGAGGGAAATTTGCCATAATCGCCACGCTTGGCAGGCGGGTTGGCGATCGCAGTATGGTTTTAAAAATGCATAGAGAACGCTGCTGCCCATTCTCTAGTAAGTCCCTTAGTCGCCTTTTACGACACCCACGGGAAGAAATGGGATGGTGCTATTCTTTTCGTCCGGCACCAAACGGAAATAATTATTATTGAATAACAATTATTATTTTTGATAATAATTCTTTTTTTTTTACGGCCTCGTGGCCGCAAGCGCTACTGTTGAGCATGAGGTCTTGGGTTCGATTCCTAGGCCGGGCAAAGTTTTATTGGGATTTTCCATTAGGAATTTCTCAGTAACAGCCTGGAGTCTGGATTTGTGCCCAGTTGATGGCAATAGGCTCGCCCCTATTACATGGGACTTCAAAACATAACTGGCGAAATGTGGATGTACTATAGGTACACCTCTGCCTAACCCTTTGGGGACTACAGGCGATGTTATGTGTATGTGATTATTACTTGATTTCAAAGACCCAGGGTATTTTTTTTTCTTTTTTTGGGTTTTTTTTTAGGGTCTTTTTTTGCTATTCCCTTAATTACTTACAAAAAAATACCAAATTCTTTGCTTACATCATTCTTATACCTATAAACTATGTCCACATTCCCTATCTTTACACTTCAGAGTAAGTAAGTAATCGTGTAATGTTGTAGAAAAAACTGATATAAGAAAATATTCGTCGCCACTAAGCTAAAGCAAAATGGTGTTACAACATGATGTTATAAGTGCTGGTAAAACTGTCATACTCGTTATTTATCATCCAAGATTGTTATGGGAAGTATCCCACTACGTTGCTAACTCATAATTTTACATAAAAAATAAACTCTAATCTATTTTCACTTAATTTTCTGTAATCAATTTAGCTCTTTATATTTTTTATTTTTACCTAAACTATGTATAATGTACTTGTTTTAATTATTTAATTGTGTTTATCTTAAATTATCTGCGCATAATGTAGTGCATGCTGTGCTTTTCTATATGTAATGAGGCGCTTAGACTTAAGTTTGCAATGTACAAATTTTAAAGTAATAGTGTACTCATTGTTGAGCCTAATAAATAATCACATAAAAATACTAATGGAAAAACTCATCCGTTTTGGAAAACAGTCCTTTAATAGAAACATATTTATTTCCCAAGTGATACAATTACAAACACAGGTATACGGGTGGATAACATAAGTTACCACGTAGGTAACAGTAAAATTATTAGGTATCTACAGCTATTTTACACCAATTAATATTGCCAGGGATCCCCAAACTAGACGATACACGAACCGTCGACCCATTTTTATAAAATCAACAAGATTTTTTCTGAACACCATAGAACAACGTCAAAAATCTCCATAGTTTTTTTTTCCTATTACCAAACTTTTCACACATTTTTCAAACTTTTTTCCTATTATTGTCGTCTTTAAAAATGTGCAAGCTTTTAAATCTCACAGGATTGACATTAAAAGGTGTGGCGCCATCTTGATATTGCCGGGACACGTCAAAATGGCGGACGTACAAGATTTTCCGCTGAGCACCAAGCTTCCGACTGTGCTTGTATCGTGGGCAATGTATTTTAGTTTAATGTTTAACTCTCGTGTTTCTCTTCACACAGATTTACGTAAACTGGAGTTTAGTACAGATTAACTGTTTTTGATAAGAGTATAATACTTATAGGATGCAATATTTTACACTGCCTTTATTTTCATTATCGGACGTTGAAGACGAAAAGAACTCTGCTTTATCTCAGTTACAACATGTTAACAGAAATGTTTTAAGACTTACAACTATCTCAGAAGAAAAAATGCTATAATGAACACCCTTGACACTTTCGCGTAGGATAATACAATATCTTGCAATTAGAAAAATAATTCACATTTACTTGCACTTAAGAAGGTAATAAAGGTACGTAACCATATATTCCACGAGTCCCTACAGCCCTCAAGGGAAGACTGGTCTACTCTAGCCAGCCACGCATTGAAAACCTATTTTACCGTTGCGCAATTTAAAGTTTACGATGTAAAGACTGTCCCTTGCGGTCTCCAGTCACGTGTAGCTAAGAATAATATAGTGGCTGGTGAGATTGCAATAGTGCATGTACAGGGTGTTTATATTTTCCTTGAAGTAAAGTTTGATTAAGTCTCTAATTTGAAAATCTGTTGTAAAATGACGCAATATAAGCTGTTGTGATGCGATGACCAAAATATCAATTTCTAATATGAATTGGCATAATAATGTAAAAGAGTTTAAGTTAAATTTGTTTTACAAACTAATTGTAATTATGTGATATATTCACTGAGAAATAAACATAGAAACAGTTCGAAAGAAGAATAAATTAATAAGTAGTTTTATCACTTTGTTATGAGTATAGCATGCTATTTAAAATTCAAATCTTTATTACATTAAACATGTGTTTTACAAGGTCTTAATAATCACATCACATGTCGGGCACAAAAATGTAATAAAATATTTATAGTAGCAAGATTCAAAACAAATAAAGTAAATAAGAATTACAGTATTGTTATCGTTATAAAATATAATCAAATTTCAATAAATAATATCACAATTATATACTTATGTAATATACGCCTTTACGTCTTTACCTTATTTGGTAAATGCTTGACCCTTTTTTACCGTACGCAAAATAGGCGTTTGAACGTGGAGTTGCGGACACCAGGGCCCTATACCACAAAACTTTACAAGTCTACAATTCTACAAAATTGTTAAATTGTAGAGATAATTCGTATCACAGAAATTACAAAATGTTTACTTACAATTTACAAGTCACTACAATTTACATATAATATTTGGAAAGTTTTTCTGTTACAATTATGTGGCTTAGAGTTTTATGGTACACACTTGTAAAATTTACATATTTGTAAATTGTAACTTGTAAATTGCAATTGTAAAGATTTGTGCTAAAGGTCCCAGCCAGCATGTATAACGATACATCCCTTTTTCTAAGCCAAAACTTCGGTCTGACTTTTAGTTCAAACTTTGTATCCCTGATTGTATTGAAATAGTTATTTTTTGTTCCAAAAATAAATTATTATTCTAATGCGTAAGGAACACTCATTTAATGCAGGTATTATCAGCCTACTATGTTCCCACTGCTGGGACACAAGCCTCCTCTCTGTGAGAGGGAGTGACTCGTAATTCACCACGCGGGCCCAGTGCGGGTTGGTAGATGTCACATGTTTTTGAATTTTAGGTTTTAGGACATGCCAGTTTCCTCACGATGTTTTCCTTCACCGTTTTGAGAGCAGTGGTTATGAAATTATTTACACAAAGTAAAGCGCCTGCCTTTTTTTTTTTTTTTGGGTTCGAACCCACGACCCGTAACTCGTAAGTGACGACCGTTACCACTGGGTTACCACTGTTCTGTTATACTGTGCTTCATAAATTTTTCTCCCATTCGATTCCTCTGTTTATTCCACTAAGTGCCTCACGATCGAAGCACACTTCATTAGCCAGTAAACCCATTACGTGTGTGACAATAATTAATGCGTTCCGGATAAAAGCCGCCATTTTACAGCACTATTTAGATTTCAGATCTTAACTTTAACATGTTCAAAGAAAGTATAGTGTGAGCTATTCATTTATCAAGCAAACGACTTCTTAGTAAAACTTGTTTTTTGTCCATGTTTATTAACGACAAGCTTCTGCCAGCGAATTCGTTGGTGAGATTCCTTGTTCCCCCGGACCTACTGCGTCGCGTCATATCAAAGTCAAAGTCAAATAATTTATTTCAAATAGGCACATAGAAGGCACTTTTGCGTCAAACTGTACAACAAAATAGAATTGATTCTAGTTGCCCTTTCCAAAAGGTAGTTTCGTGTGGAGAAGAATGGGTAAGAAACTCCACCGTTACTCTTTTAAAAATGTTTTACAAAAATTTGCTTAAGTACATTAATTATATGATTATAGGTAAAATTATACAATTAAAATAGCAACCAATTTGATTTTGTGTAGACTCTAGATTGTCTTATGGAGCTGGACCACCATCGCCCGCCCGCGCTATTAATTCGTTTTCGCGTGTTTTGTTCTTGCTCGGCTCCTAAGGATCGTAGCGTGATTTTATAGCCCATAACCTTTCTCAAGAATTGGGACTACCAAATGCAAAAAAAAAACAAATTCGACAGATCACTACACACACACAAACATAAACTCGTCAGCTTTAATAAATTATAATAAAGCTGACGATTTAAGGCTTCTACATACCAGCGCGACTTGTCGCGCGACGCGACACGGCACAAAGGCCCCGCGTGTCGCGGGACGAGCGGTGCCTTTGTGTCGTGTCGCGTCGCGCGACAAGTCGCCCCGGTATGTAGAAGCCTTTAATGTTTGTAAAAAAATTAAAACAAAATTTTTTTTTTTGGGTTCCTAAAATGTTTCATTTCATTTCGCATATTCTGATAATTTTAGTGCATATTTGCACAAGCTATTTATGTTGCATATAATCCGGTCTCGAATTATAATAGTATTCATAAAGATTGGCAAGTTGGGAGCGGGTTACTGCCAATCTCTGGTGCATTAAAAGACTTGTGTTTCTGGGGAGACCGCCGCGTTGGTGTAGTGGTCACAAGCGCTACAGCTGCGCTTGAGGTCCTGGGTTCGACGCCCAGGTCGGGCAAAGTGATATTGGGTTTTTCTATCTGAATTTTCTCAGTAGCAACCCAAAGCCTGGATTTATGCCCGGTTGATGGCAATAGGCTCGCCCCCTATAACATGGGACTTAAAAATAACTGGCAAAATGTGGGTGTACTACGGGTACACCTCTGCCCAACCCTTCGGGAAACAAGGCGTAATGTTATGTTATTAAAAGACTCCACGAGTGAGTTTACATAAAACCGGCCAAGTGCGAGTCGGACTCGCGCACGAACAATTATTATCTAAGGTTTTCGGTTTACGATTTATGGCGTATTAAAAAAAACTACTTTCTAGATCTCGATCAAACCAATTTTCGGTGGAATTTTACATGGTAATGTACATCATATTTTTTTTTTTAGTTTTATCATTTACAGAAAGTTACAGGGGGGGACACATTTTACCACTTTGGAAATGTCTCTCGCGCAACTATTCAGTTTAGAAAAACGTGATATTAGAAACCTCAATATCATTTTTGAAGACCTATCCATAGATACCACACACGTATGGGATTGATGAAGAAAAAAAAATGAGTTTCAGTTCTAAGTATGGGGAACCCCCAAAAGTATTGTTTTTTTTTCTTCAAAATCTTAATGTGGTTCACAGAATACATCTACTCACCAAGTTTCAACAGTATAGTTCTTATAGTTTCGGAAAAAAGTGGCTGTGACATACAGACACAGACGATGAATCTATAAGGGTTCCGTTTTTTGACATTTTTGCTTTGTCTCTGGAATGCTAACGCACCTGCGATGCCTCTGGTATATCAAATGTCACGAGCTTCACAAGAATAGGTCATGCTCAAACAATTTTTTTTGTGGAAAATATGCTGACTTAAAAATATTTGCCAGTCAGCAAAGTTGGTTCAAAATCAAAATATTTTATTTCACGTAAACCTACATGGACACTTATGAAACGTCAGAAGCTAGGTGCACGGTTCCAATTGGTCGTTTCCTATGGAGAAGAGCCGGCAAGAAACTCCACGGTTATTCTTTTAAAAATAATGGGCTTTTACAATGTTTCAAATGACAGTGTTAATAGGTATGGGAGGACAGTGTAGGCCCGTCAACAAGTACATAAATGCTGAAAAAAAAAGAATTTTGAATGCTGTTGTTGCTGAAATTAACCTTTTTGCCGCAGCCGTGAGGTTTATAATTATTTTTATTATATTATATTTATTATTGTTTTTAAAACATTATTTTCACGATTTTTTTTTGTTTATTTTTTTATTTAATACTTTAAGCAGACAAATGTACAGAGGTGGACTGTGTTTCACGAACTGTGTTCAAATAAATGTTATTCTTTCTTTTTTTCTTTTTTTAACAAAATAGAAAATAGTTTACAAGTCTATAGTGTATTAAGCCTACAAAATTCTCATATTCGCAAATTGAAAAATAATCTATGTAAAGTATTACTAAAATAATAAAAACCTATTTAAACCAATTGCCATTAGAACTGTAACAAATCTGAATTAATATTCAGCCCACAAAAGCTAACAATAAATATTTTAAATTAAAAGTATAGTGGTTGTTGGGCGGATCACCCAGACTTAGTCAAAAATTGCCTATTTTTGTCGTATTTAATAAACAAGCAAATCTCTCATATGCACATGTGTTACCCGTAAACTTCAAATAGAAACAGTAACGCTGCTTGGCGGCAATTAATGGTGGAGATCTCATAGAACGGCTTATTAACCCAGAGTTTAGAAAACCAACAGGCTGTGTTTAGCCACACAGAGACAATTATGTGAAATCGCCGCGATGTAGAAATATCAACTGTTCAAAAATTGTTTAGCCACTCGTCACTAGATGGCGTTGTACCATTTCGATCAATTTCTACATCGCGGTGTTAAGATTCTCCACCAATAGAGTATAGTTAGGATTAAGAATTTTTGACGAACCATTTTGATATTCAAGGTGTAATCACTGCATCTACGAATAAACCAAACTTGAGGCTTAGTGTCGGTAATACTGTTCAGCTTCCGCACTCCCAAGTAAATAAGTGAACGTTATTTTTGATTCCAGCCCCCAGTCAACTAACCCCCGAAGTCGAGGGTTATTCAGGCTGTTAGGGATATCGACGCACAAACTGTTGCAATGAATTCAGTACATAATTCTACACCCACCACCACCTTTGAAATTTTTCGTCGGTTATTAAAACCCAAATCAGTGGTTCCACCAATTTTGACCATGTAGGTATTGCACTTTTGAAACAGCCATAATTTCAACGCTGGTGGGTCATGCCCTTTACACCCTGTAAACTTCTTTCAGTCCCAAGAAACTCAGTCAGAAATCTCATACCAATATTTGGCCAGACAAGCGAATCGCGACATCTCCACTTTACGACTAACCTAACCTCAAACTATGTCAGTTACAAAAAAGGCATTATGAACTATTATGAGGCTTCATAGTTTAATAATTCAAAAGTTTGGCCTGAATAACTAGGTCGTATTAGTTGCGAATTATGTTCCGAATGAGAAATAAACATTGGCTATTATGAATGGGTGGAAATCCTGGAAACGTAGAATTGATTGAAAATGAAGTGGTTAGTTAGCGAACAGTTTTTTGTTACCCTGATGATTATTTTAAGGAGGTATGTAGTTATATCATGTAAAACAAAAAGGACATGGATAAAGTTTGGCCTGACACAGACAAAGAGATAATTAATTATATTAACAAAAATAACTGATAATATTTGAAATCCCACCACAGCTTTCGTTACTTGGCAAAACTTTACAGAAAATATTTCAATTTAAAATATTATTATTTTGATTCAAGTATTCAGTAAGATATTTATGTTGCCAGTTTTGGAAATATGATAGTAATTGGGACATGCTTATTGTAAGAATTGAATGATTTCATGAGTATTTTTAAAATATTAAATATTAAAACTGTGTTTGTAATAAAAAAAAGAAATACTTCATGTACTTATTTGTATAATTGTATCTTTTAATGGTGAGAAATAAACTATATTTTTTTTCACCATAAAAATTACAAATATAAATGTAGACTACTAAACATGTGTCAAATTATTTGACGGTTTGACAATGTAAGCCGTTAGCCAGGTAATATTGTATAGATTCGATCAGAAAAAGCTTTGTTGTACCTATCACGTTGCTTTGAGGTGTCTCTAGTCATTCATGCAACATCAAAATAAATGTTTGTGTAGACTATCTGCACGCTAAAAACAAAAGACAGTCTCCTGAATTCCTCCGCACTGCGAAATAGTTTTTCACTAAAATTCAAAATTGTTATTCCCACTACTCAGATATTCGCTTCGCTTGCACTCCTAGTCCGATTCACTAAACAAAACGTCAGCATTCTAAACCCAAATATTATTTCAAAGCGACACAAAGACATCGAAGTTCAAGATAAAAACGAAGGAGAACAAAACAAAAATGACAAATACCCGGAACGTTATCCGTACATGTAAGCTGTACCACAGAGTAGGGAAATGCAGAAACACAACGCATACAATCTCACTCAAATGAAACAAGAAAATCAACTTAAATACAAGGAAAAATCGACTAGATCATGTGAACCCAGTTTCGCTAAACGGTGAGTTTGATTTGATACGATTTAGTTAATTAGGTTAATTGTTCCGTGTGGTGCCAGACGTAAAGAATAGCACCATCCTATCTCTTCCCGTTGGTGTCATAACAGGCGACCAAGGGACTTACTAGCGAATGGGCAGCAGCGTTCTCTATGCATTTTAACACCATACTGCGATCGCCAACCCGCCTGCCAAGCGTGCCGATTATGACAACCCCCCCAAATCTTGGGGGAGGCCTATGTCTAGCAGTGGACGTCTTTCGGCTGAAATGATGAGTTAATTAGGAATTGATTGAATTGATTTTTAATAATATTTGACAGAAAAGTAATTTGAAATAAAAAAACTAAGTACCTCAAACTCAAACTCAAAGCATTTATTTCAATTAAACCAATGACAGGCACTTTTGAATTGACAAGAAGTCGGTCAGTTACAAATGTGAAGCTAGTTGGCAAATAGTAGGTTCCGATGGAGATGAACGGGCAAGAAACTCCACGGACACTCTTTTAAATTAAAATATTGATACAAAATATTGGTTACATCATTCATATTGAAGTTAAACACGTGAGAACGATGCAATACATCAGAAGCGTCCGTGATAAAAAGATAACAATTCAAAACTAAAATAATTAAAAATAAGCCGTGGCAGCTAAGAGATGACCAGTCCCAACTGACACCGCCCGTTCACGAACATGACGCATGGATCAGCACCATTCAGCTCAACCATTTTGAAGGGAGCTAAATGATCCAACACACGCGCCACCATCAGAGACACATCTGAGTGAGCATGACATACTCTCAGCCGCCAGGGCACATTTAAGTCAATGAAAGACATAATTACCCGGTAAATGCTCTACTGCTCTAATGCTCTATTGTACTCTATTGTACATAGTACTCACACCTGTGATATGCAATTATATATTACAAATGAGATTCGAGTTTACTACCTGACTACTGGTTGTAAACTACCGGAAATGACTACATACTCATAAAAAATAACTATCGCTTATTTTAAGAACCGATTCTATTCAGAAGTCGGTAAAAAATTAAAACGTTTATGCATGTGTGTGTGATAAAACAAATCAGTTGAGTCGTAGATTCTTTTACTTCTCTGTCAATGTGAGTAAAAGAATAGTCCTTCTGCCCGTACCTGCGGCTGGTCGCAATCTTCGCTGTACGGAATCCCCCGGGAAATCGCGATAACTAGTGAAAGTGGGGTGTTACATCGAAATCTCGGGCGTAGGATCTCACAACCATTACGGACAGGTGCGCTCCCTGGCCGAATTAATGACCCGAGTTGCGGCTGAGGTATAAAAAATGTTTCCTCACAAACAAACGGGAAGAACAGTTTATTTTGTGAGTTACGAGTTTTTAAAGACATGCGGATTAGTTGGTTTGGAGTTTTATTGGTTTTGTTGACGGCTGAAGTTTTTGTGTTATAAAGTGTTATCGCTGAATGATGGTCGGACTGTCTTTCGAGGATAATACACGACTTTAACCCGTTTTTAAGACGCAGATATATGCCAGTGACCTTTAGTGGTTAGCTTGCGTGGTCTGTACTGAGCTCACACAACTCGTCGTACGTTCAGCCAATAATAGGACTCGCCCATCAAGGAGCGCTGTCCCCAATTTGACGCATTATTAATTTATTATACACAAAATAAACGGTATTTTAATAAAACGCGTATACTAAATGATCAATAATTAAATTATCTTTAAATTGGTGAAGGTTTTAGAAAAATACGCTTGGTAGATTTTGCGCCATTCTCAGTTTTTTATCCGCGTTAGATATAATTTTACAAATTAATTTCACTATGTAATATAAGCATAATCTAAAATATTTACATATCAAGTTATTGAGAAAATGCTCTAATTTAACACATATTTTTTTTCAAATAATTAACACTACTCGTTTAGACGTGATCTTCAGTATAAATTATTAAAAGTCGGTTGTCGTCGCCTTAAGATGTATGAGAGAATGGACTACGTAGCAGCCCTCGACGTAGCTATCTTCATTTCTACGGGTGCTACGCTTTCGTAGCAGATCAGCTACGGTTGTAGTTTCATTTACTAAGTAAATGTTTCGACTTTATTTTCGTGTTTGAATGAATAACAAATAGCCGACACATTAATTAATATTATAGTTTCATACATTATGTATATCATGACCCAAAAATAGTCTCCGTGTATGAATAATCACACTTTTTGACACACCATTCCATAAAGTATTAAACGTTAAAAGTCGAGTGCTAAATAGACATAAAAAAGAAGAACCTTTCATATTTCTTGCGATACTAAACACCAGAAAGTATCAAAGAAGGCTGTATATCAAAAAGTTAAGCCTACTGGCTCTAGAACATCGTAACTTCGGCCTGTCATTGTACAAGTTGTGGGCCTAGATATTTGGTACAGACCAACTTTGGGATCTTCGCAACAAAAAAATATTAAGAACATAAAAAGGTTTTTATTTTGGTAGGAAATAGATATGAAAAGTGTTCACTTTTGCCTCGAAATTGCATTGTTATAAGATAAAAATTTGTGAGTCGGTGAAGAGAATCATCAAAGCTGTATAATTATGTCTGTCAATTCAGCAAAAACAAAGCGATAATTTGAGTTTTATTACCTACGGATTTTTGATAAATAAACCATATGGATCAAAAGCAATCAGAATTGTGTTTACCTAAGTTTTAACTAGTAGTTTTAACAATCTAGCCACCATAACATTTATATCATTTACAGGTAAAACCAGATAAAAAGTGACCGAGCCCAAAATACTGAACGCGTAATCTTTAAAAACGAGTTTGTGTTTCTTTACAAAAATGAGCTAAACAAATGGGAGCCAAAGCTGTGGGCTTTAGACCCTACAGACCCTAAGGGTCAGGACACAGTTCGGGGTGCACGAGGACGAACGTTTGGTCTTTGATAAATTACTGGCTACTGAGGCTATAAGAGAAAAAAACTATAGCAAAAATACAATGATACAAAATGACAAATTGATGTACGGTACTTTTTTGAAACATTATGAATATTAATGACATATTTTTATGCATTAACAATTAGCTGTAAATCTGCCGTGTTCTTTTTTTTATTTTATACTGACTTCAGAAAGGAGGTTCTCAATTCTACTCATTAATTTTTATGTATAGCTATTTGATCATAACTTCATGAAATAATTAAGATATTGTTAGGTTTTATAAATATTTATTGTTTCGTAACAAATTATCCTCATTGAAACGTAGCAATTGGTGCCCAAACCTTGCTGTCATGTATTTAATTTCAATTTAATTATATTAACTCGGTTTAAACTACTTTTTAACCAAAGTGTACACAAGCCCTTACGGGCCGTTTCAATTCCCGGTATTTTTTTTTTCACAAACAAACAGATAATTAATTGTTACGCTCATTTGCATATTAACCTTATTTGTATGCTGTGGAAATAAGATTTTGTATAATAAATCTGGAAAGGAGTATAAAAAATCTCTCTGTTAAATAGGGGCTAAATATTTCTAGATTTGTACTTAGTCAAGGCATTTAGTGAAATATAGGACGACTTTAAATAATTGTTCAGTGGAAAGTTAAGGAATTCTTTGCAGATATATTTTTTGATATACCCGGGGTAGTAGTGTGGTTTCCAGGAAAGAATATATCAAGAGAAAACTAAACAAAACTTTTATTATTTCAGACTATCATTACTAAAGGGATAAAAAAAATAGGTTTTACTAAACAACTTCCACATTACATAAACCATATAAAAATCTAGAACTCTGATTAGAATGTCTGAAATTCCTTGCAATGTATAAAGCCACTATCGAATAAATACCTTTTATTTATTTTTGTTCCTGGGGTGGGAATCTTGATGGATGTCCTCCGCGCCGGGGCGAGCGGTGGTCTGTCAGACTCTTACTGACTAAAAACCACCCCAGTGTTCCCTTCACACACTTGCACCGGGGATCATAGGATCAAATGCGACTTCTGCTATCCCCGGCTGGTGCCGGCCCGTGTCTGCGGGCCACCTCAAGATCGAATACATACCTTGTTTATGTAAATCTATATTACATTAATATTATAAAAAAAAGAGGGAGGAGGGAGGGGAGGGGGGGGAGGTTAATTTATTTTTAGGGTTCCGTACCAAAATGGTAAAAAGGAACCCTTGTGACACTAAGTCTGACTGTCTGTCTCTCTGTCTGTCACACCTGGTAACTCAAGAACTACTAATGCTATCAACTTGAAATTAAAATAGTTTTAGATAACTATTGCTCAATTATTTTGCAAACAAGAAAGAAATTTAAAACAAATATATCTTTTTTGCAAAAGGGACTGAAAGGGGGTCTTACAAATTTGAAGTGGGGCTACTCGGGCATGTGGGGGATCATATGAAAGAGTGCAGTTTGCACATTCTCAAACATTTATTTTTTAGGTAGCACAGTTTCCGACTTTTGATGAAAAATGTAAAAAATACCGTTCCCCCCCCCCCTTATCTCCGAAGTTTGCATAAATAAAAATCTGAAATTATTCTATGTGGTAGAAGTTTATGTAAGATTACAGGGAAAATAAAACGATGTCTCTAAATAGTACAGTTTATCAGAAATCATCAACATCATATACCCCTTATCTCCGAAGTTTGCATAAATAAAAATCTGAAATTATTCTATGTGGTAGAAGTTTATGTAAGATTACAGGGAAAATAAAACGATGTCTCTAAATAGCACAGTTTATCAGAAATCATCAACATCATATACGTACGTACTGAACCCGGTACGGTTTTTTTTATTTTTCTTCTTTCTTCTTTTCGTCTTTAAGGAGGTATTTTTGTGAGTTTGTATGTAGTGGGTAGTCATTGGCAGTACTGATCCGATTGGATCAGTTGCTATGTTGGGATGCTTCAGTACTGCCGTATGTCATAGGATATATTTTGTTAAGGCGCAGATATATGATTTTAGTGACTTACATTTGTTATTATGCCTTCATATAATGCAAGTAATTTATGAAAAAAATGTATGTTAAACTAGTGTTCTAGTTTAACATACATTTTTACATTTACACATCAATTCTATATGTGAATATTTAATTAATGTAGAAAAATACTTTATGAAATAAATTCAGGAAGTAATGTCTACCCAAAGCATAAAAAGTGATATTACTTTCAAACTACTTAAGATATTTTCATGCTTTTTTTTGTATGAATAGGCTGTTCTATTATCTATAATTCTATCTGTGATTTTTATCAAATATTCATATTTTCGTTACTAAGAATAAATACCCTAGCCTTTTACCTATGAAAATTAATGGTTGCACTGCGTGAGCGCGGCGTGCATTTGTATGGCCAAGGTCAACGGCGACTATCTGACCCTTAAAACAAGAAGTTACACGCGGGTGAAGTCGCAGTCAGAAACTAGTTGTCTATAAATCAATAAGAACGTTTAATACTAGACATGTTAATGTTAGTTAATCTGCGACATATGGCGTTCTCTAATACATTCTCACCAAATGCTATATAGGCAAAACAACGCAATGCTATATCTATAATAATATCAAACGGTATCTGTTACTGCTACGTTATCTACGATCGTTGTGAAACAAGACGCCAATTTATTTTCTATGCCACTCGTCTTTGTATTATTGAATGTCATGCTACTATATTTTAAAAGGCTCTTCCACACAAGCGTGACATGTCGTGCGGTGACTCTGAGACACCGCGATTCCTTCTTGAGTTATATTGCATGAACACTGAAAAGTTGCGCGCAACTCCACAGAGAATATGTACGTTTCTACAGTGCCTCTATTTTTAACCGACTTCCAAAAGGAGGAGGTTATCAATTCGGATGTTTATATTTTTTTTTATAACTCCGTCATATATAGACGGAATTACAAAATATATATTTTTGTTTGAAAGAGCTCTTTTTACAAAAAAAAAACACTACAAATTGAAAAATACCTATAAAAAATTACATTTTTTTTTTTTGTAAAAGTTTTTTCTTAATGCCTCTCGGCAATCATCACATTACCGAATACAAACGAATGTTTCCATGTCCACCAATGATTAGATTTATCGTGTCTAATAATTTGAATTCAGAACTAAGTACTTTTGTTTTGATTTCCGTGTGAACTATACAAATCCCGAATCCGACGACTGTCAAAACTCGAAGTTTGCAAAGAGACATTAAGAAAATAGAAGCACCATTAATCTGACACATCACGCTTTAGAAAGAGACCGTCATATAGGTATGAGTGACAGAGACGACGCTATACAAAGCCAAACTTTTTTTCTAAACACGATGTGGCACATTTACGGCTGCGTACTAGGCGTAAGTTCTGTCGCGAAGTCGTGTCGCACATGTGTAGGGGTGCCTTTAAATTGCATTTTGTCGCGATTATCGCTCAACCTAGAACGCAAGGCTCAGTGAAACACGAAGAGAAACAAAATAGCTGGCAGCAATTATGTCGGTACGACGAAAATCACTTTAATTACTCAATTTGTGGCAAGAATGGATGCTTTTAACCGACAATTAGTACTGTAAACGGTTAATGTGGTTAAAATCAAATATTATAAGGCAATAGAAGAGGTCTTTCCTGTACCCTAGTGCAAGTTTTGCACGTTCATTAATTTAGCTAGAAGTACTAAGCTAAGTATGTTTATTTTATTTGGACACCATCATTCGATTCTACCTCTCGAAGATAGGAGACCTGTGTCCTAGCAGTGGGTATAGGGTTGCCAGGTCTTAAAAGCGAAAAGCCGGACAGACCAGCCAGTTTAGCCGGACATTTGGTATAACACGACAATTTGTTTTTTAAAGTAAAACAATGCTCTGTTTTCGTTTACGATAAAATTTTCTTAAATTCTAATGAAATAAATAAATAATATTGATTGAATCAGTCTCCTTTATTGTTAAAGCGGAAACCAACACATGACAAATGTAAAATGAAAATGGTCAAATTTAAAAAGCCGGACAGGCCGGATACCGTCTAATTTGGCCGCACAAGCAACCAAAAAGCCTGACTGTGTCCGGCTTTATCCGGACGCCTGGCAACGCTAAGTGGGTACATAACAGGCTGATTACGCTTATGCTATTCGATTCTACAACGCTTCAAATACCTTTCGGCGCTCGAATGACGTTGTCAAGGTGGCGCTGTTGGTAAACATTTGTTTGAAAAAATAAGAGAATTGTATTGAAAAAACAAGATGGCGGCGTTCGTTTTGATTTTGGCCACGCGCCAAAAGATATTTTGATTGTACAGCTATACACATAAACTGAAGTATTACGCTTGAATTTCGAGTTATAGTTCAACATTTAATATGCAAAACTTGCATTAAGAGTTCACAGATAAGGATAGAAATGCATGGGTTGCTGCCCGTAGTCTTTTACTCAGCCTCCTAGGAAATATATTTCTGTTCAAACACAATTACAAATTTACAATGAGTGTAAAGGAGAGACACTATGAAACTGTGTGAACAATGCTGAACACATCCTTTACAAGTACTCTCGCCAACAACAGTAATAAAAACAAATTGTGAGATTAACGCCCCAAAAAAATAACGGCCCAGTGTGTGGACGAGCTGTTAGAAAAAAACTGGTCGAATGCGTGTTGGAAGCGGTTTTAGGGACCCGTAGTAAATTCTATTCATGGGTTTCCAAGCCCATAATTTTTGAGAGTTGATCAAATTATATTTTTATAGGACATTCTATTACATATCGCTTGTATACCCCGAAGTGGTAGGCAGAAGTATATTACACCCACATTTTGCCAATTATGTTTTAGATCCTTGTAATAAGGGGCAAGCCTATTGCCAACACAACGATAATAAGTACTTAATAGCAGGGTTGATTTTAGCTAAATATTTATAGCAAAAGACAACATACAGACAAACAGTCTGTCAAGAAGATATAATCAAATTAATTAATGCAAATGAGGGTGGGCGCTGATATATCACAAGATATTAAGTTATCTTAGCTTAGGTACGAGTATTAGTTGCAACTCTAACATGTAAAATAATGTAACTACATTTCGGCCTATTTTATTGTAAACGTGTTTCTCTAAGTTAATTTTGAAAGTGCAAATTAACATTATTATTATTATTTTATTATGCAAAACATATCATATCATATTTTTGATTTTGTGTCTTTTTATTTTGTTTTGTTGTTTTTTATTTTTTAATAGGTACTAGCTGCACCCCGCGATTTCACCCGCGTAAGTCTCGTTCCCGTGGGATAAAAAGTAGCTTATATTATAATCCAGGGTGTCAGCTACCTCCATACATTTTTTTATCAAAATAGGTCCAGCCGTTTGAACCTGAAAAAGTAACAAACATCCATCCATCCATCCATACTTACAAACTTTCGCGTTTATAATATTAGTAGGATTATTTTTTGTTATATTTTTTTTTATTGTTTTTTTTTTATTGCAATTTATGTTACAGAATCCAAAAAAGACGTATTATATATAGCTGTCTATAGCAAATTATAGGTACGTGTGTATAGCTTACACCCTTATCCCTAGCGGGACAAGATAAAGTGGGGTTTCCGCGGTCCATGGGTATCTGTAAACCCATAACAGTGATGTATTATCTTTGAAGATGGCTGAAGAGAATAAATAGTGATAAGTTGTTATTTTGGAACTATGCTTAATCATATATCTTAATCTAAAGCTGATAGATTCAAATAAAAATCAAATAATATGTTTTATGTACTCACAACTTATAAAGTAATACATAATTATAAATTAGATATCACTGCGTACTATCACAGTAGTGCTTTCACAGTAATATTTTCCTGGTTTTAAATCTACGTTCTAACTAAAACAAAATGTAGGATTTCGGGAGTCAATCTTTTTAACCGACTTCAAAAAGGAGGAGGTTATTAATTCAGATGTTTTTTTTTTAATTTACACAATTTATTGATTTTGATGATCTATCTGATGACTACTGACGAATCCTTTGGGATTGGTTATCAATCAATCAATCCAAAAAAGTGTTAGTAACAATTTTTTTAAGATCTATGTTAGTAGGTACCCTATACAAGAAAGTCATCGACTGACCGATCTAAGGCGTTATAGAACGTTACTCAGTACTCAAGCATTACTTAAGACTAAATTCAACCAATCCAATGGCTTGAATCTAGTCTTAAGTAATGCTTGAGTGCTGAGTAACGCTCTATAAATACGGGCCAAGAAGAGACATTGAAAAGTGACTCAAGTAAGTAATGACGCTCACGCTTGAGCTGCTTATATACTGGCAGGTGGCCAAGTTCTAAACACTAATAAAACCAGGTGAACGTCTTTTAATCAGAAAAAAAAAAAAAAATCAATTAAAAAAAAATTTAAAAAATGAAATGAAATGAAGGAATGAATGAAAAAAATGTATCATATTCTGACAAATAAATGATTATGATTATGAAAGATTTTACCACTTTTATAAACTCTTAGGTAATCATCCTGTTACCCCACTTTAAACCTACATAATGTGAAATTATTTTTTAAGCAGAGATTTTTTGACAATTTAAACCTAATTAATAAGTGACTTCTTTGGTTATGATATTATCTTAATTACTTAACCATTAAAAGGTAAATTAACGCTTTTATTAAATAAAGCAAAGTAACTTCTATTGTTTTTATGAAGATTTGTTTCAAATATATTTCATGTTTAGGGTTCCTCATAACAGTTTACTCAGACAATATTTAAAACGTTTGAACGTGCTCTATAAAGTAGCTTCTATTAAATTATAACTATATTAAATTCTACCCGTGATAGAGCGAGGTCACTCATAAAGTTAAACAGTGGGTCCCGTAATACTAACTTTAGTGCCCTTTGCTTAGAACCTCTGGCTTATTAAAATATTAAGTATATAAAACCCTTTCTTTCTCATAAACCAGTCATTTCACAGAATATATCTTGAACTTTCTCGTAAATTAAGTTAAGGGTTTTCTTAGTGACGCTTATTATAATCAAAATATAATGAGAATAAAACTGTTTTATTTTAAAAACACGCTCACAAAGTAAAACCTAAAAGAAATAAAGAAAGAAAAGAAAGACAAATTGTTTATTCTGCACAAACAAGACACATTACAAAAATAAAATAAAAATTGACAAAATACACACTCTAATAAAAATTAGCCAAATTGCAATCATATTTTAAGACTATTTATGATGTTTATATAATAACCAGAAACAAAAATAAGAAAAAAAAAATTGCTAAAAGCCTAGTATTCAAAACCTTAAAAGCTGACCTAACCTGGCTTTCTTGTCTTGCTACGCTACGCTAGCACTGTTTCAAGTGCTACGCCGTAGCTCTAGTGCTACGCCATAGCTCCAGTGCTACGCCGTAGCTCCAGTGCTACGCCGTAACTCTTTTGCCACGATCATCATCAAGATCATCATTTCAGCCGAAATCTACCATAATCGCCACGCTTGGCAGGCGGGTTTGCGATCGCAGTATGGTGTTAAAATGCATAGAGAACGCTGCTGCCTATTTTCTAGTAAGTCCCTTAGTCGCCTTTTACGACACCCACGGGAAGAAATAGGGGATACTATTCTTTACGTCCGACACCACACAGACTCACGATCGTGTAGTCGCTTTTGGTAAATTTTGGGTAGCTCTCTCCTTCCAAAATCTTTATATTTACAATGAATTCTCAGACATTTTTTTTTAGGTTTCACTACTATTCATCATCATCATTTCAGCCGAAAGACGTTCACTGCTGGACATAGGCCTCCCCCAAGCACCGCCACTTCGACCGGTTCTGTGCTTCCCGCATCCAGCGGATACCTGCGGCCTTCACAAGGTCATCGGTCCACCTTGTAGGAGGCCTTCCAACGCTACGTCTTCCGGTACGCAGTCGCCACTCCAGAACCTTTCGGCCCCATCGGCCATCAGTTCTGCGCGCAATGTGCCCTGCCCACTGCCACTTAAGGTTGGCAATTCTTCGGGCTATGTCGGTTACCTTGGTTCGCCTGCGGATCTCTTCATTTCTGATTCGATCACGTAGGGAAACTCCAAGCATAGCCCTCTCCATTGCCCTTTGGGTGACTTTTAGCCTTCTGATAAGGCCCATTGTGAGCGACCACGTTTCAGTGCCATAGGTCATCACTGGCAACACGCACTGGTCAAAGACTTTCGTCTTGAGACACTGCGGTATGTGGGATGAGAAGATATTGCGTAGCTTCCCGAACGCTGCCCAGCCGAGTCGGATTCGACGATTGACCTCTTTCTCAAAGTTGGACCTACCTAACTGGACAGTTTGTCCGAGCTAAACATACTCGTCCACAACTTCGAGTGTAGTGCCTCAGATCTTCATGAGAGTGGGTGTTACATGGGCATTTGACATGACCTTTGTCTTATCCATGTTCGTTTTAAGACCCACTCTTTCGGAAGCTCTACTGAGGTCATCGAGCATTGCACTGAGGTCCTCCATAGTCTCAGCCATGACAATTATATCGGCGGCAAACCGAAGGTGAGTGATGTACTCGCCATTGATGTTGATGCCTAGCCCTTTCCAGTCCAGAACCTTGAAGACATCCTCCAGTGCAGCGGTGAACAGTTTCGGAGAGATAACATCTCCCTGCCTCACACCTCGCTGCAGAAGGATAGGTTTCGAGGTCTGGTCCTGGAGTTGGACCGACATAGTGGCGTTATTGTACAGACACTTCAGCACCTCGATGTACCGATAGTCGATCTGGCACCGTTGAAGAGACTGCAGTACAGCCCATGTCTCGATCGAATCGAAGGCTTTCTCGTAGTCCACAAACGCTAAGCAGAGAGGCAGGTTATACTCTTCGGTCTTCTGTATAACCTGCCGCAGCGTATGTATGTGGTCTACTGTGCTAAAGCCTTTACGGAATCCGGCTTGTTCGGGAGGCTGGAAGTCGACAAACCTGCGTGCGAGACGTTTCGTAATGACTCTTGAATGCAGCTTGTAGACATGGCTCAGAAGTGAGATGGGCCTATAATTCTTAAGGAGGGTATTGTCACCCTTCTTAAAGAAAAGGATCACCACACCTCTGTTCCATGCCTGTGGCGTTTTGCCCTCAAGTACGACGGAATCAAACAGCTTCTGGAGGGCCTAGAGAACGGGTTTTCCGCCGGCCTTCAGGAGCTCGGCCGTAATTCCGCCGCCGCGTTCACTACTATTGAATGGCCCTTAATCTAATATAATATTTTAGCAACCAAAACAACTAGTAAAAGAAGAAAAAGTCGGGAAAATAATGTATGAATATGTTATAATAACATACGGCAGGACCAGAGAATCCTTATTTGAAGTCCAATAAAAATATGTACCCACATGAAAAGGGACTATTTTTATAGGCATAAAATTCAAATGATACGAAACACGAGTAAACATAATCACGTCACGGCGAACCAATATTGTTGAAAATGTAATTGTACGTCGTTTGGCCGGATAATCGGTGGGTCGGGTGACTCCGGTATAGAAATACCTACCTACAGAAGGTCGATTCCATACAAAATGAGCGGAAACAGGTGCCCGCACACATAGACACGAACCTACGGCGATCTCGAACGAAAGCCAGGCGCGAGAGCGCAGGGCAAGATTCACATGGCGACGATAACCGACTTTTAATGATTTTATACTGAAGATCACGTCTAAACAAGTAGTGTTAATGTTTTGAAAAAAATATAAGTTAATTTAGAGCATTTTCTCAATAACTTAATATGTGAATATTTTAGATTATGTTTATATTACACAGTGAAATTAATATGTAAAGTTATGTCTAACGCGGATAAAACACTTTGGAACCTTCACCAATTTAATGATAATTTAATTATTGATCTTTTAGTATACGCGTTTTATTAAAATACCTTTTGTTTTGTGTTTAATAAATTAATAATGCGTCAAATTGGGGACAGCGCTCCTTGATAGGCGGGTCCTATTACTGGCTGAACGTACGCGTTGCGTGAGCTCAGTACAGAACACGCAAGCTAACCACTCAAGGCAGGCATATATCTGCGTCTTAAAGATGTAAATGTGAACCTTCTTCTTATGCTCGTAATTTTTATATTCGTATACACAAATTTAAGCAACCCTGTTATACGAATATGAACATTAATTTCATATGAACAAAGTTTGTATTCGTATGAGATGCTTACTTCACTTACCAAAGTAAAATCAAAGTGAATCTTGCCCTATGTATGCGGGAGTTATGATAAATGATTCTTATTTCTGTAAGTAGGTTTGTACAAACACTTTTACAGGTCAATCATATTTTAAAAACCAGATGAGGTCGGCGTTTCCTATCTGACTACTCTGAGAAGAAAGGCCGAAACAAACTCAGAGGCCACACTCTCTTTTATTAAGTCCAGACATAATCTTGGTCAGATCATGTGAAGGCCATGTAGATTGGTGTCTGAAATGGTCTTTTGAGGAATGAACCACACAGATTGAGTGGACCTGACCAGTCAGTGCACGCATTTGTCAGTAATCGTGCAGCTCTACTCAGAACTTAAGGAGCTCAACGATGCGACGATCAATACCAAAGAAAGGACATTTGGGTAGGCCGCTTATATGACTCAAACTGCCAGACCATGATTAACACTAACTGAGATTACTAGCTCACCTTCTGTATCTCTCTGTTTTGTGGCTCCGGTTAACTTCGGGTACATTACGTGAACTGTGTAACATGGGAGCACCATCTGCTTAAGTAAGGTTCCTTGACACATCTTGGCGAGAGTGGTTTGAGGAATATTGTTTTAATGATAATAACATTACTCTGTAATTGTCCCGCTCCAGGTTTTTTTTTTTAAAGATTCCAAAAACATACACAACTTATATAGAAACAGGGCTGGCTGGTGAGCTTTAGTATAGAAGTAGGGGGGAAGACCAAAGAAACGATGGATACACTGTGTGAAAGATTATATTCCCTGGTACCTCATTAACGGCATAACTATGTAAATGTCTATTAACTGTTCCCAAATTACGATGTTTTTTTTATTTTTACATATCTTGACACTAAATACCTACAATTTTAATTTAAAATATTTATTAGTGACTTGTGGACAGAATATTAATTCAGATTTGTTACAGTTGTAATGGCAATCTTGTCATTTGGTTTAAATAGGTTTTTATTTTTATTATTTTAGTAATATTTTTTATAGATTCTTTTTAATTTGTAAATGTGAGAACGTTGTAGGCTTAATAGACTGAAGCTTTTTATACCATTTTCTATTTTTGATAAGTACTTGTTGACGGGCCTACACTGTCCTCCTATACCTACAAAGTTTTCAAGTTACAGTATTAAAGGCTTCTACAGACCGGCGCAAGTCGCGACATAACGCAAAGGCACCGCTCGTCGCGCGACACGCGGGAAATTTGTGTCGCGCCAGTATGTAGAAGCCTGTAACTTGAAAAGTTTGTAAAAACCCATTACTTTTAAAAGAGTAACCGTGGAGCTTCTTGCCGGTTCTTCTCCATAGGAAACGACCAAATGGAACCGTGCACCTAGCTTCTGACGTTTCATATGTGCCCATGTAGGTATGTGAAATAAAATATTTTGATTTTGATATGGATAGAAAAGGGATGATTACCGAGATGGCTAATAGAGATGTTTGTAAAATTAAAACATGCTGCACCAATCCCAAATAAATTGGCCTAAAGGTGGGCCCGTCCCTATAGCACACAGATGGAGTCCTGAGACTGTATGATGGGGTCGCGGCAGGGTCCGAGCAAATGGCGGGGTGAGATCGATCTGCGGGATGGGCTTCTAGAAAAATGGAAAGAAGTAAAGAAGAATTGAGAGAAAAGGCAAATATGGAATTAAGCTTAGTACTTCACATATAATTATATAATTAATAAACTATCCCATTGTGTCACCCTATGTAAAATTTAAACATTTATATCTATAACTTTTATGGTGTACATAATAAAGAGTATTCTATTCTATTCTATTCTATACAAAATATTGTAACATTTAAAAAGAGTACCGGTGGAGTTTCTTGCCCATTCTTCTCCATACGAAACTACCTTTTGGAAGGGGCGACTAGAATCAACTATTTTCCTTTTTAATGAAAAAAAAAAAAATAATAATTTGACTTTGACTTTGCCCAGGACATTCACCTGAAATCCGTCTTCATTAACTAAAACATAATATTTCCTAAAACTAAAAAACCTGCAAATGTTAAACTTATAACTAGAGATCCGATATTCGGATGCATATTCACCTAAACTTTGAGAGTTGACTAGCATGGAGTGCGCTTCGGTACGGGAAAAAGTGTCGGTTTCCAGGACTGAGGAATTTTTAAGAACTACTCTTTTGTACTGTGGATCCCCGAATAAATATATTTCATTTTAGAATGAAAGAAATGGTTTTGAAGAAATATTAATAGTGTTTTTTTAAAGTGTTATATTTTCCACAAAATTTTTGCTTAGTTCTAAATAAATAAGAAATATTTGTTATACTTTAGGAATACAAAATTGTTTACCTACACACTGTTATTACTGAAACCTCGCGATCCCGGAATAAAAATATATTTTAAGAAGCCGTATCCATGCTTTGTATCATTTGCCGGAAAAAAAACATACTTTAGGTAAATCTGCATCCGAATATCCGATCTCTACTTATAACCGCTTTTGAACACAAAGCAGAACTTGAATATTAATTAAAATAAAAAAATATATACGAAGATAATATTTAAAGGGCCGTTCCACGAAAAAGTTCGCGTTCTGATTACAAAGACGGGTGTAATTAATTTTATTTTCGACGGTACCTCCTCGTTCGTAGGTTTATAGGGCAAGTGTAAACAATTTGCAGTAAAGTAATTACGTTAATGTTTTTGAAGGGAATCTTCTGTTGTGTGATCTATTTTTGATAATTATAAAAGGTTTTCGTAATATCCATGATTAGGTAAGGGGTTTGTTTATGGTGAGTTTAAATTGAGAGGTTTAATTTTATATTATTACGAAAAACAGATTGTTTTTATCTGGACGTGTTAAAGGTATAATAGATTGAAGCTAATAAAAGTGCTTGACTTGTCTTAAAAAAGAAACCATTATTCGCGTCGACTTGAAAACCTCAAAACAACTGAAAATGTTTGTAAGAGTACTTTCCCCGATGCCATGCACAAGGTTTATCACCGTCAATAGAATTACTAGTAATGATCTTTATTTTTTTATCTCTATTTAGGTATTATAGATAGGACAGTATTTTTATTTTCAATACCCGAGCTCCCAATTTAAAATCGATCCTCTAAAAAAACTTTATTTTTTGTTCCTGGGGTGGAAAATTTTCATGGATGTCCTCCGCCCTGGGGCAGGCAGAGGGGTCAGATCGGATCAGACTCTTACTGACTAAAACCACCCCAGTGTTCCCTCCCCACACTTGTACCGGGGATTATGGGATCAAGTGCGAATTCCGCGATCCCCGGACTTCTAAAAAACCTGCCTTAACCTACAAATGCCAATTTAAACACCTGCAAATCGCACATAATCCCGATAAAAACAAAAAACTTTGTACGAAAAAAGGTCAGAGCGAGATTAGTTAAAACTAGGCTAACGAAAATACATAAACAACCTGATTACCATGCTCCAACGTACTCATTAGAACTTCTATACAAACATAAAATAAATGAGAAAAACTTTTTGATGCGGACACTATTTAGTTTTGTGAAAAACTTGTAGGTCGTGCTGTTTGTGGAAATATCAAAACATGCTGGAGTTACAAACAAGTAAAAACATACGGTGGCTGTCATTTACATTATTCAAGGAGATACTGCTAAATAACTATAAATAACTGCTAAAATACTGCTTATTCTAGAAAATAACAGTATTGTCGATGTATAGTTATGATTGCCTTTACGACCAACATGAAAATACTCTTTCCGTCAGTAGTGAAGGGTTAGAGACCATTACTTTCAGTTTTCATTTTTAAACGTGGAAACTAACATACATAAACTATAAATGTAACTTTTGTTTTTAAGATACTGCTTGTGGTTTTTCTTTTAACTGTAAGAATTTCATTATTTGATCAGAAAATGGCTTTTACAAACTTCCTTTGATTTTTTAATTCATCTATTCAATAATTTGTGTCAAATCAAATCATATAATTGCTTGAATATGGGTACATGAGGTGATATATACAAAAGAGTTCTTTAAACCATATCCTACCTAAACAGGTGTGCAAATATCTTGTATAATAGAAATATTTCTTACATTATTCATTCATTTACAAACATTAATATTACATTTATTAATTATATAATTTTATTATTATTACTTAACTTACAAAATTTAAATACATTTATCATTTAAATAATCAATAACTTTGTAATAGGCTTTATTAATCAGATAAGTCATTAATTTAATTTTAAATGATGAAATTTGCATCTTTTATATTATTAAGTAATTTATTATATATTCTAGGGCCTATACAAAATGCACTCTTGTCAAACATAGCTGTTATATCTAAGTATTGTAATAGTATTTATACTAATAACAAAATTTACAAACCCTTAAATACGTTGTTTAAATATCTCAACCACATAAACCCCACAAGTAACCCCACAAGTCCGCCACAACTAACCCCACACAGGCCACAATGCACGTCTTACCCGCGACATGAACGTTCCGCATCACTAGTTTTTCAATTCGGATGTTTCAAGCTATTTGATTCGCGCTCTATCTAGGTCATCAGTCAGACGTGCTTTGTGTTCGCAGATAAATAACGTTTAACTGAAAACAAAGTTACGAATGCTTTAGCAACTGTAACAAAGCGGGACTGGTAAGCGAGGTGGGGTTTGATGTCTGAGTTAAGCAATGTGGATAGAATTTTGCATAGAAAATATCTTAATGGCATGTCGTCGAGACTAAACTGGTGCCTTACCCATGCAGCATAGGTTCCTATGTAATCACAAGTGTATCCGAAAGTTACCCTGAAAATGGTTGTCGTAAAAGTTGGCAGAATTACATTAAAAAGATGCCGAGGAAGCCTTCTGAATTCTGACTACCTTCTGTCGACTAATATGCCATGATCAAATCAAATCAAATCAAAAATATTTTTATTTCACATAAGCCTACATGGGCACTTATAAAACATCAGAAGCTAGGTGCACGGCTCCAATTGGTCGTTTCCTATGGAGAAGAGCCGGCAAGAAACTCCACAGTTACTCTTTAAAAAAAAATGGCCTTTACAATGTTTTCAAATTACAATGTTAATAGGTATGGGAGGACAGCGCATGGGTCTGCTAAGCAGGATGATTATGGAGCATTTAACCATTGAAGACTCCATGGTTAGCAAAGTTATATCAAAACCGAATGCTATATGATATAGTATACATGGCATTCCGTGTGGGGCCGGATGTAAAGAATAGCACCATCCTATTTCTTCCCGTGGGTGTCGTAAAAGGCGACTAAAGGACTTACTAGACAATGGGCAGCAGCGTTCTTCATGCATTTAACACCATACTGCGATCGCGAACCCGCCTGCCAAGCGTGGCGATTATGGCAACGTCCCCCCTCCTTTGGGGAGAGACCTATGTAAAGCAGTGGACGTCTTTTGGCTGAAATGAATGATGAAGTTACATTAGTGTTTAATGTAGGTATCTGTAGGTAATATTTTAAGCCACTTACGAATTTTTATTTGTGGTTATTGTGCGTACCAGCTTTTAAGTGAATAATAAAAAAAGCTATTTGTTCGAGAGTAGTTTCTGGCTTTCAGGAGTTACATTTGTTTGAGGTACAATGGAAGAATCTTCCCAAGTAAAAAAAATTGTTATGTTATGGCACCCGCCCCCCCCCCCCTTTTGGGGAGGCCTATGTCCAGTTATGATGACATGGCTTAGTAACATTGTTGCCGTAAAACCTTTCTCAATGAACGACCGAACTTTATTGCAAGCTTATTTAACTTATTTTGTTCAAGAACGCATCTTACTAACAGATATGACGCACTATAAAAACAGATACGTACTTAACTCACTAGGTAAACTGAAAACGTTGATTTATCTAAGATTCCTGACCTGACCCAAAAACCTTGGCATAGTACGGTGCCAACGAAGCCAAATGGCTTGAATAAGGACAAAGTTTCCATTACCGACCTGGCTTGAATTAGTCCACCTGGCAGAAAGGCTTTTTGGACTAAAAATAACCACCACGCGGTAGGTTTTCACACGGATTTCTGGAACGCTAAATGAACGTGTTCTGGTCTGAAAATTTTAAAATGAGTTTTGCTTACAAATATAGGAAGACTTGGAAGTAATTTTGCGTTTATAAGTTTTTGCTATTAAGCTGGCTTGTGGCCGATTTCTATCTTTTGCAAGTCGTACCTATAATAAGGCTCGTAAAACCATATTCAAGTTTTGCTTTTCCAAGATAAGAACGCTTGGAAACATGCTGGTCCAGCTCCATAGGACAATCTAGAGTCTAGACAAAATCTAACTGATTGCTATTTTAAGTGTATAATTTATTATTTGTATGACATTTATTTTACATTCTGTGATTACCTCAAACTCACACACTGATATATTTTTTTTTAGGAAACGTTTTATTTTTTATTTTTATTTTACAATGTTTGTAAATATGTGAACACCATGTATCTATCACGACATAATTAATTTATCTGTCATTGCTTCATTATTCATTATTTTTACCTATTGTGGTATAGTAATTTTATTCTAGGTGCATCGTCTTCACATAAAATTATATAATTGATGTACCTATACAAAATATTGTAAAACATTTCAAAATAGTAACGGTGGAGTTTCTTGCCCATTCTTCTCCATACGAAGCTACCTTTTGGAAGGGGCGACTAGAATCAATTAAATTTTTTTATTTGTAAACTTTGACGTTCAAAAGAGCCATATAAGTGCCTAATTGAAATAAATAATTTGACTTTGACTTTTCATTTAGAAATAAAGAAACTGAATAGCAGTATTTTACATGGAGCGACTGCCTATCTGACCTCCACAACCCAGTAACTGGGTAACATACCACTTGGGTATGACTGAAATGTTTACGTAAATACAAGCACAATATTATTGTCACTCTTATCAAAGGGCCTGCGGCACAGACCTTAGGCTAATGATTAAAAATGGGCAAATGGTTTGGGTATGTTGAGAGGATGAGTGAAAGGCGACTAAAAAAAGGTATTTATAAAGCAGAGGTGAGTGGAAACGCCGGGAGTGGACGCCCTAGAAGGACATATAGTGACCAAATTGGTGATGTTCTTCAGAAAGGTCAGGTGCGTAGTACCGGCGTGCGTGTATGGCCGTAGGCGAAGCAAAAGGAGTATGTAAGGAGCGTAGCCGGTGTTGTTCTATAGTTTCTGCTTACCCCCATGGGAAGAAGGCGTGAGTTTATGTATTGTATTGAAAAAACATAACAAGTGCCATTTTGATCCTGAAGTTGTCTACTCAAGGCTCTTCATCTTCTACCAGTTCACTAAATATTATACTAAGCCCCACAAAATAAAGGGCGTGCCCATACCTATTTCATCCCCATTCCTTCTAGCAATATTTCACGTCCAAAATGTATAGACTTTATCACACATAACATTTGTCTTAAATAAATTTGAAAGCGAAAATACGACGCCAGAGAGCTGACGGATATGCAACGTCGTTATCATGGGAAGACTGTAAGGAATGCTTGCCAAAACTAGGGGCAGTCACATCTATAGATTAGTTTCAGAGCTGAAAAACACCTTGTTTGCTCCCAGGCACTTTGAGACGTATTAGTTCGAAAATTAGATTATTATATGGGATAGTTTTGAGATTTTTTAACTGTCTTATATTGAAGCTTATTTTACTTGCAAAAGCATGTGTCAGATGATTTCGAGTGTCCACCGTAGGCGCGGGGTAGTGGACGGTGAACGATGGGTAGCTCGCCGTCCGATAAGGACCAGGCCCGGGTCGACGGCGCGTTGTTTTCCACGCGTGCCTCAAAGAGATGTCAGCACCAACTGACGGGGTCCGTTAGGGCCAATGCCTGCCAGGGTTGCGAGTTCGTCCGAAAAGGATATCGTGGCCCTGGCACACAGGCAAATGAAGGAATGCGGGTTGGTTTTAGTCAGTAAAAGTCTGACACGCCCTCCCGCTCCGCCCAGAGCAGGAGAAGTTATTTGATAATTTCCCACCCAAACATTATTGGTTAAGTGATGTATCACTTAAAAGAGTTTTTCTGACCAATAATGGACGGGAAATCGATACCTTAGTCGGATTTTCATGTTCATACATAATTTCTTGGCGTAATCCATCGCCGTTTTTCTTTTGTTTCGAAAATAGTAAAAATTAAGTATCACAGAAAATATTCTAGAGATGCACTAAGAATTTATGGACGTTCCCGCAAAATTAGAGAATACCGGCAAGCTTGCCAAAACCTACTTCCCCGATGTTTATTGTATTATTAATCTTTGAACTCAGCATGTTTCTTTTATGTACGTTGCCTTGGTAGTGGCGTGATGGTTCAGAAGGCTTCACACAGTGGACCTAGTTGGCCGCGTTTTGAAGTCTGATCTTATTATGGAACGAACTTTGTACAAGTTTATGATGTTGCAAACAGTTGTAGTAGAAATATCTTAAGTGCTACAAAGCTTCTTAGTGCTTAGAATTTTATGTAAATAATTTTGTTTAAAATTAATTTTACCTCAAATATTTAGTAAATGCAAACCTGAATATTTTTAACAACTTCTACCTTCAACATTTGAAATACCTGGATAGCAGTAAAAAGGGTTACAAAGGGGACTCGACAACCCGTGTACCTAGGTGGTTAGGTACTCTTTTTTTTTGGGTGGGAAATTATCAAATAACTTCTCCCGCTCTGGGCTGAGCGGGAGGGCGTGTCAGACTTTTACTGACTAAAACCCACCCGTGTTCCTTCCGTTGCCTGTGTGCCAGGGCCACGATATCCGTTTCGGACAAACTCGCAACCCTGGCAGGCATTGGCCCTAACGGACCCCGTCAGTTGGTGCTGACATCTCTTTGAGGCGCGCGTGAAACACAATGCGCCGTCGATCGGGAATGGTCCTTGTCGGACGGTGAGCTACCCATCGCTCACCGTCCGCAGGCCCGCGCCTACGGTGGCCGGAAATCAGCTTGCGACTCCCGATGCCCGGGGCGTCTCTTGGGGCAACTAAGGGCGTGACGGCGCGAACCCTGCCTCACCCTCACGCGTTCCGCCTCCTTGGTTAGGTACTCTGCCATTTCATGATTTAATCCTTAAATACTTGAACCGGCCGAGACTGGTTGATATGACGTCGTTTGGGGGAGGCCTATGTCCAGCAGTGGATGTTCTTTGACTGAAATGATGATGATCATGATAAAACACTTGAACTAAAACTGCAACTTCTTGGGTGGATCAAAAGGCATCGTTGTTGAAGTTATGAAACTATAATATATCCAAATATTCGAGAGGACTCTAAATTCTCCCCACAGTGGGCGTCTACATGGCGCTAGCTTTGTTGAACATTCTACTTAAAGAGATTCAACCAACGGTCGTGGCAACTCTCGAGCTATCCCCGCTTGTCAAAGTTTGGAGAAACGTATCGACAACTTGTAAACACCGCTTTGCATATTTTGAGAAGACGCTTTTTAAGTCACCTAGTTTAAAATTGTTGATAAAGTGGTATTTAATACTTACTTTACTGCCCAGGTAAGGGCAGTTTTATTGTGATGAAAGAAGCAAATAAATTTACATGCGCCCAATGTGACTCATAAAATTAAAAACCAAGCACAAAAAGAACAAACATGGGGAAAATATGCACACATATTACACAAAAAAAAAACACATTTTTTCATGTATACAGGGTTATTGGTAAAACACCAACAACCTCTTAAGGGGTAATTGTACTCGTCATTATGAACAACTTTTACTATGGGACCAAAGTTGAAATCGCGAAAAAAAACGCTACATTTAATTTCGCTGAACTCGTCAAAATGATTTCTTTTTCGCGATTTCAACCCTGTATAGGAGAAATAATTACGCTATGAATTATTCTACAAATATTAGCCAGACTTGGTCTGGCTGCCCAAGAAACGCCGATCCTACCTTGTAATTCACGTTCTCTAGGTATTAAATTCAATTTAATTGTTATTAATTTGTCTATCATTGTATGTTACCTACTGTTTAACGTCCATTAAATATTTACATGCCCTCACTGCATGGCGGAATGTGTCTTCGCACAGAATTTTATATGTCACATCTTTTGTACCCATCACAATTTATGCAAATAAACGATTTATATTTTTTATTATATCCATCCACAGGTAACAAGAATTCTGTTAAAGACTACGTATTTTATTCGATATCGTTCACTTACATTGAAATCTCCGACACAACTCAAAGATTCAACCCGCAAGGGGCGACTACATGGCGCGCGCTTTGTTGAACTTCCTCTATTAAGAGAGATTCTACCCGCGACCAACTCTTAAGGCACGTTTACGTCTGATATGTGAGCCTAGTACGGAGAGTTGAGTACTGAAGAACTAGTGCTAACTCAATGTAAACGCTTTGTGATATTGACAGTAACTTTAGCGAAGTTCAAGAAATATAATGCATGAGGACGGCCACAGATGAAAATGATTAAGTACATCCGGCGTAGATACAATGGACAGTCAGCCCCGCTAATAATCTTGCTGACTGCTAACTCACGACTAGAGCTTTTATTATAAAACTGGAACTAACACGATGGAAGAAGACCAATCTAAATAGGTAACACTTTTATTTTTTTAGTATTAATGATTTTTTTAGGGTGTTCAGATACAAAAGTACGCAGTTTTATTAAATCAGTCAATAAGTTTTTATTTCAAGTACTTTGTCACCTGAACTAGCCAGCTTACTTTCAATGTCAACGCGCCCTTAATCTATTCGTACTTGTCAAAGTTTGAGCGAGCATCGACTTGTGAACGTCGTTCCACATGAATGGTTTAAGTAGTATTTTAGTCGCTTTTGCGTTCGAGGTTGCTTTTGTATTTTTTTTTTGACGTATTGCGTACTTTGAGTGTTTTTGTAACCCAAAACTGTTTTTATATCGAACTGAAGTCTTGGCATATTTTTTCTGCCATTACGTTTCATAATTTTATTTTTCAATCCCAGTTTAAAATCCCGTTTCGTAATTCGCTTTAGAAAAATAGAAGCTATTTTATTAAATCAAATAATTTCTATCCATCTCTAAAATCAACATATCCCACATCCATCCAACATTTCATCAATAAAAACGACTAAAAAACCGTTTAGAAACGTTATAAAAATATAATAAAACCCGTTTATTAGCGTTCAGTGGGATCAGCGGGAGGGGCTCGGGTGCCGGGCGCCGGCGGCCGAGCGATCTTATTAAGCTATACACATATCTGCTCCATTTAACCGTGGATAGCTTGTAATTTGTCGGGAGCGTTACCGAACACCACTACCTCTATCCCACTCACTCTGTTATCACCTGAGCGAGATAGTTTTGACGTGATATGACGTTTTTCTTCGCGATCTGTGCCATCATGTAATATACTGAAACCAAAATACTGCTAGAAATATTTTTCTTGCAGATGAACTAAAAAAGACGAAAGAAAATTAGACAAGAATATGTAATTAGGTAAACTAAACTTGCCATAAAATTTAAGACACCGATTTAAAACCAATTTTATCATCGAATAAAAATAATTAAACCAACAATGACTTGCTTACCAATTACTTAGTAAAAAAAAGAAATATCTCTTCAAAACAAAAACGAAATACATTAATGCAAAAATAAACACATAAATTATCCATCCCGGAGAGGACACAATAGGACATATAAATATATGTAACGCACTCAAAATTCTTTTTCAAAAACAAACGATATAATTTAAACAAAACGACTAATTTAAGCGAGAAACCCGCCATTTTGAATCGGACGGAACAGCACAGAGTAATGAAAAAGATGAGAAGCCCACCTCGTTTGTTTCATGCTACCGGCATAAAAGTACTTTTTATTTTCTAAATGGCCGGCTAAATGTTCCTTCCTTTACGTCCGGGATTTTTTGGAAACATATCTTCTCCGTTTTTACTGTGAAGCTCAAACATTTTCTTTATTGAACCCGCTCTGATGTTTATAATACATTTACCTTTTTATGTTGTTAGAATTTTTGGTGTTTGATATTGGAACTGTGATGTGCATATGTTTATAGAAGGTGTTGTTTATTTATATGTGTGTGTAACGGGTGTTGGTTATGTATGTGGCCTATTGCCAAGATTTGCTTTGCATAAAATAAACTTGTTAAGAAGGCCAGTTTATTTATTTACTACTTAGTCCGTTCTTTTATACACATTATAAGGTCCCACGTTACTGGTAATCCGTCGAACTGGGTTTAATACGCTTGTGATAGGATTGGATTTACATCAATATAGATAGTACAAGGGATGGGTGTCGATCGGCAGTCCGATGCCTCGATACAATTGCCGCTTTTATTCAGAGCTTTGAGCTAACAAGGCGCTAACTGTTCATGATTTTCAATTCATTACGAATAATTTTTGGTGACTATTGTGATTTTTTTATTAACTACACTTAGGCCCGCTTATAGAACGTTACTCAGTACTCAAGCATTACTTAAGACTAAATTCAACCAATCCAATGGCTTGAATCTAGTCTTAAGTAATGCTTGAGTACTGAGTAACGTTCTATAAATACGGGCCTTAGGATCTTATCAGTCTTTAGGTGATACTATTAAATGTTCACAATGTGTAACATCTGTTAAATATCTAAGTTAAAAACAACTTATCCGGTGGCAGAGAAAAAAGTCGTTAGTATTTGCTGAACAGGAAAGATTCATATACTTTAGAGGTAAATTCTCAAATCCAATTGGTCAATTCTCGTACTAATAAAAATCCGTTCACAATCAAATCGCGATGTCATCTCAGTATGTCACTGTAACTTGTTAAAAATTTAGGTAAATTAGAGGCTTTTTTGACAGATTGAGACTCAAAGCATTTTTCCTAATGATGTTTTGATGTTTTTTTTTTTCATTTCCATTTTTCACTAATATCACACTAATATTATAAAGGCGAAAGTTTGTGAGTGTGTGTTTGTTACTTCTTCACGCTCAAACGGCTGGACCAATTCTGTATGGAGGTAGACGTCACCATTTTTATCACGATATTCCCACGGGATCGAGACTTACGCGGTGAAACGGCGAGGCGCAGCTAGTTAGATATAAAAACGAAAGTGAGTTTGTTTGTTCGTTACGCTTTCACGCTAAAACAGCTGAACGGATTTAGATGAAATTTTGCACACAGTCAGACCATGACCTGAGTTAGGACATATGATACTTTTTATCCCGGTAGTACTTTTCCGTGGGATAATTTCCAACCTCCACGCGGGTGAAGGCGCGGACAAAAGCTAGCTTCAAATAAACCAATTACAGGTACTTTTGAATTGTCTATGGGTCGAAGACTGAGATTAAAATGTGAACGTGCTTAAATATAATACGGGATTTGTGAATAAACCCTGTTATAAACTTAAAAAATGTATTCCAAATATCTAGATTAAATTAATATACTCATAACAATCAGGGCGGCTTGTGGCTATGTAATAACAGCCACACGGGTCGCTCCATCAGGTTCAGGCAGGTCCATGGATAGGACATCCCAGGAGTAGGCAGTGACCTATCACTGCCGGCCGTGGTCGAGTCGATGGTTGGCAGTGAGGAGTCCTGGGACGCGGTGGTATCCTCCTGCGAAACAGTCGTGTCGCAGAAGGAGGCTGCGGAAAGGGAGCGGGAGATCTCGTCCGCTCACCCGGCCCGCAGCAGGCGCACTGGGCGTCGGCAGAGGGCAGATAATGCCCTCTTCCGGACCCCCTAAATGGGTCCAGGGACGGCGGACTTGGGGACGTCCGCCGCCCCCTATCACACTGGACCATCCCTTTCTGGTTCCTATTCCACCAATTTGAACTAAGCGTTTCCAAATGTCCTTTATAATGCGCACAGCAAAGGAGTGGAACTCTCTGCCTGCGTCTGTGTTTTCGAACGCATACAACCCTAATCTCTTCAAAGTGAGAGTGCACAGGCTTCTTCTGGGTAAGCTCACTCCATCGTCGACTTTGTCTCTGTCACTTATGACCTAGACTAAGGTCAAGAGCAAACCCATCCCAAATAAAATTTTTTTTTGGAAAAGTCTAACATATCCATAACTGACTCACAAAACAAAAGCTTTAATCAGAATTTCAAAACAGCGATTAGTCTCTCCACAGAGTGATGAATATATGAAGGAACGTACCATTTCAGTTTGTCTGTCTGCGCTAAATAAAACTGTATACGTCTCTCTTTCATCTCACAGAGTAGTGTCATAAATCAGAGGTATTCCCAGGTAGCTAGCGAAACTACTCGCTAAGAGAAGTATTTATTATTTTTGGTAAGTTGAATGTCCTGTTTTGTTTTGCGGATAGTGTGTGTGTCTGTTTTCTTTAAATGTAACTAAGTGATGGTGCTTCATGTTTTAGTGAAATAGAATAATATAGAATAGAATATTTTTGTTTTCAAACAAATGTCCATAGAGTTAGTATCAATTTTACTAATATCATCTAGTGTTAGTACAGACAAAGATTAACAAAACAATTAAAATTTAGCGTGGAGCTGCGTCCACCTCCGCAACATCGGGGAATCCCACTGATCTGTGAACACACGGAGAATACTGTTGGTGCTGCCGCGAACACGCGACATCAGGGATGCACATTTTTTCTTATAATGGTGGCAAAGTCATCAATGAAATAACACGAATTAAAAAAAATTTTGGACTACTTATTGAAATGATTTATTTTACTTATTTAGGTAATTTTCGTAATAAATGTATAAGTATAATCTTTATTTTTTTTTCTCTCTTCGAGAATCACATAGTTATAAACATACAGATAATAATTATAGCATTTTAACGAAAATGCATAAAATATGATCTTTTGTGAGAGACTGCAGTCCATACTAGGACACCCTGTTTGACGGATCACCAGAATGTTCAAATTACTAATTATTATATTTATTGCTACCACACAATTAGCTCACATTTAAACGAAAAATTCCAGTTCAGAGTAGCATAAAAATTTATCAAGCTGATTCAATAAAAGATCTATCATGATAATACCATATTATTGGCGCTAAAAGAACCGAATTTTGTTGATACCTAACTCACACGAAGCGTGTATATTAAATTCATAAGCTGCTACGAAAAGCTCCAAGTTTTCACGTTTCACGAAAACTCCCCCCATTATGTCTACATCGTCTTTTTCACAGCTAAATAAACGTAAACAAAAAATAAGTGTTTGAATAACGCATTTTTCGCGTCAATTTTACAAAATTTATTACGCAAACATGACTCTACACGGCCATGATGCTAAAATACCAACACGTTATTCCATCTAACACCATTTATTGCATCCCATTTTAAATCAGGAAGATTCAAAAAAAGAACAGCACTTAATTTCACGTAACGTATTTCTAAACAAAGGGATTCCAGATTCAAATGCGTGGGGCGACTGCGCGGCCCCCACTAGGAGTTATATAAACTTCAAAAATAGAATTTCGCCGTCGCAACCCGGTTTACGACTTGGCTCATAAAAGGGGGTGGAGCGGGCGGCCGTAAGGGAAACGCAGCATATTTTCACCTTTATTTATAAAGGAAATTCGGTCAAGTTTGAGTGATGTTAATTTAAATAATATTTGTTGTTACGACCTTATCGACGGGAGCTATTTAGATCTAAGCTGTCTTTGTTTTTATATCAAATGCACTAGGGAGTAATTTTAGTATAATAATTATAGACTTTGAATGTCATATACTTAGAAAATAAACAAGGAGGGGCTCGTGGCTAAGTAACATATAAGCTAGTAACAGCCGCACGGGTCGATCTACCAGGTTCAGGCAGGTCCGTGGATGGGTGACCATCTTTACCGCTCCGTGCCTCGGAAAGCACGTTAAGCCGTTGGTTCTGGCTGCCATTTATAGATCTTTGACAGTCGTTACGGGTCATCAGAAGCCCGAAAGTCTGACAACCAGTCTTACCAAGGGGTATCGTATTACCCAGATACTGGGTTGTGGAGGTCAGATAGGTAGTCGCTCCATGTAAAATACTGGTATTCAGCTGCGTCCGGTTAGACTGGAAGCTGACCAAGATTGTTGGGAAACAGCTAGGCAGATTGGCAGATTGATACTTAGAAAAAAACCGGTCAAGAGCGAGTTGGACTCGCGCTCCGAGGGTTCCGTACGTATACATGATGTTGATTGTTGATGATTTCTGAAAACTGTGCTATTTAGAGACCTCGTTTTATTTTTCCTGTAATCTTTACATACACTTCTATCACATAGAATAATTTCAGATTTTTAACTATATAAACTTCGGAGATAAGTGGGGGGAACGGTATTTTTTTTTACATTTTTGATCAAAAGTCGGAAACTATGCGACCTAAAAAATCAAAAATAAATGTTTGAGAATGTGCAAACAGCGTTCTTTCATATAATACTACACGAGCCCTAGTAGCCCCACTTAAATCTTTTAAGACCCCCTTTCAGTCCCTTTTGCAAAAAAAGATATATTGTTTTTTATTTCTTTCTTGTTTGCAAAATAGTTGGGCAAACGTCATCTAAAACTATTTTAAATTTCAAGTTGATAGCATAAGTACTTCTTGAGATATCCAGGTGTGACAGACAGACAGACAGACTTAGTCTCACCCTAAGGGTTCCTTTTTACCATTTTGGTACGGAACCATAAAAACGATCTTATAGTGCCCTTTAATTGTTTGTACAATACCCAATTACAAACTACCTATAGAACAGACACTTGAAAAATGAAGACATCCGTTTCCAAACAGGCAGTGATAGGTTTGTCTAATAGTTACACAATAACTGTCTCATTGAGCCTGAATTAACTTGTTAAGAAATATTAGTTTGGATTTATAATAATAATAATGGTGCTAGCGACCGTTTCCGGGGGCCCATTATTGAGTGTACAAGTCACCCCCTGCCATTTTATCTGTGTATTTTATATAAAACATTGGTCAGACAGGGGCCATAGTCTTTCCATAGTCCTAGATAACCAGTTCACTTTAGCCACCCAAACCCATAATTCAATATTTATTTATTTATTTTTAATATCTTTGTTTCCATATCCTGCAATAGTCCTACGCCAACCGGGGGTTGTCCTTGGGTGCAATTGCAAGGTGCGAACAGGGATAATCGTCGGTTGGGGCCACATTTCAGAATTGTCTAAGGGGCCTCTGCGAGTTAGCTTCGGCCCCTGGTACGCCTTCCAAAGGACCCCATGGTCCCGAGATAGGTAAACACATAAAAATAATAATACTAAAATAAGATAAGAGACGAAAGTAAGAGGTTCATAGATATATTAGAAAGGTACAGTCAACGTGCTAAAAGTAAGCGACTTTCATAACTAAATTAATTAATATTTCGGCAGAATAAAAAAAAAAAAAAATATATATATATAAAATTTATTCAAAAATATAAGATACAACGTTTACAGTTTTCCTTAAATCTACGTCAAGTTCACGATGATTTGTGCCTGAACTAGGAAGTCCTGTGTTTCAGGCGATTGGAGGTAAATTTAGTTGACATAATAATCACATAGCTTAATAATATATTTGGTAACAAGGTATATAAAAAAAAAAAAAAAAATTTTAGTATCTTAACCTAGCTAACTAAAATAAAATAAAAATAACAATATGAACAATATTTACTTTAGCACAAGTAATAACTTCTCTGTATCTTCATAGGACATAGTTTGAAGAGCTTCCTTAAGGATTTTCTTGCAGTTACTGTGGTTTAAGGAGTAGATGTTTCCTTTTTCATTTAGCCTGTTATAGAGTAGCGGTCCGAGGTACATATAAAACTTGGCTGTAAAAGCATGTTTTGTACTTTTTAATAGAATAAAGTCTGTTAAGATTTTTTTTATAAAAACTTAAAGTAGCAAAGGTCATTTTACCTTTATTTTGTGTTGTTTTAAAACAAGCTACCACATAGTGGCTCCCTTGTCGGTTGAGCAACGAATTCAGATCGCCCAGCCTCGGAAAATCTCGACACAAAATAAACTACTTAGAAGATGTATCGCGGTCTTTCTTATAACGTGTTCTTCTTACGAAATTTAGGACTACACCTCTGCTAACCCCATCGGGGAAGAGGCGTGATGTTACATTATGTATTATTATCTTTCTTTCTTTCCTTCATTTTTCTTTGTATTATCTCTCATATGTCTACATCATTAGAATAAACGCAATAATAATCGAATAATCTAATAGGGTCGCAGCATTATGCTGAGCGGTGGCCGTTTTGCGTGGATGTGACGTATATTTTCCCCTACTTGGTCTTTTTTTATCTATGTTCTTTCTTTGCGTCATGTTTAACGCAAATAAACGTATTTTCTTTCTTTTTTTTTCTTTCTAAATAGGTTGACAAAGGCTGACTTTACTCAACAAAAAAAATATGAAAAACATCATCAAATGTTGCCGGTCGTTGTTATCTGCTTGCTTGGTTAAATATCAACTCGGCATTACTACTTCGCGGCCATCTTTAAATGACTTTCCTAAAAAACGGCAACTAAGTATAGATTAAAAAGAAATGCTACGAGTATAAACAAAAAACTACTAAATACTTCTTTTCTACCATTCAGTTTCTCCCGCTCATTTGGTTTACGGAACTAAAGAGCTACTTTTAATTACTCTATTAAAGCGACCAGCTCTTTGCATTTCCACGGTTCTGTACCCCTCCCCCGTACCCCTCCTTCTTCTAGAACTCAATAGCTTAGTTTCGAAAGCTATAAATCTAAAGGAGCTAAAGCGTTTTCTCAAAATTTTACTGCAACAAAATTCATGAAGTCGAAAATGATATACAACATTTTATGGGTTGCAATTTTGCATAAGTTTAAAATATTTAAAGATGTGACAAATTTTCCTTGGATTTGGGGGACGAATTGCAATTTGACTATGATTTAAATTAAATGATATCCTTTATTCTGTAAATAGGATATCGGAATCACTTTTACACATCATCATTGTCCCCTCCCATCATTTTTAGGCTTCCCCTTAAGTACTCATTTCTTATTCTATCCATTCGTGAATAGTGATTGTTATCTTTCACATATGTCCACTTTAACCACTAGTCACTAAATACATTTAGCGCTAAACAAATTACAAACATCGTTCTATTTCTTTCAATCGTTTCAAAGTGAAAGAGAGAATGATGTTTTAAATGTATTTAGCGCTAAATGTATTTAGTAATTGGTGGTGCAGGCAGGCCTACATCCCTAAACTAACAATCCAATAACCCAAGCATCGCTTATAGATCTACCTAACCATCAAACACAATGTTTTTGCTACAAGCAAGTTATTAAAACAACATGCAATCCCTTGTCGAATACCTGTTACTAACGAGGCTGGCTTGTACAAAGGGTAATAAATATATATATACATGTATATATACATTGTACGTATATACACTAGTTACCCGCCGGAGGATATACATGGCGAGAACTATCTTGTAAGATCTTATTACATGTTTTGCTCTTTACACAAAATGCTGGGAAAATGAATGAATGAGTTGGTTTCTTCAAATATATTAGAAGGGCGAGAATATAGCTGATATTCGTTAGTCTGTGGAGTTATTTTATTTTGTGATACTAATTAGGTTTATTTTTCTCGTACCAACATGTAGAACATGTATAATACAGAAATAGCTCATGCCCTGTGGCAAAAATGTTAGCCAGGGCTCTCCAAGATACGCCAGATATACATTTTAGTATCGCCTCTCTTACTATTTTAAAGCACGCTATTATTAATTGTTATTAAAATATGAATGTTTAGGGTATGAAACTGTTGAATAATAATACCAGCCTATTATTGTACAGAGAAGGTACCAGAATCGAACTGATGGCTTTCATGCGATCATTCGAAATCGCATCGTTAGTAACTAGAACACGGGCCAGTAGCAACAGCATTCTGAAAACAGTGTCAGAGAGTTCCTATTGTCCCATTTTGAGGCGTTTTTTGGAGAGGATGGCCAGGTGAGAAACTTGTACCCTGCTTGGGCATCTTCTGTGCAAAGTGTTTTAAACTCTTATAATAATAATATTACTTTGGTTACTAACACTAGCTATAAGTATTACTAACAATATGGATTTTTGTTGTCTATAGAAATAATTTTAATAATTAAATTAATTACTCCCCACGCTTTCCCAAGACGAGTTCACGATTTCAGTAATTATATAGAAATATTTTTCCTTCACCCATGTCTTGCAAAAGTCACACTGGTTCCTGCCCGCATTTGAACCCACAACCTCATGCATGAGATACGAGATATTAACTATTAAACCATCGCTAATATTCAAATAAATATACAATTTCCAAAAACGAATAAATCCCGAACTTAGCCGAATCAAATCTCGCCAATCGATTCAAACATTTCTATGTCAATCCCTCACAAAACTAAAGCCCCTAATCACACATCCAAAATAGGGTAATAGCTATATGATACGGGAACAAATTGTTACAGCAACTTAGATTGTGTACGCATAACTTAGACTCGTCTGCCTAATATAATGGATGATCCCCCCCCCCTTCCCGCGGGCTACGGCGGGCTGTCGAAAATATCTGAACATTAGCAGCTGGGTGATAAATGGTATGAGGATGTATTTGATACATTGTCAGGAGATATGAGATCTAGGTTAGATATTAAGAGTATGGGAAGATTAGGTGAGATGATGAAGCGTATTTTAGATGTGTTGTAAAGCAGGTTAAAAGTATTACCAAGTATAAATGGGTCCGCGCCCACTCGACCCGCTTAGACTCAACCCGAAGAATAATACCAGATGTTTTACTACCAATTCAGTGTCATTTGTACAGTCAGGCATATTTAAGTATACGTCATTTATCCTGGTAGTCAGTGATTTTGTTTAAAAAATGTAGCTTTATAAAGATAGCCACTACCTCTAGCATGCCACTAGCTATAAGATTGTAATGATAATTAACAATAATCTGTGATTTTTACTACAAAGTACAAAGAGTATACTGTATAATTATTGATTAATTTAACCATACATTATTAAAATTTTACACTCCCTGTGGACAAAATCCACTCATGGCCAATCGACAATTTTCTGTCTGACAATTCATCAACGTTTTTACGTCTATCAAAACACAAATATCCAGGTATTATTCTTCGGGTCGAATCTAAGCGGGTCGAGTGGGCGCGAACCCGTATAAATAGGCTGGTATTTGAACACTAACTCACTTGATGTTAAGAGCAATCGACGATGAACGCTTACCTTAACTCCTGTTTTTTTATTTTGTGACAATTGGTCTTACATACACATACATGTGAAAAGAGATTCATGTGTCTAAATGGGTAGACAAAAGAACAGGTGAAAAAATTATGTAAAAGGTAACCTATTTACGTAACTACTTGTGTACCTATTTTTAACCGACTTCTAAAAAGGAGGAGGTTACATGTTCGGCTCTATGTTTTTTGTTTTTTTCTTTTGTAACTTAGATAAAATAAAAACTGACCTACTAAAAAGTGAAAAATAAAAAACTTTTTGTAAAAAGAAAAAATAACCGACTTCCAAAAAAACACTACAAAGTGAAAAATAACTTTAATTGCGGAAGTCGGTGGCAAAAAACTAAAATAGAGATCCAAAGATAGGATGACACGGTTGGCGTAGTGGTTAAGCGATTGACTGCTGCGCTGCGTGTCGCGGGTTCGATTCCCGCACGGAACAAATATTTGTATGACCTACAAGTAGTTGTTCCGGGTCTGGCTGTTTGTGTATGTGAGTTTAAATATTTGTAAACGCACCCACAATACAGGAAAAATTCCTAGTGTGGGGCAACGTTTTAAAAAAAAAAAAAAAAGACTGACTTCCGAAATTAAAGTTATTTTTTACTTTGTTGTGTTTTTTTTGGAAGTCGGTTTTACTTATAATTTATTATATTATCTTTCAATTTATTTGTTATTATTATTATTATGTTTCTCTCAAACAGAACACCAGCGGAGCGAGCACGGCCTACTGTGACATGAATTGAGTCACACATTTTATCACAGTTTGAGCGATAAAACTGTTTTGTCATAAAATGCTAGTACCAATTGACATGACATAATTTATCATGTCTTGTCACAAACGTCTTGGGCAGCCCGTACTCGGCCCGCTTCCATCTTATCTCTCCACCACCCTTGGTTGACGGAGAGAATGCCTAAGGCATTAAGTCTGCCTTTGTATATTTGTGTCCGAGAAATTTAAATAAATCCTAACTTATTATTGTTATTATCCTAACTAATATTATAAATGCGAAAGTAAGTTTGTTTGTTTGTTACGGTTTCACGCGCAAACTCAAAGCATTTATTTCAATTAAACCATTTACGGGCACTTTTGAATTGTCAAGGAGGCGGTCAGTTAGAAATATGAAGCTAGTTGACTATTCCAAATCGTAGTAGGTACATATGGAGAAGAACGGGCAAGAAACTCACTTTGGCAACTACATCTTTAGTGTTGAATTTATAACTAAATGTAGGACGACAAAACAAAAAAAACGCGTCCATAGTACAGCAAACAGAAACAAACAAAAAAATAATTAAAATAAGCCGTGGCCCCTAAGAGATGACCAGTCCGAACTGACAGCGCCCGTTCACGAACATGACGCATCGCATGGATCAGCACCATTCAGCTCAACCATTTTGAAGGGAGCTAAATGATCCAACACACACGCCACCATCAGCGATACATTACAGTGAGCATGATACTCTCTCAGCCGCCAGAGCACATTAAAGTCAATGAAAGACATATTACCCGGTAAATGGTAGCTCTATTGGACATAGTACTCACACCTGTGCTAAAACGGCTGAATGGAATTGAATGAAATTTAGCAAATGGGTAGAGTATGAGCTGGATTAGTACTATACTTTTTGTCCCGATATTTCTACGGAATTGAGACTTATGCGGGTGAAACTGCGGCGCGCAGCTAATGAATAAATAAGACAATTATGGCTAGGAAGGACATAAACCATAAGATCACGGTTTATGGACATGTATGGAAAAAAGACGTAGGTACTGCATGAAATAAATTTCTTTGCAATAATGAGTATTCTATCCATCATATTCTTAACGTTTCATGGTAGGTACTTCTGCCGATCAGGGAATCAGCAGAATATCAGCGTCAGGTATATTTGCCTGACACTATCTATCTATCCACTTACGATGGAACAATTGAAATTGTATTTAAAAATCAGATAAGTATAACGTCAGTAAGTAGGTAGCTCTTGTGTTGACATGTCAGAACAAAGAGCTGCCGCGAACAAGATGAAATGGAAAGTCGCGGAGATTTTGACGCCAATTCAACTTGATATTGGACTCAAAAGATTTTGAGAGATTCGAACTTTGTTCCGGTTTTCACATTTTGTATTTATGAGAAATTATTTACGGAGAAGAAAATGAGTGTACTTACCATACTCAAAAACCTGCTGGCTAGCAGTTTAATCTTGTAAGTATTCTGGGACAGAAAATATAGATATAAGTAATAAATAGTACCTTATCTCATAATATTTTTGCTCGTATCTCTGTTTTTAAACTTTCAAGCTACAGTTTCATAAACAAATCTACTATTATACTACAATTTCTGCTTCGTTATTAAAATCGAAAACATATTGCCTCTACGTTTCATATCATTCAAAGAGAACGAATATTTTAACTGAAGTACTAATCATGTTTATTTCCAGAGGATTTGTTTGCACAAAGATGAAAGTTAATAAGTTATTTATCATCTCACTAGTAATCCCCAAAGAGGGTAGCAGAGCTGAACTTTAGCCGTGTCTTAATCTTCGCTTGTTTCCAACTTCTTGGCAGGACCACCGCCACGGAATGCGTTTTCGTTAAGTATAATATAACTACAGCATTTTATTACATATTAGCGGTCCCGACAGACGTTGTCCTAGCTAAATTTTAATTAATTTTGCCAGGACAACGTCTGTTTTTCATACAAAAGTCCCATTAAAAAAAAGACGTTCAGATTTTCTCAAATATAAAAAAAAATCCGGGAAATTTTTCCAAATTTGCTTTCCATAAATGATAAATGATTTTTATTTGTGTAAGTAGGTTTGTACAAACACTTTTACGCTGAATCAATCATATTTCAAAAACGTATTTGAGACTAAGTATTTACATATGACATAAAAACATATTTGTGACTACTTACCATATGACATAAAAACGTTACTAGGGAATGGGCAGCATCGTTCTCTATGCATTTTAACACCATACTGCGATCGCCAGTCCGCCTGCCAAACGTGGCGATTATGGCAAACCCCCCCCTTTTTTTTTTTTTTTAGGGGAGGCCTATGTCCAGCAGTGGACGTCTTTCGGCTGAAATGATGATGATGATAAACACGTATTTGGAACTATTTCGAAAATCTTAAAATGAAAAATATCAGAATCGGTCCAGCCCTTCTCAAGCGATGCGCTTACCATCGAACAGCATTTCATTTTTATATAGACTAACGAGCATGAAACAGCCATAGAAACATATCAGATTTTGAAAAATCTTCTAACATCACATGCCTTGGGGAGAGTTGAGGCCTAGTCGTTACGAATTAAACTATCGTATCTAATGTACAGTATGTAACAAAAACCCTGTTGTTCCTTTTAGGGACGTAGACATTTACCTACAAACACAACATAGGTGGAATTATAATTTAAAAAAAATAACTATTCGCTAGTCGAGAAGTCAAAATCAAAAAATGAAAGAGGTTAGAAATCAGTTAAACATTACAAATATTAATAATTAAATATTTATTTTAATTATTTTTGTTGAACAGTTTTTATAAATGACTTGCTTTATTACGTATGTATACCGATTCTTAAAACGTAGGTAGAAGGAACAACAGGGTTTGTGTTACATATTGTATACAAAGTTCCTTACTCTGGCTTACTAACGTATAATAATAATATGTCGCCTATCCAGGTCTTATTAATACCTGTTTTCTAATAAGTCACCCAAAGAAGACTGAATCAAACCCACATAAATCCTTATTAAGCCAAAAACAATTCACCATAAACAAAAATAAAGAGTCGAAATAGCTTCATATAACACTGAGCATGGACGTGTACAATCGGCACAAAAAACACATTCACGAAATATGTACACTATGTACGGCGCAAAACGGTCGGCTCCTAACCTCAACATACAGTTTCTCTCATTTTAAAAGGGGCAACTAAAAAAAATCTCAATTACATTAGCTTGCGCGTTCCATTACACGAAATACGAAACGCTGTAGCGTACTGGCTGAATAGCGAAGCGGCCTGAGGTTATGCTATGCAAAAGTGATTTTATTTACAAGTTAATTATTTTTTAAAGAATCACATTCTAGAATGATATTTGAAATTCAAATGGTATGTTTTTTTTTTTGTACATATTTACCATTCAGTTTAATATAATTATCTTTATTATGTACACCATATATAGTCATATATGGCACCGTGTCATCATCATCATATCAGCCGAAAGACGTCCACTGCAGGACATAGGCCTCCCCCAAAGAGGGGGGGTGCCATAATCGCCACGCTAGGCAGGCGGGTTGGCGATCGCAGTATGGTGTTAAAATGCATAGAGTACGCTGCTGCCCATTCTCTGGTAAGTCCCTTAGTCGCCTTTTACGACACCCACGGGAAGAAATAGGGGAGTGCTATTCTTTACGTCCGGCACCACACGGAACCGTGTATGGTATATTTACTTCGTGATACATACAGCCTAGTTTCTGACTGCAGAATCTATAACTATAAAAATATATAAATAGTATAAAACACAGTCGCTTTTCGTACATGTAATGTGTGACATGTACTGAGTCACTGCTTAATTCTTTTAAACTACATAATAAATTGTGCTGTGGTTTTCACCATCATTTAGAAAATGTATTCCTTAAGGTTTGTGTGTTAATACATTTTATATAACTACCGGTAACTCAGCGTGCTATGGAGCGGGCTATGCTCGGAGTTTTTCTGAAGGATAAGATCAGAAATGAAGTTATCGGGAAGAGAACCGCAGTTACCGACATAGCCTGCAGAGTAAGCAAGCTGAAGTGGCAGTGGGCTGGCCATGTTTGTCTAAGGACCGATGGCCGGTGGAGCAGACGAGTCCTGGAGTGGAGACCGCGTATCGGCAAGCGTAGTGTGGGACGCCCCCCAGCTAGATGGACCGACGACCTTAAAAAGGTGACTGGGACAGACTGGATGCCGAAGGCGGAGGACAGGGTGTTGTGGCGCAGCCTGGGAGAAGCCTATGTCCAGCAGTGGCCTGCTATAGGCTGAGTTGATTGGTTGATTGACATTTTATATTAATCTTAAATAAAATAGAGAAATCTGCTATGTCAATTCGGAAGCATGTAATTCGTCACCGCATTTGTCACAAGTTTGTCAAAAGCCCAGATTTTAGTATTTATGTGCAAAAGTTAAAACTGTTTTAAACAAGCTTTTAAAATTTTAAAGGCTGTTTGAATATCATGTGTTCACACGTGCTTCAGCGAGACGGAATAAATGGCAGTAGTAACGGTTCACATAAAACAGATGCGGCTCATAAATTCATAAGAGTGTTTTATAGTTTCAGAGCTCACTTCAACAACTATTGACGGGTTGTTGAATATTTTGATAAACGTATTTCTCAACGAAGGAGTAATGGAAATATAACTAGTTTGCGAAAGATTAAAAACGTAACATAACATTACACTTATTTTCCCCTAAGGGTTAGGCAGAGCTGTATAATAGACCCACATTTAGACCATAAACAATTTTATTTGTATTCTTTTCTTATTTTTTTTTTCTTTTTTAAATTGTGCATGTTGGATTACTTTTAATTTTATTACTTCTATTTATTTTTATTTGTTTGTAATCTTTGAATGCCATAAATAACATGTATCATGTAACTAGGGATCATGTGACACTAGCTCCTGTAATACAGTGTATCTAGCGCAAGAGCTAGAGAATTCATAAAAATGTATGCATAACTTATGTCAGTAAAGATTATATTATTTTTATTATATTATTTTCCCCCTATTATTTTTTTCTTTTTGCCTACGCTTATGTATGGAAGAGAATGTTGGGTGTGGCAAAAGAAGCATGAAAGTAGAATAAATGCTGTGGAAATGCGATCCTTGCGAAGCATGGCTGGCGTGACTATGAATGATAGGCTGAAAAATGAGGTGATAAGGCAACGTTGCAGTTTAAAAGAAGATGTAGTGACAAAGATTGAAAAGAGTATGCTTAGATGGTTTGGTCATGTGGAGAGGATGAGTGAAAGGCGACTAACAAAAGGTATTTATAAAGCCGCGATTAAGAAACGCCGGGAGGGGACGCCCTAGAAGGACATATAGTGACCAAATTGGTGATGTTCTTCAGAAAGGTCAGGTGCGTAGTACTCGCAACCGGCGTGCGTGTATGACTAGATGTATGAACGTAAGCGAAGCAAAAGGCGTATGTAAGGAGCGTAGCAAGTGGCGTTCTATAGTTTCTGCCTTTTTATTATTTATTTATTTATTGCGCAATGTACACACATTGTATGAATAAAAAGACTAGACTAATCTTACTTAACATTTTTTCAGTTATTTGTAAGTCCCATTTAATAGAGGGCGAATCTATTGCCGGGCAAATGATTATGTTACACAAATGGGTATTAAATCATAAATATCCCAAATGTCTAAGCTTAGATTAGCTCGCCGGCTCATCTAACTAATATTAAAATCTTAACAAAGGAATATTTAGTTAAAAGTTATAGTGTCTAATCCAGATAATGAAAAAGGCAAAGATGAGTTATGTACAGCTGAACCTTGATATTTACAGCTGGAGTCTCAATGAAAAATACTGTAATTTTAAAGGTGATTTAGGCCACTAAATCACCTTTAAAATTACAGTATTTTTCATTTAATTGGATTTATCTTCAAGCTAGTGCATTATTATCTTTGACGAGTGTCTCAGTTAAAAGTACGTCTGGTATACCCTGCTAACTGGCCAATAGTGGTAGCACGCATGAGCTTAGTAGCATACGAGACTAGTTTGTCCAGTTGGAATTTGTCAGAAGAAGAATTCCGACTTTAAGATACACCTTGCTTTAACTATACTACAAACTGAAACCGATACATAAACCCTGTACGTATTACACACAAATCTTAATTAAACCCTTAAACTAAACCTAATAGACCCAAAATTCTGTGCACTTCGAGATTCACTAACATTTTCGGGGCCACAGCGTGCGCGAGCCTGGAAGCAAGATTAAATCTACTTCGGGGTGCAATGTGCAAGGGGTGGCAAATATTTTTTTTTAACTGTTAAACTACTTTACCCAGCGCAATGCGCTTTGTTTTATAACCAACTGTTAAAGTGTATTTGGGAAAATTCGGGTTGGGTTTGATTGGAGAATGTGAGAAGAATAAGGTAAAAATGTTATGTGTTCTGTCTCTCGTTTGGTCTAATCTTTGAGATTAAGCTTTATTTTAATTTAATACCTATATATGTTAAAAGCTTCATTAGAACATTCTCGTGATAAAAGTTTCAGATTTTTGTTTGGGAAAAAAAAACCTTTGAATATCCGTATGTCTTAAAAAATGCCATATCATAATGATGATAGTCATAAATGACGCTCAACAACAAGCAACATCGAAATAAAATTAATTAAAACCTACGCCCCCTTATTACAAAACAAGATTTATATTTTGACATGGCTTAAACCATGCAGCCCTTTTTTGTAATAAGAACGTAACAGTGATTGAAATACCGTTCTTTATACAAAACTGAAAACTTGGTTCGGTACTAAGTTGTCAGTTTTGTGTTTAGGAACTTTACCATAGTCGGAATAAAGTTGGAAATTCAATAATGGCTCCATGTTTTAAACCTGGGTTTGAAGATAAACCTTGTTTTGTAATAAGGGGGACAATGTCTGTGAAAATGACAACTGTTGGTTGATATAGGCCTTCCGATAATTGCTTTGGAATTGTAATTAACGGATATATAATCAGGCATACTCTACGCAGATCGATTGAAAATAAAGAAATAATAATTTATTTCAGTTACAATAAGTAGTCTGACATCTTATAAATAATTTGGGAGTACCGATGCATAATACTGATGCCATTACCTAACCCACGCGACTGGTCGTTCATACAATAAACTATATAATTATATGAAAACTGGCATCTCAGTTAAACGAACTGGTACAACCATAACTATTAAATTACACACGCAAAATACCTATTTCGGCGGTCAGGGTTGGGTCAGTAGGATCCGACTTAAGTTGAACTCAGTTCACAAATCACTTGCTTCGTAAAAGAGGTCTTCTTACGCTGGCTTGTTAAAGTTGAGTGAAATAAAAATTCTTATAATTTGCAGGAAATTGAACTTTATTATAATAGTGTTAGAAGTTATTGTGAAATGGTTTTGGTATTTTTATGATGTGAGCAACGTTTGAAATTATCGAGCTTCCATTCGTGTGAGATGGTTTATTGGTATGTTAAAAGGGAGCGGTTGCAGTCATGTTTTAATAAAAGAGTAAAATTGAATTGAAAATAGACAATGGAAATAGCAATAAGGAAGAGTTTTTCATAAATATATTTTCGTGGAAGCTGGTAGAAAGATAGAAGACTCTTTATTGTAGATCAAATACTTACAGAGTTATAATTAGGATGTTACTAATTGGGGACGTTAGTTAAGGCTCAAAGTAGTAATTGTAAAATATTTTAGCCTTTGTGAAAAAGTAAGTGTATTGGTAAAATAGCAGGGAGCTCAGGTTTATTCCATCCGAATTGCTCCTAAAGAAATACACATAGTATCTGCGACCACTTACTAACGATTTTAGTTTGTAAATATACCATTATCAATGAGATATTAAAAGTTAACTAATATTCAAATTACGAATCGTACTTTTATTTGTGTATTTATTACGTAACCACCAATACCCATAAATTACACACACACACACATACAGGTAATTCACACATAACGTAATATACACATAAGTAGACCTCTGCCTACTCTCTCTCTGTCATATTAAGTTATGTTATACCCATAAAAAAACAAAAGTAAATAAACAAATACCAACCAACTGCTAAAAAAGCCAAACTCAATCCAGCTCAAATCAAGTCTAGTCTATATTTAATTTAGATTTCTAGCCCCAAACTAGGTATTGCCGACTTCCGCGAACAGCGCCCCCTAGTGAGTGTTTGGTGTCACGCGAATGACCCATCACTGATAAGTACTGATAACACATGCTTGAGCGGTGGTTATCTGTGCATATGAATGTTTAAAGGGCTCAAAGGAATTTGTGAATAATGCCTTTTATAGCAGGTGAAGGAAATGAGATGTTAACTTTTGAATATTGATATGCTTTTGTTATTGTTAATTTGCTAACCAATATGCTTCATTTTAAACTATATTAATAACTAGCAGATCCGGCAGACGTTTATCCTGTCGAAATTCGGGGCAACTTTTCCTGTTTTTCCCTAAAAACCTTACTTGACGTATAGTCAAGTAAGGTTGACATTAAAAAAAAACCGGGCAACTGCGAGTTGAACTCGCGTGGTGAGGGTTCCGTACAATGATATGGTATCTACCATATTTTTATTCTAAAATAATTTAGTTTAGATAATATAGAAGATAATTTTCCCAAGAACAAAATTAACGTTGTAGTTGCAAAAAATCTTCTCCCATACATTCAAAATGCCAATATAAGTTTGTACGCACAATATTAAGAGATTTACCATGTTATTTTGACTTCTTATGGGTTTTCCTGTAATCTATAAGTAAAGACCAATTTTTTTGTATTTTTTCAAAAATTTTGTCTCATTAGTTTCGGAGATAAGGGGTGAATGGTCAAATCAAATTATTTATTTTCTTAATACAGGTAGATATAAAAACATGTTACAAATAAATCTATTTTCTTAAATAACTTTAACACTACTGATTTTAAAATTATAAGAAATATTATTAATATTTTTTGACACTCACAACAAGCCCTTTCATTTAATATGTCACACGATACGGTTTGTAGAACTTTTTCTTTTAATTTCCTAATTTACTCCCATAAGTGTCATATTTAAAATTAATTTATTTACGTTACACGTCCGTGTTTGGGTCACAGAAATTCATACGTGTTCTAAATTTCAACTTAATCGGTCCGATAGTTTCGGAGCAAATCGGCTGTGCTAGATAGACAGACACTCAGACAGACAGACAGAGCTAGACAGACAGACAAACGAGACACGGCACGGCACGGCACGGGGGGCACGAGATATCTTATAAGGGTTCCGTTTATCCCTTTTAAGGTACGGAATCAAACGGGTCCAGTTGTTTTCAAGTGATGCGCTACCAACGAACAACATTTATATTTTATTTAAGATTTTAACTAGTATTTCCTAGAACAACATTTATATATTATATAAGTACAAAAACTGGAAAAAAAACATATATCCGTAAATGTTAGGTATTTCAGCATGTTGTCTAATCTACATATAAACAACATTGATTGCTTACGTGCCATTTAAATTAATAAATTAATTACTACTTTGTGCTTTACAACTTTGAAGCCAAACAAATTAATTTATCTACTATCACTCAATCTATATATATAAAATTCCAAAGTCCTGACTGACTGACTGACTGATATATCAACGCACAGCCTAAACCGCTGGTCCTAGAGACATGAAACTTGGAGGGTGTGTTCTTTGTAAAGAGTAGGTATCCACTAAGAAAGGGTTTTTCGAAATTCCACCCCTAAGAGGGTGAAATAGGGGATGAAAGTTTATATGAAAGTCTGTCAGTTTTGAAGTTAGGATCTTCAAATTTGGTGTATAGGCTGACAATTAAAAAATAATTTATACGTGTCTCAGCGTTTTTAATAATTCTACCCCCGAAGGGTTAAAAAGGGGGATGAAGTTGTGTATCAAAGTCCTTAATTTTCGACGTAAAAAACACTAAAATATATTATCTAGGCTTATGGTTGGAAGCTCATGCAACGGTGTTGTTAGAATTTCAACCCTCAAGGGTTGAAAAAGGTTATTTTTTTAAGGTAAAGTTATTTTTAAGTTAAAATCACTACATTACAGTTAGAATTACATTTTTCCCCGATTGTAATTAATTTAAATCATAATTTTACTTTACTTAATACTTGAATAAATTTAATTTTATTTTATTTTACTAATATTTCGGCTTATAGTTGGAAACTATGCTAAGAAGGCATTTTTCGAAATTCGACCTTTAAGGGGTGAAAAAGTGGGATAAATCTTATTCCTTGAGTAAATAAACCTGAAACTTGGCACGAATACAAAACCTAAGTAAATTATATAGTGTGTCATTTTTTGTTTTTTTTTAAAATACTAGTACTTAGTATTTTAAAAAAAAACAAAAAATGACATAAAGGGGAATTTGCGGATGTCAAAGTTTGTATGGAAGAGTTTTAACGCGCGGTCCAATTAACTCGAAACTCAGTATTTATACTGTCAACCAAAAATAAACAATATAATTTATCAGTTTTTCGAAAATTTACCCTTTTTTTTTTTGGGTGGGAAATTATCAAATAACTTCTCCCGCTCTGGGCTGAGCGGGAGAGCGTGTCAGACTTTTACTGACTAAAACCCACCCGTGTTCCTTCCGTTGCCTGTGCCGGGGCCACGATATCCCTTTCGGACAAACTCGCAACCCTGGCAGGCATTGGCCCTAACGGACCCCGTCAGTTGGTGCTGAGATCTCATTGAGGCGCGCGTGAAACACAAAGCGCCGTCGACCCAGGCCTGGTCCTTATCGGACGGCGAGCTACCCATCGCTCACCGTTCGCAGGCCCACGCCTACGGTGGCCGGAAATCAGCTTGCGACTCCCGACGCCTGGGGCGTCTCCTGCGGTGGCTAATGAGCATGACTGCTTCGGAGAAGGAGGTGACGGCCTCCCATGCACTCTCGCTCCGAACCATGGCCTGAACCAGGGCTGGACGCGAGAGATCGCCGCCGTCGATTGCCTCCGTGTGGACACGGCGGTGCTCCACCCAAGCCGGGCAGACCTCCACCGTGTCATCCAGGCGATCCACACAGTGGTGACACCCGGGCGTTTCCTCCCGCTTTATCCTGAACAGGAACCTCCCGAAACAACCGTGTCCGGTGAGGACTTGCGTCAGGCGGAAGGTGAGGACGCCGTGGCGCCTCTTTAGCCACTCCTCAAAGAGGGGACTTATTGCCACAATTGTGGCGTGCCCAGCGCTGGGTTGCGACAATCGCACTCTCCATGCCGCCATGAGATCCCGCCGGAGCTCCGTCCGCTGTGCCGCGATTTCTCGCGGCAGTAGAGTTTAACCCCAGCGTTTCGCCACCTCGCGCCACTCCCAGATGTGCGCGAGGACTTTTGCCTCCAAATCCCACGGCGGAAGTCCGGCAAGGAGGCTCGCAGCCTCACAGGAGACCGTGCGGTAGCCCCGTACCAGCCGGATGGCCATTACCCTTTTAACTCCAAATTATGACGTGCGCATCAGCTAAGAAGGGGTTTTTGGGAATTTGACCTTTAAGGGGTGAAAAAGGGGATTTTGTTTGAATGAAAAATCTTATTCCTTGAGTTAACAAACCTGAAACTTGGCACGAATACTTAACCTAAGTAAAATACATTATAAAGTTTGTAATTTTTTGTATTTTTAAACTACCCTCTAAAGGGGGATTGGGGGATATCAAAGTTTTTATTTACTGCTTGGCTTGATTAACTTGAAAATTGGTATAAATAACCTATAAATCCAATAATAGAAACGTCAAAAAGATGTTTGAACAATTTACCCTTTTGAGTACCTACGTAAAAAGGGGCGATATAGTTTGTATGAACAGAATCTTATTACTTTTGATATATAAACTTGAAATTTGGCCCGTGTTCTTATTTACATAACATCACGCCTGCAATCCCTAAAGGGATAGGTTGAGGTGTACCTTTAGTACACGCACATTTCGCCAGTTTTGTTTAAGTCCCATGTAATAGGGGCAAATTTATTGCCATCACCCGGGTATAAATCCAGATTTCGGGCTGCTACTGAGAAATTCCTAATGGAAAATCTAATAACACTTTTCCCGACCTGGGAATCAAACCCACCCCTCATGCTCAGCAGTCGCACTTGTGACCACTAGACTAACGATGCAGTCATTACTTAAATAACAAAGTTTGTCATAATTTTTGCGTTTTTCAAAACTACCCCTCAAAAGGATTTTAGGGAGTCAGGGTTTTAATGGGTTTTTGGGGATTTCAGTTTGTATTTAAGAATCTTAACGCGCGGTTCGATTAACTCGAACCTCAGTGCTCATACTTTTGGTAGAAAAAAAAAAGAAAAAAAATGTAGTTTTCGAGAATCGGAAAAAGGAGTAATTAAGTTTTCGGGAGAATTTTATAGGTTCATACATCAATTATTATTTAAGAACAAAAACGTAGAAAAAATAAACAATACAAAATTTCTTCCAAATAGACTTAGACATGAAATGGAGGACACGTTTATTGAACAAGTATGTACAAAACGAAGTTGGTATTTATACGCTATCTATATCCTCCGTAAAATTGTAAATCAAACTGCACTCCTATCTGCTTACCACGCTTACGTTGCAGTTGGTTCCAACTAAGATATGGTATAATGTTTTGCGGGAATGCTGCTGATAGAGAAGCTGTTTTTTTTCGACATCCACGCGGGCGAAGCCGCGGGCGAAAGCTAGTCTATATATAATTCACACATATTTCCTTACTAACTTAAAAAAACACACCATACACATACAGAAAACCCTCAATAACCTTAATTAAAAAATAATAAAATACACCCGAGCAATATAGTAATGAAATTAAATGCTACATAGTAATTACCGCTACGTTTGTCGTAGCGTTTGCGTAGCGCTACGCCGTAGCGTCGTAGCACCGTAGCATGGGGAATGCGTGGAGTGGAGGTATTGTTACTTGTGATAGTTGGTTACGGATAGAAGGCTTGCTTACTGAAGTGAGTTATGACTAAGGAACGCTTAATAGTTCGTTTTACGGATGGAAGTGAGTTTTAGGAAGACATTTTAATCGTTTTATGATGTTTTTTATTATTATCAAATTAAAACACATTTTTCGTTTTATTGGATTTCAAATCAACAACAACACGGGTGGGTTTTAGTCAGTAAAAGTCTGACACGCCCTCAAGCTCCGCCCAGAGCGGGAGAAGTTATTTGACAATTTCCACACAAAAAAAAAATCATACATAATCAGCCTATAATGTTCCCACTGCTGGGACACAGCTCTCTTCAAGAGGGCCGTAAACTACCACGCGGGCCGCAGTGAGGGTTGGTGGATGACACATGTCTTCGAATTCCCCAAAAAAACCCAATGTCACTTTACCTTAAATAACAAAAAACCATCGCGAATGATTTCTCTTCGCGTTTTGTTAGCGTTACTCTTCAAAAGAAACCCGATATCTTTGTACAGTCGAGTCGTTTCCTATCATTACTGAGTATCCTGATTACTTCCAACTCTTTCACGTTTCAAACTCAAACTCAAAGCATTTATTTCAATTAAACCATTGACAGGCACTTTTGAACTGTCAAGAAGTCGGTCAGTTACAAATATGAAGCTAGATGCCCATTCCAAATAGTAGGTTCCTATGGAGAAGAACGGGCAAGAAACTCCACGGACACTCTTTTAAATGAAAATATTGATACAAAATATTGGTTACATCATTCATATTGAAGTTAAACATGTGAGAACGATGCAATACGTCAAAAGCGTCCGTGATAAAAAGATGACAATTCAAAACTAAAATAATTAAAAATAAGCCGTAGCAGCTAAGAGATGACCAGTCCCAACTGACAGCGCCCGTTCATGAACATGACGCATGGATCAGCACCATTCAGCTCAACCATTTTGAAGGGAGCTAAATGATCCAACACACGCGCCACCATCAGTGAGACATCTGAGTGAGCATGACATAATCTACATATCGACATACTATACTAGTTTAGCTGTTTTTTTAAATTATAAGTGATAAATGATTTTTATTTCTGTAAGTAGGTTTGTACAAACACTTTTACACGTCAATCATATTTTAAAAACTAGATGAGGTCGGCGTTTATCTGACTACTCTGAGAAGAAAGGCCGAAACAAACTCAGAGGTCACAGTCTCTTTTAAAGTCCAGACATAATCTTGGTCAGATGGAATTACTGTTTTATGAATATACTACGGTACTATTTAATAAGGAAATTTTTAGACTTGTGAAACGCTCTAAAATGGATTTCTAAAAACACATAAGTACTCAAATTTTTAATAGTACAACATTGTTGAAATCCCTAATTACAAACCCACAAAACTAACACACTTACCTACATCTTAATGATAGGTGGTAGAGAATTATGTATACAAAAGTTTACAGTTTCCGATTTTGATTCAATCGTAACACAAGCATGTTTAACATAGTTGAAGGAGTTAGACTAGCAAAGTGCAACTTACATTACCAAGGATATTTTAACTATCAGTTGCAATTAATATAAGTAGCTTGCCGAAGTCGATCCGTGGATGGGTGAGCATCCATTGCATATCGAGAACCCTCTGTCCCTCGGAAAGCACATTAAGCCGATGAAACCAGCTGTCATTTGTAGATTTGACAGTCGTTACATCAGAAGCCTGAAAATCTAATAACCTACCTTACCAAGGGTTATCGTGTTACCCAGAAACTGGGTTTTAAAAGTCAGATGGGCAATCGCTCCATGTAAACTGGTACTCAGCTGTATCCGGTTAAACTGGAAGCCGATCCTAGCATAATAAAAAGTCTATAATTGCAAAAACTAAATAATTAAATTGTGATACTTATTTAACCGTGTTGACCGCACTAAATAAGCTCGTGGAGACCAACCCGGACTGCGATATGTTCGCCAATAAATTTGCCAATTTAATGGTTATGTGCCATTTTTTTTTTTTAACAATTGTGCAGACGCCTGCACATCAAGCTGCTACAGTCTGTCAAATTTCTTTAATCGATTTTCAACTTTATCCCTACAGCTTATGGTTCAAGGTTGATTGGGAAAATTTTACAGTTTCGGGTAGCTTGACCTGCTGGCGTCTGTACTTAATTGGTGTTATTAGTGTATGTGTTATGTTTGTATGTACTTTGATTTATGTAATTGGTTTTTTTTAAGCCGTGTAAATTAAATAAATAAATAAATATGGCAATTATGAAATCGTAGCATTAAACGGAATGAAATTATTGAGTACGTACGGTAACGACGAAATATTGTATGTTTCATAATTTAAATTATTTAAATTAATATTTACAGCTCTAAAAATTGTAATCCATTTTATTGGTATAGAGTACCTATCGATTATTTATTTATCTATCTATGGTTATGTCACTATGTCAAATGAGGCGTTTGAAACTTATGATTTATTCTTTATTAATAAATTATGTTCCATAACCTAATGCATGAAATTAGTTTAATGGTAATCACAATTTTTTTATATATATATACTGTAACAAAGTTTGCATGAAATAAAGAGGCTTTTTTTTGTTTTTATTTTATTTTATTACAAAAACAATAAACAAACGATTTCCCTTTAATTCAATGTTTATATTAAACATCAAAGAATACTCTCATCTTAGCCTCATCTCAGTTGTGACGGGTCGTACCTACGCTATCATGAGAGAAACTGTAAATATTTGTACAAAGATACATTGTAAACTAGACTGAAATGCCGCGCTGACGCGTGTCAGTTTCAAGCCAAGTGTGTCATAAAATTATACGGCCTTCAGTTGCTTTTTATTTTAATTTTGCTGATAGTGACGTTATAATAACAGCCTATGGTCTCAGGAGAGTTCAGTGGTCTAATTATATTTTAGAAATTAGAAATTAATTAATTAACCGTTCGTTGAACTGAGCCTAACACATGTGATGGAATACAAAAGTGCTGTGTCGTACGGCTTAAAGGAGAGCACCCTGGGCATTAAGATTTGCCAACCTAACAAAGACACAAAAATACTTCAGAAAGAAAAAATTGTTATCGTAAGTAAATCTCTGTATATATTCGTTAATCAGAATAACGAGATTACTAGTAAAAATAAAGTTTTCTTCAATTACTAATAGGAAATCGAATTAATTCATAAAATAAATGAATTGAGAACTAATATTTCTTCAGCCAGTTGCAAAAGAAGTTATCGCATTATAAGACTTAGTAAACTGTACCGTGCGACACATCAAATGAAAGGGCTTGTTGTAAGGATTTCAGATATCCTTTTTTTTATAAATTTAAAATTAATAACGAAAATAGATGAAAATTCACCATGCTTCCCCCTTATCTCCGAAGCTACTGCGCCCAACATTTTGAAAAAAATACAGAAAATAGTTCTTTACTTATAGATTACAGGAAAATCTATAAGAACTCTATGATCTTAAAATAACATTGTAAATCTCTAAATATTGTGCGTACAAACTAACATTTGCAGTTGGAATGTATGAGGGAACATGTTTTTCAACTGCAATGTTAAGTTTGTTCGTAAAATAATTAATCGCCACTACGGAACCCTTCATTATGCGTGGTCCGAGACGCACTTGGCCGGTTTTTATTAAACATCATGTAACAGAAAAAACTCACAAGATTTATGTACCCCATAAAAACTGAACATAAAAGTACTAGACTAGTTTGTCATTCAGCACTGCCTATGTAAAAATAAGGTTACCAACTAAATCCTTAGGGAATGTAGTCACGAGTTTCCTAAAACATTTTCAGTACATACCTATTCATATATACCAAGTAGAAATGTTTTAACCGTGAAATGACATAAGTATGTATATCTTTTTGGTTGTAAAATGGACCTTTATTGAAATCCTTCCTTTTAATTTAATGTTTACTTTAGGAAATAAATGGAAGTACCTACCGTTATATGTAAAGCTGAAACTCAGACTCGTTTTTCTTTACAAATATAAGCGTAGTCTTCATAAGTTACCGTTCTTTTCAGACCTTCCCATTCGTTAGAAGTATTTACTGGATAAGTTATTGAAAGCATATTCAAATTAATATACACACAGTAGGAATGGACGTCCTATAGCCGTTTTCATCTACTTCTGATAAATTTAGGTTATTTGATCTCTAGAAGATTATTTAATACAAATTCTGTCCTGTTTTTAGGGTTCCGTACCAAAATGGTAAAAGGGAACCCTTATGGTGAGACTAAGTCTGTCTGTCTGTCTGTCACACCTGGATATCTCAAGAATTACTAATGCTATCAACTTGAAATTAAGAATAGTTTTAGATGACGTTTGCCCAACTATTTTGCAAGCAAGAGAGAAATTAAAAAAAAAATACCTTTTCGCAAAAGGGACTGAAAAGGGGTCTTAAAAATTTAAAATGGGGCTACTAGGGCATGTGGGATATCATATGAAAGAACGCTGTTTGCACATTGTCAAAAGATTTTTGATGAAAAATTTAAAAAATACCCCCCCCCCCCCATCTTCGAAATTTGCAAGATAAAAATTTGAAATTATTCTATATGATAGAAGCTTATGTAAAGATTACAGGAAAAATAAAACGATGTCTCAAAATAGCACAGTTTTTTCAGAAATCATCAACATCATATATTCGTACCGCTCTCAAAACGGTGACGGAAAACATCGTGAGGAAACCGGCATGTCCTAGAACCAACAATTCAAAGACATGTGACATCCCGCACTGGGCCCGCGTGGTAGATTACAGCCCAGTCCCTCTCGAAGAGAGGAGGCCTGTGTCCCAGCAGTGGGAACATTATAGGCTGATTATGCTATATATTCGTACAGAACCCTCGGTGCGCGAGTCGGACTCGCTCTTGACTGGTTTTTTTATTTATCTGATAGGTACATAGTGTCTACACAATGATGTAACTAATGTAACAATATCATTTGGGTAAATTTGGGTGGGAAAATTTGCTTTTGTAACAATATCATGTAAAAGACTGTCCATGGAGTTTCTTGCCCATTCCCGTCTACAGGTACACGCTTTGGAATGGGCTACTAGCTTCATATTCTACATGCATACCTGTAATTTGTATGGTGTAAATAATAAAAGACTATCCCATTCTATTGTATTTGTAACTGACCGACTCCTGGACAACATGGTTGGCGCAGTGGTTAAGCGATTGACTGCTGCGCTGCGTGTCGCGGGTTCGGTTCCCGCACGGAACAAATATTTGTATGACCTACAACTAGTTGTCCCGGGTCTGGCTGTTTGTGTATGTGAGTTTAAATGTTTGTAAACGCACCCACAATACAGGAGCAATTCCTAGTGTGGGGCAACGTTTTTTTAAAAAAGAAAGAATTCAAAAGTGCCTGTAAATGGTTTAATTGAAATAATTGCTTTGAGCTTGAGGATGAAACAAATCCTAAATCCAAACTGAAATCCTGAAAAAATCGAATACAAAAAGTCCTTTGAATAAAAAAAATACTTGTCTTATCAGCCGAGAGTTTCTTCACTCCACTATATCAACAAGCATATTTATACCTACATACGTGTTTACACACAACACTTATAAGTGAGTGTTATCAAATACACGAGTGAATAAGATAAGAAGAAAGATTAACTCGATATTTGAGATAAAACTTTATTACATCAATTGTGATAACAAACATATGGTTTACAGAATTATAAAATATTTTTACTGGAATATTTTTTTGCTAGTCAATGGTTTCTCCATCAGAAATTTCTCAGCAGCAGCCCAGAGTCTGGATTTGTGTCCAGTTGAAGGCAATAGGATCGCACCCTATTTCATGGGACATCAAAAAAACCGGCGAACTGCGAGTCGGACTCACGCACGAAGGGTTCCGTACCATTTTCTATAAAAGGTAAATTGCGGTTAACGATTTATGACTTATTAAAAAAAAACTACTTACTAGATCTCGTTCAAACCAATTTTCGGTTGAATTTTACATGGTAATATATCATATCATTCTCTTATTTTAGAAGTTACAGGGGGGGGACACACATTTTACCACTTTGGAAGTGTCTCTCGCGCAAACTATTCAGTTTAGAAAAAAAATATATTAGAAACCTCAATATCATTTTTGAAAACCTATCACCCCACACATATACGGGTTTAATGAAAAAAAATTTGGAGTTTCAGTTCTAAGTATGAGAAACCCCCAAAATTTATTGTTTTTTTTCTATTTTTGTGTGAAAATCTTAATGCGGTTCACAGAATACATCTACTTACCAAGTTTCAACAGTATAGTTCTTATAGTTTCGGAAAAAAGTGGCTGTGACATACAGACGGACAGACAGACAGACATGACGAATCCATAAGAATGGCGAAATGTGGGTGTAGGTACACCACTGTCCAACCCTTCGGGGTAAAACAGGCGTGATGTTATGTGTTATGTATTTTTTATTAGTCAGTTTGCGACGGCGTGATTGTGTTTACCGACGGGAATTTGAGACTAACCTACTCGATAAAGGAAGTCGTGGAGTGAGTTTTTAATCAAATGTAGTTTAGAAAAATGTATTTTTCATTTCAGTTGTATATAATGGATATTTTTTTATTTATGTGATGATTGATTGTTTTGTTCTAGTTTATTTGCTTTATACGAAATGCCGACGGTTCTTGTTGTCAAACGGTTTTCTAATGGATAAAGAATAAGACCCAAACGAGAGAGAGATAACCTTTTCTCATACATAAAAAGAATGTGAATGTGTTTGGTTAATGCGTTTGTCTATAGGAAACGTTTTCTATCCCTAATTCTTGCAAAAGTTTGACGACAGTATCTTAGTATCGAATTGTGACATTTAACCAAATCTGAATCTCAAACTTATTGAAACGACGTCCGTGAAAATATAATATGAAATATATTCTATTTACAAAAACTTTTACGCTCAAACGTTATTTCTGTTGGTTCTGCTGTACATAATTTAAAAAAAAATCAACAATAGTCCATCGATACATGATCAATCAAGTATTTACATGAACGCACATCTTCTTGCAAATTGAACCGTAACAAAACGCTTGAATGAAGAATACAGGAGTAGGACACATATAAACGGATATATAGGGAAAACATAGGAACGATATTCATATATTTGTATTGTCAATTACTTGTTACATCTGTCCTATATTAAATTCTTGAGTGTTCTCTACGACACAGGGAGAAAAGTGTCGTTAATTTATCGCAATTTTAAATATCAGTGTCGATTTAAGCATATACAGGGTCAAATTAAATTAGCTAGCGAAACTCCGCAGATGTGTTGGGTATCGATATCTAAATACGATACGACGACGAAGAAAAAACCATTGTATTTTTTTTGGGTCAACGACTAGTTACTTGAAATATGAGTTTCAAAATCAGTTTTTTTTCTGTGTAAACTTCACAGATGTGATGGGTATCGATAACTAAACACGATAAAACAAAAACTTAACTACTTCAAGTAACTTCACTGCCAGTGGTCATTGACACCAAAAAAAAAAACATCAAATCTTGATTTTTTTCGTTTTATCGTATTTAAGTATCGCTACCTAACACGTCCACGGAGTTTCGCTAGCTAATTAAATTTGACCCTGTATATAATACCAAATACCAGCCTATCACTGTTCCATTGCAGGCAATGACGTATTTACCCTTAGGCCAAGCGGGCCATGGCCCAGGGCGGCAGACTGCGAAGGGTGACGCAACGCGCCCCTTGCAGTCTGCCTGATTTTCTTGATTCAAGCACAACTTATCTTCTAGCCGCCCTAACTTCTAATCTGTATCAATGATTAAAAAAAAAACTATCTGAGGCGGGGTGCACAAACATTTTTGAGCTCGCTTCACGCTCCCTTTGTATCCTACAATCTCTTAATTATTCTGAAGCTTTTATGCAATGCATAAGTTGACAAAGTAACTTCAATATCATCTCTGTATGAATAGTAAAAAAAATAACCACCGAGGCGGGGTGCTAAAATTTTCGAGCTCGCTTAGCTCGTTCTTTATTGCATTCTCTCAATTTTGAAACTTTTATCAATAAGTTGACGATTTTTTTATTTTTTTTATTTATGTAACTTCTACGAGTGTATCTGTAAGAATGGTCAAAAGAAAACCTAACGTCCTAACACATCCAAGGCGGGGTGATAATATTTTCTAGCCACGCTACGCTCGTTATTGAAGCCTAAAGTCTCGTAGTCGTTTTGAAGCGTTTATGCATATCACCTGTATGAATAGTAAAAACAAAATCTAATCCATCCGAGGTGCTAAAATTTTCGAGTTTACTTCGCTCGTTCTTACATTTATTTGTTTTGTTAAATTACGGGGCGGCAAACCGTATTGGCCCGGGGCCCCAAATCTTAAAATACGCCAATTATTTATTTATTTATATTTAATAAACAAGTAACAAGACTCAAATGTGTTAGTAACAATATTTCTTATTATCTATGTTAGTAAACTAAACCTACACACTTAACCAAACACTGCCCCATGTGGTTATGAGAATCCCTGCTACAAGCTCAACACCGATGTGGAAAGCTTGCAGCAGTGATTCACACAAAACAAGTCCAGTCTTCTCGCGACACACTGCAGTATAATGTTGGGGCTGGCCCGCACCCGGCGCACCAGGGAGGCGCATCGTAGCGTAGAAGCAATCGACACCAGCTTCAGCAAACATCCCCGATGCGCTACAGAAGCGGAACAGCCCCATCAATACCCGGAACGCATTGACTCGCTTTTGCCATTGACTGCAGGGCAAAGGCCTCTTCTTATACACAGAAGGCACGAGCATTAATCCCCACGCTTCCTCAAGACGGTATGCCGATTTCAGACTTATATTAATAACTATAAGTTCCGGTTTCCTGTCGATGTTTTTCGATCACCGATGTCAGTAACGTCCAAGATAATCTCAGAAAGTACATATGAAATGAAAAAAATCACATTGGTACTTGCCAAAGTTTTATCTCACAACCTCATGCATGACAGGTGAGGCTTAAGCCACTGGACCATCACGATTTTGGTGAAGTTGGCGTTGACATAGGTCAGTACCTAATAAAATGCCACAACCAGCAGTTTTCTCGATAGACCAAGATCACGTTAGAATGAATTAATTACATTAGAATTGTTTTTATAAATCACTTGAACAGTTAATTTAGGTCAAGTAGATATTACAATGGCAATAATTTCTACGTTAAGTTCAGCTACAAAAAAAAAGAAGAAAAAGAAAATACGTCTATTTGCGGTAAACATGACGCAAAGAATGAACATAAATTCAAAAAGAACAAGTTGGGGGAAAATATGCGTCACATCCACGCAAAACGGCCACCGCTCAGCATAATGCTGCGACCCTATGCGAGACAGAGCACCAGCGCTGGATTTCAGCGACAGCTGGCGTTGACGTGATGACGTCGACCGGTGCAGCATACAGTGAGATTTTATATAAGAAACGAAATAAATACAAACTACTTAGATAGTTATATAATATTTAACACATGTGTATGGGGCCTGCAATCCCCGAAGGGTTAGCAGGGGTACCTACCCTGCAGTACATCCACATTTCGCCTGTTATGTTTAAGCCCGGCCAGCCAGCCAGTTCAGTTCAGCTACAAACCGATGCAAAATTTAACTTTGAGTGTTTTACACACTTTTTGCACTGATCGTTTCTAGTCTGACAACCAGTTTCACCAACGGTTATCGTGTTACCCAGTAACTGAGTCATGGAGGACAGATAGACAGTCAATCTATGTAAAATACCGGTATTCAGATGCATCCGGTTAGGCTGGAAGCTCAAACTCAAACTCAAAACATGTATTGAATCGTCAAAGAGTCGGTCAGTTAGTCAGAAAGTTGAAGCTATTTGCCCATTCCAAAATGTAGATCTCTATGGAGAAGAACAGGCAAGAAACTCGATGACGACCCCAACATAGGGCTAGGCAGATTGTTTTTACCGGAGAATGTTCTATCTTGCTACAATTATTTATATAAATAACTCTATTTATTTAAATGATGTTTTTATAAACGAAAATATTTAAATAAAGAAAAATATTATTTAATTTCAACGATGCATTGAAGCATCATCGAACACTGTATAGGATAAACCCCTAACAAGTTACCTAGGCTCACTAAGGTCACAGCTGAAAGATAGTTATAACATTTCATATCGCAACATAATTTTTCCCAAAAAATCCTTAAGATGATAGGAGTAATTTTTAATAACATTGTGGTCCAACCTTTTTTCCTTTTAATTCAAGATCGGGTATGATAGTAAAAAGAAACGACACAAGAATTTGGAAGCCTGAACTAGTAAAATGTACTAGATTTGGCCCTGGTCGCTGACATGCTATGTCCTCGATTAAGTTATGACTGTGATGGTCTACTTACAGACGGTACTTGTGGCTGTACATTTAATTTCTTGTAAGTTCCATATGCTATAAATAATAATCGCTGAAAACTAAACTAACTACCTAAAGATTCAGATGATCGGAAAACTAATTTAACTACGGCCGATTTTTTTATCGTCAGATAACTTTTCTCTGAATAATAAATATGGCGGTTTGATATATTTGCTATACCCGCAATTTTTATTTCTCACATAAAAGTTAACTGAAAATCGGCCCCTAGACTTAAAAAAATTCGAACTGCGCAACGATTTTCAAGTATGTAAATTATGAGATGTTATGGAATTTCGACATCTAGGTAAATGATGTGATTTTGCTTATCTCTTTCATGTAAATATTTTCATTCATATCCTTGGCTGGCTGATAAACAATCGCAGTAAACCACATAACATAGAAAGAAGTAATTTAAAAGACTAAGAAAACTTTAAGTTTCTTGAAAAGAACCTCTCTAAAGTTTTTATTTACTTATCTCTTTTTAGTAAATAAGTACTTATTAAAAACATTATCCTCCTTCTGAGGCAGTCGGGTAAAAATATATAATTATGCTTAGTACGTAGATTAAAGTCAGATCATAGAAAGAAAGAAAGAAAAATAATTTTATTCGTCACAGAAACACGTGCTTGGGAAAATATCTCATCTAGCGGAATATCTACAAAAACTGCAAAATCTGACTTTGAATGAAAAAAAAACACACTGTCCCACATCGAGAATCTTTCCGGTTTCATTCTCAATATTACAGAATTTAAATATTATTTTCATGAAAGTCATTTTCGCATTCATGAGAAAAGTAAAGGCAAAGATTTTCCTGTTGACCATATTATTAAAGTGTCGCTTGAAGCGATCGTGGTCGGGAAACTTACATTTCGTATGCATTTCCTAGTGTTAACAAATATCATAGACAACGTATTTATCTACTTTATGAGTTGCATTAGGTACATTTAAATGTCATGGGAGTTCCTTTTACTTACGTTACGTTGATATTTTGAGTTTATATTTCTCAAAAGTATATTTATTTTACTCAAAAGGAAAATGTAAATAGTTTTCCGTATGAGTGACAGATATTGTTCTCAAAAAGATTGGGAAAACTCTTCACGAAGCGACCGTAATATTAACATATTTCAAAAGTTTGTTATTAGCCTTCATGAAAAACGATTAAAGATCTCTGTAAGAGTTCGAAAATTTACCGAAAAATCCCGAAATAAACACGATACCTTTATTAAACCGTAGTTAATGTATTTTTAAAGTATACATATTTTTGGTGCACATTTGTTTGCCCGTTCCCAAGTCGCGTGATAGCAAGTTATCACAACTTTATATAATTCTAGCGATTTTGATTTCTCTTATCAAATGATGCATCCGTTATTTGATTAGATAACAAAAGACTGAACAAATTAAGGATTACCGTTTCTTTAATCTAGATTATATTTTTGTTTATATCTGTCCTCAATATAATCTGTGGTCTTACCATATTCTTATTCAATTCAAACAGGTCTTCACTAAAACTTAGTCTTAAAATAGATGAAATTATTAAAGGTTTTTCAGGTTGTCCGAAAATTCGGAATCCGCCCTTAATCCGTTCCGTAACCATGCCTAAAGCTAAAACAGAATCGTATGTGACGTTTTAACTGAGTTATAGCTGAAACATGTGATATTTTCACTGAAAAATCGATAAGAATAAAAAATTGCCAGTTTTAACATAAAATTATTGATTTTATACGCACTTGTTTAGTGGTGGCCCTGAAAATACTGACGGAGACGATGAAATTGTGTAAAAATAAAACATTTTGATGAAATTCACCATACCAAACTCAGAATTTTGTTAAATTTCAGTCCTAACAACATTTTCATGTACAAACTCAATGTTTTTCAGTGTTTACTGAGCTAAGACTTGCTAAGCTTATAAAACTATCATCTATAGGGGAAACTTTACCATTTTAATCTAATTTTCATGGATTTACTCCTAAATCGAGTACTTTTTCATAGTTAGTAAGGTTATTTGTAGAGTCTGTACAGGTTAACGTTTTCCAGTTCGTTCTCGACGCACGATTCCGTCCACTCTGACGTTTATTCTATGTGGCACGTGGAATGGCACTGACATTAGCCACATTATCCATCTAATGTACTCCTCATTTACTCAATTAAGGCAGTTTTTCACACAGACAGCGGCCCTAACACCCTTTTCTACTCATCGCAAATAAGAAACCACTAAAGTACATACAACGTGAAAAATACGCACCAGAAACGTTGTTGTTCCTCTGCCTGGGCTGTTGTTGTGTCTCAATACGGGGTGTTCACGTGACCCTACCGTCGGCCATCAGATCCGGGGGCACGTGTTAATGTGATATTGTAAACAGAACGCATTAGCGGTGTATTGTGTGTTTGACGTGTCGGTGTAGCCGCGGAGTCGCGAGGGGCCGAGGGAGCGCGCGGTCGGAGCGCGGCGCGACTGCTCACTGGCGACGAGCGGCGAGCGCGAGCTGGGCGGCGCGCGCAGGCGCCGGTCGATCGCCGACACTCGGTCACTGGGCCGGCATTGTCTTGTTTCGCGTTCGAAAACAAACCTTTGTCTAGGTGGGGGAGACCGCGAGGCGCCTCGCACCGCCCCAGTCGGTAAAATTAGTTGTGTGTTTCACACCTGTTGGTTTGTTAATCACGTACCTTAGTATTCTATTACTAAATCATTAGTATCCCCCGAGATGCAAGCGGATTACAAAGCGGCGCCTCTAAACTATTGAGTACAACTTTAACGAGATTAACAAGTACCGGTACCCGGAGGAAATAAATTTACTTTTTAAACGGAGAGCAGCCCTTTTACGAGAACACATATAAAAGAAGGTAGCGAGCTCGTTCTGTATAAAGTTTTATAGCCGGGAAGGCTCAATTGCCCGCGTTGGCCTCTTTACCACCCGCCGCGGTATTGGAATTTAGGTAAAATGTCTTTCATGGGATATTGTATGGCGGCACTTGGGTATTACTTGATTTTGGACTCGAAACTTTACACATAGACACGAAACAAACAATTTGCGAATATAAAACTATTATGCAAAACCATCGAACTTAAGCACAAGGACCAACTTCACAATTTAATGATATTTTATACTGCACAAAGAAATTAAGTCGGTAGTTTCAGTGGGTTTCAGCTTTCAGGTTTCAGCTACATTAGATATTGACATGTTGAATCAACAGCTGAAAGCATGAAAGCTGTTACAGTCCGGCCGTTGAGACAATGCGTTCCTGACATCTGTCAGTTGGACAATTTCTAGTAACTATAAGGATCAAATTCGCAAAACACATATTCGTTAGTACGAAACTGACTGGTGTTAAGAACGCATTCTGTCGACGGATGGACTGTAGAGATTAATGGAACCTACTTAAGTCCTTTAATGTGGTTCCAGGGACCAAACAGTTACCTACTTACCCATACTGAACTCCCATTACACATTAGTGAAGACGGCATTATATGCATGTTTAAATAAACCCAACATCACCTTTAATTAAAAGGATATCAACGATCAGCCACTAAATTCATAAATTCACATTTATCTTAGTAATTATCTATATTTTAGAACTCAAGTCTGATTTACACATGACATCATTTAGGTATGTCCTTCTCTCGTATCGGCAAGAATTAGCTAAAAATTCACGTTTGTTGTATGGGAGCCCCCTTAAATATTTAAGTTATTCTATTTTTTTGTATTTATTGTTATATCGGCAACAGAAATACATCATCTGTGAAAATTTCAACTGTCTAGCTCATGAGATACAGCCTGGTGACAGACGGACAGACAATCAGACGGCGGAGCCTTAGTAATAGGGTTCCCGTTTTACCCTTTGGGTACAGAACCCTAAAAACGCGTCCGTAGTACAGCAAATAGAAACAAACTAAAAAAACTGGTCAAGAGCGAGTCAGACTCGCGCACCGAGGGTTCCGTACGTATATATGATGTTGATGATTTCTGAAAAGCTGTGCTATTTAGAGACATCGTTTTATTTTTCCTGTAAACTTTACATAAATTTCTATCACATAGAATAATTTCAGATTTTTACCTCAGCCGGAGATAAGGGGGAGAAACGGTATTTTTATTACATTTTACAACAAAAGTCGGAAACTATGCTGCCCAAAAATTTTTTTTTTTTTTTGAGAATGTGAATACAGCGTTCTTTCATATGATACACCACATGCCCTAGTAGCCCCACTTCAAATTTTTAAGATTACTTTCTTGTTTGCATAATAGTTGGGCAAACGTCATCTATAACTATTCTAAATTTCAAGTTGATAGCATTAGATAGTATTAGTATTAGTAGTTCTTGAAATATCCAGGTGTGACAGACAGACAGTCAGATAGACTTAGTCTCACCATAAGAGTTCCTTTTTACCATTTTGGTACGGAACCCTATCCCGGAAAACAATTCAAACCTAAAATACCTAATTAAAATAAGAATAGAATAGAATACTCTTTATTATGTACACCATAAAAGTTACAGATATAAACAATGATGTAACCTTATAAATGTTGACATTTTACATAGGGTGACACAATGGGCGGTCTTATCGCTAAAAGCGATCTTTTGCAGACAACCTTTGGATGGATTAAAGGGAGAAGGAGAGACAATACTGCAGGTAGTCAGTGGTTTACCATTTACATATACAATAAATACAAACATACACAAAGCCGTGGCACCTAAGAGATGACCAGTCCCAACTGACAGCGCCCGGTCACGAACATGACGCATGGATCAGCACCATTCAGCTCAACCATTTTGAAGAGAGCTACATGATCCAACACACGCACCACCATCTTATGAATTACAATCTTGTGCTAGCAGAACACATTCAATTATTATTAACTTTGTGTTTTGGGTCACCAAAATACCTACAGGCTGTGCCTAGTTTCGGCCCCGATATTAAATCTCTCTAAGTTTTCTGTTAGTTAGAATTTCATACCATGTTAAATTCAAATTCAAAAGTCATTTATTCAAACTAGGCTGAGAATCAGCACTTTTCGAACGTCAAAAATTACATGAGACAGTCCCCCAAAAACGCCCACCCTTCACCACTTCCTAGTGCTTTAGCTGGGAAGAAGAAGTGGCGCAACAAACTCCCCAGCAGCACAGCTGTCTGTTCAGTTATAAAACTTGATGCTACACAATACAATGTAAAATAATTTGCATTTCGCAACACAAAACCTTAAATTAAATTATTTGCCTTAAGTTAGCTAGCACACACCATTATACAAAAATATATATATATATATAATAATCGTCGAAAACTATACTCAAGCAGAAATAACGTAAACAAAACGTATCTAAATAAAAGCCTCCGGGCATAATGGGTTACTTGTATGTTCAAGAATAGCCATTGCCATGGTAAAATATTAGCCAGTCAGGATGCCCTAACCGTACCTAGGTACCTACCTATCTACTTTATTTTTTTACAACATAACATCACGCCTTGTTTCCCCGGAAGGTTAGGCAGTGGTGTACCTATAGTACACCCACATGTCGCCAGGTATGTCTAAGTCCCATGTAATAGGGGGCGAGCCTATTGCCATCAACCGGCACAAATCCGGACTCCGGGCTGCTACTGAGAAATACCAGATGGAAAATTCACTATCACTTTTGCCCGACCTGGGAATTAAACCCATGACCTCATGCTCAACAGTAGCCCTTGTGGCCACTAGACCAACGAGGTATTCGGTGTTTTTTTAGAGTTTGTATAAAGGAGAACCAACAGCTATAACAGATGGATAACAAATTGTATTGTAACACAGAGCCAATTACAGGTTCTCACGATCTTCTTATGTTTCTTTATTTTAAATTACCACTTGTATCATTTATGATTAGCAGTCATGATGTTCCGGAGGTGAGTACCTCCAGAAGATACTGACTGTGTTAAGGCGACGATAAGGGACTTTTAATGATTTTATACTGAAGATCACGTCTAAACGAGTAGTGTTAATGATTTGAAAAAAATATATGTTAAATTAGAGCATTTTTTCAATAATTTAATATGTGAATATTTTTGATTATGTTTATATTACATAGTGAAATTAATTTGTAAAGTTATGTCTAACACGGATAAAAAACTGAGAATGGCGCAAAATCTACCAAGCGTATTTTTCTGATACCTTCACCAATTTAAAGATAATTGAATTATTGATCTTTTAGTGTACGCGTTTTATTAAAATACCTTTTGTTTTGTGTTTAATAAATTAATAATGCGTCAAATTGGGGACAGTGCTCCTTGATAGGCGAGTCCTATTACTGGCTGAACGTACGACGCGTTGCGTGAGCTCAGTACAGAACACGCAAGTTAACTACTCAAGGTCACTGGCATATATCTCCGTCTTAAGATAGGTATATCATATCTTAATACAGAACGTTCCTTCCGGAGCCGACTGTGACAATATGTATCTTTTCAAAAAAACTCAAAAAACTCAACTCAAAACTCAAAGCATTTATTTCAATTAAACCAATTACAGGCACTTTTGAATTGTCAAAGAGTCGGTCAGTTAGTCCGAAAGTTGAAGCTATTTGCCCATTCCAAAACGTAGATCTCTATGGAGAAGAATAGGCAAGAAACTCCAAGGACACTCTTTTAAATCAAGATATTACAAAATCCTGGGTAAATTATTCTTGTCGCTTCTTTATGTGAGAACAATGTAAAAATATAAATTATTAAAGTAAAAACAATACAAAATATAAAATATTACAAATAAGCCCTGGCAGATAGGAGAAGACCAGTCAGAACTGACGGCGCCCGTTCACGAGCATGACGCGTGGATCAGCACCATCCAGCTCAACCATTTTGTAGGAAACCGAATGATCCAACACACGCGCCACCATCAGCGAGACATTTAAGTGAGCATGACATACTCTTAACTGCCAAACTTTTTTAAGTCAACATACATCATAGCATAATAAACGGCTCCATGGTACTCACATTTACAAAATTTTTAAAAATGCTTTTAAATTATACAAAACTATAGCTTGCAATGCATTTCAAAGATGAATAAAATTTTACTAGCAAAAGGATAAACATAATTACCTATTGAAGTATTCAACAACTAAAACTTGATTAAGTACATTTTATATAATAAATATGATTGTAATGTCAGAACATAAAAGGGGGGAAGCATCTCTTCCAAATATATTTTAACAAGTGAGCCCAAGTGGTTGTGGAGCAGGACCAGCATTAAGCCAAGCATTTTTATCTACGATATAATCATCCAACCTATAATATGCTTGTCTACATAGTGTGCGTTTAATGCATGTTTTAAATTTCTTCTCATTTAGT